>JARQAC010000006.1:2565817-5131635 GCA_036172945.1 Meloidogyne incognita | reverse complement strand
ATTTGTTAGTCCCCAGACCTCGAAAAATTTTAATTTGGGTAGAAATTGAATTAAATTTCTTTAAGTATATTTAGATATATGTATTGGAATGATTGAAAATTAATTAAATTAAAAATAAATTATTTCTATTTAAAATAGTTCACATGCCGAGAAGCCTTGGCTCCGTCAAAACGATTCCTCTGGTTCAGCCGAGGAAAATGAAAAAGCAAAACAAGCCTATAGAGCATTAAAAACAATTTCTCTAAGAAGATCGGATTTAGAAGAATATAAAAATTTCGAAGCTAGAGTTAAAGAAAGGGCTGAGAAAAAATATAATTATTCAAAAAATACTGGAAAAGAATATGAAGTGAAAAAGAATATTTATTTTGAAATTAAAAAAATAATTATTTTTTTAGATGAATAATTTTATAAGTGCCTTTTATGATGCTGTTTTACTTTATGCTATTGCCTTAAATGAAACACTTTCTGAAGGTTTAGATCCAAGAAATGGAAGAAATATAACAAGTAAAATGTGGAATAGAACATTTGTTGGTAATGAATATATTTAAATTGGGGGTTTAAAAAAATAATTTTTTAGGTATAACAGGGAATGTAAGTATTGACCATAATGGAGATCGTTATTCTGATTATTCACTTCTTGATTTAGATCCAGAACAAGGGAAATTTGTGGTAAAAGTTTTATTAAATTAAAAATATATACATCTTTGAGGCTTTTTATTTGGTCGTCAAATTTTTGTTTTAAATTAGTGAATAAAAAAAATAATTTATACAAGAAATAATAATAATTTTTAATATTTTAAAATTAATTTTAATTTTAAAGGAAGTTGCCTATTATTCTGGTGCTTCAAACGAATTAAAAGAAATAACAGATTTTCATTGGGTTGGAGGAAAACCTCCAAAAGATTTTCCGTTAGTTTTTTTTTAAAAATACATAAATAATATTTTATTTCCACGAATAATTATCCTTAATTATCCTTAACAATTATTATTACAAAAATACAAGTCGAAATAAAATAATGAAATTATTATTGAGGAAATATATTAATTAATTAATTTAAGTGTTTGTGGTTGGGATCGTTCAAAATGTCCTGAAGGTTATCCAGCACATGTTTACGCATTAATGTGTTTGGGAATTGTTGTTGTTATTTTATTAATTGGTTTTGCAATATTTTATAGGTAAAAAATAAATTTTAAAAATTATTTATTTTTAATTTAAAAAGGCGTTATCGTGCTGAAGCAGAATTGGCTAAAATGACTTGGAAAATTAAATGGGAAGAGTTGGATGGAGAAGATATTGGGAAAGATAAAAGAAAAAAGAGATTAAATGTTGTTGGTTGTAGTACTGGAAATAATAGAGGAAAATTAAAATCTGATTTGTTGGAACAATCAGAAGTTTTATTATTACGTTCAAATAGTAGAGTATCTATTGGATCTGATAAAGTAATTTTTAAAAATAAAAGAAAAAATTATTATTTTTTGATAAAGATCTTTCTCTCCAGACTGAAAACATAAAACTAAATATACCTACCTAATTTGTTTAAATAAAATTTATTTAAGAGAAGTTCTTCCTCTGGTGCAACACGTAAAATTTCAGCGATGCTTGACAGAAAAATCAGTATATTTACTCGAAAGAAATCTTCCCCAACAGACAATCAACAGCAACATAAACAATCACATTCCCAATCTGCAGGTAATAAAACAACAACATCAACATTAACAAATCCAGACCAACAACAACAACAACAAATATCAACAAATCATATTATCGAAAGAAATGCTTTTTCTTCCCCAACATTTTCTATTGGAAATAATTCGAATAATAATGATAGAAAAAGAAAAAAGAAATCAAATCAATGGATTGATGAAGGAGGGGAAGGGGGATTGGAAGAATGTGGAAGAGAAGGGGGAGGAGGAGGTGGAGGGGGGTTAGAAGAAGAAGATTTGGAATTAGGAAGTAATTCTGGTGTTGGCAAAAAATCTATTGTTTCTTGCTCGACTAATAAAAACAACAGAAAATTTTCTTTTAGTGTTTACAGCATTAAAGTAAATAATTTAAATAAATTTTTTTGGGGTTGGGGATAATAAAGAATAGAACTAGAGTAAACCTTTTATCTTTTTAGCCCTAAGTAAGTATAATTAAGAGTTAGAAAAGCAATTAAAATAATATTTTAGCTATTCTTAAAAATTTTCAATATTTAAATTAAATATTTTAATAGCCAGATAGAAGCAGTAAATTTATTTTTTAAAATTCAATGAATAATAAAATAAAAAGAATTGGAACGGGATTATTTAATTTAAATTATTACTTAAATTTATACACTAAATTCTTCTATGTAATACCCAAATATCTAAATTTTCTGTTAATTATCTCGTTAAAATAAAAATTTTTTCTTTCAAAAGAGTGGAGGTTCAGTAGAAACAATTCAATTACAAAATAATGCCCAAATATTTACAAAAACAGCAATGTATAAAGGCACAATGGTTGCTATTAAAATGCTTAATTTGGATCCAAAAAAATATCCAAAATTAGAATTACCTCGTTCTTTATTAATTCAATTAAAAGAAATGAAAGATTTGCAACATGACCATTTAACGAGATTTTGTGGTGCTTGTGTTGATGCTCCTAATTATTGTATTGTTACCGAATATTGCCCTAAAGGGTCTTTAGAAGATATTTTGGAGAATGAAAAGGTAGTGAAAAAAAAATAAAATTATTATTTAATTTTGTTATTGTTTCCATTCTCAATTATAAAAAATAAAAACAAAAGAATGTTGAGACATTATTTCGGTTTATTCCAAATCTCAAGAAAAAAATTTTCAAAATTTCTTCAGGAGTAATTTTGAGAGTAATACAAACACCTTGAGATGGACATTATTTTCGAGATTTTAAAGTATAAATTTAAAAAAATAATTTATTTATTTTAATTAAAAGATTAAACTTGATAAAATGATGAAATATTCATTATTACATGACTTAGTGAAAGGAATGCATTATTTACATGGAAGCCTTATTAGAACTCATGGAAGATTAAAAACCTCAAATTGTGTAGTAGACAGTAGATTTGTACTTAAAGTAACAGATTTTGGTTTGGCTGAATTACACGCAATGGAAGATATTAAAGAAGATGAATTAGAATCACATGCTTATTATAGAAGTATTCTTAATTTTTAAAAATTAAAATATTTTTATATTTTTTAGAAAAACTTTGGACAGCCCCAGAATTATTAAGAGATCCAAATTCCCCCGTCCAGGGAACACAAAAAGGAGATGTTTATAGTTTTGCTCTTATTTTACATGAAATGTTATTTAGAAAAGGGGCTTTTTATTTGGGTGAAGATGAATGTGTTAGCCCTAAAGGTATTTAAATATTTTTAAAAAAATAATTCTTTTTTCAGAAATTCTTTCCAAACTTGTCCAGCCATTAGACCCTCACAGCGATATTGAACTTTTTAGGCCATTAATTCCCCAAGACTGCCAACCTGTCGATGACACACCAGAAACAGTTAAAAAATTAATTGAATTAATGATGGCCTGTTGGAGTGAAAGTCCAAGTGGAAGGCCTGATTTTTCAACAATTAGAAAAGTTGTTCATACACTTAATAAGTACTATTATAATTATCTCTTTAATTTTTTTAACAAAAAAATTTTCTAAAGAGAAAACGAAACTTCCAATCTTGTTGACAATTTACTTAAACGTATGGAGCAATATGCAACAAATTTGGAAGGTCTTGTTGAAGAACGAACACAAGAATATTTGGGGGAAAAGAAAAAAGTTGAAGAACTTTTACATCAATTATTACCTCCAAGCATTGCTGACCAAGTAAAGAAAAAAGGAAAAAAAAATAAATTCAAATAATATTTTTAAAGTTAATTGGTGGTAATCCAGTCCAAGCAGAAGCTTATGACAGTGTAACAATTTATTTTTCTGATATTGTTGGTTTTACTGCACTTTCTGCCTTATCTACCCCTATGCAAGTAAAAATAAATAAATTTATTTTTAAAAATTAATTTGTTTTTAATTTAAAAAGGTTGTTGCCCTTTTAAATGATCTCTACTTAGCTTTTGATAGTGTTGTTGATAACTTTAAAGTTTATAAAGTTGAAACTATTGGGGATGCTTATATGGTTGTTTCTGGTTTGCCTGAAAGGAGGGATGATCATGCTTCTCAAATTGCACAAGTAAAAGAGAGAGAGAATTTTTGAAAATAAGAATTATTTTTTAGATGTCTCTTGCTTTATTACATAAAGTCAAAAATTTTACAATAAGGCATAGACCCAATGAACAATTAAAATTAAGAATTGGAATTCATTCAGGCAAGAAAATAATTAATTTACAAATTATTTTCCCCCCTTCTTTTTTAGGTTCTGTTGTAGCCGGAGTTGTTGGATCTAAAATGCCTAGGTATTGCCTGTTTGGGGATACAGTAAATACTTCAAGTAGAATGGAAAGCAATGGATTACGTAATTAAAAATTATATTTCTTTAAAATAATTTCTTCTTTATTTTAAAGCTCTTCGTATCCACGTTTCTTCTGATACAAGAGAAATTCTTGTTAAAGATCCAGATTTTCAATTAGAATTACGTGGTGAAGTAGAAATGAAAGGAAAAGGCAAACAAACCACTTATTGGCTAAAGGTTAGTTTAAAAATAAATTTAAAATTATTTCTTTTTAAAGGGCTACAAAGACACTCATGTTCCTTACTTTGGGCCAGAATACTTGTAAAAATTTTCTTTTCTCTCCACATTACTTTATTTTCGCCTTCTCCAAAAAATATGGAAACGGGTATTAAAACAACGGAAAAATAAAATAAAGAATTAGTCAGCCCTTCAAGAAATGAAAGAATTAAAAAGTTATAGGAATTTAATAGAAACTATTAAAAGTAATAATTTTATCTTCTCTCTCCTTACACTTAAATATTTTTTACTAATTAAAAATTTAATTTTTAGTTAAATTTGTTTAACAAAAAATCTTTAAAATTAATTTGCTTTTTATCTTCCTAATAATTACCCCGCTGCTTATTTTTAAATGTACGGGTAGTCATCGCATTCACTGCGATTTTTATTTTTGCTGTTTATTTTATTTAAACTTAACAAAATAGTAAATATTCAGAATTTAATTTTTAAAATAAATTTGTTAATAAACATTTAATTCTTATAAATTCTGAATCTTTGCTTTAAAAACTCATAATTTCTCCACTGCTTAATTATATTTTAATAGTTATGTATAAAATTTATATATTTTTTGTTTTAATTTTAAGAATACTGTAGGCAGTTTAATTTTTTCAACGGGTCTTTAGAAGATATTTTGGAGAATGAAAAGGTAGTGAAAAAAATAAAATTATTATTTAATTTTGTTATTATATATATATTTTTTTTACTAATTATTATTATTATTTTCCCCCTTCTTTTATTATTTTTATTATTATTATTTTTTCAAAACATTATTCATTCCAAAATTCGACTAAAATTTTCAAAATTTTTCGGTCCTTACAATTAAGAATTCAAGAATTTTTGGTCTCATGAAACTTGGTCTCATGAATGAACTCATGAAACGAAATTTAAATTTAAATTAGCCAAAAAATGAGTAATACATTCATAAATAATTTATTAAAAGCAAAATAAATTTAAAAGCAAAACAAAAGTGATAAAATGAAAAAAAATCCCGCTTCCCAGAAGTGCACTTTTTCTAATTTTAAATTGACTAAAATTCGTAATTATTAATTTTAATTTATTTATTCTTTGCTGTTTTTGTGGCATCTAATTTTCTTAAATGTTGTAGTGCTCGTTTAGCAGCTGTACATTTAGCAATTCGATAACTCCTTCCCATACCAGTAAATTGGAGATTGTCATTAACCGTTACAGTAACTCTAACTTTGCCTGTTTCTAATTTTCGTTCCAATTTTCTAAAAATTTATAGCAACAATTAATGATTAAAAAATATAAACTCACGAAAATTTTGCTCGACAATTCTTCCTTTCAAACAATTCTCTAACTGGCGATTGTGGTGGATTTTCACAACATTTTTGTATAACATCTCTCATTAAATTATAAAATACACGCCAAACAATATCTAAATCCATTCCACAATCTAAATAAACAGCACCAGCAATTGATTCGAAAATATCACCCATCGCTTTAGGTACTTCTACATCTTCTTCACTTAAAAGGTCTTCCTCATCGATTTCATCTTCAGTTAACATAAATATCTTTAAAAAATTATTTTAAATTAAAAAAAATATTTAAAAAATTTACTTCATCGTCAAAATTCGCGCAATGAAGAAAATCTTTTTGCTTACAGAAATTAACAAACTTTTCGACCATTTGATAAAGTGGAGGACAAATCATAACAAAATGCTAAATATAAATTTAGAAAAAAAACTTTTAATAAAAAAAACTTTGTGAAAAGAATATTTAACTGCAAGCGAAGCAAAAATTGTATTATTGACAAGAGCGGAGCTGAAAATTGAAATATTATGTAACTTAAATTAAATTGATTAACCGAAGATCAGTAAGAACACCAGGACTATATTGCTTCTTATGTTCATAAAGAAAACGAGTTATCATATAATCTAAAACAGCATCGCCAAGGAATTCCAAACGCTAAAAATTGTTTTTTTTGGTAAAATTTTTTTGACAAACTTGGTAACAACCGGTTACTCGATTGTTATAATATGAAGCGTGAGTAAATGCTTGGACTAAATATGCCTATACAAAAGAAATAATTTTAATTTGTATTAATATATTGCTATTGACCTTATTTGCAAATTTATAACCAATATTGTTCTCAACAGTGGCAAAATCAAATTTCTCATAAAGAAGGGCAAGATGTTTAAGTGAAAGATTAGGCTAAAATATTTAAAAAACAAAAATTAAGACAAAATATTTTATTTACATCTTCAGGTGTGTCAATGAAACGAAGAAGTGGTGAGGGCAATGAAGAAATATCAGTCAGTACCTGGAAATTATCTTTAGATAATTTAAGTTATAAATTTAATTTTACCTTAATTCCCAACCAATTCATAAATTTCAGAGTAGCTGATTGTCCAAGTTGAATTAAATGTGCTCCAATTAATGCCTCTACTGCATCAGCAATCGATTTGTCACTTATCCATTGTTGAGTAAGCATATTGTATGGCATTGGAGGTAAGTCCGGAATTTCTGATTTTGTTGGCTATAAGGAAATAATATTTTTTAGATAAATGAAAATAAAAATACTTGTGGAAAAGTTAAAGTTTCTACTCCATTTTCACGTTTATAATTTTGTTTATCATCGTCAATAGTTCCCCATCCAGTTGCTATTGTTTCTTTATTAATCTTTTGCTGTTGATCTACAGTTTCTGTAGTATCAACACCCTCCATTGGCACTGCACATTGATCTTCATCTAAATCTGTATAATCAAAAGGATTGACAGCATGGAATTCTGAAGTAGAAGCATAACAAGGAGGAAGCCAGTTAACATGTGGATCGAATTTCAGTGTTTCTATTAAAAGAGGGATTCCTCGTTGCCGTCCAAGATAAAAAAGATGGGAATTCGAAACCTAAATTTTTACAAAAATTTTGTATTAGATATTATCGAAATTACTTCTTTTGAACGTGCATAGCTTAACTTTCCTTCATGTTGTTCCGTGTGTTTATAGTAGAAATAGTTGGTGACAGCCATCTTGAGGAAAGAATCTCCAATTGTTTCCAACCTTTCCAAATTTATTCCATCCGCAGCACTTGAAGTTGTCAATGCTAAAATAAAAAATAATTTTAGAAAAAGTTCAACAATATACCTTGAAGCAGTAGAGCCGGTGAAACACCGTGGGGATTCTGATCAAGTAAGTTCCACATAAAAGAAAAAGGCATCCATTTAAGTTCAGGTGCCATTATTTTAAAGTTCTAAAATAAAATTTACAAAATATAAAAATAATTTGGAATTATAAAAATATTATTTTAATATTTAAATAATATTTTATCACTTGTTTTTCAAGATCTCTCAAATCACGTGTAGGGCTAATAGAATCGGCACTTTTTGTTGGGATGATTTTATTTGTTTCTTAAATATAAAGATAATCAGAATTTGTTAAAAGAGAATATTAACACCTTCACTGCTAATATTCTCTCCTATCTCAGCTTCATCCATTCCCCAAAAAACTTCCTCAGGTAAAATATCTTCATTTTGCCTTTTTACCGACTGATCATTAGGGTCAATGGCATTCAACGGATCTAGATTAAGCTAAAACATATATTACATTGTTAATAAGATATGTTAAGAGGACCTCCTTTTTTTGCAAGTCCGTTTTGTCAGCAGTAGCATTCGGAATGTTCGGTGTATTCGTTTTATTATTATTGGAAATATGGTTTGAAGTACCAAAAGCAGCATAATTTTTCTCCAAATCATTCATTAAACTTGCAATATTAATATGAGGATTGTTTGTCGATATTGTCTGTAAAAGAAATTTTTATATCGTTAAGTTTATATTACCAAGGGAAGACTTTCATTTTCAATTTGGATAACATTGGCATTGCTATCGTCATTCCAACCAGCAGGTCGAACATCCATTTCACCTAGATCACCAATATCACTTGCTTAAATAAAAAATTTCATTTACTATCCAAAAATAAAAACAAACTAGTCATTTTATTGTCCATCAAAAATTTAAATTTATCGTATTCAGCTGCAACATCATCATCATCAGAAATATCTCCATAATTATGAAGCGTTGTATCATTACCAACAGCAATAATTTCTGAGAGTTCCTCGTCTCTAGCAGCTATAACTCCTCGAAGACCATTCCTCCGCCCAGGGATTAATCCATTTACAGGTGCATTATGGATGACTGGAGAAGGTTCATTCGGAGTATTATCATTGTTAGACATTTGTGCGCCATCTGAAGGGTCCCAAACGCCGATTTCAAAATCATTCTGTAAATATTTGAAAGATATAAAAATATTTCAGGAAAAACTAGAATACTTATATTCAAAATTCCTGTTGTTGAAAATTATTACTTATTATATTTCACCAATTATATTTTTTTGCCAATGTTATCCAAAAAAAACGAAAGTCTTCCCTTGGTAATATAAACTTAACGATTAAAATTTTCTTTTACAGACAATATCGACAAACAATTCTCATATCAATATTGTAAGTTTAATAAATGATTTGGAGAAAAATTATTTAGTACTTCAAATTATATTACGAATAATATAATAATAAAACAAATTATTACTTATCATATTTCATCATGTTTATAAAATGGTAATGGATATGCTAATTGCTATGAAAGTTTACCTAATTATTCTAGAATAATTTAAAAATCTCATTAAATTAAAACTTTTGTTATTAAATTTTTTACAATTACTGATTTCAAAAATTTTAATCTACCCACTATTCCACTTGCTGCTGTCTCATTCACATTCTCTTCAATAATGTCACACTCCATTGGTACTTCATTTTCCTTCTCTTGTTTGTTCATTTTTCTCAACTGATCTAAATTTCTTATACTTTTTTGTGTCAGATCATCATTTAGAGTGACATATTGAAGAGGACTCCATTCAAAATCGTCGGGTGTTTGTGAATTAATTTTCAAAGCGTCTTCAAGAACTTTGCTACGAAATTCATCAGCAAGCAGTAAAGAATTAAGTCTTAAATTTAATTTTTTGACTAAAAAATTTGAATTAAAATTCAAACCTATAAAGAATTGTAGGAAGAGTAACAATAATTGACCAAAGAGTTGCAGAAAGAGGATGTATATGTACCAATTCTGGGACAAGAATTTGACGTTGAGATGGGTCCAATGATCGAGTAGCTGATTTTCCAGAAATTGCTCGTGGTAATAAAAGATCTAAAAAATTTCATGGTAAAAAATGCCTTAAGCCCTTTCAGATTTATGATAAACAAATTAATATTCACTTACTCATTCTAGCAGATGTATGGTCAACATCAAGTAAATTTTGTTTTTGATTGTAGATCTCCAATTGATATTTACTCATAAAGTATTGATTAAAACAAGCAAATTTTTCATCAGGAAATGAAGAAGACGGAAATTGATCAGTCATTATCTGAATAACAAAATTTTATCACACCTGCAAAAAAATGTGTTTACCTCGGCTACGTAATAAAAAGCAGACTGATCTTCAGAACGATACCTAAAATATCAAAATGTCATAAAGTATTTATATTCTTATACCAAGGTGAAACAACAGCATTTAAGTAGTTTGATTCTTCAAATGAAAATTGTTTTCTAATTTCATCTGAAGGTGTAGTTGGAGATTCTCGGATATTCCAATTTAGGTAATCTCTGTCAATTTCATAATCCAAATCGGCAGTGCTTACTAAAATTCAATTAAATTATAAAAATAGTTAAAAGGATACATTTTTTCAAGGGAACAATTAAAAGTGGTATTGGAGAATGACCAGGTGCAAAAACAACACCACCACGGGCAACACGCAAAATATCTTCAAAGATGTGTTGATGAAAGAGGTAAATAAGTTGTAAAAGTTCAAAAGTGGGACGAAATTGCTGATTCTTTACTTTACGAATTTGCACATTCATTTCACCATTCCGTTGAAAAACTGGAAATCCCGGAACCTGAAAAAATTTTTAATAAAAAAGAATATAAAAATGTGGGCTATCTTTGATAACAAATAAAATTCTAAAAGAATAATTGTTCTCGACCTTCGGGAGCTCCTTCGAAGACAAAAAGCCAAACGCCGAATTTGACTCGAACGGATCAATAATTTTTCTCCTTTTCGGATTCCCTTCATCAGTAACGGGCTTAATCAGTTTCATTTCCATAACGTAAAGAACGCATTCACTGTCTTGCGAAGGTAATGTAGAATTAAGAGTTTTCGACATCTATAAATAAATATTAATATAAATACACAATATAATACAAATCAAAAACAATTTTTGCCGAAAAGTTCTAAAATATAAGAACGGAAACGGTTAATATCAAACACAATTCCAATATTACTTTCATCTCGATTTTAGCTTACTTTTCTATCGTAGAGACGTTTTTTCTTTGAGGATCCCATTCTGCTTGGTAAATGAGGCAGATATTCATCATCATCAACTTCCCCTAAAAGATCATCCAAGATATCTTTTCCTGCAGGCAAAAGATTGTCATTTAATTCTTTTCTTTGATGTAATCGTTTGCAAGCCTTTTAAAACAGTTATCTAAATTACTTTTAAAGATTCGTAAAAAAACCTCCAAAGCGACTGCCATTAAAGATAATCTTTTAGAAGTCATCGGCTTAGATTTTATTGGCTCCTTTATTGGTGAATTGATTGGAAGGTATAATTCAGCAATATACAAAGTTTGTCCATTTTCTGATAAAGTTTGTACTGTATAACGAGGCACTAATCGAGTAAAAATATCAGATGGTAATTTTGCACAATATCTTTAAAAATTACAATAAAATAATAATAAAATTATTTTTGAATCACAGGACATTTTTTCGAAATTATCCAAAGAAAATTTTACATTCAGTTAGTCTTTTCTTATAATTAAAATATTACAAACCTATTCACCAACTGTATAGCATTACTTAATGAGACTTTAGCTGTCCCTTTTTCAGTTGTAACAACATAAGGAGCAACAGCATCATCCAGATGTGGATGTAATAATTTTGTTTCATCATTTCCTTCCAGAGTAAAATCATTGCCAGAACGATAACGCCGCAAAACAAACTTAAATTAAAAAAAATATACAAAAAAACAATTTAAAAACCTCTTCTGCTTGTGCATATCCTGTTAAGTCCATCATAAACTCCAAATAATTTTTCTCTTCAATAAGTATATAAAAAGCGCTATTTTCTCTTCGAGCACGACCGCTAGACTATAAACATTATTTTATTTAGTTTAATGATTTAAGAATTTACTTGAATAAATGACCGAAAATCCATCGGCGGATCAAATCGAACGACTAAATTACAATTTCTTAAATCAATTCCTTCTTCCAAAACATTTGTCGTAATTAATAAATTTAATTGACCATTTCGGAATTTTGTAAGAGTTTGTTCTTGTTTTCGATTCACCAAACGCCTATCTTCATCTCCTGTCTCAGAATTTCCAGTGTGTCCAACAATAAAGTCCACTTTTAAATGTCCAAACTCTTCAGGATTTTGTTTTACAAGAAACCGAAGCAAATTCTAAAAATAAAAAAAGTGAGAATGTAAAAAATAATTCACATTAATCATAAAGGCAATAAATCGTTCTTTCACAAAAACTAATCCAAAAAGTGTATCTTTAATTCCAGACAATTCACGTTTTGAGGGTGAATAACTTTTTAATATTTCCAACAATTTGCGCACTCTATCACTGATAAATGATTTATTTACGTTAACCAATTTGTCATAGCTGTTTAACGGATTTATCTAAAAAATAAATTTCTAGTAAAAGTTACAGAAATTATATTAAATAATTAATGTACTTTGTGACTTAAAACTTTTGAACAAGTTCTAAAAGCAGTCTCGGCCATTCTTAAAATACATTTTTGTTTATTGCCAATTATTGGGTCATCAACATGTTTAAGTAAATTCTTTTGCCAAAGGATAAAACCTTTTAGAGCTGCCCAGCTACCAACTTGTTGAAGAGTTGAAAATGAACGGGAAATTGTCTTAATATAAAAATAAATAAACTATAATTTTATGGTAAAAACCTCAAAAATTTTGCGACGCGGATCAACTTCAAGTTCTGAATGAAAATCTTCATTCTTTTCAATAAATGAACGAAGGCGCTCCTTAAATTAAGAATGAATTGATTTTATTTATTAATCGAATCTATAAAAATTAAAGTGAACAACATAATCTTTTGGAATTTAAGTGTAATCTATCTTAATTTAATATTCTAAATAACATGAGCGTACCAATAAATCAACCACAAATTTTTCATTTGTACAATCATCCTTCGTACAAACAATAAATTGCTTTGGTTTTGTAACATATTTGCATATCTTTAACAAAAATTAATTTTTAAATAAAATACAATTTAAAAATTCTACCTGCGTATAATTGCTGGAGGTCTCTATCTGCGAATCCATTATTTGTTCTAGCAGCTGAGCGGTGCACTCAATACGAGAGGATGGCACTTTTTTATTCAGAATTGAAGCTGTAAGGCCCAAAACGCGTGGTCGTTGACCTTTATTGAAAGATTAATTTAAAACCATAAAAGGAGTTCTTATCCAATGAGCATAAACTTATCTAACACATCAATTACATACCTTGCAGTTTCTTGTAATGATTCATAATAAGCCTATATGGATGCAGTTCTCCCAAACAATGATGGCATTCATCAACAATCAACAAGGCCAAAGAAGAGAAATCGAATAACTGTTTATAATTGTTTATAATTATTAAAGAATTCTTTCAAATTTTATTACCCCGTGATTAATTAAATCGAGAAACACTTGAGCTGTAATTACAATCACCTTTAAAACAAAAAATAAACTAGACTTTAATAATACATGACTTGCCTGATTGCTGCTAGTAATTTTCTCAACTTCTTTTCTCTCATATTTTCTTTTAATTGTAGAGCCAGAAATACGAGCGACAGACAAACTTGAATGAAATTCAATGTGCTCGGCTTGCTGGGCAACAAGTTCAACTAAAGCAGACTAATTATTAAAAACCATAAAATGTTAATTACAAACCAGTATTAACCAAAAACACAGCTTTTTCATTTTGATGTAACAATCTCTGAGAATATTCCTTTATTAAAAGAACCGCCACAAACGTTTTTCCACTACCAGTACCGAGCGAAATAATCGTGTTTTGAATTTTTGCACGATCAAGCAATTCAACCTTAAATTTAAATTAGACAAAAAGCTAAATACCTAAATACCTGATAATCCCTTGGAGAAATACATTTACCACTAAAATCCTTCGGTGGAGACATTCTAAATTATTTGAATATTTTAGTAATTCATAAGACTAAGGTAATAATTTAAATGATTCAAAACATATGTAATGTTTGTACAAAAAATGCAAAAAAAAATTTTTTTTTATTTAAGTAGCAAAATAACATTTAATAAATAGCGAATTTGAAAAGTAAAAAAATTGAGTAATTTTAATGAGACCGGAATTTTAAAATGTTACGTAAAAAGTAAAATTATATAGATTAATTGTCAAATTCCTCATATTGTATTCTCTGTCTCTCATTTTCCAATTTTTTCTTTTCCTCCATAAGTGCATTTAAAATTGGTTTAAGACGGCTAACATTATCTCCAGTAGTTTGAGAAACTTCTATTTGAGTTTCAGCAGTTGTAGCAACGTTTCCACCCGTTTGGAAAGAAACAGATTTATTTGTTTGTATTTGTAGAGAGAATTCGCCTTTCATTGTTGATATTACATGCCTAAAGAGAAAATAAAAATTTAAAAATTAGAAAATGAAGTTAATTACTTTGATTTTTCTAAAAGATGTTTTGGTGGCTCCAACATTTGAAGCAATGCTCGTTTATCCTCATGAGAAAGTTCAACTGGCTTTCCTGGATTTAATGCCTTCTCACGTAAAGTCATACACTTTAATATTATTCATTTAAATATTTAATTATCAACTCCATTAAAAAACAAAATATTCACCTGATGTTGAATACGAGGGTCATGAACACTACGTTTTTTCAATAGCTCATTACCACTGAAAATATAAATTTGGATTTATTTAGAAAAATTAACTTCCTTACCCATCAGAATCACAAAGCATCAAATTATTAATATATTCGTCTATTAAATCTTTTTGGTAATCTAAAAATTATTTGTATTTTGTAAACAATTTAGATTTACTAGCCTGTAATTTCTTCTGAAAGTATTAAAGGAAAGTCAAAATAACGAAAATCATCACGAAATGGCATTAGATAATGGATAAGAATCTTAATAGAATTAAGAACTTAAAATTGTGACAATCCTCACCGGATAGTTTTCCTTTTTTGTGATTTTTGGAATAAGACAGGATAGACGTGGATTAGACGCAACATTATAAGCATAACGGCATAAAGCAACAACTCCCTTTTTTAACATTGCATTTACAATTGCAGAAAGTGTATTAAACGATTTCTAAAAAATAATTGTAAAAAAATAAAAATATTCAAAATTTACTAGATCAGCTTCTCGTGTAGCTACACTCCCTTTTCCATCTTTATGTGGAAGAATGTATCGTGGACTACTAACAAGAAATTGAGGAAGAATCTGAAATTTTTTTAAAATTTAATTAAATTTATTCTAAAAACATTTTCTTTTCTAGCAAATTGAATCAGCTGAAGTTGCTTGCCTTCACGTGGAACATCAGACATCATCTGTATTGCTTTGTCAAAAGTGACAATTGTAGAACCATAACGATAACCTAAAAATTTTTAGCGTTAACTGAATTAATAACGATTTAAAAATGTAAAAAATTAACCTCGAACAATATCCTCTTTTTGCACCAATTTGCCAGAAGGTATACTACTCAAAGCTTTATTTATAGTGCTTGTACTAGTAAAGGAAACATCTGGAGTAGAATCAATAGCTGCTAATGGAATGCTTGTTTCATGATCTGCTACAGTTTCATAACGTCTAATCTTTTTTAATATTTGAGGCTGTTCAAGTCTATCAGCAGTAGAAGTAGAAGAGAAGGAAACGGGGTCAAAACGTTCTTGTAATACAACTTCTTGATTTTTAACATACAATTGTACACGAACTGAAAAATCTTTTCCCAATTCAAGATTGAAAGGCTGCCCTCTTGGTGTAATCGATTTTGGAATGAAAAATTTCAGTTTTGATTGACTTTCCCTGCAAATAATTTTTTAATCTAATAAATCATTTTTAATATTTTTGGGTCCTTGATTCGTCATATAAAAATGTTTAACTCACTGAAAATTGTAAGAAAGAACATCCATCTTCGGAAGCAAACTTCGAACAAACTCAATCCCGAGCTGTTGAGATTTAGATATTGGAGAGCTATTTAAGTCAGGACCACTAAATTTTTAATAAATCGTTATTTTATTTTGTAACTGGTACATGATAAGCAATTTAGCTCCAACTGTATTGAATGCCTCTACAACTGAATCTAAGACTTCAAAAACCTTAATGAATACTTATATTTAATGTAAAATATATTTAAAGAACCTGATCATCTTCATTTAATCCCCCAAAGTTACTAATTAATGTAACAGTTGCTTCAGTCATTCCATCCTTACCAACCTCCCCATGAATTTTCAATTGTTCCAATGAAGCAAAAAGTGCAGCCAAATCTTTTAAAAAATTACAAAAAATATAAATTTAAAATATTACGACAAACAATCGCCTGGGCATTTCGGATTTGTTTGAACCTCGTTTTTGAATACATGCAGCCATTCAACACGAGCACGCTCAAATTCAGCATTATGTACGTAAACATTTGAGTAGTTATCATCAGTTGTGCATTCGTGACCAAAAAACACCAAAGAAAACTGATCTTTAGAATCGGTGAAGAGCTTAATCATTCATTTTAAGATAGCGAATATGGAATAAAATACGCTTCACGAATTTGAATTCTCAAAAGCAACTAAACTCAAAAAATGTTAAAATTACCTTACGAGAAATAATCCAATCAGCAATTTGAAGCGATCTTTGCAAGTCAGATTCCGTTTCATCGGGGACTGACTTAATAGAAGACGTTGAGCCAACATCAATTGCCAGAACTACTGCTGCATGACCTTGCCTCGGGGTTGCTCGTTTGCGTGTTACTTTCGGTTCAGTTTCACTAGATGGTCCTTCCAAACCATGCAACAAATCAAACTCAGAATCTGCATTTTCCGTACTTCTTGCTTTCTTCGGCGGCATTTATCTTTAAAAAAATTTTATATAATACATAACTTTAGAAATAATTAAAATATATATGTATATAGATTTAAATTAGTATAGAATAATAATTATAACAAGAAAATAAATTTATTAAATAACAAAAATAAAACAAAAAACAATACTTGTTCAATTAGGTTTTAAAGTTCTATATTACTTTTTGGTAATAATTGATCAAGTAGCAAATTAAACAAAAATATAATAAACATAGTTAAATTTATCAAATATTGTGTGGTTGAGGTTTAACCATGGAACGTCTTGGACGTCGCATTATACTGCCATAGGAGAACATATGCCGCAATCTTTTCCTATGAGGAAGACCTAGCTCTGGATTTACTTTGTTTTGGTAGAAACGAGTCATATCTACTGGATCTAATGGATCTTGAGCCAATTCCTCGGGAGAGTACAGTCCAACATCTGTGCTAAAAAAGAAATTAAAGAATAAGTTTTTATTTAAGTTCATTCAACAAAAAAAATTAGCAAAAGTATAGAGGCAACTTACTCCACAGAAACAATGTCCATTAAACTGTGATTTGCTTTTTGTGCCTTTTCAAAACGCAACTCATAAACATTTTCACATTTGAAGGGAAAAACGCGTGGTTCATCAAGAACTTTCCATATCCTTAGAAGTGCATTCTGCGAAGCCAAATCAAGTGCTACCCATGGCTGTTCACCAGCAGCTATAGTCAGAATAAAAACATTAAAAAAATGTATATTTACACTGTCCGAGAATTCTCTCCTTATTAGCGTAAATGCCAATTTCGTAATAAGGCATAGCAGTAGACAACCCACCAGAATTTATAAAACGAGGTTCAAGATCAACAATCTAAAATAAATATTAAAAAAATTTAAAGTTTAAAATACATTCTCCCATTTATTCATATAATCCTGAAGAATTTTAAAAGGTTGTCGAAAAGGAATAACATCTTCTATTGGAACTTCACATAAACGTGGAAGTACAAAATTTCGAATAAAGTTTCGGGCCTTTGTTACATCAATTGAAGCAAGCAAAGCAAGAAGAGCTGTCTGAAGTGTTTCCTCAGATGGTGGAAATTCACCAGTACGGACAAGATGTTGAATTCCCAAATGATTAATTATTTGAGCGAGGACTTCGTTCGAAGCCAAATGCATTGCAACGGCAATTATGAACTCCTAAAAGAATAAAAAACAATAATTGTATAAAAAACCTCTGGTGCCAAAGGCCAATGAGCTCGCAGATAAGAAAGTAAGATATGCCTAAAAAGGACTTCGCCTAAAATCAAAAATAACAATTATTCTTATAAAAATTAAGAACCTTTTTCTCGAAGATCCTCATTGCTTTCGTTTTTCATAATATGTACTTCTTCGTCCATCGATGGCTGGGGATACAAGGCATCTTCTTCAACATCTTTTCGTTCGAAGAAACTTTTGTTTGTAAGTGCTTTGACAATTGACTCATGGTCAAGTTCAGAAATTCCAAGTCTATGAGAGAATGCGAATATTTCTGACGTGTAATTCCTTAAAAATTTAAGAGACAATTTTAAAAAATCGAATTTATATAAGGACCAATGATAAAATTACCAATTGTCCCTGGCAGATCGACTCACTAGAGGTTCAGGGCCAGCCATGACCCGCCTGTTATACAAATCCTTTAAGTATGGACGCATCCATCTCCTGCGAACATGCAGGCAACGAACTAAAATTTAAAATTTTAAATCGAGAAATATGAATTAATCTACCTGCTGTCAGATTATGAATTGTGTCCAAAGCACCAATATTGGCCAACAAATTAAATTTTGAAAAAGACATAACAACTAAGAAAACTATATCTGATTAAATGAAAAAGCTATAAAATATCTTGAAATCTAAATTATCATAAATACATATTTGTTTATATAACTAAACGTTGTTTAAGAAAATTTTAAAAAATTGGAAATATTTATTTTCTTTCAAAAATAGCAATAAAAAATCCGTTAGTAAAATCAATTTTTGGAGAAGCTCTCAAACATTTAGAAACTATTTCTTCCGCCGCTTCTTTACTAAAAATTTTATTATTGAAAGTCTTATTCAATTCTCCTCTATGCTTCCATTGATTAAATGCATTTACCAAAATAAACTGGTCACTAATCTCAACATCCTCTAAAACCTCAAAAATAACACCTTCATTTTCAGCCCAATTAATTGAACAAGTTGAATAAACTAGTCGACGTAGCGAAGGTAAACGAAGTGCATGCTTCAAAATCATTGCCTGTAGAATTTGTTTAAAAAAAATTAAGATGCTTAAAAACCTGTAGATTGGCTAAGGAATTAATTCGTTCAGTATTTGGTTGTTCAAATTCATCAAAAAATTCACCACGTTTTACCATTCCTGAACCTGAACATGGTGGATCAACGAGTGCATATTCAACCTTTATTAAATTATTTAAATAAAAATAAATCAAAAATACCTGTGTGAATTTGTTAACATCAATTTGTAAAAAATCAACACATTGTGCTTGAATAATACGTGCATTTGCATTTTTAGACATTTTTCGTAATAAATTAAGCCTTTCAGCGTTTCGATCAAATGCAAAAATTTTGCTAAAGTTTAATTTAAGTGCATGCAAAATATTATAGTAGATAACAAGGATTAAAAAATTACCCATTATTTTTCATTAAAGCTGCCAAATGCGTAGTCTTCATTCCGGGTGCTGCACAGACATCCATTACAAAAGAACCTGGTTGTGGAGATAACAAAAAAGCAGGGAAACAACTTGCCTAAATTATATTAAATATTTTATAATAACTATATAGACCAAATTACTTTATCTTGAAGGATTAAAACTCCTTGTTTCACCAAAATATGGTCGTGCAGATCGGTCCCACGAGGAAAAATCAAAAGATTGTCAATATGTGGATCAATGTAGCATTTTAATGGCTCCAGTCTAGCAACAAGTTTCCGGTACTTTAACGGGGGAATCATCTTTTTCAATCGACGCACTGTCCAGCCTTGATCTCTTAGTAAATCCAAAACATAAGGTAGTTGTTCTCTCAAAGGATTCACGCGTGCATACCTCGGGAGTAGTGATGCTTCACTTTGCAAAGTTAAATTATCGACAGAACCTTTACGTTCCAGGCTGGTTAACTGAAAATGCAAAAACAAATACTAATTTAAAGCGAAAATAAAAGTTTGGATTTTGAGAACAGACTATCTCTTACCTCTTCTGACAGAAGGGTTCTAAAGTAGCATTCACTCTTTACTTGATGATCATTTCCATCTCTTTTCATTCCTAAACGTCCAAAAGTAAACTCATAGAGTAGAAACAATGCTTCATCACATGTAATCGCTGGCCAAGTTTTTGACAAATAATTTAAAACTGAACGTTGTTTATACAGTTTAAGAAGCAAAGGGCGATACTTCGCAACTTCACAGCAAAGTTTGAGCAACTTTTTTTTATTCTGAAATTAATTTAAATATTTTAGTAAATTTTGAATGGTTATATAACCCCAAAGGTATAAATGTATAAGAGAAATTAAAAAGTATATCAAATTTAAAAAATTAAGATAAGAATGAAAAACAATAACTAACAAATTTTAAATGGAACAAGAGAAAATAATAATAAACAAAAAGACAAAAAAATTAAAAGTGCACAAAAAATTATCTAGCATCATTCAGGTTTCAAATATTTACATTGTACCCATCTCCTGTACCTAAAATGTTTCTGTGTTTAATGGTTTATTAGATTTAATTTTTTTATGTACCCGAAAAATTCTGATAAAATATTCGAGTTGATTTTCAATGATTTTTTATATTTTAATTTGCAATATTTGGCTGTACTTTAGCCGGTGGCCCACTCAGAAATGGGTCAAATTATATACCATTCGATTCGTCTCGGCGAGCTGAGTCGAATGGTACCATTCTTTTTTTGCGGAAATTCCTACGAGCCGAGATATGGGTCCTTAAAAACCGAAAAACCATAGGGGGGACCAAGCACCTTTTTGGGGTGAAAAATTCGAATATGAAAATAATAGCTCATTCGAAAGTGCTCGTCGGGCTGAGTCGAATGACACCAAAATCAACAAAATCCGACTTGATTTGACAAAGTTATGAGCATTTGTTTTAGCTCCTTACCTTTGGTCTACGTGCAGGTTTTTCTTGCTGGGGAGGAAGCCAGACATGTCGACCGCAGCTAAAATAGGCATAAGTTTATGTTACGAGCCCAGACCCAGCGCCCGTAGACTCCCCGCGAGGCGCGTGCCGCAAAACTCCGCGCGAAGCGCGGAGTTTTGCACAAGCGCCTCGCCTACGCCCCATAGGTTTATGTTGCTAGTTTTTTGTGTTGTAACTTTGTCTAAACTTTTTTAATCCCGGTGATTTTGGTGTCATTCGACTCAGCTCGTCGAGCTCTTTCGAATGAGCTATAATATGTTTAAAAAATTTTTAATTCCAAAAATCACTCCTTTGGATTAACATTTTTAGGGGCCTATATCTCGGTCCAATTAAGTCGGATTTCGTTGATTTTGGTGTCATTCGACTCAGCTCGACGAGCTCTTTCGAATGAGCTATTATTTGCATATTCGAATTTTTCACCCCAAAAAAGTGCTTGGTCCAACAGTGCTTGGTCCAAAAAAGTGCTTGGTCCAACCCTATGGTTTTTCGGTTTTTAAGGACCCATATCTCGGCTCGTTGGAATTTCCGCAAAAAAAGAGTGGTACCATTCGACTCAGCTCGCCGAGACGAATCGAATAGTATATAATTTGACCCGTTTCTGAGTGGGCCACCGGCTAAAGTATATCCCAATATTTTAATAGATGTTTACATTGTAATCTTCTTGGCTCGATTAACTACCAGACGTTTTTCCATTATATTTTGAATCCTTTCTAATCCAACTTGAGTAAAAAATTCGTGCAACTCCTCTGTAGTGAAGTATGATACAAATGTTCCGTCACCACGACGATAAAAATTTTCGTCAATAAAGCGGTCACGTTTAAAACGCAATTGTGTTAAATCATATCGACCATAGTCTTTTACCATTAAAATTCCACCCGGTTTCAAAAGACGAACTAAGTTTAAAATGGCTAGTTTCAGACGACTTGGTACTATTGCAGAAAGAACAAAAACGCACAGAATATAGTCAAGTGATTCTTCAGGGATCTAAATAAATGTTTTTGATATTCTTTTTCAATTGCTAACTTGATCCGTATTCTCAGTGATATCCCAAACAAACGGATGACATCGATTAGCAGGAACGCGCTTATCGGAACGTAGTAATTCAACTGCATTTTTAGAGTAATCACAGCAATATATGAACAAATTTGAATCATTTGTTGCCTGAATAATTGGAATTGTAGTGTTTCCGACTCCGCAACCAACATCCAAAATGCGAATCGGCCCATCTGTAACAGACTTCTGAACGTGAATTTTTTAAACGACATTGGAATATTGTAGATACCTCGCTAAACAACTCAGAGAACTCGCGGATTACCCATTTTCTGTTCATGAAGAATTTATTCCCATGTGAAAGATAAAATGTCTCCCATTGTTTATTTGGTGTATCAAGAAGATCAGCTACGATTTTATCATCAACAGGATGTGATTGTTGCAGTTCAATCGTATTCTTTATTTCTTTCTCTTTTTCATCAGGCCAATCGACATCATCCCATGCATTATATTCGAAGACACGAGTCTCGTCATTAAGAAAACGTTGCCCGAATATAGATTCCTTATCCAAATCCACATCTTGTTTTTTGTTAGAAATTTTGCAATCCATTAGACTAAATTGGACAAAAAAGCATGGAGAAAAATAAGAAAAGTAACAATAGAACCCAGCCCTCACGCACAATTTTTAAAGATATCTTAAAATTCTAAAAAATACCTTAAATTTGCTTGAGTAAATGAACTGTCTGACACTGCCTTGCTTGTTCAATGCTCTATTTAATATAATTGCAGCTTCTTTGAAGTATGGTGATAATTGATTAACCATAAACTTAAATAGATTAAAAATAAATGAGATAAAATCTAAAAAAGGTAAGTAGAGATAAAAACTTATGAATAATTGCAATGATTTTTTATTTCTTACATTTATAAAAAATATATGAAAACAAAATATGAGAATGAAAGAAAAAGTTAAAAAATGTCATGAACTACTTCTGGCAATGAAACTGGTTTATTATTTTCCTCTTGTTGAAGCTTAATTTTCTGACAAAGTGAAGTCAATGGAACATCCTTAACATAGAAATTAAATATATCTTGTATAAAGTGCTTTATAAAAATACCAGGTGATGATTCTTCTCATGAAAAATAACAACAGCTTTTGTATTTGAACTGTAATCACATATGCTGCAACCAAAAATATCTGGTTTATTTGGTTGATGATGCTCCATATGAAGAGAAAATGCTTGTAAACTATCACCTTAATTATAAAATAAACGATCAGGAAATTTACTTAAATTTACATCTAAATGAACATTTTGAGCAAAAGTGCTGTCTATCAGAGCGAGCACTTCGTGAAAATCTTGTTTTATTTTCTTTTACTAAAACATTGTCATTAGCAGACCGTTTGATGATAGTCATAAGGCGTTGTTGTAAAAGCTAAATTTAAATCAGATTTATTTATTGCTATAAAAGCGTCATATGAAAATAATTTTAAATAAAATTTGATTTACTAAAATGAAATTATAAAACCTGAACATGCTCCTTTCGGTGTAGTAGAAAAGAGTCTAATTCAATACACTTGAAGTTGCAATGAGAGCATTGATAAGAAGGATTGCTAGATGTTTTAAATTGATCGTCATTTCTATCAACATTTTTAGAAGTAAAAGAACGAGAATGAAGAGATAAATGAGAGTGAAGAGATTCAGCAGAAAAACAACGAAATGTGCAGAGATTACATGAATATGGCCGGATTCCACTTCTTTTATGCATTTGAATATGCAATTTAAGCAAAACCTTATCGCATGTTTCTAAAAAAAGGATAAAAATTTTAAAAATCAAGTTTTTTCACTATAAAAACATTAAAATTAAAAAGAATCCTCACTATATGGGCATTCCATGCAAGATCCTGCAGTATTTTTAAGAGAAGCAGAATTAGAAGAAGAGTCTAAATAGTAATTAGGTTTATTATAGTAATTAAGTAAAAATAATCTGAATAAAAAATCAGAATAGTTTTCTTTAAAAGCAATATAAAAACTCGCCAGTTTCTTTGACTAAATGTGCACTCCTTAAGTGTGCAATGACAGGTATAATTGCCCCAAATTGTTCTTGAAATTTCTGCTTCTTAAATATTGGTAAATCATCAGATTTCAATTGATCCAAAGAAGTAGAAGATGATGATACATTATTGCCATCGTCTTCAGGTACTTCTATATTGTCTCCATTCGTTCCAATTGCTTCAAACTTAACATTATTCGCTGCTTTATCAACAGCCTCTTCAGATTCAAATTTTGAAATTCCGTGCAATTTAGAATGCTCGATGTAACATTGAATAGAGCCAGAACTAAATGAACACAATGAACAAGCAAATCGATTAGTCCTTTTATGCTTTTGACGATGATTCCAAAATTTTGCGTAATTGGCTGTAGAATATGGGCATTCTCTAAAATAATAAAGAAATTGAATTATAAGTTAAAATTAAAAAAATCACCTGCAGTTGAAGACTCCTCCGACAGACCGCACATTTTTGCACCCATCGTTTTGGTGAACTGCCTCGTGATCACGCATCCTCATCTCAAGCGATGTACGAAAACCACAGATAGTACATCTTATTAGGTTTTTGGTTCTAGCGACGATTTCATTCCTCTTTTTCCACCAAGCCAAATGATGATGGCGAGAATGTTGCACAAGTTCTGCACAAAATGCAAATTCTGCTCCACATTCAACGATAGAACAACAATAAAAATGCCAACCACTGCGCAAAATACGCATGCGCCAACCCAAATGAGCACTACGCCCGCCATTCTCTTTCGCATAAATCCATTTCACACGTCGACACGCACCTTTATCTGTGAGCCTTATTTGATGGAGTTTCTCATGTGAAATAAGAGCATTTTGTCTAAAATATCGAAATTTTTCAATAAATATAAAGTTAAAAATATACCTCATTGTACTGTATGTGCAGTGACGACACGCAAATTTACGACGTTCAACGTGCATCTAAAGAAAAATACCTACAATTTCATACGAAACTAAAATTTGTTAACTTTAAGATGTGCTTTCATATCGCAATTATGTTTCGATTTGTATGGGCAATGTGGGCAAAAGTTAGTTTCACGACGCCAAAAGAATTCTTTTCTAGGAGATGACGGAGTGAAATGTTGTTGGACGTCCTCCCGGTGAAAGCCATCTGAAGGCATTTGTTGATTTTCACAAGATGAAGTACCGGCTTCAGGAAACCGAAAAGAGGAAAGTGAAGTTGTTGAAGAGGAAGTTGGTTCTACTTCATGAAGGCGAGAATGTTGCATAAGTATGTGCATGGAGCGGCATGAGTATGAACATTGTTGACACTGGAAAAGAAAATTTGTGCAAAAAATGCTTAAGATTATTTTAAAATAAAAGGAAACTCACACAATGTTCAGCCTTAAAAATGTGCTTGTTTTCATGTTTTTGAAGTCGCAGAATTTGATCTGTGCTGTAAGGGCAATGACGACAACGATATGGGAAATTCCGAGGTGTTGTTATCCTTGGCTCCTGATCTTCATCATTAGATAAATCAAAGGCAGGAGAATCGTTAATTACAGGAGAAATAACGTTATTCCTGTAAATTATAATAATGGAAGATTTTCAGCATTCGAATTGTAATATTTTGTCAGAAATTAATGTATCGTAAACCTATTTAAATAATTACAAACTTAATTTCTGGCTTGGGTGGTTTCCAGTTCAAACGTTCAAGTAAAAGCTCCTTATAAAGTATTAAACGTTGTTTATCCATTCTTGGATGATGTCGCAATTTATGCAAAAGAAGACCAGCAGGTCCTGACCAAAACAATAATGCGCACCAACGACATGAAAACTTGCAAAGTTTTTTTGTATAAAAAGAGTTCAAGAGTGGACCAGAACTTCTCAGACTCTTTGTTCTCGTTAAAAGGCCGTCATGATTTTTGCTCACAAATGGATTGAATGAAGCATCTAAAAAGTATAAATGGGTTTGACTAGTAATGCTTATGTTACAAATACAAAACTATATTTCTCTAGAGTAAAAAATGCGTAGTACAAGAATTATGTGGTAAAACAATAGTACCAGTTCATTGGAGAACAGCAATAGTCGAATGTTAGTCTGTAACCGTACCTATGTGTTAGCAGATTTTTTCGCCTCTACGCATTTATACAAAAAATAGTTGTGTATATTGCAACAAAAATATTGAAAAGAAATATAAAAAGCACCTCCAGAACCGACATTTCCATAAAGTGGCTTTTTTTGGCCATTAATTAAATTTCGATTTCCAATGTATACATTACATTCCGTTTTAATAAATTGCTTCTTCTGCGGTGAGCAATGTCTATTGTTGCTCTTGGATAATGAAGGAGCGCCTACATAGTCTGGGGGCCATTTACAAATAACTCCATCATTCTCGTGCATTTGACAATGACGACGTAATAGACCGCTTGATTCATTTTTAAACTGACAGACTGAACACACAAATCCTGAGCTTCTGCAAAGATAATTTATACTATTACAAATACTTTTTGATCATGCCTTTCGTGTCCAGCCATATGCGGTGCTAAACGAAGTCTGCTTTGTGTACGGAACGGGCACTTTGGGCAATGCACAGTGTTACGATCATAAATCTTTGTGCTATTACTCTCCTTTTTTATATATAAACTATTTTCATCCAAATCTTTCAGACCCTCTATAGCATCCAAATTCAATAGTCGCTTGTTTCCTTTCTTTTCTTCTCTCCTTTTATTTTGTGCAATATATATTTTATTTTCCCCTTTTCCCGTTTTCATATCTAAATCGCTAATTGTCAATTCCTTCCCAGTTGATATATGTAAAGTATTCGATGTAGGCATTATCTGTTCAAGAACTGGCATGACATCTTCACCATTTCTTCCACCTTAAGTTAGAATATATATAGAGCGTAAAAACTAGAGATTTTGGACTAACTTGGAAAGCAAGTGTCACCGTATGATTGTCTTGTAGTTAATAGGTCAGCACTGCTCGCTGCATTAATTTCATCCAACGAACTTATCACAATTATTGGTTCCTCGCATGAATCTTCACCTCGAGCTTCCTCCATCTCTATATTTAAGTCGATTCTACTCCGAATATTTTGCTGAACACCTTCCATCTTAAAATTAGAATTTTAACTAAAATTTATCGAGTAGCCCTTCTAAAACACTAGAATAAGTAGTCACCAATTATTCCGAAATGGTCCTTTTGTGTAAATTTTTATTTATTTTTATTCTAATCTATAAACAATTAATTTTATTTCAAATAATATAACTTGATCGTGTAAGTTGTTATTAAGAGTGGTTGGTGCAATGCCAATACTGTTATTTGTTTGGATGCTGGAATCGAGTACATGGAATTGCCGTGAATTTTCTGAAGACCCCGCAATCAAATTAGCATCCAGAATCAAGGCCGGATTTCTGCGTCGCCGAATCAATCCGTGAACCCGTCTGAAGTTGGGCATTTAGTGAAAAAAATTAATTAGAACCTGTGCTGACGCATTGTCTTTTTGTTTGTACAAGAAAAGTCGCAGATCTCACACGGAAGCATTTTTTTCGAACCATGCAATTTTATATGATTAGTTAATCCAACTCGGGACTCAAAAATTGCAGGACATCGCGGACAAGAAGATCCTCCAAACGTCTTAAATGCAAAAGTTAAAGAACAAAAGATTTTAAACATTAGATCCATCCGTAAGCATATATTCGACTTTGATATCCTTAAAAAGTCTCTCCTCATCATCATCCACGGCCTCATCATCTTCTACATCACTGCAGTAGTCCTTGTGTCGAACCGGTACTTTGCGCACTCGTTTAAATTCTCCAATTAATTGGCATGAAGACTGATCAGAAAAAACAGGGCTTTGCAAAAATTCTGTAGGAACAACCAACTCCGTGGATTCACTTCCATCTAAAATTCAGTATTAAATTATTACATCAAAATTGTCACAAAAAAGAATATTTATGAATCCTACAAAGTAAATAAAAAAATTTAATAAAGACTTATTAAACAGTCA
This sequence comes from Meloidogyne incognita, assembly GCA_036172945.1. NCBI lineage: Eukaryota > Metazoa > Nematoda > Chromadorea > Rhabditida > Meloidogynidae > Meloidogyne > Meloidogyne incognita. The sequence goes on along the minus strand of JARQAC010000006.1, from coordinate 5,103,694 downwards.
AAAAAAATTGAAACTTCAATGGGAAAAAAGAAAGACAAAAGAGTCCCACTGAATGAGTCCCTGGCCAAAAGCTTCACAGTTGAATATGTAAATTCGGAACGCAAAACTTGCGGACTAGAATTCTGTGTGCCGGAATTTTGCGGATCCGAAATGTGCAAAAGTCTGAGGGTTCAAACCTAACCATATTTATCAGTTTTCGAGTTTTTTTTCGAAAAATACCATAATTGTCGAAAACTAATCTTGGAAACTCGGTTGAGACCCTTTTGGCATGACGAAAACCCCGATAAATCGCGCCCATTAAATTCTGATATTATACATAACACAAAGTTAAAATTTATGTGGTAACAAAGATCTCAAAATACATTGATACCTTCAATTATAGCATCTGTTAAGGTAGAGTCATTTTTCACAACATCATCCTGTTGTGCTTCTATTTCGGGTTTTTGTTTTAATAATGATCCCTCACCATCTGTATTTGATAATTGTTCAATTTGGTTATTTTGTTTATCCGCGTTTCCGTACTTTTGACGTTCTAAATATTTGGTAGTTCGATTTAAGTTTTATGAGATAGAGTTTAATATTTACCTAATTCCTTGTTTATTATTTTCTCCTTTTCAAGTGCCACTGGTTTCTCCAATTGTTTCCGTTTGTCATTTCGTCGGGGCGAAACTTTCTGTTGGTGTGTTGCTGATTCTTCTCTCAAAATTGGTGTTTGTAGTATCCCAGGCCGACGCGAGGCCCATTTTCTCTTCGCTGGTGGGGAATAGTTGCGCCCAGAAGAGGAGCAGCCACCACTTTTAATAACAGCTGCTACATCTAAATGGTATTTGTTGCGCTTTGAACGTCTCAAGCCAAAATCGGATGGATTTTCTTCATCCAAATCACGCCCCTCTTGATTGAAAGACATTAGAATGTATTAAAATCGCTATCAAAGCAGAGATGAACTTCTTATTACGAATACTATAATTGAAAATCGTTTAAGATGTAAAAGGTATATCAATGATTGAAAGTCAAAGAGTTATAAAATCATTTGAAATCAAATCAAAAAAGGATTAAAAAGTAACTGAAATCGTCTTGTCATCATTTACTCATTCTTTTATTTTACATAGCGACCCTACAAGTCCTTTCCTTATACCTAACTCTTTCTCTCTCTCTCATCCCTTCACCAAAGAATGTGATCCTTACTAAAGATATTTTGGTTAAATTTTTATCAATACAGGAGGATCAAGATCGATGTATAAATTAATCAAATTTCAATTATGTAAAATGTTTAAAGGTGGGTTGCATTGAACTAACTCTTAAAGGGGTATTGGGTAGTATCCCACTATATTGAGGAGTTGTGGAGGAAGTCAATGTGCTTTTAGATGGTGCCTGGTAGTTCGGGTGGAATAGGAAAAGTAAAGGGTTTGACATATGTAGCACTTTGCTTCCATTGGTGAGAGTGAGAGGAATGCGACGAATTCCCCTTCCCTCATTTTGCGCTGCTTAATACACTGCAACATGAAAAGTGCACGAGAAGAGAGTGAATTGAGAATAAAAAGAAAAGATATCATCACTAACTCCGTTTGTAAAAGGTCTATTTCTTAAAAGATCGTTTCCTTGAAGATCGACTCGGCAAAATGGATCAAAACATCGATTTTATAAAAGAACTGCGGAAAAGGTCAGTTGAGTGTCGACAGTTGAAAGTTGAATTTTATTAGTTGAAGCTAACAAAAATTAAAAATCAGAATAAAAAACCGAAATTATAAAAACTAGAAATTAGAGCAAAAAGCCTACTAGGCATTCAACTGGCCCTTTCGAGCTTTATTTCGAGTTTTGACCTATTTTAGCGACATTTTGACCATTTTTGCCCGTGTCTATCTTATGACGCATTTGCCAGTGATGATATTTTGACAATTATGGCTGTCTACATTTTGACCCATTTTGGCCAAGTTGATCTTTTAAAAAATCGACTATTTGTCGATGCATGCTAGCAAGACAATTGAATTGTGCTATTTATTTTACTAAATTTTCTTTTCCAACAGTGTTTTTTTATTTTTATATCTTTTACTCATAAGAATATTTAGGTATACATATTATTCGCCATTAGGGTGATTGTGACTAAAAAATGAGAGAAAAAGGAAATAAAAAATAGGGGAGGAAAAATAGTGCGGTCTTGTATTGATTCTTGGAATAAAAACTTGGTTGGGGTCAGCTTAGTGCTGACAGTTAAGTGCTAATAGGTTGAGAGCGAGCCGGGTAAAAAATCTAAATTTTTTAGCAACACTTAACAATTATGAGTGACTCACATGAGTAACATTAATTAAACGTCCAACCTTGGGCCCATTGAATAAATTTTCGGTTAAATAACCGGGTTAAATAATCCAGGGTTAGGTAAATAACTACGGGTTCGAGTAAAATTCCATAGAATAAATTGACAGTTTTACTACAAACTTGAGGTTACTGTAACTCACGAGTAACTCTATATTTTTCCTTTTATTTTTAAATTTACTTTCCATTAAAAAAGTTTATTAGTTGCTGGGCCCTAATAGTTGAGATTAGAAAGGATAAAGGGTGTATCGTAGGATTCGGGCATGATATCTAGGGATCGAGAGAATTTTGAGGTTAAGGGGATCTTCAACACCACCCCATTTCCTCATTCTTTTTCCTTTCCATCGATATCTCCTTAAAATCCTCTATATCTTCCTTACCTTCCCGAATCTCTCGATATCTTCTCCATATTGCGTAAATTTTTTTTCATTTTTGTAAAGAGTATTCCCAATGCCAGTTACCTTGTTACACTGCCCCCGAGCAGTGTTGAAATTTTACCCTTAACTGAAAGTTTATCAACATAATTTTTAATATATCTTTACAACCTTAATCGAAGGCCTGGAGGAATTAAAGGGAATATCAAGAGAAGGAATATCATTCGGATTGATCAATAATGGAAAGATAGTCGAATATTTAATAAACAATTTAGTACATACAAGAAAAACGGCACAATACTCTTTAAATATACCAAGAAATATACAAAGTGCATAACAAATGGTTAATCTTTATACAATTTTATTATCTTTATATTTCACACACATCCTTGCACATCATTCACTTCTTTTTGATCGTCGAGACGAGTTGTTGTTTTGAAGCTGAGGCTTGAACACCTTGAATGAGACACCCATATCCTTAGCCACTCGCATAATCGCTCCCGAATTGTCATACCTATTTGGAACGATTTTTGAATAAATTTAATTAAAATTTATTGTCCACTCACTGGCCACAATAATGAGGCGCTGTAAATAGCGTGATCAGTCCCGAACTTGCATCGTCGTTGAAAAACTCATGTCCATCCAGAACCACCTTAAAATTAAAAAGACGTTTTTTACAAAACTGGCCACTGTTTATTGAGAAACCTGATGAGCGCGAACTATGAGATCAATGCCAAATCGCTGCCGAACACGGTCGATCACTTCCTGGCCAAACATGCGTCCAATACCACGACGGTTGGAAGAACTGAAAAGTCGAACGTTGATGTCAGGGTCGGCCCAGAGCAAGTCGGTCGCCAACTGATTGCCATCTGCTGAAATCCTATTGTCCTAAGGAAAAAAAAGTAAAACAAAAATCCTAAAATTTAGAGAACTCACAGGTAGTGGACGACTGATTTTATCAAGAATGTCCAATGATTTTGCCTCCAACAATCCAGGACTTAAACCACCATGCATGCATAAGATTCGATCGGAAATTAAGGCACTTAACGGCATACAGTCAAAGACTCGTTGGAAGTTCTCGTAGAGTGCTTCGCTCTTATATTTCGTCATCACACTATGGTGGAAGCCGTAGGCTTTGTTGATGGACGATGTCTCATGATTGCCGCGAAGCATGAAGAAGTTCTTTGGATACCGGACCTGAAGTCAATAAAAATATCAGATTTTATTTTATAAGAGAAAAGGATTAAATTTCTTGCCTTGCACGCAAACATGAAGAGTATCAGCTCCACAGACTGCTGGCCACGATCAATGTAGTCACCGAGAAAAAGGTAATTCCGCATATGCGGGAAACCTTCCGCATCGAATATCCGCACAACATCGTTGAATTGTCCGTGAAGATCACCGCATACAACAACTGGCGTGTCAAGACGAAGGAACATAGGCTGTGTCAAAAAAACCCGACGAACGGAAGTCAACAGTTCGCGGATGTCCTGAAATTTTAGGAAATCAAATAAAGAATTAATTAAACTTAAAAAATACTTGTTTACCTTTCTGGTGATCTTGCTCTCGATACGACCATCCAAGATTCCTGCGAAGAATTCATCAAAGAAACGATTAATGTCGATGCGTGCCCTCCTTGACATGTGTGCGGTGTTTGTCGTAGCGTGAAAGTTAAATTGAAGACGGTATTTGTTCTTTGTGAATACGCTTTTATAGTAAATTCAGAAATAATCAAGTCTAAAGGTCAATTACTCTAGAAAACAATGGTAATTAGACACGGTTAAGACGTTGATTTTTCAGATCATAAAATCGACACAAATCGATTTTGCTTGTACTTCGTTGAATTTGACCGCCAAGTCCCAAGTACGAACTTTGGTACATATGACGTTGATGTAGAAGGTCGACCTCAAATCAACCATTCCCTACACGACTTATAACAATTTTTAGACGTGCACCACTCAGTTACTTATACTTACTTTTCTCACCCGAGAGTGTATGTAAAATCGAGATCAAACGTTAATTTAAATTTGATAAAATAAAGATAAGTAATATTAGTAGCATTAATTAATATTAATTAATAATTAATATTATTATTAGTATATGTATCTATCTAGTAGCGACAAAATATATTATAAGATAAATTAAGAATTTATAATTTTTAAATATGTACAATAATTATGTATATAAAATTAGCACTTTGTAAAGATTGCAGTGATGTTTCTGCTTACTTTTTTGCAACAAAAATGTTATTTTTAAAATATAGATCTATTAAGTAAACGCAAAACTCCCTAAATGAAAACACTTCAATCTTTAAGTGCCAAAAAATTAATTGATATAATATTTAAAAGGCTTGAGAAAAGAAAGAACTTTAATTTAATATTGCCCTATTCAAGCTTCACAAACAAATTTAGGATGTTTTTGTCGTTTAAAATTTAAATTAATATTATTATTATTAGATATTTCTCTTTGATTTGTTGTTAAACGTTGTTGATTTGCAACACAAAGGGGCATTAATGGAACCAATAAAAAACAATTTGCATGCATTTCTTGCAATGCTTTTTCTCTTCCAAGAGTTGTTGGATCTGCTAAAGTACCCCGTCTAAAATACATTTAATTTAAAAAAGAAAAAATTATTTAAAATTTAATTTATGTACCTATAAGGATTATATTTAGCTGTAGCATTTTGAAGTATATGCCTTTCTAAACTTTTCTTGTATAAAAGCCCTATTGAAGGACTTGGAGTAAATTTAGCTAAAAGGCCACCAACATGTTGATTTTGCTGGCGACGTGCATTTGTTAACCAATACATATCATCACGAAGGGCTCGTCTATGCCTCTAAATATTTTTTTTTCGGTTTTTAAAAATATTCTTAATTTACTTTGCTCATATAAAAATATAATAAAGGATTAGAGACAACAGATGTCATTGCTACAGCATGGACATTAAGTAATTTAAAATACATTTGTGTTTCCAAAAAACTAATTCCAATATCTCGAAGTAAATTAACAAATGTAAGTGGCATCCAGGAACCCATAAATATTAATACCTTTAATTACTTGATAGAGTATAATTTAAATTTAGTTTTGTGTTGTGTAAAAATCTAAGTCATTTTTTAAAATATTTCTTTTATAATTAATTTAATTATCTAATCAAAACAAAAAGGAAAAAGATTATTAAGATAGATAGCGAGATAGTAGAGATTAGAAAACTGTAATAATGTTATGTAATAATGTTTTATCTTAAAAAATTTTCTTACAGAAATGAATTATTATTAGAAAATTGACTTAAAATTGTCTTTAAAAAATAATCAAAATAATTTTAGAAAACTAAACTGACCATCAAAATTAGCACATACCTGTTTAATTAAAAAATTATTTTAAAAATAAAAAACTTTTAAAAACTCACATTACTCTTCTTTTTCGAATTGCTGTTTGTGCTTGTTGTTCCAAACTCATTATTGAATTATTTGTTGGAACTAACCAATCTTGTCTAACTTTTTGTAAAATTTTCCAATAACAATAAGTCATTATTAATGTAGGAATTAAAAATTGGATAGAAAGAAGAGAAATTCCATAAAATAATTTTATACGTAAATCTGTAGGCCAATTAAGTTCAGTACAAAACTGGGAAATTTTTATTTTATTTTTTAATTTTAATATATTAACTTCTCCACAAAAGGTCATATTTTTATATACAATTTGTTGCAATCCTTGAACAATAAATAAAGGAGAGGAAATAATTATACAAAAAGTCCAACAGAGTGTCTTTAAAAGAGAAAAATAGTAAATAAAATATTAATTTTTTAAGAATTTTTTTTAATTTCGAAAGGGGATAGAAGAAATAAAGGTAAATTAGAATTTATTTTTAAATTTTATTTTGGTAAATTAAATACCATTAACCATTGTGCATGTTGTATATTCCAAGGAACTTTAAGTGGAGTAACAATAGATCTATATCTGTCAACAGCAATTAAACACAAACAATATGAAGAAATTAAAACTATTTTTTATTAAAATATTTATTTAATTATCTAAAAAAATTTCACCAGATATTCCTTGACAAAGAGGAACTAATTTACAAAGTGCTAATCCAAATATCCAACGTTTAACAAAAGCTAAGACTGGAGTTATTGGAAGGGCAGTAATACATAAAAGCTATAAAATTATTCAAAAATATTTTTTTGTGAATAAATAACCAAATCAGAAATAGCTAAATTCATAAGAAATACATTAGCTACAGTCATTCTCCTTCTTATAGTTCCAACAAGAAAACCATTCCCTATTAAACCAACAATAAATATTGCTGCATAAAATAATGAATAGAAAAACTGTTAAAAATTAATTTTAAAAATGTTAAAATTCAAAGAATACTTTAACATCTAAACGTAAAGTCCAATCACCAAACTGATCCAAAACACTATTTAATTCAATACAATTTTCAATTTCGATTTGGTTAATTTGTTGGTTTAATGAAATAGATGATACCATTATTATTTTAATTAATTTAATTTTAAATCTAAATATTTCTTTTAATTATTAGAATATAAAAGTACGTAAAGGAGTTTAATTTTTGGTTATTTAAAATTTTAATATTATTTTATTTCAAATTTTCTATTAACAAAATAAACGTTTTGAAAGACTTTAAGACTGAATATTGAATTTATCTTTCAAAATTTCACACAGCGATAAAGTGTATTTTTAAAAGGGCAGAAGTAAAAATAAATTTAGGTATAAAATAAATAAATATTTACATTGTAGATATTTTATAAAATTTAGTAAAAAAAATAATTTTATTTATCTATTCTATTTATTAAGACTCGGTCATTAAGTCTTATAGAGAATTTCATTAAAATGGACCATAATCCTTTTTCTAAACCAAAATTAACAACCTCACGAACGGGGGGTGGGGACGGGTGAATCGAGGAAAAACGGGAGAAACTAGCCTCCTCATACCCGTATATATCTATAATATAATCTTTGATATTTACTTAAATTATTTATTTTTCTTTTTATTCTAAAAAATTATTTAATATATATAAATAGTTATTTAACTTGAGTTAAAAAATTCATGATGAGAAAAAAAAGTTAGTAATATAAAATACTCAAGGAAGAAAATTATTTTGATGTTGGGGGTGGAGAGAGAGAATAAAAAATGAAATAAAAACTACTTGTTCTCATTTTCTATTATAAATAAATACTCAAGGGATGGATAACAACTAATCAAATCAGAGGTTGTTGAAATAAATAAAAGAGGAAAATTGGTCTTGAAAATGGGAAAATAAGGAAGTTAAGAGGTTTTGAATAAAGGGAAGGAGGGAAAGAAGGGGAGGGAAGGAGGAAAGAAGGGGAAAAGAAGTCCCGGATGTGCCAACTCCAATTTATCGGTTTATAATGCAATACAGATGGAAAAATGCCCATTGATGATAAAGCAATGATGAGTGAAATGAAACCTAAGGGCTTTTTAGGTAAGAGAATGTACAAGGAAAATATGGCCAAAATTAAAGTCAAAAGAAAGAAAAACCTTTTTATCTTTATAAAAGGTCCAAAACTAACAGAAAATTAATAATATAAGTTAGATTGTACATACCTAACAATAATTTAGCATTTCTTATTTTATACTTAGTAAGATATCACTCAATTATAAATTGATAAAAGTTTAATTAAAGAAAATAGTTAAAGAAATATTATTAAAAATAGATTAATCCCGTTACCTTAAAGAAATGAAAAATTAATTAATTTGTTTTTGCTAAACATATGTATAGAAAAAAATATTTAGTATTTTGATCTAAATTTGAAGTATCCATAACACAAATAGTAAAATTGAGGAGTTTCAGATTTGACATATTTCACATGTTTTAAATAATATTTTTTAAATAAAAGTTTAAGAATTCGAACATTTATAAGAAAATAATTATTTTTTTTTCAGAAACAAAACGATCATGATTGATTATTTTAAATATTCTTTTTTGAAAATAAAAATATTAAACAGGTGACAACAATTAAAACAAGCTTAATAAAATAAATTAAATAATTTTTTGTTTCCTAGTTCTTTTTAATTTATTATATTTTAATTATAAATTTAAACAATAATTAAAAAATTTATCTTAAATAAAATAATTTTTTACTTAAGAAAAAATTAAAAAAATATTTTTCTAAAAAATACATATTAAAGTAAAATTTTAATTTAGTAAAAATAACAATTAAGCAAGCTTAATAAATTTAATCCCGTTACCTCAAATCCCGTTTTTATAAAAATATTTTTATATTTTTAAATATTTTTTTTTTATTTTTTTTTTATTGGTTCACTATCATCATTCATTTTTCCGACTGCATAAAAATAAAATAAAAAGCAACAACAGACGCAAGATTTATGTAACAAGAACTTCAACAAATATTTTAGATATAAAATTAAAAAAAATTATTTATTTTTAAAAAGAACTCTTTAATAATTATTTTGTCAAAACTAGGGAACTTAAAAATAAATTTTTTTAATAAATATTTTAAATAGTTTGCAAGAATTCACAAATAAATATTGAAATTGAATACTTAAATTATAAATATATTTTTAAATTTATGTTAGATTATATTTATAGAAAAACTAAAGATTGCATCTTTCACTGTCATTTGAGTCAATTCGTTATGAGCTATCATGCGAATAATTAAACTCCTAAATTAGTTGATTAGAGAAATTATTTTTTAGGAGCAGAGAAGTAAAAATATTTTAAGGTAAAAGCACAGAGGGTGATGAGGGGGGATGGTAATTGGTAATTAAAACAAAGGGTTATTTAAATATTTTAATGAATTACTGAATTAAAATAATATTGAGAAATTTCACTGTCTACACATTTTAAAAGGTAAAATAATTAATTTATATTTAAAATAAAGTTTTTTAAATAAGCAATGTATCTTTTTTTAAAAAAATATACTCGAAATTACTAAAAAAATAAAAAGTAAAATAAAAATACTATATACAAATGTCCTCAAGAAAAATAGAAAACAAATAAGAAAAGACAACCTACCTAAATTAAATTACCTTTCAGATATATCTAAATTTATTTTTATTTGTCCTCTAAAATCCAAGCAAAACACAATATTAATTTTCTATATTTTTTATTTCTTTTTCAATTTTTTTATTGGTAAGCTAATTTGCAATTTTCTATTTGTTTACATTTTTTGTGGTTAAAAACAATCAAAAACAAGTACATATACATATACCTAGTTGTTTATTTAAAACTTAATAAAATTTTAAAAATTTGATTATAAAATATATGTACTATATTTAGAATAATAATTTTTTTAAATATTTTTTAATTTTTATAAAAATTAAATTAATTTCTTTTTTAATTTCATTTATTTTTCTCTCTCTTTCAATATAATTTGACCAATAAATAAACAGAAAATGTTAAAAAAATATTTTTTTCTTTTTGCGCAAAACTTTCCAACTACCTAAATATATATTTATTTATTGCTGTAATCATTACAAAATTAATATATATATATAATTGAAGGACATATAATTTATATATATTTTAGTTTCTTTCAATCATTTAACACCCCCATAATTACTCTTTTCTTTGTTTAATTATTTTCTTGAGGACAATCAATTTTTTAAAGTTAAATCAATTAATTAAAAAAATATTTTTTAAATTAAAATAATTAAAAAGAATTTTTTTGAAAACCTACTAATTTTAGTTAAATTGAAAAAACATTTATAATTTATTTAAATGTTATTACAGCTCTATTACTTCAATATAATTTTTGTTATTTTATTAAAATGTTTTTTATTTCCAATTTTAATCTATGGCTCTAACGGTAATAAATAAATAAATAAATATAAATTAAATGTTCAGTTTAATTTAAAATTTAAATAAAGATAATTGCCCTTCTCTTTGCCGATGTTCATTAAATGGACGTCATGCAGATTGTCAAGGCTTAGGGTTAACAACATTTCCAAATTTAAGAGAATTTAGTCAACATTTGGAATTGTTAGATTTGAGAAGAAATAATATAGTTAATTTACAAATTAATTTATTATCGTCATTTAATCATTTAAAAACACTTTTACTCAGTCACAATTTAATTGAGAACTTAGAACAAGTTAGTTAATTAAAAAATAATTAATTGTATTTTTATTTATTTGCCACGAAAACTAAATTGAAATTAAATTAAAAACAAATATATGTTTATTCAAAGCTATAATGTATTATGTGATAGGAAGAGGGCTTTTAAATTTCTTTTAATTTAATAATTTTATTCTCTTTTATCTCAAAGAATCTTCTCGATTTTCTTCCAAAATTGCATCAACTCTATTTGGGCAACAATAAAATTAAATATATTCCAAAATTATCATCAAATCTAATTTCTAATAATTATTTACATTTACTCGATTTACACAAAAATCAAATAAAAATAATTGAGGAAGAAGCATTTCAAAATTTAAATAATTTAAGAATCTTGAATTTAGAAGGAAATTTTATTCAGTCAATACCCAAATATTTATTTGAAAAAAATGAAAAATTAAATAAATTAGAATTGGGAGATAACCCTTGGAATTGTGATTGCAGGTTTTGCTATAATTATTTGTTAAATAATTATAATTCTGAATTGGTTAACAATATAAATTTCCTGATCTTTTAATTATTTTGTTGTGCAATACTCACAATTAGTATTAAATTTTACATTATAGTTGAACCTCCTCGATTTTAAATCCAAAAAATCGTTTGCAAAAAGGGGTGAAAGTGAGGGTACAAAAAATGAAAGTGAGGGTATATCTTAGGCAGCTCCCCGACCCAATGGTCAACCAAATTAAAAAAAAGACTTGTTTAAGTTCGGCATTTTAATGCGCTTTAATAAATGCTTTTTAATAGATTAATACCTTTAAATGATTTGCTTGAGAAAAGGCCTGAATTGGAGAAATTAGATCAACATCATCATCAAAATAAACATCAAACAAATCACAATAAAATAGCTAAATGTGCCAATCCTGGCCATCTTCGAAATAAAAAAATTTCGAAATTATTAAAAGAAGAATTAATTTGTTTTAAACCAGAAATTGTTTTTGAAGGAATTTCTGACAATAATAAAACAAAAATTAAATGTTTAACTAAAAATAATGAAGAAAATATTCAATGGATTTTAAAGTAATTTATTTTAAAATTAATTTAGTTATAATTAAAATTTAATTAAAGTGATAAATCTATAGAAATGTCTATATTGGGGGAAATAGAAATATTAAATGATGGGACATTATTAATTGGAAATAGAGAATTATTTAGTAAATTACAGGTAAATACTAAGTAAAATATTTTTTAAAAAAATTATTTTTTAATTTTAAAATTAGTGTTCAATAAATTATCCACAAATTTCTTTCAGGTTTTACTTTTAATTTTATTCATTAACTATCCATTTTTAAAGACAATTACGTGATGCTATAGTGGATGTATCATTAACACAAAAACAAAATTCGAATATTAAAGTTTTATTTAAACCTCCAAATTTACAACAATCTTCTTTGGTAATTTAATAAATAAATTTAAAATAAATTAATTTAGCAACATTCACACCAACAAAATAATGAAAATAATAATAAATTAAAAAATAATGGAGATTCTCCTCGATTTACTTATACACCAAGAGACAGACGATATCGTGAAGGAACAGCTGTACAATTAAATTGTGAGGCTATTGGTAATCCAAAACCAAAAATATATTGGTTGGTTTGTACCTTTGTAAAGGAAAGGAAAAATATTTTTAAAAAGGTTTTTTAATTCTCAACAAATAGAGCCTTCACGTAAACATACTTTTCGTAATGACGGAAGTCAATTATTAATTTATCCATTTCTTGAACAAGATATTGGTATTTATAATTGTGAGGCTGTAAATATAAATGGAAGAAATAAAAGTTTAAATGCTCGTTTAGAGATTATTAAAAGTTATCCACCAGAAATTATTGAAGGACCAAAATCGAAAAATGTTGGTATTGGACAGAAAATTATTTTTAGGTATATATTACACTTGAGAATATAAATATAAATAACAAATAAATAGATGTAAAGCTAAAGGAGAACCAAAACCTTCAATTGGTTGGTTTTTTAATGGAGTGGAAATTTCTTCTTTTGGAGGGCATTTTCAAGTATTTAATTTAATTAAAAATTATATATTTAATTAATTAATTAAATTACTTTTTTTTTAATTTTAGATAAGTGAGGATCAGGTATTTTACTTTAAAAATTGAGTTTAAATATTTTAATAAATAATTTATAGTCACAATTAACTATTGAATCGGTAGTGAGAAGAGATGCTGGTAAATAAATAGATAAATTATTTTTAAAAAATAATTATATTTAAAATTAATTGCCACAAAAATTCAAAAAAATTTATTTAAATAAAATATTTATAAGGAACATATTCATGTATGGCAGGAAATACAGTTGGTTCAATGACTGCAGATGCCCAATTAGAAATAAATTCTTCACGATTAGATGAAATTGATAAACAAATAATTAATGAAAAAACATTTTTAAAAAATATAGTAAATCAAGCTACGAATAATATTGAAAGGTTTTTTAAGGAAAGGAATTTTTTAATTAAAATTTTTAGATCAATTTTAAAAACAGAAGAAGAGTTAGTTAATTCACCAAAAGATTTACTTAAACATTTTAAATTTATTGGAAAGCAACAACCAACAGAATTAAGTAAAGCAAGAGAAATTTATGAAGAAAGTTTGAGATTAATTGAAAAACATGTTGAACTAGGTAATAAAAAGAAAATAAAATATATAAATCTCCCCTAAGTTTTTCACTTCTTCTTTTTGGGTTTACCAAATACCTTTGGTTATATGTATAATTTATTTTTGGATCCGAGAAATGGGGAAGTCTGCTAACTTGCCAACAGTGATGCGGAAATTCCAAAATTCTACCGGTTCCAGTTCTGGAACCGCTTTTTTAATTTTGGCGGTTCCATCTCTGTGACCGGAACCCCCGCATCACTGCCTACCATGCATAGCTTATTTACAGGGTGCGGCAAATTCGCGCCGCTATTTCTTTTTGTCATAACTTTCTTCAAACTTATCGAAAATTGATAATTCTTTTTTTATTTTATTCACAACTCTCTGAGAAAATTTTCGATACCAAAATCTCCTTTATATTTTATAATTTACTTTGATTAATATGTTCTCAAATTTCGGGCAAAAATTTTTGGGAAAAAGTAGGCCTAGATTCAAGGCTATGAGATTAATATGTGAAATTTATATATCATTCGAATCAGCTGCTCAATCCGGTTCGAATGACATCAAAATTAAGCATCTAACATGTAAATAAACCGAGATACGGCTACCTGAATGAAAAATTGAAATAATTTTGGTAAAGAGAAATTTTTTGGATCAAATTTTCAAAAATAAAATTATTAGCTATTTCGATGCACCTGAAGAAGTTAAGTCGATTGGTACCAAAATCAATGGGATTAAATAATTTTGAACAAAGTTATGAGTAATTAAAATTTTGCATAAAAAGTATTTTTTGACGCTTTTAGATGTTCTAACGGGGTTATCTTTACTATCTTTGGACCAAATTTCTCATTTTTGGCACCAAAAATTTTCTCAGAATTTTTAATAAAATAAAAAAAGAATTATCAATTTTTGTTAAAGTTGAAGAAAGTTATGACAAAAAGAAATAGCGGCGCGAATTTGCCGCACCCTGTATGTTTTTTAGATTTTTAAAAATTGATGTACTATAACAGGCTAAAAGGTCTTTTCTTAAACCTACTTCAATAGTTATCCGAACCCATATTTTCTGGACCTGAAAAAAAACAAAAATAAAGAAAACTTAATTTTACTTTAATTCAAAAAAGGCATTAATCTAAAACCACAAGAAATGCCCGCAGAAAATATTTCTTTTGAATCGGTTTTAAGTGTTACACATATACAAACATTAATGGAATTATCTGGATGTATGAGTGGACAAGTAAGGAAATTTAAAAAATAATCTTTATTTTTCTTTAAAAAGTTTAAAGATACATGTCAAGATATGTGTTTTCACTCAAAATATAGGTAAAAATATCTTATAAATAAAATTAAGGGAATAATATGGTTAATAAAGGGATGGGTGACAGACACCGCCTTTTTTTAAAAAAACTTTAATTATTGGTCAAAAAATTGAGTTATTTCTGATTATCTATATTTTTAAATAAATTTATTTTAAAATTTAATTTAAAGATCATATACTGGCCAATGTAATAATTTTGACCATCCAACATGGGGTGTAAGTCAAATGCCATTTCTTCGATTATTGCCACCAATTTATGAAAATGGATTTAACACACCTGTTGGATGGAATAAAGGATATTTATATTTTGGGTAAAATAAAATAAAATTAATTATTATATATTTTTTCAAAAAAGTTATCCAAAACCAAATCCAAGAACTGTATCTGTTGAATTAATTGGAGCTGAAAATGTATGTAAATTAAATATGAATTTAAATTTTAAAATTAAAATTAAAAGATAAGTCCACATCCCTATTATTCTGCAATGCTTATGCAGTGGGGGCAATTTCTTGATCATGATTTGGATTTTACTGCGACTGCTTTAAGTAGACAAACATATGTTGGTGGGGCTAGGTAATGAAAAGTTATTTTTGAAAAAAGCTAATTGGAAGGCCAGGAATATTTTTTTGAAATAAAATGTTTTACTCTTAATAATTTAAAGATGTAATAGAACCTGTGATAATATTGCCCCATGTTTTAATATTCCATTACCTTCAAATGATTATCGTTTGCATACAATTGCCAATTCTTCTGATAAATTGCCTTGTATTGAATTTGAGAGATCTGCAGCAATTTGTGGGTCAGGAGAAACATCTCCAATTTTTCAACAAATTACTTATAGAGAACAAGTTTAATAAAAAATATTTACATATGTATATTTAAAATAAAAAAAGGCAAATATAATAACGAGTTATTTGGATGGTTCTCAAGTTTATGGAAGTACAGAAGTTGATGCTTTGGATCTTCGAGATTTGTTTTCTGATCACGGACTTTTGCGTTTTGATATTGTTAGTTCTGCACAAAAACCTTATTTACCTTTTGAAAGAGATTCGGCAATGGATTGTAGAAGAAATTTTTCTAATGAAAACCCTATACGTTGTTTTTTATCTGGAGATTTTAGAGCTAATGAACAAGTATTTTATTGAAAATTAATTGATATCACTTTTATGAAATTAAAGAATATTTAAAATAAAATTAATTTTTTAGATAGGTTTAACAGCAATGCACACAATTTGGATGCGTGAACACAATTTAATTGCTACACAACTTTTAGAAATGAATTCGGATTGGGATGGTGAAAGAATATATCAAGAAGTAAATTAAATAAATTAAATTTATATTTTCGGTAATTAAATTTTTTTAAGACAAGAAAAATTATTGGGGCAATGATGCAGGCATTTATTTATTTAATTCTTTTTTTTTAAATTTTATTTTAGCATATTACTTATAATGAATGGTTACCTAAAGTACTTGGACAAGTATTAGGAAATTAATTTTTAAAAAAATATTTCTAATTCTAAGGAAGGATATAAAATATTAATTGGCCCTTATAATGGTTATTCTTCGGAGGTATTTACAAAATAATTTGTTTAGAAATATTTAAAATCCATTAGGTAAATCCAAGTGTCTCAAATGCTTTTGCTACAGCTGCTTTTCGTTTTGGCCATACACTTATTAATCCAACCTTGGAACGATTAGATAAAAATTTCAATTCAATACAAGAAGGCCCTCTACCTTTACATGAAGCTTTTTTTGCTCCAGAACGTTTACTTGCTGAGGGAGGTGTTGACCCTATCCTTAGGGGGTTATTTGCATCTCCTTTGAAACAACCGATGAGTGAACAGGTAAACATTTAAGGATATTAAAGTAATGGACAATATTGCTGGGATATAGAGGCACATATAATCAGAACCGGGCATGATATTTACTATAGATAATTTATATATTTATTGTAAATACAAACAAACAAAATATTTGTTTTTAATTAATAATTAGTTAAAAACTAGAAATAAAATTTATTTTTAAGTTATTAAATAGAGAATTAACCGAACGTTTATTTCACCGGGCACATAATGTTTCTTTGGATTTGGCTGCAATTAATATACAAAGGGGAAGAGATCATGGACTTCCTGGGTAAATTAATTAAATTATTTTTAATTTAATTAATTTAAAAGTTATTTGGAGTATCGACGATTTTGTGGATTAACGGTGCCCACAAATTGGGAACAACTTTCTTTTAACATTCCAAACCCTGAGGTTTTATTTTTTAATAAATTGTTATTGTAAATAAAAAATAAATTAATTTGTATTTTCAGGTGTTGTCACGACTTAAAAAACTTTATGGTAAATAATCTAAAAAATAATTACTAAAAATTAAAATTAAAAGGTCATCCAGGCAATATAGATTTATGGGTTGGGGGTATTGTTGAAAAACGTTTACCAGAAGCTCTTATTGGTCCAACATTTTCTTGTATAATTGGAGATCAATTTAAAAGGCTTAGAGAAGGAGATCGTTTTTGGTTTATTTTGAAAAAAGACTTTTTTTTGAAATTTTTAAATAAAGGTATGAAAATCCGGGTGTTTTTACTCCTTTACAATTATCGCAAATAAGAAAAAGTACTTTGGCATCAGTTATTTGCAGAAATGGGGATGATATTGACAAGATTCAAGTAAATTTATTAAATATACTTCTTTGCAAGTCTCTAATACATACAGACAATTTTTCTGTTTTGTATTACCCCTTTATACTCTCTAATTTATATATATGAGATGGCTATTTTTAAATTAAAAATTAAAATAAATTTCTAAAAATTCTAGCCGGATGTATTTCTTTATTTTGGACAAAATAAATTAGCTTATAAACAATGCGAACAATTACCAAAATTAAATTTACGTATGTGGATGTCTTGTTGTGATGAAAGTTGCTCATTTCGTTCTACACAGAATAATGGAAGAAATGAGGAAGAAAATCTACAAAGGAGAAGGAGACGTTCAAAACATTTATATAATTAATATTTTTATTTAGTAAATTTTTTTTGAATATTTTTAGTTTTTTTGATACTACATATAGCAGGTTATCTCAAAATGCGCAAAATCGTCAGATATTTAAAAAATATCTATGATTTTATAACATATGTACACACAGATTATGTGCCTTTTTGGGGGAAAATTCAGGCGGATAACCCGAGAGAAAATTTAATTTATAACTAAATTTTTAGATTTTACAAAAATAACACTTAATACATTTTCATCTCATTTTATAATTTTATAATATTACATTACTAAAAATTATGTTTTTTCTAAAAAAATAAAAATACACCTTTTGGCCATTTTTGTTTATTATTACTTAAACAGATGTTTTGAATGCGCAAGGTTGTTGTAAATTATTTATTGCCTGTTGCCATGGTTCAAAATAAGAAAATATTAAAAGAAAAATAATAATAATTATTTTTTTGTGTGTAAATTTATTTCTGAACACCATTTTTGTTGAATATTATTTTTAAAAATAAATATATTTTTAATCCTTTCTTTTTAAAGAAAATATTTACTAAATTGCTGTTCAAAGTCCGTTAATTTACTTGTTGACAAAAAATAAATATGTATATGAATTATTTAATCCAAACATATTTTAATGTTCGTTATTTCTTATATGTAGAAACGAGTCACAAAATGACTTATAAAATAAATTTAAAAATAATTTTATTTATTTATTTATTTATTTATTTACACCTATTACGGTGCTGTCAAGAAAATGCTAATACAAATAAAATGATGAATACAAATAAATGCTCAATACAAATAAAATGAAAATCGCAAAACAATAAAAATACAAACGCAACAATCGATTTTAATGTGAGGCAGCATTGTCTGAAAATTCGAACTTTGTTCTAAAAGTCTATTAATGAGATAGTTCTGTTAAAATTTTTAATGTCTAGTTTTTTAATATTTTCGGGTAATTTATTATAAGCCCTTACATTTCTAATAAAAAATGAATTATGCCTAATTAAGGATGAACATGGTTTATGTGTTAATTTCGTGATATCCCCTCTAGTTTTAGACGGTATAAATAAATATGGACTTTTTACTGATATAAGGCTATAGCCTTTGATATGTCTATGGAATATTTCTAGATCTTGAATTTTCCTTCTTTTTTCTAAACTCATAACCTGGTATTTATTAAGCAACTCTGAATATGATATAGTATTATTAAAGTCCCTTGAGATAGTAGATGATGGATGTTGTCTGTAATATATCATTTTAAGGAAATTATTTTGGATTTTTTCTATTTTATTTATGTCTTTTTGAAAATGTGGGTTCCAAATAGGAGAGCCAAACTCAAGTATACTTCTAACATAAGTGTTAAACATGTTTATTAAGAATTTTTCATTATTTGAGTTTAAGGATTTAAGAATAATGTAACTTATTTTTTTGGCTTTGTTACAAATAATTTTAAATATAATTTTACTGAGAATATTTGTAAAATAAATACTAAATACATATGTATATACTATTAGATAAAAATAAAATTACTTATCGGCCCAGTTATTTTACAATAAATAATAAACTTGCTTCGGTATATCCTCTATCGAATATTCCCTTGTCTGTATTTTCTGGAAATATCGGGTTAAGCTTAACCCACACACAAACTCGTTCCTATTATGATCTTAACATCCATATCATTTTGCACAATTTAGCAAAAAAAAATGGCCGATATTTTTATTTAAAAGCAGACACTTATTCACATTATTAAATAATTATGTATTATTTACGTGTTTTAAGAGATAATTCTTTCTATTTTTTAAATATTAAAGCTAATGATTATTTTAATTATATAAATATTTTTTTAGAATTTTATAAAAAATATTTTTTGTTTTTTTTTAATTTTATTTAACATATGTATTATTTAAAAAATTTTTCCTCAACAAATTATCGCTAATTTTATGGTTTGAGGAAATTAACCATTAACAATAAAATTATTATCATCAATATTTTTTTTAATTTTTAACATATGATTAGTTATTTTTTAAAATTATTATTTTTTTGTTAAGGAAATGAAATTTTTAATTTATGTCAGAACTTTTTGATTAAATAAAAATTTTGATTAAATAAAAATTTAAAGAATTTAAAGAAAAACAAGGAAATACATATTAAATAATTTAATGTTTAAAAACTTTATTTTATTTGTTTTCTCATTTATATCAATTTAAACATTTTATATACACAATTTATTATTAGGAAAGAGATATAAACATAAATAAATAAGAAAATTAAAATTAATCTCCAACTTCTCTGGTTAAATATAAATAATTACCTATAAGTCAAATCTCGATATATTGACTTCATAATTTAATAATCTAAAAGAACATTTTCTCAAGTCCTTTTAAGTTCTTTATTTCGAGATTGACTTTAAATGAATTATTTTAATTAAAAATCATCTGATATTTTTTGTTTTAACAATTTAAAATTAAAATATATTTTCCGGAAATGTATGTACAAATAAACATTTTTATTTTAATGTTGACACAAATATATACGTTTTTTTCTCCGTATATATTTTCTTTTTTTTTACTAAAAACCCAATCATCTTTCATTAAATTTATTTATTTCCGTAAAAATAAATATTTAATACGACATAATTTTGAATAAAAACTTTTTTAAAAATATTAATAAGAACCAGTCACTTTTATTAAACGGAAATATATGTATAATTAATTAATTAAATATTTATATGTATATAAACTTTGTTTTTTTATTAAAATCAAGAATTTTTATTTTTTTATATTTTTGCAGAAAATTAATTTTTATTTATTTAATTTTTATTTGCTAAATTTCCAGTCTCAACCAGCCTTTCTAAAATTAAAGTTTTTTAGCCATTTTCCCCCTTTTTTATTGTTTTTCCATCTGTATTTTTAAAATTATATTTTTATTTTTAATCAGAGAAAGGTAAAATCCTAAAATAAATATTTTTAAATATTTAACGTTCAAAATTCTACATATTCATAAAAAAACTTTTTTGCCAAAACATCTGTCCGTCCGTCCCTTCGTCTCTTTTTGCTATTTTTTCCGTCCAATTATTAGAAAAAAAAGCAAAAAAAAAGAAGAAAAGCACACAATTTCTTTTTTCTTTTTCACGTTTGCGCCAAAAACTGGCCCACCTTGGCAATATATCAAATTCGATTTTCCTCCTACCGATGAGAATCGGCTGGCAGCAAAAAAAGAAAGTATGTAAGTCTTTGCCTGAGCAGGTCGCAGGAACTACGTTTTAAGAATGGCTGCCCGACTTGAAGAAAAAAAAAGTGTGGGAAGAGGCCAAAGACCAATAATGAACACATCTCTCTCTCATCTTTTTTAAGATATCAGAGAATAAGTAGTAGGCGGACAAACTGTTTTTAGAATCTTCTACATTTTTCTATTTTTTTATTTTTCTTTCACGTATTTATTTCCCTTTGTTCTCCTCGATATATGGCCTATTGATTTATTAAAATGGCCGAGAATCGAAGCGATGAAAAATGGAAATCGAGGAGAGAAAAATAGAGAAAAATAAAAAGACGATTGAATATTCGGCCATAAACAGGAGAAAAAATGCAAAGAAAAATGCGCAAAAAAATATTAACAAATTTCAGCGGATTTTGAACAAATTTTTGTATTTCTTTTTAGCTTGAATGAAATATTCGTTGTCCAAAAAATATTTTTTATATTGTATTTTTGTAAAGACGATAATTTACATATATTCTATTTATTTTCTATATTTCCTCGATTTATCCGCATTTAAAAAATTTATCCGCAAATATATTCCCTTTGTTGAGAAGAGAAGAAAACACAAAAAACAACATTCATTTATAAAAGCAGCTGCAGCTATTCACATAAATAAATACACACACGTCCAAGCAATAGACCTCTTTTTTGTATTTTTCTCTAATAATTTTAATGTCTCTCATATTTTACTATTTTCTCTCATTCCTGACAGTCAGAGAGAAATTGATAGAGAGAAAGGCCTAGCACCAGCCTTTATTCTTCTTTCCACCCATACTATTCTTCTCAATATTTTCCAGCCGATAGCTGCTATCCCCCCTCTCCTTTTTTCTTTTTAAAAATATAAAAGTCAATTGTAAAATGTCCAAAAAATATTTTTTTTTGTAAAATTTCCCTCAAAATTTTTAAAAGTTATTTCTCTATATTTTTATTTATTTTGGTGTTATTGTTGTTCAAAGTTGATATAAAAATATTTTTTTTATTATTAATTAACTCTGTTTTATTATTTTAGTATTATTAGAATTTTAGAAATACATATTAATTTTTTACAAAATTAAAATTATATTTATTTTTTAAATTATTTATATATTTTATTAAAAAACACTTAACAATAAATCCATTAATAGCAAAATATAAATTACAACAATTTATAACTAAAAAATATTTTAAACTTTGTGTGTTTCTTTCACTTTGATTAATCATCTTTTTTTTATCATTTTTTTCTTTTATTTTATTTTAATGTCACAAAAGTCGTCTTGTTTTATCTTTTTTTAATTCTTACATATTTAATGAAATTTTTAGTTTATTATTTTTTTGCAGACAAAATTTGGAAAGAACTTTAATAAAATAAAATATATATTTTGTAATGTGTTATTTCTACACAATTTATTTAATTCCTCTTAATTTCTCCAAAAATAATTTCCCCAATTCTCTCAACGGTCAATGTGTGAACAAATCAATTTTCGTTTTTCATTTTTTTCACGCAGTGTTGGCCCAAACATTTATAAAACATTTTTGTGTATATATATACCTACATATATTTATTTCCCTTTTAGTTTGGCCAATTCCTTTTCTTTACCTTTTCTTCCTTTTTTATTAATTCAATTCGCAAAATTCAAAGATCATTAAAAAATTTGTTTCTATATCATCCTCCAAAAAACGTTTTTAAACTAAAAATTTTTTTATCAAAAGACATACCTTAACCGCCCAACTTTCTCTGTTTAGTACAAAGAAATTATTAAATTTTTGATAAGTTAAATATACTTAATTGTTTATTTAATTTAAATTTTTATTATTTTTTTTTGTGTAGATAATTCATTTATTTATTTAAATAATTTTTGTTTAAAAAATTTATTTAGAAATTTGTTTTCTAAATTTGTAAAATAACTTACCATTTAATTTTCAATAATTATATTTTTTATGAACTTGACATTTTGTGAAACATGAAAAAAAATTTTCTACATTATTTGGGCGGGGTTGATGCTATTTACTGGCATCAGAGGTGGGTCGGAACAATCAGAGGTGTCGGAAATCGGAACTGGCTCAAAAATCGGAACTCGGAAATCAAAATTTTTTTCGGAAATCGGAAGGAAAAAAACATCGGAAATCGGAATTCCGACCCACCTCTGCTGGGCATGTAATTGTTTTATTGTATATATTAATTCCTTAATGATTACTCTAAAAAATTAATGTTAACCTATTTAATTATATAATTTTTAACATTAATTCCCCTTTTTTTATTTAAATATTCCCTTGCCATAAAAGGTCTTTTCAGAATTTTTACGTGAATTGAATACGCCAATAAAAAGCTATAAAAAATTTTTTTTTCTTTCCTTTAACGGAATTTTGTCATTTTATTCCCACACTTTTTTCCTCAAAAAAATTTTTTCCTTCATTTTCAAACAAATTACATTTACTAATTTATATTTATCCTTTTTTTTTTTCACAAATTTATTTTTCTATTATTTGTTTTTTTTTATTTTTTTATTACATATTTAATTTTCCAAAAATTATAAAAAAAAATTAAGAAAATTTTATATTTTTTTATTCCAATAATATTTGATTTATTGAACATTTTTGTTAAAAAATATTTTTTTATTTATTATTTTACATAAATTTATTATTTTAAATTTACGTAACTATTTATTACAAAAATAGTTTTTTATTTAAAAAATTAATATTTCTTTTAAGAAAAAATATTTGGTAATATTTATTTCTTTTTAAATTTATTTTCTAAAATTAGAATATTTTTCAAAAAAATAATTTATTGCTTTCTGAGAACAATTTTTATTTTTTATTTAAAACATTTAAAATTTCTCACTTTATTATTTAAAATGTGTTGGATTAAATAAAATTTTTGTTGATCTTTAAGCTTTTAAATATTCTGAAACTTGGGAAATTAATTAAAATTATTTTTTAAATTAATTTAGAAAATGGTGTGTTTTGGTTATTTAATTTTCATTCTAAAATTGTTTTTTTCATTTTAAAATAACTATTTTTTGTATTATCATGAAATAAATAGATACTTCTAAATTTAAGGTAGGTAATCAGTTGAGATGTAACCGAACTCAGAAAGTCGAAAATCTACGGGAACCAATAAATGTTAAATTTTAAGTTTCTGAACTATAAGTTTTTTTTTAATTTTGGTTAATTATCTTTTATTTTTATTTTTAATTAATGACGTTTCCTTTGTTGTTTATCCATTTTCTCTTCTTTATCCATTTTTAGACACATCCTTCTAGAAAATTTAAGCCAAAAAATTCTCTTCTTTTAAAGGTTCGAAGATCACTTCTCTCTTATTTAATCAAATATACAAAGTAAATTTATCATGAGTTTTTTTTCTGTCCCTCATTTTGTTTTCTCTTCCCATTTTTTTTTTCATTTTCTGTCTCCAAAAAATTAAAGCATATTTCACGTGTACACACTTACATATGTTATATCTCTCTTTTTATTTCAAGCCAAGTCCAAAACACTATTTTTTAGCAAACAAAACACAAAGAATAGTGGAAAAAAAAGAGAATTTTACTCGGATATATGTATTCCCTCAATTTCTTCCCCCATTCCCCTTTGGGAAAATTGGAAAGAATGCAACGGAAGAAGACGGAAGTAAGTGGTAGTAAAAAAACTAAATAATTCTTATTATTAGCTTCTCAAACATTTCATTTATTTTCTTTTTTCAAACATTTATTTTTGGTTTATTTTAAAAAAGTTGTACTTTTTAATAAGACGAGAGGAAAATTTAAATTATATTTTGTAATTGTTAAATTATTTAGAGATATTATTTTTTTTAAAAATATTTCCCAAAAAATCTAAATTTTCTTTTTGCGATTTTTCTTTATTTAAAAATCAGAAAAATAAATTGAGTAAGAATCCTTATCAACTAAAAACCCCGACCTTATCCCGAGTCTGAAAATTTTTAATACAAATATAATATTTCGAAACAATAAAAAGCGAAGTTAGTTTCGATTTCGCAAGGTGGAAAGCAAAAAATTTTTCTCTGAATTTCACTAAATTAATTAATTCCATTAATTATTAGAAAGGAATTAAAAAGAAAACTTGGAAAACACCAAAGAAAAAGCAATCTTAAAAAGAAGTTTCTAATTTAAGAACATATAGCTTTTTTTTATTTTTAATCACAATTTTAAGCACGTGCCATATCTACAAAATTTTTTCCTTTAATTAATTTATTCGTGTTTCAATCTTTTCTTTGTTTATTGTTGTCAATCTGTTGTTGTCAATTGTTTATTGTTGTCAATCACGGATCCCCCTAACTCCGACTTCTCAATTGATTATTTACTGCCAGCTGTAAATTGCTTAAGAGAGGGCGAGCGTTTTTGATTGTGTATTTGTTTTCTTTTTTTTAATTTTCTAACTGTCCCATTAAATGCCTACACACGAGTCTTGAAAATTAAATTTAAAACACAATTTTCTGCAAATCTTTTAAATTAATAATTTATTTTATTATTTAAAATAATTATATATTTATTTTTTATTTTATTATTTATTAAATTAAAATTTGGATTTTAAAATTTATTTTCTTTTTATCTCCATTGTTGTGTAAACTCCCTTTGTGGGTTCTCCCTCTTCAATTGAATTAATAATGATTCCCCTAAAATTCATTTTTTTCCTAGTTATTTTTTAAAATATATTAAATTTTATTCT
The DNA here is from genome assembly GCA_036172945.1 of Meloidogyne incognita. Classification (NCBI taxonomy): domain Eukaryota; kingdom Metazoa; phylum Nematoda; class Chromadorea; order Rhabditida; family Meloidogynidae; genus Meloidogyne; species Meloidogyne incognita. The sequence continues at coordinate 5,078,055 of JARQAC010000006.1, read as the reverse complement.
TAAATATTTTTAAATATTTCTTCTTCAACCTTAAAGTTTTTTTAAAATTATTTTAAAAAGAAACGGGCATACAAATTAATGAGATGTTTAACGAATTAGAAAAGCTCATTAGAAAATAATTTTAAATTTAAATTTTTGTTTTTATTTATTTTTTAAAAATTCTTCATTATTTACATCTTTTTCTTTTTTTCTTTTCTCATCAATTTTTTCTTTCACGCAACTTTTGTTTCTTTAAATATATATATTTTCTACTAAATACTCTTTAAATAAGCACTTATGGCCAAACATTGATGCTGTCATTCCCCTCTTTCTTTTTAAATCCTTCCCCTTGTATTGGCCTAGTAAGTATTTCTATTTCTATTTTATTTCTTTTCTTCTATTTTCACATGTATTGGCTGTGTTCGACGTTCTCTTTTTTGCATTCCCACAAACAATCTTCCCTCAACTCTTCTAAATTTGTTCTTTTTTTATTTACAGCCACCCAACACAAACATACATATATTTATCTATTTATTCCTTTTTTTTAAATGTTGCCGCGGGAACGCCATTTTAAAAGTATTTTTGGAGAGATTTGGAGTCAAAAAAGGAATTAATGATATTTTTATTTTAATTATTTTGATTTTTATTTCTTTTTTAATTAAAATTTAAGGTAAACAATTTATATATAAATTAAATTTTAAATTAATTTTTAAAAAATTAAATTATTTTTCATCATTTTTGTTAAATAAACAATCATTCTACACTTTACATTTTAATCTCTCAAATTCACCACCACCATCATTTGTTCTTTCAAATATTTTTTTTTCAAATATTGTTGCATTCATTCATTCTCTTTTTCATTTTTTCTACCAACCGATTCATATTTTTCTTTTACTACTCTCACGTTCACCTTTTTTCCAATTTCCTTCCTTCACGTATGTTTAGCTCTTTTAGAGACCTTATTTTAAACACAATTTTTTCTCTTTTTCCATTCATTTTGTCCCTCCCTCCTTCCCTACTTCAGCCAACAAGAAAAAGAATTTTTGCCGCAAAATAAGCCATCCGTTCTCTCTGGGGTTGCAGCTGTCTTTTTCATTTTTGACGACTTTCGACCCTCCCTTCCTCCTTCTTATAAATAACCCTCATAAAAATAAAAGATGGGAAACAACTCTAAAATAGGCAAAAAATGTGGCACAATAATTTACTGACTTGCTGCATATATTTCTTTAAAAAAACCTTCACGCTTTTTCTTTCTTATTTCCGCCATTTTCTGTTCTTGGTCTTCTTTTTGGATTTATATTTGTTACTATTTTAGAATAATCTTTTAGAGAATATTTTTGGTTATATATACTGCCAAAGCATTGCAGTAATTTTACAAAAATTGATAGGGTGCTACAATGCTTGGAATTGCCTCCTCATCCTCCTCATCATCTGCTGCACATTATCAAGAATTTATTAATACTTTATGTTCTTCTACTTCCTCATTAAACACCTCAGAGGCAAATTAATTTTATTTTATTCCTTTAAAAATATTTTATTTTTAGCATAAAATGCAAAACTCAGCTTTTCATTTGCCCTTAAACGAGCAAATGGCAGCAACAGCCATTTCCAACAATCATTCCTTTTCTTCCTCATATTATTCTCCTCCTCCTCCTAATCATCATCATCGCCAACAAAACAAACATTACCTCAAACACCAAAATAAAAAAGAATTATTTTCCTCTATTAATGCATTACTGCCCAGTCATAATCACCAAAATAATCAACAAAAGCAACGACAAAATAATTGTAGTGGGGGTATTGGAAGTGGAAAAAAGTCTAGAATGGATTATTCTAATGCACTCTGTGCTATTTGTAATGCTCCAGCTGATGGTCAATAAAATTTAATTTTAAATTTAATATCAATTAAAAAATACTATTTTTCCTTTTATAAAATTAAATGAAAAGAATAATAAATAACAAATTATTCTTAATTTTAATTTTTGCAAATTAATTATTTGACAAATTATTTAAATAAATTTCACTAAATAATACTAATTTACTTAAAATTAATTAATTTATTTTTTAAATTAAATTTTAATTAAATATTTGAAGAGAAAAGTTTTAAATAATTAACTTGTTTTATGAATTAGTTTTGATTTCCTTTTTCTTCCTAAAAGGTTTAACAAATTCTGATTTTTAATTAATTTAATTAAAACTTTTTTTACTTGAATATTTTTAATTAGTACAAAAAATATTTTTTTATATTTTAAATAAAATAAATTTTATTAATTTTTCTTAACATATAATTTACATTTTCAGGCCTCCATTATGGAGCAATTTCCTGTCGTAGCTGTAATGCTTTTTTTCGTCGTGCCATTACTTTTAAGCAGGCAAATAATTAAATAAATAATCTTAAAAAAATAAATTAAATATAGAATTTCCTCTGCCGAAAAGGAGGCAATTGTGATGTTGATGTAAGTGTTCGTTGTGCTTGTCGGGCGTGTCGTTTAACAAGATGCAAAGCTGCTGGGATGCGGGAATCGGGTAATTAAAGAATATTTTTTTAATAAATTCGTTATTTTTTTTAAAAGATGTTCAACCAAAAAGAGACCCTACAGGAAGTCAGAAGAATCGCCGTGCACCTCAAAGACGTCGGGGATCAGCTGCGGCATCACTTTTACTTGTTCCAAAACGAGAGACTCTTCCAATTTTTGATAATAATAATACAGATGGAGGTTTTCAACTAAAATTAATTTTAAAAAATTCTTTCTAAATTTTTAGGATCTCCAAATACTCCTTTACCTTCTCTATCATGTTTTGAGAAAATATTAACTAATGGAACTTTGTATCATCCAATTTCTACAATTTGTCCTTCTAATGGAACTGAAGGTTAAAAAAATAAATAAATTTTATTTTAAATTTTTAGAAAATGGTTATCAAACAATTCATTCTCCATCTACCTCATCATTCCCTCCATCTGCTGAATCTGGAATTTTTGATGAAAACGGTGCTGCTGTCCAATTTGTGAAAAGTATTAAAAAAGAAGTAGTTGAGGAAGATGATGAATCTGATGATGAAGAGGAAGATGGAGAAGAGGAGGAGGAAGAGGAAGATTGGGAAGGGGGAGGGAATGGAAGAATGACAAATACAAGACGAATAAGTGATCTCAGTGCAAGTACAACAAGTAATAGTAGTAATATTTTAAATAGAAGTGATGATGAAATTAGACAAAGAAGAAGAAAAAGGTTGAAATAAATGTCTTTTTAAATGTTTAAAAATATTATTTAGAACATCAAAAACAATAAATAATAATTATCAACAATTAAATATTCAACAAAATTTAAATCAGAATTTAATTTTATTAAAACCATCAATTTCTACAATTGGAATTAATGAGAAAGAATTGGAAATACGTGAACAGCAAACAGAATTTGAACGTTTAGTTAATGATTATTCTGAACATTTGCGTTGTATGAATCGTTTATTGACGCCTATAGAACATTTTTTAACTGAACAAGTTTGCTAGAGAAAATTTAATTTAAATAAATATTTTTTAAAAGAATTCTTCTTGGAGAACAATTGAACCAACAGATGTTGAACAATTAAGTAAAGTTGAATTAGGTGGACTTATGTATTGGATTGAGAAATTAACACCTTTTAGACAACTTGACATTAAAGATAGAGAAATACTTTTTAAGGTGGATTTTTAATAAATATGCAGTTGAACTCTATAGATACCCCCAATACTACTTAGATAACTTTAAGTGTCATTTATTACCTAAATTATAAGGTAAAACTTTTTCAGCTCCATGATTGTATAGTCTCGATTAAATTGAGTTTATAAATCAGACAAAACAATTTCTGTATTAATTACATAAATTCTAAGTTATAAGTTAAGTAAATTTATTTTAATATATTTCGCTAATTTAATAAAAAAATTTTCCAGCGTTATTCTGTTCGAAAACTTTCACTAGACCATTTCTATACAGCATCTAAATATCCAGAATTAATTGAGAAAGGATATTTTGCAATGATTAATAATACTTATGTTCCTCCTGACAAAACTGGTTTTGAGACATTAACAGACGATAAAAGGACTAGAGAAGCTAAATTTGAGTAAGTTTTTACCTAAATATTTTTTAATTTTTTAAAGTATTTTGCGTCCAACAATTGATCGTTTATGGCATACATTAGTACTTCCATTCTCAAATCTTCGAATTAATGATGCAGAAATTGTTGCACTTCATTTACTTTTAATGTGGAGTCCAAGCAGTTTTGTCTTTTATTTAATTTAAATAAAGTTTCTCTCCCTCTCTCTTTTCTCTCATTAGACAATAGACATATAACTTTAAAAACTCGTCAATTAATGTCTTCACGTAGAGACTGGGCAATTCAACGCCTTTTTAATTATTATCAAAATATTGGTATTGAGGAACCAGAAGTTCGTTTGGGTGAAATATTATTGTTATTACCTGAATTGGAGGTTTTTTATTTTGAATTTATTAAAGTAAATTAATTTTTAAAAAAAGGTAATTTGTGACAAACATTGCAAAGATTTTCAAGTAAATAATTTAAATATAATTTAAAAATTATTTTTTTAAAAAAGGTTGCACAATTTTTTGAATTTTGCAATATGAGTGAATATTGGTATGAGAATTATTGTTATACAACTTTAAATATTGCTGCAGCAATTTAGAGTGGGAAAGAGGGGGTGAAGAATGTTTTTTTAGAATTAAATAACCTCTTTTTTGAAATTTAAAAATGCTGGATTTTTTTTAATTTAAAATTACATAAAAATTTTTGAAAATTTATTTTTACTGAAATAATTTATAGAAGTACTACCCCTTATTAAAAAATAATTTTAAAAATTTACAAAAAAATCCAACATTTATTTTTTAAAATTTACAACGCAAATCCTCATTCATTTATTTTTAATTATTTTCATTCTCTTTTTTATAACCATAAAAACACTTTATATATCCTCATTATTTATCCTCAATTTTTCTTTACCCTGCCGCGTGTTGATTCTTTTTTTGAATTAAAAAAAAATATTTTTAAATTGTTAAATTTAAATTTTTTAGTTATTTTCCCCTTTTTCTTTTTTAACCACACAGGCACATTTTTAGATTTTTTTCTTTTTAATTTTTTTAAATTTTATTTTTGTTGTAGATTTAAAATAAATACAGGGAAATTAATTAATTATTGTAGTAATTAAAGAAATCTGTTATTAATTTTATTTAAAATAATCTGAAGTTGACATTAACTGGGGAAACCTTTCTCCTTATATAATATTACGAGGCTGATTGTTAATTGAAAGAAGACAAATTAATATTAATTTTTGACACGTAAATAATTTTAATAAATAATTAATAACAGATTTTTTAAAACTTTATTAATCGAATTAAAATTTATTTTTTTTACCTAACCCTCATATTCTTTTTTATCTTTAAATTTACATACATATATATTTATATTTTAAAATATCCTCAACGATTAATTTAGATTTTTATTTTTAACTTTATTTTTGTAAATCCTTCATTGAGAGATCCGGTGAAAAGAAGGAAGGAAAAAGATAAACACACACAAATATATACCTTCAAAACTTTTTTCGTGATAATCGTCAAACAATCAGAGAATGTTTTTATAATTTTTAAATGAAATTTAAAAAAGTCAAAACAACATTCCTTTGTTTGTCAATTTAATTACAACTGTTGTATGTAGTTATTTCTATAGATTTTATTTTAGAGTTGTCTGTGTGTAAAATAAATAAATATTTTTTAGATTATTATTTTATTTATTTTGAAAAAAAATATTTAGTAATTTAAAAAAGAGGTTTTTTCAAAAGTTTTTTCTTGAACAGAAAAATTTTTTATATTAAATTAAATTATTACATGAATAGTATTTAGGAAATTAATTAAAATATAAAAAATTATTAAAGCCAAATAAAATTAAGAGATTATATTTTGAAATCTTCTCTCATCATTTAAAGAGGTGTTAATAATGATCGAAGAAAAGGTCTAGCCAATTGTCGTCCCAAATAACTTAAATGATTTGTATCAAAGAAAATAGCCAATTTTGTTGTTTCATCAAAAGCAGCACAACGATCATTTGTTGAATTACAAAAATGTGTAGATAAATCATAAACTAAACATTTTTGGCAATTTAAATGTTTAAGACGTTTATATGACCAAATATTCTTTTTTAAATGTTCCTAAAAAATTATAATTAAAAAAATATTCTCAATACCTTATAGGAAATATGTAATTGTTCTAATTCTGCCCCTCTCCAGAGTCTTTTTGCTAATTCTCTCGATGTTTCATATTTAAATAATAAATTGGGGGCTGGAAAGAATATTTGTATTTTAACGTTTTTTTGAATTTCTAAAAGAAAAGAATTTATAAGGCCAAGTATTTCATCATTATTAGCATCATTAAAAGGCTGGTCTTCAAATGAACCATACCACCTAGAAAATAAATTTTAGAAAAATCTGAAAATTTATTTTAATTACCTAAAAGCAATAAATAAATAATCTGGTTGGATAGTTTGAATAGCTTCTTTAACTAATTGAGAGTAAGTAGAGCAAGCTTTAATTGGCATTTGATGGTCAGGTGTAACAAAAGATAAATGTTCAGGAACATAGAAAGGCACACAACCTAAGAAATATAATCACAATTTTTTAGAAATTTTTTAAAGAATTACCAGGGACAGTAAACATATGAAAAAACGAATAATTTTGCTTAAATTCATCTTGTATTTCACGCGAAATTATATCTGCATGGCTATTTCCAACAAGCAAAAAAGTTGTCGAATCCTTTCCCTCTCCACGTGATTTCCTCTCAATAACTGCTTTGAGGAAATTTCGTTCCTCTGGAACCATTTTAGCGAATTTTCCAATCCACCGGTTAGTCAAAACTTCTCCCGGCAATATTTTATATCTATCCTCGTATGTAGCACTTTGAAGTATTTCGTTAATTCGAATTTTTTCATAAAGTGATAGAGTATTGGCTAAACGAGAATGTCCTTCTGGAGACTTTAAATAAAAAGAAAAATTAAAGAAAAATATTAATGTCAAACAACAACTTTAACAATATCATCAATAATCAATCGAGTAAAGTTAACATCAATGGTTACAGCTCTCCCTCCCAAAGAACCATCAAAATCTTTTGTTACAGCAACTCTCTAATATTTAATAAATTAAATGTATTTATAAAAATTTTTTAAAACTTCATTTTGTCCAGAATAATAAGTTGGAAGTAATTGAAAAAAGCAAAAAGCGTAGAAAATACCAATGAGAAAAGTTACCGAACAAAAACTTTTTAGTTTCCGAATTTGTGCATCCACTAATATTTCAACAATAAATGCAATAAATAATGTTAAAATAAATGTAGATATTCCATCTTTTATTAAAATATTAAAATTAAAAATTCTGATATATTTAATTCCCTCTTACATTTAAAAGAAAATTCATCAATAGTAAAAAAATATTTTAAAAACAAAATTGTTGGCCAATGAATTAAATACCAAACATAAGAAATATCCCCCAACCAAACAAATAATTTATTTGTTAAAAACAAATAAATTAGCCAATTATTTTTTTGTAAAAATAAAATAATTGAAGTAAAAATAACCACAAAGGAACTTTGAAATTGAAGTAAATAAATTGGAATTGATAAAAATGGAAAAAATAAAAGAATAATTAAAAGAATTAAAATAATATTTGGAATTAAATATTTTAATAAAAAATTAATAAAATAATAATTAATTTGTTTTTTCTAGAAAAAAAATATAGAAAAAATAAATAATATATTTTACATTTTTTATTGATGGTGAATTACTTGATATTTGAATATTATTGTTAATAATTGTTTGTTGTTTTTGACAATTAAATATATCATCTAAATATTTTTTAAATTAAAAAATAATTTAAAAATTAACCTGATTGATTACAATGTGCCAAAATATAAGGCCAAACAATTATTTTATTATTTTTATTATCATTTTCTTCTTCTTCTTTCTCTTCATTTTCAATTAAATAATCATTTGTTAATAAATAACTTATAATTCCTGCTATAAATTGCCAAAGACGGCAAAATATAAATCCAAAACTAATTGAAGAACCAAAATAAAAATAAATAAATTGTTGAGAAATTAATGATAAAATTAAAAGTAAAGAACAAAAAATGAAACGCCGAAAATTTTGTTTTAAAATAATTGAAGGAAAAATATTAGTCGAAGAAGAAGCTTGTTTTTTGGAATTTCCAAAATAATTAATTATAAACATTAAAATTGGTGATAATAAATAAAATTGAATTTCAACTCCTAATGACCATGTATGCAGAAATGGGCGATATGAAAATACCTGATAATTATTAAATTGTTAATAAAAATAATATTAAAGTTATATTTAACTTTTTACTCTCGTTAATACATAGTAATAAGTTAAGGTTAAGGAATTGGGGGAATAATATATCAGTTCAAAAAATGGAAAATCCATCAAATTGTTGTAATTTTAATTTACCTCATTTGAATAAATTTTCAAGTTAATATATAGGATTCTCGAACCGAAACGAAGAACCGAGAATTTCTAGGTTTGGTTCTTTAATTCGGTTCTTTGAAGATTTTCCTAGAACCGACAACCCCAATTAATTTATTAAAATAAATCTTTATTTTCATTAAACCTCAGTAAAATAATCTTTAGAATTAGAAAACAAAGATTGTAGATTTGTTACAAATCCAAGACTCCAATACATATCTAATCTAGCTTGTTGAAAGTCAGATTCAAGCATTATAGTACGTGAAATACTTTAAAATAATTATTATTCTTTAAATTAATTTAGAAATACCTAGCTGTAGCACAAATAACACCTAAATAAATAGGCACAATTCTTTGTATTCTTCTCTTATAAAAATCCAAAATTGTCTCAAATAATTTTTGGAAACTCAAACTATTTGTCCCTATATTTTGTAAACATTTAGCAATTAAATATCCAGAAATAACAAAAAATCTGAGAATAATTTTAAATAGTAAAAAATATTTTAACGAAAACATACACATCAACACCTAAAAATCCATTAGGAAAATTAAGAGGCCAAATATGATATAAAATCACAGAAACAATTGAAATAGCTCGAAGTCCTTGAATATCAGCACGTTTCATTTTCTCTGTTTAATAAAAAGTAAATTAATTATTTTTAAAATTATTTTTTGTTTAATTTTTATAAATAATAAATTTAATAAAATTTTTAAAAGTTGAAGATAAATTAAAATAAATAGGAGAAATTTCAAAAAGCAAATAGCGCAATTGAAAGGAAGATGAAAAGTTTTTTTAATTTAAATTTTTGTAAATAGAAGAGAGAAAACATTCTTCTTCCCCTCTTCTCTATTCTTAAATGGAAGAGGGAAATTTTGATTTGAAGATGGTTAACATTATTTAAAAAATTGTGTCAATTATTTAAATTAAAAATATCTAATTCTATTAATTAAAAAATTTATTAAGCAATAAATTAAAGATTAAATAAATAAATAAATACTTAAAGCTAACATTAAATAAATACAAGTTTTGAGTAGCCAGTCAGTCAAAACTAGACTTTAATTTTTTATAATTTATTAGGCTCTTGTTTATTTATGAGTTATTTTTTTATTTAATTTATTTTAAAATTATGTATTAAAAATAATAATTTAAATTTTAGTTGAGTGTCCAAAATTGAGTGTCCATTTTTTATAACAGAGAAAGTCTGTTATAAAGGGAGATTGGGAGAATGTCTGTTAAGGGAGAAAAAATATATATTTATTATTTAATTCTTATTTAAATTTCATTAATTATTTGTAATATTTCCAAAAATATTTATTTATATGTCAACAACTTCTTTCATTTCCCTTCTCTTTTATTTGTAAACTTTCATCATTAACCGCAACTTTTCTATAGCTTAAATAAAATTGTTTTTATTACACGTTCTTTTATTTGATTTTGAGTGACCAAACCGTCAAAGCCAATTGCACAATTTTAAATGAGGAAGAATTAAAAAAGAAAGTTTGCTCTAAATAAATAAAAAAATTCGGGTCAAAAATGTTTTAAAAAATAAATATTTAAATAAAAATAGTAAAAGTTATTTTATTCGGGATTAAAAAAAGAATAATAATGAACCTATTAAATAGATAATCAGACATAGTAATTGAGTTCTTATCATTACGTTCCTAAATTTAAATTTTTTATTAAATATAGATCTTGAATTATTTTAAATAAAAATTATTTCTGAAAATTATCTTTTTCATATTTTAATAAAAATGCTGGTAATTCAATTAAATAAAAAACACAAAATAATTTATTTATATCCACTTAAAATCTTATTTTTCCAATTTTCAGGTTCGGAAGTTAAGATCAATCTTAAAACCGAAAGATACAAGAAATATTACTTTTTACAATATTTATTCAAAAATTAATGAATATTTTTAATATAAAATTTTTACTATTATTAACTACGAATTAAATAAAATTAAATATTTTAAAAATTATAATTAAAAATAAATGTATATTCGTTTAAATTAATTCTTTTTAATTGCAAAGATTGATTTAAAAATCCCATTAAATTTTTCCTTCGACAATCCTTCAATTTGTGTTTTTAACTTAAAATAGAAATTTATTTGTATTATTATTTTAAATAATTTAATTTAAATTTTAAAATTTAAAAAATTCTAACCTCAGAACGTAAATTCCCATGATTCTGAAATTTTTATATAATCATGATAGTAATTTAAATTAATTTTTGGTTTGGCTTATCCAGATCTTTCTAAACTCGGTTAATCCTTTCATGGACATTTAGTGCAGGTAAACCAAAATTTTTTAGCAAAAATACCTGTGATCATTGATCAAATGACCAGATAATCAAGATAGCTAATTTTTTGTTAAGCTTATTTAGTAATTAAATATTTTACTTAAACTCAGAAAAAAATAAACAAACATGTAAATAATCCCCTTCTTCAACTTCATTATTTTCAATAATTATTTCTTTTGCTTTATTCCATATCGGGAAATAATAATTTTCATAATTTAATATTTTTTGATTTAATTCATTAATTTTTAGTTTCCTTTTATTTATTTTTTCTTCAATTTCATCAACACAAATTAATTCTTGAGAATCGTTATTAATCATTTTCCTTAATTTAATAATCCTTTTCTTTTCATATATTATCAAAGGCTCAATTAAAAAGTTTCCAAAAGATAATAACATTCCAACTTGACAGAATTGTCTATTTGAATATATTTGCTTAAAAACAGGAAAAAGAATTAATTTATATTTGTATTTTAATTAGTAATTTTGTTGAAATATAATGAGTTTTATTAAAATAATATTTACGAATTCAGGGAAAGTTTTCAATAGTACATATGTATATATTCTAAAACTCCTTATTAGCATAGTTTTATTAAATACTTTAAGGGCTATGCGAAATTCAGAATCTATTAATTTGGCTAGTTTATTAAATATATTTAAAAATTAAATTATTTACAGCCTCATAATTAACATCATTTCCCTCAATTTCTTCTTCACTATTTATCCAATTATTGCAATCTATTTCAATTTTGTTTTTCAATATCTTTGATAAATAAACACCTGTATGAGTATTTGATAGCTCAATTTCAAAAAGTAGATTATTTAAAATAATCTCATTCATCGAAAGTAGAATATCTGCATACTAAAAAATACATTATTAGATTTAATTAGTAAATCATGTGGGGGGGGGGGGGGGATTAAAATGATTAATTTGTTGGTAAATTTTAAGCTTATTAAAAATATTAAACAAAATTACTTTCTAATAGTAATTTGGGTGAGTTTAAAAAATACCTTAAAAAATTAAAAAATAAAAATAAACAAACAAATTGAATATTTTCAAGAAATGGACGATGTTCAGTTAATTTATCAAAATATTTGGAAATAATTTCAACAAAATGTTCAACTTCATTTGGCTTAAATGTAATTCGTACATTTATTAATTCACTAGTTTTTCCATCAAATACTTCCATTGGCATCTCCTCTAGAATTTCTCTTAACTAAAAATAAATATTTCACCTACAATTAGCTACATTTCCTTTTAATGGATAAACAAAACCCTTTGGTTTTTTGACCACAATGAATTTAATAAAAAACGGCCAAATCATTTTTTCTTTACAGACAAGCCTAATATTAGATTTTAGACAAGCTTTAATTTATTAGACAAGCCTAATAATCATTAATATTTTTTATTAAACATACATACATAATTATTTTTAATTTTTTCATTTTCGTCTTCAATTAAAATTCTTCTCATTTCCTCAATTACTGGAGTAATATAATTAATTGAATTATTTTTTATTTGATTACATTCAATCTTTTTATAATTATATCCATTTACTCCTTTATTTATTCCTTTAATTATATCATCATTTGAAGTAATTTCATTTAAAATATAATTAGCAGCCGAAAGTAACATTCCAGTACCACAATAAAATCTTGCTTTAACATATTCTTCTTTTTCCTTTTTGAGGAAAAAAATTATTTTTTAGTATATTTTTAAAAAAATATTTAAAAATATTTAATATCTAAAGAATAATATCTTTTTTAATTCAATGTAGAAAATATTAGCTTATTAAAAACTAAAATTTGAATTTTAATAATATGAGAAAGTTTACCTCAAAAATTTCTCCTAAAGTTCGATTATTTGTATTTAAATCATCTTCTTTGATTATGTCCAGACAATAAGAAAATAATTTGCGCATTGTTCTTCTCATTTTACTGTATAAAGTAAATCTTAAGTTATCCAAAAATTGAATTCTTATATTTTTGCTTAACAATCTTTTTGCATTCTAAATTAATTATTAACTGTATTTGACAAGAATTAATGAAATTTTTGTGGAATTTTATTTTTTTTTAACTATTTTTTTTTTGAATTTTAAATTTTAATTAGTCTTATATTTATTCAAAATTTTGTTTATATTTTTAAAATGCTGTCTCGTCTCCGAAAAATCCTTTTTTTTCACGTGAACAATAAACGAGATAATGAATCTAAAATTCATTTAAAATGGAAATTATTTATATCCTTTTTAAACCCCATCTAGTTTTTTTTTATAATTTTAAATATTTTTTTCAATTAAAATATAAATACATTATATTGTGTCATATCCCAAACATCAGATGTCAAAACAGCATCCAAACTTTCAATAAAAATTTTTGAAAAGTATGCTGCTTGTAAGTGATTAAAAATTATTTTTTCTGAATTTAATTGATTATTATCATCATCATCATTATTTAATAAATTCTCAAAAGGGTCATCAAATCCTCAAAAATAAATAAATTTATTCTAATTATTTTTAGTTTTATTTTATTAAAAATACTACCTCGATCACTTGATGTGCTTGCAATCATAGTAGTAGGTTCTCCGATTAAATCTGATAAACAAAAATTTTTATAATTTTTGAAACAAAAAATTCAAAAATAAAAAAAAAAACAAAAATTCTATTACAACCAAAAACTAAATGTAAAAACAAAAAATTTTTCATTAATTTCTTTCATTATATTTTAAAAATTTAAATTACTGTATTGGGATCTGCGTCCTCCGAGACAATCTGAATAAAAATTAAAATTAAATATTAAAAAAATTAATTTGTTAAGAAAATTCCTCCTAAATCATTATAGAATTATGTTATGCTATTTAAATCCAACTGATCAACTTAGTTTTTAAAATTTATTTTAATAAATTTAATTCGACTTTTACTAATTTTTTATTTGAAAATTAATTACTTCCTCCACAAACTTCTTCAAAATTTGAAAATATTTTTAAAATAAAAAATAAAAAAATAAAAAGATTTTTAAAAAGAATTTTATTTTCCATTTTATTATTTCTAAAAATTATTTTTCTGATTAAACAAAGAAATTTATTAAAAATAATATTAAATAGGAGCCAGTGATTTTATTAGTTAATTTATTAAAAAAATATATTAAATAAAATAATATAAAATATTTTCCCCTTTATTTATAATAAAATTACCGGATAAAAAGTGCAATGCACTTTAAAGAATTTAGAAATTAGACAAAAAAAAGTCAAATAAGGAAGTCGCGAGTTTATGTGAAAATTTATTTAGAAATAAATAAAAATATTTTTTAACAGGAAGTTTTTGAATTTAATTTCGAAACAAACAATTATGTCTTTATTGCATTTTTTACTCCTTATGATTGGTATCAAGTATTTGGTTTTCTATTTGTTTCTAGTTGGTGTATTAAATATGCTTTGGGTTTAGGTGATTTAATAAAAAAATTTTAGGAATAAAATAGAAAAATATTTTCAATTGTTATTTATAATATACATAAATTAGGAATCTTTAAAAAAAATCGGCATTATGAATCTTTAAAAAATGTTTAGTGGAATTGAAAATAAAAATGGAAGGTTAGGATTTAACTTACTTTTAATTAATTGTTTATTTAATGTTTAATTAAAACAAACTATTTTAGTTAAATAAATTTAAATATAGAAAAAAATTAAGATATTATATAATATTTATGACAATCGAAGCAGTTCTGCAAAGTTAAAAAAGTTACATGCAGCTACGAAATCTTTATAATATTTTCCAGAAATTTTAATATTTATAAAATCATTTTTCAACAAAGATAGAATAGTTTTAATAAAAAATAAATTATATTCTAATTTAAATTTTAAAATAAATTTTCAAAATAATATAGAGGTTTAAAGAAATTAAAAAGGCTTGAATCTGAATTAAATTACCTATTTTACTTTTTGAAGGATAAACTAATTACGATTTCAATTATAAAATATGATTTTCCTCTGGAAAATTTTTTTAATTAGAAAAAGTGAATTCTTTGTACTTTAAACACGTTTTTCTACAGAATTTTCGCCTGCAGTGCTAAAAAAGTATTATTTTTCAACTCAACATATACATATTCTTGAACACATAAAATAAAAAAATTATTGAAAAGTATACGGAAATATTCAATTCAAAATTTACTACAGAAAAAGTATTTACAAAACTAAGAATTACATTCATACAAAAATGAAAAAATAAAAAATGTTTATATATAAAAATTTCATTTCTTAATTGCATAAATTGATTCAAAAACATAATTGAATTTTTGAAATGACAATTGCTCAATCTGAGTTTTTATCTAAAAATAATAATTGAATTTTAATTAAAATAATAATTAAAGGAAATTTAGAAAAATTAAAATTAATTAAAGTTGAAAATTATTATTAATTAAATATACCTCGTCTTGAAGATTGGAATACACCTAAAAATGATAGAAAATCAGAATTATAGTTTAAGGAGTAAAGCTCATATAATATTCAAGTATCCTATATCTATATCCAATTTATTCTAAACAAAAACCAAATTCCTATTTATTTTATAAAATAAATAAAAATATACTACCTCAACTACTTCATTTTTATCTTCAATAACTTCATTTCCAATTATAATATCTTTTGCTTTATTCCAAATAGGGAAATAATAATTTTCATAATTTAATATATTTCCTTCCAATTTAGCTATTTTAGCTTTTGTATTTTCCTTTTTCTCTTTAATTAAAGCTGCATTAAATCCAATTTCCATACTATCTTTAATCATCTTTTCGTTTTCAATAATTGTTTTCTTTTTAAATTCAATCAAATGATCACTGAAAAACTTTCCCAAACAAATTAACATTCCAATTTTGCAAAATCGTTTAACGGCAATTATTTTCTTGAAAAAATACTTAGTTAAATTAACATAAAGAATTTTCTTTAATAATTTATTTCGATAACCAATTATTTAATTAATAATTTTATTTTTTAGATTATTTATAAAATAACCTCATTATTTTCATTATTTCCCTCAATTTTTTCTGCACTATTTATCCAATTATTACAATCCATTGCAATTTTATCTTTCAATATTTTTGATAAATAAATACCAATCTGAACACTTGCTTTGCTTAATTTGGTATATAAACGATTCAAGGCTATCCAATTAATTTTTAATAGTTTTTCAGCATACTGTAAAAATGATAAACATTTGTATTTTTTTATTTAGATTTAATTTTAATTAATTTCGTAAAAATAGTGTGGGCAGGGCTTTAGGGCTCGGATGAGTAAATCCAGAGTTCTCCGGGGTTTACTGTATTAACTGCGAAATAGCCTGGGCTTTATTTGAAAACCCCGAACCCAGTATACTAAATAACTATTAAAAATATTTAATATAACAAACAAATTTTATTTTATCCAGTTCTTGATTTCCCATTAATTTATTTAAATATTTAAAAATAATTTCAACAAAATTCTCAACTTCAGTTGGATCAAATGTAATCCGTAATTTAATAAATCCACTCATTTTTTCATCGAAATTTTCTGCTGTCATCTCTTTTCCAAAAATTTCTCTCAACTAAATAATAATTATTAAATGAAAAAACACTAAAAATATAGAAAAGAAATTTTTTAGATTTTTGAAAATAGAAATTAATTTTGTTTCTTAAGGTTTTCTGATTCCTTGAATTTTAGGTCCCAAATTATTTAGTGTCTAATACCTAACAATAATATTAACTCTTTTTATACCTTTAAATCTCTAAATTTAAGCTTTTCATCTTCCAAAAGAATTTTTCTCATTTCTTCAACAATGGGTGTTAAATGATTTTTTGAATTATTAAATTTTTGAGAAAATTCTTTTCTTGTAAATTCAAACCCTTTAATGCTTCCATTTATTGCTTTTATTATATCATCATTTTCAATAATCTTTCCTAATAAATAATTAGTAGCAGACAAAAACACTCCAAGCCGACAATAAAAATTAGCCATTTTATACTCATCATCTGCCTAAATTATTTTTTAAAATTTCTTTATATTTTCCTTTTTTACCTCTACCAAATTTTTATTTTCACTATCAATTTGAATTATTTCATCACAATATGAGTATAATTTAAATGATGTTCTAGGCATGCGAGTATAAATATTTGATTCCAACACATAAAGAAACTGGTGTCTCAATTCCATTAGAAATTTGGCACTCTAAATAATTTGAAATTTAATTTTTTTAATTATATATTTTTATAATTCTAATCAGAATTTTTGCTATATTCGTATGCCTAGAACCTCTAGTGTAATTAAAATTTTTGATGTTTTATGAAAACATTTATAACTTTGGAAACAAAACTGAAAAATCTTACTTAGATTCTTTAATTTAATAAAGAATGAATGGGCTAAAAAATAAGGCTTAAACAATTTAAAAATAATAAAAAACATACATATGTAAAAGTTATAAAGAAATAAAAAGGCCTCCTATTAATTTCTGATTACACTGTAATAATGTGTGTAAATAAAAAAATTTTACATTATTTTTGTCTGTAAAATCTAAGTTAACATCACCAGTCAATAAATTATCCAAAATTCTAATGACCATATTTGTAAACACATCTGCTTGGATGTGACTGACAATTATTTCTTCTGCAAGTATTTGATCGTGCTCATTAAGCAATGGATCTTCATAACAATTAAGCACTTAATTATTATTTAATTGGAAAATTTAGAAAAATAATTTTACTTGAAGAAGTTGAACTGCTAGCTATCATTGACTGATCTATCGGTTGCTGAGGCTGCTGGTGTCTTGGGGTTTCTTCCACTGCGTCATTCGTTTCTATTTAAATTTAATTAATAAATATTACTATAAATGATAAAAAAAGTAATAATTGCTAGAAATGTATAAGAGAATTTTGAAAAAATTTAGAAAAAAAATCACCATTATTCCGATCGAATGATAAACCAAAACAACTAAAACAATCTGAAAATAAATGGAAAATTAATTAACAAAAAATGAACAAAACAAAGGAAAGATGGTCACAATTACTTGAATTAAGCTGAATTAGAAATTTCTCAAAATAATATAAACCATATCTAATTTGTGAAGAATATAAGGCTAACTTACTTCCTCCATAAACATTCTCAATTTGCGAGAATAAAAGAATTAAAATAAAAATATTAAAAATAATTTTAATATCCATTTTTGAAATATGCTTCTTCTCAAAAAAGGATAAATATTTATTTATTTATATCTTGGAAAAACTAAACATTCAATGTCTAAAACATGTATAACTATTTCTTATATTTATAAAAAAATTAACCGGAAAACCGGATGTATCCGGTAAAAATTTTTATGGGTAAAAGTGCATTAATTATGTAAAATCAAAAAAATCTCTTTAAATTACTTGCACTTACTTTTAATAATTTTAAATGAATGCCAATCGGGGAAATTAAGAAATAGTAAAACACATGCTAATGTGAAAAATTGAGAGGAAGTTTGTTAGGAAATAAGAATAAAGTGCATCGAAATTTTTTGGTTTTTTATTAAATAAAAGTTGTTAGATTCTCGAATATTTTCGGAATCTAAAAAACAATCGAACAGACCGTGGAAATCTGAAAAACTAGGGCTTGTTATTAACAGTTTTATTGTTAAGACCTATTTTATATTTTTATTTATCAAGTGATTATTTTTTCACAGTAAATAGTTGAAAAAAATTTCAAAATGAAGCATCTAAAATAAATTAGAAAATTTTATGTCTAAAAACATTAAAACGATTAAAGTAAAATACGAAAGAAATTAATTTCTAAGAATTTCTTAATTATTTATCTACACACTTTAAATATTTTTTTTGTCGTTCTACCTAATTTGATTTTATTTTTTCATGTTTTTCTATCCACCACTTGAATGTATTTAAAATACCTTAAATATTTTTTTAATTAAATATTATTCTAACGATCAAGATTGGAGTTCAAGATTATTAATAACTACTTTCACTTACATTAATATTTAAATAGAAAAATAAATTTAAGTTAAAATTATATAGTAATTAATTTTTAAGAAAACCCTCTTAATTTTTAAATGACCCTATTAAAATATTCAGAATATTCTGGGATGTTTTTGTTTATAAATTAATGTTTGTTAGAACAAAAGAATTAAATTATTTAAATTTTAAATAAAAAAAATTCTAATAAAAAAAATTATTAAAAAAATGCTTTATCTCAAAAAAAATTTATAAAAACATTATTATCAAAATTACAAAAATGAATTTTATGGAAAAAAATTACAAATAAAATTTTTTACAATGTTTTAAATTCGTTTTAAAAATTGAATTTTTTGAGAATTAAATAAACACTGTATTTCCTAAAATAAGCACCACTACCCTTGGAGTAGTTTAAAAATTATTTAAGGAAATACAGCAATAAAGCTACAAAAATGGCGAGAGAAGGCAAAAAAAGGATTTAAAAAATTTTTTTTTAATTTTATTCCTTTTCTTTTCTTCTTCCACTTTCTTCACAATCTTTTCTTTGTTGCAGTACAAATTGTGTTGTTATATCATTCTCCAAAAGTGGCAATTTTTGTTGTTCTACACTTATTTTTTGTTGTTTTTCTTGTTTTTCTGCATCATTAGAAGAATAATTAAAATCTTCTTTTGCCCATTCTTGAACCTCGGCACTAGCAAAGAATGAAAATATTAATGCTCCAACAACCAAAATAAATGCTGTAACATAAAAGACAAGTAACCATTCTTCTTTTGAACCCTTTAAAAAGTAAATATATTTTTAAAAAAAATTCTCTAATATTCTCTTACATTTGGTGTTAACCACCCCATAATTATCGGTGATAAAAGACCAGCCAAGCATGACAAAGTATTGCCAATTCCAAGAACAAATCCCGACAATTCTGGACAAATATCCATATAATTAACAACAAAACCGGCATATTGAAAACCAGAAATTCCAGTGGAAAGAATTAATAAAAGAATAACCTTCAAAAATATTTTAAAATTAATTTAATTTATTTTTCTAACTAAATTGTGTTGATGACATTCACAATAGCCTATAGCAACAAGCATTAAGGCCTGCCCTCCAAAGGCTATCAACATGGCTAAACGACGACAATTTAATGTTGAGAAAACACCTTTTTGTTGGAGTTTATCGGCAAACTGGAAATGAAAAAATAATTTATAAGAATTATTATTTCAACACTAACATGTCCACCAATATTTATAAAAGCAAAATATGCCAAATATGGAAGGGCAGACACAATCCCCATCTAAATTTATTTGATATTTAAAAACAAATTTCTTTAAATTACAGATGTTAGTTGCAGTCCTAAAACATCATTTAAAAATGAAGGAATGCCTAAAGCCATTGTATATGAACCTAAAAAAATAAATATTTTAAATTAATTTTAAAATTAATTTAATTACCCCAATCACCAGCAAAATGCCCGACAAAAATTGCCCAAACTGGTTTAGACGTTAAAATTGAATAAAGAGGAATTGGACGTCTTTTTATTTCAATTGGAGAATTATTTTCCTTTAAATTAAAAAATTAATATAATTTTCGAAATTTAAAAACCTTATTTTTCCCCAAACTTTCCAAAATATATTCTTTTTCATTTTCTTTAATTGTTTTATGTTTTTGTGGAGAATCAGCACCAATTAAAAACCAAAATAAACACCAAAAAAGTCCAATAGCTCCAAACAAATAAAATATTGAAGGCCAACCACCATCAAAACCATGTCGACATAATAAACCAGAAAGGGGCATTACAAGCATATTTCCAACTTGAGCACCAGCATAACTTAAGCCTGTTAGAATACCTTTTAGAAAATAAATATATTACTATTTAATTTTTTTAAAAAAATACCTCTTTCCATTGGAGGTGCCCATCCAGACAATAGTGAGTGCATAGCTGGGAATATAACACCCTAAATAAAAAAATAAATTAATTATCAATTAAAAGTATGTACTTGTGTAAATCCAAGTAAAGCTCTTATTGAAATAAAAATAGCAACATTAAATCTAGCCATTCCAGGAGAAATTATTGAAATTAAAGAAGAGGCTAATACAGCAACAAACAAAACAATTTTAGCCCCAAATCTTCCTGCCAAAATTCCCCCCAACATTTGGGAAGTTAAATAACCAAAGAAAAAAGCTCTTAAAATAATTATTTAAATTTAAATTTAAAATTAAATTAAAACCCAAGTATTTGGCCTTGTAATTGTTTAGACCAATCAAATTCTCCAATTATTATATCTGCAGCACCAACATTATTAAATTCTTGGAAATTTGTATTATTTAGAGATGACTGAAATTTAAAACAAATTATAATTAGGGAAATATATATAATAATTTTAAAAATTAATAGATTATTTTTTTCTTTAAAGAAAGTTTAAATTAAGATTAGAAAATTGTTCCTCATGAATAATATTATTATAATGTAGGGGGCCCAGCGTTAAGTGGATTTAAGTGTAAGTATAAATTAAATATATTTATAAAAAAGTATTTACTGACAAGTAAAATAAAAATATGTATAAATTAATTTAATTTAATTAAAAATAACCTCAGAAATTTCATTAATTTTAATATTATTTAATAATTCTCTTCTTTGTCTTTGTGCAATAATTTCTTTTTCATTATTATAATTATTACATCCATATATTTTTGTTTTATTTTCTCCCCCTCCATCATCTTTAACCATACAAACAATTGCAAAACTTAAATTTGACCGAAGACTGTAAATAATTGCACATCCAAAAAAACACAAAAAAGCAATATTTAATCGAGTAGAACCTAGAAGACGGTGATTTGAAGTTGTGGAAGAAGAGAAGGAATTAATTTCAATTTTTGCTGTCATTTTTTAAAATTATTATTATTATTGTTGTTATTATGGGATTAGTTGGTTTTTAAATTAAGTATGAAAAATTTGAGAAAATTATTTTCTTTTAAATATTTTTATTGGTGATTGGCAAAGCTAAAAATTTTAAATTAAATTTTTTTATTTTTTAAAAATATATGTATTTTAAAAAATAAATTAAAAATAAACAAAGAATTTTAAATATTTTCGAAAATATTAAAAAATAAAGTAAATTATTTCCAGATTTTTATTGAAAAATAAAAAAAGAGGTTTAGTAGTTTTAAAGCAAATCAAATGTGTGGAAGTAATTTTTAAAAAATATTAATTATATTTGGAGTTATATTTAATTTTAAAGAAAATTGGGAATATTTCAAAACACAATAAAAAATAAATATATTTTTTGTGTTTTGTTTTTAGAAAAAAATTTAAAAAGAATTTTTAAATGCTAAATTTAAATGAATATTTACAAAAATATTATTCTTCTTTTATTTCCCTCTTTTTAGAAAGGCAACAGACAAGCACTACCGCCCACCTCATTTGGCGCTTATCCAAATGCTTCTTAGCGTCATGCTTATAATGTGCATGATGCAATAATTTTTTAAAAGTAAATAAAAAATATATTGCAATTTAGACTTTTAAATAATTAAAAAAATAAAGATATATTTATATAAAATAATTTTTAGGAACTAATTAAAATTCGATAAATTATTTTAAAAACAATTTATTTTTAATTAAAAAAATTTCTATAAATTAATTTTTTAATTTTCAAAAAAAAAATAAATTTAGTCTTATTTTTAATTGTTATTAATTACCTCATTTATTTTCATTTTTCTCCTTTTTTGGTAAATAGACGATTTTTGGTAATTTATTTGGCTGACGCAAGCCTACTCAATCTTATGACTATCAAATTCACGAGTTTTTCATTTAAGGATTTTATTTTTATCCGAAAATATTTTCCAACTTTCCAACTTATATTTTTGAAATTTTAAATTTCAAAAAATAAAGGTATTTATTTGTTAGTTAATTAATTCCAAACTCTTATATTTTAAAAGTAAATTTTCCAAAAAATGTATCGTTTTTATTTATTTAAAATGTTCGTTTATAATTTATATAATAAGGTAGCCGGAAATATAATTAATATTTACTTATAATAATAGAGGTAATATTAAAAAATATTCAATAGGAATTAAATTATAACTATTTTTTGAAAAACAGAAAAATTATTAAAAACGGAAATAAATTGGAATATATTTTATTAAATTAAACTTTTTAAAATTCTCTGATTTTTAATTTTTTGTTTTTTATACATATTTATTTTCAGTAATCACAAAATTAGAAAGTAATTAATTAAATGATTAAATTGTTTTGATAGGCAATTAAAAATTAAAATAAAAAAATTATTAAAACAAGATAAAAATAAATATTAATTGTGCAAATAAAGGAAATAAATATAAAAATAAATATAATTTTTTAAATTAGATCAACTAATTTTATTATAATAATTATAGAGGACGATTAAATATTAAATAATAAATAATTTTTTTTATTTTAATAAATAAATATTTAAAGAAGGAGAAAAATCTTAAGTAAAGATACATAGTATGTAGTAGATAATAAACAATTTATACCTCAAAATTCAAGAAATCCAAGCCTAAAGACATTTATAAATTTACTACTTTTAGCCTATTAAAGACGGACATCGAAATTTTAGAAAAAACGTTAACTATTAAATAAAAATTTCTTAAAACTAACTTTTAATCATTATAAGAAGTATGTTTAGACCAAAAAATGCCCAAATTTAAAATAGATATTCCAATATATATCCTCAATTAATCTTTCTATTTTTATCTTCAAATTAACTTAATCGATTCTTGGATAAACTTTTTGGCCCTAAGAAAATTAAAAAAAGAGCAACTGCTCAATTAAATCAATCTGTGAAATACATGTGGAATAATTATTTTTTTATGAAAGCGGAAATTGGAGTTGGACTTATAATGTACTCAAATAAAAAAAGAAATTATATTTAGAGAGAAAAATAATGAGAAAATAAATATGTATGTACATCATAAGTCTGTCTATCAATGAAAAATAATGGAGAGGATATTAAATTGTAGACAGAATTATTATAAAATAATGTGGTAAACAAAAAAAGTTTTTATTGGATTTAATCCAAAGAAATTATTTAAAATTTTGGTCTCTAATTTTTAAAATAAATTAGGGGGGCAAATACTAAATTATATGTCAAAGTAATCAAGAAATAATGAAAGAATTTGAAATAACAAACACAAAATAGTATTTTAGATTTTTTATATTTATGTTTTTTCTCAAAAATAAATAATAATTTACTTACATAAATAAAAATTTAATTTTAAATAATTATTTAAAAAAAATTTTTATTTTCGTAAATTGTTGCATCATATTTTTAAGTCAAATGACTCTCCTTCCATTCAATTCCTCATTTAATTTACTCACCCACGGAATGAAAAATAATATTGTGGATGAATGAGAGATGATGACATTTAAATGGTTAAAATTTTGAAAAAATAAATGATCTTTAGTTGAATAATTTAAAAGATTTTGAAAAAAATCCTTGAAGAATTTTGAATAAGGAATAATTTTAATAAATTAATTAAAATTATAATTACATATAAAAATTATGTAATTTCGATAGTAGACGTCTTATAAATGATTTTATTAATCACAAAAACGAGGCTCAGTCTTGTGGAATCTCTCCCGATAATTAACCAATATCAAATGTGTATGTATATTACTAATAAATGCTTTCTTATAAATTATAAAAAAATTTCCAAAAAATTTCTAAAAAATTTCCTTCCCTTTGTTAAAAAATCCCAACTTTTTTGGAAAAAAATTTTTGCTTTTAATTCTTAACAATTAGAAAAATTATTTAAAAAAATATAAAAGTTGAGGAAATTTTGGAAAAATAAAATAATAATTGATATTGAAAATTGTATATTAAATTTATAAATGAAAAATAAATAAATTATTTTTAAAAAATGATAAGAGAAAATAAAGGAAATGTTGTAGAAATTAAAATATTTTTTAAATTATAATCACTGATAATAAATATATATGTGAAATTTAATTTTTTAAATAAATTATTTGGGGGGGGGGGGGATTCCTTTATAATAATTGATCTACACAAAATAGTATTTTAGATTTTTTAATACATATTCGTGTTTTAAAGTATTTTTCATTCAAATAAATAACTGATCTAAAAAAATTTTAAATTAAAATTTAAGAAAATTTAATTTTTAATAAGGAATTAAATTAAATTTTGAAAAATAAATAATCGGTTTAGAATTAAAATGTTTAAATATAAAATATAGACAGGATAATCTAAACAAAACACAGAAAAGAATAATTGATAAAAAGAATTTCTTAAATTTTTTGATAAATTGGAATATTTTACTCTTTTTTTTGAAAATAAAATTAAAAATTAAATTTTTATTTAAATTTAAAAAACTTAAAAAAAAGATTTAACAAAATATTTTATTTTAATTATTTATTTATTAAATCTGTACCAGATAATGAAAGAGAAAAATTCCAACAGTTTATTGTAAATAATTCTTTTTAATTAAAATTCAAAAAAAAATCTGGCCAACCTTTAGACCGTTGTTTATTTGTTTTATGATTTAAACTTTAGATAAACACAAAAATTAATGAAAAAACCCAGACAAAATTATTTTTTACAATAAAAATTAAAAAGTAAATAAATAATTCTTGTGTTTGTTTTTAATTTTTTATTTAATTTTTCTTAATTAAATAAATAACTGATTGCTATTAAAAAGATATCACAACACCCATATCCAATTCTTGTCTCATATATTTTTGTTAATTTTAGCCTCTTGTATTTTATATTACTTTATTCACTATCAGATTTCGCCTATCAAATTCTCTAATTTATTGGTGTAGTTTATTCAGAGAATAGACAAAAAGATGGAATATTCTAATTAAGTTAGTCCTGAAATAGAAGAACTGATCACCTTAGATATACTCCTAATAGATTATTCAAAAATTTTAAAAAATATTTAGTAAATAGTATATTTAAATAATCCCCAAATTACTTTAATTCTTTCTCTTTAATTTTATTGAAAATAAAATTAAATTAATTATTTTATCTTCTTCCAAAAATTCTTTCTCGAGTTAACCAATTTCCTCTTTCATTTTTTTCGCTGCAAAAAATGAGAGAACATCAATTTCCTCAATTCTTTAGCTTTAAAATTATAATAAAAAATATCTTCAAATATCAGCTGACTTTTATTTTATAGTTTTCCATTTAATCGTTAATTCATTAATCATTTAAAATTAAAAAAAAATAATTTGAATTTACCAAGTAATTTATATTTATTAGATATTAAGTATATAGGTATGTAGTGTGCGAAAAAAATGAAAGAGCGAAAAAAATGAAAGAGGAAATTGGTTAACTCGAGAAAAAATATGAAATTTTTAAAATTTATTTTTAATAGAAAGATATTCTATTTGTTAAATTAATTTTATTAGTTTTTTAATTAAATTCTTTAATTAATATTTTCAAATACTATTAATTAAATTAATTATATTTTAAATTAAATCACTTTAGAAAGAGATTTAGAAAGAACTTTATTTTCATTTTAATAACAGAAAAATTCTCAAATTTAAAACTTTTCTTTTAATTTTGATTTCTTTAATCTTTTATCTTCCAATTCATTTCCAAATTCCTTCCCTAAATTCCACCAGACTTTTAAAATAATTGGCAACACACACCCTTTCTTCATTAATATTTCCACTTTTCTATAAGTATGTATAAAAAATTTCAAACATTTGTCTCTAAAAATTAAATTCCAGACAAATATATTTCTTCCAATTAAAAGATAAATGATTGTTTAAATATTTTTGTGGCCGAAAAGAAAAAAAAGAAAGTCTTGAGTGTTTTTTATTTAATTTTTATAAAGGTGAGAAGAAAACACAAACAATTAATTTTTAAAAGAAAAAATTCCCTATCAAATATCAATTGGCAAAAGGAAAAAATATAAAAAATAAAAGCAGCTGATCTTCAAATAAAAATTTTACTTTTAAAAGTTCAAAATAAATTGTAATACTTTTTTTATTGATGAAAAGTAAAATATTTTCCTTAAAAATTATTTTCCTCTTTAAATTTATAAGGTTTCGGATTTTAATTTTAGATATTCAAAATATTTATTTCTTATTTCGTTTAACTTTGATTCAAAATAAATTATAAAACCCCCTAATAATTATTTTAAAATTTAAATGACGAGTATTTTCTTTTTTCCATTATAGAAAAGAATTTCAATTCCTAATTTTACATAAATAATTAATTACTAAAAACGTAGAGAAAATAAAAAGAAAAACTAAAATATAATTAAATTTTCTAAGCTAAATAATCGGACAAATAATATTATATTTATTTATTTATTTACAACTATTGTCCTTTAATTATATTTCTTTTCTTTTATTATTTCCATTCCTTCACAAAATTTCCCTTTTTTTAATTTCCTTTTTGTATTGTTCGGATATTTAATTTAAATTAAATATGTATGTATGTAGTAAATTCTGCCAAATAAAATAAAAAATAAATAACTATAATAGTGAAAAAGCCTTGCAGTCTTTGAAAAATAAAAATATATTTAATTTATTTTAAAAATATTTATATTCAGAACATAAACTTGGAAAACTCTAGTATTAAATACCTCCCTTTAATATAGACTCTCTTTAAGAGATAGTCTCTCTTTATATAAATTTATATTAATTTTTTATGTGTTTTTTCGTGGGTGTTTAGAATATATTTAGAAAATAACTTTAAAAATTCTTAATTTAAAGTCATGTATAGAAAACTCTTCGCTAAATCAGCTGAAAAATCAAAATTAAAAAAAATTTGTAAAAAAAGTTTTCAAAAATTATATTTTTAGTATCAGATTTCTTCATGTCAATCAAAAACAAAATAAAAATTAGTGGATATGATCAATGATTATGATAAAAAAATAAATGGAATTTAACCTAGACTTTTGTTATTTTAAATATTTAAGGAATCTGTCTAGAGGGTATTAATTACATATTTATTTACATTATTTATTTTTTAAATTTTGTTAGGCACTTTAAGAATGTAAAAATTTAATATCCAAAATCAAAAGCATTCAAAATAAATATTAAAATATTTATTTATTTAATATTAATTTCTGCCAAATAATTCAAATAAAAAAATTTTTTTTGGACTTTGTTCGTCCTTTTTTCCTCCATTCTCATGTCTCTCCATTAATTCTGCTACGCCTTCCTGCATATATCCAATCTTCAATAGTACATTTTTTAAATTAATCTATCTTCAAGCATTACTTTTTTGCCTTCCTTTATTTTAATTTCCTGCAAGAAATACTAGTTCCTTGCTTAAATTTCTGGAGGCGGAGAAAGGCTAGAATGCAAAAAATACCTTTTATTTTTTTATTTTTTATGCCTGGATAAAAGTCACTTCCCCATTCTCTCCCTTTTCATTTATTTTTCCATCAATTACATAATAGCATTTTTACTTTGGCACATTTAAATATCTTTGAATTTATTTGTCAGTTTTAAAAAGAATATTTTTTAAATTTTTGTCTGGTTTTTTAAACCTTTTTTTTGTTTAAATTAACAAAAAAATAAATATATTCCAAATTTTTCTCACTTTACGCCAAATTAATTTTCTTTTTTTTTTCAAAGATAGGCCTTATTTTTAGTTGTCCCCAATGAGTATATTTTTTATTTTTTTCTTCTTTATTTTATTGTTTCAAAAACAAAACTAAATAAAAGGCAATAAACGAAGAATGTACTTTTAGAAAAAAATTATTTTAATTGAACTTTTATTGAATTATAAAGTGTTAAATAATAAGTCCAAAGTTTATTTTTATATTAAGATTAAAAAATATTTTTAAAATAATCATTCAAAAATAGAATTTCATCAAAATAAAATTATTATTAAAATTTATCAAAAATGGCACTTATTTATGCTTCAGCAGTCAATAGAAGAATGAATGCATTGCAGAAGAAAAATTCTGCGGATATAACTCCCCATTCACACAATCAACATTCTGAATTATTTCAACATTGTAAACAACGTTCAAATGAAGATTCTGCTGTACCCAATGTTTTTAATGTTTTGAATAATGATAATAATGGTGGTGGGGGTGGAATTAATATGGTTATTAATGAGAAGAAGCAATATAGGTAAATAAATATTTATTAAACTTTTTTGGGATCGATGAAATTTCATCTACTATATCAAATTTAAAAATTTTTTATTTAGTGACTAATAACGATAGGTGGCCATAATTTAATTTTAGAATCTAATCTATATTTCAATGATTTTTAATAATTAAATATCCTAATAAAAATTTCTTTCTTTTACATTTTTTAAATATAAATTTAGAAAAATGTCAAATGCAAAAAATAATACACATTCAAATCCTATAATTAATGGAACTAACGGAAGTGACGTTTTTGGAGGAAATGACGGGAGTAGTATAACAAAAACATCTACTAATACAAATAGTAGTGGAGGAAGTACTAATTCTAATTGTAATAATAATAATAATAAAGCTGCAGCTCTTTTACAATTTCAACAGCAATTATTACTTCAACAACAACAGAATAATCAACACAAAAAGGGGTTAATAAATAATTTTATTATAAAATGGAAAATTGAAAAGGATTTGCTCTGAAAATAGTTGAAAATCTTAAAATTTTTTGGAATTTTTTAGAGTGTATCTAATTTTTATATCCATACTCATTATTATAGGATTTTTTCAAAAAATTTATTGAGGACAATCAATTCCTTTAAATTTAAAGTACCCAAGCACGTGATCAATTAGCGGCATTATTCAATCGCCTCGTTGTTGATGATTCAACACCCCGTTCTCGCCCTCATCGGAAAATATCTACTCCCGTAATGGCACAAAGTATGACTGCATCTATGTATGGAAATATGAATGGAGAAAAAAGTGGAGGAAGAAGAAACAGCAAAAAAGTTTAGAAAAAAAAAATAATTTTTTAAGTAAATTTTTAAAATTTATTTTTCTAGAGTAGTAAGCCGAATTCACCAATTAGTCCAAATAATGATTCAAAAGGGCACTTTTTTGCAAAGTTTGGTAAAGCAATACGCCGTAGAAGTGTTAGTGCTGATGAATCTATGTTTCGAAAAGTAATTAAAGATTTTTTGAAATTGTAAGGATGATTCACCTAGCAGCATTTAAAACGCTTAGGCGGGGGATAAACGATCTAAAAAGGAAAAAGAGAAAGCATTAGTCGAGGCCCCGGTAGCTCAGAGGTAGAGCTCCTGCATATAGCGAGCGAAAGCGGGAGGTCGCAGGTTCGAATCCTGCCCGGTGGCTAAACTTTTGCAAACTCTTTCTAAATTTAAAAAAAAATAAAATTAAATTTTAGAGAGTTGGTACAGTTTCATCGATAGATTCCTCTCAGGGAGGTGAAGAAAGTTTATCTCCAAATACCCGTTCAAGAAAGACTAGTGCTTTGAATCGAATGAAAGAACGTTTAAATAAATGGAAAATATCTGGATAAATTTAAATAAAAATAATTAATGATCTCAATTTACGGGAATTTAAAAGAAAATTTTTAAAAGTTTATATATTTGTTAGATGAAAATATTTTTTTGTATAAAAAATGAAGGTATTCGAATTTTTGTTTGATTTTTAAACTTTAATTATTTTATATACCTTCATTTTTCAATTATTAATTGGTTAGAATTACATAAATATTTGTCAAATTTCCCGCTAGAATCGGTTCTGATATGTATTTACAAACATATCTTTATGCTTAGAATTAGTACACTCCGCCACATAATTATATGAACACCCCCTAAATACCACTTTTTACCGTATTTATATGCCGAAATATTTTTTTAACCTTAATATATTTTAGAAATCGGCTAAAATCCCCTTAGAAAAAAGAAAATCTGAAAATAGGTTCAGGGTAAAATTTTTTAGAAAATTTTCAATTTTTTGACCGCCACATAATTATATGAACACTTTGGGTTTTCGTATTTCTAAGGGTAGGAAAAATCTATAAAAATTCCAATAAACTTATTTATCGATACTAAGAATAAATAAAAAAGAACTAAGCCCATATCTGTTTCAAGTGTCGAGATATCGAATCTCGAAAATCAACGTAAAACAGGGGTAAGCAGTTTCGAAAAATTTTTTCGACCCCTTATGGAATATTTTAAATTTTTATTTTAGGCATATCTGAAAGCCCTTGAAATTTGCTACAAGATACCACAAATCTTATTTTTCAGAAAAAATCCAATTAAGAGACATTTACCTTCATTCTTCCGTAACGATCTTATAGGGCATTTTATGGGAAAATTAGTCTTTTTTGAGACTGAGAGATTTAACAGTCAATAGTATGCCAGAATATTTTTTCTGGAAAATGAGGTAATTGCCATGTTGTAGCAAATTTCAAGGGCTTTCAGATATGCCTAAAATAAAAATTTAAAATATTCCATAAGGGGTCGAAAAAATTTTTCGAAACTGCTTACCCCTGTTTTACGTTGATTTTCGAGATTCGATATCTCGACACTTGAAACAGATATGGGCTTAGTTCTTTTTTATTTATTCTTAGTATCGATAAATAAGTTTATTGGAATTTTTATAGATTTTTCCTACCCTTAGAAATACGAAAACCCAAAGTGTTCATATAATTATGTGGCGGTCAAAAAATTGAAAATTTTCTAAAAAATTTTACCCTGAACCCATTTTCAGATTTTCTTTTTTCTAAGGGGATTTTAGCCGATTTCTAAAATATATTAAGGTTAAAAAATATTTCGGCATATAAATACGGTAAAAAGTGGTATTTAGGGGGTGTTCATATAATTATGTGGCGGAGTGTATCTATTATTACAGCTAAGACGAAGTATCCGACCCTTCTATTAAAAGCCGATTATAACGGGTATATATAAGTACTATATATTTTTATAAAAATCTATATTTATGCTTTATTTACTCGATTAATTACCCCTCTAACAAAAAAAAATATTTCCCAGAGTAATTAATCGAGCAAATTCGGTGTAAATGCCTACATATTTTTCTTCCTTTCCCATTCCTTCATTATTTTCTTTTTTGTTTGTAAAACAGAAATGTAATAAATTAGTTTATATTAATTGAGGTTTATTAAATAAATATTTTTAAATTTTATTATTTTAAAAATAAAAATCTTTTATTTATTTCATTTTTATAAACAATATCCCTCCAATTTAGTCCAATTTTTGATATAAAAGAGAAACTTACTCTTTTCTTTTATTTCCTGAATATCCGCCCCCAAGGGAAAATTATGGCATCAACAATGTGAAAAAGAGTTTTTAGTTTTGTCGAAGCTTTTATCCACTTTAAAAAATTTTTCTTGAATTTTTGAAGAATTTCTCTTATTATTTAACAAAAAAGAGAGAATGTGTTAAAGGACTAAAAAGAATTTTAATTTTAAATAAAAGAACAAAAGATTTTAAGCAAAATATATATTTATGTAGTAGCAGGTAATTAATTAATCAGTCTAATATTGATCTTATACTTTCCCCTATTTTTTATTTAATCTTCACTTTAAATTACACACTTTAATTAAATAATAAATTAACTAAAAAACAAATAAAAATTATTATAGAACTTTTACACATTTATTTTAATTAACTTTAAATAATTCAAAATTAATTTCTCTTTTAATTCAATAACAACAAATTTTAAATTTTCATCATTTATTAACCGAGAATTACAAATTAGACTTTTTGGATGGCTTTTGTTGGCAATTTGGATATCTGCTGTAATTTATATGACAAGATCTTTTTGGCTTGGAAATTTGGAAGAAGAGGAAGGAGAAAAGGAGGAGGAAGTAATAATAGTTAAAACCAATAATTTAGAAATTAAAAGGAAAAATAAAATTAGAAAAAGTATTTAAAAATTTAATTTATATATTTTTTTAAATAAAAAAATATTTTGTAATTAAAGTAAATAAAATAGGTATTTATTTTATTAGAGCTGCTCCTTGTATAATTAAATAAGATTTAAAATATGTAACAATAGAGCATCCCTAATAATCTTTGTTTATTTTCGTTTCCCTCCAAAAGGATTTTTAGCAATACCACCACCCAAAGGATTATTTGAAGGATTTGTCATTTCGTGAGCAGTTCCACTACTAAGTTCACTTGTTCGTCTATTTCCGTAATTATTATTATTATAATTAACAGAATCAACACTAGTTTGTTTTCTTTTTGAAACTTTTTTGTGTGCACGAGTTAACAAAAAAGTAAGGAACTGAAAGACAAAAAACTTTTATTTTCAAGAATTTTTCTCTATAAATTACCTGAACAATAGAAAGTGCTGATAATCCCAGCCAAACACCAGTAGCCCCACCAATTTGAGATAAAAATTTAGTAAAAGACCAACGTTCTTGTTGAATTAATCGAAGATATTCAAAAGCACCCCAACTTAAAGTTAATTGAACTTCCTCTAAAAATAAATATTTTTAAAATATTTTTTAAAATAACGTGGATGTAAAGCTGTTTTATGTGAAGTAGTTAATTCATATCTAGTTTGTGTACATTCTGGGGCACATTGACCTCCACATTTTGTGTCCCATTCTTTAACCTCTTTACTTTCTGTTGAATTACTTTAAAAATTAAAAAGTTAATCAAAATAGTATATTCAACTAATTCACCCAATCTCGCATAGTCCGTAATCACATAACGGGTAATTATTCAATTCTTTAGGATCATAAACAAAATTTGAAAGTGAAGGTGCTGTACAATTACATAATTTCTATTTATTTTCTTTAATTAAAAAAAATTTTTAAATTAATTTACTCTTATTAATTCCATTCTACATCTTCTAAGGCAATCCAATTCTGAATTTGGACTATTTTCTTTTTGTTCGTATATTTGGCATCGTTGCTCTATTGGAGCTTCAGGATCAGGTAAAATTGTTGTAATTGCTCTTATTTCTATTGATGCTTCAAAAGTATCTCCAATACATAACTTTTAAATAATTTTTAATTTAATTTTTCAATTAATACTTCATTAAAATATCCATCATTTGCACGACCATTTCCCAACATATAACGAGTCTCATCTGAAGGCCTTCCATGAACATCAACAGACATACAGTCAAGGTCATCAACATTACCAAAATTGTAAACAATATTCATAACAAAGAAGGGTTCCTAAAATAGGTAATTAGAATTTGAGTAAAATTTAGTCAGGGCTTCAAGAATGTATAGTATCGAATTTATCTCTCGGTGTCGGAACGGGATTAAAATCGGTATAATACAGCCCGATGCCCCAATACCGCTTAACCCTACAAGAAAGTAAATTAGTGCCCCTTGCCTGATCAACAATTGGAACAAAAGAATTTTGATCAAAATATGGTTGAAAACAAAGTTGTCTTGTTGAAAGCCAAGTAATTTTGACATCATTTTTTATTTTCTTTTGTTCTTTGTTTACATCTAATCGCTCAAATCGATGTTGGGATCTTTTTTAAAATATAAAATAATTTAAACAAATTTTTGAGAAAACCTTCTTAAAGTTTCCCATCCAACTTTTTGTCTAAAATCATCAAAAGAAACTTTTCTTTTGGCTATTTCATTCAACCATTTCTTTTTTTAAGTTAAAGTTAAATTTAAAAATTTATTTATTTTTACTTTAATTCTTTCTCTAACTTCTTCCTTTACAGGATTTTTCCCCAAATTATTTATGGAATTAGAAGCCCCTTGTGAAGATAATTCTTGTTCAATTGTACCAAGAAGAGATATAACCAAAAATTTAGAAATAATTATTTTAACTAAATTAATTAATTACTAAATAAGCATCCATAACCATTTTATAATCCCAATCATTATTAAGGAATGTTGCTGAATCTGGCATTTTAGATAATCCTTCCTAAAAATTTTTAAATACGTAAATTTATTTGTAATTTGTGTTTTTACTTCAGTAGCGTTATATAGTTCTTGACTAGTTAGTCCGGTTTGATTAAAATGACTCCAAGCATTGTTCTTTGACATACAAAATGTTATATTTGGCATTGTCATAGATGCATTAAAATCTTTAATTTATTTAAATAAATAAATTTTTTTATAAATTTTGAAATTTAATTATTTAAAAATAATGGATAATAAGAGAAAATTAATAATAAAAAAGAATTATTTTTAAAATTTACACATTTTCATATCAATTTCCGTGTTGTCTGTAAAGTAACATATAATCTTTAATTTTTAATTTAATTTAAATAATTAAATTTCCCGAACCAACTTTCGTACATCAATAATTGTTAATCCAAATAAAAATAACAAAAGAATATAAAATGTTAATTGACGAAATTTATTATCTTTAAATAAACCCCCACAACAATTTTTTAGGACATCAGCTTTTCCTCTATTATTTAATGGACGGAGGCCGGGATTGTTGTTTTGAGTATTTTTTAAATAAACCATTTTTAAATTTCTTGCTAATTAATTTAAAAAGAAAATATTTTAAGTATTATACGTTTTATTGTTTTATTTAATTATATGTTTTATTTAAGTATTATATTAATTTTTTTTTAATTTTCATTAAGGAATTAATTCTTACAAATTTTATCTACATCTATAATAGTGATTGGTACCCAGGAAAAGAAAAAACAGAATCTTGGAAAATGTTTAAATATGTA
Source organism: Meloidogyne incognita (assembly GCA_036172945.1). Lineage (NCBI taxonomy): Eukaryota > Metazoa > Nematoda > Chromadorea > Rhabditida > Meloidogynidae > Meloidogyne > Meloidogyne incognita. The sequence goes on along the minus strand of JARQAC010000006.1, from coordinate 5,042,738 downwards.
TGAGGTGAAGATCTGAACGAGATGAAATGATGAAATTAAAAAAAGATGAAATCCACTCTAAAAAATCTCTCTTCACATCCTGATTTTTTTTTATTTTTTTTATTTTTTTTTATTTTTTTTATGTATATTATGTATATATATTTTGGGATATTTAAATGAATAAAAATTAAATTTAAACAAAAATATATAAAAATTTAAAAGTTAAATTAAAAAGAAAAGTGAATCAAATCAAAATCAATTCAAGCATAAATAATAAAAACATAAAAAGAAAGAGAAAGTTTAACTATTTCTTGTGACGTTCTTAAAAAAATTTTTTTTTCTCGCGCATTTCTCTTTAAATTAAAGGGCCATAACTTTTTACATTAAAAAATTAACAAATAAATTAAAAAACAATATCTTCATGTGATTGGCCAATTTTTTTGTTTAAATTAATTAATTTAGGTCAAATTTAGTTAAACTAAGTTAATTTCTATTAAATAATTTATTTTTAAATTAAATAAAAATAACTGTTGATTTTAATTAAAAATATATAAGATGTACCTAATTTGTCGAATAAGAAGGGAATTAAAATGAACTTTTAATGTGAAGTGAGCAATAATGAATTTAAGAAAAATATTTGGAAATTTAAAATTTACTTGGGAAATATGAAAACAATTAAAATTTTTATGATTTTTTTGTTAAACAATTTTTTTCCAAATCTATTGACGAATTCTCTTGTGTTGATCAAAAATTTTTTGAAGCTTGTTTTCGAGAAAATTTAAAGCTTAAATATGCATATTATAATGTCCTGTCTGAGGAAAATTATATTTAAATTTGTTCAATAATTTGTCTTTTCCTTTATATTTAAATTTTACATTTGTTTTACCGCTCATAATTTTATATTAATCTTCCATCTTTAAAATTTCCTTTTGTGTATGTAAATATCCGACAACCAAACTGTTCACTATCATCATTAAACTATGCCTTTTCCACGTTTTTCTCTCGTATATAACCCCAATTTATTTTACACATTTTGACCTCATTAGAATGACCTATTGCTTGTGTGTTTCTACATATGAGATAAATTTATATTATTATTTTGGATTTATCCTCAGTACCTATATTTAAGAAGGCAATAAAGAAAAAGTTGGAGATAATGTAAAAAAGCCACTAGAAAATTATGTAGCCTTACTCTGTTCCTGCATTATACTGCAAATATTTCTATCATAATATGTAAACTTATTTATATTATTTATAGCTTAATAATTTTCATTTTACAAAATTGGATAAATAAAATTTTTAATTTAATTTAACTAAATATTTTCTTTCGTTTTTGTTGTCTTATCTAATACTTTTGATTTTTTATACTTTGTTTACAATTAATTATTTTGTCACATAGTTTATGCGCTCCAAAAGTAGGGAGAGAACAAATAATTTAGTATTTCTTTTTTTATCTAAATTTAAAAATTCCAATTCTTTTCAAAAAAATTCAATAAATTAATCAAAAAATTTATTTTTTTCCAGTTAATTAGCTTTTTTGTTATCAATTTGTTTACATTTAAAATAAATTATTAAATGATAGCAATAATATGTACCTATTTAGATGCTTGGAACATTGTACTTTAATACTACAAATAAATATAAAGATAAATATTTTTAATATTTATTATCACAAAAAATTATTTTAATTTGTATAATTAATTTGTAAGGATTCTTTCCTAATAATATTGTTATGATCAATTTAAAAATTTAATTTTCGGATATCCAAAATATCCCAATTAAATAATATTTAACTTTGGTTAAAAATAATTTTGATACTAATTTTTGAACTGTGTAACTTTAAATAACACGTGACAAAAAATTAATTACTAATAATATATTTCATTAAATGTACATAATCTCTTCTGTGATAAAACAGTGGTAAAAGGAATGAACCAAAAATTGAAATATTTCGTTTAAACATAATCTATACTTTTTTGTATCAAATTTTCTAAGGTTTTACGTCACCTAATACAAAGCTACACTATTTTTTATTAACATTATTTGTTATCAATAAATAATCTTAAAAGATCAATTACCGCTCATATGACTTTTCTCTTAAATTTTTTCCATTTATCTCCATTTTCTCCATTTGTTTACACATACATTACATAAACCACAATTATAAAATATTTAAATCGTTATCATTTTCCAATTATTCCCTTTTTTGCTCCTCATTTTTATTGATATTTCATAAAATATTAAGAAATAAAGTAATTTTGAATTTTAGTTTTATATATTTTTTTGGCTATATTTAAAAGCCAAAAAACAAAAAAGAAAGTTTTTTCATCGAATGCTACAAACCTGCTGTGCGATTAGTCGCAAACATTCCTCACAAGAGAGGAAATCCTCACAACAATCGTCAATTTCTGTCCATGAGCCTTCACCCACAGAAGACAAAAATCTTGGACTTTTGGACTATTCAAATTTAAATCTTGAGTAGGTTTTTTTGTTTATTGGTGAATACCTATTGGGGAATACCTATAGAAGTCTTTTCTCTTAAGTTCTGAGGGAGGTTGTGAAATGTGGTTAATGATTATTAGTGGGGCACTGTCTTTTGAGAGATCCTCCCCCTTTTTCAGTTAATTCAAAGCACATCCAATAATACATATTATTTAATATTTTTTATTAAATTTTCAATATCAACATAAGTTTAGGATGGACCAAACCGGAGCCGAGTCAGAAAAATGATCGGCCGAGGTATATCCTTTTAGTAAAATTATTATTATATGTATATTTATTTATTTTTATAAATATTTTTAGGCAATTTCCATTAGAATTAATTTCGACAGAAGATCGTTCTCTTGAAGAACTTAAACATTTAATTTTGGATGAGAATCAGTTAGACGAACAAGCATTAGAATCATTACCAGAATTACCTTCACTGGAAACACTTTCATTGAATGGGAATTGTATAAAGAATTGTGGTGTTCTTTTACAAATTCTTTGTCGTAAAGCACCCCATTTAAAGTACCTTAGTCTTATTGGAAATCCTGGCTGGCCTCATCCTATTTTAGTTGGTGGTAGAAATCTTGAACTTTACAAGAAATATGCGTAAGTTTTTTCTTTTCAAAGATTTAAAAATAAATTGTATTAGTTGATGATTTATTTAGAGGATGTAGATAGTAATTAAGAAATAGTATATTAGGGTAATGGCTAGGACAAATTTAAAGTCCTAGCCCTACATCAACCAAAACTATCCCGAAACATAGATTTATTATACCGGATAGGCAAAAACTTCGATTTCATTATGTAATGGGAAGGAATTTCTATTTTTTTTTAATTTTCAGTTTGTCAGCCGTGCAATTGTTGCCAACCTTGCAGTTTCTTGACACAGCCCGTGTGTATTCTGGTGGACAACATCAAAATATTCCAAATTCAACAAATGCCGGATTACCATCTTCCAACCATCGGGAGCTTTTGGTCCCAGCAGTTTGCCGTGTTGTTTGAAAAAGAAAAAAATAATTTTTGGTGGAAAAACGAATTTAGAATATCAAAATTTGATAAAGAAAAATATTTAATTGAAAATTATAATATTTGGTGGAATTATCCATTTAGCTAACATTCCAATATATCCAAAACTTTTGATATTTTAAAATATACTCAAATTGATAAAATTTTAAATATTCATTTTTGATTTCAATTTAAATTCTTAGAATCAACTAAATATATGTATTTGATTTTAGTGATTTTTCTTTCCTAAAATTATTCCAAATTTTTGATTAAAAATATATTTTTTAAAATTAAACTCGATTTATTTCAAATTCCTTTAAATAATATGATGTAACTAATTACTACATATTACTGCACTTTAGAATTATTAAGCATTCAGACATTCATTTTGAAATGAAAACTTAAATAATTAGACAACACGTGTAGTTTTAAAATAAATTAAATATATAAATATTGTCCATTAATTTAAAATTCATTTGAAAAAATTTTAAATTAAAATCCGAAAATTAATTTATTAAAATGAATATTTATTTTATTTTTCTAATTATTACTTTACTAATAAATGAATTATTTTGTATCTCGGTTATAAACAGTTTGGATTTTAATAATAATTTTATTAATCAAAAAATTCTTTTAAGCTTTAAATAATCCTGGTTTATCTATGTATAATTTTAAAACAAAAGAAAATTTACAGAATAATTCTTTAATAAATAATTCAAATATTAAATGTTTGTTTTTAAAAGGAAATAATTTTTTAAAAAATTAAATTTAAGTTAAAAAATTGTTTAACCAAAAAATTAAATATTCAAAGAATTATTGTTCTCCAATTAATGTAGTTTCTAAAGAAAACTGTAGTAAACCTTCTTCGGATGAGGAAATTAAAGATAATGAAACAAATGAAGATAATAATAAAATATTATCTGACTCTTCAAATTTAATTAAAAAACAATGTTTGTAAATACTAAAATATTTTTAAATTTATTTTTAGTGTTAGAGCAGAATGATGTTAAAATTTTACTTGAAGCATATTCACATTCAGAATTGGTAAATAACTAATTTTATTTAATATCTTTCAATCCTTCTAATTTTTAAGGAATATTCTTACAAAGAATTAGATGAAAAAGAAATAAAAATATTTTTTGATTTTCTTGATGAGAAAAAATCAAATAAAATAATTAAAGAACACCTTGCAATTTTATTTTCATTTTTTGAAAAAGCAGAAGATCCCCTCCTTCGTACACAAATGTCTTTATGGGTTTTACTTGTTTATATTGTAAATGCTTTGAATAATTTATTAGAAGAAAATAAATTATATCATCCAAATTTGGAGTATAGATCTATTTTAATATTTTACGAACAGTTATTCAAGTAAATTAAAAAAATTTGGCTATTGTCCAGTTTATGCGTCCAATGAAAGTTTATGCGTCCAATCAAAAGAAAATTGGATTTTTCTTTATATTTTGAAGTTGGGGTTGGGTTCTTTAACATTTATTCATGTTCGGGACTTACGCCCACTGGGTCTGGGACCATTCCTTGCCCTATCCATTGAAATTTCTGAAAGTTATAATTGATTTTCCGAAATTTTTAAAAATTGGCTACAACTTTCAGAAATTTCAAGGGATAGGGCAAGGAATGGTCCCAGACCCAGTGGGCTTAGGTCCCGAACATGAAGAAATGTTAAAGAACCCAACCCCACCTTCAAAATATAAAGAAAAATCCAATTTTCTTTTGATTGGACGCATAAACTTTCATTGGACGCATAAACTGGACAATAGCCAAAAATTTATTTTTTTATTTTTATTTTAAAAATTTAGAACAAAAGAATCGGCTTTCTTTAGAGAATCAGTTACTAATTCAATTAAATATATGCATAAAATATTTAATAACGAATTAAATAAATTTTTTGATGGAGGATGCTATGAAGTTTATAAAGAAAAATGTTTTGAGTAAATATTAATCAGAAAATGTGGAATTTCTAAATTAAATTAAAAAACTAACTAAACTCCCAACAAATCTATTATTTAAATTTCTTTATGTATTAAGCCAACTCTTAATTCATGACGTATTTTAGTCAAACGAAAATCCCAAAGGATTGAGTAAAAATTGTAGCACTAAAAATTTTTGTTAACATTTATTTGGTTCTAATTAATTAAAGTTCTAATTAATTGCTGATATTTGCAAATTTCTATTTAAATTATTATTAATATAACTAAAAAATCAAAAAATAAAATTTTTTCTTAAATATGTATCTTTAAAATAAATTTAATTATCAAAAAACTAAGCCAAGAGTTAATGACTGTTCATAATCAAATTGAAAATCTTTCAATGATCTTATAAGTTCGACCAGATAGGAAACTTTAGAAGAATGACGAATGAAGGCACTTTGTTCGTAAAACTGAGTTGTAATTGGTGTCTGTACAATTAAAGGGATAAGTCCACATAAAAGATGATCTCTAAAATAAATATAAAGATTTTAATGCAAATTTAAATATTTATAAATCTTTTATTTACCTTAAACACAAAAGCATAAAAGAATTAAATTTTCCTTCCTTTCCAACAACAGAATTTGCTAAATAAAAATTATTATTAAAAAATAATGATAAACTTTAATTTTACCTCCAATTTTTTTAACCATTTTATAAGCATATATTACCAGAGAACTGTAAATGAAATTTTAAAATAAGGCGGAAGAAAATTTTTAACCGCATTTCGCTTGCTAATTCATTTGCTTTTCCACTTCGAAAAAATTGAACAAACCAAACAAACACTTCCTCTATATAATCCCACGGGTAAATTGTTGGATGAAATATTTTTTGTATCAATCCATGTGAACTAAAAATTAAAATTTTATTAAGAATTTAAAAATTTTTCTACAAAATTTCATTAAAACAAGGCAACAATCCATCATTTGAACATAAAAGTAGACTAAGTTTTGAATTATTTCCAATATATTGTTGTTGTTGTCCACATTCATTTTTTTCTAGAAAATGTTTCATTAATGAATTGACTGCCATTACAGCTTTATGTTCTAATGATTGGAGTGTATCTAATGCTATTAAATAAAAAAAGATATTTTAATAAATTAAGAAAAAAACCTAAAGTTTCATCCACAACCCTTCCACAACCACCATCAGAGGAATTATCAGTGATGCCAAAAAGCCTTCTTTCAGAACTTGGTGATCTTAAACGACTTCTTGCTCTCGGTTTATTTTTCGAGTAATTATCCGAATTTTCGTAATATTTGTTGGTCTTTCTCGGAGACAAAAAAGCATTAGAGAATGCACTGTCTGAATAATTCAAGCTATTTGAGTCAGTTCTTTCTTCTTGATCTTCATCAACTGGCTGAAGTACTATTGCTTCTGCAATCAATAGTCGCTCCAATGCACCATCATCAACACCACGACCAAAATAACGACGACACCTGTTTATAAAAATTTTGCCGCTATTTTCATAAACCCATTTGTTTCGGTAGTAATTTTCCTTTCTTGTCAATTACGGAAAATTTCCTTCATTTTGTCAATTATAAAATAATTTTTAATGACTGAAATAAGGGTTAGGGTGATATATGAAAAAAGTACACAATTTTTAAAATTAAACACAAAAACTTAAAGAAAATATATACCGAAAGTAGAATGTCTGTGCAGTAACACAATTGCGCACAATTACCTAAAACAATAAAATCTCAATTTATAATCGGTCTAAAGTTTTTTACATAATCTAGAAACCATTTAATTGGTCGATGAATCGCTTGTACCGAATTAATTTTATGGCCAACACGAAGAGTTGAAAGTATCCCCAAATTCTTATACTTAAAGAGAAATTTTTAAATAATTTAAATAAAAACAAAAAAAACATCAAAAGTAAATTGCGTATTATTTGCAGGAAGAGAAATTTGTGAAGTAGAACCCAGTGAACCAGTTAACATAATATAAACAAAAGAATCTGGGAAACGATTTAAGCCGCCCGCCATTAGAACTTGATAACGCATTTCTTTAAAAAAATTTAAAAAATTGTTTATAAAATTAAAGAAAAATACTTATTGTTGGGAAAGCGTTGGTAAAGCAAGAAAAATCAACTGCATTTAATGATAATAAATGAAGGAGAAATTGTTCACGTTCATCGTCACAACGAAGAAAAGAAGAACGTTTGTATAATTTTCTAAAATTTAAATAAAAATCTAATTAATTAAAATAAAATTACTGGAGAAGTTCAGTATTTGAAAGTAACTAAATATTAAAAAAAAGAATATTATTAAGTAAATGAATTAGAATAATTTAAACCTTTTTCAGGTATTGATAGAGAAGTTTTCGTTCGAGAGCAATTCTGACGAAAGCTAAAGCAAATCCAATGTCTGTTTTGATCTATAAAAAATTTATAGCATTAAAAAAGTTACTTCTAAAAAAGGATTACCTCTGTCATTCTAACGATGTTTCTAAAATTTAATTCAATTTTAAATTTAACCAAAAAATTAATTTAATATAAGAATCAATTATTTTAAATTTTATTAAATAACTTTAAATCATATGCCATTGTATTTGGAAGAGGACTCAACGATCGTAACATATCTCCACCTCCATATCCAAGCATTCCACGTGTTAATCTTTCATAAAGACGTGAAGGACTGTTTGAACGAGAAAGAGAACGATTTCTGGAATGAGGCAATTTTTGTTGTTGACAATTTGTAAATACTCCAGATGCACTCAAATCTCTTCTTTTACGAGGTGTTGAGTCGTTGTTGGAAGAAATTCTAGAAAGAGAATCCTCGGAGAATCGAGAAGCCAAATCTGAAAATATGAGAAAAATTAAAGGTACAAAGAGAAATAAAGCAAAAACAAAAAGCTATTTAGAATAAGACCGGACACAAAATGTCATTTTAAAATTTAAAAAATAAAGAACCAATTCACCAACAAATAAATTGATAGATAAAAAAACTAAACTAATTAAAAAAACCAGAAATATAATTACACTAACTCCCTTTTCCCCCACTTTGATAACAACTTGCACTTCTTGGTGGTGTAGGTATTTTAGCAATAGACCTGCTTCTTCTTTCCTCTCCTTTAATATGTTGTTGATTATTAACTGCTTTAAGTGGACTTTGAAAAATAAACTTTCTATAGGTTTCTTTCGGCAAAACCTCAGAATTTACGTTCTCCGATTTTTTATTAAGTTCATCTTCTTTTTGCTCCTCTTCTTCAGTAAAACCCGAACTTTTTCTTCGCCTCAATAATTTTGGCGTGCGAAGCTTCCAATGCGGAAATGAAGATTTCTGATCCTGAAAGTGGACTAACTTAATGTGAAACAATTACTTTATTTTACCGTTGAAGGTGGTGGAAGAGGCGGCAGTCGACTCTTGTTAACATAACTATTAGACTTTTTACATTTTTCATCATTTGTTGCTTGTTGTTGTGATGTAATTCTTTCACAAATAACATTAGCTGCTTTAAGCAAAGAATGTGACCAATTATTAGTAAAATTTGAAAGTGAATCAGTAGAAGAAGAGTGTGGAGAGTTATCATGAGAATCAAACGAGGGGGAAGTCCCAGCAATTTTACGAAAGGAAGAGATGAGTTCAAGAAGAGCTCTTGAGGATTCTCCAGTGTTAATATCATGTGCTACATTTGATGTCGGTGATAATAACCGTTGCCCATCGTCTGTTAAAAATGGACAAAACACTAACAATTTACAGATAAGAAAATAAATGAAAATATATAAAAATAAATACATCTAACATAAGAAAAATCCCTTAAAGTTTTTAGAATAAAAGGACGATTTTTCATCCCCACATTAAGCAAAATAAGCAACAATATGTAGCTTATTATTAGGAAAATCCCTTACAATCAAGTCGTCTCCGAAAAACGATCCAAAGCATTGCTGTAGTAGATTTAAAGTTAAATTGACAGAAACTTATTGTCAGTAAATTTTATGACTAAATTCTATTATATCAAAAATTCACCATGCGTTGAAGCAGAAATATTGCTGTTATTATTTTCAAACCCAATAGAACTTGCACGCCTGCTTGATGCTTTAAGCATATTAGTTCGTGTTTCCCACTCATGATAATAATTTATATATGACCAAAGAGCAGACCTTCCCTGAAATTGTTTGTAAAAATTTTGAAAACAATTAATTTATTAAAGTTGCCTGTTTTTTCTTGAGACCATGAGACCATATACGTTCAAGCAGCTCACAAAATGATGCTACCAATGTGTTCTTTTAATAAACTTTTTATTTTATTGAATAAAAAAAGTTATAAAATAGTCAAGGAAATTACTATAATAAAATTAATGAGAAATTAAAGTACCTCTTCAACTCCAGATATTCCCAAGTGCGATTGACCATGTCCAAGATGAATTGCTTCCCTGCCCATTTTTGCTAATAGAATTCGTGTCGTTCTTGCTATTTAAAATTTTCGTTAATTTTAATCTTTTTAATTAAATTTATGACAGAAAATCTTTTTTACCTTTAGTTTGTTTTAACAATTGCTCAACAAACTTCCAATTTTGATGTGCTAAATTCATTGGCGCTGTTACATCATTTTCTTTTACGACTAAAGCACTAGCTGTCTCTTGGTTATTATCATTCTTTTTACTAGTTATCTTGTTTTTATGTTTCTGTTGTGCTGATTTACTTTCGATCAAAGTAGTTTTAATTGAGCATTTAGTTGGAATATCAGTGTTGCATGAATTTGTTATTGATGCATTTTTTTCCAAAAGTGATGGATTCGTAATTAAAAGATGTCCGTTGTATTTTTGTAATGGTAGTTTAGATGATACTGGAGTGGGGATTTGATGAATCTTGCTGTGATTGAGTAAGGTATCTGTTTTTAAAATTTTTGCAAATGGTAGGGTCAATGAATTTATTTATATATTATCAAAAATTAATCTATACCTCCATTTGCCTCTGCAATATATGCTTGAATTTCCATAGCGCCCTCCTTCATTTCGGCTATTCTTTTATCAAAAAGTAAAACACCGTTCCCAACGTGCCCAAAATTTTGTAAGGAAAGGATTTTAGAGTCGATGAATGAGGTAAACATCTTTTTAAAAATTATTTAAAATATTTAGAATATCACATACTTGTGTTTCAAGAAAGGCAGCAAGAAAAAGAATTACACTTTCTGGCTGATCAACAAGAAAAGAAATGTTGTCAAAATTTGCAGTTGATTCACGAACAATGCGAGCAGTTTTAATATCAGCGTTGAGCAGATAATTTTCATATGAGGTGAATAAAGAGGCAAAATGTGAAAGAAAAATAGAACGGAGAGCTTTATTGAAACGGAGACCCTTTGAAAAATAAAATATTTAAAAATAGAGGGATTTAATTACTATTCAATATCCAAAAATTTAGCAAAGTATTTTATAAAATATATACTTTTAAATAGAAGTCATGAATCTTTATATCATTATTCGAAATTGATGATTCGGATTTAAAAAATTCGGTCAGTTTTTTAATTTTGTCAATAAGTTCCTGACTTTTTGGAAAAACGGGTAAATCTTCAGGTAAATCCAAATGACCAGAATTAATATCCAGAAAACAAATGTTGTGCTAAAATAGAATTAGCTAAAATTTGTAAATGAGAATTTTTAAACCTGTGAAAAATCCTCAGGTAAATTTTCGCCCTCAGAACAGATTCCCATTAACCTAAAAATAAAGCAAGTTTTACTTGAGCTTTAATAAGAAAATTAATAACCAAGGCACGGGTGCTTCCAGAAATTTAAGCTGAGAATGTGGTAAAATCGGACAGTAAGCCATTTGCCAAGAAAAAGGAAAAACAAGTGTCGAGAGACATTCACCAAATAACATAAGAGTAATAGCATCTGTTTTTAATTTTTAGTTTATTCAAAGAAATTTTAGTTACGCTTGGAAACAAGTAATATTTGTTTTTCTAGCATAAAACAAGTAAGCAGTTTGAGGAATTTTTCAACAGATATAAAATTGAAGATATTCTGCATTGAGTAGTCAAAATATGGAAATTCATCTAAGGTTGGTATCCTCACAAGCAATTGAAATTGTGGATGGGTAACTCGTATGGCTTCACCGGGAGGTGGTAAAGGAATCTATTTTTAAAAATAAATTTATTAGAAACGTTAGAGTGAACTTGATGAAGTGCCCAGAAAAGAACATCGTCCAGCGAAAGTTGTGCCTCATCGGGGAATTTATCATTAAAAATCAGCCAAAGATTTGATAACAAATTTTCTGATGAATAAATCACCGGCAACTACAAGAAACAAAAAATAATGATTTAATTTTTAAGAAATAAAAAAAACCGATGCTAGCACCACCATACTTTTTGAAGCAAACAATAAACTTTTTGGGTTTGTATAATACGAAGAATGATCCTCCCCATTGTTTTGTTCTGTATTTACATTACTACTATTTCTACGACCTGATGCAGAAAACTTTCGAGGAAGGGAATGTGTTGTAAATTTCTTTGAAAGATGTTGTTTTTGGTGTAGTAATGTACCTTTTGAATATGGATAGTTTGTAGTTGAAGTAGAAGGGAGAGGAGAAGTATGATTTGAAGCAAAATCGCGCAAAAAATCCATTTGAGCATCAAAACTAAAATATATAAAAATCTAAAATATAAGTAAAAATAACAAACATTTTTTGACGCAATTCGACTGAACGAAGTTCCTGAAATCAAACATAATTCATTATTTAATTTTAGCACAAACCTCATAAAAAACTAAAGAACAGCCGTGAAGCCTTGAACCATCTGCAAAAAAATTTTGATAAAAAATTTAACAAAACCTTTACCTTCCCTAACAATAACAAAAGAATGAAAGGAAGGCTCTTGAGGTACATTTTGTTCAGTGAAAAGACGAACACCAGAAGGCAGAGCAAGCTTAAAAATATTTAATTACTATATATTTTTAGGTAATTAGCTTGAATTATATTTGTAACATTCAAAAACTTGTTTAATAAAAATTAATACCGCTGCTATCTCAGCGGCAAACGGCCTCCCCTGTCTTTCTGCCGGAAAATGAGCAATAACCTTAAATTAAAATGATTTAATTCTAACAATTTTCAAACCTTAGCCTGATACGATGCTTGCAAAGGTGATCTCGGACCATTAGGCAAATTTCCCTCACCAAATCCAGTTTTACTCTCTTGCTAAATAAAATATTTAAAAACAATCAACAACAACAAACCTTTAGTCCAAATTCTGGATTATATCCGATGACGGCAAAATAATCATAAAGTGGTAAATTATGAAGAGTCATAATAAACTATCCACAGCAAATGCAACAGCATAGTTTCTGCAGGAATAATATACAAAAATAATCTTAATAAAAAAGTCTAAAAATTTTATTGGACAAATGCAGCTTATTAAATATTTATATCAAATGAATTGTTGCCTCGATTTATAAATAACTAGTTAATTTTTAGGAGACTAGCGTAAACTGGAACATGTAAAAATTACTAATTTAAGTAATTTTCTCTAATATTTATTAAGATAACGGAAATTTTTATTTTTATTCCGTCGCTTAAACACAAGCGAATATTGAAAATAAATAATTAATGAAAAAAATTTTATTTTGTGTAAAAACAAATTTTATGATTTTAGATTGCTTTTGGAACTGTAAAATGTGAATAAATGTATAGAATTTTGTTGTAGGATTCCAAATATCCAATTTATTAATTCAAAAATATTTTTATAAGCATGTAAATTTTTTTAGGAATGCCACAACTATTTTAGAAAAACAAAAAATTATATTCACACATAAAATGAGATTGATAAATAGCAACATTCTTGTAACAAAAATCAATTTTTGGGAGCATTTTTTGGAGAAAAAATGATCATTTTAAGTAAAAAATATTCTTGAAGAAAAATAAATGAAGTGTAAAATGTGGGATATTAGACAAGAAGTACAGAGAAATTAAAAATTTTTAGCAAAATTGTTTAAAACGTCTTTCAAAATTAATTTTAAACAAAAAATATTTTTATATTTTCCCTGCTCTCCTGATTAAAAAATACAAATATATATTAATGACCTTCTCCTAAATTTGTTTTATCATTGTCGCTATAATCGAAAATGTCAATTATCATTGTAAAAGCACCATTAAAAATAAAATGCAATATAGTTAATCAATTATTAAATTCTTTTACTAGCCACTACAATTAGCTAATGCAGCAGCCATATCAATATCAGAAATACTACTTCTTCCACCTAATAAATCATCTGCAGAATCACTACGACCGCCTCCTTGTAAACTAGCAAGTAATTGTCTAATAGCGGCATCTTGTTCTTCGCTATTTGCTTCCATCATAAGATTTGGAGCATTTCTTGAAGTATTGTTATTGTTGTTATTGTTAATTCTGAAATTGAGGGAAGTTTAATTTTTGATAAACAATTGAGAATCCACTAGAAATTCAGAATAAGGGGCGAAATGGATTATAAGGGCAAGGACGTAGCTAGAGAGGCTTCCTTTGGGTACCCCCCCCCCCTGAAATTGGGAAAGTAAAAAAATTTTAGGAGGGAAATTATTACCTTCCAAATTTTAACATTAAGAAATGATAACGGAAAAAGCTTTTGGACTCGTTAATTTGTTAAAATATAATACCCTTTAGTGCTTGGTTCTGTTTTCACTGTAACACATCCACTCTTCGGTTGATCCATTAATCCAAAAATATCAGAAGTATTTCCAACACCAGCCATTCCCAGCATTGCATTTATCATAGCAGCATCTGACCGACTTGTAGTTGTGCTTGTGGTAATAATAGGTTTCTTATCTTCATTAGTAGATCCTGCTGAACTAGTGGCAGCTGCTAGAATTGCACCCACTTGAAAAATTTAGAGCTAATTTTTTGGTAATGATTAGGTTAGCAAAGGATTTGGTACTTTACGGTTATGGGGCCGCACTTTAAAAATGTTTAAAAATGGTCATAAATATAGACAAACTATATGTCATTCGAAAGAGCTCGTCGAGTTGATTCGTTGACATCAAAAACATGTGGGGTTCGAAATGCTACGAGCTCGAAATGGTCAAAACGTACAAGGATAAAAATGGTCAAAAATCACAATATGTCTAAAATGTATGTCATTTGAAGAACTCGAAGAGCTGAGTCGAATGACACCAAAATCACGGTGATTGAAAAAGTTACGACACAAAAACAAGCAACGTAAACCTATGGGTCGTCGGCGAGGCTCCGCAGCAGCAAAAACCTGCACATAGACCAAAGGTAAGGAGCTAAAACAAATGCTCATAACTTTGTCAAATCAAGTCGGATTTCGCTAATTTTGGTCTCATTCGACTCAACTCACCGAGCTCTTTCGAATAACATAAAGTTTGTCTAAATTTATGACCATTTTTAAACATTTTTAAAGTGCGGCCCCATAACCGTAAAGTACCAAGGATTTAAATAAAATAAAAATTTTCAGAATTTTTTTTTCAAAAATAGAAAATACCATTTAATTGTTGATTGAATAAATTGTGCCCTTGCCCAAGCAATTCATCAACCAAAGCGGGTGTTAATTCGCCCCCATTTTCTTGAAAACCTAAAATTAAAAAAGAATAAGAATAAATTTAAATTTCAAAAATACTTCTAGGTAAATTTTGTAAAGTTCCAGGAGGAAGTCCTAATTGAATTTCTCGTTCACGTTCTTGAACTCTCGTAACTAATCTTCAATTAAAAAAATTAATCTATAATTTAAACAACAAATTACTTCATTGCCCAAGTTATTTTCAGTTTTACTTGGCCTCCATTTTCTTCCAATAATCCAGGCGATTTTGTAGCGATGTAATTACGAGCAATTGTTAATGCCTATAAAATATTTAAAATAATTTTTAAAACGTTTTTTACATGTGAAGCTGTCAAATGTGCAGTTGGACTCTTTTGTTTCATTTTCACAATATACTCAACTAATTCAGCATCTAACTCATCTCCTATCAGTTTTGGACGGCCTCGACCTCTTCCGCGCAAATAAGCATTAACGCTGCTATTTTGAGAGCCTGTAGCATTCTGCCAAAGTTGTGCCAAATTTTGATTTCCATTTTTTGAAGATTCTTCTTCATTTATATTTTCACAAATTGGCATTGCTGTTAATGAAGCTGTTCTTTCTCTTACTTCCCCAGAAGACGGATCATGCGTCTTTGAAGACGACAAAGCTGGGCCAATTGAAAAACGTCCAGCAGGACGTCCAACTTTGTTATGAACGCTGTTTTTGAATTCTCTTCTGTGGTAATAAGCAGCTACAGCAGGTGGAATGTTAAATTTACGAGCAGCAGCAGTTGCACCATGAAGCTGCACAAACCCGGCAACTGTCTGAAATTTAAAAATTAATTTTTTAGAAATAATTAATTAGTTTCCAAGAGAAAAATTTTTGAGAATTTTTAGAAAAAATCATTAAAAACCTTTTTCTCTGCTGCTGTGCAATATTTAGATCTACGTCCTCGTTGTGTTGATTCTCCCCAATCAAACGAATTATCATAATTGTGTTTTTCAGAACTCGACTAAAAAATTATTTTAAATAATTGAACACAAAAACCTGTTGATTTTCTGATCTATAATTTCCATTTAAAAGCGATTTAGCTTGCGTTTTCATTGCTGTTATTCCACAATCTTTACAACCACAAGGCTGAACATTTAATGTTCGGATTAAAATTGACATCTAAAAATTTGGAAAATTTTTTAAAACAAATTTTAAGAAAGCTAAGCGACGTGACAAACTTTTAAAAATTAATTTAAATTAAAATCAATATATTTATTTATTAACAATTAAAAATCCATAAATACCTGATGATTTAACATTTGTAAATTTGCCTTAATAGAAGCCAATTCCCCTTTCGGTACCAAAATTTTTTCATCATCTTCAGGATTTGGACTAACATCCCCTTCCTCAATACACTCCCCTCCAATTTCATCTCCATTTCTAACAATATTTTCATCATAACCACTCCCAATAATCTCATCTTCATCATCTTCCTCCTCGTCATCTTCTTCTTCCTCTTCCTCGTCTTCATCATCCATTTCTTCATCGTCTTCCTCTTCCTCCTCGTTTGGCTTTAATTTTAGAATGTTTTCATCTGAATTTAATTCTTTCTGAGTTAAATTGTCTAAAGAGGATATTTCCTGCATATTGCAATGTTGGTTGTTGTTATATTTTGAATTATAATTATAAGAATTTGAATGCATTTAATATTTAAATTTTTCTAAAAAAAATAAATTTTAATAAAAATTATTTTATTTAAAAAATGACAAAATATTTAAAGTAATCAATTAAAAAATAAAAAATATTTTTTTAAAAAAGGAAAAATAAATTTGAAAATTATTTAAAAATATGTAAGATTAGTAATGAAAAAAGAAATATTTAATTTAAAATATAAAAAGAATTAATTTATTTTTAAAATATAAAATTAATTTTCATCGTAAATTAGACAAAATAAATAAAAAAAACATTTTTTGAAATTAATTCTTTAAACTTTAAAAAATATTTATTTCCAAAATGCTGCTCAAATAACGGAATTTATTGTGAAATTTTTATATAAAAATTAGTTATTCTCTCATAAAATTTGGATTTAAATTTAAATTGAATTTGTAAGTAAAAAAAATGTTTTTTTGGTTTTATTTTAATGTAAATAAATAAAAAATAAATTTATTTTTTTTTAATTTGTCTACTATTTATTTAATAAATTTTGAAAGAATTTTATTTAATAAATTTTTTAAGTAATTCACTATTAGTGAAATGAATTTACATTTTAAAATAAAAATTAATAAAAATTATTGGAAAATTAAAATGCTAAATGGACAATTGTAGTTTAGAGTGGAAGAGAGAGAAGGGGGGAGAGGGATGTAGGAGAGGGATAAATAATTAAAAGAGAAAATGAAAGAGAGAGAGAAAAGAATCTTCCAAAGGATCTCTCTCTCTTCTTCATCCTTTTTACTGCTGAAAAAAAGGATAGGGGAAATTTTACCGAAATCGCCGGCGAAGGAAGAGAAGAATGAAGAGAAGAATTTGTTGGCTGTTGGACAATGAATGGACACAGAGATATCCAAGCTCCTAAACGGTTGTTCATCTCCAAAAGTGAAATTTTAAAATTTAAAGCCTTCGATTTTTAAAGTTTTAAAAAGAACTTTAAATTTATTTAACAGATATCTAATTTAAAAGAATAAATTAAAAATAAAATGTTAAGAAAATGACTCATTTAAAATTAATTTTGTTTAAATAAAAAAAATTAATTTAATTTTTTTAAATAAAACATCTTTTTTTACTCTTTTTAAAATATAAAATTCTTTTTTAAATAAAATTAAATCGATTTTAATTAATTTTTAACTCTAAAAAAGCCAAATAAAAACCCCCAAAGCGACAACCAACATTTTGTGGTAGGGGGAAAGAAGAGTGCATTTTTATTTTATTTTACTAGAAAATAAATAAAATAAATAATAAAATTGCTTTAGCGAGAAAATTACAAGTCGATAAAAAATATTATATAAAATAATGAGAGAAAATTCACCAAAAAGAAGACGAATGTTTTAATATTATTTTTTAAATAAATAAAAAAAATTTTTTTTATTTAAAGTTAAAGCGGGCAAATAAATATTTATTTTATTTTTTTTAATGTTGAAAAGCCTAAAGAGAGAAAAAAGAAAAAAAGAAGTGAATTAAAAATGTGAAGATAAAATTCTAAAAAAAAAATAAAAAATAAAAAATATTTTTTTCTAAATATTTTTTAAAGTAAATAAAAACAATAATTATAAATGTGTTTACAATAGAGGGACAACTAAATACTCATTTCGAAAATTAAAAAAGTTGTGATGGAAATTGTTTTATAAATTATTTTTAAAAAATTAATTAAAATTGAATTCTCCTAATTTTTAATTTCTTTCTTGTCTCTATTCTTTTATGAGGGATTACTGTATATTTAAAGAATTAATAAATTAATTACTAATTTAAAAAATATTTCAATATTGGAATTAAAAATAAAAAACCCCCCAAATATTATTAAAAAATCTTAATAATATATTGATAATTAAAATAGGTAGTTTTCTTTAAAATAATAATAAATTTATCAAAAATTTTATTTAATATAATTTTGGTAAATTTATATTAATTTTGTTTTATGACATTTGGATATTTAATTTTTTATACAACATATTAAAACTAAAATTTGGTTTAGAAAAATACATGTATTACATTTAACTTTTCTTGTGTCTTAAATAAATTTTTTAATTAAATTTAAATATTTATTTTGTAAAATCTATAAAAATTGAAAAATTAATATTTTGGAAATAATAAAGGAATTGGATTTTACTGAATTTTAAAAATATATTTTCAAATAAATTTGCCGCCCTATTTTATTATAAATAAAAATAAAGTATTCATTAAAAATGAAAAAAATAAAATTAAAAATAAATAATTCTGTGTTGAAGTATAAAATATTAAAATAGTTGTTGCCCTACTTTTTAGTGGGAAAATAATTTATTTTTCGTGAATTTTGTTGATGCTTGGTGCTCCTACATAATATTGGTTGGTAGTTTTGAATTAAAATTGGTAAAGGTAAATGAATTGAATGCTTAGTATTTTTTACAAAATCCAGAAAAATTTCCTAATTTAAATAAAAATAAGAAGTAAAAAATAATGCGAATTTTTAAATTCATTAATTGGTTTATCAAGCATTTTCCTTTCGAGTTAAAAAATATTCTGAAAATATTTAAAGACACATTGAATTTCAGGAATATTAAATGGACTCGCAATCAGGTTTCATTCCGGTCGCTCCAGAGAAATGGAAAAGACAAATCTCGCTCTTAACTACGTTTATTTTTGAAAACCCGACTTTGAAACTAGAAAACACCCCCCCCTGTATTTTGCGTCGCAAGCGAAAATTCTTTGAATGTCCGAAGACAAAGTATCCCTTTTTTAGCGACAAAAATTGTTTGAAAACTCGAAAGCGAAGAATTAACAAAAATTCGAAAAATGAATCTAAAGTAAACTCCTCGAAAATCAAAATTTCGAAACACTGTAGTTGTAAGATGTGAATTTATTTCTGAGTTTTAAGTTCCCCATTTAAACATTTTATTCGAAAATGCCAAAGTATAAAATCTTATTTTCATATCCATATAATGGCAAATAAACCAATTAAAATTTAAAATTTTATTCAAAACTCTACAAGATACCGCTAACATGGAACGTTTAGAATAAATAAAAAAAATTCTGGATTCACAAACCGCCAATAATCTTTTCAAATATTTCTTTTTTTAATTTTCAAACAGTTTGTTTTAAATAAACGAATTCATTTAGCCCACACTTAAAAAATTTAAAATGCCCTTAACACACTATTTTCTCGAATTTTGCCTCATGTAAATAATTTTATTTTTTTTTTCATTTTATTTAAAAAATTGAATAAATACATACATTTAATTTTAAATAAAGGGAGTGAAATAGTACTAATAAAAATAGAGACATATGGTAGCAGAGAATCGATTCTCCCCTTAGTCACAGGACGGAGCCTTTCGACCAAAATTTTTTTTCTTTATTTATTTCAATTTTTATTTTATATAAATAAATAAATAAATATTTTTTATTTTATTTTTTTTTTCATTTTATTTTCTCCATCCCGATGTTGTGTGTATTGGCTAGAGTAAAAAAGGAGAAAAAGAAATTCGTTAAGGGCGGATTACCGAGAGGGGTAAAATGAGAGAGAGAGAGACTGCCCAATAATATTTTTTAAAATAAGAATTGCTATTTAATTAAAAAAATAGACGAAATAGTATTAAAAAAAATATATAAAAATAATTATTTATTTATTATTTAATATCTAAATGTCTGTTTTGCCAGTCTGCTAAAGACAAATACTAAAAAAATAATAAAAAAACTTTTTGTTAAAAAATCTTTTTAAATAAATAAAAATAACACAAGTCATTTTAAATTAAAAAATCATGTGTTTTTAATATTAAAAATAAATTAAATTTTGATATTAATTTAAAATTATAAGGAGAAAGAAATTTAAGAATTTCAAGCAAAAAAAACTTTTAAATAGTAATTATTTTTAGGACAGGATTTGGTAGTATCTAAAGAATCTTAATTAAACTCATTAAAAAATAAAATTAAACTCTCTAAAGGCATCATCAAAATTAACGTCAAAATTAACAAAATTAACTTACTGATTTTACAGAAATAAATACAGAAATAAAATTAAAATACCTATAAGAGTTAAGCTACTATTTTTATTTGATAACTGTTTTTATCTAAGAAAATATTCATACTTAAGTCTTAAGTGGGAGAACACATCTATTAAAATCACAAAAAATTTTTATGTCATCCCTTTTAGGAAGGTTGATTTTATATTACCGATTTTTGGCTTTTCTGCTTTTGAAGTACAAAATTGTTTAGGATTTTATCAATCACAGTCAACTAACACATATATACTCTCTCGGATATTACCAAGATTGACTTTATAAAATAATTAACATTTCATTTTACAAAATACCCATATTTTATTATTATTTTTCAATTTTGAAATATCCAAAAAAAATTTAGAAACCCCAAACAATAGGAAGGCGCAGTATTTTTAATTAAAATAATAAAAGAAATAAAAATAAAATAAAAATTTTATGAAAGAAACAGGATATATAATTTAATGGATTTTCCGATTTTGAATTGTTTGAATGATGAGCGCAAATGTTTGGAAAATAAATATAAAAATATAAGAATTGAAATAAATAAATAATTGTTATTATTTAAAATAAAAATTTATTTATTTATTTTATTTGGGAGAGAAAAATAAATGAAAGCAGATGGACAAGAAAATTGTGAAAATAAATAATATTAAAAAAGAGGGGAAGAAGAAAAAATAAGAATTTTATATTAAAAATTTAATTATAAATTTATCAATATTTAAATAATAAATTGATGAAAAAATCGGAAAGGCACAAAATTTTTTGTTTTTATTAATTCTTTAATGTATTAAATAAAGAAAATTTAATATTATTTATTTCTTCTTTTTTGATTAAAAATTATTTTATATAAAATGTATGATTTAATATTTAATTTAATTACTAATTAAATTAAAAATAATATTAGTAAACAATAAATAAAGAGAATAGAGTCAGGAAAGTAATTAAATAATATTCCCTAAAAATTTAGTAAATTCATATGTATTTATTTCAAGTTAAATCTGGAGGACATAAATAAAATTATTCATAAGATTTATGGTATTTATTGTAGATCAGACATACAATTAATGGGTACAGCCCAAAACGGCGCGCGGCCATAACGGCGCAAAGCCATAACTTGCTTGAAAATTTCTGACCTTTATCAATTTTGATACCATTCTCCTTAGCTCGATGAGAGGAATCTTTTAATACTAAATTTGGTAAGATTGGGAAATCTTCAAGCAAGTTATGGCTTTGCGCCGTTATGGCCGCGCGCCCTTTTGGGCGTGTCCCACAATTAATATTGTCTGATCTATCTCCTTCCCAAACTCTTCATTGGGAAGGAGATAGATCTCATTTATTTACAATCCTTATTTATTTTATTTTTATTATTACAAAATAATTGAATTAATAAAATTAAAATTTAAAATTTAATTAATTAATTTCATAATCTTTTACACTAAAAATTAAATTTATTTTTTTCAATACTCTAACTCTTTCAATTTACAAAATAAATTGGTTGAATAAGTAATAGCGTTTTTAAATTAAAAAATTTTTATAAATATAATAAATAAATTAAAAATGTTTTATGTGCGCATAGAGCGGAAATCGATTTTAGTCTTTTTATTGCCTAAATTTCGGTTGTTTTAATAAGAATTTTTGGGGGAGAAGCTGACTGAGATTAATTTTTGCATTTAAAATAAATTTATTTATTTATTTTGTGGAATTGTGTGTGTCTACTCGCCGTGTTTTTACATTAAAAATTTAATAAAATGTATAAAATTATTTTTATATTTAAAAATAAAAAAAAGTGGAGAGAGATATGTACATATAATTATTTATTATTTTTGAGAAAATGCTAATAAAATAGATTAAAAATTGAATTAATTTTTAATGATGGTTGATGAAATAAAATATTTTAGACTGAATTAAATTTTTTTAAATATATTTATGAATAAAATTTTTAAATTAAAGAAGGAAAAATTTAGATAAAATGAAATAACTAATTATTTAAATATTATTAAAGAAAAAAATAAATAAAATGTTTTAAGTAAAATTGTTAAAATTAATTTTAGAAGTTTCTATAAGTTAATTTTATTAATAATGACTACATAAGATTAAATGTAATTAATTATCCATTTATCCGCGAAGAACTTTAATGTGGATTTTTATTATCTTTTCGAATGATATAAATCTGTTAACAGAAATCTAAAGGATTTTATTGTTAAATGTATTACTTAGAACTCTAAATAAAAGGAACACGAACAATGCCGAGAGCAGGAAGTTCTCGATATCTAAACAAAAATTTCGGATATTCATAATCTGATCCAAAATTCTCAAAATAATTATATAATTAAGCAAACTCTCGAATCGGAAAAGGAACGAGAAAGCGAAAGGAGCTCTCCTCATTCTCCTCAATCATTCTCGATACATATTTATAATTAAAAATGATATTATTCTCTTCAAATTCTAAATATTCCCTTTTATTTTTTAATCTTTTTAATTCATTTTTAAATTAAATTGAGTTATAATATTAAAATTTCGATATAATTAATCACATTTTTTACTTTAATTTTCTACCATTAATTATTCAAACTTTTAAAACTTCGGATTTATCAGGAACTATTTCTTATTTATTTAAGTAAAATGTTTTTTTTCTTTTTTATTTTAAAGCTCTTCTATGTATACATTCACAATCCATTCATCCAAAGAAAATAAATAAACGAAAAAATATTTTTTATAAGAACAAAACCTGAAAAGTGCAAAATAAACGTTTTTATGTGATGTTATATAATTATTAAATTAAGACAGACATAAAAATCCTTTAATTTCTAAAAAATAAACTAATGAAAATATCTTTTATTAAATTAATTAATCAAAAATCAATTTATCATTTTTAATGATTTTATAGAAATAATATTAACTGAGAGTAGTTTTTCTTAATTCTTTTCTTCCTGAATTCCTTAACTATAAATTAAAGAAAAATCCTCAAAATTCCTTTATTTTTTCTAAAAAATATTTTCTTTATTATTTCAGACATTTTATACTTCCAGTTTTTTAAAGGTTTTCTTTAAAAAATATAAATTTTATTTTCTTTTCTTTTTAATGTGTTCGTATATTAACGTGACTTTGTTCTTTTTTCTTTCTCTGTTTTAAAACTTTCTAACCATCTGTCAATTTAGTTTTGGTAGAATAAAAGAAAAAGAAAAATGTGGGAAGATTTTTATTAGGCTTCGCATCAGCTGACTGATGTCTCTTTAGCGTCGCTTAAAGTTAGCGCTTTTAATGAAGGCGGTCCTTGCTTTTTGGTCCTACGGATTTAGTTAAAAAAATATAAATTCCCATGTATTTCCATATCTGCTTCTAAAAATATATATTTAGTATGTATTTAATAAGACTTTCTTTTCCATTTTTGTTTTATTTCTGTTTAAGGATACATATTTAAAAAATATTTATTAAAAATTCCATAAAAATTCCAGTGTAATTTTTGGTTTTATGTTACCTATATGTATATTGAAATCAGTTAAAAGACTACACACAAAATCTCATGAGATATAGAAATTTATTATGTCTACATATACATTTATTTGCTATTATTTTTTCTTGTTTTTTTTTAAATTTTTGGTAATATTTACATACATATTATTTCAAATATATTTATAGATTGAAAAAACACTAAAATATTCAGCGAATTTAATTTTGTTTAAAATAATTTTATTTAGCTGTCCTCTAGTAAAAAATTAAACAAAAAACCTGAAAATCTAAAACATAAAATTTTTTTTCTCTAAAACAATATTTTATTTTTTTGTTTTAAATCCTTTATCTTCATTTATACAATTTTAGTATTTTCATATAAATTTTGCATGCCATATTTCCACTCAAAAATAAAATTTATTTAAGATAACAAAATTTCCTTTTTTCAATTTTCCCGTCCAATAAACACTTAAATGTCAAAATAAATAAATTTTTATCTCTGCTGACCTATACATTATTATTTTCTGACCAATTAAAACCTTCAAACTGATTGAAAATTATTTTTATTGTCATAAAAATAATTTTTGTTGTCATATTTTTTATTGTCATTAAATCAAAAAAGTTAGTATTTAATATTTCTAGAAAATATTTTTTATTAAATTAAAAATTGAATTTATTTTTTATACTAAAATCTCTTTAATAAGATCGCAATTATTATTAGAATTTTATAAAAAATATACGGGAATTTTTATTTTTAATTCTTAGAAACATCTGAGACCACCATGATTGTTAAACCCAAGAAAATTCTTATTTTAAGACCAAGGGTCTCGGATGTCTTTCTTTCAAACATTCTCAAAATTATTTTGAATATAATTCTTATTATTCTCTAACAATTCAGAATCATATGTATATAAAACTAAAATGAATAAATTTATCAATGATTATCAAGAAAATAATGAATCAACAAAATGTTGTTGTGGGCAACATGAAAAAAACAAAAATGAAGAAACAACTTTACTTTACCAAATGGAATGTAAATATTTTTCACAAAACGAGTCAAAAGAATTTTGTTTTTGTTCTGAAGAAGATAATTCTCCATACATTATAGATATTGTAAAAATTTTAAGATAAATAATGAAAAAATTCAAAATTTTTGACAACAGATGGAAATTAAGAAATGAAAACAGTAGAGATTTTTTGTTTCACTACTATTAATTATTTAAAGTCGAACCTCATTTTTTGATACCCTCTTAAAAAAGCTGATGATATAGTGACTATGGATTGGCCAGTTACCCCTACCCACCAACCAAGTACTTAATTTAGAGGATCTAAAATAACCTTTTATTTATTAGAAGAATATAAATATTTAAATTTTCATTTAATAAACAGTTTGGTACCAGTCCATGTATAGCAGCACGTGAACGTGTTTTGGAATTATTAGTTTTAGATAATTTGGGTATTTCTTCTATTGGATGTACTCAACGTTTAATTTCCTTAGCACATCGAGTAACAGAATTGGATTTAAGTTTTAATAGATTAGATTGGTTAACTGTTGGGAAATTGTTGGAGACATTACCGTTACTTTCAACATTAAATTTGGGTTATAATACAAAACTTTGTGAGCAAATTGATGGAAATGAATTACCTAAAGCTAACAAATTATGTATTAAATATATTTTAATAATTTAGAAAAATATATTTTCCTTTAAAGCTACATTAATTCTCAATGGACTTTCATTACCCTTTTCAACACTTCAA
Source organism: Meloidogyne incognita (assembly GCA_036172945.1). Lineage (NCBI taxonomy): Eukaryota > Metazoa > Nematoda > Chromadorea > Rhabditida > Meloidogynidae > Meloidogyne > Meloidogyne incognita. The sequence goes on along the minus strand of JARQAC010000006.1, from coordinate 5,016,940 downwards.
ACTATTTTTAATAGTGCCCCTTCTCTCCGAGTTTTACATCTTTCAAAAACACAATTTCCTTATTCTGAATTAAATTGTTCTGATTTGGAAAAAACAACAAAAAATTATATTTCAAAAAATTTAGAAGAATTACATTTAAATGAGTGTGAAATAGATAATTGGCATAGAGTAGTAAATGTTTTGTTTTATTTCCCTCAATTGGAAAGGTTTTATATTTGTTAAAAAAATTAACATTTAAATTTCTCAATGAATTGTTAAAATGATAATATTCTCAAATCCTTAGACTAACTAAACTAGGAGGGACGGTCTTAGTTTTTTATGAAGATATTTTAAAAAGGACTATTCTTAAGTAAATATCCAATTGAATTTTCGAGAATTTAATTAACAATTATAAATGTTAGGAAAATAAAAACAAAGTTAGAGAGCACAGAGTAAGTTACTCTACTCTGTTAATACATTGACTTTTAGGCATATGTCATTTGAAAACATTTAAGTCTTGAGCTTTAAGAGAAGAATTCCCGAAAATTCTTCTTTAAGAAAAATTGTTGTTTTCCCATTCCTCTTTTATTATTTTACATTTATTTGTAATATCAAGCCTTTAAAATCACACTAAATTTTATAGCAATTTTCTACATATAAACGTTTTATTTAAATTCCTTTTTTTCGTTCATCCACAAATTACTTACCAATTTTCAGTCTTTTCTTGGCCGATAATCCATTAATTTCTGTTCATCATTGTCAAAAGTGCAGCCTTCAAACAAATGAATTAACTAAAAAATTACGAGTACTTTCATTAAGTAATACAAAAATTTCAAGTTGGCAATCTATCGAAAATTTACTTTCTCTTAAACAATTAGAAGAACTTAAATTAATTAATATACCTTTACTTAAAGGTTTAAAAAATAATTTTTTAAATAAAAATAATTTCTTTTTTCAAAGATTATTCAATTGAAGAACGTTTACATTTAGTTATTGGAAGACTTAGAAATTTAAAAATACTTAATGGTTCTCATATTGGTAAAAAATAAATAAAATAAAAATTTAAATTATAAAATTTAATTTAAAAGATAATCGCCAACACGAAGAATCTCAACGATTTTTTATCCGTTTTTATTCAAATTCTGACAAAAAACCTTCAATATATTCGGAATTAATTGAAAAACATGGAATGTTAGAACAATTAGTCAAAGTTGATTTAACCCCTAAACGTTATGCAAAAGTTGTAATTCATTGTGAGGAATGTGAATGGGTTAGAATGTTGGTTAAACTTAGATTATCTGGGACTGTTTTGGAATTGATGAAGTTTTTGGAAAGGTTAACTAAAATACCTTTAAGGTCTGTTATTTTTTTAAAGGTCATAATTTGTTCATAATAAAATAAATAATTTAACCTAAAGCTTATCAATTCTTAGCTATAAATAATGAAATAGGGACTCATATCATAATTAATCTTTTGTTAAATAACATAAATTAACCAAAATATAAAAATAATCCAAATACTATTTATTAAAAATCTCCATTTTTACTACATATAATTCTTAATAGATTAATGAGAATTTTCTATGTTGACAAACAAATATCTGCATTGGGACCCGAAGAATTACGATTTCCCAATCAAGTAAAATTCTCATTTAAAATTTACAAAGAAATAATTTTAATTTTAAGGAACTCAAATTATTACATATTGAGGATGATGATGAATTTTTTATTCAGTCAAAACTTCCACAAATTAATTTAAATAATCCTCCCAATACAATTAAACAAATTTCTTTTAACAAAAAATTATCTTCAAATCAAGAACAACCCAATAAACAATAAACAAATTATTTTGTGATCTCTTTAAATATTTTTATTTTTTCAATATTTACAAAATACCCAATATATACAACAATACAAATTCAATATAAACAGAATTATATATATTTATAATCTTTAGATAATCACGCAATATCCGCCGGCAAAACCCCATATAGTGATTCAGTCTTTGCATTATTTTGTGATTCGACTGATTCTTGAGTATTCTCTATTTCCTCCTTTTGCCCAGTTCGCATAGCTTTTGGTTTGCTTTTCTAAAAATTGAATAAAAAATTTTTTAAAATTTCCTCCAACAACTACCTCTCCAGGTCTTTTAATGTAAACAGGTTCCCAATCCATTGGCTCATCGATGTTAACTTCCCGGGCGTCCATCATTTGAATAAATGCCGATTCAATGCCACAATAGTCAGGTCGTTGTTTGTAGCATAAAGTACGGAGATAGTCCATAATTGATCTGAATGCGATTGGACAACTCTGCAAATTTTGTAAAATATTTTGTGGATTAATTAATCATTAACTGACATGCATATATTCATTTTCAATTAAATGTTCTTTCAATTCAGCAGTTTTGTCACGAGTATCCTGACCAAACCAAGGCAGAGAACCATTGTTCAAATCAACCAGCATATAGATGAGAGACCTTTAAAAAAACAATTATTTGGCCAATTAATTTTTACTGTCAAACATACCAAAGATCGTCATGTCGGCCAAGCTCAATTCGTTTATGCGCTGAAAAATTAAAAATATATTTCTGAGAATTTCATTAAAAACACACCATTCAAACTACAATAGCCAGGCGTTCCACGGAAAGGCACATTTATTCTTGGTTTCCTTAGGAATTTCGTTCCTCTCTTCCTCAATGATCGAGACAATCCAAAGTCAATAAGATACACCCTGCTTAGATTTTCCCGATCAACAGCAAAGTTAGCAGGCTTAACGTCTCGATGAACATAATAAATACTGTGAAGAAAAGCAATCCCCTACAAATAAATTTGTTTAGAAAGTTTCACAATTTATTGACTCACTCTTAAAGCCTGCACTCCAATCCGTAGAACTGTCCCAGTCGTGAACTTGTATTTGGGCCTTTGGTCTTGCAAATCGCCAATAGACTTGCCTAGAAGAGCCATAACTAACACGCGAAAAGGCCTTTCTTTCGCTTAAATTTTTTTAAAGTTTAGGTTAATAAGCTCTTAAAAACACCCACCACGACATTTTCCATAAGCAATGAATTTTGCAGCATAGGCAGAGAACTGTAGTCGTTTGAGAATATGTGCTTCTAGTGGTAAGAGCTGATCTTGCCTCCTTTGCTCCATGCTTTCAAGTTTCATTGCATATTGGTCTCCATTCGTAGCCAGGACTTTGTACACAACACCACAGCCGCCTAAAAAAATTAAATTTTTCTGACTATTTATAAAACAAAACTAACCAGCGCCTAAAGTCGCAGCCACCACAAATTGGCCAATACTGGCCCCCACTGGGAATTTAAGAGCATCTTCATTGTATGAAAGTTTTGCTGCATCTTTGCCCTTTGTTGCTGATTCTGTTGGCTTTATTACTTGCTGCACAATTTGTGCTTGAAGAGGCTTATTTTCCTTTGGCGAATGTCCTTTGCTATCTACAGGCTTCTTTTCTTCCTTCTTTACATCTTTCTGTTCTGGGGCAGTTAACTTCTTTGGTATTATTTCTAATTTTGGTATGAAGACATGAACCTTCTTTTCTTCAACTTTTGCAGCTTTGCCCTTTATTGGTTTGTCCTTTCCTTTATCCTTTTTCTTCTTATTGAGACAATGAATCAACGACGCAGCTGGCAGAAGCATTAAAAGTATGAGTAATGCAGGAACTAGAAGAGCCAAGTTGGTATAGGTGGAGCTTTGATGCATTTTTAGACTAATGGTAATGAATTGGAGGATTGGGTAAAAACTGTTATGATAAAGTGGTTTTTATAGTAGACCACAGAAGCTTTTCCTAGTTTAATATTGTGTAGAATTTCAATTTTAAAGTTTTATTAACTCGTGAATTATTTAGTTGAAGACAATGATGTATATTATTTTTTAGAGTAATGGGAATGAATTGTTCTTTAAAAGCCTTAAAGATTTAATCATATTAACAGTATACATTATATACCGTAAATGCTCGAATAATTACCCTGGGTAATTATTGTTTCGGCCTCTCGCTGGAAGGGGTAATTATTCAAGAGGAGGTTCTAAATTTGGGGTATTATTCAAGAGGAGGTTCTAAATTTGGGGTATATGTACAAATCTCAATAAATCGAGGAGGGAATCGATTTATTTTTTGATATTCTTTAATAAACTGTATCAATAATTAAAATTGACAATGATTTTTCATTTAAAGAAAATGAGGGGGTAATTATTAAGGAGGGTAATTATTCGAGCATATACGGTATATGAAAATAAATGATTGTATATTTTATAATTAAAATTATTAGATCAAATAATTCCTCTTTCCAATTTCACGCAAAATTTAGTTTATTTAACTTCATTGTAGGCACATTAATAAATTTAACATTATTCGATTTAGTAATTAACCAAGGGTTAATTTTATTGCCAAAATTTGTAAAATCAAATTTATTAAAAATAATTGAACTAGCCAAATTTATTTGAGCTGGGGCGGCATTAGTTACTTTAATGTTGTCAAATTTCTAAAAAGAATAATTAAATACAATATTTAAAAGAAACTTACAAAATTTTTGTTATAAATTGTTTGATAATTACCACCACCATCATTACCGATTAAATAAATAACAGATCCACTCTTTGTTGGCGCTACATTATCAATACTACAACGAGTAATAGTTATATCACTAAACTGTGTTGGTGTTTTTGCTTTTCCATTTGAAGTTGTGTGATAATTCAACATAAAAACGAAAGGGTGTCCGCCAGTTGTATCTCCGCTAAATTGGCGACCGCCAAAAGTAAAATTATTACGAGAGCCAACACTGTGCATAGCTATATCACGAACATAAACATTTTGGACACCGCCGCCACATTCTGGCATACTTTTAAGTCTAATCCCATTATCAGTTAAGAAGGCGATACTGTCCTAAAATTTTAGTGTTTATTGGATAAGTATATGTATTTCTCACTTCAACAAGTACATCCTTTACCCAATCTCCAGTGCTACTGCCAAATGACGGTGCTCCATGCCCATGTCGGAAATAGTTGTTTTTAATTAGTATACATTGGACGGGAGCCCCTTGTCCAGCATTACTTCCACAGCCAGTACCCATAGCAATACAATCATCGCCTGTATCGAAGAAACTTCCAATTATTTGGATATTTGAGCTTCTACCAATGTCTATGCCATCACCATTATTTATATTATATGTTTGGAATCTAACACTGATTATTGACTTGAAAATAAATAAAATTCTTCAATAATTTATAAAAATTAGTTTAATAAACTTACAACGTTTTTGCAATCTCCAAGCCCTATTGTAGTCATTGAAGGGTTGATAAATGTAATTCCTCCTCCGATATGTAAATTTGATACTGAATTTATAGCAAACAATCGTGATCTTGAACCATAATTATTTCCATTTGCAATTATTTGATTAGCAGCCAAATTTCCCAAATTTTTAAAGGTATTAAAAGATCCTTTTGGATACACAGGAATTTGTTTGCCAAGTTCATCCGTAGTGTTTGAAGATAATTTCCATCCATTTCCATCAATTGATCCAGGACCAATGATTCTAATGTTAGTTATTGCCTGTTATTTATGGTGAGTTAATAAAATAACTATATGAAAATTTAACTCTAACTTACATAAGCATTCAAAAAAGCACTAGGAGTATTTCCATATTGATTTGGAAATTTAGAAGGATTAGAAGTTGCACGTAAAATAGCCCCATTAGCCAATTCAAAAGTCATTTGTGAACGTAAAAATAGAGGCCCACTTAGAAAAATTCCTTTTGGAATTAAAACTTTACATCCAAAGGCTGAAGTTGAGGAAGAACATGAATCTATAGCTTTTTGTATTGCTTGTGTATTTAATGTAGTTCCATCGCCTGTTGCTCCGAATGTTGTTATATCGACAATCTGTTTTGAAAAGAAAATTATTAATGAATGTAAGGAGGACTTGTGGAGGACTTTGAAACTCGGGGTTTATCAGTGACTCTTACTCAAATCAAATAAACTCGCATAATAAAAAATATAATTTGGGAACGGTTTATCGCTTAAAATCCATTTTTGTGATATTTTACATATTATCCATACTTTACTATTCGCTATATAATTTAGAGCTTTTAGCACTAATTTAATAAAAAATTTATTTATTTTTCAGACAACCTTTCCATAATTTTCAGCAGTTTTAACAACAACTTGATTACTATTTCCAGATTCAGCCCCATTTGCATCTACAGCTCTAACAGTAAATGTGTATATTGTGTTTGGATTAAGTCCAGTAACTAAATATGTTGTAAAAAGTATTTTTGTATGGAAATTGTTTAAATCATTTTTATAAAAATTTTGAATATAAGAGCCAGACAAAGTATTTACAGCTGAATTTGCTTTGGCACTTCCAATTTTCTGTAAAGAATTTTCAAAATTAATTTAATATATTACATGAAAAAAGTGTTTTTTATTATTATAATATTTTGTTCCCCACCTATTAAAATATTGAGTTTCCTGTTATCCAGAATCAAAAAAAATCCGGAAACTTTGGACTCGGTTATCGGTTCATTTCCCTGGAAACGCCAACCTTACTCGGACGTATATGTATATCGTGGTAAGTTCATACGTGCTATGGTTTTTTAATTTTTTGTGATATTTATTTACCTTCCCACCCATATAAACATTAAAATCAGCAATATTTTCATAATTATCAGGTTTATTCCAAGTTAGCCAAACACTTTTTTGATCATAAGCTAACGGAGGAACACATAATTGTTGTGGTATATTTGAATTTGTACCAAAATTTGGTTTAACATTTGAACACGAACATGGAGGTGTTATTGCTGTAAATAAATAAATATATTTATTTATTTAAAAAAGTTCAAAAAATACTTTGACTCAAGGCAAAATTTGTAGTTTCCAAAAAAATTATTTTAATTAAAATTATTCTTTTTAATATTGCTGAGAAGCTATAATATTTCATTATTTGAATAATTAATTTAAATTTTAAATTAAAATAAATGTAAATTATTTTAGCTATTAAATATATAATAAAATTTAGGCAGGAATTTTTGTCTAAAAATTAAAAAAGACTTCCTGTATATTAAATAGCTGTTTAAATAAATTTTAAAATAAAATTTTTTTCCAACATTTAAATCTTTCAATGTTTAAATATTTAAAGTAAAAATCACTAAGAATTAAGCGTATGAACCCATCCTTATTATTTAATTTTTAAATTAGGTTTACTCAAAATCGGCAAATTAGCGGTAAATGGTATAGAATAGATAGATTTTTTGGCTAAATTAATGAAAGGACATAAAACAGAAATAAAATAAAAGGCAAAAACGTAGAAATTTTTTTTACAATTTTTTAAAGAGGAATGGGTGATTAAACTATTAAAATAAGTCTGGGGTTGAATCCTAAATAGATGAGACTTTTTTTGTTCTTATTTAAAAAATAATTTTAAATATTTACAGAATTTAGTTTTTAAGAATTTTTTAGTTTTAAATATGTGTGGCATATTTTTAAACATGGAAAAATAATGCAACAACTTCTGCGTCCTAAAATTTAAATTTTTAACACTGAAGCGCTAGATCGAAAAATGCTGAAAGGACATTAATATTATCAGCGGGTATCCGGGTATCTTCGGATATATATCCGTATTAGTCAACATGCTTGTTAAAAATTTGGGACCACTTTCTGACTTTTCCATTATTGGCTTTGCGAAATCAAAGAACATCTTAAATATAATGCTGAGTTTAAAATCTGTAATTTAAAATAGGTAGATTAGAGATTAGCTCGTAATTTATCTAAATCTATAAAGGTTTAACCAAATATATTATTTATTCAATACAAAAATTATCTATCAACCTAAATTATAAAAATTAAAATTATCAATACATCCAAATATTTTGTTCAATAAAATTAAATCAACTATTCAACGATTAAGTTTTGTAAATTTATAAAATTAAAAATTTAAATATTTGCAAAAATTAATCTAACTCAATAAATAATTAAAGTTTTAGTTAAATTTAATCTTAAATTATTTCAATTAATTTTAATAATTATTTGTTTTGATATTACATTATCAAAATTAGTCATCGGCGCCGGAACAGATCCACCCGCATAATCTTCGGATTAATTCAGAAGGATCAAATTATATGTAACTATGTAGTTATTAGGAATTTTTGAATTTATTTATAAACAATATGGAAAATAGATATTAATTTAAATATCTAAATTAATGAAATAAGGTAAATGTCCAGAAAAGTTGGATAGCGAACTGGACATACATATATCATGAAATAATATAATAAAAAATTAAATATTTAAACAAAAATATTTTGCTAATTTCTTCCCTCTAGAGAACTTTTTTAAATTAAAAAATTTAAATTATCCACTTTAATGATTTAAATAATTGTTAGAATGTGTTAAATTTATTTTACGTTTCCTAAAAAATATTAATTTTAATAAAAATTTAAAAATAGATTTATTCACAACATTAAATTTGACATTTATATATTCAAACTAATTAAAAATAATATTTAATTTCAAGCAAAATTTAGTTTATTTAACTTCATTGTAGGTACATTAATAAATTGAACACCTTTAGATTTAGTAATTGACCAAGCATCGTTAGTGCCAAAATTTGTAAAATCAAATTTATTAAAAATACCAGTGTCGAGTAATTTTATTTGTGCTGGTGCTGCATTAATTACTTTAATGTCTTTAAATGTCTAAAAGAATAAATATTTTATAATTTAGATAATTAAAATTGTAGGCCGACCGTCCCTAAACGGCTCTTTTCTCAATATTATCTCCAATCCAAATCCCATCCCCAAAAATATAAAACATCCCTATCTAGGCCATATGGGGTAGAATATGCTATTAATTTATTAAAAAATCTAACAATATTTTTATTATAAACTGGTTGATAAATATTTCCTCCATCATGTCCTACTGCATAAAGAATTTCTCCACTTTTTGTAGGCTTTATATTATCAACACTACAACGAGTAATTGTGATATCTTTAAATTGTGCAGGTATCTTTGCATTTCCCGAAGGATTAGAATCATAATCTAACATAAAGACGAAAGGGTGTCCTGCAGTTGTATCTCCACTAAATTGGCGACCACCAAAAGTAAAATTATTGTAAGAGCCAACACTTTGCATTGCAATGTCACGAGCATAAACATTTTGAGCACCACCGCCACATTGTGGAGAACTTTTAAAACGAATGCCATTGTCAGTTAAAAAGGCGACATTGTCCTAAAATATTCTCTATATTTTTTCAATATTTTAAGAAAATGATATAAATAGGAAAATTTTTCTTGTGGGGGAGTCAAATTGTAACATTATGCCCTTTCACTCGTAACTGCATATGTACAAAATCGAGTACAAGCAAAGTTGAGGTTTGAATACGGTCAATGAATATTTTACCTCAACAAGTACATCTTTAATCCCATCCCCGGCGCTGCCTCCAAAAGCAGGTGCTCCATGCCCATGTCGGAAATAGTTGTTTTTAATTAGTATACATTGGACGGGAGCCCCTTGCCCAGCATTACTTCCACAACCAGTACCCATAGCAATACAATCATCGCCTGTATCGAAGAAACTTCCAATTATTTGGATATTTGAGCTTCTACCAATGTCTATGCCATCACCATTATTTATATTATATGTTTGGAATCTAACACTGATTATTGACTTGAAAATAAATAAAATTCTTCAATAATTTATAAAAATTAGTTTAATAAACTTACAACGTTTTTGCTATCTGCAAGCCCTATTGTAGTCATTGAAGGGTTTATAAATGTAATTCCTCCTCCAATATGTAAATTTGTGACGAAATTAAAATTAGCAAGTCTTGATCGAGAATAATAGTTATTTCCATGTGTTTGTACTTGATTCGCAGCCAAAATGCCTAGATTGTTAACTGTGCTAGGCGAACCCTTTGCATATACTGGAATTTGTCTGCCAAGTTCATCTATAGCATTAGAAGCTAATTTCCATCCATTACCATCAACTGATCCAGGACCAATCACTCGAATATTTGTTAATGATCCGTTCTATTTTAAAATGGAAAACAAATAATGAAGCAAAGAAAAGTCTGATAAATTTTTAAAATAAAATAGGTAGTGGAAATTTTCTTTTTAAAAAATAGCTATAGAAAAAGGCAGAGCCTATCCCAAATTAAAATTTGATGAGATTAATCCTGAGAAAATTTCGAAGCTGATTAATATCAAAACAGAAATTCCACACCGATTAGTAATTTTCAATACAGACATTTTCAGGTAAATTGAATGATTTCAAGTATTAAAAAACTAAAATCCTTACAAGAGCATTCAAAAAAGCACTAGGAGTATTTCCATATTGATTTGGAAATTTAGAAGGATTAGAAGTTGCACGTAAAATAGCCCCATTAGCCAATTCAAAAGTCATTTGTGAACGTAAAAATAAAGGCCCACTTAGAAAAATTCCTTTTGGAATTAAAACTTTACATCCAAAGGCTGAAGTTGAGGAAGAACATGAATCTATAGCTTTTTGTATTGCTTGTGTATTTAATGTAGTTCCATCGCCTGTTGCTCCGAATGTTGTTATATCGACAATCTGTTTTGAAAAGAAAATTATTTATGAATGTAAGGAGGACTTGTGGAGGACTTTGAAACTCGGGGTTTATCAGTGACTCTTACTCAAATCAAATAAACTCGCATAATAAAAAATATAATTTGGGAACGGTTTATATGGATTTTTATCGCTTAAAATCCATTTTTGTGATATTTTACATATTATCCATACTTTACTATTCGCTATATAATTTAGAGCTTTTACCCCTAACTTGATAAAAATTTATTTATTTTTCAGACAACCTTTCCATAATTTTCAGCAGTTTTAACAACAACTTGATTACTATTTCCAGATTCAGCACCATTTGCATCTACAGCTCTAACAGTAAATGTGTATATTGTGTTTGGATTAAGTCCAGTAACTAAATATGTTGTAAAAAGTATTTTTGTATGGAAATTGTTTAAATCATTTTTATAAAAATTTTGAATATAAGGGCCAGACAAAGTATTTACAGCTGAATTTGCTTTGGCACTTCCAATCTTCTGTAAAGAATTTTCAAAATTAGTTTAATATATTACATGAAAAAGGTTTTTGCTCCTCACCTATTCCTTGATAAAAAATATGTTGTTTTTATTTTAAACCCACGAAAACTCGTGACTAAGTGTGGCGTTTTCTGTTATCCATAATCAAAAAAATCCGGTTGTTTCGGTTATCGTTTCCGCATAACCGAAGTTTTCCCTGGAACCGCTAACTTTACTTGGGACGTATATGTATATAGTGATAAAGTTCATTTCGTGCTATTGTTTTTCAATTTTTTGGGGGGCTAAAGCCTTACCTTTCCAGCCATATAAACATTAAAATCAGCAATATTTTCATAATTATCAGGTTTATTCCAAGTTAGCCAAACACTTTTTTGATCATAAGCTAACGGAGGAACACATAATTGTTGTGGTATATTTGAATTTGTACCAAAATTTGGTTTAACATTTGAACACGAACATGGAGGTGTTATTGCTGTAAATAAATAAATAAATATATTTATTTATTTAAAAAAGTTCAAAAAATACTTTGACTCAAAGCAAAATTTGTAGTTTCCAAAAAAATTATTTTAATTAAAATTATTCTTTTTAATATTGCTGAGAGGATATAATATTTCATTATCTGAATAATTAAATTATTTTTATTGTGATGTTATGTCTATAAATAATTAGTTAATTATTTAAAAAATCAAGATAATTATCAAAATTTGTTGGATTACGTTAACTTTATTTAAATTAAATCTAAATAAAAATTTTTTGAACGAATTTTTCTTTTTATTTGCCAAAAAATATTCAACTAGAGTTTATTAGTAAATATATTTAAATTAATTTAAATTATATAAAATTTTATTTAAATTAAAATAAACTTTCTTTTATATTAAATAAAAAATGACAAAAATTTTCTTCCTTTCTAGCTGTTTAAATAAATTTATTTTAATTTTTGACATTTTTTAAACTTTTTAATTAAATTATAAATGTCTGAATTTTTCCAACAAGTAAATTTAAAAAAATTTAAGAATTAACGGAAATATACTTAAACATCATATGGGTTTTTAGAAATTTTTTTAATGCTGATTAAATATTAAAAAATTCATTAAAAAATTTTAACTAAATATTTTTTAAAATAAAAAAATATTTTAATTTTTATTTTTTATTAAATAAAATAATTAATCCAATAAAATATTCAAAATATTTTTGACAAAAAATCTTACAAATTATGACTCACAAAAAAAGATTATTATTATTAGTGCATAAATACATTCATGCAAAAAATTCCAGTGCAGTGTCAGCCACAACATCTAACCTAAAAAGTCTAAAAATTAAAAATTTTTTATTTAAATTTTTTAATATTAATATTTTCTGATTTACAAAAAAAATAAATTAATTAATTTATTTTAAAAATATAGAAAAATCAGTCATCCAGATTTGGGGCACATGGTAACAATTAATGTCTAATTTTTATAGTTAACACGTGTGCATCAAACCAGAATAACCAAAATTTCTGATTTTTTAAGAAAATTGAAAAATTATAGAATTATCTAAAAACAATTATTTTTAAATAAAAATAATTTAAAATTTATTTTAAAAAATATAATTGATAAATTAATTTTAATTAATATTAAATTAAAATAAAATTTAAGGACTATTAAACGATTCAAATAATAAAATAACTAGGTGTTAATAAAAAATTATTATTTTTTTGTTATTTTAAATAATCAACTCTACTTTATTTTAATGGAAATATTTTATTTAAATATAAATAAATGCTTTTAATAAACTTCCTGCATTTATTTACAATTTTTATTTCTCGATCATCTTTGTTTTTTTTTTAATAATTCAAGAATTTATAGAAAAAAACAAAAATTAACTGATCAGATTTAAAGATAAAAACTAAAAGAATTAAAAAAAAAGGAATTTTAAAAGCTTTTAAAATAAAAAGTTATTTTAAAAAATATTTTTTGTTTAAAGTTCAATATTAAAATAATTTAAAAATTTAGAATTTAAATTAACAAATAAATAAAATAATTTTAAAATGTTCTTAATTTTAAGAATAAAATTAAAAATAATATGTTAATAGTTTTGGTTAAAAAAATTAAACCTAAAAACACTAAAAGATTCGTATATCTACAATTTTTTATATTAAAAATTAGTTATCCTGTTTGAGAAGGCTAGCAATAATTTAATTCTTAGAAAAATTAATTAAAACAATTTAGAAAAAAATATTTTTTAAACTTTATTTATTCATTTATTTAGATCACATATATATTTAGGTATTTATGAAATTTAAAAATAACAAAAAAAGGTGTTTTACTCGGGATCATATATATCAGGAATGAAATTAAAAAAATAAATTGACTAAAAAATAAAATATAAATTTCATTCCTTATTTTATTTAAAATTAATTTTCTGGGGTTCTTTTCTTAATTTTCTTTTAAATAAATTCAATAAAAATGAAGATCTGCGGCAATACAATTTCCATTTGTTGATCCATATCTTCAAAAAAAATATTTTAAAAATAAAAAAATTTTCTTTATTTAACCTAGAAATATTTTGGAAAGGACCACAACAATTAGTAGCACTTAAAGACGAAGAAAAAGATGAAGAAGAATTAGCCAAAATACTTTCATTATTAAAATTATTATTTAAATTTTTATTAACAAATAAATGGCTAAGATAACAGGGAGGGGTAAATGCTGTGCCCATTAAAGAGATTAAAGCAGAAATTGTTGCTATTATGCCGGCTAATGAAGATAAAACTGAAAAATAAATTTTTTGAGAATTAAAAACTCCTCTTATTTGTTAGTTTCTCACCAATAACAAATCCACAAATAAATAACATTCGTTTATCTGTACGTTGGATCATTCTATAAAAAATTTAACATTATTATAAATTGAAATATAAATTTTTTAAAAAATTACTCAGATAAAGTTGGCGGTTTTTCATTCCCAAAATGTGCTGATTCATTCGCTTTTTTCTCACCGGCCGCCAAGAAAAGATAAAAAAGACAGGGGAAAATAACAGAAGTTAATGCTACTGTTGAACCACCAAAAAAGTCGAGTACAGGTCCAAAACTTGGAACTGATTCGGCCACAAAAACTATTGAAGCCATTACTCCCGTTCTAACAACAACTCTTTTCCAACAAAATTCTTAATAATTTAGAAGGATTTTGGAATAAATAATATAAATTAATTAGTTTCTTAAATTTAAACAAATATCTTTTAGTTTTCAAATTTAAAAGATTTAATAAACTATATGTAAATATATATAAAGGAATTACTTTTATTGTTATAATAATTATATTAATTCAAGGGTAAAAGATACATGAGACCATAAAAGGAAATCACTTAAATAAGTTTTCTTAAAATCTCTTAAACTATTTCCATCCAAAAGAAAATAAAAAAACCTAGATAAAACTCTATTTTAATGTATAATAATATCTAACCGTGAGGGACATCAAAAAGTTCCTCCACTTCTTGATTTAATGGATTAATAATTAAAGTTACTGTCAAAAGACCTAAAAAATTAAAAACAATTAAATTTAAAAATATTATTAACAATGTGCAGTTATCATTAAATTAACTGCCTGTTGAATCCAAACTGTCTGAATTGAGTTAATAACAGAATCTCTTAAACTATTTCCATAAACTAAACCGGTAAGAGAAACAACACCAAAATTGAAAAATGACATTACTAAAAATTAAAAATAATTTTTTCAACTAAAAAAAACAAACAAATAAATCCAAAAATTGCGGAACGATCAAAATGTGAAGGTCTTTTCATGTCATGTTGAATTGTTGGAAATGCTGAATGCCCCCCATAAGTAAATAACATTGTTCCCAAAGCAACGAGGTAATTAGATAATGAAAATTGAGGAAATTCTCTGACAGGAGAACAAGAACCGATATCAAGAAAAGCACCCAAACAAATCAAAACAACTTTTTTTTAAAAATAATATTTCTTTAAAGGAACCCAAAAATACTTGCAATTCCTGTACTTAACATTCCCCCAACAATAACTGGCCAGAAATCATTTGGTGATTTAAGTAATGTAACAGGTAATAAAACTAAAGCAACTACCAAAACTAATAAACAGGAACTTATATCGACATGAAAAAATGCTCGTAGAAAATCATGAATATTTTTGGCACTCAACAGTAAAAATACCTTTTAAACAAAAATTTATTTTTAAAATAAATTATTTAAAATTTATTATCTAGAGTGATGTGGTTTTTTTCGATAATTAACTAAATCAAAAATTTTTTTTGTGGATTTCACTTACTTTCATATTTCTCCCCAACCTTGTTTTCTAAAAATAATTTTCTAAATTAATTTTCATACTTACAGTTGAAGCTCCAAATTGTGTAATATTAACACAAGTAGAAACAATTGTTCTTAATTTTTTTATTTTTAACAAAATTTAATTTATTTATACTTCATTAAAGGTCCAAGTGCTCTATAACCAATCTCTGCATAAGGTTTTCGACAATGTGTCCTATAATCGGGAAATCTTCTCACTAATATTTCCCAACAATTGCCTAGCATAACAGCCGAGAATGTTGAGATTAAAGCCATTACAGAAAGTAAAATAAGTCCAGGGAAAAATTCTAAATTAAAATTTTTTAAAATTTATTTAAAAAAAGTCTTTACGGCATCTAACAACAGCTGTAGGTAAAGCAACAATTCCCCCTCCAGCCATATCCGCAACTACAAAAAATGCCGCTAATAACCACCCCAAACCTCCTCCTTTCCTCAATTTTCCATCTTTTCCTTCAAAATAATCACCCATCTTTCCACCAATCGGTACAACTTTGTGACCATCTGCGGTTAGAATACTGACTCTATTTCTATTTAAAAATTATTTTATTAAATTATTATTTCTAAATAAATATTATTATTTTTTCCTTTCATTCCATTCATTTAATTAGTCATTATACGTATTATTTATACTAATAAATAATATATATGACCAGAAATATTGGCCAGAAATAGGCAAAAAAATAAAAATATTTTAACATAAACTAAATACAAATATTGCAATTAGACTCTTTATAATAAGAAAATATTCAATTAAAAAGGATTAATTCAAAGAGTGCGTTAAATCGGAGAGTGTTTCCCTTAAATTTTCTTTAAAATACCTATATTTATTTTTCATAATTAAATCAAACAAAATTTATTTTAAATAAATTAAAAATATTTTTAAATTACCCTAGAACGGTCATTTCCATCATCCAATGATTAATATTATTTTTATTTGAGATTTTGTTGTTATTATTATTTTTGCTAATTTTTATTTGTGTTTTGTTTAGAGTATTTAGTTGTTAGTAAGGAGAGAAGATATTTAAATAGTTTGTTTTACAAAAATATAAGTTAAATATATAATTAAATAAATTCTAATAGAAGTTAGATTTTTGAAGCCTTAGAAAAAAATAAAAATTAGTCGAAACCTAAAATTGGATGAGTAAAAACGTTTAAAATATCAGTCACTGCACACGGACAAGGGGAATACGGATATAAAGCTCCAAATCGGCATTTTTAAAAATATTTATTAAATTTGAGAATAAATAATAATTCTACTAAAGAGATAGTGATCCCAGAACGCCTTAAAATAACTTGAAATTTTCGTCTCAAATATAATTAATTTTTTAGTAATTTTTGGAAATAATTTAAATAATAAATTATAAAATAATAAATTTTAAAAAATAATATACTCAAAAAAGTTTTAAGCAATTAAAAATCACTTAAAATTTTATTCAAGGTCAGCACGGGGAAATGAATAAATATGACGAGTTACTAAATTGAAAATAATTTCAAATAAATTTTGTTTTTTAATTCAAAATATGTTTGTTGAAAAACAAAACAAAATAATTTTTAAAAAATAACATAAATAATAAAAAAATTAAAAATTAATGATATATAAATATAAGAATTAGAAAAAAATTTTTGTAGTATGTATTAGTCTATATTTTTTAGAATTGAAACCGGAAATGATAACGATAAAAAATAAATAAATTTCTAGTGAGCTGTTTATATTTAAATTTAAAAAAATTGCAGAATCGTTTTTATAAGAATTATGTAACTTTGCAATGAATTACTTAAAAAATATTTTTTATAAAATTATTTGAATAAAGAATACCTAAAATAAAATAGTTTGAAGATAAAAAATTGAACATTTAATCTTCAATTTTTTGTTTGTTTAAACAAATAAATGTATGTTTAAGTATTTATTGTTTAACGATAGAAAAATAAATATTTATTGAATAGTTTAAATTTATTAAAATAAATTGAAATATTTATAAGCTAAATTTAACAAAAAAATATTTAAAAATTTATTTAAAAAATTAAAAATATAAATGGGCATTTTTAACAAAATTTGATATTTTATATTTTTTGAACTATTATTTTTTAATTTAATCTCTACAAAAAATTTTTTTAATTGTTAAAATGCTTAGTTTAAAATAAATTTAATAAAAATTTCTTCCAAATTCATTATCTATAAATTAATATTTAAAAAAGCCAACAAATTATTTTAGCTAAAAACGAATAAAAAACTTTGAAAGAAATTCTTTTTATTAAAATATTCTTTTTAGCCATTTTTCGTGTGACGCGATTTTTCGTAAATAACACAGGAAATGCTGTTAAAGAATGGTCGCTTTGATAGACATTTAAATATAAAATAAAGTTTTTTATTGAAATTATATATACGTAAATAAATAAATACCTATATAATATTTTTATTTATTTTTAAATATTTCTTTTCAAATAAAATTGAAAGGAAATTTTATTTATATGACAAATTGTTATAATTTAGACTTTTTATTTATTTTTTAATTTTATATTATTGGAGACACATCCATTACAGACAACAGTTCCAGATATATAATAAAAAAATTAGTGAACTGACAGTCCGTTTTGAGTGTCGATTTTGACTGGAATCCCAGTCGAATCCTGGGATTCCAGTCAAAATACCTAATGGAAATAAAGTAGAAATAAAAAGGACTAACAATTTCCGAATTATTTAAGCATTGATTAAATTAATTTTTACTTAATTAAATTATTTTTTAAATTTTATATCCGAACTTGTCATACCACAATTTTATTTCCTTCCTTTACCAAAACACCAGTTTTTTGGTCTCCTTAATCCTAATAATTAAAGAATTAATCTTCAGCTAAATTTATTTAAATCTTTAAATAAACAAATTTTGGTTAATCAACTAATTATTATTTTTTAGAAAAGAAAGAGATGCGCAAAAAGTTAAAAAATGAATGTTTATTAATAATTAATTACATTTATTTTTCTAAAAACGCAAAAATAAAAAGAGGATTATCGCCTCCGATATTTATTTTTATTTATTTTGGCAAAAATATTTATTTATATAAAAATACCTAACTGGAAATAAAGTTAATAATAATAATGATTTTATCTTAAAAAATTAAAAATATACAAGTTTTTAAGTTAAAATAATTTTAAAAAATAATTTAATTTAAAATATATACATAAATTTAAATTGATTTAAACACGTCTCTAAATTTAAATGACAAGTAGTCCTTTAAAACCTATTTTCTATTTTTTTTTAAATTTCCTTTCGCCAAATAATCACAAAAATTGTTAGACAAACAAACAATTGCGCGAGAATAAAAAAATAAAATATCTGTCTCTATTATTAAACATTTAATTCGGTGAATTATGACCCATGTCCCTAAATATATATATTCAATTAAATTGTAAACAATAAATTTATTGAAATGGCTAGAATAGAGAAAATAAAAAGGAATTAGGTATTTAAAAATATAAATAATTTCAGAAATTAAATAATTGACTCTGAGATTATTATATAATAAATACAATAAACTAGTAACTTTTTAATTTAATTGAAAATCTAAATAAGGAAGGATAATTTCCAAAAACCCTTAACCTCTTCGTTGATAATTTAGAAATTTTAAATTTATTTGTAGAAGTGTTAAAAATGATAAAAATGAAAATAAAGTTTAAAAGTATTTTTAAAAAATAAATGTGCATATAGAAAGAGGAGAAATGTGTAGGAAACGCTAAAATAACAAATTTGATAGATTCGTTGAAAAAATGGTGAAGTTATAATATGACTATTAATATTTTTGCGCGTAACTTTTCTCGTTATTTTTAATAAAAATTTTAAAAATAAAATTTTTAAAAATAATTTTTAAAAACAATAATTTGACAATTTAATATTAAAATATTAGAAAAGCATTGTATTAATCATAATTTATAAATAATTACAATTACAATGGCCGTAACGGGATTGTCGATCAAAATGGGATATTTTAAAGGGAAAGAGAATTCTAAAAACGATTATTTTATCTTAAAATTATTATGAACAAAAAATAATAAACTTAAAAAGTTTGTCCATGAAAAATAATATTTTATTATTTTTTAAACAGATTTTTATTTTCTCATCATCATCGTCTCATCAAAAATCATCCTGTACATTTTCTTATATTAGTTATAATTTCCTAATAATAAACTTGTATTATTTTTAATTTTAATTTCCTCTCATTATTTAATTAAAGAAAATATTTAATAACTCAAAATTCGTTTAATTTAACAAAAATTGTGTCAAAAATATTTGCGCAATGAGAAAATATTAGTTAAAAAGTTTTAAGTGAATGCTTACAAAAATAGAGAATGGGAATGGAATGACTTGTTTTTTTTTCAAAAATTATTTTCTAATAAATTTGGAACAGAAAAAAAATATTTTTATAAATAAATTTTGAATATTTATTTTATTTTATTTTGTAAATGTTAAAAGTTTTGCATGTCAAGTAGGGATTTAAAATGAGAGAGACAATTAAATAAATATTTAAAATATTATTTTTTAATAACGTTGCAAATGATTTTTTTTGATAAAAATAAAATATATTTGAATGTAATAAAAAATTTATATTATCATTTTTATTTAAAAAATTATTGATCGACAAATGTTCTATTAATTTGTAGAATTGTAGAATAAGTAAAATTATTCGATAAAATATTTTTTTAGAAAGTTTCTTTTATTTAAAAAAATTTTTTCTAAAATTAATTAATTTACTCGTCGAAAAAATATTTTTAGGTAATAAAAAATTTTAAAAAAATAATTAGGTATCCAGAAAATTAATTAATTAATTTAAGAAGAAACGATCGAAATTTTGGTAATTCTTCGGTTTTCGCCCCCCCCTTTTTTCTTCCTCAAAGTATTAAAAAATGGTCAGTCAATCTTAAGTTATAGAACTCATCAAGCTGTGTCGATTGAAACCAAAATCAGAAAATCGGACTTGGTTTGACCGAGATACAGACCCCTAAAAATTGAAAAACCATAGGGACGAAAAACCATAAGGACGAAAATTTATACAAATGATAGCTCATTCGAAAGAGCTCGTCGATGAGTCGAATGATACCAAAATCAACGTGATTGGACAAGTTTTTGACAAAGTTATGACATAAGTCGCCGACTCCGGTAAGTCTAAATAATGTCATAACTTTGTCAAATCTTGTCCAATCACGTTGATTTTGGTATCATTCGACTCATCTCAACGAGCTCTTTCGAATGAGCTATGTATGAACTTTTTTTATTCCAAAAAATCGCCCCTATGGCTTCTCAATTTTCAGGGGTCTGTATCTCAGTCAAATCAAGTCGGATTTTTTTATTTTGGTGTCATTCGACACGCTCGACTAGGTACTCCTAAAAAATAAGGGAGAAAGGGAAGGTAAAGAAAAGTAAAGATGTAAAAATGGTCAGAAAAAGAAGGGGGGGCGAAAACCGAAGAATTACCGAAATTTTTGAACAATAATTTTATTTTCTCCTTACATATTTTTGGCATTTTAAGGATTAAAAGGTGACGTTTTTAAAAGAAAAAATTTAAATAAAAATAAAAATATGTATCCGAAAATAAATATTTTTTATTTTAAAAATAACAAAAAGCAACTTTTCTTTAAATGAAAATTTTTTTAATAATTATTTTTGGACAACTCTTTAAATAAAAAAATATTAATTTAATCTGATTTGAGCCAAAAATACTAATTGAATTAAATATTTATTTATATAATATACAATGTAAATGTCCCTATAAATATTTATGTATATTAAATGTATTTTTTTCTGTTTTCTTATGTAATTATTAAATAAAAAGAATCATTCGACCAAAACACAAAAATTAATATTTAATTTTAGCAAAAAATAAACAAACAATGAGAAAATTAATTTCTTTTATATTTATTATCGTCAAAACAAAAATGTCAAGAAAAACTTTTTTTAGAATTTGTTAATGATTAAAAATTAAAAATAAATAAATAAAGAAGGTATTCTTTTATTAATAAATGGCAACAATAGGAAAATTTAAATTTTATTTTTGTAAATTAAAGTTAAAATATTTTTTATGCAAAATTCTTAATTATAAAAGAAATATTAGCAAAAGAATTATTGTCAAAAAAATATTTTTATTTATTATAAAATATATTAGAAACAAATATTAAAACTTTAATTTCGTTTTTTTTAAATTAATAATTGTAAAGCATCGTAACTATTTAATTCCTAAAGCTATGCAATAGGCGGCGTGGTGTAGTCCGGTTAAATGGAGATGTCGCTAGCTCCCAGCCGTCAAAATAGCTATATCCCATCTATGCTTTAATTAATTTTAAAAAATTATTTTTTATTTGAAAAATGTGTTAATGAAAAAAATATATTGAGTTAAGCAAATATTTAAATAGAGAACTATATGTAATTTAAATGTATTAATATTATATCTATTTTTTAATTATCTATTTTATAGAAGCATTAAAGGATTTAGCAAAAACTTGAAAAAATTGAAAAAAAATAAATCTTTTTTTTAAATATTTTCTTATTTTGTTTAATTTTTGTTGTCGATTCTTAATGTTGTTTGTCTTGAGCGTGATCTCTGAAAATAATTAAAATATTAAAATTGAAATAAAATTAAAATAAAAAAAGCAAGACAATTTAAAAAAAGAGAAAACAAAAAAATATTCTTGGGTTTTACTATTTAAATAAAATTAGTAAAAAATAACAGACCTGGTCATGGATACGGATATTAGATACAGATAATATCAAAATGCCTGCGGATATCCGCCTGTATCCGCCGTAAATATCCGGATACGGATACTAAGATCAGTATCCGTGACCAGGCCTGGAAAATAATATATAAAAAAACCACTACCAAACTACACAAAAAATTCGAAAACACAACAAAATAAATAGGGAAGGAAGTTTTTATTTTATTAGCTTTATCAAAAAAATTATTTCTAAAAATTTTTTGAAAAATTTCTTCCCTAAATTACTTTATTTTATCTATTTTTACTGTAATTTTTAAGGATCATCATTATCAGCAACAACCCCATTCCCATTACGACCATTTAATGAAAGGAGAAGGCTGTTTGCCTGCACAACAGATTTATTTTTATATTTAATTTTAAATTATTTTTATTTAAAAATCCCTAAGCCTTTAATAAACGGAAAAACTGGGTGAAAAATAAAATTTACCTCTGTCAAGGGGGCTGGATCTCCACAATAAGGCAATGGACGTCCATCTGGACCGGGTGGACAAGGAGCGTCAAGTCCTGGCAAACCCTTTAAAAATGTTTTTGAAATTAATTTTAACTGCAGTAAATTCTGAAATTAATTTTGAAAAAAAGCATTCATAACAACAAAAATAAATTTTTGTATTTTTATAAATTTAAATTTAATACAAAATAAAATTAAAAAATATTAAACAATTTATTTCCCACCTGATCGCCTTTAGGTCCACGATCTCCCTTTGCACCAGTCATTCCAGGTAAACCCATTGGGCCTACATCACCTTTGGAACCTGGAATTCCCTAAAAAGTTGTTAAGTAATTTATATATTTTTTTAATTTTCTTTAGAAATTTAAATTGTTTAAAAAAGAAAAGAGAAAAGAAAGAACAAAAAAAGAAGAAAAAATAACACAAAAAATCCTTACGGGAGAGCCAACAATTCCAGGCGGTCCTCGCAAGCCCATAGGACCAGGAGAGCCTGGCAGACCAATAGTGCCCTGAGGGCCTGTTTTACCTGCAGGGCCTGGAAGGCCAGGAGGACCGGGTAATCCCGGCGGCCCCTGAAAAATGAATAAAAATTTAAATAAAACAATTAATTTCAAAGTAATTTCCAAAATAATAATTATTAATTTAAATAAAAACAAATTATTTACTCTAGCGCCTTGTTTAGTATTAGCATTTGGACCGGTAAAGACTGTTGGAAATGAGGGCGGTGCCTTAAAATATTATTTAAATATTTTCTAAAATTTTAATTTACAGGTTGTCCCGGCAATCCAGGAAGTCCAATTTCCCCTCTCTCTCCTTTCTCACCTCCAGGGCCAGGCAATCCACGTGGACCTGGAGGCCCTTGCACAACTTTAGAAAATCGAAGGTGTGCCTTTAAATTTAAAAATTAATTTATTAATTCATTTTTTAAATTCAAAAATACCTCAAAATGAGAACTAATATTTTTAAATATTTTTTCTTGCAAAATAGGTAATAATTTCTCTGCTTGTTGAATTGGATTAATATTAGTAAATTGCTGTAAATCTTCTGATATTTTAGAAAATGTTTGTTTCTTTTGTTTATTTATATTTTGACGATTCTGGTGGAAATTCTGGAATTTAAATTAAAAAGAAAAACACTGACAGAAACACACAAAAAATTAAACAGATAGAAACAAATTAGTGAACTGAATTAATTTTAGAAAAATAAAAAGGATATAGAAAGGGAAAGAATATTTTTTAAATTAAATTATTATAAAAATATTTTTATTTATTTACCTTTTTTCCTTTCTTGCCAATACTTCCTGTATCGCCCTTTAAAATATTTCTATCAAAAATTTATTTTATTCAAAACCTTTTCGCCTTTTATCCCAGGCGGTCCTGGAGGGCCAGGTAGACCCTGAATAATTGTTGCTGGTGATTTATGATCCATTCCAGGTAAAGGACGTGTTGTTTCCATTGCTGATTTTCCAGGCATTCCCGGTTCACCTTTCGCGCCCTAAAAATTTTTTTAATTTAATATTTTTAAAAATTATTTGTCAAGAGAAGTTGACAGGAAAGGTAAAAAGTAAACAAATGTCCTCACTGGTTTTCCAGGCTTTCCATCTAGACATTGACAATTCACGTGATTATTTTGTTTTTGCCGATATTGTTTTTGTTTATTATCCTCTGAGTATTGGATTACTTGATCTCCCTTTACAAAGAAAAGACACAAATTCAAAAATTAAATAAATAAATACTTTAGGTCCAGGAAATCCTCTAGGCCCAACAAGTCCAGGCTGCCCATTTCGGCCATCACGTCCAGGCAGCCCCATTGAGCCCTTAAATATATACAGACAGTAAAAATAAAAAAAAACAGTTAAAGAAAATGGAAATTTAAATATTTAAAATTAATTCCTCCAAAACCTTTTCTCCTTTCTCTCCTCTAGGCCCAACATGTCCAGTTTTGCCAGGTACTCCAGGTTCGCCTTTAGGTCCTATTCTAGATTCTCCATCAAATCCAGGCAATCCACGCTCTCCTTTTTGTCCTGGTAATGAACGACCAGGCGGGCCGGGCAATCCAGGAGGACCTGGATGTCCTTGAATTACTGCTGGAGGTGGGGAAAGCTGATGACCAGCAGAATTTGGTGATGAAAAACTCTAAACAAAATAAAGAGAATTTTTAAATTAATTTTTTAAATTTACCTGAACATATTTAACAGTTTCCTGAGGTATTGATGGTGCACATTGTTCGCCTTTATCGCCTTTTGGACCTGTCTTTCCTATTGGACCCTGAAACAATTTGGGAAGTTTAATAAATAAATCTAATTATTTAAGAAATATCTTCAATTTAATTATTACATTTTCCCTTATACTAGTTTTAAAAAATATTTGATAAATTTACAGGTAATCCACGTGCTCCATCCAACCCAATTGGGCCCTTAAATTTCTTATTTAAACAGAAACATATGTTTATTAAAATAATTGGTTAAAATTTATTTATTTCTGATGAAAATTAAGATAAAATAAAATTGTGAATGAGAAAATTTGCATTTTTGTGCCTGAGGGGAAATTGTAACTAATTAATTGAAAAATAAATATATTTATTTAAAATAATTTATTAAAAAAATAAATTTAGAATAATAGAAGATTCTACGAAAATAAAAGATTTGTACAACGAAGGAATTTACGATCTCCACGTGAACGTGAAAAATCAACTTGTATATGTCCACAGGGTAGTAATTTTATCAAGAGGCATACTCCTTGTTTGTTTCCTAACCCATCGTGGTTGTTCTCCGTGTTTCCTTACCCAACAACAAGTTTTACTTCAGAAATTTTCGCAACAGCTAAACAACAATCTACAAAAGAGGAAGCAAAGTATAAGCAACAAGAAGCTTATTGTAAAAAGTTGGGCAACCCAGTTACAATTGAGGATTTTGATCTGAGTGAATGGTTGGATTCTGGCAGCGATATGTTAGCATCAACTAATGAAAGTATTACATCAAAAGCACAGAAAATTGTAGAAAGTGTCACTCTTAAAATTTTACACAACAATCAACAAATATTTTTAAAAAATATTACTGGCGGGCCAGGCCTTCCAGGCAATCCTCGTAAATATATTCGACGTCCATCAGTAGAAAAAAGAAATCCAAAAGTTCGAATTTCACGGCCCAAAGCATCTTCAAATGGCTAAAACAAAACACAAATTAAACAAAAAAAAACAAATTTTTGATTAACAAGTGGTCTTATTCGTTGAGTTTTCCTTTTAAAAGTTGTTTGAATTGAAGGTTGTGAGGATGATGAAAAAACCCGTCTCCAAGGCGAATCAGAAGTGGGAAAATAACGACAAGGAAGAGTTTGAGGAAATAAAGGAGAAGGAAGTGAAGAAATTGGAAGAGAAGTTGATGGATATTGTGAACGACGATTTCTCTTTAATTATTTTATTTGAGAAAAAAACATTTACAAAAATGCAAAAAAAATATTAAAGAAAACAAAAATATCAAAAATAAAAAGCAAAAAAGTTTGTAACTTACTTGAAGACCAGCATCACCTTTTACACCTTTTGAATTTAAAAATAATTGTTTTTATTTTGCCATTTAATTTTTAAAAATAAATTCCTTTGTAAATATTTTTTTTTAAATTAGAGATCGGACTGGGGGAATCGTAAGATATCTCGATAATATCGATAACCGAAAAATCTCGTTAAATCTTGATCCCGATAATTGAGATTTTTGTTCGAGATTTTGTCTCGTTCCGGTCTCTAATTTTAATAGTACTACCCTGTGGACATATACAAGTTGATTTTTCACGTTCACGTGGAGATCGTAAATTCCTTCGTTGTACAAATCTTTTATTTTCGTAGAATCTTCTATTATTCTAAATTTATTTTTTTAATAAATTATTTTAAATAAATATATTTATTTTTCAATTAATTAGTTACAATTTCCCCTCAGGCACAAAAATGCAAATTTTCTCATTCACAATTTTATTTTATCTTAATTTTCATCAGAAATAAATAAATTTTAACCAATTATTTTAATAAACATATGTTTCTGTTTAAATAAGAAATTTAAGGGCCCAATTGGGTTGGATGGAGCACGTGGATTACCTGTAAATTTATCAAATATTTTTTAAAACTAGTATAAGGGAAAATGTACTGTGTTTCCGATTTCCCAAATTCATAGCAACCACCGACTTAAAATCAGCATTTTTAATAGTCGGGTTGCGTCAAATCGACCGAGAATGTACTAAGTTCCAGAGAGGGGAATACCCTCGCAATCTTCCTTTAATAGAGAAAACTAAAGTTTCACATACAGTATTACCAGAAAAGTTATTTCCTAAACAAGTATTAGACGAGAAAGCTCACGGAGCCAAGAAAAGGCTAAAGAAGCCAAAAGAAAGTACCCAGGGAAACCTAGCCGGACATGGAATTGCTCTCATTTTATTTTCTCTGATATTTATAATAAACGTTAGCTGTGACCACAAGGATCAAATAGTAGTCTGCCGAAAAAAGCAGATCGTCAAAAGGAAGAAAATTCCACCTGATATACCCTTTAAAGCATTTAAATCCATAAACAAGACTTTAAACAGAAATTTCATATCCATTTATTTTATTTTGATAATCAGTATAATTACCTTAATCATTAGTTTCAGACTCAATTTTTTAAGCACATTAGCATTTTTTATTCCCAACATTTTATTTAATTATTTGCGAAGTGGGGAAGGGGTCAGAGACCCAAACCACAAAGTTTCACCAAACCCCACCAGAATTTTTCAAAAAATTTGTTTACACAAAGTAATTGTTGATAGTCCGCCAGAGGACGATATTTTATTACTCAAGTCAGAGCAGAGTTTAGTACGTATCCAAAGTTATGCAAATAAATTGGGCAAGAGCCCTAAGAAAATGTTTGAATTACAAAAGAGCGAGAGCCGTCAGTTTGGGCGAATGTGCACTCCCTTAATTAAAACAGAGACAAAGACACTTAAATGGCTAGGCGGTGGAATTTTGCCAGAGGAGGGACCTATCATTAGTCGACCTAATAATCCCCCTCAAGCTGTTTCAGCTCAAGTACCTTTTATTTTATTTTTAAAGAAATGTTTTCCATGTTTTCTACTGGCTCAGCGAAGCCTCCTACCGAGATTAGTAGCTCGGAGCATTCAACCATTCCCAGTTGTGGCTATAGAGCCCAATTTTATCAAGAGGCATACTCCTTGTTTGTTTCCTAACCCATCGCGGTTGTTCTCCGTGTTTCCTTACCCAACAACAAGTTTTACTTCAGAAATTTTCGCAACAGCTAAACAACAATCTACAAAAGAGGAAGCAAAGTATAAGCAACAAGAAGCTTATTGTAAAAAGTTGGGCAACCCAGTTACAATTGAGGATTTTGATCTGAGTGAATGGTTGGATTCTGGCAGCGATATGTTAGCATCAACTAATGAAAGTATTACATCAAAAGCACAGAAAATTGTAGAAAGTGATAAAAGACCAGAACAACAGCAACCACAATTTAATTCTATTTTAAACCCTCCACATGCGCCCAACAAAGTAGACCACCAGAAAAGTGAACAACAAGTAATGCAACAACCTCCACAACAACAGACTATTGGGTTGGAAACCGGTAAGGATAATGCTTTGGGGGGAAATACGAAAGAGAGATTCCAGATAAACCACGAAAAGTTAAAAGATAACCAAGCTGCACGGCGTAGAGCCGAAGACAAGAAAATCCGTGAAGATGAAAGCAATGAGCAGAGAGCTCCCCCAACGATTCCAGCCATTCCTTAAGGGCATTCGTTGACTCGGTGGAAAGAATTTGCCGTCAGTTAGAGGCATTTGGAACGATGGATCAGTCCCCATTCGTTTCCACAGTTATCAAAACCAAGCTACCCCAATCCATAGTTGCCAAGTTAATTGAGAAGGAACGATATTCCCAAGTCAGATGGGACAGTACCAGACTTAGACAAGAATTATGTAACCTAGTTGAGATCTGTGAGGAGGTTAGGGTATTTTCACAACTCAAAGTGAGACATCAAGGAGATCCCATCGTACCTCCCGTCCATCAGAGAAATGATTACCGTCCTAGAACAGGACATACCGAGCAATTATATTCATTCTGTGCCCAAACGCGACCTATTCGAAGCAGACAGTTGCCCCCTCAGGGTAAAAGATATTGTTCATTGTGCAACGAAGGAATTCATTTCCCAAGTGAATGCCCTAGTTATACAACACCTCAGGCACGTTTCCAGAGATTAAAGGAACAGAGACGTTGTTTCCGTTGTCTGGGAGAAGGACATTGTGTCAGAGACTGTCCTTCATCTAAGATTTGTGCCCAATGTCAAAATAACCATCACGTGTTAGTATGCACGAGAAGTATAAACAATAATCAGTATTTTTTAGCCCCAGCTGAAGATAATTATTACCCAGAAAAGCAAATCATCCAGATGGATTTAGGCCAGAATCAGAGTCCAGTCATTAATTCTGATAAAGCGTCAACAGTACGACACCAAGTACAGCAAGTTATAAATACCCCACTTGTTCAGACCGATAATCAACCCGCTCAGAAGATTGTAGTTCAGGAACGGGCTCCAGTTCCAAAAGTTGTGAAATTTACCGAGCCGTTACCAGTTAGACCCAAGATAATGACATTATTTACTATTGACAAGGAAATAGTTAAACCAGAGTTGGGCACGGAGCCAGATATTTGCCCTCAAGTAGAGAAGCTACTAGTGAGTAAGAAAATTAAAGAGAAAGATGAGAAACAAATACAAGGAAATAATTGTGTTAAAGAGAACACGTCAGTAGTTGATAATCAGATTACCCAACTCGAAGATAATAGAGATTCTCCTACCTGTGAAAATTTGAATTTTTCACCAGACTTAGCTTATCACAAGTTCCAGATAGAGAAAGAGAATATAATTACCGAACCAGTAGATTTGCCTTATCACAAGCTGCAGATAGAAAAAGATAATAGAATTACCAGATTCGAACTTAATAAACCAGCCGCCCAGGAGCAGTTGATCCATAGTATGGTTAGTGCACACATCGAGCGACCAAGCGTTGAGGTGAGTGTCCAACCCGAGAATCAACCATCTCTCAGTAATTGCCCTGTGAAGGAACCAGTACTCCTACCAGAGTTTGTAGGACTTATACTGTGTTTCCGATTTCCCAAATTCATAGCAACCACCGACTTAAAATCAGCATTTTTAATAGTCGGGTTGCGTCAAATCGACCGAGAATGTACTAAGTTCCAGAGAGGGGAATACCCTCGCAATCTTCCTTTAATAGAGAAAACTAAAGTTTCACATACAGTATTACCAGAAAAGTTATTTCCTAAACAAGTATTAGACGAGAAAGCTCACGGAGCCAAGAAAAGGCTAAAGAAGCCAAAAGAAAGTACCCAGGGAAACCTAGCCGGACATGGAATTGCTCTCATTTTATTTTCTCTGATATTTATAATAAACGTTAGCTGTGACCACAAGGATCAAATAGTAGTCTGCCGAAAAAAGCAGATCGTCAAAAGGAAGAAAATTCCACCTGATATACCCTTTAAAGCATTTAAATCCATAAACAAGACTTTAAACAGAAATTTCATATCCATTTATTTTATTTTGATAATCAGTATAATTACCTTAATCATTAGTTTCAGACTCAATTTTTTAAGCACATTAGCATTTTTTATTCCCAACATTTTATTTAATTATTTGCGAAGTGGGGAAGGGGTCAGAGACCCAAACCACAAAGTTTCACCAAACCCCACCAGAATTTTTCAAAAAATTTGTTTACACAAAGTAATTGTTGATAGTCCGCCAGAGGACGATATTTTATTACTCAAGTCAGAGCAGAGTTTAGTACGTATCCAAAGTTATGCAAATAAATTGGGCAAGAGCCCTAAGAAAATGTTTGAATTACAAAAGAGCGAGAGCCGTCAGTTTGGGCGAATGTGCACTCCCTTAATTAAAACAGAGACAAAGACACTTAAATGGCTAGGCGGTGGAATTTTGCCAGAGGAGGGACCTATCATTAGTCGACCTAATAATCCCCCTCAAGCTGTTTCAGCTCAAGTACCTTTTATTTTATTTTTAAAGAAATGTTTTCCATGTTTTCTACTGGCTCAGCGAAGCCTCCTACCGAGATTAGTAGCTCGGAGCATTCAACCATTCCCAGTTGTGGCTATAGAGCCCAATTTTATCAAGAGGCATACTCCTTGTTTGTTTCCTAACCCATCGCGGTTGTTCTCCGTGTTTCCTTACCCAACAACAAGTTTTACTTCAGAAATTTTCGCAACAGCTAAACAACAATCTACAAAAGAGGAAGCAAAGTATAAGCAACAAGAAGCTTATTGTAAAAAGTTGGGCAACCCAGTTACAATTGAGGATTTTGATCTGAGTGAATGGTTGGATTCTGGCAGCGATATGTTAGCATCAACTAATGAAAGTATTACATCAAAAGCACAGAAAATTGTAGAAAGTGATAAAAGACCAGAACAACAGCAACCACAATTTAATTCTATTTTAAACCCTCCACATGCGCCCAACAAAGTAGACCACCAGAAAAGTGAACAACAAGTAATGCAACAACCTCCACAACAACAGACTATTGGGTTGGAAACCGGTAAGGATAATGCTTTGGGGGGAAATACGAAAGAGAGATTCCAGATAAACCACGAAAAGTTAAAAGATAACCAAGCTGCACGGCGTAGAGCCGAAGACAAGAAAATCCGTGAAGATGAAAGCAATGAGCAGAGAGCTCTTTTGAAAGCCATACTAGAATGTATTAGTAAAAAATCCCGAGAAAGAAAGAGTAAAGTCAGTTTACCTTTAGGTCCGAAGCCTCCAACAATACCAGCCGCCGTCCTGTTAAGCCAAGTGTTTGTTCGGGCTCCAATGCCCTCTAGCTCCAACCAGCCCATTATGGTCAAAAGCGACCTTGGCCTTATAGCAATGATCAGAGTATCTCTAAGGCCACACCTTGTTTCTGCATCCGAAGAACCTCATGTTCAACCAGTGTCCCTTGAAATGTGTGATGGAATCGAACTCAACAATGACAATCAATCAGAGGAAGAAGACAATTGGAAGAGCCGATGATTAATAAAACATTTTGTGATTATTTTGGACACTCATTTTTCTTCCCTCTTCTCCTCTTTTCTCGCCGAGGGGAATGTGCCGAACTGGCACAATTTTGCCTCAAAATTTAATTTATTTAATTTATTTTAATTTTATTTATCGATTCCGCCCATTCCATTTCTCATCATCTTTTCACCTAACTTTGTTTTTGTACCGCCCAATTTCTTCTCTATTTAACTATTTGGCTTTTAAGAGAAAAGCCAGTTTTTTGAACTATGAGTTGTTGAACTGTCACTTATTTACCTACCAGCCTGCTTTGTTTCTTCCCCCTTTTTTAATTTAATTTTAATTTTAATAAATTTTTTCTTCTTTAAATAGTTTGTGTTTGAGTCTAGGGGTCTTGAGTAACAAATTGCCATATCCGGCACAATATATAAATAAATACGAACATTGAAACTAGCGATTTGTTTGATTCCGAAAAAAAGAAAATTTTATGAGGAAAAAGGTTTGTTTTATTAGAAGTCGTTTCAATTTTATATATAAAGATCTAAAAGAGTTTGCGCGATAAACAACTTAAACGAAAAATTATTTAGAAAAGTTATAGAATAAAAAACGCAACTAATTTAAAGATAAATATTTTAAAAAATAAAATATACCGTATATCCTTTAATAACTACCCTGGGTAATTATTGTTTCGACCTTCCACTAGAGGGAGTAATTAATCGAAGAAGGGTAATTATACGAGGTTCGAAATTTGAACACATTTTAGGGCATTTGTTTGGGAGTAATTATTGTTTAATCTATCACTGGATGGGGTAATTAATAAAAGTGGGGGAGGGCAATTA
Organism: Meloidogyne incognita; assembly: GCA_036172945.1. Taxonomy (NCBI): domain Eukaryota; kingdom Metazoa; phylum Nematoda; class Chromadorea; order Rhabditida; family Meloidogynidae; genus Meloidogyne; species Meloidogyne incognita. Next base: position 4,984,484 of record JARQAC010000006.1, on the reverse strand, counting down.
ATACAGGTTTTGCGGTAATTATGTCAATTAAAAATAGCTGTAAAATTTAGAATTATCTAAAAAGAAAATATATTTAGTAAAAAATTAAAATATATCGAGAATTAAAGTAATATATTTGTGTATTTATTCATTGTTAAATTTTTAAATCAAAAAATATGTAACACAAAAGAAAAAAAATATTTAAGTACAAATATGAATAATCGGACTAATATTTACATATATATGTAAAGAAAAAATAAATAAAAAAGATGGGAAGAGAGTAAAGTTTTTTAAAGGTTAAATAAAAAATATGTATTTTAAAGATTTATTTAAATTAATTTATTTCCCTTATTTAAAACTTAAAAATCTCTGTGTGTATTTAAAACAAAAAAATCCGTGGCAGGTTGTACCGGAATCATAATTATATTTTCTTTTCATTTTTTTCTTGGAAAGCATTAAATATTTATTATGTTATCAAGCGGCAAAACAATAGATTTTTAGAAAGTCTCCCCCCCCCCTCCCTTTTAAAAGTCTTTACTGTCCACTGGCCCAAGAAAAATGCGCACAGCAAATGTGGTGAAAGTGTGGGAAGAGGAAATGGTAAAAAAAGGAATGAAAGATTAAATAAAGGAATTGTTTTAAATATGCAACAGACCTTACAAAGATTTTTTGTATTTAATTAATAGAAGATTGAAAAAAAAATTACTGGTGAATAATTGAGATAGTTATTAATAATAAATTAAAAACTTTAATTATTTTAAATAAATGACCCAAAATAAATATATTTAAAATTAAAACAATAATTATTAAGATACAGAATTATTGTTTTAAATCTAATAGAGTAAAATTGTTTTTTAAATCATAAATATTCAGAGACAAAACACAAAATTTAATTTTGCAATTTTAGTAATTGAAAGTTTAAAGCAATTTATGTATATACTTAATTAGAATCTCCTATTACGTGTGTAACTTTCTAATAAGTCGTCCATTGTTTAAAAATAAGTTCTAATTGTAGATCGCTTTTCTGACAATATACATAAATTTTTTTAACTTTATTAATCCACAATAAATAAACCATTTAGCAGAATGGTTTATGTATTTAACTTCTTCTTGTAAGTCAAACTAGAAGAATAGAAAATTAAAAATTCTTGAGGAGTAAAGTAAATGAAACACAAAGTAAAGAAGCAAAAAGGAAGCAAAAAAGAGTAATCCTCTATTAAAAGTTGTCTTTTTTACTCTAAATAAGGGCATATTTGTACGTAGAAATTTTTTTTGAATTAATTGCGTTTCGAAATAGAATATTGGAGAAAAATATATAAAAATAAAACAGAAAAATTAGTTTGAAGTCCTTTCCTATGGGAAAACATCAAAAATGGACATTCGAATTTTTTGTTATTTTGCTCCTGCTTTTGTTATAAAAATATTAAATATTTTGTAAAAGTATTAAATTACAAGATGTATGTAAGATTGAAAGTAATTTAGGTAATAAAAAATACTTATGTCTAAAACTACTAATTAACGTAATCTTAAAAAAGTCAATATAGCCAGTTTAATTTAGGTATTTATTAAAGCATTTTAAATATAAAGTATTAAAGTAATTAATTAAACAGAAACAATCAAATAAACATTGAAAGAATATTTGTAAATATAAAAAAACAAAAATTAGCTAAAAATTTTTTTAATTATTTAATACTTAATATTTTATTTAGTAATAATTTTAAGTAATTTTTTTGAAGAAAAAGAAAATTAAAATAAAAAAAAGGGGGAATTGCATGGCAGTGTAAAAAATGGGTAAATTTAAAGGAGATGAATGAATGAGTGACGGATTGAGCAATAAACCTCAGCTCATGTCCATCAAATGAAGGTTAAAGTAAAATAAAAGTAATTTTTATAAATAAATATATTTAGGGAAATTAGAAGACAAAATAAATAAATATTTTTTGTTTAAATTAATTTTTTGTAAAAATTAGGTAAATGTGATAATTAATTGATTAGTGCCAAAATTCGTACTTAACGTATTTTCCCGATTAATACCCCTGGTGAATTAATATTTCAACCAATCCGTGGAATGGGGAATTATTCAAGGGAGGGGAATTAATCGAGAAAATACGGTATTTCAAACGTAGTTAATTTGTCCTCAAAAATATTGAAAATTCTAATTTTTAATATTTTTTAAATAAACTCACAAAAATTTTCATACTTCAAAACTCCTCTATTAATATTCAAATAGGTATATATTTAGTCAAATAAAAAATTAGTTATAATTTTTATTTAATATTAGAAATATTTACAAAGAATAATTAACTAAATTTACTAAAATATTCATCCCAATTACGTAATTTTTGTCTAATATAGTCTTCCATTAATTATTTCTATTTATTACAACAAAAAATCTTTCCTTATTTGACGATAGATGAGGGATGGAATAAAGATTGAAAATAAAAAATAAATGAAAATGAGAGATTTTGATTTAAGTGGAATGGTTTAATATATTTACATATTGAGGGTTATTTTATGTACAAATGTATTTGTATTGTTTAATATTCTTGTTGTCATAATTTTTGACAATTATTTATTTGTTCGTTTGCCTATTTTTACAGAAACAATATTCCTTTTATTATAGCATCAATGAAACATACTGTTAGCTTTGGGTCAGCCAAAAATTTTCGAACTTTTTTTTTCATTTTGGAAGAATTCGCTGAGGGCCGATCGAATCATTTATATCTGATGATTATGAACAGAAATTTTTCCAGTCATCAAGATAGTAATTGGATTAATTGTTTGAAAATAATTTATTATTAGAAAAATTCTGATACTTAATGACCTAATCGTGGGAAAAGTTTTACAGATTTTAAATACTTTTCTAATGACCCTCAAATTACTTTTGCCAAAAGTACATACAAACAATTTATTTTTTACATATTTTTACAAAAATTAAAAGCAATACATACAATAAAACTACACAAGGCAAAAGACACAATAACAAAATAACAATGGGCTAAATTCAATATTTATTTAATCGTCTATGTGATCACGCCACTTAAGTTTATTGATGTCTGAACTAGTATCATGGCATATTTGTTTAAACATTTTATCCTTAAAATTATCAGTAAACATTTTTTGCTAAAAAAAGCTAGTACCTCATTTCCATTACTGCAACACACAAGAATGCTATTCCCATCATCATTCACGTAGAACATACCTTCAATGAAATTGTTGAAGCACCTATTTTGTGTACTAGGCAGAAAACGTCCAACCCAAGTGTCACGTTCTCCATCTTCTCGAATACTATGTTCCATTCCTTGGTTAAGAGCAAAGTTTGTCCCATTTTCTTTATATTCGGGTTGACAAAAGTAGGCCTTTTCTGCTTCAACTCTCGCTCCGATATAACAGGCACGAAGCGCCCTAAGGGCTCGATGAATTCGTTCGATTCCTACGGTGCGCTCTAGTAGCAATGGGATATCATAACGGCAACCAGCCTTAAAAAGTAAAAAAATGTTTTGTTTAAATTAAATCTTTGCTCGATTACATACCAAGTATAACAACCTTCCTCTCTTCTTATTTTCAATAAGAAAGGCAGGGAATTCCCATCCGAGATTCTCTTGTTCGTAGATGAAGAAACAACCTGAAATGGAAGGGATAAAAAAATTTTCAATATTATTTTCTCTCACCCGGTTCTGTGCAATTCCTTTTCTTCCCATTCCCTCTCGTTGCAAGTGCAAGATCATAAAGTTTTGCAGTGATAGGGCACTCATTACTTTTAGAAGGATCCACCTTTTCGTCAGCTTCTTCTTGAATTTTTGGGGCCTGGTTTACCATAGTAGTTGGAGGTTGGTTTGTCATCATAGCTGGAATTGTCGTTGACGAGGTTAGAGCTGGATTTGTTGCAGAAATATCCTTTGTGTTGTTTGTCGCGTATGTAATATCTCTCAGCAAAAGAACAACCAATGAGATGAACATGAAGTTTAAGCTTGCCCTCATATTTTTGAAGAATATTGCAATTATTTGATAATTATGTAAAGGAGTTGAGAATTTATAAATGGAACATGTCCCTTTTATACTAGCAGAAGGGTACAAAAAATCTTTTGAATTCTTCTATATATTCTTTCTTATACCTTTTAACTAAAGAAAACTTTTTTAAGTATTAGTATGTGAAATCTTATGTAAATAAAAGGTTGTTTTTAATAAAAAAAAGTACGAAAATATGTGCAGAAAAATATGTAATTGCCCAAAAATAACAATTGCGTCATTCGGGTCTAATAATAATCCTTCAAAATCTTGCCAAACACCGAGGCGGCTAAATATAGATTTTGGAGCATTTTTATGGTCAGCCTTTATTTTTAAAAATAGAGAAATTGAAGTTTTGAAGTAAGAATAATTTCCCTACATTATTTTTAAAAACTGTTCCTCAACTCTAATAATATTTCAAAAATAATAATTTTAGTTAACATTTATAAGTATATATGCTTGATAACAATTATTTTACATTAATTATTCTTACTTTCATTTCAATTATATTTCTGGTTTTATTTATTGGGACTATAACTATTCTTCTTAAAATTATTTATCAGAGAAGAAGAGGCCTCCATCCGAACGATTCTGATAATTCAAGGAGCATTACTTCTCATCAGATAAAAGAAGGCATACAGGGCCAACAAAATACTAAAATAGTTCACCCAATTAACCAACCTAAAAGTAAAGTTTCTATCCAACAAGGAGAGATTGAGCCAATTTCTGGAATTATTTTAGTCAATCCAACACCAAAAACAGTGACTCTTTCACAAACTTCAATCCCTAGAATTGAAGTAAGCAAAACATCTCAAGGAACTAATCGAGTTATAAATAACGGAGGACAGCAAATAAATACTGGTAGTAACCAAGAGATGAATTGTAAGAAGATTATTATGTAAGACTTGAAGAATTTATTTAATCAAGGTGAAAGCTTAAAAGAAAGTATTGCAAGTAGTAGCATTATAATTGGACAAGATGATGGAATTGAGATAATAAATTCAAATACTTCCAGCAATTCGGCAACTCCTTGTTGTTTGGAAGAACAAATGTTGAGTGAATTAAGACATGAAAATGTAGGACTAACAAGAAGAAAAGTGAGGAAAATCCTAAAATACACTAAAAGTATTTTTTAAAATTATAAAGGAATTTAAGTCAGCTGTGTGGATAAGTAACAATAATGATGTTGATGACAAATCGTAATAATTGGAATTAAGTTTACTCACAATCAGAATTACATATTCCTAATTTGTTCAGTGAAAATTGTTAATTTTTCAGATAGCCATGAAAGTTTTTTCCATTAGTTTTTATCGGTTTTTTCGTAATCGTAATTAATAACACAAAGTTCGCCATAATTCGTAATTAAATCCAATATTGCTAATAATGAACTCTTCACTAATTAATTGTCTTACCTACATATTTTGTAGCATTTTGTCGTTCTAGTATTTTGTCACAAACAAATAAATTCATTAAAGGAAAATTTTCGTAGTGCGACACTTGCGGACGGACATTTGCGGACCGACATTTGCGGACTAAATTTTGCGGATTGCGGACCGACATTTGCGGACCGACTTTTGCGGACGGATTGCGGACGGACATTTGCGGATCGGACATTTGCGGACCGTTTTTGGGAAAAAAAATTTAAAAAAAAAATCTTCTGAATCTAGCATTTTTCGTGCTATACTTAATGGATTTGTATATAACTCAGGAAAGTATTCAGTCCTTGCTGCTGAACGAAATTCGATGCGTTCGGTAGGACGCGCTAGCATTAAACATACGCTTGGAAAGGCCAGTCGTAACCTAGGAGACTGTATTTAATTGCGACTTAGTTTGCCCGTATTCTTGATGGATTTCAAAAGAATGACATGATTTATAAAAAATTTGAATTTTATATGATTTGAATTCATATACAACCAGTTATACTTAATGAGTTAAATAAATTAATGAGTTAAAACACCATTTGATAAAAAAGTTGCCCATCGAAAAGATATTGAAATAAACTTAAATATTTTTTTCGCTTTCGAAAATTAAATTTAATTTTTAAAATTTTTTTTCCCAAAAACGGTCCGCAAATGTCCGATCCGCAAAAGTCGGTCCGCAATCCGCAAATGTCGTCCGCAAATGTCCGATCCTCAAATATCTATCCGCAATCCGCAAATGTCCGTCCGCAAAGGTCGGTCCGCAAAAGTCGGTCCGCAAGTGTCGTACAATCAAAATTTTATGAGTAATATTTGTTTTTCCTCTCTTACTACAAGTCCAAAATTTTATTTGTTTTTCTTAATTTTTTATTACGTTATCCATTGTTTTTAAATTAATTAAAAAATATTTTTTATTATTTTTCATAAATTGTTGAATGGATTTTAATTTTAAAAAGCTGGTCAACGATGCCGGCGGTCTTTTTAACCGCGCGAGGCAGTTGACAGAAGAGAAATTACTTAATGCTGAACGTACAGAAATCGACCCACAATTAGAGCAATTGTTACAGCGTGTAGATGCTACTGAATTTCATATGACAAAATTATACTCTGCTTTAGAGACTTATCTGCAGCCTAATCCTGGTCTGTTTGCTTTTCTTTAAATTATTTGAATCCCCTTGCTTCAGATTTTTCCTTATGAGTTTTTATCGTTTTTTGGGTTTGATTCTGAATTTTCAAGTTCAACAACATTTTCATTATTTTTAAGCGGTTCGTGTTGGTAACGCAATAAATGAAATGTTAGAACGAAGAAATTCAACAGAGCAACGTGTTAACAATTTGGAATATTTGGGTTCTGCAATGTTAGGAGCTGGGCAAGCATTTGGTTCTGACACAAATTTTGGCAATTCCCTTCTTAAAATGTCTACGGCAGAAATGAAATTGGGTGCTGCCGAACGGGAAATGATGCAAACAACTTCAACACAAACATTGGCTCCAATTAAACGCTTTCTTGAAGGAGACGTTCGGAATATTTTGGTTTATTTAATTTGTAAACTTTTTAAAATTATTTTAAATTTAGAAGGAGCGACGTGTACTTCAGAACAAACGATTGGATTTGGATTCCGCTAAAGCTCGTCTTAAGCGTGCACGATCGCTCGAATCTCAAGCAAGTGTAAGTTTAATCTTTGAATAAATTAATGGGAATTTTTTAAATTTGGGATAAGACTTATTTTAAATCGAAAAAACTTTTTAAAGGGGGCTGATTCTGGATTGATTATTGAACAGGTTGGGATTGGTGTTTGTCTGTTTATTTGTCTTTGTTTTGTTTATTTTGTCAGTCTTTTTGGTTGATTTTTTCGTTAGGCAATTTGCCATTAAACTTTTATAAAATTGAATAAGTTAGTATTTCTTCCCTTAAAAGAGTTTAAAATAACTTTTTGTCAAAGTTTTGTGTTATCTTACAAGGGAACATCCCGAACTGTATGTGAAAATTTTGTATTTTTTTTTGCACCATCGTGTAGAGTAGGGTCGATAACCTATTGCCAATTTTTTTCTTTTTCGGCCCTGACCCCCATTTCGAAAAGTTATAGGGGTCCAAAGTTTCAGTATTTTGGAGCGGCCGAGTCTTACTCACTTTCCTTAATAAAGAGGAAAATGTGACTCTCCTTCCCCTTTTTTCCTTTCCTCTTCTTTTCCCATGTTGGTTAAAGAAAGTGAAAAAGAAGAGAGGAAAGAAAAGGAAAAGGCGTCTCTGCCCTCTCTCTGCTTCTCCTAATATGGATTAAAAAGGAAAGAGAAGAGGGCAGAGACGCCTTTTCCTTTTCTTTCCTCTCTTCTTTTTCACTTTCTTTAACCAACATGGGAAAAGAAGAGGAAAGGAAATAAAGAGAAATGGAGTCTCATTTTTCTCTTTAATAAGTTGTGCAACTATACTCAAGCGGTCTAACTTTGGACCCCTATAACTTTTCGAAATGGGGGTCAGGGCCAAAAAAGAAAAAAATTGGCAATAGGTTATCGACCCTACTCTACACGATGGTGCAAAAAAAAATACGAAATTTTCACATACAGTTCGGGATGTTCCCTTGTTAGAAGCCTCAAACTTCTGAAATCCTAATTAGATTTTGTTTCCTTTTCATTGTGAGGTCTTAATCCTTTATGAAATTCATTTCTAATTATTTTAATATTCGATACTTTTAAGGTCGAAGCTGATCTTCGTGTGGCTCAGTCTGAATATGATAGACAACTTGAAGTTATGCGTATTCTGATCGAATCAGCAAATTCAGCTCAGGTTTATTTTTTATTTTAAAATATTTAGTCAATTTAAAAATCATAGAATCAACATTTGAAAAATTTGATGGAATTTGTGGATGCTCAAGCAAAGTTTTATGAAAATGCACACCAACATATGGCTGATTTAAAACGGGAACTGAGCACGCGGTTCGATCTTTTATTTTTAATGAGGATATTCTTATTTTAATATTTCAAGAGGGTATTTTAAAATTTATTTTTTTCAGTTCAAATGGAGGACCGATGATTTGAAGACCTATTGTTAGGAATAAAATATGTAATAATTAAAACGTAATATCCAAAAATATATTAATCTTCGAGATTTATAAAGACGTTACTGGAAACTTGTGTATGAAATCACCTAAAGTCGTTATTTTTTAAACAGTTTTTTGATTAAAATAGTATTCAAGTTTCGTGACGCCAAATATAAGGTCCATCTATTTATGTTAACCAGAATTTATTAAAATTTCTAGATGCCTTTTTAATAAATAAAGCTTTTTTCATGTCAACTTTTGAATTTTTATTTAAATTATAGAAAGAAAATACGACTGGGAATTTTACAAGAAAATTACATTTCTGGGGAAAATATAGATCGCTCATTAAAATGTTTTAACGAATACAGCTTGATAAAAATAATAATCACTAGTAACAATTATTAACTGTAAAAAAGAATTAGAAAAAATAAAGGGGAAATAAAAAGATAATGAATAAAGTTTATTGTTAGATAATTTATTTTTATTAAATGATTCTCCACATTTAATCTAAAAATAAACCAGGAATCTTAATGGAATAACCAACCCAGTCAATTTTCAACTAAAGAGGTAATCCCCACACTAAACATATATCTAACAATTGAAAGAGAAGAACGAAAACATGGGGTTGAAAGCATTTCGTCGCTAGCTCGCCGAATTACTTCCGTTGTTACTATTAATGTTTCCACCAATGCTGGCTTCTGGCCCTGGCAACGCAACAATATCGTCACTTGGAGGTTCTATTTTCGGAGAAATCTTTAGTACGTTGTTGCCCTTTGGATTTAGCCCAGCGTTGTTGCTCTCAACATCAACGCCAATAGATGATAATGATCCAATACCATTCTGCTGTTGTTGATATAAGCTGGTGATTGTAGTGGGAGCTAAAATAGAAAATTTCTTAATAAATATATGCTTATTGTTAGATTAAATTTTTCATTTTGGGAAATAAAAAACTTAGTTCTTCAGTTCCCCAATCTTTAGCACATCCCTCGAAAGATAGAATAAATACTGTTTACCATTATTCTCTAGACGAACAATCGATGCCACAATCGAATCCGTAATATGTTGATGCGGGCAAGGTAATACAGAAACGCCTGATGACGTTAAACAATTAGCATTTGCTGGAGAAGCACCTCCAGATGGCGACATATTAACCAAATGCAAAAGAACTGTTCGATTTGGACCAGGCGGGCAAACAATGCAAACCATTTCAGATATTTGACAGACACGAAAAAATCCAGCTTGACAAGCTTTTGTTAGAGATGAGCAAATACATCCAACAATTGGAATATCATCTGGTGAATCGGGGTCTGGAACAAAACGCCGGTAATTTCGGATTGTATCGAGTGAACAAGGTAATAATTTAGAGACGATAACACTTTTGCTGACCTGAATTAGAGAAATTATAAGTAAAATAATAAAAAAAAACGAAGGATAAAAGTAAATAAAGGGATTTACTGGTAACAGTTTTATTTAAAGCATTCTCGCTAAAAAATTTGGGATGGAACATTTACAAATTAAAACGCCCAAAAATTTATAGTCAGGCCCGTAGCCAGAATTTTTTTCGGGGGGGGGGGTGGGGGATTCCCGCCTACCTTAAGGACATAATCCTAGTTAACCCACTACTTGTTATTTAATTCAAAAAATCAACTTACTAATCTTCCATATAACAAAGCAAAAGCTCCACCATTTGATGCTGAATCAGGTTTGATTTGTGACAGAAATAATTCGGGAATATTGTTTGGAATTATAACCCGTTGAAAGACAATTGGTTGCATAGAAACAAGATGACAACGAACATACGGGCAAAGCATTTGGTCGGGGACAAGTAAATGCTCCAACTAAAATTAAAAATAAGTTAAATGCCCTTAAAAGGAAAATATTAATCTTGATGAATTCTGAACAATCGATAAAATGTTTTTTAAATTACTTTAGAGCTTTGATCCGGCCGTATCCAGAGGAGGGGAATTTCCCCTTTGCCCCCCCCCCCCCTCTCACCTCGAAAAAAATCCTGGCTACGAACCAAGCTTTGACTATAGTCAAATTAAAGTTCATAAATCATAAACCAAATTTTATCGATTAATCACAAACAAAAAGAATGAAATTTTAAGAAAAAACGAAAACCTCTTGAGCTGTCCCAGCATTATTATTGTTTTGTGAAGACGCCCTACTTGTAGTTGCTACTTGTTGTTGATCTAAATTTCCCGCAGTTGCACTCCTTGCCGACTCTCTTTCAATTTCACCCCTACTAATTTGTAATCAATTTAATATTTAAAAAATAAATAAAACCTATTTCTGATGCGCCTTTTTAATTGTTCTGCACTAATTATAGCATTTATAGTTCTTGAATCTAAAATACATTTATCTGTTAATGACATTGAAGCATAACAAGGATGTTTTGGTAATTCTTCTACAACAACACTGAAATTAAAAAAAAATCTGAAAAATTCCCAAAGAGAAAACTTTGAAATACGGACACTTTTCTAGCTCTGTTCAAAGTTGAGCAAGTACAAAATTTGGTATTGTTCGACTACGCGAACTAAGTCGTATATAGAGCATGTATATTTGAGAAGTGTCCGTCCATAATTATAAAATTTTCCCCCCAAAAAATACCTAGTAAATCGAAGAAAGAAAAGAAAAGCCCTTTCTTCGTCTATACATTTACTTGAGTAATAAACACCCATTTGATGCATTTCGTTAAGAAGTTGAAGACATTTTTCCAGTGTAAGACTGTGAGGTAGTTCACGCGCTCGTGCTTGATCAACCAAATCGGAAAGTCTCTTGCAAGAATCCATCAAAATGCTTTGAAATTTAATAAAAGCAAATCAATGTTGGATTTTAACCAAAATAACTGTGAGAATTAATTTTTTAAGATTAAAATTAATTACAAAACAAAATGTAAGCATATCCAGCTAGATAAACAGATAAATATTGATGGATTTACGCTTTGTTAAGAAATTTTACATTATGACATTACTGATACAGAATGTTTTACCAGCTAAAATCTATCATTTTGTCAAACTCGTTTATTGTGTTTTTTGTGGGAAAATAAATTTGATTTTCAGATTTCAGGCTTTTAAGAAAATTTATATTAAAAATTAAAAGTATGTATAAAGCATGCTTGTCAAAGAATTTTTTTGAAAATTTAGTATTTCACCTTTATTTTGCGAAAATTTTATATTCGAAAACTGTCTGATGTGAGCAGCTTTTCATATAAACAAGGAATAGTTGATTGTTGTTGCATGTTTTTCGGCAGTTTATTTTTGATTTTTCTATTAAAATTAAAAAACTTATCAATCGGTAAAAAACATCAATTTTTAAAATTAAACAGATTTTTCTCAGAAATTTGTGACCAAGATTTGATACATTTAATGTTAATTTCTAATAATTTTAGTAATCAAAATTTGAATTTTTCTCAGAGATTGAATTTAGAGAAATTCAATTAAAATTTGAATTTCTCTAAATTTGAATTTTTCTCAGAGCAACTGATCTAACACCAAAAATTTAAACTTGTTTGCAAAAGAAAAACTAAAAGATCAAACAACACCGTCTTATTTAAATATTTCTGATGAATTTCACTCTCTAGGATTAGTAAAAATATGTATAACATTTGCCTTGGTCAACATAAAATGCCATCCTTGCTCAGAAGTTTGGAAATTTGCCTCATTCAAAATTTCTCCTTCTTTCATCTTGCTCCTCTTTTAATTTTCCCATTTTTCATTCAAAAATGTACTGGCATGGAGCAATATCGTTGAAATTTTTATTTTTATGTTAAAGGCGTGTCTAAATATGATCCCTATATAATTGTGAATATTGCTACTCAAAAATTATTTTTGCCTTTCATTTTAAAAATTTCCAAATTTCTTTATAAATTTCGAATTTCCATCTTAAATTTTTTAATTAAATTTAAGTTTTCTAAAGATATGTTTGGCCTACCCGTATTTTTTTACGATTTTCTTCAAAATCAGCGAACTCGTAAATGAAACGGGTAGACTTATCTATGTCTAAAAATTATTAAAATTTATTATTTGAGACGAGCTTCTGAGCTGGGCATTGTTCTTTAGTCATGATTGTTGGAAATTATTAAATTTTACATGACTAGAACAAATGTTCTGCTTAGCGGTTCTGTCATTTTTGAAATGTTTTATAATCTGCGTGGAATGGGTTCTTGTATTCAACATGGGAATGAAACAATTTTTTAAAAAACCATTCACATGTAAGAATACTCGAGCTTATTTTATGTTGGACAAAATAAAATTTCTTTAAAAAATTTATTTTCAATTTTAAAAGACTTTCCCCCTTTTGTGTATTATCTTTTTGGTGAACTTGTGTTTAATTCACATTTAATAATTGTTCACCGGGAGAAAATATACAGAAGGGGAATTGGAAGTCCCTCAACAATAAAATTAATTTAAAAACTTCGATTTATTCAAACAAAAAATCCAACAAATTGTCACTTCCTCATTCCGTTTGTGTTCTTTGCCGTTGAGCTTTTAATTTTAAAATGCTCACCGGGAGTTCTCAAACAGATTGTGGACAACTAATAATTTTTCTTTTAAAATTCTCATTATAAATAAACTAGTGTTTAGTGAAGGGCATTTTCTTGTCCAAATCTGAAAATTATCATTGAATCGATTTGGCATGAGAAATGCTTTTCTCTTTACTCAAGTTAATCAAAAAACATTCCCTTAGGATTTTATTTTTAAATATAATTCAGGCAAACAAAATTCACTTAAAATTACACACTAAATACAACAATATATGAATATAAATTACACAATTGAAATTAGAAAATACATACAATGTATATAACACAAAATTAATTATCGGTAATACGCCAACTTTTAACATCATTCATTCCCCTTGTAGTTACTTTGCAAGTTTCTCGAAAATGTATCTCGCCCTGTACTGTATTAGTTCCATTACTGCAACAAACAATTCGTTGTTGTTCTAACTTCTCATCACGAACAAAGAAAATTCCATCAATAAATTTGTAGAAACAACGCTTTTGAGCGCTAGGTAAAAAACGTCCAAGCCAAGTTTCATTCGATAAAATTTCTCCATTTCCATAATTTGTAATATCTGATTCGGCCTGACAGTTTTCATTTAATAATGAATTTTCATCCTTAATTCCAGCAAAGCACGCTCGAAGAAATATTAGAGTTTGATGTAAACGTAAATGGTAATTGATCTTCAAATTTTGATTTGTACTCAAAAGTAAATAAGGAATGTCTGAGCGGCAACCCATCTAAAATTAAAAAAAATTATTTTGGGTATACAAAAATCAGTCAAAATTACCAAAACTCTTTTTGCTTTATCCGGTTCATTGAGAAATCCAGGAAATACCCAACCAAAATTACTTTGTTCTTGAATGTAGAAACAGCCTGTACAAATTTTAAAGATTTTTTTATTAAAAAGGAGAAAATAAATTACCAGGTTCACGACAATATTTCTTTGGACTAGTAGGTTTACCATGCCAAGTAACTCCCATATACATCTCATAGAGAGCTTTGGTTATTCGGCATTCATATTTTGGTTCTAAAGTTTTGTTTGATCCTTTGATGAAATTTCTTGTTGTAGTCTCGTCAGACAAAATGTTGCAGAACAGGCCGATGAACAATAAACTTGATAAAAGCTGACACCAATTAAAATGAAGCATTTGATCACACACAGAAAAATGAATTTAGAATTGATGTAATGTAGAGAGAGATTGAATAAAAATGAACAGAAACGAGACTTTTATACTATCGAATCTTAAGATTTGTAAATAAAAGGATACTCTATACAAGCAATAATGTATTTTTTATCATTTTAATGCTAATTTCGAATTACTTATGTCAAGATTTAAATGCAATCAAATGCCAAATTTCATTTTTCTGGAAAAATAACTCGGTTACTTGTAAAGGGGTTAAAATTAAAAATCAAATATCAAGATGAAAACCAAGGATAAATTAAAAATTCTCTTTTTTATTCTGATATTCTTTAAACGGTAATAGTCGGTTTCGTACCCCCCCCCTTTTTTCTGACCATTTTATCATTTTTCCTTTTCTATCTCCCTTATTTTTCATGCGGAACTCGTCGAGCTGAGTCGAATGAACCCAAAATCTAAAAATTCCGACTTGATTTGATCGAGATACAGACCCCTGAAAATTGAGAGACCATAGGGGCGATTTTTTGAAATAAAAAGTTTGACAAATGATAGCTCATTAGTAAGAGCTCATTGAGCTGAGTCGAATGACATCAAAATCAACGTGATTGGACGAGATTTGACAAAGCTATGACATTAAGTAGACCTATCGGAGTCGCCGGCTTATGTCATAACTTTGTCAAATCTTGTCCAATCACTCGATTTTGATGACATTCGACTCGGCTCGACGAGCTCTCTCGAATGAGCTATCATTTGCATAGATTTTCGTCGTTATGGTTTTTCGCCTTTATTGTTTTTCAATTTTCAGGGGTCTGTATCTCGGTCAAATCAAGTCGGAATTTTTAGATTTTGGGTTCATTCGACTCAGCTCGACGAGTTCCTCGTGAAAAATAAGGGAGATAGAGAAAGAAAAATGAAAAAATGGTCAGAAAAAGAGGGGGGGGGGTACGAAACCGACTATTACCCTTTAAACTTTAAAAAATATTTACACTTAAAAATTTACTGATAATTATCGTAAAAATATCAAGAAAAGCACCTAAATGTACTAAATCATAATAATGTGATTTGGTAAAAATCAAAAAATAATTTTATTAATACATAAAGCTTTATTATTAATTTAAAATAATTATAAAATATTAATAAAATATCACAATAACTTTAAAAAATAATTCGATGTTAGTTTTCCCTAAAAATAAATTAATTTATTCTTTCCAAGAATATGTCGTTTTCCAAACTTCTGCTAAACCTAAAATATATGTATATATTTTTATTTAATTAGAAGTACTTAAAAACATACAAACAGAACTATGGAAACGATAAAAAATTGTTAGAGGTGAAAAAGAACGAACAAGGAATACCCTTAAAAATAAATAAGCTTTTAAATAATTCCTTAATTTCTTACCAACTCCTCTTTCCATAAAAATTAACAACAGTTTCACTAACCCCAGCCTTCTCAGCTTCTAATAAATTCATAAGGAACATTGAAATATTTGCTAACAATAAAAATGTTATTGCTTGTTTTCCCGGTTGTCTTTCACGCAAGATAGGATCATTACCAACACGAAGTTTTCCCTTTAAAAAATTTTTGAAATTATATTTACGAATATTTTTAAATTAATTTTTATTTTAATTAGAAAGCAAAGATAAAATATTACCGTATTTTCTCTAGTAATCCCCCAGTCTCTATTAATTCCCCAGTCTCTATTAATTCCCCACCCCACGGATGGGTTGAAACAATAATCCCCCAGTCTCTATTAATTCCCCACTCTAGAGATGGGTTGAAACAATAATCCCCCTGGGGGATTACTAGAGAAAATACGGTAAATATTTTTCTAAGAAAAGGGGAAATATTGTGGAACAATTTTTAGCAATTAATTAATTTTAAGTGTATCAGAATTGGTCTAGATATTCTTAAATAATAGTGCAGTCAAATCTCCCCCCCCCTCTAGCTCACTTTCCTTCATATCTCAACTTAATTCTATTCCGAGGGAGGTGATATATTTTAGAGCTTCCATTGTATTTTTATTCACTTACAGCAATATAAATTAAACAGCTTTGTAAGGCAACCTAAAATAATTAATTAAAATACTAATTATTCTAATTAAAAATACTTCAATAATTCTAGTTATATGTACCTAAATTTAAATTAAAAAAAATAAATTTATTAAAAATATTACAGCTAAAAGTATAATTGTTAATGGTTGCCAATTTGGATCACCAGTTAACCCAAGTAGTCCAGCCACAGAATAAATCATTTCTCCCGTCTTTTTTTAATTAAAAATATTTTTTTCGATTCTAAAAAAATAAATTTTAGATACCATTCCAAATGCTAATAAAATCATATCCAATAATTCCTTTAAAAAAGAAAATTTTTGATAAAATTTCTAATATTCTAAGTACTTGATTATTTGCTTGGCAAATAGAGGAAGGTGAAGAAGATGATTCTGTAGAATTATGTGAAGATAAAGAATAAATTGGAGGGACATTAATTATTTGATTGGTTTCTTTATTATTATTAGAATAATTTTGATGTGAATGAAAACGTAAAAGGCGCATCCTTAAAAAAATTTGAAAAATAAATTTTATTTTTAATTAAAAAAACCTCCAAAGGGCAACAATACAACCACAAGTACTAATTAAATACTTAAAGGAGAATAATTAAGTAAAAATTATTTCTCAAGACAAACATGAACAATATCAGTAAAGCCAAATACAGTAGCCGCCAATTGATTTTGACCCATAATTGTATAACCAGAAAATACAGCCATAGAAGTAAAAGTACCAGCAAGAAAAGCAAGTCCAAAGAAAAGGCCTAAATTTTTAAATAAAATTTCAAAAAAAAATTTTTTTTAACCAGTAGTGCTTTTAGAGCAATCTAATCGAATTCTGTGTTTTCTTGGGACATAACCACTAAAAAACAATCATTTTATTTTACTTATTAGAAGTTTTTTTACAATCTCTCAACTGGATTTTCAACTTTTCCAATATTCCTCCAAACAATAAACATTACTGCAGCGCCAATAAGAGAATACTCAACAATACTTTAAAATTAAAAATAAAATTATGCATTTTCTTATTAATTTTTAAAAAATTATTTTTTTATAAATTAAAAAAAATTAGTTTTGAAATTAGTAATCAAAAAATAATTATAAATTATTCCAACCTTGTATACATTACTTCGTTGAAACTTGCTAAAAATTATATTTATTTATTTTTAAAAAATTGAAGCTTAAGTTTATTTTTAAAATATCAATTTTTAAATAAGTTATTACCAAGAACACATTCAGCCCCCTCACATTTACGCATAAGTGAACGTCTAGCAACATTAGATTCTTGAGGAGAATTTTCTTCATTTAATAATGGCAACAAAGAATTTGTAATATTTTTATTTAAATTATTTTCCAATTCTTCACTTCCCCAATCATCATTTTCATTATTATTAACACCACCAATATTTCGAGCAAAAACTTGTCTTTTTTTTATTTAAAATTAAAATTATTTTTATTTCTCTGGATTACCTTATTTCGTCCCCCATTAAGGATTCTTCAATTAAAATATAACGAATCCAAATCCACAGATTTGTGGCCACCAAATGCATTGTTCCAAACCGACAAATTGTTTGGTATTGACTTATTGTTAACTTTAAAAAAATATTTTCTTTTTGAAAAAAAATATTTTCAAACCTTCCAATTACAAAAAACAAAATGCATTTGTGTAAAAACAAAAATAATGGAAAGTAAATCCAACCAAATAAGGTAATTTTGTTGGCAAGTTGTATCACTAATACAGAGAAAAACGTTGAAAGCATAATAAACTGTGCCGATAACACCAAAAACTAATTTAAGATTTTAAGGGGTTTTTAATAGAAAAGAGAATAGTAATTTTAAGTAGAAAACGAGAATATTTACTATAATAATATACATATTTATTCACCTACACATCCAAGACGAAGGAAAAGACTTCCGGCACTTGGACTGCTATGGCTAACCTTTAAAAAAATATGTTTAAAGCAGGCATGCACACGGATACGGATAATATCCGGATATCCGCGGGTATCCGCGGATACGGACGGATATGGATAGTGTTTTTTAAAAAATTGGACGGATACGGATGGATACGGATACGATGCTTCAAATCCGCGGATATCCATCTCAAAATTCCAGCCTGCGGTGCAATGAAAGTGAATTTTTTTCGCTTTCGGCCTTCCAAAATTTTTAAAATTTTCGCCTGCGGCGCTAAAAAAGAAAGAAATCTGGCTTCTAAATCATTGAAATTCTAAAATTTTCGACTGCGGCGCTACAATGAAGAACTCGTTTCTTGCCTTCCAGCTTAAAAATTTCCATCTACGACGCTCCAATGTGCTTACCCACTTAAGGTACGGAGTACAAGTTCAGGCCAAATTCATTGGTGAGTACGAGCAAAATTAGCTCGTTCTCTTTTAGCTGAGCAAACGAAGGTTTTCAGAGGGGTATGAGGAATTCCCCCACCCACTCCCGAATTGGGAAAAGAAAAATTTTCCGAGGGGATTGGCAAAAAAGTGGATTTTTTTTGGTCTACGCCCTTCTAGAATTCTCAAAATTTTCGCCTGCGGCGCTGAAAATGAAAAATATTTTGCTTCGTTGTTTCCCAAAATTCTCAAAATTTTCGCCTGCGGCGCTAAAATTAAAATCTCAGTTAACCGACTCAAAAGTCGGACGGATATTGACCCCACGGATATATCCGGATACGGATAGCAAAATCCGTATCCATGTGCAAGTCTGGTTTAAACTGAATAATTCCGTATTTAAAATAATTAATTTTAACACATACTTTCCTCTCTGTTGACTGCTGAAAAATGCTTTGACTTGATTCGCTTCTAAATTATTAACAAAAAAATAATCCTTTAGATTAATTATTATCCAAAGTTTTAATAATATAGAAAAACTTTAATTCAAATAAATTACCTAAAATGTACAACTAATGCCCCTATTTTTCTTTTCCATTTTGGATGTAACAAAAGTGCAATATAACAATAAATTAAAAATATAATTGAACTTCCATACATATACAAACCAAAAATCTAAAAAAATATTCCTTATTTTAATTTAAATTTTTTAACCAATTCTTTAATTCCCATATTTCTTCTATTTTTTGTATCACCAGAAATTATATGAGAAAGTTCGAACACTAAAGAAAAAATAGTTGCCAACATTGCATAAAAGAAACTTAAAGCAATCATCATTGACTTTCTTTAAAAAATAAAGTTAAAAAAATTTAAGGTATTTTTCGCTATATGCCCATTAATCCTTAGCTGTACTTTAGCAGTTGGTCATAGTTTTATTTAAAATCATTCAATCAAGCCGATACAGGTCGACTTACTTCTTCGAATGAGCTTTTTACCGCAATTCTAACTATTTACCGCAAAAATTTACTCCGAAAATGAGCCTTTGGTTTCAATTTTCGGGGACATATATCTCGGTCCTCAGGATTTTCCGATAATAGATAATTGTACCATTCGGGATAGACCGACGAGACGAACGAATGACTTTGGAATCAGCCACTGTCTAAATTACAGCAAAAGAGTTTGTGGGCATAACGGAAAAGTATCAAAATTAATTTTAATAAATAAAATTAGGAATAGGAAAAATAATTTCGAATTTTTGAAAAATTTAAAAATAGGTAAATGTGATTTGTGAATTTTTGAAAAATTTTGGTCACAAATATGTAATATACATATTTATATAAACAAAAAATTGTTTTATAAAAATAAAATTGAATAAAAATGTTTTGGGAGCGCTAAGAAAATTGTTTTTGATTTTTTAAAAACAAACAAAGAAAAAAATTAAAAAAAAGAACTGACTAAACAATTCTTAAAATTTATAAAAATAGAAAGGTTGAAAAAAAACTTGGGAAATTAAAACACTCAACTATTAAATTGGGCAATTAAATATAGAATTTTTAAATCCTTTCTTAAATTTGAAAGAAATTTAGAAAATCAAAAGGCTAAATAATAACAAGTAGGGGTTGTCGGGTTATTGGAAAATCCTTGGGTATCCAGAACCGAACCAAAGAACTGAGTCGGAAAATACGCATATCTTTTTTTTTGTTGTTTTTTGCTTCTAAAAAGTTTGGTTTCGAAACGACAACTCTACTAACAACAAATAATTAAATATCTATATTTATTACCTTGCAGTAGGTTGGTCTACCCAACGTAGATCTGTCAATCTCTTCCCTTTATTTTCACTTAATGGACAAGTTGAAATTTGAGAAGGAGAAGGGGAATTATTTTCTGCAGATTTTTGTTGTTTCTGCTTCTAAATTTAGAAAATAATTTTTGTTATTTCTTTGAAAATTTCTCTCAAATACAAAATAAAAATTAAATTTATTTTCAAGTATTTCATTAATAAACAAACTTTTTGTTGTTGCCATTTTCCCTGTTCATTTTTTAAAGAGGAGAGGCAAGTTGAAGAAGAAATTAAAGAAGATTTGGGTGTTTGAAAAAGATTAATAGGAGGGGGAGGGGGTGGTTGTTCTAAGTAAAATTGTGTTTGATTTTCTGTTGATTTTTCTTTTTTTAACGAAGAAATTGAGAAATTAACATTCTAAATTAAATTAGAAAAATAAATAAACAAATAAATTTTGAAAAGTTTTAAGATTTTCCCATGTTAGATTTTTTTAAGCGCCAGCAATTCGTAATTTGAAAATTGTAAAGGATAATTTAATTTTTAACCAGAGTCCATTTGCAATTATGTACTTACAAATAAGTACATTTTCAATTTCGCAAGTACGGAGGTCGGTTTATAAGTACTGTACTTCCAAATTAAGTACGAAAAGAAGCCCTTTTACTAGTAACTAAATATATAAATTACCACATTCTCAGAATTATTTGTATTATTATTTAGATTATCAAAATCTGCCTGCATTTCTTTCAAGTTATCATTTTCTTCAAAATTTCGTTTTTCATAGCGGTATTTTGAAGGTGGTGGATATGAACGACGCCTTTGTTCTTCCTCCTCTACTTGCTAATAATTTTTAAAAATTATTCAAAATTATAAATTAAATTAAAATATTATTGAAAGGAAGGAATACATAAATAGTTTTTGTTTTGAAGGAAACGAACTATTAAAATTTAAATAAACAACAATTATTTTATTTAAGTAAATGTAGTATGAATATAGTATGAAGTTTAAATATAGTATATCAACATAAATGAATACTTGCCTTATTTTATAATTTTAGATAAATTTGTGGGTATTTAAATAATACACCTGTTTTTCTAAGGTAACAAAGTTTGAAGGAAAAGAATCAAAGGAGGGTTGTAAATCAGTCAATGAATCATTTTTATTATGAGGTAATTTAGATTGATGAGAACGCCGACGAGCGGATGGCACGAAAAATAATTCAAACAAATCATTCATTTTGTACAACAAAGCAATATAAAACAAAAAGAAATAATAATAATATTTTTTTGAAAAATTTAAATTTTTTTTGATTTTTATTTGCAAATATTTTTTTAAATTTAGGTAGACCTACATAATAAAGTTCTTGCAATTATTTATGTTATTTGAATGGACAAGGAACGGACAAATAATTTAAAAATCTAACAAAGACGGACAATATATGCATAGAACGGCTCATCATTCAAGGACAGTCAAGTGTCCTCGAATGTGTGACGAAAAATAATTATATAAAGAGATTGTTCAAGAATTTCTATAATTTATTAAGGAATAAAACAGGTAAAAATTAAAACTAGATTAAATTAAAAATATTTTAAATATTATTAAAATTATTATTACTATCTATTATTACTATCTAGTTAAAATATTTAGCAATTGGTCAAATAACCATTTGCCAAATATGTTTAAATATGTTTTTATTACTAAAAACTTTGAATAAAGATGAAAAATAAACATGATTGTTTTAAAAAATTTATATTTACCTTTAACCATGTTCGAAGCATTGTTTGTTTTCCTATTAATGTATGTTCATTATTTTGATTAAACAATTGTGGTGTGTTAACATATTTAAAGGGATTTTTTCTAATAAATATAGTAGCTAGTACAAAATAATTTTTAGTTAATTTTATAAAAATATTTTCTGATTCATAAACTTAAAAGGCAGAAAAAGCTTTTTTTATTTATTTAGAGGGTAAAAGAAATGTTAAAAATAAACGACATTTAAAATTTTAAAAATTGTCATTTGAATTAAAAAAGGCAATGATAATAAAAGCTTTAATTAAATTTTGAGAATTTTAAGACCCTTATTTATATAATTTTTAAATTATTTAATATTTAAATATTTATCTACGTAAATTTTAAAATTTTTGAAAGTATTTACATATGTATATTAACAAAATTAAATGTCATTACCGAATATTGTTCGTCACAATTATTTTAATTAGGCTTTCTTTTACCTCATATTTATTAAATAATTATGCAAAGTGAGAAAAAATAGTATGCACAAATTCGCTGAAAATATAACGCTAATAAAATCTAATAATCATTAAATAAAAATTAACCATTAAATCATTAATTTAATGATCATTAATAAATGCAAACTTTTTAAGTAAAATCCTGTCATTCAACTTTGTACTATATCTTTCAGAAGACAAGATCGTTAATGAAAGCTTGGTTACGTAAAGGCAAGGAAGAGGAACAACACCAAATACTAGACATAGCTCGGGGTGGCAGTGTAGATAATTCTCCTAATGATAATCAGCTTCCACAAGCAAAGGGAGATGTAAATTGTAATGATTTTCTCAATTGTAATTCTTGACCTTTTGCTTTATTCTCCACTGAGTATTTACTATTTAAACGGTCATTTTAAAATTTAAAATTAATTCCTTCATTCAAATCTAACAATCTCCACAATTGATCAAAGCTTGCATCAGTTATCATTATGAACTTTGTAAGGCGAACATTTTTTGGATTACCGCGTCAAAATGTGCCGGATACTACGGATTCTCTTCAGTCAATGATGTTTGTTGATGAACAAGGAGAAATTACATGGGAATTGTGTGAATGTGCCGTTTCTCTTCCAAGTAAAAAACTCTTAATTGGGCCTTGGTGAGTTGTCTAGAAAAAATTTTTCTAAAAATTTTTAAATTTCCTCTTTTTCAGTATTGCAGCCTTTAGCGGTAAAAACTCTTATAAGAATTCACAATTCATTCCGATTACTTTGCATAATGATTCAAAGCATGAATGGATTGTCTTTAAAGTGCAACATTATGAAGTGAGATTTTATTTTGTTGCTCTTGGCCGTTAAAAAAATTTGTTTTCCCTTATAGCCAAGAGATCCTTTTCTGTCACAAGAACAACTTGCAAAATTTGAAAAGGCCTGTGTTCCTTTAATGGCTTCGCCTAATGTTGGATTAATTGGGCCCGGACAGGAAGCGGTGTTCAAACTTATTCTGCCGGCGCGTAATATTTGGCCTGTTAGTCGGTGAATATTTTTTTAGAATTAAATTACTTTAAACATTTTTAAATTTTAAGAGAAGCAACTATCGGCAAAATGAGCTACTTTCGTATTTTACAAATGCAAGTAACTGATCCGTGGGAGGTATTAAGTGCGTTTAGCGGTAATAATACTTCGCTTACAAGAGGAATTAAACAACTCTTTGATGCATTAAATACTGCTAGAAGCTGTGAGGATGCTTTGGAGAGGGTTGGTTTTTAATTGGGAAAATTTTAAAAAATATGTTTTTACAGATTTATTCTTGCGATGTTCCTTTTTTCCTTCCTTTGTGCCCTATAATTCTGTCTGAAACCAATTTGAACGCGGGAGCGAAGGATAAAGTTTAGAAAGATGAACAAAACAGAGTTTAAAGAATGTCTATATTTCTCTGACTATTTTTGTTTTGTATGTATTGTTGGCTAAATTTGTGTCTGTAAATATTTGTAAAAATAAAATATTTTCATATTCTGATTAATTTTAATTAATAATTAAGTTAAATTTAACTCCATTCAATATACCTACTTAAAATTTTACTCTTCAATTTTTTTAGAAAATAATTTATTGTTCTCTTGTATTTAAATAAAGTGTTCTGACAGTTACTAACATCCATGAGTTTTAATGGGTCTTAAGCGTTCTAAATGCTAACCAGTTGAAAAAAATAAGAGCTGAGATAATGGTTTATGTAAATTTAATCACTTTTACTTCATAATTAAAAACAGTTAAAATTAAATCGAGTTATTGATAAAGTTCATGAATTTTATGTTACTACAACCTTTATTTAAGAGAATTTTATTTGTTTAAAATTAAAAAATAAATTTAGTAAGTTTATGTAGGATTTTAATAATAATACGTTTATAGCCAAACATCCTTTCATTCAAAAAAAAATTATCAAAATATGATAACTTTAATGTTTAAAAGTCACGAGATATTATAACGTATATAAACATCACCCACTCATTTTTATTTTTAAAGAAATTGACGGAAATTAAAAGTATGTAAGGCGATATATTTATATACACAATAATACAATAAATTATTTATATATAGCCGATAAATAATTTTAATTAATTTTGGAACTAACATTTTAAAAAAATATTTAAAAGTACAGTATATTTGTTTAATATTAACCAACTAACACATGATTATTTGTTACAATTTAAAAGAATTAGATGAGCCGGAAATAAGAATTTATTTAAATATGTATTTTATTATAATTTAATGAGTCAAAAATTATTTTATAATTGAGTAATTGAGTTGAGTTTGAGTTTTTTATATAATTGACAATGAGTCTATTTGTTCCTTGAAAAAAATAATAAAAAAATTGTTAATTCTTTTATCAAATAAAATCAAAAAATCAATCTTTAAATACAGGCAAATTTAAAGTTTAAAAGGATAATTTCAGAAATTATTATTATTTTTACAGTAAAAATTTAATTTAAAAAGCAAAAATATTTTTATTAAAGTGTTTGAGAAAGTTTTCCAAATAAAATTTTGTTAAGACAATTTACAAATCCTTAACAAATTTTATTAAATAAAATTGAATATGTACCACAACTAAATTAATGAAAACTAATGAAAACTATTGAAATTGTAGGGGGGGGGGGGCGCGCCTGCCCCGACAAGCAGAATAAACATAAATAAATATAAATATGCCCCCACATGGATAAGGATTTGATTATTTAATATTTTCTCAAAGTGTTTCGAGTAAAACAAAAAGATTAATAATTCTATAAAATTGAGAAAGAATATGGTAAAAACTATGGATGCAAATCATGACTACTCTGTATTTAAATTCTAAAATTACAATAAAAATTTTGATATTTCTTTAACTGTCAATTTTTTTAAATAAAAAATATTTTCTAATAAAAAATTTTATTTTTTTTCGTTTGCGTTAACAATTTTTGCAATAATAATTCTTATTCAAATAGAAATTTAATTTTATATTATTAAAAATTATTTTTAGAAAAAAATATAACTATTAGGTATTTATGTTTTTGTAAAATAATTAGTTATTTATCTAAAAATTTTACGTTCCTAACGTTACTTATTTAGAAAAAATACATAACTAATTAAATTTAGATTAATTACAATTGTGGTGTTAACATATTTAAAGGGATTTTTTAAAATAAATATAGCTAGTACAAAATGATTTTTAGTTAATTTTATAAAAATATTTTCTGATTCATAAACTTAAAAGGCAGAAAAAGCCTTTTTTATTTATTTAGAGGGCAAAAGAAATGTTAAAAATAAAAATAAACGACATCTAAAATTTTCAAAAATTGTCATTTGAAGTAAAAAAGGCAAAGATAATAAACGGTTTAGTTAAATTTTGAGAATTAAAAGTATCCTTTATTTATATATTTTTAAAATTATTTTGTAAAAAACAATTTAGAATTTTTTCCAATCATTTAAATATTTATTTACGTAAATTTTAAAATTTTTGAAAAAATTTAAGTGTATTAACAAAAATAGATGTCATTACCGAATATTGTTCGTCACAATTATTTTAATTAGGCCCTCTTTTACCTCATATGTATTAAATAATTATGCAAAATAAGTGTTCCCTTTAAAAAATGGTATGCACAAATTCGCTGAAAATATTACGCTAATAGAATTTAATGATCAGTAAATAAAAATAATTAAAATAAAAAAAAACGCAAAAAATATGCACAATCCGTCCCACCAAATCACCTTATGACACCTGTTAATCAATCCAAATCCCATGGTATCGACCTTAATTGCCAATATCCTTTGAAATCCCACTCAATCTCTAAAAATCACATAACTATATACTAGGGTTGCACCCCGAACGCTCGGGGGCGGGTATGTCGGGGTACGGGGTTTTCGAATTGTTTCGGGGCGGGGTCGGGGTGCAACACTACTATATACTCTTAATCCCTACAATTCCTTTGATATCCCTCCAAATCTGATAGCCTCCTTTTTCCTATAAATCCCGTTATATGCCAATCGAGAGTAATTCTTGACCTTTATTTTTCCATCAGTCGACATAACTGAGTTTCTACTATTTAAACGGTCATTTTAAAATTTAAAATTAATTCCTTCATTCAAATCTAACAATCTCCACAATTGATCAAAGCTTGCATCAGTTATCATTATGAACTTTGTAAGGCGAACATTTTTTGGATTACCGCGTCAAAATGTGCCGGATACTACGGATTCTCTTCAGTCAATGATGTTTGTTGATGAACAAGGAGAAATTACATGGGAATTGTGTGAATGTGCTGTTTCTCTTCCAAGTAAAAAACTCTTAATTGGGCCTTGGTGAGTTGCTTAGAAAAATTTTTCTAAAAATTAAAAAAAAATTTTTTTCCTTTTCAGTATTGCAGCCTTTAGCGGGAAAAACTCTTATAAGAATTCACAATTCATTCCGATTACTTTGCATAATGATTCAAAGCATGAATGGATTGTCTTTAAAGTGCAACATTATGAAGTGAGATTTTATTTTGTTGTTTTTAGTCGTTTAAAATAATTTTTTTCCCTTATAGCCAAGAGATCCTTTTCTGTCACAAGAACAACTTGCAAAATTTGAAAAGGCCTGTGTTCCTTTAATGGCTTCTCCTAATGTTGGATTAATTGGGCCTGGACAGGAAGCGGTGTTCAAACTTATTCTGCCGGCGCGTAATATTTGGCCTGTTAGTCGGTGAATATTTTTTTAGAATTAAATTACTTTAAACATTTTTAAATTTTAAGAGAAGCAACTATCGGCAAAATGAGCTACTTTCGTATTTTACAAATGCAAGTAACTGATCCGTGGGAGGTATTAAGTGCGTTTAGCGGTAATAATACTTCGCTTACAAGAGGAATTAAACAACTCTTTGATGCATTAAATACTTCTAGAAGCTGTGAGGATGCTTTGGAGAGGGTTGGTTTTTAATTTGGAAAAATTTTAAATAAAAACTTTTTGCAGATTTATGCTTGCGATGTTCCTTTTTTCCTTCCTCTGTGCCCTATAATTCTGTCTGAAACCAATTTGAACGCGGGAGCGAAAGATAAAGTTTAGAAAGATGAACAAAACAAAGTTTAAAGAATATGTCTATATTTTTCTGACTATTTTTGTTTTGTATGTATTGTTGGCTAAATTTGTGTCTGTAAATATTTGTAAAGATAATAAAATATTTTCATATTTTGATTAATTTTAATTAATAATTAAGTTTAAATTTAACTCTATTCACTTATAATTTTACTCTTCCATTTTTATTTAAATTAAATAAATATTTGGATAATGATAAATATTCTAGAAAATAAGTTATTGTTCCCTTTTGTATTTAAATAAAGCGTTTTAACAGTTACTACATCCATAACTTTTAATGAGTTATAAATTTAATTGCTAGCCAGCTGAAAGAATTGAGAGCTGAAAATAATAGTTTATGTAAATTTAACCACTTTTAGTTCATAATTAAAACAGCTAAAATTAAGAGTTATTAATAAGGTTTTTTATATTTTCTCTCATGCCTTATGTTACTATACCTTTTAAGAGAATATTTGTTTAAAATTTAAATAAATTTAGTAAGTTTATGTAGGATTTTAATAATAATACGTTTATAGCTTAACATCCTTTTATACAAAGAATTATCAAAATATGATAACTTTAATGTTTAAAAGTCACGAGATATTATAACGTATATAAACATCACCCACTCGTTTTTATTTTTAAAGAAATTGACGGAAATTAAAAGTATGTAAGGCGATATATTTATATACACAATAATACAATAAATAACACAATAAATTATTTATGTATAGCCGATAAATAATTTTAATTAATTTTGGAACTAACATTTTTAAAAAATGTAAAAGTACAGTATACAGGCTTGTATAATGTACTTAAAAATTTATTTGTTTCTTTTTTTTAATATTAACCAACTAACACATGATTATTTGTTACAATTTAAAAGAATTAGATGAGCCGGAAATAAGGATTTATTTAAATACATATGTATTTTATTATAATTTTATGAGTCAAGAAATTATTTTATAATTGAGTAATTGAATTGAGTTTGAGTTTTTTATAATTGAGTCTATTTGTTCCTTGAAAAAAATAATAAAAAATTGTTAATTCTTTGATCAAATAAAATCAAAAAATCAATCTTTAAATACAGGCAAAATTTAAAGTTTAAAAGGATAATTTTCTGTATTTGAATTCTAGAATTACAATAAGATTTTGATATTTCTTTACCTATCAAACTAATTTTAAATAAAAAATATTTTCTAATAAAAAATTTTATTTTTTTTCGCTTGCGTTAACAATGTTTGCAATATAAATTTTTATTCAAATAGAAATTTAATTTTATATTATTAAAAATTATTTTTAGAAAAAATATATACATATACATAACTATTAGGTATTTACTATTTTTTGTAAAATAATTTGTTATTTATTTTTAAAATTTGACGTTCCTAACGTTACTTATTTAGAAAAAATACGGAAAAGGTGAAGAATACGTACCACTCACCAATATGGACAAATCATATGTCATTTGAAAGAGCTCGACGAGCGGAGTCGAATGACACTAAAATCAATCGGCGTCTCAACTCTAAGCTGAGATACAGGGGTTCAAAACGGTCAAAAATATCTATCAAATACTAGTAGAAATGATATTATAGAAATGATATCTCATTTGAAAGAGCTCCTCTAGCTGAGTCGAATGACGCCAAAATCAGCTCGAAATCTTAATTTTGAGACGAGATAAACAGGCTCAAAATGGTCAACATAAACCTATGGAGCATACGCGAGGCGCTTGTGCAAAACCCCGCGCTTCGCGCGGGGTTTTGCGGCACGCGCCTCGCGGGGAGTCTACGGGTGCGGGGTCTGGGCTCGTAACATAAACCTATTCCTATCATCGACGAGGTGGGCATGCCCGGCTTCCTCCGCAGCAACAAAAATCTCCACGGAGACCATAGGTAAGGAGCCAAAACAAACGGTCATAACTTTGTCAAATCAAGTCAGATTTCGTTGATTTTGGTGTCATTCGACTCATCTCGACGAGCTTTTTCGAATGAGCTATTATTTGCATATTCGAAATTTTCACCCCAAAATTGAGCCTACTCCCCCCTATGGTTTTTCGATTTTCGGGGGCCTATATCTCAGCTCAGAGTTGAGACCGCCAGTTGATTTTGGTGTCATTCAACTCCACTCGACGAGCTCTTTCAAATGACATATAATTTGTCCATATTTGTGAGTGGTACGTATTCTTCACCTTTACCAAAAATACATATATAATTAAAATTAAAATTTAATTTTGAGAGTAATTTGAATAATTAAAGAATAATTTTCTCAATTAAAGAATACATATTAGTTAAATAATTATTTTGAAAATTAAAAAAATGTTTTTTTAATTTTGTTTTATAATTTATTTTATTTAAAATTAAGTTATGTTGAGTGGATCAACCTAATTTTTTGTTAAAACTTGAATCAAAAAATATTACAAATTCATTCAATTATCTAAGGTTTTCAATCAAAAATAATTAAAATATACATTTTATTTATTAATTTATTAATTAAATATACAAATTTATAGTATACATAATTTAATTTAATAATCAATTTCATCATTTAATTCTAAAAGCCTATTTTGTCCACGACAAAGAATTGATATACGTAAAGGGCATCCAACTTTTAATGATTTTAGAAATTTTTTTGTTCTTATGCCTTCTTGAATTTCTTCTTCAATTTTATTATTTTTAATTTCATTATCCATCATTTCTTCTTGATTGACTAATTTCTCTTCCATTTCTTCATCCTTCATTTTATTTTCTTCATTTATTTCTTCATTAGCAGGTATTTCGTTAATTTCCTCTTTCTCCTTTGTTTCAAAACTTTCAAAACTTTTCCCGTTATTTTGTTTTGAATCTGCATTTACCTCTTCTTGTTGTTGTTCTACAGGTACTGCTTGAATATCTAGTTCCTCTAAATTAGCTTTCTCCATTCTACTTTTCAATTCTCTTTTATTCCCTCTGTTGTTTGTATTACTTTCTCCTCTTTTAAAAGCATTTTTCCTCAATTTATTATAAGAATCTGGGCATGGAAGGGAAGTAAAAAAGCACATTGGATGTATTCCCAAAGGATAAATTGAAGGAGTATTAATTCCTTGATAATTTTTATTATTTATTTTTGAAGGGTATTTTGAAGTAGATACTGGCCAATCTCTAAGCATCGCTAAATTTTGTACTCTTCTTCTGTGCCGTAAATCGCGAGAAGCTTTTATATTGGGTAAAATAAAGGAAAGAATAATTGGGGAAATAATTAATAATAATTTTAAAAAATTCATTTTAATTTAAAATAAATATTTTTTTATTAAATGAAAGGCTTGGCTATAAGTATTATGTATAAATTTAAATATATTCTTATTTATTTTTATCTTTTATATTTACAATTAAAAGGGCGGGACTAAAATTCTTATTTATTCACATTTATGGCATAAACTGCTTATTTTATTTAATTATAGTTATTTAAATTAAATTTAGAAAAAAGAAATTTGTGAGGTAATAATAAACAATAAATACCTATATATTGTGTTGAAAATAAAATACGTAAATTACTAAATATTATTAATTGTTTTTAACAAAATAAATAAATTTAGAAATAATTATTTAATTTAGATTTTTAATGAATTGAAAATTAAATAAATGTAATTTCTTTTTTAATTTTATTTTTGAAAAAAATAAAAAAATAATTCATTAAATTCAAATTTAGAATACTTTTAAATAATTTTAATTAATTAAATTATTTTAATTTATCAAAGATGCCATAATCGAGCAGATACAAAAAAACTTTTTCTCGTTAATTCAACACGTGAAGCTTTAAATTTATTTTTAGTTTAAAATTAAAAAGAACATTAATTGTTTTTAATTTAATTTTTTTGTATTTAAAAAATTTTGTATTTGAAAGTAAAATACTTTTCACAAATTTTTATGTCAGTCAAAATATTTTTTACATTTAATTAATATGTATTTTATTTAAATTTAGAACAAAATAAATTTAAAAATTCAAAAGTATATTTTTTTGAAAAATTTAATTTGTTGCCAATAAATATATTTACTTACTGTTTTCAATTCAGAATATATCTTTGCAAGAATTTCTTTTAAATTTTTTGTAAAATTTCTTCCTTCTAAATTGGCGATAAAATAAATATTTATCTTTAATTTCTACCTATAAAATTTCAAACAAAATATTGGCGTCAGATAACGTCTTTATTTTTTTAAAAAAAAGTGTATAATTATATATACTAATAAATTAATTATTAAATATTTTTTAGAAGAAATTTTTTAAAAAATAATATATAATTTAAATAAAATTAGAATAGGAAGGAAGTGCACGTACTTACTAAAAATGATGTATATTTAAATCTTTATTTTTTAAATAAAATTTTAGAAAAAAAAATTCTGAAGACTTTTAAAAGAAAAAGTGATGTCTAAAATAATAAAACAAAAAAATCTTTTTTGGCTTAAAAAATTAATTAAAAAATGTTTAAAACTTCCGAAATAAATTAAAATGAGTTAATTTTTAGAAGATTATTTTGGATTAATTTATGGAAAGGATTAAATAAAAAATTAAAAAAATATTTTTTTGGAACATTAATAATTTAAAAAAATATTGATCAAAAAATACTTTAACTGAGAACAATAAATTTTAGTAATTTTTTATCAAATATAACTAGTCACTCAAATGTGCGTAAATTGATTCTTACTAATAAAAATAAAATAAAATATATTTATTTTTTAAACTAAAAAATTCACTGTAAATATTTTTAACAATAATTGTTTTTTTTTTGGCAAAAACCCCCCGACTCGGTCCTCGAAGGCTCTATATTGACAAGCCCCGACCCCTGACAATACCAATCCCGAAGTGTCGAGTTTTTTAATATATTCTGATTATAATTTAATATAGTACAATTAATCGAAAAATTATTTAATTATTACTCATTGATTGCAATGCTTAACTTAAATTTTATTTTATTTGTTTTTTCTTTAGAAATATTTATTACGTCATTTATTTCATTTTATGATTTCATAACATTTATTTGTTATATAAAACTTATTTTTATTTTTTTATATTTACTCATATTATTATTATTTTCTTTTAATTGTTAAATTATTAATTATTTAAATTATTAATTTAGCATATTAAATGATTTTAAATTTAAAATTTTTTATTTTTCTTATTTTAATATTTTATACTACATTTGTTAATTTAATTAATGCTGCACCAATAAATAAAGGTATTATTGAAATAAATATGTTTTTAAAAGGCAAGCTTTCTATTTTCCATATTTTTAGGCATTAGGAAGGAACCTCGATTTCAATGCGATTCATTTACAAAAAGTTGTCCATATGGGATGCGATGTAGAGGGGGGTTTTGTAAATAAATACCAAACAATACATATGTATAAATAATATTTAACAATGAAATTCATAAGAATATAAAAGAATTTTTAGTAAATATTTTTGTGTTTTTATTGTTTTTAAATTTTTATATAATTATTTATTCTTTTTGTTAATTTCAAACTTTTAAAATTTCTCAGGAAATTTTGAAATAAAAGTGCTATTGTTGCGTTTTGACAGAAAATTAAGTATATATCAATGTGCTTTATGGGTGTAGCCTAAAAGGGCGCGCTG
Organism: Meloidogyne incognita; assembly: GCA_036172945.1. Lineage (NCBI taxonomy): Eukaryota > Metazoa > Nematoda > Chromadorea > Rhabditida > Meloidogynidae > Meloidogyne > Meloidogyne incognita. Next base: position 4,951,329 of record JARQAC010000006.1, on the reverse strand, counting down.
CCATAAAGGCGCAAAGCCATAGCTACCTGGAAAATTGTTTGCCCTTATCAATTTTGGTACCAATCTCTTTAGCTCGATGAGAGAAATCGTTTATTACTAAAATTGATAAGATCGGTAATCTTGAAGCAGGTTATGGCTTTACGGCCTTTTGAGCGCGTCCCGTTCTTTATTATTAAAAGGGTGCTTTTTTTTAATTCGACTTCCTATAATTTTATTCAAAATTAATTAAAATTTTTAATTATCCATAATATTTAGATAAGTTGTCTGTTTATTTACATTAATAATTTTTTGTTTCAAAAATAAATTCCATCCATTAAATATTTTACCACCTTCTTTTAATTAAAAAAACTTCAATTACAAACATCATAAGTATATTTTATTTATTCCCGCGCACCTTTCGTGCCAGTTTTTACTTTAAAGAAATGTATTTAATATTTTTTGTTTCTATTTTTATATTTATAAATTGACTAGCAAATGTATATACCTATATGTATTAGGTATCTTTAATTATTCATAACATGGGAAAAGTCCTGAACGGTGGGGCGAGATTGCCTAAATGTGTAGAAACTTGTTAGAATTGTGGGCAATAACTCGATCTTAGAATAAATATTCTCCAACCCTTCTCCACAACAAGAGAGAGATGGGACAATATGACCAACCTCTCTCCACAGCATTAACTGTAAGTACATCATAAAATGTTTATCACAGTCTTGACGCACTTAAATCCGATTTGTCAATTTTTTTAATTAAATGAATTTCATTATTTAGAGAAGAGTTTTTATTTTTCAATTATAATTTAATAAAAAATATTATTTTTTGCTAAATCGTTTAAAATTTTTATTTTATTATTTAAAAAGTTTCCTCATCAAAAATCTTCTCAAAAATCCATTAAATATTTTTCCCCATCCATTAAAATAGTTTTCCTTATTTGTACTAAAATACATATATTTTATTTTTTATTTATTAGACATAAATTAAAAGCTTTTTTCTTTTATCCCGCCCATTAATTTATAATCTTTATTTAAACACGATATTATATTTAATAGTAATCACTAAATATAAACTTTTATTTAAAAAATATTTTTTTCCCGAAAAAAATATTAATAATTTTTTAAAAAAATGCCCCAAAAATTATTCCCCCATTTTTATCCTCAATTTAATTCGATTTTTTTAATTTCTTTTATTATTTTATTAAATATTATTTCAATTAAAAGTACCCAATTACAACAAATGTTTAATTTAAATGAAGCTATTTCTCCACAAAAAAATCCCGAAAATTTGGAAAATAATAATTTAATTATTTCTCCATCAAAATCTTTTGGAATAGTACATCCTTCATGTTTTTTTACTTCATTACCTTGCCCTCTACTTTTTGAAAAATTTCGAAGAAGTTCTTTTGTTAAACAAAGTGGAATTACAAAACATAAATTAACGAGAAGAGAATTAGTAAATAATTATTTAAAGGAGAAAAAAGAAGAAAAAAATATAGAACAAAATTTTAAAAAAATTTTAAAAGAAAATCAAAAACGTTTTCGTCCAGTATTTTCATTAGATTGTCCTTTTAGTGTTTTAAATTGCAGAACTTTTGTATTAAGAAGACAACAACAAAATAATATTTAATTGTGAATAAGTTGTTTGAATAAAAATTTAATTTTTCTTTAATTTTATAACTAATTTAGGTAGATTACTTTCCATGCCATATTCGAAGAAAGGGTCATATTCCCTTTCATCACCTTTTAATATTAAACAAAATAACAATGAAAGATTTAGGGCAACATTCTCAAACAGATTTCTAAATATCTACATATTCCTTTAATGGGGTTATAATCTAATACTAGAGTTTAAAGTTAGCAAAATGCCGGATCTTGTTTCCGGATTTTTTAAGCAGGACCAGATTTTCCGGAGCAAAATCAAGACCCGGATCCGGTCCGGGTTTAAACTCTAGATAAAACCAATAAAATGTATAAGATATTTAGGCATTTCAGCTTCTGTAAAATTCTCATTGATTAACTATCTAAAGTGCAATCTGTTCTAAAATTCTAAAGCCAGATGATTATTGTAAAATTTCAAAATAGATCCGTTGTCGGTTATTTAATTTCATTCATTATTATTCTACCAAAAAATCTCAAAAGTCCATAGGTAAAAATTTATTTTCTCTTTATTATTAATAAATTTAACTATATTCTCCCTTTCATTTCAAGTGCCAATAGGCATATTATAACAGAAAAGGAAAAGTTTTTCGATTGGAGCTTTGAATTAAAAGAATATTTTGTTAATTAATTAAACATTTGTTAAAGATATTTGATAAAAACATTTAAATTTGGATCCATCTTTTAAGATATGTTTTTTGTACAAAAAATTACAATTTAAATTTCGTAAATACGAAGTCGGATTGCACCTTCCAGAATAAGTACATACAAATCCTAGCACTGTTTTAATTCACTATTTAATTTTTAAATTTAGTATTCTCATTTCTCAATTGTGTCACAAACAATCAAAAAACCAAAAAAACATCCAAACAGACGTTAATTGTTACAGTATTTAAATATGTAGGTTGAACAAAATTTTAAAAGAATTATTTTTTATTGCGTACTAAATACATATTAAATTGCTAAAAAAACAATAAAATAATTATTAAATAGTGCATCTATTTATATCACTTTTTTGCGTCAGAATAAAATAATTATAAAAATATTTTTTGTTCCTTTTTAAATTAATTTATGGTTTGTTAGGTTAAAACCCTAACTATCGCGATCCTTCTTGTGAAAAGTTTCCAACTAGACTGGGGAAAGTTGGATATGGGTGGTATGATCAGGAATGCTTTTACAAGAAAGACTTGATATGACATTTTAGTTTCTCGTGGTAGACATTTTGTTAAACATTTTTTAAAATGAATGTGACGTTTTTTTAGAATTTTTGAAAAATAATAATTATTTATTTAATCAAAAATAATAAAATAAACTTCTTAAAATATATTTATGAAAAAAAGATTAAAATTACGAGAAAAGGAAATTAAAAGAATTCTTTTAAAGATTTAAATAAGATTTAATTTAAATCTTTTTTTTTCCGTTTTTTGTTTATTTCGTTGTTTATCCTTACGCTCTCGAAATGCAATTAATTGACGTTTTGCGCGTTCAAATTCCTCAAGTACTTTAGTTATTCTCCAATGTAATCCATTTCCCAAACTTTTTAAAAATTAAAAAAATTTTATTTTAATTTCAATGAAAATATAAAATATTTGGAAGGGACACAGGTCTTTGGAAAAATAAAAAAAAGTATTTTTAAAAAATTAATTAACTATATGTATAAACTGAAATAAATAAAGGAAACATTGAAAGTTTTATAATAATTTTAAATTAATTTACCTAGTTTTATGTATCATTTTACTATACCGCATTGAACTTAAAACAGAGCGAGAAATAAAATGATTGCTTTGATGTGAACAATTAATAATTAAATCTAAAAATCCAGTTTGTTTTGTTTTTAGTGTTGAATTAATTTTTGGATGGAATAATTGAGGCTAGAAATAAAGTTTAAAAAATAAATTTTAATTTTAGTAAATTAATTTTAGTAAATTAATTTTAGTAAAATAAATTTTAATTTAGAAATATGTAGCTATTATTATATATTTAGATTTTATGTCAGATATTTGAGTTAGCTCATTTTTTTGAATGAAAAGTAATTCAATTTTATTAAAAAAATTAATTTTAATTCAATTATTAAAATATTATAAATAATCATTTTAAAATAATTTTTACCCAATTTTCAGAAGCTCCAAAACAGTTAATTTCCCCTAAATGACTGCTATGTAATTCTTCAAATTTAGAATCAAAACTATCAAAAGGCTTCCAACATTTAATAGTAAAATAATTAATTCCTGGATTTATAGGTAATTGAATATTTGAAAATCCTTTTAAAAAAGTTATAAAAGAAAATATTTATTTTTAAGTAAAAACCATTTAAAAATAAACGATTCCAACAATCTTGAGAAGTTAAACGAAATAAAATATTTGGCCAAAAAATATTATTTTCTTTAATTAATTTATTTTTTGTTTTCCAATTAATACTAAATTGTAATAATTGACCAAAATGGAAAATATCTTCCTTTAAAATAATTTTTTTTGAAAATAATTTTATTTTTTAAATTACATTTCCGTCTGTCTTAGATTCACAAAAATGACTTATTCCTTCTATCATTTCTGTTGGTCTCAATTCTGCATTTAATGGTAATTGAATAAGCCATTCAACACGTAAATTAGAATTAGGAAAATCCCTAGCACGAGCTAATAATTAATTAAAGATTATTTAAAATTTTAAATAAAAATATAAATTGACCAATAAGATAATATTTTTCGATTTTCAATATCGATTTTTAATTACAAAAAAACTGGCTGGTAAAATTTTAGTTAATTTACTATTTTTTTCGATATTTAACCTAAAAATATTAATCACCTTCTCTTAGTTATTTCTAATTTAATTAATCAAAAAATGTTTATATTTTTTAATTAACTTATTTAAATTATTTTAATTAATTTCCAAAATTTAAAATAATAATTTAAAACCAATTTCAATAAAATAATGCAACCAATATTCTTCGGCACTTTCTGGTGTTTCAAAATATTCTTCCTCCTTTTCTTCCACCTCCTCCTCCCTTTCTTCTTCTTTTAATTCATCAAATTCTTTAATATTTTCTTCAACAAATATTTTTGATGCAAAATTTCCATTTCTTGTATTTATTATATTTTTTTGTTCAAAATCAGGTTCTATTTTTAACAAACAATTATTTAAAAGAGTTAATTCATACAATAAATATTCGTCAATTAAATTATAACTTTAAATTAATTTTTTTCTAAATTAATATTTAAAAAATTAAACTTTTGTCCAGCTAATTGTCCTAAATAGGCAAATATTTTCATTTTTTCTTTTTTGAATTTCAAAGAAGATTGTTTCTTTTCTTTTATTTTCTCCATACGAATTGGCTTTTGATTTATTTGTTTTTCTCTTTAAAAAAACAAATAAACAATTGTTTTTCTCTTTTTTAATTGTAATATTTTTGTAAATTACATTTAATAAAAATTATTTAATAAAAATTGGGTTATGGTTGTGTTAATTTTTCTGTTTAGGAAAGGAAGAGGGGTTATAATTAAAATAAATAAAGTAATTTTTTCAAAATCTTTTAGAAAAAAATTTGTTTGTAAAATATACCTTTTAATCTTTTCTTGTTTTTCAGCAACATTAAACGAGAATTTATCATCAATATCATCCTCAATTATTGTAAATATTCTATGTGATGGTTCACTTAAAAATAAAAAAATTTTACAATAAAAAAACATTTTTTAACATTTTTGAATGTTTATTGGTATCTTCTTCTAATTTATCTCCTTCTTTCTCATTTTTATCATTCTCATTAGTTTCATTAACTTTAGTTTCTTCAATTATTTTAATTATTGCTCCCTCAACAGTTTCAATCTAAGTAAAAAAATTTTTTAATTTTAAATATAAATTTATTAATTAATTTAGTTTGAATTTTAAGAAAATTAACAGTTTAGAGCTTCCTTTTGTTAGTTTATGATAAGAAAATTTCGTCTTTATAGGTCAAATAAAAAATTAAGAAGTCTATTTGATAGCTTAGTTGATAATCCTTGGTAATAATTAGTTTCACCGGAACCGAAATTTTGACCGGAACCGGAACCAAAAATACTCTCTAATAATAATAATAGCATCATATTAGAGAGTAATAAAATTATGAGGGTAATTATGGTGGTAATTTAATTATTGGAGTAATTACACAGCATTAGGGATTTTGCTTTTTCTCCCCCTTTTTTACCTTAAACCGGACACTTATATAATTTATAAAATTATAGTAAACGGCGAGAAAGTGGAAGAATTATTTAAATTAATGTTTCAACTCATAAAATGATTTATTAATTAAAAAACCTTTGTTGGTTTAGGGATTACTTCCAACCATTTAATTACCCTTTTTTCCATTAATTTCCCCTTTCTTTTACAATTTCCATCTTCCTCTAATAAATTATTTTTTTCTTTTTGTGCATTTTCTTTAAGAAAATAATAAATTAATTTATAAACATAAATAAAAACAAAACTAAGAAATTCATCAAAATCTAATGCAGATGTTGAAGAAGAATGCCCAATAAAATATAATTCAACACTTTTTTTAATTTTATTTTTATTTAACAAAAAAATTTTTTTTTCTTACCAAAAATTTATTTGTTTTAAATCTCCATAAATATTATAAAATTTGGACATATTTTTGATTTTAAATATAAAAAATTATAATAAAATTAAAAATTCAGATAAAAATTTTATTTATAAATTTGGTTGTCATAGAAACATTAAAAGACTACAAAACATAAAAATGGAAGAAAATAAACATTTCTAATTTTGTGATGTGGACTGAGATATAAGGCTAGAAATGGTCAAAAACATGCGGATGGATTTTGTGGTGAAAAATCCGAATCAGCTCGTCAAGCTGATTCGAAAGACAACAGAAGCACAGAAATCTGACTTGAATTGACAAAGTTATGATATTTTATTTTAGTTGACTTTACCTATGGTCTCAGTGGAGGTTTCTATTGTGTGGAGAAAGGCACTCATGTCCACCACAACGATGATACTCGAAATTGAGAGAACAATAAATTTTGGATTTTCCAACAATTCTTGTTAAAATTCAATTTTAAGAATATTTGGGAAATGTTATCAGTCAACTCTGAATATAAAATTTATTTTTCTAGAATCGAAATATATGTATATTTATAACCACAACTATACAATAAAATATCAAGAGAACAAACACAACAAAATTAATTAGGCAAATAACAAATATATATTCCTTAACAAAATCACAACTTATATTTAATTATCTATTGTAGCACGCCATTCTAAAGCATCAATCCTTTTAGTTGTATCGTGGCAGACTGATTTGAACGAAGCAACATCCTTAAAAAATAATTTTTAATTTAATTTAAATTTAAAATTCCTCATTACTTTATCAGAAGTATGCCCTTCACTACAGCAAACAATAATGCTTTTCCCGTCATCATTTACATAAAATATGCCATTCAGAAACTCGACGAAGCATCTGTTTTGTGTACTTGGAAGAAAGCGTCCTGCCCAAGTGTCACGATGTTTGTCTTTACGAGTGATTGGGTCCATTCCTTGGTTAAGCGATATTTGCCCTTCTCCTTCATATTCTGGCTGGCAATGTTGAGACTTGCCAGCATCCATTCTTCTCCCAATATAGCAGGCTCGAGCTGCTCTTAATGCTCGATTGATCCGTTCTTTTCCTTTGGTTCGCTCTAGAAGATGAGGAATGTCGTAAATACATCCAGTCTGAAATTAAAAAGAATTTTCTTTATAATTACTCTTAATTTACCAGGTAAAGCAACATCCCTCTCCTTTTATTCCCAACCAGAAATGAAGGAAAGTCCCAACCAAGATTCATCTGTTCATAGATGAAGAAACATCCTAAAAAACAAAAGTTATACTCGTTACAATTTTATTTATTCCTCACCAGGCTCTGTACAATTCTTTTTATTTTTCCCATCTCCTTTCTCTCCAATGTTGTCGTAAAGTCTTGTGGTGATAGGGCATTCACTAATATTTTTGGTTTTGGCTCCATCCATTTTGTTTGTTGTGCTATGGCTTTCTAAGGGTGGATCTTCCTCCGTTGTTGAAGGAGAGGGCTTCAGATTGTTGACCGTGGATGTAGGTTTCGTAATGTTTGTCGCTGTTGATGTTGTTGTTGCTGTGCCGTTTTCGGCTGTATTGACTCCGAGAAGCGCCGCCATTGAGATAAACACAAAAATTGCTTTCATATTTTTTGAAGAAAATTGAAATGTAGAGAAGATTTGAATAATATAATGTTGAAGAAGATTAGATATTCAAGTAATTTAGTGCTTTTATACTCATAAATTAGAGTTCAGCGGTATCGGGATTTTGCCATAAAACCGAGATCGGAATTTGGAATACTGATCCCGATACCGGTCCCGACTGCGTGATTGGGATTAGAGTAAGTCGAGTTCGAGCGAGTTCGAATTAATCGACTCGACCGCTCGGGTTTTTGCGTAATTACTCGACTCGGAACTCGGGATCATAATACTCGGATTACTCGAGCTCGGAAACTTCCTACTCGACAGACTCGGTTAAAACCGAGTATTTTTATGCCCCTATCTACGGCGCAAAAAGGAAGATTTCTAGCTTAAGGATCTTCCAAATTTCTCAAAATTTCCACCTGCAGCGCTGAAAAAGGAGGATTATATCGGAGGATTGAATCAAGTTAGGAGGATCTTAGTGATATCCGGATATTTCAAGTGATCTAAAAGAATAGCGAGGGATCTGGCCTTCTGAAAATTGGGTGTGCTCACTTGGCCTTCAGAAATAGCGGAGAGGAACGCCGAAGGCGGTCCTCCCCGCCAATTTGCTAGAGGATTTGGACGGAAAAAATAAAAAAGAATTTAAAAAATAAATAAAAAATTGGGAAGAAAATTTAAAGGAGAAAATATAAATTGTAAATAAAAACAATTTTTCCTAGATTTTTTAAAAAACAATAAATATATTTAATTATGTTTATGAATAAAAATTATTTAGAAGTTGAAAAATAATTTTATAAAAAATACTTGATGATTAAATTTGACTTTTATTTTTTTAACATTTTTTGTGTAAAAACTTTAAAAGATTAGGTACCTATTTAGGTAATTAAATACAAATATTTGATTTTTTATTAAAAGGAATTTTAATATGTAATTGACTAAATTTATTATAAAAAATACTTTAAATCTTAATTAATTTATTTATTTTTAAAAAAGATGACAATAATAGGTATATTTTTTTGTTTTTTTTAATAATAATGCCCTATTTATTTATTGTTATTCATCAAAATAATTATTTTAGTTTTATTCATTTCTTCTTTCTTCTAGTATTTATCTCAACTTAAAAATATTAATTAATTATTTTTAATTAATTAAATAAATAAACTTACTTAATTTTACACTGAATACTACACTGCTTTGGAATATCAATGCTCTTACAATTATCACAAGCATCCTTGCCGGATTTACATGGGTTTGAGCATAGTTTTTGTGCGCAATTACAATCATAGAACTAAATTTGTATTTAATTTTATTTAAAAATATTATTAATCTCAGTTTATTTAAAAATATTTTCAAATAATTTAATATTTATTTTAAATTTAAATTTCCAACCGCAGGAGTATTTTGAGCATCAGCAGACAAATTAATTAAAATTAAAGAAGCAATTAATACAAAAATTAATTTTTGTAAAGCCATATTTTTATTTTTTTTTCTTAGAAGAAGACTAGTATTTTTAAATTTATTTTGTGTTGTTTAAACATAATTTTACCCGGGTATTTAAAGGAAAAAGTTTAAAGAATAATTTAAATAAAAATTATTCTTTAATCAAAACAAACCTTAAAAACGAACTTTTTAACAAATAAAAATATTTTTTTTATTTTATTTTAGTTTTTTATTATATCAAAATATTTTTATGTTTTGATTAAAAAATACTAATAACTCATGACACAAAAATTTTGAGAACGAACTTTATATAAAAAATTAAATTTAAATTTTTTTAATTCAAAATAAAAGAAATGTTATTAATTAATTGGATTAAAGAAATTTAAAAAAATTTAGACTACTCGAACTCGACCTAAAATGTTGAGCTCGAACTCTGGTTTTTCAAACTCGGATTACTCGAGCTTGGTTTTTCCCCAATTACTCGGTACTCGACTTACTCTAATTGGGATTGGCCGAAATCTGGACCGGGATTTACTAAAAAATTTTCAAAAAATTTAAAGTTTTATAGATAAATCATTTTAATTTCAAAAATGGTTTTAATCTTTATTGAAATGATAAATAAATAGGTAACTATTTTTAATTATTCTTTTATTAAGAAAATTTATTTCAATTTTTGTTATTTTAAAAGTTTATTTCCACAGTTTTAATTTTAAAAAAATAATAATTTTCATTCAAACATTTTAACGTCACTTAATATTTATCAAGTAAAATTTCTGTCAAAATTTACACAATCTCTAAATTATTTTTTCCTTATTTTTATTGTTTGTTTTAACAACAACAACATCAACTAGTAATTGTAACTATAAACATCTGTATATATTTTTAAATTTATTTTATTTAATATTTTTATTTTTTTCCCCTTCCTTTTCTCGCATTTACTAAAAATGTTTGTCTCATCATTTTGGTGGTCGGCGGTTAGTATTTGACATTGGACACATTTTAAGAAAAAAAATTTTTTTTGGGGTGCTAATCCCTTCTCAAAGATGGAAGCTATTCCAAAATCTAATAAATATATTTTAAATATATAAATTCTCTTTTTTTGTGAACTTGCAAAAATTTGTTTTTTTCTTTTTTCTACAGATTATTTTAAATAAATATACTATTATTTTTTGGATTAGAAAATTATATAAATATGTACATATTCTTTTAAATATTAACTCTTTCAAACAAAATTGTTTCCGATTCACCTCTTAATTTAATCAAGTAAAGTGAAATACGTGTAGGAAAAAATTATTTTTTAACAATTCTCTTCGTCTTCTTCAAAATTGTGAATTTGCAAGTTCACTTTTAATAAAAATAAAAATAATTTCATTAAACATTTTTTATTCCTTATTGTATAAATTTGGAATTTATCTAAAAATAATTACCTAAAAATATTAATATATGTAATTACAAGGTTAAAAACAACATTTGGCCTCTTTTACAGATTTTAAAAACATTTTTCTTCTTTTTTTCTTACCCAAAATATCTCTTTTCTTTCCTCATTTAACTGGCATAATAATCCATTATTTATTATTATTTATTAACTCTCTCGATCACTTCTTTCATTTAAAGGCCAACTGGTTCTCTCTCAAATATTTGGCAATTGCTTTTTAATATTTTTTATAATTTATAGAGGGGGATATTTGATATTTTTAAAAGATTTATTTCTTCCAATAAACAAACTAACTACTTGATCACCCTTTTACTTAAAACCGATTTTTCATTAATCCATAATCAATTAAAAAATATTTGATAGATTTACTTTAATGAGGGGAAGGAATTTATTTTTTTAAAAAGTTAGTTAATCAAAAGAAAAAAAATTGTTTTTATATTTTGTATTATTAAAAGGATTTTATTAAATTTAAAGGAGAATCTTTTAATAAAAATATTAATCTTATTTTTAAATAAAACATTTCTAAAGTAATTTATTCATAAAAATCTCTCAATTTCAAAAATTTCATTATTATTAACTAAAATATACTATTTCCTAAAATAGTACTGCCCCCTGAATTAGTCCATTATATTTATATGGCAAATCCTTAATATTCTTCATTACCATACCATAAACTCCAACACGCCCTTCAGAAGAGTGTTGGAAAATATACTGCCGGCAGTACTATTTCAAAAAATACGATATCTAAATATAATCAAATTATTCTTCAATATTCTTCATTACCATACCATAAACTATACCTAATGTTCTTCTTTACCAAAACAATATTTACCTAATTTAATTTTAAAAAAATATAATTTAAATTTAGTTTATGCCATCCATTTACAATAACAATTTAAATATTCGAAGAATTTTTATATTTTTACAATTGAGATTATTTCAATTATTATTTATTGTGAATATAAGTTTATTTATATTACAAACACCTTTGATATTAACCTCAATTAGTGAAAAAATAAAAAATAAAAATCAACAATTAATTAACAACAAAGAAAATAATATTTTTATTAATTTTACAAAATTGAAAAATAAAAATAAATTTAGTAGAAGTGTTAGATTATTAGATAAAAATGAAAAGGAAATTAAAAAATATCCGTTAATTGTTGGGGCTGGTGAAAAATTAAATATACCAATTAAAGGAGGAACTGTGCCCGTTGAATGGTTTAATCTTCGAATTGTTGATCCACAAAGATTTGGTGGAAGATTGGGAGATTTGCGTTTTGAGGTTAATTATTAATTCGTATATATGTAAACTGGGATTTGATCGAAAGTTATTTAGAAATTTATTGGAATAGATAAACTTGAGATAATTTTTGTGGATTTTGTTATTAGAGATATTATAGAGAGAGGTAATACTTTTAATGGGAAAGAATCTTCTCTCTTGGATATCTCATCCTCCTTTCACAAAAACTAATAAAAGAAGTATTTATTTATTTAGGTCTTAAAGAATCCACAACATGGTAAATTACAATTTTTGGACAACACAAATCTAGATGTTAGTAGTAACAGCAATAGTCGAGAAAATTCTTTATCTTCCTTCTTTTATGCTGATATTCTGAATAAAAAAGTTTTATATAAACATTTTGGGGATTCTACAAAAAATGATAAATTCAAACTTGGAGTTTGTTTTTAAACAAAAAAATTCAAAAAATTGTTCTTACTAAAAGGTTGATACTCGAAGATTTTCTCGTCGTGCAGGTGGTGGAGGGAGGTTATCAAAGACAGAAAATGGAAATTGGGTTACTTCAAATTCTGAACAATTTGATTTGGAAGTAAATGTTGAACAGCAAAATGAAAATATTAATGGGGGAAGAGAAACTCCAAAAATTTTAATTGAAGGGGAGGCTATTCATTTAAAAATTGGGAAAAGGTAATTGTAAATTTATTTAGTCACTGAAGAGGGAATAAGGGATATTGTAAGGAATTTGGATAATTGTCTGCCACCTAAGTAAATTTTCTCAAAAATTCCAAAAATTTCAGACTTCAACTTGGCCCTCAATATTTACGTATTTATGACCCAGATACACCAAATGACCGTGTTTGGGTGAATGTTGAAGAAATAAGTAGTAACTCGCTTGATTTAATTGACAAATTAGGTGCTCGTTTAAGACGGTTTTCACTCTCTGGATTTCTCAAAGGAAATGTTCATTTAATTGTCTTAGAAAATTATGAGGAAGAAAATGAAGATGATAAAAATGAAAAAGAGAAAAATGAAGGATTTATAAAACTTTTAAGTTTTTTTAAATTAAATTTTAAAAAATTAGTTTTTTGGAGTGAATATAATTTTTAAAATTATTTTAGGTAGCTAGAGATGATTTTGGTGCATCAGAACCAGCAACAATTCATGTTTTGTTTGTTCCTTTAAAAGTAGTATTTGATCAAAATACAGGCATTCGCATGATACACCATTCAAGGTGAATTGTGACTATTTAATTTAAAAAATAATCTAAAATATTTTTATTTAAAACTTTTAAGTAAACTCACAAAGAAATGTAAAGTTAAGATGAGGAGTGAGTAACATTGACGGGCTGCCTTCCCTTCCGCCTTCCGTTCCACTTCCTTTCTTCCGCTTATGCATCTTTGGCCTTTTCCGTGGATTTTACCACTAATGCCGGCCATTATTTCCTAAAAAATTTAGTTTGGCCTTCTAAGAAGGCGCTAAACTCTTGGCCTTCCAAAATTCACCCGGTATCCTTACAAATCTATCCTACCACCTTAATCCTACGTTATCTCCTCAAATCCACATTAATTAAAATAATTCCACAAAGATATGTAAATAGTAGTTAGTATTTACTTCCAGAAATAAATTAAAGTGAGTCAAAATATTACTCCGGAACATTTCATAAAATTTTCCTGAATAACAATATATTGTGCAAAATATTTTACATAAACATTGAATTCATTAAATAAAATAATTTGTTAAATTAAACTTTTCTCCTTTTATTTCCCTTAATCTACAAGCAAAATCTATTTATTTATTTACCTATATGTACTATGTAAATATATGTATTTTTAAAATATTGGCCTTCCAATATTTTTAAAAATTTTGCCTGCAGCACTGAAAACGGCAAACATCTTATTCTCCATCACAATAGCTCTGTCTCCGAGGAAAAAAATCCAAGAAAAAAGTAGAAAACCCCATTTTTTTGAAATTTAAAAAAACCCCATTTTTTCGAAAATTAAAAAAAATTCCCCGGGTGAAGATCGCGGGGGCCCCTGTTACCCGAACCCGAATTCCCCGCAACCCCCGTTCTCCGTACGATCAGCCCCCGCCCGAAAGGTCCACTCCTAAATGAATCTTAAGAGGATTGGTACCAAATCCTCGTCCCAAAAATTACATAGTCAAATCCTAGAATGCAAATTTTGAACTAGATTTATATAAATAAAAGCTAAATTCAATTTTTAACTATTATGTAAAAGCGAAAAATAAATATCATTTTTATAAAATTTTACAACAAATTTAGTTTTAGAAAATATTTTTAAGTAACAACTTGAGCCCCCACGGTACCATACCAGAGTTGCGTCGTAATCGAAAATTTTTTTCGTAATCGCAATCCGTAATTTTTAAAAAAATATTGAAATTAATTTAAAAAATTAAATATTTTTTATAATTGAAATTATAAAGCGTAATATTTTGAACCTCTGGAAAGTTTGGAAGGCAAGATAAATCCTCTGATAACCGTTCAATTCCCATGGTATCCCCGATATCCGTATCCCCGATACAGTAATCATATTAATTTTCTTATTCTTTCCATTTTCTTATTCCTTCCACTAATTCTTTCCAACTTCCCTCCCTCTCTTGTCTATTAAACAATTTCCAAAATTTAATTAATTAATTAATTTATTTATTTATTTATAGCCATTCAATAGAACCAACACAACTTCATTCTCATTGCACTTCTGACTTTTCACTTTCCTGGATTCCTAGTGCTCGTTATTCTATAGTTGATCAGCCAAATTTTGGTGTTGTTGAATGTTTAAGAGAAGATATAGAAAATAAACAAATAAATAAAAATAAAAAATGGATAGTCTGTTCAACTTTCACTCAAAACGAAATTAATTCACTTAATGTTCGTTATAGACATACAAAAAATTCAAATATTCCTTTACCTCCAAGATCTGATGATTTTGATTTTCAAGTAAATATTCAATTAATTTTAAAGATTTATTTAATTAATTTAAAGGTTTATTGTTCAGATACAGCTTCTTTAGTTCAAGTTTTACAAATTGGTTAGGGGTTTTCAGTCTTTAAAAATTAAAGAATAACTCTTTTAAAGATTTCATTACCCTTAGTATTCGTGTTTTTGTTCAAGAACAATTAACATTAAACCAAACAGATCAAGCACAAATTGGAAGGAGAAATATGTTGGCAACTGTTTTTCCTCAACAATTTAGTTCTGACCAATTATATTTTCATATTCTTGAAGCCCCTAAATTGGGAATGCTTTTGAGATTAGTACAAGAGACAGGACGTCATAGACGTGTTGGTGTTTCCTCAAATATTACTCAACAAGTAATTTAAAAGAATTATATGTAGAATATCACTCATTTTTTGTAGCAAATTGATGAAGGACTTTTCTTTTATAAATTACACTTTGCCCCATTCTCTGTACTTAATGACTTTTTTACTTTTCGGCTTCTAACACCTGCTGGTGCTTCAGAAGAAATTTTTAGATTTGATATTGTTTATTTACCTGGAGGTGGTATTGGTGATATTAGATTAAGAAACAATACTTTAATTGTTGAAGAAGGTGGAGTACAAGGGGTATGTAAATTTTGTGTTGGATCTTTCTATGAGATAAATCCAATACTAGATACTCCTCAATTTAAGATATGGCTTAAAATTTAGAAGGTCAATGGGGCAGGGAGTAAAAAAACAAGAAACAGGACGTGGAACCATACAAGAACAGGACAATAGAACCAACACAACTTCATTCTCAAATACCACACAACCTCAATTATTACGATACCCTCTATTTAAGATAACCTTATAAGATGCTATCTTTCAGCCTTAACATAAGGGTTATCTTATAGCAAGATTTGACGTTATTTAAATAAATATTTTTAAAAATAAAAACAGATAACAAATGGTACTCTTTGGTTAGAAGCAGCAGATGGTAGTAGAAGATTTACTTTTCGTGTTATTCTCCCTCCAATGAATGGAATTTTGTTTTTATTAGATAAAAATGGAGATAATAAAGAGAAGAAAATTTTGGATTTTGATGACAATTTTTATTCTGATAATATTTTGGAAAATAATTTATTTTATGAACATTTTGGGGATAAATCTAGTTGGGATAGACTGTTTCTTTTGGCAGAAAGTGAAATGCGTGATCCTGGTGGAGGTAAAGGACATACACCTGTGCCTTTCTTTCTATCTATAGCAATTGTTGGAAAAAATACTAGACAACCTCAATTATTACAAAAAATGTATGGTGGAAATAATCTAGAAATTAAGGTAAAATATTCTAAAATTTACAAAAATAATTAAACCAATACATGCCCAAAGACACTTAAAACACTACCAATGCAGAATTAAATGAAAATTTTTGCCCATTTTTTGACAGGCCTACTTATGAGGATTGGTACCAAATCCTCGTCCCAAAAATTAGAATAAATAAAATAAAGATTGAACAACTAAAGAAGAATTTAATATAAAAATTCAATTTTTAGATATTATGTAAAAACAAAAAATAAATGAAATTGTTTTTACAAAATTTTTACAACAAATTTAGTTTCAAAAAATATTTTTAATTATACCTAGATTAAAACATTCCTAGGATATTTTTAAACAAAAAATATCTTTTTGCGTCTATCTTTCCTATTGCAAAGAAGACAGATCCAGCTGGTTAGCATTTAATAACTTAATAGCCAAGGGTTTAAAAGAGCTATTAAAATAGGTAAATTAAAATAAATAGAAAAAAAATTAAAATAAATATTAAAATATTAAAAATAAATAGAGCACCTGTACGAGGTGATCGAAAGCGCGAAATGAGCGAAAATAAAGCGGAATGAGCGAAAGCAATAACTGCCATGAGGTCTTAGGATAGCCAGACGCTACTTTCTCTTTATTTGAATGTATATTTGATAACGGACGGATATCCGTGGATTTGGAGCATCATGTCTGTATCCGTCCGTATCTGTCCATTTAGAAAAACATCCATAGCCTTCCGTATCCGGATTCCGGAATATCCGCATGTATAACCAAGTCTGTTTTTGTTTATAATAGGGCAAAAATCTTTTCTTGTGTGTATAAAAATTATAAAATGTTATTACATCGGTTATAATAATTATAAGGAAATCTTTATAAACTTTCTTTTGGTCTTTACCTAAATAGATTAAAGTCTTTGGAATATTATTTTAATATTAAAAAATTTTCCAGGATTTATTTTTATTGGAAAATAGTGAAAGAACTTTATTACCATCAATTGTTCAGTTAATTGATTTAGATAATTCAATTGAATGGCCTTCAAGTTTAGAAAATTACAAACAATTCCCAATTGCCCATTCAACAAATTCTTTAAATTTTAATGTTGTTCCCGAACCCTCAAATTCAAGAGATTTTGTTATTTGTGCTAAAGGAGCACCAGAAATGCCTTTACGGGAATTTGATGAAAATATGTTGAAGGGAGAACATTTAATTGTTAGACACGTTGGGAGTGCTATTAATGGGACAATACTTAGGTGTAAATTAAAAATAATTTTTCTATAATACTTGTCAGGATTTTAAAATTGAATTTAAAAATTGATATAATCCCGATAAAAATAAAAAAAACATTTAAAATCTACTAATCGAGAGAAAAATAAATTTATTTACTATTTAACCATCAATAATTTTAAAAATTAAAGATTAACGGCCACAGATGGTTTACACACCAAAACTTTACCAATTTCAATATTTGCAGTTCCAAAACCTTTTTTAAGACTTTCTACTCCAAACAAAATTTATTTTAGTACAAATTTTATTGAAAGAAAAGAATCTTCTTTATTTTTACTTGTCTCAATTTTGCATTTATTTGCAGAAACAAATTTAGATATTTTTGATTATCAAATAATATTTCAAGTAAACTTTTAGTATTCTTTATTTTAAAAAATATATAAATTTCTTAAGGTACAAACAATTTTACCAAATCTATCTCCTTTTCGTTTGCTTCTTAAAAATGGAACTTTTGTTAAAACACTTGAATTTACTCAAAAAGTAATTTTATTATTTTTAAGAACTTTAATTAGAACCATTTTTGACGGAATTTATTATTATTCCTTTCTCCTAAATTATCCTCTTAAATCTCTCCAATTAAAATTAACATGGAAATTATTTAATGGGATATATGCCCAGAGCTTTTGTTCATAATCAGTGCGTGGAAATTTTTGATTTACTCGTACTCGTACAGCCTATTTTTTTGCTCATACTCGTACTCGTGCCTAAGTACGAATACGAATTTCGGTACGAGCTTCCAAGCACTGTTGATAATAACAACCTAATTTTTTAAAATTTGATTCCCATAGTTATTATTTCTTTAACAATTAATTTTCTCTTTACTTTCTGCAGGATATCCTTCAAAATCGTTTATTTTTTGTCTTAAATAAAAATACATTTAAACAACAAAATTATTCACAAATAATTTTTTTTAAACTTTTTACAACGCAAAATGAACATAAAAATAAATTAAATGAGGAAATTGTTTTAGAAATTATTTTAAATAATTTTTCTAATTTTTCTTTAACAATTCCTTTAAAAATTAAAGAAAAAGGGATTTATGTACAGAAGGGGGCAAGTTCTCCAATTGATGAACAAATTATAAATATTTTGACAAAAGATGATGATAATCTTTATATTAAATATTTTATTGTAAAGCCACCAATTCATGGCGATATTATTTTTCAAAGGAAAAGAAATCAACTGAATGGTTTGTTTTTAACTAAATTTCTGTTTAAAGTTTATTTTAAAAGAAAATATTTAAAATTCTAAATAGAATATATTAGGTATTACTTCGATAATTTTACCTTGTTTAGTAATTGTTTAAATTAGGATAGGACTCCAATTCTTCGGGATCGGTAGTGCGAGATTCGGGCGGGAGGGCATGTCGAGGTTCGGGCTTGATTTTGACTTTTCGGTCGTATGTGGCAGTATTTTTACTAATATTTAAAAAGAAATTTAAAAATTTAAAAGCTAAACTAGAACGTAGAGTAAGTCGAGTTTGAGCGAGTTCGAGTATACTCGACTCGATCGCTCGGGTTTTTTTCGCCTTTACTCGGGCTCGGAACTCGGAATCCTAATACTCGGATTACTCGTACTCGGACACTTCATACTCGACAGACTCGGTTAAAACCGAGTATTTTTATGCCCCTATCTGCGGCCCAAAAAAGTAGATTTTTGGCTTAAGGATCTTCCAAATTTCTCAAAATTTTCGCCTGCGGCGCTGAAAAAAGAAGAAATTTTGCTCCTAGCCTTCCAAATTTCTCAAAATTTTCGCCTGCGGCGCTGAAAAGCTGGCACCAAAATCCCAAAAGTTTTGCTTGCGGCACTGTAAAGGGAAGTTGAATGGTATATCAGAGGATCTGGACAGATTAAGGAGGATTTTGAGTTACATCGTTGAATGAAGTTACTGGATTTTAGTGATATTTTTTTTGGCCTTCCGAAGCTTGGCCTTCCGAAGCTTGGGGGGGGGGGGGGGGAAGGCCAAAGAATTTGGCCTTCCGAAGCTTGGGTGTTCCTACTTGGCCTTCAGAAATTCTCAAAATTAAGAGCAACGGATCTCTTGATCACCTTTCGACAATATACCTAATCCGACGATATCACTTAATCTCCCGAATTTCCCAGATTTTGCGCGTAATACACCCAAATTCCACGATAATCAGCCCAAATCCCGCTTAATCCCTTAATATCCATCTCATTCCTCTTATCACTCGATATCCGCATAATCTACACAAATCCCCCGAAATAATATTATCCATTGACTTTCCACCTGGAGCCAACATTTATCATGGGCGTATCATGGAATTTCGGCGGATTAAGAGGGATATAGGTGGATTAAGAAAATAAATGGGATTTGGATGATGATCCCCCGCATCACTGTCAATAAATGCCCAATACCCAGCACTGATGATGAATAGTCTTTAGTAAAAGTATTGTTTTTATTAAAATTATTTTAGAATACTGTTTTATAAAAATTACTCGATTACTCGATTTACTCGTACTCGAACTCGGCCTAAAAAGTTGAACTCGTACTCGAACTCGGGTTTTTCAAACTCGGATTACTCGAGCTCGGTTTTTTCCCAATTACTCGGTACTCGACTTACTCTACTAGAAAGCTTAAACTTCCATCGCACGGTTTTGTGCGCGGATTTGAGTATCAATATCCGAATATATCAGTAAGGTATACTCGTAGTTTACTCGTAAACGCAACTTCTCTTTTGAGGATTGGTATCAAATCCTCGTCCCAAAAATTAAGTTTAGACTTATCATCTATTAATTTAGCACTCAAACTAGAATTTAATATAAATAAAAGTTAAATTGAATTTTTAAATATTATGTAAAAACGAAAAATAAATACCTATAATCATTTTTACAAAGTTTTTACAGCAAATTTAGTCGCTAAAAATATTTTTGGTTGACAACTAGAGTTCGAACAGTGCCGTACTACTGACGGTAGTTCCGGTATTTATC
This sequence comes from Meloidogyne incognita, assembly GCA_036172945.1. NCBI lineage: Eukaryota > Metazoa > Nematoda > Chromadorea > Rhabditida > Meloidogynidae > Meloidogyne > Meloidogyne incognita. The sequence goes on along the minus strand of JARQAC010000006.1, from coordinate 4,930,895 downwards.
GGTATTTTATACAGTAGTAAGGTATGGAATACGGTAGAAAAAATAGATTAGGCTAAAAAAATTTTCTAATTTTTATACATGGATGTCGATTGCCACTTAATATAGTTTAATTTTTGAGATTTATTAGGCAACATTATTCTCCATAGAATATTTAATATTTTAATAAAATTAGTAAAAATTAAGTAAATTTAATTAAAATTATAAATTTAAAAAAAAGTAAAATTAAATAAACTCTTTAAATTAATTTTTATTTTTTCAACAGATTTAGTAAAAACAACATCATCATCAGTATCTCCTCAATCTATTTCAATAATTAATAATTTGCCTCTTTTAAGTTTTGATCAAAAAATATTAAAGACAAATTCATTACTTTACTTAAATAAACAAAAAGAAAAAGATAATATTTTAATTAAAATAATTATTCAATCAAAACAAAATAAACAAATTTTTATTGAAATTGGCCCTATAAATATACCAATTAATTTAATTAATTATATGGAGGAAAAGAAGGAAATTGAAGATAATTTGGATTTTAATAATGAATATTTGGGTAGATTTTTTGGAGAGAAAAATATTTTTTTAATAAATATGTATTTTTTAAAGGTAAACAATTAATTTTAAAAAGAAATAAACCAATAATTCTTGATAATACATTTAACGAAACTTTTGTTTATTTGACATCAGAATATCTTCAAATAGAGGTGAATTAAAAAGATTTTTATTATTTTTAAAATATTTTTATATATCTAAATACAAGCCAAATGCATTTTTAAAAAATATGTATTATTTTATTTTTAAAAATACTTTAGAAAAAAAGTAATCAAGACTCAAGTGTACTCAATCGACATATACTAAATGTCTAATGTATTAACAGAGTAGAGTAACTTACTCTGTGCTCTCTAACTCTGTCTTTTCTTTTTAAAAATTAAATTCTAAATTAAACTCTTAAATTATCTGAATTAATAATTAGAGTAATCCTTTAAAACGATGAAAACCAAATTGTGGATATTAGTTAATTGTTGAGGAATTTTGTGTAGATAAAATGAATCACAATTAAATAAAATTAAAATTAATGGCTCTACTCCAGTTTATGCGTCCAATCGACTTTTATGCGTCCAATGACAGTTTATGCGTCCAATAAACAAAAAATTCGATTTTTCTTGGTGTTGCAAAGTTGGGGTGTGGTTCCAAAACATTTCTTCATGTTCGGGACCCAAGCCCACTGGGTCTGGGACCGTTCCTTGCCCTATCACTCGTAATTTCGGAAAGTTATAATCGTTTTTCCGAAATTTTAAGAAATTGGCTATAACTTTCCGAAATTTCGAGGGATAGGGCAAGGAATGGTCCCAGACCCAGTGGGCTTAGGTCCCGAACATGAAGAAATGTTTTGGAACCACACCCCAACTTTGCAACACCAAGAAAAATCGAATTTTTTTTTATTGGACGCATAAACTGTCATTGGACGCATAAAAGTCGATTGGACGCATAAACTGGAGTAGAGCCAAATTAATTTCTAATATTCTTTTAATTTCAATTAAAAATTCTTAATTTCAATTTGTTTAAAGAGTTCGAATCTTCCAGCAAACAAAATTCAATTCCTTGTGTGGCATCCAAAAGGGGGTATTATTCAATATTTAGATAATAATGAAGTAATTAATAATGCTAAAACAATTATTAATTTTACTCAAGAAGATATAAATAAAGGGAAAATTATTTTTAATTTTGACAATATTTTACAGCAGAATTTTGATAAAGGAGAAAACGTAAGGGATTTAATAAATAAAATTATTTTAAATAAACTCATAAAACATAAAAAGCATTCAGATAATATGTAAATAAATTATTTTTCTATTCAAATCCATATAACATCCATTTTTCTGGGAATAGGCCAATCTACCACAGAGCCATATTTAAAATTAAAAATGTCTTATAAGAGAACCCCTTCCCGAACTATGAGTCAAAACTTTGAGCTATTATTGATATCAATGGAGAGCATCAACGATTTATTTTAGAAAATTTTTGGCTCATTGGCCAAAATTAAGAGAGATTAAGAACATTTATTCGGTCATAAATTTATTAAATTAAACTTAATTAAGGAAGAAATTGCCGGTTTTTATTTTCTCTATTCTGATGGAGTTATTCAAAGTAATGTAGAATGGTTCTCAATTCAACAAAAGACAAAAAATATCGAAGAAAATAATAAATTTGAAAGTAAAATCCCAACAAAATTAGAAAATTTTGAATTAGAAAGAAATTTAATTTTAAAGACAACACCCGGTTTTCCTGCAATTATTGGACAAGAAATACTTAAAGTGGCAGGAAATATTGTGAATAAATAAATTATTAATTTAAATTTTTAAAATTTATTTTAAAGGAATCTAATCAAGTAAACTATCGTTTAACTACTCCTCCAAATCATGGCCGTTTGGTAATTTTTAAAAAATATTTTGACCTTATCTGAAAGGGATGGGTCGCCTTTTTATTTTAGAATATATCAGGGGCCTATTCAAATTAGGTATATGAAGTTTCTGATAGGACATGTCATATCATAAACTTCATATAATTTGAATATGCCCCAAAAATTGCATGGATATATGATAACGAAATTAGTGTTTTAAATAGTCTAATTTAAGTTCCAAAAATAGCTGGCTCCTTTTAAACAAAAAATAATATTTAAATAAATCTTTATTTTAAATAAAAACAAATTTTCAAGTTTTTGAGAGGTGCACAAGAAAAATTGGAACATTTTACACAAGCAGATATAAATTCAAATAAATTAATATATCAATCATCAGCGTCAATAGGTTCTTGGAAATTAATGGATGAATTTGGATTTAAGATATATTCGTCAATAAATACATTTAATGACGAAAATGATTCTAAAGAATTTAAATTAATTATTGAAAATGCTTATTCAAATATTGAAAAGAAAGATTTTAATAAATTAATTGAATATAAAAATATTTCTGTAACAAAAGGTGAGAGATTCCTCGATTAATTAGCAGCTTTGATTAGAACTTGAAGACTCTCCAAGCTTTTCTATAATTTTAAAATTATCGTTAATTAATGATTTTAAAAATCATCTCAAATCTAAATCCCTCCTAATATTCACAAAAATAAAAATAATTTTAAAGGTGGTTCTGTTTCCATCAACAAATCTCATCTAAATTTAACTAAATTGGCTGAATATACAGAAGATTCCATTTTAATTCAATTACAAAAACCTCCACAAAATGGTTGGCTTCAACGTTTGGATAATGACAATTTAGAGAATTTGGAAAGTGAAGAAGGAATGAATGGAGATGGAAGAAATAATAAATATAAGGTAAAATTAAATAAATAAATTTAAGTATATAATTTAAATTTAAGTGGAATAAAGCATTGGAAATTGAACAAATTCATTCTGGCTCTTATTTATTATATAAACATTTAAATGGAAATAAATCAAATGAAAATAAAGAAGATAATTTTACATTAATAATTTATGGAAATATAGGGAATAGTGAAAATGAAATAAAAATAGAAATGTTTGTTAATATAATTGAATCGTCAGAATTATTAAAAGTATTTTTTTATTAAATTTATTTGAATTCTTAAAAAATAAACAGGGTGAAAGGAGGGGTGGTAGGATAAGGAATAAGCACATATTTAATATAATTAAAATTTAAAGATTCACCATTTCCCTCAAGAATTGACTATAGTCTCTGGAGGATCTATTCAACTAAATTCTAATTTAATTTCTGCCTCTCATTCAACACTTGATGATTCCTCTATTTATTTTAATATTATTCAACCGCCTCAAAATGGGATTAGAATTATTTTAAAAGAAGATTCCCCTTCTTTATCTTCATTTTCTTCCCTTGTTAATTTTACACAAAAACAAATAAATGAAGGATATATTTGGTTAGAACACACTCCAATAAATGAAAAACAATCTTGGGATGTTATTGGTTTAAATTTAAGGATTATTGGAGAGGATGGAAAGATTTTAGATTCAGGCAATTATTTTTTGAAAGAATTTTTGATTAAAATTCCAAAAAATAATTTTAATGAAATTTAAGAAATTAAAACTTTTCTAGGTCATTCCCTTGTATTAATTATCAGAATTGAGCCTTTAGCTCTTCAATTGCGCAATTTCACTGATATTACTTATATTCAAGGAAAGAATTATGTTATTTTAAATAGGTACTGTTTAATTGAGTTTTTTACTTCAAAAAATATTTTTTAAAGATCCCATTTGGGTGCAGAATCAAATGGAGATAGATCTCGAATTTATTATAATATTACTAAATCTCCAGAAAATGGAACTTTTTATTGGGTAAATGGAGAAAAAGAATTAAATGGATTTACTCAATTAAATATTGACAATAATGAAGTTTTGTATTCACAAATGAATATGAATTCATATCAAGTATAGAAATTTAAGAAAAAATTATTGAAAAATATAAATATTTAAAGGATTCTTTTGAATTTATATTAAGTAATGACGAATTAGAATTACTTCCTAAAAAAGCAATTATTAAAGTTTTACCTATATTTAAACCTCCAACATTTGTTATAAATTCGAGAACAATTTTACAACTTGGACTTTCACATCTTAATGCTAGTGAACTTGAAGTAGAAGAGAAATTATTTATTTAGAAAAAATAATTTCATTAAAATTTAAAAGGGTTCATCACCTCGTTATTTAATTTTACCTGATGGAGTACCTAGAGATGGAAGATTTTTTGTCCATCCACATTCTAATGAATCTACTTTATTTTTTACACATGATGATATAGTTAATGGGAGATTATATTTTCATGCCTTTGATGTTAAATATAGAACTGTTAATAATGTTATTCTTGAACTTAGATCGGTCGGTTATTATTTAAAGACGATGAATAAACTTAAATCAAATAATATATAGTCAATAAATTAGAATTAGCTTAATTTTAAAAATTTAAAAGAATAAAAGCCATTTCTTTAGATAACCTTTTTCTATCAAAATAAATTCTGAATTTCCTATGAAAAATTTTTTTGAATAATTTTAATTAATTTAAAGGACAGAGTCCAGCCAGCATTAATTCATTGGCCAATAATTATACGTCCATCAGATAATATAGATACAGTAAACGAAATCCAGTCTGGAATAGTTGAGGAAGAAAGAGAACATCAATATAAATCCCAACCAAAACAACAAAATCAAAAAACCTTCCTAGACAATCAGATAATTCCTCCTCCCCCACCCGACATGAATTACCATTTTCCTGTTTGTTTTTTTTATTTTAAGAATCCAAATTTTTATTTAAAGATAGCAATTCTTATTGCTGTAGTTCTGTTAGTTGTTGGTATTTTATTATGTAGAAAGAAAACCCCTTCAGAAGATATAGCTAGTAGCGAAGAAGGGGATGATAATACTCGTTATCAACAACAAAAATCAAATGGAACTGACAGTTTTAGGGAAAGAAATGGAAGTTCTAAACATAAAAAATTTGCCCCAGAAAATGGAATTAATCAAAAGTTGGAGAATATTTTTATTTTTAAAAATTATTTTCTTTTTTCTAGTTTGGATTCATCTAAAAATCAACAAAAATTAAGTGTTCCATCTTCTTGTTTAATTTCAGAAAATGAAATAAGGCCAAAAAATATTTTAGAATCTACTGTTTATGCTGCTATAAATAATAAACAACACAAAGATTCTATTGTTAGGTAAAAATTATTTTGACTTTTATTGGAGAGGATATGGGTGATTATTAGAACAAATATATTTTTTGGTAGAAACGATTTTTATTTGCTCAAATACCGTATATGCTCTAATAATTACCCTGGGTAATTATTGTTTCAACCTCTCGCTGAAGGGGGTAATTAATAGAGCGGGGGTAATTATTTGAGCGTTTTTTAAACAGGCTAATTATAACTGTTTTTAAGAGGGGTAATTATTGTTTCGATCTCTCGCTGGAGGGAGTAATTAATAGAGCGGGGGTAATTATTTGAGAGAGGGTAATTAATAGCATATACGGTATGTACATCTTGAATTATTCAACAACTTGCTTAATACAATAATTATTTTAATGACCACCGGAGATCGGCCAGAATTCCGTTTACGACGTTTTTTCCTCCGATTTCCTAAATTTTAGAAAAATTTCCGATAATTTTTAAAGTATTGTTCCAACTGGAGTTTTTGTCTAAAAGACCCTCCCTGAAGCATCGGCACAACACAAAAACTAACCGTACTTATGAGGATTGGTACCAAATCCTCGACCCAAAAATTGATTAAAATAAAAATTATAAACAAATTTAACATACATACATATAATATAGAGTATTATTATAAATAAAAGTTAAATTCAATTTTTAATATTATGTAAAAACGAAAAATAAATTTAATTATTTTTACAAAATTTTTACGACGAATTTAGTTTCAAAAAATATTTTTAAGTAACAATATATTAAAATATTCCAAGGATATTTTTAAACAAAAAACATCTTTTTTTCGTTTGGATATCTGGGGATTTGGTGGGATTATGTGTAATTCGAAGAAATATCGGGGGATTTAGGAGACGCTGATTTATGATTTCCGAGGACTTTTGAGTTATTTCCTTCATCATTTCCGACCGGCCTCTTATAACCACCAATCTCTCAGGGAGAGAAAATTCTCTCTCAATCTATGTTTGCCTTATCAAATATCTTTGAAAATTTGACAATCTTAAAAAATAGTTTTTTCTATTTTTTAGTAGAAAAATTGCTCAAGAAACTGAATCAACATTTTATTCTGATGACGGGGGTGTTTATGTTGGAGAAGAAAATAAAAAGAAAAAATTAGAACTTCCATTATTAATTACCCCGTCATCTACAGCTTATTATGCCACAGCAACAATTCCTTCAATAATTTCAAATCAATCAGATATAACATATTTGCATACTGGGACATTAAAAGAAAAAGATTTACATTCAAAAAGAAGAAGGGATTCATCTAGACCAAGTATTCTTTCAATGAGGTAATTTTAGAAGACTTTTAGAAAAATTAATTTTATTAAAAAAAAAAAGAAATGATTCAAAAGAAAGACAGCAATTATTAGCTTCAGCAGTTAATGAAGCATTTGCTAATACAAGGAGTGCAGATGGAAGGAGAAAGGAATTTTTAATACCAAATGAAGATAATGAACAATTAAAGATAGAACAAGAAAATGAGGAAAAGGGAAAAAAAGAAAGGGGGAAAAGTACTGAATTTTGGGTTTAATTAAATTTTGTTTTTTTTGCATATTTATTTTTTATTAAAAATAACTGCGTTTTTAATTTTTAAAAATTTTTAATATGTATTAGGATAGTGTAGTAAGTAACGTTCCGCCGGAACTGTAAATATAAAAAAAATAATTCAAGTTGGGCCAACCGGAACTTCCGGCGGAACACTAATTAGAGGTTAAAAAAAGAAAATAAAAAATTAGTAATAATTGTTTCCTTAACATTTTTTGTTCTCTTAAATTGGCCAAACTCAACCAAAAGAAGAAAAAAAATTATAAAGTAGCTGGCAATACGTCTTATAATCGATTTTTGTTGGCTTTGCTTTTAAATAAAATTTTTTGTCAATAAAAGAATAACTAACCAAATTCATGGCCTTTATTTAAAAAAAATAAAATTTGGCCCTTGATTTTTTTGTTCTCTTAGATTGGGCCTTGAAAATACTCTTTTTTTTGTTCGTTTTTTCAATTTTTTAAAAATTATTCTTATTTCCTGAATTTTTATTTTTTGAGAAACAATATTAGGAATTTGTATCAAATTTCAAATTTTGAAAAATCAAAATTCTGAATTATTCGCTTTGTTAATTCATATGCTACTTGTTGTAAATATTAATTTAACTAAAATTTTTTCAGTAATAAACTTAATAATTAAGAGAAAATTAAATGAGCTTTTTAGAAATTAATGATTGTAATAATTTATATCAAATAATTGGTTGTTCTAAAAACGCTACAGTAAGTTATTCGAAAACTTTTTAAAAAATAATTTTCGTCTATTAATTAAAGTTTGATCAAATTTTGGTTGAATATAAGCAAAAAGCTCTTTTGTTACATCCCGACAAAATTAATAATAAAAATATATCTGAAGATGAAATTAAAGAAAATTTTCAAAAATTACAAGTATTTATCAATTATTAAGACTAAAAACATGTAATCTCTCATTCAGTTTGCAAAGGATATTTTAACAAATCAACAAAAACGGAAACATTATGACCTTTGGATGGATGTTGGTTTTTCAGAATTTTCTCTTCAAGAATGGATGAATAATCAAGAAAAGCTACAACAAGTATATTCTCTCTCTTTCTTCTTAACAAAATATTTTTTAAATTTAAAATAGACATTGCATTGGGGACAACAAAAAGAGAAAGGAAAATTAAAAGGAATATCATCAGAATGTAAAGATAGAGGAAATGATTCATGGAAGGGTTGTAATTCACCTACTTCAAGAGCTTTTAGAGAATATAAAATATAGAAAATGAAAGCTTCTTTAAATTTTTTTTTAAATTATTTTACAATTCCCCCTTTCATTCACTTTTTACAGTATACCTAAATAAATATTTTTGGCATTCTGATATTTTGGCAAATCATTTGTATTTATTCTGATTTATTTTTCTAAATTAAAATCATTTTATATAATTTTCATTTAATTTTTGAATATATTTTTGTTCCAGATGTTTTCTTTTAAATCCTGATAAAAGATAAATCTAAATCAAAATGCCTCCTTTACAAGCTTTTGGGCATCATTGGAATATTTCAAAGTTTATTTAAAAAATTAATTTTATTTATTTTTCCTTAAATTTTTCAGTGATGATTTTGTTTTTCCTGGATTAACTGATTTAATTGTTAGAAGTTTTTGGTAAAAATATTATTTTTAAATTTCGAAATAATTTTCTTTAAAAGGGTTATTTGTTCATTAATTATTTTTATTGTTCACAATCCTTTTGGGTGTTCAACCTACGTTTGGTTACCTATTGTTTCTTTAATGATTTTTGTAAATTTTCTTTCTGGTGGCCTCTCTTTTGCTCTAGCAATGCTTAGCGCTCAGGGATCAATAATGGAAATGGAAAAGAGGAGACATGTCTCTACATTATTATATGCAAGACTTCCTGTATTTTTTGTTGAAGTTATTTGGACAATTATAACAACTTTGCTTTCTTTTAGTAAATTTTTTCTTGAAATTATTTTTTGAAATTGAAAAATTCAGATATTTTCTATAATGCTGATAATCTCTGTAAAATTGAAAGTGGAATTCGTATTGCTGTTGTTATTGAGTGGATTCTAGTCATTTCTATTTTTATTGGTGCAATATGTGTTTTTAATCCACATGAGGGGCGAAGAATGGATAGATCTCTGGTTGATGAACGGTTATATTGGAAACGAAATTTTTTTCTAGTTTGTTTTTTATCAAAAAAAATTCTGGGTAAATTTATTTGGAGTAGGGCTTTCGGAAGCCTTTGTTTTTTGGCTCTATTTAGCTTTTTGGAAATATTTCTTAACATTTTTAGATTCTAAAAATTTTTTATTTTAACCTTGAATAACAATTTTTCGCATCTTATTTAAATTGACAATTTTTCAGTGCAAAATGCGTGCTGATAACCAAGTTCGTCAGGCTTTAGACGATATTGCAACGCTCATCTCTCAATTTTTTGAAGATAATAATTATGTTATTTCTGACATTATTGCTGGCCTTCTTCTTCTTGTACACTCCCCACACAAACATATTCCGCCTCCAATTGAGTCAATTATTAAAAATGAACATGAATTGCCACATTGGATGAAGGTTTTTTAAAAAGATTTTTTTTTTGAAATTCTTCTATTTTCAAGTTGCCAAATTGTTTAAAATATGCTAGTCGTTACTTTGAATTTGCTTTTGCTGTTTATGGATGGCCACATTATATTGGTTAGTTTTCTAATTTTAATTTAATAATTTCTTTATTATTTTTAGCCTGTAATTGTGCTTGTGGGGCTTGGTATCTTCTCTGTAAGAAACTCAATTGTTGTTGCCGTAAACAGTTTGTTTTAAATTTAATTGAAAATAATTTTAAATTTTAGTGATAATCGTAGAGATTTTATGTTAATGGGAGATAATTGTTGTTCTTGTCATAGCAGGTTGTTTTTTTATTTATTTTTGGGAATAATATAAAATTCTAAAGCTTAAAATTGTAATAATCCCTTTAATTAAGCAACGTTAATATAAAAGAAATAAAAAATGTATTTAACGCTCCAAAATACTGAAACTTTGATCAGCTATAACTTTTCTATTTGGGGGTCAGGGGGAAAAACCAAAAATGGTCAATAGGTTTTCGACCTTGCTCTAACAATGGTGCAAAAAATACAAAATTTTTACATATAGTTCGGAATGTTCCCTTGTGAGTACCCAAGTACCCACCCGTATTCTTATTTGCTTTAGAATTATTTTAAATAAACAAATTAATATTAAGTGCCCTTGAATTAATGTTGGACGATGAATGTACACCTGCTTTTGTTTGTTTCCGAAACGGACTTTTTGAAGTACCTTTTGCTGTTGTTATTGACCATCATACTAATTCAATTGTTATAGCCATACGAGGTAAATTTAAATTTTTTGCATTTTACAAAAAAATATTTTGAAAGGTTCCGCATCATTTATGGACATAATAACTGATCTTTCACTCGATGATGAAACGCTGGACTCAATTGATGTGGATAGTGACCCAATTCTACGTTCAGACAAGGAATTGGACGGTTTTTAGATTTAGTTAAAAATAATTTTTAAAAATTTTTTTCCAGGCTACGGCGAAATTCGTGTCCATAAAGGAATTTTAAAAAGTGCTCGATATATTTATGAGACTTTACAAACCAATCATGTTATCGAAGATGCTCAACAACGCTGTCCAAATTACAATATTGTAATTTGTGGGCATTCTTTGGGTGCTGGTATTGGTTCTTTATTGGCACTTTTCTTAAAGTACTTTTTCTAATCTCAAAAAAGTTTTCTTTTCAAAAAGGATCAAATATCCGGATATTCGTTGCTATGCCTTTGCACCACCAGGGTCTGTAATAAGCGGAAATGGAATTTATGTTACTGAAAAATCAACGTTATCTTTTGTGTTGGGTGATGATGTTGTTCCTCGAATGACTTTCCAAGTATATTTTTAAATTTTGTTTTCTATATTCCTATTTTTAAGTCAATATCTCTTCTAAAAACGGAAGTTGAGAGAGAATTAACGACAACAGACAAAGCAAAATATGAAATTTTAATTAAAGGAATCTTCAAATTGATTGTCTCTTATCCTTTTTCATTACATAGAGGTTTGAATTAAATTATTTAAATGATTAATTTTTATTCTCAATTTAGCTGACAATATATCAACCCAAGGATTTGCAAACCTAACAGAGAACAACAATGATATGAGGCATTCAGAAAATATTGGGACAAGAGAGGAGAGAATAATGGTATTTTAAATTATTTTTCAGCAAAAAATTAATCTTTTTTAGCTTCGACCTCCAGGCAATCTGCTTCATCTAACCTTTGAAAACCAAAAAATCAAAGATCGGGTCAATGTCAATTGGATTGATCATTCATCGCTCGCTGAAATACAGGTACAAATTTTATTCCTGTTAGCAAAACTTGTCATGCCTCTGACTTGACATTTAAAATAAATTTTGTTTTAGCTTACAAGTTCAATGCTCAGCGATCATTTGCCATATAATATGCATAGAGCACTTTTAATAGCAAAGGAATATTAAAATGCCCATAATATTTTTGCATAATTTATTGATTCTTTGAATGACTTGTATTAAGATATTTTTTCTTTTATAATCTAATCTCAATTTTAAACTAAAATTTTTAGAAACAAATTTTATTTGCTTTTAGTCTTTAATTTTTGTTCGATATTTATTTTTAGAATTCTATTGTAAGTAGTTTTCCTATTCATTTTCCCATACAACGATTGTGATTTTATTCATTTTCTTTAGTAAATACATATAATTTCTTAAACAATAATTATTTGTACGGGCAATTTCAAATCTTTGGGGTTCACTTTTGGGTTAAAAATTTGATAAAACAAATGGGCATGAAAGATAAAACATACTATGCCTTATGGCAGTATTCATTAAACGAACTCCTTTTCCTTTCCGTAAGGTTGTAAGTACAAAATCATAAAGTCTTAATGTCAAAGAAGAATGGAAAGGGAGGTCGTTTTTCTGAAAAGATTTTAAAAACTAAATATTCAAATTCACTTCCCAAAACATCTAAATTGTAAGCCGATCAATTGCTTTTCTAAGTTCAATATTCGTGCATTGGGGATGAACCAAAGTTGTCAACAATTCAGTACATAAGTGATCACAAAGGCCAGGGCTTGCATCTTCAGCTCGTCGCAGTGCTATTGCAATTGTCTCCAAATCAGCGGCACCATGACGAGTTCGCGACAATTTCTCCAGTGCCGGCAAAAAAGCTCGCGTTAGTGATCCACGTGGAGTAACAAGTCGTGGTGTAATTGGCGGTGGAGAAGCATTTGCCATTGGAGGAGTTGTAACTGGGACAGAAAACGTAAATGAAGAAACCTCATTGTTATTGGATTTGTTAACATTAGGTGTTGTGACAACTGGAATGACATTTCTCTTGCCTTCACGAATTACAACGGTTGACGTTGAATTTCCTATTAAAATATACAAAAATAAGTTTATATTTCGTTAAATAACCTGCAGGAGCCTTTATAATATTTTGATTATTATGCACTTCTGAATGTTGGTTCGTTTGATGATGATTATCTACAAACTGTTTCTGTATATTTTGCTGGGATGTTGTAGATGGCATCCGTAAAGTATCAATGTTTATCACAGATGTATTGTTTTGAAGGTGTTGGGTTCGGACATTCGAAGAGGCGACCTGAAATTTTTATATGAATGAAAATAGAAAACATAAAACGGAATCGGTTGTAGACAGACTGGGTTCTAGATTAAATATTATCGAATTTACAGAACAGGGAAAAAATAGACGCTATCCCAAAAGAAGGGTCGAATCGTTTTTTCTTTACTTTTTATTACTCTATAAAAATGGTCAATTTTCCTTAAAGTTGATGTATGTTGATGTTTGCCTTAAGGAAGAATGGAGAAGCACCGACAATGACAGAATAACACGGACGGACAGACAGTACACGGACGGACTCGGACAGAACACACGGACGGACACGGACAAACAAAACTCGGACGAACTCGGACAGATAAAACTCGGACGAAAATCTAAAGATAACAAACCTTAATAGTAGCTACATTGTCAGCTGTCTCGTTAACAGCTTTGCTAACACGCGCCCATTTATCACCATCAACATCTCCCAATCCTCTCATTCCATCTTCAGTTGGACTTCTCAGAGTTGGATAATCCCATTGAGTTCCACCAGAATTTGAGTCCGCGTCGGAATCTTGGTCAGAATCCGCATTTTGTTGAGAAATATTACGGGCACGATATTCCAAACTGCGCTCAATTACATCACGAAGAATTTCGTTTTTACGTGCATTTTGGATAAATTTGTGACGAAGTAGTTCCTTGACTGGAGGGCGCTAAAAGTTAAATATTATTTTTTAGTTTAAAAAATTAATTCAATTCTCTTTAAACAAGTTATTGGACCTGTTAACGAGTCTCTTACATTTTCAGGGTCTTTGTTAAGACACAATTCAACAAATTCCTTAAAGCTCTTGCTCCACTGATTGCCATGAAGTTGAGGTGGAGGATTTTTTGGAATGAGGAATAGAACACTCATAGGATGTCTAATAAATTAAAAATAAAACAAAAAATTAAAAAAAACAAACAAATCAGAATGTGGAGGTTCCCTATTTGCCAACTCAAGCGCAGTTATTCCAAGTGACCAGATGTCAGCCTTGTAGTCATAATTTGATTGTTTAATTACCTCAGGGCTAAAATAAAAAATAATTTTTTAGAATGATTTAAAGGTGATTTTTGTTCTGACAGAAAAGAAACAAGTGTGGGCCGGATATTAGAGACTCACACTTGAAAAGAAAAATAAAAACCTACGCCATCCAAAAAGGAGTTCCCACAAAAGTCATCCGTTTTCGAACAGTTTCAGTTAATTGACTAGCGACACCAAAATCTGCCACTTTAACATCACCATGCGACGATAGAAGTACATTGGCAGCTAATTTTAAAAGAATTTTAAGAAAACTTTTTATAAATCTTTTAAACCTTTAATATCTCTATGAATTTTATTTTCTGAATGCAAATAATCGAGGCCTTTGAGAATTTCTCGAAGAATAATGGCAATGTGCTTCTCTTCTAATCGTTGACTTTTAGTTAAATCAAGCGCTGAACCGCCACCCAAATATTCCATTATAATCCAAAGTTTTGAACCCTTTTAAATAATTTTTATTTCAAATTCAATAAATTTACCGTTAAATAAGAGCCATAATATCGAGTAACATAAGAACTGTCACATTGAGAGAGGACCTTAATTTCTTGTTGAATATCCTCAATTTCATCATCAGCTTCTTCCAAATCAATTATTTTTATAGCTACAACCTAAAAAGAAATTTCAGAAAAATAAAATTCTCTAAAATACCTCTGCCGTCCTATTGTCAATACCTTTAAAAACTTCTCCAAAAGAACCACGACCAATCCTCTCAAGCTTGGTAAATATCTCATTTGGATCCATTTCTAAAGAAAAATAAAATGCTTAAAATAAATTTCTTAAAAATTAAAAAAATTTATTTAAATATTAATTGAATAACTAACAAGATTTTATTAAAAATGACAACAATTTTACATTATTTTTAATCTTTTGTCTAATTAAAAAACAGAAAAGTATAAATAATTTAAAAATAAACAACAAATGATCACAACATAAAAGTAATTTTTAAATCTGATAACAAAATATAAATTACACTTTTTCAACATCTTTTTCAAAGAATTTATGCTTTTCCAATCAATCAATGATGATGGTGTTCTTGAGAATGATTATGGGAATGACCATGAGAATGATTGTTAGAATGGTCATGAGAATGACTATGAGAACCAGACTCGTGGTGATTATGAATTGGAGTTGGAGGATTGTGTAAATGTTGTTTTTGAGATGCCCAAGTGGAAGTTGGATCTTTTAGAATCTAAAAAAGGAAAAGATCAATATTTGGAAAGAAAAAGGGAAAATTTTTAAATTTTTGGTAATTAAAAAGAATTTTCATTTTCCAGGGTTTCAGATTCCAAGGATCGGTTACTAGAATATTAATTAAGGCTATAAAATAACCTGAACAGTGCAATTGTTAACCACAGAACTAAGTTTATTATGAATTGTTTTAAGGACTGCTTGCTCATCTGCATCTCTTCTAACACGAACATCAACAGAACCAGCAATTGTGCTAAAATCAAGTTGCCAAAAGTGAGCATTAATTAATTCTAAAACTCCGTCAACTGTTGAGGCTTCAGAAATAAGTCTAAAAATTTAAAAATTTGGAAAAGGAATTTTCATAAAAAACTAATTTTTAATTCTAAAAATTTATTTCAATTCATTATAAATTTAAATTTGCCTATCAATTTGATTCTGAACATGTGGAGGTGTTGTTTGCAATAAAATTTTTCCAGTAAAAGTTGACAAGGGCATAAGCGATGAAAAAACAACAATTGAAAGAGTTAAAGCGGCAGCAGAATCTACCCAATAAAATTCTGAACGAAACCAATGGACAAAAATAGCACAAACAGAAGAAATTAATGAAAGAAGAGAAAGAGAATTAATTCTGGGGAGGAGAAGGCGTGCCAAGCCTGGAACAAAATAACAAAGAGCCGAAGAGATATCTGAAGCATGTTCCTCAAAAATAAAATTTTTTAAAAATATTTCTTTTAAAATTAAACAAAAACCTGTATAATAGAAGAATGTGCGTGTTTTAAAACATAAGAGAATGGTTGATCGTTTAGAGCATATGCAACAGTTAAAAGTGAAATAGCACTAGCAAGAATAGATGGGTAAAATAAATATCCAGATTTCTCAATATCGCCTTCCTATTATAAAAAGATAATTATAAAAAAATTAAAAGAAATTCTGTAGACACACACTTCATCAAGTCTTTGTTTTTTAAAATAAAATTTCAAAAAATTACTTGTATAATTGCTGCTTCCCCTCCATGATGACTATGATGGTGTTGACCTCCATCAAAAAATCGTTCAACCGCTTCTTTTGTAAGAAAAACTGCAGAAAGCTGAGCTAACACGGTTGTTGAAAAAACTGCCAAAACTGGGGCTCTAACATATCCATAAGTAAACCTAAAAATTAAAATTGAAAAGTCCTTTAAAAAATCAAAAATAACTTTTTGTTTCTTGAATGGTGTGATTTACATAAAAATGAAATAATTGCCGAAGAAGCAGCAAAAAATGAAAATACTGATATCCACGTTAACCCAGTTATAACTAAAGATCTTGTCACAGAAATGGCATAAATTAAAAATAAAGTAATAATTGCACAGATTGAAACACAAAAACAAGCCTAAAATAAAAATATTGTGAATAATAAAATTGAAATAAATTAAAAACAAAACTTTCGATTATCCGGATCTGTGTATAATAATTTTATCAATTTTCCGTTGATCATTTTAATTAATTAAAATCTAATAAAATAAATTTGGACAACAACTAAAAATAATAATAAAGTTGGCTGAAATTTTTGGGTACAGTCCAAATAGGCGCGAGGCCACAACGGCGCAAAGCCATAACTTGCTTCAAGATTTCCGAATTTTAACAAATTTAGCATTAAACGATTCCTCGCATCGAGCTAAAGAAATTGGTACCAAAATTAATAAGGGTCTGAAAATTTCCAGCTAGTTGTGGCTTAGCGCCGTTATGGCCGCGCGCCTACTTGAGCGTGTCCCATTTAGTTAGAGATAATTAAGAGAATGTTAGAGAACAAAAAAATATTTGGTGACAGTCTGATTAAGCCCTATTCTGTTTTATCTTTCAGCATTACTTTGACGTTGACGAAAATCGAATGCTCCCTTCCGAAAAGGCGACCGAGCTCACTCTTGCGGGGTCATGGCTCTTATGGCCACCCAGGGACTCACAAAGAGATTTGTGCATTCGACTGCGCGCCTCCGGGCGCGGACTCTCTCAGCCGCAGGTCCAGGGACTTTCCTCAGAATTTGCACAGCCGCTAAGGCCGTTTCGTGATTCCGAGCATTGAAACATACCGCCACCACGTTGCTTTCGTCTCTTCTTCTTTTACTTTATAAGCAGGATCTTTTCTCGTTAAAATATTTGACGGGAAGTAAAAGTGGGGGAGAGAAACATCAACGAGAAAATAAATTTTTTCCTTATTTTTAATTTTTTTAAATAAGAAAGTACAAGAAAAACATTTTCTAATTTATTTAATCATTTGAATGCGATTAAATTTAAAATAAAAAAATTTGAAAACAAGTTTTGTTTTATTTATAAAATTGAAATCTACGAAATGTTTACATATTTTTGTCATCAGAGAGAACTACAAGAAAACAATGAAAATAATTTTATTTAAAGCTAGCAAATTGTTAAAATGAGAGACTTACATAAAAGATATTTTTCCGTTATACCATAATTATAGCTCATTTGGCACAGTTTATTAAGTTATAAATCTAGAGCTTTTCAACACCTTTTTGCCTTTATCAGACAAAGACAAATAATATCTAATGAATAATGGAGGAGTGGCATAACGAAAAAGTACTTAAATATTTAATTCATCTTGCCCTAACGTGTCTCATCATCGGACTTTAATTTTTCATCTATTAAATTCTCGAAAGAATCTTGTTTAGTAGAACGTTTTCCCAAAGCAAGATAATAGGGCATAATTGGATAATAAAAAGACATTGGATAATAATATGACATTAATGTTGTTGGGTAATAAAGTAATTGTGCCTCACAACGATCTGTGCCTAAAATATATTTTTTTAATTTTAATTTTAAAACAATTTCTACCTTTTAAGACAAAATTGAATGCAATAATCTTCAAAATTAATAAAATAATTGCAACATTATTACAGCTGAACATTGCAATTTTTCTCACAAAATTGTGAAAATTATTAGGTAAAATGCTAAAAAATGTTGCTAACAAATGAATTTCTCTACAATTTTATACTCTTAAACGTTTCCTTGTTTTTTAAGAAGATTATTCCAAGAAAATGAAAAGTGGAATGTTTTTTTTGTTTTACTGCATATTACGCTTAATTAACTGAAACCTAAAATAAGTAACATAAAAAATAACTTTTCATTACAAATTATATCTTTAATGTAAACAAACAAATAATTTTTTTCAAATATATTTTTTGATAAATTTATAATAATAATAATTATGGTTGCCGTTTTCGATTCGAGCCGACGTCGGTGCATTTTTTCGAGCCTGATTTTTTTCGATTCGATTCGTTTTCGAGCTTTTCGTGCTGAAAAGCCTCGGCTCGCTAAATCTTTTGAGTTCGGTTCGAGCGAGGCTGGCAACCCTAATAATAATATGTATTCTTTTAATTACTTTATATCTAATCTTTTTAACTTTAAATCTTTTATTAAAAAAATATCCTTAACAGCTTGATTAACAAATAGGTATATTTTGTCAATCAAAACACAATTCTTAATAAAAATATTTCTTTTAATTTTTTTATATTTTTGGCATCTTAAGTGGTTGATTGCTTTTTTATTTATTCTAATCACTTAAAAGTGGGTTTTAGGTTATTTTTTGCTCAAAAGATGTTCTTAAAAACTTTAAAATAGTGCAAAATACTTTTATATTTTTTGTTTAAATAAAAAATTGTTAATTGACTTTTTTTAATTTAGTAATTTAAAAAAGATTGTTTGCATTTTAATTAAATATGTATCTGTACTGAAATTTTATGTTTGCAATTAAAATTCTTTGTTTTTAATATTCTTCGATAATTCCAAATTTTTACAGAATTAAAAGGTTTTCTTGAAAAGGAAAAAAATTAAAAAGACACTATTTATGTCTATTGTTAAGAGGGAAAATTTGCAAGTATTAAGTGTTTATTTACTAAAAATATGTATTAATATATCCGGTTTTTTAATAATTGTTTTGATCAGACACTTACTTTTATTTATTTTTTGTCTGATACCTTTCAAAATAAAGGAGGGATTTTTTTTGAAAAAATAATGTATCAAGTGAAATCATTAGATAGGTGATAAGAGGAAACGATTTGTCTGAAATATTTTGACTTGGCAAAAATATTTATTTTAATTTTTTAGTAAATCAAGTATTAAACATTCGGAAATATAAAAAGTATAAAACCCTTAAAAATCTTTACAAAACACGAAGAAAAAAATATTTTTAGATTATCTTTTGTTAAATATTTCTTCCAAGAAGGATAAAAAATAAAAAAATGTTGGTGCCTTGTTGTTAATAATTTTTTGTTTGCACAACTTTTCACTGAAAGTTAAAATGAACACATTAAGAACTTGGCCCTTGTTCTCAGCTCTTAAAAAAGATTTTCTTTTCTTTTTTATTTTTTGGGGCGGATTTAGAAAGGATATATTAAAGATATAAAAAGACAAGTAAAATATTCTTAAAATCATTCACAATCAGCTCCAAACAACAAAAAACTTTTACAAAAAAATTCCTCAGTCCTCAAATAATCTTAAAAAATGCAATCCAAAATTAAAAATAATTTCCTACCCTTACTTTTATTTTCGATTGTGATTTGTGTTGTGTTAATGAGTGGACAAACCGAGGCTTATGGATGGTGGAACCCGTGGTCCTATTATGGATATGGAGGATATGGAAGTTATTATGGAAGTTATGGTAAGTTAGGAGAAAATAATCTTATTAAATTAATTTTTAAATTTTTGGAGTTTTACAAATTTTCTTTAATCAAATACTATCTCAATTTCCATACCATTTCATCATCTTTAATAATAAAATATTAGATATTGGGGATTTAATAAAATTAAATAAAATTTGGAAAATCCTTTAATTTCTAAATAAAAGCCTGCCTGATTTACAATTTTAATTTAAAAGGATGGCCATACTATGGATATGGGGGATATGGTGGAATATGGAAACGTTCGGCAGGGTTTGGATTAGAAACAGAAAAATCTCCAAATTGATGATAACAATCCAGTAAAATTAATAAAATATATTTTGTGGTCTAAATTATGGAATAAATTTTGTAGATTTTCAATAAATAAAAATTTCCAAAAATATTTTGACAATTTTTATTTTAAATTAAATTTTAATATTTAACAAAAAAAAATTTAATGAAAACATAAAATTGATGAGATCAAATAAAATGGATATGGTAAAGAAATAAAATAATAATAAGTGTTTTGAAATAGTAATCACAATTATTTTTAAGAAGAGATTGAAATTAAAAAGAAAATAAAGATATGTAGATGTAATATGTGTTTAAAATTATCAAAATATCCTCTCATAAAAGAACATCCTGATCGTCAAGAAATCGAATTTGTGTACTTTCTGTACTACAACCACTTATGCCATTATTAATATTATTATTGTGTAATAAAGTTATAGAACTTTTATGTAGAGTAGATTTTCGAGAAAAGGGCCAATTGAAAGGAGAAAGTGTTGTGGAGAAAGTGTTGCCAGAAGAAAAACTGAAAAATAATTAGAATTAAATTTAAAAAAAATTAATTTTCTACTAACCGAAAAGGAGGGGAAGGAGTCATTGGTCTACTAGCTAAAGATAATTTAGCTTCTGATAATCTAGATCTACTCCGAATATTGAAAGTTGAAGCTTTCCATCCTTTCCCAGCAATTAATTGTCTAATACATTCAATTAAAGATTTAAGAGTTGAGCGATATTGTGAAGATATTAATGGATAGACAATGAAACAAGTGTTGCAATTAATTAAAGATAATAAATCTAAAAGTTCTCCAAGTGATAAATAAACAAATTGGTGAATATCATTAGGAAAAAGACCATTAAGTATAGCCAAGATTCCTTTAAAAATAAATTTTTTATTAAATTAAATAAATATGTTCATCAATGTATTTGATTTTTTGATTTTTAACATAATAATTGAATTAATATTAAAATAAAAATTTTTTAAAATTTCTAGAATTTTCCAACTCTCTTTCTGAAATGCCCCCTAATTTAATATGTATTTTAATAATAATTTAATTTTAAAAATTTACACACCTTGTGGAAATTCAGTACTGAAGAAAACAGTAAGTAATATCAACTGAAAGAATAAAGAAAAAATTTAAAAAATAAATTTTATAAAATTACAAGTATTTTAGTTGTTCTATCTGATTGTGCTGAATGCCTTCTATAAGCTAATGTTGCCCCCGAACACATTCCTTTTCGTTTTCGTCTGTTTTTCTCCAATTCATATAAGAGTGCAAGGGTAAAAAGGAGAAGAAGAATGCAAGGAATTACCTAATTAAATTTTAGAATTTATTGGATATTTTATTTATTTTGTTATTATTATTTAAACAAACATCATCATTATTTTATTATTTATTTAAAAATTTAATTACGTAAAAGATTAAATCTCTTTCATTTTTATGTCAAATTAATTAACTTGTTTAATCCCCAAATAAATACGTCAAAAACGCTTCATTTTTTAAAAATATTTTTTTTCAAAATTTAATAATAATTAATTTAAATCTTAGATTAATTGAAAGTAAAATATTTTTAATCGTTTATTTACGTATATTTAGGTATTTTTATTTATGTAGTAATTAGTTTATATATGTATATTAAATTAATCTTTAGAAAATTTTTTTAATTTTTAAAAGAAAGAAATTGCTTTTTTAAAATTAAATTTAGATAATAGAGATTAGTGATGTTCGGCAGAAGAAAAAACCCGGGAATCGGTAAACGGGAGTCGGGATCGGGAGGCTAAAAACTCGGGAAATTTTCCCGAGTCGGGAGTCGAGATAAAGAGAAAATTTGGATATTTTTGTATTTGTTTTCCCCCAAAATTAAATATTTTCAAAAAATTAAAAAAATAAGAGAGGAGATTAAATTAAATTAATTTTCTTCTTAAATTATAATTATTATTTTAAAAATATTTTTAAAATAATAATTAATTATATATGTTTTTATTATAATTAAATATCCTTTTTTTAATTAAAAATTACATCATTATTATTATTTAAATAAATATTTGTTTATATTTTTTAAAAATTTTATTTTTATATTTTATCTCACGTAATCCAAAGTACAAATTTAATATAAGATTTATATATTTAATTGGTGTTTGGCATTAAAGTGTTAAAAATTTAAAAAAAAAGTTAAAAAACAAACAAATTTTAATTCCAAAAAATTAATGTCAGAAAATTAGAAAAGTGTGTAAAATGAAAACATGTTTTTTAAGAATTTTTAAAAAATATACTATTTGTTTTTCTTTGTTTTTGTTTATTGGTTGTGCATAAATTAATCAGTTAATGTTAAAAAGGAATTTTTTTAGAATTTAGAAATAATTTAAATAAATTAAATAAACGGAAATATATTTTTTTGTTTTTTAAAATTTAATTTTAATTATTTATCAAAAAAATTTTTTTTTGTTTTTGACAGTTTATTTATTTCCTTTTTAGATTTAATGGATGAATAAACAATTAATGGACCGGAAATTAAGGGGAATCCTAATTTTGGTCAAAAAATGGATTTTTTAATTTATTTTTAATTTAAAAAGGTAATTATTATTAAAGTGAATTTTTTGGAGAAAAATAAATTAATTATTTAATTTTTAGATTTATTTATTATTAAATTATTTATAAAATATTTTTTTAAATTAATATTAATCTTCTAAATTTCCGTATATTTTTAAAATTTAATTTCAATTAAAAAATTTTTATTTTTACCTTAAAAATAATTCCAGTCATCCACAAATTTAATTTAAAGAAAAAACAAGTATCAAGTCTTTTAAATTCTGCCAATCCAACCTTTAAATTAATTTAAAAATTAAAAAATAATTTTTAGAAAAATCCCAACAGTGTAAAGTGTTATATTCTCTCCATTTTTAACATTTTTAGTAACAACAGGAATTATTGAATGAATTAAAAATGTTGGGATACACAAAATAATTGTGAAGGCAGCAACGAGGAGAAAAACGGGACTAAAAATAAAAAATATATTTTGAAAAATATTTTTAAGGAAAAAACATACAAGGCAATATTTTCGTGATTCCAAAGAGATCCAATTTGTTTTAAAGTTTTATATCGAATAAAAGCTGTGGCGACAGACAAATATAAAGTAATTGTATGTAAAGCTTTAAACAATTAATTTATTTAAAATAAAGAATATTTTTAACCCCCCCTACCTATACTACAAACAACGTGGGCTAAAAGAAAAATAATCCAAATAAAATTATATCCAACGGGAGGTTCTTCTGGATTCACTGCAAAACCAAATCTTACAATAAAAACTGTATAGGAAAACATTGTGCAAATGTCACAAATTGCAATTATTGAAAGCTAAGAAAATAAAATAATATTTTAATTAATTAATAAAAAAATTTTATATTGAGAAATTGCCAAAAATAATAAAATGTTGTTAAGGACTAGAATTTTTTTTCGGAGTTAAAAATTAAAATATATGGATACTAAATAGGTATTTATTTTTTAATTTTAAAAAATTTAGTAACAAAATATAAAATTGTTAGAAATTTAAGGATATTTTTAAAATCAAGTACAAAGACGTTCATTTATTTTAATTAATTTTTTCATGCTAATTAATTTCTTGTCCCAATTTATTTAAAATAATAAATTAAAAATTAATTTCTCTCACCAATCTATTAACAGCGCATTTTTGCATAGCTGGCCTGCTCAAAACAAAGATATGGACAACATTTGCTAAAGAGCCAAAAACACAAATAAATAGACCAACATAGCAATGAATTTGATTATATAAACTATTTAAATTTAAATTATTACTTTAAATTTTTAGTAAATTATTTATTAATTTTTTAAATATTTTTTTGTATTTCCTTTAATTTATATAATTAATTTAAAATTTAAATTTTATCCAAAAATTCTGTCTACATTTTTAGACAATTTTCTCAAAATTTATTTACTTTGAAATAAAATAGATATATTTTAAAAAAATTATTTCTTCCTTTTTTAAAAGTTAAAAAGAATCAAATTTACAAAACAAACAAAAAAAGTCTCCCAAAAATTCTACTTTTATGTGAAAATAATTTTAAACTTTTTTTTAAAAATATTGTAAACGTCTAAAAAGTAAAAAAATTAATTTTGTAAACAATTTTTAATTAATTAAAAATAATGAGAAAATTAATAAAAATAAATTTAATTTCCTTAAATTAATTAAAAAAAGTTTTTCTAAAAATAGAGGAAATAAAAACAAATTTAGAGAAAATATTATTACAAAAATAGAAAATGAATGTTGCAAAAAATACTTTTTTTAAGATAATTAGTTAAATTATTATTTTATTCAAAATAATAATTATAAGAAATATTTTGGAAATAAGAAATTCTAAAAATTATATAGAAAATAAATTTTTTAAAAATAGATTTCGTCATTACTTAATATAATTAATAATTAGTCTAAGATTAAAGAATATTTAAACAAATTTTAAATAAATTTAATATATTTGGATATATTTTAAATTTAGAAGAACTTAAGAATAGGGGGCTAAGCGTTTTGTTTATTTTTGTTAAATAATTGAATTTATTTTATTATTTAAAAAATTTTTTAACTTTTCTAAAAATAAAATTTTTAGAAAAAATTATTTTATAAAATTTTCAACAAAACTTACTTTGAAATATTCCAAAGAGTCTCAAGAAATGTAATTGTTGCACTGCTATTTAAGTCAAAAAGACTAAGCTCTTCATCACAAATCATTAATTTCATTTTTATTAAAATAATATTTTAATATTCTTTTTATCTAAAAGAGAAGAAAATATTTTAAAATAAAAATGGGGGGAGGGGAAGGGGGGGGAATGAAATTTTTTGGTATTAAAAGATTTTGGTTGGAAATATAATTTAGAAAGGGCATAAAAATGAGTCGTCTCTAAAAACTGCAAAAAGATTAAAATGGATTTTAGTTTTTTTTGTTTTTGAATTTGTTCTTAAAAATGTTAGAAAAAAGAAAACTAATTTTTATTAAAACAATTTTTCAGAATTTACGTAAATAAAATATTTAAATTTTGTTTAAGTGCAAATGATGAGTGAAGAATTTAAAAAAGTATTAAAATGAAGTGTAATATGTATGAATTAAAAAAATTATTTTTCAAAAAATTTTAGAAGTTATTAAAGAAATGAATTAAAGTAATAAATAATATAAAGATATATTAATTTAAAAAGAAATTATTATTTAATATATCCCCTCTTCACCCATTTAAATTTTTTTGAATAAATTTAATCCTTTTCTAATTAGGTCTGTGCCTTATAGAAAATAAAAGTTACTAGCTAGCTAGCCATATATTCTTTTACTCATTTAAAAGGAAAAGCTAAAGAAGAAATGAATAAAAAGGGGCGGAGAAAGGAAAAGAAATTTATTTGAAGGGCGGAATTAAAAGATAATAATAATAATTATTTTTTAAATTTTAAAATATTTTTTAATAGATCAAATTTGGGTTAAAATTAGGTATTCTTAAAGAAGTTCTCAATTATTTAATAAATAAAATTATGAGAAATTTTAGCACTTTTTTATTGTTAAAAATTAATAAAAAATTAAATTAAATTAAATTTTATTTAAATTAAATTTGGATAAAAATAGGCAAAAAGCTCGTACTAAAAAATTTTCAAAGAAATTATAGTGTGTTTAAAAATTATAGTCAGATTAAAATATAAAAGCAATACATATATCAATGAAGTCACTGATATACTAATAAAAATAAATTAAATTAATTTAGATAAATAAAATTTTATTTAAGATAAATTGAGTATAACTAGGGTTGCCGGTCCGGTCCGGTCCGAAAGATCGAGTCGGGCATGCATTTTGGCCCGAAAAAGACTCGGTCGGACCGGCCCGATAAAAATGAGGCCCGAAAAAAAGACGAACGTCGGCCCGACTCGAAAACGGCAACCCTAATTATAACATTCTTGGTGAGGGGATTTCCACCTTAGAAGCAGGGCTTCGTCATTTTACAGAGACAACGATTTACAGATTTTAGTAATTATGATTACAGAAATTCTTTATAATTATAAGATAGCCTCCCTGATTATTAGAAGTTTTTTAAGACTATTATGGAAGTATTTAAAGAGAGTTATTTTATTTTTTGATCTATATTATCATTTCATTAAAGTATAAAAAATCTAGAATGTTTAACACAATTTTAAAATAAAATTTAATTAATCTGAATTAATATAGAAAAGAGCAAAAATATTTTAAAAACAAATTTTATTTTTAAAACAGAAAGGGCAATTTGCAAAAAAAAAAGTTTAAAAAATAGTAAATTTTTTGAAAGAAAGAAAAAATGTTAAACTCTCAGAATTTCTTTATGGTTGAGTAATTATATTTAGCTAATTTTGTTTTTAGAAAGGAAATTGAAGATAAAAAGGCTTTTGCAAGGTATTTTAAATTTTTTAAAGGGAATAAATTTAGACTGTCAATATAAGGTTTTAAGATTGTTTTAATAAATAAAATTCTTGTTTTTTGAATAAAAAATAATAATTGAATGAGGAAATTAATAGGGCAATAATTTAAAATAATTAAACTATTTACTTCTTTTTAGTTTAAAAAATTTTTTGAATTAATGAATTAACATTTAAAATGTTTTTTGACACATTAGAAGGAAATAAATAAAAATTGAAACAAACAAAATTTAATTTAATAAATTCAAATTTAAAACAAACATTATTTTAATTTTTTTAATGTTTGACAATTTGGTTAGAAAATAGAAAAATTGGGATAATATCCATTTTTCAGAGATCCCCATTGGAACCAACAACGACCTACAGATTTCCAATTTCAGACATTTTACATTTTAGATTAGGCATTTAGAATTCAATCAAGTCCTCACTACCAAGGCTGGGGGTTTGGATATCCCGAACCGAAAAAAGTTGGATATCTGGAATTTTCGGGTTGGTTCCTGCTTATGGTAAGAACCTCCCAGAACCCCTTGGATGAATCTTCTCTGAATATATTCCCGTATCTATAAACCCTCCTACTTTTTTCCAAATAATTTCTTAGATTTTTGGAAAGTATTCAAGAATAAAAAATAATTTTAAAAAATTGTTTACTTAATTTGGAGAATAGAATATATTTTAAGAATAAAAATAGTTGAAAAATAACACAGATAAGAGAATTTATAATTAAAAAGAAATTTTCCAATGATTTTCAAAATTATTAATTTAAAACAAAAGTATTTTTCAATATACATATGTAAAAAATAATATTTTAAAATAATTTCCGGTGCAAAGCTATTTTTGTTTTTTTTTCGAAAAAGAAACCAATAAAAACACAACAAAAAAACAAAACACATAAGAGCATGGTCAACAACATTTTTGGCTTCTTCTAAAAAAAGAAATAAATTAAAGTGAATCCTTGGAAGAAGAAAGAGATGAGGGAATAAATAAATAAGTAGAAGAATTGAGGGAAGGGGGGAGGGGGGGGGATAAAGAGGGGGGTCAATTCATTCATTCCCCTACTTTGGCCTTATATTTTAATTTCTTCTCTTTTCTTCTCGTCATTACAATTTTGTTTTTTTTATTTTATTTTAGTCCAATAACCCAAGGGGATTAATTTTGCTATTCCGCACAATTTCTTAATCTTGTCAGAAAAATAAAAGTAAAAGCGTCAATCCACGTTGATAAAAAGGAAAAAATGTTTTTGTAGGTTTTCATTATTTTTGTTTCTTTTTTTCAAGTTGCGCAAGTAATAAAAAAAAGTAGAAATGTGCGTAGATAAAATTTAAAAAAAAATTTTTTTTTTAATTAATTATTTAAAAGATATAATTTAAAAAATTATTTTATATTGGTAATTAAAGGATTAATTACGCAAAAATAAATTTTAATAAAATTTTTGAGAGGAATTTTTGTTTTAATTTTAGTGTTTACAATTACGGTTGCCTTTTTCGACTTGTCTTTTTTTCGGACTTGTTTTGTGTGCTTTTTTAATATTTTAAAATTATTTTTTTAATTTTCTATTAAATTAATTTTAGGTAAATTAGATAATTAAATGGTCAGACATTTTTTTCGAGCTTGTTTTTATCGAGTCGGGCCTGTACGAGTTTGGCAACCCTATTTACAATAAATAAATATATTTTATAAAAATTATTTTAATTAAAAAATAATTGGACAATTATTTAAATTTTTTATTATTGACTAATATATTTTTAAATACATATTTAATTTTAAAAAAATAAGAAAAAAACTATAAAATGGATGTATTTAGTTGTTGCTAAGTAAAAATATATACCTATAAATATAATTATTTATTTTTACCAATTTCCTTTTAAAAAATTGTTAGAGACTTGTCTTGTGCTTTTTAAATATTTTAAAATTATTTTTTAATATTATATTAAATTAATTTTAGGTAAATTGGATAATTAACTTAAAACAAAATTTTTTGTATATTTAAATTTAAAAAATTTGGAATGAATTTTAATAATTAATTTAATATAAAATTATGAAATTTCGATATCAGAAAGATCAAAAAGAACGAAACAAATTATATTAAGTATGTTCTGATAAAATAGAAATTAAAAGAAAAAAAGGAGTGGAAATATATTAAATTAAATTAACAAAAAATAAATTTTTGTTGTTAAAATTGACAATACTTAATTAATAAATATATACTAATTAATGAACTAATTTAAGAAAATATTTTTTTAAATTTTATTTAATATTTTATTAAGCAAAAAATAAAAGAAAAAATAATTTAATTTATGATTTGTCTATATTTAATTATACATACTAATTTTTAATTATATTTTTGCAGATTTCAAAGAAAAATTATTTTAATGGTCGTGGCTCTCTCTAATTAATAATTTAATTTATTTCTTTATAAAACTAATAATTAAATAAAAAGAAAATTATAATTGGGACAAAAAATTATTAAAAAAATAATTGTTGGG
Source organism: Meloidogyne incognita (assembly GCA_036172945.1). Taxonomy (NCBI): domain Eukaryota; kingdom Metazoa; phylum Nematoda; class Chromadorea; order Rhabditida; family Meloidogynidae; genus Meloidogyne; species Meloidogyne incognita. The sequence continues at coordinate 4,901,947 of JARQAC010000006.1, read as the reverse complement.
TATTTATTTTATTTAAAATGAGTGGGTAGAGAGGGCAGGGAACGAACGTGCTGTCCCAACAATTTCTAAAATCGAGAATTTAATTTTTTATGTCGGCACGTTCCCTGATAAAAAAGTTTAAATAAAAAGATGGAAAAAAGTATTTTTTCAAATAATTTTTGCACAATAATATGAGAAAAATATCAAAAATTAACAGACAACTGTAAAGGAATTATTCCACGATATAACATTTAAATTATTTCAAAATTAAAATTTTTACAAAATAAATAAGTAGTTAAAAATATACAAAATTTATTTAATTTTTCTAAAAATATATTTAAAAATCTTTTCATGTTAATTAATGTTAATTACAAATGTAAATGATCGAAAAAGTAAATCTATATTTATTAAAGATATTCGGACCTCTATTGAAATATACACTAATGGAGGAAACTAATTTATTTAAAAAAGAGGTTTACTAATTCAACTAATTAGCCCCCTCAACTAATTAGCCCCCTCAACTAATTAGCCCCCTCAACTAATTAGCTCCCCCCTCCCCACACTCAGAAAGTGTGTATTTATAATACAAGTATAATTAAAATAAAAATAATTATTTTATAAAAACGTAATTCTATAAAAAAAATGTCCTCATTAATATGCCTATTCAAATAAAAAAATGAATGAAAATTACCTCTTTCTCTCAAGAGGATAACTAAATAAAACAAATATTAATAGGTGGGTAGATAATAAAATTAAGAATAAATATTAAATATTATTAATTATTCTCTAGAAGGTTTAAACTACTAAATAGAGAAAAAATAATTTAAAAAAGTTATTTCCTAATATATTTTTAATTTTTATATAATAATTTTTTGCAAAAAATTTTTTTGGATTAATTTCGGGGTTGGCGTAAGTTTTTATAATTATGTATGTATGTACATATTATATTTAATATAATTATTTTAATGATGATAGTATTTATTGAAGGGATTTATTAATGAATACCTGGAAATGAAAGAAGATATATATTTCTAAATTAATTTAAATTAAATCATTTTTAAAATTAAAAGTACAAAGAGTTAAATTAAAAAAAAATTTTTTTTTGTTATTTTTAAATAAAAAATCAAAATAGAAAAAAATAAAAACAAAATTAGACAAATAAACTTAACAAAAAAATAAGATAATTAAATTAAACAAAATTATCATTTCAAAGAATAAAATATAATTAATATATTAATATTTTTTTTAATTTAGTAATTAATTGTAAAAAGAAATAAAATAAATTAAATCATAAGATAATGTCATAAAGAAATAAAAAACAATAAAATATTCTAATTTTAATTATTCTTTTCTCGCAAAAATCAAAAATCATTTTTATAAAAATTTTGTTCAATAAATTAAAAGGAAGGAATATTTAAATTTTTTAAATTTATCAGATAAAATAAAAAGAAAAACATGTTAAAAACCTGAAGATATCTATCTCCAGTCTTTATCAAAAGAAGAAGAAGAATTCTATTTTAGAAACAAAAATTTATTTTTAAAAAAGATATAAATTGTAAATAAATTTTATTTTATATTTAAAAAAAAGAAAATTACATTTACATATTTAAGGAAGTAGAAAAAAATAAAAGGTGTCTGTGAAATACTCTTATAAATTTTGAATTCCTCCATTAATATTAAAAAACATTTTATTAAAAAAAATATAATCGGAGGATTAAATTTAAATATCAATTTAAAGACCATTTAAATTTTGAGGAATTTTAACTTAAAAGTAAGAAACCAAAAACCCAACCAAATTCTGAGAATATCTAAATTCAAAGCTCGACTTTACTATTTATATTAAAGTTAACACAAAAAATTATAAATTTTTTATTTTTAAAAAGATTAAGAATTAATTTCTTAAATAAAATAATTAATTGTTTAATTATGAAAATTTTAAAAGTACTCTTAGACTGTCAAAATCGAGAATTGATAAAATTATATTTTCAAAAAATTTTTAAATAAAAGACTAAAAGATACTAAAATTTAAGAAAAATAAACAAATTTTCAATAAAAAGAGCAATAAATTAAATTGCAAAAAAAAAATAAATTCGGAAAGGAATTGGAGATGGCTTTACTGAAAAATTTCTTTTAAAAAATTCTTTTAGCACTTGCATGATATTGGATATATATTTATAATTCTAAAAATATTAGAGAGAGAATGAAGGGAAGAGGAGGTAGTACCAGCTGTTAAGCATTCCATTAAGAAAATATAATCTAAAAAATTATTTTTAGTTTAATGATGTTTTTTGCCCTTTTATTTAAACTAAAAATTTAATGTTTGGCCAGCTTTCCTTTTATTTTAATTGAACTTTATATAAAGTACAGAAAATTATTTTGGAATTAATTTCAAAAATAAAAATTGGAATTTAAATTTGATTTTTATTGGAATAAATTTTAAATAAATAAAAATTAAATTTTTAAATTTAAAAATATTTAAACAAATTTAACAATGGCTATGTAATAATTAATATTTTTGTGTTAAGTTCAATGTCATTCGACTCGATTCTCGGACTCTTTATTATTCGAAAACAAAAAAGTGTAGAATGAGAATTAATATAAAACTGTAAAGAAAAATAAAAAACAAAAATTCAAAGTGCCTTTTATCAAAAAAACCCCAAAACAAAAAATACCAGAAACAGATTGTGTCACAAACTTTAAACTAGAGTAAGTCGAGTACGAGCGAGTTCGAGTATACTCGACTCGATCGCTCGGGTTTTTTTCGAATTTACTCGGGCTCGGAACTCGGAATCCTAATACTCGGATTACTCGTACTCGGACACTTCATACTCGGCTGACTCGGTTAAAACCGAGTATTTTTATGCCCCTATCTGCGGCGCAAAAAGGAAGATTTTTGGCTTAAGGATCTTCCAAATTTCTCAAAATTTTCGCCTGTGGCGCTGAAAAAGGAACAAATCTGGCTTGTTGACCTTCGAATTTTTTGAAAATTTTTGCCTGCGGCGCTGTAAAGGAAGAAGTTGAATGTTATATCAGAGGATTTGGACAGATTAAGGAGGATTTTGAGTTATATCGCTGAATAAGGTTACTGGATTTTAGTGATATTCGGATATTTCAAGGGATATAAGGATATAGCGAGGGATTTGGCCTTCTGAAGCTTGGGTGTTCCTACTTGGCCTTCAGAAATTCTCAAAATTTAAAAAGAGAGGGATAGAGCAACTGATCTTGTGATCCACCTGGAGCCAACATTTATCATGGGCGTATCATGGAATTTCGGCGGATTAAGAGGGATATAGGTGGATTAAGAAAATAAATGGGATTTGGATGATGATCCCCCGCATCACTGTCAATAAATGCCCAATACCCAGCACTGATGATGAATAGTCTTTAGTAAAAGTATTGTTTTTATTAAAATTATTTTAGAATACTGTTTTATAAAAATTACTCGATTACTCGATTTACTCGTACTCGAACTCGGCCTAAAAAGTTGAACTCGTACTCGAACTCGGGTTTTTCAAACTCGGATTACTCGAGCTCGGTTTTTTCCCAATTACTCGGTACTCGACTTACTCTACTTTAAACACCCTGTCCATACAAGAGTAAAGAAGGGATGGGTTTCTTTAGAAATTTTGATAACAAAATTTTTTATTTCAATTGAAATATACCAAAATTGTTTTAAAATACAAAAATATCTTTTTAATAATAAAAAAATTATTCTTTAATTTAATTCCTTTTCTTGCAAATAAAATATTTTCCCATTAAAATTTCCAGCTTTAAATAATAACAAAGAAATGACTCAAATTAATTTATTATTTTTATTTTCCATTTTTGTTTAATAATTAAATTATATATTTTTAGATTTTTTGTTTCTAAATTTGTTTTAATGTTTTTGACACATTTTAGAAAAAATATTTGTTTCCTGAATTTTCAAGTATGTAACTAAGCTAATAAATAAACAAAAATAAATTAAAAGAAAATTATTTTATTTTAAATTTATTTAAGGAAAATAACAGCTGTTATTTTTATTTTTATTAGTTATTTACCCTCTTATGTATTTTAAATTTAGATTTATATAATATAAAAATGATGTAAATAAATAAATAATTTATTTTTATTTTCAGACAAATATTTAATTTGTTTATTAAAAAATAATTTAAAAATAAATATTAAAAAAATTATTTAGATTAAGGACCATAATTATTAGAAAGTTCGAAAGTACCGGTTTCGATTCCGGTTCCGGTCTAAATTTCGGTTCCGGTGAAACACTATCCTAGCATCAATTAAGTATGTAGTAAAATTAGGATAATAATTAAAGTACTCTTTATTTATACATACTTAAATTTTAATTGATGCTAGGATTTATTTATATTTTTATTTGATACTTTTCCGTTATACGAAATCGTTAAACAAAGTCTTATTTTTGTTTTAAAACCAAATTCATTGATTTTTATCATGTTTTAAAAAAGTTACCCATGGGTTTGTAACTAAATTTATAAAAATAAAGGGAAAAACTTATTTAAAAAATGTATTTTAGTTTAAAATGCTATTAGATGTTAAATAAGAACGATATTATTGAGATTTTAATTTTATATAATTCATTTTCGCTGAGAGGATTCGAACCTCTTGCATTTTTTGCAGTCACTAACCAACTAAACCATACTCCCGCACTGAAAGGCAGGTTGCACCCTCTGCCTGTTTTATGTTGCTGTGTAGCAAATTTTTTCAACTAGGATTCATTTGCTCGTAATATTGTTCAGAATCATCGAATCACATCATTCGTAATTTATTGTGTTTTTGACCCCGAAATTATGCTTTGCTTTCAATGATTTTTCAATTTTCGGGGACTTATGTATATCTCAGGGGGTATTTATATATTTGTATATTATATTACATTTTCTACAAGAATTAAAAAAATTATCTAGGAGGATTTAAATTTAAAAACTCTCGTTGTTCTTCTATTTTTTTCATGACTGTATAAAATATTTTAAATTTTTAATAAAATTATGTAAGGGCTATAGCTTTATTGTATGCCTGAAAAAGTTTGATCTAGCTTAATTGAAAAGCCAAAAATGAATCTACGAGTGGGGACGGACTTGCTGAGTATCTCGGGATCATTCCTTTTGTTTAATTCCGGTCGAGTTACATCATTTTTATTATTTAAATAAAACCAAAAAATTATTTTAATTTAAAATCATTTATGTATATTATAAAGGGCATTGTTGCCCTTTTAATTCACGTGAACATTTAATTAAGACTTAAATTACAAAATATCTAATGAAATAAAATAATGAAATCAGTCAAAGTGCATTTTGGCCGCCTCTTTAAAATCCCTCATTAAATTTATTCATAGAAAAATAGAATAATTAAAAATTTTCAAAAAAAAATATGAATTCTTTAATAATTCTCATTATTTTTTTAAATAATTATTTATTAATATTTTGTGTTTTTACTGTAAATAATTATAGAAGTAAGTATTGTTTTATAATGTAGTGGTATATCAGTAGTGGTAAATTATCTGAATTGACTAAAACATCAAAGTTCCTCCAATATTCGTCTTTTTTACCATTCACATTTTGTCTTATCAATTGTTGACCAAATTTTACTTCATATGTCTTTTGATTTTTAATTAGAGGAAGAATTTTTATAGATCAATTATTAAAGTGAAATTTTAATGGGTGTAAATTAATGATTTATTTTTAATTAATTTTCTGTAAATTAACAAAAGTTGAAGCAATAAAGATTTTAATCGTTTTATTCAAACAGTTCAATCAACTCTTCCAAAGTTCAATGCAAATTTTGACGAATTTCGATCGAAAACTCGGCCAAATAAGCAAAATATTGGATTTAATCGGAAGATTGGAAATTGTAAATATTTTTTTAATTTTTCAAATAAAAATAATTTTTTAGCTAATTTTTTATCAACAAATTCAAAAGAACGACAGGGAAATAAATATAATTTATTGGCAAAAGCTAAAAAAGATAAAGAAGAATTTAATCATGAATTTCCATCAGAACAGCCTTGTAATTTTAGATATAATCAAATTATTTAGGTACTTTGTTCATATCCCGCCCCCACCCCTATTTGAGTCTCAGATTAATTTTCCTTCTTTGCTGTCAATCATTCATTTTCCTCTTTTTATAATGCCAATCATTTTCTTCCCTCAAATATAGAACAACCAAAAGGCGCGCGGCAATAAAGGCGCAAAGCCATAACTTGCTTCAAGGTTTTCGAACCTTACAAAAATTAATATTAAACGATTCCCCTCATCGAGCTAAAGAGATTGATAACAAAAATGACAAAGGTGAAAAATATTTCAGCAAGTAATGGCTTTGCGCCGTTATTGCCGCGCGCCCTTTTAGGTGTCCTATATTTGAGGGAAGAAAATGATTGGCATTAAAAAAGGAGGAAAATGAATGATTGACAGCAAAGAAGGAAAATTAATCTGGGATTCAAATATGGGTGGGGGGGGGGGGGGGGGGGGAAAGGAACAAAGTACCTCAAATTAATATTAATTGTTTTTGTTGGTTAAAGACAATTTATTTAAAAATATTTTTATATAATTTCCATATTAAATTTGGCCTGAAAAAAACTTTAAAAAATGCTTCAGTTCCCATCCATAAATTTTCTGGAATTTTTAATTTTGGGGGAACTGACAGATTATTCGAGGGAAACCAGATCTGTAACTTTTTGAAGGAGTTTCTCTCCATATAAACAATCGGATAAACCAAAACCCCTAAATTATTTAATTTCCATATAAGGACTGAAAAAAACAAACATTAACTCTGTATATGAAAGGAGTGCTCCGATCACATCTTTCCTTACATCCTTATGTAGACCGCCTCGGAGTGGTCAATTTTTGGTAATACTAAGGCTGCCCCCCCCCCCCCCCCTTTTTTTTTCTGTTCACCTGACCATATTGAGTTTTTTTGCTTGACATATAATTTACAATATATCATTCGAAAGAGCTGTTCGAGCTGAGTAGAATGATATTATGATCGGTTAGATTTGGTCATTCTTACCAAAATTACGAAGCTAAATCCTTGATGGACATGCTTTTAGTGATGTTGAAAAGGATTAAAACAAATGCTCATAACTATCTTTATTTAAATCGGATTTCGATGAATTTAGTAGCGTTCGACTCAGCTCGAAGAGCTCTTTCGAATGATATATAATTTGCCATAAAAAGTTTAAAAACCCGAAAAAAATAGAAATGGGAAAAAAGGGGGGACCAGCCTTGGTATTACCCAATTTTCCTTAGTATCTGATATTTGTCGTCAGATAAAGCCGAAAATTCATTTAAAATTTAAAAATAAATTTAATATTTATTTTTAAGTATATAATAAAAATAACGTAATGATCTTACTCGAAGCTTTATTTAATGTTTGTAAAATAGATAAATACAAAAATTTTGAGGAGATATATAATGCCTCAGATTATTTAATGAATCATAATAATAAATATAATTTATTAGAATATATAATTAATAAAGGAATTGATATAAAAATAAAAAGACAAATAATTCAATTATTTTTCTTTTTTGATTATAAAATTGAGGAAGAAAGAGTTGATGAAGAAGGAATTAATAAAATTATTAGAATGAAGGAACTTGATTCGAGAATGTGTTTTTGGGCAGTTAATGTTTATTTTTTGAATTTATATGCATCTTTGGATGGAGAAAATAATAAAGTTGAAAAAGTTCGAAATATGTTTTATAAACAAACAAATATTGATGTTAAACGGTTATTGAGAGAATTATTAGAAAAGTTTTGTTTTTCTTTGAATTTAAAATAATTAAATTATTAGGTAGAGGGTTTAGATAATTTTGCAAAAAAATTTGTTGGTATAAATACCTTTAAATAAAAAACACTTTTCAATCCTTGTCTTTAGAGATAGATTAAAGGGTAATAGTGTCGTTTCCAGTCCCCCTTTTTTTCCTCCCAAAGTTTACTTACATCGCATTTTCCTTCCTTCCTTTCTAAAGAACTAGAAAAAATAATCATTTTTAATTGTTTGTGGGCAAAATATATTAGTAAGGCAATTGTGCTAGAAGAAGGAAAAGTTTTCTTATTTTGTAGTACAAATTATAAGAAAAACTTGGGGAGGGAAAAAGGGGGACTGGAAACGACAATATTACCGATTAAAGAGTAATTGCCCGATTTGTCACAATTTATTAAAAAAAGGACTTTTTATTCAAAATATTTATAAATTAATTTCTTAAAATTTTCAGTAAAACTTTAAATGAAAATGAAATAAAATATATAAAAGACGGGGTTATTGGTGTTACAAAATATATTATTAAACAAATAACTAAACACAATAAAATTTTTGTTGGTGGTGGCTGTTTTGAACATTTTGGAAAGGATTGTTTGGATGAAAATTAATTTAATACTAAAGAAATAACTAATATTTTTTATTAGATTTATTTAAATAAGAAAATATTTTAAGTAGAGCCCGGAATTTCGTACCGTACCGTAATACCGTATAATACCGATACCGATAAATACCGATGAATTTAAAAATTTTACCGTTCCGTATTACCGATACGGAATACCGAAAAATACCGATACCGATAAATACCGGTAAAAATTTATCGGTATTCCGTACCGTATTTAAAAAAATTAAACAATATTTTTTATAAATAAAAATCAAAATTTAGAATCAATTAAAGGTAAAATACGATTAAGAAATATAACCGTCTCTGCTTTTCTTGGACCAATACTCATCCGACGATATGTAAAAACATCACGTGCAGTCGAGAATAATTGTTCAGATGGTACACTAGTAGCCGGTGGGCTAAGATATTTCCAAGCAGCTCAGATAATAAAGGAAACTTTTTTTGATTACTTTTCCAAAAATCGAGTGGATCAGACTTAATTGACTCTCTAGCCATTGAACAATATTCATCGATTCTCTTCTCAGGTTTGCAGTCTAAACACACCGCGTTGCTTCCTTCTTCTGTTCTTTTAAAAAGACCTATTTTCCAAATAGCCGATCCCTCTTTTGGCATTTTATACAAAAAAATTATTATTATATGTAAATACGGGATCAACCCAGAAGATCAAGACCCAGAAGGACAAGACCCAGAAGGTCAAGACCCAGGAGATCAAATGACCCAAAAGGTCAAAACCCAGGAGATCAAATGACCCAAAAGGTCAAATTCAAAATATCAACACTAAAAATTAAAGTATTGATTTGTTGTTATATTTTTATTCCGTTTGTTCTAGAATCTTTATTGTTCTAGTAAATTTTCTTCAATTTTTTTCATTAGTTTTAGATTTTCTAGATGATATAAAAAATTTTTATGCAAAAAAATTATTAAAATGGCTTCATTTGTAAAATCAGCGAAAGGTGGTGATAAATTGATTTATGAAGGTTTTATTTATGTTAAATGTGGAAACGGCAAAGACGGAAAACGCTATTGGCGTTGTGAAACTTGGAGAAGTGGTATATCCTCAACATCATCAACATTAACACCCAGAGCAGTCGTTAATTCTCAATTAGCTGGGATTAGTGATCATTTTAAGGTTATCTTTACTTTATTCGATAAAAACTAAACTAAAGAATTAAGCAAGCCTTATGGAGAAAAATCCAAGAACTTGGCTGGACAGTAAAATATAAAGATGAGGAGGAACATGGGTTCAGACTTCATTTAAAAATGTTTGCGGCTTTAACCTTTGCTGATACAGGTTTATTTGAGATTTAATTGAAAGTTTAAATAAGTTTTAAATTTAGTTGAAGTACGAAACTGGTTTCGAAAATTAGCGCAAATTTTTCTTGAAGTTTATGATGATGGCGATGTGGATGGTCCTTATGTAGCCTTCATTGACTACTTCGAAAGAACATGGGTTGGTAGAGAATTCGTGAACTCGCGCTTTCCTTTAGAAATGTGGAACAATAAAATGATTACTATTGAACAACTACCTAGAACAACAAATTCAGCTGAGTCTTGGCATAACGCGTCAGAGGAGATGGAGGAGTACGAAATCCTATTGAGTTTCTTACTGCGTGTTCCCATTATATTCACTTTTGATTTTATTTTTACTACTCAGGATTTTTAACATAAGTGATTCGAGTTTTTTTTCTAGTTTCGTTTAAATTATTTTTCAGAGTTATCTATAAATTTTATTTTTCATTTCATCTTTGTTTAAAAATTTTCAGCTTCTGTTCTACTACACATATTTTTTTATTCATTTTGAAAATTTTAGTTTTTGAAAAATTTAGTGTTGATATTTTGAATTTGACCTTTTGGGTCATTTGATCTCCTGGGTTTTGACCTTTTGGGTCATTTGATCTCCTGGGTCTTGACCTTCTGGGTCTTGTCCTTCTGGGTCTTGATCTTCTGGGGTGGACCCGTAAATACATAATTACAAAATTAACAAAAATCGGTTCAAAAAGATTTTTTGATAAAATGTTGTTTAAAGGATAAAAGTATATGATTCAAATAGTTAGGATTTTGACAATTGGGTGGCGTCAGCTAAGATGGACAAAATGTCATTTATATCGGGACAAAGTGTCATTTACAAATAGGCGGCAATTTAAATAAATTTCCCTTAAAATAAAATAAAACTTAGAAAAATTTTATCGGTCGGTATCATCGGTATTTTAGTTTTTCCGTACCGTATTACCGATACGGAATACCGATAAATACCGATACCGAAAAATACCGATCAACTTCAAAATTTTATCGGTCGGTATTCCGTATCGTACTACCGATACGGAATACCGATAAATACCGAAAAATACGGCCGTAGTACGGTACGGTCCGGGCTCTAATTTTAAGTATATTTTAATGGGTGAGGGCTAACTCGAGGAATTACAACTCACGGAACGACAAGTCACGGAATTACCAAATCACGGAACGACCATCTCACGGAATGACAAAAACACGGAATATTTTAAAAATCAAAATATACTTACAAATCAGAAATTTTCAGAATTTTTTTTAAAATTCTGTTTTTTAAAACATTCTAGTTTGTTAAAAAAGTCTTATTTTTTAAAAATATTCCGATTTTTAAAAAATTCCGATTTTTAAATTATTCCGTTTTGGTCTTTCCGTGAGTTGTCCGTTCCTCGAGTTAGCCTGGCATGATTTTTAATTAATTATAAACGTTTAATGTCTGGTAAATATTTTTTCTATCAATAAATGTTTTTAAATTGTGTCGGCTCACATAAAGACCTCAGACAGAATTCATAAATAATCTCTTTCCCTCTCTCTCATTAAACAAAAATAAAAAGAAAAATTTCTACAAAATATAAAATGATTAATTTTATTCAACAAAATTATTTATTATCAAAGCAAACACCCTCCAAATATTCCCCAATTAGTTTTGGGGGTTTAACTTTGTAAGGGGCAAAGCATTTTCATTTTTAAGTGCAGGGAAACATCGATTGGTGGTTTGTGGCTGCATTTGTCCTTGCAAAAAAAATTTTTTTCTACATTTATTTCTTCATGAGAATCATTAAAATTATTTTAAATAAAATTTTCTTCCGCTAATTGATTAAGGAATTGTTAAATTACAAAAAATTGACACGTAGAAAAGAATGATAAAATACATATTTTTTGTTAAATTTTAGAAGAATTATTATTACTATATTTTACATTTTTATTTTTATTTAATTTAATAAAGTGTAAAGAATTAAATTTAATTTAAATATACCTAATAAATTATTTTTCTTATTATTTTTCTAGATTTAAAAAATTAATTTTAAAAAATTATGGATTCAATAAGTAGTAAATCATCATTTAATTTTTCTTCAAGTTCTTCATGTTCTGATGAAGATTTTGAAAATTTGTCAACAAATTTTGTTTCGTCAGTTGATAAAGAGTCGTTAAAAGAAGAATTGAAATTTTATAATGAAAAAATTGTTGGATTGGAAGTATTTTAATTAATTAAATAATTTTTAGAAAAATAGGGAAGAAGGGGGGTGATAATGGGAAATTAAACAATATTTTGTAAACAATACCACTGGGGAATTATTTTTTTAACCTATCCGAGGCATGGGGAGGGGAATTAATCGAGTAAATACGGTATATAAATTTCAGAAGTTCATCCAAAAATATTAAAAAATAAATTCAAAGAATTATTTTAATTAAAATTCTACAAAAATTTAAACAAATTTTTAGAATAAAGTAAAAGAGAATAATGCTATTTTATTACAAATTGATGCAAAATTGGATAAATTTGTTTGTTAAATATTTAAATTTGTTTTTAAATTTAAATTTAGTTAAATTTAAATATTCCCAAAGAGGAAAAGAAAAATATAAATATTTTGCACAAAATGTCTCCTGCTCCTCAAATTGAAAAGAATTTAGCTATTTTTACTTTGTTACAAAGTAAAATTAATCTTTAAATAAATTAATTTTATCTGTTAATTATTTCAGATTGTTCTTCTGATAATTTTAAAAAAATTGTTTCTTCAGCCAATACATTTCCATTAAAAGACGAAGCAAAAATTTCCAAATCAGAGGCTGATTTATTTAAAGTATTTAATTAAATGTTTTTTTATAAAAATGAGTAACGGGAGTCTTTAATTAAGGGAAAGAATAAATATACCGTAAATACTCTAATTGAAGCCCATCTCTTGTAGAAGCCCACCTCTAATATAAGCCCATCTGAGGAGACCCATTGAAAAATATAAGCCAAGCCAAAATTTTTAAGCTAAATTTTAATAGAATTTTTTTCGGGCCAAGTATCTTAGGTCCGAGTCGGTCCATTTTGGTAATCTAATAATGTAGTACAAATAAAAGATATTCCAAATCTAATTGAAAAATCTCCTGATAAAATTTCGGGGTGGGTAGTTAAAGTAAAAGATATTAACGATAGAAAAGTTTATAAATTTTGTTTTTAATTTATTTTTAAATTTTATTAAAATTTTAATAAAGGAAGAAAACACAAAAAATATTTTGAATGAAGAAAAGGAAAATATAAATATTGTTCATGAAATGGTTCCTGCTCCTCAAATTGAAGATTACAATAAAAATTTTCCTGCTATTAAATGGCCAGAACGTAATTAAATAATTTAAAATTTATTTGGATTTTTAAAAAAGTTTTATGAATTTAATTTTAGTGGAAGTAATTTCTCTGAAAATTAGTAAAAATTATTTAGTCCCTATTTAACTAAATATTTGATAAAAAATATTATTAATAAAATATCAGATTTAATAAGAGCTGCTGGCATTAGATTAATATTTGTAATGGCTTCACAAAAATAATTTTATTTTAATTTTTAGCGGGTAGCAATCCTTTCTTCAATTTTCTACTTGGTAAACAAATATTTGATTATTCAATTTTACAAATTGATAATTACCCTTTTATCGTAAAAAATAATTTTTTTAAATTCTTAATCTTTTTTATTTTTCAAAAAAGAAAATAATTAATTTAAAAAATAATAAATGGGCAAATATTTTACTTGATTGGGGTTGTTGTAGAAATAATTGTTTAAATATAAGTCAACGAGGATTTTGTCAAAAAGGAAATGGAATTGTTCGATTACGAGATAATATTGCTAAATATTATCTTTCTACTGTTAAAAATGGTTTTTTCTTAAATTAAATTTAAAAAAATAATAATTATTTTTAAAAGGTATTAATAGATCATTTAAAATAATTTCTGAAAAAGGATTTGCTCCCTCAAAAGAAAATAATTGTTTATATTATTTTGAAGTTAAAATAATTCCTGAAATTGAAGAAGAATGCGGGTAAAGGATTTTTAAATTAAATTTTGAATTAAAAAATTTAGTTGGGAAAATTAAAAAATTTTTAGTTGGGCAGTAGAAATTGGTTTATTTAAAGACAATTCCCAACAATTCCGTGTTTGTAGTAACGGTCTATTTTGTTCAAAAACTTGTTTAAATTCTCCATATAAACAAATTCCGATGTTTGGATGTTTAATTAAACCTATGGATGTAGTTGGTTGTGGAATTTATTTTCCACAATTAAATAAAGAAGAAAATAATTCTGCTCAACTTTTCTTTACAATTAATGGAAAAAAGAAAGGTTTAGAATCGAAAAAAATATTTTTTTTAAATTTATTTTTAAAGGAAAAACAATTTTTATTGAGTTAAATAACGATAAGGAGCCTCTTGTGTTTTATCCAAATGTTAGTCTTTTTTGTTGTTCAGTTGAAGCTAATTTTGGTACAAATAAATTTCTTTACAAAATTGGGGAATTTAAGGAATGAATAAATTTTGAAAAAAAAATAATTATTATTTGTTTTTAACATTATATATATATTTGTATTGTGACAATTATTTGTTTTTAATATATCAATTTGCCTTTGTTATTTTGAAATTTTTTTAATAATTAATAAAATAAATTGAAATTATTAGTTATTTTATTAAAACAATGAAATTAATTTTTGGCAAAATATAAATAATTTTTGGAATTTATAGAAGCGCAAATATTTAGCTAAGAGTAAAAAATCCTAAAAATTCTCTTTGATACATATTAATTAAAATATTTTTAAAAATAAATTGACAGGCTTTAGCCAGCTAAAAAGCGATGAAAACAATTTTATATTAGCAGATAATTTTAGAGTTATTTAAAATAAACGACAATGATTTTTTTAAAACAAAAATAAATTTATTTAATTCCAATAGCCAATAATTAATCCAATAGCCAATAAGCTAGGATTTCTCCTTTTTACGGTCCCCTTTTTTCTAGTTTTTATTAACATATAATCATTTACCAATTAATCCAAAACCATCCAAAATATTTCTTTATGATTTTTCTAATAATAAATCCATTTTTAAATCAATCAAAGAATAATTCAAAATCTACTACTACCTCCGTTCTTTGTAATTTTTGTGGTCATTTGTTTGGCCTGTCATTATTCTTACATTAGCAGCTGAGCAAACAATCAAACTGTCACGCTAAGAAAAGAATTATTTTACGGAAAGGAGTAGAGTAAGTATATATTTACTGACCGGTATATTACATATTTTTATTTGAAAATAAAAATTAGTATATATCCCGTTGTTCCTCAATTTTTTTACTTCAATGTTACTTGAGTTATAGATTCTCTTTTTCCTTTATAATAAATTCACACCTTTCAAAAATTTGTTAAAATAATAAAATATGTAATTTATAATAAACGTATTTTTCCAAATACAGCCTCATGGGGTTGTATTTTCAACAGTCCTCCAAACTGGGCTGTATTAGGGAATGGGGCTCTAATTGAGAGAGGGGCTCTATTTTTCAACTATCCTCAAAAGTGGGGCTCTAATATTAGGGAGTGGGGCTCTAATTGGGAGTAGGGTTTTATTTCGAAAAATAGTGTTTATATTTGTGAATATTTGTGAAATGCCTATTATCAAAACCAAATAAAGAAATAGTTTGTTCAATTATTTATATTTAAGGACTGAGAATTTTGGACCTAAAATTCATCCTATAAATATTTTAACTTTTTTATTTTTATCTTTGTAATATTACTTTATCCGTGAACTTTTTTAATTATCAAATACATACTTTTTTGGGTGTGGAATTTTGCCCCAAAATTTTAAATAATTAAAATAATTCTTTGTTTAATTTTAAAAAGAAAATCTTTTTCAATTCTTTAAATTATTCTCATCTTCTTCTAAAATATATATCCATAAATATCTCTTTAAATCCACTTAAAAATTACACATCATTACATGTACTAAACAACTAAACACAATTCACAATATTTCTTTAAATAAAAGAGCAGGTCACGACGCAAAAACATTTTTAGTTGAAAAATCTTTAATACAATTTAAATGCCTTCGTTAGACTCATTACCACCTCCGGCAACAATTGCTGCCCTTAATATTAACACTAACAATAGTAATTATTATAATAACAATCGTTGGTCTAAATTACCAAAAAGTCCCCATGCTAGAATGGAATTAATTACAAAATCGAGGCCTTTTAATGTTAATAAAGCTGAGAGTTTGGATAGCAATTCTATAAAGTATTTTTTAAAATATAATTATTTTTACCTAATTTATAAGAACACATAAATTTAACTTAGAATTCAAAATATATTTTCAAAAACTGGGAAAATAATATTTAATTCCCCGAATGACCAAAAATATTTCAAAAAAATATTTTAGCGTTGCAGTAAATCAACAACAACTTCCCCGTGTTCTTTTAAGGAGGAATGATTATTCAGATATTGGTGAACTTTTAGGCCAAGAGCAATTAACAGGAAGTAGTCAAGTATTGTGTCATTATCGAAATATCTCAGCTTTATCAACAACATCCTCAGCACTTCGCCCAATTTCTTTACTTTGTCAATTAGGGTGTTGTCAACATATTTTGGGTGGTTGTTGTACTTTAGAAGATAATAATGGACATTCTTCCTCTTTTTCTTCTTCTTCCTCCTCTTCTTCCTTTTCTTCTTCCCCTCCTTCATCATCTCCTACACAATCATTAGTTAGTTATCATTGGGCAATAGCTCTTTTATGTGCTTTTATTATTTGTGTTTTTGCCTCAACATTGGCAATGTTAGTTCTTTATTGGACAAATAGAAGGTGGTAAAATAAAATTGAATAATAAATTATTAATTTTATATAATTAAAGGAGAAATGCTCATTCACGTCGCCAATTAATGTTATCAGAAAAATATTCACTTGGAATTATTGGTAGTTCAACAGCATCACAACAAAGTAGTGGAACATGTCCTGGAAGTAGTTATGGAACCCCTTCATTAATTGAATCCACTACAGCTAATGGACACATTCCGTTGGTTAGAAATATTTTTTATACTAATTTTATTTATTTTTAAAGCATTTTTATAATAATCATCAACAACAAAATAAATATTTTCGTAATTTATATACACCAACATCACCCCCTTCTTCTCTCTCCAATATTTCTCCTTCAACAGAACGTCATCGTTCTGTTGGCGGTTATTTAATTGCTGAGCCTCCACAACATTTACTTAAACCTTATCAATCTGGCAAATGTCTTCCTCGGCATGGAAATGGAGGTTTTTCTATATCACCTCCAATTATTGATACATCAACAGCTAATTCTGTATATAACCCTCCAGGAGATGAAATTTATTTTAGATCATCTTTTTAAGAAAATAGTTATTTTAAAAAATATTCTTTTTAATTTTAAATTTATTATTTTAATATAAAAATAAATTTTTTAAATTTTATACTAATAATTAGATTATTAATTTAATTTAATCTTGAATAAAAATAATTAAATATATTTATATTTTTATTTAAATTCGAAATTAGGTAATCACTACATACTTACCAGATCTATTTAAATTACCTCACAAAGATATAAAATTACTTTAGCTATTTAAAAATTAAAAAATTAAAAAATTAAAAATTTTGTTGCTATTTATTATTTAAAAAGGTTAAAATAAAAATAATAAATATAGAGAAAATTAGAAAAATCAAAAAAATGTTAAATAAATTTTAAAAAGATAACAAATTTTAAAATTTTGCCAATAATAATAATTTTTTAAGAAAAAAGATTAAAAAATTTAAAAATACAATCGAATTTCATCATAGTATAATTAATGTTTTATTATTTTTTCAAATGTGGTTGCTCATTGGGTCTGAGGAGATAGTCTACCCTTTCGCATACAATTCATTTTAATGTAGCTTAACACTACAACGAGATATCTTAACAAAAAAATTTAAATATTCCCTTGAACCAGTTAAGTTAAGTTTAAAACTTAAAATATAAAAAAGTTAACAATATTCTAATAATATTTACAAAATTCCTTGTTCAACATTTTGTTTCGATTGTAAACTTTAAGAAAAAACACAAACAACCTATTTAATATCGCCTAAAACTTTATTTTTATTTTTTTATAAA
Source organism: Meloidogyne incognita (assembly GCA_036172945.1). Taxonomy (NCBI): domain Eukaryota; kingdom Metazoa; phylum Nematoda; class Chromadorea; order Rhabditida; family Meloidogynidae; genus Meloidogyne; species Meloidogyne incognita. The sequence goes on along the minus strand of JARQAC010000006.1, from coordinate 4,884,170 downwards.
AATATTTTTTAGCCACTCATCTATAACTGAAAGACACTGAAAAAATAACATTTTAAATCAATTTAGCATTTGATTAAAATATTTTATTGGTATTTTATATTTAAAAATTTGTCACTATTTTGAAAAAAGAACTTTAAAAATTTAAATAAATATTTGCGGATATATTAAGCGAATAAAAAATTATGTAATTTAAAATAATTAATTTAATATCATGTGTTTTTCTAATATACTTTAAATAACCTATAATATACTTTAAACACAGGAATATTTTCTTTCATAATACATAGTATTAGGCTTCAGTTTTTTAAATGCACAATTTTTTCCAGACTAGACCATCTTTTTTGCATTTTATTTATTTTTTAATTTTTATTAGAACTTATGAATAAATTAGACTCTTATATAATTTTTAGTCAATCAACCCTTTAAATCCAATAATAAGGGGTCCTCAGATTGTATTTATTGTTGTGTATATAAATAAAATTGCATTATTAGAGACTTACAAAATTTAATTTTTGATTGCCAACAATTAAGTTATTTAAATATTAATAAGAAAATATAAATATTTAATCCGTTAAATTTATCTGCAATTATTTACATATTTTATTTTTCTTTACTTCAATTAATATTTTTAAAATTTTTTCTTTATGACAAATTCTCTTATACATATTTACTTAACATTTTTTAAAATATAAAATTCTAATATTTTTAAATGCTAAATTTATTTAAATGTTATTAAAAGTCCTACCGAACTCCTGTACCTATAAAAGGCTTGAAAATATTTTTAAATTAACAACAAACAAAAAAAAACTTTTAATTAAAATAAAATAAATTTAAAAATGGCCTCCCAAAAATTTATTTGCTTTTTGGCTATTTCTTCAATTTTCTTGCTCGCTATGTTAATGCCGGAATATACCAATGCTGAGGTAAGAAAATTGATTGGATAAAATATTTAGGTATATGTTTTTATCATGTCAAAAATAATTTTAATTATTTTCTTTTAATATAAAGTAAATTACTGAATTATTGTAAGAGCGAGGTAAAAGTTTAATCCCGGGCAGGCCTGCGACCTCCTGGTAGTTGTTGCTAGGTGCTTTCGCTCACCACGTACAGATGATCTACCGATTGAGCTTTTAAATGCTAGCCAGCTGGATCTTTCTCTTCCTTACATTTATATAATAAACATTTTAAAATTTAATTAATATGAAATAAATTTTAATTTTTATATTAAAATTTAAAAAAAATATTTTTATAATAGATTTAATTCAAAATTATATTAATAACAAATACTTAAGTCACCTAATCTTTAAAAAATTATTTTTAGACTTGTCAAGAATGTTTTGATAGTCTTTGTGGCCCACCTTGTCGTTCTAGTTGTGATGCTTGTCAAAATTGTCAAGATCTTAATTTTAGACGGTAAATGTTCAGCTCGCTGCCTATATGTCCGCAAAGGGATTTTTGCAAAAAACATTTTCTGCTGCATTCTTCTCCTTTGCCTTACTTTCTTTTGATTGGTTGACGGCTTGGCGTACCTTCTTTGTGGCGTAGGTCATGAAAAATAGTTATTTAGAATTGATCCTATTTAAATAGAGAAATTTTAGCTTCTTGGCCTTCTTTTCAAGACTTCGCTTGTATTACAAAAGAAAGATAAGCAAAAAATTTTATTATAGGAAAATCCTTAAATCTTTACGGGGTTTATCACGAATTACATATTTTAGATTTATATTTAACAAGTACGCCAAGCTGTCAACCAATCAAAGAAAAGTAAGGCAAAGGAGAAGAATGCAGCAGAAAATGTTTTTTGCAGAAATCACTTTGCGGACATATAGGCAGGGAGTCTAAAATTTACCATTTTAGAACTCGATGTAGTGGCGCTTGCGCAGGATTTAGCGGAACAATTGGTGTTCCTGATTGCCAATCAGGTAAATAAATGATCAATCAATGTGAAAAAAAGAAAAATTGTTGGAATAAAAGAAAATATTAAAAATTAATTAAAATATTAATTTAATAATTATATGTAGTATTTAAATTAAAAAATAAAATAATTTTCTTCTATTCCGATCTTTATCTAAAGAGTTACAACTGCTAAATCTTAACAATACCTTTGTGAGCATCGGCATTTAGTGTAATCTTATAAGAAAAAATAATCCGTAAAACGGCAAAAAAATAATTTCCTCAACTCATTTTCATTCTTATACACACATTTATTCAAATATTCACTTCTTCTAAAAAATGCAATCCTTTGTAAAAAAATTTTTTTACCAATCGAAAGATTCAAAAAATTCCTGTAGATTGATTTTAATAAATTTACAAAAAAATTTTTTAAATAAAATCCAATCATCGAAAATCCAACTAAGAATCAACGGTAACTATTTAAAACAACTTGTCTAATTAAATTAAAAAGAAAGGAAAATATCAAAACATTTAAAAATTAGGGTTTTGTAATGCCAATTTACTTAATTATTTTTATAATTAATTTAAAAAATATTTTGTCCTTCCTATTGAATTGATGAATTAAAAACAAAAATGAAGAATTTATTTTTTAACATTTTTATTTAAAAAATCACAAATTATTTTTAAATTAATAAAAATTAATTAGTTTATTTATTATTTTCTTTTATTCCCTTCTTCACTCACATTAATTAGTCATTCATTTACCCCTTAATTAAAAATATGAAAGATTTTAAAAAATTAAAAATAAATATTTTACACGCAAGGAGGAATAACCAACGTTCCATGAAATCCACGACAAGGAGTTCTACATTGAGGTTTGAAATTGATATCTTGACAATTTTTACAAGCAGAGCAGCTAGCGGTGCAGGGTGGGCTACAGACACGATTGAAACATGCTTGACAACTCTAAAATTATTTTTTTTATTGAATTAATTTTAAATATGTCAGAAAACAATTTAACTGTAAAAATAAATAAATATACAATTATAAAAAAAGTTTAAAATTTACTCTTTTTAAAAAAAATTATGTATAGTTTTGTAATTTTTGTTCCTGCATAATTCAAATAATTTTTTGATAGGGTAAAAATATTTTTTATATGGAAATCCAGGAGATATGGAAAATCCATCCAAGTTTCTCCCTACCTCAGCATTGGTATATCCCGGCATCAACACAGCAAACAATAAAATTGAAGAGACAGCCAGAAAGAAAATAGTAAATTTCTGAGAGGCCATATTTTTAAATTTATTTTTAAAAATTAAAGTTTTTTTGTTTGTTGTTAATTTAAAAGCCTTTTATAGGTGCGGGATTTTAATGGCATTGACGAATTTTAAAAGTTTATTTGTCAAAACAAACATTTTTTCTAAAAATTTTTAATCCATCATTTAATAAAAAGTGCTTGGTTGTACCATTATTTTTAAAATATTTTTTACTAATTTTTTATTAAAACTTTTATTTTTTTATTTAAATTAGTAAGGTGTTTTTAATGAATTAAAATTCAAAACTGTGTGGTGATCAAGGTCAAACAACTAAATTTTAACAAGCAAAATTCATCACACGTTTAGTAATAAATAAAAAAACACTCAGAATAATATAATTAAATTGCTACATTTAATTGAATAATTATTTACCCAATTTTTTATTGGAAAAATCTTTTTCCCAAAATTATTTCATTGTTAATTCTAATTTATGTTAAATATTTAAGTTAAAAATAGTTTATTAAATAATTCTAACTACCGTATAACCTGTATTAGTTGCCCTCCCTCAAATAATTACCCCACTTCCATTAATTACCCCATCCAGTGATAGCTCGAAACAATAAGTACCCCCAAACAAATGCCCTAAAACACGTTCAAATTTCAAACCTCGTATAATTACCCTCCCTCGATTAATTACTCCCTCCAGCGGAAGGTCGAAACAATAATTACCCATGGTAGTTATTAAAGGATATACGGTAATTTTGGACTGTTAAATTTGTTAACCGATAATTAAATATTTATGAAAATTCAGTTAATAAATTATTTCCTTATTTAAAATACCTAATTATGTAAAATTTGTCTCTAATTATGTAAATTTGTCTAATTTTGTCTCCCTATTTAATTTTAAAATAGAAAATATTTTTTTCTATAGAATCTCTAATTTCTTTTTCATGATGAATTTAATATAGGTACCACTTCAATTGCCTAATCTCGTGAAAGATGAATTTATTACTTTAATTTTATTCATAATTTATTAAAAACATTTACAAAAAAATGCTTGTTTTGTTTATCATTTTTAATCTTTTATTTCTTTTCTTCATTTGATTTCCTTCCTCAGACACATTAAGCTTGGATAAACGGTTGTGCAGGAGCATACTGAGGTGGGGCACCATATGGTGGAGGGGAAGGTGGTGGAGGAGGAGGTGGAGGTGCATATGTTGGTGGAGGAGCATATCCATAACTTTTAGGTGGAGGCGGTGGTGGTGGAGGTGGCGGTGGAGCATATGTCGGCGGAGGAGCATATCCATAACTCTTCTGTGTTGGGGGTGGTGGTGCATATGTTGGTGGTGGAGGCGGGGGTGGAGGAGGTGGCGGAGGAGGTGGAGGTGGAGGAGGTTTGTAGTAGGCCGGTGTTGGAGGAGGTTGTGTTGGAGGAGGTGCATATGTCGGCGGAGGAGCATATTCATATTTAGGCGGAGGAGGAGGCGGCGGTGGTGGAGGTGGTGGAGGTGGTGGCTGAAAATTAAATTATTTTAAATAATATTTATTTATGCCCTTAGGTTCAAGCTGAGGGTGTAAATGTTTATAATAATTTTAAAATTATGTTATAGAAATTTTATTAAGTTCCTAGTTTTTTTATTTTCTAACTATTTATAAAATCAAACAAAAGACAATTTATCAGATGCCCAATTTATTTTTTATCAATTTATTTACCTGATAGTTTGCCGCACAATATGCCACAACAAGTAAGAAGGAAAGAATTGAAAACTTCATTTTTTAAACTAATTTTAATTGATATATATTTTATCTAATTTTTTCTATACTTTTATAGCAATTTTAATAACATTTAAATCAATTTAGCATTTAATAATAATTTAATATTTTATTGGAATTTTAGAAAATGGTAAGTGTGAAGAGAGAATATTTGTCATTATTTTAAAGAAAAAGAACTTTAAAAATATTAATTTGAAGTAAAGGAATTTGCGGAGAATATACTATTTAAATTACAAAAATTAAGAATAAAAATATATAATTTATTTAATTAATTTAATAAAATATATTAACAAAATTAATTTTTAGTTTTATTTTTTTTAATTAATGGAGAAATTAATTTGAAGCTTTATAATTTAAAAATCCAAAAAAAATATTTTTATTTTGTCCACATTTATTTATTTTTTTATTTAAAATATTTACGGACTAATAACATTTAAAATTTATATAAAGAATTATTAATTTGTCATTCATTCGGGAAATTACTAAAAGTAAATGTTAATAAAATTAATTTTACGCTAAGACAAAAATTCAGTAATCTTTTTTGTAATGCTGATTGCTAAATAAATAAATAATAAATATTTAAATAATTTAAAATAAAAATAAAAGTATTTTTAAATAATAATTTTAAATAATTTCTCTCAAATATTTGTTAATAATTAACAAAAAATCTTTTAAAAACTATTTTTAAAGTCCTATTTTCTACTTAATTAAATCTTCAATTATTTCTATTTTAATGTAGGGATGATTGAAAATACTAAAGATGGGTGCCTAGGCGATCTCCTCAATTTAGGATATTTTTCGTTATATTTCGACTCCAAGATATCTAAAGGTGGCGTTTGAAGGTATATTTAAGGATATATAGAATTTATTTTTATTAATTCCTTAAAATTTTTTATACATATAATTGTATAAGATTATCTTTAATAATTTCCAATATTTTTCAATAGTACTTATTATGTATTCAAATTAGAGACCGGATCGATACGATATATCGATAAAAATATCGATATATCGGTGTCGATATTATCGATAAACGAGACCGATATTATCGATCGATAAATTTTTTCGAGACCGATATTATCGGTCGATAAATATTTCCCCGTCGTTTGTACAACTTTCCCCGTCATCGGTACAACTTCTCCCGACGTTGGAACAACTTCCCCCGTCATTGGTACTACTTCCCCCGTCATTGGTACAACTTCCCCCGTGATTGTACAACTTCACCTGTCGGGAAAAAAATATCGAAAAATATCGACGATATTTTTCGAGACCGATATTTTTCGAGACCGATACCGATATTATCGATCGATAAATTTTTTAAGTTTTTCGATATTTTTCGAGACCCGATATTTTTCGAGACCGATACCGATATTATCGATCGATCACTCGAGTCCGGTCTCTAATTCAAATGGCGGCATTCCTCATTTTGCTATTTTTAAAATAAAACTTAGAATATTAGAAGATAATTTTAATTAAAATATTCATTTTAACTTAAAACTAGACATCTTGTCCTAAAAAATTAAATAATAACTAACACGATATAACTAACACGATATTTGTCAATAATCTATGTTAGTACATTTGTTTGAAATTTTGAATAATACAATAAAAGAAATAGAGTAAATTCCAAAAAAAAATATTTAAAAAATTAGGACTGTTAATATTTTGAAATAAAAAAATATTCTCAAAAATTTAAATAAAAACAGCCCTATCGAGTAAAATACAAATGATATGCAAAACCAAAAAATTTTAAAAATAAAAAAACTTTTAAATATCCCAATTTTTTACTTTCCCATCTTTAAAAATCCCATCTTAAAAAATCCAAAAAATCCTTATAAAGGACACAAATTTGGTTCAAAACATTCTCTTTAACTTGTTCACTCATCATTTCAACTTTACAAATCATTTTAAATTTAAGGGTGTGCGCATGTTGTAACGAACTTTAAATTAAAAATAAAATGTATTAGATATAGAGGATTAAATTGAAAGGCTTAAATAATTTTAAATTAATGTTTTCCAATTTTCTCATATAGAAATTATTATTCAACCTTGAGTATTGCGAACAGTCTGATGAGTATGATGTCGATTGTTATAACCATGTTGTAATGGCATAGTATAACCTTCGTTATATGAGGGAACATTAACGTTTTGTTGTGAATGATTTGGTAAAATTTGGTTTCGATTAAATTCAAGGTTTTGGTGATTAGTTGGTAGTTGCATATTATGATCAACAGGAGATATACTAGAATTTACAGGGTGCTGAGGACTGAAAAAAGAATCTCCAGTTTTCTTTTTTGACAAAATAGGACCAAGAGCAAAATTAGATTTAAAGAGCTGAACAATTGGTAGGCGTCCTATGTTGTTTTGATCACTTTCTTGATCATTCAAATTTGGTATAATTGGAACTACTTCCTCCATGTTTTGTTCTAAAGTATTCATCGGGTCCCATATTTTCGGAGTTTTTGCAGTAGCATTCTAAATTTTAATTTTTTATTTAATATTTTTAAAGAATTTTTAAAAAATTATAATTTAATAAAATAAAAGTATTTTATTAAACTTTTTTATTTCCATTATTTAAAAATACTTTGTTATGTTCATTTTCATGAAGAGTAAACGTTGGAGGAATTTTTTGTTCAGACAAAATTCTGCTATGGGCTGGAACAAACTCTTCGGCATCAGAGCTCAATCCATACATAATAATTGGAAGTTTTCTCTCCTTTGTTTGTTTTGAAAGTTGGTTAGAGCCATTATCATCGTTTGTCGATAAACTATCAGAACTAATATTTCCAATTCTATGTAGATATATTAATATTAAATACCGTAAATGCTTAATATAAGCCCTGGGCTTATGTTTTTCAATGCGTTTTGGGGTGGGCTTATATTGGGGTGGGCTTCTATTAGAGAGCGGACTTTTAATTAATAGGTTTCCTCGGGTGGGCTAATATTAGAAATGGGCTTATATTATAGCAAAAAAATTTTTACTTTTCTTTCTGGATCCATTTCATTTTTTTATGTTCATCAATAACATTCTGAATTTAAAAATTTATTTGTAAAAATATTTTAAAATTCCTTTAAAATTAAATTTTAAAATATTTACTCTGTTTTGATTATTTCTTGGATGCGGAAGAACATAAGGACCGTTTTTACTAGAATTTGAAGTATTTCCAGAATTTGTAGCATTCTTTTTTTCGAGCGGAGCAGCAGTTGGACCTGCATAATTGGATTTAACTTTTCCTTTTTATATTTATTTTTAATTATTTTATTTTTTAAAATTAAATAAAAAAATATGTACATGTGTATTAAATTATTATTATTATTAATATGTATATTAGATTAAAAAAATAATTTTATTACCACTTTTCCAAACAATATAATTTTCTAATTCTTAATTTAAAAATTAATTTTAATATAAATTAATTCAATTTATTTTTACTATTTGGCTGCAAACTTTGTTCATCCCCATCAGAATCTTTTACTAATCTGCTGCCTTCTTCCGAAAGTTGAGGAGAACTAGGAGGAGACGAGGGACTTGCTAAAACAGCTTTAAAAGTTTTTTGTTTACTTTCACTAGCTTTATCTTCGATATATCCTTCAGAATTTTCGAAACAAATTAAAAATAATAAAAATAAAATTCCATAGAATTTTAAATAAATCATGACAAGTTTAAAAGAATTCTTCAATAAATTCTTTTTTTAATCTTCTTTAATTTCTAAATTTATTTAAATTAATTAATTTAATTAAATAATTAAAAGGAATATAACAATTAAATGTAAATGAGTAAATGAATTTAAAATTATAAAAAGTCTTATGAATTAAAATTTATTGTTGAGAGGGGAGGGGAAGGGAGTGGAGAGGGGAGAGGGGAGAGACATCCGAGAGGGGAGAGACATTCATCCCTTTCTCACCCCCCCCCCTCTGTTTGAGGGTGAGAGTGACAGCTTTTATTGTTTAAGCGCGCAAATTGATTAAATAAAATTTAAATTTAAATAAAATTAAAAAGAAAGTTTTTATAATTAATTAAATTATTTAAAATATTTATAAACGATAATAATACCAGAAATATAAATTTTTTATGGACAAAGAATATTAATTATTATTATTTTGACAAAAGAGGATTATTGTTAGACTTAATTTCACTTTTTGCAAATTGCTAAATAATTAATTTTTTGGAAAGAATTTGCCCCTAAAATAATCCATGTTACCATACGTATACGCATAACATCTTAAAAAAGTTTTGGGACTTTTGCAATCCAGTGTGTGTATGTATCTTTTTAAAATTTTTAGAAATTATATGATTTTTTGTTTTTTATTAACAAAAAAAAGTTAAATTAGTAAATTATATTCCATAAAATCAGAATTAGCTAGTTTATAGTATTATCTTGATAGCACAGCTTTCTATATTAAGGCTGCCAATTTGGTCTAGGAGGATGTGTTTTAGCGAAGTTAGCCTTTTATCTTCTATTAAGACCTCGGCTTAATTCGATCTCGAGGATAATTGTATATTTATTTTAAATAATTTTTTTCACTTATTTTAAATTTACATACATCGAAATTGATTTTTCATTTAAATTTAATTTCCTCCTCTAATAAGTGCGCAAATTGATTTACTATTCTTTTTAAAATTAAAAAGTCAATAAATTTAAATAAAATTTAAAAAAATTATTAAATAAATAAATAATTAAAAATATTTATAAACAATAATAATACTTTTTTGGTAAATATTTTTTAATACAGGGAGTCCAGAAATGAAAATTATGACTCTGGTAGAGCAGAATCCGAAGAGCAATTTCCAATAATGCATATAAACTGTTGGATATTAAATAATATAGGTAGTGATGACGGAGTCGGTTGTTTTGATAATGATTTAATGATTGTAAAGCATAGTATATGTAGCTATTTAATTCCTAAGCTGTGCACGAGGCGGCGTGGTGTAGCACGGTGTAGCATAAGTCCGGTCTACTGAAGATTCCCTCCCAGCCGCAGATTAATCTTACATTAGTAGAGAAACTAATGTCTCTCTCTAAAGGAGAGAAAGAATTATATCAGCTGCTATACTTGATGGATAGGGATGCCAAAATGGACAGACTTGAACCGAAAGATTGAGTCGGGTCTAAGATATTTCTTACTGTATTTTATTCATGTTTTTGGTAATTTTTTGTATTGTAGTCCCCATTGTATCAATAATTTGATGATTTTGTTGAATTTATTTTAAAATTTTTGTTTTTCATTTTATCAACTTTTCTACAAAAAAAATATAAATTTAAATAAAGAAACAAAAGAATTATTAAACTTATATTTAAAAAAGGGACAATGCAGGTTCTTAATTAAAAAAATATTGCCCCCTCTCATTTTCCATCTTTATTATTTTTAAAAAATTTTATACAATAATTTTTATTTTTTATATATTCCCCACGCAATCTTCCTCCACTTGACAGAAAAAAAAAGCCGCGCAATTTCTTTACTTGATTTTTAAAAAATAATACAAAAAAAGCTATGTATTTTACACCTTTCTTTTATTATTTGCAACATTTTTTAAAGCATTTTTGTTTCTATTGTCATCACTAATTAAAGATTATACAAAGAGAAAAAAGGAAGGTTTAGGTTATTAAATATAAGAATATTTACATACTTTTTTCTATATAAAATTCTTCTTCAAAAAATTTCTTTTAATGAATTTTCCAAATTTTTATTCCTTTAAATCTTTTCTTAATTTAATTATTTTATTAATTCAAAAATTTAATCAAGTTGAATTGTATATTACTTATGGGGTAGGAGGAGGGGGAGGAGGTGGAAGTGGTTGTTGTACTTCTTCGTGTTGTCTTTTTAAAAATCAAATTTACTCAATGCAAATGCCTAATAATAATTGTTGTAATTGCAATCCTTTAAGGTATTTTCTATTAAATACCCCTCTCCTTTAAAATGCTGCTAGATAAATAAAATAATTAAAATAACAATTGATATAAATAAAGTAAAATACTAACCTGTAATCCGTAAATAGAGACTGAAAAATAGAATAGAGGATGTATGAAACAGAAGATTGAACGCTGGAAAATAAAAAGCGGAAGTCGGTGGAAAATGATGAGAACAAACAAAAACGAGGAAATCAAAATACTTCACAAAATCCTTCTTATTTTTAAGACAATGTTCTTCTTCTTGTTGTAATAACAATAATAATAATGTTGCCATTACTTCTTCAAATTTTTGTTGTTCACAAAGTTCAACAACAAATAACAATTTCTATTATTTATTAAATGGATGTCCATTATCATCCTCTAAACAACCACCAAATCCATCATCCCTACCTATATATTATTTAATAAATCCACAACGACAAATACCCTATGAAAATAATGTTGGGTATACTACAAGTAATTTAAATAATCAACAACAACAATTACAACAACCTTATAATAATTTAATTGATAAATTAAATATAGGAAGTTATTATCCGATTGGAGGAGGAGGAGCAGCTATTATACCTCAATTTCCACCTCCAATATCTAATATTCAAATACCTCCAACAGTTTATATTATTGGAAGTTTGTTTTTTAATTAGTTAGAGGGTTGCCCCCTCTATTTCTTCCTCATAGACCTCATAGTATACATAGGGTTAGTTAATATAACAGATTAAAAAAAAGTCCCAAAAGATAAACACGTTCTGTTCGACAAGTTTCAATAGTGAACCGCCTAACGCCGATTTTCTCTAAGTGTCCGATTGGAGGAAGAGGATGTCTACCAAATCCAGACACCCTTTAACCATTTCTCCCACCCACTAATTTATGGCCTACAAAAAAATAAGGACTAGCAATATTAATTTAAAGTCCCAGGCCATAAAAATTGCCGATTCCTCCTTCACAAAATAAATTTTAAAAATTTATAAATTAGATAATCCATTATCTGGGATAGAAGAAAAAGGAGAAAATACAACTACTAGTACAACACAAAAAATTAAAGAAACAACAATTTCTTTTTCTTCAAGTAGTGAACTACCACCAGCTGAAAATAAAAGTGAAGGAGGAAATACAACAACAGCAACAGAATCCACAACATTAAGCACAACAACAATAGAAGAAATAAAAGAGCAACAACAAAACACAACAACAATAATTACAACAGTTACGACGACATTAGGAGAAAACGAAACAAAAATAAGCAATGCAACAGAACCTGTCAAAGTTGAGAAAAGAAATGATAATCAACAAGGTAGAGGAGATACAGTAATATTTTTTAAATAACCAGAAAAAAACAGAAAAAACATAAGAATGAAATCTGAAATTAATAAGTCATAAAAAATGATTTGAGAAAAAAGTTGACCGGCAACCGGAATCGAACACATGCCTATTACCCATCTTTGACCACTAAATCCAGAAACCCTTTACCGATTTAGCCATCGCAACGACTGTCTTAAAATTTTATTTTAAAGAACTTAAGCCCCTCAAATACACGGTTTAAATGCTAAAAAAGGGGGATTTTTAAATAAAAAAATTAAAAATTCTAAAAAATTAAAAATTAAAGAAGAATTGGAATATCCAGAAGAATCTTTTGAAAACGATGAAGAAACAAAAATAAAAAGGAATAAAATTAAAAAACGAAGAAGAAAAATATTAGCTACAAAAACATTTAATAATGAGGGAAAAATGGGAAGGAAAATAAAAAGGAAAAGGGTAAAACTCTCCAAAGAAATTTTTTCAAAAAAAATATTTTATTCTTTCAGAAACGTATATTATCAACAAAAACCTATCCTTTAATAAATAAAAAATGTAATTCAAAAATCCTTGCCAAAGCAATAAATTATGCTTTAATTGGTGACAACCTTTCAATTGCTAAAAGATTTATTCGTCGTTCTGTTGAAAGAAAATTTGAGGGGGAAAAGTTTAAAGTTTTTTGTAAGGAAGAAGAAAATGGGGATTTTAATAATTTAATTGACTTTGAAGAAGAAAAAAGAAGAAAATTTTGTCAAATAACTAAAGGATTAATTACTTGTATTGTAATTTTTGATTAAATTTTTGAAAAATGTTTTTGGCAAAAATCAGAAAAAATATTAGAGAGAGGTAAAATTTTAGACTCGGTCATGCCTCAATCCCGCATCCCCCTAGCAATTATTGTGAGGCGCTTTCTTTCACCACGTACAGGTGTTTCTTTTTAATAGATCTTAAACCCCCTCCTAGTAAATGTTTCAAATGCTAGCCAGCTGGATCTTCTTATTTTCTTTTCAATATAAAACAAAAAAGAATAAAATTGGGATGAAATGTCACTCATAAATTATAAATATTTTAGTCAAAAGGATATTTTCTTGATTAAACGCCACCAAGAGCTTTTCCGGTTACAGGTTGTTAATGGAAATGAATTCAAGTCTATTCCCGGAGTGTCAAAAATATTTGCAACCGAAAAAAATAGTGAGTGACAACTCCTCCATAGAATTTAATTGTTGAGTAAAGCAAAAAATGGGATGAAATGTCTCGTCCTTTCAATAAATTAAAAAATAAGCAAAATTGACTTTAAAAATGATTTTCTTAAAATATACTTTTTTTAATCCAATTCAATCACTTCTGGCTCATCTTTACTAGAATTATTTGAATTATTGCTACATCCCTGTCCATTAAAATCAAAATTGTCTGTTTCCATAATTCTTTTGTGAATTTCCTTAAAATTAAAAAAAGTCTTTTTATGAAGTGGGATGAGTTATCCCTCCGGAAATTTTTTTGAAATATTTTTTTAATTAAAAAAAACCTCATCAATCATATCTTTAAACTCCATATAAAATCGTTTAATCATTGCTGGTGTTTTTGTTGGTATAATTTGGGCAACAATATTTTCATCAGCATCAAATTGAATTAAAGCTTAAAAAATTTTTGTCAAAAATTTTAAAAGAAATTTTTAATTTAAAGATTGGTAAGAGTTAACTTGATGTTAACCATTTCAAAAAATTATTTAAAAATTTTTGCAGGCACAGAATTTGGCGGACCTTCCTCAAAATTATTTTAAAAAATTAAAATAAAAAACCATGAAAAATAGCCTGCTTCTCCGGGGGTAACCATTTATTATTTACATTTTTGTGTTGCTTTTGTAAATTAAATGAATTTTGTGTTTTTGACAAAAATTCCAATGCGTCAACAAAAGAGTATTTCTGACATCCTTCAAAATTTTTTTGTTGGTCTATATTTTGAATTAAACGTTTTGTATTTGCTTTTAAAAGTTGTTGATTTGTTACCATTTCTCTTAAAAAAATTTTATTATTAAAAAATTTCTGAATTTTTATTTTAAAAATTTCTCAACTGTATTTTAACTTCGCAGACAGTTTTCCCTTCCAAAACAGTAATCTCTTCTTCCATTGAATCATCACCAACATTTACATATTTTGCCATATCAACAAATTGATCGCAAATTTGACGCATGTCTAATGGACATTTAAGTTTTTGACGTTTTGGTTCTTCTGCCGGTTGTGGGAAGACTCGATGTTGATTGTTGACTCTTAAAAAGTTTTTTTTAATTCCAAAGATTAAAGTAGAGGAAAGTTTAGCAGACAGAACAATTTAAGGGAAGAAGGGGGCTTTTTCAAGATTAAAGCAACAAAAATTTGCAGAAAATCTTTAAAATTTTAAAGACAACGGCAAAAAAAGTCAAAAAAAGTTTATGTACACAATTAACGTATATTTGATTTAAAACCCAAAAAATCCCTTAGATTTAAAAAACCTAAAATAGAGATGGCATGTTTTGCAGACTTTTAATCCAGTTACTGAATATATTTTGTTTGTTACTTCTTTACAAACTTGACAAATTTCTTCCGTCACTTTTTGAGAAACCTTTTTGGAAGCAAACATCGTATCAGAATTACTTTAAAAAATTGCAAAAAATTTTCAAAAAAAATTCAAAACAACCTGTCAGTATTATCGTCGTCCGAAGATGAGAAAGAACAATTTGCCTCAATATCCACATACCTTTTGTAACCACATTTATAATTTTGTTTCTTTTTAGTTTTGTAGTAGTGCTCAACAAGTAAGCCAAGCGATTTATGAGGAATCTTTAAAAATAAATTATAAAAGGATTAGAAAAATTTGAAAGATAAAATTTATAAAACTCTTAAAAATTGCTAAAAATTAAAAAACCAACAATTTGACGAACTCTAGCAAAATTCTTTCCAAAATAAGTAAAAGCATTACGAAAAGCATAAGCATCATCGTTGCTGAAGTCTCTAGTAAAAATGTGCTTGTTATGCAATTCTAATCGAGATTTTTCAAAATCATAGTCTGATTTGTATAGAATATAGAGAGCCTTTAAATTAAAAAATTATATTTTATTTGGGTAAACCCGAATGCTCGTATTTTACATATCTTATTCCAAAGACACAACGGTCCAAACTGACTGGTCTAAATTCGGCATAAAAATGCTTAAATACGTGTCCCCCTAATAAATAAAGTCCCTTGGTGAGGTGAATTGAAGGACACTGAAATGTAAGGAATCTCAATCTGATGACCTTAATTGTCGGTTTCAAAGTCGGAAAAATGAAAATCTTTTCAAGAAGACATTTTAAGTTTACCCTGTCAGGTTCAATTCCAAAATTTGTATAAGCATCAATACAATAATTAGCCACTTGACTATCATTAATCATTTGATGCTTTTTCCAAAGACATAGATCCGTTGGATTTTCACTATTAGAATTCTTATCTCCATTAGGTTGAGGAAGTGAAAGAACTTGAAAATTTGATCCAACTCTGATTGCTGCCTTTTTTGGTGAATCTAGAGTATTTACTGCAGGTATTTGAGCTGAAGAAAGAAATTGACAAAGTAATAATTTTCAGATACTATCATAACGGGTACGGCCCACTTTGTCGCAGGCCACTTTGTCGCGACCACTTTGTCGCAGGCCACTTTGTCGCAGGCCCACTTAGTCGCAGGCCACTTTGTCGCAAAGGTCTTTTTCGTTGGAAAAATTTCTATGCTGCTATGGAGGGTAGGAAAAGGGCCTTCCGGGCACGATAGGAGTTTTCTGGAGTAATCTGGTTTGGTTTTACTCCGTTAAAAATTCCGGCAGAACTTACCCGGATAAGAGAAAATAATAAAAGGAAAAAACACCTAAAAACTTTATCAAAAAAATTAAAAGAATAAAAACTTAAAAAACATAATAAAAATTCTAAACCTCTTCAAATTTTCCATCGTTGTAGCCGTGGGATGAAGTACGGCACGTGGCAAGCAAAATTTAGGCCAATTTTAAATAAAAATAAAAGGAAAGCCTGCGACAAAGTGGGCCTGCGTCAAATTGGGCCTGCGACAAAGTGGTCGCGACAATGTGGCCCGCGACAATGTAGGCGTATCCCTATCATAATTAGTGAAAGAGCTATCGAAGATTATATCGAAAGAGCTAATACCGATATTAAATAAATCTTTAAGAAACCTGAAGGCTTATTAACATCTTTATTATTTCCAACAGGTTTTTTGTTATTGTTTTGACGCTTTTTCCTTGCAATTTTTAAATCATAAGCACTTGGAGATTTTGAACAATTTTTAAATAAATTCGATGAGCTCGATTGTTCTTCGTTAAGATTTTGCTGTTGCGGTTGTTGTTGGTTCGATGGAAGCATTTTTAATGACAAAAACACTAAAAAAGAAAGACAAATGAGAGAAAATCGATAAGTTGAATGCAAAAAAGTTTTAAGTACCCTTTAAAATTATTTTTAAATTGGGGGGAAATATATGATATTGGCATTATGTTTTTAATTGACAATTTGTCCAAAGGAGAACACTAGAGTCTAGCCATATAAGCAAAGAGTAATGGGATTTTCAACGGGTTTTCTTGTATTTCTTAGATTTTTTATTTTTTCAGGCCTAAAATTTTCTTTAAAATCTAGACAAGAATGTCAGCCTGGAAAGCATACAAGGCACTTTTAACAAAAAGAGAAAATTTAGTGAAGGCAATGCAAGATCCAAGAGTAAAAACAACTATTAGGTTTTTCATAATTTATTTTCAATTTTGATAAATTTTAAGAGCTCAAATGGCTTCTCCTGCACCACCTCTTGGACCAGCGCTTGGGCAAAGAGGTGTCAACGTTGGGAATTTTTGCAAAGAATTTAATACTGTGACTGAAAGCTTTAAAAACGGTTTTTTCTAAAAAAAATTTAAATTTAATTTGCTAAAAAAACAGCCACAATTTTGCCTGTTACTGTCCATGTAAAACCTGACAGAACATATGAAATTGAGATAGAGACTCCTACAACAAAATGGTTGTTAATGCAGGCAGCTGGAATTCGAAGAGAAAAACAGGAAGACGGTTAGAGATTTTTTAATAATTTTTTAAAAAAATTCCTTTTAGGTGAGATTACCGGAAAACTTTCTGTAAAACACATCTATGAAATTGCAAAAATTAAATCGACTGATAAAGCTTTGATTGGTGTTCCATTAAAGGCTTCTTTTTTTAATTAAAAATGTGGTGCGATCTCGCCATAAGACACATAGCTTGGGGACCCCCTTGGACAGCTCCGTCGCTCAATGGCCAACTAAATTGTAAAACTCATATCTTAGGTTGTGGATTATCTTAATTTTGGGGTTGTCTTAAAGTGAGGTCTGGGGTATTTTAATGGGATAAAATATTAATTTTCTAAAAAAATTTTTTTAAAGGAAATTTGCCAACTGGTTATTGAAAGAGCTTCAGAAATTGGAATTAAAATACAATATGAGGATCTGGACCCTGATGAATATAAAGAATTTTTGGATATGCGCCGCGAAGTTGTTAAACAACAATTGGAAGAAATTGCAAAACAGGAAGCAGCAAAACTTTTGAGAATTTAAAAAAATTTTTAGTGATTTATTTTTTCCATTTTAAATAAATTTTAGAAAATAAAACTATTTAATTTGCTGGAAAGAAAATTTGCAATTAAGTCAATGTTGTCTAACTCCGAGTGGCGGAAATAATTTTTTAAAAATTTTGAATTTTTATATTTTTTACATTTTTGAATTACATACTTAAGCAAAAATATACTTACATTTTTGAAAAATCATTTTTTAAATGTCTTTAATTCACAACCTAAAAGTATTGTCTCTTTCCTCATCCTTTCCATTTTTCAAATTTTCATTTAATTGAGAAAACGAATAGACATTTTTTGGTCAACATCAGTGCGTTCCATAGCTTTACAAAATTCTTCAAAAGAAATTTTTCCATCTTTGTCAGCATCTGCCTCAGTTATTGTACGATCGGCAATGCTGTCCAGCTAATTAAAAAAGAAATTATGCAGGAGTGATTTGAATTTGTGTCCAGTAAAATTACATTTGCGGAGTCCCGCATGCAACAATTTTGATTTTTAATTTTGCAGGACAGGATACCGTGGGATTAAATATGTAGTTTAAAAAAGTGTGGGAGGATTTAAGACCAGTCTCACTAAAAAGTACAAATGAAACGCCCCAAAAGTATACTTATTGTTAAGATAAATAGTTATAATAAAAGAACCTGATCAGGTGTAATATTAGAGCCAACCATCATGTTCAAAATAAATTTAAATTCATCACGTGTAATATAGCCATTTTTGTTTAAATCATACATTGAAAAAGCAACTTTGAAAAGAATTAAAAATACCCACAAAAATTAAAAAATCTTACATTTTAACTTTTGTTCTCGACTATTAACAATATTAGGCTTCGATTTACTCATTGGACGAAAATGTGCAAGCACTTTAACAAATTGACGAAAGTTAATACGCGCATCAGTCTCAGGGTCATTAACTCCATGATCAGTAAAAAAAGCATCGACAATTCTATCACCCAAAGGATTTATTGCAAGTTCAGGAATTCGAAGAAAATCTTCACGGTCCAAATAACCACGGCCTGTGAAAAAATTTTCTGAGGTTATTTTTAACTAAAACTTTTAAAAACCTTGTCTGTCTAACGAAAGAAAACGACTGTACAAACGAACAATTTGGTTGCGAGAAACTGAAAAGAAAATAAAATTTAATAAATAGAATGAAAAAACAAACATCCAGTCTCCTTTGCAGTATCAACAATTTCTTCTTCTTGAAGCATTAAAGAAGCATTACTGTTCCCCATAATTATACAAATTTTAAAAAATAATTTCTAAAAAAGATTTAAACAAAAATAGGTATTAGAAATTAAAAAGTATGTATTTTCGTTAGAAAAACAATAATAAAAATATAAAAGTATTTAAAAAAAGAATTTAAACCAAAGAAAAGATAAGTCGAAAAAAATAAAGAAAATGAAAACAAAATTTTAAATAAATAATTTGTTTTAGAAATCTATAATAAAAAAATAAAATTTTATTTATTTTGAAGAGATACTTTGAAAATTTTTATCATCTTCCACTTTGTCATCATTACATTCATCTTCGTCGTATACTTCAGAATTGTCATTGTCTTCATTATCAGCTAAAGATAAAAATTTACTAAAAATATGAAATTTTTAAAGAAAAATTTGAACATATTCTGGAATAAAAAGCAAACAAAGGTTTGGCAGCAGAAAGTAAATAGGATTCGAACCTAAAACAAGCCCATTTAAAAAGCAAGGATTACATCGCTAACCCATGTATAAGCTTACAATTAAAAATATACCATATAAAAATAGTTCAAACTAGAGCCCGGCTCGATATATTTTTTCGATATTTATCGAAAAAATATCGACCGAGTCCTCCATCCGGACTCTAGTTCAAACGCAGAAAAAGTGTGCTCAAAGCAATTAAGAACTCGAAAAACTTTTTTAAATTAAAAATTTAAGAAACCTTCATCCGCCTCATTATCATCCTCGTCTTCTTCTGAGGATGTTGGAGGGAACATACTAGAATCCTCATCCTCTTCTTTTCCATTTTCATCGAATTTCTTTCGTCTTTTAGTTAATAATTCTCCTTCTCTTAAAAATCTTTCTGGCCATTTGCCTTTCTCTATTAAATTAGAAATATTTTCAATATCCAAAACATGCACAATTTCTGCTTTAACTTTGTCTCCCTCTTCTATTGGCTGGACAATAATAAAATTTCCACGTCTAACCCAAAGTGTTCGACGAAATCTTGAAGGCATACTTCTATAATTTGTTTATAAAAAATATTGTATTCTACAAAAAGTCTAGGTACTCTTACAGCTTCATAAACTAAATATGAACATGGATGGTCCAACAGAGTTTATATTGGTGTAGGGGGGGGGGGATAAATTGGGAAGTGAATTTTCATCTGCCTTCTAAATTTTAAAATTTTTGCTTGCGGTGCTAAAAAAATCTAGGTACAAGAAAACCGTTTGGAACGCCGAAGTTGAATTTTCTAAACCCATATTTAATTCCCGAAAATTAAAAATCTCCTATACACAAATTAAAAGAATTATATAAACTTACACCAAAAAATTTTCTCCATTAAAGCTCTCCACTTCGTGTAAATTATTTCCTCTTGAAGCCAAAATTTTTGCAACAAATTGTCCCTCTTCCAACTCCTCTACAAGTGTTTGTATTAATTGATTTGTAATATATTTCTTTTGTGTTGTTTTTGGCATATTTTTGTTAAATTAAAAATAATAATAAAATAAGCAACTAAAAAAGAGAAAAAAAAAAGTTTTAAATGATTATAAAATATTTTCAAAAAAAAACCAGAAAACAAACTTTTTAAAAATAAGTTCAGTGTATTTTACTGAGCAAAACACAGGACCGGATTAATCAAGAAAAATCAACCGGATCTGGTCCGGCATGAGCGTGCGGATTCGGGAATCATACGCGATTTCTTAATATGGAAAAATGAGAAGTGGCGTGCTAATTGTAGGTTTTTGCCCAATCTTTAAAGGAAGTCGACATTTTAACCCATTTTGGCTGTGTCGATATTTTAAAAATTTGATATTTTAGCGATTCGATATTTTGTTCGAAAACAAAACAAAGTCAGACGTACTAGAGATGCAATTGAATAAGGAGAGTAAGAGTTAGCTAGTTTTTTGCGCGTGCGTCAACGGTTTTATATTGTTGTGGTTGGCCAAATTTTTATTTTTTCCTTACTTATTTTTATTTTCTGACTTCAATTTTATCATTTAGATTGTAAAATGACCACCGAATCACGGAAAGAACGTGTTAATATTGTTTTTATTGGACATGTCGATGCTGGAAAATCAACTATTGGAGGTCAACTTATGTATCTTACTGGAATGGTCGACAAAAGAACTTTGGAGAAATATGAAAAGGAAGCAAAAGAAAAGGGCCGTGAAAGTTGGTATTTGTCGTGGGCATTGGATACAAGTTTGTTTGCTATATAAAATTATCATTTTTCAATTTTAAATAGACGAGGAAGAGCGTGAAAAGGGCAAAACTGTTGAATGTGGACGTGCCTACTTTGAAACGGAGAAGAAGCATTTTGCAATTCTTGATGCTCCCGGACACAAGTCGTTCGTTCCAAATATGATTTCTGGTGCTGCACAAGCAGATATTGCCGTTTTGGTAACCTATTTTTGTTTATTCCTTGGACTCCTTAGAAATAACCAGAGCAAGGCGCCCCCTTTTTGTTCTATGAGAACATTTTTGGACTCCATTTTTAAATACTTTTAAATAAAATTCAGGTCATCAGTGCTCGTCGTGGTGAATTCGAAACAGGCTTTGACAGAGGCGGTCAGACCCGTGAACATGCAATGTTGGCAAAAACTATTGGAGTGAAGCATATGATTATTCTAGTTAATAAAATGGATGACCCTACCGTAAATTGGGATGTTGGCCGATACAATGAGGTTTTTAAAATATTTTTTAAATCAACTCTTGAAAAATATTTTGTTTTCTTATTTCCGAAATATTCTTTGATTGTCTTATTTTTCTTTTTAAGTTACAAAAACTGCAGAACTTTTTCAGATTATATCACCCAAAAACCAATAAGGAACTTGGTACTAAATATGCCCCAGCTTTTTTCGAACCTTGACATTTCCATTTCCAAGTCTTTTTCCGTATTTGTCTTCAAGTTAATTTCAATCAATATAACTAATTAATTTTAAAAATTAATTAAGATTATTAAGATTCAAGAAAAATTAACTCCATATCTACGCAAATGGGGCTTTCCTAAACGAGATTTTATCTACATGCCTTGTTCTGGTTTAACTGGAGCTTTCTTAAAAGAGCGTCCTTCGGCTGATGTTTGTAACTGGTACACTGGACTTTGTTTTTTGGATTATTTGGATGCTTTGCCGCCGATTAAACGCGATCTTGAAGGGCCAACTAGGGCAATTGTTGCAAATAAATTTTCGGTAAAAAATTTTTTATAAAGGTCATGGCAGTTCGAAAATTTTCTCTTTTCATCCCCGGAAAACCAAGATCTAGTTGCATGCTTTTTAAAAAAATTTTTAAACTCAAAATTTAACAAAAGTATATAACAAAGCAATAGTAATTTAAGAATGTAATTTCGGTCACTGTTTCAGTCCATAAGAATTCGGATATGCAATGTCCCGATATTTAACACCCCGGCTTCCTCCATGAGTTATTTTCATTCAGACTGCAAAATTATATTAATTTTTAGGATATGGGCACAATTGTAGTTGGAAAATTAGAATCAGGAATGATAACAAAAGGTCAACAAATGTTATTAATGCCAAATCGTGTGCCTGTTCAAGTACTTTCTTGTCACGTTAATGAAACAGAAACTGATCAAGTTTATGCTGGGGATAGTTTTCAGTTAAAATTAAAAGGCGTTGAAGATACTGACATAATGTCAGGTTTTGTTCTTTGTTCTACAGATAAGCCTTGTCCTGTTGGACGTATTTTTGATGCTGAGGTTTTTTGTTATTTTTTGTAAATTTTTTTAATTTAAAATTACTTAAAGGTTGTTATTTTGGAGTATAAATCAATTATTACGTCTGGTTTTACTTGTGTTTTGCATATACACGAAGCTATTGAAGAGATTACTGTTAAGGTTATTACTTTGAAATTTTTTTAGAATTTTGGGAAGAAATTAGTGTTTTTTGGGGCTTTTCCAAAACTTTCTAAAAGGTTCCATCACTTTCCCTTTAAAATTTAGAACTCTTGGTTTTTGATTCAGTCAGCTCTATTTCCAATTGACACCTCAAAAATCTCAAAATTAGTTTTGGAGAATTTCAACATTTCTAGAAAATTAAGCAATTATTAATCTTTATATTATTTTTTTACAAATTTTCAGCATGTAATCGGCACAATCGATAAAAAAGACCCAAGCAGCAAAAAACCCGCAAGATTTGTCAAACAAGATGATAAATGTATTTTGAGGTTAGAATCGACAGAACAATTTTGTATGGATCTTTTTAAAAATTTTGCACAAATGGGACGTTTTATGTTGAGAGATGAAGGTAAAACAATTGGAATTGGAAAAATCGTCAAAATTGTTGAATAAAAAAGGAACAAAAATTTCTAAGAAAATTTTTGTGGTATTTTACTGTTTTTTTATTCGCTCTTTATTTTTTGTTTTTTATTTGTTTTTTGGGTTTAATTAAATTCTAAAAATAAAATGTAAAATAAATTAATTTTGAAAATGAGAAAGTATTTTTTAAAATATTCCCTTTAATCCTTTTTTTATTCCCTTTTTTAAAGTATTCCCTCTAAAAACAATTAGGATCCGGTGTAAATAATTCGGCTTGGTAATAATCTAGAGAGCATGAAAAACTAAGAGTATGGAATAATATTTGTTGTAAATGTCCAGTTGACTCCTCGCCTGTCTGCAAATAGAATCCGCATTTTTCATTGGTTTTTTTGCAATTTTGGCGTTAGAAGAGGTACACGCTTATTTTTCCTTCTCATCCATACTATAACCGATAAAGTAGGTCAATGGGTGTTTTTAGCATTAGAAAAGTAATGTACAAACAACACACACTCACATCAGTCAATAATAAAAGAAATGAATTTTAAATTGTTTTTTAGTAGTGAATAAATAAATATTTAGTTAATTATTATTTATTAGAAAAATGTCTCAAAACTCAGATGATGAGCACAAAAAATTACTGATACAACAACGACAATTAAGTAATCAACAAATGGAATTAAGTAATCAAATGTTGCGTGCGTTTAAATTTAGTAATTTCGGTAATTCATTACCGACCCCAATTGTTCCTACAAAAGTTCCCAATGTTGGAACCAGCAGTGGAAATTTAATTAAACAAACAAAAAATGGGTGGAAAGTATCTAATTTAAATTTTGGAGTAAATTTTGAATTATTTAAAGAAGGAAATAATACTCTAAAATATTTTTAGATAAATCAAGACGATAGTATTTGTCTTTCAATTAAATTGGAAAAGTCTGCAAAAATTAATGAGGTTTTTAAAAAAATATTTGGGTTCTTTTAGTAGAGAAGAGATATTTGAGATAAGAGGGAGTATTAATTAATAAATACTAAACAAAGATTTTTAATGAATCAAAATCAACTTTGAAACAAATAAGAAATAAATTTTTGGATTAAAATTGAATTTGGATGCCGACATGAATTTAAGAAAAAAATAATTATTTTAAGCAAATTTATGGCTGTAGTATAGTATACCGGTGGGAAGGTTTTGATATACCTAATACCCATACCATTTGATTCGTCTCGACGAGCTCTCGGCCCATAGGCATCCCCGAAAAAAAGTGGTACCGTTCGACTCAGCTCGTCGAGACGAATCGAATTATATGGGTTTTGTATTGAAACTAAAACTTCGATATACTAAACTATATCCAAATTTATAAGAGAAATTCCAAATAAAAAATTAAATAAAAATATTTTTAGATTGATAAACAAAAAGTTAAGGCTACTTTAGATTCCATTAAATTTATTGAAAATTTAATTGTTGATAATAATTCGTTGAATGAAGATGACAAGAAAAATTTGGTTTTGTTAAAACAACTTGAACCTAAAATTAATATAAATAATCTTTTAAATAATTTAAATAAACAACAAGAAATGCTAAAAACTGTAAAAGAGAAACAAAATAATTTGAAAATTATTGATACTAAGACTGTTGAACAGGCAATTTCTACTTTTTTTCTTTTAAAAAATTAAAATAAAATTTCCTAAGATGTTTATTAACTTGAAATAAAGGGAAAAAAGTTTTTTTTATTTAATTAAGAAAATAGAATTAACCCAATTTTCGAGAAACTTTCATATCCAACTAATATTCTTGTCCAATGCTTTATTTTTGAGGTAATATTGGAATATTTTTTGTATTATAATAAAATTATGTTTGGATTAAAATAACAAAAAATCCACAAAAATTTAATTAAAAACTCTGGTCCAACCCAGAAAGTCAAGACAGGGTTTGAAAAGAAAAATTTGAAAAGTCAAGACGGTTTCGAAACCTTCTGGGTTTCGACCTTCTGAGTTGATCCCAAAAATTTAAAAAAATTAAAGGGAATATTTTTCTTTAATTTAATTTTTTCTGTTTTCAGCAAGATAATCAATTTAAAGAGCTTGATGATAATTTTGAAAAATTAAAAGAATCTTTCAATTCAAAAGAAACTCAAGAAAAAATATTTTTAGAATGTCAAAAAATTGAAACAAATTTTATGGAAAAAATTTTAAAACATGTAAACGAACAACTAAATATACCAAAAATTGTAAAAGATGTTGAACAAAATCTTTTAAAAATTAAACAATTGGAAACAAAAATTGGAGAGTTGACTTGTAGTAAAGCAGCTGTAAATGCAGCTAATTACTGTACTTATCAAGTATTTTTAATTTTTGATTAATAGAAAATCGGAAGGGTATCTTACTGAATAAGCGTACATACATATTTGTATACCCCTTTTGGGACTGAAAGAATCATAACTAATAATGACCGATAAAATCGATTTTCCCGGATCCTGATTTGCATCTAGAGCCGGACCAGATCCGGCCGGATTAATCCGATCCGGTTTTAATCCGGAGATTGCGAAAAACCCTGGATTTGGGATCCGGACTACGGAGAAATCCAGCCGGATCCGGTTCTGCCCCGGTCGCTATTAAATAAAAATTATGGATGTAGAAAAATTAAAGTAAAGTTTAGGATTTCTCTCTTTCTTGTGTCCAAACAAATTAAAAAACAATTGAGGGTTATATAGACTTGGAAATATTTTTTGGATATTTGACATTCGTCTAATTTTAGTTTTTTGTTGACTTTTTGTTGGTAATAGTTCGGATGAGACACCCCCCCTCCTTTTTCCTTTCTAAAAGTATTGAAAAATGGTCAGCCAGTCTTAGGTTATAGAACTCGCCGAGCTGTGTCGAATGACACCAAAGTCCAGGTCTTAACTTTGGGCCGAGATACGGACCCCCGAAAATTGAAAAATAACAGGGTGGTAATAACAAAATAAACAAAATAACACCTCAAAATAACAAAATAACACCTCTTTTTGCGCAGGATTGCTGTCTGTATATCGGTCCAAAGTTAAGACCGGGGTTGATTTTGGTGTCATTCGACACAGCTCGACGAGTTCTATAACCTAAGACTGACTGACCATTTTTTAATACTTTTAGAAAGGAAAAAGGAGGGGGGGGGTCTCAACCGAACTATTACCAAAAATTATTATAAAAATATTTTTGATTAAATTTAATAGAGCGTGTCAAGACAAATTAATGAAATGCAAATAAATCACAAAAAACAAATTGAAAATTTAAGAAAAGAATTTGAAGAGAAAATTAAATTTTTAAATTGTAAATCCTTCTTACCTCAGGAAATTAATAAAGGAGAAAATAAAATAAATAATGAGGTGATTTTAAAAAATAAAAAATTTTCAAAATTCTTAAAATCATTTAAGAAAGATGTTGGGTTTGTGGATTTTTTTCGCTTTCCAATTGAAGAATTTAAATTAGAACAATATGCGTTGTCTAACGGAATTTGTAATTCTATTGAAAAAGGTTTTAAAAAAGGAATATTTTCACTATTTTTTATTTTTTCAAGTTAATAATTGGCAATTGGAACAAGTAAACAATCAAGATAATATTAAGTTTGTTTTTATTTTTTAGGGAGAAAATTAATTTTAAATTTAAAAATAAATTTTTTTGTTTTTTAAAGAAAAGATGAATCAAATTCGGAATTAAGCAATGATTTTGATTTTCTTGAAGATGAAAAAGGAAAAGAAAAGAAAAAGGAAGAAAATAATGAAATTGGAAAGGAAGAAGGAAAGGATAATAATTGAAAAGGATTTTTTTGGAAAGGATTTTTGATGGCTGGCTATCTTATTTAAACTTTAAAACATTAATTTTAGCCAATTTTTTAATAAAAATATTTTTTAAATTTAATTTAAAAACAAGTTTAGTCTCGATACATTATACTTTTTCTATTTTTAAAATTCTTTTTTTCTAGAACAACGGTTAACGAGTTAAATATTTAAATTTTTGTTTAATAACGAGATCAGTATTTTTTAAAGAATATTCCCAGATTTCTTAACTTTTATTTTAAAATTCATCTCCTTGGGAAACTCTTTCTAAAACTTGGTAAAAGTCAAAATTTTCACAAAACAAACATATGAGTACCATAATTTTTACCCCCAAATTTTTACCTGTGAGGAATATAATTTCCCTTAAATATGGGTAGAATCGATGAAAACGCTTCATTCTTGCCTTCGTCGTTAATATAACCAATATTTTTTATTTACTATTCAAAAAAATAATTTTTTTAATTATTTTTTTGTTAAAAAATTTTAATTTTATAAAAAAATATTTAATTACTATAAATGTATTTCAATCCAACGTCGAATAACTCGATGCAGATTAGACCAAACTTACAAAATCAACAAAATAACAGCCAAATGAATAATATTGGTAATAATATATACATTTTCTTGAATTTATTAATTAAATAAATACTAAAAATATGAATGATTTTGAAGATTCTTTTTCGGGGGTTTTCACAGTTAGAATTATTAGAGCAAGTATCCGGTTTATCCTTTAATTTTTAAAATTTACTAAAAATTTGCATTATAAATAATAGTCCAAAAATTTTATTTTTACTCGACATTTAAATATTTAGGTCAAAATCAAAATTTTCCTCCATTTATGCCACAACCTCCAATTTCACAGCCTTATGGCTACAATAATTATTCAGCCATTCAACAACCTTTAAATAATAATTTTCAACAAAATATCCAATCAAAACCAAGTAATTCTTCAAATTCTTGTAATAATCAACCTCAAAAAGTTGAAGATTATGAAAATTTAGATATCTCAAAAAATGGATGGATTGTTGATAATTTAAGTTTTACGGTAATTAAAAATGAAAAAATTAAAAAAAATAAAATTATTTTTGAGATTGAAACGAAGTCTATTGAACTTGTAATTAATTTGGAGGACACAAAAATTGGAAAAGTAAATTATTAATTTATTTTTCAATTTTAATTTTTTTAAAAAACAAACAAAAAAAGGAATAAAATAAATATATAAATTGAATTTCTGTTTCCGGAAACTTCCGGAAAGTTTTACAATTTTACAAACAAACAAAATTAGACCTTTCCTCCTTACTAATAAATATAAGGTAGTCAAAATTTGGTACTAAAATTATAGTCTTATAATGGTAAGAGAACGGTGGCCCCCTTAAACGGCAGGAATGGCAAAAACATTTTTTTTCTTCAATTTTAATTTTTTGAATTTTCTTTACAAAAAATAAGAATTTTTAAAAATTAATTTAGAATGGAAATAATAATTCAAAAGCTGCAATGGATGCAATTAAATATATTGAAAAATTGCTAGTTGATTGTTCTTCAAATAAGGGGGAAAATAATAATGAGGAATTATTGGAAGAAAAAATTAAAGAACTAAATTTAAATGATAAGGCACTCTAATTTTAAATAAAAATTAAAATATTAAAATTAATAGAATATTTCCTTACAAATTTTAAAAATGCATAATGACCATGTAGATGAAGTTAAAGAATTAAAAAATGAAATTAAACAAAAAATGGAAGAAAATAATTTGTTAATGAAGAAAGTTGAGGAAGTAAGGGAGAGTGATTTTTAAATAAATATTTAAATTTTTTAAAGTTAAATAAATATAAAATTAAATTTTTGGAAGAAAAAAGAAAACAAAATAATGAAAATAAAGAAGAATTAATTAAGGAGGTAAATAAAAATAATTTTAAATTAAATATTTAAATTTAAGGATTTAATTGAATTATTAGAAAATAGTTATTTGGATAATTCAAAAAATAAAAAGTTGAGGAATGAAAGAGGAGGAATTTGTATTGAAATTGATAATAGTTAATAAATAAATTAATTAATTTAAATATTAAATTTAATTTTAAGTTAATTCTTTGTTCGATATTTATCGTCAAAAAGGGAAAAATGTTGAACAGAAAGCAAAGTTTGTTAAAAAATATTTTTAATCAAAGAAAAAATAAATTATTTTTAATATTTTTAAAGGGAGGATGAATCAAATTCTGAAATTAGTGAATTTGATATTCTTGATAATGAAAATGGAAAAAAGAAGAAAATAATTAATGATGGAATTAATATAGAAGAAGAAGA
Source organism: Meloidogyne incognita (assembly GCA_036172945.1). Taxonomy (NCBI): domain Eukaryota; kingdom Metazoa; phylum Nematoda; class Chromadorea; order Rhabditida; family Meloidogynidae; genus Meloidogyne; species Meloidogyne incognita. Next base: position 4,854,875 of record JARQAC010000006.1, on the reverse strand, counting down.
AGAAAATAAGGAGTAAATAAATTTAAAAAGGATAAATAAAAAGAAAAATGGATATTTTTTAAATTTATTTTTGATTTAGTTGATAATTTGTAGGGTTTCACCGGAAGTTCCGGTTCCGGAAAGTTCCGGTGTTTTTTTGGTTCCGGTTCCGGGAACCGGAACTCAAATTGGATCCGGTTCCGGTTCCGGCTCCGGTTTACAAATTGGTTCCGGGCAAACCGGAACTTTTTTACACCCCTAACGATCCGTTTTTAAAAAAAATATGGGTTGACCTTGCAATATTTTCACCGATTGGCCTTCCAAAATTATCAAAATTTTCGCCTGCGGCGCCAGAAAAGGAAGAAATCTAGCTCCTTGTTCTCACAAATTCTCAAAATTTTCGCCTGCGGCGCTGAAAACGGAAGAAATATGTATCCTTGGTTCACCTAAACTCCCAAAATTTTCGTCTGCGGTGCTTTAAAAGGAAGTTTGATGGCATAACGAAGGATTTGGATGGATGAAGGTTGATTTTGAGTTACATCGTGTGATTTCAAGGGGTCATAGGTAATATAGAGGGATTTAGTGTGATGTCGAGGGATTGAGCTGTGCAAGGTAAATATCAGGGATTGGATATCGGGGGATTTGGCCTAAAAAATCTTGGCACTTCTCACTTGGCCTTCCGAAATTCAGAAAATTTTCGCCTGCGGCGCTGAAAAAGAAGGAAGAATATGGTAGTATTGAGAATTTGCTGGATTAATGGGGATCTGGTGAGATTAAGGATAAATTGAAGAAATTCGCGGATCAAAGGATATCATGAAATTGGTGGGGTATCGGGCATATAGATGATTTGGGTAGTTTGGTTCGGTTTTTAGGTTCGGTTTTGGTTAACCGAAAGTTTCGGTTACGTTATCCGGCTAGATTTCGATCAACCGAAGAATTTGACAAAATTTAATCGAAGAATTTGGCGAAACCAATACCCCTAATTAAAATACAAAATTTTTAAAATTTGCTAGCAAAATTTTTTTAAAAGTTCCGGTTCCGGTTCCGGGCCGGAACTTAGAAAAGTTCCGGTTCCGGTTCCGGGAACCGGAACTTAAATTGGATCCGGTTCCGGTCAAAATTTCGGTTCCGGTGAAACCCTAATAATTTGATAAATAAAATGAAATTTGATTTTATTTTGGGCTTTCCATTTGAGATTTAGTGTTTCTCCTACGGTTTTTCGGTGACCTGTATCTCAGCCCATAGGTGAGTCCCTAAGCTAATTTTGGCGTCGTTCGACTCAGCTCGAACGACGACTCAGCTCGGCGAACTCTCGAATGACATATCGCTTGTATAAATCAGTTTTCGGGACATATGATGAATTTTATCGGAAACCTCTATCAAACAAGACCTGTGCATAGACATGGGTCTTGGTATCAGTATACGGATATATCCATCAAGTAACCTTTCTATGCCAGTTCATTCTTAAATGCATCCTAACTTATTTTTCTCCGAAAACATTTTTTCCATTCGGATATCAGAAACTGAGTCCAATTTCCAAAAAGCGAAATTGATCAAATATTTGTTTGTTCGCCTGTAAAAATCTCATATATTTTTAAAAATAATTTCAAATAATTTAAATAAATCTTCCTTCCTTCATTTGTCAAAACAGGGGAATCCTAAATTTAAAACAACTTTTCTCAAATATTTAAATTTAAATATTATTTTATTAAAGTTTTTTGTTTAAAATCAATATTTTATTTTTATAATTTTGTGTTTTAAACATTGCATTTGAGTGACTCTCATTTATTTATCACTAGGAATAAAAGATTTCTCAATAGTCGCTTTGCCCTCTAAAAATAAGGGGGGGGGGGGTTTGTTTATTTCTCAAATTTCGCTTTGCCCTCTTTCCCCCCTTATACAATTAAGTAAATTTTTATAAAAGAATATCCCGCCCTACTTGATTAATTTTTAAATTGCCCTTTTTGAGAGTAAATATATAATTTCTTAACCATAATTTTAAAAATCTATTTTTTAAATTTATTTTTTATTTAATTTATTTATTAGAGCCCGACTAAATGCTTAAATTTAAACATTTAATCAAAAAATTTTAATTTTCCGACATCAAATTTGGTTGGAAACTAAATATTTATTTCCAATTAATTAATTAAAATTTAAATTTAAAGGGGTTAGATAAAAAAAATTATTTTATACATACATAAATCCAAAAAATATTTTTTTATTAAAAAACTAAAAAATTTTTAAATAAAAATTTAGATGAAAATAAATTTATTTATTTACATTTATTTATTATTTATTTTAATCTTTTTTGAATTTTGTATTTGCCCACCAAAAAGTTTAAACAAAGGAAAGTCTAAACTTGATCCCAAAAAATTTGGTAAATTAATTTTTTAAAAGTATTTTTCTCATATACCGTATATACTTTATTTATTACCCTCCCTCGAATAATTACCCCACCTCTATTATCTACTTCCTCCAGCGAGATATCGAAACAATAATTACCGTCCCTTAAATAATTACTCCAAATTTTTCCTAAGCTAATTTTGAAAGTATTTATTAAAAATCACTATAGTTTCGCCCAGCTCTGATTCCCAACCCCGGGCTTCCTGTTGATCCCAACTAATTTAAAAATAACAGATATTTGCAATATTGAGAATGAACAGCTTGAAAATCTTTTTATTCAATTAATTTTTGAAAAAGACTGGGAAATTGAACAAAAAATAAATTTATTTATTTTTTGTGAAAATATTAAAAAAAATAAAAATAAAATAAAAAATGTGTTAAAAGAAGAAAAGAAAATTGTTGAAAATTTTATTTTTGAGGCTGGAAATTATAATGAAAGATTTAAAAATGAGTGGGCAATGTTGGAAGGAAAAAGGGAATATTTGGAAAAAATTGAAAAGAAAGTTGAAAAATTTGAATTTTTTGAGAAGAATAATTTAATTAAAATTGAAAAAATAAATTGGGAATTAATTGTTAATTTAATGGAATTTAAAAAAATATTTGAATTATTTTTTGATGAATTAATTGAAAATAAAATAATATTAAAAAATAATAATGAAGAAATAATAGAAAATAAAAGATTGGAAATTATTGAAGAAAAATTTAAAAAATATAGAGAAGAAATGGGAGGAATGGAAGAAATGGGAGGAAAAAAATTTGGAAGAAAAAGAAGAAAAAATTAAAGAAAAATTGGAAAATATTTATCGTCAATTAGATATTGAATTTTTGTTAGTTGAAAAATTAAAAATAATTATTGATAAATCAAAGGATGGAGGAGGAGGGGGAATTTTTGTTTCAAAATTAAAAAGTTTACAAGAAAAAAATTTTAAAGTAAAATCTGAAAAGGAATTTTTTAAAATCAAAAAAAGGATGAGGGAATTATTTGGGGAATATTTGTTTAATGAATTGGAGTTTGGATATTCTCTTTTATTTAGACTTGGTTAGTTTAGAGAATAAATTTAAATTAAAAAGAGCTGACTTTTGGCAAGTCTACATAGATTCTCTCAACTCCGAGACCCAGACAGACAATTCCGAAATCTTTTAATAATGTTCTTCTATTTTTCAATCCTTTCGAAGAGTGTGCCTATCAGTGGACGAGACGACAAAAAACAAACTCCCCGATTTTATGAAATATGGATCCCCGACCCAAAAAACGTCGGGACTTCCCGATTTTCGAGAATTGGGACGACTCGTTCCCTGGTGTCAGAGGATAATCAAAAACTATTCAAAAAAATTATTCAAAGCAGAACTCCAACCAAAAATAGAATATTAAAATTAATAAAATTAAAATTTTTCCTAACAGATTGCTCACAAACTAGACTGATTTAAAGTAAAAAGTGTTCACCAATTAGTCTAAAATTTTTTCAGAAACCCCCCTCATAATAGTTTCCATATTTTATTGTAAAAATTTTTAAGATCTTGTTGAGGACTCTGAAAGAATACATCAATATAAAAAATTACTTTCGTCCCCGTTAAATTCGGAGGAATCATTAGAAGGAAAAAATAATCTAATGTTTCGTGAATGTTTTGGAATGTATTTGGAGGACTTTAGGGAGAAATTTAACGGTGGAAATGAAATAAGAAAAGCTTTTGATAAAATTTGGACACCCGTAAAAAATAAAGGGAAAACACCCAAAGAATATTTAGAAGCTATAGAAAATAAAGGCGAAGATACGTTTGATTTTCTTTATAATAACATGATAAAAAAGTTAATTGTTTCTGTGGAAAAAATGATGGAAGACGATGAAAATTTTAAAGTTTTACAACAATTTTTTGATGAAACTCCAGGTGCATTTGGACGAGCAAATTATATAATTGGTTGCAAGACTCGAGATAAGCCAAAACACAATTTTGAATCAAATACTATAAGTCGTATTATACCCATGAGTAAGTTGTTAATAACAAATTTATGGATATTTAGTACAAAAAGTTTTATAAAATTGTTGAAAAGTTCTTTGTTAAATTTAAAATAATACATATTTCTGTAAACCTTCCAAAATAGGTAGTATTCTTACGAAAGGAGTTTGTCCAGAATCTAATAAAGTCAACAATAGGGTTGGTCCCCGACGGGGGAAGGGGAGGGCCACGGAGAAAGCTTTTCAGGGAGGAAGCGCCATGTGGAAGGGGGGGGGATGGGGAATTTAAAAAAAATCTCTCAAATTCCCCGACTTTCGGGGACGTGGACCAACCTTAGTCAAGCAATAGAATAACACATTATCAAAAGTAAAAATTAGGTGGATATGTAATAAGTTTTTTTATTTAGAAATAAATGAAACAAAATTGCTAAATTGGTTAAAAACCAGCTATTTTGAAATATTTACATCTACCAATGAAAACAATTATAACTATAAAAAATCAAAATATACAGCAGATGTTTTGGTTTTTATTTTAATTTTTGATAAAATTTTTGATGAAGATATATGGTCAGAAGTATATCGAAGAAGGATTCATTTTTATTTGGAAGAAATTGTGGAAATAAATAAGAAAGAGTTGGAAAATTATGGAAATTTATATTTAAATATAATTAATAAATTTAGAAAATTTATTAATAAAAATTATACAGAAGAGGAGATGGAAGCAGAATTAACTGATAAAAGTTTGGAAGAATTGAAAAGAGAACTGATAGATAGAAATTTAAATAAATTTTTAAAAGAAGAACATTCAAAAATGATTAAAAAGTTAATTGAGGAAGATAAAATATTTAAAGAGAATATTGAAGGTTAACTTATAGATTTTTCCCCATTCTCTACAAGAGGAGTGACACGGGGACGGGGAATTCGAACTGCTGGGGCACAGAAACGGGGGCCTTGGTAAACTCCCATTCTCCGAGGAATTCCCTTCCCTGGGACGAGGCTTAAAATAATATTGAAGGTTTGCAAAAATATTTTTATTTTTGAAAGATAATTGGATAGAAATTTGTGTTTAAGAATAATTTTTATTTTAATTAATTATTTAACAAAATTAACAATAAAATTTTTAGGTTTGAGGCCAAAGGAGAAGAAAAGACTGAATAATTTAATTGGAGAAGAGAAACAAAATTATACAAATGTAAAAAAATTATCCTTTTTTTGGTGATATTGAACCTGACAGATATCCCATTTTTTCCTCCCCAAGTTTTCTACAGAAAAGCCAGACTTTTTACTTGCTTCCGCCCTAATCGCCTTTGTATATTTGCCTACAATCAAACAAAGAGAATTATTTAAATTTATACAATTACAAAAAGAGGATTAATTTTTTTCTCAATTACAAAAAACGGAACAACGTAGGGAAATTGGGGCGGAAGAAAGGAAAAAGTCTGTCCATTCTATATAAAAACTTGGGGAGGAAAAAAATGGGGTCTGTCAGGTTCAATATACCCATTTTTTAATTAAAAATTATTTACTGTTTTTTTCTAGCTAATCGACTATATTTGTGAAGATATTATTGAAAATGAAAGTATACAAGAAGAAGAAAAAGAGGAATTTGATGAATATTTTAATTTAATTAAACCTTTAATCGAAAAATATGAAAAGAAAAAGTTTGAGACAATTTATTTATATATAATTATTTTATATTTAAAAAATCAAATTGGGGAAAATTTTAAAAATGAAATTAAAAATATTGAGAATATTGAAGATAAAAAGGAGAAAATTTTAAAATTATATAAAATTTTGGAAGAAAAATTAATTCAAAATAATCAAAAATTACCTAAATTTATTGAAGAAATTGTTAAATTAAATTTTGAGGTTTAAATAAAAAATTAATTTTTTTTTAAATAATTTTTTATTTTTTATTTAAGGCAAAAGAAAATATTCAAAAAATATATTATTTAATTATTAAATTAATTATTAAATCAAAAATGTTTAGAATATTCCTTTGTAAAAAGGAAAAAGAAATTGAAATTATTAATTTAAAATCAAATTTGAATGAAATTGTTGGATTAAACTATTTGGATAATTTGGAAAGAAAATTTCCAGATTTGTTTAAAATTGGTAATTATTTTATATTTATGGTATTTTCTCTTAAATATGGTTGTCGATTAGAATCGAGTTTCGGATATCCAAAGACTCGATTCTAATCAACAGGTAGCATAGGCAACTCGGCATAAACCTAATTTAAATAATATACCCTAAATTGAGGAGGTATACCAAATTGTAGATGGAAACAAAATCTTAGAAACACTTTCCTATTAGCCTTTATTTAATCCAGAATAACAAACTAATTAAATAAAAGCCAAACTTTTAATGATTTAATAAAAAATTAAATTAAAGGTATAATGCATTCATCGATGAAAACAATGTTTTATGAGAAATATCTTCAATATAAAATAGGAGATGAAAATTCAAAATTAATTGAATCAAGAATTGTTATCCCTTTACTTATTAAAAATTTAATGGAAACAAAAAAATTAATTAATCAAATAAAAATTAATATGGAAAAACAAGAAGAAATTCTTTTATTGGAAACAGTAGAAAATAAAATAAAATGGTTATTGTTAACAAAAATATTTTCAAAAAAAAAGAAATAATTTCTTTAAAAAATATTTGTTTAATTTTTAAATTCCAAATTTATTCAATAATTTCAATTCAAAAAAATAAAATTAATTTGGTTAAAGAATTTGTTAAAAAATTAAAAGCAATTGGAATTAAAAAAGAATTTTTAAAAAATACAAAAAATTTAGAAGAAATTTTGAAGTGGAAAGGATTGGAATGTGAAAATGAAAGGGAACAGGAAATTGCTTTTGTTGAACAAAGGGCTTTTTTAATTAAGCAACACAAAGATTTTGTTGTTAAAGATGATAAATTATTATCAAAAATTTGTAAAATTCCGGGAATTAAAACTAGATTACAACAATTGGTACCACAAATAAAGATGTTTAGTGATCTTTTAAAAATGGTTAATGAAGGAGGTTTTCAATTTAATTTTTGTTTTATTTTTTAAAATACATATTTAAATAGAGTTCAGCGTTATAGGTATTCCGAGAAAAAATCGGTATCTGTATTTTGGAATGATGATACCGACCAGATACCGATTCTGGCTCGGTATCGGGATTGACCAAAATCGGTATCGGTATTAAGAAAGCTGGTATATACTGCCCGATACCGGTCGTGATCCCGGTATATACTGCCCGATACCGGTCGTGATCCCGGTATATACTGCCCGATACCGGTCGTGAACCCTAATTTTTAACCATAATTTACTTTAATTTTTATATTTAAATAGTGAGAGAGAGAGAGGTAAGTTTAGCTCCGGGCAGGCATTGATCCTGAAACTTCTCTGCAGTTATTGCTAACCGCTCTTGCTCACCACGTATTAGTGCCGTACCGACTGAGATACTGAAACATTGCTTTCGGTTTTTAATAGATATTAAACCTCAGCCTGGTAAACGTTCTTAAATATTAACCCGATGGATCTTCCTTTTAGAACTCGAATCCGCTCGAACCATTTAATATAATTTTAAAATTAAATATTTTCAAACAGATTTTAATAGAATTAGATTTCATTTTACGACATATATTGAAGCAAAAGAAGAAAATCAAGAGTTTAAATTGGCAAATAAATATAGTTTAAATTTTTTGGTTTGGGTATTTTGGGTAGACAAAAAATTTGAGGAAAAAAATGAAGAAATTGAATATTTAAATAAAATGTGGTTATTTAGAAGAAATTATTATTTTAGCAAATATGATGAATTATTTGAATTAAAAAATAAAAATGAATTGGAAAAAGAAGGAAATTTACTGAATAAAATACAATTTGGAATTTGGAAGAATTTAAAAGAAGAAAATAAAAATAAATTAATTAAAAATTGGAAGGATATAGAAAATGGGAAATCTTTGGGGAATAAACAAGAAATGGAAGAATTTGAGGAGTTCTTAAATGAAGAAATGGAAAAAGTTTTGGAAAAAGAAATTAATTGGGAAGAAGAAAATTTGGAAAATAATGAAAAGGAAGAAAGAAAAGAATTGTATAAAATTGTGATTAAAGGTATAAAAATAAATAAATATATAGTCGGATATAAGCTACACCTTTGGGGTTAAAAAAATTTGTGTAAATTTGTGTACGCACTTGCAGAAGGAGTATAAATAAGAATAACAAATCTTCGAGTTAGAAGGTCTGGTGGGCTCATTCCAAGATGATTCTATTCAATCTCCCATCCAATAAATTCTTCCATTCCACAGCATGAAGATAATAAAAAGATAACGAGGATTATCTTAAATGCGAGTTCTCTCGTTCCCCACCCCCTCCCCCTCCCCGTGATGGTCAACCAATATATCAAATATTGAAGTATTTTAAAAGTAATATATTCTAATTTTTAGCTCTATCAAATAAAAAAGGAAGAAATAATATAATTAATTTAATTAATTATACAAAAATAATTAAATTAATTAAAAATTTGAAAAATAAAATAAAGGAAAAGAATAAATTAATTGAAGAAGAAGAAAATATTTTTTTAAAAGGAATTGAGGAGGAATTTAAAGAAGAATTAGAAAAATATGAAAAAGAAATTGAAGAGGAAAAATTAAAAGAAATTGAGGAAATTGAGAAAAAACAGATAGAAACGGAAATAATTGTGGAGGTTGAAAAGAATCCAAAATTAAGTGAAAAGGAAGAGAAAGTCTCGAAATTGGTAAATAAAATTAATTAAATTGCAGTCCCAAACAAAATTTGTAGTCGGCCTTGGTTGACAATAAAAGATGATACGAGGAAAATTGGAATTTCTAAATTTCGAAATCTCTCTGTGGTTTCATTGAGTTTTATCTCCTATAGAAATAAATCACAAAATCTTTTTCCCAAGCCTTATTTAGTTTAGCATACCAAATTATCTAAAAAAATTATTTTTTAATTTAATTAAAATTACTTAGCTTGATACAGTTGTTGATAAGAAAATAAATAAAAATAATGTTAATGTTGAAGAATTATTAAAGTTAATTCAAGAGAAATTTATAAATAAATGGGCTGAAGTGAACAATAAAGAAGTTTGTAATAAATTAAATATTTTAATTAATTTAAAAATAAATAAAAGATCATTTGGTAATAGTTCGGAATTCGCCCCCCCCCCCATTTTTTTCCTTTTTATTTTTCCTATCTTTTTCTCATTTTATGGCGAAATCATTCGAAAGAGCTGAGTCGAATAACATTAAAATTAATTGAAACTACCCAACTAGGATTTAGCTTCATAATTTTGGTAAGAATGATCAGATCTATCAAACCATGGTATCATTCGACCAAGCTCGAAGAACTCTCTCGAATGATTGAATTATGTATCAAACAAAAAAAGTTCAAAGGTCAGAGAAACGGTGAAAAAAGGAAGGGGGGGGGGCGAATTCCAAACTATTACCGATTATTTAAATATAATTAAAATTTTTATCGTTACAAAAATAATAATTACTTTATTTAATCAGGATGTTCATTTATTTCCAATAAATTCTTATTTATTTGAATTAAATAATTTTGAGAATGGGGAAATTATTGAAACAATTATTTTAACAAAAGAATTAAATAAAACTAATTTTTTTGGAAATGATACCACAAAATGTACATTTAAAAGAAAAGAAATGTGTAAAAATGATAATTCTTTGTTTTGCATTCTTTGTGAGGTAAATTAATTAATTAAATGGATATTAATGAAATTTTTATTTGTTGATGTGTATCTAGAAAACTTTGGCTCTTGAGCAGTTTATGACCCATATCTCCAGACAAATTTCTATGATTCCAATTAAAATTTACGCATAAACCCGCTCAACTGCTGCCCCCTAAATTTGCAAAATATTACCTATATTGATACAAGTTTGGTTGGAAATATAAACTGGACATGGGCTAAAATTTCTCAAGCTTGAGAAATTCCTATGTTAGATAATTTAATTTAGAAATGTTTAATTCGTTGTTGAATACATTATTAGGATTTTTAGGTCAAATAACAAAGATCCCAATTTTAAAGACTCGATTTTCACGTCTTTCTTATCGTTTATATTTAAGAGTGAAGAAATTCAATTTATTCGAAAAATCGAATATTCTAGCCCGACAATAAAAATTAATTTTAAAAATATTAATTTCAATTTACATTTAATTTCTGTAACAAAAAAAGTATTTGGGAAAGAATTTGAAAAAATATTTAGTAAAATATTTAATTCAAATAAAAAATATACTAAAATTGAAATTATTGAAGATGTAATTAATAGTTTTATTATTAAAAAACCAGATGATTTAAAGGGAGAAATTTATTTATTATCAGGTATTTTCTTTAAATTAATTAAAAAATAATTTTAAATATTTTAAATATTTTTGAATAATTCAAAAGTTATTGGTTTGGAACCGATCATTTTTCGGTTCTGGGCTTCAGAAAATCTTCCAAAAAATAAAACCCTATTTCACAAGTTTTTTAAATTTAAATTTCGAATTTCTCTTTACATGTGACAATACTAAAATTTAAATATTTTTAATTTTAATAATTTAAGAAAATCGTTCAAATTTACAAATGTTACAAATATTAAAGGAAATTGAAGAAAAGTTTTGGAAATTATTTAAAATTATGAGAGTTTGGGCCATAAGTAAGTATTTAAACTTTTATTTATTAAAAACTTATTCTTTATACAATATTCTCCTTATAATTTAATGGAAGACTCAGCTCCAGTGCTGGGTATGGATCCGGGAGCTAGCTTCGGAGCCCGGCTCCGGCTGAACCGGAGCCGGGCTGAGATTTTGAAAACCCAAGAGCCGGAGCCAAGAATTTGAAATGCCCGGACTGCCCAGCTCTACCATTATAATTTAATGGTAGCTGAGTCGGATGATGTTGGTTTTAGAAAGATTGGATGAGTGGAGGATTTAGTTCCTCGATCAAAGTCTCACTAATTAATTAAAGTTAACCTTCATTCTAAATAGCTGACAAATCTCAATTTTTTCGATAACCTTTAATTTTGGAAAATATTTTAGAAAATTCAATTTTTGGAGAAATATTTGGTCTTTTAAATGATAAAATAGTTTCAATTTTGGTTTATAAAATAATTGAAGAAAATAAAAATGAAAATTCAACTAAAATTTTAATTGAAAAAATTTTGAAAGAATTTATTGAAATTATGTAAGTAAAAAAATAAATTTATTTAAAAAAATGATATTTTTTTAAAGGAAAGAAAATAAAATTATAAAAATAGAAAAGAATAAAAATATTGAATAATGGAAGTTAAAAAATGAAAAAGAAAAAAGAGAATCTGAATTGAAGAATAATGGTTTTGCTAGTTTATTATCTTCGGAAAATACAAAAATTATTTTGGAAATAAATGATTTTGGTTATCCACAACAAAATGTTGCTTATAAAATTAATTATTTTACAAAAATTTTAATTGAAGAAAAAATTAAAAATGGTTAGAGAAATTTAAATTTGTAATTAATTAATTTTTAGCAATTAAACAATTAAATGAAATTGAGAAGTTGAAAGATGAAAATAAAATTATTGAAAAATGGAATGGGTGGTTAAATGGAGAAAATTTTGCAAAAATGGTTAAAGACATTAAATATTTTTGAAAATTTTTATTAAAAAAATTTGTTTTTTAAATAAGAGAGTAATTCTCGCTCAGTTTGAAAAGGATTGAGGGAATATTCAAACCGAGCCAGACCGAAAATTTTCGGTTCAGTTTATCAGTTTCGTTAACCGAAGAATTTGATCAAACCGACAACCCTAATTGAGAAATAAGTTAATGCCGCCTATCTTCTAGTTACTAGAGTTTTACCCCCACCCCCTCCCCCTCCCCGCTTTATGACCTTCAAAATTCTCCAAATTTGCGACTGTGGTGCAAAAAATTAAAAAAACCACCACCACTCCAACCTGTGGCACTACCTCCTCGAAAATTTTCCCCATGTCCCCCTTTTTAAAATAATATCTAATAAACCCATTAAAATTTAACAAAAAATATTTATACCATTAATCCTAAGGCTCTTTCTCTTATTTAAAAGAATGAGATAAAGTTTTTAATTAAAACTAAATATTTTACAATTAAACAATTAATTATTTTTAGTATCAACATTATTTACTCATTATTTGTGCTTATTCCCCAGAAAGTTTGGAAGGTCCTTCAATTTGTGATATTATCGAAAGTCGTTTAAAATTTCTTATAATAAAAAAATTTGAAACATTAAAATTTATTGAATATTTCCATATAAACCCAAAAGCTTTATATAAAAGAGAAAATTGTCCAGAAGCAACAAAAATAACCGAAAAGGTTTTTAAATAAATAAATAAATTATTTTCAAAAAAAAATTTATTTTTTAAGGATTGGAAATGTACTGGTTGGGGTATTGGATTTAAAATTAAAAAAGAAGAAAAAATTAAAGAAAATATAATAATTGTTCAATCATTGAAAGATAAAATTAAATCATTAAAAGAAAATGATTTAAAAAAATATATTAAAGTAGATGAAGAAGAAAAAATTAAAATTGGAGCTTCTTATTTAAATGAGAAAAATTTTGAAAAATTTATTAAAGCATAAAAAGAGAGAAGATTTTTAGAAAAAGAAAAATTCGGAAAAATTTTTTTTTAATTTTTAGAGCAACATTTGGGATTTTTTTAAATTTTTTATTTAAATTGAATTTAAGATTATAGCTAGAGGTCGGTAAAATCACATTTGCAGGATCCTGTACAGGATTGGGTTTTAAAATTTTGAGCAGGACAGGATCCTGCAGGATTAATCCTGAAAATCCTGACAATCCTGTAAACTGAAAAAAGGCAGGATTTCGGACAGGATCCTGCCCTGCGCCGACCTCTAATTATAACTACACAGTATTTTTATAAAATTAAGTAGAACACTTTGTAAATTGTATTATGTAGAAATTAAATTGTACGATGTATAATATAAAATTGAAATTTATGTAGAAATACACGTGAAAGTCTTTCACTTTTCACCGTTCGGACACAAAACTTTATAGAGGAAGGAAGTTCTTATGTTAGGCATTAACTACAGAAGACTGTTAACGAAAAAACAAACAATATTTTTACCAAAGTTTTAAAAACATTATTTATGCACTATTACAATCGCATAACTGTAAGTTTGTTTTTGAAAAAAACTCCGAAATATTTTTAAATTTACTTTTATTATGTTGCATTTTTATAAAGTTAACATTTTTCTGAAATGATTTGCCCATTTTTTGATTCAATTCGTTCTTCTTAATTTGTCGTTTTTGTTCAGTGGGACGAATTAGTGGTGAGCCAAATTGATATGGGACGAATCTTGTTAGGACGAATTGAGGTGCCGCGCTTTATGATTTATTGTACCATTTTGTCTTGAACATTTTGTTCTGTACTATTTTGTCTGAAACATCCATTTCATTGCGATTAAATTTCCTGTTAAAAAAATTTTTTTTACACACCTTAAAGATTTCCTCAAATTTAAAATTTTAGAAATTTTTGTCTCTTAAGACTATGAAAGTTTTTTCCAAATTACTTTTAGTTAATTATTCAGTAGCCGGACAATTACATTTAAATTATTTCCATTTAATCAGGTTTTTTTTCTTTTCAATTTTTGTTTGAAAATCCAAAAATAATTTTTAGACCTTATTCTTTGGATGCAACCTGCAAAAATTTAAAGCAAGAACAGCCAAAACCTTCAGGTTTACGATTTGATGCGCCGAGTCATTTTGAATTGGACGGGAGACGTATTGCAACATCTCCAGATATTTGGAATATTTCAACACGAGTCGAGCAATTATTACAACGACGACTTTTGGAGGAAGAAGGAAATCCACTCAATTTATTGAAAAGAAAAATTACGGATTACTTCAATTCAACTTATAGGTTTTTTTTGAATAAATTATCTTTTTAAAATTTTCGGAAATATGGCTTCATAAATTATTTTAAAAAATCTTTTGGGGAAATTTTCAGAAATAAATTTTTGACTGTCTTTTATTTTTCTCGTTTTGCTCATGTTAGCCTAATTGTCCTTAATTGGTTTTCAGCTTCATAAAATATCTCATATTTTTATATTTTAGGAAGCCACGTGCCAGTTCTCCACTCTTCGCTATTTGTGAGAATGAGCCCCGTTTGGTGGATGTTTTTGAAAATTTTGATTCTCTTCTAATTCCCGAAGCTCATCCATCTCGCCGAACATCCGACACTTATTACGCTAGTGATGATTTTTGTCTTCGAGCCCATACTTCTGCGCATCAATTTGAATTGCTTAAGAAGGGGCTGGATAATTTTCTTATTGTTGGTGATGTTTACAGAAGAGACGAAATTGATAAGGTTTTTGATTTTTGTGAAATTTTCTCTTTAAAATTATTTTAATGGAATTGAAGTCCTTGCTTTTCCTATTTGTTTTAATTTCTAATTTTTCTCAATTTTTATTTTCAGACACATTTCCCTTGCTTCCATCAAATTGAAGGTTTACTTTTTATTTTAGTTTTTATTTTAATTGTTAGGTGTTCGAACATATGCGCCCAATGAATTGTTTGGAAGAGATTCTCCGATGCCCTTCTTTGAGGAAATCCATCACGATTCTGAACCTTTAAGAACTGATGAAAAGCAAGAAACTCATACTATTGCTACAGCAAAATTACTCGAATCAGAACTTAAGAAAACACTTGAAATGTTATGTCAAGCAATTTTTTCTGGTGCAAAACCAGAAGTCGAAATTCAAATGCGTTGGACTCCAACATATTTTCCTTTTACTCATCCGTCTTTCGAATTGGAAGTTTTGTTCGAAGATAAATGGTTGGAGGTTTGGAAATGGAAATAATTTAACAAATTATTGATGATTTTATTTTTATAGGTTCTTGGGTGTGGAATAATGGAACAAAGCCTTTTGGATTCGGCAGGAGCGGGAGAACGTGTTGGATGGGCTTTTGGATTAGGTAAATAATTTTAATTATCTCTTAATTTTTTGGTATGTCCTAAAAATTTTGAGGAGTTCCTTCTGACTGCCTATAAAAAATTAAAAGATTCTGAGTGTTTAAAGGGTTGACCTCCCTGACCTGCTTAACATGTTTATCACTAGAACTGTTGGAAGGAAACAACATTTCTATTTTTTATTTAATTTTAGGTCTTGAACGTCTCGCAATGATACTTTATGGCATTCCAGACATTCGTCTTTTTTGGTCGAAAGATACAGGCTTTATTAATCAATTTAAAGGACTAAGTCCCTCAGATGTTGTAAAATATAAAGCAATTAGCAAACAACCACAACTTTTTATGGATATTTCTTTTTGGTTACCAGAGCACTTTGAAGGGGATTCTAGTATTGAATCATTACGTTCTGATGTTTTTGATGTTATTCGAATGATGGGAGGTGATTTGATCGAACAGGTATTGCTAATTTATTTAAACGTTAGTTAGGACCCGAAGTAAAGGAAAATGATGTTGGGAGGGGAATCATTAAAAATGAAACTTTTCCCCCTTCGACCCTTCTATCATAATCAATCCTAATTCAAATTTCTGCTAATTTTCCCTTATTTTCTCGTTTTATGAGGGAAACTTCTCTCCATTAAGCCTCTCCATAATCCATAATTATTTTGTAATATTTTCCTTTCATTTTTCTTTTTCTAGGTATCATTGTCAGATGAATATTTAAATAAGAAGACTGGACGTAAAAGCCAAACTTATAGAATTACATACCGAAGTATGGACCGTCCACTTTCCAAGGAGGAAGTTAATGTTATTCATAAGGAGATTGAATCTTATTTAGTTGACAAATTTGGAATGGACATTCGTTAAAATATTTTTTTGGTTTTTAAGTTAATTTAGACTTTTTTTGTTTTTATTTAATTATGTATTCTAAAATATAAATGAATGCTTTAATTTTTATTATTTTTTTAAAATCTATTATTAAAAAATATTTAATATTTTTTCTTTGATTTTTCTTTAATATTTTGTATTTTTTAAATAGAAAGAAAAAACTTTTGCATGGATGAGCCTATTTTAGCACTTATTTCTCTTACATTATTTGTTGGCTCTTATTTTGCTGGATGCATTCCTTTGTTTTTTACTCTGAATGAAGTATGGAATTAAGTTTTTTTAATTTTATTAATTTTAACAAAATTAAGAAAAGAATTCGAATTGCGAGTATATTTGGTGCGGGTCTTTTGGTTGGTACTGCTCTATGTGTAATAATTCCTGAAGGAGTTTCTGCACTTTTGGAGTCATCTAATTCTCATCTAGAGAATCAACAAATAAGTAAGTAAATTTTTGAAGTATTTTAAAATATTTTAATTTTAAGTAAATCAGCCAGTCCAAGCAAAACTTTCTGAACAAATGGCTTTAAATATACCAAAACCTGCAGTAGTTCCTCTTGTCAATGATGATCAACGATTGAGGAATCAACGAAATGAAGGAAAAGTTGATGATAAAAAGTAAATTTTAATTAAAATTTAAAGAATTCTTTCGGGAATTCTTCGGTTTAGACCTCCTACCATTTTCATGAATGCTTGACCATTTTGAGCTTTTTTGCTTGATCTATAATTTAGCAGGATTCTGGAAAATGGTGGGAAAGCTCATGTGATCATAACTTTGTTCATTTAAGTCAGATTTTGTTTATTTTAGCTACATTCGATTCAGTTCGGAAAGCTCTTTTGAAAAGTAAATCAGCCAGTCCAAGTGATATATAATTAGCCATAATAAGATAACAGATGCCAGAAAAGGATTCTGGAAAATGGTGGGGGTGTCTAAACCGAAGAATTACCATTCTTTCTTTTTTAAAGTAAGGATAATAATGTTGCACCAATCGAAAATAATAAAATTAAAGAAGAAAGCAACAAAAATTTGGCAAAATTCCCTAAAAAACGAGAAGTTTTATACAATAAAAATCATCCAGTAGATGATACTAAACATTTTGATGAAAGTCCTCATAAAAATAGTATTGATGGGAAAATTGGTTTTCCTCTTCTGATTGGATTTTTATTTATGTTTGTAATTGAACAATTAACAAAAATGGGGACATATGGCAGAAATAATAGTAAAAGTGTTTCTACAATTGGATTGGTTATTCATGCATTTGGTTAGTAAATTTTATTATTTCTTTTTAAATTTTTTTTTAAAAAATATTTTTCAAGCTGACGGAATAGCTATGGGAAGCGCGTCAAGTGCCGGGTCCAAATTGGAAATGCAAATGCTTGTTTTTGTTGCTATTATGTTACATAAGGTTTCTTTAAATTTTTTAATTTTTTTAAAAAATTAACTTTAAAAGGCTCCTGCAGCATTTGCTCTAGTCAGTATTCTTTTGGCACAAGGCCTTGACAAATTGAGGATACGTCGACATTTACTAATATTTTCGTTAGCTGCTCCAATTGGAACTGTTGTTACCTACGCTTTACTTCAAATGGTTTAAATTTAAATTTTTCTATATTTTTTAAAATAAATTTTAGACTTCTGGAACAGTTGAAGGGCCTGTGACTGGAGAAGCACTTCCATCTTCGAATGTTACTGGATTAATTTTGCTCTTTTCTGCGGGCACTTTTCTTTATATTGCGACTGTTCATGTTATGCCAGAATTAATGGTTTGTTATTTAAAAACAAAATTTATTTGTAAAAATCAATTAAGGAATCACGATGTTCTTCAATCCAAAATTCAGGAATGAATGGAAGTCGAGAATTATTACTTGGAGGACTAAGTACTTCACAATCTTCCGGGAGACTTTCATTCTTTGATATTTTAATTTTCTGTGTTTCTGCACTAATTCCTGCTTTCATTTCTTCAGTAAGTCATGGAGGACATGGACATTAATTTTGGTGATTTTTTAAATTTTATTTTGATATTGTATTAATATTCTAAAGAACTTTAAGACTGGGAAAGGATCTGATTGAATATATAAACAAATTCTAAAAAAGTTTAACAGAGCTGTTTCGAAATTTCTGAACATTTTTAAATGAAAACTTTGCTAGTGTTATAAAACTCCTGAAACTTGATGCGGGAATCACCCCCAAAATTTTTCGATTACTCATCCAGCTTTTCTTTACTCATTTAATCTTTATTTTTTCAATTTGTTACTTGTCAACATCGTTTAGAAAGGATTGAATGCCCACAGCCGTTGCAATTGGACTTATTTTCCTTGAAATTAATTTTTTAAAATATATTTAAAAAACTTATCTAATGTAAAACTCGCATGTTGATCATGCAGATTTATTTTTTTATTTCCCTCAAGTTCAATCCGTGGATCTAGTCATTAAAGGGATTGGCGGGATTAAGAGGGATATCGGTGGTTCCAAACTTGTTGTGTTACTTAACTTTACTATTTTTTGAATTTATTTTAGATTCAGGTGAATGGCATGTTCGAATGTCCGTGCCGGATCAAGACCATCTACCCAGGAAATGGCACCGTCATTGTCCATTACCTTGAGCCATTCATAGAACATAATCATCTCTGGTTTTATTTAAAAAATATCTTTAAAGAATAATTTTAAATTTAGAAGCCGCCTCGGAGCGGGACGCCGATGCTGAAGTCAAAATAACAAAAAAATCTATTTTTTATTTATTGTTGACTTTGGACGAACCGAAATACCTCTCTATCGTATCCGCGGGACTTACAGACAAAAGGCGTTGAATTTGAACGAATTTATTGTTAAATCTAATTTATTGATAATTTATTTTAAATAAAAAAAATAGATTTTTTTGTTATTTTGACTTCAGCATCGGCGTCCCGCTCCGAGGCGGCTTCTAAATTTAAAATTATTCTTTAAAGATATTTTTTTAAATAAAACCAGAGATGATTATGTTCTATGAATGGCTCAAGGTAATGGACAATGACGGTGCCATTTCCTGGGTAGATGGTCTTGATCCGGCACGGACATTCGAACATGCCATTCACCTGAATCTAAAATAAATTCAAAAAATAGTAAAGTTAAGTAACACAACAAGTTTGGAACCACCGATATCCCTCTTAATCCCGCCAATCCCTTTAATGACTAGATCCACGGATTGAACTTGAGGGAAATAAAAAAATAAATCTGCATGATCAACATGCAAGTTTTACATTAGATAAGTTTTTTAAATATATTTTAAAAGATTAATTTCAAGGAAAATAAGTCCAATTGCAACGGCGTGGGCATTCAATCCTTTCTAAACGATGTTGACAAGTAACAAATTGAATTTATTTTCTGTATTTCTGCATCTAAAGTGCAGAGCTGTTTCAAAATTTCCGAACATTTTTAAGTTTAAAACAGTTTTGTTAATGTTTTAAAATTCAGATCTTTTCCTTTCTTAATAAAAAAACAAGCTAAAGGGTGGCACGACACGGGCACAGTGATCCAATTGCACAGTAAGACAATTGCACAGAGGACAATTACACAGTGGACAATTGCACAGTAAAGTGTTGTTTATTCGCAAAACGACCTGCCCATTTATTCGCAAAACGCCTGTTTATTCGCGAAACTCTCCAAATAAACGCAAGTCTCATTCACCTATAAGTCATAACTTTGTTCATAATCATCCAATGAAGATGATTTTGGTATCAGTCGACTCACCTCGAAGAGCTCTTTCGAATGAGCTATAATTTGCAACTTTGAATTTTTTACCCCAAAAACAGCTTGGTTTCTTCTATTGGTTTTCGAGTTTCGGGAGCCTATATCTCTGCGAGTTTTCGTCTCACGCGAACAACTTTTCCAACAACGGGAAAAGTTGTTTATAGAACAGGGAAAATTGTTGTTGTTTAAGAAACAGCATTTTATTATTAAGAAACTTATTAGAAAGTCTAACACAAATGCACTTAACCACCAATTACCGTGCAATTGACCACTGTGTAATTGTCCTCTGTGCAATTGTCTTACTGTGCAAATGGGTCACTGTGCCCGTGTCGTAGCGCCAGCTAAAGACCCCCTTTAAAATAGAAATTATTTTTAGTAGTTAAATAGAAAAATGCTTGAAAATTTTTTAGTCTTATGAATTCTCTTAAAAATCTTTGCTTTAGCCTGATTAAAATAAAAAAAATTTTTCACTTCAAAAACCATTCAAGTATTCTACTTTAAATCATTTTTTTGCTTAAAAACATGGATCAGAATTAAATTATTTTTTAGTATTTCTACAGTTATTGGAAACCCCCCAAATTTTCTGATACGTGTTGCATTTTTGCTTTACTTATTTTTTCTTTTAATATTTTGATTTTCTTTTAGTTAAAGAGGGATATAAAAATGTAAATAAATAAATTATCAATTTTTTATTATTTAAATAATCTGTAAAATAATTGCAAAATACGTATTATTTTTTGGTTTTTACAGCTACAAAAATAGTAGCAATTTAAATAAAATCCAAATAAAATGTGAAAATTACAAACTTAATTCTTTAAATCATTATTTTTCGGCAACCATTCCCTCGATTTTTCCAAGCAATCAATTACTTCCTCTTAAAAATATTTCAAATTGATAAGAAATATTTTAAAAATGTCTACCATCGCTAGTCTGGTCAAATTTTGTATAATGAAGTCCAACAGCAGAAAAATTTGGAGGGGTTTCAAGAACAAGTACTTCATTGCCCTCTGCACGAAGTTCGGCTTAAGAGAATTTTTTCCAAATTTTTGATAGGAAGTTGTAATTCAAAAAAAAATACCAAGAGTATCAGAAGGAGCTAAAGGGGATGCCAGCAATGCCTTTGCAACATTCTTTTGACGTAGTGCTTTCATTGCTACTCTTGCTGTCCCTCCTGTAGCTATTCCATCATCAACAACAATTGCGATTTTGCCAGCAAGTGGAAGAGGAGGTCGATCACCCAAATAACGCTAAATTATTTTGAATTTTAGAGAAGAAAATCAAGAAAAAAATTGTTTTTTTGGGAAAATAAAAAAAATTTTAAAGAAAAATTTTCCCAGTAATTGGCTCTTTTTTGGATAAAGAAAGAAAGCTGTTGTTTGTAATAAAATTAGAAAATCTATTTTAAGGTCATTCCATTAATAAAAAAATATTAAACACATTTTAAATAAAATTATAAAAAACATTTCTTTGGCGTGCAATTTCCTTTAATTGTTTTTCCATCATTGCTTGAACATATCCCTCTGGGGGTTGAGTGTATTTAACAGCATCTTCATTCATAACCAATTCTGGAGGGTTCCCTTCAACAACAGCACCTATTCCATATTCTTCATGTCCTGGAGCACCGATTTTGCGAACCTTAAAAAAATTTAAAAAAATAAAAAACAATCTAAAAAAATAAACCATTAACAAATCCAAAGGTGCCCCCAACGATTTTGCCACTTCAAAAGCCACAGGCACACCTCCTCTCGGCAATGCTAGAACCACAACTTTGTCCCTTTGAGATCTAAAATTCTTTAAAGCTTCAGCCAATTTTTGCCCAGCATCATGGCGGTCTCTAAAAGGAGCTGCACGATTGAAAAACATGGCTATTCCAGCTGAAAATGAAGCTGATAAATTTTTTTTGATTAATAATTTATTTTTATGAGAATTGATTAAAATAAATCTATAAACAATAAAAACAAAAACAACTTAAAAGAAAACAATAGGGCAGAGAAGTTCCCTCAAATTCTCTAACCATTAGGATTTTTTGTCAACAAAACATTTTGACAATTTTTTTATTAAAAATTTATTTCAATTTAAAAATTAATTTGATTTACATTATGAGGTCTTTCTTGTCAATTATTTTATTAAAAACATTTAAATTATTTATCTAATCTCATTATTATCCACAGATTTTGTCTCATTATTTATTCAAAATTTAAAATTAATTAATTACAAGGTGGTTCTGATGTAGACCCATCATTAACTTCATTTTTATTAACCTTTGATAATATAGAATATTTATTTCCAAATTGTCCTTTTGAATTTGTTGATAAAAACTTTGTTACAAAGATTATTTTTATTTGAAAAATTAAAAAATATTTACAATTTCCAATCTTCCGATTAAATCCAATTTGTTGTTTTTTTGGTTGAGTTTTTGATCGAGAGTCGCCAAAATTTGTGTTGAAATTAAAAAGAGTTGATTGGACTGTTAATAATAAAATATTAAAATCTCTAAAATCTTTCCCCTTTTGCTTATTTAGCAAGAAAAAAATTTAGTAAAAATGAATTTTTTGGTGTACATGTGGGGGATGAGTGTTAAGGATTTTATATTACTTGCTTGTTAGAAGTCCTTCTGACTCGGGATTTACAAGCAAAGCTAGACCTGATTGCCTTACGTGTTTAAATGCCATACATGGTCTAACTAAAGCAGGCTTCACCAATTACCACATCAAACCTTAGTTAAATATCGCCTAACTAATCTACTATAAAAATCCATGTCCTAATTATAAAGGAAAAATTCAGAAATCATCAACCCTACTACAAAGTAAAATTTGATCTAATTTAATTGGGCAAGGATGAGACAACACGGATATTTAACTATTTAAATATAAATATTTTATAAAACAATACTTACTACTATTATTATTTCCAGCAAAAACACAAAATATTAACAAATAATTATTTAAAAAAATAATGAGTATTATTAAAGAATTCATTTTTTTCGAAAAAGTTGGATTTTTCAATAAATGGATTTAACAGGGGATTTTAAAGGGAAGCCGAAAAGCACTTTGGTTGATTTCATTATCTTATTTCCTATGACAAAATAATTTAAGTCTCGCCATATGACAATGTTACCTTCATTAAATATTCATATGAATTAAACAAATAGACAACAATACTCCTTATATTTCTAAATATATGTACAATTTTCTGTCTATTGTGATACAATAATGTAGATCTGCTAAATCTACCAGAATATAATAAAAGACTCCTGAGTAAGGTTGTCGGATCCGGATATCCGGATCCGAAAAAAGGCCGGATATCCGGAAATTTTCGGTTCGGATACCGGATCCGGATCCGGATATCCGAAACTTTCGGTTCGGATATCGGATCCGGATCCGGATATCCGAAAATTTCGGTTCGGATATCGGATCCGGATATCCGAAGATTTCGGTTCGGATCCTAGAATTAGGAAAAATGGACGAAATCCTAACCCTTTGACCTTCAAACTTCAAAAAATTTCGCCTGCGGCGCTGAAAAATGAAAGATATATATCATCCATTGGGATTCAAATTTACAGCGCCGCAGGCGAAAATTTTGATAATAAAAATTTCGGTTCCGGATCCGGATATCCGAAAATTTCGGTTCGGATACCGGATCCGGATCCGGATATCCGAAAATTTCGGTTCGGATACCGGATCCGGATCCGGATATCCGAAAATTTCGGTTCGGATATCGGATCCGGATCCGGATATCCGAAGATTTCCAACTATCCGACAACCTTACTCCTGAGAGCTCACGTAATGTTATTTCCAGTAAAAACAAACAATATTAATAATTTCGAATAAAAATATTAAAAAGAATTTCATCATCATAGTATTTATAGGATTTCATAAAATATCCAAATATATATTTCTACGTCGATTAGAGATACTTAGGGACCGATTTCTTAACCCATATTATTGAATTTTTTGGTATTTCCGTGTATTTTTTAGGAAAAAATTTTTTTTCAAAAATATTTCCTCGAAGAGGGCAAATCCGGCATGATCATCTTCAATTTTTCCAAGAGTTCTAAATCTAATAAAAAAGAATTATTTACTTTTATCGCTTGAAAAAATTTTAGACAGAAACAAAACAAACAAATTTACTGCCTCCATATATTATAGGCATTCTAAAATACAACAAAAATAATTTATAAAATAAAATTTGTTTATTTAATTCGTTCAACTTGGAATCGATCAATATAATCATAGTCAAAACGATCCCAATAACTTATCAAAAACTTCACTTTAGAATTATGAATATTTGTAATTTCATATTTTAAGACTTTGTGAGGTTCTCCCTTATATTTTGTTGTAAATCTTTGAATGTTCTTCGCTCTATTACTCAATTTTTTGGGTTGCATATCATAATAATCCCAATGAATTTTAAAGTCAATGTTGGACAAAATATTTGAAGGATTTTCTGTAGTTTCGATTGCCTATTAAAATTTAAAATTTATTTAGTGACTGATGAGAAATTTTTATTGAAAGTATAAAACTTCTCTTGCGAGAGAAATGCTTATGTTAGTATTTGAATTTTGCTAGTAATTTTAATTTTGCCTCATTTCTATACATACTTGGCTCTTTTTTCTCATAGATATGCTCTTTTCTGCCTATCTCTTTTCTCGTATAAGAATTTTGGCACGAGTTGCCAAATAATGCTAGAGAATTGAAAGCAAAAAACTTAGCTACATTAAATTCCAAAGAAACAATCCTTTGCTAAACTTATATTTCTTTTATTCACTGCATTTATTTTTTAGCTATAATTTATTCGAAATTGATAGAATTGAACACTTAGCCATGGGGCAGGATTCGAACCTACGATCTCATTAAGCTTTGACAGGGCTGACTTTTAAAGCTTTAAACTTAAAAACTAAGCATTCTAAATGCTATCCAAATTAATCTTCCCTTTCTTATTAATTTATTTACCTTCAATATAATATCATGCCATTCATCTAATTTTGAATATTTAACACAAATATTTGGAAATCTTTTCCCTTCATTCAAAATAATATTTAAAATTGGATTAAGTTCATTTTCATCAGTTATTTCATATTCTGCTTCAGCACAAGTAAATTTAACTTTAAAAGATTCACAAACAGCCAAATTATGCAAAACAAAATTCATTCCAAAATTTGGTTCATAATATTTTAGAAAAGCATTTTTAATTTTAAATTGAGGAGGAATTGAGTAGTCAAAAAATAATAATTTAATAAATCGATGACTGAACAAAATTTTAAATAATTTGGCATCCTCAAAGACACAACTAAAAAGGCGTTCCATCCAATAACGAATAATTAAAAGGTCGTCAATATTTTTTGGAGAGGTTGGAATTTTGAAGAACACTTTTTGTGACGTTGAATTATCTTTAAAAAATATTTAATTAATCAAAAATTAAAATTAACCTTTAATAACAAAATAAATATCAGTCAAAAGTATGTTTAAACAAAGCTGTCTTCCTATCAAAAATTCCCACTAAAAGAAAATTTTAAGAAAAAATTTAAAAAATTCCCAACCTTCTCTTTCAATTCATCACTCAGTTTAAAATTAAAATCATCCAAATTAGGCTCCAATTCCAAACAATAATCATTATCCAGTTCCTCCCAACTAACAAAAATTTCAACAAAACGTTTCTTGTCCAACTTTAAAAATAAAAAATTAAAAATAAAATATTTAAAATTAAATACAATAAAAAGTTTTTTGCAATGAAAACGTGCTAATTCATTTTCATATCGAATAAATAAATCATTAAAATGTCGCTTTGTTTGTCGAATAGAAAGTAATTGGTAAAAATTGAGACATTTTAAAACATCAAGTTTTGCTTCAATTGAAAGATTGAACAGCATTTAAACAATAAAATTTTGTCTTACTGAAAACAAGAAAATTTAATGTTTATTAATAAGGATGTAGTTTTCGAGTCGGGCCGATGCTCTAGGCATTTTTTCTGGATTTATTTTGGACCCAGCATATTGGTCATTTCCGGGTCAGATTATGCCCAACTCAATTTTTCGGACCGAGTCGAGCCACTTTGGTAACCCCTAAATATTCATAAAAAATATTTACAAGTTAAAAATTGTTTTAAAGAAACAAAAACATTTTCGGATATAAAACAAATTTATGTAATTATAATTGTGATCAACAATAAAAAATAAAATAAATCAAAGGGACACGCCCAAGTAGGCGCGCGGCCAAGTAGGCGCAAAGCCATAACCAGCTTGAAAATTACTTTACCTTGACAATTTTGGTATCAATCTGTTAAGCTCGATGAGAGGAATCGTTTAATACTAAATTTCGAAAAATTCGGAAATCTTGAAGCAGGTTATGACTTTGCGCCTACTTGGCCGCGCGCCTACTTGGGCCGTACCCTAAATCAAAAATTTAAATTTTATTTAACCAGACATTTTTTATAACAAATTTTCATTTTTGTTCACTCAACAAATCCATTCTAGAAATAGTAATGTGAAAAATTGATCCATCTTCCGTTTCTACATTGTAAAACAAAAATTTCACTTTTGGATTGTATATATTGGAAATTTGGTATTTTGTATGTTTTATTTTATCAAGTACTTCAATTTTAACATTTTCTGCTCTCTCGTCCAATTTAAAATTTGTGAATAAAAGAAAATCTAGAATAATAGTAGACACCATTTCCGAACAATTCTTTGATGTTGCTACATACTAAAAATTTTTTTTATTTCCAATGGCCCCTCTGAAATCGCTCCCTTTGATATTTTTAAATCGCTTACTTTTGTAATAAGTTCATGAAGCCTTGTCAAATTAAAATTTCTTAAACAAACTAAAGACAATTTATTGCCTTCACCAATCAAAATATTGAAAAGAATATCTAAACATTGCTCTAAATTGTTAACTTCCCAAAAATCAAGACAAAAAAATTCAGAAATTGTCAAATAATTTAAAGAAAATTCCAAAAAATTTTCAAACGAATTATTGTTAGGCGATAAAGAATGTCTTTGAATGTTAAATTTAATTGGAATTTTGTTGTTATCAAATAATAAATTGATCATTTGTGGATTAAAAATAATTTTATCAAACAAGGCATGTTCAAAAGTACATTTAAGAAGTTGCTCTAACCAACATCGACTAAAAATCATTTCTTCTAGATTCTTTGGAATGATTGGAAATTCCAGAATATAGTTACGTTCTTTTTCATTCACTATTAAAAATTATTTTATTTTTGAGAAGCGGTAATATTGAACCTGAAGACCCTATTTTTTCTTCCGCAAGTTTCTTCCTATATATTTGCACAATGGTCAGATTTCTTCCCTTCTTCAATCCAAGGGGAAATAAAAATTAATTCCTTTTGATTGTTTGTAAGCAAAATATAGAAGGGCAATTCGAATGGAAGGAAAAAGTCTGACCATTCTGTAGATATGTAGAAAAAAGTTGGGGAGGAAAAAATGGGGTCTGTCAAGTTCAATATTCATCAAACCTGTTTCCTCCAAACAAACATAAAAATTTCCATTTCCAACAGATTCAGAATTATGTAAAAACAACGGAATAGATTCATTTATAGCCATTTTCCACTAAAAAATAATTATATAATTTAATTAAAAATAATTTAACCTTTTTCAAAAGTCGATCAGTTAAAGTAAATTCAAAAGTTAAAGAATCTGGTTTAATAATTTTATATGTTTCTGGCCTGCGAAGAATATAATGCTGAAGACTAACCTAAAAAGAAATAAACAAATTAATAAATATATATTTATTTTACCATTTCGAGTAGATTAAATTTCATTCTCGCCAATCCCTCTTCATATTTATTAACCAAATTTCGAAAGTAAAAATTTGTTTGTTTAAAAGAAAATAATTGATCAAAGTCAAGACATTTTAACACATCAAGTTGAATTTCGATTGGTAGAGAATACATTTTCTAATTTAAATATTTAAAAATAAATTTATTTTACTCCTAAAATCTTTTAAAATTATTTAGAGATAAATTGCCTCTCGAAAAAAACGATGAAATTTTAACAACAGAATTCTAATTTTATAAAAACACTCTTTCAATATTTAATTGTCAAATACATAAATCAGAAAAAATCTTCGTTTTCATTCCTTTAAATTCCCTTCTTCAGGTATTCTGGACATGAAAAATGTTGTCAAAATTAAATGTTTCCTTTTAGATTGTAGATATATTGGCAAGTTGATATTTTGTATGTTTAGATTTTGAATTATTCAATTTAAAATGTTTTCGCGTTATTATTTAATTTTAAATTTGGGATGAAATTGTTTTGAACTAGAGACCGGCGCGGGAGGGACTCCCGCGCGGGATTTTGCGGGATCCCGCTCCCGCAATCCCGCACTTTTTTAGATTTGCGGGATTTTGCGGGAGTGCGGGATTTTGCGGGATTATTCCCGCGGGAGTCCCTCCCGCAGACATTTTTAAAAGTTACTCCCGCATGCGGGATCCCGCAAATGCGATTTTGCCGGTCTCTATTTTGAACTAGAGATTCTAGTGAGCAAATTGGTAGAAAAGTTTTTAAAGAAATTAGGATTTTTTGTGATTTTTGTTAAAAACATTTTGACACTTTTTCAACGATTAAAAAACCAAATATGTCTCTATAAAATACTATATATATAAATGAGGCCTTTATTCAATTATTTTATCAAAAAACAACAAAAAATCTTTAATTATAACATTTTATCTAATTCCAAATCATTCAAATCCATTTTTAATGTTGCTTTAATCATCGAAACACTTGTATGATTTACCATAACACTATATTCATCATTTGGTGTCATATAACCAAGTTGTTGTTCACTCCATAAATCCTCTACTGAATAACCACCCAAATAGGTTAATCCCAATGAAAATAAACTTTTTGAGAATTTCTGAAAATTATTTAATATTTAAATAAAAAATATTTGGTAACTTTATAAATTTTATTTTAAAAATTTATTTAAAAAAATTTCGTTATACGCATGGTTTTGTCCCGTAATTAACCACAGCAATAGCATATGAATAAAGTTCCTTTTTAGGAATAGAGGGCATCATTTCCTTCACAAAAACATATAAACTTGCTTCCTAAATATGTTTGAGAATAATTCTTTTTGAGTTTGTAAATTCTACTTAACCGTCAAACTTCGCTATAATATAGGTACATAGTACATTTTTAGGGTCGAAAAATTTTTATCTTATAATGAGATTTACCATAAATAGGGATATCTCTTACAAATTAGACACGACTCCTCTTATTGTGAGGTTTTTTGTGAGGTCTGATTGTATGTATTATCTCAATTAGCTTTTCTAAGGTAAACTCTAACCTTATAAACCATCCTTCCAAAAATCCCTAAAGGATCTTGATCGACTGCAATAACATTTTTATTTAAAAGTATCTTTTTGTTCTCATTTGAAATAGTTCTCAAATCATTTGACATTATTAAAGGAGCAGACCAAATAGCCCAAACGCTTAGTTGGACTTGTGCTTGTGAAGGGGTAATTTCAGGATTCCCAGCAACTATCTATAAATTGTTTATGTTTAATCACAAAATTCTCGATTTTTAAAGAACCATATCCGGGTCATTCCAAGCTCCCGGTCTTTGAGCATTTCGTAAAAGTTCTTGATTTTTTACATAATAATGAATTATAGCTTTAAATTTTTTAAATTTTTCTTTAATTTAAAATAATTTTTACAAAGAATAGACTTCCAAGAACGGTCAATATCATTATAATTTCTCCAAAGATTACAATGCTCCCCAATTAAAGGATAAACTAATGCTTTATGATTTTCGTATAAATAAGCAGGCCACGAGCACGAATAGACGATTGGGCGGTTAGTTTTGAGAAGTGAATTTCCCATTTTGATGTATTCTAAATTAATTTGATTTATTTTTAATTATTCAGTTGGAACTTGATATCATTTTTTAACCTTGATGATGACAAAATTAAAAATAAATTAAAATTAAAAATTTAAAAATAATTTTCTATGTTTCCTTCCTAATGTAAGATCTAACCATTAGGCATCCGCTCAAATTCAATATTGCATGCATCCAACTTCAAATAATCAGACCCCCATTCTGCAAATGTCTGTGCATCTGTTTCTAAATGGTCCATAGTGCCTGGAAAACCGGCACATGTTTTATCTCCAATGTCAGAATAAATGGCAAATTTAAGGCCTCTGACATGCATCTTTTTACAATAATAATTTTTTTCAATTTTATTTTTAAATTTACATATTCAGCAAGGGATTTAATTCCAGAGGGAAATCTTGTTTGATTGGCAACGAGTCTTCCATTTGTATCACGATCTCTAGATTCCCAACAGTCATCAATGTGGACTGAAACATAACCAGCATCTCTGTAACCATCTTGAACTAACTTATCTGCCATATCCTATTAAATAAAATTGGGAGAGTAAAAAATATCATTTTCCCAGGTAACTAGTATATTAGAGATGAGTCCAGCTGATCAGAAATAACAATTTCTATGAACATATTTTTAGCAAGGTATACCAACTACTAACTGATCACTATTAGAGAGCTTCTCAATAGATTCGGAGCTTCCCCCGATTTGGTACCAACAGATTACAAAATTGATAGATTGTTTTTACCCTTACTTCATATTAATTTTGCTCTCATTTATCTAACTAATCAAATTAAAATTTAAAGATTTTCAAAAATCCAACTTTATATAATTGTTCATTAATACAGCCAGTTGGATATTTAAAACAATTAATTTCACAATAAAATATTGTCCAAGACATCCAACCCATTGGGGGTGTTCTAGCAAGTCCATTTTCGAGAGTCAAAATATTTTTAATTAAAATAAATAAAATTAATCTTTTAAATGCCAAAAGATTTGTTGAGGTAATAAAAATATTCATTTTTATCAGAGAAATATTTATTTTCTAATTTAATTTGAATTCAATGATAAAAATTTAATTTGAACAAGTCGTTTAAATATAAGAATTTTAGACAAAACAAGAGCTAAAACTGACCAACAATACTTCGAGAGAGAGAGAGATTTTTGTAGGGGTTTTGCATAAACTTACAAATTTAAATAAATTGTCTGACCACTCAATTCTGACCGACTTTATACTTTTTAGATCTTTTTTGTATTAAAATGAGGATATTATTTTAAATAATATTTACAAAAAATAAATTTGTACAATTTATATTTGTACAATTATTTACTGAGCATCATTTTAACAATTGAAAATTTCAAGTAAAAGCAAAGGATCAATTATAGGTTCTGAAAATTATTTCTTTATACCAGAGACCTGATTCAAGAATTGGATTTTCCTGATTCAGAAAGAATCATATCCAAACAATTTCACTACTCCGCCGACTTTACAATTCCGTTTTTAAATTAAATACTTTATGTTAATGTAATTAACAAAAGAATTATGTATGTACATATACCAATAGATATACTTTATTTTGAACAAAATCCTAACAATGAAATATTTGTACTTAACCAGATACTTGATTCGAGAATTGACCGAGACTCTATATATAACATATCCAAAAATTTCACTTATGCGGTCCGACTTAATATTTTCATTTTAAATTAAATATAGTACTTTATATAGTAAAGCAGCTGGGCTATAGCTATTTCTCTCCTTTAGCTAGTGCAAAAGGTTATTCGGCGGCTGGGAGCGAACCAGCATCTTCAGTAGACCGGACTGATGTGTTGGCTATTACACCACGCCGCCTACTGCTCAGCCTTAGGAAATTAATAGCTATATGCTTTAAAATATTTATGTAGTTAACAAAAGAATTATGTATATCAATCAAATAAAAATATACTGTACTTTAAACAAAAATAATGAAATATTTTTACTTATTATTTACTAATTAAACTACAATTCTATTAAACACGAACAACATTTTCAGAATCATCAGACATTCCACTTTTCGATTTTATAGTTGAGGTTCGTGAAGTATCAGCCTTTGAAGACGGTGCTCCACTCACTGTAGCTGTTACACTTGCCGTCGTTGCACTTCCATAAGACTTGACAGATCCGGAACTTTTTTTGTCCCTTTGCTTTACTGTTGGTTCTGGTGGCGGTGGAGGCTGTTTTTTATATCCACAATAAATTCTAATAATGTGCCAAAGCAAAACACTGAAAATTTGTTTTATGAAAGAGTTTTATTAAGAAGAAACTCACAATACGAGCGCAATTAAAGCCCCAACCAACAAACTGTTTCGAATTTCGTGTTCACTAATGCAAATAATTTCCTTAAAGAAAGGGGATTTTAAGTAAAATAATTATTTTATACCGGCCCCTCCGTTGTTGGTGTCGTCGAAGATTCCACCCATAACCATGGAGGACCATCCATCAACACCGTCGTATCTTCTTGAGACATGGCAAGATCGCTAAAATTTGAATAAAAACCTTATTGAAAAAGGGATAATGAAGGGATAGATAGTATCTTTTATACTAAAAATTCTCTCAAAATCTTGATAAACTTCCACTCTAAATGATAATTAATGTTTAGTTAAAAAAATTATTTTTCTGTGACATAAATAAATATTTTGTGAGGATAGACGAAAACTACGTTGGCAAAATGTCTGTTGGCATTATGTGCAATTCTCTCAAAAACCATTCGAAATCTATAATGAATATTTGAGTCAAAAATTTCCAAAAAAATTGAAAATTTCTACAGAAATACAGAATATTTTTTAATTTTTTTTATTTTAAAAGAAGAAAAATGGAAAAACATAATTTTCTTGTCCGAATGCATAATCTTCCCCGTAATTCAAGTCTTTGTCAAATTCTTCATTTTATTTGGGAAACTGTTGATTTTGAACCAGATGAAGCTTTGGTTAGAGCGTATAGTGCAAATGATGCAATTATTGGTTTTGTAAATAAAAAATTTGCCGATGAAACTGGTTTTGATTTTTTAAATTATTATTTTTTTTTCTGTCAAAAGTTAATTTGTGTTTCCCCTTTATTTTTTTCTAAATTTCCTACTGTGCGAGGATTATGAATCGTCATCTAGTGTGCGATATTTAGGGTTACGATATTTTGGATGTCGATATTCTGGGTTGGAGTCTTGTTTGAATATGCCATGGAGAAAAAAGGATGGGGCAGATCTGACCATTACGTACAATCAAAATGGGGAGGGGGACCATCTTCAGAATTACCTTTTTTGTTGGGTAAACTGCCAAACACAATATGTTGGGAATTTATAAAAATAAAAAAGGGCAACACAAACTTAACTTTTTTACCTATTTTTGTTCATTCTAATCCTTTTTGTAACTTTTTTACTTCCCATTTTATTAAAATTTTTTCTTTAGTTCGTTATTGCAATGGCCGTGGTTGGTATGGACGAATTATTAGCGTTTCTCCTTCTAACGACGAAGAATTACAGCAAATAATTGAGGAGAGCAAAATTGCCGGTCCAGATAAAGGACCTGAAAGATTAGGAAGACGTAAAAATATTGAAGATGAAATATATAATGATGAGAATAGAAATGATTTTGATGAAGATAATTCTGATTTTGTATTTGGAGGATTGGATAATTACAGTGATAGTGGTAAATGATTTTTTAAAAATTTTTTCTGGAAAGTTTTCCGAATTACAAGTTGGGGAATATTATTCAAATAATTCTTCTTTAAATTTATTATTTGAATTTATTATTTTTTGGCTCTTGTAAATTGAATTTTCTTTGGCCAGTTATTTATTTTGGACTACCCTTTAGCTTATTTATCGTGATATTGGAAATTTTAAAGATTTCAAAAAACCACTATCATTCTAAAATCAAACTTACTCGTTTTAGGTCCTTAACACAAAAAATACTTTCGAGCCAATTCTAACTTTGAACTCCAAGAAAATCCAAAGCATAATCTGAACAATATCCCTTCCTTTTTTAAGAACCTTTGGATGCTTATTTTAATTTCTTTTATAAATATTTATTTTAATTTTTAGACTCTGATGATTTAAATTTAATGGTGCCTGACTATTTCTTACATGGAGCAGCACCTGACACATTAAATTTCAATAATTCGCAAAATCCTGAACGCCTTCCAAAGAGTAAAAATGCTGGTCAAAAATCTTTAACAATGAAGCAAAGTTCATTTGGCAGTTCAAGAGAAAGTCAAAGGACGATAAATAATTCTGATAAAAGTGTAGATGATGAGATTATATTTGAAAAGAATACTTCTGAAATTGCTGGGGTTTTGTTTTTTTTTAAATTTTAATTTTTATTTAATATTTAGCCACCAACCAAGCTCGGTAAAAGAGCAAGACGACGACTTAGACAGGAACTTAGAAGAAAGTCAGCTGATGAATCTGCTCTTTCTCACCAAAAATTGACAGGAAAAAGATTAAGGTTTGAGAATGCTTATTTATTTTTTTGCAAAGGTATTTAAAATACTTTCTCAAATTTAAAAGGAACCCTAATTCTCTTATTTTGTGGATTTTTCATTTTTTCGGGGGTATTTTTTATTTAAAGTCAAATTAAATTTTTTTTCTATTTTTTTATTTTTTTTAGACTTGAATCTTCGTCTCAACAGCCTTCTCCTTTGAATTCTGCTAATTCATCTTTCCAGAAAGTGCCAAATCCTGTAATGCTTTTTGAAATTGAAATTAAATTATCTAAATTTTTAGATTCAACCAGCTTCTTCGGACCAAGCATTAAATCGCTTTCCTATCCCATCTATACATACAATGCCTGGTACATTTTTATTCTCTCCAGTTAAATTTTCTAAATAAATTTTTTTGAAATTTTAGTTCGTCAATCTCCTCC
This sequence comes from Meloidogyne incognita, assembly GCA_036172945.1. Classification (NCBI taxonomy): domain Eukaryota; kingdom Metazoa; phylum Nematoda; class Chromadorea; order Rhabditida; family Meloidogynidae; genus Meloidogyne; species Meloidogyne incognita. The sequence continues at coordinate 4,820,243 of JARQAC010000006.1, read as the reverse complement.
AATTCCTTTCAATCGTGGCGCAAAATGGGGTCCTCCACCAATTTCATTTCCTCAACTTTCTTCTTCTTCAGCTTCAACTTCAATTTCTTCATTTTCTGTTAGAGATACTACACCTTTTGAAATTCAAATAATTATTAGTTCTCAACATTGTTTACTTAAATGGAGTATTCCTGATGGTATAAAATTATATTTTTAAAGAAAACATTAAACAAAACATTAATTTTAATAACTGGATGGGTCTAGATTATTCCCATTATCGCGCACGAAAATAAAATTTCGATGCCAACTAAAAGGAAAATAATATGACTGAGCAAACCGAAAAATAAATAAATAAATTTTCAAACAAAATACGGAACGAAAATCAGCAACCGAAATCATTTACTGATGTCCTCTCTCAATCAATCCCCTAAGCGGCACAAAAATTTCCTCCCTTGCCCCCCCCCCCCCCAAAATTATTTACGGCCCTGCCCTCTCTCCACTATAATTCTATTTATTACAAATTTTAGGCCAATATTTTTTCCCTAAAATTTATATAATTTTAAGATATATACATAAACAGTCAATCAGTTGAAATAACTGGAGGTACTGATGAAAAGATTATTCAAAGATTAGCACGAGAAAAACAATATTTACAGGTTATTATTTGAGAATTCTAGAGTTTATAATTTTTTTAGAAAGTAACACCTGGTACAAGATATTCGGCTACTATTCAAGGTTTTGATGTTGAAGGGAGACAATGCGTAATTTCATCTGTTCATTATAGAGCATGTTTGTTATTTTGATTTTTTTGAATTTAAATATCATTCTTTTCACAAAAGGAAAATTTTTTAATTTAAAGATTTTTCAAAAAGTGAATTGGAACGTGTAATGGCTTTAGCTTCACGATTTTGTGGTGACCTAATGTATCAATTTGATATTGTCCATCGATGTAAACCAAAATCCTATTTTGATAATATATATTCTCAACCGGGTAAATTTAATTTTTTTTTCGAAATTTGAAGAAATTTTTGAGATTTTTTCTAAAATTTTGACAAAATTAATTTTCTAAAATTAATAATTTATAAAAATTTTATTAAATTTTGAGGCGGTCAACGAATGATGATGCCTTATTTGAAAGACGAAAATGGCCATCCTGGCTGTCCAATTAATGGCGAAATAGAAGGATGTTTCTTTAGTTCATTACTTCAAGGCGATAGTTTACCTAATGCTTCTCCTTTTGGGTAAATATAAAATTTTAAAAAAGGAGATTTTTAATTTTTACCAATCCTTAGTGATGTACAAATGATATTAGAAGTCAACAAAATATTAGATTTCAAGAGAATGAATATGTATTTTGCTGATTTTTATTGCAATCAAGCATTTGCGGGCGGCCAAGGAGTTTCTTCTGCTTTACATTATATTACTGTTGTTGTTTGTGAAAAAAATTCTCAAACTGATAAGTAATCTTTTATAAATTTGCGATATTTTTTAATAAATAAATTTGCAGGTTTTGTGCTAATCGTTTACTCAGACTTGATCCATCAAATAATAAATTCTTGAAATTACTTCCGACATCAAATTCTGGTTCTCCTCGTTATCTTACAAATTCTACTTCAGGATTGCTAGTTGAAATTTATTATACAAAACCTGTTTCCTTATTTCAAGCAAAAAAATTCCGTGAAATTTCAACAATTGGAAAAGGCAGTTCTAGGCCTATGGGTAAAAATAAATTTAAATTTTCTGAAAATTTTTAAAATTATTTTTAGGTCTTCCAAATAATAAATTGTGCAAAATCTGCAATTGAAAATTTTGGAAGAGCCTTAACTTTTAATTGCTAGTCTTTCTGAATCTGCTATTTTACATTTTTATTAACAAAATTTTACATTTATTGTTAGAAATATTCTATAATAAAATCTTTAGCAATAAGGTTGTTTGGAAATATTCATAAAATAAAGCTGTAAGTTTTATTACGGATTTGTAATATGGATAAAAGTCGAGAATTTTTTGAAAAATTTTTGTTTTTACTTTTAAATTTCTCTAAATTCTGTTATTTAATTCTGTTATATTACTTAAAATCACTTTTTAATAAATTTACTTAAATCATAACCCTAAATTGAAATTTCCCTCAAAATTTGTACTATGAAAGTTTACGCATATCAATGTGCACATGATTTTTAGATATACTTAAATGTCAATTGAATATTTTTGTCTTGAAATTATAACTATTATTGAATTTTTGAGAAGCCTTTTATGTTTAAAATAAAACATTTTGTGGCATTAATATGACAATGCAAAAAGTTTCAAAGTCGCAAAAACAATTATAATATTTTTTTTCGTTGCCGTTATTTTTGAAACAATTTTATTTGAGTGACTAAATTAAAAAACTTTCAGAAAGTTTATCTTTATATTTACGTTAACATAAAAATAAAATACAGAATCAGTATTTATTTAAGAATCATTTTTATTATAAAAAACAATTAAAATTGTTGCTAAATTATTAAAAAGCAATAAAAAATTATTATTAATGTTTAAAAACATTTTGTGTATTAATGAAAAAATTTAAATAATGTTATGTTAAATCAATTTAGAAAAATATATATTAAAAGAGTATTTTAAGAAAATTAAAAAATCTTAACATTTTTTATTTTGTCTATTTAATTACTTATAGAAAAGGAATGTATGAAAATAATACTTTTTTGATGATTTAAAGAATATTTTCTTCAAACTTTTTAAATTAGAGTTTTCAAATGAGCTCCATTAAGGATAAAAGTAAAAATATTCTTTAAATAATTACAATTTTAGTAATATTTAATATAAATAATTAGAAAAAAATATTAAGTTAAATAAAAAATTGATTCATATTTTTTATTGAAAACTTTTATATTAAGATTTAATGTATTTATAACCAAATGACCAATCATTTCCAAACCAATTAGCATAACATTCTTTACTGAATTTGGTTTATTTACTAATTCTCAACTAAATTTACCTCATTCCCCTTCAGTTTAATTGCCATTCCCCTTGAGTGTAATTTACTGGCGGAATATAATTCATTACATCATATAGAAACGGAGCCTTTCCAAATTTGTTTCCACAGAACAGTTTGCAATTAGTATTGCTGGTGTCAGGTTGTTAATACCCGATTCTAGTATCGTTGCCTTTCCTAAAAATTAAAAACTGTTGTATTAAAAAATTTCTAATAAAATATACTTATGTTAGGAGATTTATAACAAAAATATAAATTTTACCAATAATGTTACCATCAGCTGTAAAAAAACTGATGGACACGAGTTCATAGCAGAAGATGAAGTCCCCAGAGATGCCGGAAATATAACACCACAACCAAAATTGTTGAATTTTTTCGCATTAAATCCATCTAAAAATACAGCTTCAGTAATGTTGTGTTTGGTGTACTTTATTTTTGCTTCATATGTATTAAAGTACACATCAGTATTAGGATTTTCTACTCCGAGGGTTATCTTTACACTAAAAATAGAAAAAAAAATATTTAAAAATTATACATTCAAAACATTAAATTTTTCATTTAATCTTTAAATATATTAAATTAAAACTTAATTTACGTTTTCTGATCCTCTTCTTCTTGATCCTCTTGATGAAGCGTAACGTCTTTTTGATCCTCTCGATGAAGCGTAACGTCATAGTAAAAAAGAATATTTTGTTGATTAATTTTAGAAAATGCTTTATCAGCATAAAGGTGTATTGAGTTGTTTATCTCTCCTAAAATTTCATAAAAGAATACAAAAAAATTTCCGAAATTTTTTAAAATTAATTTATTTTAATTTTTTATTATATTTTTATGAATTTATTTACATCAACTTACTTTTATTGTATCTAACTCTTCCATTGCCGAGTATATTAACAAATCCGTGTCCATGACGGCAAGTTCCAGTAAAAGGATTAGAATTGATGCAAAAAATTTTGCAACACGATTCTATATATTTTTTCTAATAGTTTTCCAGTCTGCTTTTAATTCAACAAATTTCTTAAAATTTTAAAGTTAAAATAAAATCGCCAAAAACAACCATTCTAGGAATTAGTGATTGAAGAGCATTATTATAACATCCAAATCAGATGTTCTAATAAACTCATTAACATTAGCATCATTTCCAATCAAATATCCATTATTAACTGCTGTTATTGTTGCAAATTTAAGTGACTCATTTAGAGTCCATTTTGCTGAATAAATTTGATTTGATTTGATTTGGTTATTTTCCACGTTATTTTCCATCTAAAAATAAAGACAATGAAAAAATAAAACAATGGTAAATAAAAATAAAAACAATGTTTTTAATAAAATACATAATATAAAATAAATAAAAAATAAATATAAAATAAAATTTAAAATGAATGAGTTTGTAACAAAACTAATTACATATTTATATATTTGGAATAAAAAATTAAAGTTGGATATTTACATTCCTTAACATTTGTATCTCAATTGTAAGATATTAACTTTCGCTCTTTATTTTTTATCTAATTTAAAATTCTTAAATAAAATCAGCTTTCTTCTTCCCAGGGAGTTTATAGATTACATAGACGTGAAAAACCAGTGGTGAAGCACAAACATAAACTTCTTTATATTTTTTGTTTTAATAAAAAAAATTTTTTTCTTCACACATTCCAATAACTAATTTTATTTGTGTAATTCTTATTGCTTTAACTTTATCTACAAACAATCAACTTGCAACATTTTTTTTATTAAACGAAAGTAGTTGTTTTTGTCTTTACATTTTATATAATTTTAATTTAACTTTTAATCTATAGACTTTTTATTTGTTAACTTAAAATTTTAAAATTAAAATAAAAAATGGAAACTTAGAATATGTATATTGAATGGAAATAATATTTTATAATAAAAATAAATTAATATTTTGTCACATTAACTCAAACATTACAAGGTGCTCCTGTTGTTATTGGGTATCTTAACAAATGTTTGTTTCCAAAGCAAGACGGTAAACACTAAAAATACATGTTTTTGTAGAATTAAAGTATTTTAATTGTTAAGATCATTTTGACATATTTTCTTTTAATTTTAGGGTTTTACAAGCTTTAATATTTATTTGCCCATAAAAGAGTAAATATACGTATTTAGAGTTTAAATTATATAAACATGCAGTATAGGAGACTTGTAGTTTCATAAAACAAATGCGAATTTAGCCTTATATTTAATCTTATTTTATTTTACATAAGATGAAATAATGCGAAAATATTATAAAAGTTTTAACATGTTAAAAAGCAATTAAATCTTGAACTTTAAATTTCATTAATTTTCTGTATTATAGCATTAACTTTAATTCTTCATTCTGCCTCGGAATTGTTGTAATATCGATAAACCTCTTTTTCTATTAATTTTAAATTTTCAGGATAATCAATTAGAAGTCCCTCCTTAATTTCCCTTATTTGTCTACATATGTCTTTAATATCATATTTTTCCTTGTGCTTGTAATGATAAAAATCAAGATCTAACTGAAATTTTTAAATTTATATTACCGTATATGCTCGAATAATTGCCCCCTCTCAGATAATTACCCCATCTAGCGAAAGGTTGAAACAATAATTACCCTCTTTTTTTTCATAAGCCTCTTTTTTTTCATTTTATCATAAGCAAATTATAAAAATATTTACTTAAAAATCATTAAAAATTTTACTAATGAAATTTAAATAAATCGAACTATTAAAAGGACTTTGGGAAAATATCGAGGAATTTATGTGGATTAAGGGATATATCAAGGTATTTACTTGAAATTAGCCCTAATCCCACTATATATCTCCAAAATCTCTGATATTACCTAGATCCATTAAGATAATTTGAGATAGTCTGGATCTTTATATATCCCAAAAGGAAGTATTGCTGTTATGGTACCACGTTAGGGTATATTATATGGGAATATATTAAGGGAGTATAGATTATATCCCCTAACTAGGAATCATACATAATTGTATGCATGTCCATAGCGTCTTTATAATATATATCCCAGGACAGAAGCGTTGATATTATGGTTCCATTTTGGGGTACTTATTATATGTAGGCATATATTAAGCGAGTATAGAAAACGGTAAAAATTCAACCTTTATCTCCGCATTCGGTATCTATTGTATTATATCCCAGTCTATAAATGATAAAACAAAAATATATAGTAAGGACGAACGAATCAATAATTACCCTCTCTCAAATAATTGCCCCCTCTCAAATAATTACCCCGGCTAGCGAGAGGTTGAAACAATAATTACCCAGGGTAATTATTCGAGCATATACGGTAGTATATTTATTAAAAAATGATTTTTATTTATGATAGTAGTTTAAGTAATTAAATATTAAATGAAAAATTTTGCTATTTTGGTTAACTATACTTGAAAAAAGTGCATCATGAACTTAGGATTTTAAAAAAACAGAACGAGAAAAATTAAGAATTTAACTTGCTCCCTTACTATTTGAAATACATCAAGTTTTTAGTGTGAAAAAATATATATAATTTTCGAGAGTTAACTTTATTATTTTGATAGAATTACCTTTCTTAATTTAAATGCCTTTTCAGAGATTTTGTAGATTATACTAGAACAAATAAGAATATTTGGAGCGTAAACAAAAAATTTTTTAATTTTTTGTTGAAGTATAAAAAAATCGGTTAGCATTTTAAACCATCTAACAACTTGGGGTATAAATCCGGAAGTCCGTTCCAGCTCCGGCTGAAACTTGTCGAAATTCTTTACAAATACATGCAGAATGCCATCCACTCTGCCAGGTGTTAAGATCTCTAAACTAGGTAATTCAGTTTGAGTAGTTTTTATTGACTTAATTATTTCTACAAGTAATTCAATTGGCAACATTTTTTTATTAATTGAAAGTAGTTGTTTTTGCTTTTCCATTTTATATAATTTTAATTTAAAAAATTCTTTATTTGTTAATTTAAATTTTAAAATTAATTTTGTTGAAGTGGGAAATATTTTAGTTTTTGTAATTAAAAAATGGAGCAATCTGTATGATCCTATAGAGGTTAAAATATTTTATTATATTTGCTTTTTATTTTATTACCCTTCATAAAATTGACCTTTATAATAAAACCCAGACATATATTTAATCATTTTACTGTATTTTTGTTTTGGAACTAATAATAAAGTTAAATATTTGATAGAATATTTTGGTAAATAGAAATTAGTTTAGATTTTTTTATTTGCAAGAGAAAGAATGTATGTAAACATTGAAAATGGAAATATAATACTATATTTGTTTAAACTAATTAAGTATATAACTTTATTATTTTACTGCCAAGGTCGCATGGAATTAGAAATTTAGGAACCCTTTAAAACTAAATTTAAGTTTTAATATATTTTGGATTTATTCTTTACAAGAAATATGTCAGAAAAAAATATTTATATAAAAATAAAATATTTTATATTCTTTTACTATATTTTGGATTTATTGAAAATGGAAATAGTTTAAAGGTTCCTAAAAAATTTTCATAGATTAAGTGTCAATTTATAACTCATTCTTCACATATTCTAACAATTTTAAACTAAAAATAAAATATTCTAAGCAGTAATTCATAAATCCCGATCCTCCTAATTTTTAAAATAACATCTTCATAATTATAGAAATTTTCATAGATTAAGTGTCAATTTATAACTCATTCTTCACATATTCTATATAATAAGCATTAGTTTATATCAAGAGGCCCTTTCCAGGCATGATTCCAGAAAAACGAGAAATAATGAGGTAACGTTCAAAAATGGGGCAAATAAAGCTCAGAAAATTGGAAAGTAAAATGACTCTCACGTTAATCATTTGTATTTTAGTTTGATCTTTTTATTAAATTTTTTTCAAAAATCCTTCAAAAAGCTAAAATTTGTTTTTAGAAATTTCTAATTTATATATACTACAACAAATTTTAAATAAAAATATATAGTAGTAAATATATAGTAGTAAAATATTTAGTATTTAGGTATTATTGTTCTCATTCCTTTCTCTTCCTAAAGTCCAAATAATTGTTTGTCCGGCCCCTGTTGATGCTAAATTTAAACGATTTAGATTTATTATAAATAAATTGTCGTATTTAGAAATTTTGGTTAAATACAAAAATTTAATGAATGAAAAAAGATTTTATATTAAATTTTAATTTTTCCTTTAATTTTTCAATTATTTTTAAAATTATTTTTGTTTCAAAAATTCCTTACAAATTACACGAAAGCCCAATTCTGATAAACGATCCAATACTTTTCTAGGTGTCCATTCAGTAATATATTCTGCAAAACGATTTCCCAATTGCATAACCATTTTAGCTTCGACTAGAGCCATTAATTCTGGATTAGATTCGTGGTCGCCAACAATTGTTGGCCCTGTTTCGCATCGAAATTGTGTTGAAACGAAAATATGTTCCATTATTATAATTATTTTAAAAATTAAAAAAAAATTTTTAAAAAAATTTTAAAAATTTACAAGAATATTTTCTATAATTAGAAAAAATTAATTTTTATATTATGTGAGGAAAAGCGTGTTTGATGACATTAATCAATTTTTAGTATATGGCCATAAAATTATTATCGCTAATATAAACACGTACTTTTTTTGAATTTTCCAAAATTATTTTTTTCCTTTCTCAATTTTTTAATTAAAAGATTTAAAAAATAAAATTAATTTTAATATTTTAGAATTTTTTTTGGAAATTCTTTTTTCTACTATTAATGTAAATTACTAAGGATAAACAAAAAATTAAAAAATTAAGTAAAATTTTAATTTTCTTTATTTCCTTCTTTAAGAACATTTTCTGTGACTGCATAATCATCATTAATTAATGGATATTTTTGACGAACATCGTTAATGTAAATAAGTGGATTTGTTGTCTGATAAATTTTGTTATCATTATTCTTTTCCTCATTGTTTCCTTTATTTTTTTACTTAATTATTTAATTAATAGTTGGATTTCATTATTATATACAAGAGAATAATCAACAAAATTTATAAGAGTATTTAACAGTCATGTTCGAATATATTCATTTTTATTTATTCAAAATTTTTAATTTAAATACCCGTCAAAATATGCTCATTCCCTCTTCTTAATTCTCTCATTTCTGCTTCCAAATAATCTATTGTTCTTAAAGAATTTTCATAAAAACAGCGTTTCATCTCTGAAAATTTTTCAAAACAGGGCAAATAACTTAAATCGAGTAAAGTTTCATTTTCAGGCATCTAAAAAAAATTTTCTTTTAATTTTTATTTTAAATTTTTCCTTCAACTTGATCACAAAAAAGGAGACATTTTGGCCCAGCTCTAGTCTGTTCAATACCAGAACGTAAACAACATTCACGATGGTCTTGGTTTTGTGAAGCACAAAAGTGTATAATTGAAGCAGATTCTATGGGGCAATCATTAGAGTTGAGAAACATTGAACGAAGCTTTTTTAAAAATAAAATAAAAATTTAGAAATAGAAAAATGTCATTAATTAATTTTTAAATTAATTAATTTAATAATTTATTTAATTTAACTGTTTCTGCTGTGTAATTATTAAATGAACATTTAATTAAACACTGGGAAGGCAATGACCAACTTCTACAGCATTCAAGAAATATTGAATCTGGATTTGTCTTAAATTGAAAATTATTTTGAATAACTTATTTTAAATAATTCCCCTAGATTCTCAGAGAAATAATTTCAAAAAAATTATTTTTTTTACTTGGATTGCTCCAAAATCATCCTTTTTTTCTTCCCCTCCATTTTCATCACCATTAGTTCTATTATTTTCACTACTTCCAGACTCATTCAACGACAATGTTTGTGAGCCTTTTAAACTGTGATGATGTCTACAAATACCTCCATAACAATTTCTGTAATAAGTAGCCCCACTTGCAGTTAAACATCTTTGATACCCTGGATATCCACTGAGAAAAGAACACCCACCAAGACTTATGCACTATAGTATTTTTTAATTAAATTTTGTTAGAAATTATTTTAATTTTATAATTTCCGACATAATATTTTGCTAAAAAAGATAACCAATGAAAATAGCCTTATTAATTAAATAATTAACTTTTTAGTCAGTAAAATTAAATTTCTTTAAAGAAAAGATAAAGTTAGAGAGCATAGAGTAAGTTACTCTTCTCATGTCTATACATTTGACTTCTAAATATATGCCAATTGAGAACATTAGAGTCTTGGCATTAGTCTTGGCATATATCTTAACAAAAAGATTTTTGAATAATTTACTAAAAGGCATTGAAAAAAGTATATATCCTGATTAAAATAATTCCGTTTATGAAAATTTCCGAGTTCTTTTTTGTGTAAAAATAACCTCAGAATTTTTAAATAAAAATAAAAACTAACAGAAAATATTGTCCTTATACACTGACAGAAAAATAAAATACTGAATATAATATTTAAATTATTAAGCATCTTATTAGAAAAATCGAGAATTAATAATTCAAAATAATAATTTTTTCATTAAATTTTTAAAAATAAACTTCAAGAGAATTGAAAGAAATATGTATCTAATAATTTTTGTCCATTTAAGTGCTTATAAAAGAAACAAGTGTGAACAATAATAATAATAAAAAATCGGGATTTTTATTTAAAATTATTTTGCAATAAATTCTCAACAATAAAAATCGAGTTTTGGTGGATATCCTTTTTGCGTCAATTTAAAAATGGATTTTTAATTGTTTGATGACATTGAATTATGTATTGAATAAGTAATGGGGAATTGGGAATTTAAATAAATTTATTAGAAGTTTGTATTAGGGTTGTTGGCGACCGGTTAAAAACCGGTACCCTCGGTTTTCGGTTTTGGCCGGTTTACGACCCCCGGTTTTCGGTTTCGGTTTTTGATTGACCCCCGGTTTTTGGTTAACCGAAACCGGTTTATGCCTGAATTTGCCTTACAAAATATTCAATTCATATTTTATTGCATTATTATGCTTCAATGAAATATTCTAAAGATCAGCCAACGAAAATTTTGTTATTTAGAGCCGCAAGTGAAAATACAGTGCTGTATATTGGCCATTTATTAGCTTCGGCACATATGGAAAATAGATGAGAGTTTTGGGATGTAATAAAAATGGTCACAAAGGCTTAGATATCCTTGCAAATCCTTTGATATCTTCGTTTCTAACTCCTTATAATTTTTTAAAATTTTCTCGGTTTTCGGTCTCGGTTTATTGGCCAAAAACACCGGTTTTCGGTTTCGGTTCGGTTAACCGACCGCCAACAACCCTAGTTTGTATTTTAAGAGTATTCATTGAATTATTTCTAAATAGTTTTTGTAGGTTAATAAAATCCAGGTATAACATAATGAAGCTAAAAAGGGGGTAATTATTCGAGGACTCAATTTTCCAATTTTTCCAAATTTTCTGAAAATTATTACATTAAAAATAAAAATTTATTTTTTTTTTAATATAAAATTTTTAAATAATTAAAAATAAAAAAATTAAAAATATTAAGTAAAATAAATAATTATTAATTCCATTAATTGTTGCTGAAGAAAATTGCACGTTTTGAACACTATTATTTTCTGTTGTTATATTAGAATTTGAAGTTGTTTTGATAGAATTATTTTCCAACCAATTCAAATAATCATCGAAATTTATTGGCACTAAATCTGTTAAAATAAATTAAAGTATAATAATTTTGGGTTGTTAATTATAAAAAATTCTAATGATAATAAAAATCTAGAACATATTAAGAAAAATATTTATTTATTTTACCCCTTTCATCTTCATTTTCAGAAGCATCAAGCGATGAAATTATTGAATTAATACTTTCAGAGGAGGAGGAAGACGAAGATTTCTTTCCAGAAGAACTTTCCTCTTCCAAATATTCTAAAAAATAATTGTGAATTTATAAAAGATTTTTTTTAAAAGTGGCAATTAATGGCAATCCCGGAAAATTAGGGTCCCTGCGAAAAAACTAAAAATAAAAAAAGTGTTTCTCTAGGCTAAAGAGATATGCTAATTATGAATCTGAGCTCAGATTGAGTTGAGTGAATTTGAGTTGAATCTGAGCTCATTCTGATCTCAGATTCGTAATCAGCATATTTTTTACCCTAGAAAACCCCTTTTTCATATTTTTAGACTTTTTTCGCAGAGACCCCAATTCTCCGGGATTGCCTAATTATTATTTTACCATAATCCACAAAAGGATTTCTTTTAAGCATTTTTAGCCCATCAATTGGAGGTTTAGTTGGATCTGATGTCCACAAATTCCTTGGAGAATTACAAAAATCTTTTTGACATAAACATTGTATTCCATTAGTTTCATGGTCATGCCAACAACCCTCCTCGGCCATTAAATTTGAACCTTGGAGTTCTGCAGCAAAATAGAGGCAAAAAGCGACGGATGAGCGGTTTATTGAATTTTCATCTAAAAAAATAAATTTTAATTGGAATTAATTTTTGGAAAAATTTTTTAAGAAGTAGATATTTCAATATACTAATTTTAAATTACTCTGATTAAGTTTGAATTAGTTAAAGTTATTTATATTAATGTTATAGTTTTATTATTTAAGTTAATTAATTTAAAAATTAATTTATTGAAATAAAAATTATAAACATACACAAAACACATGCAGATCCTGAACAATTTGTAAATCTCGTACATAATTGTGAGTTATCAAAACATTCAAAACAATTAAGTGATAAACAATAAAAAGGAAATAAGGCAAATATAAAAAAAGAAAAAATGAGCAAATAATTAAGGGTAGTAGACATTTTATTTTGGAATTATTTAAACAATTAATTTTAAATTTTAAATCTATAAAAATAAAAAATAAAATAATTGTTTAAATGGTGATAATAAATAAATAAATAATAATTATTAAAATGCACAGATTTCTGGATTTCTAGTCACCTAAGAACAGCAAAAAAGTAGACAAAATATTTATCAAAATAATAATTAAAAAGCATGTAAAGGGTAGTAAATTTAAAAGAAAAAAGCTAAAATTAAAAATGTATATTAAATATTAAATAATAAATTATAGAAAATAATTGAAGATTTTCAGTTGTGTAAATAAATAAAAAATTAATTAATTAATTTTTAAGAGAAATAGTTGGAGAATAAAATGTAATAGTTATTATGTATAAATAATTTAGGAAAAACTTTTGAAAATTTTTTATTGTTTTGTTAAAAATATTTTTAATAAATAGAGACGAATTCAATATTAAAATCCTCTATAATTAGATTATGAATCACCACAATATTTTATTGTTAAAAACACATGAAAATGTGTATGTATTTATTAAATATTTAAATATTTTTTTCAATCTAGCTTAGGTTTTTATTTTTATTTTATCAAAATAGTTGAACTTTTTGTGGATATTTCAAACCATCACTTTAATAAGATTTAGAGCTGAGAGGTAAACATTTCTTTTGGGCCAATTAAAAAAATAAAATAAATTAACGTGAAAACATTAAATAAAAAATTAAGGTGAGAACAAATAAATAAATAAATAAATAAATAATTACTTTTAAACTTTTTATTTTTTGACCTTCATTAATTTTTTTTAAAATTAACTAAAATAGAATTAACATTTATTGTTAGAGATTTGTCCTTAACGGACCCTTTCACTGCTTTTTAGATTTAAAAAAAGAGGAGATTCGCAAGAGGTTAAAAAGAAATTTGAGTAAATAAAATAAGTAATTTTTTTTGAAATTAGAAAAAATTTATTTAATTAAAGGGAATGTTTAAAAAAGTTACACAAACTTAACTAAAATGTTTCGGATTATTTTAATTTATTAAATAAATTTCGGGTTGAAAAATAATTTTTGTTTATTCTTGTTAGATCCATATAAATTAGATTTTATTATAGGATTTACATTCATTTTAAATCTTGGATTGACGAAGAAACTAATTAATTATTTAATAATTATTCAAAAATTAAATTGTTTTTAACAAAAAATATTAAAAAAATTTTTTCGAAAAATTAAAAACAAAAATAAATATTAAATCAATTGGGAAAGTTGAGACAAAAACCGAAAAAAAACATTTTTCACGTTCTATACATAAATATATAAATACTACAATAAGTGGATGAGAGAAAATGCAAATAACATTTATTATTAAATAAATAATATTGGAAAGGATTGACGTGAATTAATAAAGGAATGTTGGGAAGGGGGGGGGGATGTTTAAAAAAAAATAAGATTAGAAAATAACAATTGTTCTTTTAAAAGGATGAAAAAAATATTTTAAAAAATATCTGAGAGAAAATATATAAAGAAATACATAGGGAATTTTATTTAAAAAATTTATACGCAGGAGGACAACAATTTCAGACAATTTGTAATAAGATGATAAAAAATAAATAAAGGTAAACAAATAGGTAACCTTCCTTAACAATAATTTAAAAATTGTCAAAATATTTTTTAAGGTGATTTAAGGAGTGAAAATTCTTTCAAAGATTAAAAAAAAATAAAAATATGTTCACTATATTACAAATGGTTTTTGTTTGTTGTTGGTATGAAATGCTTTTAGTAATTGGATGAGTAAAGGAGGAGGGGATGGAATTTGTAGTAAATAAATAAATATAGAAGAACTAGTAGAGTAAATGTGTAAAGTAATAAAATACTTTTATCTGCTTAAAAAAAAGATTTAACTTTTACATTGAATCAATAGGTAGGTAGAGGTAAAAAAATATTTTTAATTAATTACACAAAACATAAATTAAAAAATTAAATTTAAAAAGTTTCATAATTAATTTTAAGAAAACGAAGAACATGAAATGATCAGATATAAACAGGTATTTAATCCTGTCTCGTGTCAATTTGCCTTAACAATTCATCATCTTAATTCACCTTAACTGAAGTTTTCTTCTAAAACTTCGAAGAGTCAAAACTATGTCAAAATGTCAAAATGCTTTTAAGGTGATTTAAGGAGTAGAATTAGAACTTTAAATTAGAACTCAAAAATTCAAATTAGAACTCAATTAGAACTCAAATTAGAACTCAAATTAAGAAATAATAAATTTGAAATTTATATTCGATGCTTGACGTCTACCTGATTTATATTCCATACAATATTTATTATGTTGTTATTTTTAATTTTTTGAAAGAAAAACAAAAACAATTTCAAATTTTTCTGTAAAGTAACCAAGTTTAAAAACCAAAAAACCCAGTCGGTCTACATCTCTGTTTCCACGGTTTTTGGCAAAACAACTTTTCTCTTCTCGGTTCGAGATTAAGCTACCCTAATAGAGAAAACCTTTTTTATATTTAACTTCAATTTTAGTGACATTCTATTAAATTATGGCATTCTAATCGAGGTGCCTTTATCCTAAAATAAATATTAAGCTTTGTTTTTAAATTTCTCTTCACTAACTTTATTTATATTTAATATTTTATATTTATTTTATTTTATTAAAAATTTTAAATTTATTATTGATTTGTTAATTATTGCATTTAAGAGAGAGGTCTTAAATGCAATTAACAAATCAATAATAAATAAAAAATTTTTATCCGAGGTGGTCCCCTCTATTTCATACAATTTTATTCGACATTTGCCAATTTTAATTTCTCTAACTCTAAATTTTAAATAAAAAATTTAAATAAATTAAATTTAAATAATTAAATGTTGTAAATAAATTAAAATTTTTAAGAGATTTTAATTTTTAAACAAAAGTTTTGTAAACTTTTTCTAGTAAATATGAAAATTCAAACTTTCTGCGGAATCCTTTTTTTGTTTTTATTTTGTCTAAATTATGTTGAAAAGACTGAAGGAGGTGGTAGTGAAAGAAGATTAAAAGGTAAATCAACTAAAGACAATGAAGGAAGCGGTAATGATTCGGGAAACGATGAAAGGAGCTATAAAAAAGCACTTATTCAAGAAAAAAAGAAAAATAAAAGTAAGGACTGATTAAAATTTTATAGTGCTTATTAAATTAAATGTTAGGTGTTTTAAGTGGGACACGCCCACATTGTCGCGCGGCCACATTGTCGCAGAGCCATAACTTGCTAAAAAATTTCTGGCCCTTATCAATTTTGGTACCAATCTCTTTAGCTCGATGAGAGGAATCGTTTAATACTAAATTTGGAAAGATTCGGAAATCTTAAAGCAAGTTATGGTTCTGCGACAATGTGGCCGCGCGACAAAGTGGGCCGTACCCGTTTTAAGTATATTAAAATAAATTTGGCTTATATGTACCACTATTTTGAGAGCATCCTGAAATAAAAATATTTTTATAAAAAAAATAATTATGAAAAATATCAGAATATTTATGCATGAAAATATGCATTAAACTGTGTAATATGGGTTGCAGGAATTTTCGCCTCCGAAATTTTCGTCTCCAAGATTTTTTGTAACTTTCGTCTCCAGCGGAATATTCGTCACTGGAATTTTAGGCTCAAGGAATTGAGGGCGTCGGAGTGAATTTTTTGATTTATTCAAGAAATAACACAAACCAAACTACGTAAACCTACTTAAATAAACATTTTAGCTTATAATTCTAATAAATATGTTTTAAGATAAAAATAAAAAAAAGGAATCAAGCAGCTCAGAAGTAAGGAAATGTAAAAATTTTAATTTAAAAATAATTTTTTAAATTAAGAAAACCTATGATTATGAACGTACAAAAAGTGGAAAATACATTCTGGGAGAGATGTAAAAATTTATATATTTTATTAATATGTCTGCTTTGGAACTTTAATTTAGCCAAAAACAGATTAAAATAAATCTTTGTTTTTTGAATAGACATCCTTTATTTGTTATAGATTGCCAATAATTAAATAACTTTCAACTCGTTTAAAATTAAAGCCCTCATCAACATCAACCCGCTGGTCGTGATGTTGGAACCCCTGTTCATCAAACATTTCATCATAACCCTTCTATGGGAGGTGTAGCCCACCATCAATTGGGACATATAATACCTGGATCCGACTATACTGATCGCAATCCAACATATTCCCATGCCCCCCAATATGGTAAATTCTTTTGCTTTTATAATTAAATAATTTTTAAGAATTTTGTAAATTTTATAGGAAGTCCACCTAACACGTTTTTTGAATACGCCAACCCTTATTTTAATCGTCCAAACATTTCAAATGAGGATGAAGATGAGAATGACGAAGATGGGAAGTGAATTTAAGATTTAACTGCTGGATATGAAAAGAACAAAGAAAAAGGGATATTTTTGGGAGTAAACATTTTTTAAAGTTTTTTTGGGATTTTTTTTTAAATTGGGAAATTTTAAAGTTGAAATTTTAAAGAACATTTATTCATTTTAACAACTTTTACATTTTATTCTTTTTAGAATTAAGTAGAGATTGGACTTGAGAATTAATTGAGATCTGAGATAGAATCTCCAACTCTCAGTATTGATAATTGAAATTTTCAAACAAAATCTACTCACGGTCCAATCTCTAATTTAGATTTATATTTATTTTGTGTGTTTTTTAACATTAAATTATTTTTTTATTTATTATTAGCTAGAATGTGAGCTCTCTCACTATACATAAAATTATAGATTAAATGTAGAAAGTTTAAAATTTTTATTCAAATTGAAGGAATTGTTGGTTATTATTTCATTTAATAATTAATATAATTTGGAACTTACCGTATTTATTCTAATTGAATGGCCGCCATTCTATTTTTCGATACCCCAAAAAAGTGTCAATCAATTGGAGGGGCCATTAAATAGAGAGGCCATTTAATTAGAATAAATACGGTATATGCACACCAAGCGACATCAATCTAAAAGCCGGGAAAGAACCAAAGGTTTAACTTTAAAATTAAATCCTTCAAAACATCATTTTAAAAAAACTAGATTATATTTAAATATTATAAATTTATGCATAATACATATTTTAAAGCATAAAATTAAATGCATATTTATTTAAATATTTTATTTTAATTTGTTTATTCATCAATTTTTTTTTATTTCACATTCAATTTGATCATCTTAACGTCCACCACCGGGAGGGCCATAATAAGTATTTTGTCCTTAAATAATTTTTAATTTAAAAATTAAAAAATAAACTTACTAGGCGCCCAACCAGTAATTCCATCTAAAAATTTATTCAATTGTCCATAACTAGGTAAACGTCCATAAAATTCTCTTTTTACACGTTTTGGATTTTTAAGATGATTTAAATATTGTTCAATAAATTCTTTACGATTATTTGGGGATTTTTGTAAATTTTGATCATTTTTAGCATTTATTTGGATATAAATTAAGACAAAAACAAAAATAAATAAAATTAATTTATTTGACATAATTTAAATTTAGAGAGGGGGGAATGAGTTGATAATTAATTAATTTGAAATGCTTACTTAAATATAGTAATTAAAATATTAACTGTGTGGTCTATTCAAGCATTTGTGTAAATTTCAAAAATTAAATTTTTTTAGGAATTTTCAAAAAAAGTTCTAGATTTAGATCCTTTAATAAATTTTCTAAAAATTTGTTCAGCTAGTCTATTTTTTAAATATCAGAACAGGATTTACCTCAAATAAAGTTAGATTATCGTTTGTTTATTCTAACTATTTATGGAAGGTTTTAAACTTTAAAAATTAAAAAATTTCTAATTGAAAATTGGTCTAGATTATAATTATTTGCACAAATTGGGTAGCTTAAAATGGACCACACAGAATAATTAATTTGTAAAATTATTTAAATAAGCATAATCAGACGATAATTAACACAACCAATCCTCCTCATCCATAATTAATTAAAAATGCTAAATAAATTATTTTTCCTTAATTTAATTTTTGTTGTAATTTTTTGTACAATAATTAAAGCAAATGAAGAGGAATTAAAGAATCCTCCTCAAGAATCGGGAGAAGATCTTTCCATTCTTTATGAACAATATTTAAATCATCTTAAAAATCCAAAACGTGTAAAAAGAGAATTTATGGACGTTTATGGACAATTGAATGGATTTTTAGATGGAATTACTGGTTGGGCGCCTAGTAAGTTCATTTTTTAATTTTTAAATTAAAAATTATTTTAGGACAAAATACTTATTATGGCCCTCCCGGTGGTGGACGTTGAAATGTCAAGTTGCGTTTAAAGTAAAGAACAATTGATGTAATAAACAATTAAATAAAATAATAAACAAAGAAATTAAAAAAATCTAATAAAAAATAATTGGAGTGACTTAAATTATTTAAACATGGCCAAATAAATATATACTAATTTTATAATTAAAGCTAAAATAAAAACAATTTAAAAAAGCTCAAAATTTAGTTATTAACTTTTCTTTATTCTAAGTTCAAGATATTTCTAAAATAAAGGGTTTTCCTAAAGATAAATTTGATTTAAAAATATTCGCCAATAAATTATTTACATTTTTTGGCATTTTGTTTAAAAAATAAATAAATGACATTAGATCCTAGGTTACACGTTGTTTTCTCAAAAATTTGTTTGGGTATATATTCCACTGATATAACAAATATAAAGTTGTAGCAAAAACGTATAACAATATGTATAACAAATGTTAATTTCCTGAGTAAACTTTATTGTATTCAAAAAATTACCAAGAATATTGAGTATCAACTAGTGTTCGGCAAATGGATATTTTCGGTAATTGGTAATACATACTAAAATTTAGGGTAAATGTCCAGCTCGTCACCACATGTCCGCAAATGACTTTCAGCAAAAAATGCATTTTGCTGCATTCTTCTCCTTTCCTCTCCCTACCACAATTTTCCTCGGGTAATTAACTGCAAAGTTGACAGTTTGGCGCGAATAACAAAGGAGGCAAAAATTTCTTTTAATTATCCACCTGATTTACTTGAAATATATTTGAGAACTCTATCACAGATTTATATTCTTTAATTCTTATTTATTTATTTGTAAATAAACATTTTTCTTATTTGCCTCCTTTGTTATTCGCGCCAAACTGTCAACTTTGCAGTTAATTACCCGAGGAAAATTGTGGTAGGGAGAGGAAAGGAGAAGAATGCAGCAAAATGCATTTTTTGCTGAAAGTCATTTGCGGACATGTGGTGACGAGCTGGACATTTACCAAAATTTAGTTATCAAAGTTTACTGATTTTTCCAACATTTGATCTGTAAGATAACGGTAATATTGAAGATTACCGTTCTGTATTACAGAGAATTAGCGGAGTATTACCGTACCGTACCATGCCGAACACTAGTATGTACGAACAGATAATAATTAATCAACTAATTTTTTACAAAAATTTATTTCTAAATTAATTATCTAATTCTATTCTTAATAAATCTTGAGCACATTCAATTCCATATTGTATCCAAGAAATGGCAAGACTAATTTGTTGTAATTCTAATTTTGCTTCGAAATGATTGTTAGAATTAATTGCACGTTTCCATCTTATTACAGAATCGAGCACAAAAGGAAATGGGTACTGAAAATATGTGTGAATTACAAAAATTCTCATTAATTCTTATAATTATTATAGTTTGTTGAACCATAAAGTTAAAGAATTAACGATTATTAAGGTCAAGGAATTAACGATATCAGATCAAAGCCTTTTACCGAATGTCAGATCAATCGGTTCTTTTGCGAACAAGAATCAAAATACTCAGATCCTTCGGTATAGAAAATACAAAAAGGTTAAGGATTCTAAATATCAGAGATCACAATTATTATTTCATCACTGCCCAGATCCAATCATTTATTAAAAAGTTATGAGCTGATAATTGGGAGCAATCATTAAATTAAAGGATTTACTAGAAACTGATTCTCGATTTTATTTAAAATTAAAAACCCCGGAATTTTCTTCTTCGATAGGTGCAGAAAATATAGAATGCCGTCTATTTTCTCCATTTTCATCAGTTTTGTCAACATTTGAAATTAAAAAACAGCGTTCCAATAAAAGTAGTCTTTGATTAATTTGTTCACGTTTAATTAATGAAATTGGCATTTTTCCATTATTTACAGCCTTTTTAATAAAAATAAATTTAAAATATTTAAAAAAATATTTTTTAAAATACATTAATAAATTGTTGAAAGGGAATTGATAACTTTTGAAATTTTTCCAATGATTTCTGTAGTAAGTCAATTTTTGTATTGTTGATGAATTTTGTTACACCTTCCAATCTATAATTTTTTATTTATTAAAATCTCCTTCAGGAATAAGCACAGTTTAATTGTATTATTTTAAGTATTGGTTATTTAAGACACCCGTTAAAATAAAGGTTAAAGAATTTCAAAAAAAATTGTAGGGAAACTTTAAATATTTATAAAATCAGAAACAGCACAGCGTTGATATTTTAGGAGTTAGCTGCACAAATATCCTTCAGACTAAATAAAATCTGACTCGTGATTTAGGAACTAGTCAAATCATTTTGGCAGCCCTATTTTTTCAAAATTTTCTCTTTCGATAGAAATATTGAGGCTTTTCTATTGCTTATTCATTCAAAACACTGACTTCATGTGTGCATTAGCCCTCGCCAAAAATTCATATAATGCTAGACAATAATCCTCAATGTTAAATGGAATTAACTAGAAAAGATTTTTTAAATAATTTAAATTAAAGATTATCTATTTACAATATTATCTGCTAATTGTTTAACAATTTCTAACCAAAATTGGCCAAGAGCAACAGAAGTTAAACCTTTGGTATCCAAAAAATTTTCATTTAGCCAGGGGACTAAAAATTATATATTTATTTCTACAGTCAGACCTCACTTGCAAATGCGATCTTGGATCGAGAAAGTTGTCTTATAATGGGTTGTACCTTAATTTGGAGGGGTGGCTCTTAGACAATTCCCCTACCAAGGAGCTAACTAAATTAAAAAGGCGTATCTTAAATTGAGGTGTATCTGAATTGAGTCTATCTTGTAGTGAGATTGACTATATTTAAGTTTAATTACTTTCATATGCAGTGTGATATAACATAAATGAATAGGGCACATTCTCCATTCTGATGTCAGCAACTGGAATACCAGCAAGGGAAATAAATGATTGAAAGTCTGATCCAGAATGTGGAAGTTGAATAAATGGAAGTGATCTTATAAAATATAAATTAACTTTATGTAGGGTTTATAAATTATTATCAGATTTTATATTTACTTTCTAATTACTCCTCTCTAGGTAATAAAATTAATTTTATTAGCCTTTCCAAAATTAAATAATGGTACTTGTGGGTTATCCCTAACCAGTTTTTGCGGACATATTTTGCGGACTCTGTTGTATACACAGAATGGTCAGTCTTTCTCCTTTCCTCAATTTCACTCTATTTCACTATGGCATTATTTAATGAGAGGCACTCATAGTGAAATAGAGTGAAATTGAGGAAAGGAGGAGGACTGACCATTCTGTGTATACAACAGTCCGCAAAATATGTCAGCAAAGACTGGTTAGGGATAACCCACAAGTACCTAAATAATTTCATTATATTTAAATTAAAAATATATTCACACAACCTATCCCCATTAAGAGATGAACGTGTATTGTGAAAACGCCAAGAATCAAAAAGTGTATATCTTCCATTGTTAATTTCAGATTCTGATGGGTGTTTAATTCTTTAAAATAATTTAATTTTCTTAATTTAAAAAAAATAGAAAAATTGCCTAGAAGCCACATCCACAATTAATCTATAAAGAAGAGGTACAGCCTTTATATTGAGTGTCAAATTTCCATTAAAATTGTCCAAATTAATATAAGCAACGGCTCTTTGTTTTAATTGAAGCAAATTTTGTTCCACCCATTCTGTTGATCCAATAAGGCCAAATTCTGATATTTAAAATTATTTTCTCTTAATTATTAAATACCCTCAGCATCCCATTGACAAAAAATTATTGTCCTTCTTGGTCTCCAACCAGTTTCTTTTGAATAAATACTCAAAACCCGAGCCATTTCCAACATTATAGACGTTCCCGTTCCTGGATCTATACTTCCCTAAAAAGAATTTCTATACTTGAAATCTGGCTAGGAACCGTTCAAATACTTGATCGAGTTTTTGGGTTTTAATGTTAATCTTTTAATAAAACTCGATCATTCCTCTCGACCGGTTCTGACTAATTAAAAACACCTTAGACCAAGCATCTGCATGGTTCCCCAACAAAACCCATTTATCAGGCTCTTCACTTCCTTCAATTTTAGCTATAAAATTTTTAATTGGGCGGTGTACATTTTTAGTTTTAACATCCATTCTGAAGAGATTATTTCCTGTTAAACGATAAGTAACTGGAAGAGCTCCTGACCAACGAGACCACTAAAAATAATTTGTTAAAAGAATATCTTTTAAATTTTAAATAAATTTCTTAAATAAAAATCCAAATTTGATTACAATAGCTGGTTCTCCGTCCATTCTTTCGAAAATTCTTTGAGCATCATGATATCCAATACAAGTTACTGGGATATTTGGAAGTATTCCTGTTAATCTTAATCGTTTTTCAGTAAATTCACGATGGACATAATCAAGTGAAGGAAGAAGGGGAGTCTTTAATCGAATAATTTTGTTAATTTAATTAATTTATACCTCAGGATCTCCAATTCCACGATATAATGTCCCTCTTTGACTTGCTATATATTATCAATATTTTTGGTGTTTTTAAAATTTTTGAATAACCTGAAGGAGGCAGCCATACAGCATTGGGAAATGTCTAAAATTAATATTAGAGGAGGAATTATATGTAAACGAGGACTTTGAAAATGTGAGATTCTTTCATAATATCTACACTATACGTTAATGTCGAACCGATAAAACACTTTATCAAACTCTATATTTACTCAAAACCTTGTGAACTAATTTTTCAAATCAACCCTGTGTGATGCAGAATTATGGAAATACTCAGTTGCAGTGGTTGGAAACTCGTAGCAAAATTCGTACTCGTACCTTTGAGCAAATTTCAAAATTCCAACCACTGCTCAGATGTGCGTTACATCTTGGAAAAAATATGAGAGTGACATAAAAGGCATAAAAATGAGGCCCGATTTTATTTCAATTAATTTTTGTATTTAGTTACTAATAATTTTTAAAAAATTTGCCTCATTTCCAAGTACATAATCAATAGGATCAGAATATAATATAACACCAACAGCTCCTCTTTTCTCAGCATTAAATACTTTATCTCCTCGGAAAATCCCACCATAACGAATTAAAACAATTTTTCCAGATATTGAAATATTTGACTTTAAAAAATAATTTAGCCGAATTAATATAATTTTTTCATACCTTTTTTAACAATTCAAAATCATCATTAGTCCCATAATTAGCGTAAACTAAATTGCTAAGTGCCGTGCCATTAAGAGAATAAGCATTCCACCATAAATGCTAAATTTATTTTTTATTTATTTTTCTAGAATAGAATTAGGGTGCCAGATCGCCCGACTCGAGCTTCGAAAGAACAGCTCTAATCGAACTAAAATAAATTTAAAAGTAAACTCGTAGGACTCGGCTCAATTATAAATTAAGCTTTAAACCGCCGGCTCGAATCGGAAAACGGCAACCCTAATTAAAATGTTAACCAACAATTCTTGGATCGTCTTCTAATTGTTGTCTTAATTCATTGTCCATAGTCGTGTTTAATGGCAATCTGCCAACACCACTAGAAATTAATTCCCAACGAAAATACCGATCGCTCCATGCATGGATCTTTAAATAAAATTTTAGGGCTGTGATGATAGGTAATGCTAGTTGATTGGGTACAATGGTTGAGTAAAATGAAAAAATTTTTTAGTCTTTATATGGAATTAACAGGTCTATAAACTTTAATTCAAAAATTACATACAGTGTTGGGTGAAGAATAATCTGGAGTACTTAATAAAACACTCGGATATTCAAAGTCTTGTACATTAAAGCCAAAAGATTTGTACTGAAAAATTATTTAATAAGGCATAAAAATTATTTTAAAATTATTTTAATTTTCAAATAAACACTTTTTCTGCAAGTGTATTCATTAAATTCAATTGTTCTTCAGTACCGGCAACGTGCATATTTGATGATATCCATTTTAGACTCTCTACTATTTTTGTTCCATTAAACAATTCCATTAATTTTGAGCTAGTCTCGTTATTCTATAAAATATTAAATAATTTTAGATCCAAAGTAATGACAATATCCGAGACACCGATTTAAATTCAAAACTTCACCTTTTCAACATTCTCTCTAAGTAATCTTTTGTAAGGAGGTAAAGTATCAGATTGTTGTAAATTTATTTCAACTTGTTGTTTAGCAATTAAAATAACAGAATAAGCTAACAAAATAATTGAAAGAAGTAAAAGTGAAATAATAATAAATGGAAAATAATAATAATTAGTATTTTTATTTGAAGATTTTTGTTGTTTTTTTCTTTTTCTTGTTTTAAATGATTTTGTTGGGAAGGAATTATTTTTATTTAATTTTACTGAAAAAATTATTTTTAATTTAATTTTTAATTTAAAAATACATTTTTTGTGAGAATTTTTTAAAGGCCATAATGAAGTTGAGTTGGTTGTTGAGGTTGAATAACGAGTTTTTTGCTCGATTCGAAAAATTGAACCGTTAGATAATGATGAAAATGAAGGTTTTTGTTTGTCTGATAAAATAATAATTTTTATTAAAGTATTTGGAAGATAATGAAATTTTTAACGAGAGAACCGAGAGGTTAATTTCCAATTATTTTGGAAAGGGATCGAGAACCTATCCTGTTCTAGTCGGATCTGGATATTTTTGAATTGGGAATTTTTAGTTTTTCCATTCAGGAACTGGTCGGTTCTCTTGAATTTCCTGTCCCCGGTCTTTGTCTTAATTAGAAAATGATGTCGAATAAAATTAACCAAGGCTTTTATTTATTTATTTTTACTTAATAATATTGCCAAAGGTTTTAAAACGATAAATTAATTGAATATTTTATTTTATTAAAGTATACTTTTATGAAAATAAATATGAGGACTAGATTGTTGAAATCGACGATTCCATTCAATAAGTGAATTTGTAGACGAGTCATTTGATTGTATCCCACTTCCATCTACTCCACTAATATCCTCATCCACATCGTTGTCATAAATTTCTTTAAATTTTAGATTTAGTTTATTCTCAGAAAATACTCTCCTATGCCCTTGGACAGAATTTTTTCTTTGAGGCCCTCAATGTTAAACATAATAATTTCATCGAAGTTCGAATTTCCTCACCATTAGAAATTAAAGAATATTTTCTTTTATTTTTGTCCTCATTCTCATTAAAAAGATATTGAGTATCTAGAAGACGCTGGGCAAAGTCTCTAAGAAAAAAATAATTCAATTATTTGTTTATTAAAATTTTATTTAATTAATTAAAATACTTAATAGGATCAACAGGAAAATTTGAGGTTAATTTATCACAATTATTTGAATTAATTTTGTTGTGATTTAAATTATTTTTAATACAATAACAGCATTGTTGTTTTTTGTTCATATGAGATTAATAATTGAGTTTAGAAATTATATTTATATAATATAATCTACAAGTAAATATATTGGAGGGAAATTTATTAAAACTAATTTTAATTATTTGGATAAAACTTTTTTTTCAATAAAATTAAGTAAAAAATATAATAATTTTTAATAATGATAATTAAAGGAATTTTCCCGAAAATTTAAAATTTTAATTTAAGATGGCTTCTTTTACATTTGATAAAAAGTAGTGAAGTAATTCAAATGATTTTCTTGAAAGCAGTTAGTATTAGGGATATTACAAACCGATTTTTAAAGCCTGCAGACGGGAGGGAAGTACTGAAATTGAAAAATACTGGATATAGAGAGAAAAATACTGGATAATACTGGAAAAATACTGGAAAATTTTTAAAAAAGTCAAAAATTCGGCGGAACTGGAAAAGGCAACATCCCGGGTAAAAGCATTTCTTATTTAAAAAAATCAAATATCTTAATTATTATTTAGAGTTAAAAGAAAGAATATAATTTTTTATAAAATAATTAATCATTGTATATTTGTTGCAAATCATTTAAAATTACTAAATAGCAAAAGAGGTTTCAGCAAATGTTAATAATGTAATTAATCATTTATAAATAAATATATGTAATAAATTGAGAAAAGTATTTCATTGGGAGAAAATGTTTCTTAGCTTTTTCTATTTTATTAATTAATTAAAAATTTAATGAAGACATTTATTTAAAATTTACAAAAATTTTAAATTAAAAATTTATTTTAGTTGAAAATTTGTGTAGGCATACTATTAATGTTCCGCATTCTTCTGGTTTCTACCGCCTCTGATTTTTAAAATGTGATAGAGTACTCTTTGATATTATACATTTAACTTCCCTCCCTCACTCCAATCAGTGACCAACTAGATTAAAAAAAGTAAATCTAATTGAACCTTGTAGTGAAAATATCTTATAGTGACGATTTAATTCATAAAGAAATTATAAAAAAATTTAATAATTTTTTAGAAACTTCAAAAAAAAGTTCAATTTTAATTTAAAAATTCAAAAATTAATTTTTCTAGAATTCCAAAAACAAATTTAAATAAAAATCAATTTTCTCGCTTCAATAATTTTTAACAAAAAATCTAACTAAAAAGAGTAAATTTTCAGAAATAAATAGCAAATTAGTAAGCAAAAATCTGCAAAAGAAAATATTTAAAAAATATTTATTTTCTAAAAAACAATAATTTTCTTTTATTTAAGCTTGATATTAATAATGAATTATTTAAAATAAATTAAAATATTTAAAAATTAAAATTAAAATCTTTTTAAAAGGAAATTAGAGAAAAATTATAAAAAGAATAATTTAGAAAAATAAAGAAAATCCTTCAAAACAAATCTTTTATTTAAAAATAAAAAGGAGGAGGAAAGGCTAATTACGAATTTTGTAAAAACAATTTTTTTATTTAAAAATAAAAAAAAATAAAATTTTATTTTTAAAATATGGCAAATACTTAAATCAATTTTTATTCTTTGATTTATAATTAGTGAGTGATCTTTATTGTAAACACAACTATAACAAATACAATCAAAGCTCTTTAATCACACATCGGGCCGAATTAAAACAAGTGAACTTGAAGGAGATATATATCAGAGAATTCCAATTGATAGTCAAGGCAAAAAATAGGTCCAAAAAGTTTAAAAAACAATCAGAATTTTTTGAATATTTTAAAATGTAGTATCTTAAATAGAGATTCTGGTAAAGATAACTTTTCAAGGCAGGAAAAATGTATTCTAATTGATAAGAAAAAAGGTTCTGGTCAAAGAAAAAATCTATAAATAGAGGGCCTAGGTAATTTATTAATATTTAAATTAAATGGAAAATTTTCGCATTTAAACTATTCTTTACAGAATCAAACAAAAATAAAATTACTAAAAAACAATTGTCTAAATTTTATTTTTAAAATAATTTTCACTTTTTTTAGCATTTGTAATTTGATATGTATAATCAAAAACAAATTTTGTTGGCTATAAAAAAGTAAAAAAAATACTAAATTAAGTTTAAACTCGTTATAAGGATCAGACTTTTGGTCAAAAAATTTCTTTTCTTTTTTTGAGTGATTTAATATCCTCCCTCAATATTTCCTCGTTTATTTTTTAAAAATATTTTTTGATTATTTATTGTTTTGATTGATGATATTTACTAGGAAAAAAACAAATAGGTATATACTATGTATTTGTAGATCCATCCACAAATGTTTTAAAAAGTAAAGAAAAGAAAGAAAAAGAAAAATACCGCAAAATAAAAAAATAAATTAATTGGGAATTGAGCTTTGGATGAATAAATTTAAGACTTTTATTTTTTTAACTTTTGAAATTTTAAAAATCACGTCAATAATAATTTTAAATCAGAACTTTGACTTAACTTTATCACAAAATAAGATGATATTAAGCTCGTTGTCAAAGTAAAAAAAAATTGAAAAAGTTCGAGATAGAAAAAAACAAATTTTGTTGGCTTTTTAAAATATTTTTTGATTTGTTGGCTTTTAAATTGAGCTTTGGATGAATATATCAGAGAATTCCAATTGAATTTTTAAAAATCACGTTACATTGCCATTTACTTTTTTATAAATAAATAGTGGTTTTTTAAATAAAATTAGGTAGCAACTATATATATACATATAATAAAACATAACAAAAAAGGTGATAGTACATAATTTAAAAATAGATTTTGTTGGATATAACTATAATTTCGGTGCCATTTACTTTTAATTGCCATTAACAAAATCATACTAATTGCTATTATTAGTGTTGGTCCCCGACAGAAGGAGAGGGGGGAGGGCCACGGGAAAAGTTTTTCGAGGAGACAAAAAAATTATTAGCAAAAAATTTAATTAAAAATAAAATAAAGTTAAGAAAAAATTTTTTTCTTCCACTCATTTTTGAGAACTTAAAGGTCACATTTTATTGTTTTTTATTTCTTTTTTCTTTCAAAACTAAAAAATAAAAAAAGGCATTGTTGCATTTTAGTATAAATAAATAGTGGTTTTTACTAAATTCTCAAAAGAATTGGTCATATTTTTTGCCTTTTACATATTAAGAGAATTTTACTTTTAGAGAAAGATTTTTATAGAAAAAATATAAAAAAATCTTTTAATGTAAAAATTGTAAAAGATTTTAGGCATTTAAAAATTCTTGAAATATTTATTTTTTAAATTAAAAAATTTTAATTCTGTTCGGGTAAAGGAAAAAAATATAAATAAATTAAATAATAAAATTAATTCTATAGTAATAATAATTATAAGAAAAACAGATTTCAATACAAAAGAATAAAAAAATTCTAAAAAAAAATAAATAAACAGGTGTTCAAGCTATTTTAAATGACCAAAGAAACTTTTTATGTAAAAACATATATTTTAAATATTAAAAAAACAAATGTTCTCTTCAAAAAGTTTTTTTTGATTAAAAAAGAACATTAATTAACAGACTTATTCCCAAACTCTTCATAAAATTTACTAGTTTTTTGACCTTTGTTAAAAAACATTTTTTTTATTAGAATGGGAAAGGACAAAACAAGAAAGAAACAAGGTAGTTAATGAGGGAGGTTAATAAAAATTAATGAGGGGAACAATTGGGTTTGGGGACATTAATTAAATAAAATTAGGTAGCAACTATTAAAAATTAAGGGATGGGGGCATCTAATTTATTTTATGAATTCAAATTAGTGATCGAACCGCACCGTACTACGGGCATATTTTTCGGTATTACGTATCGGTATTACGGTACGGTACAAAATTCCGATCACTAATTCAAATTATAAAGAAAATTGAATTTTTGAATAAAAGAAAAAAATAAAAAAATTGTTTAAAATTATGAAACTTCATTTTACTTAAAATCGGTTGTGCTATAAATGTGTATGCAAAAAATATTAAAAATAAAAACCCCAGTCTTTATTAATTCCCCAGTCTCTATTAATTCCCCAACCTGGGGATGGGTTGAAAAATAATCCCCCTGGGGAATTACCAGAGTAAATACGGTAATTATTATAAGGACAATAAAAATTAAAAAGGCAAAAATAATAAAAATAATTAAACATTTATTGTTATAAATATAAAATACACCTTTAAAAGAATTCAAAAGAATTTTTAAAAATAAAAGAAAATGACCGACATTGGTCTCTGGGCCAAATAATAAAAAAAAATAAAATCGGTGAATGACACAACAATTTTTATTATATTTAAATAAAAATTAATTGTTATTTCCTAACCTTTTTTTAAATTAAAAAGAAAGTAAAATATTTGAAAATAAAAATATTTAATTAATTTATTTTTTTGGGTTTTTAATTTTAAAAATATTTTTTTAACATTTAATTCTAAATATTTCATTTTCCCTCTAGTTAAAGAAAACATTTAATTGTTTGTTTTTATCTCACTCTCAAAAAGGCAATTTATTTTTTATTTAAAAGCAAACAAATTTACAGCCACCATGAAAAATAAAGAAAAAAATTCAAATCGGTCTTGAAAATCGATCGATGTTCTAAATACCATATCAACTAAGGTTCTTGATTTGATAATCGAGAATTTTGAATAAAAAGTGTATTCTATATTCGATCATTAATACCTAATTTTATTTCACATTCATTTTCGCCTGTTTTAAACCCGAAAATTTTGATAATTCTTCCCAAAAATTCATGAAAATTTAAAAATAAAAACAAAAAAATTTTTGAAAATGAGTTTAATTTTTGAAAAAATTACGCCAAAATAAAACAGGTAAAATTTAAAACCGAAAACCGTCGTTTTTAAGTTTGAACTAATCAAGAACTTGGGGTAATAATAACCGGTATGTACAACTTTACTGCTATAACAATCATTTAGTTTAAATAATTATTTCCATAGAAAATTAAAAATAAATTTAAATTGAATTCAAAAATACACCCAAATACATATGTAAAATTTAATTATTTTTTAAATTTATTTTTATTTTTCCTCCACTCCCTTGTCTCTAAACAAAATAGCATTTTTGTGCGCGGAATGACTTTTACTATAAAGTTTTTAATATTCCCATAAAGGCATGTTATTTTAATATTAAAAATGTATGAGAAAGGCAAACAAAAATTTAAATGAATGGAAATACATATTTATTTGGTTTTAATTGTTATAAAATTATTTTTTTAATTCCTTTTTTATGTTGCTTAAAAATTTTCCAAAAATTTTAAATATTTTTTATACCAAAAATAATTTAAAATTTACTCTTTAATTATTTTCTACCTAACAATAAGCTATTATTTGAATAACAATAAACAATCGAAAGAAAATTAGAGAGGAAAAGGCAGTAATTATTTTTGACTGTTTTTTTGTTCAAACCCTTTTATTAAAACATATTTACGAAATTTCTGTGTTAAAAATTAAAAATTCTAAAGAAAATTAATAACGGAATTATTATTGTTAGAGCAATAAATTTAGCGCCTCGAGCATGTCGGCAATGTATCATAACGTTAAAGCGCTAACAATTTCTATCTTTTTTACATTCTAATTATTACGACCTCCATAAACTGAGAATCGATTATAAGTTTTAATCAAAATTTTATTTAAATTAAATATTATGGTTTACAAATTTACATAAATCCCAATACTTTTAATCATTGTTTTTATTTTAACAAAATCACATTTTATATACTCTCACTCTCTCTCAACTACAAAAATCAAACAATTTCATATTTTTCAGTAATTAAAGAATGTTCACTAGTAAAATCAACTTGTTCACTTTCTTGTCCTTTTTCAACACTATCAACCTAAAAATTAATTTTTTATAAAATTAATTTCAAAAATAAAAACACCGTTATTTTGCAAAAAGAATCCAAAGACATAAAACGAATATTAACTGGGAAAAAATGGTCAGCATGTCCATTTGGTGTTGAAAATTCTAATGTTCCATTTTTATTAGTTTTGTCAATTGAAGTCAAACCCCAAACAAGTTGGGATTTGGATTTTTGATATTCATAAGATCCATCACATTCAGAAATAAGTGGAGTGGTTGCAGGTCTAAACAAATTTTTTGGGGAAAATTATTAATAAAATTTGAAATTGTAAAAAAGGTGTTAGGTAATGGTGTCATTTAAGCGGCCCACAATCCGCAATTTTGTTATTTTCCATTTGTGTGATATTACAAAATTAAATGAAAATTTAAAAAAATCTTCCCAAGATCATTTTCAATACCTCATGTAACGAACGCGAGCTTATGGAAAAATTTGAGGTAAAAAGGTTTTTCACACTTAAATTATGGATTAATTTGAGTGTATCAATGATTTAAAATTGTAAGACCACACAAATGATAGAAGCGAAAAAATTAAGTATTGCCAAAAAGTTTTTGGGGAAAAAAGCTTCATAAAAGAAAAAACAAAAAAATATTTTACGGTAATGGAATCGTTATTTGAACGTTGCGAAGTTCCATATCTGTACGTTGAAGAGTATATTCAATACTAACCACACAGGAATCGGGCGATACATTTGGCCAACAATTTACTTAAATTTCAATAAATTGGATAAAATACATATAAAAAAACAAACAAGTCAACGGAATTGATTCATCATTTACTTTTACACTCCATTTAAGTATACCAACATCGACATCAACGGGGTAAGGTTTTTGTTCAGATTTTAAACGAAGAATAGAATTGTTTTGCCATTCTTTTTTATCAAGGTTTGGATGAACCTGTGAAATTGAAAATATATTTATAAAAATTCAAATTGGTCCAAAATTGGTGAATCGAAAAATCTCTAAATTTTTGCGATTCGATTACAAGAAAGAATTCAGCATTAGATAAAAAACCTGTATTCTAGCGCCTTTAATATTTCCCTCATCGTCAACAAGATCAGAATATCCGGGTAATTTAGCCATGTCATTAATAATTTTAATAAGGACAGTGTTGAATTGTGAATCAGAAATGGCCAAAGAAATCGAGCCTTGAATCTTAAAACAGAAAAATAAGACGAGTTAAAAACATAGAAAAACGCAAAAAAACCTCGGCAGATGTAAGCACTCCCAAACGAGTAATGGAAGCATTTAATTTCTCACTGCATTTGAAATGAACTTTTCCGTTAGAGGATTTATCAACAGCTTCGATAACTTGAGATATTCCTTGCGACTAAAAATTGGAACTATTAATGTTAATACAAAGTGATTTAAAAATATTGTTATTGTTCGATATTAATCGAAAAATGTATGAAAATTCAGCCGTTCCGCTCGGGTGTGTGACGATAAATTAATTCATTTAGAAATAACATTGGACAAACTTTTTTGAATATTTTAAGATTTGAAGGATAAACAGTCAAAAAAGCCCAATGCCTTCAAAATTCTAAAAATTTTCGCCTACGACTCTGAAAATCAAAATTTTTTACGCCTTCGGTGACAAAAGTTCGCCGCCGAAAATAACCCCACTTCCCCTCCCAGGAGATTTTTTATAGGTTTTCCCTACTATAACCACATGCCCGACTGAAAACTACATTTTTTTTATTTTACTATTTACCCAAAAAATAAACAATTTTTTAAGAAAGAACGACAAATTAAAAAATCATTTTAAAACCTTTAAAGACTGTCCAATACTCAATTTTTCCCCTTCAGCACACAATTGTTGTAAAAATGCATCTTCATTTGCCCCAGATTTAGCACCCAATTTTAGAGCTTTTCCACCGCCAGAAATTAAATTTGGCTTTTTAAATGAACCAAAAATGCCTCCTCCACTTCCTTCGTTCGAATCTTTTATAGCAGAAGTTATTTCAGCACGGGCCTGGGCAGAACTAATTCCTTTTGCTGAGGCAACAGCTCCTTAAAAAGGTTCAAAATCCTTAAAATTCCAAAAGCAGATAAGAAAAAGTGAAAATTTTTGTGGAAAATAAACAAAAAATTAAAATTTTCTTCCTAAAAAGGAGCTAAATGAGGGTCAAATACCAAGGGTTGGCGCACTCCTAATAATTAGGGAAGCACCCCGAGCCTTCGGGGGTGGGCGTCGGGGATTAGGGTTCATTGGGGGTAGAGTCTTCGCGGTTCGGGTCGGAGTTTTTGCATAAAAATTCGTCGGAGGTCGAGGTTACGGGGTGCTACCCTCCTATTAATACCCTATCCGAAATCCCATCCATGGTTGAATATGAAAACAAAAATTAATATAAACCTGAAATCCCACTCTTCAAATGCTTCTTTAATTTTTCTTGACGTTTAATTTCTTTTTCCTTCTCTTTCATCAAAGATAATGCAGCTTTTTGTTGAGCCTAAAATTTTGAAAAATAAACCTGTTTTTATTGAATAAGAAAACCAACAATTTGCATTTGATTAAAAACTCGTTCTTCATGCGAGTCCATATCAGTAAAAGTCCTAACTTGTGCCAAATTAACACTTTCACGATAACCCAAAACAACAACTTCATCAAAAGCAAATATTAAATCAAATGCTTTGTTTGCAATTTCTAACTCTTCATTTGAACGACAATATTCGGGAATCTATAAATTTGATAAATATTTTTATGAATATTCGATAAAAATTGTAATAACTTCAATCAAATCAAAAATTTTTATTTAAATAAATTTTAATTCCCTAAGAATTTCGGAAATTAAATGGACTTGACAATCAACTATTACTCAACCAGACTTAAAATATGTAACAAAAAATATTAAAAAATACCAAACGAGCAAAAAGGCGTAGAGTTTCCAGATCTTCCAAAATATTTGAAGCTTTTGTTGTAATTAAAACCATATAAATACTATCCATTGGTTGATAAACATAACGAACACTATCTGTCTCGACAAAAGTATGTTGACGTTGACCTAATTTTGTATTAATTAAATTTGAATGAAGGAAAATTTTGAAATAACACGGGACATATTGTCACCAATACTATCCATTGGTTGATAAACATAACTCATATATTTATCCAAAATTGATTTATTTAGTTTCGAAATTAAAACAAAATTGGAGGGAAATGAGAATCGAGCCTATATAAATTCCACACTAAATCTCTCCAATTTTGCTTTAATTTCGAAACTAATAAAATCAATTTTGGTTAACTCTGAAGTAATATTTGTTTAAAATTTGAGCAGAAATTATCAAATAAAAAATAAAAACAAACTTTTGTCAGAAGTCACAAGTTTTGGAAAGGCATCCAAAAGTCCCTCTAATCTAGCTCTTGTCATATCAGCAACATATTGGCGAGTTACCAACGCTTAAATTAAATAATTAATATTAATGTCACCCAAAAGCAAAAAAACCTTTCCCAGATTTTGTAAAAACAGAGGCCGCTATAAGTACCATTATTAAATAAATAAATAATAATTTTATCTAAAAATTAAAATTTATTTTAAAAAATCAAAACAAAAGAATCCCCAAACAAAACTTTGAGAAAACAACGTGTAATTGGGATCTAATGTCATTTATTTATTTTTTAAACAAAATGCCAAAAAATGTAAAAAATTTATTGGCGAATATTTTTAAATCAAATTTATCTTTAAGAAAACACTTTATTTTAGAAATATTTTTAACTTACAAAAAAATTGATAATTAAATTTGAGCTTTTTTAAATTGTTTTTTATTTTAACTTAATTTTTAAATTAGTATAATTCAGTCCAATTATTTTTTATTAGATTGTACAATTGTTGCGCCACCATCAGAATCGGGCTTTACCAAATTTAATGTCATTTACAAAATACCAAAAATATGAAATGATTTAATGAAAAAAATATTTTCAACTTAAATATACCGTAAATGCTCTAATTGAAGCACAGTCTCTAATAGAAGCACACCCTATGAGAGGATCGAAAAATAGAAGCATATGTGCTTCAATTAGAGCATATATATTTGTTGGAAGTTCAAAATTATTGGGCGTCTATAGTATTTTTAATTTAGTAATAGATAATTAATAATTAAATCAAATTTATTCAGAAAGATGGATTGTGAACTTTTTTATTGTGCAATTATTCTTATTAAATTAAAAAATATTTAGTAAGTTTAGAATAAATCTCAAAGCTTTTTTAAAATAATTTTTAATTTCATTGTCTTTGTTTGTTATTTAATTGATTATTACATCAATTGTTCTTTCTTTAAACACAACTTGACATTTCAACGTCCACCACCGGGAGGGCCATAATAAGTATTTTGTCCTTAAATAATTTTTAATTTAAAAATTAAAAAATAAACTTACTAGGCGCCCAACCAGTAATTCCATCTAAAAATTGATTCAATTGTCAATAAACGTCCATAAATTCTCTTTTTACACGTTTTGGATTTTTAAGATGATTTAAATATTGTTCATAAAGAATGGAAAGATCTTCTTCCGATTCTTGGGGAGGATTCTTTAATTCCTCTTCATTTGCTTTAATTATTGTACAAAAAATTAAAACAAAAATTAAATTAAGGAAAAATAATTTATTTAGCATTTTTAATTAATTATGGATGAGGAGGATTGGTTGTGTTAATTATCGTCTGATTATGCTTATTTAAATAGTTTTACAAATTAATTATTCTGTGTGGTCCATTTTAAGCTACCCAATTAGTGCAAATAATTAATTATAAACTAGACCAATTTTCAATTAGAAAAATTTTTAATTTTTAAAGTTTAAAACCTTCCATAAATAATTAAAATATAATCTAATTTTATTTGAGGTAAATCTTTTTTGTTATTTAAAAAATAGACTAGCTGATCAAATTTTTAGAAAATAAAGAATAATGTAAATCACAAAAACCTAATGGAAAATTCCTAAAAAATTTAATTTTTGAAATTTACACAAATGCTTGAATAGACCACACAGCTAATATTTCAATTATATTTAAATAAGCATTTCAAATTAATTATTACCAACTCATTCCCCCTCTCTAAATTTAAACTTAAATTATGTCAAATAAATTAATTTTATTTATTTTTGTTTTTGTCTTAATTTATATTCAAATAAATGCTAAAAATCAGCAAAATTTACAAAAATCCCCAAATAATCGTAAAGAATTCATTGAACAATATTTAAATCATCTTAAAAATCTAAAACGTATAAAAAGAGAATTTTATGGACGTTTACCTAGTTATGGACAATTAAATAAATTTTTAGATGGAATTACTGGTTGGGCGCCTAGTAAGTTTATTTTTTTATTTTTAAATTAAAAATTATTTTAGGACAAAATACTTATTATGGCCCTCCCGCTGGTGGACGTTAAAACGAATTTGAATGTCAATTAAAGAATTGATGTAATAATTTTTGAATTGATGTAATATTTCGTTGGATGTAAATAAAAACGAAATATTTAAATAAATATACATTTAATTTTAACTTTAAGATATGTATTATGCATAATTTAAAATAAATTTATATTTAATAATTATTTGTATTAATTGGTTAGTTTTTCCCTGATAATCCTCTCCAATCCCCTCGTATCCCCCAAATTCACCGTAATCCTTCTAATTATAGTTCCCAAAGATCATTTTTTATCATTTCTGAATAATCTTTTTTGTTATAAAGGTAAAACTGATGCAGCAAAATTAAAAATGCAGATCGTTCTGTGTTATGGTCGTTTCATAATTTGTTCGTTTTGCGATTTGATAAGGCTGTATTTTGTCTGTCCCGTGTTTTGTCTGTTCCTTAATTTAGCCTGAAATCTATTTTGATATAAATAGCCATTAGTCTTTGATACATATAGAAAAAATTAAAATATTTATTTTATAAAATTTCCCCTACTCTATAAATTGCCCCAAAATATTATTTTTGAGGCATATTCATTTTTTGAGGCATTTAAAAACAAAATTTAAAGTAAAAATGATTTAGATTTATGGAATGAAAAACATAAAAAAATTTTTTGCTTATTAGGGATCGAACCCGGCATCAAATAAATTTAAAGTTGAGTTTTATGCTTTGCTTTTTGGAAATACTAAAAATGAAATAAATTTAAAAATTGCAAAAACAAATTTAGATGTACAACTGTTTTGGGCATGTCTGGTAAATTATAAATGTACACAATAACTTCATTGTTCTTTTATTATGCTTTTACTCGCTCATTATTCAGACAATGTTGGTTGGTTGACCTACACCCACTCACTGCTGGCTTAAACACAAACATAAAAAGTATGTCTTGTCTTGCTTATAAAATCAGTCAAATTTTGATTTTTCACTTTAAGAATTATGAGGCAAGATAAAAGAGAATTATCTCTTGAATTGCTTGTTGATATATTTAAAGCAATAAAAACACTTCCTGATGAACAATTTATTTCCAAAAAGATAAATCAAATAGAAGAGATTAAAATAAAAATTACAGAAAAACAATTTAAAAAATATTGGAATAAATACACCAATAAAATGTTAACATCTTCAACAATAATGTATATATTTGTTAGTAAAACTTTCAAGATTAGAAAGGTAAACTTTAAATAAAGTAATATGTAAATGATCAAAAAATTTGAGATAAGCTAGTAATCTTATAAAGGCAATTTGATTCTCACCTAGGATTACAGAGAGTTTTGATCTTTAGAAACAACTAAAGTGAAACGGGCTTTAGAAGTAACTACGAGAACCACGACTGGGCGCTTTCACAATTGGGTGCCTGTTGTCGTGTCGACGCAGAAGATCCACAGACAGAAGACCCAAAACTATTTTTTGTTACTGCGGAGGATGCCAGGTATGCCCACTGCAGCGGTAATAGGAATAGGTCTATGTTACTAGTGCAGAACCCGGCGACCGTTGACTCTCTGAGACACGCGTGCCGCAAGACCCCGCGCGAAGCGCGGAGTTTTGCACAAGTGTCCTGCCGATGTCCATAGGCTTACGTTGTTTGATTTTTGTATCGTAACTTTGTCCAATCTTGTTCTTTTAAGCTTTTAGTAAAAAATTTTCATTGTGGGTCTTCTGTCCTTGGGTCTTCTGCCCTTGGGTCTTCTGTCCTTGGGTCTTCTGTCCTTGGGTCTTCTGTCCTTGAGTCTTCTGTCCTTGGGTCTTCTGTCACTACGCCGCCCGTTGTTAATTTTTTACAAAAATAAGAGATTTTTTCTGATTTTCGTTCTGGTATTTTCGATTTTTGTTTACGATTTTGTTCTTATTTTTATGTAGAACTTGCTTTGAGGACCTGGACTCAGTTTTGGTCGATAGTCCATTCGAAGGAGCTCTCAAAGCTGAGTCTAACGTCACCAAAATTAGCCATTGGTCTCAACTAAACAAGGCCTTAGCCACTAAACAATTCTCAGCCAAAACTGAATACCTCAAAGCAAGTTCTTGCCTTCGTGTTCTTATTTTTTTTGTTGAAGGTTTTTGTTAAGCGATACAATTAATTTTAGATAACCCTCATTATGGAACTTATCGGCTTTGTATCACGCCAAAAATTTACATAATTTTTATGGAAAAATTTTATTATATCTATGATTCGAAAAAAATCATAGATAATTTTTCCGTTTGGAAGAAATTCACTCGCCATCTTTCAACCATCTTTCAAATTTTCGAAATTTTTGGCGCATAAAAAGAGTACCCCTCACTTTTGTATTTATCTGAAATAACTAGGTAAACAGAAAAAGACCAATGAATATTGGACAAGATGTGGAAATTATTTTTAGTTTTTAAGTTCGGAGAAAATTTTTTTAATTTATAAATATTTTTGTGAAAAAAATTTGGGGTAATAACATCGGGCGCACAGTTGTTCCGCGCCCAATCGTATCTATTATTGGCAAAATGTGTTATCGACTAAATGTTCTATGGCAATTATAGATTCATTTGTTCTACTTAACCTTCGACTGAAAGTTCAAATATAAAGTGTTTTCCTTCCATGTTATTTATATTAATAGAAAAACTCGAAAAATGTTACTCCTATCGATTTTAAAATGTTCGCCTGAAGTCTACTATTGATTAATCTTCATTATTTTTTTAAATTTATTCGATTATTATATATAAGAAATAATTTCTTTGCAATTTTTAGAAAACAATTCATATTTTTCTATTTAAATTTGAATCAAAGGAAATGAACAATCGGCCTGAAAAATTTAAACTTGACGGTGTTGAATTAGTAACTAATCCAATGTTTTGGAATATCACTGACCAAGTTATCCAGTTAACTGGAAGAGATTTATTAAAAGAAGAAAATAAACTTTCTACAATCAAAAATAAAATTATTAATTATTTTCAAGAAAATTATAGGTACGTTCATTTAAAGAATCATCTTTTATTAGGATTTGGATTGAAAAAATGGTAAATGTGGAGATTACTGGTTCCGAAAAAATGAGGAAGAAATACTTTTTTGATATTTTTGAGGTTTTCAAGTAGGTAATCTAGTGTGCTGAGTCCGAATTTGAGCTTAGAATTTGCTTATTTCGAACCCCGGACCCGAATTCGACAAAACCTACTGGCAAATCTCAAAAATATCAAAGAGCATTTCTTCCTCATTTTTTTCGGGACCAGTAATCTCTACATTTAACGAAAAAATTGAAATTTTAAATTAAATGTAGATCAGAAATTTATTTATTAAAACTAAATCCCCAATATCTCAATACTGGTTGAAAATTTAGTATTCTAATATATTTTTAAAAATTATGATTCTCCCCTACTCTATTTATTTTCTAAATTTTATTATTCGTTAGGAAGACTAATACTGATCAGACTAGTTCTCCAATTTTTGAATTCCGTGAAGAGCCAAGAATTGTCGCCATTGAAACTCTAAAAAGGTCGAATTTATTTCGTGATTTTGATCTGTCTAACATTGTTTTCTTTATAAATGGTTCTTATTGTTTGCGAACCTCAACTAGTGACTTCAATTTTGAATTACTTGACAGAGGATATGCTAATTTTATTGTTCAAGGTGCTGGATTTCTTAAATTGGTAAGAGTAATTGATTTATTATAAATATTCTGTAACTTTTACTATTTTAAATTTTAATATTTAGACATTAAATTTTTCTGAATTAGATTTTCTAGTCATTTTAACGGAAATTCTCGAGAAAAAACATTCCCGAATTCTGGAAGCGGGAATCAGGGAAGGGACCCAGAATTCAAAAAAGAGAACTTCATATTTTCTGGGGTCACGCCACCTTGATATGAATGTATTTACTTTAATGTAATTGAATATTTTCGGAATTTATTTTAAAATATTTATTGAGGAATTTAATTTTAATATTATCTTAAAATTATTTAAAAAATTTTTTTGAATATTAAAAAAAAAGATTAAAAAATTTATTTCAGGCTAATAGTTTTCCATGCCAGCATTATTTGACAGGTTATTTTTAAATTATCCCTTTATTTCATAAAAATACATTTAAAGGGGTTAGAACATTCACAGCTGAAGAATTGTTTGGTAATAATGTTCAATCGTTTCTTGAAGATCGTCCAATTCATTATTTTTTTGATGATGCTGCTCCACTTACTTATTTGCGAAGTGCGGGAAAACAAAATATCCACAATACTTATACTGTGCAATTATTAAGAGAACAAATGTGTAGAACCTTCACAAATTTAGCCAAATTTATTTTTGCTGGGACACGCCTTGAAGGAGCTGAATTGAGTTTTACTGTAATTGACGACGTGGACTCATTTGCATTTTGCTATCCGACATATCGTCTAGAAATTCTTTGTGATGGATCTTTTAAAGAGGTTTGTAAAATTTCTGGTTTTAATTTAGGAATATAGTGGGCGAAAAAATGTGAGAATTCGGAAATAAATAAAAGCCTATTTGATTTTTTAAGTCCAAAAATATGTTTTGTCACTACAATTTTTTTAGGATCTATATTTCCCCTCAGAAATTTCCTTACAAGGGAACATTCTTTACTGTGACCACGAATTCGGTACTTTTTTTGGTACCATTCGATAGAGGACCCCCGACTTACTATTGCAAAGTGCTATCCGTTTTCTTGCAAAAAATTTTTAAAAAAAGTTATGGCCAGTCAAATTTTCAGTCCTTGGGAGTGGTTGAGTATAAGCAGAAGCGCGCTATAAACTTTTTTCACTCTCTCTGCTTTCTTCACTTTGTTTTATAAAGAGGAAAAAAGAACGCAAGAGGCTTGAGGAAAAAAGAAGGGAGAAAATGTCAGACACAATAAACAAAGAGAAGATGGGCGTGTCGGTTTTTTGAGGATGAAAAATAAGAGAAGAGACAAAATGAGCGAACTATGTCCATTTTTCATTCTCTCTGCTTTCTTTATATTGACTTACAAAGATGAGAAAGAACGCAAGAGGCGCGAGGGGAAAAAGGGAGGAAAAATGTTATACACGGTAAATAAAGAGCAGATGGGCGTGGCGGTTTCTTGAGGATGAAAAATAAGAGAGAAATTGTTTATTTACCCTATAAATCCAGACTCTAGCGGTCTAAATTTGAAGGGCCATAACTCGGCCCAAACTAATTTTGCAAGAAAACGGATAGCACTTTGCAATAGTAAGTCAGGGCTCCTCTATCGAATGGTACCAAAAAAAATACCGAATTCGTGGTCACAGTAAAGAATGTTCCCTTGTTAGATTAGGGAGTTTTTCATCTCAGCTAGCTGAGAGGAATCTAATGGTGTGTGTTTTAAAAATTTTTTGAGTGCGTTCTACAATACAATATATGGATTTTTTTCTAAGGAACAGTAAACTTTTAACATTGTCTCCTGAATACTTCGTTAATAAGCTTGTTGGTAAATATCCAGTCGACTCCCCACCTGTCCGCAAAGAGTGCGCACTTTTCACTCCTTTTCTTGTAATATGTGTCGCCCATTTTCCCCTTATTTATGGTATACTCATCAAAAGACATGTAGAGAATAATAATCAAATAATTAGATTTTCATCTAAATAAATTTATTTTATAAATAATCAAGGAAGGCTATTATCCACTTGATCTTTTAGAAAAATAAATAAAATTAGCCCAAATTTATGTTTTCAATTTATTATATTTTTCTTACATATCTTTTCATAAGTCAAAGGACATACCCATAAATAAGGCAAAAATGGGCGCCACTCCTTTCAGAAAAATGCCATAACTGGAGTGAAAATTGCGTATTCTCTTTACGGACAT
The DNA here is from genome assembly GCA_036172945.1 of Meloidogyne incognita. Classification (NCBI taxonomy): domain Eukaryota; kingdom Metazoa; phylum Nematoda; class Chromadorea; order Rhabditida; family Meloidogynidae; genus Meloidogyne; species Meloidogyne incognita. Next base: position 4,777,015 of record JARQAC010000006.1, on the reverse strand, counting down.
TATTAATAGAGTCCGACATTTAATATTTAACTGAAATTTACCAATTCTGTTTATTAAGATAATTACATGTGGTGTTACTGACCAACGTCTTCTTTCTTCAGCAAAAGTGGCTAATAAAGTTGGATTTTCTTTTTTGATATGTAAGTACATATTTTTAATTTTTATATTCTTTAATTTCTCTCAAATGAGATTTTTTAATCTATTTGGGCCCAAAAAATTATTTCCGACTTTTAGTTTTAATAGGTATCGTCCTTCGATGGTATAAATTTATATTAGTTATATATAGATAAACTAATAATTAGAGTCCTATATTTTAAGTCAAAAAATTGAATAATAGGTTCCTATTGTAGGAGGTTCCTATTTAGGAGTTCCAGAATAAGTTCAGCAGATCCTTAAAAAAGTAAAATTTTTAAAGTTCGAATAGGTCCAATGTTGGAATATTTTACTGTCCCTGTTTTTGAGCTTATTCAACATATTAAGTTTGCAAAAAATAGATCCGAAAATCTTAAAATGTCGGACTCTATTACTTCCACTATGAACGCCCTTTCTATTTTCTGCCTCTAAATTTATTTTATAAATTATTTTATTAAAATTGTTTTTAATACTAGGCCTTGAAAATATTGCAAATATTATTCACAATATAAATGATTTGCGCGATTACTGGCGTTCTCAAAATTCTACTTCTCCGGACAACATGGACATAAATAATATCTACCCTGATATTGTGGAATATAATCCAAATCTTTGGACCAGATACTTGGAGGGCTAAATTTTAATCCTTCCACAATGAGAATTGAAGGAATTTTTGATTTTAAATAAAAAGTGTTTGTGCTTTATTTTTGGTGTTTTAAGTTATTTTATTTTCCAAAAAATATCGATTCTCTTTAAAAAATTTAAATTATTTCGAATGTTTATATTGTTTAATCTACAGAGAATAATTTTAGATACAATGATTTTTAAATTAAAATTTTTCTCCATTTTAAGTAATTTTTGAGAAATTTTCTTCCTTAAAATTTTGATTCTCTGTAGAAAAGAATTTTGTTGCTTTGCTTTGTTAGCATTTTAAAAAATCCAAAATCTTTGGATTAAGACTTTTTTGTTAATCGTTTAGAATTTATTTTAATTTTCAAAAACAATATTTTCGGACATTTATTTTTGATAAAAAATGAGAATCATTATGGCTATTTTAAAAGAAGTATCATTTGGCCTCCTTCAAAAAAATTCTATTGAAAATACATCCATTACAAATGAGTACCATGAATTATCTAAAAATTTGATGTCATCTAATGTCATTTATTTATTTTTTAAACAAAATGCCAAAAAATGTAAATAATTTATTGGCGAATATTTTTAAATCAAATTTATCTTTAGGAAAACCCTTTATTTTAGAAATATTTTTAGCTTAGAATAAAGAATAGTTGATAACTAAATTTTGAGCTTTTTTAAATTGTTTCTTATTTTAGCAGTAATTTTAAATTTGTATATTTGATTTATTTATTTGGCCATTTTAAAATAGGTAATGTAAGTCCGAAAATATTAGATGATTTAATGGCGAATATTTTTAAATCAAATTTATATATCTGTTGGAAATTTAAAATTATTGGGCGCTCAATAGTTTTTTTAATTTAGTAAAAGACAGGGTGGCCTTTTACCCTATTTATAGAGGATTTTCCCTATTTTTGACCTTTTCGCCCTATTTTTTCCCTATTCTCTCATTTGCCATATTTTTACCCTATTTTTACAATCTTGTAAAATTTTAAAAATTCTTCGGGTTTTGTAAAAAAAATGGTAAAAATAAAGGATTTCTGACTTCTTAGCCTCCCAAAATCATCAAAATTTTCGCCTGCGACGCTACAAATGGAAGAAATTTAGCTTCTTGGCCTTCCAAAAATTTTCGCCTTATTTTAACATTTAATTAAGTTTAAGCTTTTAAAGCTATGCCCTTATTTTTGCCCTATTTTTGCCCGATTTCGCCCTATTTTTGAGTGGCTGCGCCCTATTTTAGTGTTTTGGAAGGGGATACCCTGGTAAAAGATAATTAATAATTAAATTTGGTCAGAAAAATGGATTGTGAAATTTTTCTTGTGTTCTATTAAATTAAGAAGTATTATTTAGTAAGTTTAGATAAATATCAAAGCTTTTTTTAAAATAATTTTTAATTTCATTGTCTTTGTTTGTTATTTTATTTAATTGTTTATTACATCAATTGTTCTTTACTTTAAATGCAACTTTACAATTTAACGTCCACCACCGGGAGGGCCATAATAAGTATTTTGTCCTAAAATAATTTTTAATTTAAAAATTAAAAAATAAACTTACTAGGCGCCCAACCAGTAATTCCATCTAAAAATTGATTCAATCGTCCATAACTAGGTAAACGTCCATAAAATTCTCTTTTTACACGTTTTGGATTTTTAAGATGATTTAAATATTGTTCATAAAGAATGGAAAGATCTTCTCCCGATTCTTGGGGAGGATTTTTTAATTTTTCTTCATTTGCTTTAATTATTGTACAAAAAATTAAAACAAAAATTAAATTGAGGAAAAATAATTTATTTAGCATTTTTAATTAATTATGGATGAGGAGAATCGGTTGTGTTAATTATCGTCTGATTATGCTTATTTAAATAGTTTTACAAATTAATTATTCTGTGTGGTCCATTTTAAGCTACCCAATTAGTGCAAATAATTAATTATAAACTAGACCAATTTTCAATTAGAAAAATTTTTAATTTTTAAAGTTTAAAACCTTCCATAAATAATTAAAATATAATCTAATTTTATTTGAGGTAAATCTTTTTTGTTATTTAAAAAATAGACTAGCTGATCAAATTTTTAGAAAATAAAGAATAATGTAAATCACAAAAACCTAATGGAAAATTCCTAAAAAATTTAATTTTTGAAATTTACACAAATGCTTGAATAGACCACACAGCTAATATTTCAATTATATTTAAATAAGCATTTCAAATTAATTATTACCAACTCATTCCCCCTCTCTAAATTTAAACTTAAATTATGTCAAATAAATTAATTTTATTTATTTTTGTTTTTGTCTTAATTTATATTCAAATAAATGCTAAAAATCAGCAAAATTTACAAAAATCCCCAAATAATCGTAAAGAATTCATTGAACAATATTTAAATCATCTTAAAAATCTAAAACGTACAAAAAGAGAATTTTATGGACGTTTACCTAGTTATGGACAATTAAATAAATTTTTAGATGGAATTACTGGTTGGGCGCCTAGTAAGTTTATTTTTTTATTTTTAAATTAAAAATTATTTTAGGACAAAATACTTATTATGGCCCTCCCGCTGGTGGACGTTAAAACGAATTTGAATGTCAATTAAAGAATTGATGTAATAATTTTTGAATTGATGTAATATTTCGTTGGATGTAAATAAAAACGAAATATTTAAATAAATATACATTTAATTTTAACTTTAAGATATGTATTATGCATAATTTAAAATAAATTTATATTTAATAATTATTTGTATTAATTGGTTAGTTTTTCCCTGATAATCCTCTCCAATCCCCTCGTATCCCCCAAATTCACCGTAATCCTTCTAATTATAGTTCCCAAAGATCATTTTTTATCATTTCTGAATAATCTTTTTTGTTATAAAGGTAAAACTGATGCAGCAAAATTAAAAATGCAGATAGTTCTGTGTTATGGTCGTTTCATAATTTGTTCGTTTTGCGATTTGATAAGGCTGTATTTTGTCTGTCCCGTGTTTTGTCTGTTCCTTAATTTAGCCTGAAATCTATTTTGATATAAATAGCCATTAGTCTTTGATACATATAGAAAAAATTAAAATATTTATTTTATAAAATTTCCCCTACTCTATAAATTGCCCCAAAATATTATTTTTGAGGCATATTCATTTTTTGAGGCATTTAAAAACAAAATTTAAAGTAAAAATGATTTAGATTTATGGAATGAAAAACATAAAAAATTTTTTTTGCTTATTAGGGATCGAACCCGGCATCAAATAAATTTAAAGTTGAGTTTTATGCTTTGCTTTTTGGAAATACTAAAAATGAAATAAATTTAAAAATTGCAAAAACAAATTTAGATGTACAACTGTTTTGGGCATGTCTGGTAAATTATAAATGTACACAATAACTTCATTGTTCTTTTATTATGCCTTTACTCGCTCATTATTCAGACAATGTTGGTTGGTTGACCTACACCCACTCACTGCTGGCTTAAACTCAAACATAAAAAGTATATCTTGTCTTGCTTATAAAATCAGTAAAATTTTGATTTTTCACTTTAAGAATTATGAGGCAAGATAAAAGAGAATTATCTCTTGAATTGCTTGTTGATATATTTAAAGCAATAAAAACACTTCCTAATGAACAATTAATTTTCAAAAAGAAAAATCAAATAGAAGAGATTAAAATAAAAATTACAGAAAAACAATTTAAAAAATATTGGAATAAATACACCAATAAAATGTTAACATCTTCAACAATAATGTATATATTTGTTAGTAAAACTTTCAAGATTAGAAAGGTAAACTTTAAATAAAGTAATATGTAAATGATCAAAAAATTTGAGATAAGCTAGTAATCTTATAAAGGCAATTTGATTCTCACCTAGGATTACAGAGAGTTTTGATCTTTAGAAACGACTAAGGTGAAACGGGCTTTAGCAGTAACTACGAGAACCACGACTGGGCGCTTTCACAATTGGGTGCCTGTTGTCGTGTCGACGCAGAAGATCCACAGACAGAAGACCCAAAAAAGACAGAAGACCCCTTGGGTCTTCTGTCCTTGGGTCTTCTGTCCTTGGGTCTTCTGTCCTTGGGTCTTCTGTCCTTGGGTCTTCTGTCACTACGCCGCCCGTTGTTAATTTTTTACAAAAATAAGAGATTTTTTCTGATTTTCGTTCTGGTATTTTCGATTTTTGTTTACGATTTTGTTCTTATTTTTATGTAGAACTTGCTTTGAGGACCTGGACTCAGTTTTGGTCGATAGTCCATTCGAAGGAGCTCTCAAAGCTGAGTCTAACGTCACCAAAATTAGCCATTTGTCTCAACTAAACAAGGCCTTAGCCACTAAACAATTCTCAGCCAAAACTGAGTACCTCAGAGCAAGTTTTTGCATTTGTGTTCTTATTTTTTTGTTGAAGGGTTTTTGTAAAGCGATACAATTAATTTTAGATATACCTCATTATGGAACTTATCGGCTTTGTATCACGCCAAAAATTTACATAATTTTTATGGAAAAATTTTATTATATCTATGATTCGAAAAAAATCATAGATAATTTTTCCGTTTGGAAGAAATTCACTCGCCATCTTTCAACCATCTTTCAAATTTTCGAAATTTTTGGCGCATACAAAGAGTACCCCTCACTTTTGTATTTATCTGAAATAACTAGGTAAACAGAAAAAGACCAATGAATATTGGACAAGATGTGGAAATTATTTTTAGTTTTTAAGTTCGGAGAAAATTTTTGGTAATTCTTCGGTCTATGGCAATTATAGATTCATTTGTTCTACTTAACCTTCGACTGAAAGTTCAAATATAAAGTGTTTTACTCCTATCGATTTTAAAATGTTCGCCTGAAGTCTACTATTGATTAATCTTCATTATTTTTTTTAAATTTATTCGATTATTATATATAAGAAATAATCTCTTTGCAATTTTTAGAAAACAATTCATATTTTTCTATTTAAATTTGAATCAAAGGAAATGAACAATCGTCCTGAAGAATTTAAACTTGACGGTTTTGATGTTGTAACTCAGGAACAATTTTGGAATATCACTGACGACGTTATCCAGTTAACTAAAAGAGATTTATTAAAAGAAGACAATAAACTTTCTAAACTCAAAGATAAAATTATTAATTATTTTCAAGAAAATTATAGGTACGTTCATTTAAAGAATCATCTTTTATTAGGATTTGGATTGAAAAAATGGTAAATGTGGAGATTACTGGTTCCGAAAAAATGAGGAAGAAATACTTTTTTGATATTTTTGAGGTTTTCAAGTAGGTAATCTAGTGTGCTGAGTCCGAATTTGAGCTTAGAATTTGCTTATTTCGAACCCCGGACCCGAATTCGACAAAACCTACTGGCAAACCTCAAAAATATCAAAGAGCATTTCTTCCTCATTTTTTTCGGGACCACTAGTCTCCACATTTACCGAAAAAATTGAAATTTTAAATTAAATGTAGATCAGAAATTTATTTATCAAAACTAAATCCCCAATATCTCAATACTGGTTGAAAATCTAGTATTCTAATATATTTTTAAAAATTATGATTCTCCCCTACTCTATTTATTTTCTAAATTTTATTATTCGTTAGGAAGACTAATACTGATCAGACTAGTTCTCCAATTTTTGAATTCCGTGAAGAGCCAAGAATTGTCGCCATTGAAACTCTAAAAAGGTCGAATTTATTTCGTGATTTTGATCTGTCTAACATTGTTTTCTTTATAAATGGTTCTTATTGTTTGCGAACCTCAACTAGTGACTTCAATTTTGAATTACTTGACAGAGGATATGCTAATTTTATTGTTCAAGGTGCTGGATTTCTTAAATTGGTAAGAGTAATTGATTTATTATAAATATTCTGTAACTTTTACTATTTTAAATTTTAATATTTAGACATTAAATTTTTCTGAATTAGATTTTCTAGTCATTTTAACGGAAATTCTCGAGAAAAAACATTCCCGAATTCTGGAAGCGGGAATCAGGGAAGGGACCCAGAATTCAAAAAAGAGAACTTCATATTTTCTGGGGTCACGCCACCTTGATATGAATGTATTTACTTTAATGTAATTGAATATTTTCGGAATTTATTTTAAAATATTTATTGAGGAATTTAATTTTAATATTATCTTAAAATTATTTAAAAAATTTTTTGAATATTAAAAAAAAAGATTAAAAAATTTATTTCAGGCTAATAGTTTTCCATGCCAGCATTATTTGACAGGTTATTTTTAAATTATCCCTTTATTTCATAAAAATACATTTAAAGGGGTTAGAACATTCACAGCTGAAGAATTGTTTGGTAATAATGTTCAATCGTTTCTTGAAGATCGTCCAATTCATTATTTTTTTGATGATGCTGCTCCACTTACTTATTTGCGAAGTGCGGGAAAACAAAATATCCACAATACTTATACTGTGCAATTATTAAGAGAACAAATGTGTAGAACCTTCACAAATTTAGCCAAATTTATTTTTGCTGGGACACGCCTTGAAGGAGCTGAATTGAGTTTTACTGTAATTGACGACGTGGACTCATTTGCATTTTGCTATCCGACATATCGTCTAGAAATTCTTTGTGATGGATCTTTTAAAGAGGTTTGTAAAATTTCTGGTTTTAATTTAGGAATATAGTGGGCGAAAAAATGTGAGAATTCGGAAATAAATAAAAGCCTATTTGATTTTTTAAGTCCAAAAATATGTTTTGTCACTACAATTTTTTTAGGATCTATATTTCCCCTCAGAAATTTCCTTACAAGGGAACATTCTTTACTGTGACCACGAATTCGGTACTTTTTTTGGTACCATTCGATAGAGGACCCCCGACTTACTATTGCAAAGTGCTATCCGTTTTCTTGCAAAAAATTTTTAAAAAAAGTTATGGCCAGTCAAATTTTCAGTCCTTGGGAGTGGTTGAGTATAAGCAGAAGCGCGCTATAAACTTTTTTCACTCTCTCTGCTTTCTTCACTTTGTTTTATAAAGAGGAAAAAAGAACGCAAGAGGCTTGAGGAAAAAAGAAGGGAGAAAATGTCAGACACAATAAACAAAGAGAAGATGGGCGTGTCGGTTTTTTGAGGATGAAAAATAAGAGAAGAGACAAAATGAGCGAACTATGTCCATTTTTCATTCTCTCTGCTTTCTTTATATTGACTTACAAAGATGAGAAAGAACGCAAGAGGCGCGAGGGGAAAAAGGGAGGAAAAATGTTATACACGGTAAATAAAGAGCAGATGGGCGTGGCGGTTTCTTGAGGATGAAAAATAAGAGAGAAATTGTTTATTTACCCTATAAATCCAGACTCTAGCGGTCTAAATTTGAAGGGCCATAACTCGGCCCAAACTAATTTTGCAAGAAAACGGATAGCACTTTGCAATAGTAAGTCAGGGCTCCTCTATCGAATGGTACCAAAAAAAATACCGAATTCGTGGTCACAGTAAAGAATGTTCCCTTGTTAGATTAGGGAGTTTTTCATCTCAGCTAGCTGAGAGGAATCTAATGGTGTGTGTTTTAAAAATTTTTTGAGTGCGTTCTACAATACAATATATGGATTTTTTTCTAAGGAACAGTAAACTTTTAACATTGTCTCCTGAATACTTCGTTAATAAGCTTGTTGGTAAATATCCAGTCGACTCCCCACCTGTCCGCAAAGAGTGCGCACTTTTCACTCCTTTTCTTGTAATATGTGTCGCCCATTTTCCCCTTATTTATGGTATACTCATCAAAAGACATGTAGAGAATAATAATCAAATAATTAGATTTTCATCTAAATAAATTTATTTTATAAATAATCAAGGAAGGCTATTATCCACTTGATCTTTTAGAAAAATAAATAAAATTAGCCCAAATTTATGTTTTCAATTTATTATATTTTTCTTACATATCTTTTCATAAGTCAAAGGACATACCCATAAATAAGGCAAAAATGGGCGCCACTCCTTTCAGAAAAATGCCATAACTGGAGTGAAAATTGCGTATTCTCTTTACGGACATTATTAATAGAGTCCGACATTTAATATTTAACTGAAATTTACCAATTCTGTTTATTAAGATAATTACATGTGGTGTTACTGACCAACGTCTTCTTTCTTCAGCAAAAATGGCTAATAAAGTTGGATTTTCTTTTTTGATATGTAAGTACATATTTTTAATTTTTATATTCTTTAATTTCTCTCAAATGAGATTTTTTAATCTATTTGGGCCCAAAAAATTATTTCCGGCTTTTAGTTTTAATAGGTATCGTCCTTCGATGGTATAAATTTATATTAGTTATATATAGATAAACTAATAATTAGAGTCCTATATTTTAAGCCAAAAAATTGAATAATAGGTTTATTTTAGGAGGTTTATATTTAGGAGTTCCAGAATACTTTCAGAAGATCCTTAAAAAAGTAAAATTTTTAAGGTTCGAATAGGTCCAATGTTGGAATATTTTACTGTCCCTGTTTTTGAGCTTATTCAACATATTAAGTTTGCAAAAAATAGATCCGAAAATCTTAAAATGTCGGACTCTATTACTTCCACTATGAACGCCCTTTCTATTTTCTGCCTCTAAATTTATTTTATAAATTATTTTATTAAAATTGTTTTTAATACTAGGCCTTGAAAATATTGCAAATATTATTCACAATATAAATGATTTGCGCGATTACTGGCGTTCTCAAAATTCTACTTCTCCGGACAACATGGACATAAATAATATCTACCCTGATATTGTGGAATATAATCCAAATCTTTGGACCAGATACTTGGAGGGCTAAATTTTAATCCTTCCACAATGAGAATTGAAGGAATTTTTGATTTTAAATAAAAAGTGTTTGTGCTTTATTTTTGGTGTTTTAAGTTATTTTATTTTCCAAAAAATATCGATTCTCTTTAAAAAATTTAAATTATTTCGAATGTTTATATTGTTTAATCTACAGAGAATAATTTTAGATACAATGATTTTTAAATTAAAATTTTTCTCCATTTTAAGTAATTTTTGAGAAATTTTCTTCCTTAAAATTTTGATTCTCTGTAGAAAAGAATTTTGTTGCTTTGCTTTGTTAGCATTTTAAAAAATCCAAAATCTTTGGATTAAGACTTTTTTGTTAATCGTTTAGAATTTATTTTAATTTTCAAAAACAATATTTTCGGACATTTATTTTTGATAAAAAATGAGAATCATTATGGCTATTTTAAAAGAAGTATCATTTGGCCTCCTTCAAAAAAATTCTATTGAAAATACATCCATTACAAATGAGTACCATGAATTATCTAAAAATTTGATGTCATCTAATGTCATTTATTTATTTTTTAAACAAAATGCCAAAAAATGTAAATAATTTATTGGCGAATATTTTTAAATCAAATTTATCTTTAGGAAAACCCTTTATTTTAGAAATATTTTTAGCTTAGAATAAAGAATAGTTGATAACTAAATTTTGAGCTTTTTTAAATTGTTTCTTATTTTAGCAGTAATTTTAAATTAGTATATTTGATTTATTTATTTGGCCATTTTAAAATAGGTAATGTAAGTCCGAAAATATTAGATGATTTAATGGCGAATATTTTTAAATCAAATTTATATATCTGTTGGAAATTTAAAATTATTGGGCGCTCAATAGTTTTTTTAATTTAGTAAAAGACAGGGTGGCCTTTTACCCTATTTATAGAGGATTTTCCCTATTTTTGACCTTTTCGCCCTATTTTTTCCCTATTCTCTCATTTGCCATATTTTTACCCTATTTTTACAATCTTGTAAAATTTTAAAAATTCTTCGGGTTTTGTAAAAAAAATGGTAAAAATAAAGGATTTCTGACTTCTTAGCCTCCCAAAATCATCAAAATTTTCGCCTGCGACGCTACAAATGGAAGAAATTTAGCTTCTTGGCCTTCCAAAAATTTTCGCCTTATTTTAACATTTAATTAAGTTTAAGCTTTTAAAGCTATGCCCTTATTTTTGCCCTATTTTTGCCCGATTTCGCCCTATTTTTGAGTGGCTGCGCCCTATTTTAGTGTTTTGGAAGGGGATACCCTGGTAAAAGATAATTAATAATTAAATTTGGTCAGAAAAATGGATTGTGAAATTTTTCTTGTGTTCTATTAAATTAAGAAGTATTATTTAGTAAGTTTAGATAAATATCAAAGCTTTTTTTAAAATAATTTTTAATTTCATTGTCTTTGTTTGTTATTTTATTTAATTGTTTATTACATCAATTGTTCTTTACTTTAAATGCAACTTTACAATTTAACGTCCACCACCGGGAGGGCCATAATAAGTATTTTGTCCTAAAATAATTTTTAATTTAAAAATTAAAAAATAAACTTACTAGGCGCCCAACCAGTAATTCCATCTAAAAATTGATTCAATCGTCCATAACTAGGTAAACGTCCATAAAATTCTCTTTTTACACGTTTTGGATTTTTAAGATGATTTAAATATTGTTCATAAAGAATGGAAAGATCTTCTCCCGATTCTTGGGGAGGATTTTTTAATTTTTCTTCATTTGCTTTAATTATTGTACAAAAAATTAAAACAAAAATTAAATTGAGGAAAAATAATTTATTTAGCATTTTTAATTAATTATGGATGAGGAGACTTGGTTGTGTTAATTATCGTCTGATTATGCTTATTTAAATAGTTTTACAAATTAATTATTCTGTGTGGTCCATTTTAAGCTACCCAATTAGTGCAAATAATTAATTATAAACTAGACCAATTTTCAATTAGAAAAATTTTTAATTTTTAAAGTTTAAAACCTTCCATAAATAATTAAAATATAATCTAATTTTATTTGAGGTAAATCTTTTTGTTATTTAAAAAATAGACTAGCTGATCAAATTTTTAGAAAATAAAGAATAATGTAAATCACAAAAACCTAATGGAAAATTCCTAAAAAATTTAATTTTTGAAATTTACACAAATGCTTGAATAGACCACACAGCTAATATTTCAATTATATTTAAATAAGCATTTCAAATTAATTATTACCAACTCATTCCCCCTCTCTAAATTTAAACTTAAATTATGTCAAATAAATTAATTTTATTTATTTTTGTTTTTGTCTTAATTTATATTCAAATAAATGCTAAAAATCAGCAAAATTTACAAAAATCCCCAAATAATCGTAAAGAATTCATTGAACAATATTTAAATCATCTTAAAAATCTAAAACGTATAAAAAGAGAATTTTATGGACGTTTACCTAGTTATGGACAATTAAATAAATTTTTAGATGGAATTACTGGTTGGGCGCCTAGTAAGTTTATTTTTTTATTTTTAAATTAAAAATTATTTTAGGACAAAATACTTATTATGGCCCTCCCGCTGGTGGACGTTAAAACGAATTTGAATGTCAATTAAAGAATTGATGTAATAATTTTTGAATTGATGTAATAATTTTTGAATTGATGTAATATTTCGTTGGATGTAAATATGAACGAAATATTTAAATAAATATACATTTAATTTTAACTTTAAGATATGTATTATGCATAATTTACAATAAATTTATATTTAATAATTATTTGTATTAATTGGTTAGTTTTTCCCTGATAATCCTCTCCAATCCCCTCGTATCCCCCAAATTCACCGTAATCCTTCTAATTATAGTTCCCAAAGATCATTTTTTATCATTTCTGAATAATCTTTTTTGTTATAAAGGTAAAACTGATGCAGCAAAATTAAAAATGCAGATAGTTCTGTGTTATGGTCGTTTCATAATTTGTTCGTTTTGCGATTTGATAAGGCTGTATTTTGTCTGTCCCGTGTTTTGTCTGTTCCTTAATTTAGCCTGAAATCTATTTTGATATAAATAGCCATTAGTCTTTGATACATATAGAAAAAATTAAAATATTTATTTTATAAAATTTCCCCTACTCTATAAATTGCCCCAAAATATTATTTTTGAGGCATATTCATTTTTTGAGGCATTTAAAAACAAAATTTAAAGTAAAAATGATTTAGATTTATGGAATGAAAAACATAAAAAATTTTTTTTGCTTATTAGGGATCGAACCCGGCATCAAATAAATTTAAAGTTGAGTTTTATGCTTTGCTTTTTGGAAATACTAAAAATGAAATAAATTTAAAAATTGCAAAAACAAATTTAGATGTACAACTGTTTTGGGCATGTCTGGTAAATTATAAATGTACACAATAACTTCATTGTTCTTTTATTATGCCTTTACTCGCTCATTATTCAGACAATGTTGGTTGGTTGACCTACACCCACTCACTGCTGGCTTAAACTCAAACATAAAAAGTATATCTTGTCTTGCTTATAAAATCAGTAAAATTTTGATTTTTCACTTTAAGAATTATGAGGCAAGATAAAAGAGAATTATCTCTTGAATTGCTTGTTGATATATTTAAAGCAATAAAAACACTTCCTGATGAACAATTTATTTCCAAAAAGATAAATCAAATAGAAGAGATTAAAATAAAAATTACAGAAAAACAATTTAAAAAATATTGGAATAAATACACCAATAAAATGTTAACATCTTCAACAATAATGTATATATTTGTTAGTAAAACTTTCAAGATTAGAAAGGTAAACTTTAAATAAAGTAATATGTAAATGATCAAAAAATTTGAGATAAGCTAGTAATCTTATAAAGGCAATTTGATTCTCACCTAGGATTACAGAGAGTTTTGATCTTTAGAAACAACTAAAGTGAAACGGGCTTTAGCAGTAACTACGAGAACCACGACTGGGCGCTTTCACAATTGGGTGCCTGTTGTCGTGTCGACGCAGAAGATCCACAGACAAAAGACCCAAAACAATTTTTTGTTACTGCGGAGGATGCCAGGTATGCCCACTGCATCCGTAATAGGAATAGGTCTTTGTTACTAATGCAGAATCCGGCGACCGTTGACTCTGCGAGACGCGTGCCGCAAAACACCGCACGAAGCACGGAGTTTTGCACAAGTGTCTCGTCGATGTCCATAGGCTTACGTTGTTTTTTTTCCAATCTTGTTCTTTTAAGCAATCTTGTTCTTTTAAGCTTTTAGTAAAAAATTTTCCTTGTGGGTCTTCTGTCCTTGGGTCTTCTGTCTGTGGGTCTTCTGTCGCTACGCCGCCCGTTGTTAATTTTTTACAAAAATAAGAGATTTTTTCTGATTTTCGTTCTGGTATTTTCGATTTTTGTTTTGGATTTTGTTCTTATTTTTAGGTAGAACTTGCTTTGAGGACCTGGACTCAGTTTTGGTCGATAGTCCATTCGAAGGAGCTCTCAAAGCTGAGTCTAACGTCACCAAAATTAGCCATTGGTCTCAACTAAACAAGGCCTTAGCCACTAAACAATTCTCAGCCAAAACTGAATACCTCAAAGCAAGTTCTTGCCTTCGTGTTCTTATTTTTTTTGTTGAAGGTTTTTGTTAAGCGATACAATTAATTTTAGATAACCCTCATTATGGAACTTATCGGCTTTGTATCACGCCAAAAATTTTCACAACTTTTATGGAAGAACTTTATGTATATCTATGATTCGAAAAAAATCATAGATAATTTTTCCGTTTGGAAGAAATTCACTCGCCATCTTTCAAATTTTCGAAATTATTGGCGCATACAAAGAGTACCCCTGACTTTTGTATTTATCTGAAATAACTAGGTAAACAGAAAAAGACCAATGAATATTGGACAAGATGTGGAAATTATTTTTAGTTTTTAAGTTCGGAGAAAATTTTTGGTAATTCTTCGGTTTACCCCCCCCCCTCCTTTTTCGTTCCTCAAAGTATTAAAAAATGGTCAGTCAATCTTAAGTTATAGAACTCGTTGAGCTGTGTCGAATGACACCAAAATCAAAAAAATCCGACTTGATTTGACCCAGATACAGACCCCTGAAAATTGAAAAACCATAGGGGTGATTTTTTGAAATAAAAAAAGTTCATGCAAATGATAGCTCATTCGAAAGAGCTCGTCGAACTGAGTCGAATGACGCCAAAATCGACGTGATTGGACAAGATTTGACAAAGTTATGACATAAGTTGCCGACTTCGATAGGTATAATTAATGTCATAACTTTGACAAATCTTGTCCAATCACGTCGATTTCGGTGTCATTCGACTCAGCTCGACGAGCTCTTTCGAATGAGCTATTATTTGTACAAATTTTCGTCCTTATGATTTTTCGCCCCTATGGTTTTTCAATTTTCAGGGGTCTGTATCTGGGTCAAATCAAGTCGGATTTTTTTTGATTTTGGTGTCATTCGACACAGCTCAACGAGTTCTATAACTTAAGATTGACTGACCATTTTTTAATACTTTGAGGAACGAAAAAGGAGGGGGGGGGGTAAACCGAAGAATTACCAAATTTTTTCAATTTAGAAGTATTTTTGTGAAAAAAATTTGGGGTAATAACATCGGGCGCACAGTTGTTCCGCGCCCAATCGTATCTATTATTGGCAAAATGTGTTATCGACTAAATGTTCTATGGCAATTATAAATTCATTTGTTCTACTTAACCTTCGACTGAAAGTTCAAATATAAAGTGTTTTCCTTCCATGTTATTTATATTAATAGAAAAACTCGAAAAATGTTACTCCTATCGATTTTAAAATGTTCGCCTGAAGTCTACTATTGATTAATCTTCATTATTTTTTTTAAATTTATTCGATTATTATATATAAGAAATAATCTCTTTGCAATTTTTAGAAAACAATTCATATTTTTCTATTTAAATTTGAATCAAAGGAAATGAACAATCGTCCTGAAGAATTTAAACTTGACGGTTTTGATGTTGTAACTCAGGAACAATTTTGGAATATCACTGACGACGTTATCCAGTTAACTAAAAGAGATTTATTAAAAGAAGACAATAAACTTTCTAAACTCAAAGATAAAATTATTAATTATTTTCAAGAAAATTATAGGTACGTTCATTTAAAGAATCATCTTTTATTAGGATTTGGATTGAAAAAATGGTAAATGTGGAGATTACTGGTTCCGAAAAAATGAGGAAGAAATACTTTTTTGATATTTTTGAGGTTTTCAAGTAGGTAATCTAGTGTGCTGAGTCCGAATTTGAGCTTAGAATTTGCTTATTTCGAACCCCGGACCCGAATTCGACAAAACCTACTGGCAAACCTCAAAAATATCAAAGAGCATTTCTTCCTCATTTTTTTCGGGACCACTAGTCTCCACATTTACCGAAAAAATTGAAATTTTAAATTAAATGTAGATCAGAAATTTATTTATTAAAACTAAATCCCCAATATCTCAATACTGGTTGAAAATTTAGTATTCTAATATATTTTTAAAAATTATGATTCTCCCCTACTCTATTTATTTTCTAAATTTTATTATTCGTTAGGAAGACTAATACTGATCAGACTAGTTCTCCAATTTTTGAATTCCGTGAAGAGCCAAGAATTGTCGCCATTGAAACTCTAAAAAAGTCGAATTTATTTCGTGAATTTGATCTGTCTAACATTGTTTTCTTTATAAATGATTCTTATTGTTTGCGAACCTCAACTAGTGACTTCAATTTTGAATTGCTTTCAAGAAAATATGCTAATTTTATTGTTCAAGGTGCTGGATTTCTTAAATTGGTAAGAGTAATTGATTTATTATAAATATTCTGTAACTTTTACTATTTTAAATTTTAATATTTAGACATTAAATTTTTCTGAATTAGATTTTCTAGTCATTTTAACGGAAATTCTCGAGAAAAAACATTCCCGAATTCTGGAAGCGGGAATCAGGTAGGGACCCAGAATTCAAAAAAGAGAACTTCATATTTTCTGGGGTCACGCCACCTTGATATGAATGTATTTACTTTAATGTAATTGAATATTTTCGGAATTTATTTTAAAATATTTATTGAGGAATTTAATTTTAATATTATCTTAAAATTATTTAAAAAATTTTTTTGAATATTAAAAAAAAAGATAAAAAAATTTATTTCAGGCTA
Source organism: Meloidogyne incognita (assembly GCA_036172945.1). Lineage (NCBI taxonomy): Eukaryota > Metazoa > Nematoda > Chromadorea > Rhabditida > Meloidogynidae > Meloidogyne > Meloidogyne incognita. Next base: position 4,760,390 of record JARQAC010000006.1, on the reverse strand, counting down.
ATAGTTTTCCATGCCAGCATTATTTGACAGGTTATTTTTAAATTATCCCTTTATTTCATAAAAATACATTTAAAGGGGTTAGAACATTCACAGCTGAAGAATTGTTTGGTGTTAATAATGTTCAATCGTTTTTTGAAGACCATCCAATTCCTTTTTTTGATGCTGCTCCACTTACTTATTTGCGAAGTGCGGGAAAACAAAATATCCACAATACTTATACTGTGCAATTATTAAGAGAACAAATGTGTAGAACCTTCACAAATTTAGCCAAATTTATTTTTGCTGGGACACGCCTTGAAGGAGCTGAATTGAGTTTTACTGTAATTGACGACGTGGACTCATATGCATTTTGCTATCCGACATATTGTCTAAAAATTCTTTGTGATGGATCTTTTAAAGAGGTTTGTAAAATTTCTAATTTTAATATAGTGGGCGAAAAAATGTGAGAATTCGGAAATAAATAAAAGCCTATTTGATTTTTTAAGTCCAAAAATATGTTTTGTCCCTCTACAATTTTTTTAGGATCTATATTTCCCCTCAGAAATTTCCTTAGATTAGGGAGTTTTTCATCTCAGCTAGCTGAGAGGAATTTAATGGTGTGTGTTTTAAAAATTTTTTGAGTGCGTTCTACAATACAATATATGGATTTTTTTCTAAGGAACAGTAAACTTTTAACATTGTCTCCTGAATACTTCGTTAATAAGCTTGTTGGTAAATATCCAGTCGACTCCCCACCTGTCCGCAAAGAGTGCGCACTTTTCACTCCTTTTCTTGTAATATGTGTCGCCCATTTTCCCCTTATTTATGGTATACTCATCAAAAGATATGTAGAGAATAATAATCAAATAACTAGATTTTCATCTAAATAAATTTATTTTATAAATAATCAAAGAAGGCTATTATCCACTTGATCTTTTAGAAAAATAAATAAAATTAGCCCAAATTTATGTTTTCAATTTATTATATTTTTCTTACATATCTTTTCATAAGTCAAAGGACTTACCCATAAATAAGGCAAAAATGGGCGCCACTCCTTTCAGAAAAATGCCATAACTGGAGTGAAAATTGCGTATTCTCTATACGGACATTATTAATAGAGTCCGACATTTAATATTTAACTGAAATTTACCAATTCTGTTTATTAAGATAATTACATGTGGTGTTACTGACCATCGTCTTCTTTCTTCAGCAAAAATGGCTAATAAAGTTGGATTTTCTTTTTTGATATGTAAGTACATATTTTTAATTTTTATATTCTTTAATTTCTCTCAAATGAGATTTTTTAATCTATTTGGGCCCAAAAAATTATTTCCGACTTTTAGTTTTAATAGGTATCGTCCTTCGATGGTATAAATTTATATTAGTTATATATAGATAAACTAATAATTAGAGTCCTATATTTTAAGTCAAAAAATTGAATAATAGGTTCCTATTGTAGGAGGTTCCTATTTAGGAGTTCCAGAATAAGTTCAGCAGATCCTTAAAAAAGTAAAATTTTTAAAGTTCGAATAGGTCCAATGTTGGAATATTTTACTGTCCCTGTTTTTGAGCTTATTCAACATATTAAGTTTGCAAAAAATAGATCCGAAAATCTTAAAATGTCGGACTCTATTACTTCCACTATGAACGCCCTTTCTATTTTCTGCCTCTAAATTTATTTTATAAATTATTTTATTAAAATTGTTTTTAATACTAGGCCTTGAAAATATTGCAAATATTATTCACAATATAAATGATTTGCGCGATTACTGGCGTTCTCAAAATTCTACTTCTCCGGACAACATGGACATAAATAATATCTACCCTGATATTGTGGAATATAATCCAAATCTTTGGACCAGATACTTGGAGGGCTAAATTTTAATCCTTCCACAATGAGAATTGAAGGAATTTTTGATTTTAAATAAAAAGTGTTTGTGCTTTATTTTTGGTGTTTTAAGTTATTTTATTTTCCAAAAAATATCGATTCTCTTTAAAAAATTTAAATTATTTCGAATGTTTATATTGTTTAATCTACAGAGAATAATTTTAGATACAATGATTTTTAAATTAAAATTTTTCTCCATTTTAAGTAATTTTTGAGAAATTTTCTTCCTTAAAATTTTGATTCTCTGTAGAAAAGAATTTTGTTGCTTTGCTTTGTTAGCATTTTAAAAAATCCAAAATCTTTGGATTAAGACTTTTTTGTTAATCGTTTAGAATTTATTTTAATTTTCAAAAACAATATTTTCGGACATTTATTTTTGATAAAAAATGAGAATCATTATGGCTATTTTAAAAGAAGTATCATTTGGCCTCCTTCAAAAAAATTCTATTGAAAATACATCCATTACAAATGAGTACCATGAATTATCTAAAAATTTGATAAGGGAATTAAAAATATTCTTTTAAATTCTCGTAAAACACATAAATTTTATCTTTTTTCCTTTAAAATAGGCACGACTGGTTTTCCTCAAAACAATAGTTTCAAAAAAATTTTTTTCTCATAAAACGCTTAAAATTTATTTTTTTCCTCTAAAATAGTTCAGGCTGATTTTCCTATCCCACAACAAAATTATAAATTCAAAAAAATTTTTTAACCTTCGTCGTCCAAAAGCCATAAAGTCTCTCTCAAAATCACTTGCTCCTCTCTTGCCAAAACTCATAAAATCTCTTTGAAAAGGATTAGGTTCTCGTTTCCCAAAAGCCATGAATTCTCGTTGAAATGCCTGATCAGAAGGAGATCGCTTCCCAAAAGCCATAAATTCACGTTGGAAATTGTTGGGGGAAGCTGCTCTCTTTCCAAATGGGAGAAATTCTCGATTAAAGTTTCTCTTGTCATCTACCGGTGAAACTTAACAAAAATAAATATTTTTTAGTTTTTCTACTATTTTTTAAAAGTTTCAAAAAATAAAAAATTTGTGTTTTCTTTTAAATTAAAAATATACAAATTATTTGTCCATTAACATTAATCATCAACATTGTTGTCAAACAGTAATAACAACTTAAAATGACAAAAACCCACAAGGAAGAGGAATAGGAAGAAATACTTTTTGTGCAGTTTGAATTAATTTTAAAAGACATTTTTATTTTATTAATAGAGTTGAGTATGAATATTATTTTGAATATAATCTAAAAAAATGTAAAAATTAATTTTTTTGATAAAAAATGAAAAAATAAATAATAGAATAATAAAAATAAAGTTCTTATTTCGAGAATTAAAATAATATTCTTGGAATAAAAATATATTTTTTAAAAGAAGTTTTGAATAAAAGAACAAAAAATAAATATTTTTTTCTATTATAAAAATTACAATAAATTTTAATAAAGAAAATTAAAATGATAATTTGAAATTAAAATAAATACTTATATAATAATTTTTGAAAATTAAAATAAAATTAAATTAAAATATTTTTTTTAAATTCAAAAGTCAAAAATTTTTTCTCAAATTGTCTCGAATATTTAAATAAAATTTTATTCAGAAAATGCTTATTTAAATAAATTTTTAAAAATTAATTTAATAAAGTTTATAAAATAAATTTATGTCATTTTATTTAATTAAATTGTGTCAAGTTTATTAAAATTATTATATACCCTTAAATTTAATTTAGGTACTAAAAATATTAAAAAAAGGTTAAAAACCGGAAAAAATAATAAAATTAAAAATAAATTGCAAAATTAAAAAGAATAATATTTTAAGAATAAATTTATAATTAAAAATTTTGTAAAATTAAATTATTAGTTTAAAATAATTTCTTTAATTTTCCGGAAGAAGAAATTTAATAAAATTATAAGGGAATTGCAAATAATAAATATACATGTCGTTAACTTGATACCTAATAGAATTTAAAATGCCTATTTTAGAAAGCGAGATTTTAAAAAACCTTGACCTTGATTTCGATTGGGTACCTTGACCAGATTCTTGACCTTGAGTCAAGGAAAATCGAGGTCAAGGAAAAATCAAGGAACTCTGAAAAATGCCTTGATCTAGACTCTGGATCCAGGAAAAATCAAGGTCTGGATCCAGATCCAGCTCGCTCTCTACCTATTTTATTAAAATTATTAATTTATTAATTAAATAGATAAATATTAAATAAAAACAACAAAAATCTAAAAATTATTTCCACAAATATCTTTAAATAAATAAAAAATTTTTGATAAAAAGTGAAAAATTTTTTATTTTTCTAAATTAGTAGGTAAATTTATTTTGTTAAGTTAATGCTTTTCTATTTAGAAAACAATTTCTTTATTTAATTGTATGTTTTCATATAATTAAAAAAAACGGAAGGAAAGTAACAAATTACAAAAGAAATTTTATATTTTAATTTATTAAAACTTTTTATATCCATTTAAAAATACTTTAAATGAAATTGAGATTAAAAGACAGGGAAAGATTAATTAATTTATAGATCCCTTTTAATGTTTAAATAAATATCTGAATATTTAAAAAATAAAAAAAATATTTTTATATTAAAAAATGCTTATATTAAATTACCTTAGTAATAGCTAGTTTAGTAATTTTAAATTTTGGAAATTAAAAATTAAAATTTTTTAGATAAGAAAACACTAAAAATATAACTTCCAAAAATATTTTTAATAAAATTATTTGTTTAATAAAATAATGTAGCATATTAAAAAAGAAATATTTTATTTTTTTAAAATAATTTTTGTTAAAACAGTTTTTAAAATTTTTTCTAAAAAATAGATTTAAAATAATAATATATTAAATATTTTAATAAAATTATTTTTTAAAATTGAATTAAAAAGCTAAATTTACAAAAAAATTAAAAATTGAAATTAATTTAAAGGCTGTATTAAATTTTGATTTAAAAATTTGTCATTTCTGTACAAATTTTATTTAATAATTTTATTATTTAAAAGATATTTCAAAAATAATTTAAAAAAATTTTTTAATTAAATAAAAATTAATTTTTATATTAAATTAATTTTAAAATATTTTTAAAATTTTCTTTAAAATTTTTATCTGAATTTTATTTTTAAAGATTTAATTATTCGACTCTTTAAAGCCGTAAATAAACACGCCCCTTTTTCTATTTTTTTAATAAAAAATAAATTTTTATGGAAAAATAGTACTATTTGCTTTAAATAATTTAAATAAAAACAAACAATCTCCCCGAAATTATTTTTAGAAAAAAATATTTATTTATTTATTTGTTCTTAAAATATTTTTTTATTAGTATCATCATTACAAACACCCCCACAATTTTTCTTTATTATTTTCTAATTTATTTTTTTGCAAAAAATTCAAATAAAAAATTTAATATAGTAAGATTTAATGAAAAACAATAAAATTTACCAAAATGGGAATTAATGCCTTAAGGCCTATAAATCTCAAAAAAAGTAATTATTTGTTTTTAAATTGTGAAGAAGTACAAACATAAATAAAAATACTGTCTTCTTTAAAATTGTTACTCCAGAAAAATATTTTTGAAAATAAAATTTTCTAAAATTCGTTTAAATTATTGTATAAGATTTAATTAAAAAATGATAGAAAATATTTTGAAATATTTTAAAATAACTAAAAATATAAAGTCAAAATTACTAAGACTGTGTCTCAGAATTATTGTCCCGCTTAAGTTTTTCGTTGTTCTAACACCGGAAAAATTTACAAAAATTCCAACAAACAAAAGAATACGATTCATTTTCCTGACCATAATATTTACTTCCTGACGATTTATTTTTTAATTAAAAATTATCTAAAAATATTCTCAAATTTTATTTAAAACTGTAAAATAGCCAATACAATTCAGAATGTTTAAGAATTTAAAAGAATTATTTTCTGTTTAGTTAAATAAAATTTAAGTTATAAAATTTGTTTTAAAAATATGTAGCAACTAAAAATATCAAAATGATGAAATTGAAAAAAATTATTTTCTTTTTTTTTAAGTTTTTCCTTAAAATAAGTTTAAAATAAATATATCATTTAATTCTCTAAGGAAATAAATATTTTAAGAAAAACTTGTTAAAATATAAAAATTATTAAGGTAAAATAATTTTGGATTAAAATTCTTAAAAATAAATTAAATAAGAATTAAATTTAAAAAATAAATTCAAGGAGAGGGAATAACATTTATAGTATTACTCTTATATTTTTGGACTACAAATAATTGTTTAGCCCCAAAAATTATTTTATGAATCTACTAAAATTATAAAAAATTAAAAAGAATATTTATAAAATTTATCTAAAAATTTTATCAATCTCTTAATTTATATGTGGGTGGAAGATTGAATTTTGGGCTTTTGTTTAAAAAATTATAAAATTGTTTTAAAACAAAAAAGGGCAAAATAAGTAAATAAAAATAAAAATAAATTCCCTAGTGATTTTTTATAAAAATTTATTTTAGGGTTATTTACATTCTCAACTTTCACAAATTTATATTAAACTTTTTACTTGTTTCATTGAGTCTTTTTAACATCCTAAAATGGATGACGTTTTTATTTAACTAAAAATATTTTTAGTCTCATTTCAAGTATTTCTCTGGCTATTTAAAGGATTTTTATTAAACTAATAATTTGTAATATATGTTTAAACATTTTAAGAATTAGCTTAAGTTGAGGTTTAATAAAAAAGACATTTTAAGTTCGAAAAATTTTTAGTTCGAAATTTTAAGTTCGAAAAATTGGGAAATAGGTCTCTATTTTAGGTTTTCAATTGCTAAAATAGGTTTTAAAAATCCGAAAAAAGCCAAAATAGGTCCGAAAATAGGTCCAAACCTGTCTAATTGACTGAAAATATATACCGTATTTACTCAAATAATTACCCTCTCTCAAATAATTACCCCCTCCCTAATAATTACCCCCTCCATCGAGAGATCGAAACAATAATTACCCTCTCTCAAATAATTACCCCCTATTTTTTCCTGAACTAATTTAAAAAATATTTATTAAAAATCATTATCGAATTTAAAAAAACATTTACCGATCAATATCAATGAATGAATCGAGACATTAAAAAGGATTTAGGGAAAAAGCGAGGATTTGTGTGGATTAGGATGGAAATCGACGGGATTAAGAGATTTTGGGAGAGATAATGGGAGATTAGGAAGTTTTAAATGTATAGGCCTTATTCCTTCTATATCTCATAAATCCTCTAAATACCTTAAATCCCTCGCTTGACCTGTGCCTTTATATATCCCGAGACGGAGGTATTGCTGGTATAAATAGTACTATTTTGAGGATATTATATAGGATATATTAAAAGAATAAATAATATATCCCCTAACCAGGAATTATACGTAATTTATATATCCCAGGACAGAAGTATTGATGTTATAATACCATTTTGTTGAAAATATTAAGGGAATAATACAGCTAAAACGCAACTATTTATCTCCGTATTTGGTAAAATATTTTATACTTATTCCTGTTCGTATGCCTGTGATAAAATAAAAACTAAAGGTCGAAATAATAATTGCCCTCTCTCAAATAATTACCCCCTCCCTATTAATTACCCCCTCCACCGAGAGATCGAAACAATAATTACCCAGGGTAATTATTTGAGTAAATACGGTAATTTTAATGACAAATAGGAAAAATCAAAAAAAAATAAAATAGGAAAAAACTCAGATCCCCCCTATCTGTGAAAATTCACAAAAATTTTTAATAAAAGAATTATTAAATTAAATCAAAATTTGTTAATAAAAAACAAAAGAATTGAATGACGAGAAGAAAAAAAGGTTTTTATTTTTTTTCTACATTCACTTTTTATTTTATAATTAATTAATTATTTATGTGTATATTTTCTAGAAAACACCAAAAATTTCAATATGTTTCTAAAGAAACTATTGGATTTTTTAATAAATACATGCAGGTGAAAAATTAATGAAAAATAATAAAAAAATATTTGTATAAAAATTTGTATAAGTATTCTAATAATTTAACCATTATTAATTGGACTTTCAACTTCATTTAAATAATTGAAAGGATAATGACAAAAATTTGCTTGAAATTTTAAAAATAAAAAGTATATTTTATGTGCATAAAGGTTTGCAGAAAATGGGGTTCTCAAATGTTAGCCTACTGAATGTTCAGAGTAGATTTTTTAAATTTATTTGTTTTCTAGAATAATTATTTAGGGCTAAAATAAAAGGGTCGAGAATAATTATTTAAACAAAATACTTAAGTACATATTTCTATAATTCTAAAAGAAAATTTATGTATTTTTACCAGACCTTCTCCTAAAAGAAAATATGTATATTCAAAATAGACAAAATAATTAAAAAATATAATAATTTATTTCGTCTAAAAAAATTAACTTTTAAATTTTAAAAGGAAAGACAAATAAATTTAAAAAATTGTTTTGAAAGAACTTTTAGTACTTTTATTGTCAAAAAACCATTTGGGAATATTTTCCCATTCAATACACAAAATTTATAGTTCATTTCCTGTCTTTTTTGGCATTTTTTTTGACAAATTAATTTTGACAAAAATAAAAAAAATGGAGGAAAATTGTTTTTAAGAAATTGATCTTTTCTTTTGTTAAAAAAGTAAAAATTGAGGAAAAGTGCTATTTAATGTTGGGACTTTAAAAAATGGCAATGAATTTAAAATTTAAAAGGGAATTGTACGATGTAAATATTAATTTAAAAGAAAAACAAATAATGATGCCATTTAAATTCTAAGTTTATGCTTAGTATATTATTAAAATATTATGCTGCGGAATTTTTCCTATCGTTAGAACTTCAAAAAACCAAGGTATTTATTAATTTCTTAAAACACCATACTGTGTAGTAGATAGTCGCAAAGCCATAACTTGCTTGAAAATTTCTGACCCTTATCAATTTTGATACCATTCTCCTTAGCTCGATGAGAGGAATCTTTTAATACTAAATTTGGTAAGATTGGGAAATCTTGAAGCAAGTTATGGCTTTGCGCCGTTATGGCCGCGCGCCCTTTTGGGCGTGTCCCAGAACAAGCAGATAAGGAACTTATGGATAATGTATACTAATTATTCCTTACTAATTATTCAAACATCCTTTGTAATAATGTTTGCGGACAATTCCAATTACCAATGTCATTATATCAAACGCCGAAATGATTTAAATGAAGCCTGATAATTATCTTTATATGGTGGTTATTTATGTGTAGATTTTTGTAGAGGTAACGAAAACAAGCCTAGAATAAAAATGACAAATTGTAAATATTTTTCTAGAAATTTCATGTAAAAACAATCTAAAAATACACTTCCAAATTTTAAAATAAATAATAAAGGAATAAATTAAGAGGATATTATATTTATAATATTTTTATTTTCCATCCATCATTTGAGAATTTTGAGTTACTAATTTTATTTTTGGAACACAACAACAATTTGTTGATTAAAGAACGGGGGATATAAAGAAAAACAGATAAAAATAAAGAAAATTTATGCAAAAAATACCCCCCAAAAAAATTAAAAACAATAATTCATTAATTTAAAATTTTAAGTAAAAGTCTAAAAAGTTTAACGAAAAAATTTAAATGAGAATATAAAAAAGCATTTAAGTAAGAGAAGAAATAAATATGTTTTTAGTATTTTGTAGAGGAAATGCATTAAAAAAACTTTTTTAACAGGAAGGAAATTAAAAAAAAACAAAACATAAATTGATGTCAGAAAATATTTAAAAGAATTTTAAAAATTAAAAAACAAAAAATTTTTATTTCCAAAAAAAAATTAAAAAATAAAAGAATTTAAATGCAAAAAGAAGGCTCAATTTCATTTTAAGTGGAAAGGTATTTTTCGAGAATAAAAAACACAGGAATTTTATTATTGAAAGGTTTTAACTTGAAATTCTAGACTAAACTAATAATTAATATTTTTAAGTAAAAATATAGTCTGTATTTAGTTGCAACTATCTTTTAATTAAAAATTAATTTAATAAAAATTCAATAGAATATCATAGTAAAGCAGCTGGGCTATAGCTATTTCTCTCCTTTAGCTAGTGCAAAAGGTTATTCGGCGGCTGGGAGCGAACCAGCATCTTCAGTAGACCGGACTGATGTGTTAGCCATTACACCACGCCGCCTACTGCTCAACCTTAGGAAATTAATAGCTACATATATGCTTTACATCATTTAATAGAATATCATTCAATTAAATCAATCGTAATTTTCCAAAACAGATCCGATTTAATCAGTTAAATAAAATAAATATTTATTAAAAAAATTAAGGTTCGAGCTGTTCGAATATCAGCAGTGACTTTTATCGTGTTGTAGGAGTTGACTTCACAGTAGTTTTCTGTGGAATCCATTTTAATCTGTCCTATTGCATTTATATTTTTTATGTTACCTCTCCATAAGTGATCCCTGTGGATCCAGAAGTCTTATTTTATTGTTTCGCATTTACTTATTTGTGTTTGATAAAGAAAAAAGATTTCTGGGCAACACTAAATTATATAACTAAAAATGCATGAAAAGTAATTAGACGAAAAATATAGTATAAACACATAAATCCAGGATTTAACATACAAAAAATATTTTTTTATTTTCTAAAGTACAACTCTGGAAATTGTTATTTTCATATTATTTCGTCATCATTCATTAATAAATGTATTAGGTATATTTTATTTTTAAAGAGTCACGCTATATATAAACGGAGAGTACTTGCTTTAATAAATTATGGAAATAATTTATTGAAAGATTGTAAGACTAAAAATGTGTATTATTAAAAAAATTAGTTGTCTATCTCAAAATTTTTAGATTTTCTTTAAACTTTTAAATATTTCAAAAAGAGGAAGACAAGAAATTGTTTCTGTACTTATTTTACAAAGCAAGAAATAATTGTGTAAGAACAATACAAATTATTAATTTGTTTTTATAATTTATAGACAAATTATTAGTCCGAGCACGAACAGATAAGGAAAAGAGTGAGAAGAAGTATTCAGAGCAAAAATACAAAACATATGTGTATGTAGAAAATGCATGTTTGAAGATCCGAAGCATTGAATCCCGACATTGAATCTCGAACACACATAACATACATAAATAAACAGATAATTTTAAACAATATCTTTAAATATATATATTAGGTAATTTCAATGATATTAATTAAAAATCTTTTTTTCTAATTTAAAAAATTTTTAAATTTACCTATTCTATTTTTAGGTACCGTATTTACTCTGGTAATTCCCCAGGGGGATTATTGTTTCAACCCATCTCTAGGGTGGGGAATTATTAGAGACTGGGGAATTAATAGAGTGGGGTACAAAGAGGGGGATTATTGTTTCAACCCATCCCCAGGGTGGGGAATTAATAGAGACTGGGGAATTAATAAAGACTGGGGGATTACTAGAGTAAATACGGTATATTTATAATTCTTAAAGACCAAAAATATCAAATTGTTTACAATTTATTTTTTGTTAAAAATATTAATCTTAGTAGAAAAAATGGGTAAAAATGGTTTTAATGAGTCATAAAAAGGATAAATTAAAGTATTATTAAATGAGAAAAATGCTCGTTTGTCTTTATTTGTGTTTTAATTATTGAACAATTGTTTTTCAGTAGATTATTTTTGTTGCACAAATTTTTAAAAGCTTTTGCTGAAAATAAGTTTTTAATAGAAGGTGTAAACACGTGCATTAATTTTCAAAAATTAGATGATAAAAGAAGTAGAAATTGGACAAAAATTTCATTTTTTGCTGATAAAATTAAAAATTAATTTTTAATTTTTATTTGAAAAAATTAAAAGAATGTCAAAAATAATTTTGTTTTTCTGTCTTTTTGCATTATTCGCGAACATTTTCTCTTACAGCAACGATAATGAAAATACAAAAATTGTGGATGGGAATAATAAGGTAAATTATTAGGGAATTATTAGTTTGATAGGGATCAATAGTAGGGCTGTTGATTGTGGATAGGAATGAAAGAAAAACCAGCAATGTCAATACATAATTTTCACAACTAACAAATGAAAAAATTTAATAAATTGAATAAACGTTTTTTGATTTTTAAAATAATTTTTTTTAAATTAAATTTATATTTAATATATATTTAGCAAGTTGATATTTTTGGATCACGTATAAAACGTGCAATACAATGGCCATGCTTTAATTTTATGAGATATTGTTGTTATGATGGATGTCGTGGTTTTGGCTGTGTTTCTAGTGCTTGTGCTCAGTGTTGCTAAGAAGAAGATGGCTATAAGTTTCTGATAAGCTAAGAAAAAGACTATCAAATAAATAAATTAATTAAACTACTTTTATAAAGTAATAATTTTAAATAAACGTTGATCAACTTAAATATTTGTAAATATTTTTTAAAAATATACAAAGGTTTGTACAAAAAACTGCTTAAAATCCTCCAATATTTTGAATTTACTTCTACAAATTATTTTTAGAATTTTCTGAATTGAATGCTTTTTTCCCCGAAAATTAATTTACAAAAACCAACACTATTAAATTTATTTACTTAGAAAATTCACATAATTTTATTTAATCTTAACTATTTATTTAATCCTCTTCTTCTTGATTTGAATGACTTATTATTGAATCTTTTTCTGAATCTTCTTCCTTATTATTTTCTTGACGTTCACCATTTACTGCATATAAAGCTGAAGAAGCTGTCCATAATGGAGTTCCGTTTCCAAAAGACGTATTCTTAAAAAATAGTTAAGTAATATCAGTTATCGAGGAGATACATATTAATATCCATTTCCAGTCAAAGAACACTAAGCATTCCTATTAGAGATCGGTCTGGATCTGGATCCAGTCTGGATTTTTCTTGGATCCAGATCAAGAATATTGTCCAGGTTACTAACCTAAAGATCCAGGATTTTGAAAATACCGATCTCTATTTGCTATTATCAAGTCGAATATTTTTAAGTAAGGTGGGATTAAAAAGAAATTTCCAAAAATTTTTTAAATTATTGTATTCTTAATTAATTTCTCACATGAAGAGAAGAACTAGGTTCAACAGAAGAATGCCGAATTGGATAATAAAGCACATTATTATGAAGTGCTGATGTAGTAGAAGCAGAAGTTTTGACACCTTTACCTATTAGCATCTGAATATTTGCTGTTGAACGACTTTTCGCTCTATATTTAGCAAGTGAATTTTCTGCAGTATCTGCACGTTCTTCTGCATCCTCCAATTGGTATTGGATATGGCGATATTTATTTAAATTCATTGAGGCCATTTGTTCCTAAATTGTTCTATATAAATTGAAAAAATAAAAAAAATATTTCTGAAGCAATTTTTTGTGAGAATATTCGCCGTAAATATCCGGCTACGGACACCAAAATCAGTATCCTAGTCTGCTTAAAAATATCAAAAGCCACAAGTCAAAGACCTAACGACAGATGCCCTATAGTTAATTTGATTTATTAAAATCTCTTCAGTAAATTTCCATTGTCCTTATTCTCACATCTTCATCAAAATAATTTTAAAATATTTTCATCTCCAAACTTACCACTTCTTCATTTTGCTTCTTGAAAGTCTTAAGTTTTTGCTGCAATCGCTCAACTAATTGGTAAAGTCTTTCTTGACCTTTTTTATCTTCATCAACTTGAAATTGAAGTTCTCGAACACGACGCTCTTTGCCTCGAAGTGCTTTTTGGGTTTCCGTATGTCTTCTGGCTTCCGCATCTAATTCTGATGTTAATTCATGGACACGCTGTTCTAACTTTAAAATTTTTTATTTAAAAATTATTTAAAATTTTAGGATGTTTTTTGGCGGGAAATAAAATTAATTTCTAAAAAAACACCTTAGCAAAAGCCTTCTTTCCACCTTTCATGGCCAACAATTCAGCCTCATCTACTCTTAGATGCAAATCCTTTTAAAAAATAATTTTCTCAATTTCACACTTTTTCAAAAGTCTACCTTAATTTGTAATTCCAAAGCTTTTCTCTGTCTTTCAATATGCTGAGCATGGTCCTGCTCTTGACGTAATTCTTCTGCTAATCTAGCACAATCACTTATTGCCCTTTTAGCTCTTTCATCAGAGGCTCTTAATTCATTACCCATTTCATTAAGGTCAGATTGTGCTAATCCTAAATCAGCCTCAAGTTTGCGTTTCGAAGCACTTAATGATATTGTTTGTTGTTCAAGTGAAATTAGTGCTTCTTTCATTTCTTGAGAATCAATGTCGAGTTGTCGGCGAGCTTTTTCTGTCTAAAAATGAGGAAAACTTGAATCTTTGTCTAGAAATCCGTAATAAACCAAAAATACGGACTTAATCCGCAAATATTTTTGTGGGAGAATTGCTTTTCTTTACCACAAATACCTTCAAAAAATTAAAAAAAAACACACTTGCTCCAAAGCAATAATAGCTTCTTCCCTCTCCTGTGCTAATTGGTGAGATCTACGTTCCGCACTTTGTGCTTGTTCATATAGAAGTTCCCTTTGTTGTTGTTCTGAATTTATTTGTTGTTGAAGTTCCCTAATTTGTTCCTGTTGTTTTTTCAAATGTTTTTGCGACTCGTAGTTAGCTCTATTTGCATGATCCAAACTAATTTCCATTTCTCCAAGATCGCTTTCTAATTTCTTCTTTGTTTTGGCCAAATCTGATCGAGCCCGACTTTCAGCTTCAAGTGTTGCCTGAATCGAGTCAATTGCGTGTTGGTGTGTTTTTCTTGTATTTTCGAATTCCTCTTCCTTTTCTGCTATTCTTTTCTCTATTTCTGCGCGAATTTGAGAGATTTCTACCTAAAAAATAACAAAAATGAGATTCTGATAAAATGTTAAGACCTGCCCCCGCAAAACTTTATTTTCCTCCGCTTCCAATGCTGATTCAGCACTCTCTAGTGCCAGTTGCAATTCTTCCTTTTCAAGTTCCAATCTACGTTTAGCTTTTGCTAATTCATGCTCCCCACGGCTTCCCTCACTGATCTGAGAAGATAAATCACGCAATTCTTCTACCAATGATTTATTCTCTCGTCGGAGACCTTCAACTTTTTCTTCAGATTCTTCAAGTAGAGAGCGAAGGCGAAGGACCTATTTAAAATATTTTTAGTAATTTTTGAAGGTCAAAAGCATCTTCAAAAATAATTCATTAAAACCCTCACTTCAGTTCCAGAAATTCGTGTTTGTCTTTCAGCAGCCTCTGCCTCCGCAGCCAATGAATCACATTTTAATCTCCAATCATCCAAAAGTTTATCTACTCCTTTTTGTTTTTTCTCAAGTTGAGTTAGTGCTTGCATGGCACGTTCAGCTTGGAGTTGGGCATCGTCTAATTCTTGAGCTTGTCGATGCTTAACTTTCTCTAAAGTAGTTATTCGTTGTTGGGCCTGTTCTAATTGTTCAATGACTTCTTCTGATTTTGCCTTAAAGTATTTTATACATAATTATTTTTGTCTTTCAAAATCCCTACAATAATTTTCCTTCTTTGTTCTTCCAACTCCTCAGAACGTAATAGACCCTCTCCCTCATATTTAGCTCTCCATTGTTGTGTTTCAGCATTTGCTTTACTTATTTGTCTCAATAAATCACTTTTGGTTTCTTGTTCTTCTTCTATTTGTTCACGTAATTGGTCACATTGTAAGCGAGAATTGGAAAGCTAATAAAAAATAATAATATATACATATTCGACTAGTCAAAACTTGTTGCATAATTTCAAGTCTTTCACGATTTTCTTGTTCCAAAAATCGTTGAGATTCTTCGAGTTGACTAGCTAATTTAATCTTTGCCCTTCCCAATTGAGCTATTTTCTCTTCAGCTTCTTCCAATTGCTTATTAAGTTCAGAGATATCTGATTGAGCACGTGATTTGAAGGATTGAAGTTCTGATACTAAACGGCTTTGGTCTTCAGATTTTGCCTTAATTAGAATTAAAGACCAATCTTAATAAGTTAGCAGATTAAAACAATTTAAGCACCTGCCACTCAATAGCCTGGGCTTCCCAATGTTTGGCTGTTCTCTCATCATTTTTCTTTTGTTTAGTTTCAGAATCTAATTGTTGTTGAAGTTGTTCAATTTCTTTTTCCATTTGAATACGATCCTTTTCAGCTTTGGAGCGGGCCTTTTGAACTGCTTCGAGTTGTTCAGAAAGTGAAGCAGTCACATCAACATTTTTCTTTTTAAGTGTCTGAAGGGCAGCTTCATTCTGAATAGCTGCTTCTTCCTATTAATTTTAGTTGAAAATTTCTTTTTCTTCACTAAAATCGAACCATTTCTCGCCTCATTCTAGACATTTCTGCTTCTCGCCGTTTATTAATTTCAATTTGGGCAGCTCCAGCCCCACCCATTTCATCAAGACGTTCAGTAAGTTCATCATTCTCAACTTGAAGTTCATTACGTGCTTTCTCTGCCCGGACACGCGCAGATCTTTCAGAATCTAATTCATCTTCTAATTCTTGAGCACGAGAGACTAATTCTTTTATCTAATTAAAAATTAATTTAGAAATATAAAAAGAAACCAAAAATTAATTCCTTTTAATGTCGAACCATATTTTTGGATACCCACTTAGAGCTAAAAAATCGTACCTAATGATATAACGTATAACCTTTATTAATTGCCTCACTCAAATAATTACCCCACATTCATTAATTACCCCATCCAGCGATAGATAGTAACAATAATTACCTCCCACCAAATGCCCTAAAACACGTTCAAATTTCAAATCTCGCATAATTACCCTCCCTCGATTAATTACTCCCTCCATCGGAAGGTCGAAACAATAATTACCCAGGGTAGTTATTAAAGGATATACGGTAAGTTATCCAAGATAGAATTTTGCCCTAATTTTTGGTTATATAAAAATTAGTCTCGACAGAATTTATAAATACTTGTTTTTGAAGACGAGCAACTAATGATTGTTCTTCTTCTAAACGTGAAGTCAAAAGTTGTGTTTCAGCTTCTTTTCTATAAAAATCATTTTCAACATAAACATTTATAATTTGAATTTCCAAATAATTTTTTCATTTTATGTACCTCTTTACAGCATTCTCCAATTCCTCCCGTTGTCTACCTAATTCCTCTAGATTTTCATGCGCAATTTTAAGTTCTCCCTCAGTTTTACGTTTTTGTTTATCCAAATCCTGACGTGCCTTCCTTTCACGTTCAAGCGTTTCTTCAGATTGGTCCAATGTTTGTTCCAATTTTTGACGAGCACGATTAAGTTGAGCAATCCGTTCCTCGTATGAATTGACTTCATCAGTTAATTTTCGATTAAGCTTAAATTTAAAAACAGTCAGACCTCATTTCCTGGGGCTGGAAAAGTCAGATCTTTAAAGAGGATTAGGTATCTTAAATGTTTATTCTCTTGTCATTTGACCAAATTTTAAATACTGTCTTAGATTAAGGTCTGAATATATTTTTTCACTCACTTCCTCTTGGTGTTTCCTTTCTTTTCCAAGTTTTGCAACTGTTTCATCAAGCGATGCTATCTCATCCTGATAAAATTAAATATCCTTTTAAATTTAAAATATCCAAAATACCTGTAATGAGCGTGTTTGCGCTTCACGTGTCTGTCTATCGCTTTCCTGCTTCCGTAAATTAGAATCGGCCGCGGAAAGTTGTTTTCTAAGCAATTCAATGTCTGCTTCAAGCTTTTTCCGAGCTTTTGCCATTGATGCATAACCGTTTTCTTCTTCGGCTAATTGTTCAGACATTCTGTCGAGCTATAAATGAAAAATATTTTTTGGATTAAAGAGGAATAATGCTTGAATTAATCAAAACATAAAATGCTAAAATAATTGAAAGCATGTTTGACTTGTGTTTTGATTGACTACAAAAGTTAAAAAGACACTTAATTGAAGATTAGTCAATGTATTTAAAATTGTAAGCAAGCTAAATATAATTATTGGCCAATAATTCTAGACATTTTTTAAATTAATGCTTTATAAATAGAAAATCCCGCCCAATCCAGTATACTTAAGTGTTGCCACTTAGTGAACAAAAATGATCAAATATTTAATAGAAGCTTGGTTTTTATCTTGATTTATAATCCTTAATTACTCAGAAAGATTTCCCAAGAGAAAGTTAAAAAAGTATTAATATTTGTAGGCGAAGGTAAACAAAAAATTAAGACATATTTTATATTTTAGAAATTAAATTAGGAAAAAAAAATTTTTATCCCGCTCTACCTGCCGTTCCAGTTCTGCTTTTTGCCCATCAGTTCTCTTTACATGTGTCTCAGCTTCAGCATATCTATCCCTCTCACGTGTTAATGCCATTTCAAGCTGTTGACGTTCAGCTTTTAAACGCTCAGTTTCTGCCTCTAATTCCTTCCTTCGTTTTTCTTCAAGAGCAAAATCAGCTTCTAAACGTGAATAATTTTTGTTAATATTTTCCAATTCAGCAAAAGAATCCTCGCGTTCTTGATTTTCTTTGATAAGAGGGCGGACGCGGCCTACCAGCTTAAACCAATTCCAACCACGTAGAGCACACCATTTACGAACATTACGTTGAATTATTTTAATGCCAGCCCTTTTAATTAATAATTTTTTTAAATTGTGAGAAATCCAACTTTTGGGCTCGCCGACGCTGAAGCTCTTCTTGTGCCAAATAATAACGGCAAACTCGCTGAAATTCACCAATAATTTTAGCCAAAGCCTCGTCACGGTGTTGTTCTAGTGAAGCAAGAACACCAGTTTTAAAAAATATCTAAATAAAAATCATGAAACTATTAAGCAATAAATTCTAAGAAATAATAGGTATAAATGGAGAACATATTAGGATCAATTAAGTATATGA
The DNA here is from genome assembly GCA_036172945.1 of Meloidogyne incognita. NCBI lineage: Eukaryota > Metazoa > Nematoda > Chromadorea > Rhabditida > Meloidogynidae > Meloidogyne > Meloidogyne incognita. The sequence goes on along the minus strand of JARQAC010000006.1, from coordinate 4,741,783 downwards.
ATTCAGAAAAAAACATTCTCACTTTAGTTTTGCCACATTGAAAACTATCAGAATTAAGTATTCCTTCACGCTCCATGCGTTCACACATTCGTTTTCCTGCCAGTTCAACAGATACAGGTTCAATAGCTTCTTTAGCAGCAAGTACAGCATAGCGTTGACGAAAGTCGAGATAATGAACCTTTTTTATTAACTTTATTTATGAATTTATTTCTTAATAAATTTATAAAGCTAAACTAATGATTAATACTTAATTAGCATCTAATTTTAAAAAATATTTAAAACCCTACCCTATTTGGAAAACCTTTCCGACAGATTCGAATACCCTCTAAAACACCATTACAAGTAAGTTGATTAAGTACCAAACCAGCATCTATCACACCTGCCGTTTTCTGTTCATTGGGTATAATACAACGAATAAAATGGGGATGGGTTTGATTAAGCATCTAAAAAATTGAAGATTTTAATAAAAATACTTTTCTTTCAAATTTTTTTGGGACCTTAATTAAATTAGCCAATGATTGCCTATAAATCATTGAAACTGTTTGGAAGGTGGATGATTTTCCCTTTTTTGCCTTTACTGCAGTTCTACTGCTATTAGAAAATCTTGAAGTTCCTCCATTTGAAAGTAACTGTTCTTCCTTAAAATTTTTTTTATTTTTCGAAAAATTTATCAGATAATTTTGCCTTCTTTTCATCTTCCTGTGTTTGATAATCTTCCCAAATAAATTTAAGTAAAGACATTCCGGGGTTTGATTTTAGAACGGCAACAACAGTATCATTGAGAGGGTCTTTATTTTTCTCAAGCCATGACTGAGCATTATATTGAACAGTTCCGGCATAATGAATAACGGCAAAATGAGCTTCTGCCTTAATTATTAAGTAAATTAAATATTTAATTTAAAAATTATTTTTGCCTGTTTTCCCTTTGGAGGCTTCGGTCTCTGATAATTGGCATGTTTCCCCATATGTTGATCATTTAATTTTTGTACAAAGGTATTGTCAGTAGCTTTAGGTACAATACATTCTTCATCTAACATTGAGATAATTCCAAGGGGCTAAAGAAGTTTATTAAGATTAGAAACCAGACTGGGGGTGTCGTACGAGAATCGAGAGCTCGAAAAATTCTCGATCTCGATAACCGAGATTTTCGATCGAGATCTCGTCTCGGCCCAGTCTCTAATTAATATTATAAAATAAATTATGATTTCTAGGTAATTTTAAGTAATCCTTTTTAAGACTATAAAAACTAAACTCTCCCAAATAACTTAACTTGCCCAAAAAATATTTCCGAATAAATCACCTTTTCAATTAATTCAATACATGGTTGAAGATCTAAACCAAAATCTATAAATGCCCATTGAATACCCTCACGTTGATATTCTTCTTGTTCTAATATAAACATATGGTGATTAAAAAATTGTTGAAGTCTTTCATTAACAAAATTAATCCATAATTGTTCAAAAGAATTTAATTCGAATATTTCAAAGCCAGCAATATCCAACACCCCAATAAAATGTTGCCCTTCTCTTTGTTGTTTGTCTCGAACATCGAGTGTTGCATTACAACGTCGAATAAGCCAGGCAAACATTCGGGCATATAAAGCTTTGGCGAGGGCTCCAACAGAGAAGTTTACCTTAGTGATTTTGAATGTTTATTTAATAGATCAACAAAATTTTTATTCTCTCACTTGTTCCAAATTTTGACCTTTATTAACCCATTCTGCACCAATCTTTACACGCGGTCGGAGAATTGCAGTTAAAAAAGCATCTTTATCCACTTCAAAAAGTTTACAAGCTATTTCACCCTCTTAAATTTAACAAAAAAATTATCCTTCCAATTTAAATTAAACACCTTTAATATCGTCAGCCTCCGCCTGTTCCTCTCTTGGACGCTGTTTAAAGCGTATTTCCCCCATATGCATTACAGCAGCAACTAGGGCATACATTTCGAATTTTTCTTTTTCAGTAAACTTTAATTTTAAAAATTCTAAAAAAATTTTATTGTCACTTAAAACACCTTCATAATATCAAAAGATTCGTCAGTAATTAACATTTCTTCCCTATCATCTAATCCTTCTATGGCAACCTCTGCTTGGGCAACAAAATGATAATCGCTTATTGGGCGATTTAAATAAAGCTTTTCTTTAAAAATAAAAATTTAAGGGAATAATTTCCTTTTTAAAAAATCTACTTTTAAGTCCATTAATTCCATCAGACATTATTTGGTAGAAAATGTGATAGGATCTTTCTCCTCCCAATTGTTTTATTACTCGAGATTTTTCCAACAAATCTTTTAATTAAATTTAATTTTAAATTTATTTGTTTAATTACAATGTTCTATATCTCCTCCCGTCAATCGCCCAGCTTTGTTGAAATGTATACGAATAAATTTTCCAAAACGAGAAGAATTGTTATTTCTTATTGTTTTGGCATTTCCTTAAATTTCCTCATTTACCAATAAATTCTCAATTAATAAAAAATTTCCACCGAAAGCTTCCAAAACAGGATTAGTCCTAACCACTTGTTCTTCTAATGTTGCTGTATCTTTGGTTGAACTACTCCGTCTTCTCGTTGTTGAAACTCCACTAGGTCCACCAACAACAGCAAAATATCCAATCACTTTTTTGGTGTTTTCTGTTTTTCCAGCACCGGATTCTCCAGTTATCAACATTGATTGGTTTTCTTTTTTTTAAATAATTTTGGAAAAATCTAATCTCTCAATTACCTTGTTCATTCATCATATTTCTATAAGCCTCATCACATATAGAAAAAATATGTGGGGGCATTTCGTTTCGGCGCCTTCCTAAATAATTAAAAATTAAATTTTATAATAAACTAACATAAAAATTGAGATAATATTTTTACTATAATTATTCAAAAAAATATTCCCTACCAATATACATTTTACAAACACTTTCAGAATATATCGGCAAACGCTTATAAGGATTAATTGCAACACAAAAAAGCCCAGAATATGTATATATCATTGTATTAGCATATCGTTGTCGTAGATTGTGAAGAACAGAAGCTTCATTGAGGTGTGTTAGTTCGGCCATATCCTCTTTAATTATTAAATAATTAAACAAGTTTAAATGTTTTTAAAAGAATTGATATAATATTGCTAATATTTACAAATTATCGGGGATGTTGTTTGCTTTAAAGTTTTTCTCCGTTTAGCTTTTTAAAATAGATTAGCAGTATCTCTGTATCAGGAATAAAATAAATTCCATATTTTGGGGAATTTGGATCTCTGGTGTATATGTTCGCGTTTTAGACCTTACTTAAGAAAATATAAAAATTCTTCTTCTCCACATGTTCAAAATTATCCTTAATAATGTTCATCACTAATTTTATACATATCAAGTGATTAAATATAAAAATTGTTAACTTACCACTCATTTCAAACTTTGGAGGATTCCTTGGTTGAACTTCTTCCTTTGCCAATTTTCTCTCAATTCCTTTCTCATTAATTATAACAGTTATCATTTCTGCCCCATTTTTGGATAATGATGGAGTAACTGTTGATTTTATTTCGGCAGCAATAAATCCCTCTTCATGATCAGGAATCCAAACGCTCCTTTTTGGATCAAACTTCTTTCCAGAAGTTAAATGTTGGGCTGTTAATAACTAATAAAAAATATTTTTTTTATAAACTGACAATAACCTTAGCTTCACTTTGGCGCAGATAAGGCCAGGCAGGATCCTTTAGAAATTTTTCAGGAAGAGCCATAATTAATTAAAGATTATGTATTTATTATTTTTTCTTTTCTCAAAATTAAAAAAAACTACATCCGATTTTGAAAGTAAGCGAAAGAAATGTGATATGTATCTAGCAGAAACGAGATGTTAAATTTACTTTTTAATAAATATTTAAATAAATTAAGTAGGCAAACAAAAAAATTATTTAAATAAAATAAGAAAAATAATAACTTATTATGTCGAGAAAATCAAAAATGTTAAACAGGTTGGTTAAATTAAAAAAATTTTCGATATTTTAAAATAGCCGGAGCGCCATATAATTTTAAATAATAGTAATTCCTCACAAATATCTGAATAAAAATCAACTATTTTTGCTTAAATCATTTTCCTTAAAATTTTTCTTGATTTGAAAGTACTTTTATTTTATTATTTTTTCATCCAATTATTAAGAAAACATGTTTTCCAAGATAAGCAGAAATGTGTTTTTTTTTTGTGTGGGCTTCTGCCGAGGCTTATATATTATAATTTAAAAAACCTAGATTTATTAAAAACAAATTTAAAAATTATTTAAAACAAAAACTATACAGTATTTAATAAATTTAATTGATTTACAACAAATGACGGGATTTTTTTTTATCAAAGAAATGTTGCTTTCTAATAGACACTTTAAAATTACTTTGTTTATTTTATTTGCTTTTTTGAACAGAAGCAACGTTCAAAAAATTATCGGACTCATACTTAAAAATATTTTTATATTAAGTGGAAAATAAAAAAAAAGGCTCCTTGAGTGGCTACTTTTTTGATAAGCACCTAAAATCTCTATCTCCAGCCATAATATTTTTGATCAAACAAATTTTTTGAGGAAACAAACAAATGCGCAAAAAATATAAAAATGAAAGGAGGAAGAAAAGAATATTTGGGAAATAATGAAGATATATATTTGTGAGAGGAGAGTGATTTACTTGAAGTTAATTTCTTTAAAATGAATCATATGATGATTATTTTTATTAGAATGTAACATTTTATTAAAGTGAGTGGAACTGTTAAAGATTTATTATAAATATAATATAGGTAATAATTTAATAATTTATAGAGAGTGAACTGGATCTGGATCTTGACCTTGATTTTTCTTGGATCCAGAGTCCAGATCAGGGCATTTTTCAGAGTTCATTGATTTTTCCTTAACCTTGATTTTACTTCAAGCTCATAAATATGGTTTAGGTACCCAACCGAAATCAATATCAAGAATCAAGGTCAAGGTTTTTTGAAAATCTCGCTTTCTAATAATTTAATAGGATTTTTAAATCCAAATTAAAAATCGAAGCAATTGAGAAATTGAAGCAAGTTTCAAATTAAAAGTAAAGCTAAATTAAATTTATAAATCAGAGTGTAATCAAGTCTGACACTAAATATTTAAACAATAAACCATAATTCAAAAATCTGAAATAAAAATAGCAACACAATCTCTCTTTTAAAATAACAGATCAGCAAAAATTTCATTAATTAAAAAATATTATTTAAATGTTGTATTAAGTATATTCTTCATTACAAACTTCATTTAATAAGAAATAAAACATATACACATTTTTATTTTCCACCTACGCGATTTTATCTTATGGAAAAACTAATCTTGGTGACTTTACAGCAAAATCCTGAGTAATCTATATATTTTTGTGTTATTTATTTAAAATATTTTATAAGATCAATCAGAACGATTAATTTATAATTTTATTTAAAAAGTATATTTAAACTATTATTATTTTTGTTTCAATAATTAGTAGGGTTGGGGGCGCGGTCTAAAAGATCGAGTCGGGCATTGAATTTTGGCCCGAAAAAGACTCGTTCGGACCGGCCCGAAATGACTCGAACGTCGGCCCAACTCGAAAACCCTAACCCTAATTATTAGTAATATTTTTAAACAAATTTAGTCATAAATTATTATTAAATGCTAATTAAAAATCTTCATAATTAAAAATAAAAATAATCTACATATAAATAATTTATTCCTTTTCAAAATTAAAGCAACAATACTTATTTAAAGGATATCACAGAATTATATTATTATTTTATTTATATCTTTCTTTCTCAATTAATCATTCAAAAGCTAGGTTTCGGAATATATGATGGAGGAGGAGGATAGTAGGAAGGTGGAGGTTGTGTTGGTGGTGGAGCATATACCGGTGGCGGAGAAGAAGGTGGTGGTGGTGGGGCATATGCTGGAGGTGCTGGTGGCGCAGGTGGTGGTTGAGGAGGGCCATAAGCAGGGGGAGCTGGAGGTGAGTATTTTGGTGGTGTTGTTGGTGCTGGAGTTTGTGGCTTGTTCCAAGGATTCTCTAAATAATGCCATTCACCAGCTGGGGGCGCATTATAGCTGAAAAAGAATTTTTGTTAAAACTAAAGTCCAGACTACCTTGGTGGTGGTGGAGCATATGCTGGTGGTGGAGATGGAGGAGGTGGTGGAGCATAAGTTGGAGGAGCTGGAGGCGAAGGTGGTGGAGCATATGCTGGTGGTGCTGGAGGAGCTGGTGGTGGAGCATATACCGGTGGTGGTGGTACATATGGTTTTGGTGTAGTTGGTGCTGGTGTTGGTGGCACATAAGGTGGAGGCACATACGGTGGAGGCGGTGGAGGGCCATAGGCATTGCGTTTTACGATGGTGTCTGAACCTGACAATGATGCTTCATTAAGAAGCAATGTAAAGCTGATTATAAATAAAATTATTTTCATATTTATTTTATTTTTGAGAGTAGAATGTATTGAGAAGTGATGTTGAATGCTTCAAACTCAAAGCATTTTATAGGCACAATTATGATTAAATTCTAACATTTAATACAAAAATTGACTTTAAAATGATTAGATAATTTTGTAAATTTTTCCAAAAACGTAAATATCACTTACATAATTTATTAATGTCGAATTTAATATAAAAAGGTCAAAATAGTCAAGAATTATTAAACAATTATATTTATGAATCATTTTTAACAATAAATATGTTTAATATTTATTAATCATATGAATATTTATTAGACTTAATTTAAAATTATATTAAATATTATTTTTGCTATGTAAAAATGACTGTTACAATATTTTGTAATAAATCCTGAAGACAATAAAAATTAAATTACTAAAAATTACGAGTCTATGCTATTCTCTTTTACGAGTCTATGCTAATCATTTTTTGGTTCGAAATATGTCAAACAGAATAAGAAATTTTACTGAACTAATCCGGAGATTGCCTAAAATTTTAGGGATGAATTTTAGGGGAAGAATCGGGCCGGTGTCGAACACTAGTATGTATTTATAAGATATGTTCAGTACTTCCTTATAGACAAAAATAAAAATTTATTTTTATTTTTTATTTATTTCCTCTTTCATTTCACTCAACTTTGAAAAAAAAATATTTTTTTATTCAATTTTTAATTGTGCTCCCCAAGGAACACAAAAACAGCAATAGGTCACAACAAAGCCTTTCTAACCCTTCTTTCCCAAAATAATTTTACTTGTAAAAAATTTAAAAGGAATTTAATTATGTCTAAATAAAAAAATATTTTTATTCTTAGCAAAATTTTTTGAAAATTTTTTTTGCGTTTTTTTTTTAATTTTTTTTGCAGATTAATTATAAAAATTTCTTTTAGCTTAATTAAGCAAACTTTTCTATGTAATCCAATTATTTAATTAAACATAGACAAGTCCTCTACCTTGTAACCAACCAAATTTTACAAAATATATTTAAAAATTTTTTGAAATTTTTGGTATATGTTTAGGGTCCAAATTATTATCATTTTTATTATTATCATTTTTTAAATAATATTTTTTTACGTTTTCCTACGAATTTTTACAGAAATTTTTGTTCCTTTCATTTAATAAAAAATATTTCAGTAAAATTTTTGAAGTGTCGAAAGATTTCAAATTGAGATACAAATTTTTGCAAAAAACGGCATTATAAATAGAAAATATCCCAAATCTGATAATTCCAAAAAAAAGCTTCCTACTCCCTACTTTTTCTCCTTTTTTAAATTTTTATATATTTTTCATTGACACTTTATTTAAAAAATCCTTTTATTGCCCTTTGCTTTTTTATATTTATAAAAGCTATTGACTTTCCTTTTTGGTTGGTCTTCAGGGAGTTTTTTCCAGGAACTAAACTTGCTACTAAAAACTTTTTTTTTTTGGTATTGAAGAAAGTAAAAAAAAATGTTGGAAATAAAGGGGAGAAGAAGTTGCACAGAAAAGTTTATTCTTATATAAAAGTATTTATTTTAAAAGAAAGGGGAAGGGGAATTGAAGAAGGAATTTTTGAATGAAGAGGAGGGATAGAGGAGAGAAGACAATCTCCAATCCATCTACTAATACATACATACTACTATATATTTTATGGCATTCTTATAGACTATTATCTTTTGTTTTATTTAAATTTATTTAAATAAAAACTAAATTTAATTGAATTACAGGGAAAGGAAAAATGTCTGTTTTTATTTAAATATTTTCTTTAATAAATAAAAAATTATTTTTATTAATTATCAAATTAGTTAATTAAAAGTATAATTTATTTAAATATTTTTATTTTAGATATTCTAAATATTTTTGCCAGAAAAATTTAATAAAAGAATTTTACTAAACATACTATTAGAAAAATATCCTCTTAATTTATTCCAATATCTAACTTAGAATATTTTTCAAAAAAAATTTAACATAAAACTCAAAAATTTTTTTGTAGAATTTTTAAATTATCTACATAGTATTTAATTTCTAAATAACTTTTCAAAAATGCTTCTTTGATTTTCTTAATTTATTTAAGTTATTATGAAAATTTAATTTAAAAGGTTCTTCGATTTTTCTCCAAAATTTCTTTCCATATTAAAAAAAAATTAGTCGATTCTTTAAAATATAGTCAATATTAAAACTCAAAATATACAAAATTATTTGATCGGATATTAATTCGTTCGACCTTTACCCTTATTTTCATTATTCACCTATTTAATTTTTGTGATATTTTATTAAATCAAATTTTATTTAAATATTTAAAAGGGTTTAGTAATGAGAATGCATCATTCAGCTTCCACAGGTTCCACAACAGCATCTTCAATTACTGGGGCATCATATTCACAAAATAATAATAACAATAATCAACTATATTCAATACCTCAATCCTCCTCTTCTTCATTATTTAGTAAAGTCCCAAAAAGTATTTCTGGCAATTTTGAATCATTAACATCCCCACCAATTTCACAATCAACTTCAGCATTTGTCCCGTTACAGTTACATCTTGTAACTGAACGTCAAACAGGTTTTTGCTTAATTAAATGAGAAAAAATATTTTTTGGAATTTATTTCAACTCATGAAAGCTAGGAGAAGGGGAACTTATAAAAATATAGAAAATTTTAAACAAAAAACTGAGAGTGAAAACAATTTATACTACTTGAATATAAAATGAATAAACTAAAATATTGTGCAAGCTAAATAATTTAAATAAGATTTAAAAAAAAATAATTTAAAAAATAATTTAAAAAATAAATAATTTAAAAAAAAAATTCTTCTATTAATTAATCTTCCCCTAATCTGTAGGGGAAGATTAGCAAAAATTGTTGAATAGAAAAATATGAAACTACCTATTTTTGTTAAAATAATACCCAAGTTGTTCCAGAGGAGAGGGGAGGGGGTGGGGGTAAAAATAAATGTTTAGAAGAGTTTTTCTTCTATTCTCTAGTTATGCCAAAACAAAGGTTTTTTATGTTTTTTGTAACAGTTAAAAGAATTTTTCTTTTTTTCCTCATTATGATGACAGTTTTCAGTCTCTATTTTCCAGTTTTATCTTCATCATCATCATTATTTTGATCTTAAAATTTTAATTGTTATAACAGAAACTGAATAATACCAGTTTGCTTGCTTGCTTCTCCTTTCAGCAGATGATCAAGAGGAACGGAGGTAATGATTGAATCATGAAAGCTAGGAGAAGGGAGATGATGAGGAAATCCATAAACAATGGTGCCAGTGTTGCTAAATAAAGGGAAAAACATCTTTAGATAACATAAAGTATAAAAATTAACGGATGTCCGTAGTGTGGAAATTGTTGAGGGTAGTAATAATGAGGTAATTGTTTGAGGAGGGGAAATTGTTGAGGGTGCTGATTGGGATTGTTTTTTGCAGAATCAAAAAGCTTAAAAATTATATAAATATTATATTATCCTTTAGTCAACTTTACCATTTGAACATTTTTATGAAAAGTTTCTTTTTCTTCATCTGAAAAAGCGGAGACGTTAATTTAATGATTAAACAATTATAATAATACCCTTTTTACTTGAAGCTTCTCCCGGAATCTTAATAGGAATTGAGCCAATATGTATAGTTTGGTCTAGATTATATAAATGATTTTTAGTTTTTTAAAATTAATTTTATTAAAATTTTATAAATCCCTTAGTTAAATATATTTTAATTAAATAAATTCAAATATTCACCTGTTGGTTTCTTCTCCTTCTCCTTCTCTTTCTTTTTATCCTTAACGCCTTCAGTTTTTTGTATATAATTTAAAATTAATAAAAATAAAATAAAAATTCCAGATAATTTAAAAAGAGTCATAATTTGTTTAATCAAAGAGAAATTTCTTTACTTTTTTCTAAAATTAAAATTTATTTTCAAAAAAGCATCTTTAGGGGTGTAAAATTTCCCGATTTAAGTCGGGAATTTATACCGGTAGAGTTTGGATTAGTGGCCGAGAAACTCTTAGAAATTTCTCGAGTTCGGGATCGGGAGCCCGGCATATCACTAGTATATAATACTTTAATAAAACATTCTTTTCTATTAGCTCTGAATACCGGCTCTATCCCTACTCATTAATTTTATTTCTTTTCTATCTTTAAGAGTTTAATTGCCGATTCTTATTTTATAATTTTTTATTTATTAATTAAAAATTAAAAGTAAATAAAGGCAAGATAAAAAAATTCTTTAATTTAATTTGAATTGATTGCAAATTTTTTTATAAGGATTAAGGCAACGTATTATGCGCCGCGCGAGAATTTACTTTTGGCATGTGTTATGGATTTTTTATTTGATAATTATTGAATTTTTTTAAATTAAAAAATATAAAATAAATTAAATAAATAAAAATTAATAAAATTAAATTTAAAAAATACATTATAAAATTAAATATAGAATTTAAACGTGTTTTAATATATGTACCTATATTAGAATTTCATTAAATAATTATCTAGAGACTATTTCTAGTAAGAGTCCCAGCACTTGGGTCATTTAACAGTTGGATAATTAACAGTTTGAACTTCATATAGAAAAACTGCGCAATTTTATAATTTCTTAACAAAGCGTAGGATACAGACTTGAAAGTAGAAATTGTAATTTATAACGGAGTTATCTCATCTCAATTGGAGGGAGGGGGGGGGGTGATGTTTATACAGCTACTCACACAAAGCAGGCAAACAAATTAAGAAAGAAAATGTATTTTAAGTAAAGGTTATCTAATATTTAGTGTATCTAACATTAATAGTAAAAAATAAAAATATTTTATTTTAAACAACTAAAAATTTTAATTGTTTATTTTATTGGTTTACCTTATTTTTAATTCGTTTTATTATTTTTAAGGCAATTATCCTTCGAGTAGAGGGCTAAACCGATCTGCAAGAAGTATTAAAAGTGGGAGAGGTGCAAAGGTCCGTTGCCATGAAAAAAAGAAAATTGAATGGAAAGAACAAAATAACTCTGGAGGGGCGGGAATGATGCCTTTACAACTAGAAAATTTAACAATTCAATCAAAATTTACTCAAAGGTTACGTGCTTCTGCTAGATTAGATGATGCTGATTTGATTAAAATGAAACAACGGTAACATTTTTTTCTAATTTTTTTAAATTTATTTAAATATAAAGGATATATTTATTAATTAGGGTTAAGTTTAGAATATACTCTCATGAGCTTTTATGCGTTTAAGCGTCCCAACAGATTATAGGTTTCCTAAACTAGAGCCCTAATTATTAGTTAAGAAATAAGGGGAAATTGGATCTTGTTTGGGAGAGCTCTTCTAGAGCTAGTTTTAACCACAAGATACATACATTTGCAAATGTTGGTGATGTTTTCATAGAATTTGTGGTCACCATAGAATCTATATCCACAAAAATGAGCTGAAACATATTCTGTTCAGATTCTGAGTTTAATCAGATCCCTAATAAATCTATAATTAATCTTTTTCAAAGGAATAATAAATCTATAAAGAAAAATTAATTCTGGAAATCCATTTACTCTTGACAAATTTACCTTTCCAGAATTAATTTTTCTAGCTTCTTTTTTGTTATTATACCTATTTTAAATTTAAATTAATTTAAGTCATTAAAACCATCTAACTTTAATTTCTAAATAAATTTATTTCATAAAATTCTCTTATAAATCATTTGATTTTTTCAATCCCTAAGGAATCACTTGGCTGTATTTATTTTATTAATTTAAATTCAATATTATTTTCCAAAAATATTTTAAAGTTTATTCTTCCACTATTCATTTATATTTATTTTTTTATAAAAATTTAAATTAGTAACTCAGCAGGAATTTTTTAGATTTTTTTGTTTTTTTATTCCGTTCCCTGTCTGCATTGTTTTTTGCCGCCAATTAATTCTTGAGAGATTTTTCTTTCTTTCATCTCTTCCATTTAATCACATTCAAACAATTTTTAAAACAAAAGTTTATTTCTCCCCTTTTCCTTTATCAAAAAAATTTTTAAAAATTATTATTTTCTTCCTGTAAATTTACCTCTTCCTGTAAATTAAATTTCAAAAATCTCAATGCCCTCTTTACCTCAAATTGACACTTTAATTGATGTCGATAAAATAGAACAACGAAAAAGTAATCTAAAATTATTTGAAGAATATATCCAAAAACAACAAAATATTTATAACAAAAATAATTATTATTTTAATAATAATAGTAGCTATCATCATTTTCAGCGGTAATTGACAAATTTATTACAGCTAAATTAACAAGGCTAAATTATATAAATAATTTGTAAATATAGATATCTATGTTATATATTTATTAGGGTTGTTCACCGTCCCCGAAAGTCGCGGAATTTGAGAGATTTTTTGAACCCCCCCCCCCGTGGCCACCCCCTCCTCCCGTCTGGGAACAACCCTAATATTTATACATATTAAGTTACGGATCGTTTTATATGGAATTATTTTTATCAATAGTCTTCTTGTTGAATTAAATGTTCCCACTCACCCTTCCGCTATTCTTTTTTAAGATTCAATAAAAATAAGATCTGAAAATGATAAAAACCCCTAACAAAAATATGATCAAATGTTTTCCATTTTTTAATCTCTCCTCTTTATTAACACATTATTATTTCCTTTAAAATTTCTCACAAATTTGCTAAGTCCATTTAAAACAAAAACGTCTTTTTAAATTTATTCTATTATCCTTTTTTCTTCCCGTTCCGACCGCCATATTATCGAGGAAGGAATAAACCTTAAATGAATTTGTAAGCATCTGTGTGCCGAACAGGCACAAATTTGCCTCAAAATTTAATTTATTTTATATATTTTCAATTTTATTTATCGATTCCACCCATTTCATTTATTTCTCATCATTTCACATATTTTAGTTTGTACCGCCCAATTTCTCCTCTATTTAACTGTTTGGCTTTTAAGAGAAAAGCCAGTTGTTGAACTGTCACTTTTTTACCTACCAGCCTGCTTTGTTTCTTCCCCCTTTTTTAATTTAATTTTAATTTAAATAAATTTTTTCTTCTTTAAATAGTTTGTTTGTGTTTGAGTCTAGGGGTCTTGAGTAACAAATTGCCATACTCGGCACATAAAAATTGGAGCCCCGTACGGGTCAGTGAATACCCGTCACCTTATCATCACGGCTAGTGCCGATCATTGGATCCCTAGTCCCACCAGAACGAGTAGCAGGCCCAATAGTGCCCACCGTTCTTTAAAAGTTTTCTTATCGAGTGGGAACGACCCACTGATAATCTTCCCGGCACAGAGCCGAACCTTCAGCTACCAACAAGTATTTTTGGCAATAGTGCCACTAGTTTTTTCATTAATCACCCATAAACGATTGCCGGCCCCAAAGTGCCCATCGTAACCTAACTAGCAAATTACAGAGTGCCGGCCCCAAGTGCCCGTCGGATAAACGATTGTCGGCCCAAAAGTGCCCATCGTTAATCATATCAGTTAAATTCCAAGTGCCGGCCCCAAGTGCCCGTTGGATACCTTATACTCTAGTAACCCTCTCAGACTCAAATAGTCCGTTGGCCGACCAATCAGATCTTTGCCTTTCCTTCACATTTTTACTGTGTGCATATCAGCATTGCACATCTGGCCATTTTTCCTCTCTCTGTTTATAAATAGAGAAAAGTTTTCCTTTGTTTTTTGGCCAAAGTACAGGCCAAATCAAAATAAACATTGCACATTTTTGTGCATTTTACACATTACATAAGTCGGCAAGCTAGGCCATTTTTTCCCCTTCTTTTGTATTTTTACACTCTGGTGTAAAAGACAAAAGAGTTGTTTACGTTTATAAAAATAAAATTTTTTTTCGCTAAGAGAGCGAAGTTTTCTAAAAAAGTTAAAAAAGAGAAAAAACCCTAACAGCAGGGTTTCTACAAAACAAGACCTTCTTCACGGCTCAGACAGCCGAGGCCAAATTTATCGGTTGAGACTGACCGAATCCTTTTAGTTACTGGTGTGTCGGTTAGAGTCCCCCAGTCCAGATTTATCTTATATCACCCATCAGGCTCAGAAAGTTATTTAAAGTAGTTATGGCATCCTCCGGATCTATTCGTAGGCAATTGGGATTAGCACTCAAAGCATTGAGAGACCAGCTAATTCCCGCAATCCAAGTTTTAACTCCCGCAGAGGGAGAGATACAGAATCAAGACTCTTTACGCGCAGCGCGTTTCCATTTAAGTCGAGCTCTAGTGAGAGTCGACGACTTACACGTTCGATGGACAGAATTCATAGATACCTTAGGGGGAGAAGCCCTCGAGCACGAGGAACGAGCATACCAAGAATTTTCTCCGCGAGCAGCCGGGGACCACGACCAAGAGTATAATCATTTTATGGATATGGCCGAGAGGGCCAGGGGGGTAATAAATGAGATCGATTACCTCCTCGAGGAAGCAAGCGTAGAAGCAAGTGTACCTTCTGGCCAAGGCAGCCAAGCCACCCTCACAGAGCAGTCAGAGCATGTTTATGAGCAGAAGAACCAGAATGTTAAGTCCGAACACAATAATAATTTACATCCTATAGAAGTCAGACTCCCAGAGCTTAAAATGGATCCCTTTTATGGAGATCCCAAGAAGTGGACCACCTTTTGGCAACTTTTCTCAGCGAACATAGATTCCCGTCCCATGGATAATATCAGGAAAATGAGTTACCTTCTCGCCTTTCTCCAAGGTTCAGCTAAGGAATTAGTAGCTGGATTTGTCCTTTCCAATGAGAATTATGACCGAGCCTTAGATTTGCTCAAATCACGTTACGGAAATAGCCGGGCCATCACAGAGGCTTTAGAGGCTGAACTTATGAACCTTACCCCACCCAACGATTCCAGCCATTCCTTAAGGGCATTCGTTGACTCGGTGGAAAGAATTTGCCGTCAGTTAGAGGCATATGGAACGATGGATCAGTCCCCATTCGTTTCGACAGTTATCAAAACCAAGCTACCCCAATCCATAGTTGCCAAGTTAATCGAGAAGGAACGAAATTCCCAAGTCGGATGGGATAGTACCAGACTTAGACAAGAATTGTGTAACTTAGTTGAGATTAGTGAGGAGGTTAGGCGATTTTCACAACTCAAAGTGAGACCTCAGGGAGGCCCAGTCATCCCTCCCGTCCATCAGCAGAATTATTACTGTCCTAGAACAGGACATACCGAACAATTCCAATCATTTTGTGGACAATCACGACCCATTCAAGGTGGTCAGTTGCCCCCTCCAGGCAGACTGTGTTCACTTTGTAACGGAGGAGTTCATTTCCCGAGTGAATGCCCTAGTTATTCAACACCTCAGGCACGTTTCCAGAGATTCAAAGAACAGAGACGTTGTTTCCGTTGTCTGGGAGAAGGACATTGTGCTAGAGACTGCCCTTCATTTAAGATTTGTGCCCAATGTCAAGGTAACCATCACGTGCTAGTATGTACGAGGACTTTAGAAAATAATCAGGATTTTCTAGCCCTAGCTGAGGACAATTATTACCCAGAAAAGCAAATCACACAGATAACTTTAGTCCAGAATCAGAGTCCAGTTATCGGTTCAGATAAAGCTTTGTCAGTACGACACCAAGTACAGCAAGTTAGAGAGACCCCACCTGTTCAGAAACCTCTTCAGAAGGTTGTAGTTCAGGAACGTGTTCCAGTTCCAAAAGTTGTGAAATTTACAGAGCCGTTACCAGTTAGACCCAAGATAATGACATTATTTACTATTAACAAGGAAATAGTCAAACCAGAGGCGGGCATAGAGCCAGATATTTGCCCTCAAGCAGAGAATCCACTAATAAATAAGAAAGTTAATGAGAAAGACGAGACTCAAATACAAGGAAATTTTTGTGTTAAAGAGAACACGTCAGCAGTTGACTATCAGATTACCCATCTCAAAGATAATAAAGATTTTCCTAGCTATGAAAGTTTGGATCTTTCACCAGATTTACCTTATCACAAGTTTCAAATAGAGAAAGAGAATATAATTACCGAACCAGTAGATTTGCCTTATCAGAAGCATCAGACAGAGAAAGATAGTAGAATTACCAGATTCGAACTTAATAAACCAGCCGCCCAGGAGCAGTTGATCCATAGTGCGGTTAGAGCACACATCGAGCAACCAAGCGTGGACTTAGGTATCCAACCCGAGAGTCAACCATCTCTCAGTAATTGTCCTGTAAAGGAACCAGTACTCCTACCAGAGTTTATAGGACTTATACTGTGCTTTCGATTTCCCAAATTCATAGCAACCACCGACTTAAAATCAACATTTTTAATGGTCGGGTGGCACTTAACTGGCCGAAAATTTACTAAATTCCAGGGGGTGAAAGACCCTTTCAATATTCCTTTAATAGAGAAAGCTAAAGTTCCACATACAGTATTACCAGAAAAGCTATTTCCTAAACAAATATTAGACGAGAAAGCTCATGGAACCAAGAAAAGACTAGAGAAGTCAATAGAAATGCCCTATGCAAAACTAGTCGGACATGGATTCGCTCTCATTTTAATTTCTTTGACATTTATAATAAACGTTAGCTGTGACCACAAGGACCAAATAGTAGTCTGTAGAAAAGAGCAGACCATCAGAAGGAAGAAAATTCCACCTGATATACCCTTTAAAGCATTTAAATATATAAATCAGACTTTAATAAACAAAATTTTCTTAACCAGTAATTTTATTTACATAATCAGTATAATTACCTTAATCATTAGTTTTAAACTCAAATTTTTATGCACATTAGCATTCTTTATTCCCATTATTTTATTTAATTTTTTGCGAGGTGGGGAAGGGGTCAGAGACCCAAACCACAATGTTTCACCAGACCCCACCAGAATTTTTCAAAAAATTTGTTTAGACAAATTAATTAGTGATAGTCCGCCAGAGGACGATATTTTATTACCCAATTCAGAGCAGAGTTTAGTACCTTTTCAGAAAGACGAATGCCAACAGTTTGGGCTAATAAACATCCCCTTAGTTAAAGCAGAGACAAAAACACTTAATTGGCTAGGCGGCAGAATTTTGCCAGAGGACGGACCTATCATTAGTCGACCTAATAATCCCCCTCAAGCTATTTCAGCTCAAGTACCTTTTATTTTATTTTTAAAGAAATGTTTTCCATGTTTTCTACTGGCTCAGCGAAGCCTCCTACCGAGATTAGTAGCTCGGAGCATTCAACCATTCCCAGTTGTGGCTATAGAGCCCAATTTTATCAAGAGGCATACTCCTTGTTTGTTTCCTAACCCATCGCGGTTGTTCTCCGTGTTTCCTTACCCAACAACAAGTTTTACTTCAGAAATTTTCGCAACAGCTAAACAACAATCTACAAAAGAGGAAGCAAAGTATAAGCAACAAGAAGCTTATTGTAAAAAGTTGGGCAACCCATTACAATTGAGGATTTTGATCTGAGTGAATGGTTGGATTCTGGCAGCGATATGTTAGCATCAACTAATGAAAGTATTACATCAAAAAGACTGAAAATTGTAGAAAGTGATAAAAGACCAGAACAACAGCAACCACAATTTAATTCTATTTTAAATCCTCCACATGCGCCCAACAAAGTAGACCACCAGAAAAGTGAACAACAAGTAATGCAACAACCTCCACAACAACAGACTATTGGGTTGGAAACCGGTAAGGATAATGCTTTGGGGGGAAATACGAAAGAGAGATTCCAGATAAACTACGAAAAGTTAAAAGATAACCAAGCTGCACGGCGTAGAGCCGAAGACAAGAAAATCCGTGAAGATGAAAGCAATGAGCAGAGAGCTCTTTTGAAAGCCATCCTAGAATGTATTAGTAAAAAATCCCGAGAAAGAAAGAGTAGAGTCAGTTTACCTTTAGGTCCGAAGCCTCCAACAATATCAGCCGCCGTCCTGTTAAGCCAAGTGTTTGTTCGGGCTCCAATGCCCTCTAGCTCCAACCAGCCCATTATGGTCAAAAGCGACCTTGGCCTTATAGTAATGATCAGGGTATCTCTAAGGCCACACCTTGTTTCTGTATCCGAAAAACCTCATGTTCAACCAGTGTCCCTTGAAATGCGTGATGGAATCGAACTCAACAATGGCAATCAATCAGAGGAAGAAGACAACTGGAAGAGCCGATGATTAATAAAACATTTTGGGATTATTTTTGGACATTCATTTTTCTTCCCTCTTCTCCTTTTTTCTTGCCGAGGGGAATGTGCCGAACAGGCACAATTTTGCCTCAAAATTTAATTTATTTTATATATTTTCAATTTTATTTATCGATTCCACCCATTTCATTTATTTCT
This sequence comes from Meloidogyne incognita, assembly GCA_036172945.1. Lineage (NCBI taxonomy): Eukaryota > Metazoa > Nematoda > Chromadorea > Rhabditida > Meloidogynidae > Meloidogyne > Meloidogyne incognita. The sequence goes on along the minus strand of JARQAC010000006.1, from coordinate 4,723,114 downwards.
CATCATTTCACATATTTTAGTTTGTACCGCCCAATTTCTCCTCTATTTAACTGTTTGGCTTTTAAGAGAAAAGCCAGTTGTTGAACTGTCACTTTTTTACCTACCAGCCTGCTTTGTTTCTTCCCCCTTTTTTAATTTAATTTTAATTTAAATAAATTTTTTCTTCTTTAAATAGTTTGTGTTTGAGTCTAGGGGTCTTGAGTAACAAATTGCCATACTCGGCACAATCTGGATTAAAAATAGGGGGAATCTAAACCTTTTATTTTATACGTCTTTGTCTTTTTTTGAATAAAAAAAAGATTTCTTTCCTTAACATTAAAAGCTTGTATTTATTTTTTAAAAGTAAAAAAACCTTCGACGTTCCCTAATTATGGCAATAGGGGAAAGATAAATATTTATAGCAATATATTGTCACAAAAAAGAGTATAATGTGTCAGTTGCAATTCTTCCTCATTATTCATCTCTTAAATTGCCAATAAACCGGCAATTCAGTCTCCTCTTTTTTTAATATTTCACAATATTTTATAACTTTACCAGACATTTTTATGTCCAAAAAATATTTTATTATAATTTTTATTGTTTTTTTGAGACATTTTTGTTCAAAACATTTTTTATAAAAATATTTATTGACAAAAATAAATTCTATTTATGAAGTAAAATTCCCACATTAAAGCTGGTATTTAAATTAATTCCAATATTTTTTAACTCTAAGGGTAGTCTTGTCTCATTTTTTGGTCAAGGACTTTAATGTTTAATATAGAGTAGCAACTTGACCCCAAAAACCCCGACCCCGACGGATTTTTTTTAGCAAAAACCCCGACTCGAACCCCGACCCAAAAGTCAACCCCGACCCCGAACCCCGACATGCCTTCCCCGGCAAACCCCGATCCCCGACACACCCGCCCCCGAAGGGTCGGGTTGCTACCCTAGTTTAATATCATCTCGTCTTTCGTATCACTCATCCGTTATTAAAACTTTTTTTCTAAAATTGTAAACAAATGTTTCCGGAATTATTTTAATTAAATAAAATAAAGTTTTTATTTAATATTACAAAAAAATATTTTTTAAACCCTATGGAAAAAAATTCCTCGAAAAATAACAAAAAATTTATCAATAAAAATATTCCCAAACAAAATATATAATTACAACGTTCCTTAATAATTTCACAGCGGTAACCATTCGAAAAAGCGCGGTGGCATAAAAAAGCTAGGAATAGTGCAAAAATAATACGCAACCATTTGTTGGACCACAGAGTGTATATTCTAACTGAGGAACTAGCACAACGGTATGCATCGAAATTTGAAGAAAAAATTGAAAATGCACGCAGAGCTGTCTTTAGTTAGCTGCCAGTCTTCCTTTTACATCCATTTATAGACTAACAATTGCATCAGAAATTAAAATAAGGTATTTGACGGGTGCCGAAGGAAGGAAGGATAACAATAATGTGCAACAACAAAAATCGACTTTTGATGTTTTTGTCGGTAAAAATGACTGAGGAATGTGTGAAAATTGAAAGTGAGGAAAGGGAGAAAAAGCAAAAAATGGAGGGAATTCGACAGCTATTTAAATTGGACTGATGCCCATTCTTCAAACCACAGAAAATTGGACTGTGCCACCTTTTTTGGTGTGTGTGTGCTTGATACTAATTTACCTTTTGAAAAAAAGCTTTTCATAGAAAAAGCTTTTAAAACAAACTACTCATTTCTGCTTTGCTTTTTTTAATTTAAAAATTATTGATGTTATTATTTGCAACAAAAATTGACAACAAGTGATCTTAAAAAATCTATAACGACTAATAAAAAAATAAAAAAAACGTTTAAAAAAAGAACGTTTAAAAATTGATCAGGATTGAATTTTAACAATCCTTCTCTCTCATATAGCAACAGTTCTTTACTTACATAACGGCGGCTTCCTATCAAAGAATAAAAGAAGTAATAAAAATGTTTATTTTATTTTGATACGTTAATTTATTGTTGGATTTTATTTAAAAAAAGTCAAAGGAAAGGAAGATTAAAAGAAGCCTTCAAAATAAAATTAAATGAAATTAATTAAACGAAGAATGATCAAGAAAGAATTAAAATACAGAAATAATTTAAATCCAGAAGAATGTGTATTTTAAATTTTACTACAATATTTAATGTTTGCAAGAGCTAGGTTTGCGCACAAATTATATCGGTAAGATGCGACATTTAAAAATTATTTTTGTAATCGGTCAAAAAAAGTAAATTAATGTTCAGTAAAATGAATACTTCAATAATTATAAAGTTTAACAAATAGGTAATTCTTAAAAGTATATGCAAATTAATTAAAATAATTCCGGAACATTTTCTATAATTCTTCGTGAAAAACAATATATTGTGTAAAATATTTCACATAAACATTGAATTAATTTAATAAAATAATTTATTAAAAATAAACTTTGGTATTTTTATTTTTCTTAATTTAAAAACAAAATCTAATTATTTTTCAATATACTTGATTTATTACTTAATCTACCCTTTACTTTTCTTCAAATTTTAAACATTTTATCAACAAGGGGCTGAGAATAAACACGAATTTTTGTATTCCGTTTCCGGATATTTCCACGAGTCACTCTCAACTCATTCACAAACACATCTCATTTTATGAGGATTGGTACCAAATCCTCGTCCCAAAAATTAATTATAGATAAAGAATTAATTCTAATACTAGATTCTAATGTAAATAAAATTATAATTCAATTTTTAAATATTAAGTAAAAACGAAAAATAAATAAACTCAGTTTTACAAAAAATTTTACAGCAAATATACATAGGTAGTTTCAAATAAATATTTTAAAGTAACAATATATTAAAATATTCTTAGGACATTTTTAAACAAAAATCACCTTTTTTCGTCCAAAAATATACCAGATAACTATTATCCGGACATTTTTTAAAAATTTTCCTAAGACCAATATTTATGCAAAATATTTCAATAACTTTTTTTTAATTTACCTTATTTTATTATTATTTTTTTTAAACTTTCAATTTATTGCTTAATTTACCCATTACCTTTCCTCCAAATTTGTAAACTATTTTATTAAAACTCTTCCTTTCTTCCATTTTTAGCATTAAGCAACAAGCATTTCCTTGTATCATTTTCCCGCTTCTTTCCAATTTTCGGCTAATATATAGGTCTGACCTTAGAGATCCTCTAGGGATTTGCGCATGCTTTTCCTTAAAAGATAGATGACGCTCTCTAAACAAAAATCTATAGGAAATGGAATTCTTTCATTTGTCGGCAATAAAGTCAGAAGCTAAAATCAATTTTAGAACAAATCATTTTTATAGTTCCCCACAAGTTTAATTAAAAAAGAATTTCTTTCCCTTTTTTTAATTTATAAAATGCTTTAGATAAATATTTTTAAAAATTATTTTTGAACACTAAATTAATTTGAAAATTATTCCCAATTTCGAATTTAATCTCCTTTTTTTTAAATTTTACTTAAAGGCCAATTAGTTCTAAATTTATAAAATGCCGTCTTAATATTCCCAATAATAATTTTCTTCATTTTATTCAACTTTGTTCTTTCTCACATGTTCCATTTTGGGCATACCCTTTCCCCATCAACTACTCATCATTTACACCGTTCTTCCATTCCTTCCCAAGGTGGTGGTGATAAAACGTTAGCACCCCCACAACAGTCAGCACTTCCTTCTTCACTATACAATTTGAATGATGTTGCTGAACTCAGGTGTTGAGTTTGTATATGTATAGAGCTCTACTCTGCTATTGTTTTATTTTTTTATTAAATTCTGGGAACTGTCTTAAGCAAGAAAGGAAAAATAAATTATCAGTTATCCAAGCTAAAATTTAATTTTAAGTGCGGAACGACTCAATCTTTATATCGACCGTCAAGAAGCTAGTGAACGTGTTGATGTAGATGAACAACAACAGACCGTCACATTTCGGGACGAACCCAAAAACAGAAAGGAATTATGGAAGCAACGATTAAGAATTGCCCTCCCTCATTTTGGACTAATTTTGTTATCTGCTGCATACACACTTTTGGGTGCAGCAATTTTCCATCATTTTGAAACGCCTAATGAGAAACATATCCGTAATGAGACAGCACACAGAGTTCAATTATTAAAAGTAAAAAATAAATAATGCTGATAATTTTTGATCAAAATCTTTTCTTAAAGGATCGTGTTATTGTTCAACTATGGACATTGACAAATCAAAATGCCCCTAATTGGAGTGACCCAGAGTTTATACAATGGGCTAATTTCGCGAATAATGGAATGAATGCTGTTATTCGGTATTTAGATAAATGAGAGAAAAATAAAATTTAAAAAATTTTTATCAGCGATGTATTTATTGACTACACTAAAAATTATATGACTCCAGACGAAATCATTTACGGTTCGGGTCCAACTAAATGGTCGTTTGGTTCAAGTATTTTCTTCTCTTGGACAGCTATAACAACCATTGGTTACGGCCACATTGTGCCTTTAACAATCCAGGGACGAATATCTTGCCTTCTTTACGCATTATTTGGAATTCCTTTAAGTAGAAAATAAAATATTAGTATTGTAAATAAATTTTTAAAATCTCAGTATTGGTTACAATTGCCGATATGGGTCGGTTTCTCTCAAATGGTATTGTTTGGATCCATTCAACTTTACGCATAATACGTAGAGGTTGTTATCGCAGATTAAGCTGGTTTTTTCGGTTTTTCTTATGTCGTTGCTGTATTTACATTTGGCGACGAAGAATGAGAAGGAGGCGATTGATTCAACAGTCTAAAGCTGCAAAATCTTTAACAAAAAACAAATCTGCTACAGCAACAACAATTGCTCCAAGTGAATCAACTGTCTCCGGTTGGAACTCTTTAACGTCTAAATTCTCTAAAAAATTTTTTTAGGTTCCTCAAGACAAGGGGAAGCATCCAGACAGCAATATCAATCAAACCATATCGGTCCAAATTCTGGAGCCTTAGCTACAATTGAAGAAATGTCTCGAGAGACAGTTGGCCCTGCAACGGATACAAACAATAACGAGGAATCAGCAACTAGTGATCGACTAAAGCCTCCAAATCTTCGGTACAGGATAATACTAACTACACTTGAATTTTGATTTATTAAGATTAGCAGCATTGCGTCGGGCGCAGAAACGGCTAAAGCCTCCCCCACCCCCTCCACAATTAGACACAGTTTCTGAAGCCGGAACCTTCCAAGATGTATCTGACATCAAAACAGTTCATGAAGAAATAGAACAAAATAGTGAGGAAGATACGCGAGCTAGGGCTGATGAGCTTGAGGGCGTGGAGAGTAGTGATGCTTTGGGTGGGGCTGAAGAGGAAGAGGTGATTAGCTTGAACTTTTTTTAATAATCTGGCATAATCTTAATAAATAGCTCGAACCCGATGAAGATTATGGAGATGAAGAATGCATTGGAGGGCGAGAACGCCGCGTTTCTGTCCTGTTCATTCTCGTAGTTATGCTTTGCTATACTGCTGGAGGAGCTTGTCTTATGCAACTATGGGAACGTTGGTCTTTTGTCGATGCTTTCTATTTTTGCTTTGTTACTGTTACAACAATTGGATTTGGAGATATAGTCCCTCAAAATGTTGATTTCCTTCCTGCAACGCTTGCCTATATTGTTGTTGGTTTAATCATCACAACAATGTTGAATAATATTTTTTTTAATCAAGAAATTTAATTATGATTTATAGGTGCATTGACCTAGTTGGAAGTGAATATATTAAAGATATCCATTTCTACGGAAGGACACTAGGACGATCTTTCCTAACTATTGGTGGGAAAGTTATTCATCTTGGAGAGGTAAACAAGAAATTAAATAATAATTTTAAAATTTAATTCGAATTAATATTCTGCAAAAAATAATATTTTAAAGGTCTTCTCATATGTTGCCTTTCTTCAAAAAAATTATGGATTGACACCTGATCAACTTGACAGACTTGCACAATTACCAGAGGTGTCTATTTTTTAAATTTTAACTAAAGAATATTTTTCTAATTTAGGAATATCTGCTAGATTGTTTGCTCAATGGACGACAGCCTGATGTAAATTGGATAGGTGGAAGACCATTTATTCCCCCGGTGAAAGCTAAAATAATTTTTTACAAGAATTATTATTTTTAAAATTCTGCTTTCTAAATAATAATTTCTCTCCTTTTCAGGACATTTACTACTTTAAATGGATTGAACAACCCCGTACACTGTCTTTTAATTCTGATCGTCAATTAGCTTCAAGCGAATCACTAGAATTGTAATTTATTTTATTTTTTTACTTACACCATTCTTTTTTTAAAGAAATACTTCATTGTGTTCTACAGCCAGAACATTAACACCTCGAGAATATTATCAAAGAGTTTTAATTCATTATTGTCGCCAAATGCAAGCAGATGCTATTGCACGCACTGCTGGACTGGATGCAAATGGTGCAATTCCTAGCGGTGCAAAACGTACTAGCAGACAATTATTAGAACATCTTCAGCGTCGATGATTGATAATGAAAATGGACAAATTTTTTCAACGACAGAGTTTCAAGGGAAGTTACATTGAAGATGAAGAAAAAGGTCAGAAGAACCTTCTTCTAACCTAAAAGGTCATAAGAAGCTTCATTAAAACAGATTAAGCAGTGTTTGATTTGAAAACTTGAAAGTGTCCCAAATTCTGTGATAAATGGCACTCATATTATATTATAGTCTAATAATCCTTCTGATATTTATAATTTGTCAAACAAATTTTTTTGGTTTTCACTTCTTTTAACCTTGTGCCTAATTTGTTGTATAAAATTGTTATATTAAAAATTTTGTAATTTATTTAATTATCAAAATTTACCCATAAAAATATTTAATAATATTCCACAATTTAATCACCAGTATTGTAAATATACATTCGTTTACGTCCCAACCCTCTTCCCCGTGCATGCTGACGTGCTACAGCATTAGGCATTGTATTATTTCTTCGATAAATACTTCCACTACATTTTGAGATTGGAGTTGATGGAAGTTGACCAATGGAATCAGAAACTTCATCGTCCTAAATTTTTTTAAATTTTATAAAATATTTTAATTCACATCAGTTTCTTCTCCTTCCACAGAACGGTTTGTAAACAAAGAGGAAATTGGACGTAAACTTCTAACTTGTTCAGTCTGAATTTGTGCATCAGTTAAAAAATCATCAGTTTGTGTAGAATTATTCCTCATTTTATGTCTTGAACGAAGTTTTTCGTCGAGCATATTACGCCTTAAAGAACAATTTAATTTAAATTTATTTTCATTACCAGTGTTGTCCCATCAACATTTGTACCATTAATTTTTCACTTCGACTCATAGAGTTTCGATATTTGTAAATAGCATCTGTATTACCTACAAAATTGTATTAATTCACAAAAATTTGTTTCTTGATAATTAATAAAAATTAGGGTTGTTGGCGGACGGTTAACCGAACCGGAACCGTTAACCAGTGTTTTTGGTGAATTAACCGGAACCGAAAACCGGGGGTCGAAAACCGGCGATAACCGAAAACCGGGGGTACCGATTAATAACCGGTGCCAACAACCCTAATAAAAATCTAAATTAATTTAAATTTACCTTCATTATCATCTACAAGGCCAAGTTCAATATCCTTTCCATTCTTCACTCTTTTTAATTCTTCAATATCTTGTAATTTATTATCTGTACTTGTTGAGATTGAATGTGTTTGTTTTTCTTCTAAAAAATTTTTTAAACCAAAAAATACTTTTTATTATTTCGAGAAATTAATTTCAAAAAATTAACCAATTAAATTATTTTTAAAATCAGAATCAATAGAATGACAAATTTTGTTAAAAAGACTTTCCATTTTAATTTGTAAAATTCTTAAAGACATTGAAACGACAGCAAGTCCAATTAATATTAAGATAAAATAAGCACAAGCTACTTTATGTTCTGTTGTATAATCGCCAAAACCTTTAAAGAAATTAATTTTATTTAATTTTTAATTTCTTGCCAATTGTTGTTAATGATACAAAGAAGAAATAGGCAGCATCTAGGAATGTCCATTTTTGGAAAATTGTGAAAAGTGTTGCACAAAGTAATATCCAACCGATTAATAATAATAATGCAACCTTTTGAAATAAAATAAAAATAATTATATTTTAATTTTTAGAATTATTCTATATCGTTCTGATTAAATGAGCGTTAACATATTTAGATTTGATAATTAATATCTTTAAAAAAAGTGAAGTTGTTCTTATCTAATAGACAAAAATTTTTATAAGTTAAGTATTAATTGTAACTGCTTTCTTTTATTGTATGTATAGTGGTCGAACCTCACTTTTAGATACAACGGACCTTATAATGAAAGGACCTAAAATCTGAGTTAGCTCCTTCCTACCCTGTATTATGAATGTTATTCTAAACTATAAGTAAATTTTAAAAACGAAGCTTGTCTTTGTCAATTTTAGGGCAGTAATTTTGCAACTAGCAAAATTGTATAGAAAAACTAATGAATATTTGTTATCATATTATTTACTTTTAGCGGCAATTCTCTAATCTCATTTTTCTGTTCTATATTATTATTAACAACTAAAGCACTTTGTTTTTGAATATCAAAATTATCATTAATTTCTGTATTGCTTGTTTGTTCATTATTTTCTAAATTTTCATAATTTTCTAGTTGATTTTCTTCATCCAAAAACTTTAAAAAATTAAAATATTAAACAATATTTCTAATTTTTCTGATAACTTTAACTTCAGATTCCATAGGGACTATTCCCCTCCTTTCTCCTAAAACAGGAAGTTTCTTCAAATTGTGAAGCAAATGATCATACCAGAATGCTTGAAAATGTTTTTAGTTATTTTTGTTTAAAAAATAAAAATATTAAAAAGTACATTGAACAACGTTGAGAAGAACATTTCCCCAAACATTTAGAAAAGAAATAACTTGAAATAATAAAAAATTATTTTAATCAACAAAATTTTCCCTAGATTCTTAAACAGCCGAATCTCATTTGTAGACTGATCCCCAAGTTGGATGACCTCCCCAAGTAATACTAAGGTACCCCTTATCATAAAATATATTTTTCAGCCCCAAGATTTATCTAAAAACAAAACTCGACTTTTGGTAAAAAATTCCTAACTTACTAAGAGGTATTCCAATCAACGCATATATCACAACTAAACATTTTCCACCGATTGTTTCAGCTACAATGTCCCCATAACCAATTGTTGTAAAAATAGTTCCAGCAAAATAAAGACCTCCCCAAATATTCCATTTTGGCTTAAATCGTTTTCCATGAACATCTTTATTTGATAATCCATGTTCTATTCCTCTACTATCAAACTCCATTACTTTATCGTATAAATCCAAACTGTGTTGAAATTCTGGACTAAGTAACCGAGTGACATTAACTTCACGAACAAAGAAATATCTGAAAATCTTTTATAAATGCTTTTAATTATAATTTCCTAGTTGCTTATTTTCTAAAGTAATTTTTGAGATAATACCCAATCCGTCTCCCTTGAAACATAAACAAATGGAGCGAAATTTTTTATAAAATATTTTAAATGAGATTTCCAACCTTATTTTTACTTTATAAAAATCTTTAGGAAAAAAATTTTTTTACTGTAAATCAGCGAGTAATCGTTCTCTTGCATGTAATTCCCTTTGCCTTTGACTTGCCGACCATTTTGCTATTTTCTCAAGTTCATTCGCTGATTCTAAAGCACAAAATGCAAGGGCACCCAAAAGTGTATATAATATTAATGTTGCCAACATAATTATTGGAAGGAGAGGTGAACGACTTGATCGCAATCGAGAAAAAACGTTCCAAAGCATTTTTGCTAATTAAATAATTTTTTTCTAAAAATTATTTCACGTTTATTTGCCCTATTCAAGCTAATTATTATTTAATTTTATAAAAATAAATTAACAAATTAAATTTAAAAAACATTATTAAGTGTAAAATAAGTGCAAAAGAAGTGTTTGATCCAAATATATTTCTCCGAATTTCTCTCTTCCATTTTTTATTCTTTTTTTTTTCACTTTCAAATATTTATTTTTCCCCTCTTGTCAAAATTTTATTTCGTCTGATTTTCTATCAATATTTTTCTTTCCTTTGTCTTAAACTGTAAATATAAAACAGCTGTTGATTTAGCCAAACGAAAACAATGAAAATGTAAATATAATAAATTTTCTTAGGTTTTTATTTTAATTTAAATAATGAAAAATATCTGGATAAGCAACAAAATAAATTAAAGGAAATTAAAAGAATAATTTTCAGTTTTAATATTAATATTGAGATTTTTTCATACTTGCAATAAGAAATCTTATTTTATAATGAGGTTTACATTAAATAGAGGATATTGCTTTCGAAGCTCCTCTTACTTATATTGGCCTATGTATATAAACGTTAAAAGAACGTAACCTAAATAGATTATTAATTATTTTGGGCATTTAGGTTTAACTAAATGACGAAAATAATTATTTAATTTTATTCGCGGCAACTGGCTAATACTCTTAATATTTGATAAAAATTTTTGATAAAAAATTAATTTTCTTTTTCCTCTTAATCTTAGCAAATTCTAACTAATTTAAAAATAATTTTAATGTTTTAATGTTTATTTATTTTAAAGTTTATTTAGGTTCATTAATTGCGCGAGAAATTGAGGCTATTCAATTTCATCTCTTTCGACCTTATTTTTGTTTACATTAAAGTTTGTATTTATTTGTTAATAAAATAAATAATAACATTATTTGAATGGAATTATTTGACTGACATTTACTACTTAAATTGTTTTCATTCAATTGGCACATTGCTGTACTTATAAATTGACCGGAATTGAGCAATTGAAAAAAAGATTTTATACAATATAAAACTATTAATTTATTGTTACAAGTGGTTTAGATATTGTTTTCACTTGAATAAATATGTATTAAGAAAAAAAGTATAATATAATGAATTCTAATAAGTATGTCCTTTTAATCGTCTATTTAATTATAAGGGATACATATTAGCGAAAGGAAAATCAGTTACCTCTACAAATTATTTTTTAAATACAACGTTATGGAAATTTCGAACCTTAATGGAATAACTAAGGCTTCTCAAAGCAGATGAACTCAAATAAACAAAACTAAGTTTAAATAAATGTCGAAATAACCTATAAGATGAGGAACAAAGTTTCTGTGGCCTACTATAAAAACAGGCTTAATTAGTCTAAATCCCCACTCTAATACTTCAAAACACAAAAAAATCATCTAATACGCACCTGCTTCATATTGTTTTCTTCATCACGATGTCTTCGTTGTTCATTCCTTCGTCTTCTCCACTGGCCAACTCTAAACGTCAATCAGTGCCTGCTTACGTTCCATGCGTTCAATCGGGCAAGCGACCGTTTCGTTCTCGCGGCGGAGGCGTTCAAGAGCTGGAAGAACAATACACCACTATGAGAATTGTAAGTTTTATTTGTATTTTTATTAAAGTAACTAATTTCTAAAATTTTTTCTTTTCATTTCACAGACCGAGAATGGCCTCACGCACATGTATGTCAAGGTACCATTTCCGGAATCTGCAATCAACGATGACGGAAAGTGCCAAAACTTGATTGGTCGCATACTTGGCCCGCGTGGCATCTCTGTTCGACAGCTGGAAATGCTCTACGGATGCAAAATATTGATAAGAGGCAAAGGTTCGGTCAAGGACGCAGCAAAGGAGAAACGCTTGCGCGGGAAGCCTGAAGGGCGCCATCTTGAGGAGAAGCTGCATGTGCTCGTTGAGGTTCAAGACCTGACTCATGAGATGTGTGCTCGAAAGTTGGCGAATGCTAAGCAGTGTATTGAGAAGTTGATGGTTCCTGTTGTGGTAAGTTGATCAGCTTTACCATCAACTTTAACAAAATTTCAATTTTTTTCACAGTTTGACGAGTACAAGCGTCAACAGCTCATCCAACTGGCAATTATCAATGGTAGAAAACCCCGAACTTTTTCATTTATAAAAATAACTTTATAAACTTTAGGCACTTACCGAACGCGTATCCGCAGGAGCAGCTACGGGAATAGCAATTGAGACAATGTCAGGAATATATAAGGACAACAAAAGTGAAGGAAGGAATGAAGAGAAGATGTCGTTGTTGATTAATTATATAGATATAGTGTTCGTAATTCTCTTCATAACCTAATAGTTTGTATGTAAAATAGGTAGTAATATTTATTTGTAAAAAACAAAAATTATATTGTCTGTATATCTTGTTTGTATAATAATTATTGTAATAAATAATGTTTAATTGTATGTAAATGTTATGGGTGGAAGAAAGATTTAGAAATTTTAAACTTCTTTAGGGAATATACTTCCTGTTAATTTATACCCGAAATTTAACAGAATGACTTGAAATTTTTAATCTATTTCACTTTAATTTCATAAGTAGGATTAGGGCCTCACAAAACATGCAAATGCATGTTTTTTATGCGGATATGCGTTGATGAGAGAAGCCCAAAAATGGTGTTTTTACGTTGTACCGACTATTTCGGACCAGATTTTAGTGCATATTTTGGGCTTTTTCGTTACATATACATATACGTATATTTGGCGATTTTCAGAACATATTTTATTTGGCCCTATTCATAAGAGCAGTAAATTTATTACTGTGAGACCAAAATTTAATGACTCCTTAAATCTCTATCATTTAGGTTTTCTCTATGATTTAAAAATTCCAGTAAAAATATTCTAAAATTAAATTCTAGTATTTTCCCTAATTTATCCCCTAATTTTCCTTTCATTTTCCTTTTATTAATCTGTATTGAAATTTAACCAACTTTTACTAGAGATGATTTTTTAAGATGACACTAAAATAAATTAAAGGAGAAAAAGGATAAATAAATATTTGCACAACGCGCTTACTTAAAAATATTAAAGTAGCAATAATTATGTATAAATCTTCATAACTGTCGGCTTTTAGAAAAGCTTAAGCAAAAAGGAAATGAGAAAGAAACAAATATTGAGGGAATTTTAGGCGGAAATGACAAAAAGAAGCGACTAATATTTTCGGCATAATATTGAGGACATTTAAGGGGGAAGGGCAGATTTATATTAAAAAAAAATTAAAAAAACGGGACTAATTTGCTTTTAGAGGTAAATTGGTAAATATTAGAAGAAGATAAAGTAACGGAATGAGGGTCATTTTAGGGTTAATCTTCAATTTTTAGTTAATTTTTGGGTTCTTTTGAAAATGCCGAAAAATAATAATTAAAAAAATAAACCTATTTAATTAATTTAATTTTTCTATTGTGAAGGAGCTTTATAATACTAGTGAGTGATATTTAAAAATTCAACCATTAGAAATCCAGTTTCTGAACGACTTCTCATGATTATCCCCGACCAAAACCCACATGCAACAACTTGATTCACTCAAGAATAAATAAATTTTAAAAATAAAATTTTAATTTCCTTGAATGACAAAATACATATTTAATTTTTAGATTGATTAAATAAACACTAATCAAATATTTTATCAACTAATTCCCAAATACCTCTAAATTAATATGTTAATAAATATTCAGTAATTTAATATTTCGAATATATTTTCTTTTTTTTCAATTCTTTCTCATGGCCCTTCAAAGTGGCGCGCGCACCACAACATTTATTATTACTCCTTGCAAATCAGGCAAAGCAAACAGCGGCTATTTTTGCTTCTCGAAAAATAAAAAAATATTTAGATAGTCTGTATATTTTAGTTTTTCTTGAACAACAATTTTGGGAAGAATAAAATATAGAAAAATTTTCCCAGGTAATTTATTTTATAAAAATTTAAAAAATGAAAGGAACGAAATTTTTATTAAATTCTTTTGAATATTTTTTTGGATAGAAAGAAAAATAATTTTACATAAAATATGTACATACATACCTATTATTTATTTTCCTGATTTCTTTAATATCCACAAAAAAATCAGAAAAAGTTAATCCTGAAAACTATTATAATAATCAAGGAAGACTACTGTTTAATAAATTAATCTGTTCATTACCTACATATATTTCATTTTATTAAATTCGAACCTCATTTTAGAACCTCATTTAATAACAAATACACCTCATTTTAATATTCGTTTTTTAAATATGGTGGCCAGTGGCCACTTGTTGGAAAAACTCTGCCTAAACGATACTCCATATTTGAGAACCTCTTAAAACCCCAAGTCTTCAGTGAGGGTCTTAATCAAAAATTTTACAAATTAGAAGTGAATATTTCATTTTCGAATATTCTCAATATTAAAAAATAATGACAGATTTATTTAAAATTCTTCTCTTCTACAGTAAAACTATTTTCCCTCAAATTCATTTTAAAATATAAATTTAGTAAAAATATGTTCTCTTTTTCTCCCACATCTTGACACTCTACCACTTAAAACACTCCTTAAATGTGTTGTTGTAGCTATTGTTGGGAAGATACTTGAAAAACAATAGAAAAATATTTTGTGAATTACTAAATATTTTTATTGTGTTTTTAGTTTTTAAAAAGTGTTTTGAGAAAATGTTTGGTATTTTTAAAAGGAATACATATTGTAATTTGTGTTTAATTGTTTTTAAATTGTTTTAATAAAAGAGCTTAATTTCCTAAAAAGAAGCTTCAATAAAAACAAACTGGACTTTAAAAGATAATAAAAAATATTGATATTTTCAAGTCGGGCAGACGTTCTAAGCATATTTTCAATAATAAAATTTCGGGACCTATATAAGATTTAAGCTGAAACTTTGAGACTTGTTAAGGTCATTTTGTCAACTATGCTTATGATAATAATTAAAATTATCGGAAATTATAATTTAAATGAAAGAATTTAAAATATCTTTAATTTAAAGACAAAAGAAGTTTAGTTATCTTAACAAATCCATTCTTCATTTAATCAAAAAATATTTTTTGTTTATGCGCAAAACAAATATACCTTTAAATATTTAAAAACTGGATTAGAAAAAATTATATAGCTACAGTACTCTTGTGTAGTTGGTGAAGAAGGAAATTTAACAGAAATTACAATGTATGAAAATAAAAATAATGTGGAATTAATTTTAAATTTTTAAAAAAACTAAATTTAAAAAATATTTTTTCAATTTATTTATTTTACTTTCAATTACCTTAAGTAAACAATCTGATCGGCAAAAGAAAAAAATTTTACATTAATGAAAGGATGACCTTTATATTTTTCGAGATCCGGAAAATTTCAAGATCCGGATATATATTTTCTTTATTTTTTATAGTTCCCTTTCATTTTCATGTTATTGAAAGTTCATTTACATCCTTCACACTTATAATAGTAAAGGTCATAATTTTCTTTTTATTTTTTGATTTTTGTTTCTGCCGCTCCTTGCATCATCAACAAAAACAAATCTTTTCTTTTAAAAAATATCAACAATGCCAACAAAAATAAAAAGGAAAATAAAGTAGTTCATGCCCCTTCTCTGAAGCAACAACAAAATAAATTAATCTGCCATTCCTTCTTTTCATTTTTTTTTTTCACACTTTTCTATTTTTTTCTAGTTATTAATTAGTGATGAGAATTTATTTTAATTATTAGCTGTGAACTTTCCCCGTTTTTTTTCTTTCCTCCAAGTCCAAAGCCCCCCTCCTTACATGCCCCCCCTTCCTTTCATGGTATACCTATTAAATCTCTCTCATTAACGCATCTCTATATAAGTTGTACGGAGTATTAAAGATAATACAAGAATAATTAATTAATAGATATTTTTTACGTTTATTATATGTGCTGTATTTAAGCTTTTTTTTGTGAATCAAGATATTAGGTCGGGTCATAATTAGTGTCGCTTTTTTTCGGTTAAATTTTTAGGGGTGTTATTCTAAAAGTATTCTTTTTTCTTATTAACTAACATAAAGATCCGAATCTACTCTTCATTTTAATACCACGTTTAGCCATACACATTTTTCATTACTTTATTTAAAATCGAAAATTTTATAAAATCAAAAACTAAAAATGCAGTAATCTGGGAAATAAAATAATAATACGGATAATGACAATAATATTTAATATATTATACAATAAATTGATAATGAATAATATATAAAAATAAAACGAATCGGTAAAGCAAGGGGCATGATTTTATTGTTAATTTTGTTAAATTTGGCATTATACATAAATAAAAATACAAAAACGGTTATAAGCAATCCAAATCAATCGAACAATTAATTTTTTCGAAAAATCATTTATCAAAGTTTTTTTTGGATTGCCTGGTTTTTAATCATTAAAAATAGAAAATCCACAATCTTTCCATTAAAAACAACCACCTTTCCTTTCATGGTGAATTTTTAATTCCATAAATAAGCTTCTTGTCTGTAACAGTTGCTACTGCGGCTGCTGCTGCTGCAGCTGTTTGATTGTAGAATGCAGCAGGTGAAGGATATCCTGGGTAGACTGGTGGTTGTATGAAAAAATTGGCAGAAAACGATGGTGGTTGTTGATAAGTATACTAAAATTGTTTGGAAATTAGGTAAAAAGAAATTTTTTCGAAAAATTTACTGTCACAAATAAACTAATGAATTTTCAAAAAACGTTTGGAACCAGGAAATTCTATTAGTTTTTATGAGCTTCCCATCATTGATTAGGAGCAGGATCAAGGAGCAGGATCAAGAGCAGGATCAAGAAATCCCAACAGTCTTTGACTTAGGAACAGGAGTCTTTTAAGCTCTAGTATTTACTAACAAAATTTTGTTGACTAAATTCCCTTTCTAATAAATTAAGAATTTATCTTAAACTTACGGGTTGTTGGTAGAATGTACCAGCTGTAGATACAAAAGGTATTGTTGTTGTTGAGTGGTGTTGTGCAGCAGCAGCGGCCATATCCCATGTGGCTTGTGGATACACTCCATTTGTATTTAGACGAAGAAATTGGCTGTTTAGAGTTTTCTGATCAATTTGAGGTAATAATTGTTGTTGTGGCTCTTCAATTTTAATTTCAAGTCTAGCCCTTTAAGAAAAATTATTTTGAATTTCCCCAAAAAGAATTTTTTAACCTTCCACATCCATTATTGCTATTTTCAGTCATACTTCTATTAATATTATTTTGTTGAATAGTATTTAAATTATTTGTTGAAGGACTTGGATCATCATCTCTATCCCCTCGTTGCTGATCACAATTAGAATTTCGCATCATTTCTTGTTCTCTTTTATTTCTTTTAATTTTGTAGCGGTGATTTTGGAACCAAATTTTGACCTTTAATTTTGAGAAAATTGTTTTGGAAGTTTAGTTGTACTAAGACCTGATTTGGCTTTAATCCAATTTCACTAGAGATTTGCTCCCGTTCCTGTGCACTTAAATATTGTTTCATCGAAAACATATATTCTAACTGAAAAAATATTCTAGTAGATTGTTTTAAATTTTAAAAGATTGGATATACTTTAGCCGGTGGCCCACTCAGAAACGGGTCAAATTATATACCATTCGATTCGTCTCGGCGAGCTGAGTCGAATGGTACCACTCTTTTTTTGCGGAAATTTCTACGAGCCGAGATATAGTTCCTTGAAAACCGAAAAACCAAAGGGGGGACCAAGCACTTTTTTGGGGCGAAAAATTCGAATATGCAAATAATATCTCATTCGAAAGAGCTCGTCGAGCTGAGTCGAATGACACCAAAATCAACGAAATCCGACTTGATTGGCCCGAGATATAGATACCTGAAAACTGGTAATCCAAAGGGTGATTTTTGGAATTAAAAATTTTTTAACCATATTATAGTTCATTCGAAAGAGCTCGACGAGCTGAGTCGAAAGACACCAAAATCACCGGGATTGAACAAGTTTAGACAAAGTTACAACACAAAAAACTAGCAACATAAACCTATGGGGCGTCGGCGAGGCGCTTGTGCAAAACCCCGCGCTTCGCGCGGGGTTTTGCGGCACGCGCCTCGCGGGGAGTCTACGGGCGCTGGGTCTGGGCTCGTAACATAAACCTATTCCTATCTCCCTTGCTCTGGATGTATTTGGGGCCTCCGTATCAGCAGAAATCTCCACAGATGCCATAGGTAAGGAGCTAAAATAAAAGATCATAACTTTGTCAAATCAAGTCGGATTTCGTTGATTTTGGTTCATTCGACTCAGCTCGACGAGCTCTTTCGAATGAGATATTATTTGCATATTCGAATTTTTCGCCCCAAAAAAGTGCTTGGTCCCCCCTTTGGTTTTTCGGTTTTCAAGGAACTATATCTCGGCTCGTAGAAATTTCCGCAAAAAAAGAGTGGTACCATTCGACTCAGCTCGCCGAGAGGAATCGAATGGTATATAATTTGACCCGTTTCTGAGTGGGCCACCGGCTAAAGTACAGCCAAAAGATTTATTTTAGGCATACTAAATTAAATTAGGTAACGGATCGAGGCATGATCTCGTTCAAAAATCTTGGTTATGAATATAGATCTGAGATATGTATTTATCAAGAATCTCGATCTATCCTCAATTTAGCTTCATGCCTCTCAATAAATAAGGTTGTCGGATCCGGATATCCGAATCCGAAAAGACGGGATATCCGGAAATTTTCGGTTCAGACCCTATTAATAAATAGTCAATAATAAATTAAAACTAGCCTATATTGAAATTTAAATAAATCATAATTATTCCAAACCCGAGTGACTTGATTTTGAGTAAATAAAATTCTTCTCTTTCTTTTGTGTCCATTTGAAATTAAAGGATTCGGAATAAATCCACCATTATTTGTATAACACCCACCAGCAGCAGATACTGTTACAGCAGAATTAATTACAGAAGCAGCTGAATCTATTGAAGAAACTCCACTAAAGCAGCCTTGTTGAAGACGAGAAACTTTAAAAAAATGTTGAGAGAAGTTTTTATTTATTTTAGACTAGCATAAATTTATTAAATAATATTAACAACTAGATAATCTCTCATATTGTTTTTTGGCATTATACTCATGCAAATAAACAAATAAATGGATTATTATTACATTTATGCGAACAAAAATTGGGGGAGAGGAGGGGAGGAAACGGAATCTCCCTCTCTTGGGGACATATTTTTTAATTTTTATTTCAAGTGCCAAATATATTATTCTTCTAATTAAGTATAGATATTTATTAATATGCTAAATGTACAAGTGGAACAGGTGACAGAAAACGGGAGTACATATATGAGAATTAAAAAATATATACATATGAGAAAAACAGACAAACATAAAATTATTCAAAAAATATCTATTTCAATTTAAATTTAGAAAATAAATGAATATTTTGTTAATTAAAGAATAAAATTTTATATAAAAACATGGTTGTTATCTTAGGGAAGTCGTGGATTTTTTAGAATTTGGTCACCAAGATATATATGTATAAATTTAAATTCACTTCAGAACATACGCCAGATTGACCATAGTTAATCATCTGGCTTCATCCGAAGTAGGGTTCGACACAAAGACTTCGGGATCTAAACGCCCGGGTGCCCAATAATCAATGCACAATATAAATACATCCTATACTTCATAATAACTCTCTAATTTACTCCTTCATTTCTTCCTTCGAAACGAGTAAAATTTTTGGCAAAATAAAATACTCAAAATTCGCTAAACAAAACTACTCTCTCCCCGCTATATTAAAGCCTATTACATATTTAATTCTTTACATTGAGGTTGAAGAAAATAAGAAAAAAGAATGAGGACAAAAATGTTAAACTGGGCCAAGCTTCCCAATTCTACAGTAATATTTATTTTATTTAAACAATGAGTGAATACGGAGAAAAAAGACAGGAATGAGTAAGCAAATAATGAAAAATGTTTGGAGGTAAAGAAAACCTGAAAAAGTATTTATAAAAGAGGTAAAAATATTTTTTAAAATACTAAATTTTTAGAAAAATGTGTATGATGTTTAGATAAATTTAAAATTTATTTTAAATATTTTTTCAGCAAAAAATTAATTTTAGTCTCATTTTTTATTTTACTTTTATTATTTTAAATTAAATAAATTCCCAAAAAATTTTCCATAACTATTCACTTTTTCAGCAAAATCCATTTAGCTAAAGTGGCATTTTAAGTGAATAGGGGCAATTGCGCAATATTTGGTGCGCGATGACTTCTTATCCTGGATTGGTTTATTTGGCTCCCCTCCTCCCTCCAACTCCCCTCTTATTTCCCAGCTTCCCACTCAACTCTCTTAAATGCCCAAAAATAACAAAATACGTACCAAAAAGAGGAATTTAATTTCTAAAAGAGTTTTAATATATTTTTGAATAGCTTAAAGAAATTCTTTAAGTGAAAAAAAATGATTGGATTAACACTCTTTATTTCAAAAATTATTTTTAAGCTGATTTAGTTTAATTTATTTTTAGTCTAAACTTGATAATACAGTAAATTTTATTAAAGGAAGTTTAAAAAACTGAGGATACACCTCCAAAAATAAATATAAAATTTTTTAAATTTTATAAATATAAATTTTTTAAAAAATACGAACATCGAAAAAAGGAAGAGGAAAACTTTTAGATAAACCAAAATTTTTTAAAGCCGTCTTTGTAGACTGGAATGTATAATTAGAAAAGTGCTTGTGAATTATTTAAAAAGATGAGGAAATAGAGAAAAAGCGATTTTGCCCCGATATTTTAAAAAAATTAAAATCATGAGAAATCATGAGACAATACTCATGAACGGATCCCCCAACTTTAAAAGTCCAGATAGATAGACAGAAAACAATCAAAAATATCCTTCAAAATCTTCCAAAAATAAATATAAAATTTTAATTTCCCAGAGAAAATAAACACATTTTATTTAAAAGTGTTTTTACTTGCTAATTGACTATATTAGAGAACAATTTAGAGAATATAATGAAAGAATAAAAAGTTCACGGTTATTATTCTAACTAAATATATTTTAATTTTTTTTTAAAAATTTTTCTGGAAAAGAAGAAAAAAAAATATGTTTTGAGAGAAAAAATTTTTTTGTGTCAACAAAATGAAAAAAAAACGGGGCTTCCCGTTGTGCTTTTGTTTTCTATTTAACTCATCATTCATTAAGTGTGAATTGTCATTTATGTATTTTAATGAGAATATGTATTTACTTAAAGAATCATTTATTTTCTAAAGTTTTTAAATGTTTTATTAAATTAAGGTTAGTCCCCAAAATTAAATTTCCTCTTCTTTTCTTTAAATATGTAGAAAGTTACGGTCCCAGAAGTCTAGGGATGTTTTCGAATTTAAGAAAAGGGAAAAAATCCCTTAAATCTTTTTTTCGTCTTTTCCTAAATCCGAAAATACCTCCAAACCTCTAAGCTTAAATGAACGCAAAAGCAGTTTATCGGGTACTTTAAGTCGGTTTTAAGGTTAACCACGACATTATGAGCAACCCAATGGCATTTAAACCTTTCTTAATGTACAGGTACTGATCGGCATCAGGGGCGGGTGTAAGAGACAATCTCCAAAAACACAATGCGGCCGCCCTTGATCGGCATTGAAATATGCAAAACTAAAATTCCCCAATATTTTTGGAATATTTTCATATATTTAAAAAAATAAATTAATTTTCTAAAAATATTTAGTTTTATTTTCCCTTTTTTTAGCCTCTCTCAATTTTAACTTAAAACTTGAACAAAAAGGAGGATTTGCACTTTTTATAAATTAAACTGGTTTTGTGTTACTGACCATGAAAGGAATAAGAAATAATATTCTTTCTATGTTCCAAAAAATATATAATTATATTTTAGAATAATTAATTTAGTAAAAAATAAGTATTATTATTTTCAGCTTTTTCTTCAAAAAAATTAAAAGAGAGAAAGCTAATTATAAATTGGTAAAGGTATATATTTGGATTTGTTGCAAATTAATAGGTATATTCTTTGAATGCTAGTAAAAGAGACGTGAAAATAATTATTTA
Organism: Meloidogyne incognita; assembly: GCA_036172945.1. NCBI lineage: Eukaryota > Metazoa > Nematoda > Chromadorea > Rhabditida > Meloidogynidae > Meloidogyne > Meloidogyne incognita. The sequence continues at coordinate 4,701,290 of JARQAC010000006.1, read as the reverse complement.
GTATTTGAATAAAAACGGAAAAAATCAGAAAAAATCAAAAATAAAGTACTTAGGTGTATACTAATAATTATGTAGAGTTTGGCATTTCTGAGTGCCGCGCCACCGGTATACGGATAATTCGAGTTCGGTTCAGTTCGGTTTGAAACCGACACCCCTATTCGGGCCGGGGTAAAATTCTGAAACCCCAAAAAATGGAATTTATCAAAAAAATTTCTGAGTTATTGAGACCGGAAACCCCTATCCTGGGCCCAGCCCATTATCGAATTCCACTAAAAATGGCATTTAAATTTAAGAAATATTTTTAACAAAAATAAATTCGTTCGTAAAAACAGAAAGATATAAGCATGGAACTTTCTCCAAAATTCCAAAAATGAAAAAAATTACAAATTGTCATTAAAAGTAAATAATAAGTTAAGATAAAAGAAAATGAGCGGAATATTTCCTCAGGCAAAATCCGACACATAAAAAGTAACAATTGAAAAAAAGAAAGATTAATAGGGGAAAAAACTTCCGATTTAAATAAATTTATTTTTTGTTTCGCGCATAATAAAAAGTATGATAAAAAGGATGAACAAACAAAAAAATTATATTTATAATGGAAATGAAGTGGTTGTATGTACTATAGGAAATGTTCGTATTATTATAGTTAAATTACTAGTTTTCTTTAAAGGTTGGCCGCTGAATTAATGGAATTAATAAAATATATTATTTTATTTAATTAATACAATAATTTAATTTAATTAAAGAGAGGTATATTTTTAATAGAAGTAAATATTATTTTTATCATTCCTAATCAAAGAGAAAAATTATTTTTTAGATAGAGAATAAACAAAATATGTATATAATATTAATTTAAAGTTTATTAAAAAACAAAACTATATTTTGAAAAATTAAAAATAAATAATTTAGAAAAAGAAATAAATAAAATAAAGTAAAATAAAATAAAAAAGAATTAAATAAAGAAATAAAATCTCAAATAAAAAAATAGTAAAAAAAATACATTGAGTACACGGATCATTAGATCTTTTTTTTATTTTTATTGCATTTTTCAATTTAACAATTAACTCGAATTTTATAAAAAAATTAATAATTTCCAATTGAATTAATTATGAAATTTCTTAAATAAAAATTATAAAATTTACATTGAGTACGAGGATCATTAGCCATACCATTCTGATAAGAGTTTGTCCATCTGAAATTAAGATTAAATTACTCGTTTCCGTCTACTTAAATTTTGTGGTAAAATATTCCCTTTCTGGAAGATAATTCAAAAATAGTCCCCCAATAACTTTTTAGAAAATTCAACATTTCCCCTACAAAATCACTCGAAACTCACAATAAATCAGAATTAATGTTATTATTTAAAGCCCCATTCCATCCTGTAAAGTGTCCAGCATTTGTAACGGCTAAATAAGCCGCCTGTTGATTAACATAAGCTTGTTGACTTATTCCATTAACAGTTGCAGCAGCAAAAACAGTAGCAGGGTCTAAAGCTAACATTGAATTTGGGGATTTTAGAGCTGCAGAAGTTGAATTAGAAGAAGTAGAAGAACAATTAGCTGCTGCTGTTGGGGAAGAAGACATGAGAAGTTTGTGGTGGACTTTAGCTATTAATTAGTTAAAATTAGAGGAATTTAAAGATTAAGGATAGAATGATTTTAGTAATCATAGCGGAGAGAATTAAATAAAAAATTAAAGAGCATACAATTATACATACACTCTGTCCCAAAATTTTGAGTTCCTCCCTAAATTTTATCATAATATGGTTTCAAACCAAAATTTTGGGACAGAGTTTATGATAATGATATTGATTAAATAAAATTATTGTTTTCTACATAATTTTGATTTTTAAACTTTTCTTTACTTAATTTTCTAAAACCTTTTAAATTTAAAATTAAATTAGCTACAAGTTTTTGCGGTTAAATAAATTGGCCCCGTTTTTCTTTATACTCCCGCTCTGTGACTAATTTATTACTTCATTATTTTTAAAAAAAAGGCTGAAGCTAATAAAGGTTGGTAAATTTTAAAATTTATTTAAAATTGATTTTTTTATTTTAATTTAGAATTAAAATTATTTTAGATACAAAATCTATTGAAAATTTAAATTTTAAATTCAAATAAAAAAAAGATTTTTCCTAAATTATCTCCCATTTATTTTCGATTTTTTTCTTATTGTTTATTAAAGTTCAAATCCCCATCTTAAATAAATATATCAATTAAGACTCAATCCACTTATCAATTTTAAGGGTAAGTAGGTCGCGCGCTTCCAAGTGTTCCCAAAAATATTTATATAACAGAATTTCTTCTCTTATTTACAAGTCATTATTCCCTCAAAAAACTTGAAACTTCACTATCCTTCAATCAAAAAAAACATTATGTAAGGCCACTAAAGTGGGTGGAAGGAAGGAAAGAATAAGTAGAGATGCGGGAGAAGTTGATGATCATTGAAATTAAGCGCTGCCGGCGCCAAACTCTTTAGGGAAGAAATAAACTTATATTAAGTGATTAAAGAGAAAAACAATTAAAAAAATTAAATTTAAAGTAAAAATTGTTAAGAGTGTTTGAAAATAACTTCTTTTAGGATAGACTCATTCACTCTTATTTTAAAATTACAATTTTCCCAAAAATATTTTAAAATAATAAGTGGCAAAAAAATGGACGAAAATGATATTTAAAATTTACTAAAAAGCATTTAATAGAAGAGCCATTACGGGAAAGAAAAAGCTCCCTCTACAGCGCCCCTTTAACACTCACGCAGAAGTGGAGTGGATCTTGAATAAGTGAACGGGCATAAAAGTGGCTGTGTGGAGAATATATAAATTTTTGAATTGAAGGAGAGGAAAGGTGGAGGAGAGTGATTGAAGGGCCGCCTTTCTCTTCGTTGAGTGGATGATGGAAAATAATGGAAGAATAAAAAAAGAGAGTGGGTTGTTTAATGGAAAAGGTGGGTGGGGCTTAAAACAAGTTTCTATATAAATTGTCGTTTTTGATTGAAAAGAAGAAAAAGGAAGAGTGGAAGGGAAGAATGAAAAGATGAAAAAACGTGACGAATGGGCGGCACAAGAAAATTTTTGTGGGACAGTACATTTGTGTGATATTTGGAAAAGGATGTGGGGCAAATAGTCGGGAATAAATCTGACAAAAGAAAGGCCTGCGCGGATCTCTCAGATTCAATATAAATCCATTACTATAGCTATCCGATCCTTTAGTCATTTACCAATTTTTATGTTTGCTGAGAGGAGAATTTAGATAGGTAAGAAAAATTTAGACAAATTAAACAAATAAATTTGTCTATCATTTTAATGAATTTTGAATTAAATTAAATAGTTCGGATTAACAAATTACGTAATAATCAAACGATCTATACAACGTGTAATATTATTTTATATGTTAATTTGGAAGATATTTTTTAAGCGGTCAAGAAAAGTCAGAGCCAATACCGAAAAGTCCAAAGAAAAGTGTTGATTCGTCATTGAAGAAGAGAGTCATGGACAGCTCTAAAATTATTAGAAAATTTTATAATATTTTCTGATCAGTTTAACTAAATCAAAAACTATCATGTAACCTAGTTTTTAAAATATAACTGAATTATAGGAGACCGTCAAATAACGATGCCTCGGGTAAAACAGATTCATTAGTTGACTAATTTTCCTAAAAATTTTTAATTTTACTTACAATTACTCAATTTCGATATTAATATTTTTATTTAAAATTTTAACTTAATTATTGAAATAATTCATGTATAGAGCAGCTGTGAATTTAAAATCATAACTACTATACAGTATATCTACTTTTTAACCTTAAATTCTCTTCCTTCTTTTTTAATCATATTATTTTTAAGATTATTCATGGCAATTGCCTTCCTCCTTTTTTAATCCTTTTACTTTTAGAATTTATTTTTCATTTATTTTTCCTTTTTTTTTCAAAATATACTCACAAAATCATAATTTTGTAGGCCTTCCTTTATTTATTTGAATCAAAAATGATATTAAAGAAGGGGGGGGGGGTTAAATTTGGAATATGGTTGGCCAAAAAATCAAATTTAAAAATCCTAGACACCTACACACACATCACTTTACTTCCCTACAAAAAATTAGACAATGAATAAATTTTTGAGAATTTTGGAATGACACTTCAGGCAGAAGTTTTTTCTATTTAATCTCTTCAGAAATTTCTTCCTATCAAAACTGCATTAAAAATTAATTTTGAAATTTATTTTATTATTTACTGTCCATTCTCTCCTCATTGCTCTCGCTTAATTGCAAAAAATAAAATGGGGAAAAATCTTCTACACAAAAATAGTATGTCGGCACTTAGGCCTAAAAAAGCTCTTATATTTTTCTATTCACTTTCAAGTATTATATATACCCCTCCTTTCTGTCCATCTTCAAAATCTCGCTTTAACATGCACATCTGCCTCAGTACTTACAATGAATCCATGATTTTGGTAATAAACAAAAAAAAACTAAAAAAGGAACCTTATAGCCACAAAAAATTATTTTTTACAAAAACTATTATTTTCTAGAGAAAATGTTGAATGACTTGATAACCTTAAAACTGATAATCTGGACCAGGGTTGCCGCCCGAAACCCGAAACCCGATACCCGAAACCCGAAACCCGGCCTTTTTTTGTACCCGAAACCCGATACCCGAATTGAAAATTTTCCAACCCGAAACCCGAAACCCGTACCCGATATTTTTTCCAACCCGAAACCCGTGACCCGAAATTGGTTAAAACCCGAAATTTATACCCGAAAACTTAGCCTTACCCGATTTTTTAGAAAAAATTATAGAAAGAAAAAAGAAGGGAAAGTGAAAGAAATATTTATAATTTCTTCCATATTTCATTATGTTAATTGGTGGTTGAATGGGTAGGCGACTGTCTTGATATTTTCATAGGGGATGGTTCGAGTCTAGGGATGGAAATAAGGATAAAAAAATTTTTTTCTATTCAAAAATAAGTGTTTTTAAACTTTGATTTTCATTTTAGAATTTAACTTTATTTTTTTTAATATTTTAAGCTTGAAAAAGTATTTGCAAAATTTTCGCCTGCGGCGCATAAAATTAAGAGTTCTGGCTTCATGACCAACTAATCTTCAATAAAATTTTTTGCCTGCGGTTCTGACAATTGAATTACAATATTCTCAAAATTTTCGCCTCCGGCGGTGAAAATGGAAGAAATCTGGCTTAAGGATCATCCAAAATTCTCCAAATTTTCGCCTGCGGCGCGAAAAATAGAAGAAATTTGGCTTCTTGATCTTCCAAAATTCTCAAAATTTCCGCCTGCGGCGCTGAAAACGGGAGAAATTTGGAGGCTTTAATTGAGATAAAGCGGAGGGATATTAGTATATAGTGGGATTTTATCGAGGTGGGATTTTACCATGATATTCCTCTTAATCCCCAAATCCCACAATGTCTCTTTCTTTAATCTCTTCAAATTTGCCTCTCTCTATATCACCCAAAGTCCTATTATGCGACATAGCTTGTCTCCTTACAATTTAGTTCACCAATACACTAACACCCGAAAATAACCCGAATTTTTCGCCAAACCCGAAACCCGTACCCGATATTTTTGCCAACCCGAAACCCGTGACCCGAAATGAAAACGCTCCAACCCGATACCCGAAACCCGTACCCGAAAATTTTTTGTACCCGCGGCAACCCTGATCTGGACTAATAAACTATCTAATAAATTTATTCATTGTTACTAATGATGACAGGACATTTTCATTAGACATAATTGGACAATGATAATGGACGTTTACTATATTCAATTCTTGATTGTTTTTTGTCTAATAATCAGTTGAATTATTGCTATAATAAATAATTGCCTTAAGGCATTATTATAGATAATGGATATTTTATAGATGAACAATTTACATATTAAGAATTTAATAACAAATTTACCGTATTTACTCGATTAATTCCCCTGGTGAATTATTTTTTAACCCATCCGTGGCACGGAAAATTATTCAAGGGAGAGGAATTATTGTTTCAACTCATCCGTAGGAGGGGAATTATTCGAGAGAGGGGAATTATTCAAGGGAGGGGAATTAATCGAGTAAATACGGTAACTCAATTACGAATGTTTTCTGTCATAAATGACAGTAATATTTAGTGACTACTAAATAGAGTAATAAGCGAGTGCTTTAATTTTAGATTTTGATACCTTTTTATTCTATTTTTTCCATAAAATCAAAAAAGAAAAACAAATTTTAGACAAATAAATCTGTGGGAATTTTTGTTAAAGAATTTTGCCGATAATCGGAAAATGCTTTTATATATCCTATAATCTATCACTACTACAATAATATATTTAAAAAACTTTCCTTTTATTTTTCACACTTCCGGCGTGTGAATGGTTTTGTAGTTTTTTGGACAATGAATGATTGCCCTAAGGCATTATTATGGATAATGGATATTTTTTAGATGTTTGCCGACTAATTTAAAAAAGATATACCTATTAATATATTGTGGGATTTTAAATATAGAAAGAGAAGGAAAAAAATAATTAATAAATATTTGGAAAAGTGATGGAAAAAAATTAATAAATGTAAATTTTAAAGATGATTTTAGAAAATGCTTATGAGCGAGCTTACTCACTAAGCGTAACTAAAATTCCGATAAATTTGAATTAAACAATCATCTAGAATTCAAAAATCTTAAATTCACTTGATATAATTTCCAAAGTCTAATTTGTGATTTTCTTTTTTAGAAGAAGAATTGATTTTAATCTATGCAAAAATCGAAAATAAAAAAATGACATTAATAATAAAAAATAATTAAAAATAACTAATAAACTGCCTATATTTTTCTTTTATTAGAATATTTTTTTAAATTTGTAGCTATTAAATTCGAAAATATATTGGATTTTGTAAAAATATTGTAAAAATTATATTAAAAAAATATAAAAATTGATAGTAAAAATTTATGATTAACTGGTAAAAAATCAAACACAAATTCTAATTAAAAAATTAAAAAAAAAACTATTGATTAAAGACAGAAATTAGGTAGTTGAGAATATCTCAAATTTATAATGCTTGACAAAATTTTTAAATCAGTTAACTTTTGTGTAACTACAAAATTAATAATTAAAAATAAATTTAAAAAATATTGGAAATATTTTTTTAATTATTAAAATTAGTTTAATGTAAACAATATTTTAATGAAGATATGCACATTTAAATTATTTTTAGTTAAAATAAGATTTAACTATTTTAATTATATTAGAGAATTTTAAGAATATTTTAAAGAGAATTAAAGTCATTTTTAAATTTTTTGTTTTATTTTTAAATCAGAAATTTAAATTATTTTAAATTTACCTATTTTTAAAATTTAGAAGAAAATTAAAATAAAAAAATAAAAAATTTTTAAATTTAATAAAAAAGCAACCTAATGTAAGTAAAGCTATAGAATTATTCTTAAAATTTCACATAGAATTTTTCTTTTTTAACATCATATATTTTTTAATTAAAATTAAAAAAGACATTTTCTTACCAAAAGCCGCTATAAGCAACTCTGTCGATGTATTCTTCATTTCATTTTTATCATCAGAATCAGACAAATCATTATTTAATTCAATTAATTCTTCTTCCCCCTCTTCAGAATTAATTTTTTCTTCATTATTTTTATTTTTTTTTTCATTTTTTTCTTCATTTTTATTCAATTTTCCTTCTTTTTCTTCCTCTAAATTTTTATTTTCAATTAAATTAGAAACTAAAAATGAGGAAGAATTTTCTTTAATTAATGTTGTTTTTAATGGTTTATTTATTTTATTATTATTAATTATGTTGTTAATACTTTTATAATATTTTTTACGAGAAAAATGGGAGGAATGTTTATTATTTATGTTGCTTGTTTTTGTTGAATTCATTTGGAATTTATTCAAATTTATTTAAAAATCTAAATTTTTGTTAAACAGTCTTAATTATTAGTAAATACCGTATTTTCTCTAAAATAGGCCCCCCCTCCAAAATAAGCCCCCCTCTAAAATAAGCCCCCTCTAGAGGTCGATCGAAAAAAATAAGCCCCGGGGTTTATTTTAGAGAAAATACGGTATGTATTGCTATGAGTACATTTTTTAGATTTTCACAGAATTCCTGCAAATTTGAATTTTTTTTTAAATTATAACACAAAGTAATATTAATTTTAATATTTTCGATTGGAAAATTTTTTTATTCCTAAAGAATTAAAATTTTGCGAGATTTTCTCGCTATCGTTCTTCAGGTTCAGTCTTTTGTCCAGGTATGAACATTATAATGTTTGTAAAATGAGAAATTAAAACAAAATTATGTAATTAAGAATTTATCTTCAGTCTTTATTTATTGTTGACTTAATCATGAACATTACAATTTAGAGATTACACAAAAAGTCAGACCGATAAGAAACACAACTTTACTACCTTTATGCAATGGAATCTAGTAATAATAATACGTCATTAATACGTAACTTAATAATAATTAGTAACTTAATAACTCAATAATACATACGTAACTCTAATACGTCAACTTGGGCCCGAATTGAGCAACGGGATTTTTTAGTTTTTAATAGAGACTTCCAGACCAAAAAGTTTAAAACAGCCGAAAACCCCCAAGGTAAACTTGAGTTATGATCAAGTCTTGGACTTCTATAGTTTTTAATATCTAAAGTATTGGGTTTTCTTTGGATCTTGCTCACTGTCTGGTCCAGCTACGAAACAATTTTTCAAAAAAAACCAGAGGTCTAGTTTAGGCCTTATCAATTTTTTAACATTTAATAAAGCTGTTGAGTAATAATATATAACTAAATTAATTTATGAAAATAAAGCAGTAAAAGAATTCTTTCGAGAGTTTGATCAAGCCAAGAGTGAATTGACAAGCAAATAAAAATAAACAAAAAAATTATAAGAAGCGCCAGTTGAACATAATAAAAAATATAAAATTTAAAGGATCTACTAGTGAGCAATTGAGAATTGAGTGGCTTCTTGAAGCAAAGTGTTTTTACATTTAACATAGTACTTATTTTAATATAAATAATGAAAGGGTTGATGATGATTTTGTTGTTTTTGCTTTTTTAAAAATAAATAAAAAATAAACTTTAAGTGAAGAGTGATAGTTTTATTGGCTATCAGGTACGGGTTTCGGGTATCGGGTACAAAAAAGGCCGGGTTTCGGGTTTCGGGCGGCAACCCTGTTGGCTATTTAAAAACAAAATTGGAAAGCAATATATTTTAACTCTTTTGGATAGGTAAGTGGTTCTTTAAATTAAGAAATAATTTTTTAAAATAATTTTATCGGTCACATCTAAAAATACAAAAAGGAAGATGTTTAAAGAGCTTCTCAGATTTTTATAAAAATTTCAAAATTAAGTACAACAAAAGTGAAACAAATTTTACAATATTAAATCAGTACAAAGTTATTTAGCTCGGAAATGGAGCAGAAGTGTGCGAAATTCCGACTTACAAACTTTTTAACTTTCCTTTTGCAAAATTTGTCATTATCCCGACTCACCTCAGCTTTAATTAAAGATGGAATTTGTGATGATTCAAAAATGAAATAAAAAAAGAATTCAAATTTTAATTTAACTTTTTCGTTAAATCACTAAAATAATACTAAAATAGTTAAAATATAAGTTATATATACTAACAAATTTAGAACTAAATAGGTAATAATCTTCCAGCTGACCATTAATGAAGGAACAATTATATATTTTGGTCACCACATTTTTATGTTGCCTAAAAGATGATGACTGGCTTTTTCTTCTTCATCAGCCCCCTTTATTCTCCTCATATATTAACTTCAATACTTTTCCTCTTCCACTTCTTCCTCTTCCTCTTATTAGCCTTCCGCCTTCCTTTATGTTCTTCAAAATTTCTCCAAAATAACACAAGCACGCACACCCGAAAGCGAAATTTGGCCGTTTTGGAGTGTGCCCCTTCTCGATGACTTTATGCGTGGTGGCAAAGGAAAGTGGTTGGTATATACACTTGAAATAAGCTAAAATGCTTGAAAAGTTGACGAGGACATTTAGTAAAGGATGCGGGGAAAACAATCCAAATGAATAGGCCCTTTGATTGTAGATGAAGCTATGAATGTGTTGTTTTGTTGTTTTTGAGGAAAGTTAAGATATAAGTGAGAAAATATTCAAAAATGGGAGATAAAATGAGTGTAAATATTAAATGAATGGGAAAAGATGTGGAATTTATAATTACGATTTTATAGATTATAAGCTTTGATATGATAATTTAAATGAAGTGTAAATAAACAAAGGATGGGTTAATAAAATATTTACATGTAAATATGAAGTAAAGGTGAATCTTTGTGATAAGGCTTTTTCAAACTGTGCGATATGGTTTATGTTAATCTCGGGATAATCGGATTCATCAAAAGACGCCTATATGTATATGTAATTAAGCCTGCACATGGCTATCTTTTCTGTCGAGCTATTAATCTAAAACCCTTGAGTGTACCTATAAAAGTTTCTCTGCCTTATAAAAGTTTATTCTTAAGAGGCTAGGCTTTTTATCGAGGTGTTTACAAATATTTAAAAATATTTTGCTTAGTCTTAAACTTAAATTTATTCTGAAATGAAATTGATGACACAGATAAAGCAATCTTCTCCTAATTCTTTTACTTCAATCCACCTATTCCCGCCCATATCTTTTCTAACAAACACTCACAAATTTACTCTTTTTTTTACTTTTTTGGTCCGCTGGTTCGTATTTAGCTATTGTCGGTTGTAGACTTTGCTGATTGGTGGCCAAGCAGCCCTTCTGGATTTGAAAAGCCAAAACCTTTTTCCTTTCATTTATACACCAATTTTCCTCATTTTCCACTAGTATTCAATTCTTTACTCAAAAACCTTCAGCAATCATCCAATATTGGGTGCCAAATTGGCCGTGCATAAATCCTTTCCTTTTTCTACCCGGCTGGTGCTAATAAGCAGTAAAACAGTCATCGTCTTTCTCAATTGGATTAGTATTGGAAGAACCTTCTTTAAAGCTTCTATTATATATATTTCTTCCTATTATTTACAAATTCTTTACCACCTCTACTTTTGGGAAAGAAGGGTCATTTGGTTTTATGCTTGAAGGTTTCATGCTCATTAGTGGAGGAAATTTGTATATCTTGGATATATTTCTTTATATAAATGAGTATCAATTAATACAAATTCTTTACCACCTCTACTTTGGAAACCACCTCTACTACATTAGTATTTATTTGAATAGTTACAAATAATTATTATTAATCTCTAAAATATTTGTCATTACAAGAATATCTCTCTAAAGACCGTTAAATAAAAATCACCTATGTGCTTTAAAATCGGGTAATGTTAAATAAAATTAACACAAAAAGTTTCAATATGAACAACAATTTTTTATGCGTAAATTAAAAAAAAACAATAGAAAACTTTAAAAAAGTTATTTTAACAAAAGTATGGAAAATATTGCAAAAATGAGAACCACTAAAATACAAAGGATTATTATTACAAACACTTTAAACTTTTTATCAAAACTATTATTTTCTTTCTCCTCAATAGCCGCAAATTTCTCTTCAAAATTTTTAATAGTATGTGCGACAAAGCTACCATAGAAAGCTTTAGAATACGCCAAAGATTTAATTTGTTCTTGGATTTTGTCCTACAAATATAAAATTACTTTAATTTTGGGTTTTACTAAATTTTCTAAAAGGGAATCTGCCCCCGCAAGAAGATAGAACACTAATTTATTTAAATTGGCCCCTCACCCGAGTCCCGGATCCTATAACTTGTGAAAGGCTGGCCACTTCTTTATGCTTTTTTGATGGCAATGGATAAAGCATTAAATGCATTACAATAAAACTTGAACGACTAATAAAAAGTTATGGTCGATAAGGTGCCAAAAGATCAGTTTTTTTGAAAAATTTTAAATTATAACTTTTTTATCAATCAATCGATAATTTTGATTTTTTGAAATCATGTAGTCCATTAGATACTCTATCCAATGGTACCAAAAACATTAAAAACTATCAAACCCTTCTTGAGTTATAAGGCCCGAACTCAGTTGAGCCGAGACTGAGTTCAACTACTCCGTAAATCTTCAATACCTGTTCTTTTATCATTTTCTCAATTTCTTTTTGCATTTCTTGAATTTTAATTTCATTTTCTTTATTTTCTTTATTCTGTGAGGTAATAACAGCAATCAAATTAATACAGAACAACAAAATGATAACCCAATTAAATATATATTCTTTATTACTACAACAATTTTGTTGCAATATTGGTTTCGATTTTCGATTTAGTAACTGAAAAATTATTAAAAAAAAATTTTTTTTGGTTTTTAATCTTAAAATGTAAAAATTTAAAGCATTAATGTAGATTTAAATTTAATTTCAGAACTTACATCATCATCATATTCATCAAAATAACCCCATTTGGCCATATATTTTGGTGTTTTTAAATTCATTTTTATTTCTAAAAAATCTGTAAAATACTCAATTAAAAAATTATTTTAGAAATTATTTTTTAGAAAAATATAATAGGAAACAATAAATTAAAAGGAAGAGTAATTTTAAGATTTTATTAATGAAAGAGGAAGTATTTATAAATATTTTTCATGGTTGACCTATGTAGGACATGGGAAGTTCAAAAGAATTTTGTAATAAGGCAAATTAAATGTCAAAAATTCAAATAAAAGAATTGAATAAAAAAATATTTTTAAGGCATTTTATGAGTTAGGGCACATTACTAATAAATTATTTAAATTTTTTGTTGTATTGCACAGATTCAACCTTAGTAGGTATCTACACGCAAAGTATCGCTGTGTAAGACCATGTCCTCATTTTGCCCCTGCGGGATTGTGATATATTAATCCTGCAATTTCAGTTACTACTTTAAACGAATAATCAAAATAAAAAAACTATTAAATCCTATATATATATAAAAGAAACACAATAGAAAACAAATAATTAGCAAAACTAAGTATTGAATTTAAATTATAAAATATGTAGATTTCTTCCGATTTCGGCCTCAGATTGGGTATAGTATTTTTTGCGTTAATTTCGTCAAAAATAAATTACCTATTTATGTTTTTTTTTTTCTTTATCGAACACAAATAAATAAATGTGAAACAATAAAATAAAACTCCTGGATCCAAAAGGATCACTTATGGAGAGGTAACTTACAAGAAAAATCAAATACAATTTTACAGTTAAAAAATGTTAAATTTAGAAAAAAATATATATAAATGGACTCCACAGAAAAAAATATGTAAATTAAATAAATAAAGGCGAATATCGAAAAAAATATATATAGGTATAATTTAAGTAAAAAAATATTTGTCCCAAAACAAATTTTTCCTCTTTTTTTACAGATAAGTATGTTAAAAAAGAAAGTGAACATTTAGGCAAGGATTTTGTTTTTATTACACTCCATTAATCCATTACTCATAAATTAGGATCTTCTGTGATTAATATATTGTCTAAAAATTTTTTAAATTGAGGAATAGTACTAATCTTTTCAATTTCATTTTTTGGAAGTTTATTCCACCTATCTATGACTCTATGTGAAAAGAAATGGTTATTCTTAGTTTGTTTTTTAAATATTTGATATCTATGCAATCGCAGATTATTTCTATTTGGTTTAGAGAACATTTGTTCTGGTTTTATTTTATAGAAACCATTTATTATTTTGAAGGTTGTCATAAGATCTGTTCTTATGCGACGGATTTTAGTTGGAGGGAGTTTACATCTTTTTAGTCTTTCGGTATATCCTATTTTTTGGTATTTGAATTTATATCTTAAAATTTTCCTTGTAAAGCTTCGTTGTGGTCTTTCTAATTGCTTGTTAAGATATTCTAGTTTTGGGCTAAAACTTTCAGTGGAATACTCCATAATTGGCCTTACGTATGTTTTAAATGCCTTTACATAAGTATCTATTGGTAATGTTTTAGGTAATATTCTTAGAATATTATTTAGCCTTATAAATGAGGATTTAGTGATTTTTGCTACATGTTGGTCAAATTTAAGTTTGTTATCTATGTATATACCTAAGTCTCTTATGTTATTAACTTCTTCTATTTTGTCACCGTTAATCTCATAGTTATACTTAATTTTGTTGTATATTTTTAAAACCTTAACCTTTGAGATTGAGAAGTCCAGTCTATTATTTTTTGCCCAGCTATATGCACTGTTTATGGCTCCTTGGAGCTCTACACAATCTTTTTCTGTTTTAATTTCCGAATAGAGCTTAAAGTCATCTGCGTATAATTTTACTTTTATGTTTTTTGGGATATGTTTGGGTAAGTCATTTATATATATTAGGAACAGCAATGGTCCTAATACAGTCCCTTGGGGAACACCTGTTTTTGGCAGAAATGGTTCAGAGTAATGATCACCTATTTTTACGATATGAGATCGATTTGAGAGAAAATTTGCTATCCATCTAATTGTTAAGCTATCTATTCTTATTTCTTGTAATTTTCTTATAAGTATTTGATGATCTACCTTATCAAAGGCTTTCTCAAAGTCAAAATATATGACGTCCGTACCTATCTTCCTATCAAGTGAATTATACCAGTCTTGCATAGATGATAAAATTTGAAGTGTACAAGAGCTTTTAGGTAAAAATCCAAATTGCTCTTCAGCAATCAATTTATGTTTATTAAGGTGTTCTAATATGTTATTTGATATTATGCGCTCAAAAACTCTACAAGTCGGGGATGTTAATGCAATTGGTCTGTAATTTTTTGGGTCGTTTATTGAACACTTATTTTTGAATATCGGCAGAATGTGAGCTGTTTTCCATAATTCAGGGACTATTCCTGTTTTTAATGTATTTTCATATAAAATTGAGAGAGGAAGAGCTAAGGGGGTAGCACATTTTTTTAGAAAATATTGATTGATATTCTCAGGACTATGGGATAATTTATTTGGGAGTTTTTTCAGTAGTTTTTCTATTATATAAGGTTCGAAAATGATTTCTTCCTGATATCCATCCTCAACTTCGAAGCTTGCTTGTATATTGTTTTTACCTCCGCTAACTATTTCTTCAAAAATATTTTTAAATTTATTTGCTTTGTCTTTGTCTAATACTATGGGGTCGCCTTCCTCAGATTCGTTAAGTATGGGTATACCAGAGAATTTAAATCGATTTCTCTTCATTAATTTATGTATTTCCCCTATATGCCCAGATCCTATTTTTTTCGATAGATAATTATTTTTATATTTTTCTATTTGTAATTTACATTTAATTTCAAAATTTTTATAATTATCTTTACTAATTTCCCCTAATTTTAGCTTTTTCCATGCATCAGCTTTTTGTTTGATTATTTCCCTAATTTCTTTAGGATATTTCATAGGTGTTTTTTCACCAAACTTTTTAAATGGAATGAATTTTTGAATTGCTTGGGTTATTATGGAATTTAGTATTTCGGCCATTTCAGAGGGATTCTTGTTCTTAAATATATTGTACCAATCATATTGGGCTAAATACCAATTTATTAGTTTATATTTTCCTTTCTTAAATAATAGTACCTTTCTTTTTTCTTTAGAGTTTACTTTTTCGACCGGGAAAACTACTTCAAATACTATAGGTTTGTGGTCACTCAAAACCAAATCATCTATAATTTTGTATTTTTCTATTAATTGCTTATTTTGTAAAATAAGGTCTAGTATATGGGAAGTATTATACACGGTTGCCTCTTTTATTATTTGATTTAAATTTAGCTTATTTATGGTATTGTAGAAGTATAAGTTCTGATTATCTTTCGGAAGTGTAAACTCAAGCCAATTTATCTTTGGATAGTTTAAGTCCCCTAATATAATATTTGAGAGATCATTTTTGTATTTTTTCTTTATTAATCCCCAAAATTTTTTATCATCGACTAATTTTGTATTCGGAGGTCTATATACTAAATGGAATCTAATTCTTTTAAATTCAGAATAAATATCGAAGGTAAGTAGTTCGTGATTGTATTCGGATATTGAAAGTGTCGGAATATTAATAAGCTTTATTTCCTTTTTATAAACTACACCTACGCCCCCGCCTCTTTTTTTTAATCTATCTACTCTAAGAAAGTCATAACTATCAGAAATGAGAAGGGATTCGTTCGAAGTATTGTCATTTAGCCAGGTCTCACATAAGAAAGCTATATGAATATTATTTTTAATTAAATAATTTTCTAACTCAAATAATTTATTTGCGGTCTTTTCTGAATTAATGGAGCGTATATTTAGGAGTAAGCAATTTAAATTTTTTAATTTTCTGTTACTTTCATAAGTATTTTTCTGTGAGGTCCCTATATCCTAGTCAATGTTCACTTGCTTTTTAAAAAAAATTTTAAGGTTACGATAACAAGCGGTGCCTTTTCCATGTTTTTCATTAATTTCCTTGACCTGCTTTTTCAGGTAGTTTTGCAATTGTAGTTCGGGTGGAGTTAAGTCCCTTCTTGCGAAGGGGCTATATCCTCCTAAAGTTGGTTGATGTAGTGTTCGATATTGATTAATAAATGTTTGAGCAGCAGACGGCGTTGTAAATTTGACTTTAATTATGCGGTGATAATTGTTTTGTTTTTTGATTCCATGCCTTTTTACTTCAAAATTTTTGGGATCCTTAAAATTTTTGTTGTTTACTACTTCCTGAACATTTTTCTCTATATTCTTTATGTCTTCTTGTTCATTTTCCATTTCTGGAAATCTTTCTATAACAGCATAATAGCTCTTCTTTTCATAAAGTTCTTTCAGTTTTTCATCAAATTTTGGTTGTTGCAGCTGTTCAATTGTAGATATAGCTTGTCGGATCTTTGGTGGCAATAAATTGGGAGGGCACCCCCATTGGGATGTTGTTTGTTGTGGTTCTGTAGAAATTTTTTTGCTGAAATTCTGATTTGTTTGTTGAAATTGTTCAAATAATGTTTTTATTGTTGTTTCAATAATTGGTGTTAAAAGCTGTACAACATTAAAAGAGATTTGTTCGATTTGTGAAGCTGATAAAACCGGGGTTTTATCACTTTCACTATCCATACTAATCGATGATGAGCATGGTCTTTTTGCATTTCCCATGACGATTATTTTTGAATATTTAAAGAGGAATGAATATTTAAAGAGGAATGAATATTTAAAGAGGAATGAATATTTAAAGAACAAAATAAATTATTAAATTTGAAAATTCATTGGATGGGAGATTTTGTAATAAGGCAAATTAAATGTCAAAAATTCAAATAAAAGAATTAAATAAAAAAATATTTTTAAGGCATTTTATGAGTTAGGGCACATTACTAATAAATTATTTAAATTTTTTGTTGTATTGCACAGATTCAACCTTAGTAGGTATCTACACGCAAAGTATCGCTGTGTAAGACCATGTCCTCATTTTGCCCCTGCGGGATTGTGATATATTAATCCTGCAATTTCAGTTACTACTTTAAACGAATAATCAAAATAAAAAAACTATTAAATCCTATATATATATAAAAGAAACACAATAGAAAACAAATAATTAGCAAAACTAAGTATTGAATTTAAATTATAAAATATGTAGATTTCTTCCGATTTCGGCCTCAGATTGGGTATAGTATTTTTTGCGTTAATTTCGTCAAAAATAAATTACCTATTTATGAATAAAATAATTTTTAATAATTTCTCTATTCGAATCAACTCTATTGTCAAATTGGTGATAGGCTTATAATTACTTGACAGATTGTGTGTAAATAATTAAAAAATAATTTAACACAAAATTTCAATAAAAAAACAACTTTCTTTATCTTAAATTAAATAAAGAAAAACAATAGAAATCAGAAAATTAAAAAGAATTAATTATTAAATTTAAATTATGGAAGGTAAATGTCAAAATTTCTTTTCGCATTACAATCATCCAATAAAGCAAAAAAAGATTATTTTAAAAAATCATTAGAACCTGCTATCATAAAATAAAAATTAAAATAAATGAAAATAATTTTTAGAAAAAATATTAAATAAAATTAGCGTTTGTACAATAGATTCAAAAAAAAAGATTTTTTCCATAAATGGAAATTATATCCCTTAAAATTCATCTCCAAAATGCGTCATTAATTCAAAAATAAATTTAAAATAAATAAATTTATTAAAATTTCCATTTTTGTACCTTATTTAAATTTTATTTTAAATAATTTTTATTTGCAAAGCTTTTTTCTTTGGAATAGCTTCTTGTTGGCAATTTTTAAATTTAATTAATATAAATACACAAGAGTGAATAGATTAAAATAAATCAAAAATAAATTTTAAATAATTAATTTTTAAATAAAAAATATTTTTAAATGGCTTCTCAAAAAATTAATTTTATAATTATTGCTTTATTTAGCATTTTTGCTTTAATTGTTTCTGAAGAAAATATTCAAGTATTTTTTTAAATTTTGAATTAATTTTATTTAATTAAAAAAATAAAAAAATTATTTTTTAAAGAATTGTCAAAAATGCGCAGCAGATGTTTGTGGCCATCCTTGTAATGTAAGCGAGAGTGCCTGTAACAATTGCAAGACGATAGATTTGCCAAAAAGGTGTGGATGTTGCTTCCCGGCTGTTGATGAGGTATTTTAATTAAAAAGGCTCATTTTTAATTAAATAAACAACGTTGTAGAGAGAGAGAGGGTTCTGGGTCCTTTTGTTATAGAGGGTTCTGGGTCCTTTTGTTATAGATTTCGGTCTAATTTTACGCCTCTTTCTTGTCCAAGTAATTAATCCAATAATCTATTCTATTTCTAAATGTAAAATTGATAGTTTAAAAATATTTTTGTTAACTATTCAAAAATAATAATTTAAATTTAAAGACTTGTGAACAATGCAAACACCGAATCTGTGATTACCCATGTAGTTTGGGTGATTCTGATTGTAAAAATTGTCACAGAATTGATGTCCCCAAACTTTGCAAAACTTGTCCTGCCGTTAAGGAAGTAATTAGTATATTTTAAATATTTTTAAGTATGAGAATTTTGTGTTATTTCTAGTTAAATACTATAATAGGTATTTATTAGACGGTGATACTAAATTAATTAAAATATAAATTAATTACTTTTTAATTAATTTCAAGACTTGTGACGAATGTAAAAATCGAATTTGTTCTTACCCATGTAAGTCAAGTGAATCTGCTTGTGAGAATTGCCACAAAATTGATGTTCCTAAACAATGCGAATCTTGCTCATTTTACAACAGTGTAACTTTTTAATTAATTTAAAGAATTAATGATGATCAGGCTTGGGATTTTACCGGATAAATTTTTATAAATAAAATTATTTAAATATTAAATTAAAAATGCCCCCACATTCATGTATATTTAGATTAAACTCTCTTACATTAATAAGGATTTTAAATTTATTTATTCACTGAAAAGGACCTTAAAAAATTATATTAATAAGGATTTTACCGGATAAATTTGTATAAATAAAATTATTTTAGACTTGTTCTGATTGCGCAAAACGAGTCTGCGGCCATCCATGTTCAATTAATGATGATCAGGCTTGTAATAATTGTATAGAGCTTGATCTTCCCAAACTATGCGGAGATTGTTTCCCTGTTGGTTTTGAGGTAAATAATTAATTTTAATTAATTAATTAACAATTATTTTTATAGAATTTTTTATTATGCATGATACGTGTTTGTTCACCTCCTTGTCGAGCTAGCAAGGATGCTTGTAACAATTGTATCAATATTGATATTCCAAAGTTATGTAAATTTTGCCCGTAAGTCATTTAATTTTAATTGAAATTTTATAATTTTTTAAAAATATTTTTAGTCTTGAAATATGAGGAATACAAGATTTCAGCATGAATGGTGATGACTGGGAAATAAAATTATGGGGATAATTGGATATAAAATTAAAATTGGAAAGAAGAGAATTAATAAAAATAATCACAAATAAGTATCTTCTAAAATAACATTTTATTTTAATCTATTTTGGGTAAATATAAAAATTTTGGTAAATAAAACTTTTGGCAAGAGAATTGACTAGGACTCGAGCGAAACTCAAGAGCGCAATATTTTTCAAAAGAAATGAAAAGTTAAGACCAAGATTTATGGAATATGTCCTAATCAAAGTTCTTTTTTCCGGATCAACCAAATCTGGATCAAGCTATATTACTACAATCAAAGGTTTATCCGCATTTCATCCGACGAGGGTTCATTTTCGTTTATCTGTAACACAATATCCATGGGGTGTAGTAAAATTTTTTAATCTTCTGAAATTTTCACCGAAAACGCCAAACCGGCATGGCTAACAGCCCTAACGGTTATGATTTCTCTTAAAGATCATGGTTCGTAATAGTCTTAAAAATTAAAAATAAATTGTTAGCGAACATGGCTGCTCTATAAACTGCCATTAATCTTTTTACACAAATAATTTTTAGCTAAAAATAAAATTGAAAAATAAGCTGTGTATTTAATACTACAAAAAATTCAAATAATTTATTGCCTCAAAAAATTATCTCAAAAAATATTTATATATTTAATTCCCTTATTTAAAAATTTTTTGACATTTATTTTGCCTATAAAATACTTTTTCTCCAAATAAATACCCTCTCCTTTGTAAAGCTTAAAAATCACTATTCATTTTAATTTTCTTATTTTAATTTTTTAAAAAATAATTTTTATATTAATTTTTTAAATTTATTATTTTACAAATCTTTTAAAATTAAAATGAAAATAAAAACACCTAATCATTTTGATGAATGGGATTATTTTGATAGATTTGAGGAAGTAAGTTTTAATAAATTTAAAAATAAACCTATGGGGTTTCAATTTTGAGGGGCCTGTATCCAATCAAGTCAGACTTTGCCGATTTCTGTGTCATTCGACACAGCTCGAAGAGTTCTATAACATTTGACTGACTGATCACTTTTTTCCATATTTGCCAAAAAAAAATTGACTGGGGGAGGGGGGGGGGTAAATAAGTATCATGGACTGTGGATTTTTTAAAATAATAAAAATTGGGAATAAATTAAAATAAAAATTTTTTATAGTCAAATCAAAATTCGAAACCAATAAAAATAATTTTGGAGAAAAAGAGTTCGAGTTTTAAACTACATATAGTTTATTGGTGTGTTATTTTATTTATTTTTTATATGTCTGCTGTTTTGAATTACGAAAATGAGATTAAAACTAAAAGAATGGAAATAGAAATTGAGAGAATGACTAAAAAAGTTGCCTCACAGGATAATGAAAATAATGAAGAAAATGAAATTAAAATTCAAGAAATGGAAGAGAAAATTGACAAAATGGTTATGGAGCAGGTATTGGAAGTCTAATTTAAATTCTGTTTGGGCCTTCCCGAATCCTCCCTTTTCTAAAAATCATCTCAGCCAATCTTCTTTAAATTGAGTAAAAATCAAAATTAATTTTATAAATTTGTAGGCCAAACTTAATGAAAAAATTAAAACTTTGGAGGATGCAAAAACAGATTTGGGTAAATTAGTCGAGCAGGTGAAAAATTTAGAAGAAAAAATTGTGGGTATTGATGATAAGGAAAATAAAAGATTTGATGCCTTTTATGAGGTAATCGTTTATTTTTTTATTAAATATTTTAAATTTATTTTAAGGAGTCTCAAACAAATTTTAATAATCTTCAAAAGACTAATAGCGAGTATTCGAAAAGAATTGATATAATTGAGGATAAAATAATAAGCTCAGATTATTATTATAAGCTCCGATTACGTCTATATAAGGTTGATTTTTGTTTTTATTAACCTTATTTACTCGGTTAATTACCCTGGATAATTATTATTGCATCTTTTTACAACTTTTTGAATTTAGTAATAATTTTTATTTTTAAGAAAATAGATGAATATAATAAATATATGCTTGGCAAGTTTTTTTAAATTTAAATTCCATGAAAATAAATTATTTTTAAGAAAAATTCTGATGTTTTAATTTTAACAAAATACATACAAGAAACGTTTGAATTATTTTTAAAAAATATTCTTTTTTGATTTATTGGATGTATTTTTACATTTATTTTTCATAATTTTGTTCAAATTTCTGCTTTCTATTGTGTTTCTCTATTTAATTTATGAATAAAAAAGTTTTAACTTTTATGAAATGTTTTTTTTTCAATTATTTGATTTATCATTTAATAGGCTCTAAAGCTGGCAAAAATTTTTTTAATTTTAGTTTTATATCATTTGAAATTGAATACTACATACATATAACCCTTTCCATTTTTATAAATTAGAGATCAATTTGAAATATTTTTTGATAATTCAATAATTATTTTAATTTATTATCATTTTTAATTTAAGATAGAAAAAAATTAAAATTTTTACAAATAAAAGAAATAATAGGGATTTAAATAAAATTTAAAATTTCTTTGAATATACATCTATTCAAGACTTATTTTAATTTTAAATCCCATTTAATTCTATAAACATATTTTGCATATTTAAAGAATATTTTCTTAGAAAAATATTTTTATTAATAGGTACTTTACACTTTCCAATTTACTGAATTTATTTTTCTTAATTTGCTATTACATGTTGGGAAATGCATGTAAACGTTTACATGTGTATTCTAGGCCTGGTCATGGATATGGATAATATCCGAATACCCGCGGATATATCACGGATACAGACGGATATGTATAGTGGGTTTTTTTTAGTTGGAATGAATCAAAATAAAAATTTATATAAAAATATATAAAAATATAAATTCCATAATTTTTGCTAGCGGTGCTAACAAAATTTAATTAATTTTACAATGTAACAGAATTAATTTAATAAATTTAGTTTTATATTATTTTCAGTGAAAATTTTATAAAGTAAAAATTTTACTACACCCCATGGATAGTGTGTTACAGATGGACGAAAATGAACTCTCTTCGGCTGAAATGAAGATAAACCTTTGATTGTAGTAATATAACTTGATCCAGATTTGGTTGATCCAGAAAAAAGAAATTTGATTAGGACATGTTCCATAACTCTTGGTCCTAACACTTTTCATTTCTTTTGAAAAATATTGCGCTCCCTAGTTCATTTAGGCTATCATACGAATCAATTCTCTTGACAAAATGGTTTATTTACCAAAATTTTTATTTACCCAAAATAGATTTAAATATAATGTTATTTTAGAAAATAATTGTGTGTGATTATTTTTATTTATTTCTTTGAAATTTAATTTTATTTCCCAATTATCAATCATTCCCTTTCATCCCGAAATCTTGTATTCCTCATATTTCAAGGCTAAAAATATTTTTAAAAAATTATAAAATTTCAATTAAAATTAAATGACTTACGGGCAAAATTTACATAACTTTGGAATATCAATATTGATACAATTGTTACAAGCATCCTTGCTAGCTCGACAAGGAGGTGAACAAACACGTATCATGCATAATAAAAAATTCTATAAAAATAATTGTGTATAATTAATTAAAATTAATTATTTACCTCAAAACCGACAGGGAAACAATCTCCGCATAGTTTGGGAAGATCAAGCTCTATACAATTATTACAAGCCTGATCATCATTAATTGAACATGGGTGACCGCATACTCGTTTTGCGCAATCAGAACAAGTCTAAAATAATTTTATTTATACAAATTTATCCAGTAAAATCCTTATTAATTTAAGAGAGTTTAATAATAACTTGGGTAATTAACCCATATCTAATTATCTATTAGTGTATGGATGTGGACTCTTGGTATTCGCTTCATTTATTTATTTTTTGTGTGTTTTTATTTACATTTCTTGACTTTTATTTGTTCTTTTCTAATTTTTCTGAATTTTAGTGACCTTTTTTAAGGTCCTTTTCAGTGAATAAATAAATTTAAATTTAAAATCCTTATTAATTTAAGAGAGTTTAATCTAAATATACAAGAATGTGGGGGCATTATTTAATTTAATATTCAAAATATTTACACTGTTGTAAGATGGGCAAGATTCGCATTGTTTAGGAACATCAATTTTGTGACAATTCTCACAAGCTGATTCACTTGACTTACATGGATAAGCACAAATTCGATTTGTACATTCGTCACAAGTCTTGAAATTAATTAAAAAGTAATTAATTTATATTTTAATTAATTTAGTATCACCGTCTAATAAATACCTATTATAGTATTTAACTAGAAATAACACAAAATTCTCATACTTAAAAATATTTAAAATATACTAATTACTTCTTTAACGGCAGGACAAGTTTTGCAAAGTTTGGGGACATCAATTCTGTGACAATTTTTACAATCAGAATCACCCACACTACATGGGTAATCACAGATTCGGTGTTTGCATTGTTCACAAGTCTTTAAATTAAAATTATTTTTTAGATAATTAACAAAAATATTTTTAAAACTATTTAATATGTTATGTCCATGATTTAAGGAAATTTAATATTTATTTTTAAAATGTTGTTTTAAATAATTTAAATGTTTCCCCCACTTAATTTAAATTCTTCCCCAAACCATATTTGTAATCTAACCTTTCCGAACCTTATATTTAATTCCCTTTATGTTTTTAAATATTCTTCTTCCTAATGGCTTAATTTTAAATACATTCACATTTCTCTTCTTTGTCTACTCCGCTCCTAACTTTACAATATTTCCCTCAAAACATTATTTAAATTTATTCCCTTTATATTTCCTTATCAAAACTTCCCCAACCTAAAAAACCAACCTTAAAAATATTCAACTTCCTTAATTCCCCGCCCTTTATACTCATATAAATATCCATTTGTATTCACCACATTTACCTTCAATTGAACTTAAAAACTTAAAATAAATTAATTTATTTGTTGATAAATCTTCTGAATAAAAAGTGTTTTTTTTAAAGTCCTCAATTAGTTTGAGAGTAAAATAAATTTAAATTAAAGTAAGATAACTCGGATCTTACAAATATACAAGTAAAAATAGAATAGATTATTGGATCTATTAAATTAGCCCGGAATCTATAACAAAAGGGCTCAGAAGTAAACCATCCCTCTAAAACAAAGTTGTGTATTTAATTAAAGCTAATAATCAGCTTTTTTTAATTACTAGCTTCTTTGAATTAAATTACTTCATCAACAGCCGGGAAGCAACATCCACACCTTTTTGGCAAATCTATCGTCTTGCAATTGTTACAGGCACTCTCGCTTACATTACAAGGATGACCACAAACATCTGCTGCGCATTTTTGACAATTCTTTGAAAGATAATTTAGTTTTTAATACATATTTTTAAATTCAATTTTCAATCAAATAAAATTAATTTAAAAATTAAAATTTTAGAATTAAAAAAAAAAATACTTCAATATTTTCTTCTGATACAATTAAAGCAAAAATGCTAAATAAAGCAATAATTATAAAATTAATTTTTTGAGAAGCCATTTAAAAATATTTTTTATTTAAAAATTAATTATTTAAAATTTATTTTTGATTTATTTTAATATATTCACTCTTGTGTATTTATAATAATTAAATTTAAAAAATTGCCAACAAGAAGCTTTTCCAAAGAAAAAAGCTTTGCAAATAAAAATTATTTAAAATAAAATTTAAATAAGGTACATAAATGGATATTTTAATAAATTTATTTATTTTAAATTTATTTTTGAATTAATGACGCATTTTGGAGAAGAATTTTAAGGGATATAATTTCCTTTTATGGAAAAAATCTTTTTTTGAATCTATTGTACAAACTCTAATTTTATTTAATATTTTTTCTAAAAATTATTCTCAATTGATTTTAATTTCGAAGATTTATTTTTCTTCTATGAAAAACAGTTTGAATTACCGTATATTCTCTAATTGAGCGGCCTTCTCTAGTTGAACGGCCTTCGATATGTTATGCCTTATTGTCTGTATTTTCGATGAGAAAAAGATTAATCAAAATTTCTCAAATTTTTGCCTTCGATATGTTTATAAACTTGATTTAGAGATTTGCTTTAAAAAAGGTCAGGTTATTTAATTAAAGAAAATGTAAAATAAAAATTAGGAGGTTCCTTAGGCATTTTACAAAATTTTCGATTTTGGATATCTCTAATAATTTACTTAAAATAAATTCAAATATTTATTTTCTTGTTAGATTTTCGGAAAAAAATTTTTTTTGTCACTTTGCCTCGTTACATTTAAGGGTTGACATACTTTTTTTAAAAAAATATAGAGAAGGACGCTTATCTCCCAGCAAAAAATGTCTAGGTCACATTGATGTAAAATTTCCTTCTACATAAACTCAGAACTTACTCTCATATACCTCATTTACTTACATTCCCTTTTATTTTTTGAACATTTTTCAGAAAATTAAAAAAAATGAAAATCAGAACTTCAAAAGAATTGGAAGATTGGTCCTTTTCTGTTAACAATTCTGGCAATTCTGGTGATATTTCAATTAAAGCTGAAGAAGAATCGGATGCTACAATTGTATTAGATGATGATGAGGAAGTAGAATGTTTAAAAGAAGAAATTTTAGAGGAAGATGGTTTACAAAAAGAAAATGATTTAAAGGAAAATAATTGTAATTTAAAATGTAAAGTTAAAAGTGTTGAAGAGAGAATTAAAGTTTTGGAAGTAAGTAAATGGCTGTAGCTTAATATACCAGAGTTTTATTTTCGATACAAAATCCAAACCATTCGATTCGTTTTGATGAGCTGGTTCGAACGGTACCACTTCTTCCCGAGATATCTGTGGACTGAGATATATGTAGGCCCTCAAAAATCGAAAAATCATAGAGGGGACCATCTTCGAATCAATGTAATTTTAGTGTGATTAGACTCAGGCATCTCCAGAAAAGAGTGGTATCATTCGGCTCAGCTCATCGAGACGAATTGAATGGTATGTGTTTAGTATCGAAATTAAAACTCCTGTATACTAAACTATATCCAGGTAGAGCATACTGTATTTTAAATAAAGGCTTAATTAAATTTGTTTATAGGCTGATATGGAAAAGTCTGATTATTCTTTAGAATTAATTAAAACAAAAGTTGATTTGGTAAAGATTTTTAAAATTTTGTGAAATTTTAAAAATATTTTTAAGCAAGATCAAATGTTAAAACAAATCCTCTTTTTACAAAATAATTCACAAAAGAGAGGTTCTGAGCATAAATTGGCTATGCTAAAAATGGCTAATGAAAAGGCATTTTTATAGAAAAATTTTAAGAAAAAAATTTTTTTAAAGTCCAAATTAAATAAACAAAAAGAAATTTTGCAACAGTCAAAATTTTCTCTTAAAAATATTGTTGCTTTACAAAAAGAAACGATTGGAACTTTAGAGGAAAAAATTGGAATGGTTGATGATGAACGAAAACAGTTAACTGAACGATTAAATAAAGTGAAATTTTATTTTAAAAATAAAAAATAAATTTTTATAAGGCTGAAAAAGAGCTCAAAAATATGACAAACAAATTGGCAAACTTTTCCAATTTAAAAGCTGTGAGATTTATTTTTTACCATAAAAAATTATTTTTCTCGATAGAAATTTATTAAATTTGAAAATAAATGGGGATATATTGCCGAGCATTTTTTTGTTGATCAAAAGAAAATTATCCACAATAATAAGTTTGAAAGTAAAATTGGTAATGTTGCTATTAACGGGGGAAAGGTAGAATATTGTGCTTCAAATAGTGCTAGAGGTAATTTTTTTTTTATTTTTTGGCATACCTATTTATGTATTTCGAAAGCTTTTTTGACTCAGCTTCGAATTAGCATTTCATTTTATAAATTTTTCAACCTATATCAAAAACACGTCCGGAGATATAACGTAAAATATTTTAATGGAGCCAAGGGGGTTAATTATCCAAAGGGTTTCATTAAGTAGGCTTCTAAATGATAGGCTTTTATTAGCATATTTATAAAGAGTGTGGGGTCGTTAATAGTACTTGGCTATTTTTTAATTCTAATTTCCATAATAGAATCTACTATTTTTAAATTATAATTTAATTTTATAAGATAATTTAAATTTTTAACAGCAAACGTACCAAAAAATTTTACGGGATACCGTAAAAACTGTATTAATTACCCTGGGTAATTATTGTTTCGATCTCTCGCTGGAGGGGGTAATAAAAGCAGGTGGGGTAATTATTTGAGGGAGGGCAATTATTATTTCGACCTATAAATTCTTTATTTTATCATAGAGATATGAACAGTAATATACATACAATATGTTACCGAGTGTAGAGATAAATATTTAATTTTTACAGTTATTTTATATTCCCTTAATATATTCACATATTTTGCACCCCAAGATGGTGCAATAACACCAATGCTTCCATCCTGGGAAATATAAAGACGATGAGCATGTATACAACTTGATTTCTATTTAGGGAATATACTCTACATTCTCTAAATATCTTTTATATAATGTGCCTAAAAGTGGTGCCATACCAACAATAATTCCGTTTTGGGATATATAAAATCTCCTAGTCAATCGCAAATTATGGGTTAGAGGCTCCCCTCTTGACTCAAATCCCTCTTGACTCAAACAAATCTCCCGATATATTCCCCAAATCCTTTTAATCTCCCGATTCTTTTCTAACTATATTATCCTTAAAATTTATAACGATTTTTTAACAATTTCTTTTAATTAGTGTATGAAAAAATAGGGGGCAATTATTTGAGGGAGGGCAATTATTGTTTAGATCTCCCTCTACATGGGGTATTTAATACAGGTGGGGTAATTAATTCAGGGAGGGACATTAATACAGTTTTTACGGTATATCGTTTAGTTTAGCTTCCCACGACCCCGACGATTTTTTGACAAAATCCCCAACCCGAACCCCGAAGGCTCCTCGAAGGCTCGGGAAGTTAGTTTAGTCTAATCTAATATTTTTTTCACTATAGAATTGAATAATATGATACGCGTTTATGGCCAAAATAAATTTAATAAAGAAGCGGCAGACCCTCTTTTCGACTCAATTTTTTATTTTGAAATTGAATTTCAAAATATTGAAGAAGTTAATCAAAGAGGGGAAATGGCATTAATTGGAATTGACAGTAACAAATCAACAATACTTACTTTGTCTTGTTGTTGTTTATTGCCTGATAAAAATGTAAATATTTCTGTTTTGGGAAAACTTGAAAAAATTCGTTATCCAAATATGTATTGGAAAAGTGGAGATGTTTGTGGGGTTGGATTAGTTTATCAAAAAGAAGATAATGCTGATCAACGTCCTTATGCCTTCTTTACATTTAATGGAGAAATTTTTGGTAAATATATTTTTATAAAATCGGTCACTTAAAATAGACACTTGTTAAAAATAATTTTGGATAGTTTACTACAGACTTGCACACGGATACGGATATGGATACAAATAATATCAAAATGCCTGCGGATATCCGTCTGTATCCGCCGTAAATATCCGGATACGGATACCAAGGTCAGTATCCGTGTGCAAGTCTGGTTTACTATCTAATAACTGGAGATTAAAATATTTTTTGTATTTTTAAATTTGTTCTAAATCGTAGGTTTTCTTTGCTTCGTTTGTTCTTAGAAGCTACTATATTTAAATTCTTTAAAATCAGTATAATACCCCCCATATAATGTAATAATTTTACAAAATGCCTATTATGGGAAAATTACACTTTTTATATCTGACATGGACCGAATCCGGTTTTTATTCCGGACTACATGATCCAGAAAATCCGAATCTGGTCCGGGATTCACCCTAGATAAACCTAAAAATATTGTAATTAAAAGTGCATACTTTTTATAATTTTAGGTAGAACACTTTTCCTCGAAGAAAAGAGTGACAACTTTCGCCCATTTTTTGGTTTTCTTAATGGAACTGTTCAAACAAACTTTGGTGCTAATTTGTTATCAATGCCATTTCGATATGATGTTTCAAAACATATTATGCCTGAAGGATTTTACGAAGAAAAGGATTTTTCTTAAATTTTTTAATTAAATTGATTTTTTTTTTGTTTTTTTAAATTAAATTTGTAAATGTTTTTTAACACAATTTTCTTTTTTTTTTAATTTGTAAATAAAAAGTTAAATTAATGTTTGACAATTAATTTAAATTTCTAAAAATAATTTTGGGCGATATGTACCTTGAAATTTGAAAATGCCTAAGGAACCTCCTAATTTTTATTTTACATTTTCTTTAATTAAATAATCTGACCTTTTTAAAGCAAATCTCTAAATCAAGTTTATAAACGTCAATATTTAGTACATAGTGCAGATTAGAAACCCGAACAAAGATCTCTGTTATCGAGATCTCGATTTTCGTACGACCTAACCAGTCCCGATCAGACATGGGCGGAACGTTTCGTTTCGTTGTAACCCATGAAGATCTACTTCCTGTAGACCCACCATCACCCTCAATGTTGCATGACACTGAAGACATACAATCTTTTGATCAACACCAATTTTACTTTAATTTCTTTAGAAGTCAATCAGTGGATCTCTAGTTTAGATCTTTTCGAAATTCATTACATATGAGTAGCATGTAAATATTTTTATCTCAGCAATTGTCTCAATAAATCTAGAAATCCTTTATGTATTTAAAAATATTTTTGTGTTAATTTTGCATTTTTATTTTGCAGTTTTTTAATATTTTATGGACTTTATGTTTTCTCCTTTAATTTCTTTAAACAAATAAAATTATTTATTAAAGAGAGAGACATTTGATATATAAAATTTAAAATAATTTTATAACTCAAGATTAAAAGGAGAACGTTAAAAACCATCCAAGCACTATCATTCCTTTCTTTTTCTTATCATTTTCTTTTAAATGTTCGTAGATAAAAGATTATTGGGTACAAGAAAGTGATTGAAATGAGTAATTAATTAAATACAAAATTGATTAGGCGAGAATGGGTGCTTTTTAAGGACGAATTTTTATTTAAAATGTCTCCTTTTTGGGGGTAAAAATGTTAATTGGTACAAATATTTAACAAACAAAAAATTTAAACAAATTAATCATATTTAAAAAGAATTTTTCAATTTTGATTTTTTAATTATTACCTCTATAAAAATTTAAATTATAGTTGATTAAAAAATATATGTATTTCATATAAAAATTAACAAAAATGTCTGGACTTTATTTATTTAATTATTCCACTACCCCTTCAACAAAAACCCAATTAATTAATTTAAAGAAAAGACCCTCACTTATTGATAAATTACCAATTTTTACACGAGAAGATGTTAGGGCTAATGTTAATAGAAATTGGATTATTGTTGGCTCTTTAGTCTTTGATTTGACTGATTTTTTAAAAATACATCCTGGGGGAGATGAGGTAAATACTTATTCCGCAAATTGCAATCGCAACTCGCATTTTTTAAATCCGCAAACGCAATCCCAATCCGCAACTCGCAATTTCTTTTTAATTTTTTGAGATTTTGAGAAATTTTAAAGATCAAGAACTAAGATTTTTTCCATTTATTGTGAGAGAAATTCCAATTTTTTTTTAAAAATCCGCAAACGCAATCCGCAACTCGCAATTTCAAAAAACCCCGCATTTTACGCAATTCGCAATTGCGTGCAGCCCTGTTTGGAAGGAGTAATTTTAAATGGTAATGTTATAGAACTTTAAGCTACTTTTAAAGCAAACTATAGTGCAAGCTAACTATATTTTAAGCTAACTATAGTGCAATGGGATACTTTTCTATTAGTATATAATCAGGCAATTCAATTATTCAGATACTTCTTGAATTTATCGGAATGGATGCTACATCCGTTTTTGAAGATGTACACCCGAATAATGTGAGGGCATCTATTGTATTGCTAAAATATGTTATTGGAAGATTAAAAGAAGAAAATGAAAATAGGGAAATTAAAGAAGATTTTGAAAATATTAAAAATGAAAGGATAAATAGTAATGGTAATCAAAATTTTATTTACAGTAGATCTGATGTTGAGTTTTTAAATTAATTTTTAATGAATAAACTTTTTATGATCATACTGAAATATTTGTATATTTTGCCGATCTCGACTCTAAAACGAGTAAACAATCACTCTAAAATGAGTAATCAATCACTTATCTCATATTTTCATCACATTTATCATTATCATTTTTGGTGAAAGTTAAAAGTAGCTTAAAGTTCAAACAACGGTAAAAGAGGTAGAAATTGGTAAAGAGGTAAAAAAGTAGAATAAAAGCATTGGTACAAGAGGCTGTTTAAGGGTACAATATTTAAATTTGGGCCCAATTATTTTTTTTATTTCGATATTTAATACAAAAATAGTCATGGAAATGCTTTTTTTTCAATCTTCTTCAAATATCTTTTTTACTTTAATTTTTCTTCCGGCTTTATTTAAATGTTTAATTTCCAGAACGTCCAACCGGGTGTATGCTAGCAGTCCCGTAACGACGAACTGTTGTTTGAATTGTTGTGCGAATACGAATAACTGTTGATTGGGCTTTGGTAATTCCAAAATAACGAAAAACAGCACGTCTAAAAATTATAAATTAATTAAAATAAATTTAAATAATGTGACCGGAGGATTTGTTATACCATTAATTTTTTAATGAAAAAAATATTTACCGATATGGGGCAACAAGTAAAATTGTTCCTATTGGATTCAATGCTGAGATTAGAGTTACTGGGATGTCAGTAGCAACTGTGTACATAATAGAATGTCCGGTAATAAATACTGGGCCAAATACTTGAATAGTCCAACCAATAACTTCGAATGATGGAAGTAATGCCTTAATTATAAGATTTTTTTGTGATTCTCAACTTTAGCTTCTGGAGCTATACCCAGCAGTGACAACAATGCCAAGAGTTCTTTTGTATGTCATCTAAAAAATTACCTGGAAAAGAAGAGCGGCCGAAACTTGTTTGTTATGTTCTTTTAATTTTAAAACATTCATTTCTCTAATTGCCTTTTTAATTTTAAAGAAACAAATGCCAACTATTAAATAAAATCCGGGAAATAAGAAAAGCATAGCCGTAAGATGCATCAACCAGCGGTAGTTTCTCTTAATTTTTTAAAATTATAAATGCCGCACTGCGGATTCGTCCCACTCGGGTTCGCCCGGATCTCACAGTTTAATTTTCAAAATTAATCCGTGCATTTTCCTAAACAATATCTGTATAGTAACATAATCTATAAGGTATTTAACTTTATGTATTTGGACTCGGAAAAATTTAGGTGTGTTTCGTACTGTATTTTATTGGTATTATACTATTGCCGCCAATTTGCCGCACCCTGTACTATTTGATTTTTGGATTCTTAAAATATTACCGCATGAACAAAAGAAATAAATTCAATATCAGATATGCCTGATTCTTCAAAAATCTTTATTCGTATTTCATTCATTTTATAAAAAAGTTCTTCCCGTGGATAGTCAGCCCAAGTAATCAAAAATGCGTGTGTAAAAAATAAACATGTTTCGCCGATAATTAAAGGTAAAATAATTTTAGCAGAAAAAACTCCATTTCTACATAAAATAAAAAAGCGATAGACATACTGAGACATTGTAGTAAGTAAGAATATGAGCTAAAAATCATAAAAAATATTGCTTGGTTAAAACTTTTTCTTAATAAAATTTTTAAAATTTAATAACTTACGTAAAATTGAACCCAAATGAGATAAACAGCATAACGAATTGGTTGTGATGACTTTCGAAATAAACCATTCATTAACATAATGCGATAACCACTAGAGTTACAAGGAATCTGAAGTATATAGGTATATGGGTAAATTTATATTTTATTTGTACCATGTCCGATTTTATGTCCATATCCCGAAATATAACTTTAGTTACGGACTCTTAGTTAAGGATATCCAAAAATTTGCAAGACCCAGCACCTACATATGACAAATATCATAAAACATTAACTAATTAAACGAGAAATTTGTTTCCTTTTGGTTTAGGTAGAAAAGGATCCGAGTCTTTTCCATTCCTCCGGTTCAAAATACACATTTTCTGATAAAAATTTCCAGCCCAAGGATATCTGACTTTATATTTTAAAATTATATTTAAAAAATTTTTAAAGAATTTATTTCATTTATTTTTAGGAACATTTAAAACTTAATAAATCGTCCTATGAACGTCTTAAATATTTAAATTGTCCAAACTGTATAATATATGACTTTTCTCAACATTTTTGTAATTCTACAACCGATATTTGTAAAGCTTATGATGAAGAGACTAAATTAGTTTTTTTCTTTGATAATAACCATTTGAGTTATTTTGGAAGTAGAATTATAGAACCTTATCTACAAACATTTCTAACATTAGAAGTAGAGTTCAGCGGGACCGGGATCCCGGTCGGGATCGGGCGGGATTATCCCGGGTTTTTCGAATCCCGATCCCGATTTTTCTGATCCCGGTCCCGAAATAAATATCCCGATCCCGATCCCGGCCAATCTCAATCCCGAGCCGGGATTCGGGATCGGGATGGCATCAGATCCCGGTGCAAATCCCGACTTTATAAATTGACTAGAAGTCTGTGAAATAAAGTTAACAGAAGAGGGGATATATTACTTAATCCCTCAATCTCAGTTCTTAATCGTCCAAATTTGAACGTAACGCACTTAATCGTGAAGACCTCAACGTTTAGACTTGAATGCCCTTGGTCTTCCAAAATTAAAAAATATTGCCTGCGGCGCTTAAAAGGGGTGAAATCTGGCACCTTGGCCTTCCAAATTTCTCAAAATTTTTGCCTGCGGCGCTTAAAATGCAAGAGCCCAAGCCCATTTATTCCCCCCTCCCCCATTACCTTATCCCTCCTTAATCAATGAACTGGAAAGTAAATCATGCGTCTATGTATATACTATATATATAAATATATACTCAATATTTCAGCACCGCAGTGGAAATTTTAGAATTATAATGAGTCGTATGTGAAGAAAATAAAAATTTTAAAAATAAAAAAAAATTTTTTTAGTAAATCCCGATCCCGATTTTTCAATCCCGGTCCCGATTCGGGATCGGGACCGGGATCGGGATCTCCAGTCCAAATCCCGATTTCGGCCGATCCGATCCCGTGTCGGGATGCGGGATCGGGATCACCATTCCTAAATCCCGATCCCGGGTTTTTCTCTAAATCCCGATACCGCTGAACTCTAATTAGAAGGAAGGAAGATTTAATAAAAAATACAAAATTTTAAAAATGTTTTCATATAAAGTGTGTATAACATTATTATAACGGTATCTATATTTTAGGTCATATCTCGAGGTTTTCCAAATGAATTTGTCTGAATTTTAAATATGTGATAAAATACCAATTTATCGAAGTTGAAATTTTTTATCAATTTTTTTCGAAATTTGAGTGTAACATTAATGACAGTCGAGTTTCTTTTAAATTTTTTGCTGAAGTTTATTCAAAAAAATTTGTTTTATTATGCTAAAGGCCCAACTAAACGATCATAAAAAGTGATAATTTATAGCTTATAAGGATACTGGAAAAACCTCCTTTTTAGAGTGGCCGGCTCACTCACCAGCTCCAAATCCAATTGAGATCTCTCAGGAGTGTTGGCGCGGTCAGTTTATGATAATTCAGGGAAATTCTCAAATGTAGAACAATTTAAAGAAGCAATCGAACATGAATGGATAATGATTTCATAGGATTTATTAGAAAATTTAGTAAATAGTATGAAAAATTGCTTAGTTGAGGTACTCAAAAATAAAGGAGGAGGGATGACTAGCATTGATTTATTAATTGCAAAAATCTTAGATTTACTTAGAGTTTTTAATTTCTATATCAGTACTACTTTTTCAAGCAAAAACAAGGTTTCAAGCCTATCAAATTAACCAAAGTTGAATTAGAATAACTTAGCTAGCAATGCTTTCTTGCAATTTAAAATCAACAGATTATATCTAAAAACAAATCAAAATCCAGTACCAGAAAAAAGTACTATAAAAGCCGGATATATACTATATATACCTAATCATACCATTACAAAATTTTATCCGATCCTATCATCAAAAATAATCAGCAATGTCGTTTTCTATCTTCAACAAGAACAAATCGAACAAAAAGCAGACAATGTTAACAAACATCACGGCTCTCTCCATTGTTGTTCTACAATTACTTGGGCAGTTAAACATCACAGGAGCAAACTATGTTGGCCTTGGGAATCACATCCTGCGAGAAGGAAAGGTGACGCTTGCCGAAGGGTCGAGGGTTGTTAATAAAAAAGACATTGACCAGAACATGACGATTTCTGACGATGCTTGTGATATTGCTTTTGATAAGGAGGGGAATATGTGAGTGATAATTATCTATTATATTCCTTCCTCATCTTTACAGCCTTCTCCTCTACATGAATCAAGGGACGATAAAGGATAACGGTTGTACGGTGGATCTTCTAACCAATATTGTGGACGAGATTGTTTTAAATTCTGGTTTGAATAATAGTGCAGGGCTTGGTACTTGTTTGCGTGGAGATACCATCAACTCAAATGTGTAAGTTAAAGCTTTAAGCATTCAAGGTTGAATGCTAATTTAATTATTTTGTAGACTGCCATTTGCCTACAGTCTGACAAATGAGGAAGTCAAGAAATTTCACAACGGCCCGCTTTTTGATAATCAGTATTGCCCTAGTTGTTTTGAGAATTGTGTGAAAAAGACTGGTCTAGAAGTTAGATGGGAATATAATGATGTTCGAGGCATAGAATATGCTGTGTTTAAAGCAAATCCAAGTAAAATATCTGTGAGTAATTAACTCTATTAACTTGCTTATTCTAGTTGCCACAAAACTGATCTACTTTGATGGCAAAGAACTGGACATGAGTAAAACATATGTACAATGGAAATATAGTTTAATAATCAACCAAACATATCCTAAATTTCACATAAGATTTTCAAGAAAAGAGATAGACACGATGTTTACTAAACCATCTATCTGCATCGATAACCCCAATGAGAACATTCTTTCCCCCTCAACATGGGAAATTGTTGGTACGAGTCCAGAGCCTACAATGAATCGTTTGTTGGTTTTCCATCTTCTTCCACAAAAAGCATCGCGAAA
Organism: Meloidogyne incognita; assembly: GCA_036172945.1. Classification (NCBI taxonomy): domain Eukaryota; kingdom Metazoa; phylum Nematoda; class Chromadorea; order Rhabditida; family Meloidogynidae; genus Meloidogyne; species Meloidogyne incognita. The sequence goes on along the minus strand of JARQAC010000006.1, from coordinate 4,664,485 downwards.
GAGGATGTTGATGATAAATAAGGGTACTGGATTTCCGGAATATGTTGTGACAAAAGATCATCCAGAAGGGCCAAAATGCGATGAAATGTCGATCATATTTGTAAGTGAATAACCTTTTTTAATTTTATTCAATTGGTCTAACAGTCTGTGAAGAATTACAGCTTGCTGTTCACTCCAGTATCTCATACTACCACTTCGACAACAAAAGATCCAACAACCCCTACAATAACCTCCTCCAACATCAGAGACAATCAGGGACAAGAAACAACGAAGATTTCTACAATTAAACCTTCGTTCAAAGTTGGTCTTGGTGATCACATTCTTCAAGATGGAAAGGCGATACTTGCTAAGGGATCTGTGGTTGCCAAAAAAGAAGATGTTGAGCAGTACATGACGAGTTCTGCTGATGCTTGTGATGTTGATTTTGATGAGGGAAATATGTGAGTTATGATTTCTATTTAAAATTATATTTCGAATTGATTCACAGCGTTCTCCACTACAAAAGTCAAGGGACCACGAAGGATAAAGGTTGTACGGTGGATCTTCTAACCGATAGGAAGGACGAGATTGTTTTCTGGACTGGTATGTATAATCGAGGAGGGCTTTATGATTGTCTGAATGGAAGTGACATCAATTCAAATGTGTAAGTTTAAGCTTAAAGCAATAAAATAACCAATAATTTAACCGAAATTAAATATTTTTCTTTAATAAAATTATTTTGTAGACTGCCTTTTGCCTACAGTATGACAAATGAGGAAGTCAAGAAATTTCACAAGGGCCCGCTTTTTGCTAATAATTCATGCCATAGTTGTTTAGAGGGTTGTGTCAAAAAGACAGACTAGAAGTTAGTTGGGAATATGATGAAGATCAAGGCAAAAATAATGCTGTGATTTATATAAATCCAAGTAAATACCTGATTTCGATTAAATTGTACATAATCTATTTTAGTTGGTACGAAATTGCTTTACTATATTCGTAAAGAATGGAACTTAAGCAGTACAGAAGTTTACTTTAATCAAACACACATCAATCAAAAAGTTCCTAAATTCCATATCAAAGACTTAATGAGACACAGAAATTCTCAGCCATCTACTATCTGCATGAATAACCCCAAAGAAAACATTCTCTCGCCCTCAACATGGGAAATTGTTGGTACGAGTCCAGAGCCTACAATGAATCGTTTGTTGGTTTTCCATCTTCTTCCACAAAAAGCATCGCGAAAGAGAATATTGATGATAAATAAGGGTACTGGATTTCCGGAATATGTTGTGAGAAAAGAACACCCAGAAGGGCCAAAATGCGATGATATGAGGATCATATTTGTAAGCGATAAATTTATTTTTATTCAATTTATGAAATATTCTTTCTAGTCTAGAGATAACTACAAATTGTTAACTACAACATCTTCTATCACTTCAACGCCGAAACCAACTCAGGGTCCAATTAATAGAGAAGATACATCTACAACATCAACTTATACTAGCAAAAATGATAGAACAGTCTCACAGTCTAAGGAGACACCAGAAAAAACTAAAACTAAGGCAACTGCATCCTCTTTAACAACTGCAACTACAAAAGCTACAACAACAATAACTACTACGACCACCAAAGGCTCTTCAGGCTTTCTGTTTTTTGTTGTGATTATCGTTATTATTCTGGCTTTTATTGGGATTGGAATTGTAATCTACTTCGTCTTTGTGAAGGGCTTTGACACGGAGGAGAATGACGATGAGGAAGGTGGTGGGACTAAGGGAGATGTCACAGGAGAGGATCAAGAGAAGGAAGATATCATAGAAGAAAATGATAATGCCAGCGGGGAAGCACAAAAAATTGAAGATGAAGAAGTAAAAGAAGACAAGGATGATGTTAAAGGAGATGATCAAAAAAAGGAACATGTAACAGGAGAAGAAAAAAATGAAGATGCCAAAAAAGATGAACAAAAGAAGGAAGATGTCAAAGGAGAAGCCGCTGAAGACGATAATAAAGCAAAAGAGAAGACAGAGACGACTGCAAAGACGGTGGAGGATTCTGCACCAAAAGCTAAAGGCGAAACCAAAGAAGAACAGGGGAGTGCTGAGGATAAGAATAAAGAAGATGGAGAGAAGAATGAAGACAAGACTTAAAAAGATGATTTTGTAGATTTTTCCTAATGTTGTAGATTTTTCCTAATTGTTTCAATGGATAGTTTAAAAAAATTGTCCGCAAGGAGAATGCGCACTGCAAAACATTTTATTTTTAATAAATAACAAATTAAAAATTGCTAATGCCATCGAAATTTTGTACCTATATAAGGCAGGGAAATTATGGTTAAATCAACAACAAAAATAAAATCATAATTTCAAAAATATTTAAAATGGCCTCCCTAAAATTTTTTTTTGTTTTTTGGCTATTTCTTCAATTTTCTTGCTTGTTTCGTTAATGCCGGAATATACCATTGCTGAGGTAAGAAGAAGCTTGAAGGGATATAAAATCAGTTCCAAAAAACTTTGACACCCTCCAATTTTTCATATAAGGGACTTAATTACTTAGCAATTTTAGAATTTGTTTAATGTTATACACTGTATAGAAAGTCTAAAAATATTTATCAAAGAGTTTCTAAAATAGGGATGTTCAAAATAACCTATAAAACTTTGTTAAAAGTAACTTTCATACAGTTAACAGACAAATAAAAAATTTTTCTGTGAACTTATCTATCAATAAGTATACAAAATATAAAAACAATCAAGTCAAAAACTGTCATTTTGAAAGTTATAGAAATTGTTTTTAACAGAAACTGTGTGGATTTAATTTTAAATATAAACAAAAATTACTAAATTATTTTAAATTTAATTAAGGACTAAATTTTGTACTTATTTATAAATTTAAATAATTTAAAGAATTGTTTAAAAAATTAAATTATTAATCCTTTTCTTTATTTTTTAATAGCTAATAACAAGAATAAAAATTAAATTTCAAAAAAATTCTTTTAGAGTTGCCAGGATTGTTTCAACAATCTCTGTGGCCCTCCTTGCACAGCTAGCTGCTCTGCTTGTAAAAATTGTCAAGATATCAATTCCAAACCTCAATGTGAAACTCCCTGTCGCGGATTTAGTGGAACATTGGTTATTCCTCCTTGCGTGTAAATTATTATTTCAAAAAATTTCTTTTTAATTTTATATTTTCAATTTTAAGGGGTAAATAAATGGAAAGAATATGAACAAAGAAATAAAATAATATTTTTAATAAATTAATGAATGTATATGTAGTAATTTACATAATTATTTAATATTTTAAATAAAAATTATTAATAAAATAATTTTTTTATTAATTGGAAGAATTTTTTAAGTATCTCGAAAAACTTTTATTTATGGTTGCCGATTTTGAGTAATAACAATCTTAAAAAGGACGCAATTATGCCAAAAAGAAGACGTAAGCTTATTATTAGAAAAATGCTCAAACTTTTTCAAAATAAAAATTAAAATTTGATGAGCTCTCAGGATCATATTGTTTTATTCTGGGCAAGTTCGTTTGCTTTATTCTGGTCATTGTTTTATTCTGGTCAAATTTTGGGAATATTTCGGTACCAAAAATTTTCTTAGAGTGTTGGGAATAAAATAAAAAAAGAATTATCAATTTCCATTGACATTAAAAAAAGTTATGGCGAAAACAAAAGGGACGGAAATTTTGCCGCAATAAATAGTGTATTATAAAGGGCATTATTGCCCTTTTTATTTCACGTGAAGATTTAATTAAGACTTAAATTGCGCAATATTTATTTACTAAGCTCATGTAATGAAATAAAATAATGAAATTAGTCAAAGTGCTTTTCGGCTGGCTCTTTAAAATCCCCCATTAAATTCATTGAAAAATAAATTAATTTAAATTTGTCTAAAAAATGAATTATTTAATAATATTCTTTATTTTTTTTAATAATTATTTGTTAATCTTTTGTGTTTCAACTTGGATTAATCATAAAAGTAAGTAGAGCTCGACATCGGGTCGGACCCGGGACGTGTTTCTGCTATCTCGGAAATCGGGTGGTATGATAAAATCCGGTTTTTGTTGAATTTTGGAGTTTTAACCCGAAAAACAAGTTCGAAAACCCTGGGCCCGGGCCGGGTCTAATTTCGAATAAATCATATATTATATCCTTAAGTGATTAAGAGGGATACTTACGGGGGATAAATATGAAGTTGGAGGAATATCGGGGATATCAAGGGATTTAAGTGACTAAAGGGGATATCGGTAGATTTGAAGAGATATTTGTGCATTTGGGGGAATATTTGAGGATTTTGGAAGATTAAAGCGAATATTGCTGGACTTGGAGGAGTATTGAGAAATTTGAGAATTAAAAGGACTATCGATGGATTTGGGGGATTAAGAGAGATAAATGGGATCAAGTGTTTAAGAGAGGTCTGTGAGATTTTTTGAGAAATATCAATCTTGATTCTTATACGACACTTCCAGTAAGTACTATCTCTTATTATAAGGGGGGAATAATAATTATTTCAGAGATATTTCAATAATTTTATTTTTAACAGTCCAATCAACTCTTCCTAATTTAAAAAATAATTTTGGCGAGTTTCAATCGAAAATTCAACCAAAAAAACAACAAATTGGATTTAATCGGAAGATTGGAAATTGTAAATATTTTTTTAATTTTTGATTAATAATTAAAAAAATATATATATAATAATTATTTTTAGCCAATCTTTTATCAACAAATTCAAAAGGACGAGTTGGAAATGATTCCATAATATTAGCAAAAGCTCATAAAGACAAAAATGAATTTAATAGCGGATCTGAATCAGAACAGCCTTGTAATTTTAAATAAATTAAATTTATCTAAAATGTTTATTAGCTTATGACTTAATATTAAATTCAGCATTAAAAACATCCTTCTAAAAAATTTTTAAATTATCGAATATTGGGGAAACTAGAAAAACTGTAACTTTCTGAAAAACATTTTAATTTCAAATGCATGGCTGAAGAATTAGTTACCGTATTTTTCCTAATAGAGCGGCGCCTCCAGTTGAACGACCGTCTCCAATAGAGCGACCCTCTATATCAGGGATGGTTCGAATCGAGAAATAAGTCGAGTCGGATGTATAACCTTCGCATTAAATTAAAAATAAAATTAATGTTCATTTCTAAGTATACTATGTTGAAAAGGACGTAACTATCTTACTCGAAGCATTAGTTAACATTTGTAAAATATATCAATATAAAAATTTTGAGGAAATATATGAAGCTTCAAAGTATTTAATGAATAATATGATGGGGTCTATTTTATTAACATATATTAGTAAAAAAGAAATTAATATGAAAATACAGAGACAAATAATTCAATTGTGGTTCTTTTTTGATTATGAATTAAATAAACCAAAAGTTGAAGAAATTGATAGAATGAATGAAATTAAGTCGAGAATGTGTTTTTGGGCATTAAATGTTTATTTATTAAATTTATATGCATCTTTGGATAAAGAAAATATTCAAAATATTGAAGGTGTTCGAAATACGTTTTATGAATCAACAAAAATTGATGTAAAACGGTTATTAAGAGAACAATTAAAAGAGTTTTGTTTATTTTAAAGTTTAAAATAATTAAAATATAAGTATTACCGTATTTTCTCGATTAATTCCCCTGGGGAATTAATATTTCAACCTATACGTGGGATGGGGAATTATTCGAGTTTTGGCATTTAAACGTGCAGAAGGGTATTTGGGGTGGGGAATTATTTTTTCAACCCAACTCTAGCATGAGGAATTAATCGAGGGAGGGGAATTAATCGAGAAAATACGTTAAGTAGGGTTGCAAAAATATTTTTATATTAGTATTCATCAAATAAAATTTTTTGACTTTACTGTCAGATTAAATTAAGGGACGGGATCCCGCGCGGAATTTTGCGGGATCCCGTCCCGCACATTTTTTGATTTGCGGGAGTGCAGGATTTTGCGAGATTTATCCCGCGGGATCTCGTCCCGCAAAGGTTTTGAAAAAAATTCGGGATCCCGAAAACATGATTTCGCCGACCTCTAGTAATTACCCAAATTGTCACAATTTATTAAAGACTCTCTATTTAAATTAATTTATTAAAATTTTCAGTAAAACTTTAAATGAAAATGAAATAAAATACATAAAAGAAGGAGTTATTGGTGTTACAAAATATATATTAAAACAAATAACTAAACATAGTGATATTTTTATTGATGGTGGATGTTTTGAACATTTTGGAAAGGATTGTTTATAAGAAAATAATTGTTAAAAAGCCGATATTTTTGTTAATGTTTTAAAATTATTTTGAGTATTAATTTATTTCTTTGGTTAATTTACATTAGTGTAAATTAACCAAAATTTCGGCAACTTCCCCCAACAATGGGGGAAGTTGTTCCATGACTGGGAACATTATTCCGGCAACGGGGGAAGTTGTTCCAATCCCTTATGGTTATTGTTTGCTCTTGTCCAATTTACGTGTCAAATGAACAGAGGGGACGCCCGACAATAACCGATGAAATTCAGCATGATTAGTAGGGTTTCTGTTTTCGAATGGGCCGACGTTCGAGTTATTTTTTCAGGCCTGATTTTTATCGAACCGAGCCGTTCGTGTCTTTTTATTGGGCCGGACCGGACGAGTTTTTTTCGAGCCAAAAATCTATATTTGTTTTGTCATTTTCGTGCAAAAAAATTTTTTTGAGCAATTCTGTCCATTTTGTCAACCTTAAAAATTTCTAGTTTATTATTAATTATTTCCTGTAATTATAACTACATTTTATCTCTCCTTTAATTAACTTCTTTATCACGTCAAAACCACTTTATCAAACCAATTTTTTATTTATCCCTTCATTAATATATTCATTAAAATTATTTTCTTTTTTCTATTTCAATTTTCACGCACATCATCAGTTATATTTATTTAAATTTATCTTTTACCCAATATTCACCCTTCTCTTATTTTTAAGCCCTTTATGGAATACTCATAACGGTAGAATGCCTTTAGGCAGTAAAATAATAAAAATTTGAAAAATTTTGGAATAAAAAACAAATAAAAATTGCTGTTAAAAGGGGGGAGGGGGGAGGAAAAAGTTTATTTATTTTTATAAAACAAAAATAAATAGTCATCATTTTCATTAATAATATATACTTTTATTGCCCTTAAGCTGAATGAAACACTCGTGGGATTTTTTAAATAATGTAGTATTAAAGTTTTTGAAAGTAAAATAAATGTTAAAGCTTGCTAAAAAACTTTTATTATGGGAAATAAATATATGTATGTTTACATTTTAATTAATATTTTTCTTTTTTTTTCGAGCTAGAAAGAATTTTTTGATTTTTATTGTTAAAGTTAAAAGGGTTTCAGTGGAATGCTGTCGAAATTTCTTTAAATTTAAGTACTTAATTTGCCATCTTCCTGCCGATCCTCCCACATATATTCTCATGCCGACCCTCCAACATAAATTCATTCCACTTCCAATCTTAGAGAATCAGGGCAGGAGGATCTCTCAAATGATCTCTCATATACCGTATTGTCTCTAATATAAGCCCATGCCCTATTAGAAGCCCATTCAATGAGGGGTATTTTAAAATATAAGCCCAGGACTTCTATTGGAACATTTCAGTATATTTTGTTGCTTAATCATTTTTTATTTCAATTTTTGATCAAACAAAATTTACCGTCTAACAATCATATTTTTCCCATTAATTTTTATTATTTACCAAATATGTAAAACACGTAAATATTTTTAAACTATTTTAATTCTCTCACCACGTCAATTAAATAATAAAAAAAATTTATTAACAAACATCACTCTGACAATCAAACTATACTAAAATCTTAAGGGAATTAAAGAAACACTCCCTCTAGTTACTATTCCAAGAAAAACATTTTTTGAAATACCGGAAATTGTGTGGAATTGGAAAGAAAAAAATAATTTAGGGGTGTGTCTATAAAAATAATTTTTTTTTAATAATAAGAATTGAGGAAAAAAATATTTTTTAAAAGACAAACAATTTTTAAAGAAGCCTTTTATTATTTGCGCTTTTACTTTTTTTCTCACAAAAGTACTTTTAATAAATAAAATTTTAATTAAAATTATGAGACTTTGTTTGTGTCGTAATATAATTACATTTAAATTATAGACCAAACAATTAGAGATAGGACCGAGACAAAATCTCTAACACAAAAGTCTCATTCATCGAGACCTATATTTTTTAAATAGCTATCTAGATTCTCTAGTATGCCTTCTAGTTTTTCTTCAATTTTTCTTAAATCTTTTTTCTTCTAAAATTTTCTTTAATAATAATTGTAGCATTATATAATTTAAAATAAATTAACTAACACTTTTCTTTTAAATAATATGTCCTTTTATTTATTTACATTTTTTTGTTGAAGATATAATTTTCAAAAAATTGTTTGTCAACCTATTAAAGTCCTCAATTATCTCCATTTTTCAATTAAAATTTAAAAAATTCAAATAAACTAACCGACCAGAAATTAATTTCATCTTATTTACAGTTATAAGAAAATATACACAAATAATAAAAGCCTTCTAAAAACTATACCGTATTTACTCTAGTAATCCCCCAGTCTTTATTAATCCCCCAGTCTCTATTAATTCCCCACCCTGGGGATGGGTTGAAAAATAATCCCCCTCTTTCTACTCCACTCTATTAATTCCCCACCCTAGAGATGGATTGAAACAATAATCCCCCTGGGGAATTACCAGAGTAAATACGGTATATTAAATTCAAAATTTATTTTATTTAAAAAATTGCATAATTAGCGGAAAATATAAATAAAATATATCCATTTATTTTTTACTTCAATTTTTCAAAAACAGCTCATCTTCCATTACTCAAAGCTAATAAAAATTTTTTTATTATTTTCTCAATAATTTTTTTCCATTTCATTTATTTTTCTCAATTTTTTGCCAAATTTTCTAATAAAATTTTGGGAGGGGAAGGGGAATGTGGAGGGGGGGGGGGCCTAAAGGTTCGTTCCTATTTAAATAACTGAAAGACAAATCTTTTTTCCAAATTTAATATTTTTTGTAAATAATTTCAATCTAAAAGTAATTTCAAAATCTCTTATCAATTTACAAAAAATTTTGTAATTTTATTTAGAAATATTTTTTGCAATTATTATTTTTGTGTTCTTTGGTTTTAAATAATTTTTGTTTGTTTTTCATTAATTTTTAGCCTATTCAAGTTTTGCAAAGTACATTAACCTAAGGGCAAAAAATTGGAAAAATTCTAAAGCTAATATATAAATATATTAATCTAAACAAACAAACCCCCCCCCCTTCCACACAAAGCCCACAAAGATAAATCCCACGTACTCTCAATTTCTACAAAGTCATGTTACTCTTTTTAATAAAGGCATTGTTTATTTAATACCTGCCTTTATTTAATCCAAAAACCAAAAAATTCAAAAAAAATATTTATTTACCTGCAGAAAGATTGCAGAAAGAGACGCTTTGTAAAAAATACATTTCCGTTTCCTTTTAATTTCCATTCATTTTTAAATTTAAATTTCAAATTCTCATTTTATATTATACCACTCGTTGGATACAAATTTTATAGCCCCTAAGATTTTCCATAATTAAACAAAGTTCAAAAAATTTATTTTTAGGTAAACACTACTAATTATCTCTTCTAAATTTAAATTTCTTCAAAATTCCATTTCGTTCCACGTCATTTTCTAATTATCAAAAAATGCAGCAAACAGGCTCTTCCCTTATTTGCTTTTTATCCTTTTTGGCCGTATTTTTGAGTTATGCTAATTCACAAGAATTGGGGTCTGTCGCTGTTAATGACCCTTTACTTTTGGAGGAAATAATGCTACAGTAATTTTGTTTTTTAATTAAATTTAAGTACTTTTTTGAAGACAAATGCCAAAACGTGGATCTATGAAGAAGGCTGATGTTCGCGATTTTATTGGATCAATTAATAGTGCTTCACGGCTTCGATATGGCAAGAGAGCTATTTTAGAACCTGTGATAATAGCTTCCCCATATAAGTGAGGAAATAAATTATTTAAAATTTTTTCGAACCAAGATTCAAAATTCCGGTTTAAATTGTTCATTAAAGAAGTTTTGGGCGAATAATTCAATTTAATTTATCAAATAATAAATAGCTCTTTTTTGTGAATAAATTTGAGTACTTAAAAGCACTCTCGAATAGCTAAAATTATTCACCTTAAAAGAAGGAAAACAATTAATGTTCAAAATGTCATATACTGGGTAGAAAAGGTGCTGAGTCGAACGGTACCACTAATTTTTCCCGAAGATGCCTGTGAACCGAGCTATAGGGCTCGAAATGGTCAAAAACCATAGGAGGGAGTAAGCTCAATTTTGGGGTGAAAAATTCGATTTTGCAAATGATAGCTCATTCGAAAGAGCTCCTCGAGCTAGGTCGAATGACACTAAAATCAGTTCGAAATCTTGATTCTGAGACGAGATAAACAAGCTCAAAATGGTCAACGCCTATGGGGCGTAGGCGAGGAGCTTCTCCCTCCTATGGTTTTTGACCATTTCGAGCCCTATATCTCGGTCCTCAGGCATTTCCGGAAAAAAAGAGTGGTACCGTTCAACTCAGCACCTTTTTCTACCCTATATATGACATTCTGAACATTAATTTAGGGTGTTACGTCATAACGGAAAGTACCAAATCACATATAATTTGTTCCTATATGAACCGATATTTACATTATAATTTTTAAACCCAAAATCCTTTAAATTTTGGCAAACGTAAAAATATACTTTCCCCTCTAGATTACAACAAATTCTCGCTAAAAGAGCACCAAGCAGCTACGCGGAAGCTTTGCCTGCTGGACTGCTTGATCAACTTAATGGAGCTGAACGATTGAGATTTGGAAGAAAATAAAAATTAGAAGAGAAAAGTAAAAAAGGAAAAAGTGCAAGAAAGGCAATTGAACTCTTTTATTTTTTGACAAAAAATCCTTTTTTGACCCTCCAAATTAATGATCTCATTAAAATGTATTTTTAATTAAAATTGTATAGCTTTTATTTAAGCTACATATTAAATGTTTAATTTTTATTGAAAAAAATATTTTTTTATTTAAAAAATATATTAAAAAATAAAAAAAACACCTATGTAAATATAATGCTCTATAATTTAAATAATAATTTCTAGTGTTTTTACATAATAATAACTCTCCGTGTGGACTTTTAAAAGATGCAATAATTACATATTATTGTCAATTATTAGACAGACAAATTAAATTGAAAAAAAACTATGGATTCAAAATAAATTAAAATTTTAAAACTTGTTGTTTACCTTGTTGAAGTCAAAAAATAAAATTAAGAAAATTTAGGTGAGTCCCAGGAGTGATGTACACATCAGTAGAGATTGGCTCGATACGATATTTTTTCGATATTTTTCGATATTTGGTTTCGCCCAGCCCTGATTTGGAAGGATTATGGGATAGGTTTTTGAAGAAGAAATTCATTTTATTAGCGCCGTAGGCAAAATTTTTTCAATTTTTGGATGTTTAAGAGGCAGAATTGACCAAAAAGTCCCGGGACCGAGCTCTACTATTTATAATGAATTAAAAATATATTTCTTTATTCTTTTTTACTAAATATGTATATGTAAATCGACTAAAAATTAAATTAATTTTAAAATAAATTTAAAATAAAAATATTGAATTCTTTAACCATTATTTTTTAAATAAAATTAATCTTTTTCTAAACAATCCTTTCCAAAATGTTCAATACATCCACCATCAACAAAAATATCATTATGTTTAGTAAATTGTTTAAATATATATTTTGTAACACCAATAACCCCTTCTTTTATATATTTTATTTCATTTTCATTTAAAGTTCTACTGAAAATTTTAATAAAGTTAATTTATAAATATTTTGAATAAAAAGTTTTTAAATAAATTGTAACATTTTGGACCGTGTCTGTACAAAAGACCGGAACCTGTCTTTTAACTCCTTTTTGCCCGTTCCGGTTTTTTTGAACCTGTCTTTTGTACAAGAGCTTATTGGACAATTACTCTTTAATCTGACAGTAAAGACAAAAAAAAAGTTTTTTATTTGAAAAAAGTCTAATATGACATAATTTATTAACAAAAACAACTTTGGACCCTCTACTTTTAGCCCCCCCCCCCCCCCCCGCCTAATAATTTACCTAATTATTTTAAAGCATATAGTTATTTAATTCCTAAGGCTGTGCAGTAGGCGGCGTGGTGTAATGGCTAACACATCAGTCCGGTCTACTGAAGATGCTGGTAAACCATTTGCCCTAAAGGAGAGAAATAGCTATAGCCCAGCTGCTTTACTTTATTTTAAACTTTAAAATAAACAAAACTTTTTTAATTGTTCTCTTAATAAACGTTCACTATCAATAATTATTTGTTTGTGAATCATATCTCTAACAGTTTCAACTTTATCAATTCCATCCAAAAATAAGAAACAAGTTAAATTTACTAAATAAACATTAATTGCCCAAAAACACATTCTCGCCTTAATTTTATCCATTCTTTTAATTTTATCAATTTTTTGTTTAATTTCCTTTTCGTGATTTTTTATATTTAAATTATAATCAAAAAATAAAAATAATTGAATTATTTGTCTGTTTATTTTTTTATTAATTCCCTTTTTAGTTATATATTCGAACAAATCGTATCTATTTACTTCATCCATTAAATGATCTGAATCTTTATATATTTCCTCAAAATTTTTATATTTATCTAGTTCCCAAACATTAAATAATGCCTCACATAAGATAATTATATCATTTTTATTATACACTTAAATACAAAAATTTTAAATTTTCTTTAAATTTTAAGTAAATTTTCTATTATTGTTCGCGCGGTACCGCGGTACTAATGAAAGTTCCGGACCGGTAAGATTTCTGAATTTTCGTTACTCAATCGGTACCGGTATCGAAAAATCCATTTGCCGAACACTTTCCTATAGCTACTTTTTGTTTTTTTCAGTTCTGATATGTATGGAAATTAAAGAATTTAATTGAGAAATTTTGGTACTAGAGTCTTATCTCCCCACAAGTCCGCAAATGTTTGTCCGCAAACTTTTCTTCTTCTATTCCTTATTTCTCTTTGCTTCTCCTTTTTTTTCTCATAGAAAGATTAAAAAGGTACTATAGTACCGAAAATTTTTCAAAAATATACAAATTTATTTCTGGCCTGTTTCCTCAATATTTAATTATTTTAAAAAATTTATAGAGGGTAATTTAATTAGGTATATATTTCTTTATGTTTTTTAAGGCTGAATTTAATGTGAAGTCTTATTCAAATAAAAATTTTAGATAAATTTTCTTTAATTAAGATTACAAGGCTGTTCCGATTCAGATCCACTATCAAATTCATTTTTATCTTTATTAGCTTTTGGTATTATTATAGAATTATTTCCAAATTGTCTTTTCGGATTTGTTGATAAAATATTGGCTAAAAATATTTATATATATTTAAATTATTAATCGAAAAATTAAAAAATATTTACAATTTCCAATTTTCCGATTAAATCCAATTTGGTGTTTGCTTGGTTGAGTTTTCGATCGAGAGTCGCCAAAATTTGAGTTAAAATTGGAAAGAGTTGATTGGACTGTTAAAAATAAAATTATTAAAATATCTTTGAAATAATTCTCTCCTTTTTAAATAATTTATTGAAAAATCCTTCCCCTAATTATAAAGGAGAGATTCAATAAACAACACCCCATCTACAAAAAATCCTACGAAATGTGAACACAAAAAAGGAGAAAATTGGAGAAATTTGAATATTTTAGACAATTTAGATATTTAAAAATATTATAAATATTTAAATTACTTTTAGGGTTAATCCCAGTTAAAACACAAAATATAAACAAATAATTATTTAAAAAAATAAAGAATATTATTAAATAATTCATTTTTTTAGACAAATTTAAATTAATTTATTTTTCTATAAATGAATTTAGTGGGGGGATTTTAAAGAGCCCGCCGAAAAGCACTTTTGACTAATTTCGTTATTTTATTTCATTATGCTTAGTAAATAAATATTGCATAATGTCTTATCTATCTTCACGTGAAATAAAATAGACAATAATGCCCTTTATAAATACATCTTTTTAAATACTGTTTTTGTTTCCAAGTGATAAAATAAAAAGAATTGATCCAGAGAGCTCATCAAAGTTATAACTTTACAATATTAGCCTTAAGAATGGAGTGTAATAAATAGGAATGTATTCCATCACCAAAATTCTAGGAATTTAGAGATTTTCTTCCCAACTTCCTCTTGGCCTTCCAAAAATCTCAAAATTTTCCTTGCCCCGCAAAATTCGGAATTTTTTGCGTCTTCGGCTCCAAGAATTTAAAAACTAGAATTTTTGGCGTCGAGGCGTTAAAAATCATTTTAATTTCCTGAAGAATTCCCCGTAAAAATCTCTCATGCAGCCCTGGTTTAGGTGCCGCGAAGCGGCACCTAAACGCTCGTAATATTAAATATAGAAGGAACAATTCAAAATATTCTATCGAGTATTTAAAAACACAAAAACGAAACAAAAAAAAAGTAACAATTTTCCTGAAAAAATAAAATTATATATTTATTTCATTTCAATTTTTCCTAATCCCCTCTCTTTTTATCCATTCCTGCAGTTCCCCAAAGAATCATTGTAATAGGCTCCTCCATAAACCGTTTAAAATGTTGTAACCAAACTGCACCAACTGCGCCATCTACAACTCGATGATCACAGCTAAGAGTTACTTGGAGTGAAGTAACTGCACGATACCTTTGGAAAAAATATTTATTAAAACATAGCAGATTAAAATAAAAAAAGGCGGTTACAATTCGACTCAGTTCGACGAGATGAATAGGATGATATATAAATCGGAAACTTTGGACCCGGCTACCGGCTAAAATAATTTAAAAGCGCCTAATACAAAATTGACAATTATGTATAAAGCGAAATATTGGAAAATTTTCGGGGTTACTTTTTTAAAAAATATCTTTATGGTATTATCTTTGATAATGTAAGACAGAATTTTAAATCTTTAGAGATTTATCGAGATAAGGCTTCTCGAAGTTGGCAGATCAAAGTTGGCCATATCCTTATAAAAATAGCACGCGAAAAAATAGAGTGAAAATATGAAGAGAAAAATTCAGTCTGCATTGAAAGGACTAAAAGTATAACAAGTTATGGTGTGTAAAATAGTTGAGTATAAATTGAATAAAGAAATTTGGAGAATAAAATCGGAGAATAGAATTTAAGAATTTTAACCGGACCGAGTAACGAAAAAAACTAAAAGAACTACTCCGGACATCTAAAACCGAGAATCCTATTCACAATAAATTTTCAATCAAAAAATATTTCTTACTTTTCTTCACTGCTTTCTTCATCAGCTGGCACAAGTTTGCGACGAGCAGCACCAATCGCAAGAATACACGATTGTGGTGGATTTATTATAGCAGTGAAGTGATCAACACTGCCAAACATGCCAAGATTAGAGACGGTAAATGTGCCACCCTGACAAATAAAAAAAAATTAATAAAATAAAATTTTAGATTTATATTTTCATTCAAAATCATGGACATTAAAGCTTAAAGGATAGAAATTCCTATTAAAAATTTGGGGAAAATGTAAAGTCAAGGAATTTTAGAAGATAATAGTAAATTCTTTTAATAACCTAAGGAAATTTATTAAACAACCTGAAACTCGTGTGGCTGTAATTTTCCATCCCTTGCTTTAGCAGCAAGTAATCCAACTTCATATCCAATAGTTGCAACACCTTTTGTATGTGCATCAAATATAATTGGCGTTATAAGTCCAGAAGGAGTACTAACAGCAACAGAAACATCAACACCCAAATTTTCTCGAATAAAACTTCCCATAAAAGAAGAATTTGCTTCAGGAACGCGAAGACAAGACAAAGCAGAAGCTTTGATAATAAAATCATTTATAGAAAGCTTTTGAGGCTTTTCGCCAGTCTTCTTTGCTTCTTTTTCTAATAAGGCGTTGAGCTTCTTTCGAACACTGAAGGTTAAAAAAGTGAAATTAAATGAGAGAAAATATTTTTATCGCTGAAAAAAAATTTTTTTATTTACTGAACAATTTGGGAGAATATAAAATAATTTTGGAAAAAATCACATTTATGGGGTGCATGTAACGCAATATTTTTGGCGCACCCAGCATTTTACCCCCTGAAATCGACTCCTGGCTATGCCATTGGCGCATGTACAAAATCTAAAAAATTACAATCCGGACGAGGCCGAAAAACTAGTATGTTAACCTTCTAAAAATAGTGCCCCAATAAAATCGAGTTAATCATAAGAAACAAGAGTCTTGGTCGAACCACTGGTTAATATCAAATCATATTTTGGCGTGTGTAAACAAAAACTGGGCTAAAAAGTTCCCGACTTCTAATAGAATTCTCAAAATAAAAATTGACTTACTCCATTAATTTGTCAATATACAATTCAGATGTAAGATAATAATGTGGAATTGTTGATTTTGCCTCAGCAAGACGTTTAGCAATTGTTTTGCGCATATTTGATAAAGGAATATCGGTATATTCAGCAGTAGGAGCGCCACTTGGTATAGGAGCTTGTGCAGAGGTTTGTGACAAATCTGCAGCCAAAATACGCCCTCCAGGACCTGAACCAGGAAGGGACTTAAAAATATAAATAAAGTTAAGGCGAAAAATTTTTTTAAACAAACACTCAAATCAATTCCATGCTCCCCTGCAAGTTTCTTTGCTAAAGGTGACGCTTTTAATCGATCTCCTTTAACCATAGTTTCTTGAGGAGATTGAGTTGGAGCTTGAACTGCAGGGGCTTGTTTTGTCGATTCTTGAGCAGCAGGAGCGATGGCAGGCGGAGCCGGAGCAGCCACACTTTCATCAGCTGAAAATCCTTTAAATGCGACAACATCATTTTTGTCTTGAACAATAATACAGAGAAGCTGAAAAAATTTTTTAAATAAAAAAATAAATTAATTAAACAAAAACCTTTCCAACAGGCACATCTTTTGAACCTTCTGGAAGAATGATTTTAGCCAAGTAACCCTCCTCTGGCGCCTCAAATCCCATTGTCGCTTTATCTGTCTCTATTTCACACATTAAATCACCCTCGCTAAGTTGATCGCCTTCCTTCTTTTGCCAAGAAACAATTGTACCCATCTCCATTGTTGGACTTAGTGCAGGGAATGTAATTTTGGAATGGTCTGGGTAGTCCACTTAAATTATAATAAAAATTAAAAAATTAATTTGAATGATATTCCAGAAAATTTTTTTAATATTTTGAGCGAATATCTTGGATTTTTCACATAAATTTTTCGAAATTAAGTATAAAAAATTTAATAAATTAAAATTATATACATCGTTTAGAAGTCAAATGTAAGTATCGAAAGCCGGTATTTGGTCGAACAATGGCCAAACGAAAATGTAAAACCTGATGTGTAGAAAATCGTTGACGCAATCTTAGATTTCGCTTAAATAATTGAATAAAATTAAAAATTAAGAAAAACAAACAAACCGAATAACAGGCTGTCAAAATTCTCAAAGCTCGGCTACCATTCATCATTGCAATTTTCAAATAAAAAAATAGAAATCGACAACTTAAAAATTAAAAATATTAAAAGAAATCACAAAAAGAAAATGGGCTGATACTTCAAGAAAAAATTTTTAAGAAAATAAAGCTGAAACAAAAAATAGGACACGTCCAAGTAGGCGCGCGGCCATAACGGCGCAAAGACATAACTTGCTTCAAGATTTCCTAATCTTACTAAATTTATTGTTAGTATTGAACGATTCCACTCAACGAGCTAAAGAGATTGGTAACAAAATTGGTATGGGCCAGAAATTTTCTAGCAAGTTATGGATTTGCGCCATTATGGCCGAGCGCCTATTTGGGCGAGTCCCAAAAAGAACAGTTTGAGTCTTAATGTAAAATCAACTGATAAAGAAATGAATGAAATTGTATAATAAAAATATAAATTGTAATAATCGCAATTAAATATTTTATAGAAAAATTTAAAAATGAAAAAGATATTTGCCGTCATCGACGATAAATTCAAGCTAGAATAATTTTAAATGTGAATAATTTTAAGACTCTACTGTTCTTTTAATTTAAAATTTTTTACAACGAATTCCCTTATTTTCGCAAGAATTCAAATAATATTTAATGCCAACGTGGACCTTAACAGAAAAAATTTATTTTTGGGGTTTATCCACTTTATGGCAGAATGAATGGATAACTTCAGTGATAATATTTTTAAAGTCAAAATATTTAAATAATTTTAATTAAATGGCTTCAATTAAAGATTTATCAACCAAATTTAATGATTTAACAGATGTTCCAAAGGTTTTTTTATTTATTTTTTTGTTTTTTAACACTTATTAAATTTTTCGGTAATTGTGCAGTTACCCGGCCCACTTTTTTCTCCCCAAGTTCTTTCCTATATCATAAATACAGAATGGTCAGTTCTCTTCTTCCCTCCTAATTGTCAATCAAAAGGCTTGAAATTCTTACATTTTTATTATTTGGAAAAATGATTCTTCTCACTACTCATGATTAAATACCAAAAATTAATACTTTTTGATTGTTTGTAGGCAAAATATAGAAACGCATTGGGAGGAAAGAAGAGAAAGATTCTGACCATTTATATTTATAGGAAGGAACTTGGGTAGAAAAAAGGAGCCCGGTAACTGCATTATTACCAATTTTTCATTCAGATATTAGATATTCTTCCTCTTGAAATACAGATAGATATTTTAAAATGTTTGGATTATAACCAATTAACAACTCTTCAACAAACAAATAGTCAAATATACAAATTAATTAAACATTTTGAGAATAAATTGGCTCGAAGGAGTTTTTCTGTTCTTAAAATTGTAATTTTTAAAAATTTTTTATTTTAAATTAATATTTTTAAGGGTTCTGATCATGACACTTTTTCTTATTCTGTTCCTATGATTAGGTATCCTATTACAAAAATGGTTTCTGATTTTCAACCAAACAATGAACTTGAAAAGAAGGTTTAAATTTTTTTAAAGTTAATTCGAATATTTTACTTCTTTTTTAGTGGGAAATCGCATTGAATAATAAAATTCCAATGTATTTTTACCTTAACGAGGATGATAGAAATGTTTATGTAATAGCAGAATGTATGTACTTTTTTAATTATTTTTTGTGAATGAGTAAACAAAATTATATCTTTTGTCTACGAGTTCAATTAGAATAGAGAATGATGGGATTTACCGGTTTCATTTCCAGATATCCAGTAATCCCTTGGAATACTATTTTAGGAGACTGTTGGTTAGTGGTTTTTCCAAATTGGAACTTTATTGAAGTTAGGCCTGTAGGTAAGGATAGAGAGCGAGCTGGATCTGAATCCAGACCTTGATTCTTCCTGGATCCAGAGTCCAAATCAAGGCATTTTTCAGAGTTCCTTGATTTTTCCTTGACTCAAGGTCAAGAATTTAGGTAAGGTAGCCAGCTGAGATCAAGGGCTCTTGAAAATCTCGCTCTCTGGACAAAGAGTTGAATTTTTTTTTTACCTCTCCGCAAATTGAAATACTTGCTGCGATTTTATTTAACTAACATTTTATACTTTTTTTTAATTTTTACAGCAAATACCTGCTTTTATCGCTTTGACCTTTTTAAATGGCCAACAAAAATAGATCATCTTATTTTTGCTCGTCACTGTTTTGAATTACTTTCTCATTGCCATTTTGATGAAATTATTTTTGAAAGAATTGTGTTTAATCCACAAATATTTAATTTAATTTTTGATGATCTACCAATTAAATTAAATTGCAATATTTCTAGATTATTGCTTAATAATATAGATTATGACAATCAAGCGTTGGCAGTTGTTAAAAATAATTTGATAATTTCCAAAATGTTGAGTTTTCGTTTTATTTGGGCAGCTTTTACGACTTTATATGAGGTTGATAAATACATTTTTTTGAATTTTTTGTTGAATGGAGGCGCTAATATCCCTCTTGCTTCTATTTATTATATTGGATCTGCTATAGAACTTCACAAAGAAGTTATTAAGGTTTGTATATTTTTCGTAACTAGGGATAAAAAATGAATTTCCTCGTTTCTTAAAAATCGGAGATTAGAATTTTTAAGGGTATTGGATTTTGGGTAACGCCCAAGTAGGCGCAACGCCATAACTATCATGAAAATTTCTGGCCCTTATCAATTTTGGTACCAACCTCTTTAGCTCGTTGAGAGGAATCGTTTTAAAGTTGATAAAATTTGGAAATTTTGGAGCAAGTTATGGCTTTGCGCCTAGTTGGCCGCGCGCTTACTTGGCCTGTACCCTTTGATATTTATTGACGAAATGAAAATTGAAAAATTTTTATTTTTTCAATGACTGAAAAATCTCAATATTTTATTTTCTGTTCAAAAAATTTCCTCTTTAGTTTTTTTTCGATTTATTAATGAGTGGAAACGTGTATTTCAAAAATTACATAATAATTTTTATAGTTTGCCGAGACGTCATATGATTGTTCTAAAATGGTGGATAGCATTGAATTTCAACGACTTGAATGGTCTATGCCTAAATTTAGTTCAAGAGTTAAATTTATTAGACAAAAAGAATATATTAAAGCAGAGAACCAACACATTTTTATTAAATACGAAACTTCAAATGTGCATAATTCAAATTTGGTTTTTTATATTTTTATTTGGAAAGAAGTCAAAGCAGAAACAATACACCGTTTTAAAATACAAAAATTTGTTCGTGCTTCTATTGAGAAATAGTTTTTATGTAACTAATTTTTTGAGTATGTATTAGAGATCGGAACGGACTTTCCGGCTTCCGGGTTCCTTTTCCCGGTTTTTTGAAGCGGTCCAGGTCCCTCCCGATCAACTTTCAGGACCCGGTTCTCGGACCCGGTTTTTTATTCTAAAATGCTTTTTTCCTATCTTTAATATGTATAATTATTAGTCTTTAATTTTCTGTGCAAAATTTATTTAAAAATTATATTGTATTCCCTAATTATTCTCCCTAACATTTGCTTTTTTAATTAAGAGATCGGACAGATTTTTTGAGAAAATTTTGAAAAAAATTTTTTTTGTTTAAATCTCAATGTCCTATCTATCAAAAAGTATATCCAGCATTCTTTTCTTAATTAAATCCATTTTCTAATTCCAATTCCTAATCCAGTTTTTGTAATTTTGTGCCAGAATTTAATTATCTCTAAAAATTTAATTATAAAAATTAATTTTAATTAAACATTTTTAATTAAAAAAATTTTTTCCATTCGTTTGGTTTATTACCTTTTAATTATTTTTCTTTTTTAATCATCATTGTTTTTTTTTATTTTAGTTTTAAATATTTTAAATACTATTACTTTTATTCAAAAATGGCTACATGGGATGAATATCTTCAAAATCAAATAAATAATGATGGAATTCAAATGACTTGGAATGTTTTGCCTCATTCTAAAGTTGATTCTCAAAAATTGATTGTTCCTGTTGCTACATTTTTTACTCCGTTAAAGGTTTAATTTTAAATATAAAAAATGTTAAATATTTTGGATGACCTTGAAAAAAAATTATTTTTTGGAGGATTACAGATTAAATTACAATTTAACAAGAGAATTTTAATTTAAAAGATTCAAATTTAGGAAAAGGCTGCAGACCAGCCGAAACAACCGGTAATGGAATATGATCCAATTCTATGTCAAAAACAGTCGTGTAAAGCTGTCCTCAATCCGCTATGGTTAGTTTAATTTACAGAATTTATAGTGGAATTTTTTGCATTACAAAATTATTTTCTACGATTTAATTTTAATAATTAGAGCTTTTAAATTATTACCTTTTTAAATTTTAGTATGATCGATTACCGCACAAAAATGTGGATGTGTCCATTTTGCAATCAAAGGAATCCTTTTCCTCCTCATTATGCAACTATTTCTGAGGAAAATAAACCACCAGAATTGCATCCATTTTTTACAACAGTCGAATACACACTTAGGGTATATCTTTAATTATATTTATTCGTTTTTAAATTTAAATGGGAATTTAATTTTAAAATTCGATTTTTTTCGGGTATTCTTCCAAAACTCTCGGGTATTCTCCCAAGTTTTTTGTTTTTCAGAAGGCTACAACACTTGCACCTATTTTTCTTTTTGTTGTCGATACCTGCTTGCCAGCTGAAGAATTGAAAGCTCTAAAAGATGCACTTCAAAAAGCGATTGCTTATTTACCTGCAGATGCTTTAATTGGGCTGATAACATTTGGAAGAGTGGTGGAAATTCATGAGCTTAATGTGAAAGGAATTGCGCGTTCTTATGTCTTCAAGGTTGGGTTTACTTTTATTTTTAAAAAATTTTTTGGGTTTATTAAAGTTTTAAAAGATTTGTCGAAAATTAGAGTAATAAAGATCGGAATTTTTGAAAAGCCTGGGCCTGTTCCTGGGTTCTGGATTTGATTTATTGACCTGGGCCGGATCCTGGGCCTGTAGTCCAGGAAAAACCCAGGCCCAGTAAAAATCCAGGAAGGTCAAAAAATGCCTGGGCCTGGACTCTGGGTACAGGAAAAACCCAGGCCTTGGTCCAGACCCAGGCCGATCTCTAGTGAGTAATTGTGTTTGTTTTGTGGTGTGATATTTGTGTAATTTAAGTCAGTGAACATAAAGAATTGTGTTTATTTTATTGGGTTCAATATAAAAGTTCAATGAGATCATTTTTCAATAAATGAGGAAATTTTTCTAAATAAATATTTTTTTATTTTGAATTCATCCCATCATTATATTTCCTCCAATCCGACTGAATCGTTTCTCTGTGAATTCTCGTTGAATCCTATTTTCTGGCTGAAATATTTTAGATTTAGTTTCGAAGAATTTTTTTTCCTATATTTTACCGTGAGAATGCTTCCTTCATTAAAAGCAGCAGCTAATTGACGTTTTGTCCTTCCATCTTGTTCATTTTGTATTTTGTAGTTAAACATTTCTGAATCTGCTGAATTAAGAGGTGTTGGACGGCGTAACATTTTAATTAAGTTAATATATTCTGCTGTGTTTTTGGATGTAATAATTGGAACAAATACTAAATTTTCATTATTTTGTTGTTGTTTTGTGATGATAAATAGAGTAAAAATAAATGGAAAAAGTAAATAGTAGTTAGACATTTTTAGTAGGAAAAGAAGATTTTATTTAAGAGTGAAAGGTTTGTAAATAAAATCTGAAAAATAATAATTGAGGAAAGGGTCTAGTTCATAAACTAACAAAAATTTCTTTTAAATAGCTTAAGGTTGAAAGGAATTATAGACGTGGAAAATTACTAACAATAACTGGAGAAAATGGGAAAAAACCCCAAACATATTAGCTAACTTATTTTTAATAAGCATGAGGTATTTTTAAAAGTCATTTTTAAAAGTCATATTTTTTTAAGTTAATGTTTAGTAAAAGTAATTGCTTATTTTAAGTTTAACAAATAAGAATCAAAAAAGTAAATAAAATTAGCGAATAATTTTGTTATCACATTAAAAAATTTTCGGAATTTATTCACCTAAATTTAAATTTAATGATATGAGAATTCCTTTTTTTTTTGATTTTTTTCTTTTTAATTTTTAAAGATGTTTGTCTAAAAAAATATTTTAATAAAAAATAAAAGGAATTTCTCATTTTGGTTTACAAAGTGATAAGGGTTTCACAAAAGTCAGGGAAATTTTCGGGGAGGCAGTGCCACGAGGATGTATTTTTCATCACATTTTTAGTGTCTTAGGCAAAACTTTTTTAATTTTGGCATTGAAGACATTCAAAAATCTAATATTTTCTTGTTTATGTTCTCCGGCGTCACTTTAGTATATGGGTGCCGAGCTTGAAATAGAAATACAAATGTTATACCAGCACGCGCCTCGCGGTGAGTCTACGGGCGCTGGGTCTGGGCTCGTAACATAAACCTATTCCTATCTCCCTTGCTCTGGACGTATTTGGGGCCTCCGTAGCAGCAAAAATCTCCACAAATGCCATAGGTAAGGAGCTAAAAGAAAAGATCATAACTTTGTCAAATCAAGTCAGATTTCGTTGATTTTGGTGTCATTCGACTCAGCTCGATGAGCTCTTTCGAATGAGGTATAATTTGCATTTTCGAATTTTTCACCCCAAAAAAGTGTTTGGTCTCCCCTATGGGTTTTCGATTTTCGGGGGCCTATATCTCGGTTCAAAAATTTTTCCTCGGGCTAAAACTGGTGGCATTCGACTCAGCTTGACGAGCTCTTTCAAATGGTATAACATTTGTATTTCAGGCTCGGCACCCATATACTAAAGTACAGCCAGTTCTCCGAAAAAATATAAGAAATCAAGGAAAGAATGTTTCTCAATATTCGAGATAAATTTTGTTAATGCTCAAGAGGCATCACAAACCACCCCCTGTCACATAAGCATTATTTATTTGACTGGTTGCGAATGACACAAAGTAAAACTCAATTATAGAAACATTCTTTTTCTGGGAGTTAAATGTGGCAGCTTTGTGTGCCATTCTTTAAATAAATTGCATTTTTTGCTCGACATATCTAAATTTGGAAATATTTGCTTTAATTTAGACAAATATCCACTTTAATTTATTTGGAGATAGAAAGGAGATTAAAATAATCTAGTAGATTAATTTTGATTAAAATTGTGACATTACCAGACATTGCGTGGATTATTTTGGAAATTAAGAATATATAATAGTAATTAGAAAATTTCCAGACAAAATTTTAATTAATAGATTGGATAAAATTTTGGAAATTTTTGGGATTTTAGGACTATTTTTTTCTTTTAACTTTCTTAAAAAAATATTTTTTTTAACATTTTTTAAACATTTGTTCATCTTTGCTTTAAAATTAATTTAAAATTCTATTCTTTATATAGTTTCTCTTTCTTTTAATTTAAAAAATTCTTCCTTATTTAAGTATGAAAATAGCTTTTATGGCATCTGAAAAAGAAGCATGCAAAAAATTTTGGAGTAATTTTATTTAAATAAAAAAAAATTTGGAAAAATCCTTATGTGAATAAAAATAAAAAAAGGGAATGGGGACAATTTTATTTAAATCAAAACATTTTTTTGGTCCAAAAATTTTTTACTAAATCCCATTTTTCTATTTTGCATACATAATTATTTTAACGTGGTTTTTATGGTTGTCTTTGAAAAGATTTGTTTGTTTTTTCCTACCATGTGATGAATATTTATGTGTTTTTAAAAAAAAGACTGGCTTTATTTAAAGAATGATAATTGAGAGTGATTATTGTTTGAAAGAATTTGGGTATTTGTACTTTAAATATTTTAAAGATAATTATTTTGTACCTAAATATTTAAAAAAATAAATGATATTTAATTAGAGAAATGCATTATTGAAGAAAACAAGGTGAATAATGACTAGTTGGGATATTTAGAAAGATTGGAAAAAATAGACAAAATTGCGGAAAATTTTAAATGAAGTTTTGTGATAAAGACAAAAAATATTTTAGGGAACAAAAGAAGCAAATCCAAAACAAGTTCGTGACATTATTGCAATGCAAATTGGCCAACCTTCTACAGGTTCTCGAATTTCTGCAACCTCTACGCCAATTCCTAACCAACAGCTTGTTAATGGAATACAACCAACAATGCATATGCCTCCGGGTGCAATGCCGGTATTTATTAATTTTAGCTTATTTTGAAATCTCTGGCATAGAAGCTGGGAAATTAAACTTTAATTCCTTACTAGCAACTTCCTGGAGCTATTCCACCTGCTGGTATGCAAAGGCCACGTATGGGTTCTCATCCAACTCAACCTCCTATGCCTGGACAAATGCCAACCACGATGCCTCTGCCTCAAGGTTCTAATATTCCTCAGGCTGGAGGAACAATTGCAGCACAGAATTTGCAGAATAAATTTCTTCAGGTGTCGTATAATTTATAAAAAAAATTTAAAAAATTTTCTATTGAGTGATTTAAGTTTGTTTTTGGAGTAAATTCTTCTAAAAATTAATCGAATGGTTTTCTACAAAATAATATATATACATATTTTTTTGCGCTTATGAAATAGCTATTTATGGGGCTCATTAACGAGGCTTACATTAAACACTAAATGTTTATAAGTAATTTTTTATGAGTAATTTTTATGAGTAAACAACGGTTGTTTATGAGTTATTTTTATTATATGGACAAAAGATTACTTCAATGGGATATCCCTTAATTAATTTTGGAAATAACGGGAATGAATCATATATTTAGAATAAATAAGTTAAGACATTCGTTTAACCCTTTCCTCGTTGTTAAATAATAAATTGTAAAATACCTAAGTACTCAAAAAAATTTTTTTTCTTGCAGCCAATCTCGGAATGTGAAGTCTCTATTGGTGAACTCATAGACAAAATCCAAACGGACCGTTGGCCTGTCCCTCAAGGGAATCGGCCATTACGCGCAATTGGTGCTGCACTTTCAGTTGCGATTACTTTATTAGAAGTGAGTCATTAAAAACAATTTTTACTAATTGTTTTGCCAATTAACTTTTTTTTGTTTTTTATAAATAAATTTTTGTTTTTTAATTTTTAAGGTAAGCTTTCCAAACACTGGTGGCCGTATAATGACGTTTATCGGCGGGCCTTGTACTCATGGTCCGGGAATGGTCGTTAATGAGGAATTGAAAGATCCTATCCGTTCTTGGCACGATATTAAAGAGGATAACATTCCGTTTATGAGAAAAGTAAAATTTTAGAAGAATTTTTAAAAATTTTTTTTGATTTAAGGCCTTTAAATTTAACGATGCATTAGCTGAGAGAGCTGTCAAAAATGGGCATGCTATAGATTTGTTTTCTTGTGCACTTGACCAAACTGGACTTTATGAAATGAAAGCTTTGTATAGCCAAACTAATGGTAATTAAAAAAAGATTTTTTAATAAAGAATTAAAAATTTTTAAGGTATTGTTGTGATGGCAGATTCTTTCGATTCTTCCCTTTTCAACCAATCGTTCCAAAAAGTTTTTGAAAAAGATGGGAATGGTTCTCTAAAAATGGCATTTAATGCTTCTCTTGAGGTTTTATTAAAATTAAATTATTTTAAAATTATTTTTTAATTAGATCAAACTTGGAAATGGACTTAAAGTTGAAGGAATTCTTGGTTCTTGTTGTTCAGCTAACGCCAAAAATTCAACGGTTTCTGATACTGAGGTTGGAATTGGTGGTACTACACAATGGAAAATGTGTTCTTTAACGCCGAGAAGTACTTTTGGATTTGTTTTTGAGATTGCTGGACAGGTATTTTTCAAATTTTTTGCTTGGATTGGTTCTTTCTTGACTTTCGAATCTGGATAAAAGCACAATCTCTAAAAATCGAAATTTTACTGCACTCTGATTTCGGAAAAATATGCGAAAATTAATTTTCTTTTTCTTAATTTTCTTTCCTATTCTAGCATGGCACAGCAATCCCTCAAGGTGCTCGTGCAATGTTTCAATTCATTACTCAATATCAACATGCTGATGGACGACGACGTATTCGTGTCACAACAACTTGCCGTTCTTGGTCGGATATGGAAGCAAATAAACAGTCAATAAGTTATAGTTTTGATCAAGAAGCTGCTGCTGTTTTAATGGGAAGACTTGCATCTTGGAGAGCTGCGAATGAAAATGATTCTCCAGATGCTTTGCGTTGGTTAGATAGAAGCTTGATACGTTTGGTTAGTTTTTTTTGTTAGTCTTCTTTTTTCTTTGAAATTTTTATCTTTTTTAGGTCCAAAAATTTGGTGATTACCACAAAGATGATCCAGCTTCTTTACGTCTTTCAGACAAATTTTCTCTTTTTCCACAATTTATGTTTCACTTGCGTCGCTCTCAATTCTTACAAGTTTTTAATAATTCTCCGGACGAAACTGTTTATTATAGGTATTTTTTTTGTAAAAATATTTTCCTTTTTCTAAAAAAAATTTATTTGAAGGCACATTCTCTTTGAAGAAAACGTTTTTGAAAGCACAACAATGATTCAACCACAACTTTTCTCTTATTCATTTAATGGACCACCAGAAGCAGTTTTACTTGATACTTCAAGTATACAACCTGACAGAATTCTTTTAATGGATGATTTCTTCCACGTTTTGATTTATCATGGACAAGTATTTTAAAATTATTTTAAATTTAAAAAGAAAAAATTCTTTAGACAATAGCTGCTTGGAGAAAGGCTAATTATCAAAATGATCCACAATATGCTTCATTTAAACAATTATTAGAGGCTCCTGTTCAAGATGCTTCTAGTATTTTACAGGATCGTTTTCCTGTGCCGCGTTACATTGTAACGGAATATGAGGGTTCTCAGGTATAAAATTATTGAATTTGATATTTTTTGAGAGAGAAATTAGTCTGGATTTAAATACAGACTTTGATTTTTCTTTGATCTAGAGTCAAGGTCAAGACTGATTTTTCGGCTCTACTACAGTTTATGGATCCATTCGAACTTCCAATCAAAACCCACTGGGCGTAGGTCTCGAACATGAAGAAATGTTTTGGAGCCATACCCCAACTTTTCAACACCAAGAAAATCCAATTATTTTTGATTGGACTCATAAAATACGATTGGACTCATAAACTGTAGTAGTGCCGACAAGGTCCCCCTAATTTCGTCAAATATCTCACCTTATAAATTTTGCTCTTGTTTAAAAAATGAAAATAAATTTTTTAGGCCCGATTCCTTCTCTCCAAAGTCAATCCATCACTAACGCATAATAATCCATACTCACAGGTTTTATTAAAATTTATTCTCATTTCAAAAAAATTATTATTTATTAAAGGAAGGCGGTGCTCCAGTCTTTACAGACGATGTTTCAATGCAAGTATTTATGGAACATTTGCGGAAATTGTCTGTTTCAACTTCTGGTTAATTTTTAAAAAATTTGATGGATGTGAAGAAAATGATTGACAAATTTGTTATTTATATTTAATTAAAAATTAAAGTTTATTATTTTTCTTTCTCTATATTTTTGTGTTATTTATCTAACTATTGTAGTTTATTGGACATATGAAATATTATATACCTATTTATGTTTCATTAAATATGTGTGATTTTATTTTTTAAGTTAGTTTTAAATATTTAATAATTGATATATATTTTTATTAGATTATATTTTTTGTTAATTAAAAGTAAAATTATAAGGGGGAATATTCTTGTGAATTGTCTAGTTCTGTCTTTTTATGTTTTCTTTTAATAAAAGCTGGGGATTTTTTGCCAGTGAAAATGAAATAAAACGTTTTTTATGAAACGTGAAATGAAAAAATGAAACATCTTTGTCTGATGCTTTCTGGTTTATTAGAAATTTGGAAAAAAATTACCTGTTAATTGATTAGCTGAAGGAGAATTACTCCCACAAATTATTTTAAAATTTATTCCCCGATGCGGGGCCTGAAAATATCATTTTAGACTCAATTTATTTTAACTATTTTATAAATAAAAAATAATAATAAAAATATTTCTAAATAAAATTTATTTGTCGCACTTAAAAGGGCAGACATGTGCCCTCCATATGCACTTTAAGAAAATATTGCGAGATGCCTTGTCTGAGGACGTGTATAATGTATGTCCTTATATTCAAATGAAATGCCGAAAATGTTGCACTTTTATTTTAAAAATAAATAATTTCGTTAAATCTTTTAAAATTACTCATTTCATAATTAAAAATAATAAATTATTTCTATAAGGATGTAATAAATAGGGCAAAGGAAAGTAATTAGAGATTAATATAACTTTTTCCTTACAAAATTAAATTTTAATAATATAAAAAAATATTTAGAAAGAGATGACAAAATTTAATATTTACCGTAAATACTCTAATAGAAGCCCACCTCTAATACATATGTATAAGCCCATTCGAGCGGGCCGGGACACGCCCAAGTAGGCGCGTTGCCATAACGGCGCAAAGCCATAACTTGCTGGGAAATTTCTGGTCCTTATCAATTTTGGTACCAATCTTTTTAGCTCGACGAGAGGAATCGTTTAATACTAAATTTGGTAAAATTCGAACATCTTGAAGCAAGTTATGGCCTTGCGCCGTTATGGCCGCGCGCCTACTTGGGCTGTACCCGAGGGGGCCCATTGAAAAATATAAGCCTAGGGCTTCAATTAGAGTATTTACTGTATTTGTTTTAAATATTAAATTACGTTAGATAACAAACTAACTAAAAATTATTAAAATTCAATTAAATTTTATTTTTTTAGGAAAATATTTTTTTTTCTATTAAAAATCCTTTAAATAAATTTCCATGTTCCTTTTAAAATTAAATGGAATATTATTTATTTTAATTTTATTAAAATTAATTTTTATTCAAAATACTGAAGAGGTTGGTGATAATGAAAAAGAAAATGAAATAAATAAAGAAATGGTTGAAGAAGAATTTAAAATTTATAAAAAACTTCCTTTTGAAGAGGAGGGAAGTAATAGCAAAAAAAGTAAAAAAGGGAAAAATAAGAAAAACAAAGAAGAAAAGGGTATAGTGAAAAAAAAATTTTTTTGGGGGGATTTAAGTGGAAAATAAATAAATATATTTTTTTAATTTAATGAATTATTACAAGTAATTTAAAAGGAAATTTAGCTTAGGAAGGATAGTGTATGTACATAAAAACGAAATAAGGGTTAATCTACCCGCTCATTTCAGTAAACCAATATTTTTTGCTAATAAAAAGTGAAGAAATTGACCTGTCAATATTATCAAATCTTTCAAAAACTTGATAAAAATTATTTCTTTTCCTTCAGTTATTGAAACAAAATCTTCAGTCGAAGCTAAAGGTCTTAATCCAGATGCTAGCCCTTTTACTCTTCCTCAGCGTCAACGAACAAATGACGAATCCAATACACAGTTATTTTCAAAATTCCTTTAATACTATAAAATATATCTCTTTTATTTGAGGGTTAATCAAGGAACGTCTTCAACTGTTCTCCAGACGGTATATTTCTTTCATCTGCTAAATTTTTTCTAGTTGAGCGGCCCTTCTATTGAAAGGCCATCTCTACTCTCAGAAGCAACCTTTTGAGAGGGGAATGGAAATAGAGAGCAGCACCCCTTTAATTAGAGAAAATACTGTACAATTTAAACCTCATTAACACACTAAAAGTCAAATAAACTATTTAATTTTTTATCAAATTTTAGCAAAATAATTCTGGCAACGGTATGTCAATGCGTCGCAGACGCATTAGAAATCATCGAAACCGTATAAGACAAAATAATCTAACAATAAACTCTCCAATTCACCATCTTCAACCTCCACCACTTTTCTTTGTCCATCATCCACCAATCTTCAGCCAAAATCCTTTAGCGCAAAATATTTCTGGCACCGGAGTTTTCCGTCGCAATCCTTCATTTAATCACCAAAACAATTCTCAACGTATTAATCACCAAACTACAACAATTCCAATTCCAGCTGCTCCAGCTCTATTAATGTCCAACCATCACCAAAATCGTTTAGCTCAAGATATTTCTGGCACCGGAGTTTTTCTTCCCAATCCTGAATTATATTCTTCAATACATCACCATAACAATTCTCAACGTATTAATCACCAATCCACCACCATTCCAATTCCAGCTGCTCCGGCTCCATTAATGTCCAACCATCACCAAAATCCTTCATTATACAACGTCCATCAACTTCCCTCAATTTATCAAACAAATTATTCTCAATTAAGACAACATTCTGGAATTCGTTTTAATTCTCGATTAAACCCTTATGTTAGAGAATATATTCCTATAAAATACCAAAATATATTCAACAACCCCCATTTTAACCCTTATCAACCGGAAACCTCAACTTTTCATCAAAATATTGGTGATTAAAAGGAATATTTTCTGAATTAAAATTTTATTTTTAGGGAACAATAATTGGAGCAACAATGGAAATGTTAATTAAGTTGGGGGAAATTGTAGAAGAAAGGCACTAGTTTGAAATAAGGGATAACTTCACTTTAAAGAAATTTATTTTGAAACCTTTTCTATTTTCTATCTTTCGGGGGGGGGGGGGGGGCCGCGGGACTTCGGCCTGAAATTTGCTAGACTTGTAGATTATACCCTACTTTAGTTGTGAAATTTCCACCATTTCCGCTAAATGGTATCGTGGACCTGTCTACCAAATTCCATCCCGAAGTCCCGCGGACATCCCAGGCACTCTCCTTTGTTAGCGCGGGTTTAAGATTTTTAAGTGGGAAAATAAAGTTATAGTAGTCCCGGTATCTCGTTCGGTAGAGAAACTAAACGTTTGGAAAGCGAATTGCCAAATAGTTGATAAATTTTGCCTATTTTTAATTGATAAAACAGATTTGTTACCTTATAAGTCGATAATTATTTTTTATCAAAACATAAAAGATTATTCAACATAAACAAGTGATTGTGCCCTTATTTCAAACTGGATCCATTTGTGATATTAATGGATGATAAAAATTCAAAGATGATTGATTTAATTAGTTTAGATTAATATAAAAATTTAAAATTATTTTAACAAGTTAAATTTTTTGGATATTACTGTTATAAAAATAAACATTGAAGTACCTATATTGCTTATTATGACTGGGGTTAGATGCTTTAATTAATTTATACAGTGTGTTAAGAAAAATTATAATCTACCTAATTTACATATATGTTTCCATTGGTTGTCTAATTTAATCTGGACTTTTTATAGGTGATCTATAAACATTATGGAATATTATACTACATATAGATCAGAGGTGGGTCGGAGCATTCAGAGGTGTCGGAAATCAGAAGAGCCGGAAATCGGAACTGGCTCAAAAGTCGGAAATCGGAAATCAAAATTTTTTTTCGGAAATCAGAAGGAAAAACGTCGGAAATCGGAATTCCGACCCACCTCT
Source organism: Meloidogyne incognita (assembly GCA_036172945.1). Lineage (NCBI taxonomy): Eukaryota > Metazoa > Nematoda > Chromadorea > Rhabditida > Meloidogynidae > Meloidogyne > Meloidogyne incognita. The sequence goes on along the minus strand of JARQAC010000006.1, from coordinate 4,631,724 downwards.
GATACAAATCTTAAAAAATGTTTCACCAAGTCTATTCTTAGCGGAGTTTTTTTTCTTAAAAATGGGTATTAAAAATCTTAACTCAATTTGAAAAAAATTTAATTTTCATATTAGAAATGATTGAAAATTATATAATAAGGTTCATGAACCACTTTCATTTCTTAACGAACAAAACATTTTTATTTATTTTTAAATTCATTATTTAAATTAATTTCCTATTAAATTATTTAATTTAAATAAAAATTAAATCTTATTTAAAATCAATAATAAAAAAATCGCATGCATAATCGCGAGCATCTTGCGAAAGAAAAGGTAATGGAGAAGACGATAGATACGATGCGCGCGATTTTTCACTCCTATTTTAACGCTATTTTCTGTCGCAAGACGCAAAGCGAGAGCAAAGCAAAAGTGCCTTTATCGACAACATATATTCCCCAACCCAACCCAACCCTCCCCTCTCTCCCTCCCCCCCTCCCTCCCCTCCACTTAATCTTTAATTCTTTAGAAAATAAAATGCCTTTCTCGCCTTCATTTAAATAATTTCTCAATTCATTTTTCAAATTAAAAAGAAAATTTATTTTCGGTGGGATAAAGTAAGAATAATGCGGTTGGAGGTTGCTCTTCTTCGATTTGGGGCCTAATCAAAACTTGGGTGAAAATTAAATCAGAATAGGGATTAACCCAGTCCTATCCAACCATCCAGCTATTGTCTACAACTTAATTCTGACTTTTAATTAAAAAATTATATTTAATTAAATCACACAAAACCTACAATTTACTCAAATCTTACAAACACAACCCCCCCCCCCTTAATAGGGAGGGGGTAATTATTTGAGAGAGGGACATTATTTCAGCAAATACTGTATTATTAAAAAGTTTAGACTAGATTATAAAATCCAAAATTTATTTAAAAATTAAAACCGAAAATAGGGGAAGATATATTAAAAAACTAACAATAAGTGAATTTTTTTGTCAATTTCCCGTCGTTTAAATTAAAATTTCTAAATTTAAATTATTTTAAAAGAGAAAAAACTTTTTTAAATGAACAACCAAAAAGTCTTTAAAACTTTTATTTTATTTCTATTTCTTCTGAATTTTACACCAGAAGTTAAAGCACCTCCACCAGGTGTATTTACATATTTATTTTTCAAAAAATTCGAAAATGTAATTTGAAAATAGAAATTAGAATTGACTGGAAAAATGATATTTTATAAAAATTTAATTTATTAACGAGCCTTTACTAAATTTATTTATTATCTGATTTTTAAATATTTTTAAATTATCTTTTATGAAAAGGTCGTGGAGGTATGGGAACATATCAAGTAAATTATCAAATGTTTCCTAATCAAACACAATTTAATCCAAATAACCCACACCCACTACAACTACCATTTTATCAGTAAGATTAATAATTTATAAACAAGCTTTGATGTAATAGTTATGTTTATGGGCAATCCGGCAAGTTGTGCAACTTTTTTAATAGAGCCAACTCATATGTAGTAAGAGCGAGGTAAAAGTTTAATCCCGGACACGCTTCGATCCTGCGACCTCCTGGCAGTTATTGCTAGGCGCTTTCGCTAACACCGCACAGGTGCTCTACCAACTGAGCTACCGGGACGCTGCTTTCACCTTCTCTTTTAATAGATCTTAAACCCTCGCAGTCAGCGTTTTAAATGCTAGCCAGCTGGATCTTTCTCTCTTTCTCTTCCTTACAATGTATTTACTGGGCACATATCGAGAAGATTGAATAAATAATCATTTCACAAGTCTATTGAAATTATTGTCCTTAAACTTAGTTTTCATCTAAACAATTATCTCATCCAATCCTTTATTGACTGATTGAACACAGGGAAATAATGTGAAATTGTGGTAGAAGAATATGATCATTACGAGTAAGAAAAATGGAGCCCAAAACATAATTATTACCTAAATTGATAATTTCGTATTTTTATTAAGGCATACTGAACGAACAGGTACCGGTGTTTTCCTGCCCAGTAAACCTGGTACCGGTGTTTTCCTGCCACAAGCTCCTACTAAACCTCGTACTGGTGTTCCTCCGAAAAGAAGGTAGAATATGAATAACTATTAAAGCTGAGATTTTTAGTACAAATAATGGTAAAGAGCGCGGAGGAGAGTCTTCAACATCTTTTGGCCAACAAGTCCAAGGTAAAAAAGCTACAACACCCAACATTATTAACCATTTAAATACAAATTTTCATAAAGATTCATCGAAAATGGAAGGCATAAAAACACAACCACCAAGGCCCAAACACCACGAAACAAAAGAAGGTAATGAAAAGGGTAGACAATATATTATTGCAAAAACATCAACTAAATTTTAAATGAAAAATCTCCGGGTTTTCGAGTCACATTTTAGAAATTGCTATAAAATCCTCAATCAACTCGTCTAGAGTGTTTTGAAAATCCTTTTGTGATATAATTTTTAATTATCAAGAATATAAATTTTTAATATTATTTTAAATTTTCAGGTGCTCATCACTCTTTACCAGACAAACTCTTTGAATGGGAATGAACAGAAAAATTTCGATTAATTGTTTAGAAGTTCATGTAAAGAGAAAAAAGCATTTAAGATTTTTTATACGAGCTTTTTTTTATTTTTAGGGGGAAAACTTTCATTTTTCTATTAAATTTTTCTTTTATCATTTAGGGGGTCAATTCATTTGTCTATTACATTCAACCTCTCCAACGGCACCCCTTCAACGTCAGTTTAATTCGGTTCCGAGGGCTGATATATTAAAGAGGGTTGACTGTAGTATTTGACGTATTTTTGAGAATTCTTTAGTAATTTACACTAAAATATGGAATTTTTACACCCTCCCGTTAAGAATTTCGGTTTCTGACGAATTTTTTTTTTGTCTAAGGTAAATTTGAAAAAATTTCTCTGATTATTTAAGTAAAATTTTTTTCGTTTTCTTATTAATATTTATACTATGTATAATTTATACTATGTATAATATTTATACTATTTATACTATGTATAAAGATACAAATTTTTGTGTGAAAATATTTTATTTAGTTAAAGGGTTTAGAACAACTAAAGTTAAACTGAAAAATAAATAAGAAGCATAATTTTTAATCTAAAATTCTAACAAAATAATTTCTTAACCCAAAAGTCTAGCTTCACATTTAAGATCTCGTCCAGTTTGGTAGACGATAAAAATCTCCATCCGCTTCATATTTCACAATATCGTAGACAAATGGCCGACTATCTAAATCTTCTCCAAAATTCAACTGCCCAGAACAAAATCGTAAACGAACAAAGGGAGTTTTTAAATTCTTGGAGCAGAAGGCACTAAAAATTTCGAATTTTTACGGCACAGGGAAAATTTTGAGATTTTTAGAAGGCCAAGAGTATGTTGAAGGGAAAAATCTCCAAATTCTCAAACATCCGGTGACGGAGTCCATCCCTATTTATTACCCTCTATTTTAAAATCATCTTAAAAGGGTTACGTGTCCGATCAATATTTATAGATTTTACTCGCTCTCTCTCACCCTCTCTCTCCGACTCTCTCTATTTCTCTCGCGCTCCCTCTCTCTCTCACTCTCTCTATTTATTTCTTTCGCGCTCTCAATTTTATAATTAAATCCTCTAAAATTAACTCCCTATAATTCTTTAGACTAATATTTCATCATATTTTACTTATATGTATAATGGTAAACATGAAGCCCAGTGGTTTTAAGTCAATTTTTAAACTCTTTCTAAAAATCCTTATTATGTAATTTATTTTGTTTTTATATTAATTTCCTTAAAAATAACAAAATTGGGTTGAGAATTTAAAATTTTTTTTAAAATTTCCGTTATTCGGTTAATATTCAGTTCGTCGTCCCCCCATCCGCAAAAGGCATTCTGAAGAAAAACATCTTTTACTCCATTCAACTCCTTTCTCTCACTCTCCCTTACTTTCCCTCAAAATATCATATCTCGCTATTAAATTTTTTCTGAAAAAACAAGACTTTTGCTATTTTGTAGCAAATTTCAAGGGCTTTCTAATAAGCTACTTTACCTGCTTATTCAAAAGTCTCTCTGCTTCAACAGAAATCCTCTGTTGCGCCAAACTCACACAATCATTTGATAACTTGAGGGAAATTAAGGGAAGGAGAAGTCCCCACGTTTTTGTGGACGTGGGGACGACAAGCTGGACATTTTCAACTTGGCTAACTCCGGCTATCTTGATTCCGCTTGATTATAAAATCTTAAGATTATTCTTCTTTAATTTCCGAAATTAATTATGTTACTAAGACTATTCAACGGAATTTTTATTTTATTTATTTTACTTTTAAATTATTCAAAACAAATGAATAATCCATCAAAACACACGAAAAATACACCCAACGTTGAAGAAAAACCTTATAATGAAGTTTTAGTAGATGGTACTCCATTCAAGTTAAGTGAACAATCGTTCCCACCTTTGACAAGTGAAAAGGATAAAATTAAAGTAAAAAATTATTTGAGAAATATTTTTGTAATATCCCTCTGTAATGTTTTTTACGAGAAAAAATGGTTCGAAAAATATTTTTGAGTTTCAAGAACAATTTTTTTTATAATTTTTGCTTCTGGATATCTAAAAAATTTTTTGTTTTATTTTCTTTTAAGAATAGGCCAATTTTCCAATTTTTTAAAATTTTAATAAAAAATTATTTTTCAAATCAAAGACTATTGGAAAAGGAAAACAAAAACCTATTGGTAGTTCTAGAGCAAATTTAAATCCTCATTTATCAAATATGTCTCAACATGAAGATATTCCAGAGTATTTTAATTTTAATTTTAAAATTATAAATATTTAGAAAAGGAACATCAACTTCTGAAAACAAGGAACATTTTTATACTCCTTTAAACAATCCATATGATTTTCATAAATTTTTTGAAGGAGGGAATTCTGATAATCAAAACAATGATTATCTTCTTAAAATGAAAAATACAGAAAGTAAGGAAGTATTAAAAAACTTTCTAATCTAATTAGAGTTTAAAAACATGAAATCTTTGGTGTATTCGAGAGTCCCAGTCTAATTTTTTAAAATAAACACTAATTCATGAATAACTCAATTTCAAATACCTAAATATGTATATACACGGTTATTAGACCCCCTTAAATATTTCGAACATGACTTAAAAGTTCACAAAAAAAAGTTCACAAAAGTTCAAAATGTAGAATTTCTGCCATTTATCATTTTTTACTATGTAAAGTAATTTATAAAAAGTATTTTTTATATGTTTGTTTAAGCTGATTTTACATTGTTTTCTCGTGATCTTTTTAAAAAAGATGAAAATGAGCAATAGAACACAAGACGAAAATTGAGCATTGAAAATGAAAAAAACAAAGAGTTAAATCTATTTTATAGACAAAAAATTTTCCCTATTTTTAAATATTCTTTTTGAGTGATCTATGTATCTTTTTTATTTTTCTTCATTTAAATTTGTATTTTACATTTAGTTCTAGAATCGGAAATTTAAAACGGCGATGATTAAAAATTAGAAAAAAATTTCTCATTGTAAAGCATATAGCTACATATTTAATTCATAAATCTATGTAGGATATAGCTTGTTGTAATGGATAACACTGCAGCTTAGTTAACTAAAGATGCTGGTTAGCTCACAGCCGCTGAATAACCTTTTGCATAAGCTGAAGGAGAAATAATAGAGCTATGCCCCAGGTTAAGCTTTACTCCTTTTTTATCTAGAGAATGTAACCTATAAACATTGCATAATCAAACATTTGACAATTTTTAACCTTTCATTTTATCGAAATTATGATTTAAAAATCTGCATGAGATACAAGAAAAGAAAAACCTAAAGTACTATCTGAAGTAGTATGAAAAGTCAATTTTTTGCATCAGCTGAAGGAGAATACATATACCCCAAGTCTTAATGAAAAAAATTCATTGGATGAGAGGTGGAATAGAAACCATCGCAGAACCAACATCAACCGACCTCTGCCATTAAACCCCATGTATAAAAAATTTTATAAAACCCGAGTAAGAAATTTTGAATTCTTTCGGTTAGTGCGTGAATAAAAATAACAAATTGGAATCTGTTCATGGACAATTCCTTTATCTACAAAATATTTTACATCAACTTTGTTTCAATTTTAATTTTCCTGGGCAAAAATGTGATTGAGATGTTTTTACTGTAAGAAACTTTTTTGTTTAAAAAATTTGTTATTTTTAATTGGACAAATATTAAAAAAATATTTTTTTTTAAATAAATTTGCCGACAAACACTCCTAATATTGCACTTTTGTTTTCATTTTTAAATTAAAATGTGTTATGATGGTTTGAGCAAAATCCATTTACTCAATAATATTAATAAATTCAAAAAAATATTTTCTTTTAATAAATGCCGCACAGGTTGCCCTTTAATTATAAAAATAATTATTTTACAATTCGATTAAAAAATAATTTTAAAATAATTTTAAAAATTATAGAAGAGAAATTAAAAAAAAATTTTTTTTAATATTTATTATGTATTTTATTTCCAATTTAAATTTATTAAATTTTTCCCTTATTTTTTTATTAAATTTTTATTTTTATCAAAAAGTAGAAACTGTTAATAATAATCAAAACAAACAAACAAGCGTTAATAATCGTTAGTTAAACTAAAGAAATTTTATTCGGTTAATTAAAGCTATTTTATCTCCTCCATTGAAGAAGCATTTAACACAACTAGTAATTCAAACTAAAGGATATGGAGGTACAGGGGTATTTCTCCCCAGACACAAGACACAAGTTTTTCAGTTACTCTTTTAAAAGCGTATTAATAAAAATAAACAGAAGATTTGTTCAAGGAAAACAAGACTTAATTTTTGTAAAGCATATACCGTATTTTCTCAATTAATTCCCCAGGGGAATTATTTTTTCAATGTATCTTTGGCAGGGGGATTAATCGAGAGGGGGGATTAATCGAGGGAGGGGAATTAATCGAGGGAGGGGAATTAATCGAGAAAATACGATAGCTATTCATTTCCTAAGGCTATGCAGTAGGCGGCGTGGTGTAATGGCTAACACATCAGTCCGGTCTACTGAAGATGCTGGTTCGCTCCCAGCCGCCGAAAAATCTTTTGCACTAGCTAAAGGAGAGAAATAGCTATAGCCCAGCTGCTTTACTATAACAATTATTTAAATGAAAACAAATCCAAAACATTTATTTAAACAAATTTTAAATTTTAAAAACATTTTGATCATTTTTGATCTTTTGAGATGTATATGTGTATATATATTTACATTTAAAAATTATTAAGAAATATTTAAATTGATTGCCAAAATTATACATATGACAAGGAAAAATTTTCTCTCTCTCTCCCCTCATCACAAATAAAATTTATTTTATTTTTTTTAATTTTTCTTCATTCATTTATTTTTTATTTAAAATTAAAAAAGATATTTAAATTAAATTTAAGAATTCAAAAATGAATTTAAAATTTTGGTTGTTTTCACTTTATTTTCTTTTTAAATTTTATTTGAATGAAGGAATTACATTTGATGATGTGATAAACTCAAGTGAAATAAACTCAATTGAGAATGAGGGATTGAAGCAAGATTTGAAAAATAATCTTGAGAATTTGGAGGAGAAACTTGAGATTTTTAAAAACAAAATTGTAAAAAGAAAATTCTTTAATTAATAAAAATTTTTTTTTAATTTTTAGAAAGAGCATAAATCTTTGGGAGATGCTTTAATCCTGCCAGCTAAGAATTTATGTGATAAATTAAAAGGAATGGTTGAGGGAACTTCCAAAAAGAATAGGAATAGTAAAACTAATTTAGCCAAATTTTTAAATGATGGGAAAACTATTTTAAAGACAATTTACGAAACAATTTTTGAAACGTCTGCTGATGATTACAACAATTATTATAAAGAAGCTTCAAACGTAGTTTCTAACAATTGGGACACATTTTCAATTATTTTTAGTTTATGGTACCAAAAAATTATTCCCGTTAATTCTTCCGATTCTGTTTCCCAAAATCATCCCCATCACCGCCGCTCAAAACGTGGCTATAATTACTACAAGAAAGATCAAGAGGAACGTGAGAAGAAACATAATGAAATGGTAAACCAATTCAATCGAGATATTGATGAAGCTTACAATTTTGTTTGTCTAAGTTATGTATTTTTGAACATTATTATGTTAATTGTTATGTATTTATTTGCAACTCAAATATATCCATCATTCCATTAGGAAAGAGGTTTTATGTAAAAAAATTAGTCAAATATGAGTAAAATATTTAAATTTAAAATATGGGGATAATTGTGTTTTTGTTTTCATTTCTGTGTTTAAATTTATTTTGCTGAAAAACAATATTTTCCGGTAAACATAAAAATTAAAGATTTATTTGAAAGAATAATAAATTTGTTAATTTAAAGTTAAAAACTGAAATTTTTAGAAAAATAAAAATTTAAAAATACTTATAATTTTTAAATGAATACCTATTTGGTTATTATTTTTATTAGATTATATTCCTTTAAATTTTGCAGGGGATTTTAAAAATTATTTTAGTTACTATCTAACATATTTTTTTAGTTTTTGGTAATTTTTATTGAATTAGTTATTTTAAATTTTAATTTTTAAATACTTTTTATGTTTTAAATTATCCAACTTTAGTTTATTCAATTTTACATTTGTACGTATAAAGAGCTTTTATTATTTCTTTTAATGTTTAAACTTTTAGGAAGTTGAAATGTTTAGAAAGGTAAATGTCCAGTTGACTCCGCAAAGAGAATGCGCACTTTTTTCATTTCTTTGCATTTGTTGTGGCGAAGCAACGAAACCCACCCCAAAATGTAGGTTGGCGGGCCGGAGGCCCACTATGGAGCGCCAGCGCTCCATAGTATTGATCGGCGTCCCAGAAAATAATAAAGCAACAGCCAAAAACAAATTTGATTGGCAAACTGTGGAAAAGCTGTTCGACCGGTTGGGAGTCGAAACTGAACCGGTTGTTTACCGCCTTGGCAAAATCCCAACCCCGTCAGGTGTGCCGCGTTTACTCAAGTGCGTACTTCCCGCTTCCAATTTTCAGCGTTTGCTCTGCGACAATGGACTCCAACATTCAAGCGTAATGAAATCATTATTCCAACTCTTTTCGTAAATTAAGTTTTAGGACACAACTTAGTTCTGGAGATATAGTTTCAATTGTTTGTAAAATAAAAAAAGTAATAAAATTCAACATGTCTCTAACAGACTTTATGTAGAAAATTTTTATTTCAACTTCTAATGTCTGCCGGCATAATCTTTTGAAGGATTAAATTAAATCTTTGTTAGTGTTGAAATCCCCAAATAACTACCTATCAGACATTATGTAATAAAAACATACAAGTACCGTATTTTCTCTAAAATAACCCCCGGGGGTTATTTTTTCGATCGACCTCTAGAGGGGGGGTTATTTTTTTCGATCGACCTCTAGAGGGGGGTTATTTTAGAGGGGGGGGTTATTTTAGAGGGGGGGGGGTTATTTTAGAGGGGGGGGGGTTATTTTAGAGAAAATACGGTAAATGCACTTTGTTAAAAGTGCAACTTTAACAACTCAATTTTTAAATAAACAAGAATTTAGAAATATTTATTATTGATGGACATAATATTACAAAATCAATTTTTAATTCACGTGAATAAACAAAATCAATTACTCGAGATTTAAAATTTAAAAATAAGAAGGAGAGTCATGATAGGGGCTAGGTTAAGAGAGAGAGAGAGAAAAAAGATAGAGAGTGAGAGAAAAAAATAGAGAGTGAGAGAATGTTTTCTCCATAAAGAAAACACCGATAGTGTTAAGAATTTCAAAATTATTTAAAAAATACCAAAAAACATCTCCAATTAACATTTAATTTGGTTACTGTACAAGAAAAATTAGACCTATTAAATTTATAACGGTATTCCTTGGTTTTCAATAGGTAATTTAGATGTTTTCAGAATTAATATAGGAATCATGTTAAGGCAGGTCCATACAAGGGAATAATTTTGCAATGAAATACATATAATTCCAATTTAATTTTGGAAATAGATAAATGAATCTTCAATTCAATATCCATCCTATATGATTAAAAATAATTCAATTAAAGATAAAGTAAAGGGGCCGAGATCTCAAAAATAGCTAAAGTTTGAAGAGGCTTGATTTTAAGCTTTCAAATCACCACTGTTTTGATTTATTAGCTAGGCTTTGCTTTATTTTCTCTCTTAACTAGGAGAACTTCTCCGGCTCTACAACAGTCTAAATAATATTTAAAAATATTTATATCTTAAACAGAAACTTTATTTAAAACAATAAATTTATTTTAAATTGACTGTTAAAAATATTCGAGACTCAAATCCCCTAACTATCAAAGATAAGCTGTAATATTATCTATGCCATTGGCGAGCGTTAGTCTACGTATGATTAGCCCTTATTATATAACGCAAGCAAACGGCATTCACTCTTAAAATTTTTATTTTTCTTTAATTTTATTTTTCTTTAATTTTTCTAAATTTTCTTTTTAAATCTCCATAAAAATATTTTTTTAAATAAAATTTAAATAAATTAAGAAAGTCTTCTTTTGATTGACATGCTTCTTCTAAAATTCTTTTGGATTTTTATTTTATTTTTATTAATCTTAAATCATGCTGAAGGAGGGAGGAATAGAAGGGGAAAGAAAAAAAATGTTGAACAAATTCCGAGTAATCCTGTAGCAAAAACTGGAGAAGGTGTGGATAAAACGCAGACGGGAAAAAATGAAAAAGTTATTGAAGTAGAAAAAGATAAAGGAACACCCTCCAAAACATACGCTTCTGTATTATCTGAAGCTCCAAAAGCACCTAAAATTCCTGTAACTGGCCAGTCAAGTAACAGGATTACTCCTAAAATTGAACAGAAGGCGAGTCAAAATCCACCATCAACATCGAGTAATCCAAAAGGAGTACACCAGCAATTTCAATCTCCACGAGGAGGAATGCCTCCACACTTTCAACAACCAAAATATGAGAAGGTGGGTATGCATCCAAAGAATTTTCAAGACAAAATTCAAAATGCTCAACAGCACCGTTCGAACAATCCCCAAACAACGGAAGGAAAAAAACTAGAAGCTACTAAACGTCCATCTCCTCCTATCCAACTTCCACCAAGTAATTATTACTTCCAATTAATTTAATCATGTAAAATTAAAGTGAGAGGGAATATAATTGCTGTAGCAAATCCAACCTTAAATAAAGTTGAAGGAGAGGAAACTAGCTCTGATGCCCAAAAGAAACCTTTAGAAAGCCAGAATACTTTCCAGAAAAGCAGTACAGACAATCAAAAAGATGGGTTTACTATACAAATAGGAAGTATTGATGTAAAAATTCCAAAAGAGAAAATTGAACAAAAAAATAATTCGGAGTCAAGTATCTCAGAAAATGATAAGAAAGAAGGTTTAAGTAAAGGGAAAGAAATCGAAGAGAAAGGTAGAATTTAAAAAACATTAATTTTTGAATTTTCGATAAATTGAAAATTGTCTAGATAATTCAAATAAATTATTTATTTAATATAAAAACTAATATTAATTTTTATTTTCAAATTTATAAGATGTTGTTAACATCTCTTCTGGAGCTAACATATCTTCTAACTCTGAAATTCCAATGGATAAAATTAAACAAAGATTTAATTCTAAATCGAGTACCTCCGAAAGTGTTGAGAATAAAGAGGAGGGTAAAATTTAAATAGATTTTGAATTTTTTAAAAATAAATTTAAAATTTAGTGGATTATTTAAAGAAATCTGAAGATTTTATAAAATTAAAAAATTTTTAATTTTTTTTCAGATTTAGAAGAGGATCTTAGTAGTAATTCTGATACTTCTGAAACCACTAGTTCAAATGACTTTTCTCATTCGGTATGTTTTTGGCATATTTGAAAGTCATTTTTTTTTGTTTAAAAAATAAAGTCTCCAAACGCTATCGTAAATTAACAACGGGTTTGTCTGATAGGGAATAATGAATTAAAAAACGGGGAATTTTCAAAACTCAGATGCAAGAGCCGGGATTCTTGAGTAAGTTTGTCGGTTCCGAAACGAAGAACATTTCCTGCCTAGTTTTAATTATTAAATTTCAAATTATTTCACAAATATTATTTTTTAAATAAAATTTTTAAGGGTTTAAATGTTGAAGGTAACAATACTTCTACCCGTCAATCACTTCCAAAAATGATAAAAAGTAAAAATTTTAATAATCAAAAAATTTACAGTAAAAATTGAAATTTTACTTAGAATTATTTTAAAATTATATTAAAATTAAAATTATTCATTTAGATGAATTTGGACTCTTAGAAAATCCAAATATCATCACTAACGTATAATTATTAAATAATAAAAATAATTTTAAATAAATTAAAATAAAAATTCTTCTAAATTCTTTTTTTTGTTTTCCATCTTTGAAAACAAAGTTGGAAGAATAAAAAATTTAAAATAAAATTTTTGAAAAGGATTCACTTCATTCATTCCGCAAAAGCAATCCAATAAGAATTCAAAAGACTTGAGGATTTCTAATACATACCTATGGGAGAATATTAAATAAGAAGCCTGTCATTTTCATTTTTTTAAAACTTTTACCAAAATAAATAAGAAAATTTTTTTAATATGTATTAAATAAAAATACCTTTTTTTTTAATTTTCAGGTTCCCGATCCAGATAATAGAAAAAAACCTACATAGTTAACCCTAAAATTTAAATTTATATTTAATTATATATTATAATATAGTTCGCAATTATTGCAACGAAATATGATTCATCCTTCTAATTTTTTGCCAGGCTATGTTGTTGGTCCAAGTTCTCAATTCCCCATTTCTGGTAAAAAATAAAATAAATTTTAGAATAATTTCTAAAATAAAATCGAATTGTTAATAAATAATTAATAGGTAATCTGTTATATTCAAATCTTCCTGAATATCATAATTCAAATCATCCAGGTTAATTATTTTAAATAAAAAATAATTTCTTTTCTCAATTAAAGGTTATGTTAGCCAAGTTACACAACACAACCAAATGCTCTTGAGCCAGCCAACAGGCACTTAACTATTTCTTAATTTTCTCTAAAATACCCCCAGCTCTCTTTGCTAGATCAGGGATTATTTTAGAGAAACTTCTTATAGGCTTTCAATTAATTTTGAAATAATTAAAGGCTTTAATCAACCATCATTCACACATCAAATTCACCCACCAAATTTCGGCACATTTCGTACTCAGGATCTGCCACTACATCATTTTCCCCAGGGATTTGGTAAAAATACTTTTCTTATTTTTATTTAAATACAAAAATTAATCCACAATATAAAGCTTTAGAAATGGTGATAATCAGAAATTGATCGGTTTTTTTAAAGTTGTGATTAGTTATAGCCTATATTTTTGTATTTTATCCATCATAACCTCAACAGATTATTCTCACTTAAGATGATTTCATTTAAAGATTCTTTACTCTATTTTTTAGGTCATATCTACGCATCATATCCAACCCAAAGTCAGATAGCCACAGATCAATCTAGTTCATCTTCCCTAGGATCGGGTAAAAATATTTTTAAATTAAATTAGTGTGTTGAAATTTTTAGGTCCTTCTTTCCCAACAATCGAAGACTTTAACAAGAGTTTAAATGAGTGATATGTTGATTATTATTATGAGGAAAAGAAATTTTTGAGTGTAACAAAATTTCCCTAACTTTTTGTCTATCTATTCTTTAATTTTATTATTATTTAAATTTTTATTTAATCTTTGAATTATTATCTAAATTTATATTTAGTTTAAAACATTATAAAATCTGTCTTTTTCTAGTATTAAATTTTTTTAAATCTTACATTATAATTTTGAATAATAATAGTACCAATTCAGGAAAATAAGTAACTTTGTGTGTTGTAATTAGAGACAAGACAATAATAAATAAAAATATTTATCATAGGCGAGGAGCATGTCCAAGAATATCAGTTTAAATAAAAATGGCATTCGGATTATCAGAATTCTAGTAACAAACATACAAATAATGTATTAATAAAAGAGTGAAGTTTCCAAGTCCATTAAGAATCCAAAGATGTAAATTTTTCCTCCAAAATCGGAAAACTAATTTTTAGTTTAGTACTTTCTTACGATTATTTAAACATTTCTTCGTGTCGACGCAGAAGACACACAGACAGAAGACCCACAGACAGAAGACCCACAGACAGAAGATCCACAGACAGAAGACCCACAGACAGAAGACCCACAGACAGAAGACCCACAGACAGAAGACCCACAGACAGAAGACCCACAGACAGAAGATCCACAGACAGAAGACCCACAGACAGAAGACCCACAGACAGAAGACCCACAGACAGAAGACCCACAAGGACAGTTTTTTTATCCAAAATTTATTAATTTTGGATAAAATTGTTTTAATATTTTAAAATATTTTTTTAAATCTTTTGCCTATAAAAATAGACAAGACTTTTTCAAAAATTTCAGAAAATTTCTTCTAGTTTTGGTAAAAATTTTTCTTGTGGGTCTTTTGTCTGTGGGTATTCTGTCTGTGGGTCTTTTGTCTGTGGGTATTCTGTCTGTGGGTCTTCTCCTTGGGTCTTCTGTCTGTGGGTCTTCTGTCACTACGCCACATTTCTCAAATGTGTCAGAGGCCAAAATAGTTCGTATGGAATCCAAATTACAAAGCCAAAATAAGAATTCAAGTTCTAGCAAAATAGATAATTTCCATATCAATTTTACTTGACTTTCCATTTTGAAGACCTCTCTCTCTCTCTCTCCTTAATTCCCTCTTATTTTCCCTTTTCATTTAATTCTTCCTTTTTGCACCTTTATAAATTTTAAAAAAAATATATAAAATTTAAATTAAATAAAGAAAAACTTAAGATTTTTCTTTGTTTTTTGACTTCTTCAAAAATTCCTTGAGATTTTTATTTTATTTTAATTAATTCTAAACTAAGCTGATGGAGCTGTCTCAGGGTGGCCTTTTCCAAATAAACAAAAGGAAGCCCGGCTTCCCAAAAAGGGGGCAACAAGGGATCGAAATCGGTCAAAAAAGTGGCAAAAACGGGAGTATTATTTTTAAAACTTAAAAATAATTCAAATTTCAAATAAAAGCTAGCTTTAACTAGATTTCTTCCATTTCCAGCGCCGCAGATAAAAATTTTAAAAATTTTGAAGAATTTTGCTTTTATGAAGTCCATAAGAAAGATTTTTTACTTTTTTATTAAAGGTTCAAAAAGGGGGCAATCTAAAATGGTGCCAAAAGGAGGCGAGAAGGACAAAAAGAGGGCAAATGCCTCCGAAATGAGGCAAAACGGCCACCTGAGCTGTTTGTTACAATTGGTAATAATATAAAATATTAACAATTTACAGTAATTATTATAATTCAAATTTCAAATAATTCACTGTATATGATATTTCATGTTTGAGAATGTGTGTTATAATTAAAGATGGGACTAGCGATCTGGCTTTTTATTATTCCTTCTTATTTTAAACTTCGTTATTCGTGTATTAGCATTACCGGTAATATTTTGGAATTTTAGCTACTCGTTTAGTAGAAGAGCTATTGTTTCTTGTACCTAAATGGCCTATAGAACACTAATTTTAACATCATGTTTAGGTTCATTTTGATGGCTACGTTGACCTAGCATCTTGCCGAAACGACAACACTTAGAAATATTTAACTTATTAAAAACAAATTTATTTAAATAAATTTATATATTTTCATTAAATGTTTATTTATTTTAAAGCTTTAAATTTATTTAAATTATTTAATTAATCAATTTGCGCGACTCTATCCGACTATAACACTGCCTATGTAAGGCATTAGCGAGCGTTAGTCAACGTGTGATTAACCCTCTACAAATGTCTTCTTTCTTAATTATCCCCTCTCATTACTGGCATTCACTCTTAATTTTAAATCTTCTCTTAGCATTTTTATAATTCCTTTAAATGCTTTTTATAAAATAGTAAATAAAATTTGAATAAATTAAGAAAAACTTTCTCAAAAACATTTTTTGTTTTTGATTGCGATGCTCTTCCAAAAATTCTTTTGGATTTTTATTTTATTTTTACTAATTTTAAATTATGCTGAAGGAGGAGGGAAAGGGAAGGAAAAAAAGATTGAACAGATCCCGAGTAATCCGGAAACAAATACTGGAGAAATTGGGAATGAAAAGCAGAAGGGAAAAGTTGTGGAGGTTGTTGGAAAAGGTAATATTAAGGAGAAAGAAGGGTCAATACCACCCAAAACACATGTTGCTGTATTAGATGAAACTTCAAAAGCACCCAATACTTCTGAAACTGGCAAGTCAAGCAAAATGGCCTCTACAGCACAAGCTTCGGGAGGAGCCCCCAAAACATATGCTTCTGTATTATCTCAGCCACCTAAACCAATTAAAAGTCCTGGAACTGTTCAATTGAGCAATATGACAAGTCTTAAATTTAAACAACCTTCAAGTAAATTATTGTTTTTTCTATCAATTTAATATACAAATCAGGTAGAACGGCTCCAGCATTTCAACGTCAAACACCTCCATTGAATACTTCACAATCCAACAAATATTCTAATCCACAACAAGGCCGAATATATACTCGAGTTCAACAAAAGGCAAAAGTAATATGTAGTAGCTTATGTGACAATCTTTTGTTTTGCATCTCCATACTCCATATCCGAAACCTTGGTTTACGTAAACCGATGCTCGGTCCCCTACAATTATTATGGTCCAGTTTTTCGCGAAGTCCAAGTCCTTCGAGCCATGCATCTAATTCGTTGTCACTCAAACGCAGTTTTTCGTGTAGATGTATAATTTAAAAATTTTTTCCTCAGTTTCAACAGAAATGGATAGGGCATTCTTCTCAATCTAGAAACGAAGGACAGTCAAAAATGGGAATTAAATCTCCGACTACTTCAAAATTCCAACCGGCCATTCCCCATACTTCTCTAAACAAAAATATCGGAGGATCACAGACAAGTAAACAATTAATATTTAATTTACTATGTATTATTACCCAATAATTTCCCAATCCTTTTAATAAATTATGTAATTTTAAAGTGCGATTTAAAAATTTCCCTCGAAAAATTGGGAAATAATTTGTAATTTAAATAACTTTTTTAAAAGTGGTAAGTCGGAATTTTGATTTTCCTGCTGCTTCAATCATTATCGACCACTAATGATACTTAAAGATAAAATAGAAAATTTGGCAAAAAGGAATCAATCGTTTGAATATTGGGCATTAAAAAATCCCAACTTCTATTTCCCAACTTCTTTCCCAACTTCCCAACTTCTTATTTCCATTAACTAAATTTTTATTTTAGCTCAACATTCAAAAAGCAAACCAGCAGAAGTACTTCCTGCTGGAATTCCACGAAGTTTTTTAAGTTAAGCAATAAAAATATTTTTTATAATTACAGACCAACAACAAAAAATTCAAGAATCAACAGGAAAGTCGGTTGTTTCTGGATCGAAAACACCATTCCATCTTCTTAAGGGCGATAATAGACCAAGTAAAAAAGGGTACACCCCAATTTACCGCCGAGCTATATCTTCGTTCATAATTGTCGAATCCAGTAAACCATGGTATCGTTCGATTCAGCTCGTCGAGGTGCATCGACCCATACCATGGCGGGCCGGATTCAACAATTATGAACGAAGTTATAGCTCGGCGGAAATTGGCCTGCTCCTAAGAAATTAAAATACCTATGTTATATAGCGTATTTCCTGAGATAGTAACCTACCTGCATTAGTACTCCCTCTTAAATAACTCCCCTTTGGGTAATGGGTGAAAAATAGTACTACCGAGAGTACTATTATAGGGAATACGGTAATTGATTATGCATATCCAAATTTTCCAATTTTTTGTTATTTTTTGGGATGTCGGCTTAATTTTTAATGTCAATACATGCTAATAAAATTCCAGATAGTACTTGGATAGCAAAACGTTAAAAATATTTTATGAATAATTTCAGAACATCAACAAAAAAAGCAAGAAGAATCAGTTGTTTCTGTATCAGATACAACGGAAGGAAAAAAACTAGAAGCTATTAAACGTCCATCTCATAGCCAACCTCCACCAAGTAATTATTATTACTCCCAATTAATTTAATTATATATAAAATTAAAGTGAGAGGGAATATAATTGCTGTAGCAAATCCAACTTTAAATAAAGTTGAAGGAGAGGAAACTATCTCTGATGCCCAAAAGAAACCTTTAGAAAGCCAGAATACTTTCCAGAAAAGCAGTACAGACAGTCAAAAAGCTACTTTAACAATAGGAAGTATGGATATAGAAATTCCAAAAGAAAAGATTGAACAAAAAGCTAATTCGGAGTTGAGTCAGAAAAAAAATGAAGAAATTAAAACAAAAAAAGGAGTTACTTTCAAGATAGGAAAAACGGATATTAAATCTGAAATTCCAATTGATGAAATTAAACAAAGATTTAATTCTGAATCGAGTACTTCCGAAAGTGTTGAGAAAGAAGATTTGAATAAAGGGAAACAAATAGAGAAGGGTAAAAAAAAATAATTAATAAAAAAGTTTTAAAATAAATATAAAATTCACCAAATAATTTAAATAAATCTCAACATTTTATAGAATTAAAAATATTTAAATTTATTTTTAAATTTATAGAGGTTATTGGCAGTAGTAATTCTGAAACTTCTGATACTACTAGTTCTAGTGGAAATCAACAAAGTTCCTCTAACTCTCCTCATTTTGTAAGTTATTGGCAATATTAGATAGTCATTCAATTGTTAGAAAAATAAAGTCTGGAAACGATATCGTAAATAAACAACGGGGTTGTCTGATAGGGAATCACTTATTAAAAAACGGGGAATTTTCAAAACATCGAATACATAGGTCAGGATTCTTAAGTAGAGTTGTCGGTTCCGAAACGAAGAATTGAGGATATTTCGGTTCGGTTTAATTTCAACAAATATTATTTTTTAAATAAATTTTTAAGCTTTCGACTCCTAAACAACATTCAAATCCGCCACGACTAAGTAAATTTAAATAAATTAAGAAATTAAAATTTGCTTATAAATAATAATTAAAAATTTTCTTTTAAAATTTTGCCTAAAATTATTTAAAAATTATTAAAATTAAAATTATTTAGATGAATTTGGACTCTTTGAAAATCCGAATATCATCACTAACGTATAATTATTAAATAATAAAAATAATTTAAAAAATAAAATAAGGATTACTATGTATGCGTTTATATCCCCACACGTCCGCAAACTTTTGTCCGCACTTTTTTCCTTCTTTCTCCTCTCATAAGGATCTGACACTGTACGAGAGGTACAAACTAGGGTTGTTGGCGGACGGTTAACCGAACCGGAACCGTTAACCGGTGTTTTTGGCGAATTAATCGGAACCGAAAACCGGGGGCCAAAAACCGGCGATAACCGAAAACCGAGGGTACCGGTTAATAACCGGTCGCCAACTAACCTAGTACAAGCCTATTTGCTCGTACTCGTACAGGCCTCTCACTCAGCTCAACAAGCAGAATCAAGATGAATAGGGAAATAGTGAAATAGACCCAGGCTGTGTGCTATCGAAATAACAAACCATTCAAGACTGGAAACCCATAAGATACCTACTTTATATAGAGAATATACTATATATTAACTCTAAAAATCCTTATCTACTTATATTTCATCTCATATATATTATAAATTAAAGATTCACACGTTTGGAACTTATACTCCTCATGAAACTTCTTATCAACCGTCTTCGGCTAGCACAACATTAAGTGAAAATTTTAATTAATTAGGAACAATGAAAATATTCTAATCCAAAAATTAAATAAGGTCCGACTTTATTTTTTCTTTTAGATCAACACGGACTTTTAGTCAACAAAAATTTGCCGCCCGTCAATGTAGAATTTTTAATATAATAAAAAACAAAAATTAATTTATTAAATTATTTAAACTTTCAGATTCCCGATCCAAACCAAAGAAAAAAACTTACTAAAAAGTTTATTTAAAAATTGAATTTATTTAAATTAAATATAAAACAGTTTAAATGCTTATGCCGAATCGTTTACTCCTCAAACATTGGTTCCCCAGTATCAGCCAAATCCTCAATATGAAGGTCCAAATCCACAAGTTCAACAAAATATTGGTAAAAAATCCTTTAATTTTAAATAATTATTTAAAAAAATAATTATCAGGCCAAATGTATTATTCAAATGAAAATTTTGTTGAATATCCCCCCAATATAGTATCCCCCCAATATAGTATTTTCAAATAAAATAATTTTTTCTATAATTAAAGATCAAGCTGGACCTTCTTACTATACATCTGAAAATTATATGCACGTGAATCACCCAACAGGCAAATATTTAGCTTTTATATACCGTATTCTCTCTAAAATATCCCCGGGATACTTTTTCTCTATCCTTTTCTAAAGGAGGACGATTTCAGAAAAAATACAGTATATTTTTAAATTAATTTTTAAATAATTAAAGGTCATGACCGTCCATCAAGTCAAGCTAGTTTACCCTCCCAAGGAACAGGTAAAAATATAGTTAATAATTTTGTGTTTCATTTTTAACAATAATTGGATGGGAAATGAACAAAATGCACAACAACTTTAATTTCTTAAAATTAATCTTAAAAAATAAGTTTTTAGGCTTTTATTTACCAGCCAACTTAGACGTTTACGAAGGTTCAGACGAGGAATCTGGTTCAGACGAGGAATCTGGTTATGACGAGGAAATTGATGAGTGAGTGATATGTTTTTAAACAAGAACTTTATTCTTGTTGTGGTTATAACTAGGGAATGGATTTTTAGGTGTAAAAGCATTAAAATAGTGCCTAAATAGTTTTATAAATGGCAAAATAGATGAATTAGAAAAAATAAGTTAAAAAGGTTCTACAAAGCGGTTAAAAATTTTTTTCTCTTTCAAAAATTTCAATTTTCATTCTCAAAAAGTCTTAATAGTGTAAATAATAACAAAATTTTTTGAAAGATTAATTAGAATTAATAAGAACCATTATTCAAAATCGTTTTTCTGCGAAAAATATAGAAAGAGTTTAGCATAAGTTTAGCGACCGGGCAGGATAGAACCTGTGACAACGAAGACAGTGCCTTGTTCACACAAATGCAGGTACTCTACCACTGAGCTACCGGGGCGACGACTAATGAATTTCTCTTTTTGATCGCTTAACACTCACCTAAGCATTTTGAATGCTCTAGGTGAATCATCCCTACAATATTTATCAAAAATACGATGTGAATTGCTAAAAACATAAACCATTCAAAATACTAGTTTACAACCTATTTTAGGTTGCAAAACTTTAAATTAGGTTTTAATAGGTGACAATAACACCACGTAAAAAAAGATTTTCAAAGAATTACAACAGATTTGAGCTTCTCTCACTATAACTATTTCAGGATAAAATAGGTTATAATCTAAAATCCAATCCCTAATTATAACCAGAGTTATACGTCTTTTCTGTATGACAGAATTGACATAAAATTTTTCATATTTTTTCGGTTACTTTTTTAAAACAAAGTTTTTTATTAAGTTATGTTTTTTATTAAAACAATCCCCCCTAGCAATTCATTTATTTAGACAATTTATCCATTTATTCCATTGTTATATAAACTTTCATTTTATATTATTTATATACCGTATTTCTTCTAATAGTGAGGCTTCCTCTATTAGACCGACCCCTTCTAATAAAACTACCCCCCTAGAGGATGGTTGAAAAATAAACCGACCTTTAGAAGAAATACGGTATTTTTAACATATCAAAAAATTTCATAAATTCATCTTTTACGATTATTTGAACATCTTATGTTTAATTTATGAAATATTTTTAAAAGATTTTTGCAAGTAACGGTGACCCAAAATATTTAATCCAATCTTTTAATTAGAGTAGTCTACAAACAGTTATTTGTTTTTAAAAATATGTTTTTGCCCTCGATTTTAAAGTTTTCCTTAGTTTTAATTTACCTGTGAACTACTCTAATTTATTATATTTTAAACTTTTGATATTTAACACAATTCCCCCACCCCCAACAACAATTTATTTATTTAAACAATTTATCCTTTAATTTCATTGTTATCTAGATTTTAATTTTTTTAATCCTTTTCTTTTACAAAATATATTTAACATTATGTATACTATGTATACAACTTATATTTATATTTTTAAAAAACTATAAAGCCTTTTCTGTCTTTTAGTTTTATTTTTTTATCTTTATTTCCTGATTGATAAAACATCTGGAACCATCTAAGAGAATAAGATAAATTGGATGGAGTTGATTCTGAGAGTTTCGATCACTTACGAAAGAATAGTTTTGCGTTATCATAAATTAGTTTTTGAATAAGTTTGTGTTTTGTTTGATCATTTTTGTTTGCTCCACTTGACTTTTAAAAATTGGTATTGAAAGACAACATTTGGTAAAAACTTTAACAATCACCTTAATGTTTTGTATGGAGCCTCAGTCAAAAGTAACTGTTAACAGTCAAAATCCTCCTACATATAGCAGCTTCACCGAGTTCTATAACAACCAGATTTCACACCAACCTTCATTCATCAGCTACAATCTACCAATTAATCATTTTGCCGTACAACCCTATCAAACCCAAAATTCAAACATTCAGCATATGTTAAATAGCGAATTTCAATACCATCCATACGCAGCTACTCATCCTCCTAATGTTGCCGTTTTGGCTCCAGCACAGGGTAATAATATTTAATTATGAGTATTTCTTTTAAATGAATAAGGGGGGGGGGTGAAGGTGTGGGTTAGGGTTTAAATCTCAATCAACACAGATAACTGAATGAAACCCTAGTAAAAATATTTTGCAGGTTATGTTATTACAAATGAGCATCCACAGGTTAATTTGTCTAATTATCCTTTTGAGTTTTCGAATCGTGGATTTAATGGAAAGAAGTAGAAATTGAAAACGTGTGTGATGATTGAAAAAATTTTTTAAATATTTTGAACTTTTTTAAATTTATTATTTAACTTGAGATACATATTAAGCCAAACTAGTACATATATAAGCAAGAAAAAGTTTTTTATAAGTAATTACTACTAGTCAGAGGTGGGTCGGATCAGCCAAAGTTGCTGGAATTAAGAAATTCTAAAGGAGGCAAGATAAACTTTAAAGTAGGGGGGTTTCCAATCGTTTGATTGGAAAATTAAAAATAGGTATAAGGTTTTTGGATTCGGGAAGTCCTCTTTTAACTTTGATTTGTAGAAAAATAAAAAAAAATCTTTGAAAATTGGAGCTTTACCACAATTTTGAAAATCAGAACTCCGACCCACCTCCTATCGAAAATAAGGTTGGCGGAATCTAGGAAATTATCTGATATCCTGGTAAACATATGAACCAAAGTTTTAGATATCCCGACTTTTTTCAGATCCGGATCCGCCAGCCTTTATCGCAACACATTTTATATTTAAGAACATTTTTATTTATTTATTGAAATTATTCAAAAAACTTTGTTTTTTAATTTAGCATTTAGAAATAAATTTTTTTATTTTTTTAAAATCTATCACAAGAAAATAAAAATATTTAAAAAATCAATCAGGCGCAGTCTTAACAATTTTACAATCACATGAATTTAAGTGTCGGCTTTCTTTATATCTTGCACTTTTGTTTATTAAAGACTCCCCAAAATTGTTTTCATAATAAAAATAAGGAAGTCATATGTGTTTTACACATTCTCGAAAAAAAATATTCGAGGGGGGGGGGAGGGATTGTTAATTATTTTATATTATTTTATTTATATATTTTTTTAAATTTTACTTAATATTTTTGTAAAAAGGATAAAAAAAAACTGAGGATCGACCTCTTAAAAAGTCTAGAGCAAATAATATAAACATCTATTCTACATTCATCTCTCAGTGGATTATTAAGTTACTATAACCTATCTTTTCCTGAATCATCGTTAAATACGCTCAAACCCGCTGTTATTTTTTGAAAATCTTTTGTTCACTTGAACTTTTTGTCACCTACATATTGAAACCTATTTTGCCTTTTTACAACCTACAATAGGATTTAACATATTCTGGGAGTTTTTCCTTTTTTGCCCAGTATCTCAACCTTTTCTCCGTTTTGGCAAGCTATTTTTAAGTTTTTACAACCTATTTAGGTACCTATTTTTAAGTTTATACAACCTAAAAATCCAAGCCTTATTTACCAATTAGCTTTCTAAATTTAATTAAAATTATTTAACAAACTGGGATTCGTTATTTAATTAAAAGGCCTTTATTTTATCCTTAAAATATTTTTTATTAGACTGTCTGTCTTCTGTACATAGTCTTATAAAATTTTATAAGACTATATTTTATTTCTCGTAATTAAAAGTTTTTTTTTAAATTTTCTGGAGTCAGAGAAATATTAATTTAATTTTTAGAGCTGTACTAATCGCAAAACTTTTGATTTTTGTAAACACAAGTCATAAATCCTACCTTTTGTCTCATACTTAATGGAGCACTTACGCTCGTTGTGAATCTAATTTTTTAAATTTCTAAAATCATTCCCTTCAACTACTTTTAAATTTGACTTTCTTTTTCTAATTCCAATACTAAATTAAAATTTTATAAGCAAACTCAAAATTAAAAAAAAATATTTCACAAAAAATTATTTTCAACACTTTTAATGATCAACCCAAAATTCCTTGGGATTTTATTTTTATTAATTTTGAATTATATCAAAAATGTTGATGGAGGTCAAATGATGTTTAAAGGATTTAGTAAAACAAATGAAAACCCTGAAGAAATAAATCATCAAGAGGTTAATGAAAATAATGAATTAGAAAATAACAAAAAATTAAAAAAATCGGTTCTTAAAAATAAAGAAAAGACAAATAATGATAAAGGTACATAAATATTAAAATATTAAATATAAAATATCAGAAATTTGCCCAGCTAAACTTTTGTAATTTAAAAAATAATTTTTAGTCGTCAAATATTTATAGCAAAATTAAATTTAAAAAATAATCGAAGAAATATAGCGCAAATAAATTAAAGCCCCACTCTCCTAATAAAGCCCCACTCTCAATTAGAAATTACCTAATAAATTGCCTAATAAAGCCCCATTCTCATTTATTTATTTTTAAATGAATCTAATACAGCCTTAGTCTGAAGGATAGTCGAAAAATACAGCCTCATGGGGGTGTATTAGGAAAAATACGGTATTCGTAAAAAATGGAATAAATTTTAGTTATCGGACAGGAATCAAAAAATATTGATAAAAATCATAAAAATCAAAAGCCTCTACTGAGTTGAAATTTAATCATTTTTCTCCCTTATAAATTAAATTTTTACTAAAGAAAATATTTTTTAAAGTAGCTCCAACCTCGGATGTGATTGATAAAAAAGGTAAAAAACCAATAGAACATGAAGAGCCTGATTTTAAACAGATAAACAAAAATAAAACAAAAAAGATAGCTAAAAATGAAAAAACAAAAGGTGAAAATAAATTAAAGTTGGAAGAATCAAGTAAATCTAATGAACAATCATCTGACACTGAAAATTTTATTTTTCATGAAACGAACAGCAAAAAACGGAGAAATAGAAGAAAGAAACGGAGGAATAAAGTGCTGCATGGTAAAATTTTAAAATAATTTTTGTTTTCCAAAAATTATTTGGATATAAATTTGTGTTGCATAACGAGTACTGAAGCGTAATTTAGAGCTGAAACGTCAAGTAAACCAAATAAGGTTGTTGAAAAAAATCGAAGAATGAGCTTTTATTATTTATTCAAGTCTCCCAAACATTCTTGGCCACAAACGTCAGTGTCCAACCTTACATAACAGACATTAACTTTGAGCAATAATCAGCACCTCTTTAGTGTCCAATGCTCAATTCCGAGTATCAACTTAAATTTTCAATTCCTTTCTAATCAAATTTATTTAGAAAATAAAGATGAGGTTAAAGAAACTGTAGAGGACGACAAAAACGAATTTGGCCAAGAAGTAACGATTAAAGTTGGAAGTAAAAATATTAAATGTAGAAATATCTCAATTGATGAGATTAATATACAAATAAAAAATAAAAACGGAGACGAGAATTGTTCATATGGAAATTCAAAAGGGAACATTTGTTGCATAATAATTTTTCCGAAAATCTTTTAAAAATTTTTTTCGACCCCCGACATTTTATCAAAAAAATGTCATTAAATTTTAAAAATAATTTTAAAAAGGAAATTATCGGAAAAAAACAAATGTTCCCCTCCTCCCCTTAAAGAAAAACAAAAAGCTCCCTACAATCCTCCAAATGTTCAAAAGGTTAATAAATCATTTAAATTACATTTAAATATAAAAATTAAGAATTTGGATAATTATAGAGGTAGAAATAATTTTGAAGAAAGTTCTTCAAGAATTCAAAGAATTGTTAGTACAAATACGACAAATTCTGGGGGAACATCAATTCCGCAAAAATATATTCAAGACTTTCATAAACGTGATTATAGTCATAATCAACCAGAAAATTTTCTTCAAATGTAATAATTCTTTTATATAAGCTTTATAAATTTATTTGTATTTTTAGGCAAAATTTTCATGGTTACCAAAGAGGATTGCAATTCCCAATTAATTATATGGTATTTTGGATATTAAATTTTATTAAATTGTTAAGGGGTCGCGTTGGTCGCATCGCATCTCATCCAACGAGATCAAAACTTCAATTATACATATATCATTCGATTCCTCCCATTCGAGCTGAGTTCAAATATGTAAGAATTTTTTGCGGGAGACGAAAACACGCAGTGATATAGGCTCCTAAAATCGCAATGCAATAGGGGGACCGAAAAATATTAGGGGGAGGGGTAAAAAATTCGATTATACAAATGCAGCGGCAAAAATTTTCTCTGCAGCGGCAAAAATTTTTTCGCTGAGGCTTATGTAAAACTCAAAATAATCATAAAAACCCTAATAACATTATTTATTTTTTCAATAATATCTATAAAAATTATCTAAGCAACGGAATATCCCAGCAACTGCTTCTACTAGTTCCTTTTATGCTTCTCATAACCTTCCAATTCCTTATTATACAACAAGTTCTCACTCTCATTCAATTAATCCACAACAACACCTAAACCCACATGCAAGAGAATATAATCCTCAACATTTACAAAGTAATACTCAACCTGCTTTCAAACAATACGATCCTTTTAATCATCCATTTGGATTTGATAAAATATTGGACAGAACAAATACAAATAATGATCCACATTTTAATGATCAAAAATTCCCTCCATTCCATCAAGGTTGTGATATTGTAATCAAAAAAAATTTTTCTGATACAATAATAAATCAGAAATTAAAATTTTTAAATCAAAATTTTTGGTTTTTTTTTTAATTCTGGATTAGTCCAAAAAACGCCAACTTTCTTATAAATTTTATAGTAAGTTTTTTGTATATCGCCCAACCAGATTCATCCCGAGAGCTCAACCCTCCCCGCCCCCTCGGATATCTTTCCAGGCCAAAAATTTCAGGATTTTCGTAGTTCTTGAGGATTCGTAACATTTTCGCAAAAATTTCAGGATCTCTCTCCATTATTTATCCATTCAAACTATTGAATTACTATTTTCCTTTTCGTTTTAAGTAGATAGAAACATTATTACAATACTAGTATATCATTTTTTTAGCTCATCATTTTATTCTCCAGAGTTTGGACAACTAATAAATTCATTATTGGAAGAGAAGGATAAAAAATTTGGGAATAAATTTGTCTGAATTTGGCCGCGCGAATCACCCCCCCCTCTTTTTTAAAATAGATGTATAAAGTTAAGAAAAGTTTTTATATTTATCTATAACCTTATTTTAAAAAATTTCTTTTTCTAAAAAATTTTGTCTGGTTAGCAAACTGCAAAAATTTACATATACCTAAATAGCTTTACAAATAAAATGTTAACCCTTTTTAATCAAAAAAATAATAAAATAAAAAAAAATCATTATAAATTTCAAAGCATGCGTGAAATGTTTTTTTTAAAAAAGTAAAAATTAATAGTAATATGTATAAAAATAAATTAATATAAAAAATAAATAATCTAAAAATAAATTTACGCTTATTTAACTGATTTTAATTGTAATAAAAAATTGTACATTTTAGCATCTGTGTACACATTTATTTATAAATATACATATATTCTTTTTATTTTTGGTACTATTAAATATTTTTAGTATAGTGCTATTTATTGATGTACCTCGATTTTGTACTCAGACACCGTTCTGAAAGGGTTTTAAAAAATAATTTTGATTTTGGCACGGAACAAATCGAAGATTGTATACCTCTAACTATTTCGGGGTTACTTGTTGTTATCACGCATACCCAATTGTTATCACGCAGATTTGGTATTGAGTGCCCAAAGAAATAAAAATAATGAAAATTAACGTGTGTGGTCTCAATTTGTGTTTTTACATTAATTCAAAAAATTTAATTAGAATACAAAATTTAATATAAAATAAAACAATTTATTAGTTAATTAATTAATATAATTTTTTAATATTTTATAAAATTAAATTTCTATAAAATTTAATAAAGTATGTAGGTGAATCTATATTTTTATTTAAGGCCGATTCTTTATGGCCTTATAGCAGGAATCAACAAAAAAATTTCATTAACTCCCGAACACCTTAGTTTTTCCGTTGTATCTCGACGAGCTGAATTGTAAAAGGGATTAGATAGAATTATATTCAGAAAATTAGATCAGAAAATCTTCTGACTGTTCCGATCAGAAAATCTTCTTAGATCAGAAAATCTTCTGACTGTTCCGATCAGAAAATCTTCTGACTGTTCCGATCAGAAAATCTTCTGACTGTTCCGATCAGAAAATCTTCTGACTGTTCCGATCAGAAAATCTTCTGACTGTTCCGATCAGAAAATCTTCTTAGATCAGAAAATCTTCTGACTGTTCTGATCAGAAAATCTTCTTAGATCAGAAAATCTTCTGACTGTTCCGACCCACCTCTACTTATTTAGTGTGTTAAAAAAGTTTTTTAGCAGAAAAATAATTTCAAATTATGGTAATTGATCTTCAAGTTCAGCAAGACTATCTCAATGTAGTCCAATCAGTATTTTGTTTAATTTGTGCTATTTTTCTTCTAATTTTGATTCGTCCATTATACAAATTTTCAAAAGAACGTACAGCACTTTTTATACTTTTTAGCAAGGTTTTTGATGGAATTTAGAAGATTTAGAAAATTCTTTTTAATTTCAAAGACATGTGCAAACATACTATACCAGCTTAGAGATATTTATAGTCGTAACTACCAATATTTCTCGTTTAAAACCTCTTATTGGAGTAGGTTTTTCTTGGCTCCTAGTGCAATGATTTTATTAAATGCGGCTTATTTTCATATAATTTGCTTGGCATTAAATCGTTTTCATGCTGTTTTCTTTCCTTTTAATTATCAAATTGTGTGGAAACAAAGGTATTGAATATTAACTTGAGGTGCTACATGGATCAGAGTTGGACAATTTCAGGATTTTTAATCAAAAATTCAAAATATGTACTATTTTCGGACAGAATTACCGAACACTATAGTATACCAGGGAGCACCATTGATGGAAAGGTTTCAGTTCCGGTTCCGGAACCGGTGAGGTTCCAAAACCGGAACTGGAACCGAAGAAAATAAAAACGCGGTTCCAGAACCGGAACCGGTTCCCGGGAAAGTTTGGAACTTTTCCATCACTGTAAAGCAGAGGTGGGTCGGAACAGTCAGAGGTGTCGGAAATCGGAAGAGCCGGAAATCGGAACTGGCTCAAAAGTCGGAAATCGGAAATCAAAATTTTTTTCGGAAATCGGAATTCCGACCCCATCCTCTGTTGTAAAGCACCTATGATTATATTATTAATTTTTCAAATATTTTTAATAGTAATATAAAATATTTTATTCTTATAACATGGCTGATTACTTTTGCTTGGAGCGCTTTACAATTTACTGAATTTACTTTAGGAATTGATAATGCTGGAATTTTATAGTTAATTAATTTTTTAAATAAATTAGGGGGGGGGGGTGGGTCTTTTATTTTATTTTTTTTTTCTTTCTTAACTTTAAAATATTTTTACTAAAAATTTCATTAAAAATAATAGAGCCCGGACGGAGGGCTCGGTCGATATTTTTTCGATAAATATCGAAAAATACCGAATATCGAAAAATATCGAAAAAACCAAAATTTTCTCGGTCGATATTTTTTCGATAAATATCGAAAAATATCGAAACCGAAAAATATCGAAAAAAAAGTCTCGATATTTTTCGATTTTTCAAAAATTTTTCTATTAACCAATGAATAACAGAATAGACCTCATAGTTTAATAAGATTAAGATTGATTAAATGGGATATTGGTGGATTTGGACGTATTATATGTATATCAATGGACTTGTATTTAATATCGAAGGATCAAGTGGGATATAAGTGGATTTTAACTAGGGATAATGGATTTTAAGGAATTAAGGGGGATATTGAAGGACTGATTGTGTATTGAGAGATTTAGAGGTAGTAAGAGTGATATTGTGGATTTGTGAGATCTGGAGGGATATCAAGGGATTTGTGGATTAAGAGGGATATCTGGGGATAACAAGATATCGGAGGATAAAAATCTTGGCAATTGATATTCATCTCTCCCAAAGTCGTCTTGATCCCTTGAGATCCATTTTATCCACTTAATCCTCTATTAGTTATACAAATAGTCGATTATCCCGGATATCCATAATATCCTCATGATCCTGGATATCTCAAATATCCCACCAAATCTTCTCATAACCCACTGAAATCTCCCTAAATCTACCGAAATTTTTTAAATTCATATCAGTGTTTTGTAGGGATATCGAGGGAATATAATGGCTTAATGGGACAAAAAAGGATATTCTAACGATCTTATGAGCATAATTTTTGCGCCGCAGGCGAAAATTTTTTAAATTTCCGATGAATAAGAAGCAAAAATGCATCGTTTTTGCGCCAAAAATTCAAATTTTTGTCAAAAATGACGTTCGATATTTTTTTCGATTTTTTGTAAATTGGTCGGTCGATTGTTTCGATTTTTAAATTTTTTCGGTCGGTATTTTTTCGATAAATATCGAAAAATATCGAATATCGAAAAATATCGAAAAAGTCAAAATTTTCTCGGTCGATATTTTTTCGATAAATATCGAAAAAAAATATCGAAAAATATCGATAATTATCGATAAAAAATCGTATCGGTCCGGGCTCTAAAAAATAATCAAGTTCTATCAAAAGCTTTTTGCAAAATGGAATATTAATGAACGGTGATATACCACTTTTATTAGCTGTATTTATAGCTACACCTTTATATACAGCAGTATTGGCACAATTTATTTTTGATTATAGAAGTTAGTTACTTATTTTATTTAAAGCTATTGCTTTATAGCTAGAGACCGGACTAAGAATATCGTTTTTATTTATATATATAACAGAAAATTTATATAACCAAAATTCTTGTTCGAGATATCATCTCGCTCAGATCTCAATCTGGAGCACTTTTCCGGCATTTAATAATGAGATTAAGACTACACGTTTGTTTCCCATAATAAATATCGTCTAAACTATAAAATTACATTAAGAACATTACAATTGGTTTATTATGAAAAAAGATATTGGAAAAAGAAAAAGTGGGCAAGGGCTTTTACGCACCCTTATAGCTGTGACAGAATTTTTTTCGATAATTCTCATTCAAGGCTTTTCTCGATTTTAAAATCAGCCTTTGTTTTGGGTTCTTGTCTAATAAAAAATCGGTCTCCAACACCAAAATCCGCAAATCCCACAGATTTAGGTGATTTGATCAATTTTGGTATTGGAATATTTTTGAAAGATTATGTGAAGAAACATTTAAGCTTATTTTTTATAGAAAAGAAATCAACATCAACTCAAAATAACAATATGCCAAAGGATCGAATAATAATTCTGTCTATTTGTTTGATTAGTTTGATTCCTTGCCCTTTATTACTTGGATTATATAAACTTGCCGGAATAACTGTAATTATTCAAGACACACTTCCTTCAATTATTATTAATATTTTTTATAATGCTTGCTACACTATAATTCAATTTATTGAAGAAATTAGTTTATTTATTATTTCAAAAGATTTTAGAAAATTGGTTAAAGAACAATTTTTTAAATCGAATGGACAAATTAATAATAATAACAAGGTTGTTAATAATCATGTAATTGTTGTTCAAACAATTTCTCAACAACAAAGAATGAATCAGATAAATAAACAAAATTGATATCTGTGATTTAATTGGAATTAATTTTGTATATTTTTTAATATTTCTATTGTAATTTCTAATCAAAAAAATCTGAATTTCGTTGCTTTTGTTCAAATGATTAAAAAAGTTATTTAAAGTCTTAATCTCTGCTTTATACAGGGTGTTTAAGACATAATTTTTATGTCAAAAAATTCTCATAAAATATAGATACAAAATACCTACGTAGTAAAAAGTTATTAAATTTTCAAATAGTGCTTCTTAGTTGAAACACCCTGTACTCTCGGCCCAGTATCTCTCTCGCCAGCCTCGCTGCACGAGGAGAGTGAGGGTTTCTTTTATTATCTATTTTAATACAGCTAGGCCATACTGTAAGAAACCATCCCTCTTTGGGTCCAAAAAATTTGACCTCATATTTGTGGTATTAATTTCCGTAATATCTTAAAATGAGGTATACATCATAAAATCAAGTATAATGGGTGTATTTGAAAATGAGACTTTAAAATAAAATTAAGGCTATTGTTCATCATATTCTTGCTTAAATTTTCTGGTAGAAATAAAAATTTTTTTGAAATATATTTTTGAATGAATTTATTTATTGTTAAGCATTATTGAGAGATATTTAACAATTCAAATATTTCAATTAAAAATAACGTGGATTATTTATTTTTTAAATTAATTTTTCAAAAAATTACATCAAGTTCATGAATCTAAAAACTAAAAATAATAAATAGTCATATGTAAACTTTCAAAAAAAATTTTTATTAGACCAACAATTGATATATTTCTAAATTTTTATTTAATTTTTTAATAATAAAAATTTTCTCTCACTTTCTAAATTAATTTTTTTTAAAAAGTTTGATATTTTTTAATTAATATGTGTCAATTTATTTAGAAAAATTTGAGGTGTTTAATAGTAATATATAAACTCTGATAATATTTAACAAAGGCATACCATCAAGAATTATCTTCATTTTAGAAAGAGTTCGCAAAAGTTTAGCCACCGAGCAGGATGCGACCTCCTGACAGTTATTGCTAGGCACTTTCGCTCACCATATACGTGATTTAAACCCCCGCCTAAGCGTTTTAGATGCTGCTAGGTGAATCATCCTTACATTTTTATTAGTTTATTAAGGTCAATTTAAAAAAATGTGTTTTACTAGAATTGCGGATCCAACAAATGCGGAAACTGTCCTATTGCGGATATAAAATTTTTTAAAATTATTTAAGTGAGAAAGGGTAGAATATTATCCTTCAAGAAAAAGCTAATAAACTTGAAAGAGCTGCAGGCGAAAAGAAATTTTGAATTACTTTTTAAATTTTTAGAATTATTAAATATTTTTTTTTTGAAAATGATGATGAATTATTTGTTATTTTTAATTATCCTTTTTATTGGTATAATAATTACGGTAAATGGAGACTGTTCTCTTCCTTGTAATCCTGTGTCTTGTTTTGATGGTTGTGGAATATTAAGTGATATAATGTTTGTTTAAATATTAAAATTTAAATTTAAAAAAATTTTTTAAAGATATGGTGCCTTAGAAGTTAATAAAAATTAAGGGAAAAACTTTGGAGGATTTATCTATTATCGTGGATTAATAATATTTTTAAATTTAAAGAACTAATGCAAAATAAATCTTTAATTTTTTATTAAATAATATACTATTTATGGAAAGGAGAAGAAAAATTAAAAAGAAATTTTTCCCCTTAAATTCTTTTGGTTTTTATCCATTCACAGTAAATAATTTTTGCTATTTGTGAGTGTTTTTTGGATAGAAAAATTTTAATTCGAATAAATATATATGTTGATATCTTTTTCATTGGAATAGCAATTAAAAATAAAATAAACCAATAATGTTTTGAACACTTATAGAGTGCGCCACTTTCCATAAAAATAATTAATTTTGATAATTTAATAGACTTGTGGGGATAGTATTAGCAGACAGAGTTTTTGAATCTGTATAACTAAACGATATTAGAAACATTTATTTATAAATAAATTATTCTTAATTTTTGGTTTTATTACAAACAAATTGTCATGTATGGGACAGGCCCATGTAGGTAATCCCGCAGAAGACCTGTGGAGTCTGGTGCTACATAATGTGCGGGTTTTCATTACACATTAGTTAAACAGCTCATACGTGTTGTGGTGTGGTGGCTACTATAAAAGCCTCACACAATTGTCAGTCCGTGTCTCCTAATTGTCTCCTAATTATTCCCCAACCTTATTCTATTACTTCAATATTATTGTTATTTCTATTGTGTGATAAACACATTATTGTATTGCATATTTCTTGTTGTGCAGAGACGCAACACCTTCCTTATAATTACCCCCTCCAGCGAGAGGTTGAAACTAATTACCCTGGGTAATTATTTTAGCAAATACGGTAAACTAAATTTAAAAATAATTTCGGTAATATTCAAGAGTATGGGCCCCCTTTTTTCCTCCCCAATTTTCCCCCTATATTTTTACAAAATGGTCAGACTTTTTCCTTCCATCTAATTTGCCTTTCTAATTTTTGCCTACAATCAGACAAAAAGGATTATTTAATTCTATATAAGTGAAAGTACATGCAAAAAACAAGTAAAAAGGAGGATTATTTTTTGGTATTTAACAAGTATAAGTTTTAAGAAGAAGAGCTTGGACTTCTCCATGGAAAAAGAACCAATATCCATACTCAGAACATTGAATCATTGTGGTCAACTTATAAACGAAAATTCAGACATCAAGCTGGCAACAACACTGGAACGTATAAAAGTTATCTCCCAGAATTTCTTTGGCGAAAACGTTTTGGTGATATTGAAAATATTTTTTATAATTTTTGGCATCATGTTTCGCTTTTTTATCCTTGCGAAAGAACTGAATAAAGAATTTCCTTTGAACTGAATAAAGAATTTCCTTTTAATCTGTATAAAAAATATAGGAAAAAATTAGGGGAAAAATAATCCTTTTTGTCTGATTGTAGGCAAAAATTAGAAAGGTAAATTAGATGGAAGGAAAAGTCTGACCATTTTGTAAAAATATAGGGGGAAAATTGGGGAGGAAAAAGGGGGGCCATGCTCTTCAATATTACCCAATTTGGTTTCACTATAATCGAACTAAGAATTGTTTGTAGTACTTTTCCTTTAAAAAATAAAAATTTTACATATTTTCTTTTTATTTTGTGTTTAATGGTTTTTTCCATATCCATTTAGTAAACGACGAACAACAAAAGCCACATTTCAATTTCTGTTTGAATAACTCAAAAATAAAGGTTGTCTAATATATTTAAGATGTGGAGTTGTGTTTTATTCAGAAAACCCACCTTTTATTGCAATCAAAAAAAATTTTTTAAACAAAATATAATAAAAATAGCCAACACATTAAACTCTGATTTTTCAGACATCTAACTCTTACCAAAATTATCTTATAAAAAAGAGCGTTTTTGGGCATTGCAGAACAATTTAGCTAAATCGTAACTGATCCCTCTTCTCCTTCGTTTATTTATTTTGTGTCTATTACGAACAAAATTTTCGACTAAATCACGACATAATATTCCGACCTAAGATTGTTTAATAAAAAATTCTAAAATTTATTCGACTATAATTCGGTGCTTTATCAATTTTCGCAAGATGTCACAAAACTCAAGTTGGGGTTTAATAAATTAATAACTTGCTGAATATTAATTAAAATTTTATTTTAAAATAAATTTTAAAATAAATTAAAATTTCAAGAATTTAGCCTTTGAATTTAATTTCTAAAAAATTATTTTAATTTTTGCCACATTTTTTAATCATAAGTTTTGAAAAATAAATTTATTTTTGGATAAAAAAGGAATAAAAATTAAATAGATATTTAGTATCGAGGAATTTAAATTTTATTTTTAGAAATAAACGTCAAAGATTCTGGTAAAAATTTAATTGACGTAAATCTC
Source organism: Meloidogyne incognita (assembly GCA_036172945.1). NCBI lineage: Eukaryota > Metazoa > Nematoda > Chromadorea > Rhabditida > Meloidogynidae > Meloidogyne > Meloidogyne incognita. Next base: position 4,595,661 of record JARQAC010000006.1, on the reverse strand, counting down.
TTTCTAAACAAATATTAAAAAAAATATAATTTAAAGATTCCACAAGGCTTAATTGTTATTTAGAAATTAAAAATCCTTTTTAATTAAGTAAACTTTCTTTATTTTATTTTATATTAGTTATAAGGTATTTTAAATTGTACATTAACTCTGGTACCCCTTGTCTCGATTATCAGCAGTTATCAACATTCAAGTTTTTGGTTCCGCTCTGCTAATCCTTTTTTTCAAACCTTAATTTATTTTTTGAAAGCTTATTTTTTCGTCTAAATATTCTTATGTGGGCATTTCTGAGACTGAGGCCAAAAACCCGCAATTCAACAATAATTAGGTATATCTGTTTGGATTTTCTTCTGAATAATTCTGAAAATAATCATCAAAAATAGAGATCGGACTGGGGTTTGTACATGTTTTTGGCCTCAGTCTCAGAAGGTTCCCAATTTACTATAGAGATTTTTGTTCGAAGACTTGGCTCGGTCTAATCTCCAACAAACCACTTAAAAGGATCCGAAACAAAAAAGCTAAAATAAAATTTATTATTTTAAATAATTTTAATTTAAATAATTTAGATAATTAAATACATATAAAATAAATTTTAAAAAATGTCAAAGGTTATTTTTGTATTGTTTCTTTTGGCATTCTTGACTCTTATTACTGAGCAGGTAAATTAAATTTTAAAATAAATAAATAATATTTTATTAATATTAAAAGGCTCAAGAACATTTAAAAATGAAAGATTGTGGAAATATAACAGATCCTAACCTTTTTGACATATGTAAAGGGGAACCATATATGTACGACTGTATAGCTGATAAATGTCCTACATGTTGTCATAAAAAAGAAGAAATTTAAATCAGAGAAATGTTAAAAATGAGAAGAATTTTAAATTTAAATATTAATTAATTACATATTTAATTTAAATTTATTTAAAAATATTGGGAATAAAATTATTTTGGTAAAAGAATAGCTGAAATTAATAACTGAAATTAGTAGTTACCCCACCCCCCCCCCCAAATGTCTCACCTACTTTTCGGATAAGCACAAAAAGATAATATTGATGTAAACTTAAGGATTAGAAGATAGAATTAATGTTAAGTTAAGCAATAGAAGAAACAATGGATGTAATGTTAAGGGATAGAAGATGTAGATTTTGGGGGTAAAATTGCAAATTACTGATGTAAAGTTAGGGATTAGAAGGTAAAATTACCTTAAAGTTAAGAGTTTGAAGATAAAATGTGTGAAAAGTTAAGGATAGAAGATAATATTCGTCCGACAAGTAGGTGAGACATTTGGGGGGGGGGGTAACTACTGAAATTTTTTAGTTTTAATAGCGAGGACGTTAATTTCAACCGAAGACAATCCTTATTTTGTGGGTATCGAGGGATATAATGGATATATGGAGGCTTTAGGGCGGATATTAAGGAATTTTGTGTAATTCGAGTTTTTGAAAAGACCAGCAATTTTCATTTTAAATGACTAAAACAACGATATTTTTTATATTTTTAGTAGAAAACTTTAAGAGAAAAATAGTGGGATTTTTATTTTTAAACAACTATCATTAGTTATTCATGTGCCGTCAAGTGATTAAAAGAAATAATAAAAACCATTTATACGCACTAAAGCAAAATTGAATATGCTCTATTTTTGATGATTTTTTAAATAGAATGATAAATGGGTAACTAATTCAATCAAAATAACCAAAAACTAAAAAAATAGTTATGTTAGAAAACTAAAAATAATTTTTAGAAACCCCTACAAATAAAGAATAATAATCTAATAAAAAGAATAGCCAAATATACTTTTATATATGTTAAATGGAGAAAATATACTGAGATAATAGAGCCGACATTAGGGATGTATTCTTGCGGAAGCCACAAAACTTTTTCAAATATACCTACTTTTTTGTATATTTGAAAATTAATTGTAACTTTAAAGGATCTACTTGGGGCTCCAAATAAATCGAAAAAAGCGGAAGAAGGAAGCGTAAAAAATCCAATCCTACTACATACTCTCCATACTTTTAATTTAAATATTTTACCCGTATTTGGCTAATCTTTTTTACACAAAATTTCTTTCTAATATTAAGATGGATATATTCGTGATGCAACTAAATATGTAATAATTAACATAATAAGGTACATAAAGATGAAACATAAAAAAAGAGAATTGTAAGCATCATCAACCCCTTGACGGATCTGGTCTACATCTTCCTCCTCATGGTCATCATTTTTCTTGTAGTTACTACGTTTAGGACGACGGCGATGAGTATAATTTTGAGATACAGGTTGAGAAACGGAAGGAATTTTTTGATGCCACAAACCAAAAATAATTGAGAATATGCCCCAATTTTTGAAAATTACTTTTAAAGCGTCAACACCCTCAATACCTTTGTAATCACTATAAACCTCGGGAACTATTTTATAAATTTTCTTTAAAATAGTTTTTCCCTTGTTTAAGAATTCAGATAAATTATTCCAATTAGGCTCATTAACCATTACACTCAATTCTTTGCATAAATTCTCAGCGTCTGAATTGAGTTTCTTTCCCAAAGGTTTATTCTTGCTCTAAATTTAAAAATTAAAAAATTTTTTAAAAATTTCTGACAATTTTTTCTTTAAAAATGTCGAATTTGCTCTTCAAATTCTCGATATTATCTTTTAAATGTTGCTTTACTCCCTCATCCTGAATTGAGTCTATTTCATCAGAGTTTATCACTTCTTCAAATGTAAGTCCTTCATTCAAACAAAATTGAAAAAGAAAATAAAATGAAAACAAACAAAATTTTAAATTCATTTTTAAATTCTTAAATTAAATAAAATATTTCTTTAAAATTATTTAAATAAAAAATTAAATGAAGAAAGAAATGTAAAATGATAAGATTTTATTTGTCAACGAAAAAAATTTTCGTCGACAAATATTTTGCGTATTTACATATGACTGAATCTTATGATATCCATAAAAAATATTTCTTAATAAAAATTTGATTACAAAAAAGTCGTGTTGCGTCCGCGACAAAAAATAACATTCAAAAGAAGCTCGCGCGAGACCTTTCTCTTTTTTCTTATTCTCTTTTCTGATGCAAGATGTGAGCGATTTTTATGTAGCCCGTGAAGAGATATTTCTTAATAAAAATGAAGCAATATATCCGACAAATATTTGTTGGATATATTGCTTCATTTTTATTGAGAAATACATATCTCTTCACAAGCAAAGCTACGCTTACATAAAAATCGTGCAACTCATAAAATAATCAACTCTTGCGTCATTATTAAGAAATATTTCTTTGTAAATATCATAAGATTCAGTCATAAATCCGCAAATTAATATTTGTCAACGAAAGTTTTTTTTAACAAATAAAATTCTTTTTCTAGTTAGATACTTTTAAAATAAATCCTTTTTTGTCTTACAATCATCTTTGATTTTAATTTTAATATTATTTTTTATTTCCAAATTATTTTTAAATAATTATTTTAAGTTTTAAATTTTAATATAAATAAGAGTAGAGTTCAGCGGGATCGGGATCCCGGTTGGGATCGGGCGGTATTATCCCGGGTTTTTCGAATCCCGATCCCGATTTTTCAATCCCGGTCCCGATTCGAGATCGGGATTGGGATCTCCAGCCCAAATCCCGATCCCGATTTCGGCCAATCCCGATCCCGTGTCGGGATCCGGGATCGGGATCACCATTCCTAAATCCCGATCCCGGGTTTTTCTCAAAATCCCGATACCGCTGAACTCTAAATAAGAGTAAAAGTTAAACTGAGTTGAGCATTAGTTTTATAATTTGTTACCCTCTAACGTTCTTGAGTTTCTAATTTGAAAATAAGATAGTATTATGAAATCCAGGACTCTAATAAAGTAACTCGCAATTTAATGCCCTTTAATTAACATTAAATTCTTATGTGTAAGCATGTGTTTTATCTCCACTAAAGTGCCTCTTGTGATTAATTTTTTCGGCTATTTTTTTGAATACAATTTTCATTAAAAACGCAATACTCTTTTTATATTTCTTAATTATTAAGAATTCAATATTCCTTTCTCATTTATTCACTTGCCATTTATGTTAAGCATTATATAAAAACAGTTATTTAAAAACCGGCATTTTTATATAACAAAATTTAAATGATTAACTTTATTATTATTACTCTCTTATATTTAATTATTCTGTTAAATATTCATTGTGAAGGAAAACAAGTTGTTGTTGAGGTTAAAATAAAAGATGATTGGAAGCAAAAAAGAGAATTTATTTATTTAAATTCTGTTGAGGAAAAAACACGTTTTGTATTGAAAGCAACCGAAAATCTTAAGAATAAATTTGGTAATAACAGTTTAGTTAAATCTGACAAAAATAAAAATATTTTTTACTGTAAAATAAGTGATAAACCAATACATACTGCATCTTATCAATTAGCAAAGAAAGTTGTGATTGAAATTACAAATAATGGATTAATTAAAAGTGTTTTACCTAAATTTGAGAAACGGGTATATTATATCTTTTAAATTATATTTGGTTCAAAAAATCATCCTTACAATAACAATTTAATTTATTTCTAAACTGTTCCATGACTTTTGCGCCGCGACTATCATTGAAAATATAAGAATAACTACAGCCGGACCTTATTATACAGGGTGACCAGAATGTTATTGCACACCCTTCATTACATCATAACTTTTTTCGTATTAAAGATAATGAGATCAAATAAAGATTATATGATAGAGGATTAAATAATGAGGAAATAAAATCGAAAATTTTATAAGTACCCAACTCTATCTTGGATACAGAGTCGAAGTCGCGTGGAAAAATATTGTACAAAAGTTCGCAATACCTTGGCGGAGATTTTCTCTCACTCTAGAACGAGTGATGGCATAAGTGAATCCAAACTTTTGGGTTATTAAGCACAGACCCTTACCTACAAAATATCAAAAAGACTAATTAATCGGATACAAATCCGGTGAATATGGTGGCTGTATTTGAGACGAGCTAAAAGTGGGTAAATTGTAAAAAAAGTTATGATGGAATGAAAAGTGTGCAATAACATTCTGGTCACCCTGTAGTAGGGTTGTCGGATAGTTGGAAATCTTCGGATATCGGATCCGATATCAAACCGAAATTTCCGGATAATGGCCTTTTTCGACCCGGATCCAACCCCACACTATAGGTTGTCCCCAATGCCCGCTTGGGCAGAAAATCATGCCGGAATAGTGTTAGCAGATCCAAATAGTGTTAGCAGATCCTGCTTAACGACCTTTTTAATCTGATTTTAAATTTAAGTTACTCATAAATGGCAATTTTATTAAAAAGGAAAAATACTATGAAACTTCTATACTAAATGAAAGTTTAGAAAATACAAAAATAAATAAAAAAGAATTATTAAAGGAAAATATAAAAAACTACAAAAACAAGCTTTTATCAAGTTATTGGACAGAAATTAATTTAATTGGATATAAAATTGAATTGTTAGAAAAACAAAAATTTAAATATCCTAAGGAAGAATTAGAAGGCAGAATTATTAACATTGGCACTGAAATATGTAAATAAACAAAGTTTATCCATTCATTTTATAGACTAAATATACGTATTGTCTCTAATAGATGCTCATCTCCATTAGAAGCCCATGCCCTATTAGAAGCCAGCTCAATGAGGGGTAATGAAAAATAGACGCCCAGGGCTTCTATTAGAGACAATACGGTATATTATTCTTAAATATTATATGTAGGTGAAGTAAATGAAAGGAGCAAACGTCATTGTTTTAATTGTGGATCTATTCAAAATAAAAACTGGCATGCTTTGTTAAAAGAACATTATTTGTGCCACGTTTGTGGCACATATAAACAAAGTAATAATGGAACGCTTAGACCAAACAAATTTTGGAATAAATCTAATAAGGTTTACGTTTATATTTAATATTGAAACGGTTTCATCGGACTTGAAAACTAAATAAATATAAATATATTCACATATTTTTCTGTGTGGAAGACATTTAAAAATTGCCGGCTATGACTAAATTTTGCGTGTAAATTTTAGAAAATAAATATAAAAATTGGATTTAAGTTCATCAATAATGTTTTGGGCGTTTCCGATAAGTGCCACATTTTGTTAGCGCACCGTTTCAATAGGGCTAACGACAAGACGTTTTGCAATTTTTGGCCGATTTTAGCTAAATTTTGAAAAATCACAAAATTTTAGCGAAAATATGCAAAAATATTGACGCTTAGACCGCTTAGTTAGCTAGTTACCGTCACAGATCATAATATCGAAAAACTAATAGCATATTTGGACTTTTTGTATTTGCAAAAAATATATTTCAATAAAAATCAGCCACCTACTTATAAATATTGTTTACAATAATACTTTTCTAGCGAGTTACACAGAATCGTATTTGTTATACTTGCGGAGAAACAAAAAAGTTAGCTAGCTACCGTCACTCAAAGCATGGGCAATATATATGTCGAGCTTGTTACGATCGAAAAAGAAGACATAAAAATTTGACATGAGATATTTTCATATTAATTCGACGCTGGTCCAGTTTATGCGTCTAATGAACATTTTCTTGGTGTTGCAAAGTTGAGGTATGGTTCCAAAATATTTCTTCGTGTTTGAGACCTACGCCAACTGGGTCTGGGATCATTCCTTACCCTATCCCTCGAAATTTCTGAAAGTTAAAATCGTTTTTCTGAAATTTTTAAATTGGCTATAACTTTCAGAATTTTCAAAAATAGGTTAAGGAATGGTACCAGACAGACCCAATGGGCTAGATCTCGAACTTGAAGAAATGTTTTGGAACCATACCCCAACTTTGCAACACGAAGAAAAATCAAATTTTTTGATTGGACGCATAAAAGTTCATTGGACGCATAAACTAGACCAGCGTTTTAATTTCTATACATATTATTTTTTATGAATTAATCCGTTTTTATGGTGTTTTGGTGTTTCTTTGAAAAGGCCCCCGAAAATCTAAAAATCGAAAAACTTTTTTGGGGTGAAAAAATCGAATATGCACATTCCGAAATTTTTCCAAAGTATTAATATAAACTTTAAATATGTTGTCAAAGCAACATAAAAAATAATTTTCTCAAATAATTAGAGAGAAATTTTGAGCTAAAATTAATCTCTTTATGCTGACCAGAGAGCCTGTTAACATAAAAAATAAAGAGTAAATTTTATTTCCCGATCTCGAAAACGGGATTCCTGGCCACAAAAAATGTCGCGATTTTTGCCAAAATTTTAAAATAATTCTTTCTCCATCTGTGTAAATAATTAAAAATTATTCTTCATTTTCGATTATTTGTAAGCCTAAATATTAAATTAAATATTTTATTTCGATTAAATTAAAAATCAATTTATATACATATAATTTCAATTTTTTCCTCCTCTAAATTAGCAGATAATTTATAATTTTTAAACATTTTTTATCATTTAATTATCAATAAAATAAAAAAATGTTCTTTAAAGTAATTTTTGGAGAAGGAAAGAAAAATAAAGTAAAATTTTAGATTATCAATGGAAATAAATAAAAATACTAAATTTCACTTGGTAAAGAAAAATATTTCAGTTCCAACAAGATGTTGTATTTGTGGAAATATTGCTAGCGGATTTATTTATTATAATGTTATGTGTTGTGATGGTTAGAAAATATTTCTAAAAAAAAAATTTTTAAAAACAAATTTTGGTTTTTCTAAAGGTTGCAAACATTTCTTTCGACGTTCTCTTAATGCACAAGAATTGTTTAAATGTAAATCCGATGGAAATTGTGATCTTATGAAGGGTATGAAAGTTATTAAAATTTGTGAATTTAATGGCTATTCCGCTTTTGTTTTAGCCTCTATTCTCGAACCGTGACAAAAATCTTACGACCCTTATTTTTTTAATAAAGTTCGATTCCTATCACTTTTTTACCCCTTTTATGCTTTTCTTAAGAATACGAATATATACTGTACATATATAAAGAGATCAATTAAATATTCGTAGATATCAATAAATATTCTCATTATGACACTTCCAGCAGGATTTTTGATCTATTATGAGGGCTCTTTTAGTCCATTCAGACGAATATCCTATAGATCTCTTTATACACAGTATATTATGTCTTTATCTGACCCGCATTTGCCTAATTTAGTTGAGGCTAGTAAAAATATGTAGAATTAGGAACTCTGCCTTTAAAGTAAAATATTTACTACTCTCAACCACAATTTTTTCGAATTTTTGAATAGTTTGAGCTTTTTAATTTTAACGACACCGAACCTATGAATCCGAATTTCTCTAATTTTTAAAGCATCTAATAAATGCAAAAGCTGCCGATTTGATAAATGTATTTTAATGGGAATGAATATACAAAAAATACGAAATCCACAACAATCTACTATTTCTTTTTGGAAAATACGTTCAAAAATTGAAGAACGATTGGGTGAACTTTGTTTAGTTGGAAAATATGTTGAAGTAAAAAACAAAAGTTTTTTTAGTAATGAGGAAGTGAATTCACCGTTTATGGTAAAAAATACTTTTACATAAATACCAGACAAGCACACGGATACTGATTTTGGTATCCGTATCCGGATATTTACGGCGGATACAGACGGATATCCGTAGGCATTTTTACAATATCTGTATCCGTATCCATGACCATGTCTGGAGCTAACTAAGCCTTTACTTACACATTCTAAGGGATGAAAATTTTTTTTATCTAAAAATTTTTTTTGATTATTTGTAAAATGGGGACTTATTTGCCTTTTTGTCTTAAAATAACAGTCAGATGCCTACATTATTTTAAAGTGACAGTTGTAATTAAAAACTATTCTTTAAGCAAACAATACTTCTTGAAAATGACGAAACAAAAATAATTGGAAATTTATTAACATTAGAGAAAAATGTTCAAAGAATTAGAAATTCGCCTACACAAATAACTGATAAACATTTTGATTTTTCATATAAAACATTAGAGGAAGTAGTAATTAATCGAAAAGAAAATTCAATTTTTTTATGTAATGAATATTTGGTTTGTTTTTACATATTGTGGGTTAATAACGGAAAATGTTTAATTAAATATAAGCAATATAAGGGTTTAGTAAATCAAGTTGACAGTCGTATTTTTAATCTTAAACTCTATTGTATTTTTTTCTATGTGGCAACCGATTGTTCGGTTGCTTATATTGAAAAATACAAGCACAATTTTTTGATACAATAAGATGTTTAAGTACCGTATATCCTTTGATAACTACCCTGGGTAATTATTATTTCGACCTTCCTCTGGAAGGATAATTAATCGAGGGAGGGTAATTATACGAGGTTTGAAATTTGTTGTTTGGTTTGTTGTTGGGGGTTAATTATTATTTCAATTTATCGCTGGATGGGCTAATTAATGGAAGTGGGGTAATTATTCGAGGGAAGGCGATTAATACAGGTTATACGGTATATAGTTTTGACTATTAATTGCCTTTTTCTGACACTAAAAATATTACAAGCAAAATTTTTAAAAATTAGATAACCAAAATAATTATATTTTGTAAATTAAAATTTAATTAAAACTATTCTTTTCAAAGATTGAAGAACAAAACTTTCTAAAAGAAGAATATATTGAATTTGTTCATAAAAATGGCTTTTTCTCTTTACGACCTGTTACATTAATTGAGGACTTTATTTTAATGATTGATATAGCAAAAACAATGCCTTTTTTCTATAAATTGGATTTAACTGATATTGTAAATATTTTTAGATTAATTTATTCAAATATTAGAGTTGTGACCTGAACCCGTCCCTGAAAGCCGGGCAATTTGAGACTTGAAAATTCCCTCCCCCTCCCCCAATGTGCCCCCCCCCCGTGGCACTCTCCCCCCTCCAAATCGGTGAACCACCCTACAGATTGTTGTTGTTCACTGTACAGATCCACGGTCTTTATCATCTGCTTTAGCATCTTTAACATTTCTTTGTTTTCTGGACCATCGGCCACATGTTCTAGCAGTTGAGTTTTCTGTATCTCTTATAATTAATAGGCTATCTTAGATCGAGAAATGTTACAGATAAAAAAATCTTAAAATCAGAGAAATATTACGGGTATTTCAAAGTAAACTTTAAATCCGTAAAAATCCACAAAAACTTTCTTGGTAGAATAAACACCTTCACGCTTTAAACTAAAGTCCAAATAATATTTTTAAACAGATCTATCAACTTACATATATATCTTTGCCTCTTTTATCGTTGGCAAACATCTGTTATTCTTGTAATAAACAGTCAAAAACGGTTATATTACCAGATGGAGTACCTTTAATTGAAGTCTATGGTGGAGAATATTATAAAGGAGATTTAACGTAAAATTAAAAATATATTTCTCAACTTTTTTTCTAATTTTAAAGATTAAATAAATTACTCCAAAAAATATTTGTAACAGCTATGGAACCTTACAATCGTGTTAAAATAGATGATGAAGAATATGTACTTATTCGTGCCATAATTTTTTCACATTTTGTTACAAATGGTCTTAGCAAAGAAGGACAAAAATTTTTACTTTCTGAGTCAGAAAAATATTGTGGAATATTAATGAGAATGTTACAGGTATTTTTAACGGTGGTCATAATATCTCAAATTAGAGTAGCATGAGGTCTAGGCCTCGTCGAGGTCGAGAAATCACCCATTTTTCAAACCATCCATTGGTATTGAGTTTTTTAGAAGAAATCTGGCTTATTGTCCTTCCAAAAATCTCAAAATATAAAAAAAGGATAAATTTTGCCTTACGGCCTTATAAAAATTTTTTCTGTCTGAGGCACTGAAAATGAGGAATTATTACTCTATTAAGAAGGTGTCCAAGAAGGAAGTCATTTTTTATTCCGGCCGGAGTAATTCAAAAAATCTGGCCTGATCCTATTCGGATTTAGTTGCAAATTTGGATCCGAGTCTGGCAAATTTGTTAATCAGATGTGGAATTTTGATATTTTTCAATTTTTCTTTTAATAAAAGGATTGAAACAGATGAATTTGATAACGATCTAGTGTATATCTGAAATTCCGTAAATTTAATTAAATTCTGAGAGTTATGAAAATTTTGATAACCTCGGTCATCTTCGGTCCTCGACACCGGTTTCAGGTCCAAATTTGGCCCTTGACCTCTGTAATCCTCGGTACCGTTAACCTCGACCTTGTGCTACTCTGTCTCAAATATAATTATAAGAATAATATTAAATATGTAGAAACGTTATGGTCAACTACGAGGGGCAACAAGATATACAGAATTGCTTCATATAGTCGAATTTTGTTTCAAATGTGGATATAATTCAAGCATTTTTTTTAATTATCTGGTTAATGTAGCAGATCAAGGACGTTTCGAGAAAGTAATGCCTGCGCCATTTATTGACCTTTGCCTTCAATGCAAAAATGTGAAATAACCGGAAATTACTGAAATCAAATCATAAATATATACCGTATTTTTCCTAATAGTGCGACCGGTCGGTTTATTTTTCAATCATCCTCTAGGGGGTCGGTTTAATAGAAAGGGTCGGTCTAATAGAGACAGTCGGTTTATTTTTCAACCTTCCTCTAGTGGGTTTTTGCCTCTAGGGGTCTTCGCCTTTGTCAATGAAAAAGGAAGAAATATGGCACCTTGGCCCTCCAATTCTTCGAAATTTTTCCATGCGGCGCTGAAAAGGAAGAAAATCATTTAGAAAACTATCGATGGATTAAGAGAGATATCAGTGAACGGGATATTTATAGTATCCAGATTGTCAGGATATATGAGGATTAAGGAATAAAATAATAGGATGAGGATCTAAGTGGATATGAATGGATCAAGGCGATTTAAGAGATATTGAGAAATTTCTGTGATTAAGAAGTATATCTTACAAATCTCGGTACTTTGTTCATATCCTGCCCCCCCCCACTCCTAATTGAGTCTCAGATTATTTTTCCTTTCCTTTTCTGTCAATCATTTATTTTCATCAATCATTTATTTCATCCGTATTGCGGTCGCGGAAAATTTTTTATCATTTGCGGTCACCCCTGATTCCAGCACAAGACTGGGGCCTAGTTTACTTATTCCCTCTAAATCTATATACATTAGTCCCTTACCCTTAAACCCCCGTTATATCTTTCGATATCCCACCAAATCCACCGATATCTTTCTTGGTGTTTCTCGATAAAACTTGTTTCAAGTAACGGTGTTTAAATGCCCTAATTTTACATTAATTTGTTTATTTACTGCGAAATTTTTTAATTTTTTTGAAAATCCGGATTTTCCTGATCCGGAAATTCGATCCTGATAAGGAAATTTTAAAAATCCGGAAACCGAATCCGGCATTTTTCAAATTTCAGTCTATAAAATAATATGGCTATAAAACATAAAAGAACAAAATTAACGCTGGAAGTAAGGGGGTCGGTTTATTAGAAAGTGTCGGTCTAATAGAGACAGTCGGTTTATTTTTCAATACTCCTCTAGGGGGTCGGTTTAATAGAAAGTGTCGGTCTAATAGAGACAGTCGCACTATTAGGAAAAATACGGTATATTATATATCTATAATTTTTCTTATAATATTTTTCGACTCGGTTTAACGAGCTCTTTCTGGTGAGCACATTGAGCCGATCTTTTCATGATCTTTTCATTCCCCAAAGAAAGCACGCCAAGCACTCAAACAGTCAAAGGAAAGAGAGGAAAAGTAGTCTAGTCTTGATCTTGTGTCGGGGAAAATTTTGGTCTCGCACGCCTCTAAAATTTATAAACCAACTCTTACGGACATGTGGATTGAGAGTTGGACATTTACCCCCTCGTAGTGGACATTTACTCGCTCCGGTCAAGTGCAGATTACCCCAAATTCATGTTTAATAATCATTTTTTTAAAGAATCTTTAATATTTATCTCAATTTTAACAAAAAATTGACAGAAAATAGTCTAATTTTAATAAAAATCTTCTAAAAGCCTAAAATAGGTCGAAAAAAGGTCAAAATAGGTTCAAATAGGTTTTAGGTCCAAAAAAGCCGAAATAGGTTTTTTAGGCTCAAATAGGTCCAATGTAGGAGCATGGTACCGTGCCAAATAAGTGTTTTTTGAGCTTTACTCAACATAAGGTTGCAAAAAAAAATAGGTCGGAACCTAAAATGTCGGACTCTATTGATGAGAGTTACCGAACATTTTGCAATTAAAGAAATTTTCTCTTTATGAATTGGATGAAAATGAGAAAAGTAAAAACGAACTGATCACAACAAAATAATGAATATAATTTCCAGAATTATTTATAAATTAATTGAGAAATAAATGTGTTCATATTAGGGTCGTCACGGGTTACCCGAAACTCGATTTCTTATTCGACCCGAAATCCGATCCAAAAATATCTCCGAAGCCCAACCGACTTTTTCCCTCTTAATCCTATAACTGACTTGATCTGAAACGCGATCGGAGACGCGCATTTTTTATTCGATCGAAAATGATCCAAAGGAAATTTTGAAACTTTCCTCAACCCGTGACATCCCTGGTTTATATATTCATTGTTGACAACAAATATCACAACACCCCCACAATTTAATCCACTAAAATCACGACCAGCTAGTCAGAGCCAGAAATCAGATCAATAACTAATGAGCAACAACAACAGATAAGCCCTAAATATCTCAGACAATCTGTTCGGTGACAATCATTGCAACAATTAGCTGAAAAAATTTAAAAAAATTTTTCATTAATTTAAATAAGAATTCTATCCCTATAGCAAATCTTAACATAATGGGTTTGGATAGCTAAAAACTGACAGGCGGAACTTAAATTAAGGAAAATTTTCTATTATATTATTTTGTTAACACCCTTGAATACCTCCTTCATGAAGTTATATTTATAGTAGTTGATAAGCTTCGAAAATTAGGCATTTTTATGAGAATCACTCAGCATTTTTTGCCACAATTAATGAAATTCTAGTTAAAAATTCTGAAGTTTTGGAGACCTACATAAGCTAATAATCGAGAGTATTTTATATTTAATCTCGTGTCAAGATTCCCATTCTCTAATATTATTTCATTCTAATTTTAAAAAATTCACACCGTAACATCTAGGACAATTAAAAGCTGGACATCGACAACAATTCAAAGGACAATCACTATTATTTCTCTTCTCGTTTCGTTTATCGACGAATTCGGCATATCTTGTTAATTGGGGTTGTTCTGTAATGCATTGTTGTTGTAACATTTGAATATTTTTTTTGTTGAAGGAAATTTTTTAAGTGATGGAAATGAAAGAATAAAAAACCCTTTTTTAAATTTCTTTATAATGTTTAATTTAATAGAGTTAGGTAGTCTTTCCAAATATAATATTTTACTAAGTTAATAATTACGACTCGCAAAGAGAATTTATTTTTAAATAAATTTGTCAAATAAAACAATTTAATATTCTAAAATAAATGGGAAACTCTGAATATCAATTTCCGACAATAATAATGTAATAGAATAATTATGAACGTCAACATTTAATTTCCGTAACATAAATTGTCTAAATTTCTTTTAAGGTGATTTGGGGGGTAGTCAATAAATTGAGATAGATCAAAAGTGGTTGGAAGTTGACTAAAATGATCAGGGGTTGAATTGCGCATATGTATGCTGGGGAATAAATTTATTTTAAAAAAGTAACCAAGTTGCAATTAACTCTAGCGAAGGCGTGTTGCGTAGCGACATGTTTAAAAATTTTTGTTGGGTTTAAATTAATTGGGTTTAAATTAATTGGGTTTAAATTAATTAACATTGACAATGAAAATGTCGATCTTTTAACTATCAACAACTTAAAAGAAGGTGAAATAATTGAAAGTTAAAAATTTCCTTCTTTTCGATAGAAAAATAGACTAAAAAATTTCTCTATTTTCACTTAAACAAAAATTAAACTGCAATATTTTTATTAAATTAACTGCAATATTTGCAATATTTTTATTAAATTAATTAAAATTTATTAAAAAAATTTAACATTTTCCGAAAATTAAAACAATTATAGTCGAATTATAGTCAATAAAAGTATCATTTCGAATAATCACAATGAATTTCTTTTAATTTCTATAGAACCCATAGTTCCATCATTATATTCAGTATAGTTTATATAAAACTTGACATTTTGATTAAAATTATTAGAAAGTTTGTAGTTAACATAATAATTAAAATTACTATAACAAACTTTCCTTCTTTCAACATTTTCTGCATTAATGTTTAAATTAAGTGGCCATCGCATGTCATTAAATGAAATTGAGCTTACTATATTTGTCAAGTCTTTTGATGTTTGGATATACTAAATAAATATTAATTTTAGAGCTCGACACCGGCCCGGAAAACCCGGGACCGGGTTTTCCAACCCGGGACCGGGTTTTCCGGGCCCGGTAGCCCCGCACCGGGTATTTTGATAAAATCCGGTTTTTCGGGGTTTCCGGGTTTTCGAGGTTTTTAGCCCCGAAGCCCGGCCGGGTCGTATCTGAAAAACCCGGGCCCGGCCCGAGTCCAATTTCGAGTAAATTTTGTAAAATATTCTTACTTTTTTGTCAATCTTGGCTCCTTAAACATCCAAAAATTGAAAAAATTTTCGCCTGCGGCGCTTTAACTATCACTTAATCATTACAAATGACCGATATGCCTCTTAATCGCTAATGGTGATATGACACTACGATTTTTTACTTGCTTTATTTTTAAAAATTTAGCTTTTATTACTTTTATTAATATTTTTTAGAACAAAATATTCCCCATAATACAACAGCATATTAGGGGAGGATCGGGATCAGTAGTAGGCTACCGACCAGAGGTGTTTCGAAACAAAAAATCTTCGAAAATCGGAAATCGAAAATCGAAAGGAAAAAAACCTCGAAAATCGAAAAACGAAAATCGAAATTTCGAAACAGCTCTGCTACCGACCCACCCCAAGCCACTTAACTAAAATTGCGTTAAGTTAAGTACGCATCTTTATCCCGCAAACAAAGTAAACCCGCGATATCTAGCTTAATCCTCCAAATTCACAGTGAACCCACCAGATCCCCAGATTAAATAATCATAGAGAGGGATAACGAGGAGTTAGAGGTATATCGAGCACTATCTAATCCCTGTAAATCCCTATTAATCCATCCAGATCCTGCCAAATCCGCCAATTGGCAGGATCTGGGATTTTCACTTTGCCGGGCCCGGCAAAGTGAAAATGTCGAGCTCTATTTAATTTATAGATCTAGTCAGGACTGGAAATTTTCCTGAACTCAAAATAATTTTTTGGAACGACGGACCAGATTAGCTCCGATTATTAATAACGTTTAAAGTCTTATCTCCAGCTAAGCGTTAAATTAAGGATTGGTGGGCTATATTATCGAAATCGTATTTTGTTAACTAAATTATTTAGTTAACTAAATTTAGAATATAGTTTATGCAGCTTCCCTCACTCAATGGTCAAACAAGATTTAAGGACGTTTATTAAATGAGTATTTGCCAAGTCTTTCGAAGTTTAGATATACTCAAAATAATTTTAATTAAATTAAGGATTGGTGGGCTATATTATCGACTATATTTGATTGTGTGGTACTTATTTGTGAATTATAATGATATCCGACATTATCTGATTTTCATAATGAACTATAATAATTTTCTTACCTTAATAATCATTTTAAAAATTGTTGGTTCTCCAATACTTTGACAATAAACTTTTTTAAATTTATTTCCTTCTTTTGTCAATAAATTAAATAAAATTTCTAAATTATCTTCCAAATTCCAAATTTTCAAAAAATCAATTATTAACCAATTTCCAACTTTCAAATAATTCAAAACAAAATTTAAAATATTTGGACAGCTACAATTATTTTTAAAAAATAATTGGCAATTGTAAAGAATATTAAATTGAAGAGGAATATTTGAATCTTCAAATAATAATTTAATTAATTCTGGATTTATTAATTCAGAAAAATAAATAATTTCATAAGTACAATTAAATAAATGTTCCAAACAATTTTGAATAAATAACATTTGTTCTATATTTGCTGGATAGTTTGGCATTTTTAGATAGGAATAACGATGGGTGTTGTTGCTGTTACCTTTAGAAATTAACAAAGTCAGATCTCTTTCTAAGATAATGTCCTTGGGCGGAACATAAGGATTTTAGTTATGTTAGTTATGTTAGTTATGTTAGTTATGTTAGTTATGTAACTCCATTCCAGAAATTAGTAAAAAATTGGATGAGACATGCTCCAGAACATAAATAAGAGGTCATAAGAAAATCGAGATGGATATCTCAAAAAAGAGATCTCTTTGCTCAAGATCTCGTCTATATCCGGTATCCACTGCTATCCAAATTTTAAAACATGTTTCTTAACTTGAGGTGTATGAGATGGGTACAGCCAGTTAAATAGTTATGGCTCTGCGCCTACATGGCCTCGCGCCTACTTGGACTTGTCCCGTATGAGATATCTTATAATGGATCTGACTATATTAAAAAATAATTTAAAGTAACTCTTTACTTCTAGTTAAACAAAAAGCAAAAAATTTGATAGGTCTACGAAAATGCAAAAGTACTGGAATTTGGTTATTAATAGCTGATATCCACTGAAAATAATCAAAAATATTTTAATCAAATTTTATTTATTTAACAACCTTTTTTTCAAGTTCAAAACTTGGAAATTTATTTAAAGATTTACATTTATTTGTCAATGGAACTCTTTGGTTGGTTTGGAATGGAATGTGCTAAAAATAATTATTTTCTAGTTCAAAAATAAAATTCAAATTACTATAGAAAGTTGATTAAAATTCATACATGGCAATAAAAATTTATGTTCATCAATTAATATATAAAAATATTTATTTGTTTGTTGAACAGAAAATAATTGATAATTATTTAAATTTTTTAAAATATCTAGTTTTACTTCATTTGGTAAATCTTTCATTTTTCTAAAGACAATTTTATGTTTAAATAGAGTTTGACATTTTAGGTTCTGACCAGTGTTGTCTTTACCATTACACTAATATATGGCTCAGTCATTCTAAAATGTGGCAAAAATAGGGTAAATTGTGTCAAAAATGTGGGAACAAATTAAAAATAATTATGTTTATATTTATCAATAACTCGTATGATTATTGGAACACAGGATTAGCCGACTTTTGCGACCCGTACACCTTGCGGCTCAGTCAAATAAAAAAATAATTTAAACTTTCAAATAATTTTTCGGAGTCAAGAACATAAATTTAAATCTTTAGCACTTCCGAAAAGTATTATCGTCGAACCAAGAAATAATTTTTTTAATCACAAGGGTCCTAATAATGTCTGAATATCCAAAAACGATATCCCAATTCCTTTCCTTATTTTATGCAAAATATATTGGAAGGTTTGGAAAATGAAGGAAATTTTCTCTAAATATATTTTCTCGTCTTGTACTCAATAAAAATGATGCCAAGCTTTTTACTTTCACAATAAAAAGCTAAATGACCCTCACACAATGGCACGAGAATAATTTTTCAGTGAATGGTGGGAAGTGGAGGCAGAGTTAGAAAGGCAGAGTTCAGCTTAGGCAATTAATAAAAATTTTCTTGGTAAAATGAGTCCACCCCTGAAGACCTACACCCCCAAGACCTACACCCTGAGGACCTACACCCTGAAGACCTACTGACCCTAAAGACCTACACCCTGAAGACCTATTTACCCTGAAGACCTACAACTTTTTGATCAACACAATTTTTTACTTTTTAATTGTTTACAAGTCTAATCGGGGGATTTAAAGGAGCTAAAGAGGAGCTAGGAGGGATTAAGGGGGATATCGATGGATTTGAAGGTTTTAATGGGGATAAAGGGGGATATCGAGGATTTTGAGGTTTTAAAGTGGAAAGAGGGATTTATCGGGATAAAGAGGATCTTCTGATATCCTCGATATTCCCTACTATAAATAATTTGTGTTGATCAAAAAGTTTAGGTCTTCAGGGTAAATAGGTCTTCAGGGTGTAGGTCCTCAGGGTGTAGGTCTTGGGGGTGTAGGTCTTCAGGGTTGACCCCGTCAAATTAGATGGAAGGAAAAAGTCTGACCATTTTGTAAAAATATAGGGGGAAAATTGGGGAGGAAAAAAGGGGGCCATACTCTTCAATATTACCCCAAATTGAATTTTGGAGATAATGTATATTCAAGATTTTTAAAAATAAATTAACACACTTCAACCCACTAAACATTTTATGACCAAAAAAGAATTTAATCAAAAATTTAAAAAAACAATTTTTAAATGAGCGGCCGTTGCCCGATTAATTATCAAAATTCTTCTTTCGTAATTCTGACATGAATACGAATAATTCCATTGTCAATCCATTCTTCAATAAACAATGAAAATCTGATCTTTTGATTGTAAATATTTTGTCAAACTGTGGAAATAAATTTGCCAAAGTTTTATACCAACATCACGGCTTATTACAACTTTTTAATCTTATTACACAGGTAATTAGGTAGACAGGTAATTAGGTCTTTCTAAAATTTCATTTAATTTTTTATTTAAAAAAAAATTTAAACAAAAAATCAACAAATAAGAATATTTTAAAATTTTTTATTTAAATATTCTTTTAAATAAAAAATATTTTCTTCAATTTTTATCAAGTTATCGATTTCCAAAGTAAATCAAGTTTTTGATATGGCAAGTGAAAAAATATTTTTTCCTTTAATAAAAATAAATGGCATTTTATTTAAAAATTTTTCTTCAACTAGTTTAATTTTTTAAATATTTTAATTACTAATTTAAGAATTTAAAAATAAATTTGAAATTTTATTTACTTTCATTTTATTTCCTTTTTCTATTTTGTTTGAACGAAGGAAGTAAATTTAAGCAATTGATAAACTCAATTGTGGATGTAGAAGTGAAGAAAAATTTTAAGACAAACAAATTTGAATTTAAAAAAGAAATCTGGCCTCTTAAATGTTGATTTCCAATCCTGGAGACATTAAATGAAAAGAAATAAATTATTTAAAAAAAAGATTAAGGTCAATATGTATGCAAATTGACTAAATGATTAAAGAGAAATGGGTGTGGTCTGATTAGTAAATATTTTATGTAACATACCTACATAACTATTTATTCCCCAACAATTATTTATTTTAAAAAGAAGAATTTTTATAGATTCAGTCCATTCTTTCAATTTTATTTAAAAATAAAAAAGAGTTGTGTTGCTTGCCAAAGGAAAGTAAAAATAAACGAGGTTATGAGGGTTATTGTGCCTTATACTAGTTGAATTTATAAATGTAATGTATCTATCAGGGCTGGAGAATTTAGGATTTTAAGAAGCGGCAGACGGAAGGGACAGAATGCGGAATAAAACAAAAAAAAGCGGCGGCGGAAGCGGAAGGAAAGTCAGCCCTAGTATCTATACATATTACGTTATTTTAACTTATTTCTCATAATTTTGCCTTAAAAAATTGGATGATTCTTTTAATAATAGAAATATCAATCTCCAAAATACTTTTATTTTGTTTGATATCACACAACTTTAATCAAATTAAATTTCAGTGATTTTTATTTTTTTTTTAAAATGAGCTTATTAAATAATCAGTCTTCTTGTTCTAGTTGTAGTCTTCAAGTTCGTGTTCAACAGTTGGAGGTTTAGAAAAATATTTTTAGAAAAGATTAATTTTATCTAATTTTAGAGTGATAATAATGAAATGAAGACAAATTTACAACAATCGAATGAGAAAATTGCGGAACATGTAAATTTTAATTTATTTTGTAGAAAATATGTAAAAATCTACAGTAATCTACTTTATTCGTCCCTAGAAAAAATCAATAATAAGTGCTTTTTCGAGATTTTTGAGGTTTACTAGTAGGTAAACGAGTGTTTTGAATCCGAATCTGACCTCAGAAATGTCGAAGAAGCACTTCTTGTTGATCTTTTTCTAGGGACCAATGAAGTAGAAGATTACCAAATCTTTTAGTTTTTTAGACGTCTTTTAGTTCGACTTCCCAATATCGGCTTCCTATAAACTAATTATTAATTGAATAATAATTCTCTATAAAAGTTATCCACACAATAAATCAATTATTCCATTTATCTCCTCAATAAACGAAAATACTTTATGTAACAATCTTTACTGGGATTTTGATTCGAAGCTAAAATCTAAAATTCTACCTAAAATTCTATCAAGTTTATTCAATTTTGCTTTTAAGGAACTGTTGCTTCAACAAAGCAATGAATTTCAACAAATGCATTTAGCATTAGTTTTTGAGAGAAATAAACGTTTAAATTTAAAAGAAGAAAATAAAAATTTGAATAAAGAAATTAAAAATAAAATTGAAGAAAATTTAAATTTGTTAAATAAATTTGAAAAAGAAAAAGAAAATAATGAAGAATTAAATAAAAAATTGGAAGAAAGTAAAATAAAAATTGAAGAATTAAATTTTGAAAATCAAGCAACATTTGATGAAGTAGCTATTTATATTGATGAATTGAAAAATGAATGTAAATATAAACAAGAATTATTTGAAGTAAGTTTAAGAAGGTTAAAAATATTGGTTAAATATTGGAGCTTGAAAATTGTAAATTTCATTACCCCCACCACTACCCCCTCTTTTTCCCTTTCTGAATTTAGATAATGAAAGATTTCTTCCTCAAATTCATTAAATTCTTACTTAAAAACTCATTTTATCTAACTTTCTCATTTGAATGTAAAATTGAAGGAATTCAGTTAAAGTTACTTTTATGAGTATTGGTTAAATATTGGGGCTTTTATAAAGATTATTCTTTTAATAAACTTTAGAATTTGCTCCCACTATATTGGTTAAGCTTTAGAAATTACATTTTTCCTAAATATTTTCGGTTTTCGAATTTTTTTGGTTATAAAAATTTTGTTAGAAAATCTTAAAATTTTCTTATTCCCACGGGAATAAATATTGAGAATATTTTGACACTTTTTTTGAAATTTTTAATTTGAGGGTAAGGATAAAAGGAGGAAAATTCGAGGATATTATCCGATTAAATATTTAATCATAAAAATTTTTTTTAATTTTAGAAAGAAATTGAAGAAAAATCAGCTAAGCTTAAATTTGAGATAAAAAAGTGTAAAACTGCTTATGTTAAAAATGCAAAGTTTGTTAGAAAAAATAAAAATTTAGTTGAAAAAGTTGTTTGTATGAAGAAAATAATTAAGGCTAAAAATAAGAAAAATATAAAAATTGTTGATTATATTAATCAATTAAAATTGGAAAATGAAAATCTTGCTAAAAATGTGAATGAAAAGGAAGAAAATATTTATTTAATTAATCTTCAATTAAATGGGGTAAAAAAATAAATTTTTGTTTAAAGAAATTTATTTAAATTTTTTAAAACCTCAATTTAAAAAATTAATTTTTAATAGGTTACTCAAGAAAAACAAATTCTTTCAGAGGGAATTGATCTGTTAAAATTAGAAAATGAAAATCTTTGTAAAACTATCGGGGAAAAAGATGAAAAAATTAAATTGTGTGAGGAACAAATTAAAAAGGTAAATTAAAAAAATATTTAAATTAAATTTAATTTTGTAGTTTGGTGAAGAAAATAAAAATTTTTTGGAAGAAATTAGACAATTAAATTTGAAAAATAAAAATCTTTCTGAAGACGTTAAAGAAAAGGAACAAACAATTTGTTCAGTTAATGTTCAATTACAAGAGGTTATTAAATAAAAAAAAAATTTTTTTATTAAAAATAAATTAATACACTGCGTTAAGAAAGTATAAGCACCCCCAAATTTTTGTGAAAAATACATGATCCCTAAAATATCATTTGTTTTATTTTTTCCTACATTAGCAGAGATCCAAAACATAACTAAAAATAAAGTTTCAGAAATTTTTATCGATTTAAAAATTTTAAAATTGAATTTTCTCGAAGTTAAAATGTTAAGAAAGTATAAGCACCTCTGCAAAAATTTAATTTCTACTTATTATAAAATTACAGTAAGCATCTCTATCAATATCATGGAAAATAAAAAAAGAATTAGGCCCATATCTCATTCCTGTGTCGAGATCTCGATACCCTGAAAATCAACGTAAAACAGGGTTTTTCAACTTAAAAAAAATTTTTCGACCCCTTATGGTCTGTTTCGAATTTTCATTTTGGGCTCATTCGAAAGCCCTTTAAATTTGCTACAAGATAGCACTGGTTGAGTTTAGCATAAAAAATTTATCAGCGAGATATAGGCAGTTAATCTTACAAAGAAACACTAAGGCGCATTTTATGGGGCATTTTTCCCCTTTCTTGGCATTAGAAATTTAAAACTTAATAACTCAATGAAATAATTTTTCTGGAAGATAAGATTGTTACCATCTTGTAGCAAATTTAAAGGGCTTTCGAATGAGCCCAAAATGAAAATTCGAAACAGACCATAAGGGGTCGAAAAATTTTTTTTAAGTTGAAAAACCCTGTTTTACGTTGATTTTCAGGGTATCGAGATCTCGACACAGGAATGAGATATGGGCCTAATTCTTTTTTTATTTTCCATGATATTGATAGAGATGCTTACTGTATTTTTTGTATAATTTTATAATAAGTAGAAATTAAATTTTTGCAGAGGTGCTTATACTTTCTTAACATTTTAACTTCGAGAAAATTCAATTTTAAAATTTTTAAATCGATAAAAATTTCTGAAACTTTATTTTTAGTTATGTTTTGGATCTCTGCTAATGTAGGAAAAAATAAAACAAATGATATTTTAGGGATCATGTATTTTTTACAAAAATTTGGGGGTGCTTATACTTTCTTAACGCAGGTAGATTTTAAATTAACAAAAATACATGGTAAAATTAGAATAATATTTTAGTGTTTTTCCTGTTATTTCCTATCAAAATCCGGAAGTTTTATCCGCTAGTTATATCTGTTTACTCGTCAAACTTTTCTTGAGAAGTCTGATCGGCTTAATCCTGCTAGGAACATTAATCTCTAGAGCTTACGATATAAGAATTACATTGGATAGAATATAAAAATTTTGGGCCAAAATTGATTAAATTAATTAAAATTTTACAGTGATGTAGTCTTATAAATAAATTAAAATTCGACTACATTAATTAATTCTTTAATTTAAAATAAAAACTCTTTAAAGGCTAATCAAAAAAATCAAAGTCTTTTGGAAGATATTGATCAATTAAATTCTGAAAAAAGAAATCTTATTAAAGAATTTAAAGAGAAAATTAAAGTAATTATTAATGACCAAATAAAAGAGGTAGAAAAAATTATTTTAATTAAAATTTAGTTTAAATCAACAAAAATATTTTTAATAGGCGAATACCTCAAGTAACGAGAAAATTAATTTAATTGAAGCCAAACTTGGTGAATTATACACTAATTTGGACAAATTACAAAATGAAACTGAGAAGCCAGTGGTTTGTTTATTTTAGTTATTAGGGCTTGCTAAAATATGCACACGAATTACAAGAATACACATATGCACAGCACATAAAATACACACAAAAATGCGCATAATATGCATTAAATTTTGCAAAATATGCCCAAATAACCACCTATGATGCTTGTACAAAGTAAAAACACCATATCTGAGCAATTTCTTTTCAAGACATATCCTCAAACTAAAATGGGCAGCCCTACTAAATATTTTAAACAGAATTTTTTTTTCAGCATTTTGTAAAACTTGACAACAAATTAACCTCCATTTCGACTAGCAAAACTTGCTGTAAAAATGCTTGTATTAATTCTAATGTAACTTATGGAAGTTGTATTTTTAATAAAGGATTTGTTCGTATTGTTGATTATTTAAAAGTAGAGTATCATTCTGTTGAAGGGGGGAAAGGTTGGAAATCAGAAAATTTAAGTGGAAATTAAAATTAAAAAAATTTAAGAAAACAACAAAAAGATTATTGTGCTTGCACAACGTCCATTTAACAAACCAACAAATAATAATGATCAACATTTGTTTTATTTTGAAATTAAAATTACTGAGAAAGCAGAGAATCAAAAGTAAGAAACGATACACATGACCCCGAGCATAGCCTAAGATTTTGCGGCAAGCGGCTTGTGGACTAGGTTTTGTACGCAATGACATAAACCTAATCCTTTATTTCCGCATTTCAGGCCATTTTGTGAATTTTAAATAAAATTGATTGGGAGGGGTTATAGACTTAGGTGCCTTAAAAGGCTGATTTTAATTTAAATTACAACATCCTAATTTTAACTAAAACAATTTAAAGTTGTTATGTTGGAATTGGACTTGAATATAAAGGCGGCAACTACACTCGTGGAGTTGGTTCTAATGTTGGAGATGTTTGTGGGTGTGCACTTGTTTTTCCTCCAATGAATGAAAAGAAAAAGCTTCCTTTCTATTTTTGTACAAAAAATGGAAGTCGAATTGATGGTGAGTTCAAAAGAATAAAGTGATTAAATATGGGAAGTAATTAAAAGTAGACACTAAAAAGATAAGAATTTATTTTTAAATTGATCTCGTTGAGTGGGATAGCATATTTAGTATTTTACGGAAAATAATCATAAAGTTCATCTTCTAAAAGGTTTTTGAAATTTAGCTTTTTCTAACTTTTTAAAATAATTAAATTAATCTGTTCAAATTAAGGCAATACATATGTCCTTAACGAGGAAGGAGACTCTTTTCGTCCATTTATTAAACTTCGTTCTTGTTCTGTTGAAATTAATTTTGGAAATGATCTTGAGAACAAGCCTTTCTGTTATGATATTAATAAAAATATTTGAATGAATTTTCTTATTAATCCAAATAAAGTGGTTCACGATAGAATTATAACCGAAAATTTTATCGAAAATTTAAATTCTAATTGGAAAATAAGTGCTTTTTTTAAAAATTTTTCCCCAAAACAATCCCATTATTCGAGTAAAACCCATATCTCTAAAACCAGATTTAAAATATAAAATTTTAATGGTCCTAAATAACTAGTTGTGAACTATTCTGTCAAGTTTCAATTTTATATTCTTTTTTAATTTCCTTAAATTTTTCTTTATTCAATTTTTTGAATTCCCAAATTTAGTTTTTTTCCTTCGATTCACTTTTAAATTTTTTTTTAATAATTGTATTACCCTCATTTTATTCTCCTTTTTGTTTTTTTTTTTTTGCCTTGTGATTATTAATTTTTAAAGTTTATTATTCCAGTTTTGCATTTTTAATTTTCTTTACTACGTAAAATTCGAATAAAGTGAAAGTTTATCCAATGAATGTTTATGAGTTAATGAATGCATCCTTCGACATATCTTGCTTTTCAGGTTTACTCTCATTTTCCTCCTCACTTCCTTTACTTTCTTTAATTTCCTTCTTCCTCTCTTTTTCCTCCATTTTCTCATTAACTTCTTCCTTCTCGTATTCATTCTCCTTCTCTTCATTAATTTCTTCAATTTTAGTACTTACTTCTTCCGGTCTACTTGTATTCATTTCATCATTTTTATTTTCTTCCTCTTCTTTGCCTTCATCAACCGAATGAGTAGTTTCTTCCAAATAGATTCCTTCCACAACATTTGTCTCTCCCTGCTTAATTTCATCCTTCTTGTTTTGGTCGTTCTCTTCTTCCTCCTCCTCTCCCGGTTGTTCTCCATCCAATTCAACGAAATCAGGTCCATCTGGAATCTCTGGCTGTGTAGAATGTGCTGTTTCCTTCTCTTTAGGCGTGTTGGATGTTTTTGTTGTTTTGTTAATCGTTTCTATTGTAGGCACTAATTCTGTACTAGTTTTCAATTCAGCAACCTTTATTGGAATGAGCGTTTCAGCCCAAGTTTCCTCCCAATCGTATGTCTCTTCTGTTGAATTTCCAGTTAAATGTACACTTAGGCCTTGCATCTACAAAATTTAAAATTCCAAATAAATTAAATTATTAAAAAAGAAATAGGTACTTCAAAGACTTGGTCCTTAAAATCCTTTAAGTCTAGTTCTCTTGCAAAATTGATGGCATGCTAAAATTTAAGGGTTAAGTATATGAATATCGCTAAATTTTAAATATTCCCTAATTCCCAAGACTAAGATGAAGCAAATTTAAATTATTTCCTACAAGAAGATTTTCTTAATATTTTGTTCTTTGTATTTCAAAATTTTAAATCATACTTTAGCTTCTTTTCCTTCACAACTGTGTTCAATCTCAATTTTGAATTTATGTTTATATCTAAAATTGAAATAATAAAAAATATTTCAATTTAAATTTACGCAAGGGGCGCAATTTCAATTTCCTCACTGAGAGATTTACGAGAAGGACAAAGACTTTAAAGAATTAATAAAATTTTTAAATTAAATTTTAATTAATTAGAATTTTCTTACCGTTCATTCAATATACCCCCAACAATAAAGCCATTATGTTTTGACAAGTTAAGTTCAAGGGTGCTGATGTTTTCGTGATTTTCAGGACAAACATTTCCAATAGGCCCCTTAAAATTAAACGGAAATATTTCTTGTAAAAATTTTTTGTAATAAAATCCAAAAATTACCTTTGGATGTAACTGAATAAATTTTATTGTGATTATCTGATTACTTGAATTTCCACAAATCACACAACCTTCAATCATTACAAGTGCCATATCTAAACATTTTTTTAGAAAATTTACTTTAAATTATTTCATCATTTTCAACCTTGCATATAATTCTTTTTGTATTCAGAAATGTTTTTTGGATTATTCCTAACAAACAATGTACTGTTTTTAACAATATTAATTCCTTTAGATCCAAAAAATTTTAATCGAGCGCAATAAGAGAATCGTCTTAAAAGAGGAATTTCTCTAGAATTTATTTGGGGCCTTTAATTACCTATAATTTGTGGTTCGACAATTAGCCAATTTCTTAAAATAATTCTTTGGAGTACCGACAATGTTGACATTTTCAATAGTTTTTTTCTCTCTAACCTCTATCTTTAACGAGTTAAATGTTAAAATTATTTTATTAATTAATTCCTCATCGAGAGAATTACTTATTTCTCTCCCTCAGCTAGTGCAAAAGGTTATTCGGCGGCTGGAAGCGAACCAGCATCTTCAGTAGACAGGACTAATGTGCTAGCCACGCCGCCTACTGCACAGCCTTACATGCTTTATAATTAGAAATTCTTCAAATACATATCTCTATATTGTGTATTTCAACCTACTTAATATTGCCCAGTCTAGATAAATAAATCTTAAATTTTAAGAGAGAAGGGATCTTAAAATTTTCTTTTGATAAAACAAACAAATAGATGTCTGAAAATAGTTTACCGAATAATTAGTATATTCATTAGTAGATTCACCAACAACTTTTGTTTTGTAAGCTATTCCTTTCCCTTCGGTTAAGATACAATTTTTCCCATCAAATTCAACAGTTTCATTATTTTTATTTTCACCAACACTGTTTTTAGTTATGGGGGCCGTTGAATGCTAAAAATGTGTTAAATCTTCTTAGCTTGGATTTACTTCAAATTTTTAGAAATTTAATGAAAATTTTAAACATCTTCTAAAATAATTAAAACCCTGCCTTTTCCTCTTCAATTTCATCTCCATTTTCTTCAATATTTCCTTCAGTAGTTATTGAGTTGTCAGATTTTTCCTCCCCAGTCTTTCCCGTCGGAAGAGTTTCATTGTTTGGCAGTTCAAGTTCTTCTCCCTTTTTAGCCCGCAAAGCAACCTTCGCGGAACTTTTATTAAACAAAATAACATGAATACTTGAATAATAAGTATCTTATATTTTTTAAAATTAATTTAAGCAAACCTTAAAGTAGTTAAGAAAACCAACTTTTTATTCATCGTCGATTAAAAAAATAATATTTTGATACTAAAAAATGAAAATTTTAATGGAGATTGGACAGTTTTATATTAAATAATTACTAGTTTAAATTGGTATTTTTTCTGTTATTTTTTATGATTCATCTCATTAAGCTTATAAAAATTTAATCGTTCAAAAATTTCCTTTTTACTGTCACTTTTCTCTCAGTTAATCCTCACTCTCTCTCATTTCATTTTTGCCTAGGATTTTTTCCTTACGCATTAGTGATGTTCGAGACTTGGTCTCAGTTCCCGTGTCGGGATTTCCCAGGTTTTTTGAACTCTCGCTCTCTCTCGGTCTCGGGCTTGATTCTCAGTCTCGATTCTCGGCTTTTTTAACTCCAGACCATTCTAATATACATACCAATTATTTATTTTATTAAGCGTTGACATGAATGGATAATTATAACGTTTATAATTGCTTCTTATAAATTTAAAGTAGTAATTTTTATTTAATTTACGTTGGTGGAAAAAAAATTTTTTTTATACATTTACATATTTAAAACGCTTCTTGATGAGCTTAAAAGACAAAAATTTGGTCTCAGAAAATTTATTTCATCATCTTTTGCTAGAAAATTTCGTTATTAAATACAAAAAAATTTTATTAACCCTAGGTCATAGCCCTATTTTATCCTATGTTCCTCTTCATCTTTGTAATTATTAGTTCGCTAGATCATTTATCTATAAAAATATTAATGAGAAGCAAAAAATAATACATATTTATGCTTAACTAGATTATTTTTTAATTAATTTTTAAAAAAATAAAAAAATATTTCTGTGTGGTCAGGACATGTACATATTTGCGTGGTTTATTAAAAAATAAAAAAAAATTTTTTTGTTAAATTTTGTATTTTTTAAAATAATAATTTTTTACCTTATTATAATAAATTTTTAATCCAAAAATTTGCCGTGAATTTAGTATAAAAGGCTTGTCTATATCTATACTAGTGTTATTCAAATGCGTTTTCCGGTACCGGTATTTTCGGTAAATACCGAAACCGAAAAAATATAGCTAGTGAGTTTCGATGAACGGGATATCAAGATTATAACGTGGGATCTACATATGTCCTGTCCAATCAATTTTAAGTATACGATTATACTAGAATCTGCCGGAGTCCGAAAATTATTTTTACCAGACTTCGGCAGACCGTCATGAGCGCAAAATTCAAAAACCGGCCTAAAATTTTTCTGATGAAAGCATTTATACTAAGCACCGGGGTTGTCACCGGATTGCTTTTAAAAAAGCGAAAGACAAAAGGTTAAATAAACTGTTCCAACTGCAAGTTCCGACTGCACACTAATTCTAAATTTTTGTTAATATTAAGAAAATTTTTAATAGATGGTAGTTGATAAAAATTTAAAGGCTATTATTTTTCGTAGTGTTTACATTTTTACATGTTCAGCTTGTGCAATTTTTTTATTAATTTTAATACGTCCACTGTATAAATTTTCAAAGGAAAGAACTGCTCTATTTATTCTTTTTAGCAAGGCAAGTTTATTCTTAACAGAGCTGTTTCGAAATTGATAAATCTTCGAAACACGAAGATCGAAAATATCACAAAATTCGAAAAACCCTTCCAAGGAAATTTCGAAACAACTCTGATTCTTAAAGAATAAAGGTTTGAAATTTTTATTACAGGGTGACAAACTCCTCCTAATCTCTCTAAATCACTGCTCAAAAAACTAAAATATTCCAATATGAAATTATTTGGGAAAAATTTTTTTGAATAATATTTGTGATAGTGGGCAGTATAGATCGAGATTTTTGAAAAGACTGGGCCTGTTCCTGGGCTCTGGATTTGATTTATTGGCCTGGGCCGGATCCTGTGCCCAGAAAAAACCCAAGCCCAGGAAAACCCCAGAAAGGTCAATAAATGCCTGGGCCTGGACTTTGGGTACAGGAAAAAGCCAGGCTTTGGTCAGACACAGGCTCGATCTCTAGTGGGCAGTACTGTTAACTTTATAATAAGTTGATGAACTGTATCAGTAATCACACCCGAGAACGTGAGCTTGGCCAATTACCGAGTATGCCACCAATTCACGGGTTTCGATGAGAAAAAGCGTCATTGAATACCAGCTAAATTATTAATACTTTAAAACAAATTAATTTTTATCAAATCTAGACTTGTGGCAACCTTTCATATCAATTTTTACAAATAACCGTCTACACATGTAATTATTTCCCTTCAATTTCTGCAATTATTGCAGGAAATCCTGTTATTCAACCCATGACTATAGCTTTAGATACTTCAGTTTACATACATATAATTGCATTGGCAGTAAATCGTTTTCATGCTGTTTACTTTCCTTTTAATTATCAACAAATATGGGATAAAAAGTATGTAGAATTTTTTAATAAAATACTCGAAAAAGTGGTAAAATTCAAGTTCGTATAGTGGTAAAAAAGTGGTAAAATTGAAGTTCACTCCTAGTGTTTTGATGAAACCGCAAATTTGGCAGGAACCAAGGGTAATAGGTAGTTTGGAACTCGACCCCTTTTTTCCTTTCTATTTTTTCTAGTTTTTTCTCATTTTATGGCAAATTATATACATATCAATCGAAGGAGCTCTTCGAGCTGAGTCGCATGACATTAAAATTAATGAAAACTGACTTAAGTGAACAAAGTTGTGACCGTTTATTTTATTTCCTTGCATTGGCACAAGTTTACCCAACTAGGATTTAGCTTCAGAAGAAGTAAAAAATTTTTTAAATACTAAATTTCAGAAAAATCAAATACATAATTTTTGTTATGTGGATAATAATTGTGCTTTGGAGTGCTGGAGAATACCTTGGACTGCTTTTTTTAGGTCGGGTCATAATTAGTGTCGCTTATTTAATTTGATTTTTAAAATTAAGTTTTTTAGAATATGTTTAGTGTAATTTCTAAGAAATCATTTGAGAATTTTTTGTTAGATATTCAGTATGATCGAAAATATCAAAATTTTCGAAAGCATCGGGAATCAAATTTTCTCAAGTATACTATGTAATGTTAATATTTAGTGTAATATATTATTCGAAAGGTAAGCGGACATATCGGGACGGACATATCGAGATATTTGGCTGTATATGAAAGGAATGCGGCACTCGATTTTTTTCCTTATTCTTAAAAATGGTTAAAGTTTCTTATATTTTTCTCTCTATTTTTGATTTGTGCCTTAAGAATATAAATGCAAAAGGATTATTTTTCTTTTAATTTTTTAATTTCGTTCGTTTGATTGACCGATGTGTGTCCGTGTTTTGACTGACCGATGTATGTTCGATGTATCCGTCCTTTAACTGACTGATGTGTCGGATTGACAAACCACGGACGAACACAGACAGACAAAACTCGGACGAACACAGACAGAACCAATACGGACGAAGGCGGACAGATATTCTTAATATTCTTAAGGCACAAATCAAAAATAGAGAGAAAAATATAAGAAAATTAACCATTTTTAAGAATAAGGGAAAAAATTGAGTGCCGCATTGCTTTCATATACAGCCGGATATTTCATGTACGAACGGTTACCCTACTGCTTTCGGGACCTACGGCCACTGGGTCTTGGATAGTATATAAATTTCACTACAAGGTAGTGAGGTTCAAAAAATCGTAACCTTAAGACTTTAAGAAAGGTAAATTCAGATAATTATGTTGATTAATACAAAAAAAGAATATTTGTAAACAACACCCCTAAAAATGATTGAGATAAATGAAAAAGACACATATTAATTTGTATTTCTGGCCAAATTTGTAAAAAAGCTCCAAATTGATTGAGATAAATGAAAAAGACACATATTAATTTGTATTTCTGGCCAAATTTGTAAAAAAGCTCCAAATTTTTTTTCTAATTTGTAAAATTTTTGTTTTGTTTTTGTTTTTTGTCGGTACTCTAGTGTCGGTCCGCAAATGTCGGTCCGCAAATGTCTGGTCCGCAAATGTCGGTCCGCAAAATTCGGTCCGCAAGTGTCGGTCCGCAAGTGTCGTGTCGCCGTATGTAACAGAAACTGTTACAGTGCCACTTAGACAAAAACCCCCAATTACTAGGTAACCACTAGCTACAACAAAAGGTTGATTTGGGCAAATTGTAATGTTGCCGTATGACACAACATTGCCAGCTGAATCTATATAGCAAGAACCTTGTACTATAACGCAGTTACCACTCTGTGTGACTGAAAAACCTCCACCATTTGGACATGTTGGAATAACTAAATATTTTTTAACTAAATATTTTCGAATTTTTTGATTTTTATGTAAATTGTGTATGTAAATTATTTTTATGTATTTTTTAAATCTCTTTCAGTTTCTAGCATGTTCAAGAACTGGAAGAGCTTTGAGTGGTGTATTTTGAAGGCAAAATTCCATAAGGAATTTGGAAATATTATTAGTTTTCCCTTAATTTTAGATTTTGAATTTAAAGTATAACAAATTGTTATACTAAATAAATTCAATTAAAATTTTGTCGTTACCTTACCTTCATTAACCAAAAGAACAACAAACAAAAATTTTAAAATTATTTTAAAAAATAAATTCATTTTTTAAATAAACTTATAATTAATTTGATTTTATTATTCAAAATTTTATTTATTTAAGTACCTATCGAGAAATTAAATTTTATTTAAATTATAATCCATTATTGTCGACAATTTGAAAAATATTTTACATACATAATTGTGTTTTTAAAATTAAACCGATTAAAAGGTTCGGGGTCACTTTAGTACGTGGGTGCAGGCTTTAATTTACAAATGTTATACCATTCGAAAGAGCTCGTCGAGCTGAGTCGAATGCCACCAAAATTAGATCTAGGAAAAATTTCTGGACCGAGATATAGGTCCCTAAAGTTTGAAAAACCATAGGGGGGACCAAGCACTTTTTTGGGGTGAAAAATTCGAAAATGCAAATTATACCTCGTTCGAAAGAGCTCATCGAGCTGAGTCGAAAGACACCAAAATCAACGAAATCCGACTTGATTGGACCGAGATATAAGCCCCCTAAAAACCTAAGATACAAAGGGGCGATTTTTGGAATAAAAAATTTTTTATACAAATAATACCTCATTCGAAAGAGCTCGACGAGCTGAGTCGAATGAGACCAAAATCACCATGATTAAACAAGATTAGAAAAAGTTATGACACAAAAAAACAGAACCTAAACCTATGGGGCGTCGGCGAGGCGCTTGTGCAAAACCCCGCGCTTCGCGCGGGGTTTTGCGGCACGCGCCTCGCGGGGAGTCTACGGGCGATGGGTCTGGGCTCGTAACATAAACCTATTCTTATCTCCCTTGTTCTGGACGTATTTGGAGCCTCTGTATCAGCAAAAATCTCCACAGATGCCATAGGTAAGGAGCTAAAAGAAAATATCAGAACTTTGTCCAATCAAGTCGGATTTTGTTGATTTTGGTGTCTTTCGACTCAGCTCGATGAGCTCTTTCGAACGAGGTATAATTTGCATTTTCGAATTTTTCACCCCAAAAAAGTGCTTGGTCCCCCCTATGGTTTTTCAAACTTTAGGGACCTATATCTCGGTCCAGAAATTTTTCCTAGATCTAATTTTGGTGGCATTCGACTCAGCTCGACGAGCTCTTTCGAATGGTATAACATTTGTAAATTAAAGCCTGCACCCACGTACTAAAGTACAGCCAAAGGTTCTCCTTCCATTATTGCCACGTGAAACATTTAATTGATTAATTGAAGATTCAGTTAAATAACCAAAAAGCAAACACTTTCCACAATGAGCAACAAAAGAAAAATCATCACTTGCCTAAATATAAATTTATTTTTAAGTTTAATTTTTAATTTAAAAAAACACTTGTTTTGCAACAGTTTTTGCAGTTAAAACAAGTAATTGAACACGATAATTAGCCATTTTTAAAGTTCTTCCATTGATAATCCATTTAATAATCAGCCAAATCAACATGATAAAAGAAGAAAAGATCTAAAAATAGATAAATTAATTTTTGGAGTTTTAAAGAAAAAACATACTAATCCATGTAAGCCATTGTAAAAGTTAAAACAAGTGCCAAAAGAAATATAATTCATCATCAAAAAAGCCAGCAAAAATAAATTTGAGAATAGATCCAAAATTCGATCAAAATTTTCTGTTTAATTTTAAAAATGTTTTAATAAGCTACAAAAAAATTTTTTACGGTCTCAGTCAATTTTCCTTGGGGCAATCCCTCATCATTTTCCTATTATTCAATTTCCCTATAATGTCAGTGAAAAGCTTTTCGGTAACCGGACAGACTAATTTTTGGCACGTACTTTCACTTGTATAAAATTAAATAATCCTTTTTGTTTGATTATAGGCAAAAATTAAAAAGGCAATTTGTATGGAAGAAAAAAGTCTAACATTTTTAAAAAATATAGGAGAAAAATTGGGTAGAAAAAAGGGGTCTGTCCGGTTCAATATTACCCGCTTTTCAATTTTTTAATTAAAGGCAAAAATTTGAGATTGTATAGCAACGTGGACTCAGGATCGGAAAACGTAATTTGTCTTCATGCTACTACTACTTTAATAGAAATGGATAAAAGTTCGGTTTATGTGAACTTTTTTTTTCGCATTTTTTCATCTCCCTAGAAAAATAGTGAAGAAGCGCTTTTCAATAATTTAAAGCTTTCTCAGTAGATAATAAAGTGTGTTGAGTTCGTTTATGAGGGCAAATTTTACTTATTTCGAATCACTGACCCGAATTCGAGCTCAAAAAAGACGTGTCAGTTTTTTTTCTAATTCCCTATACTGGATATACAATAGAATTTGAGCTAATATTTGACTCAGCACACTTAATTACCTACCGGCAAACTTCTAAAAAATCGAAAAAGGCACTTCTTTCACATTTTCCATCTCCTTAAAAAATGAGGAAGTGCTTTCCCAGGGAGATGAAAAATGAGAAAAACGGCGTTACATGAACCGACCCTTTTACAGAGATGGCCCAGGGTATGAAAAACTAGGATTGCTTCAAAAATTTTCCTCGAGTAGGTTTTCCGATCGAAAAGTCAGGACTTCAAATACCTAGGAAAAACTGTCTTAACCCGCCTACCAAATACCCAAGTACTTTATAGATAAAAAAAATAAAATAAAAATTAAACCTTTCTCCATGCAATTAAACTCTTCTTCACACTTAATCATAAATTGTTTACTCAAAATTAAAAGATAATCCAGAAACTTCATTTTCATTCAAATAAACAGAAGAATAAGTAATTTTTTAAAGTTTTTAAGACAATCTTAAAGCAAAATAACGAAATCTCAATTCAAAATTAAAAACAAGTACTAAATATAAAAAAGAAAACAAAAATGGTTAAAAGAAAATGCGACGGTAGTTAGCGAGAAACAAGGAAAAAGAGAAAGGGCAGGGAAAGAGTGAAAGTTATTTGGGATTAAATGTCATTTAAATAAACTATAAACAAAACGCCAAAATCTGTTAAAATCTGCTTAAACTTGGCTATTTTATACCGGTCTAAATGCCTTTATCATGGCTTATGAAAATAAAAGTTAATTCCAATTTTGGATAAAGAAAACTAAAATTAACGAGAAAAATAATTATAAAAAGTAAAAATCACAAAAAGACATAAAAACAATGGAAAATTGAGAAAAAATTAAAGTTTAAGAATGGGATTAAAACTAGAGGCCGGTAAAATCGTATTCCCGGGATCCGGTAACGTGATTTTTTCAAAAGTTCATATAGGCAGGATTGAACGGGAATAAACACGTAAATCCCGTTCTCTAATTTAGCAGACCCCGCAGTTTCGGGATTTTATAGGGATAAGAGGATTTGGGGAGATATCGGAGGATTAATTGGGATTTTGACCAATATACATACCTCGATACCAACCATTCCCCTCGATACCTTTCATATCTCCCGCACACTTTATATCCTTCCCTTACGCACGTTATCCCAACAAATCCCTCGATTTCACGCCCAAACCTCTCTATATTCCCTTTGATCCATTCACACCCTCTTATCAGTGCTTGGCTCTCCATACTATTATCACTCTTAATCCACCCAAATCCTTTTTTATCTGTCGAAGGAATTGGTCTCGATATATCTTTAATTTCTGGAAGGCCATGATACCATCCCTTAAATTCAGAAAAATTTACGGGATATTTTCAAAAGGTCAAACGAGACAGGATTCCGCGGGATACTCCCGTTGGTCGCTTAAAATACGGGATTTCGGGTAAAGGTCACTTAAAATCCCGTTCGGCTCCTGTCCCGTGCCTATATTCAATTACGATAAATTAAACATAAGTGAATCAACAAAAAATGTTTTAAGCGGAAAAAAAAAGATTAAAAAAATATTGGTTAAAACGAAATTTTAACACATTTATGAAAAAAGAATAAATTAAATTAAATGTTTATCAAAAAAAAATTTTTTTTATCAAAAACCATTAAAAATTAAAATTGAGTTTTGAATAAAAATTAAATAAATTTTATCCTTAAAGAACCAAAAAACGCTAGATTAGCCAATTGAAGAAATAAAAATCTAATCAAAAAATTAAACCGAAAAAAATATTCAAGTAAAATAAACAAAATTAACACATTGGGTAAAATAATCATTTTCATTTAAATTAGAGTAATTTTGTATAATTTCCAATAAACGTTGATTTGCTTGTTTATATTCAACTTTTGAATAGACTGACAACTGAAGAAAAAAATTTTTTGAATTTATTTTAAATTAAATTCAGGCGTTGTTCGTTCCACTCATTGGTTTTCAATGCTTATTTATAAATTTAGAAATAATTTTGAATTCGAAACTACGGCAACCGGGTCTGAGACTGTCCTCTAACTTTGTGCTTTTTTTGGTTTGTTATACGAAATTTTTGAAAATCCAGAGATCAAACTAAAGGCACCCAGGATTCAACAATGTCAACAGACTGCAGTCTTAAACACTTTTTTCACTTTAATATTGTTTTCAATGCCTACCTAAGGATTAAGAAACATTCCTTGGAGTGGCCAGAAATGTCAAAAAAACCACTAACCCCAAGACTAAATAAAACAGAAATGCTGGGTCAAATTAACCCATTTCCAAAAAATAACAAATAAAAAAAACCTCCTCTCCAGCATCCAATTTTGAACAGATAGCATCCACTTTTTCATTTTCATTCAATATTCTAACCAAAAAACGAAAAAAATTTTGTCGAAGACTTGACCAAATATTTTGTAAATTTCTATTCCAAAATTCCACAGAATTTTTGGTTGAAGGTAATTGAAATTCTGTAATATATTTCGAAGTCCACATTTCAATAGGAAAGAGAGGAGAGCGTCGAGGACGTCCAATAAACATATTTTCTATATTTTCGATAAAATCTTGGTGAGCCTCAGTGTCGCCAAATTGCTGCAGAAAGTGATCAGCAAGATGCTCAAAGCGTTGGAACACATTCTAGAAATTTTAGAAAAAAATTTATAATGAAATGGTGAATATTTGGCATTTTTTAAAGACCGAACCCTTCATAGGGTATGAAAGGAAAAAAATTTTTTTGAATTTATAAAAATGTTTTAAATTTCAGGAGTTTGTAGGTCTGGAGCAGCAAATTTAGAACCCCTCTCCCGCTTTTCTCATAAAAACAAAAAAAACGAATATTCCCACGGCTAAATTTAAATCCTTAACTAAACCAAACCAACCCCCAGACTTTTTTCAAAACAGAACCCGATTCTAAGAAAATGTCGAAAAATTGGTCTAAACCACGACCCACTTTTTTCTCAACTTGGTCCATCCCTGTCAGTCTTATTCTAACCTCATTAAAAATAAACCATAAAAAACAAACAAAAAGGACAAAAAAATTAATCAAAACCAAGAAAAGGTTTATTTTTTATTAAAAAATAAACCTGAACATCACACAATGTCAAAACCGAAAATTTCTTTAAAGCCAAAGCGTATTCAGGTTCCTGGTCAAAACGTGTATTCAAGCCCAACTTTTGGATTGACTGCCATATTGCCTTAAATAAAAATTTAAAAAGTTGTTTTCAAAGAAGAAACCTGATTAAAATGAAACCAACACCCAGCAACGTGTGTTTGAGGTATCAAAGCTCGAATAACATTTTCAACAGACTTTTCAAAATCAATAATAAACATCATTGGACGACGCTCACCAATTGAGTTTAAAACACAAGTTAAAGCACGTTTATAAACTTCTTCAGATTTATTGGGGATAAGGCAATAAACAAATGGAACTACTCGATTCCTAAATTTGAATAAAATAAAGACGATTTTAGATGATTCTGATGGGAGGAAGGGTGAACCAGGGATGGCAATCTTCCTCTTACTCTTGCGCAGAATTTTGCATTTTTTGACCTTTTCGTGTTCAGCCTTCCACTTTTTAAAATGCGGGAAGGCCCCTCCCTAATAGCTAGGCTAGACTTTTTAATCTTTCTCAAGTTTCCTTAACATCTTTGATCAACTCCTAATGAAATTTATAAATTTCCCATCAAATATTTTTAAAGTTAATCACGAAAAATTAGTCATTTCCAGATAAATCGATACAGTTCTGACCGTGATTTGATAAACAAAGGTTAAAAATTCTGAAAATTTTGGAGACCATAGAAGAGCAAACTATCAATTCATAATCCTAGCACACTCCCAAAAAAAAGTCAGTCCCAACAAAAAATAAAGTTAATTACCAATACAACCCGTACAACACCCAAAGATGGTAAAACGCTCCAGAACCAGATTTGAAAGAACTATCAGCTAGCCAAGTCCCACATCTTGAAAGACGGTCCAAATCCGTAGAAGATGCAAAAATAATTAGGCGGTCTGGATCTCCTGCACCCGTATCAAGCAAAACAAATTCTTCTTTCAATTGAGTCCTGGTTTTTCGATAGTCTTCGTGAATTACAATTTCTGAGCGTGAGCGAGGGTTGTCAGGCAACCCTTGTAGTCTTCGTTTTCTTTTAATTGTCGTTGCTAAGGAAGAAATTTTTGGAAGGGTGGCAATGACAGCATCAGATGCCCCTAAAAATAAACATTTTAGAAAATGACAAATGAGATGATTAGGGAGATTTTAAGAAGCAAGTCCACAGGAAGATTGAGAGAATTAATTGTTCACCGAAAGGACCTTAAATCGTACTTTTCCTCCTTGAGTCAGTGTTGGACATAAAAGGTTAATTTTTGCCGGCAACGGCTCAAATGCTATTATTCTTCTATGGAGCGGCCACAGGCAAAATTAATTAAATTAATGTTAATACAGATAACCCCTTGCCACCCCTCCCGCGAAAAGAATCATGGTTACGGGCCTGTTGCCACCCTACTCTAACAAGTTGAAATTCTTGCAAAATTCGGTGAATTGTCCCGAGTTTCAGTGTAATCGGTAAAATGTCACTTCCGTCAAATCCCCTTAATTTAACAAAAAAAACCTGCAAGGCATTGATTTATAACAGCTTTGGGCGACTCCCTCGAGGTTTTTGCTGCTTGTAAAATATTGTTTCGAATTCTAGTAGCTTCAATAAGAGTAAGTGACGGAACACAAGAATGTGGCTGGGTAACGAAAACGTCGTTGTCCACAGTTTTTGCCCGTCCAGGACATTTTTCATTCGTTTTGTATTCTTTACACGCCCAATAAATTCTCCCAGCTTTGCCATAATCTTTTATGTATCGATAACCTTTATGAACTAGCATTTGGTTTCCTCTAGTAGTTGTTGTAAAAATTTCTGATGGGGAAGGTTTTGGACATTTTTTGTTGGGTCTGTTCAATACTTCTTTTTTTATAGGCTTTTTTTGAATAGGCGAAGTAAAAGAAACTATTTTTGGAGTTGAAGAGACTGGCGTTTTTGAAGCTCCTAAATTTTATTTTATAAAAAAATTAAAGGTTAGGTTTGTGTTTCACGTTTTCAAGGGCGTAGCCAGGGGGGGCTGGGGGGGGCTGAAGCCCCCCCCCCCCCGAAATGGGGGAAAGGGAAAAATTTGGGGAAGGGTTTGGGTAAAAAAAGTGATTTTTTTGGCCTACGGCCTTCGAAATTTAAAAAATTTTCGCCTGCGGCGCTAAAAAAGGATGAAATCTATCTTCTTGAGGTCCAAATTTCAAAAAATTTTCGCCTGCGGCGCTGAAAAAGTGAATTTTTTTGGCCTACGGCCTTCTAAAATTCTCAAAATTTTCGCCTGCGGCGCTGAAAAAATAAAAATTTAGTTCAAAAAAAATTTGCGTTAAGAACGCCAGAGTAAACGCCAAAATTTTGGCGCACACCCAACTTTAGCCCCCCCCTGAAATCGACCCCCTAGCTACGCCCTTGCACGTTTTTATGCCTTCCAAAAACTCCTCTCTATTTGCGTTTGGCATCCCTATCGAAAAAAAGCGATTTCGACTCAAAGCTCGGGGTCGATTGGCTTATCAGGGATGTTTTCACTAAATGAGTCGTCAGCTCAATTGAGGAATATTAAAGGGCATTTGAGCTGCCACCGCCGAAAATTAACCGATCGGCAACAACCCAGTTTACCGTATTTTTATGCGAAAAATCCTGGTCGATGAATCTTTGATTGATAAAATTCCAAACGCAAACATAAAGGAATTTTTGGGGAGACTAAAAAAATACAACCCTTAACCCCCCTCGAAAAGAAAAAAAGGAAAACCTGCGACACATTGACTTCCACCATCACTGGGTAAGGTATTACATCCTTGAGGTTTTTGAACAGTATTGCTTCCATTAAGAGGTCCTTCAACAACAGAAGACGATGGGATACAAGTATGCGGTTGTGTTTCGATTACTTGGTCGCCAACAGTTTTTGACCTTCCACGACATTTGATTTTGGTCCTCAATTCTTTACAACACCAATAAGTGTTAAGACCTCGTGAATATTCGCGAATATATTTGTAGCCGTTGTGAATTAACATTTGTTGTCCTCTGGAAGTTTTGCAAATATACAGGATTTAAAGTAACCCTGAAATATGATAAAATAGAAATTTTGGCAGAACGATGAGCAGAGATGGACGCAATTGCGAATTGCGTGACTTGCGGCGGAAAAACTTTTCCATCCAGTCTTCACGACAAGTACACGCAGAAATTTCTGTAAATTGACTAAACGGTGACGTGTCTCACTAAGAAACGAAAATGCAAGTAAATTGTCTAGACGGTGAAATGTTTAATCTGCATTTTGAATAATTTAACACTTTGAAATATTTTTAAAGAAAAAATTTCAAAATATCTATTTTTCATAATATCAAACTTCATTTTTCTTCGTCCATTCCGGGTTTCGAACCCGGGTTTTTCCGCGATTTCCGGACTATTTCCGGCCCGGATTAATCAGAGAAATCTTGCCTGATCCAATCCTTAATATTTTATGTTAATATTTTCATGTGTGTTTTCTCTACTTTTTCATTTAAGACTTAATTAAAAATGTCTTCAAATTACCATCGTAAACCTTATTTTCGTTCAAATGTCGGACCTTCATCCCAAAAGAATGCAATTACTCCAGGACTTTGTGGCCTTTTCTTTACTGCAGAAAATGAGCAGAGGGCTGTTCCTGAAGCTAAAAATTTAATTGACCGTATTTTGGAGGAAAAAATTTCAAATTTGACAACTGAAAAGGTTTTTTAATTATCCATATCGGGACAATACACTGTCCGACAAAATACCGTCAACATATTAGAGTAAAAGAAATTGTCCATTCCCCTTAGAAAAATGGACAAATTTAACGATAGATAATGGGAACATGAAATTTTCCCGAGATTTTAGAAACCTTTTTTGTCTAATAAAATCTGGTCTTTTCAAGGTTTATGACTAACCTTAAGAATCGTTGACGAAAAATTCTGAAATTTTTGAAGGATTCAATAAATGGTGTTTAAAAACGTTAGAAAATATCACGAATTTAGCGTATAGTTTTGAAATCGAAGCCCGCCTCAGAAAAATTCCAATACGCCCAAACATCTCATCTCTTTACTTTTTTCAGTCAGTACCATCAGAAACA
Source organism: Meloidogyne incognita (assembly GCA_036172945.1). NCBI lineage: Eukaryota > Metazoa > Nematoda > Chromadorea > Rhabditida > Meloidogynidae > Meloidogyne > Meloidogyne incognita. The sequence continues at coordinate 4,553,165 of JARQAC010000006.1, read as the reverse complement.
ACAGAAAAGTCTGAAGACATTTCCGATTCATTAAAATCGGCCTGTCATCAATATAAACGTGGACATAAATCAGCTCTTCGACAATTGGAAACAAAAGCACGCAACACACTTTTCTTCATTTCTCCACAAATTACGCCTGAAAATGTTTATTCACTTGCTGAAAAGATGGTTAAATTGTGTTTGGAAGAGGAGGCTCAAACTCGTTTTTTGGCTAAGGTTTTCTTTAAATTATTCTTTTTTGGTAATTTTGGACTCCTCTTGGTAAAATTATGGTTTATGGTCCCCTTTTTTCTTCCAAACCTTCAAATTTGCAGAATGGTTCGACTACTTTTATTTTTTGAGGGAAGACTGGGAAGGAAGAGAGGGGCCCCCTTTCCCTTTTTTTAATCCAAATTTTTATTGTCTATGGATACTAGCAAAATAATAAGAAAAAAATTTCAGATAGTTCTTGAGGTGGGCTAAATCTAAAAAAGGCTAAAAAAATTTTTTTGTAAGTCTTAAGATGCCTGTTTTATCAATGGGGAGGGTATTTTTATAAATTTATCACTTTTTTGATTTTCTTTTTTAAATTTTTATAAAAAAAGTGTGTGGAATGGGGAGGGGGAGATGCAACAAAAAGTACCCATTTTTTAACTTTTTTATGATCTAAAAATTATTTTTTTTCTTAAAAGGTTATTCCAATAGAAGAGACTTGTTATGCTAGTATGCCACAAATTTTGTCATCTCTTAGTGGAATGCTTTCAAAACATTTGGAAAAATTTTCAAAAGAATTCGATTTTCCACCTTGTTATGCAATTGATTTTAAAGCTAGAAATACTCAAGCAATTGAAAGACAAGCAGTTTATGATGAAGTTGTTTCTTTAATGAATGAACAATCTAAAGGAAGTAAAGTTAATTTGACTATGCCTGATTTGTTAATTGTTGTTCATGTAAGTTTTGGAAAGATTCTTTAAAAATATTTTTTAGGATAGAAATTAGGTCAAGAATTTACCTAAAAAGGACAGAAATTCACCTAGAATATCAAGCAAAAAATTCTTAAGTGGCCTGGGTTAAGTTAAAATTGAGAGGTTGGGTGACTCTTGTAATTCATGCAGGCAATACGGGCTTTTTTTAAATCATGTTTAGTAACGAATTTATACAAGTAAGGTATTCAAAAAGCAGGGTATTGGCCATTTTGTGTCTCAGGCTCCCTTAAGTTAAAATTGAGAGGTTCCTTTAGATTGTTCATTCATTAAACCATTACCCCTTTTTCAATATTGACTCCCCGGGGGTTTTCAAAATCTTACATTAGCTTCAGTCGGAGCCGGCTTTAAAGCTAGATATTCTTACCACTCTTAGTGAATGATAGGAATCGTGTCCACAAAGCTTGGGCTTCCAACGCCGAAGCTAGATTCCGAAGCATACCCAGCATAGGCCCCTGAGCAAAAAATGTTTTCTTTCTATTTTTTACATACTTTTTTTTATCAGTTTTTTAAATTCAATTTTCCACTAATATCCCTAGAAATTGATTCTTTTAATTAAAAAAAAATTTCTTTTTTAGGCAATCCGAACAGTTGCATTTCTCTCAATTATTCGCAATTATGCCCAAAATAAAAAATATGTTTTGAGAAAGCCGCCACCAGCTGAAGAAAACAAAGAAAAGAAGGAAAAAGTTGATGATGAGAAAGAAGAGGATGGAGATGATAATAAAGTTGGGAGGGAAAATGAGGATAAATCTGATGAAGGGGATGAAGTTAAAAATGAAAAGGAGGAGGGTGAGGGAGCGGTGGATTGAGGATAATAATTTTTGAAAAATAATTTTGATAAATTAAATTATATTAAATTATTTTTTGAAGAAAAAAAAATTTTTTTAAATAAAATTTTCAATGAAAAATTTTGTTTAAATTCTTCTTAATTTTTGACCGCTTGGTGTTTGGTAATTCTTCTGTTTTCGCCCCCCTTCTTTTTCTAACCATCTTTCCTTCGCTTTCTCCTTTATTTTTCATGAGTAACACGTCGAGTTGTATCGAATGACACCAAAATCAAAAATCCGACTTGATTTGACCGAGATACAGACCCCTGAAAATTGAGAAACCGTAGGGGCGAAAAACCATAAGGACGAAAATTTATACAAATGATAGCTCATTCGAGATGTAATACAGTTGAACACAACATTGAAATTTTCTACCGTACTACGGTACAGAATACCGATAACATTAAAAATTCTTTGTGCCTTGTTTCGTACCATAATAACGGATACGGAATACCAATAAGTACCGAAAGACCGTCGCTAGTACGGCACGGTCCTATCTCTGTTCCTAAGCATTATTACTCGTCCAAATTGGGAGAGTGTCGAAACAAATTTTAACAAACAAAACATTAATTGCAGTAGAGTTCAGCGGGATCGGGATTCCGGTACGGATCGGGCGGGATTATCCCGGGTTTTTCGAATCCCGATTTTTCTTATCCCGATCCCGAAATATATATCCCGATCCCGGCCAATCTCAATCCCGAGCCGGGATCCGGGATCGGGATGTGCATCAGATCCCGATGCAAATCCCGACTTTATAGATTGACTAGAGGTCTGTGAAATAAAGTTAAAAGAAGAGGAAGGGCATGAAAGAAAGAAAAATTTTCGCCCGCGGCGCAGAAAATGGAAGAAATTTGGCATATTGACATTCAAAATTCTCAAAATTTTCGCCTGCAGCGCCGCAAAAATGAACAAAGATGTCTTTACAACTCTAACGAAATATTGAGTGATTTGGTGTGATATCGTGGGATCAAGGTAGGTTGAGGGGAGTATCGGTGGATTTGGAGTATAGAAGGATATCGACGGATTTACAGGGATTAAGTTAGAGTTGAAGAGAATTCTAGGGCTTAAGAGATATTACTACATGATTATATCAATAAATCCCTCAATCTCAGTTCTTAATCGTCCACATTTGACGTAACGCACTTAATTGTATAGACTTGAATGCCCTTGGCCGGCCAAAATTAAAAAATATTGCGCCTGCGTTTTTCAAAATTTTTGCCTGCGGCGCTTAAAATGGAAGAAGCCCAATCCCATTTATTCCCCTCATTACCTTATGCCCCCTTAATCCCCTGAACCGGAAAGTAAACTTAAACTCAATATTTCAGCACGCAATGGCAATTTTAGACTGAGTTGTATGTTAAGAAAATAAAAATTAAAAATTTTTATAAAAATTTTAGTAAATCCCGATCCCGATTTTTCAATCCCGGTCCCGATTCGGGATCGGGATCTCCAGTCCAAATCCCGATCCCGATTTCGGCCAATCCCGATCCCGTGTCGGGATCGGGATCACCATTCCTAAATCCCGATCCCGGGTTTTTCTCTAAATCCCGATACCGCTGAACTCTAAATTGCAGTATGTATTTCGAGTTTCCTCGAGAAACGCATAAGAATTTTTTCCCTCATCAAAATCCTCCCTCCACTTTCAAAACTTTGTTTTCCTTTAAAATGCCAGGGCAATCGAATTAATGATATACACGTTTGCGTCATGAGGAAATTTTCAATAATATTCACGTGTCTATCTATGCCTGCGTTATTCAACGCGCCTTCATTTAATTTTTTATTTTTATAATAGTGAATGCCCTTAGCTAAAGGGCATTCCTTTTATTTTTTTTTAATTTTGAAATTTAATTTTTAATTTTTGAATTTTAGAGAATGCCCTTTAAATAGGGCCCTTTAGATGCCCTTTAAAGAGGAATGCCCTTTATATTTAAAGGATTTTGTTAAATCTATTTTTGCACTTTTCCCGCTTTATTCTTTTTATTTTCCATTTAAAAATTTAATTTTAACAAGTCATACCTCTCTAAAATACATCCAATACTTGGTTATAAGATATAGTCGGACCTCTATTGTGAACACCTCCCAATAATAGATACACCTCTATTTAAGGATATTATTTTAAAATTTGGTCCCATCTAGTAGGGAGGGTTGTCTAAACGATACCTTCTATTTAACATACTCTTCGTTTAAGATACAGCAGATTGTAAACACTTCCCAATATTGTAAACACTTCCCAATATTAGATACATTTATATTTGAGACCACTGAGTGGAGGAGATTCCTAAGCTATACCCCATCTATTTAACTTACACCTCGTTTTAAAGTAGAGTCGAACCTCTATTGTAAACACCCCCCAATACTAGCTACACCTCTATTTAAGTTACTTTCCCTACTTAAAATTTAGTTGGGGTGCAGGACCTTACCTTATATGAGGATCCTCATATAAGGTAAGGTTTTTTCATCCTTAAATTGTGTCTCCTATAATTAGGTTCTATTCTATTAACTAAAAGATTTAAATTCCTTGAAAAAAATTATTTTTATTTGCGATGATCCATCGAAAATTCAACAAAATTTTACTTATGTGTTTATTATTAATCTATTATGCTCGTAAAATTGAAGGAGGGAATGTTGGTGAAGATGAGGGAGATGGAAGCAAAATTAAGGGGAGTAAAAGTGAACTTGAAGGAAGGAAAGGAGGTGAACTTGGTGGGATTGGAGGTGAAATTGAAAGCGGGAAAGAAGGTCAAGTTAAGGGAGGTGAAGGAGGGAAAGGAGGTGAATTTGAACAAGGTAGAGGTGAACTTGGTGGGATTAGAGGCGAAATTGAAAGCGGGGAAGAGGGCCAAATTGAACGAGGAAAAGGCCAAATTGAAGGAAGTAAAGGAGGTAAACTTGAACAGATTAAAAGTGACATTGAAAGAGGGGAGGAAGACAAAATTGAAGTTAAGGGAGGTGAAAGAGTGCCTGAACAATTTGTTAAAAAATCTGATAAAGAAACAAAAAGTTTAAAAAAAGTTTGGGGTAAAATTGAGAATAAAACCGAAGCAATAAAAGACGAGATAAAATATGAAAATGACTTTCCGTCATTAATAGATAGTAGAAATGTTACTAAAAAGACAATGAAATATAAATATTTATCTGCTAAAAAAGGTGAAAAAAGTTTAAAAATAACTTAGAAACCTCTTTATAATGTAAAGATGATTCACATAGAGGCATTTAAAACGCTTAGGTGGGGGTTAAAAAAAGAGAAGGCATTAGTCGTCGCCCCGGTAGCTCAGTGGTTGAGCTCCTGTATGTGTGAGCGAAAGAGTCTAGCAATAACTATGAGGAGGTCGAAGGTTCGAATCCTGCCCGGTGGCTAGACTTATGATAAACTCTTACGATAAGATACTCTGTGCGACTGGAAAATTGCCTCTTATAACGAGATGTATATTAAATAGAGGGTATCGCTTAAACAACTCCCCCACCCAATGCCGACCAAATTTAAAATGGCGTCTCTTAACCAGAGGTGTAGCTTACTTAAGGGGTATAGCTTAGATCTCAGAAAAATGCCCAATGCCAAACAAAAGTTAAAAAACATGGAGTGTATTTTTCTTATAAAAAGTCCGATTTTTAATTAAAACAATCTTATTATTCATTAAATTCTTCAACTTCAAATAATTCTGAAGGGGAATTAGAGTGTAAAGAAAAATGTCTGGAGGATTCCCCCCAACATATAAAAGACGAGAAAGATGGTATTGAGGGAAGCGAATTAAGTAAATTAAAAGTAGAGAATTTTGTTTCAACTTCTGAGGCGACGCAAAAATCGTCGGGAGAAGAAAAATTTGAAATTTACACAAAAAATGAAGAGTTTGGGAAAGGTAAATATTTAAATATTGAAACGTCTGGATAGAAATGCTAGGAAAGAGTGCCTTCCTGTTTACAGGAACCTAGAGGGAGAGTTTTCCCAGACCAGGAACCACGGTACTGACAGGGCTGTTTTTCAAATTTTTAAAACACGCCAAACCCAGACGCCATGACGCTCAGCACTGGTCCCGGAACTGTCAAAAATTTAGGAATCGCTGGGAACTGTGGAATCGTTTTAATGTCGGAACCACGGGGAGACTGTCATCTGACGATATTTCCAGCTGCAGCAATAAGCAGAGAGTGATAGAAGAGCTAGCAGAGAGTCTGATAAAGATGTCTAATGCTACGTCCATATAAAAATCAAATGGATCTCGTGTCAGAAAAGATAATAAGAAAATAGGAGAGTCAAGTCGCGCGCGATTTGTCTCTCATTGTTTTAAATGTTATTTAATATGGCGGCTTTAGCCGAAAATAGTATGGAAAATGAGAGAGAAAAAACGCCGGCGTCTTTTCCGCAAATTGAGAGTGTTTACATAAAAATGACTTTTTGCTGCGCTAGCGTTTTTTCCGCCAGCGTTTACCAATAAATAGACGCCAGCGTTTATTATGTAGACGAAGCATAAGGCAAGAAAAAGTTTTAAGGTAAAGAGACTTAAAGGGTCTAGACTTGGTAAGGCCAGAAATAAAAATTCTTCATTTTCTTATTAGATTCTTCATCTCCAACTCATTCTGATGGGGAATTATGTGAAGAAAAACGATCAGAAAACTCGCCTCAAGTCAATCAAACAGAGGAAAAGGAGGAAAAAGAGGAAGAGGATCCTCAAGTCATTCAAACTGAGGAAGAAGAAGAAGATCCTCAAGATGTCCAAAATGAGGAGGAAGAGAAAAATGAATTAAATATTGAAAGTTTATTTTCGTCAGAACCCTCTGAAACTTCTTCGGAATACGAAGACAAGTCGGTTGTTCTAAACGAGGAAGACAACGAAGAAAAGGATGAATTAAATGATATAAAGGGAAAAGGAAAATTAAAAATAGGGGAAGGTAGGGGAACAAAAGGGGAACAACATATTGAAAGGGAATTTAAAGAGCCAGAATATACTGGATCGAGGCTTAAACCAAGTAAAAGTTTTAGAAGAAACGCGCGTAAGAATAAGCTGGAATGGCATCTTAGAAGAATAGAAAAAGGTAAAAAACTCGAGTCTAATAGTGCTTTCCTATAGGACTGTGCCAGTTTGCTTCGCGGCTTTTCGCTTTTTTAGTGTTTCGCCTCTCCAGTTTCGCCGTTCGCTTTTTAAATTGACCTTGACTTTCGCATTTTAAAATCTGTTTCGGCACACCTGCTTTACGTAACTAAAGCTGACGGTTTTAGACCGAACTGAAGGACGGAAGAACTTAGGTTCGGTTTAGATTAACTGAAGAATTTGGCCAAACTGACAACCCTATACACAACCTGATTCTTTTGTATTCTGTTCATGACACCGTTAAATATAATGTTCGGTCCTCGCTTTTAAGACAGTAGGAAAACTTGACGTTAGAGGGAGAGGTACAATTTTTCGGCGGATCTCGCTTGAATGTCACCTTTTTGGGCAGAAAAAACTCGTTACCTTAAGAGTTCTGTGTAAGAGGGAGGATGTCATCTAAATGAGGTCCGACCGAGTAAATATTATTCACCCAAGCCCTGTGAATCAAAATTTAATAAACATTGATCAGTAGGGCGGAAAATCCCAAAATATGCGCATATATATGCATCGAAAAAGGCCTAAATCTGTAAAAAGATAAACAAAATTTCCCAACATATGTACTAGATAAGCAGCAGAGGTGGGGCGAAATTCCGATTTCCGATGTTTTTTCCTTCCGATTTCCTAAATTTTGCAGCGTTTGAGCGTTTCAGCTCATGGCATATGCGCATGAAAAATATGCATTTGCATGTTTTGACACGCTCTAAGATCAGTTAATAGAAACCTAATCCTTTCTTCAGAACAAAAAGAATCCTTAACAGAAACGGGAACATCTTCATCCAAAACATCTTCAACTAACGAAGGACTAGAAAAGGCATTTTAAGCTTATTTTTTGTAAATTTCTCAAATTTTTATTCAGGGGTTGGAAGAATCAGTTGCATCAAACTCTCCAAAAGAGCTTGTTAAAGGACCTCTTCCAAACACCTTTAAAGGAATTAGAAATTTACGAGGGAGCTATAACCATCCGAAACCTCTAGTTATTAATAGAAATAGTCAACATCAACAAAATCATCCAAAACCTCGATTCATTAATCGACCTAATCAACGCCAACCAAATTTTTTTAAAAGACAAAACTCAATTTTAGGCAGCCCTCAGACTCCTTTAAACTATCAGTTGTAAGATTTTTCTTCAAGTTAAAGTTGGGTTAGTAATAAAGTTGGTGATCCTGGTCTGAGAGGTCCCGATCAACTAAAAAAATCCTGGTCTGAGAGGTGGTTTCTCCCTAAAACCAGAAGACCCTCTCTTGGTTCCTCCCGAAATTTTTTTCGGTCTTTAGAGGGCGTTATAGAGGTCGCAACCTTTCAAGTATAATCATCGGATCGGCCATTAACCCCTGGTTTCGATTTTAGGTCATGTCTTGATCGAGACAAAAATTTTGATAGGATACTTGTTTTTTCTGTTTTAGGATGGTCCTTGTTTTGCCTTCTCGAAAATTTTCTATCGCTCAAGCTAGAATAGTCATTTATATACTTTTATTAGCAGCATGAGTCCGATGACATCTCCAACAAATATGCCTTCAACTCCAATTAATCCTCAAGTCCAACATTACATGCTACCACAATATCCTCCTCATCCACAACCTCCTCATTCTCCACATATGGTTCCTCCAGTGCCAATTTATTCTGAAGTCCATCATATATTACCACAGTATCCTCATCCTTCCTATCAACAACTTCCTCATCCACAACCTCCTCATCAACAACTAACAGTCATCAATCATCATTACTATATTCACCCTCAACCATCTATTCAACATGGGCAAATGCCTAATATGCCTGTCCAACAACCATCCTTTCATTACCCTTTACATGGTCATAATCAGATAATGCCAACACCTTTATTACATCCAGCATCTGATCCTAATGTAGATTTAAGTCTGACAATACCAAAAGAACGACTAATTCTTACCCAAGATGAAACGTCTCAACCTCCTAATCAGTCACCCCAGCCTAGTAAATTTCAATTAAATAATATAAAGTATTTGGGGGAGGGGGAGGGACTCTTACTGGTACTGGAGGGACTCCTACTGATCTTACTTATATTTTCTGGAATTTGAGATGTTCAACTACTGTACAGGGTGCGCCATAAGTAACCGGACACTTGTTTTCTCTCATAACTTTATTAAAACGCAATCAAATAAAATCAAAATACAATCAGATGATAGAGAATTAAATAAGGAACAAAAATAATCAAGAAGTTTCGAAATGCCCACCCTTGGCTTTGATACAGAGGCGGAGGCGCGAGGAAAAATTTTCGCAAATAGCACGCACCTCCTTGAGTGTAATTAAGTCCCACTCTCGGATGAGTGAGTGTCGCAGAGACTCCAAACTTTTGTGTGGCTTAGCACAGACCCTGGACTCCAAAATGGACCAAACAGAGTGTGCCGGAGCCTTGTGTGCCGGAGCAGAGTCCTGTTGGAAAATCCAGACTCTGCGACCGAAATGGCTCTCGGCCCAAGGCTTTACAACACGCTGCAAGATTTCTCGCAAGTAATAGTCTTTGTTGATTTTTACCCCAGGATCCACGAAAATAAGGGGTGTTTTGCCTGACGCGCAAATACCGGCCCAAACCATGACAGATTGGGGATGTTGGGAATGAGTGATAAGTTTATCGGAAAGAGGAGATTCTGTAGTCCAAATTCTATCATTTTGATGGTTGTGAACGGCCTCTATTGTAAAAATTTTTTCGTCTGTGAAGAGAATGTCCGGACATGCGTGCCACTGGAGGAGCAGTTTGCATCTTTCGAGCCTAACTTTTTTGGTTTTTTCGGTTAGAAGTTGTGCTTTTTGGAGTTTGTAGGGTTTTAACCCAAGTTCATTTTTGGCTATTCGTCTGACGGTTGTTGCGCTTATTCCGGTGTCACGAGCCACTTTTCTCATGGAGAGTCGAGAATTGCGATGCACTCTCATTTTGATCATTTTGATATTCTTGGAAGTGCTTATGGAACGAGGTCTTCCACTTTTTTGTAAGTTCTTAGTTGTGCCATGATTACTAAATTAATTTAAAAAAAATTTTCTCCCAAAAAATTTTCACCAGAATTTTTTGATTGTGTCTTGTACAGTGCTCTTTGGGACATCCAAAAGAGATGAAATTTTGCGGACTGAATTTTTTTTTCAAAAAAAGAGAAATTATAGAATCACGTTGACTAGCCATAATAGAGAATTGAATAAGCTAAAAAATAAGCAAAAAATCGATTAAAAATATTGACAATAAAAAAAGTTATAAGGAATTTAAAAGTGTCCGGTTACTTATGGCGCACCCTGTAGAATCTCTCTATATCGACACACCTCGAGCTGAATTTTGCCTATGTATGGGAAGGGAGGAGTTGGGTGAGTGGGAGTTAAATCAGGCTAAGAAGCACCTTCGGGACCGAATTGAGCTGTCGTATGAAGCAAAGTGGCATTGGATAGGGGATCTTAACGAGAGATTCTACTCCATTCCAAAGATAGAGGCATCCCGCACGGGTCCATGTATTAACCCTCCGACTATTCCCTTAAGTGACATTATGATTGAATTAACACAATGGTAGACTTAAATTTGTGTTAATTTAAAAATTAACAAATAAGCGGAAGATTTACAATCAAAAAAATTTTTAGAAGGAAATAATCGCCCCAACATACACTCCAAAAACAAACATCCATGATGGGTGATTAACGAGGATTTTCAAGAGAATTTTTGAGAAAAATTTTTTACATGTATAGTACAAAATGTATATTAGAAGTAACGGAAGTTGTACTATTTCAATATGTATTTAGGGTTGGTCACCAATCCCCGACAGATTTCTGTCCCCGACATCCGCGTTCCCCGAAAGACCAACCTTTATATTAACCGTCCCCATATATTCATTTTTACTTTCCTAATAGTATTACAAATGGCCAGAAGCGAATAGTAGTATCATGCAAGCAGAATAAGGCAACATTTTTTAAGGAATCTTCTTCCATCTTTCCAAATTCACTGTTTTCATAACAAGTAAACTACAACATCGCTACCTAAACAATTTTTAGTTGAATGTTAGTTCATATCATGACCAAGGGCAGGCGCATTGCGTTATTTGCGTTAAATTTTGGCCTTGAGTTGCGTTTTTGGATATTGTCTCGTGCACCCGCCCCTGAGTATGACCATTATGCGCTTCTATTTGTAATATTTTGAGAAATAGAAGAAGAAAACGAGGACGGTTAACCTTGGAAATATTCCACAGACATTCAAAAATTGTCAGTAAAAATTACTGAAAGTGCCGCAGAAATATGCAGAGGCATGTTTTGTGTTTTTACATAGAACTAAAGATCGGAGCGAGACGCAATATCTTTCAAAAATCTCGGTTATTGAGGGATCTTTGCTATCGATCTCGAATCCCAATAGATCTCAAGTACGGGGTCAACTGTTCAGGTCCAGGTATCAAGGCATATTTCTGCATATTTTTTGCATTTTTAAAGAAACAATTTTTAACAATTAACAAACTGTCACTTAAAAATCAAACATTTGCCGTAACTGCGACGCTTGGATCTCGGCATTGTAAAAATCTTCCCTAAGGGCCTACATATTTCAAGATCCGGCATTTGACACTGACAACATAAGACAATGGGTTGTCAGAAAAATCTAGCAGACGTACCTATGGCTTCTGGCAATCGAACATTTTCTTGAGGATTTAATGTTTTGCGCTAGAAAATGGGAATCTTAGAAAAGGCATTTTACTCCATTTTACTTCTGATACGTCTCAAATCAATATTAATCACGTGAAGTTATTGCGCCTGACTGCTATCACTTGACAGAGGAATAGAGGGGATTGCGCAGCCATATAAGCTACAATAATTCTTTTAAAAAATATTTATTTTTATTTATTTTTTTTAAATGACTAGAGTAATTTATAATTATTATTAGAAAATTTTTTTATTTTTAAAATAAAAAATAATTTTAAATAAGCTTTGAGACTTGCGATGACAAAATGTGAACCTAATTTGTTGCACTAAAGTGCACCAAAAAATTTTTTGGGTGAACTTTTGCCTTTGATGTATTTGCTTTTGACATTTCTGTCCATCACCCTTTTAAAATCAGTTTTTAACGCGCAAAATTAAAAAAGAATTTTTTAAAATTCTTTTTTACATCTTAAAAATGACTTGGCTTTTAAGATTTGTTTAAAAAATTTTTTTTTAATTTAAAATAAAAATAATTTTTTTAAAGAACTCAAGAAAAATTTTTCTGTTCTTCTAAAATAAAATGAAGAATCAAAAATTCTTTGAAATTTTTCTTTTATTCATTTTATTTGCTTATTGTGTTCACAAAGCGGAGGGAGGTAGCGACGATGAAACTAAGGTGAATGAGGTAATTAATGAAGGCGGAGAAGGATCGGGAACTCAAGAGAGTGGAAATACTCGGAAATATAAAAGTTCAAAAAATAGAAGGACTGTACAACGTCGCGAGAGGAAGAAGAAATTAGAAGGAGGAATGGCTATGGAAAGGGGTAAAACTAATTTTTTCTTCGATTAAGAATATAAATATTATGGAGTTTCAAAAGAGGGGATTTTCCGAATTTTCCGTATGTTGTATATATGGGAGTTAGTGTGATTCGATATTAGCATTTTTCGATGTATCTCTTTGAGGTGAAAGATTGGACCTTAAAGCTACAACGAATACCGGATTTGCTTGTAGTTTGCTCATATTTAAAAATGAGCAAAATATATGACAGAAATACCTATAATAACAATTAATTTCTAAATAATATCAGAGGCAATAGAACAATATGAATCTGATTCTAACGATGGACATCAACCACATCCTAATCAAGTGTTTCAACAAGGCGCATTCCAACCTATGGTAGGTTCGCCACCAGTTGCTGTTCATCCAGGAATCTACCCTCATGTACCTCCACATTTTACTCCAATCCAAGAACCTGTTCATGGAATGCCTGTTATGTATGGAATGCCAGTCCAACAAGTTCAGGGGCAAATGCCTTTTATGCCTGCACAACATCCGCATTATCTTCTCCAAGGTTTTAACAACAACCAAATCTATCAACATATCCCAATGACAACACCTTTACACCCAACATATAACCCTAATGAGGATTTAAGTGCCCTATTGACACCAGAACAATTACTTCGAACTCAAAATGAGACATCGCAACCTTCTAATCAGTCACGACGCTCTGGTAATACATAAAAATTTTCGATCAAATCTAAAAAACTATGTACACGTTCTATTAATGACCCCAGACTAATACTATCTTAGAATTCGATTTTATATACAATTTTCCAGCCCCAAAGGTTTAAGTAAAACTGAGATCAGACCTGCTCATGGGTACGGATATGGATACAGATAATATCAAAATGCCTGCGGATATCCGTCTGTATCCGCCGTAAATATGCGGATACGGATACCAAAATCAGCATCCGTGAGCAGGTCTGAGTAAGATTGAGATCCAACTATGTGTATATTAATCTATTTAAAATTAGGAGGAGGCCGTGAATATCGTGAACATCGTGGAGGTCGTCAATATCGTCCACATGGTAATATACTTTATCTTCAAAAATTATTAATTTACTTTTTCAAGTATATCCAGTAAACTGAAAATTTGTAATAAATTTCAGGAAGCTCGTAGGTTCAAGTTCAAACATGCAAAAATATTTCATTACAAGAGAAAAAAGAAAATTTCGATGAAATTTAGAAAATTAAACCAAGTATTATATACTTCTGAACTTTAACTTTATTTAAAATCTAGTATTATATACTCTCTCTAAGTCGGACCTCACTTGTGATACAAAGAGGTGAATTGGAGTTAGGATTTGGGTCTTCCAAATTCTGACATTGTCGGCAGCTCCTACCACCTCTGTTAGAAATCGGGATTCTCCCGTATTTTCTAAAATTTTGCTGGCCAACGGTTAAGGGGAGCTTCCTAAGTTGAACACCCATTTAAGATACCCTCTCGTTATAAAATGCTATTTTAGTTCAAGGGTGTATCTATAGTGAGGTCTGACTATTATATTCTTGGCTTTTTAAATTTAGTATTAGATACTTTATTATATTCATTTAAATTTTTAGAATGAACTTTGTTTATTAATTTTCAAAATTCGTTAAAAAAGCTTGTAGCTTCCAGCCAGATTTGCGGTTCCGGCGAAGCACTAGCGGATACTGAGTCGCCCTTTCCGGGTCGGTACACCCTCAATTGAGTCCCGGACCCTATAACTTATGAAGGGATGGTCACTTTTTTTGCTTTTGGTACCATTGGATGGGACATTAAATAGGCCACAATATACCAAAAAATTAAAATTCCTGACCGACTGGTAAAAAAGTTATGATCGATAAAGTGCCGAAAAATCATATTTTTTTGAAAAAGTTAGTTTTTAGATCATAACTTTTTTACCAATCAGTCGAAAATTTTGATTTTTTGTTATATTGTAGTCCACCCAATGCTCTATCAAATGGTACCAAAAACATTAAAAAATATTAACCTTTGCTTGAGTTATTGGGCCGGGACTCAGTTGAACTGCTCCGTTTCCGGGTTTTTGGCAAAGAATTTTTTTTGGCGTTCTGTATTTATTTTTTTCCTTTAATTTTTTCACGCAGTTCAAACTGAGTCCCGGCTCAACTGAGTCCCGGCCCTATAACTTAGCAAGGAATGGTCACTTTTTCATGTTCTTGGTATCATTGGATAGAGAATCAAAAGCTCCATAACATATCAAAAAATCAGAATTTTTGACCGATTGATAAAAAAGTTATGATTCAAAAACTAACTTTTCCAAAAAAAATATGATTTTTCGGCACTTTATTGATCACAACTTTTTTACCAGTTGGTCAGGAATTTTGATTTTTTGGGGTATATTGTATCCTATTTAATGCTCTATCCAATGGTACCAAGAGTAACAAAATTTAATTTTAATTCCTCAATTTCCACAAATTTAGAATTCCTACCTTTCAGTTAATTTAATTTCAAAAATGTCTGCCGACTCCTCCTTCGAATTTGAGACAAAAATAGCAGTAGAATCGGAAGACAAAATTGAAAAGTCTGACAACAGTCACGATTCTAGTTTAGAAGCTATCGCTTCTGGATGTTCTTCCGCGTTAAATGAAATTAATAATCTTGCATTGTCCCCACAAAATTTGGAAGAAGAGGGAAATAATAATAATAAATCTCCTTCACCGCCCCCAAATGTGGAGAAAACTGAGGATGAAGAAAGTTTGTTTTTAAAAAAATTTTTTTTAATAATTTTGATTCAATTTTTGAGTTCTTTTTTGAGTTCTTGTCAAGTTTATGAGTCCATTTAATCTTTATCGTCCTATAGAAGGTTTATACATACCAGGCCCGCAATCAGTTTTCGGGGAGGGCAAGAGGCGAAATTTTTCTTCGCCGAATTTTTGGCGTCGAAGGCAACAGAAATTTCGTTTTTTAGCGCCGCAGGCGAAAATTTTTTTAAAATTGGAATTCTCCCTTGGTTAGGGCCTGGTTTATACGTTCAATCAAATTTTTATTCGTTCATTCAAAATTTTATCAAATTTACAAATAATTGTATGTAAAGTTCAATGGACTTTTATAAATGAGTGATTGGTTCCATAAACTTTACAAGAGCCACAATTTTTGGTGATTTTTTTCTTTATGGACAATTTAAGAGACTTCCCTTTTTCTTATATTTTATGTAAATTAAAATTAATTTTTTTTCAGACGAGACTCCAATCAATTTTCGAGGTTATTTTTTAAAACTAAAATTATTTTCTAACTAAAAATTTTTTAAAGGACGTGTTGCATATCCATCCAAATGGCTTTCAACTGTCTCTGTTTGTCAATATTTACCCGAGGAACAAATGATTACTACATGCCAAATTTTGGTTATTTTTCTTTAAATTTCTTTTAAATTTTTGTGTCAGATTTTGAAATTTTCCTAGATCCGATCTCTTATCGAAAAAAATTCCCCGGTCCCGAACAACTCGTCCAAACCGAGAATGTCATTGATTAGCCGAAACACGGACTTTTTTCTTACCTGAAATCGATCCGACTAAATTTTTGATAACCCGACCAGAAGCCCGACTTTTTTCTTAACCCATAATATTCTTGGTCTGAACTCAAATTCTGAGCATGAAAATTGACCTTTTCTCTTTCTAATTTTTACGAAAATTTTCCGATTCTTCGAGGGAAGCCTTTTTCCTTCTATTTTTTTAAATTTTTTCTATTTAATTTTCCATTTTAGATAAATCGACTTCTTCGCGTTCCAAACATTGTTTCTGTTAAATCGCCGGCTACAATTTGTGGGGACATTCATGGACAATTTTATGACCTTATGAAGCTTTTTAAATGTGGAGGATCCATTTTAGAGACTAATTATGTTTTTCTTGGAGATTATGTTGACAGGGGATATTACAGGTTTTTTAAAAATTTTAAGAAATTTTTTACGAACTTTTTATTAACCATTTCCGTGTTAAAACACTCATTTTTAACATTAAATAAAGTATAGGAAGTAGTTGGATTCGAACCCGGACCCTTTTTTATTGATAGTCTAGCGCTTTAACCACTTGACCAAAAATTTATGGGGTGGTATTTTAATTTAATTTTCATGCCGACCCACGCTTTGTTTTAGGGGCATAACTTTTTTTGTTTTTGAGTTAGAAATTTAATTTTTGAATCAAAAAATAGAGGAGACTCTGCTCTATAAAATAAAAGTGAACCAAATTCTAAATTTAATTTTTTAAATTAAAAAAAAAATATTTTTTAATCTAGATATCAAATTTTATACCGACTTACGCTTACTTTAAGGTCTATAACTCTTCTTGTATTTCAGTTAGAAATTTAATTTTTATGCCAAAAAATAGAGGAGGTTCTCCTCTATAAAATAAAAAACAGTTAAAATTTTAAAATAAATTTTTTCATTCTTTTTTAGCCTAGAAACCGTCACCTATTTATTTCTTTTGCTACTTAAACATCCAGAACGGATTACTCTTCTTCGTGGCAATCACGAAACTCGTAGAGGTTTTCTTTTTTTATTCTATTTAAAGAAATTTCATTGTAAAAATTCCGTATATCACCCATACTGATTCTGAAGAACAATGACCCCCTTACATTTTTTGACCGTTATGAGACCATAACTCGACTTTTAGTCGATCCCCTATCCTAATTTTGGTGTCATTCGACTCAGCTCGACGAGCTCTTTCGAATGATATATAGTTTGTCACAATCGGATTATGAGTGATATAGCGGAATTTTTTCAATTTCCTCCCCAGTTTCCCATCAATATGGTTTTTATGACGAATGTCAACAGAAATACGGAAATTCTGTTGTTTGGACTTGGTTTTGTCGTGTTTTTGATGTTCTTCCAATTTGTGCATTAATTGATGACCAAATATTCTGTGTTCATGGAGGGCTTAGTCCAGAATTGCCTACTTTAGATGCTATAATGTGTTTGCAGAGAAGTGTTGAAGTTCCGGCAAATGGGGCACTTTGTGATTTGGTATGAGGTTTTTGGGGGTTAGTGGGGGCTAGCCGAACTCCACTTCCGGGTAATTTTACGTTCTGAAATTAGATAACCGATTTGAGAAATTTTCGAAAATCTGATTCGGAATCCTTCCCGACCTTTTTTTTCTTTACTCGCTGATATGCCTGGGTTTGGATTGTTTAAAAGGGTATATATTTTAGTATGATACTAAGTTGTCAATTATTTGTTTTTAGGTCTGTTTTTTTAATTTGATGTTAAAATACCTAAGTGAACCATGCTCCCAAAATTCAAAAATTGAAACTTCTAATTTTTTTGTTCAGGTTTGGTCAGACCCAGACGATTCTGATTGTGGCTGGTTTCTTAATCCTCGTGGGGCTGGATGGGTTTTTTAAATTTTCTTTTTTAAATTAAATTTTTTTCCAAGTTATTTGGCCGCGATGTTGTAGAAAAATTTCTTGAAGTTAATGGCCTTTCACTTATTTGCCGGTCACACCAACTTGTACAGGAAGGCTTTAAATATATTTTTGATGATGTTTTGTGCACTGTTTGGTCAGGTAAAAAAATTTTATTTCTTTGATTTTTTAACTAATGATTGGTTGAATTTTTATGATTAATTTTTCCAATTGTTGACCAATTAATTGGTAGCAAATAACAATTATTTGGTGAACCAATTATTTGGTAATTTTTTAGGGCGTATCCAGGGGTCGATTTCAGGAGGCTTTTTCCCTTAGCCTGGGAAAATTTGTGGAGGGGGGGGGGGGTTCTAAGAATTTTGGAAGACCGTAGGCCAAAAAATTTACCTTTTTCTTCTCTCCCCCCAATTTTTTTCCTTTTCCCCTTGTCGGTGAGGGAGGGGAATTACCGCCCTGAACCCTCTATATGACTACAAGGGCGTAGCCAAGGGAAAATCGCGTTAAGAACGCCAAGTAAACGCCAAAATTTTGGCGCACACCCAATTTTAGCCCCCCTGAAATCGACCCCCTAGCTACGCCCTTGTATTGCTATGGTCCTGAATCCCACCATATTCCCTTTTGATTTTCCTTTCAAAACTTGTAGGTATTCAGGATCAATAGGTTTCTAGGGCTGGATTTACCAATTTTTCAAAAAAAATTATTTGTTTTTCTAGCCCCCAATTATTGCTATCGTTGTGGTAACCTAGCTTCTGTCTTAAAAATTCATGGCCCAAGTGGAGATCGAGAAACTATATATTTTAGTGAGGTAGAAGAATCAGAAAGGAAACGACCTGAACGTGTTACTGTACCCTATTTTTTGTAAAAGAAGTTAAAAAATGTGTAATTTTTTGTACCTCTTTGATATTTAATATATGGTTATTTTGTGACCCTTTTTCTGTTTCTGGAATTTTTTTGATAATTAAAAAATAATTTATATATTGACTTGCAAAATTTGTTCTTTTTTTTATATTAATACAGTCTCTAAAGGCCTGTTGTGTCCGCACTTGCAAAAAGAACATAGATAAATATAAAAAATCCATCATAGGGGTTGATGGTGGGCTAGTCATTTGTGCTCTAGTCAGTTAATAGTAGATAGTGATTTGGCAAAATTTTAACTCTTATTGATTTTAGTTTCAAGCCTACATTGTGCACTGTCCTTTTCTAAGCCTTGTAGTTTTATTTTTAATTCGTATTGTATAGGCTTCTAATAGGGTGTGGACTTCTAATATTAGGGATAGGATCAGTGCTGGGTATTGGGTATTTGTTGGCTCCGACCTTTTTTAAATTTTTGGCTCCGTGGTTTTCAAAATCAACTCGGCTGTAGCCGGCTACAGCGGAGCCATACTGGATGGGATTCTATTGGGATATTCTCGGAATATTTAATTCTCTTTACATGTAAGTGCATCCCGGGTCAAAAATTGTTCATTTCTCGTTAATTAAAAATCTGTCCATATTAAATAAATAAATCTGTCCTTGAATAAATCTTTTTATTAACAAAACTATAATTTTTAAATACAAGCAAATACATCTAAATTTTGTATTTTATTATTGCACATATTTAATTATTTGAAGAATAGGATTTTAGGGGATTTTTTAATATAAAAATATAATTTTAAATTAACAGTAAATTATAGGGGAAGTAAAAAGAAGGGAAAAAACAATAAACATTGCTAACAAAAAACTTCTTGCATCATTTAAAATTTAGCGGATAAAAAATTTGCGGACAAAATTTTTATGAACAAATAATATCCGCAAATCTTGGTTGGATAGAATTTCTAAACGCAAATTTTGCGGATAATTTTTTTGATAATTTTTTATCCGCAAAATTTTTGCGGATAAAATTTAATCCGCAAATTTTTTTGCGGACAAAATTTTTTGTCCGCAAATTTTATAATGAAACAAATGAAATTTTTTGTTGTTTTTAATATTGCATAAATACACTAAAATATATATTATTTAAATATTCATCAGCCTATCACTTTTTAATGCTCAAAAGCAAAACATGTAATATCTGTTACTTTGTGCTCGCAAAATATTCTTGTGTTGGCCAAATAGGAGAAATCAGCTAAAAATTAGGGGATTTTTTAATTTTCGACTTTTTAAAATATTTTTAAAAATAATTGCCTGTACTGCAGACAACGTCAAATGAGGAACCGAAATGTTCTCGAGCATTTTTGGCTATTGCCCTTTTTGATGTGGCCGTGCTTTCTGCTATGCTCTAAAGAGGAAAATTTTAAAATTAAAGGAAAATATAAGAAATAACAAAAATAAAAGTTGTGGATAAAAATTTATTTTACGGATTCAATTTGCGGACGAAATATTTCCTTACGAAGAGAATTGAAGACAAATATATATATTTTGTCCGCAAAAAATTTTGCGGACAAAAAAAATTTTTGCGGACAATATTTGCGGACAAAATATTCTTCGACTTGAAAAATTATTAACTTATCTTATCAGTCTATCAAAATACAAATTTTCAAAAATTGCTCACCTTATCCATAATCTTTCTCAACTCCTCATTATTGCATTTTGAATCCACAGTCACAGTTTTAGCAGCAAATTGTGCATTTTCATTATTATTTTGGCGCGAGCGTCGTCTAAAATACCCTCCTTTTTGAACTTCTGCTTCAGGCACAGAGGGGGCTGGCTGTTGGGCACCTTTTTAAAAAATAAATTTTAAAATTATTTTTGATCATTTAATTGGGGGCCCATAAAATTTAATTAGAATATTCTCCAAAATTCACCGGGAATTTCCATGATTGTGAATTTGACATTGTAATTCGGATTTCCTGAAAATTCCCTTTTTATGGTTATACGCAAGCAATATTTGAGAGAGGTGTCCTAAAATTTTTCGAATTTGGGCTAAAATGGTGTCCGCAAAAAACTTGCGGACAACTTTTGCGGACAAATTTTGCGAAAAATTTTAAAATCTAGGGTTTATTAAACCCCAAATCCACCGTATGAGGGAGCTGGTGCTGGAGCAGCTACTTCTGCGGGTGCTGGAGCAGCTACTTCTGCTGGGGCTGGAGCCGGTGCTGCAGGAGAGGATTCTGCAGCTAAACGGAAATTTCCTTTAGAATGATTCGAGAAAACAAGACAAGCTAAACTTACCAGCATTATAGCTCGGTGCAGCAGCAGGTTGTGGCGCTGCAGGTTCCGGCGCTTCCGGAGCAGCAGGAGCTGTGGCCGCTGCCGTGTCTCCGCCACCATAACTTGGAGCGGGGGCTGCTGCCGGAGCTGCAGGTTCAGACGCTGAAGAAGGAAGGGGGTATGAAAACATTAATCTCTAAAACAAACCAGCTGGGGCCGGCTCGGGCGCTGCTGGAGCTGCAGCTGGAGCAGAAACCGCATTATTATTGTAACTGGGAGCTGCTTCTTCTGAAGCGGCATGTTCTTAGAATTGAAGCAGAATTCAAACTGAAGCAAAAAATAATTTACCTTCAGCTGCAGGCTGTTCGGCAGGTGCAGTTTGTTCAGCAGATGATGCTTCAGCCGCGTTATAACTCGGTGCGGCTGGTGCTTCAGGAGCAGGAGTTTCGGCTTCTTCTAATGGAATATTGTTTAGAAATTTTGATAACACTTCTTTGTTTGCTAAAAGTTAATACTCCCTAGTACAGTTGAACCTTGCTAAATGATTCTCCCGTGGGGATAGAAAATCATATCTACTAATGATGTCTATCTTAAATAGAGGGTATTTCTCATGAAACTTCCAATCCAATGGATAATGAAATCTAAAAAATATCTTAAATTGAGGTTCCATGTAAATAAGCTTGGAAGCATGTAAAGTTGAGGTCTTTACATGCCTACTGTATAGACTACACTATAAGATAGATCCAATAATATGTAGATGCACCTCTATCGAAGACACGTTATTTAGAAATTTGGTTGTTCATTGGGGAGGGGATGGGAGATTACCTAAATGATCCCTTGATTCCCTCCCCTCACCTAATTATAAGATACAAAATTTTCAGCCCCAAATTGGTATCTAAGAGCCAGGCCCTACAAGCATAATCTTCCCTCTTTACCCTCAGACGACTCCGCTGCCGGCGACGCAGACGGAGCTTCCGTTTCATGCTGATAATCATTATTAGCTGCCGCCGCTCCAGCACCACTGCTTCCACCACTTTCATAGCCTCCAGCAGGGGGAGGTGCTGGTGGTTGTTGGGGTGTTTCTTCAACAGCAGCAGGTTGTTGAACTTCTTGGTGGGCACTTGGAACTTCTTGAGGGGCTGTTAGAGGGGAAATTAATTTTAAAAAATTTATTTTTCCTTTAACTAATTCAAATATGTATATCCTCTCTAAATTGTTCTTTTAATTGTACACCTTATGTGAATTTTTAAATTAAATTTATCCATCCAATCCCTCTAATTAAATTCATTTTTGGTTGTTCCAAAAGCTTTAATATTTTAAAATAAATTTTTAAAATTTTTCAGAATTCCAATTTAAGGAAAATTAGAGAATTTTGAAGATCTAAATTCTAAAAACATAAAACGAAATTTCGAATTGCGAAATCGAAAAACGAGAGGCGAGTTCAAAAAACTTAACGAAAGTTTGAAATATTTCACACTGTTTCCGGTTGGAGGTTTAGATAAGTAAGAAGGAGGAAGAGATGGAGAGGTAAAAGATGAGATGAAGAAAGTGATCCGTTGAAGCGAGATTCGATTAGAAACAGAGATTGAGATTTTTCGAGATATTTAGCTTAAATCTCAAGAAATTAGAAGAGTGTCAAATCCTGTCTCCAATAACAACGCTGATTATTCTTTAAAAAAAGAGAAAAGAAAAATAGAAAACGAAAGAGATCAAAGGAAGAGATTAAAAAAGAATCGTTAGTAAAATCGTTAGTAAAATTAGCAGAAAGGAAGATGACACACTCCAACATGTTTTTCCCCCAAGAAAATTATTCTTATCGCGCGACAATAATAATAAAATAAATATTATTATACTCGTTTTCTCTCCGAAAAAAATTTTTTTCTTTAGGAGGAATTATTAAAAAGGAAAAGAGGATGAGCAAAAAGGAGAGAGAGAAGAGAGGGATATTCAGCGATAAACGCCATTTTTGAAGATCTCAAAAAAAATTTTTTTTTGGAGGGAAGGAATCTTCTTTCCTTTTTACAAGAAAAATAAAAGGAACTAAAAAAAAGAATTAAAAGAAAACGAGAAAAAAATTTTTTT
Source organism: Meloidogyne incognita (assembly GCA_036172945.1). Taxonomy (NCBI): domain Eukaryota; kingdom Metazoa; phylum Nematoda; class Chromadorea; order Rhabditida; family Meloidogynidae; genus Meloidogyne; species Meloidogyne incognita. Next base: position 4,530,252 of record JARQAC010000006.1, on the reverse strand, counting down.
AATTTGTTTTTCTTTCCAGTTCCCCGCAAAATCTTTTTAGTTGTTGTTGGTTATGCGAAAGCCGCGCAATTACGCGGCGATTTACTGCAACTTGAATGTGTTAATGGGGAAGGATAAATGTTTGGAGAGGATTTTGGGATGAATTGTCTTGGAGGGATTGGGCGATATCCACGAGAGGGACAGAAGCAGGTCTAATTAAAAAAACGCAACGGAAGACCAAAGATCAACCCTTTTTGCGCTCCTTTCTATAACACTCATCCCTAGTCCCGATGAGATTAAATACAAGAAGGAGGGTTGTGCGCCATGACGTTTGGCGGTAATTCCAAGGATTGTCCCCCCCCCTTTTTCCTTTCTATTTTTTTCGATTTTTTAAACATTTTATGGCAAATTATAAATCATTCGAAAGAGCTCTTCGAGCTGAGTCGAACGGTACTAGATTCATCGAAATCCGACTTAAATAAACATAGTTATGAGCATTTGTTTTAATCCCTTTCAGCATCACAAAAAGCACGTCCATCGAGGATTTGGCTTCATAAATCTGTTCAGATTCGCCAAATCTAACCGATCATAGTATCATTCTACTCAGCTCGAACAGCTCTTTCGAATGATATATTGTAAATTATATGTCAAGCAAAAAAGCTCAAGATGGTCAGGGGAATAGGGAAAAAATGGGGGGGACCAGCCTTGGTATTACCCGTTTGGCGTTAATTTGTGCTCTATTTTTGGTGGTTTGCTTTGGCGTGTTTTAAAAATGTGAAAATCGACGTTTGGCGCCCAAGCAAAAAAATCCAAAGGAACTGAATTTTTTGAGAAAATTTTTTTGGCACAACAGGTGGATATTATTTTAAGGATGAATGCCTCACCCTGATTATACGTCTCATGCTGAGGTTGTGGCGCATATGGCAAAGGTTCAGGCTGGGCATGAGGTGGTTGTTCTGGTTGTTGGTAACCACCGCTAGCATGTACTGAATGACCTCCATCACCGCCGGATACTTGATAGGATCCGCCGCTTGGAGTGCCCCCACCGCAACCTGATAAAGTAAATAACTATGGTTAAAATTGAAAGCGACCTCCTCCTCCACCGCCACTGCTACAACCACCGCCTCCTCCTCCGCCTCCACTACTACATCCTCCTCCACCGCCACCACCACTGCTGCAACCACCGCCTCCTCCTCCGCCTCCACTACTACATCCTCCACTACTACATCCTCCTCCACCGCCACCACCACTGCTACATCCTCCACCACCTCCGCCTCCACTGCTGCAACCGCCTCCGCAACCACCGCCTCCACCACCACCAGCACTAACTTGAGGCTAAATAATGGTATAATTTTTCCTAACAAATGATAACTAACTGCAGCGTATTGACCTCCACCACTAGAAGCACCTCCTTCACAGCCGCCTCCTCCACCACCCGAGCAGCCGCCACCACTTGGAGCAACAGCTTAAAAATATATGAGATAAATCAGGAACCTGAACATTACAGAAACCTGAACATCCACCGCTTTCACAACCTCCACCTCCTCCTCCGCCACCACTGCTGCATCCACCGCCTCCTCCGCTGCATCCACCTCCGCAACTGCCACCTCCTCCACCTCCGCTGCAACCTCCACCGCCTCCACCACTGCATCCACTTTCGCAACCACCGCCCCCTCCGCCTCCACTGCTACACCCACCTCCACCTCCACACCCTCCACCTCCGCCTCCACTGCTGCATCCGCCTTCGCAACCACCACCTCCTCCGCCTCCACTGCTGCATCCGCCTCCGCAACCACCACCTCCTCCTCCGCCTCCACTGCTGCATCCGCCGCCTTCGCAACCACCACCTCCTCCACCGCTACAACCTCCTCCTCCGCCTCCACTGCTACATCCACCTCCGCCTCCACTGCTACATCCACCTCCGCAACCACCGCCACAACCTCCTCCGCCACCTCCACCGCCACAACCTCCTTCACCGCCTCCTCCACTGCTGCATCCAAGTTGAAGATCGATACTAGAACCTCCACTGCTTCCGCATCCACCACCACCTCCTCCTCCACATCCACCGCCGCCTCCACATCCTCCTCCACCGCCACCACATCCACCACCGCCGCCACCACATCCTCCTCCACATCCACCTCCTCCACCACCACATCCACCACCGCCGCCACCACATCCACCTCCTCCACCACCACATCCACCACCGCCGCCACCACATCCTCCTCCGCCACCGCCTCCACATCCACCTCCTCCACCACCACATCCGCCACCGCCGCCTCCACATCCTCCTCCACCATAACCTCCTCCTCCTCCAACTGCTCCAATTTCATTACCACCACCACAGTTAACAATTATGGGACCTAAATTATCACTAAAATGTGACTGTTAATTATAAATTAACCTCTTGAACCTCCACCGCCACCGCCACCGCCACCTCCTCCACCACCGCCGCCACCACAACCACAAGATGGTGGTGGTGCACAAACAGGTGGGGGTGGGGGTGGTGCACAACTTAAAAAAATTTTTCAAAAGGTTTTGAGTAGAAAACAAACCAAGAATTACAACTTCCACCACCACCTCCTCCACCGCCTAAACTTCCAAACAAAAAGGCATTATTAAAAGGGAGAGCCAGCAATAATAAGACCATTGTCCAGGCTTTCCGTTGATGCCGAGAAGGCATTGTTGTTGAGTATTTGATTAATAACATTAAATATATTTGGGAAGGATGAACAGATTGAGAGTTGCCTTACAACTTTCAAATAATTTTAGAAATGAGAATTGACAACTCTATAAAAATTAAGCTGCAAGTAGCTCAGCTAGTAGAGCATCTTTAGCGGTAGTTAACTAAGCTTCTTGCAGGAATCGAACAATAAAAATTAGGGTAGAAGGAATAGTTGAAGGAAGGGGATATAATAGAGAGAAGGGAACATAGGGAAAGGAACCATGGGTTGAAGGACCAATTTACTTCTACAATTTCTCGTCTTCCATATCCCAGTGTATGGAAGATTTATCAAAGAAAAAAAGTAGCTCAGTAAGTAGCATACCTGTACCGGTAAGTTAGCTAAGCTACTTTGGCAATAACTGTTATTAAGTTTCCTGCCGGCAAGTTTAGTTTTTATTTCAACTTTTTGGCTTTATATTGTTAGCAACTTCAACTTACTAGACAATTTCTAAATTATCACATAAAATAAACAGCTAATTTGATAAAAAATATTTTTTTTGATTTGTGACTGCTAAAAGTCTGGCGCAACTTTTGTTCCTCTCTTTTATGTTAGCTTATCTTTGAGCGATAAATAAAACTGTTTTTGATATTTTTGGATGGGCAATAAATGATAAAGAGGTGGAGCTTTTTTAAGGAGATGAGCCAGAAATAAAGGAATAAAATTTATTCACAAATGGGCAATTTTCCTTTATTCTTGCACAAATGAGTAGAAACAAGAAGAAAAGCCGACTGGTGTCCGAGGAGAGAGATGAAGCCTTTGTGGGCAAGAAAAGTTGTGTTTTAGGAGGTGAATTGGTTGCAAAGCGCTAGAGGGAGAGGAACAATAAAAAGGGTGGAGGGAACATAGTAGGGTGAAGGGAACATAGTAGGGTGGAGGGAACATAGTAGAGTGAAGGGAACATAGAGGGAAAGGAACGAAAGGAGTGAAGGGGGAACGTTGGGCAGTTATACCATTTTCCTTCTTCCACATCCTTCTCTTCTTCTTTTCTCGTCTTCCATATCCACAACCCGCTTAATCTCCTCTATTGCGAAAATTTGGTTAAATAGCAAGTGCGCACACGTCTTTATAGCTGTCAGATATTAAAAAAGAATTAATTAATCTGACGAGTCCGCCAATTTTTTCGTTGATCATCCCAAAGGTTTCAAGTTCTTGTTGTTCTTTTTTTTTGCAAAAATAACCAAAAAGATCACATAACAAAAAAATTATTGGAATTTCTAATTTCTTTGACAATCTCCCGTTGTTTCCCTTCAGAATATTTTTTATTTCTCAGCTTTGTTTGACTGTTTTTAATAGGGAAAACAGAAAAAAGAAATTCTGATTTTTATTGATATATTGATTCTGAAATTGAATTCTTATGTGTAATTCTGATTTTTAATTCTGATTGTAATTCAAATATTAATTCTGATATTTGATTCTGATTTATTTTCTGATTTTAAATTCAGATAAAAAATTCTGATTTTTAATTCAGATATTCTGATTTTTAATTCTAGTTCTTATTTTTTGATATCTAATTATATTCTGATTTGAATTTATATTCTGATTTTGACGATATGTGATTTCTGATTTTGACTAGTGACTTAATTCTGATTTTTGCTTCCTTTTTTTCTCGCAAATAAACTAGCATAAATATGTACAATTAATTATCTGAAAAAAAGTTTTAATATAAAAAACAGAAATTTGTAAGGGAGAAATTACGCAAAGCTGAGAATATGATCTATTATTTAAGTATTACGTTGTCATAATATTATACAACCAGCTATTGAATAAACAAAAAATACATATTCTTGTGTTTAAAATACCCTGAGGGAGAATAATAAGGAAATATTTAGAAATAAAAAATAAATTAATTATTCAAGCAAAATACTAAGAAAATTCCTCGTTGAAAAGAAGGAAAGCCTAATTTTTCGAGATTTATCGCCTATAATTTTAAAAATATTTGATGAAAAATTCTGAAATTTCTACAGAAGTTAAAATTCTACAGAAGTTAAATTCTACAGAAAATTCTACAGAAGAAATTTCTACAGAAGTTAAAAAAAAATATTTTTAAAAATCTGAATATTGTAATTTATCAAAATCTCAATATTGGAGTTTTCGGTTAAGGAAAAATTTTTTAGATCAAAAAATTTTTTACTATCACGATTTGAGATGACAACGTCTTTTCTATACAATACAAATTCTTTAATAGAGTAAAGTCATTCGAGCTGCTAGATTCAATCAACCGATCTGACAACATCTGTATCTATTACCTTAATTGAGAGGAGGCAAATATTTGAGAGGGCCACGAGCATACTATACTATATGTATTCTTGTTTAAACCTTTAAATGTTAATTTTATTAAAAAAACACTCTCGAATGACATGTATAAATTTTAGTTACAAGAAAAACATATTTAAGAAAATTATTTCCTTTTCCTATTTATTCTTTCCTTCATAAATTTATAAAATAGCAAAAAAAACAATAATGTGGAAAACAATTTTAAGATTTTATTTTAAAATTTTATTCAAAAGAAGAATTAATTTTGTGGAAAAATTAATTTATTGTTAAAAACTGTGAGTTCATGGTAACTAATGATTTAGTGATTATAGTACTAAAGCACTTTTATTAATTTAAATTAAAAAATTAAAAAAAAAAACTGAAAAATAAATATTAAATAAATTTATTGGTTTAATACAAGACAACAAAATATATTTGAGTTTTTTTATTATTTATGTAGAAAAAAATAAGAAAAATATTTGCTGCCACATCATTAAAAGAAATTTGCGGAAAAAAATTTTTTTTCAAGAGTAGTATAGCAAATTTAGACTTTTTAAGGTAATAAAGCAACAATAAAGCAATCTGGAAAATGATGAAATTTTATTTTAAAATTTTTTTTTTCTAAATGTACGTGTCTCAAATAATATGTATTTTTTTGGTTTTTATTAGCGTTGGAAAATGGATTTTGGAAATTTTAAAAAATAAAAAAAATAAAATTTGGAAATTTTATAGCCTCAAAACAATGTTGTGACGCTATTCCACCATATAACTTTTTTTAAAGTTGAGATAAAAATTTTATTTTTGGAAAAAATATAAATTGGAATGGTAACTATGGTTTATCAAAAAATCAAAAATTTTGACTGACTTAACTAAAAGTTATGAATTTTCTAGCGGTACTACTTTTCCGTAAAAATGACTAAAAAATGAGGTACTTTATGTTAAAAATTGTCACAAATTTAATTCTACATAAAAAAATTCCAAAAATTATATCATTAAATAAAGCACACTCCAAACTATCTAAAAAATTTTAATTTATAATTTTTCCTTCAAATTTCAATTTTTAGTGATTTTTTAAATAAAATGTCTCTTTTTTAATAAAATGTCTCCAACAAAAATAATAAATATTATGAAAAGCAAAAAAAATTATTTTTTATTAAATTTTTAAAGGCTTTTCATTTAAAATTTTTATTTAAATTTTAATTGTGCAAAATAAAATAAATAAAAAAAACAAAATAAAATAAAATATACATTTAAAAAAATTTAAAAAGCCAAAATTGATATATAGAATATCCGGGTCCGGATCCGGCTCTAAAAATCCGGATTTTGATTCCGAAAAGCAGGTACTGCCTAAAAAATTTTTGAAATCCGAAAACAGGATACGGCATTTTTCAACGTTCGAACTCTACTGTAGACAATAAAAATGAAGCACAGTTTTCAGCTGTTATACTAGGACTGTGCTTCAATTAGAGACTTCATTTTAAAATTTTTCAAGAAAGGCATATCAAGAAGGGACCCTTCTGTAATTTAAAAATCGGAAGGAGCAAAGAAGCGGAATGGAAGAAAGCCCATCACTGATGTATACTTAATTATTAAACGACCTGAGTGGAAGAACAGCCTCGGTAATACCAGCTGTTTTAACCAACAAAATAAATTTAGCTGTAGTTAAGCTTTTATATGTATACATATGAATGAGAATACTTTTAAGGAAAATTGACAATCTCAAGACAAATCGGCCTGTACGATAAAAGAATGTTAAAGTATCATGGATTTAATGTCTTATTTAGTTCCTTAGAGATCGGAATTTTGAAAAACCGAGTCTGGGAACCGGGAAACGGGTTCTGAAGGTTGTCCGGGAGGGACCGGACCGGGAATTCCCGACCCCCGGTTTCATCCCGGTTGCTCCAAAAACCGGGAAAAGGACCCGAAAACCGGTCCCCGTTCCGATCTCTAAAAGCCCTATAGAATAAATCACCCAATGCCAATATTATCCAGAAAAAAATGATCCTATTTGAGTCTCAGATTAATTTTTATTTGATTGCAAATAATTTACTCAAGCAATTTAGGCAAAAGGCAAGTTAGCTAATCAAAAATTATGGCATGTGGAATTATAACGGCGGACTTATCGGATTTAATTTATAAACAGTTGCCCTACTGTCATACTAAAGAAGGGTTTTAATCTGATAGAACTTACGAAACACGAAAAAATTATTTTTTCTGCAAAATCCTTTCTGCAAAATCCTGACAATTCTGCCCATCAAAATTAGAAAGGAAATGTTAGAAAGGTGTAGGAAACTTATAATGTTTGCGGAAATAAATGATTGACAATAAATAAGAAAATAAGAAAAATTAATCTGAGACTCAAATAGGGGGGGGGGGTATTAAATAAGCACCCTATGAAAATTTTATAAAAATAAAATTGATTTTAAATATATAAATTTATAAAATAACAAAGTACACAAAAATATATCTTCATTTTTATTTTTTTTTAATTTTTCATATAAACAAATTTATTGCTCAAACAAGCATAAAATAAATTTTTGAGAAAAGCCACATATGAAAATTAAAAAAATTGCTAAATGAAAAAATTAATTTAAAAAAATATTTCTCAAAAGCAATAAAATTAGATATCTCGACAAAGTTTTAGTTGTCATCCACGTCTAATGTGGAAATAAATTGAGCATATTAGGTCGTATAAAATATGAGCAGAATCCTGTTAATTCATTCGCATTTAGACACTAATAATAAATAATTTTCTAATTCCCTTTTATTAAAATTTATTTCTTAAATTTAAAATTTTAATGGGGACTGGGCCATTAGGGCGCGAGCTTATAAAACAGTGAGTTGCTTATCAAAAAAGATAAAATTTTGCAATAATAACTCTCATGCCTTTATCTACGTTCTCCAAAAATTTCAGAATTTTTGATCAAGAATTTCGGAAATTGTGGCCAAAAATGTTGATTTTCCGAAAGAACCCTAATTTTTCGCGGTTTATCGACTATAACTTCAGAAATATTCGATGAAAAATTCTGAAATTTCTGTAGGAGATAGTCAATGATGTTAAAGAAATTTGAGAAAATTTTCATGAATTTCGGTTTCGTCTAAGTGTCAGTTTCTAGTGCTGGCGCCCAAATGGCTCCGCGCCCTTATGACCCCAACCCTTTTAATGTGGAGGGGATAAGAATTTAACCAAGAGCAGTCATCGTTCCTGCTACATCTCACAGGATTTGATTGAACTTTATCAAACAATAAACGCGTTGTTTAAGAGAACTATTTAGACGCTTATTAGCGGGGGCTAAAAGAGATTAGGCGGGGGTCTTAGTCAGCAGAGTGATTAAGCTGACTAACACAGAGAATTGCTCTACGACTGAGCTTCTCTCGTTTAACCTCTGCCTAGTAAGTATTTTGACATGTATCCAGCAGGATTGAGACGGGTAACACGAAGCCCAGATTTGTAGTCCAATTTGAATTACCTTGTATTCTCCAAGTTGGATACAGACCCTCAAATGTCCCAAGTCAATAAGAATACAACCAGACTACGCCTACTCTGGCTTTTGACATACTATAGGGATCAGAGCTGGGCGAAAATAAATTTTTCTCTCAACGAAACGAAAAAATAGAACTGACAATATACGGCAACGAAAAGGAAACGAAAAATTTTCGCCCAACTCTGATATGAATACCACTACATATCCGATATCCTCGTTCTCGAAAAATTCTCCCCGACAGGTCAGAGACCAACCCTGTTTAAGCAATTTAATTACCTATAAGAATTAATTTTTAGAAAAATTAAGCCACTAAAATTTAGTTTCAGATTTGTTTAAACTATAAAATGAATCGTTTAGTATTTCAATTTCTAATTTTCTTGTCGCTGAGTATGATTGTGTTTGCTAAATCATTTGATGAGCAGCTTGCGTTTGGAATATGTTGTGGTGTTAGTAACCCTTCATGTTGTGCGCCTGGGGCGGAGAGTGGAGGATTTCCAAAATCGTTTATATTTTAAATTTTATATGTTGATACTAAAAATTAATTTTTAGTTTATTTGATGATTGAATGCGTGTTTATAGTTTGACAAATTGAGAATAATCTGTCGGCTGTTTATTTACGAACAATAGAAACAAATTACATAATGTTAAATATATAAACTGTTAAATAAATATAAATTTAAACTTCTATTTCTCTGTTAGAACTAAATTAAAGATTTTATAAATGGAAATGTTCGCTTTCAATTTTTTCAATTTCCAATTTTTTTATAATAGAAATGTTCAATTATAGCTATACTAAAATAGATTTTTCTCGTTACTATCGCATTATATCCCCCCCTCGTCCGCAAAAGTTTGTCCTGCCTTCTCCTTCTTTCTCCTCTCATAATGATTAAACTCATAATGATTAGGTATTTTTGGCGCCTTCGGCGCCAAAAATTCCGGTTGTTTGCATTGCACGTGAAAATTATGAGAATTTTGGAAGGTCAAGAGGCCAGACATCTTCCTTATTAGCGCCGCAGGCGAAATTTTTGAGAATTTGAAGGTAAAATTTCTTCCATTTAAATTTTTCTTCCATTAAAATTTCTTCCTTTTCAACGCCGGGGCGAAAATTTTGAGAGTATAAATTGGTAAAATTAGAGAGAGTAAAAAGTAAAATTTAGAGAGAGTAAAAATTGGCATTTCGATTGCTATTGTCGATTGACACTAAATTGTAAATCTTTGTGTGACAAAATCGCGTCATTTGCTGTCAATGTCGTTAAAGTAGATGTCAATGTCGATGTCATAAGATAATTTTGAAGTCGCTTTGTGTACCACAATCGCAATCGGAATGTCAAGTGATTGGCAATGATGTCAATGTCGCTTCATGGAAAAATACTCAATTCGTCGAACTATAAACCTAATATGCAATTTTTAAAACGTGATTAATTTTTTTGATAAATTTCAACTTTTTTTTTAATTTTTTATAATGGATAAACTATAATTTATTATATATAAAATACAGTAATAATAAAATACAATACATACTTGGTAGTAATAAAATAATGAAAGAAATGTCCTTACTTTTTTTCATTTTCCCAGCGTAATTTTTAAAAGTGAAAAAGTGCGGGCATATGCATATGTATGTTATTTGAGAGAGGGCAATTATTATTTCGACCTTTATATTTTTATTTTATCATAGGCTTATGAACAAGAATATACAATACGTTACCAAATACGCGATAAAAAGTTGCGTTTTAACTTTATTATCTCCATAATACTTTCCACAAAACGGTATTATAACATCAAAGCAGAAAGAAGGAGAAGGCAGGACAAACTTTTGCGGACGTGCGGACGAGGGGGGGGGGGACCTCTTGACCTTCCAAATCTGGCCTCTTGACCTTCCAAAATTCTCATAATTTTCACGTGCAATGCAAACAACCGGAATTTTTGGCGCCGAAGGCGCCAAAAATACCTAATCATTATGAGTTTAATCATTATGAGAGGAGAAAGAAGGAGAAGGCAGGACAAACTTTTGCGGACGAGGGGGGGATATAATGCGATAGTAACGAGAAAAATCTATTTTAGTATAGCTATAATTGAACATTTCTATTATAAAAAAATTGGAAATTGAAAAAATTGAAAGCGAACATTTCCATTTATAAAATCTTTAATTTAGTTCTAACAGAGAAATAGAAGTTTAAATTTATATTTATTTAACAGTTTATATATTTAACATTATGTAATTTGTTTCTATTGTTCGTAAATAAACAGCCGACAGATTATTCTCAATTTGTCAAACTATAAACACGCATTCAATCATCAAATAAACTAAAAATTAATTTTTAGTATCAACATATAAAATTTAAAATATAAACGATTTTGGAAATCCTCCACTCTCCGCCCCAGGCGCACAACATGAAGGGTTACTAACACCACAACATATTCCAAACGCAAGCTGCTCATCAAATGATTTAGCAAACACAATCATACTCAGCGACAAGAAAATTAGAAATTGAAATACTAAACGATTCATTTTATAGTTTAAACAAATCTGAAACTAAATTTTAGTGGCTTAATTTTTCTAAAAATTAATTCTTATAGGTAATTAAATTGCTTAAACAGGGTTGGTCTCTGACCTGTCGGGGAGAATTTTTCGAGAACGAGGATATCGGATATGTAGTGGTATTCATATCAGAGTTGGGCGAAAATTTTTCGTTTCCTTTTCGTTGCCGTATATTGTCAGTTCTATTTTTTCGTTTCGTTGAGAGAAAAATTTATTTTCGCCCAGCTCTGATCCCTATAGTATGTCAAAAGCCAGAGTAGGCGTAGTCTGGTTGTATTCTTATTGACTTGGGACATTTGAGGGTCTGTATCCAACTTGGAGAATACAAGGTAATTCAAATTGGACTACAAATCTGGGCTTCGTGTTACCCGTCTCAATCCTGCTGGATACATGTCAAGATACTTACTAGGCAGAGGTTAAACGAGAGAAGCTCAGTCGTAGAGCAATTCTCTGTGTTAGTCAGCTTAATCACTCTGCTGACTAAGCCCCCGCCTAATCTCTTTTAGCCCCCGCTAATAAGCGTCTAAATAGTTCTCTTAAACAACGCGTTTATTGTTTGATAAAGTTCAATCAAATCCTGTGAGATGTAGCAGGAACGATGACTGTTCTTGGTTAAATTCTTATCCCCTCCACATTAAAAGGGTTGGGGTCATAAGGGCGCGGAGCCATTAGGGCGCCAGCACTGGAAACTGACACTTAGGCGAAACCGAAATTCATGAAAATTTTCTCAAATTTCTTTAACATCATTGACTATCTCCTACAGAAATTTCAGAATTTTTCATCGAATATTTCTGAAGTTATAGTCGATAAACCGCGAAAAATTAGGGTTCTTTCGGAAAATCTACATTTTTGGCCACAATTTCCGAAATTCTTGATCAAAAATTCTGAAATTTTTGGAGAACGTAGATAAAGGCATGAGAGTTATTATTGCAAAATTTTATCTTTTTTGATAAGCAACTCACTGTTTTATAAGCTCGCGCCCTAATGGCCCAGTCCCCATTAAAATTTTAAATTTAAGAAATAAATTTTAATAAAAGGGAATTAGAAAATTATTTATTATTAGTGTCTAAATGCGAATGAATTAACAGGATTCTGCTCATATTTTATACGACCTAATATGCTCAATTTATTTCCACATTAGACGTGGATGACAACTAAAACTTTGTCGAGATATCTAATTTTATTGCTTTTGAGAAATATTTTTTTAAATTAATTTTTTCATTTAGCAATTTTTTTAATTTTCATATGTGGCTTTTCTCAAAAATTTATTTTATGCTTGTTTGAGCAATAAATTTTTGTGTACTTTGTTATGTTATAAATAGAGTAGCACGAGGTCGAGGCCTCGCCGAGGCCGAGGTCCTCGGACATTTTCAAACCTCGACCTCGATTTTGCTGACCTCGGGCCTCGGAACCTCGTCTCGGTCCTCGCCCTGAACCTCGGTCGAGGACCGAGGCTAAATATACACCCCTAAGATGTCGTTAAGGTGTTTTTAAAAATCCAAATTCAACCTAAATTTACAAAATAAGGAGAAAAAAATATTTCAATAAGTTTCCGACTCGGCTCAGATTTATCAAAAGTTTAGATAATATAATCGATCATGAATACAATGTAGTGACCGGATCGATACGATATATCGATGGAAAATATCGATATATCGATACCGATATTATCGAACGATCACTCAAGTCCGGTCACTAATACAATGAAAACTCAAAACCTCACTTGATTCGACGATCAGTGTTTTGAATCTCGTACTATGTATAATTAGTAGTGTTTGGAGCCAGAAATATCGGGCGTACATTCGGGATATTTCATTGTACGAACAGTTACCTTAGTGTTTTCGGGACCTACGACCTTTGGGTTTTGGTTGGTAAATTGCCACATTAAAGAAGAGTTTTTTCCTATACGTAAGCACGCAGAAAGATATCCTTGTATAACATGGGACACGCCCAAGTAGTCGCGCGGCCAAGTAGGCGCAAAGCCATAACTAGTTGGAAAATTTCTGGACCTTAACAATTTTGGTACCAATCTCTTTAGCTCGATGAGAGGAATCGTTTAATACTAAATATTGAAAGATTCAGCAAGATTGAAGCAAGTTATGAAATTGCGCCTAGTTGGCCGCGCTCCTACTTGGGCTGTACCCGTATAACAGTAATCCAGCAAATGTCCGTTCCGATATGTCTCTTTCCCATTTGAGTTCAATGGTATAAAAATGTATGTATGTATATAGAAAAGATTCCAAACAAGTCTAATGAATTGAGATTGTTATTTTTCGAGATATCGTTCTCTATTCTTATACGAAACTCCTCGCATTTTCATTAGCATCGTGTTGTTCAAAAATGGGAGCAGGCCAAGGTACCGCAAGCCCAAGGACCGCAAAGCTATAACTTCGTTCAAAATTGACGAATCTGGAACGCCCTGGTCAGGGCTTTGGGCTTGTGGTAACTTGGGCTGTACCATTCAAAATATTAATTAACAAGATTGTTGCGTTGTATATTAAATTGTTGCCTTATTTGTTGTTGTGAAACTTGTGAAACATAAACAGTTGTAGCAACAGCATGAGTTTGGTTATTTCTAACAAATTGGTTTTTGACTAATTTTCGAAAATCTTTTGATATTATAAGTAAACATATATCTTCTATGCACATAGATACTATGAAATTTGCATTATAAAGAGTGTAAATAATTATATAAGAAATTGTTTGTTCCTCAGTTGAAGAATTAATATATGCATAGAATATATTCCAAATATATTCCCAAAGTATTGCTAATGGACAACTAGCAGTACTGGCCAAACATACAAGCAAAATCATTACACGATCTTTAACTACGTTTGTATTGTCAACTTGTGTCCCAATGTTGCTTCGAGATTCTTTTTGTAAAAATTAGTTAGAAATATGGGATATAGTGTCGACACCCTAAATATCGACACCAAAAATATCGTCACCCTAAATATCGATTTTTTAAATTTCATAATTACGTATTTCAATGATCGGGAATGATGTTCCAATATCGGGGAATTGTGTTTTCGATCGAACTGACCATTGCGACCGATCAAGATTCTCCTTGGAGATCGATCGTCCTTCTTTAATCGGACATATTGATCATGATTGATGTTTGTTCCATTTTGGAACAATTTCCCTATGTTAAAAAGACTTCCCCGTCCTTGGAATATGTACATAATTATGAAGTTTAAAAATTTTCGATATTTTGGGTAATTCGTCATTTTGGGTGTCGATATTTAGGGTCATATAGAGCATTAACAAGGATTAGAGCATTAACAAGGATACTAGCATTAACAAGGATGCCATCCCGAATCGGGATGGCCTAAAATCCTACATATTGCTCGGTATATATACAGTGAGTCCAATAAATATACAGTGAGTCCACTCTATTTTTACCGACTTTGATATGTTATTGATATATAATTACTAAAAACCTACTATAATCATAACAAAACTTTATTATAATTGATGAATACATGAATACAGACGAAAAAAATGGAAGCACAATAGGAAAGTCGTTTCTAATAAAAATTCCTGTTTGGAATAAGCTAAAATTAGAAAAAAATAAAAATTTCGAGAACTTGGTCAGTAAAATAAGAACTCGGTTGCTGGTTAGGTAACCACCAACGGGCGTTTTTAACCGGTAAAATAAGTCAGGTGACCGAGTTCTTATTTTACGGGCCCTTTATTTTAAATGACATTTAAAGGATACCAAAGTAAGTCACTCGGTCTCAACCCGTGATGGGAAAGTTCCAAAATTTCTCTGGAACTAGTTCCAGTTCCGGAACTAGGTTTTTAATTTTAGTAGTTCCAGTTCCAGAACCAGGTTTTTAATTTTTTTAGTTCTAGTTCCAGTTCCGGAACTCCATTTTTGAAATTCCTAAGTTCCAGTTCCGGAACTAGGTTTTTAATTTTAGTAGTTCCAGTTCCAGAACCAGGTTTTTAATTTTTTTAGTTCTAGTTCCAGTTCCGGAACTCCATTTTTGAAATTCCTAAGTTCCAGTTCCGGAACTAGGTTTTTAATTTTAGTAGTTCCAGTTCCAGAACCAGGTTTTTAATTTTTTTAGTTCTAGTTCCAGTTCCGGAACTCCATTTTTGAAATTCCTAAGTTCCAGTTCCAGTTCTGGAACTAGTTCCAAGCTAGTTCTAGCATTTACTAGTTCCGTAGTTCTAGTTCCAAACTAGTTCCAGATAATCGTTAGTTCCGTAGTTCTAGTTCTGGAACTAGAACTAGTTAGTTCCGGAACTGGAACCTTGCCCATCACTGGTCTCAACATTGAGCCGATAAGAGGTTAAAAAATGCATAAATACAGACGAAGTGAGAAGTGTTAATGTAAAGATTTAACGTAAAACGCTGCACTTTCACGCGTCCTGTGGGAGTCGATAGTTGCTGTTTTCCTATTTTAAGTCTCAATACGCCGACCTACCCTTCGTGGTAGCACAAGCTGGTCATAACTTTGTTTAGAATTATATCTCAAGTGAAGGGTTGACGGTTTCACCAAATTCTTCCGTTACCCGAACATACAAACCAAACCGAAATTTTTGGTTAGCCCAAGTGTCACTTTATACGAAAAGGAAGAGAGAAAAGGAGCGGGACATATGGGCGGGCCAGATTAATGCCAAAAAATTATATGGCAAATAATGAAAAATTATAAAAGGGCATTTGCGTTTATCTGCCCGCATGTCCGCAAAAGTTTGTCCGAAAGTTTTGTCTTTTCCTTCTCCTTTCTTCCCACTCTCATAAAGATTATGAACCGGAAAACATGCCTTAACGCATCCGATATCCGAAAAAAGTTAACTTTTAACATTATAAAGCTTTGACCATTTTTAATCTTTATGGTAGGGGAAGAATGTAGGAAAAGACAAAGTGTCCGGTCAAATATTTGTGGACTTTGAGGGGGGGGGGGAGGAGCGAAGACAAAACATGCGAACAAACATTTGCGGACCGATAAACGCATTGCCTCTATAAAAGTTTATGTTTCATGTATTTTTTTAAGATCATTTATTTTTATCGAACCTAAAAATGCCGGTAGTCAAATTAAATGCAAATAATAATTGCATTGCAGCAACATAAGAAGAGGAAAACAAAAATAATCCAAGAATAATATATTTAATGCTCCTGTAAAATTTATATTAATTTTATATCTCGAATATAGGTCTTGAGCAGTGTTTATAAATTTCAGAATTGCTCATACTCGTACTTCGTACCACCCATAATTACGGCCTCGTACTTCGTACCTGCCTATTTTGGCCTCGTACCGGTACTTTTCTGTTTTGTGACCACACTTTAAAAGTGTTTAAAAAGGGTCATGAATATGCGCAAACTATATGTCATTCGACTCAGTTCTTCGTGCTGAGTCGAATGACACCAAATCATATGGGGTTCGAAATGGTACGGGCTCGAAATAGTCAAAAATCTCGAATGGTCAAAACATTTTTTAAGAGTGCTTAGGTTTATTTTGTATCGTAACTTTGTCAAATCTCTTCTCTCGGGATCAGAATAATCGGGATAGGATTGAAAAAAACGGGATAATCCCGCCCGATTTCTACCGGGACCCGATCCCGCCCAACTCTATGTTAGAGACGCATTTTATTTTCTTACTTTTTATTCCATACACGTTGATAGCTAAAAACAAAGAAAACTGCATGAAAACGATTGAATGCCAAAACAGCCATATGAAAAAAAGATCCATAATATGAAATTTGATACCATATGCTTCCATATTTAAATATAGTAGCTATTGTAACTTGTGGAGTAATTTTAAGCATTGACCAAGTAACAAGAAAGCAATAAAAAATGTAGTATGGGAGGACCATTAATGTCTAAATAATAAATATAGTAAATATATAATTATTAGCAGAGCCGGATTTTTAGGTTGTAAAATGGAGTCGGACCATACGAGTCTTTTTCGGGCTAAATATCTTAGGCCGACTCGAACCTTCGGTTCGAGTCGGGCCAATTTTGGGCTCTATCTTAGGACATGCGTCCCATGAAAGTATATGCGTCCCATCAACAAAAAATTGTATTTTCTTGGTGTTGGAAAGTAGGGGTATGGGTCCAAAACATTTTTCATATTCGGAACCTACGTTCACTGGGTCTGGGACCGTTCCTTGCCCTATCCCTCGAAATTTCTGAAGGTTAAAATGATTTTTCTGAAATATTTAAAGATTGGCTAAACTTTCAGAAATTTCGAGGGCTAGGGCAAGGAACGGTCCCAGACCCAGTGGACGTAGGTTCCGAACATGAAAAATATTTTGGACCCATACTCCTACTTTCCAAGACCAAGAAAATGTTCATTAGACGCATAAACTGGACCAGCGTCGAATTAATATGAAAATATCTCATGTCAAATTTTTATGTCTTCTTTTTCGATCGTAACTGGCATTTAAGCTGGCATTTAAGCTTAACCTAAATTAAAGAAAATTTTCTCAACTTTTCTTAAACAGCCTAATTTACTCCTCCAGAATCAGAGCCTGAAGCACTGATTTTTTTGACTCTATCTTTAGAAAAATTTTTTTATACTTTGCAAAATATTGTGGTGATTGCAGTCCTTTCCATTGAAATTTTATATAAAGGGCGAATTGTAATTAGCAGATATACTAAAAATAAAAAAGCTGTAGAATTTGCAGTATAAGAACCAATAGAACTTGCAATACTTGGTACTGTCATTTTTATTTTTTCACTAAATTTAAATTTTATTAGAATTAAATTCAAAATTGTGATTACGAAGTACCGTATTTACTCGATTAATTCCCCCGAGGAATTATTTTTTCAACTCATCCCTGGCATGGGGACTCATCCCTGGCATCTATGTCGATTTAAGGGATTAAGGTGGATATCGGCAGATTTGTAGGGGCCACTCTTGTTTTTGTTATGCTTTTGTCACGCATCTAGATTCGTACTTTATTTGAAAGTATTGTACTTTTAAATCGACCTCCGTACTTACGAAATTGAATTTGTACTTTATTAAAAGTATGTACTTTTAAATCAAAAGTTTGGACATTTTGGATTTGAAAAATGAGAAATGTAAGAAATCTGGCTTAAGGATTTCCAAAATTCTCAAAATTCTCGCCTGCGGTGAAAAAAATGGAAGAAATCTGGCTTCTTGAGCTCTAAAATTTAAAAAATTTTCGCCTGTGGCGCTAAAAATCTAAATTTTTGTGCATTCGGCGCCAATAATCCCCTGATCCCCTTAATCCTTGATCCCCTTTAATAACTCCTAATCTACCGATATCCCAACTCAATCTCAGTCTCATACATATATTCAAATCCTCCAAATTTCCAAAACCACTGATATCACTCTTAATCACCAGGAGTGATATCGGGTCTCTCTCTCTCTTCAGCCTGTCCTTTACCCTATAAATCCATCGCTATGATGAATTAATTATTGAATTATAATTTTTATAAAGTGGGTTATATAATTTTTATAAATTTTTATAAAGTTTATAACGTTTAAACGTCTTTAAAAATAACCGAAACGGTATACGGGTCTCAGATAAACGGCATAAACTGTATACGGTTTTTTCAAAATTAAACGGTTTTGTCCCACCCTACTAGTTAGCATAGTGAATCTTAAAAGTAATAATCCTTTTTCAGAAATTATTCGAATTTAAATACGGGTCTTTTAATTCTCATTATTTTATATAAACAAATAATTAAAATTTTGTATTTTTAAGTAAAACACGTAAATACGTCCTGACCACACAGAAATATTTTTTTTAATTTTTAAAAATTAATTAAAATAATTTAGTCAAGCATAAACACCTAAAAATTTAATTGGAAAACTAAAGAATTTATATTCTCAAAAATAATAATTAATTTCAAAAAAAATTATTTTGAGTTTAAATAAAAGTCTTTTACTTTTTATTTAAAAAATATATAAACAAATAATTAAAATTTTGTATTTTCTAATTAAAACACGCAAAAATAAGCCTTGACCACACAGAAAATTTTTTTTTAATATTTTTAAAAATTAATTTAAAGATTAATTAGTCAAGCATAAATATGTATTGTTTTTTGCTGCTCATTAATATATTTTTTATAAATTAATAGTCTAGCGAACTAATAATTTAAAAAATAAGAGGAACGGGACACGCCCGAATAGTCGCGCGGTAAGGTATAAGGTATAATAAGGTATAAATCCCCATAAGGTCGCCAAGCCATAACTTGCTTTAAAATTTCCGAATCTTTCCAAATTTAGTATTAAGCGGTTCCTCTCAACGAGCTGCAGAGATTGGTACCAAAATTGATAAGGGCTAGAAATTTTTTAGCAAGTTATGGCTTGGCGACCTTATGGCCGCGCGACTATTCGGGCTGTACCCAAGAGAGACCAAGAGGAACGTAGGATATAAATAATGTAATGCCCAAAGACTAAGCTCGAAACTGACACTTTGGGTCAACCTAAATTCATAAAAATTTTCTCAATCTTCTTTAACATCCTTGACTATCTACTTCAAAAATTTCAAAAATTTTCATTAAATATTTCTAAAGTTATATTCGAAAACCTCGAAAAATTGAGGATTTTTCAAAGAATCAACATTTTTGGCCCTAATTTCCGAAATTCTAGCTTTAAAATTCTGAATTTTTTGGAGAGTATAGATAAGGAAAGGAGTGTTATTATCACAAAATTTTATCTTTCTAGATAAGAAATTCACTGTTTTATAGGCTCACGCCAAAACTGCCTACTTAGACCCTAGTTAGCGGCTTGGAGTTAGCCTTAGTTTCGCTTTAACTAGAAACCATCAAGTTTTATTTTATTAAAATATTTATTAAAATAAAATACTTAAAGCACTAAAAGTTTATTAAAATTAAATTTTTAAACAAAATTTTTGTATTTTATGTGTGAAAAAAAAATTATTTTTATTAAATGTTTATTATAAAATGTTATTATTTTTTAATTATTTTTTTTATGTCTACGAATATTCACAACTTTTTCAAAATATTTTTTAATTAAAATAAGAGTGGAAAATATAGTTTTTATAACGAAAAGGAAAATTTTTTAAAGTCCTCCCCTGCTAGATACAATCGAATATCAATTTTACATACACCCCTGAACTTGAAAAAAATTTGCTTATAAAACTAAGGGTTTTTGGTTTGTTTAAATCAACCACAAAGAATATTTTTCAGGAATGTGCCGAAACAGATTTTAAAAATCAACAGACAAAACGCGAAAGACGAAACATCAAAAGAGACAAAAATATTGCGATAGACAAGAGATGAAAAGGCGAACGAAACATACAGTAAAGCAGCTGGGATATAGCTATTTCTCTCCTTTAACTAGTGCAAAAGGTTAACCTTCAGTAGACCGGACCAGACCTGTGCATGGATACGAATATGGATACAAATAATATCAAGATGCCTGCGGATATCCGTCTGTATCCGCCGTATATATCCGGATACGGATACCAAAAGTTGTGTCCATGCACAGGTCTGGACCGGACTGATGTGCTCATTATAAAAACAATTTTTCCACCCTTATTTTAATTTAAAAAATATTTTTAAAAAGTTGTGAATATTCGTAGACATAAACAAAAAAAAATAATTAAAAAATAATAATGTGTGTTAGCATTACACCACGCCGCCTACTGCACAGCCTGAGGAATTAAATAGCTATATATGCTTTACAATACATACCTCTTATTTATTTATATGTGGAGAGGGATTCTCAAGGATTTTATGTACTTGTTAGTATGCATATTAGAGACCGGATTTGAGTGATCGTTCGATAATATCGAAATCGATATTATCCATGATCCGGTCTCTAATTCATATCAAAGCCTAGCTACGTCAGAATTTACAGGCACATAATTGCTTCCCCACTGGTGACTAAAATCGAACTTCGATTTACGCACACCATGAGCAACGCGATGTACGTTATGTGTGGGTAATGTAGGCTTAACCCCCCCCCCCTCCCCCCCCCTGCGTTTTATTTAAAATAGGCGTGGATATGTAATAATGTGAAAGCTTCTTACTCAAAAAAATTTCTGTAAATTTAATAACGGGATATTGTAAAGCAAAAAAATTTTTCTTTATGTGCATCAAAAAGTGTTTTAAAATTCCCACCTATAAATTTATGAAAAAAAATTTTTTTTTATTTTACCAAGTAAATTAAATAAAATTATTACTTTTAATTTTTCAAGAAACAATTATAAACGTTATAATTATCCATTTATGTCAACACTTTAAAAAATAAATAATTGTTATGTGTGTATAAATTTAATTTTAATTTGTTTCAAGTAGCTGTGTTAATGTTGATATTTATTACGGGAATGTTGATATTTATTATTTTGGCGCGAGCTTATAAGATAGCGAGTTGATTATCAAAAATGATAAAATTTTGCACTAATAACTCTCGTACCTTTATCTAGATTCTCCAAAAATTTCAGAATTTTTGAGTAAGAATTTTAGAAATTATGGCCAAAAATGTTGATTTTCTGAAAAATGCCTAATTTTTCGAGGTAGATGGATAATAAGTTCATTAAGCTCTTGTCAAGGAGACATCCATTTTCGAGATATCGATGTGTGTCTCGTCCAAGTAGTCTCTCAGTCTTTAATTATTAATATATTAAATCTATAGTAATTTTTTGTTAAAAAATATTTTAAAATTAAAATTATGACTAAAATAAATTTATTCAATTTAAAAAATATTTTTTTAACACAATTTGAGCAATTCAGGAAAGTGGTATTTTTGTTTTAAAGACATATTAGCGGTAACTTACCAACTATCAGATTTTATTTAAAAAATAAAAAGGATCGGGATTTAGACGCCTATAATATATCACTCCTTTGGTCTAGCATAATTGGCCTAACATACACCTCTAAGATTGAATTCTAGCTACTGTAACGATGGTGAATTTATCTCCCAGCCTAGCATATACGGCAAAAATGAGGGATTATTTGACGGTTAATACATTTACATTGGAGAGCTCTCATATGAATTCCAATTTAATCCTTTATTATTATAGTTGGTCTTCCGAAAATTCCATAATCCCGATCCTTTCATATCCAAAAATTTTATAGAAGTCATAAATAAAAATTAAAAGTGGTAAAAATATTTTAAAAAATTAAAATTTAATTTTAAAAAATTAGTTGAAATCAATATTTAATTTTAAAAATGCTTTTACTAAAAGCTGATTAATTTTTAATAATTCCCCTCAATAAAGAAATGTCTGCAAACTGGCCCAAAAGCTTTAGAATGCTTCTGTTCTTCGTCAAGTAGACGTAAGGCTATTTCGTGTTTTGTAGCGCCTTGATTTTTCAGCGTTATTAGGTCGTTAGCCTTATCTTCTCCATAAACTTGGAAGAGAAGCAGAGTGCAACTAGAGAATAAATCAAGATAAAAAATAAACTTGAAAATCAGAATTAGGGTGAAAAACAGAATTTAGCTTAATATAATGATAAAACTTGAATCAGAATAAATATTTAATTGTTAATTCTGACTTTTATTATTTGCTGTAACCAGAATTAATAAAATTCTTAAATCAGAATTTAAAATCATAATTTATCAGTATTATAGGCAGATCAGAACTTAAAAAGATCAGAGTTTTAAAAAATCAGAATTTTAGAAATCAGAATTTACGAAATCAGAATTTTGTAAAAATCAGAATTTTAGAGAGATCAGAATTAAAATCAGAATTTTAGAAATCAAAATTTTTGAAAAATCATATAAACTTAAAAGTTCAGAATAAAAGAAATAATTCAAAAAATCAGAATCTCACCCTTCTCTCAACTGTTCCATAGCGTTTGCACGTTCATGCCCTGACAGCTCCACCAACCATTCGAGCACTCGTTCCTGCATTTCAGTTCGTCCTAAGCCTTCATCCCTAATCCTCCTCAATTCCTCTTGTTGTGCTTCAGTTAGCCAACTTAAATGAGAAGAGAAAAGTTCCTCCAAAGTTTGTTCTTCTATTGGGGTAGCAGATCTGCGACGTCGTTCAATCTAAGAAATTTTTTGGGGGATTTAAATCAGAAATTAATTAAGCCCCACCATAGTAAATATTCGACGGCATGTAGCAGCGAAACGAGTCGCCTCTTTTCTTTTCTTCGCGTTTCTAATATGCCCTAAAGCTGTGTTTATTTTCTCGTCTAGTTCGGCCGTAGACGCTCCCTGTTCACGTGCTTGGATAATTTCCTCAGCAATATATTCTCCAAACAAGCGTTTAAAAACAAATTCACATCCTCTTTTGAGAATCCCTTTTGCAGTTATCTGAAGAATAGTCGAATATTTTTATATTTTAACGAGATTAATTTATGAATTCAAAATGTCGTATTGTTTAGTGTTTAGTTTCGTGTTTTAAAAATTTCGTTTCAGCTATTTTTTGTTACATGCCAGTGCTGTGTAAAGCTCTTGGAGCTAGCTCCGGAACCAACTCCTGCTGAGCCGGAGGCCGGAGCCGGAGCTAAGATTTTAAAAGCCTGGAGCCCGGAGCCTGAGCCGATAAATGACAAATACCCAACACTGTTTCATGCTTTGTTCGAACTTTCATTTTATTTTTTTTTGGATCTTAGTCGAAATTTCGTTTTGATCATTTTCGTATTTCGTGTTTTGTTAGAAATTTCGCTTTCTTTTGTTTTATTTTTCGTTTCGTACTTCGTTATAGAAATTTTTTCTTCATTTCGTTCACCTAAGGTGACTCGTTTTTGGCTTTCTGATATAAAGCTCACGAATCAAAAATCATAACTAGCTCACTTTAATTTCTTCAGGCGAAGTCTCATGAAATTCATTTATTTTATCATGTATTTCGTGGTCTTCATGCCCCTTTTCTCTCATTCTTTTTATATGACTCTTCTGACTAGGAGTAAGCCATTCTTTATGTGCATTTAAATGTTCGTCTCCAAAATCGTGTTCTTCACCGTCATCTCTTTAAATTATTTTTTAAAATTATTTAAATGAGCAAATATTCTATTAGGTCTTTAAGTTGATAGAAATTGGGGGTTTTATTGGGCGTTATTGCCAGGCTCCGACCTTTTTCAAATCTCAGTTCAGGCAGCAATTCCGAGGGTTTAAAGAATATACTTTGACATCGGCCATTTCAAAATCTCGGTTCCATACCCTTACGGGACCAGCCTTGGAGATACTTCACAGATATATACCCAGAACTGATTGTTAATGTCAAGAAGTTGAAATATAGCCATAACTCGTTTTTAAATAGCTCTCTTGGGCTAATTATTAAATACCCGATTTTTATCCCAAAAATGCCGTTAGTTTTCGATATTATAATTTTGAAAAATTCCCCTTCAAGGAGTTTGCTTGAGAGATGCCTGTCAGGGGCTTTTACTTCTCAATTAAAAGTTTATTTTAACTTGTTCTATTCCTTCTCGGTCAGGTTTCGATAAGACCCTAATTTATTATTTTATAGAAACTAACTCTCTTCCACTTTGCTCATCATTGTTTGCTTCAACATTAAGCACCCTCGAGTTATAATCACGATTGTCCTCTTCGCCATTTTCCTCTTCAGTTTCTTGTTCAGGCCTCGAATTTCTGCTGTTATAAGAACGTCTTTTTCTTCCAACTCCTATATACCAACTCTTCACCTCCTCTCCAATATCAAAAAGTTCTCTACAAGTTTGACTATACTCATTGGCAATTTGTCTGAGTTCCACTTTTTCTTCCAATGGATCTATTAATTCTTTTATTTTGCTAAACGTTGTCAAGTCATCGTAGTTTTTGAGCTCGTCGATCTTTTGAGTGTCTAACGAACCAAAGTATCCACATCCATCTTGTCTTATTTTTAGAAGTTTATTACATCCACCTTTGAAAAGGTCGGCAGCTCTCTCTTTTGCCTCAGCTTGTAAATTAATAAACCAGTCTACTACCTTTAAATAAAAGAATTTTTTAATTCTGACATCCTTCTTTATTTTGTTCCCAATAAAATTGCTCAGGGTCAGGGTGTCCCGTTTGCCTTATTTACAGGGTATTTGCCCTATTTTTCACCAATTTCGCCCTATTTTTCACCAATTTCGCCCTATTTTTGACCTTTCGCCCTATTTTTGCCATATTTTTGACTCGCTTCGCCCTATTTTGGTGTTTTGGAAAGGGACACCCTGCTCAGGGTTAAAAATGGTCACTAGTACTATAATAAGAGGCGAGCCAGTTTCGCATTTCGTCTTTCGATTTTAACTTAAATTTCGCATTTTCGATAAATTTCGCATTGCCGTATAAATGCTTTACCACATAAATGTTGACCATTTTGTGCCCTGCCCATTTTAATGTTAACGAAATTAATAATTTTACAAATATTTTCAAATTACCGCATCTCGCATTGCTAGACGCGTTCCTTCAGCCGACATCTTTTTAAGATGTTCACGTTGCTTATCACTCAACCAATCCAAGTTTAGTATTTTGAAATAATAATCTAGATAATTTTCACTGCTTGTAGGTCCTTTAGTCTCTCTCTTATCTCTTCTCTTCGTATTATTTTTTGTTAAATCACAATATTGTTCAACAATATCGTTTCTTGTCCTTTTATCAGCAACGATTGTTGCTAGTTTTTCAAGGTCACTTCTGAAGTAATTGCATTCGGCATCGGTATCGTTTAATGTTACAATTGCCATTAAACCTATATCAGCTCTTTGGAAAACATCTTTGTAGTTCTTAAAATGATTACTAATTTATAGAGCGGACACAGATTACTTGTGAAATTTTTTTTCCTGTGTGAAACCCTGAGTGACCTGAGTGAAATTCAACCCTGAGTGAAATTTCCAATTTTTTCATTCAGAACCAAACGTCTAGTTCAGGGAAAGTGGTATATAAATTAGGCCCGGCCCTATAGTTTAATGCTACAATTATTTCTTGAGAGTTGTTGCTAGAGCAGTATCGGGATTCCCGAACGGTAACAGGCGGTATATACCGGTTTTTTTGAATCCCGATACCATTTTTCTGATAACGATACCGAAAGGTTAAATAATGTGTTATTCGGTTCAATGTGCAGATGCTTTTATATACGTAACCGCATATACTTAACCATAACCCTTGATGTATAACCCTTGTTAAACCCTTGTAAGATGACCATGATATCTCTTTTACCTTCCACGAATTGATATGGCATATGATAGAAATGTCTCTCTCTGCTTTAGACCATTCAGTAAATGTCAATTCCAATCTATTAAACCATAGAGAAACTTTTTCGTATATCTCTCCATCCAAAGATTTTCCATTTTTCAAATCTTCTCTTAATTCTTCCTTCTGTCCTTCGGTTAACCAAGTTGAATGTATTTTTAGAATTTCGTCAAGACTTTCTCCCTTTTTTCTTTTTTTGTATTCGTCTTCATTTTCTCCATTAATACTGCTATATCTTCGTCTTCTTGAAAGTTCTTGCCGAATTCCGAATACTGAGCTTCTGGTATTTTTTAATTCTGCTCCTTGTCCATAGCTTTATAAGAATGATATAATACAGAGTGAGGAAAATTTAGTATTTTAAATTAAATAGATTGGAGTTTGGGTAGTTATAGCGCTCCCTTACCGCATTAAGATGCCCCGATTTACAAAGGCGATAATGTATATACCTTCTATTTTAGATGTTGGAATAGATTAATATCCTGTCTACTACACACTACCCTGTTTACTAATCCCAACTTTGTCCTTAGATCCTAAGCGGGGTTAACAATCTATGCATTGGAGAATTCTTTAATGGCGCGTTCACATAAAAAGCGTCTTGCGTTTTCTATAATACAGAGTGAGGAAAATTTAGTATTTTAAATTAAATAGATTGGAGTTTGGGTAGCGTTTTGAGACAAAAATAGCATTCAAAAGACGGAGACAAAATCGCGTCTCTTCATTCCGCAAAACGCAAGACGCTTTTTATGTGATCGCGCCATAAGGATCATTTCCCATTTAATATTTTTTATTTTATAGGATTGGGGTTGTAGCCACTTTTTACAAAATTTAACCATTAAATTTATTTTCTACCTGTTCAAGTCATTCGAAGAAAGCAATATAACAATCAAATTAAAAAATATTAATGAACAAAAAAGATAATTTATAAACATTTTGATAAGATTTTAGGTTAGAATAAGTCAAAAAAATTCCAAAAAAATTTTGCTACATCCTTCTTATATATTAAAATCTATGGACAATTTTGTCCACAGCCTGCACCCAATTGTTTCATTTTTGTTTATATTTTTGAGGCTTATCAGAAGATAGTCTTAAATGTTAAAATGTTGTTTAAATTAAATTTTGTCCTTCCCTTCTTATCTTGTCCTTAAATTATTTTTTTTAATTATTCTTCTAGATGCTCAGCAAAGGTGTGCCAAAACTGATTAGATAATTGAACTGAAGAATCGTCAAAATGAAAAGTCGAAAGTCAAAAAAATGAAAATGAAATGCGAAATGCGAAGGTCAATTTAAAAACGAAAGGTTAATTGCAAAAGGCGAAACTCCAAAAAGACAAAGATTGGCGAAAGATCTGTGAAATCAGGGGATTAATTGGTATATCGTCGGATTAGATATATTGTCGAAAGGTGATCATCCGCTCCGTTGCTCTATTCCTCTTTTCGCGCCGCTGGCTTAAATTTTGAGAATTTCTGAAGGTTCACATAACTCCATTCAAATAAACTCCATTCAAAACTAAAATCCACCTAACTCCATTCAAATCCTTCAATATAGGTACATATACATAATTCTTCCTTTTCAGCGCTGCAGGCGAAAATTTTGAGAATTTTGAAAGGCCAAGGAGCAAAATTCTTATTTTTTCAGCGCTGCAGGCGAAAATTTTAAAAAATTTGAAAGGCCAAGGAGCATAATTTCTTCCTTTTTTAGCGCCGCAGGCGAAAATTTTTAGAAATTTGGAAGATCCTTAAGCTAAAATTCTTCCTTTTTGCGTCGCAGGTAGGGGCATAAAAATACTCGGTTTTAACCGAGTCTGTCGAGTAGGAAGTTTCCGAGCTCGAGTAATCCGAGTATTATTATCCCGAGTTCCGAGTCGAGTAATTACGCAAAAAACTCGAGCGGTCGAGTCGAGTAACTCGAACTCGCTCGAACTCGACTTACTCTACTTTGATGTATCTATTCGAGCTTCATCGAATGCTACCAAAATCAGAATTCCATGACATTTTTACGTTAAGTTATGCCTTAGAGTAAATGTGTGCCTTAAAGTAAAATGTGTCTTCTGCTCTTAATTTCTCATATTTTAGCTTATTTTATTTTTTATAGAAATTTTAGTACAATTTTCATTTTTGTTATTATTTACAAAAAATAAAATTGAAAAAATTTTATTTTAAAATTATTTAATTCTTATGATAAGAAACATTGACCATCTATTTGCTTTTAGTTTTTATTTAATAAAATCATATAAAAATTTTTACAAATTATAAAACTCTTTGAAAGAAATCCACCTCAGATTGAACACTCCTTCAATTTAACGGCACTCGTGTCAGCTCCGTAAATCTCCAATGCCTAGCTAGAAGGGCTGTAAATTTTTTTGTAAAAAACAATTATTTAAAACACAAATTTTTTTTGAATTGCGGAGCAGATCTGTTAGCGAGTCACATGAAAAGTAACAATTGACCATTTATTTTAAGTTTTCTTGAGAAAAATGCTCATAGATAGAAAATAAGTTCATTAAGCTCTGGTCAAGGGAGACACCCATTTTTGAGATATCGATGCTTGTCTTCTACAAGTCTCTCGGTCTCTAGCTATTAATATATTAAATCTCATGTCATTTGTTTTCTTATTTGGTTAACAAAATATTTTAAAATTAAAATTACGGCTAAAAATAAATTTATTCAATTCAAAAAAATATTTTTTAACACAATTTGAGCAATTCAGGAAAGTGGTATTTTTGTTTTAAAGACATTATTAGCGGTATCTTACCAATCATAAGATTTTATTTAAAAAATACATATAAAAGAATCGGGATATAGACGTCTAAAATGGAGAAACCCCACAAAACTAACCCTAGAAAACTAACCCCCCAAGTTTGAATTTTAGATACTGTAACGTTGGTGAATTTACCCCAAAACTGCAAACAAGGCAAAAATGAGACGATCAGAGGTGGAGGGATTGTTGGAGATTTGGAGAGCTCTCATATGAACTCCTGTCTTCATTTGCTATCATTTTGGATGGGTCCTTTCAAAAATGCCAAAATCCCGATCCTTTCATATTCAAAAATTTTATAGAAGTCATAAATAAAAAATTTTAAAAGTGTGGTAAAAATATATTTTAAAAAATTAAAATTTAATTTAAAAAATTAGTTGAAATCAACATTTAATTGAAAAAATGCTTTTACTAAAAGCTTATTAATTTTTAATAATTCCCCTCAATAAAGAAATGTCTGCAAACTGGCCCAAAAGATTTAGAATGCTTTTGTTCTTCGTCAACTAGGCGTAAGGCTATTTCGTGTTTTGGAGCGCCTTGATTTTTCAGCTTTATTAGGTCGTTGGCCTTATCTTCTCCATAAACTTGAAAGAGAAGCAGAGTGCAACTAGAGAATAAATTGAATGTAAAATCAGAATTAAGGTGAAAATCGGAATTAAGCTTAATATGAATCAGAATATATATTACCTAAATTATTTATTCTGATTTGTATTATTTGCATTGCCCCAGAATTAAGCATAAATCAGAATATTTAAAAAATCAGAATTTCGAAAAATCAGAATTTAAAATATCAGAAAATCAGAAGTTTGAATGATCAGAATTTTAAAAACCAGAATTTTATAAATCAGAATTTAAAATCAGAATTTTGATGAGTTCAGAAATTTAGACGGATCAGAATTCATATATCAGAACTTTTGGAAAAATGAGAATTAGACTTAAATCGGAATTTTAAAAATCAGAATTGAAATTATAACTATTTTTTAAAATCAGAATCTCACCCTTCTCTTAACTGCTCCATAGCGTTTGCCCTTTCATTTCCTGACAGCTCCACCAACCATTCGAGCGCACGTTCTTGCATTTCAGTTCGCCCTAAGCCTTCATCCCTAATCCTCCTCAATTCCTCTTGTTGTGCTTCAGTTAGCCAACTTAAATGAGAAGAGAAAAGTTCCTCCAAAGTTTGTTCTTCTATTGGGGTAGCAGATCTGCGACGTCGTTCAATCTAAGAAATTTTTTGGGGGATTTAAATCAGAAATTAATTAAGCCCCACCATAGTAAATATTCGACGGCATGTAGCAGCGAAACGAGTCGCCTCTTTTCTTTTCTTCGCGTTTCTAATATGCCCTAAAGCTGTGTTTATTTTCTCGTCAAGTTCGGCCGTAGACGCCCCCTGTTCACGTGCTTGGATTATTTCGTCAGCAATATATTCTCCAAACAAACGTTGAAATACAGACTCGCATCCTCTTTTGAGAATGCCTTGTGCTGTTCTCTGAAGAATAATTTTTTAATTTTACGAATTCTAAATTTCGTTTTTTGTTTGTTTCGTGTTTTGTTCGAAATTTCGTTTCGTTTATTTTTAGTTTCGTGTTTCGTAAAAGAAAATTTTTTTCGTTTCTTGTTCTCATGACTCACTGCTATAAATCTCTCTAATCAAAAACAAAGGTAATCTCACCTTAACTTCTTCGGGCGAAGTCTCATGAAATTCGTTTATTTTATCATGTATCTCGTGGTCCTCATGCCCCTTATCTTTCATTCTTTTTATATGACGCTTCTGACTAGAAGTGAGCCATTTTTTGTGTGCATTTAAGTGTTCATCTCCAAAATCATGGTCTTCACCGTCATCTCTAAATTATTTTTTTTAATTATTTAAGTGTGCAAAACTAAAATCATATATCCTGTTAAACTCCTTGAACTATTAACAGTGTTGTGTCAAAATATTGTTCCGGATCCAACTGGAACCCAGCCCAATGGCTAGCTAAAGGTTCTTTGCCCAGCACTTGTTATTATCAAAACAACCAAAATCCTTAACCCCCCCCCCCCTCATATAATGTCTTCATCTAATAGAATCCCCCATTCGATACTGGGCATTCTACTAGAAATTTTAAGGAGTTACCGTTGACTTAATAAAAATCTCATTGTCTGATTTCGTTTTTAGATACCTTTTGGGCTTAAAAATTCAAAGTCAAAAAAGGAGAAAAATTCATAGAATTGGAAGTAAGCTAAAAACCCGAAAAAAAGGAACCCCATATCCGTCCGTGTTTGTTCATCATTATCTTCAATATTAGACACTCTCGGATTTGAGTATCCTTCATCCTCTTCCTCCTCTTCATCATCGTATCCTCTATTATTTAGCTTCTTTTTCCCATAAATATCCTTCCAGGAACGCCTCTTTCTGCTCACAGAAGCTTCTCCAACCCCAAAAAGTTGTCTACAAACAGGTTTGTATTCTTCTGCCAATTTTCGTAAATGGCTAGATTCACTCAATTCATTAATCCATTCATTTATTTTATTACTTATTAAATTTAGATCAGTTCCAGCTTCTTTCATGTTTTTAACTTTAATAGCTTTGTCTTCCCCAAGTATTATTTTTAAAAGTTCTCGACATCCAGTCTGCATTAATTCTAATGCTTTCGTTTTTGGTTCTCCTTCCAATTTGTTGAACCATTCCATTACCTTAAAGTTTGAGAATTTATGATCGAGTGTCGTAGAGTCAAGATCGATATCTCGAAAATTTAGATGTCGATAACCAAGATTTTTATTGCCTACTTCCTCACCCTAAAGCAAAATGATACTGAAAGCTTACAACATTTTGATCAGCATAAATTTTTTATTTCTTTACTAGTTTAATAAGGGATCTGAAAGGATTTAGGGTGATATCGATGGATTACGGGATATCAAGATATTTGGAGCGATGTCTGGATATCAGTAGAGAATCCTGTTATCTCCTGATCCACAGATATACCATAATTTTTCATTGGGTATACTCATAACTTTTCATTAGACTCAAAGTTTCATTGAATTTTGAATCATAAATGGGGTTGCCGGAGCCTGGGATTCACGAACGAGCCGAAACCAATATCCGACATCAAGATCCACCCTAGTCCTGAGCCTAATACTCCCTTGTATTTCCCTCTCCTTTCATTGTTTTAAGATTCTCCTTTTGTACCTCTCGTATATCAAATATTTAGATAATAATTCCTCTAAATTGGGGCAAACTATATTAGAATATTACACTTTTATGCCATTATACGACACGAGCCTCTGACAGCTCCCTTTATGAATTAATAAATTCTCTCATTCAGAATCTTAATCTCCCTAATTTACAGTAATCAACTTTACCTTCTTCTGCATCTCCTCCCTTGTCTTTCCCTCCCCTTTCATTGTTTTAAGATTTTCTTTTTGCCCATCATCCAACCAACTTAAATGAGTTTTGAAGTAATCTTCTAAAGTGTGTCCTCCTCCATGTCCATGATGATGATCTCTTCTTTTTCTTCCTGCAGGTTTCTTTTCTTCTCCAACCCCAAAAAGTTGTCTACAAACAGGTTTGTATTCTTCTGCCAATTTTCGTAAATGGCTAGATTCACTCAATTCATTAATCCATTCATTTATTTTATTACTTATTAAATTTATATCAGTTCCAGCTTCTTTCATGTTTTTAACTTCAATAGCTTTGTCTTCCCCAAGTATTATTTTTAAAAGTTCTCGACATCCAGTCTGCATTAATTCTAATGCTTTCGTTTTTGGTTCTCCTTCCAATTTGTTGAACCATTCCATTACCTACAGGATTTAAAATTTATTAAATATGTAGTTCGGCTAATTTTGGCTAAGTTTCCTCCCAGACTAGTAAATATAACAAAAATGAAAACGATCAGTCGTTGGGGGATGTTTGGATGTGGTTAACATCTTTGCGTCGGAGAGTTTCAGTACCAAGTCTAACCCAATTGTATTGGGTTGGAGCCCTAAGTTTTCATGTCCATATTGGTTAGAAAGAGAGAAAAAGGAGAAGAGGTTCCCAGAATCTGGGAAATCTTCGGAAACCTATTTCCTAATGATTCAATTTACCTGCTTCTGCATTTCCTCCCTTGTCTTTCCCTCCCCTTTCATTGTTTTAAGATTCTCCTTTTGTGTATCATCCAACCAACTTAAATGAGTTTTGAAGTAATCTTCTAAAGTGTGTCCTCTTCCATGTCCATGATGATGTTCTCGTCTTTTTCTCGAGGCCTTAATTCCAAATACTTGTTTACATCCAGAAGAGTATAATGCAGCCGTTTCTTTCTTCTTTTCATCTGTAATCTCTCCCATAAGTTTATCAATTTCT
Source organism: Meloidogyne incognita (assembly GCA_036172945.1). Lineage (NCBI taxonomy): Eukaryota > Metazoa > Nematoda > Chromadorea > Rhabditida > Meloidogynidae > Meloidogyne > Meloidogyne incognita. Next base: position 4,497,139 of record JARQAC010000006.1, on the reverse strand, counting down.
GTTGCCAAAGCTTCAGGTGTAGCTCCACCTTCTTTCATTTGCTTTATCTTGGATGCTGCTTCCTCTCCAAGAAGCTGAAAAGTATAATCAAATTACTCAGGTATTTTTAATTTTTCGAAACATCACATTTTAGAAAATTCGCGAAATTTGGTGAAATATGTTCAGAAATTTCGGGTTTCGAAAAATGCTAAATATGTTCATGGAATTTCGTGTTTCGAAAATTCGTAAATTTCGTTTTAGTGTTTCTAAAATTTCGTATTTCGAAAAATTCATATAATTTCTGTTTCATGGAATTTCGTGTTTCGAAAAATTCATTAAAATTTCGTTTTTGTAATTTCACGAAATTTCGACTTTGAAAGGATAATAATTTTTCCTACTTTTTCAGTCTCACCTCCTTAATTAATTCCCGACATCCACCCTTCATCAACTCTCTAGCCTTTTCCTTTTCAGATTCTTCACCAATGGCTTCAAACCATTTCATTACTTTTTCTTTCGTTTCTTCCCTTGTCTTCCCTGCAATCTCATCAGCTTTTAATTCAGCCTTTTGTTCATCACTAAGCCAAGAAAGGTGGGTTTTTATTGCATGTTTTAAACGTTCAGAACATTGAGCACATTCTCTGCGACGGCGAGAGGTTGTTGGGGGTACTGCCATGCTCAAAGCAAATATTCGTTTACATGCTGGGCCATAGTCACGAGCCTGATAATTTTATAAAAAATTCGTTGAAAATTTTATCGAGATTTCGAGTTTCGTGAAATTTCTCGAAATTTCGAGTTTCGTGAAATTTCTCGAAATTTCGAGTTCCGTGAAATTTCTCGAAGTTTCGAGTTTCGTAAAATTTCGAGTTTCTTAAAATTTGTCGAAATTTCGAGTTACTGTAATTTCTCGAAATTTCGAGTTTCGAGAAATTTCGTGTTTCGTTAAAGAAAAATCCTTTCATAACAGACCTTCTGTCTTTTCCCTTCATCATCCAAAGCCTCAGTCAATTTCCCAATTTTTACTTCCAATTCCTCAAAAGTCGTTCCACTTTCCCTCATTTGCTTCAATTCTTCAGCTGCTTCAGCTCCAAACAATCTACGCAACAATTCTCTACATCCACTAACTAATTGTTTTATTGCTTCATTTCTTTGTTCTCCTGTACTCTGCTCCAAATATTGCATCGCTTTTGAACGTAAAGATTCTTTTCCGGCACCCTCCGCTTTGAGAGAACGCATCTCAGCTTTTTGTTCGTCTGTTAACCAGGAGAGGTGTGTGCGTAAGTAGTCTTCGAGCTCGTGATGCTCGTGGACTCCATCATCGTGGGCAAAATGGTCGTGGTTGCGACGATGACGGTGAACCTTAAAGTAAAGCAAAAATGAATATAAATATTAGTAAAATGTGAAGCTGAAGCAAAATTTTAACAATGAACCAGGGAAATGAAGCAAAACAGGAAGCTGAAGCAAAAATTTCATAATGAAGCAGTAATATGAAGCAAATAGGAGGATGAAACAAAAGGCTAATAATGAAGCAAGAAAATGAAGCAAAACAAAAACTGAAGCAAAAAATTAATAATGTAGCATGGAAATGAAGCAAAACAGAAGCTGAAGCAAAAATTAAATGCTTAAACAGAAAAATGAAGCAAAGCAGGAAACTAAGCTCTAAAGCAAAAAATGAAGTGAGAACTGAAATGAAATATGAAGCAAACAGAAATGAAGCAGAATGCTTCAAAAAATTTAAAATATTACCCATCGCTTCTTAGCATGATGGTGTTCATGATGCTCCTCTTCCTTCTCTTCTGCTTTATTCCCTTCCTTTGCTTCAGCTTTTTCTTCTTCCTTTCCGGAATTATTTTCCGGATTTTCATGTTTATGTGCCTGCCCATACCAGACATGTTCACAGAAGGGAAGTTTCTCCTCAATTTGTCCCCTTTTTTCTTCCCCCAATCTGTTTAAATATTCATGGACTTTTTTGTGACATTCCTCATGATTTGCTTCATGCAACTGTTCAAGTTCACTCTTCTCCTCTTCACTAACCACTTCACTTAACCAATCATAACACTGTTCTACAATTTTGTTAGTTGCTTCAGTCTTGGCTTTACTATCTTCTAAAGCGTCATAAAATTGTTTAAGCTTAACTAGGCGAGCTGGGCGGCCTTCTGTTTCGCTCAATTCGCTCAGTTGGTCGTCCGTTAGCCACTTGAAATAAAAAAAAATTTGCTTCAAGTTAGGAATTTTTTGCTTATGATTTGGATTATTAGTAGTATTTACCGTTTAATGTTGAATTTTTAAAGGCGACATTTGGGCCTTATTCTCTATCTACTTAGTAAGAAATGGCCTGCCCCAGTAACCGTGACATAGAGGCTGTCGAACTTCAGCAGTTTTAACTAAAACCCTGCTGACCGAGATTAGACCTCGGGTATCGAGAGCGAGATTTTTTCGAGATATTGATTTCGATTCTCGTACAGACTTCCCAGTCCGAACTGCAATTTTACCTTGTTTTGTACGCAAATGTCGCAAGGTGTTTATTTAAAAAAAATAGGGATACTTTTGATTTTTTTGATAAATGAGAGAAAAAATAAGTATACGGTATGTTATATTTTTATCCTTGTTCTTCAAAATTTATTAGACTCAAGTAAAATTTTCTTGATTAAAAAAAATTTTTTTTCAAATTCACCTCAATATTAACGCCGACATCTTGCCCATTAATCCCTTCACGTTCAGTGCGCGTTGCACTTTAATAAAATTTTAAAAATAAAAAAATTTTTAAATTTTGAAGTTAAATTACCTGTTTAGGGACGATAACGAGATTAAAAATAAAATTGAAAAAATAAATCGTTTAAGGCATTTATGTACTAGCATTTTATAGCTAGTAAAATAAATTTACTAAAATTTAAAAAATTTGGTTAAAATTTTTTATCAGTTCCAGACTTGATAAACTGTTTAAAAAATTAATGACAAAAAATAATTTAATAAAGTGTATCTTAATTAAAGAGTATATCGCTGGAAACTCTCTAACCCAGAGATAAACCAGCTTGAAACACGTTCCCTTAAGAATCCTACCTTATAATGAGACGTACGTTAGATAGAGAGTGTTTCTCTGTAAGCTCCCTAACGCAGTGATCGACCAGCTTGAAATATTTAAGTATCTTCAAAAAGCGTCTATTAAATAGAGGTGTATTTGATAATGGTATGGGGGGGGGGGGGGAGAGGGTATCTTATAATGAGCGAATCTTGAATAGAGGGTATTTCTTAGGAAATTCCATCGTCCAATGATCAATCAGCTTAGAAAACGCTTATATAAGATAGAGGTGTATCTAGTATTGAGAGTATCTTATAATGAGGTATGAATGTAGTTATGAGGTATGAATGTAGTTAAGGTCTGTTGGCACAAAGATATTTGCGTTATTTTAGCTGATAAAAAATTTTCTAAATTACAAAATCAAATTAAAGCGAAATTATTTATCAGCCACAGACGATGATTTTAATCGAATAAGGATGACAATAATGAAGAATGGAATGTTGCCTAATCGACTGACATAAATAAATGTAAGGATGATTCATCTGGCAGCAATTAAAATGATTAGGCGGGGGTTGATGACCGGTTGAAAGAGAAAGCATAGTCATCACCCCCAGCAGCTTGTGAAACATAAGGAGATACAAGATACGTCTCTCCTTAGAAATGGGGTTTAAACCGGTTGTCACTCGCAGGGGGAGCTTTCATAGAGGAGAGCTGTTCTACAGGGAGCTGTTCCCCCCTATTCAAGGTATCACTAACTATAAGGTAAAGTCAACCCTCTTAATAAACTACCCCCAATACAAGATAAACCTCTATTTAATAATAGCGTCTTTGGGCTGGGGAGGTGCTTAAGGGAAGGGGGAGCCGCTTAAACGATACCCTCTATTTAGTAAACACCTTAATATAAAGTTTATTTCATGCTCATACACGGTACCTAATAATGATTAAGGGTTAATTATTTTATTATTTGGACAAAAAATATGAGAACAAAAATTGCTTTGAAAACAAAAATAAAACAAAATTTTATCTAAGACCACAAATAAACTAAAAATTAAATTAACACAAAATAAAAAAATATTTTTTCGTCGAAATACACATAATTTTTTACTTTTTTCTCGGCTTATCAGTAAGAAAAAATTTTTTTCAAATTGCTCAAATCCGTAAAAATTATTTTTTATTTTCTATTTTACTTCATTTCTCCCCTATTTTTTAATTATCAACATTCCCTTAATTTCTCTATTTTTTCTCTAACCTCTAACTTTTCTCTAACCGTCTCTTCATTTTCCCTTATATTTCGCTTATTTCTCCCATTTATTTTTTTCACTTTCTAATCGCTCCAGATTGCTTTACGTGACAGTTTTGACCATCTTTCTTGTTTGTATTTACAAATAAAAAAGTAAAAAATGAGAAGATTAACTAATCAAGATAAGAAAAATTTAGTAAACATTTTTTATGTAAATATTTATTTAAATAAATTAAATTTTGGGGTAATTTTACTGTTATTTTTAATTAAAATGTAAAAAGTAAAGGCGAAAAAAAATAAAATTAGAAGATTAAAATTTCTCAGAATTCCAATATTATAATTATGAGTCCACGATATCGACCTAGATCCTCCAGATCCACATTAACCCCACCAAATCCCCAGATTGGGAGCAGGCCAACCTACCGTTGCCCAACTTCCACGCCCCTGGAAAATTGTTCCGACAACGGGGAAGGTTGTTCCAATGATTGGGGAACTTGATCAAACACGGTTTGGTCAGAAATTGAAGAAGTTGACGGAAGTCGGAACTGTCGGAAGTATGATGATACTCGGAAATTCCAACCCCTCGGAACTCGGAAATTCCAACAAAAGTGATGTTGTTCCAACAAGCGGTGAAGTTGATCAACAAAGAAGCCGCCCTAGAGTAAATAATTATAGAGAGGGATATCGAGGATTTGGAGGTATCTAGATTATCTAATCCCTGTAAAATACAGGGTGTTTCAGATAAAAAGCACTATTTGAAAAATCAATAACTTTTTAGTGCTTTGACAGATTTTAATGAAATTTGGTATTTAATATCTATATTTTATGGCATTTTTTTGACATAAAAATTATGTCTAAATTATCGCAATTATCGCATCCTTCCATTTTTCTGGAAGTTCTGAAGATATGAACGACTTTGTAAAGAGATAATAAAGAGGATATGCTAATGTAGCAGGGCATTTCTTTAGAAAATACTCTGGAATATTATCAGAAGATTTGTTTATTTTATTAGAGAGATTGGAGAGATGCCGTCGAATATTTACTATGGTCGGGCTTAATTAATTTCTGAGTTAAACCCCCCCCCCCCTATTTATTTAGTGAACAAACATTTTTTTAATTTTTAATATTTTTTAAAGTCATAAAAATCATTCAAACGCTTCTAAAATGCTTCAAACGCTTTAAACTTTGATAATTATTGACTTAAAAACTTGGGGGTGCTTATAATTTTCTGACAGAGTGTATACATACAAATTGGGTACTAGAGATCGAGATTTTTGAAAAGCTTGGACCTGTGCCTGCACTCTGAAGTTTGATTTCTTAACCTGGACTGGATCCTGGACTCTGGGTACAGGAAAACCCCAGGAAGGTAAAAAATGCCTGGACCTAAACTCTGGGTACAGGAAAACCCCAGGAAGGTAAAAAATGCCTGGACCTAAACTCTGGGTACATGAAAAACCCAGGAGGGTCAAAATGCCTGGACCTAAACTCTGGGTACAGGAAAACCCCAGGAAGGTAAAAAATGCCTGGACCTAAACTCTGGGTACAGGAAAACCCCAGGAAGGTAAAAAATGCCTGGACCTAAACTCTGGGTACATGAAAAACCCAGGAGGGTCAAAATGCCTGGACCTAAACTCTGAGTACAGGAAAAATTCAGGCCTTGGTCCAGGTCCAGCTCGATCTCTATTGGGTACAGCCCAAAACAACGCGCGGCCATAACAACGCAAAGTCATAACTAGCTGGAAATTTACTTGCCCTTAACAATTTTTGGTACCAATCTCTTTAGCTCGATGAGAGGAATCGTTTAACACTAAATTTGACAAGATTCGGAAATCACGAAGCAAGGTATGACTTTGCATTGTTATGGCCGCGCGTTGTTTTGGGCGGGTCCCTTATAAATTGTAATAAATATCAACATTAACACAGCTACCTGAAACAAATTAAAATTAAATTTATACACACATAACAATTATTTATTTTTTAAAGTGTTGACATAAATGGATAATTATAACGTTTATAATTGCTTCTTATAAATTTAAAGTAGTAATTTTTATTTAATTTACGTTGGTGGAAAAAAATTTTTTTGAGTAAGAAGCTTTCACATTATTACATATCCACGCCTATTTTAAATAAAACGCGGGGGGGGGGGATGGGAGGATTAAGCCTACATTACCCACACATAACGCACATCGCGTTTCTCATGGTGTGCGTTGGGGAAGCAATTATGTGCCTGTAAATTCTGACGTAGCTAGGCTTTGATATGAATTAGAGACCGGATATGGATAATATCGATTTCGATATTATCGATTTTTAAAATCTGTTTCGGCACTGAATCCCTGTTCTTGTGGTTGATTTAAATATACTAAGAAACCTTAATTTTATAAAAAAAATTTTTCAAGTTCAGGGGTGTATGTAAAATTGATGTTCGATTGTATTTAGCTGGGGAGGACTGAAAAAAATTTTTCCTTCTCATTATAAAAACAATTTTTTCCACTCTTAATTTAATTTGAAAATATTTTGAAAAAGTTGTGAATATTCGTAGACATAAATAAAAAAAAAATAATTAAAAAATAATAAACATTTTATAATAAACATTTAATAAAAATAATTTTTTTCACACAAAATACAAAAATGTTTGATTAAAAATTTAATTTTAATAAATTAAGGTTTTTAATAAATTAAGGTTTTTTTAAAAAAAGTTAAGGCCTTTTATCATGTACCTAGTCACGGAACTGGGAAGTCACGGAAACGCCGGCACGGAAGGGTACCCCACCGTCATAAGAAGGGTAGGTCGTTGTAAGCATAAAGAAGAATACCAGACTTTCTTATGATGAGAAAATACCTTTTGTTAAGGGTTAAATCACCTCGTTAAATGACCAAGTTCTTATGATACCATATTTTAACAACTTTCTCCTTGATTGTAGAAATACGGTTACGAAGAGGTCACGGAAACCCGCGATCCGAGCTAAGGAGGAGATGGAATTATTTTTCCAACATTTCTTAAACCCTTTCTTTTTATAAAACAAGGCGTGGGGGCGCAATCTTATTTTTTTACTTATGTTCCTTTATCTTTTCAATTATAATATAATATTAATGAGCAGCAAAAAACAATTATATTTGTGGTTGTTTAATTTACCATATTCTAATTAATTTATAAAAATATATTTGAAAAATATTTCTGGGTGGTCGAGACTTGTTTATTTACGTGTATTATTTAAAAAATACAAAATTTTAATTATTTTTATATAAATAATGAGGCTTAATAAACCTTTATTTAAGCTTTAATAATTTTTGAAAACATGTACACACTCTGTTCCAAAAGTATATGCCCACCCTAATTTTTCGAATTAACTTATTTCTATAACTTCATATAATGTTGTAATTTTTTTTATATAATCAATATTCTTATTCAAATATATTTTACTTCTTAATTTCATTATGTTAATAACTATTTTATTTTTTATGAGTTTTATTCAAAAATATAGTGTTCCAAAGTATATGCCCACTTTCTAAAAATCGTTTTAGATTAAAAATGCCAAAGGGTACTGATTGTAATCCGTTAGAAAATGCTTGGGGCCAACTAGCAAGAAAAGTTTATGAAAATGGTCGGCAATTTGAAAATGTTCAACAGTTAAAAGAAGCAATTAGGGTGGCTTGGGATCAGATTCAGTTAACAGAACTCATTGAACTCGTAAATACAATGCCTAAAAGAATGATAGAAGTGATCAAGAATCGGGGAGGGATGACTCATTATTAAACTTAGATTAGTCCATTTTTATTTCTATTTTTAATATGGTTTTAATAAAGTGGGCATATATACTTTTGGAACACTCACTATTTAGATTTTGATCTCTTTACAATAAATAAAAACATATATTTTTGTATTTTTTTGCATTTTGGTTCTAAATGTCATGGTATTTAATCATAAAAAATTTAAGAAAAATCTATGGCGTAATCACATGGATAAGGCTAAAAATATAGGTGGGCATATACTTTTGGAACAGAGTGTATTTTTTATTATTTTTTAGAAGAGTCATGCGGGACACATTCCCAAGTAGGCGCGCGGACATAACGGCGCAAAGCCATAACTAGCTGGAACTGTTATGTTTTTGATTGATTGTAGGATTTGTAGAAAAGCAATTGGGATGGTAGAAAGGAAAAAGTCTGACCATTCTGTAAAAATATAGGGTAAAACTTGGGGAGGAAAAAAGGGGTCTGTCAGGTTCAATATTACCCCAATTTCTTTAGCTCGATTAGAGGAATCGTTTAATACTAAATTTAGTAAAATTCGGAAATCTTGAAGCATGTTATAGCTTTGCGCCGTTATGGCCGTGCGCCTACTTGGGCTGTACCAGAGTAATGCTTATAAGCTTCGAATTTATATACAACCATGGGCTGAAAAATCGTAGTAAAAATGAGGAGCATGAAAATTGAGGCAACTCTCGTTAAGTGTCAACTCCGCAAAGGGCATTTCTGCAAAAAGCGTTTTTCTGCACTTTTCTCCTTTGCAGAAATACCTCTTGCGGACATATAGATAACGAGCTGGACATTTACCGCAGCTCCCCTACCCAGTGGCCACTCATAATTTAAAAAATGTACACAGGTTCGAGATTCGACTGTATATTAATTTTAGATAAGAATTCAAAAAATGACATTTACGAGACTTGCTTTATTAATTTCTGATCTTATTATATTTGGTTTTACTATTTTATGCACAATATTTTTGTTAATTGTGATACTTCCCTTATATAAATTTTCAAAGGAAAGGACTGCACTCTACATTTTATTTAGCAAGGTATTTTTAGATTTTTTCGAGGGTTAGGTTGGACTCTAATTTGCTCCCTTCAGTCCTTTGTGAATTTAGATTTTTTAGTTCTAGGATCAGAATAGGGAAATCCCTTGTTGTGAACGTATCAGAGCTGTCTTTTGCAAATAAATTTTTTGTACCATTCGACTCAGCTAGCCAAAATCGAAGATAGTGTGCAGGGCTGTGCGCCATGGCGTTTTGGCGTGGCGTTTGGCGTCCATTTTTGGCCGATTTTGGCGTATGGGTGATTTTCATCTTTTGGCGCGCCAAAACGCCATTATTTATACACCCCCTAATGATTAAGATTTTTTAAATAAGTTGGAGGAGGGATGATAAAAATATGAATTTTTATGCTTACATCCTTCCTAAATTTTCAAAATTTTCGCCTGCGGCGCTTAATAAAAGAAATAATCTGGCTTCTTGGCCTCCAAAATCCTCAAAATAGAAAGTACTCCCCGATATATTAACTCCCTTTGGTCTTTTCTTTAACCTCCGATATTCTTCAAATCCTCTTAATCCTTCAAGTCCCAGAACCCTTATTCCAAAATGCGGGTACTCTCTTAATCTTTCCAAGTTACTCCTTAATCTCGCCATCCTTCAAACTAAAGCTGGCCGGTATCTGGATCCCGATCGTGATCGGGCGGGATATCCCGGTTTTTTGAATCCTAATCCAGATATCTGATACCGAGACACTCAACATCCAACATACCTAATTCACTCAAATGGTCCAATATACCTATATCTTAATCCCGATGAAATATTATCAATGATTTTCCACCGAGAGCCCCCCTGATTCCCTTGAAAATGTCCTCAATCCCTCGAAATTCCATTATATCATCGGAAATCCCCTTATGTTTTTTTCTGAGGACATAAGGGGATTTCCGATGATTATGTCCTCAGAAAAAACATAAGGGAAATCCCCTTATGTCCTCCAGGTCCAATTATATCCCCGACCATATATTGCTCCACCGATAAGGAATTGCCGTTATTTTTGCTCTCCGAGCTAATAAAGGATGAATTTTGACTCCTGGATATCGTGGAAGCAAAAGTGTGTAGTGTTATGTTCGAGGGTTGTCCGAGATTTGCCGAAGTTGATGATTATAAAAAGTTGATGATTATAAGTTGATGATTATATTTAAAAGCGAATGTGACAACATCTTAATGGGATATTCTGGATGAAAATCTGTCCAAAAACCGGTCCCGGTTAACCAAAAAACCGAGGGTAAATCATAACCGGAACCGAAATCATAACCGGAATCTTTCTAAGCGATAAGAACCCAAATTTATATTATTTAATATTTACAGTCATGTTTCAATCTCTTATACCTGTTTATCGATATCTATTGGTATTCTATAAAATATCTTCCATTTGTTCCATCAACCCTCTTTCTGGATTCACGTCCATATATACAACCATTTTACGAAATTGCATTTAATGGATCTTATTTTCATATGGCTGTTTTGGCAATAAATCGTTTTCATGCTGTTTTCTTTGTTTTTAGTTATCAACATGTATGGAATAAAAAGTAAGCGTAATTAACTGATGCTTAATAAAGTTTGTTAACAGTGATGGAAAGGTTCAGGTTCCGGAACTGATGCAGTTCCGGAACGGGAACCATGAAACCGGTAATGATCTGGATCCGGCTTGGAACTGGAACCGGTTCCAGAGGAATTTTTGGACATTCCCATCACTGCTTGTTAACTTTTCTCGATTTTGTAAGGATGATTCACCTAGAGGAGTTAAAACGCTTATGTGGGGGTTAAACGATCTAAAAGGATAAAGGAAGAAGCATTAGTTGATGCCCTGGTAGCTCAGTCCTGTATGTGGAGAGCGAAAGCGCCTAGCAATAACTACGAGGAGATCGCAGGTTCGAATCCTGCCCGGTGGTTAAACTTTCTTATTTAACTAATCTTTTTTTAACTGTTCCTATTTCTATAAAATTACAAGTACCTATCATATTTGTACTCATTGAATGAGCCCAAACCGAAGGACAACCGAATGTGCCATCATCCAATCCTAAAAAATACATTGCTGCACGAAAGTATAACCGCACTCAAAAAATAGTGTAACCTAAGATTGTTTACGTTTAAATCTTACTGACAAAAATTAGCCGCACTTTGAATTTTCATGATCCTAACTTTAGGGAAAATCTACAAAAATTCCAACAAACATATACCGTAAATATCCTAATAGAAGCCCATGCCCTATTAGCCCAACTGGGCCCGTACTATAAGAACGTGGTTTGTGGTCATTTAACCGGTTACCGGAGGTACCTTTGCTACTATAAGAAAAACCTCTGGTTTCTGGTCAAATGACCAGGTCATTTAACCAGGTCATTTGCCCTTTGGTTAACCAGTACTATATGAAAAGCACTTTTTGGTCATTTAACCCCTACCGAGTGGTAAATCTCAGACCCTGCTCTTCGCATGGTTTGCAAGAATTTCGAAGTCTATAACTCGATACAAAAAATTAGTAAAATTACAAAAATTTAAATTTATATTCTCTAGCATGTCTACAATCACCTATAAAATTTCCAGAATTTTTGGATAGTTATTTTTTGAGTTATGAGGGAAACCGCGAGGTACCCCTTTTTTCAGCCAATTTTAGAATTTAAATGGGTGGTAGACTTATTTAAAAATTTTATAACTTTAAGGAAAATAGAGATAAATCTTCAAATATTTGGTATAATATTAAGAAGTCTTATAGTACGGGCCCTGATTTTGAATGCCTATTTTTCTATTACCTTTGTTATAGTCGACTAAAAGTATTGATAACGAAATTTCAATGACTTAAATAAAGAGGGATATAATTGAGGACTTTTTTATATAAAGAGGACTTTTAATATTCTTACAGAAATCTTAAATATATAATCTTCACAATATTATTGCTTACCAGTGTTTATGCTGCCGTAAAATTAATCTTAACTAGTTTTGGTTTGAATACAGGAATTTTTCGGTAAGCGAAAAATAAGCTATGGTTTGGTGTGGGACAGAAACTCTTGCGACCAGTGTTTGGAATTTTGAAATTTGCTCGTACTCGTACTTTCGTACAGGCCTTTTTTACCTCGTACTCGTACAGGCCTTATTTTTTTCTCGTACTCGTACGAGTACGAATTTTGGTATGAGCTTCCAAACACTGCTTGCGACTCTAAAATTTTAACTATTCTTTTTGAAATTGTGGAAACGATGAGGGTTGTTTCGAAATTTCAATTTTCGTTTTCGAATTCTGTGATATTTTCGATTTTAGTTTTTCGAGGTTATGTTGCTTTCGATTTTCATTTTTCGAAGATTTTTTGTTTCGAAACATCTTTGATTTCATCTCATAGTTTTACTATGCTCTATTATAAACCCAAAGTTTTTTGTCTGATTTTTTACTAAATTTAGTTTGATGACAAATGGAATTTTTATACCTGGAGACCTGTCTCTTATATCTTCATTTTGTTTATCTATAACTATTTATATGGCAATTATAATGAAATTTTGTTATGATTATAGTAGGTTTAGATGAATTAATTTGATGTTTAGATTAATTTAGATGGTGTATAAATTATGTACTAGACTACCGTTGACTCCAATTTCGTAGTACTAACTAGTGTTCGGCAAATGACCTTTTCCGGTATTCGGTATCGGTATACCGAAAAAATACCGATACCGGAAAATACCGTTTTTTACAAAAATTGACCGGTACGGTATCGGTATACCGGAAAAATACCGATACCGGAAAATACCGTCTCAACATTTTCGGTATACCGGACGGTATTCGGTATTTTTTAAAAATTTTATAAAAATTTTTTAAATTGTATTTTTAAAATCATAACAATAAAGGTTATCATGGAGCGGGCCAATAACTCTTTGGCTTCGGCCTTCTGAATTATTTAACATCCAAATCCCCTTAATCTCTCAATATCACTTCAAATCATGCAATATCTCTTCAAATACCCGTATATCCCACTTAATCTCCTGATATCCGTCTAAGTAAAAAATCATTGGATATCGAAGATTTAGAGGGAGTAAGGGATATGGTGGATTTGGCGAATTATGATGGATATCAAGGAATCTTGAGGGGGGATGGATATATATATATGGGATGGATATCGGAGGATTTGTGAGCATTAAAAGGGATATATGTATATAGAGAGAGATTTCGGTTGTATATGAAGATTAAGGAGGATATAGGGGGAACTAATATCCCCGATACCCCAGCAAAAACTCCCGATATCCAACCTAATCCCCCGAAATCTAATAACCAAATCAGTCTTAAGCCCTCTAAATCACATGATATCCACCTTATTCCACATTATCCACCTTAATCCTTTAAAATCCCCTTGAATCCCTCCAAATCCTTTGATATCCCTCTTAATCCACCTGTATATTATTACAATTTAATTTAAATCTGATAATTTATTGAAAAATCAAAAAACCCAGCAGTCCAGGCCTGGGTCCAAGTAAAAAAATTCCTGGGTTTTTCCTGGACTACAGGCCCAGGATCCAGTCCAGGTCATTAAATCCAACTCCAGGTTTGAGGAAAAGATTATTTAAGATTAAGAGAAAAAGAAATGCATTTCATTTTGTGAAATTAAAAAAAAAATTTCATGACATCACAAATACCGGAAAATACCGCGGATCATTCCCCTGCCGTCTCTAGTGGATATGGACAAAGTACACATTTTTCACTATAAGCTTCTCTTACTTTTTAAAATTTTATATAGAATTTCATTTTTACAAACAGAAACTCGAGACAATACTACAACACAAGTTGATAATGCAAACGTAATTAAAGATCGTCTATTAATTTTTGCTATATGTTTGATCAGTACAATACCTTGCCCTTTATTATTTTCTTCATATAAATTATTCACGTCAATTGATTTTAATTTAACGGATGACCAAAGCATTCTTTTTTCAATTATTTGGGCTATTTTTAATTCAAATTATCCGTTAGTTCAATGCATTGAGGAGATTTGTTTATTTATAATGTCAAAAGATTTTCGAAAATTAGTCAAAAACCACTTTGTAAGGAATACACAAACTCATGCTGTCGCTACAACGGTTTATGTTTCACAACAACAAGGAATGCGTCAATTTCATGTACACAGAAATAATCTTGTAAATAATAATTGATTGTTTCTATTATTTTTAAGAGATTTATGTATTGTCATGACTAAGGCTCGCATTTTTACGTTGTAAAACCCTTAAAATAAGCACATACCGTATATACTGTATTAATTATCCTTGGTAAATTATTGTTTCGATCTCTCGCTAGAGGGGGTAATAAAAGCAGGTGGGATAATTATTTGAGGGAGGGTAATAAATACAGTATGTACGGTAAACACAGGTTTTAAAAAAATATGGTACATCTCAGGGTTATAGTTTGGAATTCGCCCCCCTTTTTTCACCGTTTCCCTGACCATGATTGGCTAGATCTGATCATTCTTACCAAAATTATGAAGCTAAATTCTAGTTGGGCAAACTTTTTGTGCCAATGCAAGAGGATAAAATAAACGGTCACAACTCTGTTCAATTAAGTTCTCAGTTCTTTCCCGAACCCTATAAATTATGTGTGACCGATTCTTGAGAGTATTGAGCATAATTTTTATGAAATAAGTGTATTTTTTATATAACTGAACCCATTCCAAAAGATAGTACAGGCGTGGCAAATTTTTCTGTAGCTATAACTTTTTTCATTTTGAACGAAAATCGATAATTCTTTTTTCCTTTATTCCCGACACTCTACCAATAAGAATTTTTTGATACCAAATAATAAAAATCTGGTTCAATGATAGCAATCATAACCCTGAATCCAGGTCAAATTTTATCAACAAAATTTTGCTCAAACTTTGAGAGAAAATTAATCAGACTAAATTATAAAATTTAAAGCGGTATCCAGAATCCAGTAAAGAAAGAATGGCACTATCTGAAATGAGGTCGATAATCGTTTTTTTCATTACTTTTTTCCTTCCTTGACTTGACATAATGGTCAGCATTTTCCTCCTTGTTCAACTCCAATAAATTTGCCTGTGGCATAATCAAATGAGAGGACAGAAAAATACACACCGGACGAAAGATGGACAGACAAAACACGGACGAACTCGGACAGACAAAACACGGAAGAACTTATTTTGTCTGTCCGAGTTCGTCCGTGTTTTGTCTGTACGTGTGTGTGTTTTTCTGTCCTCTCATTTGATTATGCCACAGGCAAATTTAATGGAGTTGAACAAGGAGGAAAATGCTGACCATTCTGTCATATCATGGAAGGAAAAAAGTAATGAAAAAAAGCGATTATCGACCTCATTTCATATAGTGCCGAAAGAGTTATCAACTTTTGTCCAATATGAGAAAAGGGAGCAGGCCAACTTACCGCGAGCCCAACTTACCGCAGAGCTATAATTTTGTTCAGAATTGTCGAATCCGTGACGCCCTGTTATGGTTCGATGCGCAACGACGAGCTGAATCAAGAGCCATACCAGGTCGTCCAGGATCCGACTATTTTGAACGAAGTTATAACTCTGCGGTAAGTTGGGCTCGCGGTAGGTTGGTGTGTACCCTGAGAAAGTTATAGCGAAAAAAAATTGGATTAGATTGTATTAAAAAGCTAACACACATTTTTAACACAGATACTTTTATTTTTTAACTATTTTTAACATTTAACATAGAAAATTTTTTCTTTTACATTAAATCATAAACTGTAAATCTTTCCTTCAGTTCATTCAATTAATCTTAAAATTATTTAGAAATAAAAATTATAAAAAAATCATTTTCTTGGTATTATAAGAATATACATATTTATAAACTTGTTTAAAATTACCCTGAACAAACTAGTTCTGATCCAATTCTGCGCCGCAGCAGGTGGGACAACAATCTGGTTGTCCACAACAACCTTGAGAATATACATATGCCATCATACAAATAATTAAAATTGCAAAAAAATATTTCATTTTATAATATTTTAAATAAAAATTTCTTTTAAAATTTCACTGGTTAGAAAATTAAATATAGTTAAACTTAGAATTTCTTTTGGAATTTATTCAAAAACAAATCTTATTTAAGATTATTTAAGATTTGTTAGCGACACCACTTACCCGAATTCCCCTCAACTCCCTTTCCCTTGAAAACCTACCTTTAACCCGAAAGGCTGCACACTAATTTAAGTGCTACTGGGGATATTAGGGGATACAGGGGGATCTGGGCTCCAGACAGGAGCCGTAGTTTTTCTGAATTAGTCCATGATGGAGAATTGTGATAATCATATTGCAGGGTAGCTCAGGTGGTAGAGCTCTTGTATGTGGTGAGCAAAAGCGCCTAGCAATAAATACGATCAAGTTGCAAGTTCGATCCTGCACGGTGGCTAAACTTTTGCTGAACTCTTTCTATATAACGACTCCTTTTAGGACCGCGAGCAAAAATTTTGAGACTTTTTAATGGCCAAAAAGCCAGATCTCTTTAGATGTATTTCTGTAATTTTTGCGTTGATTTCATCTAAGATGACGCAAAACGCGATGCGCTCACCCAGATCAAGATATTTCAATATTAGAGGATACAGGGAAATCTGATCAAATGTTCGATGGATGAATAACTAAATATAAGAATAGCAAAATTGGATTTGAAAGTTACTAAATTGGGGCGGATCAAATGATAGTGAATTACCAGAATTCTAACCATAATTTATACGAAAGAATTTCCCCAATTTATGACATAATTTATTTCCTCTTTAAACGTGGAAGACAATAATTTTATTGCTTTTAAGAAATAATTTCTAAAAATAATTTTTTCAATTCGCAATTTTTTAAATTTTAATATGTGGCTCTCCTCAAAAATATTTTTGATGTGTTGGTAATCTAACAAAAATAAAAATGAAATATGTGTTTGTTATACTTTATTATTATTTTATGTTTAAACTAGTTTTATGCAAATAAAATACGTTGGAAAACTATCGAGGGTATATACTACACGAAAAATATCGAATGTATACCTGGATTTACTAACCAACCCCAATAAACAAAATTTTTATTTGGATTTTAGTTTAATATCTTTCTAAATTTTAAAAAATTTGTCAATAATTTTTTAATAAAATGAAACGTGAAGACATCCAAGGACTTCGCACAGTGGCCGTTTTAGCTGTAATTTTATTCCATATTTGGCCTCAGCGCTTTCCAAGTGGATATTTGGGTGTTGATGTGTATGTTTATATATTTTATTAAAGATTGCTTTTAGAAATCTATAACTACATACTATAACTGCTGTGCGGTAACAAGCTAATTTTACGGCATCAACTAAGTTTGCCATTTTCGAGCCGGGTGTCGGTCAAGGCATTTTTCGGGCTTGTTTTTATCGATTCGAGCACCGAAACATGTTCTAGTCTTTTTTAAAAGATTTATTTGAAAATAATTGGTAGATTTGGAAAAGGATGAGAGGGTCATCTATTTGGAGGGTAAAGGAATTTTGAAAAGATATTGGGGGATTATGAGGGTTTAAGGCAGGATTAGACACCACATACAGGAGGACACCACATACAGGAGGAGCTTTACCACTAAGCTACCAGGGAATCTCTTTTGTCCTTTTAGATCGTTTAATCCACGCAATGCTCCTAGATGAGTCATCCTTACAATATTCAGCGCCGCAGGCAAAAAATTTGAGATTTCTATTATAATCCGTATTAGGTATGTCAATATTTTTCGATTTACAATCATCCGTTCCCTATGTATAAATTAACAAGAAAAGTTAAAATTTCTTTATAAAGATTCTTTGTCATCTCCGGCCATTTAATAGCTAAATGTTTAAATAATGTTGCAAATGAAGGACACGTTGGAGCAAAAATTTTAGAGTTTTATAGAAGGAGAATTCAAAGAATTGTGCCCATATATTTGTTTGTTTGTTTGTTAACAGCTAGGTAATTTAAAAATAAAGAAAATTCTTTAAAAGAATTTTATTTTTAAAAAAGCATTACTCGTTTAATAATGACTGAATCAGACTTTAAACTTATAAGATCAAATATTTATTGGAGTTTTGGTTTTTTAATGAATATTAGACTTATGCTTAACAAAGGTTCAGACTACTTTGTTATGGTAATGCTTTAAATATTAATCAGTTTTTAATAAATTTTCTGGTTTTAACTAAAAAAAAGACTGTTGAATAAAAATGAATATAAGATGTTAAAAAAATCAAATTAAATCTTTTCACAAACATTAATATCGAAAGTTGCATCTTCTTCGTAATTTTTAGTCATCTCTAACCTTTACCACTAAATTTACGCTCAACACTCAGCGCCGCAGGCGTGAAATCCTCGAAAACTAAGAGACATACATATTTCTTAAGAGACCTATTTTTTAGACATAATCTTGAGAATTTCGAGTACAAGAAGTTGAATCTCATCCTGTTATAGTGCCGCAGGCACAAATTTTGAGAAATATCAATGACCAAGAAGCCTTTTTTCCCTTAAAATTTAATAAAATTTTGAAAAATTTTATCGGTCGGTATCATCGGTATTTTAGTTTTCCGTACCGAATTGCCGATACGGAATACCGATAAATACCGAAAAATACGGCCGTAGTACGGCACGGCCCGGACTCTAGTAATAACCAGCCAGCCAAAACCTAGAATAAGGTGACACATAATAAAACTTTTATTTTCTTTCAAGCTTTATCATTACTTACCTCTATTGCACACGTGGTCATTGGGTGTTGAAATGCAATTTTACTTTATGGCACCAGCCCTGCTATTAATTATCAACTACTTACAAAACATTCCTTTTAATACTTTAAATAAAAAATATTTAAAAAAATATATATTTTGTATATTTTTATTATTTTCATCTTTTATCTTTCAACAAATAATTTATCTAAAATATGGTGTGACCAAAAGCTATGGATTTGTATTTTGCCGGTTATGGCAGTTTATGGCTGGTATTATTAGCTATTCTTTGAGAGAATATAATAATTATTTTGATGAAGAAAAGATTGGATTTATTGTTAATGGGATAGCAGGTAGTTAAAAAAATCTTTTGAATTTTTCCAAAATTTGGGCACTGGAAGGTTGGGCTCCAAAAATTTTCGGAAAGTTGGCGCATTTGCGGCCAGGTAGGACCAATTGGGCATTTCTCATCCTTTAAGAACCCGACTTTTGAGAACCCGACATTTGTGGAGTCGACATTCAGGGATTCGTCACTTCAAGGACGCGTCACTTGAAGATTTGACTTTGATCTTAATTTTTAAATTAGTATTAAATTTTAAAAAATAATTTAAGACAATAAATTAAATAAATCAAAAAATCCTATTATTTCAAAAAATACAAAAATGACAACAAAAAATAATTTACATAATATCAAGTATTTTATTAATTTTATATTTAAATATACAACCACAAATATTATTTTAATTACTTTAATTATCCTTTTATTTTGTCGAAAATCATCAGAAAGTCTTTTAATACTCCCCCAGCCTTTTGCTAACCTTATTGTTGTTGGCTTAACTTTTATTATGTTGGTTGCAAAGCAGCCTTTTTATACAACACATTTTATTTTAACAAATTCATTGTCTGTTTGGTTCGGTGATATTTCTTATGTTTGGTATCTGGTACATTGGCCTACTGTTGTTTTTGTTAAATATTTGGTTTTGGTAGATTATTTTTCGTTTAGATGTGAGTAAACAATTTTCATTATCTCTACATAGTTTAAGCCGATTAATGGCGTATTAAATACAGTTGAATCTCGAGTATTCGATCACTTGGAATTGTGCCAAGTTTGTGTACAAACTGTTATGCCCGAGGGTCGTCAATGTTGATGTGCACAAAAATAACGTTTATCCGAAGTGGAAATGTAACAATGTGTAGGCGAAGGGATTGGAGCTGGAACAGACGAAGGGAATCAGTAACAAGCCGGGTAGTATGATCCAACCAGACTGACACTTACGCCAGCCTTTATACGATCGCGACACTGCTACACAACACAAACCCAATTTTGTATCGTGTTCTCGTTTTAAAGTGTTGAAGATCTTCCCTAAGATTCTTCGAAATTAGTGGGGGAGCTCGCTCTTTTTAGACATTTTCTAAGAAAGTGGTAGACTAACTTTTCAAACAGGGTTAGCGAACCAGTCTTCACATCAACGAATCCCGGATACTGATTCTTGCCGGGCATTAAATTTCATATTTTTCTATATAGTAGGAGTTACTACATTCACTTTAACATTAGTATTCTCAATATTTGTTGATTTAATCGACATACAATTTGCTAAAATTAAAAGCTTTTTTAATTTGACATTAATTATTGGAATTTTATATATTTTGTGTTTGTTTCAATTGAGGGATAGAAGCTATTCTGAGCAAATTCAAGTTGAAAAATTTTTTGAAATTTTTTTATTAATTTTTTAGAAGGTTGAAATGAAATTGAATTTAAATATGACGAGAAAAATTATTGACCAAATTGTTAAGGTAATCCTCTCGTTATAAATGCACTTGCATCCGGAATTTTCGGACTTTTTAAGCGTGAGCAAATCAGAATAAATCTTATAATTCAAAAGTGGATCAAGTCTGATCATCATACCCTGCGTATCACCAAGCGATAAGTTCAAGAAATCGTTGGTTTTCACACTTATCGAATTGTAATCATGATCCATCAAGTTAAAATATAGCGCTTGTTGAGCTTTCGAATGACATACATACATAGGATTAATTCGTATAGGATCAAGCAGCAAAAAATTCGACTGACGCTAAACCGGCCACGCTCAACTGACCCCAACCCGGAATATTTTTTTATCCTACCGTATTCCGTACCGTAATATCTATTACGTCCCATCTGTTATGCTTAATTGTCCACAGATTCTGCATTCTGTGGGCATTCTCCGAGGTTTCACCCATAAGAATAAGTTTATCCAAGTAGAAATGTACAATGTAGGCGGTTATGGGCTAGGCTGGAACAGACGAAGAAGATCAGCGACTAGTTGGCTGGGGTGATCATAAATTGGAAGTTTGTAATTTTCTTTAATGAGTTAATGAAAAATCCAAAAATGTAGGTGTGCCTGTATACCCGTTGATACCTGCGATATACCGGAAATTGAATAAAATAAAGACTTTCTTCTCGTTTTATGTGGAACTAGAGACGAATTAGTATTCGTTTTTAGTTCCGCATAAAACGAGAAGAAAATATCCATCCCTCCAATATTAATCAAAGAAAAATTTAATTTAGTCACCTGAACTATCAAATAATTTAACTCTATACGAAACAATAATAATTAACGAAAAAATGCTGGCCGCAACATATCACGATCTTGGTAACATAACAACACCTAACGAAGTAGTAAATGACAAATGGAAAGATAAAATGGACAAAATTACAGATTTGTCTTATTTTAAACAAACTAGGGATACTGTGTTAAAAGGATTGGGCAAAAATTCGACATGGCTACTTATTGGCAATAGCCATGCAATGGTACTTACAAGACACATGGAAAGAGCATTTATTAACGATTATTCAGAGCTTTACAAGTTTTATACGACTGGTTAGGTTTTAGATATAAAGAGTGGCAAAGTAGCTTCGACTCTCACATACTTTTAACGAAAAAACTAAATTAGCTTATTTTTATGATCACAACCATTTTAATTATTATGGAGGCCAAATAGTTATGCCCTATTTACGCTCAATAATATTTTCAAAAGAAGCCAGATTAAATTAAATTTTGATGGAATTTTTATTCTGTAAAGGATTACTACAGAGCAGGGAACGAGCCGTACTGATTTCCCGAAATCGGGAATTCCTGACGATTTTTTGGGTCGAGTCCCGAAATCGGGAATTTTGTCTTTTTGTCGGTTCGTTCCCTGCACAGAGGCGCATGCCAGTACCTTTCACCTTTTGCTTTCGAATTTCGCTTTCTAAATTACCTTTTGCCTTTTCGCCTTCCACATGTACGTGACTTTCGGCTTGGAAGAAAATGCGAAAGTCACTTGTATAAAGCGAAAGACGAAAGTTACCCCAACAAAATACGCAAAAGAGACTGGCACATCCCCGATAACTATTGGTAAATGTCCAGCTTGCAATAAATATGTCCGCAAAAGGGTAAAAAATGCATTTTTGCAGAATGCCTTTTGCGGACATATGGATTGCGAGCTGGACATTTACCATACCTAGATTTATAGGCAAAGTACAAAGTATCTTTTATTTTTTTAAATGTTGAGATAAATGGATAATTATAATGTTAAAATTAATTGCTTCTTAAAAATTTTTAAAGTAATAATTTTGATTTAAGAGACGTCTTTGGAATAAAAACGTGAATAGTAAAGAATTCCAAAACTCTTGGTCTTGAGTCTTGTTTCAAGACTTTTTGGGTTTTTTCGGTCTTGGTCGTGGATCTAGTCTTAAGTCTTGATCTTTAGTCTTGGAAAATTTTCAGTCTTGGAATTCTCTATTGAATAGTAAACATGTGAATAGTAAATTTACAAGTTGAAGATATAATTGTTAAAATTTAAAAAAAAAACACTCTCGAATCAAATATTAATTTTTCTTGTTTTTACATTTATTTAAAGCATATTCAAGAAAATTATTTTCTTTTATTGTTTATTTTCTTCCTTTACAAAATAAATTAAATAGAGAAAATGATTATAGTTTGAAAAGCAAAAAATCCAAAATTTTGTTTTTCTCAGTATTTAAAATTTTATTTATGTTTATCTTAAAATAATTGAAAATGAGCAAGAATTACTGTATTTTTTCCAACTTTAAATCGCCAACGAAAATCAAAATTTTGAGTTTCAGACCACAATTGGCCGGCTAAATTGAATTTAGACAAGAATTTAATTTGGGCGCCGACAGCAATACCAATTATTTATTTTAATAAATGTTGACATGAATGGATAATTATAACGTTTATATTGCTTTTTAAAAATTTAAAGTAATAATTTCTATTTAATTTATATCGTAAAATTAAAAAAAATTTTTTTTATAGATTTATATATTTAAAAAGTTGCTTTATGCGTTTAAAGAAACAGAGAAACGGCAACCTAATTAGGGTTGCCGTTTTCGATTCGAGCCGACGTTCGGTACATTTTTTCATTCTGTCTTGCTCGACAATCATAGCAATCCTCCTTCGTACCCCGTTGCCATAGGTTCGAATATTCAAAAGTAAATTGGCAACATTTGTGAAGCAGTCTTTAACATTCCTTCCATCTACGCCATAAAATAAATTTAATTTAAAAATTACCTTTCAGAAACATAAAATACACAATTTGCTTCATATGGCTTTTAAGTACTTTGTGGGGGTTATTTTATTATTTAATTACTAACGGATTATTTTAATTCAAGCGTCTAGGTAATTTAAGTATAATAATTTAATTTCAACCCTTTTTTATAACAGTTATTCATTATTAAATTTATTATCACGTGTTAGCCCTTAACGTTGGCAATACATATATGTACTCCAATACATATATGTAGCGGTATAGCTAAATTCATTTATGAATATAGTAAGTTGGTTGTAAGTTTTTTACAATTTATTTTTGAAACTTTTTACAATTTGTAAAAACCTTTAAGACTTAAAACCTTAATTAAAACACATAAACTTGAAACTTTTACAATTTGTGTAATAGTTATTTAATTTAATCTTAAACTTGATTTTGTACTTACTTTTTACAATTTGTAAAACTTTAATTAAAACTAAAACTTGATTTCTAATTAAACTTGAAACTTTTACAATTTGTAAATTGTTGTTTAATTTTTAAAAAAGTTTTAAAGCTTTAAATAAACCTTAAAACTTTTTCTAAAACTTGGAAAGTTTATTTAATTTAAAACTTTTTACAATTTGTAAAATTGTAATTTAATTAAAAACTTTTTTTGAAAAACAAACATAATATTCTCCCATTCTCTAATACCTCATTTAAATCCTAAAACTTTTACAATCCTTCAAAAATCATCTAACAAACAATAAGCAATCCATTTACATTCATTAAACAATTTTTATTTTAAATTTCGTTTAATTTTTTTATTTAAAAATTAATTTTTATTTTTTATTTTTTTTTATTAATTTTTATTAATAACAGTGTGGTCCTTATTCGTACTTAATTTATTTTCTCAGAAAAATACATATACAAAAATACATATTTTTTTCGAAAATTTTTTTTTCTAAAATATTTTCTTAAATTCCTAAAAATCCAAAAAAAATTTTTTTTATTTTTCTCACGCTTAACTACAAAATATACTATTTATTTAGCCCATACCTTTATGTAGATATTTAATTTACAGCCATATCTCATTTATAGATTCCTCTAACCTCATTATAAGCCCTATATCGGATACTTTCATGCTAGAGACATCTCTATTTAGGATAGAATCTTGTTTGGTCACTATGTTAGAATAGTGAAAAGATAAAGAAAATAAACAAAAAAATTTACGAAATACCCTCTATTTAGGTTACCCTCAGTATAAGAGACAAATCTTTTTAGCCCTTTATAAGATACCCTAAGGGGTTCTTTTATTAAGGTTTCGATTGTTAAGTATTTTTATTTATTTAGTTTAATTTCATAATTGACTGGAAAATTTAAATTGCCCTGTATTTTGTACTTTTAGCCACTTTAAGCTTTAAGTAGCTTTATCTTTTTTGAGAAGCTATGCCATTTATAATTTGTACTTGAGACAACTTGCACTCTTATTTTCTTTCTCATAATTGGGGATTTCAATATTTTTAAAATTTTCTCCGATTAATTTAGTTCCACTTTAGTAGATACTAGACAAGGAAGGGTCGTAAGAGAACCGTACGAGATATCTAGATAAATATCGAAATCGGTAACTGAGATTTTTGTTAGATATCATGGCTGGGCGCAATAATCTTCCGCATCCCAATCCGCAGTCCTTAAGTCAAAAAACCATGCGATTTACGCAGTCAGCAATTGCGTCTCCATCCGTGTTCAATATCTCGTCTTGATCCGGTCTCTTTCCTTTACTATACGCAGATGGGCAGTTGGGATTAGAGGTCGGTGCGGGACGGGATCCCGCGCGGGATTATGCGGGGTACCGCTCCCGCAATCCCGTACTTTTTTTTTGATTTGCGTGAGCGTGATTACGGGGTTACCCCCGCGGGAATTACTTCCGCATACAATTTTCCCAACCTCTAATTTGGATATATCTTGGGAGAGTTTCAGTCCCTTTACTTTAAAAATTTTTATTATTTTATTTATCCAGACAAATTTTTCTTCTAAAAATGGAAATTATTACAGCCCAAAATTTACAATTTTTTTTAAATTTAATTAATATTTTTTCTATTTTTCTCTCTATAATCTCAATAATTTTTTTATTAATTGTAATACGTCCTCTATTTAAATTTTCAAAGGAAAGAACGGCTCTTTTTATTGTTTTCAGCAAGGCAAGTTTAACTTTATTATTGCTCATAGCACGTCCAACCCCGGAACAAACCGGAGCATAATGTTAACAGCAATCCAAAACGGTGACCAAAAACATCTCCTACAGCTTTCGCCGTTTTCTCGTCTTTTTTCCTTCTTGTCCCCAAGTAAGGTTGGCGGATCCAGATATCCGAAATTTTCGGTTCGAATACCGGATCCGAATATCCGAAGATTTCCAAGTATCCGCAAACCTTATCCCCGAGGTTCCATATATACATAATAGAGATGTCCAAACCTTGGTCTCTGACTCAGGACTTTTCTTGGATTTTTTTGGTCTTGGAAGTCTTTAAAAAACACTCTCGAATAGCAAAAATTATTTCCCGTAAAAAGATGAAAAGAAAAAGAATTTAAGGGAAAATATTCATTTTTCTTTTCTATATAAAAAAGAATTTATTATCAAAAAATTATTTTTACAAGACATTGAAATAAGCAATAACTAGGGATCGGATTTTTACGTTATAAACTATTTCATTATGCCTAATTATTATGATGAATTAAGCTCAAATCCGTTGTTATTTTTAAAAATTTGATCATCCTCCAGAACCCCCATCCTCCAGACATCCTCCAGGACTCCCTCATTATTTTTTTCACCTATTCAAACCAATTTGGGCCTTTTGCAGCCTAAAATAAGTTTACGTGGACTCTTCCATAACCTCTACAACAAATACTTCAACGAGCTCCTTTACAATAAAACCAACAAATCACCCAGGAACTCCTTTAGAGGAGTCTCTAAAGGAGTTCCTCTACTCCTAAAGGAGTTCCTCTACTCCTCTAAAGGATTTCCTCTAACAATCAGTGATGCGTAAGTTCCAGTTCCAGTTCCGGAATTGTTTCAGTTCCGGAATAAATGTCTAGAACCGGTTTGGAACTGGAACAGGTTCCAGAACTGGAACTGCCAAAATTTTGGAACTTCCGCATCACTGCTAACAAAAAACCCAAGTACGGACACCCTCCAGAAACCCCCCAAGACATTAATCAACTCTTTCCTTAATATTAATTTTAATTTAATTTTAAGTCTTGTGCCAACATAATTTTCCAATTACTTTCAATTTTGAACTATTTACAACAAATAACACATGTTTCCTCAAATTTTTTATTTTTATATTTTTCTTTACCTCTTGGAGCTATTTTGAAAACAACCTCATTTTTTCATGTAACTGGATTGGCATTAAATCGTTTACAGGCTGTTTTCTTTCCTTTGAGTTATCAGAGGGTTTGGAAAAAGAGGTAGACTTGAGGGAGGGATTTTTGTGTGCTTTGGGAATTAATTTTGTCTAATCACTCATCAAATGATTAAACATACGGCTGTTGATTGTACTCGAATTTATGCCAAAATTAAATACAGAAATATGAATTAGGGTTGTAAATGTACCGTAAAGTTAAGGTCGAGTTTGAGGCCCTAACAAGTTGCGAACTCGATATTTCTGACTCTATTTTATAGTAGACCCCCCCCTATAATATTCATGCTATGCAGAGATGGATCGGAACATTCAGAGGTGTCGGAAATCGGAAGAGCCGGAAATCGGAACTGGCTCAAAAGTCGGAACTCGGAAATCGGAAATCAGAATTTTTTTTCGGAAATCGGAAGTCGGAAATCGGAATTCCGATCCACCTCTGATGCTATGGAAAAATTCACTGGATGGGAAATGGAACAGAACCATCACGGAAAGGGCCCAAACCGAAGCATAACCGACTGTGCCACCATCCAACCCGATGATTGTTTATTTTTATTTTCGTTTATATTCTTTCTGCAAGTGCTAAATGACTTTGAACCGTGTTATAGGCCTTTCAATGTTAGGCCGTTCATGAGAAAGGTTATCCTCAAGGTCCTTAGAGGTCTTGTCTTCCTTTTTTCATGGGATTTGGGATATTTTGGCGGTATAATTGTTTACGAAATATTATCATTAAAAATAATTATTTATTCTGTGGGAAAATTCATTGGATATGCGAAACAATAGAACCATCCTGGAACCATCCTGGAAGACCATCCTCACAACCACCTTTACCCCCAACCATAAGAAGGGGTATTTAATTCATTTATGACCATTTTTCTAGTACAAATACAATAACCAGCCCTATTTAATTTTTAAAAATTTATTTTTTCCAGAAACATAAAATACATAATTCTCCTTATATGGCTTATAAGCATATTGTGGAGTGTATTCTTTTATTTAATTGTTACCAATGTTTTACAAATTCCAATTTTTAGGTATTTTATTAGTTAAATATTTAATTTAAATATTTTAAACAGTGTTTTATTTTATAATTTGATGGTACGTGATATGCCCTTAACTTTAGCTATAGTTTTGTGTACTCCAATATATATAGCAGTTATAGCTAAATTTGTTTATGAACGTAGTAAGTTGGTTGTTAAGTTTAAATTAAAAATTTATTTTGAAACTTTTTACAATTTGTAAAATTGTAAAGTTTATATTTATGCTTTAATTATAATTTTAAACAAACTTGGAAACTTTTTACAATTTGTAAAAAACATCGAACTTTAATTAGAACTTAAAACTTGATTTTATAAATAAACTTGAAACATTTTACAATTTGTATAATTGTCAGGTTTTAATTAAAACTTTATTTAGAACTTAAAACTTGATTTTTTAAAAGATTTAGAAACTTTTTACAATTGTATTTTGAAACTTTTACAATTTGTAAAACTTGATTTTACTTAAAAACTTGCTTTCTTGTAAATAAACTTAAAACTTTTTACAATTTGTAAAATTGTAATGTTTTATTTTAAACTTAAATTAAAACTTGAAACTTTTTTAAATAATGTAGAAACTTTTACAATTTGTAAAATTGTAACTAAAAACTTAAAACTTTTTTCAGAAAAAAACAAAAATGTTGTAGATGGAAATACATTAAATGACAAAACCCGTGTAATGATTGTTTGTTTGGTCAGCCTAATTCCTTGTCCATTATACCTTTTGCTTAATCCATATAACTCTGATTTTTACTCAAACGATACGTCTACATTATTCTTTATAATCATATTTTCCTGTATTAACACAACTGTGCTTCAATGCGCAGAAGAAATAATTTTACTAGCTATATCCAAAGAATTTAGACAATTGGTCAAATGCCAATTTGTCAAGACAAAATTTCAAACTAAAGTTGTCCCAGCTGTGATCGTTGTTTCAGAAACAATTTTAGTCAAACAAAAACAGAAACAATTACAAAAGAATAAATTGAATTTAAAAGATATTTAGTAAAACTTGAAACTTTTACAATTTGTAAAATTGTAATTTAATTGTTAAATAAACTTTGCAACTTTTTTAAAACTTGAAACTTTTACAATTTGTAAAGTTATAAAGTTTAATTATTTAATATTTGTAAATTTAAAGCTTTAAATAAAACTTTTTTAGATTATGGATTTTCATAAAATTTCTTAAATACACGTAATCTTATCCCTCTCCCCTTTAAAAAATTGATTAATCTCTAAATTAGCTTTCCCCTTTAATTTTTTTATTTTTTATGCCCTTATTCGTTTACATTCCCCAAAAATTTTTTATTAATTGCTATGCCTTCCCAAAAAATTTTTAAAATTCTTGTTTTGACTGTTTTGCTTCAATTTTATTCTCAACTTGTTGAGGGAGGAGGAGGTACCAAGGATAATTTCTTTAATTTTTATTTTATTCTTTTTTTCATTCATTTTTAAATATCAATTTTACTTCATGTTGCTAATCAGCAAATTTATATAATTTTTTCATTGAAAAATGAAACAAATATGTATGTATTAATAAAAATGTTTTATCAAAAAAGCAAAATAAAATATAAAATGATTAAGATAATGAGTAAGATATAATGCATAAAAAATTATGGGGAAGAGGAAGAGATGAAAAAATAAATAAGTAGGATGAAGAGGTTATGATAAAAAAATACATAGTGGAAGTAAAAGAAGTGAGGATGAGAAGAAGGATGGAAGATGAAGAAATGTGGCAGAGGATGAAGAGATGATGAAGATAAAAAAAGAGTGGAGCAGGCCAAGGTACCGCCGAGCTATAACTTTCTTCAAAATTATCGAATCAGGGACGCCCTAGCATGGTTAGATTCAGCTCGTGAGGCGCATCGAACCATACCAGAGCGTCCCGGATTCGACAAGTTTGAAGAAAGTTATAGCTCGGCGGTACCTTGGGGTGTACCCAAAAATGAGGGAGAAGATAAAGAGAATTGAAGAATGAGAGGATAAAAATAAAAGGAAGACAATAAAATGAGGACAATAAAAAATGAAAATGGGAAAGGATAAGAGTTTAACGACAGCAAGCAAAAATTAGCGTTCCAATTTTGGGGGAGAGAACAAAAAAAAATTATTTTTTAATATTTCCGTTTTCTTTACATTTTCCATTTACACTGATTGTTGATTATTTTTATTTTTCATTTTATTTTATTAATTAAAAAAGAAAAACGGGGGAGTCTATTGAACGTCTGTTCATTAATTAATTAAAACAAGAATTAACACATTTTTAATTGGGTTAAAAATTGCTTTTCGCATTCACTTGCTGTTTCTACCTTTTAAATGAACAAATATAAGCAAACAATTGAGAATCTCTTATAACAACCTTGTTGGATAAGTCGGTATGCTGCTTGCCTACAACACTATTCTATCGAAAATTGTCGAAGGTTCTATTCCCCCGGGAGTTTTTTGATTTGTTTTTTCCTTTAACACCTTCAATTTTTAATTTTCTTTAAAACTGATCAACAAAAAAATTTTTTTTTAATTTTTAAGAATGACTTCTTTATTAATTTCAATTTTTTTACTTTTTATTTTTTCTTCTATTGCTAATTTACAACAAGTAACAACCACAACCATTGGAAAGACTAGTAGAACCTTTACAATAGACAAAGAAGCCAATGTTTTTTTAATGGATGGAAAATCGTTTCGTTATATTTCTGGAGAAATTCATTATTTTCGGATATGTGGAATTTTATTTTAAATTTTCTGGGATCACCCTCCAGTCCCCACCCAAATCGTTAACTCTCTATCTATCAAATTCCCCCATAGGACAACTCCAAATATTTGGGCAGATAAAAAGAAGGCAATGGGAGACTTTCTTCTGGGTGTTGACCTTCAATTTTTCCCACAATTTTGTCAAAAAAAATTTTTTCAAAATGTCAACTAGTAAAATATTTCCCTTTTTCTTCACATTCATCCCTGGTTATGGCACGACAGACTTTACAAGGTGAGAGCTGCTGGGCTTAATGCTGTTCAAGTTTATGTCCCTTGGAATTTTCATGAAGAGGAACCAGCCAGGTTATTGATTTTAGAAAAAATAAAATAAAAAAATAATTTCAAAATGGTCAAATACGAAAAAAGGTCAAAATGCCAACTATTTTAAAATCATTTTCAGCTTCAACTTTGGTGGGGACCGAGATCTTGCCGAATTTTTACGCATTGCACAGCATAATGGTTTGTATGTTCTACTCCGTATTGGACCCTATGTCTGTGCAGAAATTGAATTTGGTGGTTTACCATGGTGGTTAATTAAGGACCAGGCAAATATTGAATTGAGGACTTCAAACAAAAAGTAAGTTAAGTTAAACTATTCGTTAACTGGGACCAATTGTCTACAAAAAATTGAGTCCCCAAGTTCAAGCAGTACAAGTAGATGAACATGTTCAACTACCTGTACTGCTCGAATTTCTTTAAAAATCGGTCACAAAATCCGAAAATAAACAACTTAAATATTTTACCAACATTAAAACCCAACAATTTTTGTCATTAACACAAAATCAAATTTAAATAATTCCAATACGGTTGGCAACATCCAAAGCATCACAATCCGCAGCAAGACGAACATAAGCCTTTTTAGTGTGTAGAGGAGTGATAAGAGTGTTGACCTTTAAAAATAGGGGGATTTAATAAGTTCAAAAAGTCCATCAAATTCAAGCAGTACAATGTAGATGAACATGTTCATCTACTTGTACTGCTCGAATTTCTTGAAAAAATTTTAAAAAACCTTAGCAATTTCAATATTGTAAAGTTTCTTGACGGCACTCTTAATTTGGTGTTTATTCGAACGAACATCCACAATAAACACAAGCGTGTTTGTATCCTGAAAAAAATTTTTTAAAGTTTTCTTTTCACAAAAGACGGCTAAATCCCTTCAACCTTCTCCCTCGAAATTAATTTTCAAGAAAGGATCCAGACAAGGATCAATAACCACGTGATTGCCTCTAAAAATCCCATCTACATTCCAACCTACTTAACAGAGTGACTGATATATATCAAGAGACTTTTTTGAAGTTTCGACATGGTTCAGAACTCTGTATCAAGGAAGAGGTAAGATTTCGAGGTGGAAAACGTCAGCGGTTTCGGACCGGGTAACCCGTCCCTTCCCCTGCTTCTGTATGTTTCGTTGCTAATGAACCCTGGACGAAAAGATTATAAGATAAACAACCCTAAGCCATCTCTTTGTATTTGGGTAGAATTTTCTTTCTCCTAACATCCAGGATAAATACCAGAGTTCAGACTCTCTACTTGCCCAAAACTAAATACCCAAAGTCCCCAAAACCCCTCAAAAAATTCAAAAAACCTCAATTTTCTTCATTGCCGATTCCGTCGTAAGCGGATGCTTGATGACCGCAAAAGCGTCGAGTTTGTTGCGTTTGGGCACCGCTTTGCGAGGATAACGAGGTGCACGGGCTTGCTTCAAAGTAGATGGACGATAAAAGTGGACAGAAGTTCGGATTTTCTTTTTGTGAAGAGTAAACTTTCCTTTGGCTAATTTCTTCTTTGCGTCCAAAGCTTTGGTGACGGCTTTGCGATCTTGAATTTTAATAAAGGAAAAATTAACAAGTTCGAGCAGTACAGTCTGACTTCAGTTAAGGATACAAGGGCCTACCTTACAGATACCCCCTTAAGACTGAATGATTGTCTCTTATAATAGGGGTGTTATGATGAGTAGAGGGTGTGTCGCTTATGAAGCTCCCCAAAAAGGAAGCTACCAGGAAGGGATCAAATAGAGAAAAGCCCTAGGATTTTGAATCAGGTTCTCGTAAATTTCTTGGATTAGGATTTCGAGATCGAAAAATAGTCGGGTTTCGGGTATGCGATTTCGAATAACCCGTCCCTGTCCCTTCCCACACCCAGTGGCCAACCAGATTTTAACGTCTATTAAGTAGAGGTTAGTCCACTATTGAGTGTATCCTGTAGTGAGATCCGACCTTAGAGAAACACAGAAAATTAAAATAAACCTTTCCCTCCCGGCTTTACAACACGCTTTTTGTTGTCAGAAGCACCCTTGGAAGCAGTTGCCACCGCTTTCGTCTCTCCTCCAGTCTTTCCTTTTGCTTGTTTTGGTTGGGGAGCCATTGAAACCTTTTTTAATTAGAAAATATTCCTTAAAATAAGAATAATCAACCGATTAACAAACAAAATCAAAAAGAAAATTACTCAAGCAAAAATGCCCGTCAAGAAAATAAAAAGGAAAAATCGAAAGATAAGCACCAGCGGAAAATAAATAAAAAAAAAGGAAATAGTGTAATAAAAGAAGAGAGACATCTCTTCTTTTTTATGAAATAAAAAGCGTCCTATAAATTTATTTTTCTCTGTTTTACGTTAAGTGGTGAGAGGGTAGAGCTTTTGTGAGTTGGCGTTATTTTATTGGCGCCTTTTTAAAAATTATTTCCAAAGGCTCTTCACACATTACAGTAATCAAGTTTAAAATAGGCAAAAAATCAAATATTATCAGAACATAAAATCAGAACAATTTTTCAGAATTATTTCAGAACAAAAATCAGAACAATTTTAAAAATCAGAACAAAAATCAGAACAATTTTTAAAAATCAGAACATAAAATCAGAACAATTTTTAAAAATCAGAACAGGAATCAGAATAATTTTTATAATCAGAATAAATTCAGAACATAAAATCAGAATAATTTTAAAAATCAGAATAATTTCAGAACAGAAATCAGAACAATTTTTAAACATCAGAACAAAAATCAGAACACCTCTAAAAATCAGAACAATCAGAAAATCACACACATTTTCAGATATCTCAGCTATGTCAAACGCTATTTTAATGTACTTCTCCCATTACTTCGTCCTCTCCTCTACAAAAATGGAGGTCCTATTATTATGCTTCAGATCGAAAATGAATATGGTTCTGTTCTTTGTGACCATGCTTATACAGTTTGGTTAAGGGATATTGTTAGGGAACAACTTGGGAATGATGTGGTGCTTTATACAAGTAGGAAATCCTTTAGTGTCAAAATGTTAAAAGTACAAAATGTCCAAAATTAATTTTTATTTAAAAACGTCCAAAGACAAAACGCCAAAAAATTAATTTAATTATAAAACCACAAAAGTACAAAATGCCAAAAAAAATAATTTCAAAATATCAAAACGACAAAAACATTTTATTTCAAAATGACGGTACTTGTGTAGTTTACACCCCATAAGTCCCGCCACTCTATCTTCTCTTTCTTTTCTTTAGAAGACAATGTTAAAAAATATTGACCCAAATGGTCATTTTATAGGAGGAAGAGCGAAAGAAACAATGAAAGAAAAAGGGGCGGGGCTTATGGGGTGTAAACTACACAAGTAACCAAAATGACAAATGTACAAAATGTCCAAAAATTTATTTCAAAATGTCAAAATTAATTTTCATTTTAAAATGTCAAGAGTACAGAATGTCCAAAAAATCTTAATTTGTCTTCAAAAGTTAATTTTCCCCTTAATATTCCCTTTACAGCCGATGGCTTTAACGAGAACATGGTACGATGTGGCTCCGTTCCAGGCACCTTCCCCGTAATTTGTTTAAATTATAAAAATATTGTCAATTAAAAGACTGTTGACTTTGGTGCCCCACAAACCATAGACTCTGCCAGCAAAAAATTCCAAGTTCAAAGAAGATTTTCTGGTGGAGGGCCTAATGTAAATTCTGAATTTTATACGACTTGGTTTTCAATGTGGGGAGATCGTTCTGTGCCCAGACAGGATATTAAGAATGTTGTTGATTCGATAGAGGCTATGTGGCAGTTGAATGCTTCTTTCAGGTGAGAATATAATTTTCTTGGCTGTTGGGACTCTAATGGCCAGGTTTTCATTTTAAGACACTAGAGTCTGAACTTTTTTTTATTTCTGGACTCTAATGGTACCCTAAGACGTTTTTGACACTAGAGTCTGAAATAATTTGGGCTGGGACTCTAATGGCCCTTGCGGCGTTTAAGGACACTTGAGTCTTAAATTATTTCTGTTTAGTTTCTACATGATCCATGGTGGAACGAATTTTGGATTCTGGAATGGGAGAGAACCCGATGGACCTGTATGTCTAGAAAAATAATTTAAAAATACTCCTCAAAAAGGTGATAACTTCATACGACTATGCTGCCCCGATAAGCGAGGAGGGGCAAATTACACCATTATATAGAGCAATCAGAAATTGGATTGGTTCAAAACAAGACTGGCCAAATACTCCTTTGCCTCTACCTCCAAACAGAACGTGGGTATTTTCTGAGAGTAGGATAGAGGGTTAGAGAAAATGAGGTTAGAGAAAAACGAGATAGTGGGCAGAATTGAGAGACGGTTAGAGAAAAACTGGGTCAGAGAGAAATGAGATAGTGGGTGGATATGAGAGACGATTATAGAAAAGATAGATAGTAGGCAAAAATAAGAGACGGTTAAGAATAGTGAGATAATAGGCAGAATTGGGAGATATTTATAGAAAAATGAGATAGTGGGTGAATACGAGAGGCGGTAAGAGAAGGGATAGTGGGTAAATATGAGAGGCGGTAAGAGAAAAGTGAGATATTGGATGGATATGAGATAAGTTAGAGAAAGGATGAGATAGTGAGCAATATTAGGAGACGGTCAGAGAAAAGATGAAATAGCGGGTAGAATTGAGAGACGGTTAGAGAAAAGAGAAATAGTGGGTAGAATTGAGAGAATTTCTAAATAAATACTGTATTTAACATTTTTTGTTCAGAGGAATTGCAATAAACGGCATAACAGCCCTACGTCTCCCAAACTTCATTAAACTCTTAAACTCCACCCACACAGAACAACAATGTATACATTCAAATGGAGCTCGCCCTCTAAACTTTGAAGTTTTCGATAGAGACCATGCTTTTGTTTGGTACAGTACAGTCCTTCAAATAGGAGGGTCTGTATTGACGATACCTGTAGTGAAGGATCACGCTTATATTTTTGTGGACGGGAAATTTAAGGTTAGGAGGGGGGGGGGGGGGGGGTAACTAAGATTCTTTAACGTCCCCCCCCCCTCTCTCTAGGGAAACATAACCGTCTGTGACAGAACTGGCTGCTCTCAAAGAGTAACGATAAATGCTCTTGCTGGTCAGCGCTTAGATATACTTGTAGAGAATGCTGGACGATTAACCTATCCATTGTCTAAAGTTGATCCGAAGGTTATCGGAATATGTTAAATAATAGAAAATTTTCTTTTTGAAGGGTATTCTTTCCCCTGTAATTTTGGGTGGTATATCAGTTAGTAATTATTGGACACAATGGCGTTTCAATAGATGCCTTATATACGGCTGGTTCTTTGCTTTTTGAGGAAGCATATTTGGAGCAACAACTTTTGAAAGGATCATCAAGGTGGGGTTTAAATAGAGGACAGTTGAGTCTCGAAAAATA
The DNA here is from genome assembly GCA_036172945.1 of Meloidogyne incognita. NCBI lineage: Eukaryota > Metazoa > Nematoda > Chromadorea > Rhabditida > Meloidogynidae > Meloidogyne > Meloidogyne incognita. The sequence goes on along the minus strand of JARQAC010000006.1, from coordinate 4,461,124 downwards.
TTAAATAATTAAGCATTGAACCCCCACAACCCGCCTATGATGAACCTGCCATATATGCAGCCAAATTCACAACTCCCGATATAGACTGGAGATTGGCCCATACATTTTTTGATTCTCGAGGGTGGGGGCACGGCATTGCTATGGTGAATGGGTTTAACATTGGGCGGTATTGGCCGTTGTTGGGCCCACAGGTCAGAGCTCTTAAATCATTCTTTGACACTTTTCAAAACCTTAAAGATGACTCTTTTTGTGCCCGGTGCCGTAATGAAAAATGAAAATTTCGTTCTCCTTCTTGAATTAACTGGACGGCAAAAAAGCAAATCGTTACAATTTGATTTTCTCGCACAGCCACTTTATAATGGAGAGGGGGAAAGACAATTTCAGAACGATCAGCCATTGATAGAGAGGGAGGATGTATTTGAAGACGATGAAATTGTCAGAAATCCTGTTCCCTCAGGCTATTTGAGGTATTTTTGACATTCGAGTCATGATTTATAAGGGAACCCTTCGAACTGTAAGTCAGAATGTTGTATATTTTTTTGATATCAATCGATAAAGCATCATCAAGACTCAACTTGCAAAATTGACATTTGAGTCCCAACATTTATTTTAGTTTAAAAATGCCATTAGAGATCAAGGGGGTTCAAGTCCCATTTAAAACCCAGAGAGATTAAAGGGTCATTCGAGTCCCATTTAAAAACATGCTTTTTCAGAAAATATCAACAGGCGTTGGCTCATACTCGTCGTAATCGACATCAATCAGAGGAACATGAAAGTGACGAGGCTGGAGTTAGAGAAAAACGAATGGATTTTTTCTCACACTTTTAGGAAAATGAAGTTTTCTTGAAAAGCAATAATTTTATTTAAAAAAATTTCAATATAGATTTTTGAAATACAGTCGGACCTCATTACACCCTTGGAAAATTAGGTTCATAGAAGGTGTATATTGAATAGAGGGATATCGCTTATGCAGCCCCCCAAGCCAGATTATCAAAGGGCCATTCGAGTTGCCAACCAACGGTCAGCGGGCTGTGGCCATGAATTTGCGTTTTGGTATAATTTTTGGCCCAAATTGGTCATATTTTTAGAAAGCGCATCCTGATTCGAGAATCACCCAATTTAGTGTGTATTACAAACGAGATCCGACTGTATAGTTAATTTTATTATGGCAAATAAGGCAGAATAAACGCACGAAATTATATGAGAAGTCCATAAATCTTTCTAAAATAATTAGTTTAATCGTCACAAGTTTCCTTGTCTCTATGTCCAGGCAAATTTAAATTGACAAAATTCTTAATTGAAAAAATTTTTTTCAAAGGAAAAAAATTTTTTTTACCATTTCATATATTCCATTAACCTTTTCTTTTGGTATATCAATTTCTGTTATTCGACGACATTTCTTTTAAAAAAATAGAAAGTTTTTTGTTTTTTATTCAATAAAATCGGTTCTGACCTAGCTCGCCCTTTCCCTTCCCACGAGACTCAGTCCCCTCTCCTAGGTCATTTTTAAGGGTCGGTTCCGATCGAGATCGACTGCAGGTTCGTTTATCAGTGTCTTATACCCAAGAGACATTACATAGATGGGATTTCCTCTTAGTATAGTGCCTCCAAAAAGACCCCAACCTTATTGGTCTATAAAGGATCTTGAAGTTGAGAGGGGTAAATTTGACTATTAATTTAGTTACCATATCATCTGAGACATCACATTTGTGCGTTATGCGCAGGTATGGACGAATTGAACCAACCTTGAAAAGAAAATAATTTGATAGGTGAACAACTCCCTTCCTGCTTTAAGCAGTACCTATTCCTAAAAATCGAACAGCCCCAGGTTCCGAGCCTTAAGGCTACCTAACATTCCCTTTCCCAGCTATCACGCCCCCAAAAAGTACACATAGAAACCACATCCCACCTCATTCTCGGAACCCCTAACTTCAAAAGTTCCATCTGGCCCAGTAGTTGTTGTAGATAAAGAATCATCTGGATCAAAAGTATCGTGTTCACGTAATTCAATATGCAATCCTTTAACACTTCGACGTCGGCAAATTGCCTGACCTCGAACTGTTATATTTTGCTGGTCGGCAGAACAAAAAGTGGAGAAAATTGTGAAGAGAAAAATTATAAGGGAAAAGATAATAAAAGTAGAGTGAAGGGAACAACGCATTTTTAGGTTAAGAAAAATTCTGATTTTTCAGTAAAAAGAGAAGCAAATACTATAAAATAAAAAATACAGGAATTGCTAACAGGAAATATAAAAATTAGAAATTTAAATAAAAACAGAATTTTATAAAGAATATTTGTAAAATCCTTTGATTCATGTAAATTCAAAATTCTGATTTTTTAAATTCGAAATTCTGAAAATTAGGAATTTTTAAGCCAGAACGCTGATTTTTCTTAGATATTCTGATTTTTAAAAAAGAATTCTGGTGTCTAAAAACAGAATTTTGAATTTTTTAATTCAAAATTCTGATTTAAAATCAGAATAATTTAAATTTGTTCTAATTTAAATCAGAATTTCTTGTATTCTCGCAAAAATACATTTTATTTACAATCAGAATAAAACACCAAAAATCAGAATTATCAACTTAGTAAGTTTTAAAACTTGAAACATTTAACAACTAAAAATCGAATTTATTTTAAAAAATCAATTTAAAGGAGAAAAGTCAAGAATAAAAAAAATTTTTTTAGTGTCTTTTGGCAGGGAGGATTAAATAAGGATTTACCTTTATTTTTATTTACGTGACAAGTGTTCTTCGTTTACTTTTTCGCTGTTAAAAAAAAATTTTTTTCAAGGCTTAAAGACCCTCCCTCCCTATTTTTTTGAATAAAGTTTTATACATTTTTAGGGGGAACATTTGTTTTTATTTTTTTCTCTCATAAAATATTTGGGTATATTTTAAATCCCCCATATCCTTTTCTAATCATAAAATTAAAATTAGAAAATAAAAAATTTTGAAGCTTGATGACGTTATCTAACGATAAAGATAGAATAAAAATTATGAGACGATCATAAGTCAAGAAAATGTACTTAAATAACTTTTCTCAATTCTTTTTAAAAATAGAATAGAAAAAAAAAGTTATTTTAAAAAAAAGAAATTTAAGAAATATTATTTACATACAATTATTTTTATTTCGTTAAAAAAAAATACATCCAAATTTTTATAGAATAATATCCAAAATTTAAAAATACACACCAGAGATCGCGCCGACCCGATTCACGAAAATCGGGAATTTTGGGATTCTGTCGGCACGATCTCTGATACATATGATAATTATTATAAGATATATTTTACTTTTTAAAATAGGCCATTCCCCTCTATATTTTAAATTTAAAAAATATACTAAAATATGTATAGTCTGAAAAAAATGTTTTGTTCGCTGTGTCCAAAAATAATTTTCTATTTTAAAATTTTCTTTTTAAATTTATTTATATGCCTCAACAAGCATCCCAACACCATGACCTCCAGCTGCACATGCAGCAATTACTGCATAACGACCACCTTTTTTTAGAATTTTTTTTTCATTTTTATTTAATAACCCCCCCTCCTCCCCCCTTACCTTCATCCTTTAAACGATTAGCAGCATGAGCCAAAAGTCTAACTCCGGTAGCGCCAAATGGGTGCCCTAGCGAAAGCGAACCACCCCACAAATTGAGCTTTTCCATAGGGAGAGTTCCGAATTTTGCATTTCTTTTCATGTAATTCTGAAAATTTTCTAATTAAAAAATATTACAAGATTAAAATGAGGTCAGGCCTAAAAGATAACTCTGGGAAAATCTAAAAAAAATTTTGTCCCTTATAATAAGGTGTATGTTAAATAGAGAGGTATCACTTAAATTAGATAGCTCGCACCTAATGGCCTATCAGGATTTAAAGAACCCATCTTAAATCTAGGTTTAACTATCTGGTTAACTTATAGTGAGGTCCGTAACAAACATGCACGAAACCCCAAAATTCTTTCGGACGAAACGAAACAAGAAAAAATCTAATGAAACTAACAAATTAAATTCAAAAAAAAATTTTTTTCAAAACCTGACAAAACCAGTCAGAATCCAAAGCTTTCAAATTTGCCAACAACTGTCCAGCAAATGCTTCATGAATTTCAAATACATCAACATCTTGTAGTTTAAGACCGGCCTTTTTTAATTTAAAAAATTGTCAAAATTCTTTTAAAAAATTTCAAAAAAAAACCTTATCCAACAATTTTGGGATAACATAAGCTGGACTAAGCAAAAGTTGATCTTTTGGGTCTTGAGCCACAAACATTGTTTCACGAATAAAAGCTTTGGGTTTATAACCTTTTTGAAGTGCATAAGATTCTGAACTTATTAAAGCTGCGGATGCCTTTAAAAATTAAAAAAAATTTTTTAATTTTTTGCGGACAAAAATTGCGGACAACCTCACATATTTATATACACAAAATTATTTCGATAACACCATCCCATTTCTGAAACAACCAACGGAAAAATTTTTTATTTTGCGGACAGAATTTTCAAAAACTGGACATGAGGGGAATCATCTGTTAATTTAGAATATTTTCCCTGGCATTTATGATTTTTAAACTTTTTGACATCCAGATTTGAAAATCCCAAACTAATTTAAAAATAAGTTGTGGAACCCTACAACGGAATGAACTCCCAACATAATGCCTTTTATTTCTCCCTTTTATTAAAAAATAAAATTTAAAAGAAATACCAACCCCATCAGTCAAATAAGAAGAATTTCCAGCAGTTACCTTTAAAAATAAAAAAATTCAAAAAAATTTTCAAAAAAAAAATCTCAAAAATCCTTACAGTTCCATGAGGTTTAATAAAAGCAGCTTTAAGTTTAGCCATTTGTTCTTTTGTAGAAACTCTAATTCCATTATCAGTCAAAACTGTTTGACCCTTTTTAGGTCCATAAGGTACAAACATTGGAACAACATCTGTTAATTTGTTTTCTTTTGTTGCTTTTTCGGCAAAAGTATGGCTACGAATGGCAAAATCGTCTTGCTCTCTTAAAAATTAAGGAAAAATTTTTTATAATTGAATTGCGGACAAAAACTTGCGGACATAAATTTTGCGGATAAAAAAATTTGCAGACTAAATTTGCGGACAAAAATTTTATCCGCAAAATTTTTGTGGAAAAAATATTGCGGACAAAAATATTACGGACAAACAGTGGCGGATAAAAAATTTTTGGAAAAATTGAGGACTAAATTTTTAGGACAAAAAATTCCCTGGGATTTCCCTTGGGATTAAGACCCCGAAAAATTTATTTAAAAAACTCCTTAAAAATACTTTCGCGAAACACAAAAAGCAGCAGCCAAACGATCACCAGAATTGCCCATAACTTCGCCTGTTGTAAATTCAGAAACTGCGGGTAATTCTGGGGTAAACCAATTTGCCAGCATTTTAAATCCATATTTAAGTTTTGCATCGAGTTTCTTTGCTTTTTGAAAATCAATCATTGAAAGGCGAGCCTTGAAATTTTTTAGAAAATTTTTCTGAAAATTAAAAAATATTTCCAAAAAATTTTTTGGAAAGCTTCAAAAAAATTCTCAAAATTTTTTGAAATTATTTCAAAATTTTTAAAAATTTTCAAAAATTTTCGAAAATTTTTTTTGGAAAATTTCAAGAAATTTTTTGAAAATCTTTTTAAAAAAATCCACAAACCTTTCGATTATATCTAACAGGAAAATCAGAAAGTAACTCAACTCCTCCAGCAATTCCTGCCTTTAAATATCCATTAGTAATCATTGAGGCAATATTTTGAGTTGAAATAGCAGAGGAAATACAGGCTAGAGTAACTGTGTTGCAAGGAATCTAAAATTAGAATTAAAATTGGATAGAGGATTTGATATATTTTGTCATAAATTTATGTCATCAAAAATTTTTTTCGGGCTTTAAATATCAAAATAGACATCAGGTATGTCACGCATTGAGAAAAAGGTTAGGCCGTTTTTCGAGAAAGTTTTTTCAAAATTTTCTTCGGAGTAGGTTTCAGGTATTTAAAAAAACCAACAGAATCAGGAAACCCAGCAGTAATTGCTGCTTCCCGTGCTATATTGCTAGTTCTACATTCTTGTACAACTTGTCCACAAATTATATGTCCAATGTCTTCAAAGGGTACATTTGTGCGGTCAACCAAAGCTAAAAAATTGGGAATATTAGAAAATGTTTCTATCAAGGATAAGACGTGTTACCCGATCAATACCCGAGAGCCTAAACACAGTATTTTTGATCCGAAATCTAAAACTAGATACGAAGAAAAATTTTAAAATCTTATCCAAATCCAGACATTGTTTTTCCTCAACCCGTCCCATCCCCTGGTTTTTATTTCTGCACGTACGAAATAAAATATTAGGAGGAAAATAATAAAACAATTCCAAAAATTTTCGCCTGTGTTAAAAAAGGACCTTTGCTTTTTGACATTTAATGGTTAATGGCCGAGATGTTAAGTAATGCAAAAACTAAACATCTCGGTGAGTTTTTGAAGTTATGCCTTTTCGGTACATTTGCTTATTTTCACAAATCTTTTATTAGACCTCTCAAAAACTCTCAAGCACCCCTGAAAAATTTTTTATGGATACGTCTTAACAAACAGAAAATACCAGTCCGTCTTAACACTAAAGGACCCGAAAAATAATAAAATTATACAAAAAAACCTCTCAAAGCATGTCGTTGCAAATCCACAGCCAAAAGTTCCCGAAAAACTGTATTTGATACAACAAAAGGGGTTCTAACAGCATCAATTAAAACAACATTTGGACGTGTTTGTGATTGTTGTTGTGTTACTACTGAAGCATTTGAAACCAAAACAGTTTTTAAAAAATTATTTTTAAATAAATTTGAAGACTTAGAAGGTATCATTTTTCTATAGAAAAATTTTTAAAATTAGTAAAAAAAAATTTTTTTAATCCAAAAAATTAGAGTTGGAGGCCGGATCCGGCCCGAAAGATCGAGTCGGGCATTGAATTTTGGCCCGAAAAAGACTCGGTCGGGCCAGCCCGATCAGATAAATCCCGAAAAAAAGACTCGAACGTTGGCCCGACTCGAAAACTCCAACCCAAAAAATAATAATAAAAATATAAAACCATATTTTAATGGCTCAAATAATTAATAAAAAAAAAGTTTAAAGAATTTTTTTCATTTTTTTAATTACACAAAAATATATTGAACTAAAACATAGTTTGACAGGTAAACAAAATTAACGTCTTTAACATAATAAAGGTAGGAAGCAAAAAAGGAGGAGGGAAGGAAATTTTTTTAATTTTATTACTGATGTGAGACCCTAAAAAAATTTTCTAATAGACGTGGAGAAATAAAAAATTTTCTAAAAATTTTTTTTGGAAAATTTTAAAATTTTTTATGAAATTTTCGATTTTTTAGAAAATTCAAAAAAAATTTTGTATTTCAAATTTGAAGGGATAAGAAAATTTTCAGAAAAAATTTTCAAATGTTTTTTAAAAATCAAAAAAAAAATTTCAATAAAATTTCCCTCGCCCTTTCTCCTATTATTCATCTCCACCCCTGTTCACTACAGCCAAAATAAACCAAAAAAATAAACCTAGAAATTATCTCTTCTCCTCAAAATATATTTTATTTTTCCTTCTATTCTTCAATTTATTCCTCCTTCCCTTCAGCAGCTTCCTTAGCACGCAATTCAGCATTAATTCTCTTTCGATCACGCCAACTTTTTACCCTAGCCCAAGCTTCATATTCTGTAGCATCCGTAGCATAAATCATGTACAACGCGAAGAGAAAGAAGGAAAGTCCTCCTAACAACCACAAATTGAATTTGCGTTGAAGTTCGTCATAGACAGGCTATTTAAAGAAGAAAAAATTTTTTGGCTCTAGTGTAGAACATGAGTGCCATAGGATAGTATGGGCCAAACGTGATGTCCCCAAACCGTCAAAAAATGTTAAGGAACCCCTGGCGACTTCAAAAGTCCTCGAAATACCAAACCGTAGAAATAACATTATAATACCAAATAAAATTCCCTTTGGTTGCGGACTTTAATTCCAACTAATCCTTATTGTTAGTTGCAAAACTGATTCCCCATTTGTTGGAACAACATCATTTCATTGATGGGACAAAAGTTTGGTATTTCGAGGACGTTTGGGTCCTAGGAATCAGAAACACATTTATGAGACGCATACGCTTCTACGGGACGCATGTTCTAAACTAGAGTCAACCAAACATTTTTATAATTTAAAGGTTTTTAACAAATTAAAAAATGTTCCCCTTTTCGAGTGTCAAAAAAATTTTAAAAAAAAATAAATTATATTTTATAAACCTTATACGGCTTGCACGGAACAGGAAAATAGTCAAAAGTAATTTGAGGTCCAGGATTTGGCTCTATCGGAACACCATGGAAGTATTCGTGATGTTCTTCATCATCATGATGTCCATCGCCTGAAAGAAAATTCATAAAAATAAGGTCGACTTTTAAATAGACAGAAAATTTCTGGAAATTATGACAAAAAATGGTGCCTAAATTTGAGCTACCAAAGTCAGGTTAGTAGAAAGAGAATCTGGAAATTGCCCTCAACTCACTCAAAAAAATAACACACCAGGGGGCTGTTAAAGGTCTATTTTACTTGTTATTACATAGCATGAAAAGGTAAGTCGTAATAACGGGACGAGTAGGAAAAATCAAAGAACTAGCCCAAACTTCAAAACTTGGAAGCTCAACATTTTGGAAACTCGGAGGAAGAAAAACGGAATTGTAAGGGAAACTAAAAAGAAACTTCGTCTAATTCACCTAACTCAAAATAAAATACTTCAAGTCCAAACCTTTAGCAACAGCAGACGCAAAAGTAGCCTTGCCAACATGGTCAACACTTACAATTGCACCAAAATCAAGAAGAGGCTTCAGTACAATGAAATCAAGAAGAGGCTTAAGCACAATGGTGCGCTCTGGAATAAAAAACAAGGAATTAATTTTAAATAAAAAACAAACTTGAAGCAAGAAGGAAACAAGTCCTTGCAGGAATCATTGAAAAAAATTTTTTTACTAAAAATTTCTAAAAAAAGGAAAATTTAAATTTTTAAGATTAAAAACAAAAATAAGATATAAAAATAATTAAAAAAATATATAAAAGAGCATAAATAAATTTTTTTCATCATTTTTATGCAAAAAAAAATTTTTTTTAATGAGAAGCAGCAGAGAAAAAAATTCAAAAAAATACTTAAAATAAAAAAAAATTTTTCAAAAATTGGATGAGCTGTTTTGTCTCCTTTTTTAGCAAAAAAACCTCTCCTTTATTCAATTAATTTACTAGATAACAATTTTATTTTTTAAACCTCTCTCAATGCTGTCCAGGCAATCCAGGCATTTCATTTGCAGATTTTACATTTTTTATTGTTTGGTCAATACTTAAAATGAGACAAGCTGCTTCTGTAGCTGAGATTATAGCATTCTAAAAGATTATGTTTTTTAAGAAAAATTAATTGTAAAATTTAACTAGTTTTCCTATTTTTTAAGATCATAAATGGATAGAATTTTCCTACACGAACCCCGATTTGAAACCTACCCATAACCCAGTCAGGTCAACGACTCAAACTACACTGTTCCAGGGACACAAGAAAAAAATAATCTCAATAAAATCACTTTTCTTATAAAGCTGGGTCAAAGTCGAAGTTTGGGTCTTTCCTTTGTCCTAAAAATGCCCCTATTAGTTGCCCAAACCCCAATTTTAAAAAAACCTCTTTAACAAGAGCAGGTTCCCAAATACACCCTTCCATATTATCCGCAACACGCTCAGCTTGTATATCAATTCCACACCATTTTTGCCCTTTTGCATGAGCAGCACGTAATTCTCCAAGCATTGTAATTGCATCCAAACCAGCATTTTGGCATAATTGTTGAGGGATTGCCTTTTAAATAAAAAATTTAATAAATAAACAATCCTATATTATTGGACCTCACTTAGAAAAACCTACAAGATACCCCTTTAATTTGACCATTTTTTTTGTAAAATTCGATTATCCATTCGATAATGGAGCCGTTAAGCAATACACCCTAGTTAGGTATGATCTTATAGTACCCTTAGAGCCCTAACTTTACTTTATAAATTAAAAAAACCTCAAAAGCCTTAGCATAACCTTTCCAAAAAAATTGGTCTTTCATTTCACGCTTATTTCCCAATTCAAGAATATGACGCGAAAGTTCAATTTCAATCGCTCCACCACCAGCAACAATTGAATCATTACGCATTGCTCGACGTACAATCATAATTGCATCGTGAAGAGAACGTTCAGTTTCTGCAATAAATTGTTCTGAACCTCCACGAAGTACTAAAGTACAAGATTTTGCTTTGGAACCGCCAGTGAAAAAATTGTATCTTGAAAAAAAATTTTTAAGAATAGGAAGAAGGGGTGATGGACAAAACTCCGTCCAGACAAACCCCCAACACAACAAAAATCAGACAATCCAAAATTCTGTTTTGCCAAAATGAATTGGGGAAAGGTGGGCTGAATGGCCGTAGGTCCCAAAATCAGTAGAACTGTTACTAGCACATTGAACTGTCCCGATATGTGTCAATGGGAATTGTCGTACACATTTGCAGAAAAAGGAAATGTGAAAGAGTAAGGACGGAGTTTTGTCTGGGCCGACTATTGCCCTTACACAAAAAAAAACAAAAAAATAAACCGTTCACTTCCAACTTGTTGTTCATAAAATTCATCACAACATCCTAGAACTGAAGCATCCACTTGAGAAACTGTTGTTAACAATGATCCACCACAAGAAGCCAAAACGCGTTCAATATCTTCATCATGAACTCTGCCAGCGCAAAACATGTCTCTTTAAATATAAAAAATTGAAAACATTTTTTAAAGAAACAAACCTGTCAGCAAACCATTGAGTAGCAACATCACCAATTGGTAATTTTGATAAAACAATTTTTGCGCCACTCTCATGAATTTTTTCCAATTTATTATAAAGAATAGTCCATTCTGCATTGACCACCTGAAAAATAAAAAATTTTTTTTGAAATTTTCAAAAATTTCAAAAAAAAATTTTTGGTACATGTGGAGATTACTGGTCCCGAAAAAAAATGATGAAGAAATGCTTTTTTGATATTTTTGAGGTTTGCCAGCAGGTAATCGAGTGTGTTGAGTCCGAATCTGAGCTTAGAATTTGCTTATTTAGAACCCCGGACCCGAATTCGACCAAGTCGAATTCGTGGTAAAAATTCGAAATTTCAAATTTTTTGCTTAATCGGACTCGTCTCTTCGAGTTGAGTCGATTGGTATCAAAATTATTACGTTTCGACCATGATAAACAAAGGTATGATCAATTAAATAGACGTTGTATAGACTTCTGTGTAGAAAACCGGCATCATAACTTCGTTTAAAATGGTCGAAACAATAATTTTGATACCACATTTACCAAATTTTTTCCTGAAGTTTTCAAAAAAGTTTGAAATTTTTTCGAAATTAAAAAAAATTTTAGATTACAAAATTTTCAAAAAAATTAAAAAATTTTTCTCAAATTTCCACCACTCAAAGAAAACATTTTTCAAAAAAAACCTCATGATAATCAGCAACACTTCCAATGCGTAATTCAGCATTATCTTTTTCCGCTTTCAATTCCAATTCAATATTTAATACAGCAATTAAAGGCTTTTTATAGTGTTTAGGCTGCATTTCAAATCCTGCATAGCTAAAGGCTTTTTTGAAGGCTACTCCTTTTACAAGACGAGAATCCTTTAAAAATTTTTTAAAGTTAAAATTTTAGACGACTTTGACCCACACCCTTCTACCTACTTCCTCTATACTATAAAATAAGAATGATACCGTAATAACAAACGCCGAAACCCAATCCCCCAAAAAACAACATTCAAGCTTGATAGAGGAACCCGAACGCCCAATTTTTCTGAAACAATCTTCCATGTAATTAGGAAATACTTATGTAACAGGGGCGTGCGAAGTAATTTTAAAAATCAAAGACGAAACAATAATAAGAAAAGCGAGGGCGACCCAACCGCTCCAAAAGTCGAAAACTTTAAAGCCATGTAACTTTTCGAAATGGGGGGGGGGAGGGCCGAAAAAGAAAAAAACTGGCAATAGGAAATTGACCCTGCTCTACACAATAGTATATGTTTCATCGCTAAATTTTTGGTGGTAATTCGCGATGGTTCCTTGTAAGTAATAAAAAGATACCCGAATAGAGCCACCGCTAACTTTCTTAATTCCAATCATATTTAAAGGCAAATCAATATCCAAATAGCTAACAGCATCAACTACCATTGTAGAAAAATGGTGACGTTCTTGCTTTAACTGAAAGAAAAATTTTTTTGAATTTCAAAAAATTCAAAAACCAATTTGCTGCTCAATGTTGTCGCTGCACAGCGAACAAGCATTTCAATAGATTCAGTAGTTCCGACTATTTTAACAGCGAGTTCACGGAGTTTTTTGATGGCCTTTAAAATTTTAGAAAAAGTGAAGAATTTTTAAGGGTGTTTGTGGGTTATCGCAAAATTCATTTTAGCAAATGTTTATGTGCGGACTCATAATGGTCAGATATAAAAAAGACTCAAAATGGTTAGAAGATACCACTTACTCGAAAACATTGAATAGAGAAGGAAAAAGTATGGATGGTATGACCGTGAGTCATTTCAATCTGACCATTATACGCATCTTCGCATAAATATCTCCGCAAATACTGGCTTAGGAGAACCCACAAGTTCCAAAATTTAAAAAATAACCTCTTTTGAAGCATCCTCAAAAGCCTTAATAATCAATTGAGGGCTAACCCCTTCTTCAATAAAAGGCTTTGCAGCTTTCAAAAATTCTGCGGCCAAAATGACGACTTAAAAATTTTTTTTTGAAATTAAAAAAATTAAAACAAACCGCTCGTAGTTCCATCCCCAACTTCAGCATCTTGACTTTTTGCAATGTCAGACATAACAATCGCCGCTGGGAAAACAATATCGAGTTGTTTAAGTATCGTTGCTCCGTCATTTGAAATTGTTGTTTGACCTGGAAAAGGTTGATAATGAGAGAGCTATAGTCTAGGTCTGGAGGTGGATAAGAAGAAAAACTAAGTCCAGGCAAAACTCCGTCTTACGAAAACCACGTACACAGTTTTTTGTCTGGACCGGGTTTCGATCTAGTGACCTGGATTTCAAGCCTAGGAAAACCTAAAGTCCAGAAAAATCATAAAAAGTCCAAAAAGGCCTGGGTTCTGGCTATTAGCAAGCTCAATCCCTAATATGTACTGCATACATTGTATTGCCAACACTAACATAAAATAGGAACGACTAAATTTTGGCTTTTAGAAATAGGTTTGATTCTACAGCCCAAGCATGAAGTCGCTGAAAAATTCAGGTCCAGGAAAGCCACAGAAGCCCAAAAATTAAAACCATAGGTATTTGGACCATCCAAATTCCGATATCTAATCCTTATAGGAGAATAACAAGGAAAAAAATCCCCGTTTTGGTTCAAGCAACCCCACCCCCTCCAAAAAATCAACTAAAAAAAAGCAATCCAAACCTTTACTGTCTACCAACAATTTATCCAGTCCTCTAGGTCCAAGCGTAGTTCTAACACTGTCAGCAACAGCACAGCAAGCGCTAATATTGCTTAGAATTTGTCCACGTCCCTGTTTTGTTTGTGTACCTTCACGAAGAAGAATTATTGGAACTGACATTTTTTAATTCTAAAAATAAAGAAAATGGTCAGTTTTCTAGATTCACAGTCGAGGGTCCATATTTTAAATCTCAAATCCGAGACAAAATAGAATTTTTAGAATTTAGGACTTTTTTGACAAGAGGGACACGCCCGAAACGGCGCGGGCCAAAACGGCGCGACCGAAACGACGCAGGCCAAAACGGCGCAAGTCTAAAACGGCGCACGGCCAAGACGGCGATTACCCCTTAAATTTGAGGATTTTTATATATTTCCTTATAAGGTTTCTGAAAAAATCCAAAGGGAATGTTAGAAGCAATTAAAAAATGTATTAAATTGCAGAGCAACATTCGTTAAAGAAATAAAATTTGTTAAAAAAAAGACAATTTTATCAAACAAAAAATATTTTTATATTTTTACAAGCAAATTTTCAATATATGCAAAGACAAAATCGGTATAATTGAGCCAATCATTTCCTATCTCCTTCATCATACTTGACAGCTTAGCAAATTTTAAATAAGGAAACATTGGTTTACTTCCCGGAATAAATTCAATATAAGCATTTTTGGACTCCCCCCAAAAGGCGTGATTTTGTTGAAGAATAATATTAACAAGGTCGGCTTCAAAGCGTACACGAATAGAATAAGGATTAATCGGATTTTTGTTCTCTAATAGCAGCATTAACATTGTTGGATTGAAGATAATATTGTCAAATTTAATATCTCCAAAGGTACTTTATTAATATCCCGCCTTCATCCCTATTTGAGTCTCAGATTAATTTTCCCTTTTTATTGTCAATCATTTTTCTCCCTAAAATTTTATAAGCAAAGGGCAAATTATTAGGAAGAAAAAATAAACGGCAACAGCAAAAATCGGCCTAACGGCAAAAATCAACATTTATAAAGAAGAAAATCTGACCATTCCGAGGCAGGAAAAATAAAAGGAAAACTAATCTGAGACTCAAATAGGGGTAAGGGGCGGGATATTAATAAAGTACCGTCTACAAATATGCAATTCATCAAAAGTCTGTCCAACCAAAAGCGCCAGAGGCACATTTCTTTGATATTTTTTGGAATATAAGGCAGTTTTAAAAGAAGATCCTTGAAAAGATGAGGATTATTGTTCTTTAATAGCAACCTAGCCCTTGCCAAATCAGCCAATGAACGGACTGAAATCATAATTACAAGTTATAAATTAGTGGGGGTACAGCCCATAACGGCGCAAAGCCTTAACTTGCTGAAAAATGTCTGGCCCTTATCAATTTTAGTACCAATCACCTTCCTCGATGAGAAGACTCGTTTGATACTAAATTTGATAAGGTTAGGAAATCTTGAAGTAAGTTATAGCTTTGCGCCGTTATGGCGCGCGCCGTTTAGGGCGTGTCCCTGTAAGTGGTACTAAAAACCCAACTCACTTTGAATGTTTTGCTTCAACAAAATTAATTCTGCTTCAGCAAAATTAACACAGGTCAAACGAATAGCAAAGTTGATGATATACGGCTCCTTTGATTTAATAATTTCAGAGTAACAATACATCGGAGTTTTGTTGTTTAGAGCAACTTGCCACTGAAAAATAAAAGAAAAATTTATATTTGGTTAGATTAAAGTCAATTAGAGTTTACTGAAGATATAGCTTTAGAACCAGACCCACAAGAACAACATTTTCGAGTCTCTGGGGTTTTCTTGGACCGTAAGTTTCAGACAAAACCTTTCTTTGTTTAATAGAAACAATAGTCAAGGAAAGGACCCAACTCAGGATTCAAAAATCAGCCCAGGACCAGCCCCAACCTTTTAAAAACTCTCTCACCTTCGCCTCAAGTTCCTTACTCAACTCAAATCCACCAATATCAATATCCTCTTCATTTAATTTTAAATATTTGTTCTTGTCATTAACCGATTTATACACAATTGTCTCGAAAGAATAAAATTTCTTCTTTGCCAATATCCCAATATATTTATCAATTAATGAACAGAAATAGCTATTTGTTTGTTGAATAGAGGATATTTGGTCAAAGTCGAGATATTTAAATATGTCCAGATGGACTTCGATTGGTAGAAGAAGAATATTCATTTTTGTAGCTTTGGCGTTTTGTTTATTTTTAGAAAAGAGAACAATGAAGGGAAAACAAGGCTTTTATAGTAACAATAAAAAATAAAAAAAATATTAAGTTGCAGCGGCAACAAATACAAAACAAACAAATAATTAAAAAAACACAATTTTATCAAACAAAAAAATATTCCTATATTTTTACAATAATTAAAATCCTAGTACATTTTATTTAAGAAAATCTGGATAACTACCAATTCTTAAACAGACCATATCATAGGTCATGACACCAGCCTGGCTAGGCAACATTCTATTCACCAAATTAAAAAAATCGGCCAAACGAGCATAGGGCCACAAATCCAAATATTTTTTCCCTTCCTTCAATTTATCAAATTTTTTCAGAAAATTGAAATATTGTTGAAGAACAACACGAACAAGATCTTCTTCAAAAGCTACACTAAATCCAATAAAAAGAAGCGGATTTTTGTTCTCGAATAGCAGCATTAACATTGTTGGATTGAAGATAATATTGTCAAATTTAATGCCGTCTACAAATATGCAATTCAACAAAAGTCTATCCAACCAAAAACGCCAGAGGCGCATTTCTTTGATATTTTTTGGAATATAAGGCAGTTTTAAAAGAAAATATTTGAAGAGATGCGGATTATTGTTCTTGAATAGCAATCTATCCCTTGGAAGATCATTATCTGAACGGAATGAAATAATAAGGGTACGGCCCACTTAGTCGCGCGGCCACTTAGTCGCAGAGCCTTAACTTGCTTTAAGATTTCCGAATCTTTCCAAATTTGGTATTAAACGATTCCTCTCATCGAGCTAAAGAGATTGGTACCAAAATTGATAAGGGCCAGAAATTTTTTAGCAAGTTATGGCTCTGCGACTAAGTGGCCGCGCGACTAAGTGGGCGTGTCCCAAATAATAATTAGTAGAGGATGGAAAGGGAGGGTCGTCAAAATCCTTGCTAGAAAGGGCACATTCTCTATCGAATGAGTCCGGTCTCGACCGTTTTTAGGTTGGACACCTCGCAAACTCTCCTTGTCAATCAGGGGCGGGCGCAAGAGACAAAAAATCAACGCAAAACGCAAAAAATTTGTCGTATGAGAATCGAGAAATCTCAAAAAATGATCGTGACAAAAAGTGATCGTAATAATTAAAGAGGCAAAAAACTTCACCAAAAAATTCTCTCACCTTAAAAGAGATACTCAGGGGCCGTATTGTAGAATAAAGCTAGGAACCTGAGCTGGGCAAAATCCAAAAAAAGCCCGGTCCTGGTAGGAACCACTGATGCGCCCTCTTGTATTTTAAAAAGCGAAAGGCAGAACGAGGAAGGGTCAAATAAATCGAAATTCTGTGTAAGACGGAAGATATCCCATCCCTGATAGGAAACTCAGTGGGAAACTCACCCACCAGGATGGGCCATAAACTGTATAAAATTAAAAATTAACCTCCTTCTTCGCCTTCCTTTTCAGTCAAACAAATAGCAAAATTAATGATATAAGGCTCCTCTGATTTAATACTTTCCGAATAACAATACATTGGAGTTTTGTTATCTATAGCAAGTTGCCACTGAAAAATTAAAGAAAAATTAACTTTTGGTTAAATTCAAGTCAACTAGAGTTTACTGAAGATATAGCTTGAGAACCAGACCCACAAGAACAACATTTTCGAGTCTCTGGGGTTTTCTTGGACCGTAAGTTTCTGACCAAAACTTTGTTGAATAGAGACCATAGTTAAGGAAAGGACCCAACTCAGGATTCAAAACCCAGTCAAGGACAGACCCAACCTTTTAAAACTCCCTCACCTTCTTCTCAAGTTCCTTACTCAACTCAAAACCATCAGCACCAATATCCTCTTCATTTAATTTTAAATATTTGTTCTTGTCATTAACCGATTTATACACAATTGTCTCGAAAGAATAAAATTTCTTCTTTGCCAATATCCCAATATATTTATCAATTAATGAACAGAAATAGCTATTTGTTTGTTGAATAGAGGATATTTGGTCAAAGTTGAGATATTTAAATATGTCCAGATGGACTTCGATTGGTAGAAGAAGAAGAATATTCATTTGCTTGTTTTGGCGTTTTGTTTTTGGTGTTTGTTTAGAAAGAGAATTTAAGAAAATTAAAATAAAGGGAAAATAAGCCTTTTATAGTACCCAATTTGCAAATCACAACATTTTTATTTTGTTGGTTGGCATTTTGTACAGCGTGACAAAAAAGTGACCGGGTACTTTATTTATTGTGTAACTTTATTCAAATAAATAATAAAAAGATAAAATAAAGCTTAAATGATAGAGAACTAAATCAAGATTTTTGGAAGTACACATAGAATGCCCCTTTGGAAGGTAATTGAAAAATAAAATTCCCTGGCATTCTATTAGAAGAAACACGGTATTTATTGTTTGTCGATTGTCTCCGTAATTGTGATTGTCCAACAAACTAATATTTTTTAAATTTATTTTTTCTTACTATAAAAGGCTTATTTTTTCTTTCAGTTCTCTTTCTCTACGGTAAAATTTAACTTTGTATACCCCATCAATTTTCCTTTCTCAAAGTTATGGTTGGGGCCCGACTCCTTAAAGGCACGTTTATTGGGTGTGCTGTAGTATGAACAACAAATTATTAGTGCTTTCTTTCAGTCATACTGCAACGCTCCCGTGCCCTCAAGAAGCCAGGGCCAACCTTAGCTCAAAGTATTGAAAAATGGTCAGATCTTGTTTTCTTCCTCAGCTTTTTTTGGGGAAGGAGATTTAAAAGTTAAAAAGTATTCACTGTTTTCCTATCAGTCAATGAAGGATTACAAGTGTAATACTTTGTTTTTACTTTGAGAGTAAGGAAAAATGATGGGGTACACGAAGTTAAATTTTACCCTTTCTAATAAACAAAACGCAAAAAAAAACAAAAATGAATATTCTTCTTCTACCCGTCGAAGTCCATCTGGACATATTTAAATATCTCAACTTTGACCAAGTATTCTCTATTCAACAAACAAATAGCTATTTCCGCTCATTAATTGATAAATATAAACTTACTTTGGCAAAGAAGAAATTTTATTCTCTTGAGACAATTGTGTATAAATCGGCTAACGACAAGAACAAATATTTAAAATTGAAGGAAGAGGAAATTGGTTTGGATGATATGCTTTGTTGGAGTGACGACCTTAAGGAGAAGGTTGGAGATTGTTAAAAGTTTGGGTCTGGTCCTGGGCTGATTTTTGAATCCTGACATGGGTTGGTCCTCGTCTAGAGTACTTTTAGGTTTCTCGATTCATAACTTTAAATTTTTTGGATGAATAAACAATAATGATTCTGCTGCTTTTATTTTTCAGTGGCAAGTGGCTGTTGATAACAAAACTCCAATGTACTTGTTTTCTGAAAGTCTTAAAACAAAGGAGCCGTATATCATCAACTTTGCTATTCGTTTGACTAAAGAGAAGCCTAAAGGAGAAGGTTAATTTCTAATCTATACAAGTCTTAGTGCCAAGATTATGGCCTCTGGGTTATCTTCTGTCTCGTTACAGCCTCTGCGTATTTCGTTTAGTGAGAAAAAAGAGGCGGGGCTTATGGGGGGGGGGGGGGGGAACTACACAAAACCCGAAAAGTATGTTTACTCATCCAATCTATGGCAATAAGTACCCCGCATAAAGGTGCGGCGGACGTGTAATCTTGGCAGGAGTCAACAAGTCTGATTTCTGTGAATTCGTATAATTAAGCATATATTTTCAGGTGACAAGTCCAAACGTCTTCTCTTAAAGTTGCCTTATGTTCCAAATCTCAGAGGAATGCTTCTTTGGCGTTTTTGGTTGGAAAAACTTTTAATACATTGTGCTTACGAAGAAAAAATTGTTTTTGAGAATATCATCTTCAATCCAATAATGATTCTGCTGCTATTCAAGACTATGATAAACCCGCTTATTTCATTAAAAATGAGTTATTGTGAGAGTGGTACATGCGCTGATGGTGGCCAGTTTAGTTTTCGAATGTTTCCAAACTTTTCGGAGGATATGGAAAAGGAGAATGCTATGCAAAATTTGCCGTGGCTTCACTATGCGAAATTTGCCCAGTTATCATGTTGGATCTTCTTGCAAGATGAGGATGGTTCTGGTTTGGTTAAAGAACTTAATTTTTGCTTTATTTCAACTTTTGGATATCGTAATCGTGTACCGATGGAATAGGCATTTTAATTGTTTGTAAAAGTATAGGAATATTTTTTGTGTTTGATAAAATTGTTGCTTTTAGATGATTATTGTTTTTTACATTTGTTGCTGTTTCAATTTAATATTTTAATTTGTTTAAGAATCTATTTTTACTGTCACTCCCAATCTAGCAATACTTGCTCTAGTTGCTCCTTTCATTCCCCAATGTCTAAATTTTGAGGGGAACGGGTTATCCTTAGGGTGCAGTCATGGAGCCATTTCCAGGTATACACTCTCAAGTAGGCGCGCGGCAAGTTGGCGCAAAGCCATAACTAGCTGGAAAATTTCTGGGCCTTGACAATATTTTGTTGTTTTTTTTCTTTTAGTTTTTAAGAAAGCATTTTTTCTAGTCTTCCAATTAACAGAAAGAAAAAATGAAAAATCTGCCAAACGAAGTAAAAATTGATATTTTCAAATGTCTCGATTTCTGTCAATTAAACAAAGCTCGTCTACTCAACAAACAGTTTTGTGCTTTGATTGATCAATTTGCTGGAAAGTTGGCATGCAAGAGAGAAGTTTATCGTCCTCCATTAGTATTTTTACTAAAAAAATTTTTTTCTTTAATTTTATTTTTAGACTAGACGCTGTGGACGTTTCTTTGTTAGCTTTGGTAGAGGAGTATTTAAGTTTTAATTTTATTACTCCATATAAACCTGTGTTAGGCCATATTTTCAATTTTGTTTATTTTCAGAAAATAAGTAATAAAGGGGGCTGGGATAAGAAAAAGGGGACGAGAATTGATCCTGAAGACCTACAACAAATTGAAAGGGAATATCGAGGGGTATGGAGGAATTAAAGGGAATAGAGTTTTCTACTATAAATTTGAATGATTTTAATTTAATTTTTATCAATTTTAGGCCGTTTGTCATCAAACTTTCTTACTTGTGATGTTGGTGACAATCGGTATGTTTTTATATTAAGAAATATTTTTACACCATCCATCATTATTGATATAAGGGTTGCCAAAATGGACCGAAAGATTGAATCAGAGTTAGGATATTTGGCCAGAAAAGACTCGTAAGACCCGACTCGAAACAAGGCCCGAAAAAACAGCAACTCTAATTTATTATTTTAGAATCTGCATGAATTGTGGACAGCCACGCCTTCAGTCAGGCTCCAATTTTGAATTTGATGGTGGCGGCGCTTATATGTAAATGCTGACTGAGAACATTTTAGTTTTGAGGACGATGATAATTATATAATTATATAATTTAAAGGTTGTTTTGATCTCAAAATTTTTTGGTTGTTAAATATTTTTTCTAAACTTTTGGTTTTTTCGTTTAGTTGTTTAACTCGAAAATTTTATTTTTTAATTTTATTCGTTTTTCCGGAGTGTGTAGTAATGCCAAAACGCCGAAATACCAAATTCCGATATCTTTTTGGGTATGTTGCTTCCCATCTCCCTTAGTTTGAGTATCAGTTAGTCTTTCCTTCTTCATTGGCTATATTTGGGTAAGCAAAACATCATTTTTTACGACTGCTCTTTACATTTCGCTTGCGTTGCTTGTGGAAAATAAAAGATAGACATGAAGAAGGAAAGTGCAGCTGAGACTCAAACAGGGAGGGAATTTCCAAAAATTAGGCAGACCCCAATTTATAAAGTCATCTCTTTTGTTTTTGGTATTTCAGCGGTTTTTGGCGTTTTGGCATTACAGCACCACATTTTTTTCATAAAAATAAAAGGATGCTTAAAAAGAGGTTTACTTTAGTTGATGGAGTTGACAAAATTTCGTCTCGTCTTCGTCAAGGTTTTTTTTTTAACTTGATTTTTCAAAAAATTTAAAATTTTAGGCAGGCATATTTGTGATTGTCAAGCACGTATACACAATTTAATAAGGAATTGTTTAAATTGTGGAAGGGTAGTGTGTGAACAAGAAGGTAGTGGCCCTTGTTTTTATTGTGGGACGATTGTTTGTACTAGAGAGGAAAGACAGGTTTTTTAAATCTTTATTAATTTTTTTATTTTTTGGGTGATTCCTAGTTTCATCCCCCCCCCCCCCTCTCTAATTTTATTTTTTGTCATTTCCTTAGGCTTACCTTTGGGTTCGAGCCTTTTCATGGTCTTCTCCATAAAAGTAAATAAATAGAGCTATTGCACAGAGACCACAATTAAATGAAATGGTAGGGGCGTCGGCGAGGCGCGGCGCCTTTTTAGCTTACTGTCCTACTGTCTACAAGCTAAAGCAAAGAATCATTCCTTTTCAATCCTTTTTTTTTAATTCTAAAAAAATTTTTCTAATCGTTTTAATTCTAAATTTATGAGGGAAAGTAGAGTTACATTGAGTAGGAAAGTCTGACCATTATGAGCCCTATGAGGAAGAAAAAAGGGAGGGGGCGAAACTAGGAATCAGTTTTATATTTTCACTTATTTTAAGGGGTATTTTAATTAGAAAAAATTTTTTTCTGACGTTAAAGTAAATTAATCGAGTTCAAGCAGGACATGTCGATGTACAAATTTTTCGGAAATTTTTTATTTTTTTAGATTCTCAAAAAACGGGATAAAAAGGCATTGGAATTACTCAGAAAATTAACTTCAAACCCACAATTACAAAATTTTGATATTTTGGATTCTGGAGGGAATTTAGAAGATATTCAATCAATTCAACAAAAATTGTCTTTGTCCTCTCTTGCAGAAAGTATCCAAAATGCACAAAAATACAAACAAAAATTATTATTAGCGGATAAGGATCAGTTTGTGTTTTTTTTAATTTTTTAAGAAAATTTTTGAAAAAAAATTTTTGATTTTTTTTTTGAAATTTTTTGCAAATTTTTTTTTTGAAAATTTTTCTGAAAAAATTTTTAAATTTTTTTGTGAAAAAAATTTTTCAAAATTTTTGTTGTGAATTTAAAAAAAATTTTTTTTTGGGAATTTTTTAAAATTATTTTTTGAAATTTTGAAAAATTTTCTGAATTTTCAAAAATTTTTCAAAAAAAATTTTTTTCCAGACAAGTCACAAAAGTCAACGATTTACAATCCGATTATTTCTCATTGGAATTAAACCCTTATTTAACAACTTCAGAACGTGAAGCAATTGTAAAAAGAAAAGAAGAATTGAGACAATTAGCTTTGCAAGCAAAAAGAAATATTTTGGTTGATTTGGATGTTGCAACGGGAAAACTGGCTGAACAGAAAAAGGTTTAAATTAAAAATCAGAATTTTACTATATGAACATTTCAATTCAGAATTTTTAAAAATACACTACCACAATTTATTCTGTTTTGTTTTTATAAATCAGAATTTTTTGTGTTTTCTTTTTCAAATATAAATCAGAATTTTTACTAAACATCACAATTTTGTGTTTTCTTTTTCAGAATTTTATATGAACATTTAAAAATCAGAATTTTTCTATTTATTTAATATTTTAGTTAGAACAAATTGAATCTGTCAACGACCCAGTACTTCAATCAATTTTGGCTAATTCTGTTGCTAAAAATTTACATAGAGAGCAAAATATAAGCAATATAGAGGAAGAAAACAATGGAGGAGACGGGGATATGGCTTCAACATATAAGCCTAGAGTGAGGGGAAAATTTTTTTCTTGAAAATTTTCAGAAAATTCAGAAAAAAAATTTGGAAAAATTCAGAAAAAATTTTAATAAAAATTTAAAAGAATTTTTTGAAAATTTCTGAAAATTTTCAAAAAAAATTTTGTGATTTTTAAATTAAAAAAATTATTTTTTCTAGTACAACGCCGAAACAAGCCAAAGGAAAATTCAACTTGAAGAAGTATTTGCCTCCTTATCAACAAAATATCCCAAAAATTATTTTAATTTAATAAAAGGGGATGAAGATGGTGAAGAAGAAAGTGGTGGATTGTTTTATAATAAATTTGAAGATATTGCTTTTGACGTTAAATAAGAGGTGGGGGTTTTTAACTTGAAAAAATTCTGATTTTTGTTAAAAAATCAGAATTTCTAATGAACATTAACAATCGGAATTTTATATGAACATTAAAAATCAGAATTTTTACTGAACATTAAAGAAATGTTTTTATAAAATCAGAATTCTTAATGAACATTTAAAAAATCAGAATTTTTTTCTTTTTTAAATAAATATCAGAAAAAATTTTTTTCCGTTCTTGGAAGTGTCAAAAAATTATTATTTTCTAAATAAAAATTGTCTAAAATTTCATTTAAAAAATCAATTTTCTCCTCTATGAACAGTTAAAAATGCACGTGTTCAGTTGTACTTATTTTAGAAATTAAAAAAAAAAGTGATTGATTGACAAATGTTATACTTAAGGCTTTACCTTTACTTCCTAAAAATAACTGGAAATTAATTTTAAAAATTTATATTTAGAATTTAATTAATTATCTAATCTTTTTATATTTTTGGCTGGGCAGGGGAATAAACTTGAAATAAAATTAGAAACATATCAGAATACAATTAAAACATGTTCAGATAGTTCTCGAACTAAAACATAGAGAAAAATCAGAATGAATTAGAAACACAAATTCAGAATTAAATAAAAACAAAAAAAAATTTAAAAGGACACAAAAAAAGAATTAATTTGCAACACAAAACCAGAACTAAATAGAAACAAAAAAACATGAACAATTTAAAAGGACACAAAGCCAGAATTAAATTAAAACATTGGAACAAAATTACTTTAAAACATAAACAGAATTAATTATAAACATAAAATCAGAACTAATTTACAACATAAAATCAGAATTTGTTTTTACCCAATTAATTGTGTGTTTTTAATTAATTCTGTTTCATTTTAATTCTGGTTTTGTGTTTTACAAGAACCTAATAAATAAATAAAACACAAACACTGAACATAAATAATTCCTAAATTATATATTTTAACGAAAACACATAAATCTTTATTTAAAAATATTTACTTTATCCCCCCCCCTTCCTTTTCCCAATTCCCTAAAGGAAACAATGAATTTTTTTTCTAAATTTTGACATTTTTTGTTGTCTTGTTTTGCTTGTTTTTTCCATCATTTTATTCTACTATTTTATTTTTTAAGATTAAAATAAGCGATAAAAGTGCTTATTTTTAGTGATTTTCGAGTCTGCACTTTAAAAATTTTATTTATTTATTTTAATTTTTTTTTGAAAAATTCTGCTTGAATTATCACACCCCGCTTACACTTTACTTAATTTTCCCATTCAAAAAATTTTTTTAAAATTCAAAAAAAATTTTTAAAAGAAAAATATTTGTGTTTTCACACTTAAATAATTATATATATTTTTTATTATTTTTACACCTTTTTACTAATTTTATAAATTTAATCAACCATTAAAAAAAGACAAATTATGTATATAAAATAAACAAAAAATATCAACAAACAAAAAAATAAAAGAAAAAAAATTTGTGGCCAACTGCCCAAAAAATCTATTTTATATTTATCCATTTTTCTTTTTTTATAAAATAATATTTTTATTTCTTTGTCACACTTTTAGTGTAGTAAAATAAGCTAAAAATCCTCCTCCCTTTTTTCGTACGAAAAATATTTTTTTAATATTTTCTAGACACTTATTTTTAAAAGGAATGTTGAAAATTTTTAGAATTTCCGACTCTTGTCCATTTTATGCGTCCAACTTTTGTATCACACCTTTATACATCCCCTATTTATACGTCCAAACAACGGTTTGATAGATCGAATCAGGCATCGAATTTTGGCCCGAAAAAGACTCGAACGTCGGTCTGGTTCGAAAACAGCAACCCTGGTATATGCCACGCTAACTTACCATTCCTATTCGCAAATATTGGACGTGCAAAAAATTTTTTGACGCATAATTTGACCGACTATCTTTTATTTCCTATCAAAATTCATTAAATTCCAAAAAAAATTTTTTTTATTTTTCAAATCTATTTTTCTTTTGTTCTTTTAAAATTCCAATTTTTTGTTTTAAATCTTAAATTTACTTTTAAATTTAAACACAAAACGAATATCGGAAAATGTAAAAATATTGGGGCATTTTTCAATATTTATTTTTACTGGGGAGGTGATTATTGGACTTTTCTAAAAAAATTTTTAAGGAAAAGTTTTGTGTCTATGTTAATCCAATAATTTGCCTTTTAACTCGTTTTTTAATTAAAAATTTTTTTTTAAATTTTTTACAATAATGTGGCTATTATTTTCCTGCTAGCTTTATTAGAAAACAAAAATTATACCGTAACCGAACATTTTTAAAATCGAAAAATTTTAATCATGGTTAAGTGGGAAATGTTTGTGCATTACTCATTTAAGGGACGAAGGTTCGAATCCCTTCACTCCACAATCGTCTAAAATTTATTTTAAAAATTATATAAAATTTTTCTAGGTCTTAGAAAATTTTTCTAAAATTTTCTAAATTTTTCAAAAAAATTTTTCAGCCTAAAATAAATTTAAAAATTATTTTCACCCAAAAATGATGTTTATTAATCCACGTCATGTTGACGTTGATTGTTATGACGATGAAGAGGATACCGAAAAAGGAAAGCAACGAGGACGGCAGAGAAGTTCGAGGGAAAGGGATGGATTTGAAAATGGATATTTACAAGTAAAATTTGAAAAAATAAATTTTTTAATTTTTTATTTCAGCGTATAACCTTAATTCTTGTATGTATTTACCTGTTTATTTCAATATGTTTGGCTCTCTTCTATTATCCTTTGTTTGTTTTTTTTAAATTTTTTTTAAAGTTAATTGTGTTTTATTTGAGAGTCAAGTCTCATTTTTACACAGCTATTGGATACCCCCTTATGGGGTGAAAAATCGGCCCTTATAATGGGTGTATCCTAAATAGAGGGTATCGTTTAGACAATCCCCCATCCATTGACAACCTAGTTTTAATACTTGAGGAGTATAATGATGAGGTGTATCTAGTACAGTATCTTAAGCATTTTGGACGTGAAGTGACTCGAACCTTCACCTCTTAAATGATGGAAACACAAACATTTCCCACTTAACCAAAAATTAAACTTTTTTGATGCTATTTTTTAGGTCAATTCTTAGTGTCGTTCCTTTCCCCCTAATTGTTGTTACAGTAACCATATTTGCTGCTATGAATAGAAAAGGGGATGAAATTACTACTTTGTGGTTTTGTGCTATTGCATCGGTTGGAAAAAAAAATTTTTAATTTTTGAAAAATTTTTTTAATTTTAGGGGTTCGGAGCATTTGGAAAATTAGTTGCAATAATCGTCTTTTCAAGCATTTTTGGATTTACAAAGGGAGTAGAAGTGGAAAATAGGAGACGTGGAGGGATGCAGTCTGTGCCCCATACACAAGAAGGTAAAAAATTTAAAAAGTAATCTCAAACCCAAATTGTGTTCCGATTTTAGACAGAAATGAGAAATTTAAGATTAGGGTCAGGGACTCTAATGAACATTCTGAGACTCGAATGTAGACATTGAGACTCCAAGGACAGTCTGCGACTCTAATATACATTCAGAGACTCAAATGTACAATTTAAGACTAAGGTACATTGAGAATTCAAGAACTATAGCAATATCGAAGACAAGTGTCAGAAAAAATTTTTGAAAATTATGAATTCGAAAAAATAATCCCCTCATTTTGCAGAAGTGTCTAAAAACGAACTTTGGTTAACCCAATTCTTTATTGTCCTACTTGCAGCAGAAGCCTCAATAATGGTTACAATAATTTGTATAAGATGTAATTTTAGATTTTTCAAAAAATTTATGAGAATTTAAAATTATATTTTTTAAGGAAAATTTTTTAAATTTACATCCCATTTTTTTAAATTAATAAAAAAATTCCCTTTTGTATATAAATGTTGTGAAACCAACTCCAAAAAAGCTACCAAACTGTGGAAATATTTTGGTATTTCTACATTTTTTAGGGATTGGTATTCCGGCATCATACTCATCGTGACAAATATAAAAAAAATTATTAAAAAACTTTTTCAATAAAAAAATAACAAAATTAAAAAAAAATAATTAAGAGATCAAAAATCCATTTAATCTCTCAATTAATTATCCATATTTTGGAACATTTTGTAAACGTTCAAAATCCACCTGTTCAAAAACTATAGCGCCCTCATCACTTTCTTTAGGACCGTCTTCCTTATTTTTGTCTTCCTTCTCCTTTTCCTCTTCCCCTACTTCCCCCACTTCCATACGTTCTTCTTCTTCACCTTCAGTTTCTTTTGGAATTTCCACTACTGGAATGGTTGTGGTAGTTGACGTCTCTTCTGTCGTCACCACTACTTCCATCACCTCCTCCTCTTGTTCCTTTTCTAGTTCATTATTACGCCCCTTCATAATTTCAATATTGGCAGAATAAAATTCTGAAACAAAATGTGACATGTGTTGAGTGTCTATAATTTCTAGAGGTTGCTAAAAAAGAATTAAAGATTAAAAAAATTAGTTTTAAAAAAATTAAAATTACTTTTTGTCTATTTTCGTTAGGGTAACCAAACTGTTCTGTAGGCAATAAAAGAAGACGAGTTGGTTTTTGAAGTAACTATGAAATAAAATAAAAAAATCAGAATTTATTTAAAAATCAGAAAAAATACGGCAAAAATAAACCAGAATTATTAAAAACACAGAATGAAATACAAAACACAACTAGCAAAACACGTAGAACAAAATCAGAATTAAATCAAAACATACACTTCAGAACAAAATCAGAATTAGATTTAAACATTCAATCCGAAAATCAGAATTATTAATATAAAACTAAAAACCAGAAAAACACTAACCAAAAACACATAACAAAAACACAAAAAAACATAAAATCAGAATTCAATTAAAACATTTACCCTTTCAAAGGCAGGCGCAAGTTCATAACATTTTTTAAATAGCGAAACACGACAAAGAATATAAAGGCCTAGTCTAGCACGTGATAGAGCTACTACCAATCGTCGAACATCCCTTAAAAAAATTGTTTCTTAGAATTGTAATAAAAAAACACCTTAAATGTCCAACTGCTTTAGTCCTCACAAGTGATAAAATTATGTAATCTAGAAAAAAAATAAATTGAGGAGATATATCAAAACCTCTATATAAGATACACCCTTGGGGCTGAAAAATTGTTCCTTATAATGAGGCGTCTCTTAAATAGAGGGTATCGTTTAGACAGCTACCCCCACCTAATAGCCCACTAAATCTTACAAAACGTCTCTTAAATAGAAGGGTATACCTAGTATTGGGTGTCTCTTATAGAGAGGTCTGTATCTTAAATAGAGGGTATCTCTTAAATGGAAAGTATCGTTTAAAAATTTCCCTCCACAAAGTAGCTGACCAAAATTTGAAGGATGCCCTTTAAATAGAGGTGTATCTAATAATGGGTGTCTCTTATAAAGAGGTCTTTAACAAAAAATTATTTTTTCCCTTACCATTCTGTTGCCCTTGGTATTTATCGACAGTAGAAATCTTTAAAAATTTTTAAATTTAATTTAACCCCCCCTGACCTTACTTTTCCAGGCATTCCAATTAAAGGATTATTTGTACACCTTTTATTAATTATATCACGCAATAAAGAAGCTTGTCCATTATAAGTTGTTAATATTGAAATTTTTTCTGAAGGATAGCCTAAAATACGCATATAAACAAATAAGGCTACGGCAAATTCTGCTTCTCCAAGATTCTGAAAAAATAAAAGTTAGATTTAATTATTAGACCTCACTATAAGAAACGCTCAATATAAAATAAACCTCTATTTAAGAGACGTTAAAAATTAGACTTTATCCGAGTTGGGGGGAGCTGTCTAAATGATGCATTCTAAGATACACCTCATTATAAGGGACACTATTTCAGCACCGAGAGAGTCTCTTATATTGAGATTCACATCTCCTTTTAAGGGACGTTTTCTAAATTTGACTGGCCAATGGGTGTAGGGAATCTGTTTAGCTAAAGGTACCCTTCTACTTAGGGTACACCTCATTATAAGGGACTATATTTTCCAACATCATCAAAGGAGTCTCTTATAGTGAGATTCTGATTTTTTTTCTTTAAAAATTTTCTTTTTCAAAATAAATTTTCCCCAAAAACACACCTGATAAAAATAAGCACTAGGAGTACTTTCCCCAATTCCATTAAAATCGGGCACATTAATTAATTGATAATTATACAAAAATCCAGCATTTGTCAATTTAAATTCTTCATTATCCAAAACATGTTTTAAATCACCCAAATTTTTATAACGCCAATTATATAAATTTGCCAATTCTGAACGGGCACGACCTTGACAGTTTAATTGTATATGGGGGACACCTATAGAAAAAAATTGAGCTGAATTTAATGAAGGAATTTCTTTTGGAAGTGCTTGACCACCATCAGAATTTAGAGGACGCGTAAAACGAGGTTCTAGATCTTGATAACCGAAATTTTTGATCGAGATCTCGTCTCGGTCCCCGGTCTCTAATTCTAAGGATCTTGGCTAATGACTTTTTACGCTCCCTCGTTTCTAAACCTAACAAAAGTATAAAGGAGTAGCTTTATCTTTCTTTACCTAAACGAATTAAACGAGCAAAAAGAGATTGTTCCATATTTGAATATTTTTGGTAAGCAACATTTTGAACAATTGGGGGCAATTGGTGATTATCTCCAATCATAATCCAACGTTTAAGACGAGAACGGCCATCATGAGGGTCATGAAAAAAGAAAAAGTTTTTTAAAAGGCTTTAAAAAATTTTCAAAAAATTAAAAGACCCAAAATATATTTTTTAAAAATTTTTATTTAATAATTTTTTATTAAGACATTTTGTCCCAATGACAATTTGAATTTTTAAAAAAATTTTTAAGGTGTCAAAAAAATTTTTTGTTGATTGGACGCATAAACTAGACCAGCGCCGAAATTTTCTAAAAATTTTCATGGGTATAAAAAATTTAGAAAAATTTTTTCAAAAAGGCTCATAATGGTCAAACTAAAAATAGAAACGTGAATCTTGTCACCATTTTTATAAAAAAAAGGCTCGATCCTCTTTTATTAGAAAATTAAAAAAATTAAAATTCTTCTTACTTGTAAAAGTAAAGGAATAAAAGTTTCCACTTCCAATATTTGTGCAGCCTCTTCCATTAAAATATTATCATAACGAAATCCAAGTTCTACCAATTCACGACGACGTAAAGCAGCGTGAGTACAAGTCATTGCAATTATTTTACTTTCTTTTACCTTTAAAAATTTTTTATGAAGGGAATTTATTTAAAGGGACAATTTGTCCCAAAAAATTTTTTTTTCCAAAAAATTTTTTTAATTTTTGAAAAGACTCATAATGGTCAGACCCCTCAAAATACTTTTTTAAATTTTTTTCTAAAAATTATTTTTTATTTTTCCACAAAACGTGAAAAATTAGTTTCTGCCCTCTTAAAAAAATTTTGAAAAATTAAACCAGGACCCCCTTCCCTAAAAAAATTATTTTATAAAAAACCTCCTTACAAGTAAATAATCAGCTCTATCCCGTCCATTTCTTAATAATTCAAAAGCTCTAAATTCCTCTAATTTTTTGAAAATATCCACAATTCTATTCCAACCTTCCATTGCTACTTGTAAATCTTCGTTAAAATTTTCTCTCTAAAAAAATAAAAAAAAATTTTTTTTAATAAAAAATCTCATTGTAAGATACCCACTAGGGGACAAAAAACTTTTGTCTCTTATAATGAGGTGTATGTTAAATAGAGGGTATCACCTATATAGAATGTATCGCTTACTCAGCCCCCTCTACTCAGTGGCCTACCAAAATTTTAAAGAGCGTCCCTTAAATAGAGGTGTACCTTATATTGGATGTCTCTTATAATGAGGTGTTCCACTATAAACTTATTATACCTTAAACTCCAACGGCAAAAAATTTTTCTTCTTTTTTCCACTTTGAAAAAATTTTGTAAAAGGAAAATTATCAGCTACAAAATCTTTGGAAGGCAACGGAACATTTGTTGTAGAATCAGTTGAATTATTATTTTCTTTAGCATCATTTATAGCAGTCTGTTTTGCTTGTTCAATTAATTCAAGAAAATTTTCCCAGGTTTTACAGACCTAAAAAATTAATTTTTTTAAAAGAATTTTTTCCTGGAATTTTGAAAAATCCTTAAAAGATTGCAAAAATTATAAAAAAAAATTTTTGTGCAAAATTTTCTATTTTCTCAACTTTTTTTATTAAGTAAATGAGACGTTATATCCCAAACCCAACCCAAAAAATCCCGAACAATTTCCAAAATGTTAAAAAAAATTTTGAAAAAAAAAATAAAATATAAGAACACCACCAAAAAAGCCCAAACTTCTCCTTGTATAAATCAAAAAAAAAATTTTTTTTTGTGGGGCAACCAAGTCCATTTTTAAAAAGGAAACCCACATTTTAAACCCCTCCAAAAAACTTACAGAATATCTAAAAAAATATCCAGCAGTTTCACAAGAATAAGAAACATCCCCAACTTCTTCCATTGATTCACAGAGTTTTTCTACTCGTTCAAGTAAACGTTTACGCTCTGCTAAAACATAATTGACTCTTCCATAACGGCTAAAATCTTTGTCTGTTTCTAAGGCTTCTTCTCCATGACCTAAAAAAAATTTTTTTTTTTATTTAGAGATTTTGACTTAAAAATTGGTTCTGTTTTAGGACATGTGTCCCATTGAAATGTTTATTCAATTCACAAAAACATTACAAATTATCAAGAATGTATAGCATTAAGCTAATTAAATTATCCTAAACCCAAAAGTACAGAAACTCCAAAACTTTTATGGAATCTAAGAATAAACGTCAAAACCCAAGAATCAAAAAAAATATTTTTACGGGACAGATAAAAGTTACATAAAACTCATGTCCTTCATTTACAAGAAAACTGAAAAAATCCAAAATTTTTTTAAACAAGAAACCCGCTCTGAAGAAAATTTTGTAAACCCTAACAGACTAACCTAACCCATTTCTAGTTTGTGTCGAAATTAAAACTAAATAGGTCTTTCAAAAAATTTTAAAAATTTTTGAAAAAATTTTCTTAAATTTTTTCAACAACCATTTACAAGAAAACTGAAAAAATTAAATAAAAATAAAATAATTATTAAATAAAATAAACTTATTAAATAAAATAAAAAAATCTATACCCATTCTCAATAAATGCCTTTCATCAACATCCAAACAAATAATTTTTTCAAAAATTTGATTTAAAGCTTGATTTGAATGTGTAACAATTAAAGTTCGTTGTTCTGGCCAGTTGTGATAAATATTTGAAATTATTTGAACAGCAACGTCTGTTTTGCCTGTTCCGGGAGGGCCGACAACGAGTGTCAAGCCTGGTTGCATTCCTGATTTTATTGCTTCTATCTAAATTTTTTGGTTGTCAAAAGTAAGAAAAAATTATAATAAATGTCAAAAATATTAAAAAAAATTTTTTTTGAGAAAATTTTTAAAAATTTCCGAAAAGAGTTTTGAGAAAATTTTTTTCAAAAGGCTCATAATGGTCAAACAAAAATTTCCAAAAAAATTTTTTTATTTTTTCAAGAATACTTTCCACATTTTTTTTTAATTTAAACTAGAATTCCCAT
The DNA here is from genome assembly GCA_036172945.1 of Meloidogyne incognita. Lineage (NCBI taxonomy): Eukaryota > Metazoa > Nematoda > Chromadorea > Rhabditida > Meloidogynidae > Meloidogyne > Meloidogyne incognita. The sequence goes on along the minus strand of JARQAC010000006.1, from coordinate 4,427,817 downwards.
AAAATTTTCAGAAATTTTATTTGAAAAGACACAAAATGGTCAGATTAAAATTTCCACAAAAAAAATTTATAATTTTCCAAAAAATTTCAAAAAAAAAATTTTTATTTCAAAGTATGAACCTGTAGCGGTGTAAATTCAATATTATTCTTTTGATAAGTTTCTGTCAATATTCTATTAAATACTTTTTGATTTTCTACAATTATTGAAGTATCCCTTTCTTCTTCCTTTTCAATATTGTGTTGAGGGACAAATTCTTTGAAAGTTAATCTTTAAAAAATTAAAAAAAAATTTTTTTAACTCGATAAATTAAAAAATTAAACCTAAAAGGAGGTTTAGGCACAGATTCTTCACAAATTATTTTTTTATTTGGAAATGATTTTTGTAAATGTTCAAAGGAAAGGAAAGTGTCGTTAAAATCGACTGTTGCAACTGTATTTGTAATTCTGAAAAAATTAAAAAAAATTTTTTTTAATTAAGGTTTGTATAAAAATGATAATTTAAGTCCAAAAATGATAATTTAAAATTTTAGATTTTAATCAGAAGCTTTTATGCCTAACCAAATTTTTGTGGAATATGCGAAACGAAATGCAGAATTAGCCCAGGCCTGATGGATAGGTTTGTGTCAAAAGTAATTTTATTTTAAAAAAATTGTTTTTGGACTTCTAAAAAATTATACCATTTCTTAATTCTTAAATTTTAATCATTCAAATTTTGTAAAAAATTTTTTCCCAAAACTTCAAAAAAAAATAGACGTAAAATATGCCGCCGGCAAGCGTCTTAATTTTACCCCAATTACATTGGGGTGCAAAAGTAATGACTCATGGGTCGCGCAAAGTAATTTAGTACGTCCAAATGAAACTGATAATGGATGAAAATATTCCCCAAAGTGTTAGCTTCAAATATATATAAAACTTAGCTGAAATTTATTTCAAGCGTGAAAACCATTTTAAGTTTCATTTGGACCATTTCCTGAAAAGCTATAGTACTGAATTCCTAAGCGCTAGCCTTGAGTCATTACTTTTGCACCACACTGTATATAAACTCTTAAAAAATTCCAAAAAAAAATCTTTTTATAAAAAAATTCCCTCCCTCCCCTTTCACAAACCTCGAATAATGTGCAATATCAGGCTCTCCATAACCCAATATTAAATCTAATAACCAATCGGGAACAACACATTCAGTATTTAATAATTGCCTTATAGTTGCCAAAACAGATTTAAAATTATTTGATTTTGGGTCTCTTCGAATTACTAAATTAAAAGAAAAATAAATATCTTCAATATTTCCATTGTCAAAATCTTCTTTGTATTGGTTTGGATCGAAACGGATTCGAAATGTCCGCAAATCACCTTCCATTTTGCGGATAGCTTCTCGGCTTTCTGAAAGAAAATGTATTTTTTTTTATTTATTAAAAATACAATTAATTATTTGTATTTTCGGTTGTTTATAAATAAAATTCTGATTTTGTATTTTTCATTTAAGTTCTGATTTGTATTTTTTAAATTAAAATTCTGATTATGTATTTGTTTGTAATTTCACTAAATTCTGATTTATTCTGGTTTAGTTTTTACATTAAAATTCTGATATTTATAAAAATTCTGTTTTTGTGTTTTCTTTGTATTTTTATAAAAATTCTGGTTTGTATTTTAACTACAAATATATTCTGCTTGTATTCTATAGTTCTATTAAAATTCTGATTTATTTTAACTATATTCTGATCGTATTTTCTCTTTAATATATTTCTCCTTCGCATATTAATTCCCCCCAAAAAATACAAAAAATATACAAACCCATTTCATCAAGTATTTTTCCATCATTCGTCAAAATTCCTTCAACTTCACACCCTCTAACTATACAAATTCCAAATTGTTCTTTAAATGGACGTCGAAAATCAAATTTATAGCCAACTTTTTGTATAGGTTTAACTTTAAGTAAAAATAAGACATCATTTTTTCGAAGAGACATCCAATCTTGACGTAAATCTTCTCTTGAAGGTAAAGTTATTTGGAGATCTGCACGAACTTCGGAAGGGGCTGACTGAAATTTTTTTTGATATTTAAATTGAAAAAAATTTTTTTTAATTTGTAAAAATTACAAAAAGGGTTCCGAAAATTTATTTTCAATTTTGAAAATTAAAAGGAATATTTTGAAATCGCAAAAAAAAATTCAAAAAATTTTTCTCAATTCTAAAAATTGAAAAAAAGTTCAAAAAAAATTTTTTTTCCGCTTAAAAAAAATTAAAAAAATTTTTATTAAAAAATTTTGAAAATTCAAAAAAAATCTCCAAGAAAATCAAAAATTTTTTCATAAAAATTTCCCACAAACCTCTCCAACCAAAGGCCTTCCAACATGCACAATTCTACAACTAGTAACTGGAAGTGCCATTTTTGCCCAACCACCCCAAACAACATCAGATTCATTAAATTCGTGTTTCCAAGGTTTCATTCGAAACATTACATCTTCCAAATCGAGACGAATTTCATCTTTAAAAAAAAAATTTTTTTCTGAAAAATTTAGAAAAATCCAAACATGTCGATTCCATTCTAAAAAGATTAAAATTCCGAAGTAAATAATCATGTGTTGTTAAAAATTGAAGATTTAATTTATTTAAAGGAAGAACACTTTTACCATCATAATGATCATAAGGAATTAACTAGAAGAAAGAATAATTTTTTAAATTTGAATAAAAAATATTTATATTACTAAAAATAAAATTAGTTGGAAAAAAATATCCGCGATTTCCGAACAGGTGGTTGGACAAAAAAAAATTTTTTTTAGTCCAACGACCAGAAAAATATTCGAATATTTTTTCTTGGAAGAAAGTCGTCTCTAAGAAGTTATTAATACAATAATTTCCCCTTACCTTATGACGCGTTCACATAAAAAGCGTCTGCGGCAAAAAATAGCATTGGGAATGAAGAGACGCGATTTTGTCTCTCCTTCTTTTGAAGGCTATTTTATGCCGCAAAACGCAAGACGCTTTTTGTGAACGGCGCATTATACAAAAAACATTGTCAAATATTCAAATTTTGAGTAAATAAATCAATCCCCTATGTTCTAAATTAATAAGCTCAAATCAGATACAAAACATAAACATTGATACCTCAGAAACCAAAATTCCACTAAAAATGAAAATTCCCCTAATTCGAAGTTAAAACATTTTTAGACTCAAAAAAAACTAACAAAAATTTAAAAAAACAAACAAACCTTTTCATCCCAAATCACTTTTTCACTAGGATAAAGAGGTTCAGCATTTAAACGTTGTAATTGTGAAGGTCTACGTTCACAAACAAAAATTATAGCTTCAATTAAATAATTTGGGTCATCATAACGACAATAATTATCCACTAAATTTTCTTCCTTCTCACTCAATGAAGGGACCAAATTTAAAAATTCTGCAAGTTTATAGAGAGCATCACAACTTAAAAAAAAATTCTTTTTCTTCAAAAAAGCCCACAAAAAAATTTCCCAAAAAACCTTAAAGAGCCAAGTTGTTCACGCAAAAATTTACTAGAATCAACAGATCCAACTGGTAGTAGACAAAACTCAGTCAATTTTTCATTTGAAAATTTGAATGCGGCCGCTTGTAATTGAGAAACAAATTCATAATGTCTTTTGGTTACCTTTTGAAAAAAATTACTTTTTTTAAAACCAAAAAATAGGCACTTGTAAAGATTAAAGGTCCAGTAACTGAGGGCTATCCGAGGGATCTAGTCGACCCGATTCCCACAATTGGAATCTACTTTTTATGTGATAAAATCCATGGTACAAACCAGGGATACTGATAACATGAAAAATAAATCCAGATTCGAGAATGTATATTCCCGACCCCAAAAACGTCGTAAATTCTTGATTAGGAAATCAGGTCGGCTAAATCTAAAAGAAAATCTTTTATGGGTTTCTCGACAATTTTTTTTCTCGTCAAATTTTCAAATTCTATATTCAAAAAAACCCTCCATCACAATCGCTTACTAATGAAAAATAAAAACCTCAGCCTGTAACAATTGTTGTCCACTAAGTTCATCAATTTCAAAACGAGCATAAAATTTAAGCATTGAAAAAAGCTCGCAAAAGAGAGAGCCATGCTCTGAACGGATAAATTGGGAAAGACAACAATGTGTGAGTATATGGCTTGAATGGAGTAAAGAATTGAAGAAACGTCTAAAAATATTTTAATAAATATTTTTAAAAATTATAGAGAAAACCTGGTAGTCAGTTGAGCTTCTAAATCAATTAGAAATGAGAGAAGGCGTTCGCAATATGTGACGACGTCAATTTCCAAATCTAGGAAGAAAAAATTTTTAATTTAATAAATGACTGGAAAATAGGGTTGTTCACTACCGGTTATTAACCGGTACCCCCGGTTTTCGGTTATCGCCGGTTTTCGACCCCCGGTTTTTGATTTACCCCCGGTTTTTGGTTAACCGGGACCGGTTTTGGACAAATTTTAATCCAGAATATCCCATTGAGATTTTGTCACATTTAGCGCTTTTAAATAAATTTTCTATATACTAGGAGTTGAATAATTTACAAATTTCAACAATTCGAGGAATTAAAGGGTATATGGCGAGATAAATTGTCTGTTTTTGTATAATAGGAAAGTAGAGGGATTAAGGGATATCGATGATCGGTGGATTAATACATATCAATGATCGGGGAGTAGGAAGATGAGAAGTTATCAAGGGCCCTCGATTTTACCTATGACCCCTTGAAATCACACAATATAACTCCAAATCCATCTTAATCCATCCTAATCCTCTGCTATACCATTCAATTTTCTTTTACAGCGCCGCAGGCGAAAATTTTGAGAATTATGGAAGGCTAGAAGCCAGATTTCTTCTTTTATCAGCGCAGCAGCCGAAAATATAAAAAATTTTGGAAAAAATTATTAGTCGGAAATATGCCTTAAAAATTGTCGGAAATCGGAAATTTTTCCAAAATTTCGAAAATTGGAAGGAAAAAACGTCAAAAATCGGAATTCCGACCCACCTCTGCTTTTAAGGAATAAAGAATACGACTTTTCGTCATGTTGGGATCAGTGCTTTAACTAACTATTCCGGGTCTTCAAGTAAAGTTGAAGAACACCTTAACCACACATCGCTTTTAGTAAAACTGGAATTTATACTAATTTATCAAGTAAAAAAAGCAAAAATATTTTGCGATATATTTTGGGAATTTAAATGTCAGAAAAAATCCCCAAATATTCCTGTCATTAGGGGTGTATTTTTAAAACCGAAACCGGGCGGTTCCGGTTCGGTTAACCGACCGTGAACAACCCTACTGGAAAATAAAAAATTGGGAAGCGCAACTTGAAAGTAGTGACCGAAAAATCGTGTTTTAGGGTCCCGGATGCGAAATATTTCTGAAATACTTCGCGAATAGATCCAGAGGAATAAATCCAGTCTATAAAAAATGTGGAGTTACAACCACAGAATCTTGCCCCTGGAATTTTTTTGATTGGACGGGGCAGCGACAAATTGATAGCTCATTCGACTCGACTCGCATAGCTGAATCGAATTGTATATAAATTAGGTCGACTGGACTGATTTCAAAATTTGCGGACTAATTTTTGAGAGAAAAAGTTTGCTTCTCAAAATTAAAAAAAATACCTTTGCTTTCGTCATCAATAAAATCAACAGTTCGTTTTAATCTTTGTAATAATCTCCAAAGCAGACGACGTGAAAAATCAATTTTTTCGAATTCCTCAGGAGGTATTTGTTGAAATTTTTGTTCCATTTTGACCCAATATTTTTTGAGTTTTGGATTTTTTTCGAATAGAGAGTTACGTTGAGACTGGAAATTAAAAAAAATATTTCACGGAAAAAAATTTTTTGGAAAAATAAAAACATACCTAGTTGCTTTTGAATCTAAAAAAACCTGTTCGGGCTAGAGGTCCAAGGAAATCAAGGGTTAGCGCCGCAAGCGAGAATTTTGAGAAGCCAATAAACAATAAAATACCAGATGGTACATAACCAGTTTCTATAGGTTCAGAACCCAAACACTGTCAAAAAATCAAAAAAGTAACCATAATAAAAAAAGAAAAATAAAGAGAAAATGGGGGGTAAACAACACTAACCCCAAAAAAGCCAAAAAATAAAAAAACAAACCGGCAACAAATTAACCAAAATAGGCAAGGAACACAGTTTCCCAACTTCTTGTCTAACAAACTCCACTTCTAACGAATTAAAACAATAATTCAAAAAAGTAATAAGATGTATTTGAACAGAATAACCCAAATTCTCGTCACAAATCATTTTTAAAATTTTTTCAAAAAATTCAGGAAAGTGCTGAGAATTTAAAGAAATTATTTCCCAAGCGGGTAAACGTTCACGCAATTTTTCGTTTATCATTAAAACAAGTGGAAGTAATGAAGATTGTTGTTGTTTTTCTGGTGAATAATTGGGCCAAGCAATGTGTAGCTCATTTTCTTCTTCGTTGTCGTTGTAAAAAGACATTTTTTTGTTTAAAATTTAAATTTTATTTGGAAATTTTCTAAAAATTTTTATTTTTAACTACAGAATTAAAAGAAAATTTCTAGTTGTAAAAAAATAAAAAAATTTTTAAGCCTAACTTTAAAAAATATTTAAAAAACCTCCCCAAGGTACCTAATAAAACGTCTCCCTCATATTTTGCCAATAAGTCTAAAAACCCGCATTTTGTCAATAAGCCTGTTGACAAAACGTGAATTTTTAGCCTTATTGGCAAAATATGGTATTGGCTAAATATTAAAAATGAAACCTTTAGACAAAGAAAATGAGTGAAAGGAAGAGAAAGAGAAACAAAAATAGTGAAGACAAAGAGAAAAATTAAATAAAAATTTTCGGATTAAGTGTCATTTATTTTATTTAATAGAGCAAAATGCCAAAATAAGATAAAATTAAATTTATTCGCTTTTTTATTGAAATCTGCCAACTTTTAATTAATTTCAGGCCAAATTTTGATTAATTTCAAGCCAACTTTTAATTAATTTCAGGCCAAATTTTGATTAATTTTTATCATTCTTTTCATTTTTCAAGATGACAGATTATTGGAAATCCTATTCTAAAAAGTTTTGCGAGATTTGCAAGGTTATTTTTTTATGTTTTCTTAACTTAATTTAAATCATATTTATCCAAGGTTTGGTATGCCGACAACAAAATTAGCTCGGAAAGGCATGAAACTGGTGCAAAACATAAAGTTATGGTACAACAAAAGTTGAGAGAAAGTGCTAAAAAGGCGAAGGATAAAGAGCTTAAAGTAGGTTTTGTTAATTTTTTTGGACATTTTTCCATCCTCAAGGGTAACCAGCGGCACATTTTACCCTCAGATATGTTTCTGCCATTGAATGCTATAACAACAAAATGGTAGCTCATTCAATTCTGCTCAAAGAGCTGAGTTGACTGATATATAGATTAGGTGGATCTGATAATTTTCAGAATTTGCGGACAAAAAATTTGTCCGCAAAAATGAAAAAGTTGTCCGCAAAATATTTTTCTCTACCATTTTTTTAATTTCACATAATTTTAGGATCACGATTTAAGAATGACTATTTTATCAATGGAACAAGCAGCTAAAGCGAGCATGTCTTCAAAAAGTCAGAAAAGTGTGCCTAGTATGCCTGAAGAGTTTAATGAAGGTGTTGTTTCTTCTTGCTCTGCACAATCTTTAGAGAAAGCAGATTTGAGGGAAGAAATACGCGAACAAAAACGAAAGGTCAATTAATTTTTTTATAAAATTTAAATGATTTTAGACTAGAAAAAAATTTGCGGACATCCGCAAATTTTTTGCGGACAATATTTGTGGATGTCCGCAAATTTCTGAATTTTTTAAAATTATTTTCTTTAGCTGGATGAATTAAAGAAAAGTGCAAAACATTCCCAATTTTGGGTTGATGATCAACCCGAAGAGGAAGAAAAGATAGAAAGTGATGAAGTTGATGGTATTCTTTGTTGGGTTCAGGGAGAATCGGCTACTGGATTGCGTAATTACTGGCATATATTTTCTGGAGGTTTTATTTTAAATTTTAAATGTCCTTATAATTTTTTTAGAAAAAATTTCAAATTTTTTGCGGACAAAATTTGCGGAGTCAGAAAACTTGCGGACATACGCAAGTTTTTGGACATTCTTATAATTTTCTTGGAATAGCCTTAGATTTTATTTGTCCTTGAATCCTCCCATATTCTTTATTTTCTTTAAATTCCCTCTCTTTATTCTTCATTTTATTTCTAGAAACTCGTTGGGACCAACCTAAAAGGTTTTACACAGCTGAAGAATATGCCGAAAATTACACTGAAATTGCTGCAAAAATAGCAGCCAAAAATCACTCGTTAATTAATTCTGGAAATGTTTCTAATAATTTTGAAAGGAATCAGGTTTATTTTGAATAAAATAAAAAATTAGAAAAAAAATTTTAAAGGTGATACCTCCCAATTCAGCTCCCCAATTACCTGCTAAATTAAATAATAAAGTACCTACACCTCTTGAGCGCCCAACTAAAAAGGATCAGAATGATTATTTAAAGAAGGAAAGAAAAAGAAGATGGGACAATAATGAAGGTTGAAAAATTTTTTGAAAATTCTTGAAAAAAAATTTTTTAGAAAAAAATTTGAAAAATTTTTCAAAAATTTTCAAAAATTATTTTTTTCTTTTTTTTTGTTTTTTTAGAATCTAAACGACCCGAAGAATTAATTAGAATAGAACCAAAACCAGAATTAATTGAATCAACTCAAATTGATGTTACCAGTACTGGTGGACATCCTTATGGACCTTGGGTACCTGTAAAGAAAGAAATTCCGAAGCCGGAGTAAGTTTACTTAACTTTTTCTAATCCAAAATCCTGCCTGTATCGGTGTTCCAACATAATCTTTCTTGCCCAAAAAAATTTAAAAAATTTTGTGGTTAAAAATTTTAACAGCTTTTCTAAACATCCGTTGACCTTGTGCGTTTAAAAAGCTGTACTAGACAAGCTTTTTGAACGCTAGTTAAATTTGGTTGTTTAGCAAAGCTGTAGTCAATTAAAATGTTTTTCTTTAATTCTGATTTATTTTTTCTTTCTCAGCCCTCCGAAAGAACCAGAAAAACCTAAAAAGCGTTATGACGATTTACCTGAACAACATTACGGACCCGGCACTTCAACTATAATACCAGAAGAACTTTTAGAAGTTGCTTTAATCGACCCAGAAGAATTGTCGTTTAAACAAAAACAAATGCCCGAGAAAAAGAAAAATGTTAAAAATATTGTTGGGTTTAGAAAACCTGCTGGAGGGGTAGGAAATAAATGTTTTAGAAAAAATACAAAAATATGAAATAAAAATTGGGAAGCTTTCTTATTTCATATTGATAAAAAAATTAATTTTTTTTTATTATTTATTACTAGAAAAAAAGAGACTTGACTACTACTAACATAAGTAGAGTTGAACAAGTCTAGATCGATATATCAAACTCGAATATCGATACGAGAATATCGCCCCAAAAATCGACCGATATCTACTATTAAGCATCGAATCCGAGCTGTACTTCTCTCTAGTTACGTCCTTGATAGCAGTTTATAGGGAGAAATTCAGTAGAATTTATTAGAGAGTGTATTTTATTTAAAGCAATTTTCAAGGATAACTAAAATATACTTTAGTAAATATTTTTAGTAATTCCGTCTAAAGTAGCTTTAAATATTGCAACATCATTCTTTTCCAAAGTAATGTTGTAAACTGTAGAAGGGGTGAAATGCCCCAAGTTTGTACCCTTCCATAATTCTTGGACCGAATATCCAGCTTTGTTTGTAAGGCCAATAGATTTGAGATCAGTGGCGAATTGCTGTAGGATTTTTTTTAATTTTTTAACTTTTCGACATTTTGAAAATTTTTTGCGTTTTTAAAATTTTTAAAATTTTCGTTGTTCAGAAAAAATTTTTTTAATTAGACTAACCACGGGTTTCGTCCCATAATTAAGTACAGCGACAGCATACGAATATAAATTACGAGAGGGTATTGCGGGTGTCATTTCCTTCACAAAAACATAAACTGATTTTTCCTGAAAAATTTTTTTTAAATTAAATTATAAATATTTTTCATTTCCCACATTGTAAACCATCCTTCCAAAAATACCCAAAGGGTCTTGGTCAACGGCTATAATTCTGGGATTTAATAAGATTTCACGATGTTCAGGCAATAAAGTTCTCAGATCATTTGACATTATTAAAGGTGCTGACCATATTGACCAAATAGCCATTTGTACGCGTGATTGTGCTAGTGTTATTTCGGTGTTGCCAACAATAATCTTTTTGAGAAAATTTTTTTAAAAATTTCTTTAGAAATTTGAGGAGCTTTTCTAAACATCCATTGATTTTGTTTGTTTAAAAAGCTGTAATGAAGGAGCTTTTTAAACGCTAGTTAAATTCGAGTGTTTAGCAAAGCTGTATTTAATTACCATGTCTGGGTCATTCCAACGCCCTGGTCCTTGAGCCTTTCGATAGATATCTTGATATTTGATGTAGAAATCGATAGTTTCTTAAAATAATAAGAAAATTGTCCAATTATAATTTTTTTTGAAAATTTCAAAAAATTTTCAATAAACCCTCTCCAACTCACACACTTAAAATCGAAGTCCACGAACGTTCAATATCATCAAAGTTTCTCCATAGGTTACAATTTTCCCCAATCAATGTGTAATTAATATCTTTCTGTTGATGACTAAATAATAAATAAGCTGGCCACGAGCAGGAATAAACAATAGGGCGGCCAGTTTTGTTCAACTCCTTACCCATTGCAATATAGCCTTTATAATTTAAATTATTTTAAAAATAAAATCCGGCATTTGATATTTTTAAAATACAGTCGGACCTCACTTTTGGATACTCCGTTGTTCTTAAACTTATGAGGTTTTTAGAAAAAATTTTTTAATTTTTTGGTCAGAAATTTGAGCAGCTTTTCTAAACATCCATTGACTTTATGTGTTTAAAAAGCTGTACTAGAGAACAGCTTTTTCCACCCAATAGAATATCTGTCCATACCGCGGCCTACCAAATTTTCAAGAACATCTCTTAAATAGAGGTGTATCAGGTGTATCTCATAATGAAGTATGATTGTACTCATAAACAGGTAGATGGTTACGATATCCCTCTATTTTTTAAAACCGTCACAAATGGTCGATTAATGTAGAAGGTCTAGAGGGAAAGTTCTTTCTCACCTTGTTTAGCCATAAGAGAAGCATTCAGATTACACCCATCCAACTTAAGATAATCCACTTTCCAATCAGCAAAAGAGGTTGCATCCTCATTCAAATGTCCCCAAGTCCCTGGATAACCTTCGCATGTAGCTGTTCCAATGTCCTCATAAATTCCTAATTTGAGCCCCTTTGAATGCATCTAAAGGAACATTCAAAGAAAATTTTTTTGAGAGAATTTAATTCACATAATCTGCCAATGCCCCCATTCCCGAAGCAAAGCGTTTATCATCCGCTAATAAGCGTCCTTTACTGTCTCGTTTTCGTTGCATCCAGCAGTCGTCTATGTGGACTGAAACATAGCCTGCTTCACGGAAACCATCCTCTACCATTCTATCGGCCATATCCTTGAAAGAATGAAAGAAAAAAATTTTTCAAAAAAATTTTTCCAGACTTTATAAAGTCTCTCATTTATGCAACTAAAAGGGTGGTGAGCACAGTCAATCTCACAGTAAAACTTTGTCCAAGACATCCAACCCATTGGAGGAGTTCGTGCTAAACCATTATCTAGAGCATTAATGATAGTTGCAAGAAATATTAAAATTAATATTTTAAAAATATGCATTTGTTGTATTTTCTCTTAAAATATATTTAATGAACTAATTATAAATAAGAGAAGATAAAATGATAAAATTAAAATTTTTTAAAGGGTATAATTTTAGTTTTTTCCGGAAATAAATATAATTCAGAAATAATTAGGAAAATAAATTCTGATTAAATTCTGATTTACTTCCGGAAAATAAATTCTGAGTTATTTTCCTTAAAATATACAGACAATTACCAATTTTCCGGAAAATAAATTTTTATATACTAGTTCCGGAAAATACATTCAGAAATCGTAATTCCGGAAAATAAACTATAAATAATAAGTTAATTCATAATTTATTTTGTCTTCTTTATTAATTTTTTGTGCAAACAACTAATTTTTAAAAAAAATGGGAAATTAAAAAAAATGTCCAAATTTAAACATTATTTTGTTCAATATAGGCTTCCATACCAATCACAACAAAACGGAAAAAAAGTTTAGCTGTTCAAATAAATAACTATTCTGATTTTTCCCTTAACTTTCACTTACAATTAGCCATAAATCTTTTTTGTTTCTCTACATATTTTCTTTTTATTTTTTTAATAGGATAATAAACCAACTGTTTAATTTTAAATTTATTTTTACATAAAAAGAAAATATTGCTTAAGTGAGACTGTTTAGAAGGAAAGGTCAACGACGAATTTCGTGATTAATAGAAATAAAAATAGTAGCTAACGAATGTCTTAGCTATTATGGGCTATGTTTAACGAAACTAAGTTGTGTATACTCCGGAAAAATAAAATACATTTTCCGGAAACTAAATTATAAATAATATGTATTTTCCGGAAATATATGTAATTATAATCTATCATGAAATTAAATATTTAAATATTTTTCCGGAAAATAAGTTATAATATATTTTCCGGAAAAATATGTGTAGTATTCTATTTCCGGAATAAACAATTATCCCTGAATAAATGTATTTTCCGGAAATATATGTAATATTTATTTTTCCAGAAATTAATTTATAATATATTTTTCCGGAAATTAAGTTATACATAATATTGTATTTTCCGGAAAGTTACTATTATATTTATTTACCGGAAAATTAATTAAAATAAATATTTATATTCCCGGAAAAAATTTTCCCAGGAGAACGAATCTAATAGTTTAACACACAAAAAAAGTAACGCTGATTATTCTCTTTTTCAAATCTCTTGCAAATGATTAATGTTTTGTTGCAGATGAATAATCATTAATAAAAAATGTCCTTTTAATTCCAATATAAAATTCCATTTTTAGAAAAAAAATAAAAATTAAAACACAAAAGTTTTACAATTCAAGCGTTAAAAATTAACAGAAAATAAAATTTAAAAGGAAACAAAAGAAAATATTTTTAATTGTTAAAATGATTAAATAGAAAAACTAAAGTTCAACATCTGCTACACTTGGTAGTCAAATTTAGGGGGAAAAAGAATTTTTAATCCAATTAAAAAATTAAAAATTAATGGAGAAATCTTAAGAAAATTTCTGTTTAAAAGCGCCATCAATTTTTGTAAGAACCTTCAAAAAAATTTTAAAAAATACCCAAGCAATGCTCTCCTCAATAAAAATTAATTTTGCCTTTTTTCTCTATTTTTTTCTATTTATTGGACATAAAAAATGCCTGGCAAGTTATGCTGATAGTTATACAAGTGGAACGATTTTGGGCAATTTAGCTGGTTATGGAGGAGGCTATGGTTATGGAGGTTATGGAGGAGGCTATGGTTATGGAGGTTATGGGTATGGAGGTTATGGAAGTTATACTGGTGGGTATGGATATAATTGTGGATGTTATGGTTATGATAATGGAGGTTATGGCTACAACAATTACTACTACCCTTACAATTATAATTACAATTCTGGATAAATCAGAAAATATACTTGATTATATAAAAATAAGTTTGTGGAAAACACACATTTTATCATAAAATTGTAAACCTAAAATAGGTTTTCCGGAAAAGTTTCCAGAAAAATACATATCTCTTATTAAAATTGTAAACTTGAGTTTTCTGAAAGGGTTCCGGAAAACACATTACTATGTATATTAAGGTTGTAAACTTAAAAAAGGTTTTCCGGAAAAACACATCTTTTGTAACTTAAGATCAGAGATGGATCGGAACAGTCAGAAGTGTCGGAAATCGGAAGAGCCGGAAATCGGAACTGGCTCAAAAGTCGGAACTCGGAAATCGGAAATCTGAATTCCGATCCACCTCTGCTTAAGATAGATTTCCTGAAAATTTCCTGAAGCATACAGTTTCATTAAAAATTGTAAAAGTAAAATAGGTCCCCGGAAAGTTTCCGGAAGAATACATTCTTATTATAATAAATACATTTTCTTAAACCTAAAAAGCTGTTTTTTTTAATTAAAAATATTATTTGTTATTTTTTCAAATTTTTTTTTTGTAAATTAAATTAAGTCAAAAAACTTTTTTCTTTATTATTTTAAACTTGAAATAATGATGAAAACTTGTATAAATTTAATATTCCTCGTGATAAAGAGAATGAAAACTTTTTAACGCTATTTTGAAGCCTCAAATTAAATTTAGGTTGACTGACTTTGTTTAAACATTTGTAAAATTTGTTTTTGTTATTTAGCTACTTTTATTTGTCAACTTTAAATTCAAAAAATATTTAAATGTTATAATTTTAAAGATAAAAAATACACGCTTTATTTAATTATTTTTTAACCTACCAGTACAATTATATTAAAAATTGTAAAAATTGTGAAAATACACAAATTTTATTAAAAATACACAAAATTAAAATGTTTTCCGGAAAGTTTCCGGAAAACATATTTCTATTATGAAAATTACAAACCCAAAAATACACTCTAAAATTACAACTTTTCCGGAAAAGTTTCCGGAAAAGTTTGCAATCTTAAAAATACATTAAACTTGAATTATATTTCCGGAAAATAATTTCCGGAAATATATTTACTGAATTAAGCTTAAAATAAAATATTATTGAATTACTTAAAGCTCCGGAAAGTTCAAGTAATACTATTTACATAATTAATAAATATGGTTTCATACGTCAATTCTGCCTCTATATTCAACGAATCACCTTCACAAATATTAAAATCAAGTAGTGTTGATGAACACAAAATTGTTCACTTAATAAGTAGACCAACACAATTATATTATTATTATGGAATTGGAGAGAACGATGCTGGTGAAGCACACAAAAATAAAATGGGAATCGAATATGGAAGGTAAAATTTGGGTGAAAATAAAATTAATTATTAAATGGAGAATGAAATAAAAAGAATAATAAAATATTTTGAAAAAATTAAGCGAAACCAGTCAAATTGAAGTAGGCATAGGCCAAGTATGCAGAGTTAGAGTGCCTTCTAATGAAGTTTTCTATTTAGGTAATTTAATTTTTTAAATAAAAAATTAAATTATTTAATACTAAGCCTATGAGGATGGCATTCCCGGCAGCAATCCATCTTCATTTATTCAATTGTTTTTCCACTGCTCACAATACTGGTCCTGGTGTTGTGGTGTGGATTGCTGTCAAGTTTGCGCTTTATAGTTATATTAAAATTCTGATTCTTCCGGAAAATAAATAAATTCTGATTTTTTCGGAAACTATAAATTCTGATTTTTCCGGAAAATATATAAATTCTGATTTTTTCGGAAACTATAAATTCTGATTTTTCCGGAAAATATATAAATTCTGATTTTTCCGGAAAATATATAAATTCTGATTTTTCCGGAAAATATATAAATTCTGATTTTTTCGGAAACTATAAATTCTGATTTTTCCGGAAAATATATAAATTCTGATTTTTCCGGAAAATATATAAATTCTGAAAACCAATACCAGAAACAAATAATTACATTCTGATCTTTCCGGAATTTAATTTTAAGTTCAGGAAAAAATATGTTTTAAATGCTTCCGGAAAATAAATTCTGATTTTAAATATTATTTATAGCTTGACCCAACAATTTTATTTATCGTTTTCTGTATTTGCTTCGTAACAATCGCCTGTGGGGTTCACTTTGCTCTACGCTCACACCTTTGCCGTAGCTTTTGCATTGAGCGTTTATTAAGAGCTGGAGGTGTAATTAAGGAACGGAAAAGAGTGATAGCCCGTAAAAATGCGCAACGAAGGAAACGTAGTGGAAGCAGTAGCGGGAAGAGTAGAAGCAGTAATAGCAGTGTGTTCAAAGGAAGGGAAGAAAGAAAAAAGTTGAACAGAGTTAATTCATTACTGGTAAAAAAATAGTCGGATCTCTCTATAAGATACACCCAATAGGGATATTCCTCTATTTAAGAGACGGGCTTTAAAATCTGATAAGCTACTAACAATAAGTGGGGGAAGCTATCTAAGCAATACCCTCTATTTAGGATACAACTAATCTCAAGATAAGGACCTCAGTATAAGATATACTAGATACACCTCTATTTAAGAGAAATTTATTTAGAAATTTGGTTGGTCATTAGGTGATACCCTCTATTTACGATACATCCCATTATAAGGCACGATATTTCATGGGATTTTTTACTAAAGGGGATATATTATAGTGAGGTCCACGTAGAAAATACCTCTAAAGATAAATCTATTTTTATAAAGGTAAAAGCTACAGGAACCGGACTTCGTGAGAAACTGATAAAGAAAGGATCAGTCAATGTCCCAGTGGACAGTGGCGGTCATCGTTGCTCTTCGGCTCTACCACAAATTGTAGTTACCGAACCGAGTAGTGGATATGAGCCAAGTTATAGGTGTTAAATAATTTTTTTGAAATTTTGAAAAAAATTTTTTTGTAGGTCTGTTGATTGTGATGATGAGGAGGACGAAGAGCTTATGTATGATGAAGAAATGGAGGAGGAGGATGAAATTTATTAGAACAAAATTTAAAAAATATATATAGCATCATTATTTCATTAATTTTTAAATTACAGCAAAAATAAAAAGATTTTTTTCCTTTTTTAGACTAATCTTCCAGCTATTCTCAACTTGTTTATAAAAAAGTTTGTATCCGGAAAATAAATTCTGATTTATTTCCGGAAAACAATAAGCGATTTATGTATGCCCGGCGCCAGCCGGATCCCAAATCCGGGGTTTGGGGAGGCCCAAATCCGGGGTTCTTCGCATTCTCCGGATTTTTTCTGGGCCGGATTAATCCAGAAAAATCCGGATCCGAGTCCAGAAAAATCAACCAACAATTACCCGTATAAAGATTCGCTTAAAAACTTATTTTCAATCAAAATTAGACCAAGTGTCATTTTAATAAAACAGAATGCCAAATAAACTAAAGAGCAATTGTTTCTATCTTTTCTCTTCTATTTACATACTCTTTTTATTACAACACTTTTTACAATGAAAATTTTTGGATACAGCCCAAGTAGGCGCGCGGCAATAACGGCGCAAAGCCATAACTTGCTTCAAGATTCCCGAATCTTGTCAAATTTGGTATTAAATGATTCCTCTCAACGAGCTAAAGAAATTGGTACCAAAATTTATAAGGATCTGAAATTTTCCAGAAAGTTATGACTTTGCGCCTACTTGGGCGCGCGCCTACTTGGGCGTGTCCCAAAATTCTTTTTTAATCTTTCGATTTTCCTGTTTTCTTTTTTGATAGGCAACATATAAATTTGTTTTAAATAAAAAATTGCTTCTATTAAATGGCTGGATTCTCAGAAACAAAAAGAACAATTAAAAGCCATAAAGTTTTCAATCCACGTCTGCAGACTATAGCTGTAATTGTGAATGTATTAAATAGAGAAAAATCGAACAGAACCGGTTTATTTGAAAATACTTATTTGGTTTTTCCCTTTTGTTCTGAAAAAGACAACCCAGCAGAATTGGAATTATGCACGACTAAAATATTGGATTTGGGGGAATGGATTTGTATTGATAATGAGTAAGTTGAAGTGATTTTTGGGGGCTAAAAGAAATTTTTTTAAGTGATATGATAACAGGAAAAATTAATTCACAAACATTTCGTCGACATGAAGAATGGTTTTTGACTATGCCTTATTTGGGGAAAGTGGCGGTGATTTATTTTTAAAATTAAAAAAATTTTTTTGAAAAATTTTTCTGAAAATTTTTTGAAAATTTGAAAAAAAAATTTTTTTTGAAAATTTTTTAAAATTTTTTCTATTAAAAAAATTTTTTTTAATTCTAGATGGAATGTGACATTATTATTCATAAAGATTTTTGGGTGGATAAAAATGCGAGGATTCATACAAAGCTTTACAAACCTTTTGTTGTTAACAAGAAAAATTATTTTATTCAGGTTAGTTAATATTAAATTAATTTGTATTTCCAGAAGCGTTAGAAAAAGAATTTTAAATCAGAATTAAAAACAGAATTTATTTTCGGATATACAACAGGCGACTATTAGAATAATATCAGAAGAACCAGAATTAAGTTTTCCGGAAAGCATGGAATGTATTTTTCTGGAACAAGAAAATTTCAATTAAAGTAAAATCAGAAATTAATTTTCCGGAAGTATCAGAATTAAATTTCCATTAATTATTTCCAGAATTAATATTTTCCGGAAACTATATTCTTCCGGAAATACCACTAATTTCAATTAATTCTGAGTTATATTCTTTCCGGAAAAATAAAATAAAATCAGAAATTAATTTTCCGGAAGTATCAGAATTAAATTTCCATCAATTATTTCCAGAATTAATATTTTCCGGAAACTCCCCATGTATTTTTTTCAGAGTTATATTCTTTCCGGAATAGTAAAATAAAATCAGAATTAATATTTTCCGGATTTTAAGGACATTTTCGACGAATTAAATGTGTTAGAAAAAGAGCATTTGGGTAGAAAAATATGTGCAACAATTGAATATAAGTGCAGAAAGGATGACGAGGATAATATTGGACATTGGTACATTACTTATGTTAAAACCTACGGTTATAAGCCTTTCTATTAGGTTTAGAAAAAGGAAAATTTTGAATTTATTTTTGTATTTTTTGTAATTTTAGGAATCTCATTTTATGTGCGGATATTTTTGTTTTCTATTGTCAAACAACTTTAATTTTAATTTATTCTAATACTTAATTATAAATTATAATTATAAAGATTATAACTTTTTAAGGGATTAAGGTGCTTATTAAAATATTTAATTTTTCGTCCTTAAAATAATGTCCGCAAAAAAAGCACTTTAATCCCCTATAAATTTATTGGTAATGTAAAGTTTGTGTTTCCCCTTTTCTTCAAAATCAAGGATCTTGGTCTTATTCACAAAAAAAGGAAACGAGGAGGATGAAGATGACCATTATGTACATTTTTAATAAAGAAAAAAGTGGAAACACAAACTTAACTTATCTTTTTTTTCTGATTTTGACTTTATTTTAAATTTTAATGTAAAATTGCTGTAATACTTAATTTAATGGTAATTTATATGTCAATTTTATTCTTTAATAAATTTAATTTTTAAAAGTATTGTTTAAAAGAAAATAAATCAGAAAATAAACTTGTAAGAAAAGAAATCAGAATTTTTATTCCGGAAAGAGTTGAAAAGAAATTACCGGTAAATTCAGAATTAAATTTTAAAAATTAGAATTTTATTTAAAAAATAAAAATCAGAATTTTATTTAAAATTCTTTTTACCTTCTGAAAATAATATTCTGGTATATATTGTAAATAAACACTCATATGTACAAACTATTTCCGGAATCTTTATATTTATTGCTTTATAAATTGTTGACCAGAAATTCTGTCTTGTTTAAAGTTTCCGGATTTTTCTTTAACTTTAGTTAACCGATCAACTTTTAGTTTTATTTTGCAATAAATCTTGAAAGAATTTATTCGTTCATATCACCCAAAAATTAATTTTGAAAATGATTTATTTGCGCCGTTTTTCCCTATTAAAAAAAGTAAAAGCGCGCAGCTTTTACTTACCCAATTTTCCTTCCAGTCAAAAATAAATTTTTAGAAATGACAAAAATATATCTCTTCTAGGTTAAGCAAGTGATTAATATTAATGTTGAAATGATTATATAAATTCTCGTTGAAACAAATTATTTTTTTATTTTATTTTAATTCTTGTCGTTAAGCAAGAGC
Organism: Meloidogyne incognita; assembly: GCA_036172945.1. Classification (NCBI taxonomy): domain Eukaryota; kingdom Metazoa; phylum Nematoda; class Chromadorea; order Rhabditida; family Meloidogynidae; genus Meloidogyne; species Meloidogyne incognita. The sequence goes on along the minus strand of JARQAC010000006.1, from coordinate 4,408,023 downwards.
GCTACTAGTGTACTTTACATACAGTCTATGAAATAGAAATAAATCAGAATTTTTTTTAATCAGAATTTTTTTAAAAACTTTTTTTTACTGTCTGCCCTATTGTAAAGAAAGTTTAAATTCTGGTTTTATAAAAAAAGTTTATTTTTATTTATTATAAACACCACTATAAAATCAGAAATTAAACTTTTTTTATATTTAAATAAACCAGAATTTAAACTTTGTTTAAGCTTTAATTCTGGTTTATTTAAATACAAAAAAAGTTTAATTTCTGATTTTATAATAAATAAAATGACAGAAATTCTGATTTAATTTATAGTTATTTTTCCGGATAGCAACTTTGGGGGAGTGTATTTAAAGAAAATAATAATATCCATATTCGTCCACTTTTGTATATTTTCAGAATTATTTTAGCTAAGTTTTCCTCTCCTTAAAATGCTTTCAACTAATCAAATAATATTAATCATTCTATTCTCTTCATTCCTAATGGCACTAGTTAGCTCTATCGGTTTTCCTACCGGAGGAGGAGGAGGTGGCGGATGTTGCTGCGGTGGTGGCGGGGGTGGAGGAGGAGGGGGTTTGTAGAAAAAGGATTATAATTTTCTTTCTTAGTAATTTTAAAAAATTTAAGAAAATTTTGGGGTGAACCTGTTCATAAAATTTTTTTAGGTTGTTGTATGCCTTGTTGCGGAAGAAAAAAGAGAGAGGTCCTTTAAATAAAAATGAATATAATTACATTAAAAACAGGTGGTAATGCCGCACTTCAAGAGCAGTGAAGTCCCATGCCCACAAATTGAGTGGCGTGAGCTAATGAATTCTGTAAGGAATTTTTAAGGGATTATACATATCAAATTCTGAAAAAATAAGAAAATGTTTAATAATTAGTTTAGGAAGATATATTCCGGAAAATATATTTAATTATATATTAGTTTCCGGAAAATAACGAATAAATTTAGGTATTTGTGTTTTCCGGAAAATATAAAAACGTATAACTCTAATGTTCTGAAATTAAATTCTGATTTCTAAAAATTCTGATTTCTAAATTAAATTCTGATCTCTAAAAATTCTGATTTCGAAATTAAATTCTGATTTTTTAAAATTCTGATTTTTATTTTTAATTCTGATTTTTAAAGTCAGTGGTTTCCGGCGATGCTATTTCTTCCCTAACATCAATCCAAACAGCATTGCATAACCGCTTTGGGCATAACAATAACAGCAAATTTTTAGTAAATTGTGCAATTTACCAAGAAAAACCAGAACAAATACAGACTTCCGCCATTGCAACATTAAACGAAGAAAAGATAGAAAATTCGGAACAAAATAATTTTTTGCTTCCACAAAATATGTATTTTAGTTCTAGCGGGGATGGGTATTGTAACGTTCGTTTTGGTGGAGTGTGGTGCCAAGCGGTGGCATTACGTGCCTAATTAATTAGTAAATTATACATTTGGCAATTACAATTGATAAAAAAATTTTTTTCTTGACTTTATTCAAAAAATAGAATTTTAATTAATTTTAAATCATCTTTTTACTTATTTTATCTCAAATTTTCAATATTTCCTCTATTCCTCCTCTATTATTTAAGCAATCAAAACTTGGTCAAGTGATATATCTCCGTGAATATCCAAAAGAACGACCTTGTGAAGGTCATCACGGGCCTATTCAATTAATTTTTTTTAAATTTTAAATTTAAAATACTTGAAAGCGACAATATTCAATGCCGTATACGAAGCACTAAAATTTTAAAAATAATTTCCGAAAAAATTTTTTCCAACCCGAATAATGTCTCCATGCAAAAGAAAGTCTAACGCAAATTGTTTTCCAGGCTAAAATAAATCAGAATAAAATTTAAAAATAAAACGAACATGGAATGGACATCCAGGCCCTTCACGTTCTTCACTTGTTGGTGGGTATTGTTTGTCTACTGTAGCATTCCGAACAATGCAGTTTTGCTATAAAATTCTGATTTTTAAAAATTATTCGTTTATTAGAATTTCTGAACTAGGAAAAATTAAATTCTGATATTCTGTTAAATTATTGCGTTTCAGTTATTCTGATTTTTAATGCGTTTGTTTAATTCTGATTTAGCAAGGTAACTATACTTTTTGTTATAATTTTGATTTTTAAAATTAAAAAAATTCTGATTTAATAATTCTGATTTTTATAAAATTAAAAATTCGATTTTTAAAATTCTGATTTGTATAATTATTTTTCTCGTTGTTTCTGATTTTGGTGTTTTGTTTAAATTCTGATTACTAAAATAATTCTGTTTAACTAAAATTCTGATTTTTACAAAATTCTGAATTAGATTAAACATAAGTATTTTCTGATTTTATTAATTAATAAAATATGTACATCAAAACGCGTGTTAAAGTGGAACAAAGTCTCTCCATCAGCAGATTTCCAATTCACAGTGAAACGTTGAGCGCCAGGGTGTGGCGTTCCAACAACACGCTAATAAATAATTTTTTGAATAAAATATTTTTTTCCAACCATTCTATTAGTAGTTAAAAGTGTGTCCAATGGTCCTTGATAAGGTATTGGCTAATAAATAGTTTTTAATTTTAATATGTAGGTAATAATTTTTTTTTACCAATTGTCCCTGTGGGCCAGGAACAGGAGCTACAGGTTCTGTTGGGGTATATTCCGGAAGTTCTCCTCCACCACCAACCTCTCTGGGTACTTTTCCTGCAGGTTCATCAACTTCTGAATTAAAAAAAAATTTTTTTTTTTGATTTAATTCAAGTTATTCACCAACAGAACCAATACAAGTAACATTAAAATTGTTCAACAAAACATCCCCTACCACGTCTACAGAAATTAAAGTTTCCAAATTGTCCCGGGCTTTGAAAAAGCAAAATTGATTGCCGTCGACAGAACACAAAAAAATTTAAAAATTAATTCTGATTAATTTAAAATTTAAATTTACACTAATTCCATTTTCTTCAATTAACATCTCAAGAAGAAAAGGCTTGCCAATAGCAAAAGGCATTCCACCGTCCCGTTCTTCAGCTTGCCATTGTTGCCCGTCTTTTGTGCTGCTACGAACAACACAATTTTCCTATAATAATCAGAAATTAAATTTTGTATTTTCTGAAAAATACAAAAATATAATCCGGAAAATATAAAAATAGATAGAATTCTGATTCTTCCGGAAAATATAAAAATAGATAGAATTCTGATTCTTCCGGAAAATATAAAAATAGATAGAATTCTGATTCTTCCGGAAAATATAAAAATAACAATATATAATTCTGGGGTTTCCGGAAGAATATAGAAACAACTAAAATTCTGATTTTTCCGGAAAATAAGCTACTAGTATTTCCGGAAAACACAATAATTTATAGGTATAGTATAATTATATTATATACTCATAGCATAATACTACATAAATTCTGATTATTATATTTAATTTAATTCTGGTTTCTCCGGAAAATAAGCTACCAGTATTATTTTCCGGAAAATACAAAAATAATTAAATTCTGAAATTATTTACTGACACTAAATCTAGGGTTGAAATGAAAGAATATTTCGCTGTCTGTGCTCTTCAAGTCAATTTCAAACCGGTTGGCGCCTTCCGGAATATTTCCACCGAAATGAATTTTTGTGGGTAATTTGAAATTAACAAATTGGTGATGGAAGGGGATTGGCTAATAAATTATTTTAATTTTTTTATTTCTTAAGGGAAAAACTCACAAAATCAGTCATTTTGGTGGGGAAAAATTAATATTATTTAATTTTTCCCAAATTTCCTCTGAAAATTAAATTAAAAAATAATATTTTTGTTTATTTGTTGACAAAACATTTGGTAAATAAAACTGATTAAAAACACTTTTTATTTTTATTATTTTGTTTTTAACATAAAAATGTGGTTTGGCTTGAATGAGAGAAAGAAGTGTTTTCCTTTCTGTGTTAAAAATCGACTGCTGTTGTTTTTTGTTATCTATAAACTTTTTTTTGTGCTTCAGATTAACTTCAAATAAAAATAAAAATATATTTTATCGTCAAATGTTCAAATTTTTTGTTTATATATATATATATATATTTTATAAGCAAATAGGTAAATAAGGGTACGGCCCACATTGTCGCGCGGCCACATTGTCGCAGAGCCATAACTTGCTTTAAGATTTCCGAATCTTTCCAAATTTAGTATTAAACGATTCCTCACATCGAGCTAAAGAGATTGGTACCAAAATTGATAAGGGCCAGAAATTTTTTAGCAAGTTATGGCTCTGCGACAATGTGGCCGCGCGACAATGTGGGCGTGTCCCGGTAAATAAACCTCTATTTTATAACTGACTGTAATAAGCAGACTTAAAATTTTAAATTTAAAAATATTTTATAAGAGTAAAAAGATATACTTAAAGATATGGAGCTTGGATAACAAATTGCCCTATGAAAGAAAGTTTTTGCTTTAGAACCAATCAAATACGAATGAATTACCAGAATTCTGTTCAGACATTATATAAATCCACCCATGTTCATCGACATCCCTCTATATATCCCCTTTTCACAAAAGTCTAATCTTTTCACTAACGACGAAATGTTCAGTGGTGAAAAGTTGATGAACCAATTTAAATTTTGGCATTCTATTATTTTGGCATTCTACAAAAATTTCTGACATTTCATGTTTTGGCCTTTTGTAAAAAATTCAAAGAAATAAGTTAGACATTCTGTTGCAATAGAAGAGATATGGGCGGAAGAAATAGTTCATAAAGAGAAGAGAGTCAGCACCCGTTTATTAAATTTTACACAACGAGCAGAGAAAAATAAAGTAAAAATAGTGAATTAGACAGTTGATATTGTTTAAATCTCACAAGCTTTTCACGAGTAAATCACATCATTTTTACACAAAAAATAAGCAATTATTTCTTTCCATTACTCGTGATGAGTGAAAGCGCCTGTTTTGTAAAGGGCTTGGAGAAGAAGAAAAAAAGCTAAAGATGCTTATACGCTTTTCTGTTCTCTTTTTTTTTTAAACTTTTAAATACTTGCATTTTTGTCGATTTTTTATTTGGTTTTAAATTCATTGCTCTTACTCTAACTACTCTTCAAATTTAACAGAAAAAGGTTCTAGAAGGGACTTCTTTAAGAAAATAAAGAAAGGTGAAAAAAGGGTCAGGTTTTACCCCCTACACAAATTAAGGGGAGTTTGTCGCAGTTAACGATTTGTTCTTTGTGTATGTCTCTCTATTCGAGAAATTGTTTAACTTTTCTAATATTTCTTTTCGATTTTGTCATCGATAACTTGATTTTAATTAGGTAAGTTTAAAGTCATCAGTTTCGTCATAAGCCTAAAACTAATTAATTATGTGTGCTAATTTTAATTGATTTTAATAGGTGTTCTCTGTGGCTTAATGGGTAGTGTTCTAGTCTGTGACGTAGTTAAGTCACGGGTTCGATGACTGAACCCGATCGATTTTTTGTTTGACTATTTTATAGTTGTGTTTATTCTTTTTTTGCATTCTCGCGTTATTTTTAATTCGTTTTCAATTTATTTTTTGTGTTTTTACGTGTATTTTTGATTGATTTTTATTAATTAATACTCATTTTTAGAGTTAAAAAAGTCAATGGAATCCGGTGTAGTTGACGGTATGGAATTATTAGAATGGCTACAGACTGGTGTTGGCGATGAACGGGATATGCAATTAATGGCACTTGAACAGTTGTGCATGGTTTTTAATTAAATTTAAGTTCAATTTTAGCTAATTTTAATCATTTTAAGACATTATTGATGAGCGACAACATTGATAGATGCTTTGAAAGTTGTCCTCCACGCACTTTTCTACCTGCATTGGGTCGGATATTTATTGATGAAAGTGCGCCTGAAAATATTTTGGAGGTTTATTTAAAAATTAAAAAAATTAGGACGAAATTTAGGATAGGGAACCAATGGGCTTTAAGGCTTTTGGACTACTCATAGTAAGAGCCTTATTGTTAGTAACCGAGATGAAGGGAGCTAGGAATCCTGAAAGTGTTCATTTAAGTTCAAATTTCCCAACGGACCTTTGGCTCGATTTTTGGACCCTTAAGTAAAATCTTGATTCATGAATTAGTCCTTAAGGCTTTTATTAGTCCTTAAGGCTTTTTGATTATCTAAAGCTAACTCGTTTTAGTCGACTTATTAGACAATGGGAAAAAACCTCTGGCTCGGTTTTGGAACCTATAAGTAAAATTTTGAATCGGAAACCTATCAGTCCTTTAAGGCTTTTTAATTACCTGAGATTAACTCATTTTAGTTGTTAGAGCTATCAAGTGAATTAGATACATAATTAGTAGTGACCGGCAAAATCGATTTTTCCGGACCCGGATCCGGATTCCGGATTTGCAACTTGAACCGGACCGGATCCGGCCGGATTTTTCCGGATAAATCCGGTCCGGTTTTAATCCGGTAAAAATAATTTCCGGAGTCCGGCAGAAATTATCCGGATTCCGGACCGGACTCCGGTTTTTTTCCGGATTTTTCAAAAAAAAATTTTTTCATTAATTTTTGTGTCAAAATCTTGTAATATACATACCGTATTTTTCCCAATAGAAGAGCACGTCCTAATAGAAGCGCAGTCTACGAGGAGGTTGAAAAATAGAACGCATGCGCTTCTATTGGGAAAAAACGGTATGTGTCTTTTATGTGTTAAAATGTTGTTAGGGGGGTATCTAAGGATTTTGGAGGCTATGGGAGATATTTTCTGGATTTTTCGAGAAAGTTTGGAAAATAAAGTAATTCGTGTTTGGAATTTGACCTGCCAATTTTTGAGCATTCGGAGTCCAAGGAGCAATATTTCCTCCAAGGATTTCAAGGATCCTCTTACTCTCAAATCCCTTCCCTGCGCCGCAGGCGAAAATGTTGAGAATTTTGGAGGTCCTTAAATCAGAATTCGTCCATTTTTTGCGCCGCAGGCGAAAATTTTGAAAAATTTTGAAGGCATGAAAAATTTTGAAGGCCATGAACCCTGATCTCCGCCGTCTGTCCCAGCTCTTCCATCCTTTCGCCTACACATTGTTTATTTCTACACCGGATAAATTGCTATTCTTATGCACGTCAACATTAGTTAAATCTCGGACACCTCCGGTCGTAACAGGTATATCCAATGAGGATTCAGTCGTTCTTCAGTCTCCAATTTTGTAAGGCCAATAAAGAAGAATTTCCCTTTTCAGCGCCGCAGGCATTTTTTGAATTTCATATAGACAAAGGGCAAAAATCATCCTTTTTTATAAAAAAATACAAGAAAATTGGGAAAATCCAGGAACCGATAAAATCCCAAATCCGGTGCTCGAAATTTGCCGGACCCGGATCCGGATTCCGGATTTTCATCTAGAGCCGGACCGGATCCGGCCGGATTTCTCCGGATTAATCCGGTCCGGTTTTAATCCGGAAATTTCGAAAAAACCCGGATTTGGGACCCGGACTCCGGAAAAATCCGGCCGGATCCGGTCCGGTGCCGGTCACTAATAATTAGTCTCCTAAAGTTCAAATTTCCCCTCGGACCCTTGTCTTACATTCACTCCTTCTGTTTGATATTTAAATTTTCTCAATGTTTCCAGGTAACTGCCCGAGCAATAACTTATTATTTGGATGTTTCAAATGAATGTACTCGTCGAATTACCCAAGTTGAAGGAGCAATTAAAGCAATTTGTAATAGGCTATTACTTGCCAAAATGACTGATAGAACAAGCAAAGATTTAGCCGAACAATGCGTTAAACTTTTGGAACATATCTGTCAAAGAGAAGCCAGTGCGGTTTATGATGCGGGTGGTTTACAGGCAATGCTTCACTTGATAAGGTAATGAAGTTTTTCTAAATTTTGCTCGTTTCTTTTTAAAAAACTGTCTTATTCTGCATGCATACCTTTTTCTTCTATCGGGTTGGAAGGTCCATACTTAGTGGTAGTTTCAGTCCCGGTACTTAAGGAATATCTGGCTTGTTATCCCATTTTTCCAAAACGAGTCAATCCTATTTTTATTCTCTTCCAACGAAAACTTGCGGACAAAAAGTACGGACTTTTTATGCCCATAAAGTAAAGGTGCTACAAATTTCTTCAAACTTCCTTCTCGCTTTCTTTTCTAAAATCAATTAGTTTTTGAAATTTCCCTTTTTTGTAGCCACCATGACCATTTACACAAAGACACAATGCATTCTGCAATGGCCGTAATCACCAAACTGTGTGCCAAAATTGAACCTTTCGACTCAAATTTGTCTGAATATAGCAAAAATTTGGGCGATTTGTTAAGTCATGATGATGAAAAAATTGCGGAGTGTGCTTTGAGATGTAAGGGGTTTTTTAAAAAATTTCAGAAAATTTTTAGGAGTTGGAAAATTTTTTTTGAAAATTTTAAGGACTTGGAAAATTTTTTCAAAAATTTTAAGGTTTTGCTGCAATGACCGAACGTTTTGTTCGTCGTCAAATGGATCCTGTAGAATTGGCTAGACCTAGCAATTTAATTGTACATTTATTTGATTTGCTCATACCTCCAGAACAAAAAAACAATTTTTCTGAAGATGAAAAGAATGAAAAACAAATTGAAAAAAATATGGAGCTTTCACGTAATTCTGCTTTTATTTCCGCTGTTTTGGCTTTATTTGCTAATTTGTGTAAAGCAAGTCCGACTGTTACTGCAGAAATTCTTCAGTTTGTTTTTTTATTTTTTTCGAGGTTGTAAGACTTGGGGATGGTATTTCAACAGCTTTTGGGGGTTTGATATTTTTCTAGCTTTTGGTAATATAAACGTTTTGCATCGTTATATCTTGTTGTAATTTTTTTTATTCTTCAAATTTTTTCTCTTTTTAGTTCTCCAAAACTTGTTTTTGCTCTACGGGTTGTTCTCAATTGTAAAGATGAACGTTGCATAAATGTAAGAATATTTATTCAAAATTTATTGTGATTTTTTTGGTAATTTTCTAATTTTTTTTTATTAAAACAGGATTGCCTTCGTTTTATTGATTTTCTTCTTGTTTTGCTCTGTGAAGGGCGTGCTTCAATTTCTAAACATTGTTCTTTTACGGATACAGGTGCTGTTTCTTCACTAGACAAGGCACATCGCAATCTTATTGACTCAATTAGACAAAGAGACACTGATGCTTTAATTGACGCTGTGGAAAATGAATCTGTAAAAAAATTTTTTTTAATAAATTAAATTTACTTCACTTTGTCCTTTTGTACTTCCTTTTTTCTTAAAAATTCAACAAATAGTTATGGGTCAAAATGGATAGCTTCGTAAAGACGTTGTGAATTTGTAGGAATCTTTTTAGGAGGCCAAAATATTTTTTAGGAAATTAAAAAATTCTTTAATAGCCAAAAATTTGTTCCAAACATTTTTTTAAATTAAATTTAAAGGTTGATCCAAATATGACAGACGATGTAGGCCAAACACTTTTAAATTGGTGTGCAGCTTTTGGAACACCTGATATGGTTATTTATTTGTGTGATAAAGGTGCTGATCCAAATAAAGGATTGAGGTCATCTTCTTTACATTATGCTGCGTGTTTTGGAAGAGCTGAGGTTTTTTTTGATAAAATTATTTTTAAAAATAATTTTTTTCTAAAGATTGTCAAGATTCTTTTGCGTTATGGAGCTAATCCTGATCTGCAAGATGTAAAAATTTTTTTAATTGACCTTTGAAATCGAATCTCACTATAAGATTATTATAAGGAACGATTTTTTAGCATAGGGTTTATACTGGCCCGTAACCAGGATTTTTTACGGGAGAACTCATTTTCGGCGCCTAAAATTTGGATTTTTGGGCTACTGGCGAAAATTATTATTACTTTTTTTCTCCTTCCCCAAATTTTTTTTTCCTTTTTCCCCTATTTTCTCCCCTGGTTACGAGCCTGTGTCTATTTTTAATGAGATTTGACTTCAAAAATATTTTCATTGTGAAATGAATTAAAAAAAAATCTTTTTCTTTAAAGGAAGAAGGCCGCATTGCATTGGATAAGGCCCGTGAACGCAATGATGAAGCTCACCAAGTTGTCTGTGAAATTCTTTCAAATCCAGGGATTTATATGAGCTCTTCAATTACTTGTGCAGCATTAAAAGAACAAGATAAAAAGGAAGAAAAACAAGCAACAGTTAAAGAACAACAAGAGGAGGCTGTAAAAATTGAAGAAGAAACAAATATAGACCATGGTTTAGCTGAAAGTTTTATTCAACAATTGTTGCCAATTTTTTGTACAATTTTTAAGGTTTTTGATTTTTTGTTTTGGGTAATTAAATAGGGAGGAGGGGAGGAGAATTTAATTTTTAAAATGAATTTAAAGATAGGCTAGATCACATTCCATGATCCTGTAACGGGATTATTTTTCAAAAGATTGAACGGGAGGGATCCCATGGCGTCCCTTAATTCCTGTTATCCCGTTTGTCGTTTAAAACCCGGAATTCCATCTTTAATTAAAATAAGAATTTTGAGGATTTGGAAAAAATTGAGTCGTGTTTTTTATTTTGGATCAGAATTGAGAGCAATAGGACTCCTATAGGAGTAGTTCATGACATTTTACCTCTAACTAGAACTGTACCAAAAGATGTCGAATAAATTAAATTTTTGATTTTTAAATCATTTTACACAATAAATTCAGTAAATCATACCAAAAATTTAGCCAGGTTCGATTTATCAGGTTTATTACCCATTTGTAGGCAGACTATCCTTGCCTCTGACCGAAGCGAGCCTTTTCATTTAAATTAAAAAAGTTTTTTTTAATTTTTTTTCTAGTCTTCTCTTTCAACTGCAATTCGTCGTGTTACGCTTACTTTAATACGCAAAAGTATTTTTCATATTTCTAATGATGGCCTATTAGAAGTTATTTCTTCAAAAAGAGAATTAGTTTCAACAAATCAACAAAAACAACAAAGTGGTTTTGTTGAAATGCTTATTGGTGTTTTAATTATTATTTTGGAAAGTGGTGAAAATAATGTAGATGCTAAAGAACAGGCTTTATTGGTTTGTTTATTTTTTTTTTCTTGAACGGAGAAAATATTTTTTAGAGAGTGGGATTAAAAAAAATTTTTTTGATAGGGGGGGGGGGGGTAAACAATCTTTAAGTATTATTTTTTAAGAATCTTTGAGAGATTTTTTAGTGTATTATAAGAGAGAGTACGTCTATTCATTGCTTGTTCCAACTCCATCCTAGGACTACAACCTTGAAATTTTTAGATCCTGGACGCCCTAAGTCCTTTAGGTGCATAGAAAATTTTTTTGGTTTAATTGAGGTCTCGGTTTAATCGAAGAATGTCCAGATTTTTTTTGCCTGGGACATCCTTACTCTAGCATTTTTCATATAGAATTTTTTTTTAATTTTTTAGATAATTAAATCTCTGCTACTTAAAAATGCCAAATTTTGGTCTGAACAATTAATCAAATTGGGAGTTTATGAAAAAATTGAAATTTTGGCAAGAGAGGCAGAAGAAACTACAACAAAGACAACAACTGAAAAAGAAAATAATTTTGAAGAAAAAATTGGAGGTTGTTCTTCTTCAACGACTTTGGGAGGAAATGCTGAATCAACAGCATTAAATAATAATAATAATTTGGCGGCTTTATCTTGTGGTGAAAAAAGGGAAGAAGATAATATTTCAACAAATTCTGTTTATACTGCTAATAGGTTTGTGTGATTAAAAAAAATTTTTTTTGTTAATTTTTCAAATAATTGTCCCATCCTCCCTTGCCTCCTTATCTTTATTTTTTCCCTTTTTTGCTTTTTAAGGATTAGATAGGGATTAGATATAGAGATTAGTTAAGGATTAAATAGAGATATCCGGGCTTGAATTAAAAATCTTAATGACCTAATGCTTATTGTTAGGATTGAATACATATATGTGGGACTTATTTGATAGTGAATGAGTCTAAAACTTCATTCAGGGATTCAAGATTTTTATAAAATTCAATCCTTGTCGATTCTAATCGAATAAGAACCTCGAACCAATTAAAAAAACGATTGTGATTTTATTTTTAAAAAATTCGATGATAATCTCGATTGTCTATCTTACTTTATTGACTTATCTTTTGGGGTATGGCTTTCCTTTTTTCAAAACTGGCTTTATTAGTTACTTGGGGGAGAGAGGAGCTAACTGAAATTGAAATTATTTTTTTAAATTATTAAAAAAAAAGATCAATATCTTCAACACCTTCAATTAGTTTACGTTCTGATTCAACAGTTCCATCAACTGATTTAAACATTGCAAGAAATGCTCAAAATTCTGCAAATAATGATGAAATCACTCCTTCACCAACAAATGAATTAATTGTTGATGAACGAAGACTTTCTTGTTCTACAGCTAAAGAAGAAGTTGGAAATAATTTGATAGGAGAAGAAGAGGAAGAAGGTGTTGAAATTGATACACAAATATTTAATAGCGATTTGGTTGAAGCTGCTACAACTATTGCACAGGTTTTTCTGAAATTTTTTGAGGGGTGGGGGGGGGGGGTGGCTTAATTTAGGATTTGGGGATAGATGGACCTCTCTAACCTCTATTTGTGAGACTTCTTAAATTTTAAGCGGTTGAGGTAAACTGTCCAAGCGATACTCTTCTATTTAAGAGACACCTCCTTATAAGTGACTATTTTTCATCCTCGAGGGAGTCTCTTATAATGGGATCCACACCTCTATGTAAGAGACGTTTTTTAATTTTGTTGGTTACTGGGCGAGGGAGATGCTTAAGCTTTTTCCATTTTGAGATACACCTCAATATACGTTATGATTTTTATAATCCAAAGGGTGTATTTACATGTAAAATCAGATTATATTATTTTTCTCTTAAATTTTTTTTATTTTTAGGCATTGGGTGTTCAAATAGTCGAAGACGCTGCTTCTACTGACAACAAACCTGAAGACTCGAAATCTAAAGAATCTGTTTCGACAGCAACTCCAGCCGTTTCAGCTGCTGGTTCTGATGATGTTTGGACTTTAACTCCCGGTGTTTACTATCGTTGGCGTGATTGGCGTCTAATTCGGGCAAATGATTCTTTATTTGTTTGGTGTGATGCTGTTGCGTTGGAATTGAGGTTTTTTTTATTTTTTTTTAAATTATTACTTAATTTGACGTATGAACATTCTAAATCCTGTCTCAAATCAGTGTTCCCCGGTGTAAAAAGATCGAGCAGTGCAGTTTTTTTTACTTTGGTTCCTGTTTGGGTGACATGTGGGTAGGTGAGGGGACTTTTAAAGAATTCCATGGTTTACTTTCAAGCTTTTCTGGCTATTTTGTGGTTCCAGAAAATTCGGTTCCACGTTGTAACTGCGGTTCCGTCAAAGGGAAGGTGACGACATATTCAAGGTCCAACGATTTACTTTTCATTTTTTTCTATTCCGAGGTTCATTTTTTCTATACTGCGGTCCCGCCTTGAAACGGTTATTCCTTGACCTGGTTCCCAGGGCCTGAATAACATTAATCCAAAATTTTATAGTGACGGCTCAAACGGCTGGCTACGTTTTTTAATGAATGGACGCCTAAGCACTTTATACAGCAGTGGAAGCCCAGAATATGGTGCTGATAATGCAGATACTCGTGCAGAATTTTTTGAAAAAATAAGAAAAGCAAAAAGTTCAATCCCAGTTGGTGCTCCTTCCCATTCAATTTTATCAATTCCTCGTCCAGAAAAATCAACAAAACCATTAGAATCTGGAAATTGGCTTTTAAATTCGTCAGAAATAAATACTTTAAATATCACAAATAAAGAAGGAATTCAACAAAAAATGACAATAAAAGATGATATGCCAGGATTTGTATTTGAATCGAGTAGACAACAAAAACAAATGTTTACTGCGGAATCTACATTAGGTATGTGAGATAGAGAGAAGGTTGTTTGAATTAACAATAAGATTTTTTGGGAGGGAAAGTTTTTTAATAATAATAATTGGGAGTGAGCCTGAGATGTTTGAGGTGTCCAAAAATTCACAAAAAAATGTTCTGAATTTTTTCAAAAACTTCTTTGGAGTTTGCCTTTTCCAATGTGTTCCTTTTCTCCCGGGCTTTTTAGAACATTTTTGGTTTTTCTTTCTTTCCCTTCAGCTAACGATTAGTTTTTATTTTTCATTCAACTGGGCACCTTAATCTTTACAAGGGTTCTTGAAAATTTTGGTGAAAAATTACTTTTTGGTATCCCATTTGATTGTTTTTCCTCTGCGGCCTTTTTACAGGCGCTCTTAAAAAACTAAAAAAAAATTTTTTTAAAGGTCACGATTTCGTAACTGGATGGGCTGCACGTGGTGGTGGTCGACGCCTTCGTTATTTCCGCGTAGAAGTTCAAAAACAAAAAGTTGGCGAATTAGCAAAAGAAATTTGGGAAAATTATTTAAAAGAAGTTTGTGATAGACCAAGAGAAGCAGTCCAAGAAATTTTAAAATGTTGTGAATCTTTGGATAAATTGGCAAATGAAATTGTTGAAATGGAAGAAAAAAATGATGGGGATGATGAAAAGAATTTGGGAAAGAGTAAAAATGAGGTTTCTTCTATTTTATATTTTTTCTGTAAAAATTCCGCAGAATTTTTTTTGCGGATATGAAAAAAATCCGCAAAATTTTTTTTTCAATTTATAAAAAAAATTTAATTTTCAGTTTGTTTCAATACTTAAAAAAATTCGCTCTTCTCTTTCTGATGATCGTCAATTATCTATTTTTGAAATTTCAATTTCGGGTCTTGTTCCAGCTCTTTTGAATTTGGTAAAATTAATTGAAGCAAATCCATCTGGAATACTTGCTGAATTGTTTACTGAGGTTTTTCTTGTTTTTTTTAAACTTTTTTAAAATTTGTGTGGGACAAAATGGCTCGCTCAAAGAGTTGTTTAGGATAGAATGTCTAGAAAAAAATTCTAGGGACAAAATGTCAATTTAAGGTTGACGATTTGACTAAATTCTTCGGTTAACTGAACTGATAAACAGTTCGAAAGTTTTCGGATTAGTTTGAAACTGTCAACTCTATTCTCATTCAAAAAAATTTTTGGGACAAAATGTCTTATTCAAAAAATTTTCTTTTTTCAGATTTTCTTTAATCCTCGTGATTTGAGCGCGTTAGTTCGCATTGTAATTCTTGTATTGGAATCAATGGAAAAATTTCCTCAATTTTTATATGATTGTCCAGGTGGAAGTCCTTTTGGTTTTCAACTTTTAACAAGACGTTTACGTTTTCGATTTGAAAATGCAAAGAAAAAGAATTCTGCTACTACAACCTTAAAAAGCGAAAGAGAGTTTGTTGATATGTAAGTTTTTTTTAATTTTGTTTAAAGAAAAGATTTTTAAATTTTTTTATTAATTTTTGGGATGAAATGTCTTCTCTTTCTATTTAAGAATTTTTTCAAAGACTTTATATTGACCCGATTATTCAAATTTTTATTAATTCTTGGAGATATAATTTAATAGTTTAAAGGGTTAGGATTAACCTTAAAAAATTTTTTTACGAGTTTTTATAAAGCCACATTTATTTTTGGGATAAAATGTCTTCTCCCAATTAGATGCGCAAATTTTATAAAATTGAAAATTTTTATTTATTTTTTAATTAAGAGAACACCTTCACTTAAAAATTTTTAAAAAATTTTTTAGAACAAATCGTTCACTCAAAGCAGAACCATTAGTAACAATTGCAGCATTAAAATCATATCTTAATGAGCATTTTACAAATTCAAAAAATTCAACAACAGCCACTACCACAACAACAACTTCAACAAATCTTCAACATTATACACGTCCACCAACTGCAGCATCATTAAGAATTGCAAGAAAATTGCCTAAATATGTAGAAAAAATTGCTTCAAATGTTTCGACAGCTGCTACAAATATAACTGATTTAAGAAAGAAAACAACTTCTGGTGATAATACTGATACAACTACAAAAACAAATAATGGACGTAATGCAGCTAGTATAACTGCTAATACAAATCCGTGGAGTACACGTGATTCTAGTTGTTTGGAAAAGGTTTCTTTTTAATTATTTAATTTTTTAGTGAGGGTAGTTCAAAGCCTTTGTTTAAAAATGTGGGAATAACTTTTTTTTCGTTAAATTTGGTTTTCTTTTTTTGACTAAATATAGGTTCAAGAGGAACTTTTAAGGAATTGGAACTCGTTTTTCTTCTGTTTAAATTTAAATTTTTTTATAAAAACATTTAAATCAAAAAATGGAACAGATAGAGAAAAATTTGTCGAGTATTTCTGTTCAAATTTTTAAAACTTTCTTGAGACTTTCTTTGAAAAAAATGTTCGCATTTTGTTTGGTTTCGTGTAACCTATCCCATCACTAGTTTATTAGATTTACCAAAAAATTGGCAACTATATTTCTCTGTTTTCGAAAACATGCTTGAGAACTACCACCTATTTTTTATCCTTAATTAATTTACATTAAAAAAAAATTTTTTTTTAAAGATTGGTGGAAATATAAAAGTGCCTACTAGACAAGGAGGAAAATATTCTTCTTCTACTAGTTCAAAAAAGTCTGGATTAACTACTGGTTCTCAAAAATCAAGTACTAAAACAAGTGGTGGCTCTTCTAGAACACAAAGAGGAGGTGGAGGTTTACAACAAAAAGATTTGTCTGAGGTTTTCTTTGTTTTTTTTTAGAAATTTTTTGAAAAAAAAATTTTTTTTTATTTTTTAGAAAACCTCAAATAAGGATGAAGGATCAAATGTCTCTCAACAACAACAAAAATCTATGTCTACTACAAATCTTTTCGATGTTAGGGTTTTTTAAAATAAATTTATTCTATTATGTCAGGCCTCGTTTTTAGATAATATAGAGTCTGCATAACGATGTCTCTTATACCGAGCTCTCCCAACCCCAACCTATGACCAGCCAATAGGTTGCGGTTGGTTGCGTTTTTCAACCAGAATTGCGGTTGAAAGAAAGTTTCTTTTACATATTGGGAGTATCACAGTTGGAGGGAGACCTTAAATAAGGGGTATGTCTTATTGTTGGACAGCTGCCCCACCTAATGACCTAGAGAGGTATTGGGTGTATAATTTAATTGGGGTCCGACTTAATTTTTTTTAATTATAAATAATTTTTTTGTTTTTCCAGGCCGATCGTCGTTCTAAAGTTAATTCATCTGCTGCGTTCAATCAAGCAGCTAGTGCAGAATCACTTCAACACCAAACACCTTCACTAGAAAATTTACTTTCAAAGGCACTTTTACATAATTATAGCATTCCTGAAGAATCTATGGCAACACCAAATTCGGGCAGTCCAGAGCCTCGAATTTTACCTACATTTGAAAATTTACCTGGAAGATTTGATCAAAGAAAAGGAAGTGAAGATGCTGCTGCACAAAGTGGACTTTCTATTGGGGCAAGGTAAATGAATGAGTTTTTTGAGTGTGTTAGCGAATTATCAGAAATTTTGTCAGAAATCAAAAATTTTTTTTTAGAAATCAGAATTTTCAGAATTTATCAGATTTTTTTAAATCAGAATTTCTGTGCCAAAAATCAGAATTCAATCAGAAAAAAAATTTTTTTTTCACAGTTCATTTGCCGGCGGTTCTCAACCCGTTCTCAATACAAACACATTTACTAATACAAAAGAACGTTGTCACACTGTTGATTCGTCCAGTGAACGTTTAGAAGAAGAGGAAGATCAACAACAATGTACTGAATCTTCTACTGATACTATTAACGGTTTTTTTCTTTCTTTGAATTTTTTAAAAATATTTTCTTTTAAAGAATCTATTCAAAAACATGAACAAGAAGTAGCTGATCTTTTACAATTTATGGATGGACCATTTATGATGCCACAAGAATTATTTGGTGGTGATCTTATTGAAGGTGGTAATAATGAAGAGTTTATTTTTCTAAATTTAAGTAAGGAGTCAGACCTCACTTTATGATAGGCCTAGATTTAGGTTACGTTTTTTGGATGACCTCTGGAGTTGTGGGAGAATTTTAAGAGAGGGGAAGATGAGTCTACATAATATACACTAAAGATCGGTATTTTTGAAAAAGTTGGGCCTGTTCCTGGATCTGGGTATGATCCAGGATACAGGAAAAACCTAGGCCGATCTCTAATATACATCTCATTATAAGATAAATGAGATCTGACATGAAACTTTTATCTTTTTTTAAGAACAAGTAGAAGTCCATCAATCAGAACATACTGCAGAAGGTGATGAAACTGTTGTAGTTGAAACAGCTTCTGATTTGACTGCTACTGACTCTTCTGCTACTGTGGGTATACCAATGCGTGATGTTATTATTGAAGAAGAAACGTCTTCATTAAAAACAGCAATTGAATGTTCTGAAGAAGATATTGTTGAAGACAATAATTCTACAAAGACCGCGAGCTCAAATACTGGAGGCGGCGGAGGAAGTAGACATAGCCAAAGAAAATCTGCTATGATGCCGAGACGTACAACTGATCAACAAGCTTCTAGTAAGTATTTTTTGTAGTTGAATTATGTGTCAGATTATCAATCAGAGTCAGAAAAAATAGCCAGAATTATCAAAAACTTGTCAAATTTTATCTGAAATTCTGATCAGAATTTTTCATCGGAATTTCTGATTAGAATTTTTGACCAAAATTTTTAGCAGACTTCCTGATCACAACCTTTGTTCAGAATATTTGACAATAATTTTATATCTGAATTTCTGATCAGAAATTTTAATAAGAATATTTCAAAAATATTTTTCTAATTTTAATAGCATCAGGATCTGGAGCTTCTTCTGGTATCGGCAATATACGTGAAAAAATTGGAAGTTATACTGATATTTTAAAACATATGATGAGTCAGGTTGAAAATTTGTTTCATTTTTTTTATTCAAAAAAATTTTTTTTCTTCAAGGTAATTGAAGGTGGAGATACTAGCGATGAAACATTTGTTGATGATAATGAATTTGAAAGTGATATTTATGATGATGAATTACTTAATCAATATTATATTGAAGCAGAATGCGAACCTGTAGATTTAAATGAGACTGTTGGAGGAGGAGGTTTTTCACTTCCTTCAGATTCTTCGGGCAATACTGGAGAGAAAACAACAGCTATTATACCTACAACAACAACTACAGCTTCAAATATTATTGATGATGGAATTGGTTCTACAAATATTTTAAGTGAAGCAGTTGCTGCTTTGGAGAGTATTAGGTTTGTTAAATTTTATTTTTTTGAAGAAAATTTTTTGCTGGGGCCGTGAACAGAAACCTCCATTTCTTGAGTAGTATGCAAAATAATAGTTTTGTTCGTAAATCCCTTCCTTAAATAAATTTATTAGAATTTTAATAAGTAGGACTATGGAAGGGAAATTAAGCCAAATGGGACAGAAGGACACCAAAAATTTAATTGACAAAATAATGGGCTTGGTAATATAATTTTTAAATATGCTAATGAGAATTTATGGATGAATTTTTTAACTAGAAAAATGGAGATTTGAAAAAAAAATTGAGAAAAATTTTTTTATTTTTTTAGCCAAGCTGCTGGAAATCCTCAAGCTGCATTAGCTGCAATTCGTGCAATTATAGAAAGAGGTGATGCTTTTGGTGGTCATATATTTGGTACTGGATCTTCTTCTTCAGATACACATAAACGTTGGCGTCAAATGTTTTCTCAAGAAGAAATTTTGGCAGCAAATAGTGGAGGAAATATTGGTGATAAGTATGTCTTTTTTGAAGTTAAAAAGAGGAGGAAAAAAATTTTTTAAAGAACTTCTTCTGCTAGTGGTTGTGCACGTGCTATACGTTCAGGAGGAGGTGCTGGAAATAATAAATCTTCAAATTCCACAAATAATAATAATGGTGGGTGGAATGATGAATTTGTTTTGAGGCAACACTTTGATGCTTTAATACCAGCTTTTGATCCAAGACCTGGTAGAACTAATGTTAATCAGGTTTGTTTTTTTTGTTTTATTATTATACTTTGATTTGGTATAATTTGGTCAGAATTTTTTATTTAATTTTTTATTGACAATTTTCGTATGGGACCCTATCGTTCTTAAGAAATATCTCTGACATGAGAACCCAAAAAATATTTTTTTATTTGTATGAGTCTACAGACGAGGCCATCCAAAACACTGCCAAACATTGTTTTACCACTTCACAATGGCGGGTGTTTCCTTCGACTTTTAATCGTGAAGAAATGTTCGTTTTCTCAAAAAATGAGATTTGGCCGATTCCGTCTATCAAACTTTCCCCTAATTTTTAGACTGGAAATTTGAAAAAAATTAATTCTCCACTTTACCCTTGTCAAAAAATACTTTTAAAATTATCTTTTAAAAACTGTTGCTTGAATAGTCAAGCTCCAAAATTTTTTTTCCGTGAAATTTTTGAGTACATTTCCACACATTTTCTTCACATTTCTAGACTAAAAAGTTGAAAAAAATTTCAAGTCTCTTAAAATTAAAAAAAATTCTTTTTTTATAGACTCAAGAAGTTGAACTTGTTGATAATATTCAATTTAATACTTACCAATCTTCTACAACAAATACTTCAAATAATCAACAACAAATTAAACCAAAAAAATCATGTTTGAAACAATTACAATTAAAGCTTTATCTTAAAATGGAAGTTAATAATAATAAAAAGAATGTTGTTGTTGAAAATGTTGGTGAAGAAAAAGGAAGTGAAGAAGACAAATTGGAAAATAAAGAAGGAAAAATGGCTAAAAAAGAAATTTTGGTTGAATTAAATGATGAAAATGTTTCGTTATTTAAATATGGTTTGGATTTTTTTATCATTTTTTTCAATAAAAAGTCAATAAAAAACTAGGGAATGGACTTGGTTGCCTGGCGACCCGAAGCGAACTTTCTTCTGTTTTTTAAACCTGGTCTTCTATGTTGTCTCCTATTTCTCTCGAAGGATGGGCCGGGTCACCCTGATGATCTAGACTTTTTTGACCCTAAATTCGAAACCCGATCCTAACAAAAGTTTGTGAAAACCCCGATCCGAACCGGGTTCATCTTCCTGATTTCTCTCTCTCTCTATCATCGCTCGCATCCTCACTTTTGGTTCTCGTTTATATATTCAGTTTTTGAGGGTGTTTAGTGACTTGGAGGAAAGAATTCCATCAAAAAATTTTTTCTTTTTAGTCCAAGAATTGCTAATTAAAAATTCACAACACAAAGCAACTAGTGGAGGTACTTCTCTTGAATTAAATAATCAATTATGGGAAAATACATACACCATAATATACGAAATAAATGGTGATAAAAATGAAAAAAATGATCAAATTTTGCAACAAGAAGAAAAGGAAAATTTAAATTGTTTGGATAATAATAAAATTGGTGGTGAAAGTAGTAATAATGTTCCTCTAGTTGGACAGGTTTTTATTTTTTAATAAATTAAAGAAAAAATTTTTTTAATTTTAGAAAAAAATTTTTTTATTGAAAATTTTAATGAATTTAATTTTCGAGAAATTTTTTTTTCTAAAAAATTCTATACATTTTTTTCTTATCCGGTATTAAACCCAAAAATTATTTTTAAACTTATCTAAATCTAGTTAAAAAATTGCTCTCTATCCCACTTAACCAAAATGGGTATGATGGGAAGTTTTTAACTAAAATTTTCCCCCTTATATTTATTGTGGTTAAGTGGTTTAAAAAGTAAAATTTTTAATTAAAAATTTTATTTTCCTTCTTTTTTCGATTTTTTGGTCAATTTAATTTTCAAAAAATTTTACTAAATTTTAGAAACTATTAAAAAAAATTTTTTCAAAAGGCTCTCGAACTTGTTCGAATTTTAAATTTTTTGGCAACTACTAATAACAACCAACAATCTTCTTTATCAGAAATTGTTTCTTCTTCCGCAACTTCTGTATCTTCATTAAAATCAGATGTATTTTATAGTGCTAAATTAACTCAAAAATTATGTCAAGAATTGGCAGATCCGTTAGTTGTTGCTGCAAAAACTTTGCCTTCTTGGTGTAATGAATTGGGTTTGTTTTTAATTTTTAGACAAATTTTTGAATTTTTTTTTTTGTTCAAAAAAATTTTTTTTGGATTTTTAATAATTTGTTTAGTAGATACCTAAGAAGGATATCTACTTGATTGATTCTTTAAAAGTAACCCTCTTTACTATTTTACTTAAGAATAGTTCGACTTGCGGATTAATTTTGCGGACAAAATTTGCAGACTTTTTGAATTTTTTAAAATTTTTTAACCTTCAAACAAATTTTTTTAACCCAATTATTATAATTTTTTTACTCCAAATTTGATTTAAATTAAAAAAATTTTTTTGCAGTTTACAAATTTCCTTGTTTATTCTCTATGGATACACGTGTTATGTACCTTAATACAACAGGTTTTTTATTTTTTTTTTAAATTTTTCTGAAAAATTTTCAAAGCATTTGGAACATCTCGTGCTATAGGTTATTTACAAAATCGTCGTGACCATTTACTTGAACAAAGCCGTTCTGCTGCTACATCAGCAGCTGGTACGAGTAATATGGCTGGGTTGAGAAGGGAAGATCATTATCCTGAATATAGAATTGGACGTGTTAAACATGAGAGAATAAAGGTTTTTTTTAATATTTTTAAGAGAATACTTTTGAAATTAGATTTTTTAAGACCTTTTTAGATAGTAAAGTTTGGACATGAAACTGAGTAGTTTAGCTAGATCAGTAATAACTTGCGAATAAAATTTGCGGATTTTTTTAAGCATAAAGCAACTGTTCCAAATAATTTTTTTAAAAATTATTTATACAAATTACTTTATTTAGAAACAAGTTTTCTCAAATTTAAATCACATAGTAATGGGGGACATCTAAAAATTTGTTTTTTAAAATAATAAAATTGAAAAAATTTTTTTTAAATTTTTTTAGGTTCACCGAAGTGATAAACTATTTTTGGAGAATGCAATTAAAGTACTTAAATTCCATGCTACACGTAAATCAATTCTTGAAATTGAATATTATGGTGAAGAAGGAACTGGATTGGGGCCAACATTGGAATTCTTTGCTTTGGTATTTTTTAAATTATTTTGATAAATTTGGGGATTAACATTCGAAACCCAATTATAGATTAAAAAATTACATTTTAAAAAATAAAAAATTTTAACTTCCCGGAGCTTTTTACCGAGCACTGCTTCTTTCTCTCTTTACTTTTTCTTTTTAATAACTATTTTTTGGGAGATGACCCTCGAGTAATTCTGTTCGAATGATTCTTCTTTTTTCTAAAATAGATTCTATGATATATAACAATGAGCCTCATATTAAGGCTTAATTGAAATCGAAGTTGTGTATTTGGGCGCCTTATAAAAAAATTTTTTTGTTAATCAAATCGATTAAAGAAAAAAATTTTTCTAAATTAAATTTTATTTTCTTTAAAAGATTGCCACAGAATTTCAACGTAAAGATTTGTGTATGTGGTTATGTGATGATGAAGAGGATGGGGACACATCATTAAACAAAAATATTTCTATTCAATTATCAGATTCTTCTTCAACAATACTCAATCCTTGTTGTAAACCTCCAGGTTATTATGTCCATTCTGTTGGAGGTTTATTCCCGGCACCATGGCCTACAACTACAAATTCTGCTGATGATTTTTCAAAACAATTGGAGCTTTTCCAATTATTTGGAATTTTTATTGCTAAAGCTATACAAGTTTGTGATAATTTTTTTTATTTAAGAAGTTTGAGGAAAAAATTTTTGCGGATAGTTTTTGCGGACAAACTTTTTTGGGAGAAAATTGTTGCGGACAAATTTCTAAACTTTTTTTGAATATTTATTTTTTGCATTTTTTCATGCAAATTAAAAAATACATTTTTCAGGATGATCGACTTGTTGATTTACCTTTATCTCCAGTCTTTTTGAAATTAATTCTTTCTACAGAGGTAAATTTAGAAAATTAATTTCTTTATTTTTATAAAAAAAATATTTATAGAAAATTTATCCGCAGAAAATTTTTTGCGGATAAAATTTATCCGCAAAAAAATTGCGAATAAATTTTGCGAATTTATCTTTTTTTGCGGATTAATAAAAATTTTAATATTTTTAAAAATTAAAAAACATTTTTTTCAAGTTAAATTCTTCCTCTTCAACTCCTTCAATTGATTCAGTTCTCGATTTGGATGATTTTATTCAAATATTCCCAGAAAAGGCAAAATTGCTCAAATCATTAATTGAATATAATTTAAAAATAAAAGAATTAAATAATAAAGATGATTCTGAAAATATTCTTGTGCAATTTGGGGATTCTGAGTGTTCTTTGGAAGGTTTGGAAAATTTTTATTTTTAACTTTGAAATTTTCTTTTTTGATTTTTTTTTTTGCGGACAATATCGTCTGCATAAATTTGCGGACAAAAAATTTGTCCGCAAAAAAATTTTCTTGTTTATTTTTTTTTCTTTTAGATTCTCAATTACTCCTTACCCTTCTTTTAAATTTTTTTTTCAGATTTGTCTTTAACTTTTGCTGTAAATCCTTCATCTAAAGTCTTTCCATATTCACATGCTGAACTAATTGAAAATGGTTTAAATATTGATGTGACTTTAGAAAATGTTGAGCTTTATATTGAAAAATGCCTTGATTTTTATTTAAATACGGGAATTAAAGAACAGGTTTGTTTGGGAAAAATTTTTTAAATATTTTTTTAATTTTTTTTTATTTACAATTGGACATTATTGAAAGAAATTATGCGGACAAAAAGCCCACCCTTGGGATTCAAAAAAAATTTTTTTTTTAATTAAAAAAAATCTAAACCGCCCTTCTAAATTTTATTAAAAAAAATAATTTCCCCACGCGTGGTCGAACCCATTACCTCTCAAATTCTATGAGAGAGCATCTAACTTTATAGGTATTTTAATATATATTAATTTGTTTTTAATTCTTAAAAAATTTTTTTATTTAAAGGTGTTTGCCTTTAAACATGGATTTAATATGGTTCTACCTTTGTCTTCTTTAATTCCTTTTTCTGCTTCAGAACTTCAGGTAAATTATTTTTATTTTCTTTTTTTTATTTATTTTTTTTAAATTAAAAAAAATTTTTTTTAGTTACTTATTTCTGGTGAACAATGCCCTAAATGGACAAGAGAAGATTTGTTGCGTTATACAGAACCTAAACTTGGGTAAATTTTTCAAAATTTAAATATATTTTTTTTAATATTAAAATTAATTTTGTATAGAGTTTTTGATTTATCAATACATTTAAAATTCTTAAAAAAATAATTTCCCCAAGCGGTATCGAACCCATGACCCCCCCCCCTATTTGAGGAAATTACTTTTTTTTTAATTTTTTTGAAAAATTTTTATCTACTCGTTAATTTTTTTTAAATATTTAAAACATGATTTTAATTGTTTATGCCAATTTTAGTTTTAAATTTATATTTCCTTAAGTTATACTCGTGATTCGCCTGTATTTATCAATTTTGTTGATGTTTTGAATAATTTCGATTCGACTGAACGCAAAGCCTTTTTACAATTTACAACCGGGTAAATAAAGAATTTTTTTAAATTTAATATTTCATTTATAAGACACATTCTATATTAAATACATCTCTATTTAAGCGTTTGTTTTTTAAAAATTTGCTTAGCCATTGGATGAGGGGGCTGTTTAATTGGATACCCTCTATTTAAGTGATACTTCTCACCTCATAAGAGAGACTTTCTGTTACAAGGGGGTCTCCTATTGTGAGGTCCAAACTTCCATATAAGAGACGTTTTTTAAATTTAGCCATTACGTCGGGTAGCTGTCAAACTGATACCCTTCTATTTAAGCAATATCCTCTATTTATGATTCACCTCATTTTATGAGACAATTTTTTCTGTTCCAAGGGGGTAATTTTATATGTAAAAGTTGACTGTATTTAATTTAAAAATAAAATTAAAATAATTTTTAAAAATAGTTGTTCTTCATTACCACCTGGCGGTCTAGCAAATTTACATCCACGCTTAACAATTGTAAGAAAAGTTGGGTCTGGAGATGGATCTTATCCTGTAAGTTTGAAACAAAAAAAAATTTTTTTTTATTAAATTTCTCTGATTTTAGTCAGTAAATACTTGTGTACATTATTTAAAATTGCCCGAATATAGCACTGCCACAATTTTACGGGAACGTTTATTGGCCGCTACATATGAAAAAGGATTTCATTTAAATTGAAAATTTTGTCAAAAATATTTTTTTTGGGTAGAGGGGGTTAAGGGGGAAAATTTTAAAAATTTTTTTATAGTAGTTGTTTTACCTTTAAAGACTACATATACTTTATTTTATTTTTTTTCTGCTTATTTTAAAAAATGTTTTTTCTTTTTTTTTGTGATATACATATACACTATATACTTTGTACTATTAATTTACAATTTAATTTTGAACATATGAAGATAAAGAAATAAATTTTGTAAAAAATTTAAAAAAATCATTTTTGTTAAAAAACTGAAAAAATTATTTTGACGCTTTTTTGCGCACAGCTAAATATTTTAAGCGTAAAATGAAAAATATAAATAAACTTAAGTTTGACACATATATTTTTTTAAATTATAAACAAGTGGAAAAAAAACTTTCTCCTCCATTAATTTATTTTCTTAATATATCCATAAATATCGCCTGTTTTTAATGGTATACTCTCCATGTTTTCCTGAAAAATATGGAAGAGATTTTTATTTTTATAAAAATATATATATTCCTTGGCAACCGACTTGCCATCAACTAAAATAATATTTTAAATAAATCTGGGCAAGGTTGTTTTAAAAATAAACTTTAAAAAATTTTTTCTGCTTTCGAGCGTCCATGATACAACCCTATTTTTAAGCTTGAACTTGAAAAATAAAGTTTAATAAAAATAATTAACAACGTGTACAGCTTGAAGCAAAAATTGAGAAGAAAATAAACTTGAAGCAAATAAATCAACCTTGAAGCAAAATTAAAAATAAATTGCTTATTCTACAGAATGTTCTTTAATAACCAGCAAATTCCATTTTTTATTTTATTATTTTTCATTATAAAAATTCTAGTGCCTTCTTGGGCACTCATTTGCTACTCTTGTACTACCACTTTAAACCCTAATATTGAAGAAAATGCAAAAATGGCTCTTCGAGTGTTTCTTAATTCTGTTTATGAATTACCCCCAGGCATTTAAATTGTTTCTATTTTTTAAAGAAATTTTTAAGTTAGCCGTTTTTGCAATATGGAAGACGATATTGAATTTAAAACAATTCCCACTGTTCAATGTTCAACGGCAAATGATCAATGTGTTAAGGTTAAGGCGGTTAATGAAGGTGCTTTTTTAAATAAATATATTAAAAAATTATGTTTTGGCGTTTTGTTTTATTTTTAAATCCAATTTTGGCGTAAATTCGTATTTTAGCGTTTGTTGCGCACAGCTAAAACACCTTAAGCTTAAACTTGAAAAAATAAATAAACTTAGAGGAATTTAAACTTGAAACTAGATTTTTAAAATAAACTTGAAAGACCAAGTTGCAAACTTAAAAACTTAAGTTTAAAATAGACTTGATAATTCAACTTTATTATTAAACTTGAAGCAACTGCAAACTTGAATTTAAAATTTATAAACTTGAATCAAATAAAATACAAATTTCCAACTTTAAATAAACAATACAATTTTCTAAATAAGCTTGAAACACCAACTTTTTTGCTTCTAAATTTATTTTTAAACTTCAACAGGCTTAGAATTTGTTATACGTGGATGTAGATCTCGAATTTACAAAGCAGATGTTTCAATTCCACAGAATCTACATTGTCGTTCTGGTTCTCCTTCCCTTTGTTTTTGTAAGGAGAATTTTTGCAACTCGGCTAGCAGCAAGTTTCAGAATTTATTGCTTGCTTCAACTTTAATTTTCCTAATAATATTTTTCTTTTTTCAATTTTAATTATTTTTATATTTTAATAAATCATTAATAAATTGTTAAAAAATAATAAAAATTATTAGTAGCTGTATAAAGGTCAATCGGAGAAAATATGTGGAGGTATATTTGCGCAACCTTCCCATAAAGGCAATGCTAAAGCTAAGCTATTTAATATTTTTATGACAGATTCACTTTTTAGATAATAATTTATTTAAACTTAACTTTTATTTTGGCTATATGAAAATAATTTAAAAATAAATATATAATTCTTATTTAATACTCTTTAAAATTAAACTTAAAGTATCTTTAAGGGTTGCTTCTAAGAAACCTTATTTTTTATAAACAAAGATGAAGCATTTTTTAAGCTTTTGTTAAAGTTGTAAAATTTAAGTTTATGTAACTTAAGTTTGTAATCTCAAGTTTATTTTTTATTAAAGTTGCAACTTTTTCTAATTTAAAGTTGCAGCATTTTTTGCTTCAGAAACATTTCTTTGCTTCTCTCTGTTAAACTGATAAGTTACCAAATAAAACGCCTTTAAAATGATAAAGATCACGGACACGCAGAAGGATAATAAAAAAAATAAATCCAAAAAGGGCTGCTTTCCTTAACAATAAATATATAAACATTCTCCCCTAAGGTAAGGAGGGAGGGGGAAGCAATTGACAAATCCGACAACCGGTCCTGACCAATCAATCTCTCTCTCTACAAAATTTCTTCCCTCTTTTTCTATTAATTAATTCACCCAATTCTTCCTTTTGTTAATTTAATAAATTTATTTTTATTGGAGGGGAAATGCTAATGGTTGCGATTTTACACACCTAATAAAGATTAAATTGCTTCTATGTAGTTGTTAATTAATTTACTTCAAATAGCTTTTGGCCACATTATTTGTTATTATTTTATTAGATTATAAAAATATTTTTTTATTATTTATTTATTGGAGTATATGTGCTGTTTTTAATTTTCTGAAGCATTTAGTAAGTTGAAACTTTTAAATATAAATAAAGTTGTAATAAGAAGCAAGAAATATAAAAATAAACTTGAAGCAAAATAATAAACTTGAAACACAGAAAATTACAAACTTGAAATGCAAACTTGACTTAAAACTTAAAATAAACTTGAAGCACAAAAATAAACTTGAAGCACGAAAATAAACTTGAAATACAAACTTGAATTATTAAAACTTGAAACCTATAAAATACAAAATAAACTTGAAACACAAATAAACTTGAAAACTAAACTTGAAGCAAAATTAAAAATAAACTTGAAACATTTAAGTAGATGAATGATTGTTTAATTGCCAGGCTATTGTTTTTACAATTATTGAATTTAATATTAATATTTTTATCAACATCAATAAATGCTGCCGAGCTAGTAGAATTTCTCTTCAGGAATCAAATCTTATGTTCGTATTTATTAAAAAATTTTTAAAAAATTTATTTTAAGGTGGCCAGCCATTTTCGGATGCCCAATGGGTTCCCGTTCTAGACCAGTGCGAATTGGATTGCAAACCAGAGAGAGAAATATGCATGGAAGATGACCAGATGAAGCAAAGCTGTCGCAAACGTAATTTTTTTGATTTTAAAAATTCCACAAAAATTTTCAAAAAATTCTTTTTCCCTTTTAAAGTCCCCGAAGACTGCGTTAAAGCATTCCAAGACGAACTCAAGCTCACAACAAACATTGCTGGTCTATTCAATTTATTAACTGAAGCAACCACACTCCCAACTACCAAAAACAGTCAAAAACACAGAACAACACAAACAAGAAGAAAAATAAAATCATTAAAAACAGCCAGAAGGAAAGCAAAAAAGGACAGAATAAACACAGAAAAATTGCTACAAGAAAAAATCAGAAGGGAAAATTTAAATAATACAGAAGCAATAATAATTCCTCTAAGTGAAGAAAATCAGAAAAAAAATAAAATCAGAATTTCTGTTCCAAAAATAATAAAAACAACAAAGAGGAGGGTGTTGTTAACTAAAAGAAGTGGGGAAATGAGAAGAAAAGAAAATTTTAAAATTGGGGGAAGACAAAGAAGAAAATTGAAGAATGAAGATAATGAAAAAATAGTTAGTAAGAGGAGACATGAAGGAAATATGAAATTAAATAGAAAAAGGGCTAAAAGGGTAGAAAATAGAATAAAAAGAAAATTAAGTTGATAATATTTCAAGTTTATAAATCAGAAAATGTTTTTTTCAGGCTGCTTATTTAAGTTTACAAATCAGAATTAATTTAATTTACAGATCATGTTTTATAAAATCAGAATTTTACAAATCATCAGAATTTTTTTAAGAAAAATATTCTGAAAAAATCAGAATTTTTTTGAAAATATTCTGATTTCAATATTCACCCAATTATTTGTAAAAAACCAGAATTTTATTATCAGAATTTTTAAATCAGAATTATCCAAGTTTTACAATAATTATTTTACAAATCAGAATATGCATTTGTAAAATGCAGACTTAAAACTCAAAGAACCTTAAACAAACTAAAGTTTTAAGTTTGAAAACCAGAATTATTTATTAATGCAAATTGCCCCTATATTTAATAATTCTGATTTAATTTTTCAATTAATTTTAAATCATTATTTTATGTGTAGATATATGATTGATATTATCATTCCAATTCTTTCACTTGTCAAAATTTTATTTTTCAATTTTTGTATTTTTAAATAAAATAATTTTTTTAATTATACAATTATTACAGAAAATAATCTATTTTTATATAAGTATTTATTTTAATTAATTTATGTCCTCCATTTCACCTTTTGTAAATATCACAAAGACCACAACTTTCCATGCAGACTTCTACAATTGTTGAAGAAAAGCAGTAAGTAGTGTAAAGGGGACAATATGGATGATAATCTACACATCCAAAACCGATCCCTCCAATTCCTCCCATTCCACTCATACCGCCAAGACCGCCAACTCCGCCTAGGCCTCCAAGTCCGCCTCCCATTCCTCCAAGTCCTCCATATCCGCCAAGGCTTCCAATTCCACCATATCCTCCAAGTCCTCCTAAGCTTCCAAGACCTCCCATTCCAAGACTGCCAAGACCGCCATATCCAATTCCACCGCCTATTCCCCCAGGCCGTATACCACCCATTCCTCCTAGACCACTGAAATATTCTGATAATTTAAGATTTAATTAGATTTAGTTACCCAATTCCTCCTGGAATTTGTTGTCCAATAGGATATGGTTGATAGATGCCACCAATTCCTCCTGGAATTTGTTGTCGTGGATAAGGATAGATGTTGGTAGGGTATATTTGATTTTGAGGGTAAATTTGGTTTACAGGGTAAATTTGGTTTTGAGGGTAAATTTGGTTTACAGGGTATATTTGGTTAGGAGAAGGGTATATTTGGTTAGGGGGATATACCTGTTGATTGGGAGGATAGATTTGATTTGGTGGGTAAATCTGTTGATTAGGAGGGTAAATTTGATTGGGAGGGTATATCGGTTGATTTGGTGGGTATATCTGTTGATTGGGAGGATAGATTTGATTCGGAGGGTATATCGGCTGATTCGGCGGATAATTAGGAGGTATCTGTCCTTGTCCATAACTCTGACCTAAAATCATTTTTCAACAA
Organism: Meloidogyne incognita; assembly: GCA_036172945.1. Lineage (NCBI taxonomy): Eukaryota > Metazoa > Nematoda > Chromadorea > Rhabditida > Meloidogynidae > Meloidogyne > Meloidogyne incognita. The sequence continues at coordinate 4,376,741 of JARQAC010000006.1, read as the reverse complement.
TTCAATTTTCTCAGTTAAAATTACAGCAAAGTCCATTAAAACAAGTTTCGCGCGGATCAAAGCAAATTCGAGTATAGGAACAGTAGCCATCCAGAAATGTTCCTGGGGGGCATTGTTGATATACTTGGTTTGGTCTGCCTTAAAATATATAAATTCATTGTTTTTTGAGAAAATTAAAATGAACTAACAACAAACTCCATTAAGGCAACGCTGATTTAATTCAAAACAAATTCCAGTGTATGAACAAACTTAAAAAAATAAAATACAAGCTCCACATAAAATAATTTTATAGGGAGACCCATAAGTAACTGGACACTTTATTTATGACATAACCTTCTTCAAATTAAAGTTATTGAGATAGAATAAAGCTTAAATGATAGGGAAATAAGGGAGGAACAAATTTAATCAAGAAATTCCGAAGTGCCCCCCAGGGATGAGCCATCTTCCACCTTCCGGAGAATCCCGCTATTTTGAAGAGGAATTCCTCCACTTTATATGATCTGGGAAGGCCCATTCCTAGCCCACATTTTGCTGGGATACAGTGTTTGAAGGCCATGAAAGAGAATTATTTGGGCTACAAAATGAGCAAAATATTTAAAATTAGAAATTAGAAAAAAAGTTATGATGAAATAGAAAAGTGGACAGTTACTTTTGGGTCACACTTTAATAAAAAATAATTACATCCATCGGGTATGAAGCCGACAGGGCATTGTGGAACTAGAGGACGACCTAAAAATAATTTTAATTTAATTATTTTATTGAAAATAATTACAGCAAACTCCGTTTAAGCACCGCTCTTGTTGATTGAAGCAGAAGCCATAAATAAAACATGCTTAATTATTAATTGTAATTTAATTCGGAAAATAAATTTATTTTTTAATTTATTGTGAAGCAGGCGGATTTTTTAAATTTAAAGTTTTTACAATTGTAAAATACGTCAAATTACAATTAAAAATATTCTTCTTTACAATTTACAATTGTAAAAATGCTTATTATTTAATTCCGCCTGTTTCATTAATTTATAGCCATAAAAACTGAAACAGGCGGAATTAACAAGCAGGCGTATTTTACAATTGTAAAAAAGAATAAATTTTTAATTATTATATTAATGGGCGTATTCTTTATGAGTATGTAATTGTGATCAGGCGTACGTTACAATTGTAAAAATTTTTTAATTATTATATGTATTAGTGGGCGTATTTTACAATTGTGACTAGGCTTATTTTTATAATTGGAATCAGCTGTATTTTTACAATTGTAAAATATTAAAAATGCTGCTTTTACAATCCTAAAAACAGGCGTAAAAATTAAACTTTACTCACTTCCATCTGCAATTTGCCCCATTGGACACTGGTTTACGGGGCCAAAAGCAGCTTGTGTATTAACGGGTACCAAAACTTTGAGAAGCAACAAAAGAATAATGAAAAACTTTTTTCGGGGTTCTCTTGAATCAGTTGAAAAATAAAACTGAGAATTATTAGAAAATAAGGGCCGTTTTTTCCTCTTCAAGGAGAAAATCAAAAATTTTTTCATTTCAAAAAATTTACAATTTTAGGGCAATTAATTGAATAATAATCAATTTTTATTTTTAAAAATTTTGGGAAAATATTTTTCTCAAGGTTAATGATTTCTATCGAGAAATTAAAATAGAGAGGGGATCGATATGGCATGTTCGGTTTAATATTTACTCAGCTTTTATTTTGCCAACATAAAATCCTCTAATTTTAAACTCTCACTCATTAAAGAATTTTTTTTAAATAAACAAAAAATATTTTTTATTATCCCTATGATTTTTTAAAATTTTGTTAATAATGGAAGAAAAAAATATTTTTAGAAATGCCAACAGGTGTACTTTATTGCATGTGAAGGCGGAAATAGAATTTGAGAAATAATAATATATTTGGTGGGGGGGGGGATCCAGCTTAAGGATCAGGGGGTAGATTAGTCAAGAGAATAGTCCGTACTAAAGTTATTGCCTGATCAGAGGATCACTCACTACATATAAAGGAGTGAGTGGTGAATATCGTCCGGCCGGAATAACATTAATCTATTAGCATTACCTTCACATTCCGCTTATTCGGATATGGGTTTAGGCGATTTCTTATAAAAAAATAAATTTATTTTGATAGTAAATTTATGTACAATTTTGAGATCAAATTAATCTAGAAATAGTAGTTCAGAAATATCAAATTGGAGGTTAATTTAGAAATATACATATAGGTAGTAGTTTATAAATCAAGAAAGATTTCTTCAACGCCTAGCAAAACCAAAGCGTCCACAACTCCCAGGACAAGCATCAGCAATTGAGGAAAGGGCACAATAGGAGGAAAATAGCACACATTGCGGGTAATAATCTGAAGAACCAAAGCCTCCATATCCACCAATACCATTGATACCTCCATATCCTCCAACTCCTCCCATTCCACCGTATCCTCCAACTCCAAGACCAATTCCACTCATGCCACCGATTCCATTTAAGCTGCTTATTCCACCAAGTCCTAATCCGTTGAGGTTGCCACCAATAATCCCTTGCCCATAACCCATTTGATTGTACGGCATGTTTCCTGGCATCATTCCTTGTCCATACTCCGAGATCATCCCCTGTCCATATCCTGGCATCATTCCTTGGCCATAACCCATTTGATTGTACGGCATCATTCCTTGACCATAACCCATTTGATTGTATGGCATGTTTCCTGGCATCATTCCTTGACCATATCCAGACATCATTCCTTGACCATATCCTGACATCCCCTGTCCATATCCTGGCATCATTCCTTGCCCATAACCCATTTGATTGTACGGCATCATTCCTTGGCCATAACCCATTTGATTGTACGGCATCATTCCTTGCCCATATCCTGGCATCATTCCTTGGCCATATCCAGACATCATTCCTTGCCCATATCCGGGCATCATTCCTTGCCCATATCCGGGCATCATTTGTCCATATCCTGACATCCCCTGTCCATATCCTGGCATCATTCCTTGGCCATAACCCATTTGATTGTATGGCATGTTTCCTGGCATCATTCCTTGACCATATCCAGACATCATTCCTTGCCCATATCCGAGCATCATTTGTCCATATCCTGACATCCCCTGTCCATATCCTGGCATCATTCCTTGCCCATAACCCATTTGATTGTACGGCATGTTCCCTAACATTCCTGGCATCATTCCTTGCCCATATCCTGGCATCATTCCCTGTCCATAACCCATTTGGTTATACGGCACGTTCCCTGGCATTCCTGGCATCCCCTGTCCATATCCCGACATCATTCCTTGGCCAAAACCCATTTGATTGTACGGCATGTTTCCCGGCATCCCCAGTCCATATCCTGGCATCATCCCTTGTCCATAAGGCATGCCACCTGTCATCTGTCCATTCCCAAACTGATTATACGGCATTTGAGGATTATACGGCATATTCTGATTAGGCATATTTGGATTGAAGGGCATATTTGAATCGTAAGGCATATTTGGATTGGAGGGCATATTCGGGTTACATATTTCTTGCATTGCTTGCATTGCATTTGGCAAATAAGACTTTTCGCAGCACTCTCCTTGAATACAAGCCTGACTCGTAGTCACGCAGAACCCCTTTATAGAACAACCTTAAAATTTAAAATTAGTATATGCCGAATCTTTCTATTAACATACCATCCTTGTCTTTGATACTTCCCGGTGGGCATAAAGTATTTTCACAAATGCCAGATTTTGCATTCCTAATGTATCTTCTTACTGCTTGTCTACTTGAAATTTTGACTGTAAAAATATTTCAAAAAAGTTTAGTTTTTAAAATCAAATATACACCCGATTATTAATTCAAATAAATTCATAGTCTAATTATAAATTACAAATTGTAAATTCATTAATAACACCATAAATATTGAATTTATAATATGGGTATTCTCATTTTCAAACTTTATAAAACTTTTTACAATTTGTAAAACCTAGTTGCGCTTAATTTAAAAACCTAACAAAAATTGTAATTCCCATTTTCAAACTTTATAAAACTTTTTACAATTTGTAAAATTCCTTAAAGCTTAATTACTTTCTCTCTCAAAAACAAACAAAAGCTTACAGCAATTGTTTGTATTTCTATCGCATGTTTGACTTGGTTGGACACATCTCCCCATCGTACAAGCTTAAAAATTAATTTGTAAATAAACAAAATTTTTAATTAAAAATTTACTTCCATCAGGCTCATATCCTGGAAATAATTGCGCGGAAACTAACAAGTTTAAGAAAATCTCAAGGAAAATTCCCACCAAAAAAGTAAAAATCATATTAAGCTAAATTTATAGATTTCTCCGAGTTGGCAGCAATATTTTAAATATTTCCCGATGAGTTGGCAAATGAAGAGAGGCCAAAAATCATATGCGAAGCGAGAGAGTGGGAGAATTTATTAAAATAGTAAAGAGAGGTTATTAAAATTTTTTTCATGCTTTGATAATATCCTGAAACGATTTGTTTATTTCAAGGTGTGGAAAATTAAAATAATTTTAAATGCTTAATGTGGCAACAACAAATTGACAGGAGGCTTCAATAAGTCCAACAGTCCAACCAACACAAAACATAATTTTAAAAATATTTTAAAAATAAGAAATATGTATTAATTGAAACAAAATTGTAAAATAATTATTTGCGTTGAGATCAATATATGATCACCTGGAAAATATTTTTTAAGTATTATGGTCTTGATGGAATTTAGATAAAAATAAAAACTTGAATTGTAAAATTATAAAATAGGTTTTAGTAATCTTTACAAATTGTAATAATTAATTTTACAAATTGTAATAATTAATTAAACTTGAATTACAACTTTAAATACAAATTGTAATTATTGACAGAGTAAGTTTTAATAATTTTTACAAATTGTATTAATTAATTCTAAAATTGTAATTAAGTTTTAATATTTTTTACAATTTGTAAAATTTATTAAACTTGAATTAAACTTGAATTACAATCTCTCCTATAAATTGTAATAAGTTGCAAAACAAGTTTTAATAATTTTTACAAAATGTAATAATTAGTTTTACAATTTGTAAAACTTAATAAAAATTATTTTGCGATTTTTTAAATTTATATATAGTTAAATTAAGTTAATCAGCTTAGTTAAAATCAAATTCGTATTTTCTTTCAGAATTATTATAAGAAATCATAATTAATATCCTACACTTAAAAATTAATCCCAATTCCATCAACCTTATAACAATTATAAAAAAATATATTTATTCAATATCCATATCCTTTCATATCAATTTGAATAACCGGGAAGGCTTTACGTCCACTATCACTACTTCCACTACTACTACTTTTTGAAAGATTTGTGTTTCTCTTTATATTTTCAGATTCTGGTTGGTTCCAATTCTGTGGGGAAGTGGACGGAATTTGTTGTTGCTGTTGGATATTATCGTCGGGCAATTCAATTCGATAACTTTAATTGAAAAAATTTAATTTTAAAAAGTCCCCTCTTTACCCTCCATAAGGTTCATTAACTACAGTTTCGTCTTCCTCATTTTTATCATCATTAGATTGCTGGGGTTGTTCGACCACAACATCTTCCATATCCAAGTCTGGGCATTGAATATAGTCATTGTCAATTCTTAAAAGAATAATTACAATAATTGTAATAATTAAAAAAAATTTTTACAAATTGTAAAATCATTTAAACTCTAATTCACAAAATAAGTTGTAAAAATTATTAAAACTTGAATTACAAACGTTAATCAAAAAGTTTAAATAATTTACAAATTGTAAAATTAATTAAACTTTAATTGCAGCCTTAATTTACAAAATAAGTTTTAATAATTTTACAATTGTAAAAATTATTGTAATTAAAGTTTTAATAATTTTTATTATTTGTAAAAGTAAAAACTCAAGTCTACAAACTTAACAACTTGAATTGAAACTTTAATTCACAATTAAGATTAATAATTGTACAAATTGTAAAATTATTCTCAACTTTTTTCTATCATAATTTAGGACCTGTAATGGAATTTTGCCAAATACCGAACAAATTTTTCTACTCTATCACTGTCTTCGTGTTGCTCAACACCCACAGAACGTGCAACCGTATTGCTAACAATCGCTAGAGGCATAGTAAACTCCAACTCGCTTTGGGGCATAAAAGTTTCTGGCATTAAATCGAATGAAGTGAGGGTAAAACGGCATCTTTAAAGATAAAAAAAGTGAAATTAAAAAGCTAATAATTTACTTGAGCATATAACTTTTGTATGCAGCACTTTGTTTATCAGGTAGTCGAGGGATTCTCCAAACTAGTGAACGAAATAGATGCTCATATTTTGCTTCGCCTGTTCCAACCTATTAAAATGAGTTTTTAATGGTAATATGAAAATAAACTTAAAATAAAAATAAACTTAAGATTGTAATAGGAAAATAAACTTGAAAGTAGGTTTGTGATAGGAAAATAAACCTAAGCTTAAGTTAGTAACAGAAATAAACTTGAAACAAGATTGTAATGAAAAATAAACTTGAAATAGGATTGTAAAAAGAAAATAAACTTGAAATAAGATTGCGACCTAAAATAAACTTAAGATTGTGATAGAATAATAAACTTGAAACAAACTCAAAACACACCTCAATTAAACAAGGCTCATTTTGCTGCACTGTTCCCATTAATTTATCCTTCAAGTTTTTAACTTTTCCAGGTTTTCTCATCTTTGAGTGAACTGAACCGACACCCCAATGTCTCTCTTCACGGAAAATATAAATCCAAGCTTCCGGTATCGGGAAACAAATGCAAATATTTTCACAAGGGATTGATCTAGTTGATTCTACTGTTCCTTTAGCACATTGTTGATGGAGGGCTGCTGCAGTTTCTATTCGAATTTCTACTTGCTTCCCAGACAGACGCATTATGCACTTTACACTGAGAGGTTTTTCTCGGTTCTTTGGGGGCCTGATTCTGAAGCGCATTAATTCGAAGAAGCAGCCATCCGGAGGCACAAGTCGAACCACTTGGTCTTCTTCCCAGACAGATTTTTCTACGGTACTGTGGAACTCTGGAGCCTCAAAACGTATCCATCTTTCGGTGTACATGGGCAAAATGTCTTTTCTTCTAACTATTTCTTTCCCTTCACGTCGACGATCATTTAATCCAATCTCTAAGGTGGGCGTTGTACCAGTAAGAAAAGCAAGGCAAAAAAGGCGAACACGTGCTTTCTGATCATGAACAAAACCTTCACGGTCAATCCTTGCCTCGTATTCGTCATAACAATGGATCTTAATTAAATTAATTTGCTTCATATACAACCTGTACTATATTATAACCAAGCTTAGGGGCTAAAGAGAGGTACCTTATGTGGAGTGGTATCTTATAGAAGGGGTGTCTTATAGTAGAGAAGGTCCTATATGTAGGGTTTTATTTAAGGATATCTTATAGTGACGCTAGCTTTATAGTGAGGGTATTTCTTAAGCCCAGGCAAAGCCAAATACACACCTGAACCTCGTCCTGTCTATATAACGGTGCATTTGCTGAAGTAAACTCTCTTTTGCTAGGACATATAAATAGTGCGTCTTCTACAGCCCTCGTAAAGCTCAAAACAGTAGAAGCATCCAACGACCCAAACTTTGCTATAACATTACATTGTGCTGCATGTTCAAGTGGAAGTCCATATTTTGTAATGTGCCCTTCTACAAGCCGGGAAATCTGGCCTGGACGTATACCCACACGTTCTTTGTAGAGAATATGTTGTAATTTGACTGTGTGTATTTTGCCGTAAATATCATAAGCTTGTAATGTTGGGTCGGATAATGAATAGTTGGCCTATAGAAAAAATATAAACTTGCTTCACTTTTAAAAAATAAATTTTTGCTTCGCTCTCATGCTTCGCCTTTTGATACTTATTAATTTTTCTAAAAGCATGCTCCACTTTTTTAACAAAATTTGTTTCAGATAAAATTATTTCTTTGCTTCAACTTTTTGCTTCAACTTTTTGCTTCAAGTTTTTTGCTTCACGTTTTTTGCTTCACTTTTTTATAAGCGAAGCACACTTTTTTGCTTCACTTTCTCAAATTGTTTTTTTTATATGTAAACTTAGTTTGCTACCATTATTTAGACTTAAATAGAACCAATTTGCCAACCTGTAGCAAAATTTCCTGAGATGGCCTAGTCTCTTGCGCATTTGCATACAAAGAAAGCATATTCCCATTAAGTCGAACAAAAATAGGTTTCCAATAACGATCAGCCATCAGCTTCTTTTTGGGTGGATATCTTAGAAGAAGCTCCCAGCCATCCCCAGTAAAACGTGGAGGAAATTCAGAAAGAGGTAGAGAATCATCTTCGTCATATAGAGGAGTTTGTTCATCGATAGCCATATTCTATTAAAAAATTTTTTTGTTTCAGGTTTAATTTTGAAATGCTTCAGGTTTTAATTTTGGTCTTCAGATTTTAAGTTTAGAAACTTAAGTTTCATGTTTCAAATTTTAATTATTTTTTAAGTCTGCTTCATGTTTAAGTTTTAATTTTAGTAAATATTTTGCTTCAAGTTTTAATTCTAAAAACATTTTTTCTTCATGCTTCAACTTTCAATTTCTAACGTTTCTTGTTTCTTTACCTTAAAATCGTCTTCAAATCCAACAGGTCGCACCATTGACGGCGTTACCGGACTACCACCTTCCTGAGTTGGAGTTGAAAGTCTAGAAGAAGTAGGTCGTCTAATTCCTCCCTCACTTTCTTCTATATATTCCCCAGCTGCAGCTTCTCTCCTAGCCCTTTCCATTTCTGCTTGTTGGCGTGCTTCAGCAATGAGTTCCTCTATTGGACGGACATCAAAAGGATCATCAATAACACTCTTTTGTCTATCTTGCCGAGAAAGTGGAGCAAACGGATCCACGTCCCTTTCACCTCCACCACCTCCCAAAGCCAAATTTTTGGCCCGACTTGTGTCGAATGGATCTGTTATTCCAGAGGTTAGTACTTCTGCCAAGTGTACATCAGATTCTGAGGGAGGAAGCAAAGAAGCACTTTCAAAAGCGTCCGCCCAATTTTTTGAGGGAGGTGCTTCAACTCCATCTTTTGCTTCTGCTTCATCTCTTGTTTCTGCTTCATGTTTTTCTTCTGCTTCATCTTTTGTTTCTGCTTCCGTATTTGTTTCTGCTTCATCTTTTTCAGCTTCATGTTGCTCAACCTCGCTTTCATCACTCTCTTCATCTTCCTCCTTCAGCTTGCTTCCATTTTCCTCTTCTTCATTCCCCAACTTAAATCCGTGCTGAGCAGCAATCTTCTTAGCCAATTCAGTAGCAGCCTTTTCCATATCCTCTTCCATTTTAGGATCGTATTTTTCTTCAATTTTCTTTTCCTTTCGTTTCTTCTCCTTTCCTTTAGCAACAGATGCAACTTCCTTTCCAGCATTAATCCCAGCAGCTAAAACCCCTCCAATTTTTGAACCAAACCCTTTTTCTAATTTTTCTAGCTTCTTCTGCCGTTTTTCAGCTTTCATTTTTTTGTGATGTGCTTCTTGTTCTAAAATCTGTTGCCGTTGTAAAGCGGTCAGTTGCATGGCAGTCCCACCTACAGTTGATAAATAGCTTTGTACTTGCTGGTCGTCTTGTAGTTGGGAAGCTGCTGATTGTTCGCCTAGTTGACCAAGCCTCTCACCGGTATTCTTGACAGCCTTATTAACCTAAGAAAAATAGGGGATAATTAATTAAACTTGAAAAATATATAGAGAAATAAACTTGGAAATAATAAACGTGAAAATAAACTTGAAAATAAACTTGGAATTATTTTCAAGATTGAACTTGAAAATAAATAAACCTGGAAATAAACTTGAAAATATTTTCAAGACTAAACTTGGGAATATATAAACTTGATAGAGCAAAATAAACTTGAAACTTGCTTCAAGTCTATTGTATCAAGTTTATTTATGCATCAAGTCTATTTATCTAATAAAGTTTCAGGTTTATTTTCAAAACTGAAGCAAGTGCCTCCTACCATCTCAGTCATCTTATTGAAGCGTGCCCACGGATCTTCTTCATCCTCATGTTTTTCTTCTTTAATTCTTGTCTCTTCTTCATTATTTTCAGTAGATCTTTCTACTACAGAAGGTGAACCGTTGCTAGGAGGGTTATCTGGAATTTTTGCTGCAGTTGGAGCAGGTGGTCGACTTGGTGGGGGAATTTTGGGCCGTGCTGGAGGTTCTGTCCTTTTTGATGTTTCATCTTGCATTTGTTTTACAGTGTCTTCAGAGGTCCTAGGAGGAGGCCTTCAAATATTTTCTTTACAAAAATAAAGTGTTTGAAGCAACCTTGGAGGCAAAGGAGCTCCGCCATGCTGCTCAATTTCACTTTCTTGTGCTTCCCAAGAGAAAGGATCATGCGTCCTTGTCTTTTGAGTCAATCCTGAAAGGCCAAACCCTGCAGCAATAGCAGGCGGAGGCGGGAGAGGAGGAGCACGAGGAGGTGACCCATAAACTGAAACATCAACTGGGGTTTCATTTGTTTGAGGTGGAAGATCGGATTGGTAGGGCACAGCATTTCCATCCTCACTAAAAGGATTTAGGCCAGAATATGGTGCTGCTACAGGTATTTGCTGTTCTATTGGTTGATCCGATACAGCAGCATACTGCCCGTCATAATTATAATTGTATTGGTAAATATCTGATGATGTTGGGGGAACTAAAAAGAAAGTGAAGCAAGTTTGAATAGTTGAAGCAGAAATTTATAAAAAATAAAATGTGAAGCAACCTGCTCCATAAGGATTATTAGCTCCATAGTCTGCAGAATAATAGCCGGCTGTTTCATAAGTTGAAGGAGCATAAGAATAATCTTGGTAATTTGCAGCATAGCCTTCTGCTAAAAATGTTTAAATAAAATTTTAAGGATGTGCTTCAAGTTTTAAGAATGTGCTTCAAGTTTTAATAAAACTTTGAATTAAGTTAAAACTTGAAGCAATTACAAACCTTAAAAAATTCCAGGTCTTAATAAAACTTAGAATTAATTTAAAACTTGAAGCAACTTTAAAAATAAAACTTGAATTAATTTAAAACTTGAAGCAATCGCAAACTTAAAACTTAATTTCAAGTTTTAATAAAACTTGGAAATAAAATAAAACTTTCAGCAACTTACTAGCAGCAGTATTAGTCGCTTCATTTCCATAGTAGTAGCCACCTTCTGTATAACTTTGTTGTTGATATTCTTGTTGTCCCATCGTTCCATTACTATTAAATAAATTGGAGGAATCAGTTATATATTGGGATTGAGAAGCTTGAGTTTCTTCTTGTGTGAAAGGATTTCCAGCTTCTTTAATTGTTGCTTTATTCGATTCTGAAGCAAATTCCATTTTTGTGCTCCAATGAGCTTCCTCCCTAGATTCCACAATTTCTTCACTCATTTGAGTAGTTGGCACAGTTCTGATAGGAGCATTACTTGCTTGATTATTTTGCTGGGCGCTAGCAAAATTTTCTGAAGCAAAATGTGCTGGTGTTTCAAACGTATTTTCGTAGCTTGAATCGGAGAGTGGGGGGAGTTTAATGTTTGAAATGTTGGAAGGTTGGGGTTTGTCCGACGAATCCTAAAAATCAAAAATATTGAAGCTAAAGAAGAATTTTGTAGCTACCATTATTTGTTGTTCAACTTCCTCTTCAAGTTGCTGTCTATGCTGCTCAACTTCGTCAATTAACTTGTGAACTTGTTGTTGCAATTGTTTTGCTAATTCTGTTTAAAAATAAAGGGATAATTTAATTAAACTTGAAGCAAGCACAAATCTAAATGAAGTAATTTTAAAATAAACACGAAACAAATTTTAAATGAGAGAGGAAAACTTGAAGCAAATACAAGTTTAAATGAAGCAATTTTAAAATAAACTTGCAACAAATTTAGTTAATAGGAGAGAAAATAAACTTGAAGCAATTTAAAATGAAGCAAGCTTAAATAAACTTGAAGCAAGTTTTAAATGAGAGACGATAAATAAACTTGAAGCAATAACAAACTTAAATGAAGCAAGTTTAAATAAACTTGAAACAAGTTTATTAATAATAAATAGCATTACAATTAAAGCTGAAGCAAAAACAAAATAATCCTTTAAATAATCCTATAAATAAAGGTAAATTTTAGGAAGAAAAAATAGAAAAAAATTTGAAGGAGAGGAGAAATGCCGTCACTAAAATTTCGTCACACTGTGCTCATTTTAACGGAAGCATTTTGAAAAAAAGAAAAGTAAAGGAATACTTAAATTTTCATGTTTATAAGGGAAAAAGCAAGAAACACTCCCATTGTGAGTAGCAAAAAAACTCAGACTTTTGCCTATATGTGAGAGTAAAAGTAAATATGTAAAGGGAGTTGGCATGAAAAAATAGGCAAGATTGATTATATTGGAAAAGGCTTCTTATTGCCAGCCGGTGGAAAAATTTTATGAATTTTATTGTTATATTTTTATAAGGGAAATTGTGCTTCTGAAAAATAGGTATAATTTTTAGCATTTAAATTGTAATCCACGTTAATAATATTTGTAATTACGGTGAAATACAAACTTTAGTTAATTAAACATGAAGCAAGTTTAATTAAATATAAGTTGCAGCTATAAAAATAAACTTGAATATAATAAACCTGAATATAATAAACTTGAATACTAGGTATAAAAATAAACTTAAAAATAAGCATATAAATAAACTTGGAATAATTGCATATATTAAGTTTGTAAACTCAAGTTTATTTTTTAGTAAATTTAAGTTTGTTTCATTTATTATTCTAATAGTGTTTTCTGTTTCTGTTTCAATTTGTGTATTTTAAATAGAAATTATAAATTAAGCAATAACATAACTTAAAACAAGCTTTATGTAAATTCACTGTTATATATTGATTTAACCGGTTGGCAGCAAATGCCACGTTAATAATATGTAGCATTTTGCTTGTTAACACGAGGAAAGAAAGGAAAAATAAAGGAAAATTAAATGCAATTTTCATTGATTCTCGTTGCAATTTTTATTAAATTTTATTTAAAAATCCCCACCCAAATTTTCTGTAGGCACAGACTCATCTTCCGTATCACCGAGGGAAATTACTTGTTGTTCTTCCTCAGGAAAATTTTCCCAGTCGTCACCCCGACTTTGTCTTCTATGAACTACCGGCTTTTTAGGTGCTTTACGGGCATATTCTGGATTTGATTCGATTATATCCTCTCCAGGCTGGTGATAATGATAGGCTGCAGCAGTAGAATCACAACGAAGTCGAGTCTAAGTTTAATTTAAAACAAAGTTTAATTGCAAATTAAATAAACTTGCATTTGTAAAAGTTTCAAGTTTATTTTGTAGTTCTATTTAATAAACTTGAAATAATTGCAATAAATAAACTTGAATTTGTAAACTTAAAATTTCAAGTTTATTTTCGTGCTTATATTTCACTTATTAAACTTGAATTAATTAATTGCAAATTAAATGAACTTGAATTGTAATAAGTTTATTTTTCTATTGTAATTCTATTTAATAAACTTGAATTAATTAATTGCAAATTAAATAAACTTGAATTTGTAAAAGTTTCAAGTTTATTTATATTTCAAGTTTATTTTTTATGCGTATAGTAAATTTTACCATTGTAGGGCTTCGACAACTTAATTCTTCCGGCCCGGTTGAATATCGCCTTTGAGAAGATTTTAAATCTTAAGAAATTATTCAAAATTTAATCTAAAATTTATTTCCCTACTTTTGCACTTTGGGGGTAACACAACTCTTATTTTTTCAATATTAGCAAAAGAATCATTTGTTGGTTCTAATTTTGTTGTTTCAATTTCTAAAGTTGTGTTGGGTGTAAGTGAAAGTCTGGGCCTTGGAGAAGAATTTCTTGGTCGAGGAGCGAAACTGGTGCCAGCGGGATATTCTTCTGTTGTAGTGGAGGAGCGTGGTCTAGTACTCATCTTAAGAAATAGTAAAATAAAATTTGCTTTAAGCTTTAAAAGAAAAACAAACTTAAGTAAACTTGAAACAAGTTTTAATTGTTTCAAAGTAATTAAACTTGAAAAAGTTTTAAGTTTAAGCTTGAAAATATTAAAACTTGGAAAAAAGTTGTAAACATTGAAACAAGTTTTAATTGTTTTAAATAAATTAAACTTGAAAGTGTAAGCTTGAGCTTAAAAATAATAAAACTTGAAACAATTTTAAACTTGAAAAAAAAAGTTGTAAAACTTGAAACAAACTCAAAAATTTTAAGGGAGAGAGAATATAGTTAAATAAATATATGTTAAAATATTTTAAGTGTGAGTCCTCATCTAAACGTTAATCTTGTTTTTAATCCCTTTCTCCACTATAAAAAATATATCTCGTTAAAAATTTTCTCTCTTTCTATTTACTTAAATGCCAATATATATTTTTTCCCTTACCGACGCAGATTTAGAATAGCTTGCGCGGGCTTCTTCTTCCTTTCCTCGAACAACAGTCGATGATGACTTTTTAACAGATTTTTTTGTGGGTATTATGTCATGTGTTGTTGATGGAAGGGGGAAGATAGCTATAAATAAATGAAGAAAAAATAATAAAATTTTAATTTGCTTCAGGTTTAGGGTTGCTTCATGTTTTCATTTTTATGTTTCATTTGCCTAAGTTTGCTTCATTTTCTAAATTCTGCTTCAGTTTTTTTGATTTTGCTTCATATTTTACTTTTGTTTCATTTTTACTTTTTAATTTTCATAAGCTTCAATTATCACTTACAATTTGAAGTCTGTGCTTCTTCCTCATCCTCTACAAACTCGCCCCCACTAGCACTATGAACTAGACTCTTATGAAGCTCAAATTCTTGATCTACTAACTAAATATGATTTTAATTTTAGATTAATAAAATATGCCAAACTTCTGGGCCCGATACACGCATTGTATATTTTTGTGTTTCTCCTTTTGTTGGGTCAACACGGCGAGTCTACAAAGAGAAACAAAAATAAACTTGAAGCAAGTTTCAATTATTTGAAAAAATGAAACTTGGAAACAATAAAACTTGAGCAAGTTTAAACTTGAATTTGTAAACTTGAAACAAGTTTAAACTTGAAAATATTAAAATCTGAAATTGCAAACTTAAAAACTTAAGATCTAAAAATATGCTTAATTAAATTCTTACAACTTCAATAATTGTTTCATCGGTACTGCTTTCTTTCATTCCACTATCAATTTCGCCTCTATTTGTTGTAGAATGCCTTCTTTGCCAGTCTTCTTCTAAATCCTCCTCAACAGATTCAGTAAAACTTTTGATAGCAAATTGTTGCCTTCTTAATTCGTCAACATCCATTAATTCTAGAGAAAATAAACTTTAATCGAATTGTAAATTAAATAAACTTGAATTGTAATTGTTTCAGGTTTATTTTATTTCAAGTTTATTTTTGTAGTCAAGTTTATTTTTATTTTAATAAACTTGAATTGTAAAATTAAGAATTGTAATTTTAGTATTTATGGCTTTCTACAATTGTAATTTAATTAAACTTGAATTAATTAATTGTAAATTAAATAAACTTGAATTGTAATTGTTTCAAGTTTATTTATTTCAAGTCTAATTTTTATTTAATAAACTTAAATAGTAAAAACAAGTTTATTTTTGATACAATTGTAATTTAATTAAACTTGAATTAAATTAAACTTGAATTTAATTAAACTTGAATAAATTATTCCGCCTTAAATTATAGTGAAATAAGGTCAAAAGGTGTTGAAACGATAAAAACAAATTTTTACGTAAAAAGCAAAATTTTTCTTATTCCACTATACAATTCTGTCAAGTGTGGATATATTTAACAACAAAATTATAAAAAGGCAGAAAAAGACTTGCTTCTAGTTAAAGCGAGATGGCCTATGGGAATTGGGTGTACTTAAATGGCAAAATGAGCAAACGGGCATTTAGCTTGAGATGTTTTTATTTTTTGTTTTATAGACTTGAAAGAATGTATTGTTTTGACAAAAAATATTTTTTTCTTTTCTTCCTTCAGTTTTAAATTTTTTATGAAAAATTAAAAATATTTATTATGCTTCAAGTTTATTTTTTTTAATTCAAGTTTTTAATTTTCAAATTCAGGTTTATTTTTTTCAAGTTTGCAATTAAAGTTTATTTTTTAATTTTTTTACAATCTCATGTTTATTTATTTAAAGTTTATTTATATTTAATTCAAGTTTAAATAAATAAACTTGAGATTGTAAAAAATGAAAAATAAACTTGAATTGCAAACTTAAAAATAAATAAACTTGAGCTTAAATTTTTTATTCATTTAAAGTTTATTTTTACAATTACAAACTTGAATTTACAATTTAACCTTTTTCAAGTTTATTTTTAAATACCTATTTCAAGTTTAATTACCTATTTGTTTTCCCATCATTTGCGAAGCTCTTTCTGATATCTGTCTTCTATTTTAGAATTATTTATTGAATTTAAGTCAAAAATTATTCAACCTGAAGGCATTTCTGCCTGCATGAACGTCGAATTGTCTCTCTTCTGTGTGGGAAGGGCCTTCACATGGGTCCATTTATTAAATAAAATTTTTTTAAACAAAAAATAAAATCATAACAATTAATTTCTTAAAAAATAAAAATTATTTTTGTTAAATTTTTCACGTAATTTTTGGTTGGAAATATTTCACTCATTTTCTTATTTTTTATTATTCTCAATAGAACAAAACTAAAAAAATTTTTTTTGGGAATATATTTAATATATAGACGACAAATTGGGGGGTATTTCATGACAAAATCGATGCTTAATGTATAAAAGAAAAAAGCTTGCCAAGAAAGACAAGAGCATAAAATAAGGAATAAAATTATGGATAAAATATGGGGAAAACTTGAATATTTTATTTTTTAATGGATAAGAGTACAAATTTAAAAATAAACTTGAATAAATAAAACCTAAAATTAAAACATGAAATACCTAAAATTTTTTACAAACTTGGTTTTACAACTTATCCTTATAAATTTTTCTCAATTCAAGTTTATTTTTTCAGCCAAGTTTAAACTTAAAATTAAAACTAAAAATAAACTTTAAATAAAACTTGAATTTATAAAACTTGTTTAGAATAATAAGTTTTAAGATTAAAAACCAAGTTTGTAAATGTTTCAAGTTTTAAGTTGGAAAAAGTTTTAAGCTGTAATTTTTTACAATTTCTTAATGAATTTTCCCAATGACTGTTATCAAGTTTGCGCTTAAAAAGTTTGTAAACTTAAATTAACTTTATATCTAACAAAAATATTTTTAGGTGTCATTTAAGATTTCATTTAATTTTTTAAGGAAGCCATATAAACAAAATAAATTTAAAAAATAAATAAAATAACTAGTCGTATAAAGTAAAATACCATGATTTAATATGTCCATATATTAGTTGATTATTTAGACGACGTTAGTTTATTACAACGTCAGTCATTATTTTTCAATAAAAATTAGTGTTATTTAAAGTTTGTTTTTTGCAAATTTTCCAAACTTTTTAGGCGCAAACTTGAAACATTAAAATTAAAAAATAGCAACCTTCAAATGGGTAAATAACAATTTCTTCCTTTTTTATCAACTTTTCATTTGTTTAATTCAATTTTGGCCATAGTTTTGTTTGCGACAATATTGGCAGTGTAGCTATATACTAAACCCATCGATTGCCCATTGTTTGGAAAGGAAACAATTGGAGGGGGAAAGGAGATAAAAGCTTTGAGGATGCAAATGCCGTCAGTCATCCGTCTTTTTCTTCTTTTGGCAGTCCGATAAATTTATTATTTTTTAAAAACAATAAATTAAGGGATTATTAATTGTTTTTAAATTTTGCTAGATTTAAAGGGGCAAGATTTTTGTAGTTAAAAAAATACAAAATTATTGCAGGTTTGTAAATGTTTCAAGTTTTAATTTAGTTGACGCTATGTTTGTAAACTTAAAAACAACAAAAATAAACCTGATTACAAATAAATAAACTTGGATAGAAAAATAAACTTAAATTAAAAAATTACAACTCCAAACAAGTTTGTAAATGTTGCAAGTTTTAGTAAGGTTTACGCTTTGCTTGAAAATAAACTTGACTGGAATAATAAACTTGAATTACAATAAAAGCAACTTGAAATTTAAGTTTATAAAAAGTTTTATTTTTCAAGTTTAATATTTTCTAATATAAACTTAAAAGTTTGTAAACATATAATATATTCTTTTTCATTCTAAGTAAATTACAAATATGTTTATTTAAAAATTTTAATTTTAGAAATTAAATAAAAACTCTAGATTGACTAACAAAAAAAATATCAAAAAAATTTTCAAAAATATTTTTCTAAAAAATATTTTTATTTTATTCTTTATTTAAACATTCACATCGCTTGTGCTTCTCCCCTTCTACAATTCTCTTTTCTTCACTTCTCCCACTTTTTGCTAGCAAATCTGCTTCAGATTTGTTATTGCTTAATTTTTGAATAATTCCTTCATTTATTTCCCCTTTACTTTTTTGTAGAGATTTTGAGGAATTATTTCGATTTTGATATTTTTTCTTTTGAAATTCTGCATTAGCAGAAGCCTCACTAGTTATTGTATTTGTTGCAGCAACTGCAGCGTCTGATATAGCAGAATTGTTTCGGCTTTTAGTGCTAAAAATTAAACACGTGATTTATTACAGAAATATAAAACTTGAGATCAAACTTGAATAAAACTTGATCTCTCAGATTTAAACATGAGTAAACTTTTGTATTTATAAAACTTGTTTCGCAGAAAACAAGTTTGGAAATGCTTCAAGTTTTAAATTATAAGGGCAAGTTTGCGCCTCAAGTTTGCACTAATACAAAAGAATCTAGTATACTCTTATACCTTCCACTATAAATTCGTCCCAACTCTTGAAGCCGTTGATCCAAAGGATTCGTTCTAGGAAGAACGCGAGGAACGCCCACACTAGGCAAATTGTGTCCATTATTAGTATTTCTTCTTCTTCCTCCACTAAAAAATTAACAAAATTTCTTTAAAATTTTTTTTTCATTTCCAAACCTCAACCCCAACCCATTCCGATTATTTGCTTTAACAAATACTCGTTGTTGAGCAGAGTAAAGTGCCGCAGCTGGACGCATGCCTGCAGCGCTAGCTGCTTTTTGTGCCGCTAAGGTAGCTGCAGCAGTTAAACGTTCTCTTTCTTCCAAATAAATCATTTTTAGTTGATCTGAAAGGCAATCTCCACAGAAGAAAAATTTATTTTCTTACTTAATTACCAATTTCCTCACCGTATAAAAATTTTTCCCATTGTTGTAAAGTTGAAATACGCCGGAAATGGGCGGGGTGAATTGCATGCATTCGACAAAAGTTTTGGACTAGGGAGCGTACTAACACCTCTTCCCGAACTTTTCCATATTGTATTTGCATTCTTTTTAAGTGTGTTAATTCGTCGAAAATAGCGCGTTCGTGAACATAACGAGTAGTAGAGTTGGCTAGGTCTGCAAAATTATGAGAGTAAATAAATAGAAAAAATTAACTTGGAATATTTAAGATTAAACTTAAAATAAAATAAACTTGGAATATAGAAATAAACTTTGAATATTTAAGATTGAACTTGAATATACCTAAATAAACTTAAATATAAAAAATAAACTTGGAATACTTAAAAGTAAACTTGAATATAAAATTAAACTTGGAATATAGAAAAAATAAACTTGAATATAAAATAAACTAAAATAAAACAAACCTAACTAGATTATAAAACTAAGCTTGGACTAGTCTAAAACAGACTTTAAACTCAAACTTAAATATAAAAAATAAACTTATTTGTAAACTTGAAAATAATCCTACCTCCAAACGTAGCTAAACGTCCCGGAGGCGGTGAAAGTCCATCCTCAAGAATATGCAACTCTGTAACTGCTTCATCTAATGATTGATGCCTGTAATCTGTTGGAGGTAAAGGTGTCCATTTACGACGAATTCTTTTAGGTTTATCGTCATAACTATCGTCAGGTTGTAATAAATCACTATTTACTGCTAAGCGGACTTTTTTGGAAGAAGCTGAGGGAAATCCTAATTTAATTTTTATAAATGTTTGTTCAAAAAATAATCCAACCAATTTCTCTATCCGACAAAGTTTTAGGCGAATTTCTAACATTTTCAGCATGTTCACCTTCTGTATTTATTACAGGCGAACTAAATATAAAAAATAAACTTGAAGCATTGTTATAAATCTAGTGTGAATAGAATAAATAAACTTGAAATAGGTATAAAGAGTTAACTTAAGATTGTAAAAATTAAAGCTTAAAACTTAAGCATAAACTTAAAACTTGCAATATAAAATAAGCTTGAAATATATAAAATAAACTTGAGAAAAATAATAAAAAAATAAACCTAAAAATAAACTTGGAACCTAAAACTTAAGCATAAACTTAAACTTGGAATATAAAAAAAACTTAAAAATAAGACTATACTTAAATAAACTTGAAAATAATAAACTTGAATAAAATAAACTTGAAATATACATACGAGTTATCCTGTTGTAACAATCCTTCTTCTAAAGGCTGTTGTAAAGCAGAAATAGATGAAGCATTAGAAAAGTCATGAACCAACAAAGTATTGGTAGAAGCATCTAGATTATCTACTTCTTTATCAACTTCTACGGCATTTTCCTTCTTTGCTTCATTTGATAATTTATTTGTTGTAGCCATAGCTAAATCTATCAAAGCTTTTTGTTGCTGATAGAATTGCTCAATGCTATGGTTGTTAAGATCGGTAGTGCTAGTTGATTTTGGGAGTTTGCCAAAGATTGCGGAAGCAGAGGATGAGCGGCGCTTCAAAATAAATTCAATATACTTGGAATATAAAAATAAACTTGAAAATAAACTTAAAAATAAACTTAAGAACAACCTTGAAAATAAACCTAGAAATAAAAGTAAGATCAAACTTAAAAATAATATTGAAAATAAACTTAAGACTGAACTTAAAAATATGCTTGAAAATAAGTTTGTTTAATTGTAAATAAGTTTTTAAATTGTAAATTTTACAATTTGTAATTGTAAAGGATTTATTAAATAAACTTAAGAATGAACTTGAAAATAAACTTAGAATTCACAAACAAATTTTGCAAATTTAAAAATAATTTTTTCAAACTCACAGAAACCATTGTACTAGCATCTACCATTTCTCCTCTTCCACCACTTTCATCATTTAGCTTTTGAGCAGCTCTAGTTAGCAACGAAATTCCACGTCTTATAGGTGGGGGTTGCTTTTCATAATTACCCAATTCATCGCTATTTGTTAATTCTGCCCTAACCTTGCGAAGACGTGCTGAAAATTAAATTAAACTTAAAAAAAGTCATTTCATTTACCCGCTTTTATTTGTTCTTCAATACTTTGTCTAGAAGAGTTTAGCTCCCTTGTGGAAAGTTCAGAAGCTAGACAAGCCTCGTACCTTACAGTTAAGTAGTCTACTATAAGATCGTGTCCTCGACGTTTAGCAACGTCCAAAGGTGTTAGTAGTTCACCCTTGAAAAAAATTTCATAGGAAAATTTTTTGGTAAATTTTTCAATTTCACCTTATAAATCATAAGAGGATTTGGAGGGGCATCTCTCGAACACAAAAGAACAACCATTTCCATATTTCCACTGGCTGAAGCTAAATGTAACGCTGTTCTCCCAAAAAAGTTTGCAAAGCTAACAAAACGAGGTTCAATGCCTAACATCCAATCAACACATTCTTAAGTTAATTTGAGAGTTACAATTGTAAAATTACATTCTTTAATTTGTAAATAATTATAGAAGTACAATTCCGCCTGTTTTACAAATAACTATTTTATAATTCCGCCTATTTTACAATTATGACTTTAATAATTCCGCCTGTTTTACAATTATTACTTTTATAATTCCGCCTAGTCTACATATTTTACAATTAATTTGTTCATAATTCCGCCTGTTTCACAATTAATTTAAACACAATTTTACAATTAAACTTGAAACATATTCTAAGAAGCAAAATCTCCCTCACCTTTACTTCCAACTTGAACAGCTTCATGAAAAGGCAGATCCCCTCTATAATTTTGCAAATCCAAACTAGCACCTCTTTGTCTCAAAAGTTTAAGTACTCTAAGTTGTGCCTTAGCTGCTGCACAGTGTGCCGCAGTTCTAATACGTCTATCTTGATGGTTTGGATCTGCGCCACTTTCCAACAACAATTTAACACATTCAAGGTGACCATAAGCTGCAGCAAAGAAAAGGGGTGTATCGCCGTTTCTATCCCTAGCATTAACCACCCAATGATGGCCAAGATCTAGCATTGCTTGAACTATAGGTAGATGACCATGACTTGCTGCACAGTGCAAAACTCCAAGTTTATCCCTATCCGCAGTGAAACGATTGGCTCCTGCTTGGATCAGACTGCTAAAGGCTCGTAGATTCCCTAGAAAATTTATTAAGGATATTTTAAAACAATTTTTCTGGCAAACCCCCACTAGCAGCCCAAATTAAAGGTGTTCGTCCATCCAGGTCAGTACATTCTAATTGAGCACCATGCCTCAAAAGAACGTGCAAAATGGCTTCTGAACGTTCTACGGGCACTTCCCGGTGACTTTCAGTTTCGGTAAAGCCTACTGTGGCATAATGCAGTGGATGAGCTCCGTGAATGTCTGCTAGAGCTAGTGGAGAACCATGGCGAAGCAATGCTATTAGAACATCCAACTTTAAATAATAATTTTTATTTTATGCTTAAAGTTGGGAAAATTCAGGTTTTATTAATAATTCAAGTTTTACAATTTATAATATTCAAATTTGTAAAATCCAAGTTTTACAATTATTAATTCAAGTTTTAAGTTTATTAAAATTCAAGTTTTATCAAGTTTTGCCATTAATTCAAGTTTTACACTTAATTCAAGTTTTATCTCAAGTTTATTTTCAAGTTTTAAAATTAATTCAAGTTTTACAATTAATAAAATTCAAGTTTGTAAAAATCCAAGTTTTATTATTCTGCAGGTTTGAACTCAACTTTTTAAGTTTTAGTTTTGCTTAAGTTTTAATTATTGGAAAGTAATTAATTGTGAAACAATTTTATTTAATATTCTTACGTGTCCACAAACAACTGCCCAGTGAACTGCAGAATGTCCATCCCTATCCAACTGTCCTAATTGAGCGCCCTCAAATAAAAATAATTATTTAAAAAATATTTTTATAATTTACTTGTTCTATTAAAAATTCAAGTACAGAAACGTTTCCTGCCATAGCTGCTACAAGTAAAGGAGTGAATCCAAATTGGTCTTGTGCATCCATTAAAGAACGTTCCAAAGCTTCAAAAATTAATTTTTAATATTTTTATTTAATAAAAAGATATCAAATTACAAACTAAAAATTCGTTGGAAGGTAGCAATATCTGCACAATCTGCAGCATAATGCAAAGGTACCTTAAAATAATTTTTAATAAAAATTTTTTTTAATATTTTTCTTACTCGTAATTCGTTGTCCCTAGTTGCTACACTTTCCTTGATAATAAAAAATTAAAATTTTCAATTATTAAAAATATCTCAAAAACTAACAGGCTTTTTATCAAGAATAGCGTTTGCTTCAGATAAATTGCCCTCATCTAAAGCAGTAAAAAGCAGCTCTCCATAAGATGAAGCTAGCATGTTTTCGTCCTCAATAACCATTATTTATTGTTTTAATTGTAAACTTTATGCTCAAGTTTTAATAATATGTACAACTTGAAATTGAGAGAATCATTAAACAAACTTAAAACATATTTAATATTTAAATTGATCAAGTTTAAGTTAACAAACTTAAGTTTGTTAAAACAACTTAAATCAACTTAAGTTTATTTTAATGAACTTAAGTTTTATAAACTTAAGTTTGCTTTAAATAAACTTGGTCAAGTTTATTTAAATAAACTTGATTAACTTAAGTTTATTTTAATAAGCTTAAAACAAATAAAAATAAATAAACTTGAAAAAAATTTTTTATTTCAAGTTTGTAAAAACCTCAAGTTTGTCCTAACGATTATTAATTCACTTAAACATCTAAGAGATGTTTATAATAGGCTGTCAATAAGAAGAGAGAGAAGAAAATGGCTGCACGTTTATTATGTAACTAATAGCAACAAAATTTTAGCACTTTTAGTTGCCCTATTTAGAAATTCTTTTTAACATTGAAAGGAATAAAAGAAAAGATATTTTTTTATTAAAAAAATAAAATTTTGTAAAAATTGAAAAATTCAAAAAATTATTAAAATTATTTAAAAACAATATTATTCAAAAAATTTAAATGTAAAAATCCTTAGAATTGAAAAAGAATTGTTCACAATAATAAAAGAAAATTGGATTATCCTTTTTTGAATAATAAGAAAATTATTAAGTAGATAATCCAAGAAATGGAAGAATATTAAATAATAAAAGATTTATTTATGGCCTTGAAGCATGGCTTGCTTGGAAATTTAAAAAATATAAAAAGAATGTATTTGTTGCAAACTTAAAGTTTACAAACTTAATTTAACTGTTATATCAATCAACATCAAGTTTTAATTAAATTTGAATCCACATGTTTTTTAAAACTTTTTTTTGTTAAAATATTCAATATTAAATATAAAAACATCGACTTAAGTTTTATTCTCTTTCAAACCTAAGTTTTACAAAAATATAAAAAGTTTACAATTTTAATAAAGTTTTACAAATCCTAACAAGTTTATTTATTTATTCAACATATTTTTACAAATACCTATTAAAGTTTATTTTAAATTTACAACCTTAAAAATGTTTTACAACTTTAAAGTTTTGTTTTTCTCTTTTACAAACTTGATGTTTTTATTAAAAAATAAAACTTGAATAAATAAATACAAACTTAGAGTTAAAAACCTTTTCAAGTTTATTTATCTATTCAAGTTTTATTTTTAAATTCTACAACCTTAAAAAATTTTTACAAATTGTAAAACTTTTTCTCTTCAAGTTTTATTCTCTTTCAAGTTTTATTTTCGCAATCTTAAACTTTTAATTCAACCTTTTTTTACAAAATGTTTATTTAAAATTCAAGTTTTATTTTCTCTAAAGTTTTACAATTGTCTATAATTCTTTCACTACCCGCTCTTTTGTATTTCTTTACTTGCGCAATAAAAGAAAAATGAAATTGGATATTAATACTTTTTATTTTTTTTTTAATTTTGAAGGTACTTAAAAATAAATTGTTTATATATTAAATGCCAAATAAAGAAGAATGCCTTTATAAATTTACAAAAAAGAGAAGAAGGTTAACAAGTTGAGGAAATAAATACTTTAAATAATATATTTTTTAAAAATGCCGAAAAATCGAGAAAAAAACGAAAAAAAAAAGATAGGAAAAATAAAAATAAGGGAAATGAACAAACAATCGTTTCCATTATATTTTGAATACTTTTTTGTTTTAATTTGAGGATATTTATTTCAAGAAATTAATTTTTTTGGAAATACAAAATTTAATGAACTTTTCTTTGTTTAATTCAAAATCTACAGAAATAAGGAGTTGAATTTGTATTTTAGATTTTTTTTCTGAAAAAGAAAATATTTTTATTTATTTTTATTTCATACTGCCGCTCGCTAAATTCAAAACACTTTAATATGCTCTATCTCAATATGGCCCTTCAGCTGACTTCTGTATTTTTGTTGGTGGTAAGGAAAACTTAAGTTTTAAGCACCCATAATTTTAGGATTAATACAAGTTTAGTACTCCTTATTTTTAAAATTTATTTGTTGACTTAAAAAAAGTTACAAATTAGGGTGGAAATTATACCTTAAGTTTACAATTGTAAATTAAGTTGGAAATCGGGTTGTAAATTATAATCAAGTTGGAAATAAGTTGTTATAATCAAGGAATTGTAATCAAGTTTTAAATAAAGTTGTAATTGTAATTAAAGTTGTAAGGTTGGAATTACAAATAAGAAAATTACAATTAAGGTTGCAAAAAAGTTGTAATTTACAATTATGTTTACAATTGTAAATTAGGTTGGAAGTTAGGTTTGAAATTCGGTTAGAGCTTATAATTAAGCTTTCAAGTTTGCAATTACAATTAAGTTGTAAAACAAGTTTTAATTTATAATTAGACGTAAAATTTACAATTATTAATTCCAACTTGATTTAAAATTACAATTAAGTTGCAAATTACAATTCTTTTTTCAATTAAGTTACAATCAAGTTCCCCTATAAATAAATAACCTCCCCTAATATACACTACCAATTATCATAACTTTTTATAACTTTTTCCCATCCCCAACCTCTTTCTCCTCCCAAAAGATTTTTCACAGATTTCCTAGATTTTCTTCTATTAGAGATTTGGCTACCAGATAAAAATATATATAATCCTTCAAAACAAACCTCATCTTCTCTTCCTCTCCCCCTCCTATTTTCTTTTCCCTCATTTTCTCTTTTACTTCCAATGTTTTTACTCATCCTTCCACCTTATAGCTACCAAAAAACCCGTTATTTATTTTTAAAAAAATTAAAAAAAAATTATTTTTATTAACCATATTTTTAAAATTAAACTTGACTTCTGTCAGCTACAAAAATTTTTGTCACCTCCCCTAGTGTTTGAATCTCAAAGGGTTCCTTAAGGTGTCAAACTTCCTTCCTCAATTCACTAAATTTCCTTATGGTTATATTAAAATGAAATATTCCACAGGAAACTCTTTCTCCTTCATAAAATGTATCAGGGATCCTGCCGTCCCGATTCCCGAAAATCGGGAATTCCCGACGTTTTTTTGTGTCGGGATCCCGATTTTCCGAAATCGGGAATTTTGGTTTTTTGTCGGCAGGATCCCTGATATGTATGTAAGTCTGAACTCTGAGATACAAACTAGAGGGAAGTACCCTCATTTTTTATTTTCACCCAAAATTTAATTTTGCCCAAAAATACATTTTGCCACATGTTCATGAATATTTTTTTTATTTTTATTCATTAAATATTTAAAAAATCAGAATATTAGATCAGATTAGGGTCCCATCTCTTCTTTTTTATAATTTTTTTCGATAATTCCTCTCTTGTTCCCAAAGGAGTATCATAAGAGAGAGAGAAAAGGAGAGCTGCGCAACTCCTCCAAAAAAACTTTTTTCCTTGCTTTTTTCTAAGAGAATATATTCAAAAAATAATTTAAAATAAGAAATTAAACATCTAGATATATCCTCTCTCAATTATTATTATTTTTTCCTAATCTAACAAACTGATCAGAAAAATTAAGTAACTTTTACTTTAATAGTCGACTCTTCCCTCTCCCTTCGCATAATTATAATTGGGCACATATTTATGATTATATTTATTAGAGATTTATTTTTTTTAATAAATTTTATTTATTATTAATTTAATATTTTATTTATTGCCTAATTTTACTATTTATTATGACCTTCTTTTATTTTTAATAATTTTTTTTTATCTTATCTCTTAGTTCTTTTAATCCCCTTGATTTTTAGTTAGCATATCACCTTTGCTTTTATTTTTAAAAATAATCTATCTAATTTTAATATTTACTTTTTGAATCAAAATTGAATGAAAAAATTTTATATTAAAAAATTTTTGTTAAAAATTATAATTTTTTGGAAGCAACTTGGTCATATTTTGGAGGTGTAGCAAGCCTTTTGCCTTAATCTCATCAATCCGAATGATTACAAAATTTAATTTTGTATTCATTTTTTAGCTAAAAGTCTGCTCTATCTTTTGATATAAAGCCCAAATTTTTATCTTTATTTAACCAAAAGTTATTTGCCTTCAAAATGGACAAGGCGTCAACTACAGCATCTTAACAAGTTGTGTTTTTTCCTGAAAATTTTTTTTTCGAATTTTTTTCTCGAAAAGTGACCATTTATTTTTTAATCCTATTTACCTTCTTTTTATTATTTTTTATTTTATTTTTCCTTTTTTCCTCCAAAAAATTATTTTTTACATCGTTTTGCCCGGCCAGAGGCGCTTCAACAGAGTGCCATCCAGAACATCTTTAGTAATCTTTAGTAAACTTTTTTTTCTAAATCCGCAAATAATTTTTCTAGTTATTACAACCAATGTAGATTGAGTAATTTATTTAAATTTTTTGTGTAAAAAAATTTTTTTTTTAATTTTTCCCCTTTGTTCCCTACCGCCTATCCCAATACTCTTGAAGCAAAAAAATATTTACTATTAAAAAAAAATTTTTTCCTTAAATTTAGGAATTTTTTAGTAATCAAAATGAAGGAGAGAATATTAAAAATTAAAAAAGAATTTTTAATTTTACCAAAACCCCCCAATTTTCTTTTAGAATTTTCATTTTTGGCCAATCCCTATTTTTGCCTTCCCTTGGGGTTTTCATCAGTTAAACAGATAGAAAAACGATTGAGATGAGGAATGTGAGATTGGCGTAAAATGGAGGCTGGAAAGGAGGAAAATGAAGTAAAAGAAAAATTGAGGGGGGAAGGCACAGTTGTCGAGAACCTTGACAATTGTGGAAGGAAGGGGAAGGGGGTTGGGGAATAGAGGAAGGGAGGGAGGGAGGGAGGGGAGGGGAAGGATTGAACGGTGAAGGGGAAGGAATAAAAGAAAGCAAAAATAAATGGGATAAATTCGAGAAAATGAAGAAAATGAGGAAAAAAAGAAAATTTGGACCTACTGGAATTACTGTATAAAAGGGGTGGAAAGCTTTGAAAAAATAAAGTGATGGGGAAAGATATTTAGTGGAAAAAATTGGGGAAGGGGGTGGTGGACTGATGTTGATATTAAGGGTTAATCCCTTCCTTGTGTTAATAGTTATAGAATCCGAGGAGAATTTTTGAGGTTTACAAAAAAATGGCGAAATTTTGCGAAATTTTTTTCAGTTTCGAGGTTTGAGATTGGGCTGTGATTCTTTTTTTAAATAAAAGTGCAGTCCTTTTAAATAGCCCTTATATTTTTAAATTATTTACTTTTAAATAAAAATTGGCATTTTGTAATTTGTTTGGCATAATGTAAATATTTTTTTATTTTTTCTCTAACTTTTTTTTTCCCTTCTTTTTTCCTTATCATTTTTACAAACTTCCAAAAAATATTAATTTTCTTCTGATTTAATTTCCGTTTTAATTTCACTCGTTTATTAACCTTCTAGCTTGCATCCTCCACAACCTAGCCCCTATACCTTTTAATTTTCCCCTCAAAAAAATTTTTTTTTAAGTTTCTTCACCCCCAAATTTTACACCAAAAAATTTCCCTCACGCAACCCTCAACGTATAAATATACCAAATATTTAAATATTTTGCCTCTCCAAGTAAGACAGTTGTGGCGGGTCAATATTTAAATTTTTTTTTCTTATTTATTTTTCCTTGCCCATCATTTTTTATTTTCTTTGTTTTTGTACTTGGCGCCTGTATTTTGCCTTTTCCATGGAAGAAAAAATAATCCTTTTTTGAATTTAGGGTTCATAAAAAATTTTTTCTAGTAAAAATATACCCTTCTCCTCAAAAATTCTAAGTTCAAGTTCAGAAGGTTCACCCCCTCCAAATTACATGGTTCATCTCCAGGTACGTCCCCAACCCGTCTAATTTGAAAAATAGGTTTTTCTCCTTCCTGACCTGCCCCATCTCCATCTGTTTTTATTTACCCTTAATCAATTTCAGCAAGTTCACCTCCCCAAAAGTTAGTTTACATGGTTCATCTCCAGTTACGTCCCCAACCTGTTTACTTTTTTAAAAAATATTTTTTCTTCTGACCTGCCCCATCTCCGTCTGTTTAAACTTACCCTTCTCTTCACAAAAATTTCCTTCTTCCCTTCTTTCATCTTCCAACAAAACCCCTTTCAATGCCCAATATTTATGTATGCCATTTCTAATCCTTTCCTTCATTACCTTTCTTCTCTTTTTCCAACCAAATTCATTCTAAATAAGCTCATTTTGTTTAACGTTCCTTAACCTTTCTTCTCTTTATTTTTAAAAATTTTTTCTCTTTTATTGTCTCAATTGCGGCATTTATTAAACCACACCCTTTTGATCACCCCTGGACTTTTTAAAAATTCAGTGGTGATCAATTGGAATGGGTATTTACCCGCCTACCTTCTCATTATTTTTTTTCTGATTTTTTCCTTTCCCTCAACCACAAACCAATCATAAAAGTATAGCAGCGGCACTCATTTAGAGTTAAAGCTCTTCAAAATTGTTTGAAATAAACGTCAAAATTTGTTGCTTATTTTTTAAGTTTTTTTTGGTTGTTTTACCATTTTGCGTCTTTTTGGGTTTTCTGTTGAAAGTTTTTAAATTTTCCTTGGCATTATGTTTATTAATTTAATCTTATTTTTTGACCTGCTTAAATTGAAAATTCACAGCCTTGTCTGTTTTTTTTAATTTTTTTTCTGATTTTTGGATTTTTTCAAAAAATGACATTTTATCCCATTCTTGGAAATTTGCGAATTTTTTAAAATTTTCTTGGCATTATGTTTATTTATAGTTTTTTTATTTTTTTCGATCTGTTAAACTATGAAAATCCTCAGCGTTGATGGCTTTTTAATTTTTGGGGTTTTTAAAAAAATTTTCGGAAAATGACATTTTATCCCACCAAGACATTTTATCCCAATCTTTGGAAAAACATTATTTTTTTCTTATTCTTTAATTTATTTTCCCTATATTATGCAACATTTAATATGATTAATTATTTAGTCAAAATAAATATTTATTTTTAATTAAATCATTCAAAATCTCATCAATTTCCTCGGGGTGTTTTTGATTGATGAAATACTTTTATTTATTTTCCAAAAAAATATTTTTTAAATTTATCATTGTTCTTGTAATTCATCAAAATGTATGGAGGGAGAAGAATAATGATGATGATATTATTTGATTTGTGGGGGGAATTAAATTGATGGAAAGGCATGTTGAAAATGTGAGGAAGTTCGGTAGGGGGTGATTTATTAAGGTAACCTCAAATTTTGAATTTTTTGAGGGGAAAAAATTTTTGTTAGAATTTTTAGAAATTTCTTGACTAAATAATTAATCATATTAAATGTTGCATAAATAAGGGAAAGAAATTTAAGAAAGAAAAAAACGTAAGAAAAATGTTTTTCTAAAAATTGGGATAAAATGTCATTTTCGAAAATATTTTTAAAAATCCAAAAAATTAAAAAGCCCGAGCAAGAATTTTAGCATTTTTGGAAATTTCTTGAAGGATTTTGAAGGTTTTTTTATTTTAATCAAATATCAGACAGTACATCTATCCCGATAGTATCCATTCCTTTCTTTGCGCGCTCGTCTCTCTCCTTTATATACAGTCTCTCTCTCCCTTCAAATCTGGTCAATTCGGTTCTCAACGTTGACGTGTTATCGAGCTCCGACTAGGAAAACAAATAAAAAATAGAAATTTTCCAAATTTTTTGAAGACTTCTTGAAGCTATTTTACGCCTTTTGTTTTTTTTTAATTTTATAAAAAAATTTTTTTGGCATTGTGTTTATTTATTTTTATGTCTCATTGTTTATTTTATTCTCATTAATCTACTAGGTATACTTATGTAATTTTATTTTGAATGATCCATTCGAAAAATCGTTTCATTTCCCTGCGTATTTTTTCGAACTATTTATAAATTTTTAAGTTTATTAAAAAAATTTTTATTTTTATAAAAATGACAGTTTATCCCAAAAATGACATTTTATCCCAAAAAAAATTTTTTTAATTAAATTTATTTTTTCTTCTTGTCTTAAAAATAATTTTAATTAATTTTTTATTTAATTTAATTTTTAAACTTTAGTAAATTTATCAAAAAATTTTTTATTAATTTAATTCAATGGACAACAACCACCAACAACCTCATCCCCAACAACAACAACAGCCCCCAAACAATTTCCAACATCCCCAACATTTATTGTATCATTTATTAGGGGCTCCAAGTTGTTTTGACCATCCACCAGAACCCTCATTTAATCAACAATTAAATAATTGGACAACCCCAAATTTTTTAAATTATTCACAACAACAACCCCCTCCAACAACAACAGACACCAAAACTTTAACGACTAGTGGGGGAAATATTTTATTACAAATTGGAGAATCAGCAATTAATAAACAACAATCTGCAGTTGGGTGCCCTCAAACTGTTAAATATGAAAATCCGCAGTCTGTGGTGGGTGAAATTTAAAAAAATTTTTTTTTGATTTTTGGTGAAAAATGACATTTTATCCCATTGAGACATTTGGTCCCATTTCTTAAAAAATTTTCTTTAATTTATTTTTTTCTTTGTTTTATTTTGTAATTTGCGTGTTTTCAAACCATTTTTTCAAAAAATTTTAACAAGTTGAGGGGTTTTTCGATGGAGAGGGCATTTTATCCCAATAAGACATTTGATCCCAAATTTTGAAAATTCTATTTAAAGTTTATTTTTTCTTTGTTTTAATTGAACTTCATCTTTTGTATTTCTTGATTTTTTTCCAAGTTTTTCGATAAGTTGATGGATTTTTTTATAAATGACATTTTATCCCATTTGGACATTTGGTCCCAACTCTTAAAAATTTTGTGATTTAAATTTATTTCTTAATTAATTTTCGTGTTTTTTTTTCAAATTTGGAGATTGAAAAACGAAGAAAGGATTACCAAATTACCTCAAAAAATTTAGGTGACATTTGATCCCAACATTAAAAAAATATCGTTATTTTAATTGGGTTTATTACCTTCTTTTTTTTTTAATATTTATTATTTTACAATTAACAAAAATTTGCTTGCTATTAAAAAAAATTTTTATTAGTTTTGCGTTACTTTTTTTGGGAGCAATTTTTTTCTTCTTCCCAAAAACCAAAGGTCACAACATTTTGTGAAAAATAAAAAAGTTGAGAGAATATTTTTGTGTCGCTCATAAAACACGTATAAATAACCAGCCTTCCAACAGAAAGAAGATTTTTTTGGTATTTAAAAAGGAGCAGCAAGCATTTTGCGCAAGGAAATTTTTTGTGTGTATAAAGAAAATTATATTTTATTAGTTTGGGGCGGTAAAGAGAAAAAAAGTTTTTTGGAAGGGGAGAAGTTGGGTGGAAGGGGAAGTCTGCCCGGGCAAAGGTACTAAAATTTGTTTAGAGATAAGTTAGAATTGTGAAATTTTGTGTGTGTATTCTGGAAGGTGTTAGCTTGTTTGTGTGAAAATTTTGGAATTTTTGTTAATTTGGGAGTAAAGTTAAGAAGCTTTTTTTGAAGGGAAGGTATAGAGGAAATTGCTGGGGGTAGGTACGGATTATTTTTTATATAATTTTGTTTAGAGATAAGTTAGAAGTGTGAAATTTTTTGTGTGTATTCTGGAATGTATCAGCTTACTTTCCTATAAATTTTAAAATTTTTTTTCATCTTAATAGAAAGTTGTGTGGCCATAAGAAGTTACTGCCTATTTTCCTATAAAGAGAAATCACACCCTAGGTTTAGATTTTCGACCACAACTTTTGAGATACTGAACCAAAAATTATTAAATTTGGAGAAAAGATGGCTGACAATGTTATAAATAAATGACGAAAATTTCAAGGCTAAAAGATTTTTCTGTCTGAAGATATATAAAAGCGCGCCCAAACAATGTCCGCGCCTAAATGATGAACTTTGAGAAAGGAGAAGAGAATTTTTTAAAATAGGAGGAAAGGATATTTAAAGAAGCACTACGGTATTTTTGACGTTGGTTGACCGCTTCTGCCCCTCTAGGGACAAAAAAAAGGATGGAGAGAAAGCCTAAACCTTTAAGGCAGATGGAAAGAGGCCGACGAGAAGGGGAGAGAAATGAAAGGAAGAAGAAAGGGGGCAACGACTGGCTCTGCTCCTTTTTCTGGGGAATGATTGATGGCATGCTGATTGGATAGGACAGGAAAAGGATAAAAAAAAAAGAAAAGAAAAAAATGTTCTTAAAGGAAAAATATATATATTTAAAATGAGGGTTTTGGGGGAGGTTAAGAAGAGGGGGGGGGGAATAAATACACTAAATGGATTTTTATATTGTTTCAGAAATTTTTGTAACGAATTTTGAAAGGATTTTTGAATTTTTGAATAAGAAAATGGCTTCTTGGCCTTCTTATATTGGCATTTTTAGATTTTGTAATTTTTAGACGTTAGGAATTTGACTGTGACCGTTTGGGCTATTAACAATTTGGGGGTATTTGTCATTCTGAGTTTTCGACATTTTGAAATAGTGTTATTTTGGTTATTTGGCCCTTTTGAGATATTCTACTTTGAATTTTGAATTGTTTACATTTTGAGTCATTGACCATTTGCAATGTTGACATTTTGTCTTATTGGCATTTTGAAAGTTTTTGATTTTTATGATTTTACCTATGTGACTATAGAGACCGAACTGAGAGTGTCTTACGAGAATCGAGATCTCGAAAAATTCTCGATCTCCGAGATTTTCGATCGAGATGTCGTCTAGGTCCGGTCTCTTGTGTATAAAATACATATTTTCCTTCAATATTCTTGTAAATTAAAAATGTATGGGGGGATTTAAAAATTAATTTTCAATATTTTATGTTTTCATTTTAGCTTTTCCTTTTCCCTGTATTTTTTTCTCCTCTTTTCAACATTTTTTTAAAAACCTCAAATGTTTTGGCAGTAAAAGCAAAAATATTTTTTTCTTTTTTTTTCTATACAATTTTGTGAATATTTTGACAAATGACTTGGAAGCTTTTGGAAAAATAAGAAAAAAAAGATTTTCTTTTGCTTTTCCTTTTATTTGTTTGGCAATTTGCCTTTTTTCTCCTTTCTTTTTTTTCTCTTTAAAATGTGCCTGATGGCGTAGAGCAGCTCCCCTTCCAACTATTAATTTACTGGATAAGAAGAAGGAGGAAAAGCTATACCAACCACTTTTTTTTTCTGAAAAATTTAAGAGGAAAATAGAAAAATAATAAAAGGTTTTAAAACAAAAGGAAAGAAAAGAAAAAAGTTTTGTTAAAGATGACATTTTGTCCCTAAAAAAAATTTTTTTTTGGATTTGGATTTGTTTCTGTGAAGCTTAAACAGAATGAGGATAAATAATTTAATTAGTCGTTAGGTTGTAGTGTAGTTAAGTTGGTTGTGCTCTGGAATTTTGTTGTCCTTTTAATGATAGTTCGGATCCGTTGGGCGTCCGATTAATTTTTCAACAGCGGATTTGGTGCTCCAAAGCTTTAAAAACTTTTGTCGAATGTCTAGGTATACTGTATTTTATTTTTGTTGAAGCTTGCTTCATTTCTTGATAAATGCTTCAGCTTGATTAGTGCTTCAGTTTTCTATTTTTAAACGTTGCTTCTATTCTTTCAGATTTGCTTCAGTTTGTGTTCATCTGTTCAATTTTTTGTTTCAGATTTTTCTGTTGCTTCAGATCTTGCTTCGACTTTTTTTTTGAAAATTTCTTCCACCAAATGTCTTCTTTTTTTTTTAATTTTGCTTCAATTTAATCAAAATCTACTTTATATTATTATTTTTTTCCATTTTTTACCTTTTAAAATAAAGGGCAAATATACACACCTCTACTTCACACTTTTATAATTTTTATCATTAAAAAATTTCACGCGCACAAAAAAAATATTTTTTTTACTTTTATCGGTTTAGATTATAAAACCTTCCTTCATTCCCTCTCGGTCGATTAACTTTTCGTCTCTCTTCTTTTTTTTTGTTTAATCTATTTTATAATTTAATTGATGACCGGGCACACTTTTCGTCATTGACACACTCTTATATACACTTTTATTTTTATTTTTGAAGAAAAAAAGGAAGGAAAAATGATTTTTTTGGGGGAAGGATATGTATTAGGTAGTTTAATGAGAGAAGTAATTAAATAAATTAGAAACAGAAGCAATTGAAGCTTGCTTCAGGCTGCTTCAGTTTTTTGGTATTAACAAAAAAATAAGCTTGAAAAAAATTAAAACTTGAAGCAATTACAATTTGTAAATATACCTAATTAGATTTTAATTAATTAAACTTGAACAATTACAATTTGTCAAAATATAATTAAACTTAGATTACAATTTGTGAATAATTAAACGTTAGATAATTAAAACTTGAATTTTAAATTATTAAAACTTGAAGCATTTACAATTTGTAAATAAATTAAAGTTTAATTAATTAAAACTTGAAACAATTACAATTTGTAAAAAGACAAGTTTATTTTTAAATTAATTTTTCTAGGCTATTTTTAATGCTTCAGAATTAATTTTTTAAGTAAAACAAAGCATATCTAAACAGTTTTAATAAATCTTTTTGTTTTTATTATTCAATAAATCTTTAAATAATATTTATTAAGAGATGCCCCCTTTTAATTTTTCACACCTTTTATCTTTAAAAAATAAAAATGTTTGTGTAATATTTTATTTAAAAAAATTTTTGTTTTGTTGAGAAAAATATTTTGGGGATTTTTAATAGCTAATAAATAAAAAATGCAACAGTTGTTTTATTAGCAAAATATATAAATGTGTAATAAAAAAGTCATATATTTTTTGTGTCTTGGAATGTTTCTCTGAAAATGAAGTGAATAGAAATACAATTAAAACTTTGAAATAAAACTTGAAACAATTACAAATTGTAAAATAATAAAACATGAGACATTTACAATTTGTGATTAAATAAACTTGAAGCAATTGCAAATTCTAAATAATTAAACTTGAAGCGTTTACAATTTGTAAATATTTAAACTTGAAACAGTTACAATTTGTAAATATTTAAACTTGAAAAGAAGCAAGTTTATTTTTCTAATTAATGTTTTGCTTCATGTTTTTATTTGTTTAATATTTAAATGCTTCTTGAAATGTTTCCCTTTTTTTAATTACTGTTTTTCCCATAATTTACTAAACAAAACATAAAATTAAGTAATAATTTAAAAGTAGTAATTTGTAAAATGTTTTTATTGAATAATCAAAAAATGTGATTTTGTGTAAGCAAAGATGGAAATTTGAAACTAAGGAAGAAAATTTTAAAAAAATAAAGTGATGGTCGTTTTGAGGTAATTATTGGTGTGTTGGGTGTTTAGCACTTTATATTGGCGAGATTGAAAATTGAGAGAGAGAAGATTGGAAAGTGCGATAATTTTGGGAGAGTATTTAAAAATATTATTTTTGAAGGGTTTAAATGGATTTTGATGAAAAAATATTTATTTTGTTGTTTATTTTGAGGGGTTTATTAATGAGCTTATTAATAAGCTAATAAGGGGGAGGGAAGAGGTTAAAGGAAAAAAATCTAAAGGAATTGACTTAAGAGAACTGATATGGGGGGGGGGGTGCCAGTTTTCTCGTTCAGGGACACATGAGGAATCTTCTTGTTGTTCTTGTTCCTAGAGTTAGACAAGGTTGTAAAAAGCTGGGGGATTCGACTTTTGTATGAACATATTGGAGTTGTGGCATTGGGGATGATCTTCGGGATAATCTTCTTAGTTCAATATATAGACAAAAAAGGGAGGTTTTTAGTGACAACGACGTTTAACACTCTGGAACCATAAAATTATTTTGGAGGCTATTTTTATTATTTTTCCACTCAAAAAAAAAAAATATGCGCGCGCCTTAAACATAAAAATATATTTACAGACTGTCACGCGTCTTATTATTACTATATTAAATGGAGGGGAGAGAGACTAGTCTCTCTCCCCCCTATTGGGAAGAAACAAAATATAACGGGGCTTGTTTTTAAACACAAAAAACACCATTCTCTCCTTCAAAACATTTTCAAAAACCTAAGCATATTATACCATTCGCACTGGCCAAAAAATAGGCAAAACACAACCCAATTTTACGCCAGCTGTCAACTTATTTTTGGAGAGAGGGAGGTTGGAGAGGAAGTGATGGATGAGTTTTTATATAGTTGGGAGAGAGGAAATGGGAGAGAAGGGATAACTAGGATGTAGAAGGGGAAGGATGAAGAATAAGAGGAAGAAAAAGGCTGAAAGAAGAAGGTTGAGGAGATAAATATGGAAGAAGGTGAAGAAAATGGATGGAGATGAAAATGGAAGGGAAGAAATGGAAGAGAATGACTAGGAAAGAATGGATGATAGAATAAGTTCGGAATGAAGAATAAAAGGAAAAAAAATAAGAAGAGGGAGGATTTTAATTGAAGATTGTTGAGAAGGGAGATTAGATTGAATGATACACAACAATCCTCCTTTCCTCTTCTATAAACTTCTTCAATTGTATCCACTTTGAGAGTCTTTCATATTCTTCCGTCTCCAACGATGGTGGAAGATGAAGAAGAAAAATATAGAGGAAGTAAGAAGGGAAGAGGAAATTTTGGAAGACAAAATCTTTTTATAATTACTCTACTATATATATATTTTCCATCGTCTGCCTCGTCCCAAACGACCAACAAACAAACTCAACTTTTTAACTAGAAAGTGCCCCCCTCTTTTTACACACCCGGTTCTTCCCTTCCATCTATCCTTGGAGAAACGAGAAAAAAAGTAAAAAAAGAAAAGTTATCCATCATTCCCCCATCTTTTATTTTCTTCCAATAGGAGAATAAGGAACAGGCATAGGAAAGAGAGAGCGGTCGGGTGAGCGGATAAAAATATTTTATATAGGCCACGCCCCTTTTGGCAATGCGTAGAAGGAATATGGGTAATCCCACAGTTGTCTCTCACCCCAAGTTGGGGTGGAAGAAAAATGCCGAGAAGAAATGGGAAGATTATAGGGGAGCTAAGAGGAGAAAGGGGAAGAAAAGTGGGCGGGGCTTAAGACGGCTTTTTGACTTTTTCTTTAAAAAAAAGGCGAAAAGGGGGCATGTCCAAACAGATACATTACTTATTTCCACCAACCACCCCTTTCCCCCTCTTTCTTTACTAGAATCAACGGAAGACACATCAATTTTGCGTGAATCGCATTATTTTTATTATAATAAAGAGTGAAGACCCCCCCTTCCCCTTACCTACCCTCTCCCCGCCGCCGTCACTCAAGTAGAGTGTCAATCAAACTGAAAAACAGAGCCTGCCATTCAACTGCAATTAATTTCACGCAAAATAATATAATAAATATTATTATAATATATTTTAATATATTTATTTATTTTCCTCCTCCTCCTATTTTTACCGCTATTATTTATTTTTCTGACAATAAATATGTCTTGATTTGAAAAAAAAATAATAAATTTAGAGTGACGGCCATTAAATTATTTATAATTTTAGGAGGCGAAAAAAAAAAGTTTTTTATTTTGTTTGACGATTATAGATGACTTTATTGTTGTGTGTTTTTAAATAAATATTAGATGAATTGATTGTATAATTATTTTGTTGATTGATAAATGGGTGAATAATTAAATGAATGATTATGAAGTGTATGTGTGTGTGTGTGTATTTGATGATTTTAGATGGATTAATAATTAAGTAAATTAATTATTAAATTAATTATTTTGTGTGTGGGGGTAATTGACAGAGAAAAGAAGAGAGTAGAATGGGGGGGGGGTATGCTTTGTTAAATGTTGATTGAAATATATTGTGCTATTTTACCGATTTATTAATTAATATATTTTGATTGAGAGTGATTATTGTGTTCTTGGTGATTTTGTAATTGATGCCTCAGTAGTAGGGGGTGATTGAATTACTTTTTGATTGAGAATGAAGGTGATATATAATTTGTAAATAAATGTCAGATTAAGTTAAAAATTTCATCTTTGTGTTATAGTTAAAGTAAAAATAGATTAATGGCCTTTTTGAACTTTTTAAGATTTTTCCTTAAAAAGCGGGCACAGATTGAAGAGGGGGTGGCACATCAAATGGGATTGATAAAAAAAATAGCCTCCTTATCCTCATCATTTTAAGTTTGACCCTTATGAAACTTTTTTTTATAATTGACTATTTTGAGACTGATCTTTCACTAATGTCAAACACCCTTGTTTCAGTATTGTCCCTTTTAAAAATTATTATTTACTAGCTTACTTTTGAGAAATGACCCTTTTGAGAGCCCCTAACAAATAAAAAAATTTTTTTTAAATTTTTTAAAATTTTCCCCTTATTAATATTTAATTAAAAATCATTTTTAATTTCTTCATTTTCATGCATTTTATTTATTTTTTTTTTATTTTTTAATTTTCTTTTCTCTTGCCCTTCTTATCCTCATCAATTTGTGTCAATCAAATAAGGGGGGGGGAGTAAGTGAAAAAAAAACTTAATCAATTTTACCGCTCTCTCAAAAAAATTTTTTTTGAAAAAAAAATTTTTTTAATGATGATTGACATTGTAAATAAATATTTATTTTAATTAATTTTATTCTAATTTTTCTTTTTTGATTTGTTTGTTTTTTTTGTGTTAAATTTGTGGGGGGAAGGATAA
Organism: Meloidogyne incognita; assembly: GCA_036172945.1. Classification (NCBI taxonomy): domain Eukaryota; kingdom Metazoa; phylum Nematoda; class Chromadorea; order Rhabditida; family Meloidogynidae; genus Meloidogyne; species Meloidogyne incognita. The sequence continues at coordinate 4,336,678 of JARQAC010000006.1, read as the reverse complement.
AATAGGAAGGATTTAGGGGAGCAGGGATGTGTCTCTCGCCAAAATTTCGCCTTTTTTTTGGACTTTGGCATTTTGCCTTTCATGTTTCGCTTCTTAAATTGATTCTCGCAATTTTGTCTTTCGCCTTTTGCTTTTTAAATTCTGTTTCGACACACCCCTGATAGGGAGGTGATTGAAAAGGACATTTTAAAAAATAAGGAAAAATATTTGAAAAAAATTTTTTTGGGGTAAAAATAATAATTGTTTAAAAGAGCTCTTCAAGCTGAATTGAACGATACCAAAATCATATTTATCTGATAATTTTAAATAAAATTATGACAAAAATAAAGCTTCGTGTAAGACAAATTTTTACGTAAGGGGAGAGAAACTACGTGAACAAATTTATTCATAATTTTGTCTAATCAAGTCAGATTGGGTTAATTTTGGTGTCATTCGATTCAGCTTGAAGAGCTCTTTCAAACTATCATTTTAAAAATTTTTTAAAATTTTTTTGAAATTTTTTTGGAATTTTTTTCTAAAAATTCGTATAATCCTCTCCAATATTAGTGCAATGTCTCCCTATTATTCCCTCTAATTTTATTTTTTTATCCAATTAATTATTTTTATAATTTTTAATAGAGTAAGATATATTTGTTGCGCTTTTATAAACGCTGCTAGACAATTAAAAAAAATAACTGCTATTTAATAAAAAAAAATTATCGCAACTTTTGGTGTGCCTATTAAAAACGTTATTTTTTTTTATTATTGTTCGCCCTTAATTTTTCTTTCTCTTTCTCTTCCTCCATTATTTTTACAAATTTATTTATGCTTCTCTAAAAATAAATTAAAAAATAAAATAAATTTAGTAGGGGAGGGAAGAATTTATTAATTTTAATAAATTTATATATTTTTCTCGCCTTCTTTTCATAAAATAATAAAATAAAAATTTTTTATGAACATAGGTATTTACACACATACACAAATGTTTTTTTTAATACCCCAATAAATATTTTTGTTTCGAAAAAAAAAATTTTTTCTTTCGAGAGAAATAAAAAGCAAATTAATAATGGAGTGCAAAAAGTGGTCAATTAAAAAAGAACTTTCTCCATGTACAGCAGAAGGTGTGCCGAAACAGATTTTAAAAAGCGAAAGACTAAAGGGGAAAAACGAAACAACACACGTCTGATATACAATAAATACTGTATTTATTACCCTCCCTCGAATAATTACCCCGCCTGCTTTTACTGCCCCCTCCAGCGAGAGATCGAAACAATAATTGCCTAGGGTAATTACTACAGTTTTAACTGTACAGTGTCTGTAAGCTCGCGCTCAATTTTTTTTTTAATTTTTTTTTGAATATTTATCTATTTTTTACTTTATTAATTTAATATTTATAGTTAAGTTGTTAAAAAAACATTTTTTTTAAATCAGCAAATTATTAAATTAAAAATTAAAAAAAAAATTCAACAACAATAAAATAATACTGATAATTTTTATAGGAAAAATGTCACAACAAGGGGTAAATTTGAAAAAAAAATTATTTTTTAAATTAATTTTTTTTTAAATTAACGTAAAATTAAAGGTAAAAAAATCATAAAATAAAAAGGAGGGAAAAATATAATAATTATTTAAAAATGATTTTTTGCCGTTCCCGAAGGTCTTTTGAGGGGAAAATAGAGACGTATATGTAGAAGGGATTCTTCCTTTAAAGATATATATTTCTCGTTCATCATTTTTTTTTCAAAAAAAAAAATTTTTTTTCCTTCCTTTTTTACAAATCTCTTTTCATTATCATCATCCTATATATATCCACTTTTCTATATATTTTTATTTTAAATATACTCAATCAAAAATCAAACGAAAAAAAAAATTTTTTTTCGCTGCGCAATTTGTGTAGCGGTAAAAAAAAATAAATAAATAAATAAATAAACTTTTTTTTTTGGAGGATAAAATAATTTTTTTCTGATTAATATCTCTCTCTTTCTCTTTCTAATATGTAAAAAAAACTTTTTTCTTTTTTTCTTAGTTAAAAAAATCATGGAAAGGAGGGATACCCCCAGTCCTATATGTACCGCCTAGTTATATATAACCTTGTTAAAAAAAATTTTTTTTAATCCGGGATGCCTTTATATGGTTCGCGATTCAGCTCGTCTAGAATCATCGAAGTATATACCCCAAGACGACCCGGATTCGACAATTTGGGCGAAATCTAAAAATAAAATGCGAAATTCGGCCAGCCCTGAAGTGTCTTCTGCCTTCTTTTTCGTTTTAAAATTTTTTTTTAATCTTTAATTTTATTTTTGCACTTTATAAAATTAAAGAATTTTTGTTTTAAAAAAAGAAGGAGGAAAAAATCTTTAACCTAATTTTTACACACACCTCTTAAACTTGAAGCTATTATATATCCTTTTCTTTCTTTCTTAATTTTATTTTTCTTCCCAATTGTTTGGATTTTTAAGGAGAAGGAAAGGGAATATATACTAGATAAATGGCCAGCTGTTGCGCTTTTTGGATTTTTTTTTGTTTTTGGATTTTTGGGTTAGGGGGAAATTGAGGAAGGAAGAATGTGTGTAAAAGAGGAGGGGATTTGGGTAGAGGGGAAAAGTTTAAAAAATTTTGAGAAGAAAAAAGTAAAAGGGGAAGGGGGAAGGGAAGATAAGAATAACAATGAAAAATTGGCAAGGAGAAGAAGAAAAAAAATGAAGGGAGGGAAAAATTTTTTTAAGTAATTAAAGAAAATTTTGTTGTAATCTGCTGGTCAAAATAAGGCTGGCAAATCCGGATATCCGAAAAAAGACCGGATATCCTAAAATTTATGTTCGGGTCCTAGAATTGGGAAAAAAGGAAGAAACCTGGCACATTAACCTTTCAAAATTTTCGCCTGCCGCGCTAAAAAGGGAAGAAACTATACTGCTGTTCCCTTCCAGTCACCCCCCCTATCCAATCAAGAAAAAAAATTTTTTTTTAACATTTTTTTCAATTTTACTGTCAGGACAAATTAAAATTGAAAAAGAAAAGAATTTTTTTTGTCCTAAAAATAAAAAGAAAATTAAATTTTTAATTCAGGATAGAAGGAGAAAGATAACTATTTAATTTTAAAAGGCTTTGGTTGATGCTTATTTAATCTTTTTATTTTCTGTCTTATTTTTAATAGTTTTAATGGGATTGAAAATTGAGACAGATTTGTATAGAAAAATAAAATTAAGAGAGGGGGAAATTAAATTTTAGAAAAAAAATTTTTTTTTTCTAATTTTTAAAATTTAAAACAAGGAGAAGGAGGGAGGGGGGACATTTGACCGAAAATTTTTTAAAAATTTTCTTTGAAAAAAATTTTTTTCTTCAGCAACAAAAATATTTAAATATTCCTTTATTTAAATTAAAATATCCATAAAATATATCCATTCATTAATCTACATAATCCTTTCTTTTGTTGTTTACAGTGAGTAGGAGAGACACTTGATCCCCCCCCCCCCATTTTCTCCCCTCTCTTTTTTCTTATTTTCAATATACCGCTCATTCATCTTTCTTCAAAAAAAAAGTATTTTTTTTCTAACATCGTCTTCTGTAAGTCATCAAAACATTTTTCTATTTATTTTTATTTTTTGTCCTTGGGACCACAACTGCCCCCCCCTCTTTTAAATATCTCTCCCCGACAACCAACCGTTTCCCCCTTTTTTTCTAAAAATTTTGCTACCACAAAATTTGCATGTTCCTCCTTGTTGTCCCATTAAAACGAAAGAGGAGAGAACGAGGAGCGCAAAATTTTAGCAAAAAAAAATTTTTTTTTTATTTTATCTGTTTTTAAAAAATGCAGAAAAAAAAAGAAAAAAAGCCGACGAAAAAACAAGTAAAAATAAATTAGCAACTTGGAATTAGTTTTTACTCTATAACTTTGTAATTAATAGGGTTAAAAAAGTGAATTTTATGTTGAAAAATAGAGGAGATTCTAGGCTATAAATTTGGTAAATTTGAAGTTTTTAGAATTTATTGGCATAATGTTGTGAATTTTTTTAGTGGACTACTAAATAGGAGAGGAGTAGATTTTGGAGTGGTTAGGGGTTTTTGGGATTTTTCGAAAAATTTTTTAAAAATTTCTAGCCCTAAGTCTAGCCCTCATTTTTTATTTTTGTATACTGTATATTTTTTATAGGCCAAAGATTTTTTAAAAAAATGAGGGATTAAAGGCCAAATTACAAAAGGGTCAAATTATAAAATGAGAAAGTTATATAATGGCCAATGTACAAAATGGTCAAATTTTTACAATTTTAAGCCTCTAATTAGACTTCAATAAGCTTAAAAAAGCATGTTTAAGTTTGAAAAAAATATAGAAGAAAATACGAAATTGGGATGAAATGTCTCATTTTTTAATTTATGGGATGAAATGTCTTTTTGCAACAATTAAAATCAAATAAATTTTAATTTTATTTGTTTTTCTTCTTTAACGAGCTTCCGATTTATTTTTTTATTTTATTTATAGTATGCCGACACTAACAACAATTCAACTACAACTACCCCCTCCTCAAACAACCATTCTTCTACAACCGCCGCAGCAGCCTTAAATTACAATTTGCCCTCAGGGTTAGGAGAATCACCTCATCCTCTTTATGGCATCATTCCACCTCATACACCAACTGGGCATCATCCTCCAGACCCTCAACAACTTTCTTCTTTGGGATTTTTTGCTGCTGCTTCTGCAGCTGGTGGGGGAACTAGTGGTGGTTATCTTACAGAAATGGGGTCGTTATTGGGTGGAAATGGAAGTAGTGGAGGAGGAGGAGAACAGATTGACTCTAACCAGCTTAAACAAAAGAAAGACTTAATTTATAGGTGGGGCTTTTAAATTGATATTTTTTGTAAGTATAATGGGAGGTAAACATGAGATTTGGAAAAAATGAGATTTTGAAAAATTAAATTCGAAACGCGAAACTCGAAACCTGAAGCGCGAAAATCGAAACGCGAAAATCGAAATTTAAAACGTAAATGTGAAAACAGAAATGCGAAACATAGAATCTTATGTGCTAAATACGAAACACGAAATATTAAAGAATAAACTTTACACGAAACTCAAATTGCGAAACTCGAAATGCGAAACACGAAATGTGGAATTAGAAATACGAAACACAGAATACTATTTGCTAAATACGAAACAAGAAATATTAGATACTAAAAACACTAAACTCGAAACATGATACGCAATTTGCGAAACTCGAAATACGAAACGCTAAACACGAAATAAAAATTTTTTTAATTTCAAAATTAAATTTCAGCCATCCACTCTTTCCTCTTTTAACTGTTCTCTTCGAAAAGTGTGAATTAGCAACATGTACACCTCGAGAACCTGTACGGACAAATGAATTTGGTGCAGTTGGGGGAGATCAAGTTGATATTTTAAATGTTTGTTCTGCCGGCTCTTTTAGTGAAGATATTGCTGAATTTGCTGCTACTGTACAGATGAATAAACCTTTTTATGTACCCAATCCTGAACTTGATTCTTTGGTAAATTTCTGTTAAATTTTAATTGGGGATTGACCATGACCCCAGGGCTGGGCGAAAAGTTCGAGGTTAGGGGTTGTCTGGAGTTTAGTTGACGGGTGTAAAAGTTTGATTTAATGAATACAAACTGGAAATCGAGATTTTTTGACTGTACCTGTTTTTGGACTCTGGGGTTTGATTTATTGACCTGGTCCCGATCCTGGGCCTGTAGTCCATGAAAAACCCAGGCCCAGGAAAAATCCAGGAAGGTCAAAAAAAAATGCCTGGACTTGGAGCCAAGCTCGATCTCTAATACAAACCCCACCCTTAAGTTTGTAGCCTCAACTCATTATGTTATAGTTTTTTTTAGTACCTTGTGAGGAGAGATCTTTAAGGGGGAGGTCCACCTGTTGTGTTGTTATATCCTCTTAGATTTTTTGCGAGGGGAGGGGGTAGCGCTTTCAGTCGCGAAACATTAAAGTCATCCAAAAATAATTTACAGATGCTTAATGCTATTCAAGTTCTTCGTTTTCATTTGTTGGAATTGGAAAAGGTGGGTGATATATACCTATTTTGAAAATTTAAATATTTTTCAAAACAACCAAAGCCTTTTTAAAATTTTAATTTCTTTTTTTTTCCTCCTTAAAAATCCATCCTCTCTTTCCCCTTGCGTTTATTACTGTCATCTTTTTTTTATTAAATTAGATTTTTATGTAAATATTTATTCTCATCTCCAACAGAGAGTTTCAAGGAAAAAAATTTTTTTTTAATATTGAGAGAGGAAAAATGGGGATTTTGGCTGTACTTTAGTACGTGGGTGCAGGCTTTAATTTACAAATGTTATACCATTCGAAAGAGCTCGTCGAGCTGAGTCGAATGCCACCAAAATTAGATCTAGGAAAAATTTCTGGACCGAGATATAGGTCCCTGAAGTTTGAAAAACCATAGGGGGGACCAAGCACTTTTTTGGGGTGAAAAATTCGAAAATGCAAATGATACCTCATTTGAAAGAGCTCCTCGAGCTGAGTCGAATGACACCAAAATCAACAAAATCCGACTTGATTGGACAAAGTTCTGATCTTTTCTTTTAGCTCCTTACCTATGGCATCTGTGGAGATTTTTACTGCTACAGAGGCTCCAAATACGTCCAGAACAAGGGAGATAAGAATAGGTTTATGTTACGAGCCCAGACCCATCGCCCGTAGACTCCCCGCGAGGCGCGTGCCGCAAAACCCCGCGCGAAGCGCGGGGTTTTGCACAAGCGCCTCGCTGACGCTCCATAGGTTTAGGTTTTTTGTTTTTTTGTGTCATAACTTTTTCTAATCTTGTTCAATCACGGTGATTTTGGTCTCATTCGACTCAGCTCGTCGAGCTCTTTCGAATGAGGTATTATTTGTATAAAAAATTTTTTATTCCAAAAATCGCCCCTTTGTAACTTAGGTTTTTAGGGGGTTTATATCTCGGTCCAATCAAGTCGGATTTCGTTGATTTTGGTGTCATTCGACTCAGCTCGACGAGCTCTTTCGAACGAGGTATAATTTGCATATTCGAATTTTTTACCCCAAAATTGAGCTTACTCCCCCCTATGGTTTTTCAAACTTCAGGGACCTATATCTCGGTCCAGAAATTTTTCCTAGATCTAATTTTGGTGGCATTCGACTCAGCTCGACGAGCTCTTTCGAATGGTATAACATTTGTAAATTAAAGCCTGCACCCACGTACTAAAGTGACCCCGGGATTTTTAAGCGCCAGCCTAAATAAAATTCTTTTTGGAAAAATGTCGAAATGTCAACTTTCCAAAATGTCAATTTGACATTTTCCAGTTTTTTTAGGTCCACGAATTGTGTGATAATTTTTGTGCCAAATATGTCAACAAAATCAAAGATAGGACGCAAATGGATATTATAGCTGGTGAGCAGCCACAACAACCCCCGTCTGCTGGACCGCCCGGAATGGTAGAGAAAAAATTTTTTTGAAATTTAAAAAAAAAAATTTTTTTCAAGTTGGAGCATCAAAGACGAAGCAACAGCCATCAACACCATCGAGCTAATAGAGCTGGGGGAGGGGGGTCTAATCAGTCCCCAGGCACTTCATCTTCACTAGAACAACCTCCCTCTAATTTTTCTTCTAATATGGGGGATATACAACAACACCAACAATATTTACATAATATTGACCATAAACAATTTGTGAGTTTGGTTTTGAGAAAAATTTTTTCGAATAATTTTTTGTGCAAAATTAAAAAATTAAATTATTAGGGGTAGATCACCGAAAGGATAATTCACCGAAAAAATGTGGTATCATTGTGGGGGTAATTCACTAAAAAGACAATTCACCGAAAAATTATATTTTACGGTAAAAAAAGGGTATTGAACCAGTCAGGATAAAAGCGAAAGTCTAAAGACAATTTAAAAAGTGAAACATCGAAAAAGGCGTAAATTCGGCGAGTGACGAAAGTCGAAACGGCATAATCCTGGTACCTAACCTCTATGTATCTCTATCTATAAATAAATATCATTTTCCCAATTCCAATATAATGAGGGCCAACAATTTAACAAAAAAATAATATAATAATTATTCTATGCGGGAAAACCAACAACAACAATTTTTCCGGTAAAATAAAGCGGATCTCTTTTTTAAATAATAAATAATCCCCTCGTAAAAATATAACCGCAAAATGACCGGAACAAAAAGAAAAAGATCGGCGATTTTTTTGAAAAAAATAAAAAGAAGGTAATAAACCGTAAAAAGTCATTAAAAATAAGCTAATTATATATTTTGGGTAAATACTTACTGTAAATTTTAAAAAATAAATATTTTTGGAGGGACAATTCAGAGAAACATTCAATTCACCGAAATTTTATGTCTTACGACAAAATGTTTTTGAAATTGGAACAAAGATATTTGGAAAAAGAAATAACAAGAAAAAATTTTCAATTCTTTTATTGTACTGTTTAGTAAAGATTTCTTAAATTTTTTCAATTATTTTTGCCAATAAAATGAATTTTCGGTGAATTGTCTTTTAGGTGAATCGCCCACGCAGTAATTAGAATTTTTCGGTGAATTGTCTTTTTTGGTGAATTGACTAGATAATTTTTAAATATTTTTTCCTAAATTTTTTTCTAGCAACAATTGCCTTCTTGTTCCTCATCATCTTCCCAACAACAACATTTTGGAGTATTTAATGGTATTGATATAATTAATAATCCATCATCTCTTTTACAACAACAACAACAATTATTTTACCAACAAAATTATTTAAATAATTTAGGGGGGCACCATCCTCACCAATTGTTAAATAATAATCTTGTTGAGGGGCAACAACAACAAACTTTGTTATTAAGTGGACAACCACCACAAGATGTGTGTGATGCCCCTAGAAGGTAGTAGAAAGTATAATAGGTCCATATAAGACACCCCTCCTTGACTTGATTGGCCTGAGGGTGTGGGGTGATGGAAGGTTTCTATACGTAATACCCTCTATTTAGGATACACCTCATTATAAGATACAAGCTTGCCCCATAAATGGGTACCTTATAGTGAGATTTTTGTTAATTTTTAGTACCTAGAAGGAGACCAGTATAAGACGAAAGAAATTTTGGGTATGTGAGACATTTGATCTCCAGTCTATATTTCGTGTCATACCTTTTTTTGTTCTTGACCGATTTAAACGATTATTATATCAATCGAAAGCTCTTTGAATTCTATATATTTTCCCTAGCAAAGTTGTTCTAATCAGATTATTTTACTAAAAGATAGAGCCATATAAAGACCAAAAATCACGATTTCTCGCAGTTTTCGTGCTCCAACTTTTTATATGATGGTTTGATCATATTGATCCTTTTGGGAATAATATTCGGTATATTTAGAGCTTTAGATTGATATAAAAATTGCTTAAATCTGTTAAGAATTGATAAAGTTGTGGTCAAAAGTAGGGCCTCGGGTAATGCACCCGGAAGGATGTAGAGGTGTCCTTATAATTGGAGTGGCAGATTTTTTGTCCTTATTATTAGAATTAAATTTAAATTATATACTATTTCTGTATCTAATCATTGGTTTAATAAACCAATTAATTGTTTAAAAAAAATTTTTTCAGTGCAAAAAGACCAAAAAAATCTTCATCAATTACCCCTACTTCAACCTTTCCTCCTCCAAACAATAATAAAATTGAAAAAGATGTAAAAATAAATAATCAAAGTCCAGATACAACAACAACAATATTAAATGCTCAAAATAATAATAATGAAGATTTAAAATTTAATAATAATAATTTAAAAATGACTAAAAATGAAGGGGTTAAGGAAGGGGGAATAATTAATGATGGAGGGGGATATAAACAACAACAACAACAATTAGTTGGTGGAGGGGATTGTTTGGATGAAAATGGAGGTAAATTTGAAAAAAATTTAAATAAATAAACAGTCGAAAAGCTCTCTCAAAAATAATTTTTTTTCTTTTTTATTCGGGTAACCCTGAGGACCCAAATAAACCCCCCCCCCCCGACCCCATTAATCCCCCGAAGGCTATTACCCCGACAAACCCTGATTCTCCCATACACTCCCAATCTTCTTGAACCTTAAAAAATTCTTTTTAATGCATACGATAATGTCTTTTCTTTTTTATTTTAATTAAAATAATTCAAGTTGAAATTTTTCTTGTTTCGAAATTGAAACTTAAAACGCGTAATTTCGACTAATTCTTAATACCATCTTTTTCATTTTCTCTCTTATTCTGTCTTTTTGAAAAATTTTTTTATCTTTATCAATATTTTCTATTTTTTTATTTTTTGGCATTTTTTAACATTTTTTTTGTCTCATTTTCTTGAGCTTTTTTTTGTTTAGATAAGAAGCCCAACAACTTCTAGATGAGAGAGATATAAAGGCCAGTTAATTAAAATTGATATTTTGTGGAAGAGTTTTTTTTGGATTTTCTAAAAAATTTTTTTTCATTGAAATTTATTTTTGTATTTTTAAATATTTTTTTAAATAAATTAAAAAAAATTTTTCTAGAAAATGACATTTTATCCCAAATTTTTTTATTTTTTTTATTTAAATGTAAAAATATTTGGGAGCAGGCCAAGGTACCGCGAGCCCAAGGTACCGCCGAGCTATAACTTTCCTTAAAATTGTCGAATCCGGGACGCCCTGATATGGTTCGATTCAGCTCGTCGAGACGCATCGAACCATACCACGGCGTCCCGGATTCGACAATTTTGAACGGAGTTATAGCTCGGCGGTACCTTGGCCTTGCGGTACCTTGGGGTGTACCCAAATATTTTTTAATAGTTTTTTAGACTCGCGCCATAATAATTTATTACTTTTTTAAAGAATATTAAGACAAAAAAATTTTTTTTTACTCCATATGTATTTTTTTATTTATTAGAAAAATAAAAATAAAAATAAAAACTTGGCTAAAAAAATTTATTTTTTTTACAACTTGACACAAACTTGGAAAATAATAGGGCAAAACATTTTTTCTGTTTTTTCTGACTTCTGGTTAAAAAATTAAATTGAGGACAATTTTTAGAGCGAAAATAGAGAGGTTATTGTTGGTGGTTGTTGTTGGCCTTATCTAAACAAAAAAAATAATAATAAAATTTTAAACAATTAAGTGCCAGTTTTGATTTGTGCGTCATTCAACCTCCCCTCCCCTCCCCCCCCCTCTCCCTGACAATTTTTATTCCCAAAATTCTTTTTTTTTTATATATATAACCAAATTTATCATTAAAAATATTTTTATTTTTCTGTCAAAACCAGAAAAATTAATTTTCTTTCTTTATAAATAAGCCTTTAATTTATTTTTCTTATTTTATTTTTCAAAATTAATTTTGGAAAAAACTTATTATTTTTCTGCATGAATAAATAAAAATTTAATTTATTTTTTCTCTTAATATTTTTAAATATCTTTTCTTATTTTTCAATTTTATTTTTATTAATTCATACACACTCCTGTCCTTACTTTTTTTTGCTTTGCTTTTAATTAGAGATTGAGCCTAAGCCGGATTCTTGGCCGTATATTTTTTAATAAAAAAGAGGTCCAGGAAACCCCCAGGAAGGTCAAAAAATGCCTAAGCCTGGACTCTGTATACAGGAAAAACCCTCAGGCCCTGGCCCAGACCCAGCTCGATCTCTAATCTTAATTTTTTAACTTGCTTTTGCGTGCTTTTCTGCTTTTCTAAAAATTAAGGAATAATTTTTTAGGAGGTAATTTTTGTAATTTCGCTTTCTTGCTTTTATTTCTTTTAGAATTGCTTTCTACTGTCTCATCTCTTAATCTTGACAAAGCTATGAATAATAAAAATGATTTGAATAATATAAAGGAAAGGAAACGAAAGGGGAAGGTTGGGGAAAATAATAATGAAGAGGAGGAGGAGGGGAAGATGAAGAAAATTGATAAAAAGAAGAGGAAGAATAAAGAAGAAGAGGAGGGGGAAGAAAAGAGTTGTTTAAATTTCTCAAATCCCTCAAATTTTAAAAAAGAGACAGAACGCCAAGAATTTATTTTTGAACAAAATAATAATTATTGGGAAGGGTTTTATAACGGGGAAGATGAAGATGGGTTTTGTTGTTGGAATGATGAAGAAGAAGAAGATTATGGTGAGAATGATGAAGAGGGGGAAGATGAAGAAGAAGAAGAGAGGGAAGAAGAATGGAAGAAGGGTGAAGAAGAGGGGAAAATGAAGAGGAAGAAGGATGAAAAGGAAGAGAATGGGGAAGAGTATGGAGAAGAGTCGGAAGGAAGGGATGAAGAAGAAGATGAAGAGGTGGAAGAAGAGGGAGAAGAAGGGGAAGGAGAAGATGAAGAATATGGAGAGAAGGAAGAGGAAGAATCTCTTCTTCTCTTCCAAGAAGAACATATCCAACACTCTTCAATGTACTCTTCAATACCTAACAATCGAAGTTGCTCTTCTTCATCATCCTCGTCTAATAATAATCAAATTAATACTTCGCTTAATCAATCATCTTTATCTTATACCAGTTATTATAGCAATAATAATATTATTGGAAATAAAAAGCGTGGATGTTTCCCTAAAAACGCTACAAATAAGTTGAAGCATTGGCTTTTTCTTAATGTTACGGTGAACAATTTTTTTTTTGCTTTTTTCTTGCTGTTGATTGTTCTGTTTGTTTGTTTATTGGTGCTTTTGTTTTTATTTTTTTGTTGTGTCTTTTCTGTGTTTTCTATCCAAACTTTTCTTTCAATTACTCTTCTATCAGTCCTTTGTTTTCCTTTTTTTCTGCCTTTTTTCTTCTCTAAAATTGGCAATTTCTAATATAAGAGACTTCCTTTAATCCTTTGAGATAGCAAAAATGTCTCCTCCAAGTTTCTCTCTTATTATCCCTTCTTAATCGTGTTCTTCGGTTTAAACCCGAACCGACAAACCGAGGATTTTTCTGTGTTCGCTTCCTGATATTCAAAGACTTTCCAAGACTTTCTTAGGCCAATTGAAACCCCTATTCCCTATCTTTGAGTAAGCAAATCCTCAAATCTATTATACTTGCTAGATATTCTATTGAACCTAAGAATGCGTTGCTTTTTCGGGCTAGTTCGAGTGATATTGAACTTTCGAGAGAACCAAAAATTCATAAAAACCCCTTACCCTTTCCCTACCCTTCCCTTCTTTTCCTTTGTTTTTTTTGTATTTTTATTTAGGTGAAGACGGCATTTCGTTAAATGGAACTTGTGATTATGACGATGACCAACAACATTATGAATCTGGAGATAGTGAATACAGCACTTCTAGAGGGGAATTGAAACCTTCCAAAAAAATTTTAAATTCTTTCCAACGCCGTTTACAAAAACACGAAGAAATTGGAGGGGATTTTGATGATTATGATGATGGTGGACAAAGTGAGGGTGGTGGAGGTGCAGGGGGTATTGGAAGTGGAAGAAGAAGAGTCCCCAAAGTTTTTAGTAAGGAGGCAATAAGCAAGTTTAGAGCATGGCTTTTCAACAATATTACGGTGTGTGTGGTAGTCTTTTGTAGTTTTTTTTGTGTTTTTCGTATAGACCTCTATGTTACGTACACTTATGGGGCCTTTAAAAGATACAGGCAGACCTCATTATAGGATAAAGCCTAAGGGTGTTGGGTTTATAATAGTAAGGCCTGTCTGTATTACTGTAGTTTCTGTGGTTTGTATTTTTTGGTCTTTGTCAGACTCTTTGTTACGTACAGTTTATGGTTCCTAAAAACTAAAAGAGTCACAGACCTCACTATAAGATTAACCCAAAATATAAAACTTGGTTTAAAGATAAGGTTGTTTCAGTGGATATAGGATAGGGGAGCTGCCCTAGCGATACCTCCACCTATTTAAGATACTTCAATATAAGCTACAGTCAAAATAAAAGCCCATTTCAAGATATTTTAGTTGATCACACAAGACGGGGAGGACATTTGGGAGTCGATATATACCCCTTAATTTAAGATATACCTCAATATAGTGAAATTTTATTGTCAGTTCCAAGGGTTCTTATAGTGAGAGTTGACTGTATTTTTGTATTTTTACCTTTAAATTTTCTTTAGTTTTTTTTAATTTTTTTTTATAAATTAGCATCCATATCCAGCAGAAGAACAAAAACGTCAATTGGCAGCAGAGACGGGGCTGACCATTTTACAAGTTAATAATTGGTTGGTGTGGTTATTTTTTCTCTCAAAAAAAATTTTTTTAATATGGTCATAAGATGAATATTTTTTTAAAAATGGGAAATTTACATAATAGAGGGAGAGGGCATATCGTACCACAAGAAAAAAAAATATTTTTCTAAATAAAAAAGTAATAAATTATATAAAAATACTAAATCGCCATCTACTCATTTTTTTTATTATCTCGAGAAAATTTAAGAGAAAAAAAATGAAGACAATATCTTGGGGAGAATATAAAAATGTTTTTTTATATTTATGTGAGCTACGCGCAACAAAAATTTTTTTTATTTTCTAAGCTAAAAGATTGGGGGGTAATAAAATCTGAAAAAAAAAATAAATTTATATTTGTAAAATCCGCAAAAATAAATCCGCAAAAAAATTTCTCCCTTATTTTTCAATTAAAAAAATTTAATTTTCCTTTTAAAGGTTTATTAATGCCCGTCGACGTATAGTCCAACCAATGATAGACTCTAACAATAGGGCAGGTCGCCCAGTTGCCGTTTTTAAAAATCGTAGACGTAAAGGAAGTAGTAGTTGTGTTGATGGAGGTGGAAGTGGAGGGGGTGGGGGAGGTGTTGTTGATGGTGCTTCTCCTTCTGGAAATTCTGATTGTGGAGGAGGAGGGGATAATGGAAGGAATAATAATAGTATTAGTCCTGAGGATGTGGGTTTTTTTTTAATTATTAATAGAGTGATTTTTGGTAATAAGTGTGCAAGGCTAGGTTCGAAGCCCGAACAGAACCTATGTTTGAGAGGATTTTTCGAATACCCTCAGTTTTATCTAAGAATATTTTCGAGGAATTGTCACTCATAATTTTAGCTAAAATTAGTGCCTATTGAATTTGGAATGAGCGGGAATTGGGCCATGTTTAGGGCACCTGACCTAAGCTTACAGTAATATATGAAATATTAGTTGGTGTCCGCAAATGCCTGTCCGTAAAAATCTCGCTTTTACACACCAAAATTTTTTGTGGGACTTTCTTGGGACTTTTCATGGGGTTTTTTTCGGTCTTGGTCTTGACCGAAAAATCTTTTTGAAATGACTGCATTATCTAAGAGTTGCTTGACTTTTTCCCAGTCATATTCCGTGTTCTAAAAAAATTGAAAGTTAAGGGGTTCATTCCCACTATTTCTGATGGTATTTTGTAGGGCCTGAGAGACACTCTTCTCAATTTTAAATTCAAAAATAAAAAAAATTTAAAGGAGCAAGTCCTTTCCTCGTCTACAACCCCTTTAAATAATAATAATTTTAATTCAACAAATATTATTTCTACAACAACTACAAACATTAATTTAAATAATACAAACAATAATTTACTTTTTTCTTCGGCTTCTAATAACCCGTACCAAGCTGCTGCGTCTTCTTTAGCTGCTGTTGTTTCGAATCCTTATGCTGCTGCTGGGGGATTTGGGTAAATATTTAATTCTGAATAAATATTCTGAAATAATTCTGATTTTATTCTGAAAATAATTCTGAAATATTCTGAAATTATTCTGGTTTAATTCTGATCTTTTCTGAAAAAAATTCTGATTTTATTCTGAAAATATTCTGATTTGTTTCTGATCTTTTCTGAAATTTCTGATTTTATTCTGAAAAATAATTCTGAAAAAAATTCTGATTTTTTAAGCGCTTTTCCTTTCACCACCGGAATGACTGGAATGTCAGCCGCTGCAGCAATTATGCCCAACAACAATAATTATGGGGTATTAAATTCTACTGGAGGAAATACATTAAATTCTGGTTGGATTCCACAAAATTAGATACTTGTGTTAATTTTAAATTAAATTTTTTATTTCCTTTTCTCCATCCATTTTAAATTTTGATATTTTTAGTTATTTTTAGTAACCAAAAAATTTTAATTTAATTTTTTATTATTTACTCCTTAAACTGATTTATTATAGCTTTTTTTATTAAAATATTTTATTTCATTTTATACATAGAAATTAAATCGTTTAAAGAATAAAATTTTTGTTTTTATTAGAAATTTGCCCTCAGGCAATTTAAAAAGGCTCTTGTCTGGAATACGCGTCCACTCACAACCTTTACGCGTCCCAAGAAAATTTTTATGCGTCCAATTTATAACGATAAGTACGCGGGTCTGTGTTAGAACGAACCTACGGTCCGGTAGCCTGTGGGTTTCATAACCCTGGGGGAGTAAAGTTTCCATTGGACGCATAAAAATTTATTTGTAACGTGTATTCTGGACAAGAGTATTTTAAACTTGATGAACCCTAAGGCATTTTAAGTGAACTGAGTTTTGTTGCCCCCACTTTTTCTTCTCCAAGATTTTCCTTCAAATGTACAGAATGGTCAGATTTTCGTCCTCCATCCTTCTCTATTTATCTTTCTTGTCTAATTTTTTCTTTCGTCGAATTTCTTCTCTAATTTTTTCTATATCTATGAAATTCGGGTCAGAACAATTAAAATTATGAAAGCCAAGGATAGAAAAGCTTGATGATCTTCTATTTGATTTACTAAAAGCTTCCCAAATATCATATTCCATCCCCATAAATTCCCCAAATGCTGTGTCTATAGTTGAATTATTAAATGGCATATTTTCAACGTTGATTTCTTCAAATTTCAATTTAAACAATTTTCTGACTTGGGGAAAGTGTCTGTCCAAAAATTGTTCACCAACAGACACTTCTTCAGGCAAAAATAGTTCATTTCCAATTTTATTATTTCCAATTCTGTGAGAAGTGTATGATTCAACTTTCTTATGTAGATGAATTAATGTGTTGCTTGTATCTGTTTTTTTTTGTTTCGGTTAAGGGGAAGTTTAGCCGTATAACCGTGTCAGTCTCAAGGCCACATTTTGGGCCATAACTTTTTTGAATCTTAACCGATTTGGATAATTATTATATCAATCGAAAGCTCTGAATGTGCGGATTATTTTAGCTAACAGGATCAAGTTGATCAGATCATCTTATAAAAAGTTACATTTGGGTAAGTGCACGCAATCGTGATTTTTGATGTTTATTCAGCCATAACTTTTTGTAAGATAATCTGATCAACTAGATCCTGTTAGCTTAAATAATCCGCAAATTCAGAGCTTTCGAATGATATAATAATTATTTAAATCGGTTAAGGATCAGAAAAGTTATGACCCAAAATATGACCTCTAGACTGTAACGGTATTTCTGTAACGTCCCCTTACCCGTTCTGTTTTCTTCTTCAAATTCTTCTTTAACAATCCCATTTAAATTTATTTTTTGTTTTTTCAACTTGAGACAAGTACGAAGTTCGTCCAATCCAATTTGCTTGAAAGCATTATCCAAAAGCAAATGGAAAAATAAAGAAACTAGTCCAGCCCTTAATTTGTTGGAATATAATTCTTCATATTGTTTGTCCGACAGACAATAATCCGAAATTTCGTTTAGAATATTTTCGTAAATTTCAGTGTAGTTTAGTGGTATTTTTGTTGAGGAAATGTCGTTTGTTGAGGTATTAGTTGTATTTTCTGAAATTAAAAAATCTGATCTCCCTCTTCTCCTAATTCCCCTTCCCTTAGAGGGGAGAATCTCCCTTTTCTCCTAATTTGACCAGCCATAACTTTTTTATGCTTGATCCAATCCGAATGAATATTACATCATTCGAAAGCCCTCGATAAGCGCTACCTTTTTCACAACTGGATGGATCAAGTCCGATCGCCCATTAGAAAGTTACAACTCAAAAAGTGCACTAAATCGATGTTTCTGACACCCATTGACTTATAACTTTTAAAGGGCGAACAGACTCGGTCTATCCAGTTGGAAATTTATAGCTCTTATCGAGTCAAAAAGCGGGAGACCCTCAGGCCTCTAATTAAATTTTTAATAAAATTACCGTTAAGACTTAAGCCAACATTTTCATTAAAATGTACTAGGCTAAGAATAATTAATAAAATTTCAACCAACATCTTATATTATTAAAATTTAAAATGGAATATTTTTGGAAAACAAAATAATAATGAAATTTGGGTCAAAAAGCGGAAGATCTCTATTTACTCCTTTTTATAACTAACCGACGATTTATAACAAATTTTTCACTAACCGGTTATTAAGCTGTGCCCATTGTTTCGATTATCGTCGATTTTGACCTCCATGTTTCGATTCCGGTTAAACAATGTGGACTTTACTTAATCAAAATTTAGAATTATTATTGATTGATTATTATCTCCGGTAGAACATATAATTAGAAACTCTTCATATTAAATTTATCATCTTCCTCTCCTCATTCCTTCCTTCATATTTTAAATCTTCTCCCTTCATTTTTCTTCCACTATATCCCCCTCTTACTCACTTCTCCTTTTCCTCATTTTCTCTTCCTTTTTTCAATTAAATAATCAAAAAATATATGTAGTATAGAAAATTTATTTACAATTGAGATATTGAAGAGGTTTTTAAGTTGTAATTTAATAGATAAATATTTTCCATTTAATTTTAATTAAAAAAAAAATTTTTTTGGATAGATATATTAATTTGTGTAACTTTTAGGAGAAAAAATGAAAGAAAAAATGTTTAGATGGATAACAGAAAAATTCCAAAAAATTATATGACACATAATATAAAATTGAGCCAGGATTTAGATGAGCATTAATTATTACAAAAAAAAATTTAAGTATATAGTAGATGATTAGAATAATAAAAGTGAAAAGAAAATTTGCGGACCGAAAATGTGGTCCACAAACTTTACTAAAAAATTTAAACTAACGTCAAACCTCAATTTTAGATATCTAAGATGTCTTTATTTTTAATATTAAGAGTGTCCAATGGAGAGAGCTTTCCTTTCCTAAGCCAGTTAACGAATATCCCTCTGGATATCCCTCAGTCAAGGACAACTCATTATAAGCTACAATTTTTGAAGCCCAAAAAGTATCAAGAACTGAGGTTTGACTATAAGGCGTATCCATTGGATGAATTTCGGGAGGGCTAAAATGGAAGGGCGTGCGCTTAACCTATGACATTCAAAATGCAGACTCCCTAAACCTCCCTGGATACGCCCTTGTCTCTGATATTAAAAATTTTTCCTAAAATTAATTAGTCTACCATCCCTACTTCTTCCTGACATTTTCTCATAGTTTCAATAACATCCAAAGCATATCCAACAGACCAGGCTTGTGCAGGACACGAGTCTCCACATTTTTCTCCTTTAGCGTTAGTTAATTCAGGCAAAGATGCCCATTCTCCATTTGTCAAAATTTTTTCATAACGATATAATCTACGGCGAATTTCATCTAAAGTTTGTTGCCATTCCAATTTTCTGCCATTTTTATAGAGTAATGAAGCTATTTTTAATTTGGCACTCATATAGGCACAAGCTACCCAAAGCCATTCCTTTTTTAATTAAAAAAATTTTTTTGAATTTTGTAGGTTAAGCAAATTGGAGGTCATGGGTTCGAACCCTTTCGGAAGAAATCATATTATTCTTGACTGTTATGAGCTCACCTTTTAGTTTTAGATTAAAATTTGAGGTTAGGTCCAATTTTTTTAATTTTGGGGTGTAGTCGGAAAATTTTAGGTCTAGGCAAATTGGGGGTTATGGGTTCGAACCCTTCGGGGAAAATCATTTTATTTTTTATTATCCTTTCAAAAAAATAATTTTTAAAAAATCCAAACCGGTCCTTGATGATAATTCCACCCTTTAGCTGTCACTTTATTATTTCCATCATCAGAATTATTATAATAGCCATTATATGCCCAGTCTTCCGGATCAAGTGTACAAATACCCAAAGGCGCGTTTAATGCCAAAATATTGCCAGCACATTCTAAAGCATTCCAAGCAAGAGATGGGACGATTAAATCTGGTGCCTGATTAATAAAAAAATTTTTTTTAATTAGAAAAATTTTTTCTCTACTCACAACATCAAGGGCAATACAAAAATTAGGCCTCAATTGATAATCAGTATAACCAAGGGAACTTTTAAAAGAATCTTTTATAATTCCTTTACGATTCACAAATTTATCTGTACACGTTTCAGGAACATAAAAATATTCCAAAAATGATTTTTGAATTTTTGAGGCCCATTCAGACCAAGATAATGAAGTTGCAAGGGAATCTGAAAAAAAAATTTTAATTAAAATGTTTTCCAAAAAAATTTAAAAAAATAAAATATTTACGGAAAATGTTTATTAAATAAAATCGTTTTCCGGAACATAAACTCTTTCCGGAAAGTAAAAAATAATAAATAAAATTAACCCTAATATTAGTGGTGTAGTTGGAAAAATCTAAGTTAAACAAACTAAAGGGTCTTTGGTTCGAACCCTTTCAGGGAAATATTTTTTAAATTTTGTTTAAATTTTAAAAATATATTCTTTTTCATTTTAAAAATAAAAATTTCAAACCATTTTTTAATTCTTTGTAAGGAAATATTCCCTCATTTGAATATTTATCCAAAGCTTTAGCTACACAAAATGCCAATCCTTGTAATTCAACAGCAGCCCCATCACGTGGTGTAGCTGGTTCTCCTTTATTTCCTCCATTTGATGAACTACCCATTTTATCCATCCAAGTACCACAATTCCAACGATTTCCACCAAATATTAAACCAGTTACAGGACAAATATAAGCTTGGACATTAAATCCTGAAAATTAAAATCGTTAACAAATAGGAAAACCACACACTAAAACCTACACCCTTGAAGCTGATAAAATAGTCACTTATAATGGGCTATATTCTAAACTGAGGGTATTCTAAGGCAACTCCCACACCCAATTGCCAACCAAATTTTAAAAGAGCCTATATTAAACAGAAGTTTATCTAGTGGGTGTATATCTTACAGCTAGAATGAGATCGTCTAAAAAATTTACGAACCTTCATCTCTCATATGTTCATCAATTTGATGTCCAGCATTCCTTTCACGAAAGTTGATACCTTCAAAATGACGACAAAGGGCTTCATAAATTGTACAATGTAAAGGTTCTGTCTAAAAAATTTTGTAATTTAGAAGAAAAAAATTGAAAAGAAAACCTTCAAATCATCTCCAGTTGAATCACCTGTTGAATATAAACGAAGTACTTGTTCTTGAAGAATTTTAAATCCATCGGGGGCCTATTTAAAAAATATTTTAATTAATTTAATTTCGTGGTGTAGTCGGAACGGTTTATGTTAGGCTTATTAAGAGGTCGTGGGTTCGAACCCTTTCAGGGAAGTCATTTTTTAATTTTGTTTCCTATGAACTCTCTTTTAACTATTAATTAAAATTTATCTTTAAAATTACATTTTTTAATTTGTGGTGTAGTCGGGAAAGTCTAGGTTAAGGTCGTAGGGGGTAGTGGGTTCGAACCCCTTTCAGGGAAGTCATTTTTAATTTAGTCTCTTTTTACAAAATTTAAACCAATTAATTTATAAAATCAAAAAAAAAACACCAAATAAAAAATAAAAACAAACCGTTTCAATATATCTAATAATAGCAACAATCCAAAACCAAACAGCATCACGACAATTGTATCTAGGCGCTTTTCCTTCTGCCAACAAATTTGGAATAAGTCCATGTCTAAGAGTTCCAGCATATGCCAAAATACAATTTTTAGCTTCTTCAAAACGTCCAGTTAAAAGAAAAATTCCAGGTAAAGCAATAAAGGTATCACGTCCCCAATTACGCCAAATTCCTTCAGCAAAATGTGGAAGACCAGCAGAAAGAGAAATTTTATTATCCTTGTTATTAGCTAATGGTGGTAATAAAGCATTTGGAATATGAGCAATAAAAGCATTTGAAGCAATACATAAAAGTTCAGTAATACGAATACGTGGAAGAATCGGAGATTGTGAACTGAAAATTGAGAGAGTAAAATAGAAAGGTTAGAGAAATAATTTTCCGGACTAGAAAACTCTTTCCGGAAATATAAAGAGATATATTTCGGAAAAAATAAACCTCTTCTAGAAAAATAAAATTTACGGATGAATAAACTTTTTCCGGAAGGAATAAACTCTCTCCGGAAAGAATGAATAGAGATATTTCCAGAAAAATACACAAGTAAACCCTTTCCGAAAACATTTATAGTAAGTAAAATTCCCATAAAAGAATAATTTTCTTACAAAATTTTTTCTAAAAATACTCGCTCAATAGCCACAAAAAAATAAGTAAAAATCATCTCAAAATAACAAGGCCGTAAATGATGAGGAAAATTTTTAAGTAAATTAAATGATTGTTCCAAGAGTATGGCAAATTTTTCAAGTGTTGGTGAGAAACGTTTAAGGCGGTTGATTGAATATTCTTTAATTAAAAAAATATTTTTTTGGATATTTTTTTATTTAAGAAATAAAATATTTTATATTCTAATTATGCACCTTTTACAATTTAACCAAAAAAATCAAAAAAGTCAAAGGGGGAGGGGGTCATGGGTTCGAACCCGCTTGGTGGTCAAACATTTTTAAATAACTAGAAGATTAATAAATTAAAAAAATATTTTTTATTCCAATTATAAACCCTTTAAAATAAAAAATATTTACCAATTATCCAAGTTCCCTGTCTCAAATTTTCACAAAATGGGTGACCAAGATCATGACTTGATTGGATATCTACAAGTAATTGACGTATACCCAAAAAACCACAATAAGGTAATTTTCCAAAATTAGGAATTTGGTACGATCCAGTAGATAAAGTTGACAATTCTTCAGATTCACATCGAAAGAGTAAAAAATTAAAATCATAAAGGGTTAAAGAATTGAGCAAGTTGGTTGCTTCTTTAATGAGAATAAAATTAAAGTTTTAAAAAAATAAATAAAACCTTCAATTAGAGAATTATTCTCAATTATATCTTTAATAAGCATGCATCCATTTCTGGTACCTTCGGTTGGATTAATTCTATATTTGATAGAAAATTATTTTAAATTATTACAAAAATTCAGAAAATTAAATAATATTTAATAAAATGTTTTCCGAAAAATATATAAACTTTTCCGGAACATACCTTCAGAAAAATATAAATACTATAACTAACTTTTCTGGAAAAATATACAAACCTTCCGGAAAATATAAAATAGTAATCTAACCGAAAAATATATAGTAATATAACTATATATTTTCCGGAAAAATTAAAAATTAACTATAACCGTTCCGGAATTATTGAATAAACTTTTTCCGGAAAATATAAATTATAATTCTTCCGGAAATATATAAAAATACATATAGAGTAACTCTAATTTTTCCGGAAATTATAAAGCAAATAATAAATAAAACCAAACAAACTTTAAAACAACAACAGAACCCGACGTAAACAATTTAAAATTAATATATTGCTTTCCATATTCATTTAAATTTATTTCAATTGCATCAGAAGCATTAAATTCAACATTTTCATAGCATTCAACAACAAAATTGGGTAAGCCAGTTAATAAATTATTTTCGGAAGAAATGTCGCCATTTTTGGATAAAATGTCCCAAAAAATTTTAAATTTTTTATGAAATTTAAAAAAATAAAAAAATACTTTTTCAACAGTTTTAAGTTCAAATAAAATTTTTTCAATTTTTCCATCAATTAAAATTGCTTTGTAATTTATAGGAGTCCATTTAAATGTTGAAAAACAAGTATTAGCTATTAATAAAATTGATTCATTATTAGTTGGATTGTGACGGGTTATAGCTGTAATATCTTCATTTATTTGATCAACAAAAGTCTAAAATTCAATTTAAAAAAATTTTTTAAATGAAAATAAACTTGAGTATATCCATCGTTCCAAAGGTTATAGTGAAGCTCTAAAAATAGAAAAATATTTTTTAAGTAGATCGTAAAAAAATTTTTTTGCAAATTTTTAACTTAAAAACTAACAAAGGAGCTCATAACAATCAAAAATAAATAAATTTTCCCTGAAAGGATTCGAACCCATGACCTCCAATTTGTCTAACCTAGAGAATTACCCGACTACACCACCGACTTAAAAAAGGCTGACATGAACTAGAAAAGAAAAAAATTACATGGCCAAAATTCTATTAAATAAACAGCAAACCATTAATAATTCTTCTAGCTTTAAACATAGCTTCCTCAAAACAATTTTCTGACCATTTACGATATAGCCTAGTTTCGTTAACAACATCAATATGTTTTGTATAGAATTCGTCATATCCTCTAACCGTTCCTGTAGCACAACAAGTAGCTGCACACATTGCTGCTGTTGGAAGGGAATCATAAACTGTACGCTTCTTAAATTTTTTTAAATTTTTTGGAAAATTTTCAGAAAAATTTTAATGAAAAAACCTGTATTGGCGAAGGATTATCATGTGTTTGATCATAAAACAATGCATGAGCTACATCCCATGGGGCAGGGCGAACAGATTTTGGATGAAACGCCCCAACAGGATCACCTCCATAACGATAAACAAATCTGCCTTAAATTTAAAAAAATTTTTTTCTCTATTTTAGAAATTAAAATAACCTTGTTCATTACAATTATGAGCATTTTGAGCTTCTAAAAATTTCAAAAAAAAATTTTTTTAAGTTGAAAATTATTTTTCAAAGAAACCTCTAATTAATGAACTAATTCCCAAACGATTAACAAAAATATGATCCAGGTGTTCATTTCCAGTAAATAATTCTGCTATAACATATAAATCTTTACGTACATTTCTAGCCACTTTTAAGAGATGCTAAAAAAAGGAAAAAAGGATATATAAGAAATTTTTGAAACTTTTTTTTGAAAAAATATATGTCTTGCTATTTATCTCGGCATATTTACAAAATAAAAATAATTTTCTCTCAAAAGGATTCGAACCTTTGACCCTTTGGTTGTTTGAATTAAAATTTTTCCCACTAAACCAAAGTGACAGTTCTTATAGGAGAAATTCAATTACTTTCGGAAACTTCTATTCAGGAAAGTTTTATCGTTAAAAATTCAATTTTTAAATTTTTTATAAAAAAATTTTCAATGGAATTTTTCGAAAAAAAACTAATATGTCCAAACCTCAGCCACATGTATAGGTGTAGAATGGCAATTATCAATTCTTAAACCATTAAAAATTTTTGCACATTTAGTAGAATAATTTTCCATATAATTCCATAAAAATGGGCAATCTTCTTTTGAATTTCCATAATTTAATTTAACAGAATCCCCCCAGCAAATTAATTCTCTTCGTAAATAAATTTGTGAAGGAAATTCAGCAAAATTATTTAAAGGGTTAGAACAGTCCATTACCCAACCATTAAATGCCATAATGTGAGGAGATAGAGAAGGGTTAAAAGCGAGAGTTGATTCGTCTTCCTGCCATGTTTGAGAAGAAAAATGCGGTGGTTGGAGAAAATAACTGGAAAATTTTTTAGAAAATTTTTTCTAGAAATTTTTCAAAAGATTTTAGAAAAATTTTTTTATTTTGGATTATTTCAAAATAAAAAATGTTTTCCCCCGAAAGGATTCGAACCTTCAACCTTTTGGTTGCTAAATTAAAAATTTTCCCACTCCACCACAAGGGCAATTTGCATAGGGGAAATTAAATATTTTCCAGAAATTTTTTGAAAAATTATTAAAAAAATATTAACTATAAAAAATTAATTTACCTAGTAACCAGAGGACTACAATCACTTATTAATCCTTTTCTAGGTCCATGTGACGCAACTCTTTCATAAGAAATATGTCCCATTATTGCTCCAATAGCTGCAGATGAATGACCATCAATTGTTTGCTTTGCTTGTTCATTTAAATGAGTTAGGTGGGCATTGAATAGATTAATGGATTCTGACAGGTCTGAACTAAAAGAAAAAATACCCTCTAAAATATTTTTTGATATTTATTTTGCCTTAGTTATAAAATAAAAATAATTTTCAATTAAAAGGATTCGAACCAACGACCCTTTTGATTGATGAACTAAAAATTATTCCACTACACCACAGCGACAACTTTTCGTATGCAAAGTGAAGTCAAAATAAACCTCTTTACGAAACTTCTTTTTGCTTTGCAAAAAATTTTATTTTAAAAAATCTAAAAAAACCTTTTATTATTTAGCGCCCATTCAATTGCTGCATTAATATCAACAGTTGATTTTAAACGTCTATATTCTTTGTCTTGAATAATTACAATATCGTTTAATGTTTTTCCACTATTTTGACTTGACAAAGGTTCATTATTTGAATAAATATCTATAAAAATAAAATTAATTATTTAATTATTAAAAAGGGTAGTAGACATTTCGTCTAAACACTGTTTCAGTCCCAAGGCCACATCTTAGGCCATAACTTTTTTGATTCTTAATCGATTTAGATTAGTTTTATATCAATCGAAAGCTCTGAATTTGAGGATTATTTTATCTAACAGAATTGATTTGATCAGATCATCTTAGAAAAAGTTGTAGCCAAATAAATTAACAATTTATTTAATCAAAAATCACGATTGAGCAGACTTACCCAAATGTAACTTTCTGTAAAATAAACTGATCAAATCAATCCTATTAGTTAAAATAATCCTCAAATTCAGGGCTCTCACTTGGTATAATAATCATCCAAATCGGTTAAGAACCAAGAAAGTTATGGGCCAAAATGTGGCCTCGAGACTGACATGAAACTGAGGTTTGGCGAAATGTCCCCCTTACCCTTATTTAATTAAAAAAACCTTCAAGTCTAGTTACAAAGCATTTTAACACCTCTTCTCTATCAATTTGATAAAATTCTTCTAATTTTAATTTTGGAATAATTTCTTCTTTTAAAACTGAATAAATTGAATTTAAATGAATTTCTGAAGTAATTAAAGAAGGAATTCCTTTCATTTCCCATTTTCCTTGAGATATTTCTCTACTAAATTGTTGCAATGCTCTATCTAAAATATATGCTGGACGTAAATGTGGAGAATTGCAAAGATTGTAGGCACATTCTGGATAGGTCTAAATTTTTTTTAATTTTTTAAAATTTTCAACAAAAATTTGGAGCTTACAAGTAAATTTGACCGACTTACTCTTCCTTATGTGGTAAGCGAAAGCATCGCCTCGGAAAGAATATCAAAAATAGCCAGATCGATGTCTGCCCGGGAATCATCGATCTTGCTATTTTACGCGCTCTAAGGTGGATGTGTTTGCCTACAAAAACCATTGAAATCGCAAATTAATGGAGATGATCGTGAAAAACCCCTAAAAAGATGACGAAATGCCAACATGTTGTTGCAACAATGGGAACAAGTTGGCATTCAATGGCTTTTTGGGAGATTTCAATGTTTTGGCATTCAGAAGATACTATCTTAAATGTTCCACACCTTCTTACAACATCCATTAATTTCTTAAGACTTTCCAAATTTTAAAAATAAATATAAACCTGTAGCCAAGAAGCATTTTTAGCTGCATGATTCCAAACAACATCTTGAATTGTTAAAATGTTCCAATCTGTTTCCATTTTTCTCATTAAACGTTCGAGTTCATCAAAATCACTTTCAAATAAAGGATTTAATTTGTCATGTTCCGCGATTGAATAACTGATAATAAAAAAAATTTTATTTTAAAAATTCAAGAATCGAAAAGTTTTCTTGGAATGTCTATAAAATATTTTTAAAAAATTTCATTCTGTGAAAATTTTAAAAAATTTCAAAAATCGACAAAAAAAATTTTTCGAACTTCTGAAAAAAATTTAAAAAATTCAAAAAAATCGAAAATGTTTTTTTTGAAAATTAAAAAAAATCCAATTTTTGAAAAATTTTCATTCAAAAAAGAAAAAAATTCACAAAAAAAAATTTTCCAAAAAAACCTGCTATTAGAAATTCCCAATTGTTGAACAGGAGTTAAATGTATAACATTAAAACAACATTTATTAGCAACTTGTAACCTCTCTTCCCATTCATTTAAAGGACCCAACAATTTTGTTAAAAAAGTAATTGTACAGAGACCATTTACTGAAAGCAATTTTTGTTCCTTTCCAATTCTCCATTGAGGTAAAATTGTGAAATAACCAGAACCAAGCGGGGTAGATTTTGTTGAAGTGCATGTATCAGCATAAAATTGGTATCTATTAAAAAAATACAAGGTAATTACGAATTATCCCAGAGAGATAGGCCGGGTTATCCAAAACTCGTTTTTTTTGACACGAAACCTGAGCAATTTTTGTTCCTTTCCAATTCTCCATTGAGGTAAAAAAATTTTGAAATCTCAATTCAAAAAACGCCCCGACTTTTTTTCTCAACCCCATACCCATCACTGATACCAAACCAGCTTTATGCGGACTAAATTGATAAGGACCATATATTCTTTCGGATATAGTAAGGGCGTAGCCAGGGAGTTGATTTCGGGAGGGTTGCGATAACCCCATAAATACCCAAAAAAAATTTTTTTTAATTACTAAAACTTACTTGTAAGCCCCAAAAGTGTTACATTCAAAAACCAAAAAATTCTCGTTCGAATCCAAACTTTTAATAGCATCATCACAAACTGTAGGAAATATTTGATCAAAATCAGTATCCAATATATTTAGGCGAATAGCCTTTCCTAGAAGAGATTCTCCGAGTTTGAAGTGTATTTTCCAACCTGAAATTAAATTTTAAAGAAAATTTGAACAATTTAAAGCTTTAAGGTTATTGGAGGGTGTAAATTTTTAATAAATTCAGCAATTTTAACATAAGACAGGACTTAAAGAATAGAATCGAAAAAATCGACGTTTCGAAAGTCAGTGAGAAGCTATGCCGTTAGAGCCCAAGTTCAAAGACAGCCTAAACGATTATCAACCAAGACTCTTTCCCAATCACAAATTGTTAGCTTATAGACGATCACAAAATAATTTTTAAAGACTTGTGAAATGAATCCAAGAGAGGCAAAAAACAACCTTACCCCAAATAATTTAATAAAATAATTAGTCTAAAATAAACCTTGTTCAAGCCGGAAAACTTTGGTTTCAAGAAATTCTCCAACATTTAATTCAATAACCAATGTAGTTGTATTTACATAAATGCTCATTATATTAAGTTTTATAAAAAAATAAAAACAAGTTTAAAAGTAACACAAAAAATTCAAATCGAGCAACCATCGATTTAAGACAAAAAAATAAAAATCGAATAAGTGAATTTATATTTTTAAAAAAATAAATTTATTTTAATTTAGTCCTCAAATCTCGCATACAAAATAAACAAAAACAAAACTCAAAAATAGACAAATCGGAATATTAAAAATAAAATTGAAGCAACCCCAATAGCAATAAATAATTTAAACACAGCCGTTCGTCGATTTAATTGTCGAGCATCTTCGCGATATTTTTTGCTTAAATGGGAGAGATCGGAAGCACGAGACTCAAGAACTTTAAAAGAAAAAAATTTTCTTTAACTAAACAAAAATAAAAAAACAAACTATTTAATGCCTCCCCACGATGTATAACGTCCTCAATATTAGAAACCATAATTCTTGTCACATCTTGTAATTCATTACTAACAGCGGCAAATGCATTACGCCCCTTATCCATATGTTTTCTTTTTGCAGTTTGAATATAAGTATCTACAAAAATATTTTAAAAGTTAACAGACGATCGAGAGGGAATAGAGGGGGGGGGGTGTGGGTTCGAACCCGCTCGGGGTCCAATAATTTTTTTAAAGATCCAGAAATGGCAAGAACTCCAAAAAATCGTTTAATAACCCAAAAAACAAATTATAATTTAAAAATATACCAAATTCCAAAAAATGATATGGTCTAGTTGTCGACGCCACTTGAGTCCCATATTGACTAAGAAATTCAACAGCAACATCTTCCAAATAAGCAAAAGCTATTTTTCTATTCAAATTCTGTTCGCACAGAGATAAAGCACATATTGCATCCTTCACAATATAACTAAAAAATTTTTGGAAATTAGAAAAAACGAAAAGACTAACAACGGGAAGGGGGTCACGGGTTCGAGCCCGTTCGAGGGCAAACAATTTTTAAAGAACTATCAACGTCGAAAATGATAGAACAACAAAGAAAAACCACTAAAACTGATACTTTGTCCTTTTTTAATACAAATCAGTCAAAAAATCTAGTTAATAGGGCCATATGTTCGAATCCGCCCCGGGTCAAACAATTTTAGAAGTATGTACAGGATGTTTGAGAAAAACAACTAAATCAAGGTTTCTCTCCTCTTTCCAAGCGGAGAACCCTTAAAAATCAAATAAAAATAACCATCACTTACTGAAAAAAATATTGTCCACTAGTAATTGATTGAATTTGTGGAGTATTTGGACTATTCAATTTACGAAAGATCACTTTTGCTTGACTCATATATTTAACCATATTGTGATCAGGCTTAAAATAATTATTTAAAATCAATTTAAAAATAAAAAAAAATAAACATTGTCTGCTCCCTCAATTGAAGTTGCCAAAATTAATCCATCACTAACTCGAGCTATTAAAGTAAGCAAAATATTGTCCATTTTAAGTCTATAAAATTGCCTAAAAAATTGAATTTTTAATTTAATAAAAGAGATAAACGTGTATATTTTAAACAAATTTTAACAAAAAAAGGAGACAAATAAAAAAATTCGTTTATAAAACTGATAACGTGTCCAAAACTCAAAAATAAACGTTAAAAATTACATTATGTAAATTTTTCAGAATATCAAAAAATCGAGAAAACGACAAAACGCCCAAAGACACTTCTGGTAAACGACAAAATGCCAAAAGTCACTTTGGGTAAAAAGGCCTTTTAGAGAAATTTAGGAGGAAAATATAAATTTTTACAGATTTCAATCAACAGCCTTTAAAAAAAAAAATAAATAAATATAGAGAGCAATCATATCACAATACTAAACACTTGTTGCTCTCTCTTTTTCTCTGTCCCTCTCTCTCTCCATTACAATTCACTCTTAACTTCTTCCTTCCTTTTTCCTTCCTCATCTTTCTTCTTTTCATCTTTCTTTTCTTCCTCTTTTTCCTTCTTCTTCTCTTTTTTCAATTCTTCTTCTCCAGCCAAATCAGCTGCCCATTTCGAAAATACTTCACTTTCTGATAATTTTGTCAAATATGGTTCGACTGCAGGGAATGCTTTTGTTAATGAATTGCGAACATTTGTTGATGTTTTTGGTGGAAGATTTTTGAATGGAACAAGGACTTTATCTGATAGCCAATGACCAAATGAAGTTTTAACCTGCAAATATTAAAATCTCATTTTTTTCGTCAGTTGACATTTTGCCAGTGGACATTTGGGAACATGACATTTGGCCTACTGACATTAGTCAACTGACAATTGGTCAACTAACATTTGGTCAACGACCCTTTGCCAGCGAACCTTAAGAGTCCCGCTAACAAAACCAGTCAAAATTTCACTCACATCATGCATATATTCCTTTGCTTCCGGCTCCAATCCGCCATTAAATTTAGTCCAACGTTGCTTAATAATTTTCCAAGCATCTTCCAAAAGAGAAGCCAAAGTAGGTGTATTTCGTTTCAAAGCCTTCCAAACATGCTCCAAAGTTTTGTATTTTGCCAAAGCATCCCATACAGCTGCTAGTTTGTCCAATTCAGTGGTTATAATTGTTATGATTTTATCGCGCCACCCTTCGGGTATA
Organism: Meloidogyne incognita; assembly: GCA_036172945.1. NCBI lineage: Eukaryota > Metazoa > Nematoda > Chromadorea > Rhabditida > Meloidogynidae > Meloidogyne > Meloidogyne incognita. Next base: position 4,305,175 of record JARQAC010000006.1, on the reverse strand, counting down.
TAATCTGGATAGAGTGAAAAAGATAGGTTAAATAATCACCCGGATTTGGGACCTGCAGGAAAAATCCTGTCGGATTCAGTCCGGGCACCATTAAATACACTCTCAATTTAATTCTACTGGATGGGGGACTTTTCTCAACTTGGTCGGGTTGGCCGTTGAGAAAAGCAAGGTTCCGAGTTCAGGTTTCGGGTAACCCGACCCAAACCTAAACTAAAAAATTTTTTTAACCTTGAAATTTCATCGGCAACCAAGACATCAATTTAGCCGGATTAGCAAAATTTTGGATAAATTGTCCAACTTTTTCTGTATCAATTGATTCCATTAATTTTTTAATTCCAGCGAATCCATCTTCTGCCTCATCATCGTCTTCATCATCCGTATCATTCCCTCCACTACCTAAAAATAAAATTTTTTCTCTTCCAAAAAATCCCCCCACAAACCTTTAGGTTTTTGTATTTCTTTTAAAGCAGATTGAACCCCCGAAAGTAAACTTCCAAACATTTGTTGAAAATCGGGTTGTTGACTAGTTGAAGTTTCTATCAAATTGGACAAGTAAAGGAAGGGGAGAAGCACCACCACTAAAGGTGCTGTAAACATTTCTTTTTTTTTCTTCTAATAGAATTTATTTTCTAAAATAAGGAAAAAACAACCTAAAAGATAAAGTTTAAAAAAATAAAAAAAAATTTTTTGGTAGACGAGGGCCAAAAAATCTTTCCCTAAGTAGCGCCTATTAAGTTGTGTAGCACCCCGAGCCTTCGTGGGCGGGAGTCTCGGGTTTCGGGGTTTGCCGGAGTAGAGCTTTCGGGGTTAGGGTCGGGGGGTTTTGCCTAAAAATTCGTCAGGTTTCGGGGGACGGGATGCTACCCTACTTTGAGAGCCTTCTAAAAAACCTTTCTAGACTTGAATATTTTTTATTCTCTCTCTAAAAAAATCAGAGAAAATAAAGAGAAAAAAATTTTTTTCAATAAATGGCACTCAAAAATTAAAAAATGGCCAAAAAAATTTTTATTAAAGGCATTGGCAGACATTATTCATTCCCTCAATCATTAAATTACACGTGTATTAAATAAAAATATTATTGATTTTTATTAAAGAAAAAATATAAAAGTGCATAAACAACTAAAAAAAATTTTTTAAATTTAAAAATATAGAAGGACCTCGATTTTAAATTGCCCCTTACTGCTGAAGGTTATTATTAAAAATAAGGGTTGGGGGAGTATTTCTAAAAATTGGAAGGTAAAGTTCGGAAAATGTAATACTTTTCCTCTCTATTTATGTTCGAGGGGAATTTCGAGAGGGATAAAAAAAATGAGAGAAGGGCCACATAAACCAAACTTTTACCACCCTAGATACATACATGTTAGCATCCCTATTTCTAATTTAAAAAAAAAGGAATAAAAAAACCATGCACAAGGACAAGAATTTAAAGAAATCTCTGCTCCATCAGTTCAAAGACATTCATCTCCCTCCTCCTCTCTCTCCTTTTCATCATCTCAAAATTTTCATTTCTTCCCAGTATTTAATGATTGAATTGATAAACTTTGATAAGCATGAAAATCTGATGAGAGATCAATTTTGTGGCGTAAAATTGACATTATGATGAAATCCTCGTTGAAAATTGCTTTAAAAAAAGAATTTTTTTTAATTTTCTAAAAATTAAACTTACGAAAATTGCAATTGATAAGGTATTGATAAAAGACTAGATCATTATGATTACAAACAATAAAATATGTTTGGTCATTCTTTTGGAAAAAATTAAAATAAATTTTAAAAAAATTTAAATTGAAGATTGAATATTGCGGACAACATTTTTGCAATTAATTCTCTTTTTTCTTACAACACCAGGCGGAATGGTACCATCAGAAATGAACAGCGTTTAGAAAACAAAACAGGTTCTGGGTCAAAAAAAAGAATGGGATTCGGGTAAGCCGAACTATTACGACACATAATATTTTTCTAAAAAATCGACAAAAAATTTTTTGTCCGCAAAAAAATCGAAATCCGCAAAAATCTTTCTCAGCAAACCCAACAGAAAAGAATCTAAACCTGTATATATTCAATCAATTCTTTTTTTGTTGGTTTTTCTTCTACAACTCTACCATCAGCTGCTTCAACAAGTTGACGAAGAATTCCAAAAGAAGGTTGAGTTCCTTGTCCAATATGGAAAATAATATTCTTCAAAAAATTATTTTTTTTAAATTAAAGAATTATTAAAATAACCTTAAATATTTTACGTTGTCTTGCACGAAGAACAGAAACCTTTAAACTGAAAAAAAAATAAATTAAGCGCTGGTTTAGATTATTAATTTAAACATGGGAAAAATTTAAAAAAAGAATTCAAACTTTCTGGAAAAAATTTTTTAAATCAAAACCTGAAACAATATTTTCTTTCATTTTCACGATCCTTGACAAAGAAAGGGAGAGGATCTGAAGAAGAAATTATAAATTTAAATAAAATTAGAAATTTTTTCGCAATGTTAAAAAACAACGGATGTCGGTTTCGCCAAATTCTTTGATTAGCCGAAACCGGCAAAACGAAACAAAAATTTAAAAAAAAACAAAAAAATGATACCAACAAACTGTAAACATTTGAAGCTAGTTTCCACCTTAAAAATCAAACAACCTTATTTAAATTAAAAAAAAAATTAAAAAAACCCAATAAGGAGAAACAATATGTTTTCCCAAAGCAATACATGTAACCAACTTAACGCTTTAAAAATTTTCAAAAAAAAATTTTTTTTTAAAGTTTAACAAATGAACCTTTTTCTAAGAGAACTAGTTACAAAATGAGTACATTCATTAGGCGACTCAACTACTTTTGCTGCCAAAAATCGAACTTTATTGGACATATTATCGACTTGTTCGTTTGTAAATCCATCAAAGAGAACAAAAATCTAAATTTAAAAAATTTATTAGAAAAATATTTTAAAAAATACAAACATTTATAGGTTCTTTGTTGCTAGTAGAAATTACATCTATTGCTTTTGATATTTGTTCCTCACTTGGTGCATTATCAGTTAATCTTAAAAAAATAAATTTATGAGGCAAGAGCGTAGCCAGGCGGATCATTTCCCTCCTAAAATTTTTTCACTATCCCCATTTCAGGGGGGGCTATAGCCCAGAAGCCCCCTATCTACGCCCCTGTAAAGAGGTCCCCAAAAGTATAAGAACTAAAAAAAGGAAACCTAAAAAGTTTTTCAGGAAAAACGCTAACATCTTGAAAAATTGTTCTTTTCATTAAATATGCAGATTTAATAACATCATCCTCAACTGCAATATGGACAGACCAAGGACCTTAAAAATTAAAATTTTCAAAAAAATTTAAAAGAAAGTTTCAAAAATTATTTCCCCCCAACTTACTCATCAATCTACAACACAAATCACTCATTTTTCCCAAATAATAGGGAGAAATTGTAACACAAGTTAATAAAGTTTCAGCTTCAGGAAAATAACGTTGAGCTTCTGTTGGAACAAGAACATTAATATTTCCAAAATATAATTCAAAAAGCCATTTATAATTGACAAGTTGAGTGTTAAATGAATGAGATTTTTCAATTATTTGGTCAGTTAATGAACTTGAAAAATAGAAAAAATTTTATAAAATAAAAAAAAATAATTTTTTGGTCGAGTGGTTAAGGCGTTAGACTCCAATTTAATCATAAGTTTTTTGGGGGAGGGTTCAAACCCAACTGGGATGAAATAAATTACTAATTTTGTTTTAATTTTAAAAGTGATATTTTTTAAATTTTAGGCAAGAAATTTTTTTACTAAAATTTTTGGTTGAGTGGTTAGGACGCTAGGTTTCATTTTAATTTTAGATTTTGATGAGTAGGGTTCGAACCTTACTATGGGAGAAAATATTTTTTTAACATAAAAAACCATTTTCTCAAAAAAATTTTCAAAAAAATTTTTAAGCCTTAAAAAATTTTTTTAAAAAGTCTGCTGTTAAAAAAAATAATTTTAGTTGAGTGGTTATGACGTTAGGCTCTAATTTAATTATTAAGTTTTTCGAGCAAGGTTCAAATCCAACTTTGGGAAAAAATTATTTTAAACTTCGTTTTTAATAAATAATCTCAAAAATGAAATTTTGAATAAATTAAAAGAAAACCTTTTATTAATAACAAGAAAATCAGTTTTTGAATTAAACGGTACACAATAAGCACCAATTGAACGTATCATATATTTTATTGCATTTGACTCTTCTTTATCAAATCCATGGAAAGAAATTATTTTTGAAGATATTTGAGGATTTGGTTCTAAAACACTCCAATATCTTTAAAAAAATACAAAAATTAACTTTAAAAAACGTTTTAAAAAACCCTGGCAAATGAGCAGCTTTTGATGGCTGCTCAACTAGTCTTTTTCCTATTGTATCGTTTAACCAATGTAAAGTTACTATACGTTGAGCTTTACGCTGAAAACGACGATTTCGATGTCGATCAATAAATTCCTTAAATGAAATATGTAATTAATAAAAAAAAATTTCTTAGAAAATGGGCCTTTTATAAAAATCCGCAAGTTTTGTCCGCAAGTCTCAAATTTAATTTTATTAAGGAAGAAAAAAAAGAATACTAACTCTATCAGGGATGACAAGGGTTAAGACAAAGATGATACCCAGTGTTTTTTCGACCCAAAATCAAAACCCTATCAGAAAAAAATGTGAAAAATCCGATGCGAAACTAGAGACTCGACTTTTCCGCACCCCGTGAAAATAAGATGAGAGTAATTTTACTTTATAATGTATTATTTTAGAGATAAATTTAAAAAACAAAACTTGCGGATTTTTTTAAAAAACACAAAAGAAATACCCCAACATTGGCCAATGCACTATTTATAAGTTTTTCATTATCCATTCTTAAAAATACAAAAATATATCCAAAAAATATTTTTTTCTAGAAAAACTTACAAACTAGAACAAACAATATGAGTAACACGCTTAAAAAATAATCCATTGAAAATTGAAAAAATTTTTTTTGTAAAAAACCTCTGGAATGCCTCGCGGATTGCTCGATTCAACATCACCTTTTGATTTAATAAAAAAATTTTTTCTTCAAAATTAATTACAAAAAAAACCTCCATAAAAACGAATAACACTGGAAAGTTGATAACTTAAAAATAAAAAAAAATATTTATACAAATTTCAAAAAAAACCTGTCAACAAATTGAGGATTACAATCATCAATCAAAAGAAAAACACAACCAGTTAAACAAATTTCTGGATTTACAGGATTTCCAGTAGGTGTTAAAATAACATGTTGTTGAACTGAAAAATATTTCTTCGTTTTTTAAATTAAAAAAGAAATTTTCCTCTTCTACAATTTATAAAAACATTTGATAAAAATAAACAAAATCAAGATAGATTGGTGGGGACTAGTCGAATAGCTCACATCATTCAAGATATTTTTCGGTTTATTTTCCAGTAATAATCTATCATATCTAACACTCAACAAATTTTTTATAGCAAGAAAAAAGAAAACAGGACTTGGACAACCCATCGAGAAAAAAGCGGCCTGACCAAAAAATTTCAAAATTTTCTAAAAAAAATTTTTCCAGTCGAAAGAAAATTTTTAATAGTCCGACATTTCTTCGTCTTGCTATGCCCTTCCGTTTCGACCCAATCCCTTTTTAAAATTCAAACCTAAAGACTGAGAAAGTGCCTGTGAAGGTGTTTGTTGTTGCTGAATTATTCCATGTTGTAACATTTGTTGTGGCCTTTGTGGAGGTAATTGTTGGTGTGGAATTTGTTGATTATACATCATATGAGCAGGAACATTTGCACAATTTGATAAATTAAAGTTTGTATATTCAGGAGATGAAAAGCCTGGTGCTGAAAAAAAACTTTTTTAAAGAATATTTTGAGACAATCGAACCTCAGCATAAAATACTCACCTTGGGACAGAAAAAATTTTTTGTCTCCTATAATGAGGTGTCTCTTAAATAGAGGGTATCGCTTAGACGATATTACAGTCGGATCTCAGTATAAAAAACACCCCTTGTGACAGAAAAAATGTCTCTTATAATGAGGTGTCTTAAATGAAGGGTATATAATTCCCATTATCTAGAAGGCAATAAAACCCGAGGTTTATCTAATACTGAAAGTATTTAATATATCAAAAAAAATTATTTAACAAAAAACCTCCATGTGCAACAATTTGTGTAGGCCGCATAATTTTTTCTGAAGAAAAATTTTGATGTGATTGTTGCTGTGATTGAATAAGGTTCTCTGTTGGAGATTGAAACGTTGTTGCTCTTTGTTGTTGATGCTGTTGTTGAAAACCCGCTGGGTATTGAGAATAATTATTAGCGACAACTTGTGGAGATTGACCATAATGAGGTGGAGGAAGTTTGAGTTGTTGCTGTTGATAGTTTAAATATTCAGGTGAAATAGTTGAAGAAGATGGATGTCTAAAAAATTATTTTAATTTATTAAAGATCAATTTGGGGTGGGTGTTCGGAACCTTCGGGGTCAAGTCGGTTGGAATCGAGGGGTTCTCAGGGATTAGGACTTTCGCAGTCAGAATGTTCCAGGATTAAAAATTAGGAATCAGAGTTTTTGAGGGTTAAGATAGAGTTGGACATGAGCAGTTAATCTTGCCCTGTGGCGGGTCAAATAGAAAGAGCTTTCAAACACAAATCATTCGGAATCGAAGTTAAGTCGCAACCCAAGACTAATCCTTCTAAATTTATACCTTTGTTGGTTAGAAGGCGTCAATTGTTGCTGTTGTTGAGGAGATGGATGAGGTGAAAAACGTGAAGGGGCAACAATTTGTTGATTAGGAAGAAGTACATTATTATTCCCACTAATTTCACCAGTCCCCATAAAAGTTGATGCATTTTGTTGTTGTTGATGTGGGTGAGGCATTTGTTGATGAACAATTTGTTGTTTAACAAGAGAAGGATGCTGTTGCTGTTGGTACATTTGTTGTTGTTGATTTGGTGAAGAAATATGTTGTTGATATGGTGGAGGTTGCTAAAAAAAATAAGTTTAATTTTGGAAAAATAAAAGAAAAAAATATGTAAGGAAGGGGAAGAACTACAGCTGGGTAGCAGTTAAAAAAGCTTGGGCAAAGATTTAAATCTATATAAAAGAGAAATCAAACTTATTTTATTAAAGGCAAAAGCGAAAATTTTGAGAATTTTGGTAGAATTGTCTTTTAGGTCCACAAGGCAGATTTGTTCCTTTTTAAAAAAAGTTCAAAAAAGTTCAAAAAAGAGGGCGAGAAGGTCAAAAAGGAGGCAAATGCCTCGCAAATGAGGTAAAAGGCCGCCCTGTGGTACTACCCCTGCCTACTAAAGCCATCTACCAAAATTTAAAGGCAAACCTGATGTATCTGTTGTAATTGTTGCTGTTGTAATTGGTGTTGCTGTAAGTGTTGTTGATGATGTATCCAATGTGGATGCCCATGCATCATACTATTTGGATGTTGAATCATTTGTGGAGAAATGCTATATTGACCTTGCTGGATTGGAGAGAAAGGAAGTAGAGTTTGGGAAGGGTGTTGAGATTGCATAGGCTGCTGCATTTGTTGCATTGGAGCTAAAAATTTATAGAATAAAAAATAATTTTTGTTTTATCAGTTGAACCTCTCTATAAGACAGCCCCTTACTAACCACCACCGTACCATACACCAAGGGCGTACCCAGGGGGTCGATTTCGGGGGGGGGGGGGGGGGGGCTAACATGGGGTGTGCGCCAAAATTTTGGCGTTTACTCTGCCGTTTCTCACGCAAATTTTTTGAACTATTTTTTTCAGCGCCGCAGGCGAAAATTTTTTGAATTTTGGAGCTCAAGAAGCCAGATTTCTTCCATTTTCAGCGCCGCAGGCGAAAATTTTTTGAATTTTGGAGCCCAAGAAGCCAGATTTCTTCCATTTTCAGCGCCGCAGGCGAAAATTTTTTGAATTTTGGAGCCCAAGAAGCCAGATTTCTTCCATTTTCAGCGCCGCAGGCGAAAATTTTTTGAATTTTGGAGCCCAAGAAGCCAGATTTCTTCCATTTTCAGCGCCGCAGGCGAAAATTTTTTTAAACTTGAAGGTTGTAGGCGAAATAAATTCACTTTTTTTGCTAATTCTTCTAATTTTTCTCTCCCCTTTCTCCCATTTCGGGGGGGGGGGGCTTCAGCCCCCCCCCAGCCCCCCCCCCCTGGGTACGCCCTTGCCATACACCTTTAAAGTTGGAAACATGCACCTATATAATAAGGTCGCCTTAAATAAGAAATATCACCAATTCAGGACTGAATGGTTGACCACGTGGCAAAGGACTATCTCACATCAGCAAAGCCCTCTATTTAAGAAAGACCTCATTATAAGGTAAAGGGTGTATCACATATAGCGAGTTTCGACCAACATAAGTTTAATAAAAAGTTTATAATCAAAATTAAATAAATATTTACGTTGTGCCGGAAAATATTGATGTAAATGACTCTGTTGCTGTTGAACATGTGGATGTTGCTGCAAAGACATACTTCGCTGTTGTAATTGTTGAATAGCTGGACTCTGTGGTGGCTGTGAATGGCATTGTTGTGGTTGGTGTTGATGAGAATGAGTTATAGGAGTTGGCGGTGCTGTTTGATGGTAAAAACTTTTTGGGGTTGCTGAATCGAGTGAAACACTTTTCTCTGCAAAATTTGAAAATAAATTTAAAAAAATATAAAATTCTAGTCTAGTCCAAAGAGAGTTGATAAGTTCAATGAAACGTTTACAGTTCATGTCAGAAAAGGGGTTATGGGGGCTCATAACTCCAATAAAGGGTTCTTATGTGATAAAAGGCATTCCAAGTCCAATAGAGGTTCAGAATCCAATAACCGGTTGAAAATCCTAAAACAAATGTTCTTGGACTTTTACACCTTCTTTGAACTCATAAACTAGATCATAGCCCAAAAATATTTTATAAACCTCGAAATTCATTGCACGTAGAGCTATCCATAGACAACGATTCCATAGAAACACGTTGCGTGGACGCCTTCTAAAAAATTTCAAAGTCACAAAAATCTTTAGAATATACATTGGCAACACTGTTAGAAGATACTTCAGGTTTATCCAACATTATATTTCTGAATTTGTTTGGATCCAAAGGTTCCAAAGGGCTTAAAACGCCGCTAAATTCATTTGAGGCAGCAGATGTCGAAGCAAATGAAGACTCGACATTCTTAAAAATTAAAAGATATTTCTTGATAAAAATAGAAGTAAAGCTCATCATAAGAGACAATGTGGTGTTCTCACAATGAGGTTAAATGAGGACCGTCCCAGAAAATGTGCTAACTTGAGGTGACGGCGAACGGTGAATTCTTGCCTGTGGCAGTTCAAATAGAGATTAGAGCCGCCACAAAAATACAACCAGTCACCAGCCACCCTAGTTATAACCTACCTAAATTTCCAAAAAAAAACTTTAAAAAACCTACCCCTTTATCTGCATTATTCCCAGTATCAGACATTCTTCAAAAACTAAATTAATTAAAAAATTAACCTTTAAAAAATATAAAAGCAAAAACAATGCATCCAAAAATAACGACACATTTTTTATTTAAATTTAAAAATAGTCAACAGATAAATACTCAAAAGATCAATGATTTTTTAATTCTCAAAATATATATAAGAGTTGAATATATAACTTATATATTTTGACTCGCATTCTTCAACAAAAAATCAAATTCTTTAACCAGACTTTAGGTCGATGCCAATTTCTTCTTGAGTGTTGGTATCAGCTATAAAATTAAAATAATGGTCAAAAATCTCTTCCTTTTCCTTCCCTTCATTTCCACTATTGTCGAGAAAAAAATAATATACCCCAGGAAGATTCAAATCGCTAACCCCAAAATACGAATCCCAGCACTTTCCAACTACTGCTTGAATCATGTATATTTGAAAAAACTCGAGGTGACCGAAGCACACCAATTAACAAATTTGGGCCGAAATATAGGGCTTAAAATAGCCAAAATCATATCAGGACCACGCTTATTTTTGGGGTCGAAAATCAAATTATGGCTCATATGAAAATGAGGGAGGGCACCAACGTGACTATTACTCCTTAGAAAGTTAAAAGAAACCTTCTCAAACTCAAAAAACTGCGCCTGCGTAAGACTGATTCCCTTCTTGCCAGGAAGCCATTTTCCTCCATCCTTTTGGTAGTACTCACGAATGTCCACATTAAGCTGGCCTTTGAAAGTGTTGATGGCAGCAAAGCGTTTCATACCAATTGGGAACATCTTTAAGTAAAAAATAGAAACATTTCCAATCTAAACAAAACCTCATTTCCCTCAGAATTGATCTCAACATTGGTAGCTGCAGCAGCCTTTCCCCCTCCCTTCTCCTTCTTCCCATTTTTAGCCTTAACAGATTCCACCTCCTCATCCTCAGAAACATCTTCATCAGAATCCGACTTTTTAGCCGCTGCCTTTCCTTTCTTCTGAGGAGGTTGTTTAGTCTCTTTCTTCTTTGCAGGCTGATATTCCTCATCATCACCACTAGAAGCATCATCCTCAGATTCGTCAGATTCAGCCTTCCTCTTGTTGCTGTTCTTTGCCGGTGGCGGTTGGTCATCTGCGCTCGAATCACTGTCAGAATCCTTTTGAGCAGCCTTCTTGCCTTTCTAAATTTTAAATTAGAAAATCTCTTAAACTCCAAGAAAAATATACCGCTGGAGCAGGCTTCTTAGCCGGTGCCGCCTTAGCTGGCGCCGCAGCCTTCTTTCCATTAGCCTTCCCCTTTTTAGTCACCGGAACCGGTTCGTCAACTGAAGAGTCGTCGGATGAAGACATTTTTGTATAATTAAGCTCGTTAAACTAACAAGATCAAAAATAACGGTTAAACCAAAGCTAAAAATAAAAGTTTTTTAAAGAAAAGTTTACAGAGTAATCAATGGACAATTACAAAAAATTTTTTATTGTAAAGAACGCGTAATTCATATTTAACCAATATCACACTTTACCAACAAGGGTAAAAATCTCGTTTGGTCAACAAGGTATTAGTGACAAAACGTGAATTTTTACCCTTATTGGCAAAATGTGTTTTTGGTTAAATATATAAAGACCATAAAGAGAAATTCTGTATAAAGTTAAAAGAGACAGTGAGAGATTTGGAGAAAATTAATAAAAAAGGCATTATGCCAATTTTCTTTTTTTAGTAAATATTTTAAATTGTTTTTCAGTTGTTTTGAGTTTTTCTTCAAGTTTTTGTCTTTTCTCGTTGTTTTTCTCTTAATTTTATCTTTTAAGTTAACTTTTGTTTCATTTCTCAGTCATGTCATTGCTTCAGAGACTGCCTAAAGTAACTTGCATTGATTATTACTTTGATATTGTCTCGATCCCTGCTTGGGTTTTGTTTGAGGTTTTTTATAAAATTAATTTTTAAATTCAATTTCTTTAGAGATTTTCAATTTTGCAAGCAACTCACAACGAAATTAATTTTAATTTTCGTCCTGTACATGCTGGAACGTTGTTTACAACCATTGGTATTTTTTTAAATTTATTTTTTCTTCAAAAATTTTTAAAAGGCGTTCAAGTTCCTTATACAACTCCAAATTTAAAAAAGAATTATTTTGAGGAGCAGAGATTGTTTGCACGACTACATGGATTAAATATTAGGACTGATCCCGTTGAGTTTTCTTTTTTTATTCTTAAATTTAAATTTGCGGACAGAAAAAAATATTTGCGGACAAATTATTTTTGCGGACAAAAATATTTTTGCGGACAAGATTTGCGGACTTTTTATTACATAACAAAACATAACATTACATTCATTTTTATCTAAATTTTTATTCAATTTTATAGGAAACAATAGACAATCTATTAGACGGAATTTCCAGCTCTTTCCACTCCCAATGTGCATTGAACATGATTGCCTCAAAATTTGGATTTTCTGAATTTCAAAAAATTTCTAGACAATTTTGGCAAAGACTTTGGGTTGAAAACAAAGGGTTAAATTCAGAAAAGGATTTGGAAGAGGTTTTTTTATTTTTTTAAAGAATTTGCGGACAAAAAATAACTGTCCGCAAATTTTTTGCGGACTTTAAAAAATTTTATTTTCAGGCTCTTAATTCCGCCCAAATTTGTTTGGATTTCGATTTGAACGAAAATTCATTTTCAAATGATGAATGGTGTAATAAACTAAACGAAAACCATAGAGAAGCAGTGGAAGCAAAGGTTTCCTGAAAATTATTTTTAAATTCAAAAAATTTAAAAATTAATTTTTAAAGTGTTTCGGCATCCCTTGGACCGTTCTTCACTTTGAAAACGATTTAAATTCAAGAAAAGTATTTTTTGGCATAGATTCTTGGCCTCTAATTTGTCAATGTCTAAAAATACCACAAAAATTGTTTGGTGATGTTTTGTTGTTTTGATTTAATTTTTTTGGGTGATTTTGTAATAACGCGGCGCAAAGCAATAATTTGCTGGAAAATTTCTGGTTTTATCAATTTTGGTATCATCCTCTTTAGCTCGATAAGCGAAACTGTTGTTTAATACTAAATTTGGCAAGATTCTAAAATCTTGAAGCAAGTTATGGCTTTGCGCCATTTTGCCCGAGCGCCGTTTTGCCCGAGCGCCGTTTTGGGTGTGTCCCTGTTACAAATTTTTTTTGTTTTTTTTTTTAAATTATTTTTTTAATCAATTTTTAAAAATTAAAATTCCGTTTCTTTACGGAGAATTTATTTATTTTTTTTTAATTTAACCAATTTTAGAGAATTTTAATTTAATTAAACAGACAATTATATTCTTCATTATCAACTTAAAAAATAATTAAAATTTAAAAATGGAATATTTACCCTTTCATATACAATTTAAAATACTTGAACAACTCAATTTTTCTGATTTATTATCGCTTAAGAAAACCTGCAACTATTTTAATTATTTAATTGAAGCAAACAAAAAGAAATTGGCATGCTTTCCTGAAATAGTTTATTTTTAATTATCAATTCTGCAATTTCCCTCATTTTCTTCTTTTTTTTACAGTCCATTTTTATATATTTTATCAAATTAGCTTTTTTTAGTAAAAATTTTTTTTCTTTTTTTTTAGTAAAAAATATTTAATTTCAACATTTTTTGCGTAAATAAATTAATTGTATTTAATATATAAATTTAATTATTCAACAATTTATTTAATAAATAAAAACAAAAAGAGAATAGAATTATAAGCTAAATAAATATCCCCCGTTCATTCCCTTGCTTCTCGCACACCCTTTTCTTCCCTTTTCTTGACTCATGAAAATATTTCCTTAATTACACGTATATTTTAATTTTTACTTTTATACCAATCCTTTTGGGAGTTGTTTAATAAATTGGAAAGGATGTGCTTAAACAAAAAAGAGAATAAATTTTTTATTTAAATTTTATGCAAATTAATAAAAGAAAGGTTGAAGATAATTGAGGAAGTTAAAAATGGAAAATATTTAAACTTTATTAAATGGTCTAAAAATGATAATAATACTCTTTGAGTCTATTTCCGGAAAAGCATTAAATAATTAAATAAATTAATAAAAATATATGAATATAAATTTTCCGGAAAGTATTAGTTTGTCAGTAAATAAAAATGAACAATTAAACATTCCGGAAACTTTATTTAATAGTGATAGAGATAAACTATGTTTTCCGGAAAGTTTTAATGATTAATAAAAATACATAAAGATAATATTTCCGGAAGGTTTATATTTTTCCGGAAAATAAACACAAATAACTAAAACATTCCGGAAAATTTCTTTTATAGAAGAAACTCTATTTTCCGGAAACTTGCAACTTTTCCGGAAAGATGGAATAATCAATTAAATTAAGAAAACACAAAAACGTTCCGGAAAATATAAAAACTATATAATAAACATAAATAATTAAACATTCCGGAAGGTTTATTTAATAGTACATATTCAGGTAAAATAATGTTTTTTCGGTAAAATTAAAAACATTTTTTCCACCTGTAGATACTTTTTATATATTTATTTAATATTACGCCATTTGAACTTTATTAAATAAATTTTACAAAATTATTTATTTTTGTCAGAATTTTTTAATTAAATGACATTTTAAAAATAATTATTTTATAAAAAAATAGTACAAATTAAGAACAGATGTTTTGATTTGTTTTTCCAAATAATATTTTTTTATTTTGTTCTATTTTGGAATATGCAAGATAAATATTGGGGTAAAAGTGTAACATTTAATGCAAATAATATTTAATAAAAAAATACTTCCGGAATGTTTAATTTTAGAAGAATTAATTAATTTATTTTTTTCCGGAAAGTTTCCTTCTTAATTTTATTTTATAATATTTCCGGAAAGTTTATTTTATGATGGGTATTTTATTTTATTTTTCCGGAAAGAAAATAATAGTTAATAAAATATATTTCCGGAAAGTTTATTTTATGATGGGTATTTTATTTTTCCGGAAAGAAAATAATAGTTAATAAAATATATTTCCGGAAAGTTTAATTTTAGGAGAGTTTGCTTATTGTATTTTCCGGAAAGAATATAATATTTAATAAAAATAATACAAGAAAGTTTAGATTTTCCGGAAAGTCTAAATTTAATTTTTATTTTTATTATATTTCCGGTAAGTTTATAATACCTATATTATTAATTTTCAAGTTTATTTCCGGAAAGTTTTATTGGTTATATTTATAGTTATACTTCAGATACAAATTTTACCTTATGCATGTTTTAATATTCCAACGTCTCATATTTTATTTTAGTTACTGAATATAGAATTTTAAATAATAAATTTATTTATATTTATTTTTAAAATTTAAACTTCCTGTCTATATATAAAAATGCTAATTTATTCTAGCATTTTTATAAATCTCTTAAAAGCATTTTAAAATTAAAAAAATTTTTTAGTTAAAAATTTTTTTCCTTCAATAATTTTCTTTAAAAATTTTTTCCAATGGCATTTGAAAAATAAAACAATTATTAATTTATTTATTAAATTTTATCTAAAGGTTAAATATGTTTTAATTTAAGGTTAATAATTAATTTTTTGTTTATAAAATTTTTTACTAAGTTTTTCGTTATATTTATAATATTTTCCGGAAAATTAAATTTTGAAGAATTTATTTGCATTTTCCGGAATGTTTCCCTCTTAATTTTATTTTATTATATTTTTCCGGAAATAAAAAAGAATATATAATTTTCCGGAAAAAATATATTCACTAATGTTTTTCCGGAAAGTTTAGGAGAAATTATTTCCGGAGAGTATATATGTATTAATTTTTTCCGGAAAAAGCTAAATTTTAGGAGGAGTAATTTATATTTTCCGGAAAGCCTTTCTATTTAATTTTATATTTTTCCGGAAAGTATAATTCGTTTATATAATAATTTCCGGAAGTTTTTTATAAACATGTTTAAAAATATTTTTGGATTATTACAAAGTTGGAAGGACACCCACGCAAACACGGCCAATAAAACAAGTAAAAAGGGTGAATTATTTTTTCTATCTTTTGATGAAATTAATTATTAATTTTGATATTAAATAGTTTATAGTATATAAACAGGTGGTTAAAATTTTATAAAAAATATAGAAAAATTTTTTTCTCAGACTCAAATGTCAAGATTCTCTCATTCTTGAGTGAGAGGAATATTAATGGGCGTGGTTTAATAGAATTTTAAATGTTTATTATGGCAGAAGGATATGTAAAAGGAAATGCCAACGATAGCCTCACATTTGTATTAATAAAATAATTTTACTCAATTAATTAGCATTTATTTGTATTTTTTACAAAATTAAGGCTTTAAGAGAATATTTAAACAGGAAACGAGTTTTCCTGAAATTTTACATGATGTTTACCTGAAATACTTTTATTTTTCCGTTTACTATAAAACTATTTTATTTTTCCGGAAGTCTTTTATTTATTGTTTTATTTTTCCGGAAAGGTTTTATTTTTTAACCTTTTCCGAAAAGTCTATATTTTCTATTCTATTTTTCCGGAAAATTTATATTTATTATTATATAAATTCCGGAAAATTAATTTTAATTTCCGGAAAGTTTATATTTTTTATTTTATATTTCCGGAAAACATATTTTTCTTTTATATTTTTCCGGAAAATCTATCTTCTATTATATTTTTCCGGAAAATTTATATTTACATAGTATTAGTATATAAATTTCCGGAAAATTAATTTTCATTTCCGGAAAACTTATATTTTTCTTTTATTTTTCCGGAAAGTTTATATTTATTGTTTTAGAGGTGTTTTCTTTTTGAACATTATTAGAAACCTTTATGGTAACTAAAACATCATTAACAACACCCTCTTCATGTTGCAATTGTTTTGTTTTCCCTGCAAACACTTCAGCAACTAAAATAAAAATGCTACAACTACGAAAACAACAAAAATCGCAATTTCCGTGTTTTTCTCGTTTAACTATTTCCTCCACATTATTTTTTTCTTTGTTACAAATAATTTTGTTTTGTGGGTGTTTACCTTCAGTTTCCTCTTATTTTGGTTTGTCTTAATTTTAATTCCCTGAAAACCCTAATTTTCTTCAGTTCTGGCAAGGTATTCAACTCTACCTGTTCGGCAACACTTAAATTATAACCCTCATTATTTCAGCAAAATTAACCAAAAAATAAATCCTTTAAAACACCACTGGAATGCCCAACAAAAATTTTTTTCTTCATTAAACCTTCCCTTTGTAGACAAGGAGAAGGAAGAAATTGAAGAAGCAAAACATTTTAAAAATGATTTAGAACAACATTCTTTTGCTAATAAACAAAAACGAACATCTATAATTTCTGAACATTTATCTGAACATGAGCATGTTTGTACAACAATTATTAGAAGGGACTATGCTCCAACACGAGGGCATGGTTTGTTTTGTTTTTGTTTTGTTAAAAACATATGTTTTTCGGGAAAGTTTACTGAATGTTTTGTTTGCTTAATGTTTTTCCTGAAACATAAAACTTCAATGTTTTTGAATTTTATTCTATTTTCCGGAAAACCTCATGTTTTGTTTGAAGTTTTAATGTTTTCCGGAATTTTATTCTCGTATCCGGAAAGCTTTCTAGCTTCTTTGATGTTTTATCTAAAGTTTTAATGTCTAGTATTTAAACTTTTCCGGAAAGTTTACTTGATGTTTTAATTAGTTTTAGTGTCTAATATTTTCCGGAATTTTACGCTTTATAGTTTCCGGAAAGCTTTCTATCTTCTTTGATATTCTATTCAAAGCCTTAATATTTAGTTTTCCGGAAAAGTTTACTTGATGTTTTAAATAAAGTTTTAACCATCTTCCGGAATTTCATTAGATTTTTACCCAGTTAATAGTTTATATTTCTATTTTCCGGAAAGTTTCATAGTTTACTTGATGTTTTTTCTTATTCTCATTTCATTTTTAAAGATAAAGACAACAATCCTGTTGAAATCCAACAAGATGAGAGACGTCAATTTATTGCTACTTTTATTGAGTGTGCTAATTCTAAAGGAGATCAGTGCCATGGAATTGATGATTTAATGTAAAAATTTATTTATTTTTATTAATAATCCTTAACCTATCCAAAAATAATATTTTTTACTAAAAAATCGCAAAAAGAAAAATTGCAATAAACAAAAAAAAATATGTTTTAATTGATAAAATTGCTAAAAATGTTCTCTGTTACAGAGAGTGCTTTGTTCTCTTTAGGGAATTAATCTTAATCGAAAATAAATTATTAACAAAAAAAGGGGGATTAAGCACATCATCACCTTCCTCATTTAAGCATTTTATATACATTTCCATTTTTGGGGGTTAAAAAAGAGCGAGAAAAAAAATTAAGAAAATGGCAAAAATAAGACAAAAATAGATAAACTACAAGACTAAAACGAAAATGAAATAATATAAAAACAAATGTAAAAACGGAAAACACAATGAAAAATATAAGGGAAAACGCAACAATAATTAATTAATAAAAATTAAAAATTTTAATTACCTAATTACAATTCCAGAAAGGGGAATAGTAGGAGAAATACAAAACCTAAAAATGCAAACTTGAAAATTCAAACTTAAAATTATAAGCCTAAGAACTACAAACTTAAAAACAAAACTTGAAAATAAAACTTGAAAACAAGTGCAACCTGAAAGTATAAGCTTAAGAATGCAACTGGGAAATAAAACTTAAAAATTCAAACTTAAAATTACAAAATTAAGAACTACAAACCTAAAAATAAAACCTGGAAATACAACTTAAAAATACAAAACTTGAAAATTCAAGTTTATTTTATCTTTTTCAGTTACTCATCAAAATGTGTAACAGTTTACGAACTTCGCCCTGCCGGAATTCGAATGGAAGGTGATGTGGGGGATTTTGTTGATGGAGTAATCCGTGTACCGATAACCTGTCAATGCCAATTATACAGAAGATTGTTTGTTGGAAACACAGATTAAAACAAAACGTTGAACCTCTCATCCTCACTCTTTATAAGCATTTATATTAAATCGTTATGGTTATTTGAATAAAATAAGCATGTTTCTCAGCTTTCAAGTTTATTTTTTAAGTTGTAAGAAGAAAATTACAAATTGTAAAAAAGTTTTATTTTTTAAGTCACCAAGAAATTACAAATTGTAAAAAATTAAAAATTGTAAAATTCAATAACAATTGTAAAAAAAGTTTTATTTCAATATTTAAACTAAAATTACAAATTGTAAAAAGTTTTACAAAAAGTTTTAAAAATTGTAAAAAATATTATGTATATATAGTTTAAAAATTGTAATAACCAACAATAAATTGTAAAAAAGTTTTATTTCAAGCTTAAACAAGAATTACAAATTGTAAAAAGTTTATTTAAATTCCCCATTAAAACTCCAACCAAAAATTTATTCAGAAATAAAATACAACTTTTTTTGAAAATATTATGTATATGTAAAAGTAGTAGATAGCAGCCATAAATGTCTTTTTTAGAGGAAGTGATTTTGATACAAAAAAGGCAAGAAAATAATAAAATAAATTTTGAATAAATATATTCTTACATCATTAAAAATATATAAATTGAAGTGAAATTTAATTACAAACTTAAGGACACGCGCAAAGGCAAGGAATGCTGAACTTAAAAATTGGAAAAAAATTTTTTTGAATATATAATTGCACTTAAAAGTGATAATTGCCAACAAATAAAATGTGGAGATTTGAAAAATATTATGATATTTTATAAAGACAAAAAATTTAATCTGGCAAGAAGTCAAAGAAAGTAGTTGGGTAGACTAAAATAGAGCCTGTCTAGGTTTTATATTTTTAAGGTTATTTTAATTTTTACAAATTGTAAAAAGTTGTATTTCGAGTTTATACTAATATTACAAATTGTAAAATGTTTTAATTAAGCCTTAAATTAATATTACAAATTGTAAAGAGTTTTATTTTCGAGTTTAAATTAATATTACAAATTGTAAAAAAAAGTTTACTTCACTCCTCAATAAAGATTACAAATTGTAAAAAGTTTTATTTTCAAGTTTAATCTTAAAATTACAAATTCTCCAGATAGACTCTATTTTAGTAAAATTAAAAAAAAATAAATTAAAAGAGGTAAGTAAAAAATAAATATAATATTTAAAATAATATTTTTTTAATCTTGGTTGAATCACAAATGCTCAATTAAATAAAATAATTGTATACATATTTTTTAAAGTTCTTGTTCAATTAATATAACTTTAATCCTTTTACCTTCATGAATATATTCTTTCATTTCAATTACTCCACTAATATCTGTCTGTGTTTGGACATTTACCAAAGATCTTTTTGTTGTTGTTGTTTTTAATTCTTGTTTTACAATTTTATTTTTATTACTATTTTTTTCCAAATCATTATTAATCTCTAAAGGCGTTTTTTGTGGTTGAGAAGTAATAGGGGAGGTATTGTTGTTGTTATTATTGTGTGCTTCAGCTGTAGCTTTATTTGAAAGCCTAAAAATTATTTTACAAATTGTAAAAAAGTTTGATTTCATGTTTTAAAGGAAAATTACAAATTGTAAAATGTTTTGTTAAATGTTCAGTTCGCTGTCCATATGTCCATAAAACTTTTTACAATTTGTAAAGTTATTTTAAAAAGATTTACAATTTGTAAAAAGTTTTAAAGGAAAATTACAAATTGTAATAAGGTTTACTTCAAGTTAAATTAAAATTACAAATTGTAAAATGTTTGTAAAATGTTTTTGTAAAATTATTGTAAATGTTTTAAATGTTATTTTTGTAAAATGTTTCGATAAATATCCAGCTTTATGTCCATAAAACTTTTTACAATTTGTAAAGTTATTTTTAAAAAATTACAAATTGTAATAAGTTCTTATTTTAAACATATGGTAAATTATAATAAATTGTAAAAATAAAATTACAATTTGTAAAAAGTTTTAATTTCAGCGAAAATAATTGTAAGTTTTTACAAATTGTAAATATTTTCTGATTTATTAAAAAATTTTTTTTACTTTTGAAGAATTCCATTTACAATAGCTCCCTTTCTTTTAAATAAATTATTTTGAACGGTTGCCAAATAATTGTTGTTATTATTAACAAAATTATTATTCATAGTTTCTTGAAAATTATTTTGATTTTGTTGTTGAACTTGATTTTGTGTTGCTTGATGGTTGTTTCTAATCATTGTAGCAGCAGCAGAAAAAAGAACAGCAGACAACATTGGGGAACTCAGATTAACTAAAATCAGAATTACTTTAAGTCAGAATTATTTTTAATAAACTTTCCGGAAAGCTTTTTAACTTGTTTAATTTCTTTCCGGAAAGTTTCAAAGTAGGAATGTTCTTCTGGAAAAACTTGATTCCGAATAAATTTGTTCAAAAAATAATCAGAATTATTAACCTTTGAAATACGGGAAAATACTTTTCCGGAAAGCTTTTTAAATTGTGTTAATTTCCTTTCGGAAAAACGTTTTCAGGCGAAACTTGTTTCCGGAAAAACTTGTTTCAGAAAAACTTTTTTTCCGGAAAAACCTTGTTTCAGGACTTTTCCGGAAAGATATAATCAAAAGTTTTTCCCGGAAAAAATAATCAGAATTTCTTACAATAATCAGGCGTATTGCACAAATTATTCCCCTTTTCATTATTATTCCCATTATTTCCCAAAAAAATATTTGGAGAAGCAGTAGAGATAGGATAATGTCCAGAATTGTTATTCATTAATTTTGGTGTTAATAATCCCTCAGAAATTAAATTATTATTAGATAAAGTCTGTATAGAATGTTGTAAAATATTCTGATTTAATTGTTTTGGACTGTGTTGTCGATTAAATAAATATTTTGGAGTATTTTGTTGAACAAATAAATTATTTGTATTTTCTTCTTTTTTTAATATCATTTCCGGATTATTATTTTTGAGTAGATTTAATTCGCAAATTAATTGCTTATTTAGAGTATTGTCATCATCTTCTAAAAATTATTTTAATTAAATTCCGGGAAATTGTAAAATTATTTATTTTGTTTCCGGAAAATTGTAGAATAATTTATTCTCTTTCCGGAAAGTAAAACTTACCTATATTCTTTCCGGAAAATTGTAGAATTCTCTATTTTCTTTCCGGAAAGTAAAATTATACTCTTTCCGGAAAGTTGTAAATCAATTTATTTTCTTTCCGGAAAGTTGTAAATCAATTTATTTTCTTTCCGGAAAATTGTAGAATAATTTATTTTTCCGGAAAATTTCCTTCCGGAAAGCTGTAAAAATAAAATAATATACCTAATAAAATACCTTTAATATTATTAATAACATCAACAATAGGAGAATCTCTTCCTTCATTGTTATCAATATCATTCTTTATTGCTACATTATTTCCATTTAATAATTCATTATTACCCTCTTCCATAGGAATCTCAGATTTTGCTGCTCTTAGCATTCCAACCTTTTTTAAATAAAAAAAATATTTTTATTTTAGTAAAATGAGTGTTTTTGGAGGGGTTTTTTGCCGATAAGTTTAAAATTTAAAAACCTAAAATTCAATTTTATTTTTTATCTTATAGGAAATTTAATTCTCTATCGAATGATACAAAAATCATTTAAATTGGTTCATCCACTCAAAAGTTATAGGAATTCAAGTAAACCCACTTTTCTAATAGTCTCCTCTACAGCAGAATTAGCCATTTTCATTCTAGCCCTTTTATGTCCTCTTTCAAAAGTATTTTTTAAACGTTGATTGGATTCCCCAATAGTTAAGGGTGAGCAGAAGTGATCAGAAGCATCGGGGAAGTCTGGATCATTTATTAATAAATCATTTTTGACTGCAATACAGGGAACGGCTGGTAAACGGTCTTTTGATAGAGTTCGTTGAAGCTATGAGAAGAGAAGGGAAAAAATGTTTTTTATAATTATGAAATTGTCTCTATTTCCGGAAAGTTTTAAAATTATTTATATTCTTTCCGGAAAATTGTAATTTTATTTATATTCTTTCCGGAAAGTTTTAAAATAATTTATATTCCTTCCGGAAATTTATTATATTTTATGTGTGTTTTCCGGAAAGTTGTGATATTATATAATTTATTTCCGGAAGGTTGCAACGTTGTTTATTCCCTTTCCGGAAAATTATAAAAGATATATTTTATTAAATGTATTTTGTGTTTTCCGGAAAGTTGTAACGTTGTTTATCTCTTTCAGGAAAATTGTAAATATTATATATTTTCCTTCCGGAAAATTTATATTTTTGTGTTTTCCGGAATTTTTTTTCACAAGTTATAATTTATATATTCTGATTTTAATTTTATTGATAAATTATATTTTTTCTTTACCCGATGTCGAAGAGCCCGACATGCCATACAACGATAATAAACTGTAGTTAGCCCAGATTGATTGGTGAAACGAGTTTTGTAGGCAAATTCCCGTCTTCGGCCAGGATGGGAGCGTGAATCATAAATCAGAATTTGGCGACCATGACCGCTTGGTGCATAGATTGGCTGAAAATATGAATTTTAGAAAAATCAGAAGGAGCACAGAATCAGAATTTAAAATCAGAACAAGCACAAGATCAGAATTTCAGAACCAGAATTAAACACAAAATCAGAATTTCAAAATCAGAATAAGCACTAAATCAGAATTTTAGAACCAGAATTTCAAAACCAGAATTAACACAAAATCAGAATTTCAAAATCAGAAAATCTACCTGAACAGGCGTGAAGGGCAATTCATGTCGCTTCACCACTCCTTAAATTTTTTAAAATCAGAATTCGAAAAATCAGAATTTCAAATACCCGGAGGGGCCAAAGACAATGCTGGAATTGGAGAACGTCTCTGCCTACGTTCTTTCAAATTTTGCGGAGTTTGTTGATTCAAAGTTGTATTGGTTGAAGGAGTGCTGCTTCGACTGCTACTTCCACCACCCCCACAAGTTCCGCTACATTCAGCAATTAAGGAAAGCGAGTCTCCGTTGCCCAGAAGGTGATGATGGTTTTGATGTCCGTCGTTTAAGGTTGTTGAACTGCTTGGGGCTGAACTGTCAACCTGAAAATAAATTTTCAAATTAGAAATATAAAACCAGAATTTATGAAAAATCAGAATTTGAAAAAAACCAGAATTTATGAAAAATCAGAATTTGAAAAAAACCAGAATTTATGAAAAATCAGAATTTGAAAAAAACCAGAATTTATGAAAAATCAGAATTTGAAAAAAACCAGAATTTATGAAAAATCGGAATTTAAAAATCAGAATTTTAGAAAAATCGCTCACCGAATTTGGAGAGGTTGCAGTCGATCCAGGCACTGTAGTAGCCACCATAGGCACTGCCCCATTCCCATTATTATTGCTAGAAGTGGCAGCCGCTGTAAAATTTTTAAATTTATTATACATATTCTCTAATAAGTACCTGCTGCCGCAACATTTCTTAATAACGCGGCCAAATCAAATTTTTGTTCCATATTTCCAAATAAATTATTATTTGTAGTAGTAGATGTTGTTGTTGTAGCTGCATCCATTTACTACTTTACTGAAAAAAAATTTTTTTTTTAAATTTTTTTTTTCAAATTTTATGGGCAACTGAAGTAATGTTCTTTTTTCTTCTTTAAATGTCCTCCAGTAGGGATTCTAATAAATAGGCCGGTCAGTCGGCCATTCTCTCCCTCCCCCACAAAACATTTCTTTTACCCTCCCCCTCATCATGATCATCCCCATTGACCTGGCAATTCAAAATCGCCGGAGGGGAAGAACTGTATCTACGGAAAATTGTAAGGAAGGATGAAGGAAAGGTGAAGGAGAGTGTGACCTGCCACCCTTTTCGGCTCTTCCCCTTTTACCTTTTCCTCCTTCAATTTGCCAGGCGACTGGCTCGCCGATCAGAAGCACTCTTTCTCTGCAGGGGATGTGTGAAAAAATAAAGGATGTATATAGAAATGAGGACACTGAATGAATGGAACGAAGAATTAGGACGAGGAATTGGGGCTATATAGTTAGATCCGCGAAGGGATGGGGAAAAGCGCGAAGGAACGCTTAAAAGAAGAAAAATAAAGGGGGAAAATAGGGCAAAGTGGAAAAAAGGAATTTTAAAAATGGGGGATACTGTGGAAGGATAGAGATATATATTTGAAAAATAGGGATAAAGATAGATATGAGGGCAAAATATTTTCCGAATAGTTCGAATGGTTATAGAATAAAATAAAATCCAGAAAAGTAATATGTATTTTCAAGGAGTTTAATAATTCACCTGAAAATATGCACATATAGGTATAATACTATAATATTTTCCGGAAAGAACGAAGTGGGAAATATTTACCGGAAATATAAAAGATTCCGGAAAATATATTTAGAATACCTAGCTTATATTTAATTTTCCGGAAAGTTTAAATCTAAAATAAACCTTACATACATAAATAGTTTTGCAGCTTATAAAAGAGGAAATTAAAGAATATTTTTAAATTAAGGTAAATAAATTTAATAAAAATTTATTTTTGCTTTATTTTCGTCCAGTTTTTAAAAATGCACAAGGATTTTTATGTTTGGTTTCCTAGAATTAATCGGCTCTCGAAAATAAGGGCCCCGCCCCATCGTATCCAGGCCGGCTGGTTAGTTTAGTTTTAAATGGGGTCGCGCGCTGTTGCCCTCTGGCTGAGTGAATGTTTGTGGGGATATATTTATTTAGGATCGGCTGGATGGAATGAAAGAAAAGAAGGGAGAGAAGGGTCTAGAAAAGGGGAAGGGTCTCTCTGGAAGGGTCTCTAAAGGCTAAACGACGCGGCTCTCAAAATAGGACGGGAGTGTGTTCAACGTTTTTAATCATACACAAGGGGCGTCCAATGCGCAAAAACGGGAACAAATTTGGAGATTTATAGAATATATTTGGGGTAAAGGGGAAAAGAAAGATGGTGATCTTTTTAGGTATGTTAGTTGATGATTTGGATAGGTGGTAGGTGATGAGTTGGGGAGAGGTAGTTGATCAGTTGGGGGGGGGGGGGTAGAAGAGTGAGGCAGAGTGACCCCATGAAATAAATGAAATGATTGAAGGGAAGAAAATTGAAGGAATGGGAACAAGCAATGAATAAAAATAAAGAAAAAAAGATCAGCCAAAAAAGGACCGCTCAAAAATAGTAGCACAATTAAAAAATCTACTCGCGCGCCGACCAGCCGCTTTTTGAGAGAGAGGGCAAAAGGATAAAAAAAGAAAAAAAACAGGGCCGAAGTCGATTATAGCTCTCTAAAAAAGGCTTGGATCTCTGAAATACGGGTCAACTGGAGAAAAAAATTTTTTTCCACGTTTGGAGGGGATCACACATTTTGAAAGTCTGTGGAGAGGGGAAAAGAGAGAGGTCCGTAAAATGGACGGCCCTGTGTATGAGTGAAAAGCGGCAAGCATTCCCTCTCTCTCTGGGTTAATTTGATGCCCAAAAAGTGCAGAATTTGAAAAAAAATAAAATGAGGAAAGAGCATTTTTGAAGGTAGAAAATTGCTTGAAAATTGCTTGAAGACTGTAAGGATTAAAAAATGGACAGGGAAGAGGGGAAAATTAACCTTAAAAAATGTGTGCCTTTGTCCTTTAAATTGGCAGGATTATTAAAAATAAATAAAAAAATATTTAAAGTTCACCAGGACGAGGAATCAAGTTGGAAAATTTGGTTGGGGCAAATATTAAGGAGGAAATGAAGGATTAAAATGCCGACAAAGGGGAAAATGAGGAAGGAAAATGTGTAGATTACTTAATAATTTTGAAGACCCTTCAAATTAATCAAATTAGTAAAATTAAAGAATAAAAAATAAAAATTATTTTGAATAAAAATTAAAAGATCAGATATAAAGGATTGATATATAGAAAGGCGATCTTGTGGACTAATTCCAAATGAGTAAATTATTTAATGTTTAAGTAAACTTTACGGAAAACATTTTTATTAAGAGATCAAAACAAATGTTTAAATAAAAACTTTCCGGAAAATATTTATCAAAACATCAAATGTTTTAATGACTTTCCGGAAAACATTTATTAAAACAACACTGGTTAAAATGTTTTAATTAAATCTTGCCAGAAAACTTAATAAAAGAATTTTAACGGAGAGACATCAAAACAAGTTTAGATAAACTTCCGGAAAATGTTTATCAGAATATTTAAATGTTTTAATAATTTTCCGGAAAACATTTATTAAAACATTGTTTGAATGCTTTTATTAAAACTTTCCGGAAAATTTAATAAAAGAATTTTAACGGAGAGAGAGAAGTTAAAATACTATTAAAAATCAAAACATTGTCCACCTCAATTTAATAAAAAAACAAAGGTCATTAAAACTTTTTTTTCCTTAATGTTCATATAATTTTCAGGATTTTTCACCTAATTTATATAAAACAAAAAATTCTTTTATAAAATCAAAGGCTCTTTGCTAAATTTGGCGATATTTCCTTCCTTCCAATTTTAGCAAAAATCATCGTTCTTTCATTCTTTACGTCTCCGGTCAGATGGTTGCCCCAAATCCGGGAAGGGCCTTCGTCGATTGGAGGAATGGGGTTAAAGAGAGAAAAAGCCTTTTTACTATAATTTAGCTATTTTATTAAATTAAGCAAAAAAGGAAGAGAAAAAGTATCTAATAAAACTTTCCGGAAAACATTTTATAAAACATCTATGCTAATGTTAAATTAAAACAACATTTCCGGAAAGGTTTAGCAAAATTGTTTAGATGTTTAGATAAAAATTTTCCGGAAAACATTAACTAAAATATTAATGAAAATGTTTATATCAAAACTTTCCGGAAAATATACTAAAAGACAAGTAAAATGTGTATATTAAAACTTTCCGGAAAAACATCCTTTAAATAATAGATGAAATAAACATCTAACAAAACTTTCCGGAAAAAGTTTATTTAAACAAATATGCTTATATTCACTCCAAGAAATAATTCTATAGTTCTTTAATTAACGTAGCGGCCCCACGAGAAAAATGGAAGGAGGAAGAAAGAGCCTTTTTAAAAAGGAGAGAAAGGAGAGATATTTTCAGATGCGCAAAAGTGGACAATCTCTAAACAACCAGCCGGGCACATCACAACAAGCCTAGTTAAAACACACAACTTGCAAAAAAAGAGAAAATCTGGGTCAAACACTTGGGCGAGAATAGAAGAAAAAAATTTTTGGAGCAGCGGGAAAAAGAAAAGCAAAAAATCTTTTCTGTTATTAAAAGAAAAAGCCCCCATTTACTTGCCGTCACGGAGCCCTATGGATAAAAATAAATTTTCTCGTCCTTTGAAAAGCTTTGAAAAGAGGAAAGGAGGAGAGTGAATGAACCAAATCGGGAGGATAATATAGAAAAAATCTGAAAAAAAGTATTTTTATGCCGGGACTGGTTATTTCTGTGGACTTTACACTAAATTAAAAAAGATAGTTGTGACCCGCATAAAACTGGCTAAAATTTGTTTTGATTAAGATGTTATGTTTTAATTAGAATTTTCCGGAAAACATCTGGTAAAACTCGAATGAGAATGTTTAGTACATATATTTATTAAAGCTTTCCGGAAGACGTTTATTGAAAACATCCATTAAAACATCAATGAAAATGTTTATATTAAACTTTTCCGGAAAACATTAATTAAACATCAATGTAAATGTTTAGATTAAAACTTTCCGGAAAACATTTATTGAAAACCCATTAAAATGTTTATATTTAATTAAAACTTTCCGGAAAACATTTATTAAAACATCAGTGAACATGTTTATATTAAAACTTCCGGAAAAACATCAATTAAACATCCATTTAAAGTTTAGATTAAAACATTCCGGAAATCATTTATTAAAACATCCATTAAAACATTAAATTTTAATTGTAACTTGTTCCGGAAAGTTTTAATATTCCTTAAAAATAAAAACGTTAAGGCAAACAACCAATAGGCGAAAGATGTGTGAAAGAGGAAATGAGACGGATATCTTAGGATGAGGGCGAGAATAAATGAGAGAAGAGAGAGTAAAGAATAAATCTCGGGACAAAAAAATATTAAAAAATTTAACCAATCAAAAATAATTTTTATTTATTTTTGTGACTTTGATGAGCGGAAAAATAAAAAAAAAGTTAAAAAATGGGGAAGAAAAATGGGGAAGAAAAATTTCCAAGGCCAAGGACAAAAATAACCCTTTTATTTTAATATAATTCCAAGGCCAAGTTTCTTCCTTCTATTATTTTACTCAACACCAGCCGCCACGAACTAATACACCTTTTTAGGTAAATAATACAGCCGAACATTAAAAGTAATAAATAGTTTAAATTTAAAAACAATGAAGGATGTTTATATAAAAATTAAAATTAATAAAACATGAAAAACATTCCGGAAAAACATTTATAAACATTTATAAATGATTAAATATTAAAGTTTTCGAAAACATTAAATTAATTTAAAAGTTCCGGAAAAACATCTATTAAAAACATTCAAGAAAACAAACAATTTTCCGGAAAATGTTTATTAAAACAAGTAAATATTAAAGTTTTCCGGTTAAAACATAAAAATAAACATTGTTTTTCCGGAACAACGTTTTCCGGAAAATGTTTATAAAAGCATTAAAGAAAATCTAAAATGTTTTCCGGAAAATGTTTGTAAACTTTCCGGAAAGTTTTATCATTTATTTCAACAAATACTAAAAATAAGACAAATCAATATAACAATATCGGCATTTTTGTGCCTTTTTCGAGTATTAAAAAAGAAATTTTTTTGTAAGTGATGGGTGAATAAAAGGTGGACTTTAAGAGTTGTTTTGTGCATGTGAAAAAGGCCATATTACTATTAGGACCATCAAAAATGATGGCCTTCAGCTCTGTCTTCCCCCAAACCTTCCTCCCCCTTATTTTACTACCCCCATATTTTGCCTTCTTCACACAGCATGAATATGTATTAAATAGTTATATGGAAGGGGATGGCCAGAGAAGGAATTTTAGTCTCATGAAAAGTGGTGGTGGCGTTGATGATGGCCAACCCATGAGAAATAAAACTGTGGAGAAAGTGAAGGTCAAAGCAACATAAAAATAAAAATATGAACGAGTTTTGGAAGTAATTTCGGCCAAAAGGAAAAAATTTTTTTTTAAAGTCCTGCGCATCTCTGACCATTAATAATAAAATAAAATAAAAATAAATTTTTATAGAGAAAGGAGAGAATTGTTGCTTCCATTTTTCAGCTCCCGTCGCGAATCACCAGCCACATTGCTAAGCTTGCCTGGTCAGGCCATCACTCATGGAAAGGGCCGTAGAGGGCAAAGAGGAAGTAGTAATAGAAAAGGGAGTATTTGATGGAATTGTAGGGGGAGAGGATGACAGTCACAAACGCGCATCAAGGCCAAAAGAAGCATTTTAGGGTTGTTTTTGTTGTAATGACTCTAGGACTGTAATAAAATGGGTAGTAGAATACTTTTAGTAGAATGGGCAATTTAAAAATGAAAGAAAAAATAAAGATTTGGACATAGAAATAAAATGGTGGCATTTTTGTAGGCAATAAAAATGTTGTCCGCAAAAATAGATGTTTAAAAGTTGTTGTTAAAACTTTCCGGAAAACATAAATTTAATTATAAGGTTTCCGGAAAACTTTTATGATGTGGTAAATGTCCAGCTCAGCGTACACATGTCCGCAAAGGCAATTCTGCAAAAATGATTTTTTGCTGCATTCTTCTCCTCTCCTTCTCTCTACCATAATTCTCCGCAGCTTATTAAATGATAGGGGACAGTTTGGCGTAGACAATAAAGGAAGTAGATATAAATAATATAAGAAGTATAAATAATAAAAGAAGTAAAATTGAAAGAATATTTATTTACAATAAATAAAAATTTAAAGAATATAAATCTGTGATAAATTTCTCAAATAAATTTCAAGCAAATCAGGTGGATAACAACATTTAATTGGATTATAATGTAATGATAAAAACCAATAAAAAGCCATATATTTTGGTAATTCATTTTCTGATAATTTACTTTTTGCGATGTCAAGCGATTTGTGCGAGGGGTCACTTTAGTACGTGGGTGCAGGCTTTAAATTACAAATGTTATATCATTTGAAAGAGCTAGTCGAGCTGAGTCGAATGCCACCAAAATTAGCTCTAGGAAAAATTTTTGAACCGAGATACAGGCGATTGAAAATCGAAAAACCATAGGGGGGACCAAGCACTTTTTTGGGGTGAAAAATTCGAAAATGCAAATTATACCTCATTCGAAAGAGCTCGTCGAGCTGAGTCGAATAAAACCAAAATCAACGGAATCCGACTTGAATGAACCGAGATATAGACTCCTAAAAATCGAAGGTCCAAAAGGGCGATTTTTGGAATAAAAAATTTTTTATACAAATAATACCTCATTCGAAAGAGCTCGACGAGCTGTGTCGAATGACACCAAAATCACCGTGATTGGACAAGATTAGACAAAGTTATGACACAAAAAATAAACAAAAAACCTAAACCTATGGAGCGTCGGCGAGGCGCTTGTGCAAAACCCCGCGCTTCGCGCGGGGTTTTGCGGCACGCGCCTCGCGGGGAGTCTACGGGCGATGGGTCTGGGTTCGTAACATAAACCTATTCCTATCTCCCTTGCTCTGGACGTATTTGGGGCCTCCGTAGCAGCAAAAATCTCCACAGATGCCATAGGTAAGGAGCTAAAATAAAAGATCATAACTTTGTCTAATCAAGTCGGATTTCGTTGATTTTGGTGTTATTCGACTCAGCTCGAGGAGCTCTTTCGAATGAGGTATCATTTGCATTTTCGAATTTTTCATCCCAAAAAAGTGCTTGGTCCCCCCTATGGTTTTTCGATTTTCAATCGCCTGTATCTCGGTTCAAAAATTTTTCCTAGAGCTAATTTTGATGGCATTCGACTCAGCTCGACTAGCTCTTTCAAATGATATAACATTTGTAATTTAAAGCCTGCACCCACGTACTAAAGTACAGCCTTGTGCGATGTCAAGCGATTTTTTCGATGTCAAGCGATTTATATTCTTTAAATTTTTATTTATTGTAAATAAATATTCTTTCAATTTTACTTCTTTTATTATTTATACTTCTTATATTATTTATATCTACTTCCTTTATTGTCTACGCCAAACTGTCCCCTATCATTTAATAAGCTGCGGAGAATTATGGTAGAGAGAAGGAGAGGAGAAGAATGCAGCAAAAAATCATTTTTGCAGAATTCCCTTTGCGGACATGTGTACGCTGAGCTGGACATTTACCTTATGATGTTTTTAAAAAGTTTCCGGAAAATAAAATAAACCAAATTAATTACAAAATGTTTTTCCGGAAAATGTTTATAACACTTACCGGAAAACATTTATATTTCTAAAAAGTTTCCGGAAAATATAAATTGTTATTAAAACTTTCCGGAAAACAATTCCATTTAAAAACATCAAAACAAATTAATTATAAAATGTTTTTATTTTCCAAAAATCAGGAAAATATTTTTCCGGAAAATGTTTGAGGAAATAAATATAAATTTAAATAATTAAATAGTCTAAATGCCACTAAAAGTATAATTTTACAGTTACCTAATACTATTTAAGAAGCCAAAAATAAATATTTAAATAAAAATATTTCCTATTCAATATGCCTTATTTCCCTTCATTTTCTTGCTTTTGCCGTCGTAAATTGTTGAACACTTTCAAGGAAATGGTTATACAAAAATGGCAAAACGGCAAAATAATGGGGGGACGGGACAAAGGAAGAAGTAAAAAAGTAGAAAGAAGATGGTCTTGCACATGCAAAAAGGTTGAAGAGATTAAAAAATAAATAAAATAAAAAAGGGAGGAATTTGGGGGGAAAGTTGTTGGTGTGTTGATGTGTTTAGATGGCCAAAAATTAATTTTTTAAATTTTTAAAAATTATTTTAAAAATAAGAAGAAAATAAGGAAATTAAAAATTAAAAAATTAAATAAAAATTAATTTTCTCTCTACATATTTTTGCTTTAAAAAAAGTGAAGGCCTAGTAATGATCGACACACCAATTCTCGGGCCAAACAACAAATAATAAAAGTAAAAAAATATTTTCTGTTGACTAAAATAATTTTTCTGTAAAAAAAAACAAAAAATGGCCAAAAATTGAAAAGAGGGGAAGAGAGGTGGGGTAATAAAGTTTTGAATGAGAGAAAATGAAGAAATTAAAATTACGTCAAGTTTGCAATAAAAATGTATTTTTAAATTAACTGTATAATGTTTTGATGTTTTTATAACATTATGTTTTTATGTTGTTCGTGAATGTTTTTAATAAACGTGTTTTATGATATTTTAATAAACAATTCCGGAAAGACGTAAAAACATTGAGGTATTGGTTATTCCGGAAAACTATGCTTGAATAATGTTTTCCGGAATATTTATTTATGATCTGGAATGTTTTAATGTTTTCGGGAATATATTAATAATTTCGGAAAGAGTTTAAAACACTGAGAAATGTTTATTGCGGAAAGTTTATTAAAACATGTTTTTAACAATGTTTTCCGGAATATATGTTTTTGTTTAATGTTTTCCGGAATTTTAATAACCTATTCCGGAAAAGTATAAACACGTTCCGGAAGTGTTTTTCCGGAATGTTTAGAAGAATAATCTTTAACTAATGTTTTCCGGAAGGTTTGTAAATTAATTTAAACAAGTTCCAGAAAGTTGAAAATTTGCAGACAAATTTTGCAGACAATCTTATTTCCTCTAATTCTTTTGTTTTTAATTTTTGTAAAATTACTTTTACAGTTCTACATCAAAATCATTTAACTATATCTACCAAAAATATACTATATTTTCTCGTTGACACTCTTTTTTGGCCTTGACGAGAGCAACATATAGTTTGGCTATTATTTCTAGTTTATGTGTAGGTGTGCCAGGCTCAGGCAGGTATAGAAGAAGAATAAATTTATTTTTTTTAATTTTTTTAGAGGGCCACGCATTTTTGCATTCGCCGAGTGATGGCCAAGGCCAACAATTTGTTGAACTGTTCCACGTACTTCTTTTTTTGTTTGTTAGTGAGAGAGAGAGAGGAAGGGAGTAAAAATAAATGGCCAAAAAATATATTAATTTTTGTTTTAAATAAAATAAAAAATTTATTTCAAGTTCCGGAAACTTTGGAAAACAGTTCTTAAACAAGACTTTCCGGAAAGTATTAAAATAATAATAAAAAATTTGTCCGGAATAATTAAAATATTCCGGAAGGTTCACTAAAACACAGTTGAAATGTTTTCCGGAAAGTTTAGAATAATAATTTTTAAACAAAAACTTTCCGGAAAATTAAAACAATTAAAAACAATAAAAGATTTTCCGGAAAGTTTGAATTACTTTATTTATTTCGAAAAGTTTTTAAGTTCAGGAAAGTTTGAAATTTTGCGGACAACTTTTGCAGACTATCTTAAAGATCCTCTAAAATTTTCTTAGAACATTCAAAAATTAATTTAAAAATTTTAATTAACAATCTAGGACATCTCTTCCCTTCTCTTCTTTGATCCATTGGATGAACTACAAAAAAAATTTTTAGGTCAGGCATCAGTATATGGATATATCTGAACATTAAAAAGCAACAAAACCCCCTCCACACCTTTTAGTTTAGGGGCAGATCGCAACCATTCACACAAAATTTCTTTTTTTCTTTAAAATTAAAAGGAAAAAGAAAATGTGAAAAACATCGAAATGGACGAGAATTTGGAGAGAGATTTATGTCAAAAGAGCCGAACAAATCGCTGCGCAGCCAAATTGGAGGGGAGGAAGGAATGAAGGATATAGAGGAATTGGGTCATAAATTCAACTAAACTCCCGGTTCAATGCTCTCTTAAAATTTTTGAAAAAAGTTAATGCCTTAAAGCATGTAAATAGGGAAAAGGAAGAGAAAAGAGGGGAAAAGGGACCTGAAAATTAAAAAAAAGAAGCAAAAATCAGTGGAAATTTAATTAAATACCCCTCAGAAAATTTAAATAACAAAATTCGCGGCTATAATCAAATAGGCTAGTTGAGTGCCAATTTTAGAGTGTCGTCAACTGAAAAATAACTGTTAGCACTGAACTGGCCTTAAAATTTGTTTAAATTAATTTTCTTTAATTGTCTATTTCCCCTATCTTTTTTAATTTTGTTTCTCTAATTAATTAAGCTTTTAGAATTAGCTTATCGCTAGCAAACATATTTTACCAAAACCATATTTTGCCAATTAGGACAAAAACTTGCGTTTTGTCAACTTGCCTTATTGGCAAAATGTGTAATTTTACACTTATTGGCAAAATATGGTATTGGTGAAAAATGGATAGCGGACACACTGACTTGCTTTTTTTCGTATAGAGCTTTAGCTTTACAGTTTTATTTAATTTGCATTTTTTCCTTTCCCATTTTATAATTGCTTACCCCAATAAATCAATTAAATACTTGCTAATTTTGTTTAAATTTTGTTTAATTTTAGAAATGTCGTTATTTAATAAAGAAAATCTTCAAAAATTTGGAAGATTCGCTAACGCTCTAAACACAGGCCTTCAAGCAGCTCAAGCAGCCCAACAAGTTTTCCAAGCTGTTAACGGAACGGGGACACAGGGGACGACTAACCAACAACTACAACCTTCCCAAAGAGAAATTACTTTTGTCCAGCCAAATGCTGCTGAGAAGGGGGATAAAAATAAAAGTTTGTTTGGAGAGTTTAATGAAGAGGTTTTTTTGATTAAATTTAGTAGAAAATTTAAGTAAATTTTTTTCAGTTTCTCAAAAAGAATCTTTCATTAATTAATCAACATCGTGATTCTGATGGTTCTACTCCGCTAATTTGTGCCGTTTTGCGAAAATGTCTTGATTCTGTTGTTTTGCTTTTATCTAATGGGGTAAGTCTTCTAGTTCAGTCAAACATTGGTATAGGATACCCCCGCAAGGAATCTGAAAAATCTGATCTCTTATAATGAGATGTCTTTTAAATAGAGAGTATCACCTTATAAAAAGCCCTCAACATTTTTTGTTTAACCATATCTAAAATTGAGGTTTTTATTTTGGGTGTATCTTATAGTAGGTTAATAAGCTTATAAGGTGTCTTAAATTGGGGGTATCGTTTACATTTACACAACTGCCCCCACCGCTGGCCAATCAAATTAAAAAAACGTATCTTACTGGGAGCTGAATCTACCAGGAGTGTGTCAGTCAGTTTCGCCTTTTGTTTTTTAGTCTTTCGGCACGTCTCTGATATTTAATAATTGGGTCTATCTTATAATAAGGCTTGAATATCTTTCAAATTTTTTTCAAAAAATTTCCTTTTTCAGGCTTCCGTAAACGCTACCGATTCAAAAGGAAATACTGCTTTGCATTATGCAGATACTCCTCAAATTGTGAAAGCTTTAATTATTTTTAGAGCCGCTTTGAATATTAAAAATAAAGCTGGGAATGATTGTCTTTCTGGTAGAAAAAGGTTTTTTTTATTTTAAATTCTGTGGGGAATTTTTGGGGGAAATTTTAGACAATTCAGTTTTTTGGAGTTATTCTTAAATTTTTGTCTTCTATTTCGATTAAAAAATTTTTTTCCAAATCAAAAGTTCTTCAAAAAATAGTTTAGAAATAAAATTGAGAAAAAATATTACAAATTAAATTTATTTACCAAGACGGGGGATCGAACCTTCGTGCCTCTGTTAATTTTTTATAAGAAATCGAAGAATTTTTCCGACTTAACCAAAATATCTATATTTTCCATGAAAAATCATTTTTAGTTAGAAATCTGCCAATTAAATTTTTTTGCAATGACTGGATATCGAACCATGGTGTCCTCTTTTAGCTTTTATATAAAATCCAACAATTTTCCCATTTAACCAGAAAGACCATTTTTCTTTGAAATTTCAAGAATTGCCCTGTTAAGCGTTCAACAAATTTTAATAAATATTTTTTATTCATTTCTAGGCAGGAAATTACTCAAATTTTATTAAAAGCCAAACTTTGGGATGAACTAAAAATTATTGAGAATGCAACAACAACTTCCCCTTCACTCCAAACAAAAATAAATGAACACAAACAACAAATAGCCATTCAATGTCAATTTAGAAAGGATTTGGAAGACAAAAAACGATCGCTTAGATTACTGTCTTTGGATGGTGGAGGAATTAAAGGGCTTGTACTTATTCAGGTTTTTTTGTTAAATTTGGTTAAAATTGCTAGGGTTAAGAGTAGTTTTTTTTGGCAAATTGGGGAGTTTTTGGGGTGGTTTTTGAAATTCGATATCAATGAAAATTTTGGCTGTACTTTAGTACGTGGGTGCAGGCTTTAATTTACAAATGTTATACCATTCGAAAGAGCTCGTCGAGCTGAGTCGAATGCCACCAAAATTAGATCTAGGAAAAATTTCTGGACCGAGATATAGGTCCCTGAAGTTTGAAAAACCATAGGGGGGACCAAGCACTTTTTTGGGGTGAAAAATTCGAAAATGCAAATGATACCTCATTTGAAAGAGCTCCTCGAGCTGAGTCGAATGACACCAAAATCAACAAAATCCGACTTGATTGGACAAAGTTCTGATCTTTTCTTTTAGCTCCTTACCTATGGCATCTGTGGAGATTTTTACTGCTACAGAGGCTCCAAATACGTCCAGAACAAGGGAGATAAGAATAGGTTTATGTTACGAGCCCAGACCCATCGCCCGTAGACTCCCCGCGAGGCGCGTGCCGCAAAACCCCGCGCGAAGCGCGGGGTTTTGCACAAGCGCCTCGCTGACGCTCCATAGGTTTAGGTTTTTTGTTTTTTTTGTGTCATAACTTTTTCTAATCTTGTTCAATCACGGTGATTTTGGTCTCATTCGACTCAGCTCGTCGAGCTCTTTCGAATGAGGTATTATTTGTATAAAAAATTTTTTATTCCAAAAATCGCCCCTTTGTAACTTAGGTTTTTAGGGGGTTTATATCTCGGTCCAATCAAGTCGGATTTCGTTGATTTTGGTGTCATTCGACTCAGCTCGACGAGCTCTTTCGAACGAGGTATAATTTGCATATTCGAATTTTTTACCCCAAAATTGAGCTTACTCCCCCCTATGGTTTTTCAAACTTCAGGGACCTATATCTCGGTCCAGAAATTTTTCCTAGATCTAATTTTGGTGGCATTCGACTCAGCTCGACGAGCTCTTTCGAATGGTATAACATTTGTAAATTAAAGCCTGCACCCACGTACTAAAGTGACCCCAAAATTTTTGATAATCTGTCGATATTCGATATTTTTCCAAAAATATCGAATATGCAATTTAAAAAACTAAAAAAAATTTTAATACGTCAAGCAGAACAATTTTTAAATTTTTCCTTACAATTAGTCTATTAGAAATTAAATTTCTGAAATTTAAAAATTAAAAAAGTCTAAAAAATTTTCAAATAGATTTAAATTTTTCTGTTTAATTTAAAAGATATTGATGGAATTGGAAGACATTTGTGGAAATACTGAAAACTTTGTGACAAAAAATTTTGATTGGATTGCAGGGACGAGTACTGGAGCGGTTTGTTTAAAGTTTTTTCCAGTTATTTTTTGAAAATTTTTTCAGATTTTGGCCCTAGCATTGGCAGACGGATATAAACCAATTCAATGTTTACGCCTCTACTTGCGATTAAAAGATGAAATTTTTCTAACTCGTTCAAATCCTTTGGTGCCTTATCCTGATGAAAAAATTGAAAAATTCTTGAAAGAAAATTTTGGAGAAACTCGGAAAATGGCTAATATTAGGAATAAAAAATTGAAGTAAGAAAAGGTTTTTTATTACTATTGGGCCACTTTATAAGATACCCCCAATATTAGATAGACCTCTGTTTAAGATACTTTAAGATACGTTTTCTAAAATTTGGTTGGCTACGTGGGGGATGGATCCAAAAGGGTATGCCCACCTTAGATGCTCTACGTTTTTTTTCTAAGGTGGGCATGCCCTTTGGAGATACGCTATTTGGGCAAGCTCCATGTTATGACCACTACTTAAGCTACAACTTCTTATAAAATACAATTTCAGACCCAAGGGCATAGGCGAAATTTTGTTAAATTATTTTTAAATTTTCAGAGTTTTCGTTACAGCAACAAAAGCAGATCAAATTCCAATAAAAATGATACTTTATCGAAGTTATGATACTCCATTGAAGAAACCGATAGATCCTTTACCTCAAAATGTAAATATTTGGAAAGCTGCTAGATGTTCTAGGTTTTTTCTGATAATTTTTTTATAATTTTATTTATTTTTAAGTGCCGCTCCAACCTTTTTTAGTAGTGTAAATGGAGTTATGGATGGAGGTATATTTTTTAAAGACTATCATCAAAAAAATTTTTTAATTTCTAACTCGTCATAGTGGGTTAAATAAATTTAACATTTTGTCACTGTGGGAGGGGCCACTTCGTCATATAGGGGAAATTATGACATTTCGTCGAACAGTGGAAATTTAACCATTGCGTCATGTAGGGGACTTGTGCCATTTCGTCACATTGGGCAAATTTACCCGTTTTGTCACCCGAAGAATTTTAATTAGTGTATTATTTTTACTATTAAATATAACACTTTTAGGCCTAATGGCAAACAATCCTGGAGTTACATTACTTTTGGAAGTTTTTAAAAATATTGATTTCCAAGCATTAAGTGACAAAAATGAAAACCCTGTGAGTGAAAATTATTTAAAAAAAATTTTTAAATAAATTTTTAAATTTTTTAAGCCACCCGATTTGGCTTTTATGCTTTCCCTGGGCACAGGAAAAAGCCCTGAAGTCGCTGTACCAATACCAGAATTTTCTCCTGAATTGGGATTGCAAGGGATAATTCAAACAGTGCAGTCACTTAATAATTTGAAGTCAATACTTGTTGAACAGGTTTTTTAAATTTTAGAATTCTTGTCTAGTTTATGCTTTTCCCATAAGTTGGATATGTTGGCATATGGATTTTTATTTTTTGTTTTCAAATTTGGGCTTGAACTCTTTTTTTGGCTGGGCCAAGACTAGGCGTACCTTTAGGTTTTTCTCAGTTAACTCCCCATCCAATGAACAAAATTTATAGGACGCATAGACTGGACTAGTGCCTGAATTTTTATAATTTATTTTTATTATTTTTAAGTTATCAACTTCTGACGGTCAAGTAGTTGAAATAGCTCGTTATATGTCTCATACTCGTCGTGTTCCATATTTCCGCCTTACACCTTCATTAAATACAGACATTCAATTGGACACTGTGGACAATACTTTGCTTATTGAAATGCTTTGGACTACCAAGGTTTTGGTTTTTTTGGGATTTCATGGGGGGGGGGTCTCTGGGGTTCCAAAAAAATCTTTTTGGATTTTTAAAAATTTTTGTTATTTTCAAGGAATATATAAGAGAAAAATGCTCAACTAATGTCTTGTCTTTGTTGGAACTTTTTTCTGCATTTAATAGAAGCAACGAATAATTTAAAAAGGAAGGATTCTAATATTGACGTTAAAGGTGCAATAGGTAATTATTTTATTTAATTATACAACGAAATACTAATTTTTGGATACCTATGCCTATAAAATCCTCCTTATTGTGCCGCAAATTTTTTTTGGGATATTTAGTAGAGTTTTGGACATAAGCGGTTAACCGAGCAGGAAACGAAAACCGGGAGTTGAAAACCGGCAATAAAGTGCAAAAAATAATGTTTTTGCGGCACAATTTTTTATAAGCCATTTCAAAAATGCTTTAACCCCTTTCTTTTTATTCTAATTATTTCCTATAGAATTTTTTCACATGGATTCCCTTTTTATTAATTCTAAAGATTTTTTATTAAGTATTTATATAACGTCAAACAAATTTTTAAAAATTTTGAAACTTGAAATATAATAAAATGTATTTTTTACGTTTAAAAATTTTTGCTACCAAGAAATTGTTTTAACCCTTAAATTGAAATTTAATAAATATTTAAAAAAATATTTTTTATACCTTTGGTATATCAGTTTCAGCCATTCTTTTTGCAAAATTTTCAACTCGTTCAATACCAATAACTTTAAAAAAATTTTTATTAAAAAATTTCTTGTCCGCAAAAAATTTGCGGATGAAAATTTGTCCGCAAAACTTTTGCGGACGAATTTTTTTAATTTTCAAAAAAAATTTCAAAAATTAATTTACCAGGATATCTTATCAATTCTCCTTCCGTTACAATTTTTACATCTTTTTCGCTTCCCTCACTCGTTAAAATTGATAAAAACAATGTTTGTTTATCCAACAAATTTTTTTCTTCCAAAAATGCTTTTAATTCAGAAAATAAATTTCTTTCAGATTCAACTTCATGAAATAATTTAATTTTGTGGTCAGTTACTGATCCTTGAATCCATCTTTAAAAATAAAATTTTTTTTAAATTTTTTTATGAAGAACGGCCTTTAAGATTACGTTTTTTAAGTGGTTGTCCATAGGGTGAGAAAAGCTGCCTAAGCCGATACCCTCTATTTAATAGACACCTTGGACAACAGTCAGACCTCTCCAAAAGATACCCCCAATATTAGATACATCTCTATTTAAGATACGATCTCTTTTGAAAATTTTTGGTTGACCACAGGGCTGTGGGGAGGGAGCTTATGTTAGGTGATACCCTCTATTTAAGGCACACCTCATTATAAGATAAATGAGGTTTCTAAAATTAAATTTAAAATTAAAACCTGATAGCTTCTCTAGCATTTGCACTATCCTTCTTTAATTTATCCAATTTTGCCAAAACTGAGCGTGTAATGATTGTATTTTGTTTTGCGGTTTGACAAAGTTGATCCATTAAAGTTAAACGTTCTAATAATACGTGGTGGTCAGGCGCAATATAAACAGGAATTTTGCTTAGAGTTTCATTCTAAATAAATCAGAATTAATTTAAAAAAACCCCTTTACAATTTTGCTGACATGTGCAGAATGTAAACGAGAAATTCCTTCCATTGTTTTACGTTCCTTTTCACAGATGTTGGATGATGACAATTTAAAATATTTATCAAAAACAATACCAGCAAAGCGTGCAGAAATTATATTACGTATATAATGGACCTTTATTAATAAAAAAAATTCCGATGAAAATCCGTAAAAAATTTTTGCGGACTCAAAAAATGTGTCCGCAAGTTTTTGCGGACATAAAATTTTTTAATTTTAAAAATTTTAATGTTTAAAAATTTAAAATATCATACCAAAACAACAACAAATAATTTATTTCCTTTATTTTCATCAGATTTGTACATAAACCAATTTACAAGTGCACGTCTTTCTGAAGAGCTCGAATTGTCT
Organism: Meloidogyne incognita; assembly: GCA_036172945.1. Classification (NCBI taxonomy): domain Eukaryota; kingdom Metazoa; phylum Nematoda; class Chromadorea; order Rhabditida; family Meloidogynidae; genus Meloidogyne; species Meloidogyne incognita. The sequence continues at coordinate 4,263,685 of JARQAC010000006.1, read as the reverse complement.
TCTGCTTCCATTTGAGGTGAAATACGAGTAATTAAATCATTTAATAGTTCCACAAATGTTTTTAAAATGTTTTGGTATTGCTAGAAAAATTTTTGAAATAAAAAATTTAAAAATCCGCAAAAAAATTTGCGGATTTTCTTTGTCCGCAAAAATTTTTTTGCGGATTTTTCCTAAAAATTTTTAAAAAACATACAAGTTTAAGTGAAACAGAAAGTTTTCTTATTGTAAAATATTCAGCACAATTACTAATAAATTCAGATACAATTATTGCTGATTGCCAAACAGTTGTTAAGAAAGTAATATCGTCTTCTTCTTCATTTTGTTGGTTATTTTTTAGATTGTTATTTTGAGTTTTTTCTTCCTTTTCATTTTCAGAGTTTGACGAGGAAGAGGAAGACCTTTAAAAAGGAAAAAATAAAAATTAAGGAATCCGCAAAAAATTTGCGGACAATTTTTGCGGACTAAACATTTCTTGCGGACAACCAGAAAACCGGGGTTACAAGTTTAATAATAAGTCGTGGACATCATTATTTAAAAGTTAAAAATAAATTCTCAAACCTTTGCTTCTTCTTTCTTCTCCTTTTATTAATTTGAACATCCTCTTCTTCATCATTTTCCTTTGCAGCAAAAAGTCTTCTCGCCTCTTCTAAAACATAAATTAATTTTTGACAAGTAAAAGAAGTAATATAACGAAAATGTTCATCCGTAGCTAAAAAATTTGGAAAATTAAAAAAAAATTTTTTTTAATCCGCAAAAATTTGCGGACAATTTTTGCGGACAAAAAAAAATTAAAAAGAAACGTTGATTTTGTAGAGCAAAGGAAACAGCCAAAGTGCAACAATTAATGTGTTGTAAAAATGTTTTAAAATTATTTGAGGTTTTAAATGATTCAAAAAGTTTGTCCATTTCTTTACGGGATTCTTCAAATTGTAAACGACTGGAAGAAATTTTTTTTTAATTATATAGTAAGTTCTCAATACAGGATTGAAACTGAAATTTTTTTGTCTCTTAAAAAGTTTATTAAATAGAGGGTACCACCCAAACAAGCTCCCTCCACCCGTAGTCTTTTTTAATTTTTATTGGCAAGTGGGTGGGGGAGCGGTTTAGACGATACCCTCTATTTAAGAGACACCTCAGTATAAGCGACAATTTTTCCCTCCAAGAGGTATCCTATAAAGAGGTTTTTTGTAAAAAAAATTTTTTTGTTACCTAAATTCAAAAGCCACAATATTAACAAATTTTAAAGTAACATCAAATTCGAAATTAACAGAAGAATTGCTGCTTGTTCCCTCTTTGTTGGTCAATAAATTAATATTATTTTGTATACCATCAGAATTTTTGTCAGCTTTTTTGTGTTGAGCTAGTGAACGTAGAAAGAGGGAAAAGGCTAGGTTTGGGTCGATTTTGGAGTTTAATAAGGCTAACTAAAAAATTCGAAAAAAAATTTTTTTAATTTATTTGAAAATTTTTGTGAAATTTTTTTGTGAAACTTCAAAAAATTTTTCAAAAAATTTTCGAGAAAATTTCAAAAAAATTTCCAAACCTGACTATAAGGCTTCCAATTTTTCGGGTCACAAAACGCCGCATTAACATAGCATTGTTCACAAATTGTAAAATCTCTTTTATCCTCCCCACAATAAATAAAAGAGTATCTATACAAATCCCCCAACCACAAAAGAAGAGAATGTTTGAAATCTTGGAATTTTGTCAAAAAAGAAGAAATTTGGGAAATATTTGAAGAAATGAAGATTTTTAATAATTTAATTGTGTTCTCTTCCTTCTTAAAATTAAAAAATTTTTTCAAGAAAATTTTTCGAAAATTTTTGTCCGCAAAAATTTTCGGATTTTATCTGTCCGCAAAAAATTTGCGGTTTTTTTGCGGACAATCCAAACCCCGAGGGATTTCAAAAAAATTCTTTTTTGCAAACCTGACTAGTTTCTTCAGTTAAAAATTGTTTGTAAACTTGTTCCTCGTTAAAAAATTGTTTGAAGGCAGCAATGGGTTTATAACAACAATAAATCCAAAATATTTCCAACGCTTCACGACGAAAAGTAGAATATTGGGCGAGGGATTCACATTCCTGGGATAAACTGGAAAAAAGGTAAAAATATTAGAGCAATCTAACCGTCTTTAGATACCTCCAAAATATTGAAAGAAAAAATTTTCAATTAAAAATCCGCAAAAAAATTGCGGACATGTTTTGCGGACAAAACACCTCAAGAAAAATTTTTTTTGAAAAGGTATAGCACCGAGGAAGAGGACCCCAAAAATATAATTAAAAAAATAACCTTTGCCTTAACCTCAAAACCTTCTCATCCTCCAACATTTGTTCCACTGTATCAATCTCATTATAAAGCCTTTTAATTTGACTCATACGATATTTAACACGCCTAAAAATCGAAAAAATATATTTTTTTAAAAATCTAAAAAACCGAAAAAGTTGAACAGCTTCGTCTGACGATTTGTCATCTTGAGGTATTTTGGAAGACATTCGGAAAAAAATTAAAAATGAATTTTAAAAAGAATTTTTAAGAAATATGAGAAATTAAAGGAGAAATTTAAAAAAACACAAGAGAGAAATATCAAAAATTTTATTAAGAATCAGAAAACAAATAATAAATCAAAATAATTATATTTAATATGTATTACTGAAAGAGTGAGCAACAAAATTTTTGTCTAAATTAAAAAAAAATATAGATAGGCAAAAAATTGGTATTTTTGCGGACACTTTTTGCGGACTTTATTTGCGGACAATCTCTGCAAATTTTATTTTTGCTGACTTTTTTTTTTGCGGATTTTTCTTTTTGTGAAAGAAAGTCTTTAAAAAAATTTTCGTTCTTAAAATGCGTGCAAACCCTTCCAGTTACAGAATACACATCAAATAAAAATTATTTAAAGGCACAATTTAATGAGCATTCTTAAATAAAAAAATAACATTATTAAAGCCAAACTTTTAACAATTAAACATCGTCAAAAAAGCTTTTTCAATGACAACAAGGCTTTAACTGCTTCCCACGCCATTTACAAAATGCAATTCCAGCAACCACACTAACAAGAATCACAGCTCCAGTAGTAATAGCAATTCGACGCCAACGATAGCGGCCTCTCTCTGTCTCGTCAGAAATTATCTTTAAAAGAGGAAATTTAATGGAGATGGATTAGAAAAGTCTGGAACGAATAATTTTCAAATCCACAGACCTGGTCCTATTCTGGACATGTATAGTAGTCCAGAAAACAACCAGGATAAAAACTAAAAAGCCCAAGAATGACTGAATGCAAGAAACATACCAGGAAGCTGAAATATGAGGCTCTGTGTAGTCCCACGCCAACGATAGCCTACTGACCCTGAAGACCTACACCCTGAAAACCTATTTACCCTGAAGACCTACAACTTTTTGATCAACTCAAATTATTTATTTTTTCCTTTACGAGTTTAATAGGTGAGTCTGAGGGATTAAAGGGGATCATTATCCACTTTAACACTCAAAATCCTCGATATCCCCCTTAATCCCTCCTAGTTCCTATTTACCTCCTTTAAATCCCCCGATTAAACTTGTAAAGAAATAAAAAGTAAAAATTGTGTTGATCAAAAAGTTGTAGGTCTTCAGGGTAAATAGGTTTTCAGGGTGTAGGTCTTCAGGGTCAGTAGGTCTTCAGGGTGTAGGTCCTCAGGGTGTAGGTCTTGGGGGTGTAAGTCTTCAGGGTTGACCCCGTGATAAGGACCCTGGGCGGATCCAAGGCTAACCCTAAGAATAACCAACCAAGGAAAAAATAGGGGCCCAAAGATGTCAAAATCTGATAGACTATGAGTTTAGGTGACCCCTTTAGACTTTGCTACAACTCGCTAAGAAATGCTCGGCTCAGAGAAAACCTTTAACTTTCCCTATCTCAATCTTCTAAAATTCAAACCTCAAAATCTTCCGGAACAGCAGTCTTCGTTTTTTGCCCTTGTTGCTCCTTCCCCGCCTCTTTCTTCGCTTTATCCTTTTCTGTCAACATTGAAGTATGCTTAAGCGGTGCTGAAAATTATTTAAAAATTTTATTTAAAAGAAAAAATAAACCAAAATCCTTCCCAACATTGTCAAAAACCTCTGGAGGTTCAATAAAAGGCTCAACATCCTTCTCATTTTTAGGCATAACTGGAGGCAAAGATTTGCTTTTGTTGTCGTCCTGGACGTTGGAAGAAACTGGAGACAAAGGTTCAGGAGACAGTTTGGCTTTAGGAACCGACGGCAGTTTTGGGAACTGGAAATTAATCTAGAGAGGAATTAATAAAATTTAATTTTAAGAAGGGGACCGAGATGGAAAAGGTTAAAATTCAAGTTCGCACCTCTCCTCCTTTCCAACTCTCAAGGTTGTAAAAATGGGCAGACCTTGCTTCCTTCCTCAACTTCTGTCTATCTCCCCTATGGCATACAATCAGTCAATAAAAGAATAGAGGCTTCTATAAGACAAATTTTAAGTTTTTGTTAAGTGGGACAAAATGTCTTTTTTTAACAACTTGAGGAAGAGGAGGAAAAAAGGGGGACGAACTCGAATTTTCAACAAAAAGCAGATTTCAAGTTCAAAACTAGATTAAATTTTAAATTTTTAAAGAATTCAAAACCTTAAAATCAATATCATCCGTTGTCAAATTTGTCATTTGTGGTGGTTGAGCATTAACCGCATCTTTACTGTCTTGATTCTCAGCTTTCGGGGGAGTTTGGGATTGCTCAGACATTGAGAATTATTTATTATTTAAACAAAAGCTGAAAGAATAGAAATTTAAAAAATGAAGGTTTAAAAAATTTCAGAAAAAATTTAACGAATATATAGGGAAAATTGAGAGTTCTAGTATGACAAATTGTAAGTTTTTGTTCAATGTGACAAAATGGCTTTAGACGAAACGTTAATCCTCCGAATTTATTTTACATTTTATTTCTCGACTAACTATAATATCTTCGTGATCCCTTTCTCTAATTTCTTCACTTAAATTTTGTTATGTGACCAACTGTAGGTTTTAGTTCAAGGTGACGAAATGTTTTAGACGAAAAGTGTGTTTCGTCGAATTTATTTTACATTTTATTTCTCTACCAACAATAATATTTTCCTTATATCTTTCTCTAATTTCTTCAGTTATAAGAGGAATTTCTCTAATTTTCATTGTGTCAACTTTCAATTTGGTTGGATTTATTAAATGGTAAACAACTATTTTTCTTTCATTTGCCTCAACTATTTTTCGTAAAATTAACGCTAAATTAATACTTTTTTGATTGTTTTTTAGGCTTTTTAGAGATTTATTTTCTTAATAAAGTTAATAAAAATAAAGAATGAATCGAAAAGAAGACCAATCTACTTCTACTCAGCCAACCAGAAGATTAGTGGGAGCTCCACCAAGTGCCGCGGTAATGAGAATTGCAGGTTTCTTTTAAGTTTTTCTAGTTAATTTAACTTCAAGTTCAGCAAAAGAATTGAAAGTTGAACAAAAGAGGCGTCCAATAAATCCAGTAGAAACTGAGGAAAGTGCTGAGGATGATTCTGAAACTGAAAAAACTGCTGAGGAAACGGAGGAGCCCGATGATTTCAAAACTAATGAGGGACTCCCTCCTGAAAAAAAGCGGAGAAAGAGAAGGAAGAAAAGAATAAGGCTTACTGATACGGGGTTGAAGACAAAGAGGAAAGTTGATAAGAAAGAGAAAATAGTGCCAGAACAGAAGGATAAGCGGTAAGGGAATTTTAGATTAATGTCGCACCTCATTTTATGATGCACCCAGTGGGGCTGGAAAATTTTGTAGTTTTTAAAACACTGATATTGGTTGAGGACTCTTAGGACTTTTACCAGATTCTTAGGTAATTTAAAGCTTTGTGCCTCCTCCCCCACTTTTTGTAGAATGTATTCACACAGAAATTCCTTTTAACCTTGAGTCAAGTAAAAATCAGTGAACTTGGAAATGCCTTGATTCTGATTCTAAGAAAAATCAAGGTCTGAATCCAAATTCACGCCTAACTCTCATAGAGGTTTGACCTTACCTGTTTATTTTCTTTGAAGCCTTCGCATTTTTCTTTTAGTACCTTTAAAGTTTTTTCAATGTTAAAATCATTTCCTTATATTTCAGAATCGAAGACGACCAAGACATGGACAGCGACCCTCCCAGTGCCAAACCAGAACCTCAAAAAGAAGAGCCACCTCCGCCAAAGCCTAAAGAACGACCTAAACTTGAAGATTTGTCACATTTTCAATTATTTTGTGACAACATTTTAAGAAAACTGGTCATGAAGGATCCAGAAGGATATTTTGCTAATCCTGTTTCCGAGTATTTTTTAAATTTTATTTTTGGATATCCCAAAAAGCAGCTTGATGCCCTTATGGGGTTTTGATTTTCGTGGACCTATATTTCGTCCTGTAGTTGAGTTCCGAACTTAATTTAGGCGTTATTCGACTCTGCTTGCTGAGCTCTTTCAAATGGTTGTCCAAATCGGAATATGGGACTTATGACAGAATTTTGCCGAAAGAATAACTGACATAAGAAGAGGGAAGGGATATCCAAAAAGTACCTTATTTTCCCTTGAAAAAATTTTTTTCTTCTGTTCAGTGAAGAAGCTCCAGATTACAAAAATTTGATTCAAACTCCAATGGCTTTTGCAATGATTCGAGATAAAATTGAACAAGACGAATATCCCAAACTTTCCGATTTTCGTTCAGATGTTGAATTAATTGTTTCAAATGCCCAAACTTACAATCCTGAAGGTTCTCTTTTTTATTTGGCAGCAGAAAAACTTTCAACATTAATCAAATATTATTTTTCTGAAAAATATTTGCTTTATTTAATTTATGCGTTACCTTTTGGAAGAATGGTCCCAATTGAAAGAGTTGGGGTTAAAATACCCAACGAGAGGAAAAGAATTCAGAAACAACTTATTGCAAATACGAAAGAAAGGGAGAGGATGAATGCTTTGATAAAGTAAGAAAATTTATTTTTAATTGATCGGTTCCAGTTTGAAAGGCCGAGGTTTTGGGGGTTTTCTATAGCCAAACAATTTCGTGAGCCTTCTTGGTATTTTTCGAAACTACAGGCTAATGAGCTAGGACTCTTATTTAAAAATTTTAATAGAGAATACCGAGTTTAGATGGACAAAGTTTGTGGGCTTCCTGTAGCCTTATTTTTAATTCGGATTAGGAACTGACTTGCACTTTCTGACATGAGTTTTTTCTGGACTCAGGGACAATATCAGCCCGGGCCTTCGACATTTTAAAAATTCCAAGCTTTAGATAATCCATTATTGAAGAATTTCCTAAGTAATCTAATAATAAGTCCTTTTTATTTTAATTTTTTTTTATTATAAAAAAATTTTTTTAGAGATACAGAAACTCCACGAGATATAATTGAATCTGCTCCAAAATTTATTAGGGTATGTTTTTTCTTATAAACTAAAAATTTTTTTTATTAAAGAGTCGTTTAACTTCTCGCCGTCCAAACTGCAATTTAGTTTATTTTGACAATAAAAATGGAGCTTTGGCATTAAATTTGCTTACTTCAAATAATTTGGAGGAAGAAGAGGGAGATAATGAAGAAGGTGGAGGAGGAAATTTTCCACAAAAATTGAAACTTGGAGATTTGGTAAAACCTTTGGAACAAGGCAATCCTGGCATGTTAATTGAAGCTTTTGAACCTAAAATAAATCAACAATTTCCTTTAATTTCTTATACAAATCCGGGTCCTTTTGCTTCATTTGCACCACAATGGGATTCGACTTGGGCAACGCTTTCTAAAAGAGGTTTGTTTAAAAATAATTTTTTTGTTTAAAATTTTATTCAAAAAAGTTTAATTTTTGGAGACCGAAAAATGTTGAATTTTCTAAGACCGAAAATTTCTCACGACAAGGACGATCCAAAGGCCGAAAAAAATCCAGGGGAGTTTTGATTTGAGAATTGGCCGTTCTAATTTGTCTTTTTCCTTATCCTTTCAATAAATCTTAAAATCTGTTTTAAAAACGGTCATCAATAACATCATTTTCCTCTCATTTTTCGTTATTTATTTTTGCCTTAAATTCCTTCAAAATTTTCTTAAAGATAGTCAATTGCTTTTATCTTGTTATGGTGACCAAGACAATGTTAGCGATGCTTTTTCTCTTCGTCAAATGGTTGAAAATGTAGATGATTGTACTTTTGTAGATGATATGTTTGATGTAAATTTTTTTGAAACTTTGAAACTTAAATGAAAATTTTTTTCTAGGAACTTACTGATGGGGAACATAGGAAAACTATAGCGGCACTTGAAGGAAAGGAAATAGAAAAGGTTTATTAAGAAATCTAATTTTTTTTAAATTCCTTTTTTAAATTTTTTTTCAGCCTAATGCTGTTGCTTCCAATCCGTTAAATGAAAAACTTGACAAAACGGGGGAAATGTTACATGTAAATTTTGAATTTTCATTGATGACCTTTTTTCATTGATGGCCCAAAAATCTCCGCATGTATTTTGCGGATAAAACTTACAGATTTTTTAGCACTTCTCCTTTATGTTCTCAAAAATCCGAAAATTCTCTAAAAATCCGAATTTCCTTAAAATGTCCGCAAATAGGTTTGATATGCGGATAGAACTTGCGAATTTTTGGACTATAAAAAATTGAAAAAAGCACCTTTTGGTTATTTACAAATCAAATATTAATATTTAAAGCAATTAGCTGCTGTTCAAAATAAGCGTTTGAGTCAGCCACCGCCTACAGCTATTAGTTATGCTTTGGTACCTGATAAAGGTTTTTTTGAAAAAAAATTTTTTGAAAATTAAAAAAAAATTTTCTAGAAGAAACTCATTTGGCTAATTCAATAGCTCAAGATCTCACTAAACAAATACTTGAATCAAATGTTCGTCCAGGCGATATAGTTTCTCCAAAAATGGTCCATCAAGCATTGGGATTAGATGCTGATGATTTTGATGTTATTTCTGAATTTTTGGATGTTTAGTTTATTTTTTTGATTTTTAAACATTTTTTTAAAAATTTATTTATTTTATTGTCGGACCGTGTCATAATGCCAAGTGTAGAAATGCCAAACCCCCAAATGCTCTCAAAATGCCGACGGTGAAAAAATAGAGGAATTACCATTGTTGGTTTTTTGGTTTTTCTCAACGGCTTTGGGGGTTTGGCATTTCAACGTTTTTGGCATTATAAAAGCATACCTTTTATTGTACCTCTTGGAAAATGAAATCTTTTGATTTTTTAAAATTTTTGAAATAAAAATTTTTTAATTTGGTGGACTATTGATTAATTTTTTTTATTATTAATATTTAAAGTTGGTAGAAATTTTATTTAAAAATTTTTTAGATCTCTATAATTATTAACTTGAAGATTTTTTTCCTTGTATTAATCTCTTGGATGTGCAATGTCGTTAGTTATGCTTCCAATTAAAGAAAATGAACAACCTCCTTGTACGCATGGTTTTTTTTATTATTATTTTATTAACTTTAATTGGGAGGCCATTAGATAGTGTTATGGTGGCTTATTCCCTTCTCTCTACACGAAAGAATTTTCCGTCTATACTTTTTTAGATGATATTAGCCATTGTTGGGTAATAAATTTCGGTTCCGACTTTTTTAAAATTTTGGCAAAATTGGGTAATGAACCTTTTAAAATTTTTTTGGTCTACTCCATGTTAGCTTCTGGCTTTTGGGCTCTTGTTCTTTTGGTGATGATTTTGAAATTTGGCAAGGGAACATTTTTTCGTTTTATCTTTTTCTCCTAAATCTTCTCCTTTCCTTTAAAAATTTTTTTCCAAGTGGATATTTCATTATCGTCAGAAGACCAAGAAGATACTAGCTGGATTGATTGTTCAGATGAATTATCCAAAAATTGTTTTTCACAATTTGGAGAATTACGTAAATCTGGCCATTTAACAGATGTTATAATTAAAGTTGAAGGAAGAGAAATTCCAGCACACAGAATTATTTTGGCTGCAACAATTCCTTTTTTTAATGCAATGTTTACTTGTGAAATGATTGAAGCTTATTCTAATGTTATTACTTTACCTAGTTTGTTTTTTTTTATTTTTTTTTAAATATCTATGGGGGTGGGCGAGGGTTTAACCGGAAGCTTGAGATCCATTTAAAAAGTTTCAAGATGGATCCCAAGCTCCTAATTGGACTTTCTTTCTCCTTTCAGACATTGATGCAGACACAATGGAGTCAATTTTAAATTTTGCTTACTCTGGTCGACTCAAATTTACATTTAAAAATATTGAACGTTTGTTAAAAGCTGCTGTAAGGATTTTTAAATTATTTTTTTTTATTTTGGTATTTGTCGATTTTGCCGGTCGTTATCTTCGGTATACGACATACTCGAACCTGTAACGTTGTAACCAATTCAGCTAGCCGAGCTCCTTCATGTTTTAATTTTTGACCATTATGAGACCGTGACTCACTTTACAATTTTTTATTCTTAAATTATTTTTTTAATAAAATAGGATTATCTCCAACTTACAATTCTTTCAAATCGTTGTGCAGAAATTTGGAAATATCGAATAAGTGAAAAAAATGTATTTTCTATCAGACGTTTTGCTTTAATGTATAATATTCCTCAAGGTTTTTTTTAATCTTTTAAAAAATTTTTTCTTTCCCTTTTTTAGCTGTAATCGATGCAGATTGTTATATTCAACAAAATTTTTGTTTCATTTCCAAAACTACAGAATTTGCTCAATTAGATTTTACAACAGTTTTAAATATTTTAAATTGGGATCAATTACATGTTGATTATGAAGGAAGGATATTTGAAGCTGTTTGTCATTGGATTGAATTTGATATTTCTAATAGACTTGTTTTTGCTCCAAAGTTTGTTTTTTGAAATTTTTTTGGGTGTTTTTTTTGTATTTTGGAATTATTCATACCGGGGATGTAATGTCTGTTACCCGAACAATTGGCGGATATTGGAACAGAAAGCCGCCATTTCCCATCGAAAATATTGAAACAGACTTTTCTGGCGATGGCAAACCATCGCCATTTATTGGCGATGGCAAATGGCGGATATTGGAATACCCCCCTGCTCTTTGTTACCTCGTAACATCTCTGATCCTGTCCATTATATTGTCTCTTTCCAAAATATTACATATGTCGAAAGGTGCATAATGGTCAATCGTTCATAATTGTGAAGATTTAGAATTTTAAAAGGAAGGGGAAGGGAGGGTAAGCTCGAAGATCAAAAAACTAAATTTATTAAAAAAGTAATCGACACCAAAGAGGAGTTATTTTCCTGTTTCTTTACCATCTTGCACCTTTGACAATTTGTAATATTTTAGGGAATGAGTAAAGATAAAATGTAATTGGATAACCGAAAAATGCCATTTTTTTATATATAAAATAAAAGGAATTTTGTTATAAAAAATTTTTTTCTTCTCATTTTTACAGACTTTTAACTGCTGTTCGTTTACCTCTTTTACGCCCTGCCTACCTTATCGATAAAGTTTCTCGGAATCCATTTTTTTGTAATTCAATGGAATGTAGAGATTTAATTGATGAAGCAAAAAATTATCATTTAATGCCAGAAAGACGCTCAAATTTCAATTCAATATTCAAAATAAATATAAGAGTGTGTACAGAAATACCAGGGAATATTTATGTTTTGGGAGGATTAAATCAAATACAGCCTTCTACTGTTGAATTTTATGATCCAACAATTAAAAAATGGAAGCCTAGTAAAGTAATGACTTCGCAGAGGACTAGGTTTGTGTATTTTTAAGGGAATTTTTTTTAATTTGGGGTCCTGTTCGCAAGTTTAGAAAAAAGTCCGCAAAGACTAAAAAATATCCGTAGGTCTTCAAAACATCCGCAAATTAAAAAATGAAGTATTTTAAAGACTCAGCGAGTCTAGAAAAGTTCGCAAGTTTTTAAAAATGTCCGCGACTTTAAAAAATTTTAAACAAGTTAACATAATTCTTATAGAGTTGGTGTTGCTGTTTCGAACGGAAAATTTTATGTTGTTGGAGGTTACAATGGGTCAGAACGTTTACGTTGTGTTGAAGTAAAATTTTTTTTAAATTTTTTGTTAAAATTTTTATTATTTTTAAAGATGTTTGACACAGTTAGTGGAAATTGGGTTAAGGTAAAAGAATTTTTTTTGACTTTTTTGTTCCTATATGTCCGCAAGTCTTAAAAGAAAAGTCCGCAAGTTTATTTTAAAAAATATGCGCAAAATTAAAAAAGTGTCGGCAACTTTTCAAAAAATGTCCGCATGTTTAAAAAAAGTCCGCAACTTTTTTAAAAAAATCCGCAAATCCTAAAATGTTTGCAATTTCTTGACCCCCTCTAATATTTTTTTTCTCTAGCTTGTTTCAATGTTTAAACGTCGTTCAGCAATGTGTGCAACAGCTTTGGGTGAACACGTTTATGTTATTGGGGGTTATGATGGAACTAATGCATTGTATTTTTAAAAATTTTTTGAATTAAAAAAGAATAAAATTTTAGAGATTCTGTAGAAGTTTATGAAATAAAAAGTGATTATTGGGCTTTTGGACCTCCAATGTTGGCTAAAAGATGTGCTGCTGGAATAGCTATTTCGAAGGGGTTAATTTATGGTTTGTTTGGAATTTTGTTTTTTTTTGTTCTGAATTATTCTGAAATATTCTGATTCTTCAGAATTTTCTGATTTTTTCTGAGTGTTCTGATTTTCAGAATATTCTGATCCTTTCCTAATTTTTAAAATAAATTTTTCTAGTAATTGGTGGACATAACGGCGTTCAAATATTCAACACAGTTGAGTGTTACGATCCAGTTCTCGAAAAATGGTCTACTGTTGCACCAATGTTGGAACCTCGATGTCGATTAGCAGCAACTTCACATCAAAATAAAATTTATGTTGTTGGAGGGTTTGTTGATTTTTATTTTTTTTGGGGTGACATTTGGTCCCATTTCCTTTTAAAAAATTTTCTTCATTAAAGTTATTACGACGGCAACTTTCTTAAAAGTGCGGAAGTTTATGATCCGGAGACTGACACTTGGTCCTCTATTGCCCCAATGAATTTATCTAGAGCGCGCGTTTCTCTTGTAACTAATGGGAATTTTTTATATGCAATTGGTGGATATGATGGGGAGGTTTGAATTATTTTGAAAATTTTTGGGGAATTTGCGGACTCTTTTTGCGGACATTTTCTTTTTTTTCGGACTTTTTTTTGACACTTCTTTTTATTTTTATTGTCTTAAAATCCGCAAAAAAGTCTATAGGAAATCATTTACGTTTATTAAAAAAATTTTTTTGTTTTGCAGAATAATCTCAACTCAGTGGAAATATACAACCCAGCCAAAAATCAATGGGAATTTGGTGCACCAATGACATCTCATGAAGGGGTTCATTAAAAAATTTTTTATAATAAAATTTTTAATAAATAAAATTAACCAGAAAACTAATTTTAAAATGTTTCCCTCGCAAAGGGTTCGAACCCTCGACCTCTATTTTCTTCCAATTTCCCACTTAACCACGATGCTAAAAATCGGTTTTTTCGATTTGAAAATTAGAAAAAAATTTTTAAGCCTAAATTTGGACAAATTCTATTAAAAAATTTTAAACCAACCCAAAAAATTTTTTGCTACCCGCAAAGGGTTCGAACCCTTGACCCTTTTTTTCTTTCTATGTTCCACTCCATATCCCACTTAACCACGAGATTAAATTAAATTAATTTTTTTCTTTAAAAGGGTGTTGGAGCAGTTGTAGTTCCAACAATGCCACGAATGCATACTAATCGAAATAACAATAGTAATGGAAGTGGAGTTAAAAGGCCTTATAATTTTGATGATTATGGAGAAGATGGAAGTGAAGGAAATGGCGGTGGAAGTGGTGGAGGGCCTTCAACATCGAGAAGGATGGGTGAACAAATTGAATAAAGAAGGGTATTATTTATTTAAATTTAAAAAGAAAAATGAAATTCTCCTGTTTTTCTAAATGCATTTTTCAAACAAAAAATTATTTTATTTTAAGTCAAAATATTTAAAAAATCCCAAAAATTTTACTACTAAATATATGCATATATTGTGATTTATTTTTGACAAAATAAATTATTATAAATTTTTAAAAAATTGGAAAAGAGTCTTTCTAAGTAAAAACATCCAAAAATTAATTTTAAAAATGTTTCTCCCGCAAAGGGTTCGAACCCTCGACCTTTTTTCCACCCCACTTTTTATTAAAAATTGCACTTAACCACAAGGTCAAAAGTCATGTTTTTTCAATAAAAATTGTCAACTTCCTTCTTAAGCGAAAAAAAGAGAAAAATAAAGTTCAATCGGATATGGATTTTCCCAGCAAATATTTTTTGAAAAAGAAAAATATTCTAGCAAGAAAAAATGCTGCTTCACAGCAGCATTTTTATTTTATTAAAAAATTTTTTTTTAATTTAAAGTAAATTCTTTTAAAATAATAATTAAAAAATCTTTCTTCCAGCATTTTTTCAGATTGATTTTTTAATTTTTCCATTATTTTATAATTTTTTCTGGACAAGAAGATAATGTTTTTGCCCATGTTAGCAATAGAGGGAGTCCTTGGATTTAATTTTAAAAAATTCCAAAAAATTTTAAAAATATCCATTTTGGTTATTTTACTTCTTCAATGTCTTGTTAATTATTCCCAAGCAAGATACAAGCGTTTTATAAAAGAAGAAAATTCAAAATTGATAAATAATGAGGAATATTTAATACAAACTTGTGTGGCTTATTGTGATGCTCAATTTGGGAGAGAATTTGAGGTAAAAAAATTTTTTGACTAAAAAAAATTAATTTCCCACCTCAAAAATTTTAAAACAACCAAAAAACAAATTTTTGAAAATAGTTGACCCGCAAAGGGTTCGAACCCACGACCTCTTTTTTCCCCTCCATAATTTATTAAATACGCACCTAACCACTAAGCCAAACTCAACTAAAAATTAAAATTTAAACAGGAACACTTTGGACGTAGCTATTTCACTCAATTTTTTGATTTTCCGATTGATTCATTAATTGTATCTTCTCTCAACAATTTTAATTCTTTTTGTTCTCTAGTTGAACAGAGAAGTTGCTGTCTTCAACAAGAATGTCTTAAATCTTCTGTGCCAGCTTCACCCCAAACACATATTTGTTTGGAGCATAGAGCTGATTTTGAAAGGGCGTTGGCTTGTTTAAAGTAGAGAAAATTTTTTCGAAATTTTTAAAAGAATTTTTCCCTTCCAGTTCCACCGTCCCCCACTTCAAATTTCATTCAATCTGTTCAACAGCTGCAAAACAAAGTGTGGACATTAAAAGGCTGGCAGACGAGACTCACGGATTTGACATTCACTTAACAGAGCAATATCGGCAACAAGATCTTCGTTGCCGTTTTCAAGCTTGTACTCTTTCGGCTAGGGTAAAAAACACGGTCAGACCTCATAGGATACCCCGTTTGGTCTTTTACTTGGGGTACCCTTTTGTCTAGTTTTACCCATTGTACCATTTTGTCGTGGCCGAAAATCAAAGAAATTTCAGATAATGCTAATCAACGAGCACTGCAACCAAAACGGTATTGGAGAGGATCAAAGAGAACACGCGCGCCGGACTGTTAGGCGCTACTATGAGGATGATTTGGAACTTGATTTGATTGAATATGGAGAAACATTGAACGCTACAAGACGCTTCCCTCGTTTTTGTGCCGCTTTTTTGGCGCAACAAAAAGTGGGTTTGACACTAGCGACAAAACGGTGTCGCGACAAAATGATACAAAGGGTCCAAATTTACCTATTGCTAGTTTTTCTCGTGTACAATTTTGTCGCTAGTATCGTTGTGTCGCTAATCCTATTTTGTCGCAACAAAATGGAAACCACTTTGTCGCGTGTACCCTTTTGTCGCTAGTACCGAAAAACTATCTTCCCCACCAATAAAATTAATTTTAGGCGGAACCTATAGCTCTACTTATAGACCACAAATCTTCACAAATTTATTTGGATGAATTAAATATTTTGTTAAAAATAATTGGGGCGGACACGGCAAAAATGATTGTAACGGGAATTATGAAATATTAAAATAAATAAAGATTGGTTAAAAATTGAAAATAAATGATTGTATAAATATTTAGAATATTTTTAGAAATTTTTTAAAAATTTTTCCGCTTGTTTTTATCAAATATTTATCTATTCTTTGTTTGTTTTCTATTTAATCCTTGTTATTTAGACTAAAGATCCGTCAGTTTTAAATTCAAATTTACTTCAGGAATTATATAAAAATAATTTGGCGTAATGTTTATTTATTTTTTGGTAACCCCAAAATGGTTTTAGACAAAAGTGTTTGCGACATAATGTCAAAATTTTCACGTACCATTTTGTCCAGTTTTACCCTTTGTACCAATTTGTCGCGTGTACAATTATGTCGCCTGTACCGTTTTGTCAATACACGCATCTCTGACGTGGCTCTGTATCTCTTTTTTGTGTTATCTTTCTCAATTTTATTAAATTTTAATTTCCTCAATTTCTTCACTTTAATTCAATTTATTTTTAGTTGTTTTCAAAAATGCGACGATTATTGCCTTCAACAATTTTAATTTTATTATTTATAATTTCCACTTTAATTGGCTATTCTTCTTCAATATATTTCCACATTGCCGAGACCGAAAGAAAATGTTTTATTGAAGAAATCCCCGACGAAACAATGGTTATGAGCCGTTACAAAGTTCAACTTTTTGATCCAAATACGAAAGCTTTTGGGGATTATCCGACGATTGGAATGCATGTGGAAGTTAAGGACCCGGAAGAGAAGGTTTGCTGTTTGTTTTTTTGGGGTTTCAAAGACAATCCGGGTCCACTGAGTCCGTCCTGGGAACTGAGCTATAATTCTAGATAAGGATTGTCTTGTCTAAAAAATGGTTCACCTCAATTTCTGTTGCGTTCATGCCTAATATTGTGAACCAGGTTTGGACCGAGTTGAGCTTTCTTCATCTTCAAATTCGGGGTTCGGTTGGGATTTTCAAATTGGGTTCTGAAAACAAGGTAATTTTTTCCAATTTTCAGATGATTTTAAGCAAATTATATACAAACGAGGGCTTATTTACCTTTACATCTCATTCGCCCGGAGAACATTTGATTTGTCTTTATTCAAATACAACAGCTTGGTTTAGCGGTGCCCAACTTCGTGTTCATTTGGATATTCAAGTTGGGGAACATGCACAGGATTATCAACAGGTTTATTTTTGATGTTTTTAGTCTTGTTCGGGTTCCTTCTGCCTGGGAAATAGTTTTTAAAGCCGTTCTGAGACCATTTGTCTGTTCCTTGTTTTTCGTCTTTCCCCTGTATTTTTGGTTTCAAGTGGGCACTTTTGGATCCCGAAACTTTGTCTTGGTTCAAGTCCTGTATAAAATTCGAGTCCATTTATTCTATTTTCTGCTTTGTCTGTGGGTCTTTGAATTATAAAAACAAAAGCCAGAAAGGTGTCAATAATTGGCTACTTACCTAAAAGGGTTATATCCTACCTGATTTCTTAAAAATCATGAAGTCCCAATGTTTTTTGGGCCGAAAATCCCTCCCGATTCCTGAAACCTAGTTGATGTTCTAATTTTTACCCCAAACAATGTCATGACCGCTAAACCCCCAGACAAACTGAAAACGAAAAAAGACGGTTCTAAGGGTTTCATTCTGCAAATCCTCTCCTAATTTTAAAATTTTTCCACTTTTAAAGATTGCCGCAAAGGACAAGTTGAATGACCTCCAATTGCGTGTACGTCAACTACTCGATCAAGTTGAACAAATTACCAAAGAGCAAAATTATCAACGCTATAGAGAAGAACGCTTTCGTCAAACCAGCGAAGGAACTAACGTTTCTTTTTTATTTTTTGAATTTTTTTTTAAATTTATTTTTTTAGAGCCGCGTTTTGTGGTGGTCTGCCGGACAAACAATTGTTCTCCTTTTGACAGGATGGTGGCAAATTCGACATTTGAGAGGATTTTTTGAGGCTAAAAAGCTTGTTTAGATGATGTTTAGAGACTCTTTTTTGGTTGTTAATATTTATTTTTTTCCTATCTTTTGCTTTGCTTTTTTTAGAGATCGGAGATTTTAAAAGATTTTGGGATTTTAATTTTTTTTTCAATTTTTGGGAGGAATTTTGCAAACTTTTAAATATCCCTTTGATTAATCGTTCTTATTTCCCCCAAATTTTTCATTCTGGTTTGACCAGAAAATTAAGGAACGCTGTAAATGTTTTAATCATGACTGGTTTAGGAACTTCAAAGTTTGGACCCAATTCCAGGCCGATCTCTAATCTCTTTTTCTGGTATATATTTGTTTCTAAAATATCTTCAATAAATATATATTTTCCTTTTTAAGCGAAAATTCTTTTAATTTTTGTATTCTCCAAAATGTACATAAATGCCTTTAAATAATTTTTTATTTTTTTAATTTTATTTTCAGCAAATTTAAGTAAACTTTAAATGGCTTTAAAGTTTTTTACCCACCCTTTAATTCTCTATCCGCTAGGCTTAAGTGGTGTTGGCATTGGATTTGGTTATGTTCGGTAAAAATTTTTTTAACAAAAAAAATTTTTTTTTATAATTTTTTTCTAGAAATAAACGGGACACAAAACATTATGATTTGGATGAGCAAGACGACAAAACTTTTATTGTTACAGGTTTTTAAGTTTAAAAATGAAAAGAAAAAAATTTTCTTGAAGGAGCTACTTCGGGTATTGGAAAGCAAATCACGAGAAAATTGGCACTTAAAAATGCAACTGTAATTATGGCTTGCAGGTTTTGAATTTTTTTTATTTTTGGGCTATAAAATATTTTGGAATCCATTTTAAAATTTTTTGGACGTTTCAAGATAAATTTTGTACTTTTAGTAGTCCTTAGATTCGTTGTCCTTATTTTTCCCCCATCTCATTTTCTTCCCTTTCCTCTTCCTTATATTTGTTTATCTTCCTTATGTCTTTATTTTTTTGTTATTTTCGTGGGATAGGAAAGAAATTTTTGTCATAAAATCAACCCCCTCTCTTCCTTCTAGATTTTTTATATAGTCATATCTAAGAGAAAAAATTAAAATAAGGACATTGATTTTAACTGCTTAAAAATTTTTTTTTAATTTTTAAGAATATTTTTCTAAAAAAATTCTAATTTTAATATTTTTAAGGGACAAAAATAAATGTTTGGAAGTCAGAAGAGAAATTGTTTTACAAACACGCAACAAAAAAGTATTTTGTAGGCTTTGTGATCTATCAGGTTTTTTAAAAAGATTTTTTAAAAATTATTTAAATTAATTTTTAGATCCTGAAAGTATTCACAATTTTGCTTATAAACTTACAAAAGGTTATTTTTTTAATATTAAAAATAATTTGAAAAATTGTTAAAAACGTTTTTGTGAACTTAAACATTCAAAAAACACTAAAAATTTTCTCAAATTATTTTTTAAAATTCTTTTCCGCCGAAATGGGGTCGAACCCACAACCCTTTTTATCTTAAGACTGAAAGGAAATCCACTTAACCAAAGTTATTAGGAATTTTTTTTGAAAAACTCCTCTGGAACCCCATAATACTTTTTTAAAATTTAATCTAGAATTTTTTCCACCAAAAAGGTTCGAACCTACGACCCTTTTTGTCTTAAAACAAAAATTTAATCCACTTAACCGCAATTACTCCATATAATTTTTTAACGGAAAATGGCATCCCTTTTCCCTCCAAAATTAATTCTTAACCCACTTAACCACAAAAATATTTAAAAAATAAAAAAAAATTTTTTTAGACGAAACCAAGAGCTTTGAAAAAATTGATGGAATAATTTTAAATGCTGCAACAAAAGTGAAAAAATACAAAATAAATAAACAAGGAATTGAGACAAATTTGGCAACAAATCATTTTGGGAACTTTTTACTTGTTGGGCTTTTATTACAAAAATTGTTAAATCAAGATACTGCTTCAAAAATTGTTTTTGTTAATACAAATATTGCAGCTAAGGATGGGTAAGAGATAAAAGAAGGGGGGGGGAGTTATTAAAGGGAAGGAATCAAAGTCGAGAAATCTTGTTATAAGAGACTCAATACCTCGTTTTAAAATTAAGTTGTCATTTGGGTGTGGGAGCAGAATAAGTGATACCGCTCTATTTAACATACACCTTAGACAACAGACACTCTTAACCCACTTAACCACAAAAAAGATACCAAAGGCGTTCCAGGAGGTCCATTTCAGGGGGGGGGCTATAATTAGGGGTGTGCAAAAATTTTTGACGTTTGACCAGTGTTCCGAACGCCAAAGTAAACCCTCAATATTACATACACCTCTGTTTAAATACATTTCCTGAAATTTTGGTAGGCCAGTGGATGGGGAAGTTGTCTGAGCGATACCCCTCTATTTAAGATACACCTCATTATAAGAGACAAAAAAATTTCGGCCCCAAGGAAATATCCTATAAAGGGGTCTAACTAATTTTTAATCAAAAAAATATTTTTTTAAAGTCTAAATTTGAATTTGTTTGGTCTAAATGATGGCAAATTTGTCAAAAAATTGACTAGCACTTGTGAAATTATTGACCCAGAAAAAGGAAGTTATGATATGCATGCGGCTTATAAATACTCAAAATTAATGGATCTCTTATTTGCTAGAGAATTGGCGGAAAGATTGATAGGTTATTTTTTGTAAAAATGTTTTCTCCCCAAAATGGTTCGAATCCTGATCATTTTTCTTCAAATAAACTATCCACTTAACCACGAGTACTCAAACAAATTTTTAATACTTATGGAGGGGGTCTGGGTTCGATTAAACATCCACCAGGAGGTGTTGAGCCCCCGACATTTTTTAAGCAAAAAATAACCCACTTAACCACGAGTACCCAAAATAAATTTTTTTTAGTTATTTATGGAGGCGGTTCGGGTTCGATCCTCGCCTGGATCAAATTTTTTATTTTACTAATTAGATATACACCTAAAGGGGTCGAACCCTAGACTCTTACGCTTCAATACATAATTCTAACCCACTTAACCACAATTACTCAAATAAAATTTTTAATTTAGATACACAAGTTCGTGTTGTTGTTGCCGATCCAGGCGGCACAAAAACAGATTTAAACAAGGATGAACCTTCACAGAAATTTTTTTTAACTAGGTGGACTAGTAATGCTCTTGGATATGTGGCTGGAAACAGAAGGCCGGTTAGCACAGCAATATATCCAATTTTATATGCTTTGGGAGAGGATGGAGTTAAAAATGGGACTTTTATCAGGTTTGTTTTTCTTTTTAAAATTTTTTTGGGGGTATGAGTCTTTCCAAAAAGCTTATTTTTGTAAAAATATTAAAATAAAATTATTTCTCGCCAAGAGTGGTCGAACCCTCGACCTCCTTAAATACACAAGTTCGGGTTTTTGTTGCTGATTCAGGCAGAACAAGACAGAGATCTGTCACTTATGTTGGCTTCTGGGTTCATTCCGAAGCTTATAATTTTAAAATTAATTTTTCAATATTTTTGAAGTCCTCGACAAGTACCTCGTGAATGGGGAGAAAATGCTGAAAATGTCCAACTTCGTCAAAAAGTTTGGTTAATGAGTGAACAATGGACTAAATTAGCTGATTATATGGGAAGAATGGAAGAGGGACTTGAAAAGCTTGGTTATTTTTCCAAGGATTCTCATGGAGATGATGAGGGGGAGAAGAAGAAAACAAGACAGAGGTCGGCAAAGTATCTTTGGTTGGCTTGATTATAGAAAGCAATTTTTTGATTTTGATTTGTTTTTAGGTTTTATTTTATTTTTTTGAAAATCAATAAAATACTCCCATTTTTAAATTTAAAAAATAATTTTAAGTTATGAGAAATGCCAAAGACAGGGGGGGTCCATGGTTCGAACCCCGTCCGGGTCAAATATTTTTCATTTTAATAATTAATGTTAAAAACCTCTTTTCTAAACATATTCCAGTATTTAAAATAAAATTTATTATTTTTTTAAACAAAAAACTCATCTAATTGTGCCATTTGAAAAAATTGTCTTTTTAAAATACAAATCAGAAAAATGTTGTGCCAAAGCTTCGTTTCTTGCTAGAGCTCTAATCAACATATTTTTATGAGCACTTCCTGGGCCTAGAACTCGAAGACCGCTAAAAACAATTTTTAAAAATAAGTCAAACCCTCAAACTTGAGCCTATAGATAGTGAGGTGTAATAGGGGTGTCCTCCACGCCCAGACGGACCCTCGAAAATCGACATAACCAGTTGTGCCTTAAATATATAGTATTACCTAGAAAAATCCTCCCACCCAGCCTTTCCTAACTTTTAAAATATTATAAAAAACCGTATATGTGTATCCCTTCCATTTTGATGATTTTGAACAATTTGAATAACTATAGCAAATGCCTGTTGTGATGATTGTTGTTTTTTGGAAGTTTTTTCCTTTCTTAAATCAATTAATTGCCATCCTGTTGGTTCAGAAAAAGTAACGGTTTTTGGGTCTTCCAAGTCCAAAACAGAAGACCCTGTTTGAATTTGTATTCTGAAAAACAAGAAATTGAAACAGAAAATGACACAAAATTAAATGGGGGGGGGGGGTCCAGGTTCGAACCCCGCTGAGGTCAAATATTTTTTATGGCTCCCTAAGGGAACTTCCCTTCCATCAATATTCATCAAATGTCCAAAATACTGCTTGAACATGACTAGGAAGTCACAAATTTTGACTATCTTCCTTTATTCCTCTAAGAGTCCGCAAATTTTGTCCGCAAGTTTTTGCGGACTTTTGAAAAAAAATAAAAAATAAATAAAAATTTACTTTGACGGTGTGTATGACTCATCAAGTTTATAATCCAAATAAACAACCAAAAAATCAATAGGTGTTCGCCGTTGGAATTCTATTGTGATTGTGTGGGGTTGTAATCCATCACTTTGCCTAAATAAATTTTTTTTTAATTTTCTAAAGTATAGGGAAGGGACCAGGTTCGAATCCAAATATTTTTATTAAACCAATTAAACAGTAGGAGTCGAACCCCCAACCATTTGTGTCTTAGAAACAAAAAGTTAAACCACTTAACCACAATACCAAGTAATTTTTTTATGCCCCAATGGGATCTTGGTTCGAACCCCCCTTTTTACTAAAAAAAATTAAAATAAAAACCAAAAAGTGTCTTCTCTGTCATCCAATAATTGATGTACTCCCATTCCTTCTTAAAATAAAAAAACAAAAATTTTCCTTAAAAAGTTCCAAAAAAACCTTTAGCACTCGATAACGTCCAAACAGCTTCATTTGAAATATCATTAATATGCCCAACTCCTTCAGGAAGACAAGACATCCAGGAACGGCCAAAGTTTTTGCCTGAGTTGTCATTCACCATTTTTGAAGGATTTAAAAATTTTTTAGAAAAGATTTGAAATTTGCCTGTAGGATTAATTGAAATTTGCCTAAAAAAGTGAATTTGGCCTGAAAAAAGTGAAATTGTCCTAGGATATTCAAATGTGCCCAAGAAATAGAAAATGGCCTGAATTTGGTCAGAAAAATCAAATTTGGGACCAAATGTCACCTTAACAAAAAAATATTTTTTAACGTTCCAAGACGTTCAGAAATTAAAAAAATTATTTTCCAATCGTCATTTTATTTTAAAAAACAAAATAAGTAAATAATAATAAAAACACAACACATTTTTTAAGCAGAAGAAAAAAGAGAGAATGCATTTTAAAATGAGGAATGAAATTTTTTTTAAAATTAGGTCCCAAGTGAATTTTTGTTTTTGTTTTGCAAGGAGAGAGAAGAAAAAACAAAATAAAAGCCAAATATGTTGGGAAATATAATAATAATATTGGGGGGTCATTATTTTTGGCTTTGTGTTTCCCATTTATGCCTCCTATAGTCCGAGGAATTTTGAATGTAACCAAGAAATCGAAAATGCCTAGAAATTTGAATTTGGTCTGAAAAATTAAATTTGGACTAATTGGAAAATGAGACCAATCTTTGAAATTGGGGTCGGCTTACAGGTGAGGGTTTGGGTTTTGAACAATAATATATGATGGGAACTTGGATTAGGAACCTAAGCACAACCCAAAGAATCCAATCTGAAACTATAGGACACATAAACTGGAAAAAAGCCATTTCTGTGTGAGAGGAGAAAAAGAGAGGGGCACAAGAAGGAAAATATCTTTTATTGCCCTCTGGAAGGAAAAATGTTTTTATTGTCTTCTGGAATAATTCAGCCCCCAAAAAACTTTAAAAGATTGTAAAATGAGAGCAATACTGGAAGGTTGATTTGTGAATGGTTTCCCCTGTCCCTTCCATTCAAAAAATTTCTCTCAAAAAAAATTTCCTAATCCAAAAAGTCCTCCTATCCCTTCACCTCTCTATTCTCCCCACACACACATTTTTTTTAAATTTATTTTAAAAATTAAAAAAAAAACAAACGTCTCTCTCGGCACTTGATAAATATTTTTTTTCCTCTCCTCTCTTTTTATTTAAAAATTGGTTGGTCTCTTTCCTCTCTCTCTCAAATTTTTTTTACTCTTCCATCAATTTTTCAAAAAAGTCTTCTTCCCCTCTTTTAGTTATCACGATATTTCTCGTTGAGCTTGTTAAGCAATTCCTTGTGCGCAATTTCCGATTCGTCAGAAACCTTGGAAAAAAAAAATTTTTTTTTTGAAAAAATTTTGAGGAAGTAAACCTGAAATTGAAGCATCTTTGCCGTTCCAAGCGATGCCTTTATGGCAGAAGCAGTCGAAGCGTAAACCATCTTCTTTTTGATAGAAGCACTGTCTGGGCACAACTAGAAAAAAGTAATAAAGTAAAAGTCAATTTTTAGTTATTCCCAGTCAAATGACTCATAATGGTCAGACTTGAATCTTCCCCAATTTCACTATATCCTTATAGTATCCATAAGAGAATCAAGGAAGTCTTATAGTAGGCAATAGAGGGCCTGACCATTATGAGACCGCTAAAAATAAGCAAGAAAAGAGGTAAGAAAGAACCACTCAATATTTTCGAGCAGACTTCTTAGGCTTCCTAGCAATAATCAAGGTAGGGAATAATCTTAGAGTAGAACCCCAAAATCCAAAAACAATCAGTTTACTGGATCAATCACTAGCTCGAATTACGAACCCAAAAACTCTATTAATTCAAAAAATACTTGAATGAAGACTATTTTGTCCATTTTAGAAGTTCCAGCGCCTGGACGATGTGTTTGGAATTTAAAGTCAAAAACAGCATAACGACAATCTTGAAACCCGTCAGTCTTGTCTTTAATGTCCTTTACGAATATCTCATAGGCCGCTTTAGAATTGTCTTCATAACTGTCATCTGTTGTCCCTATCTAAAGAGAAAATTGTGACAAAGTTAAAATTGCGGATTCTGCAAAAAAACTTGCGGATTAATAGAAAAATGAAGGGAAAAGGACAGGAACAGGATTCATGTACAAATAAAGGGATCCAGCTTAGGAAGACAGAAGGAGATCAAATTAAACATGCGGACACAACCTGTAGACAAACCCACACTAACACCGACCCCTCTTTTTGCGGACTTTCCTTTTTTTATGGGCACATTTATTAGGATTTCATGTCCACTGTGACACCCCCGTAACAATCCACGATTCTGTCTATACTTTTCCTCATATTATATCCACTAAACTATAGCCTGATAACAATTTAGGGAAAGTGTCCGCAAAAAATGGAAAAGTCCGCAAAAAGGAAGGTTGGCGGAAAAGACACGAATACAGTCCCAAAAGACCCCCTTGGCTTCCCACTCCCACACTCCACAAATCCCCCCAAAAGATCCCCAAGGTTCCTAAACCCCACAAAACTTTCAAAAAAACCTCTTCAGCAGTCAAAGCAACTTCAACCACAACTTCATTCTCGACAATCTTATAAATAATGTAGCGGTACTTTTTGGCCTCAGATAATTGTTGAAAAGCTGTCTGGCACTCAGCATTAACCATTACTCCGGAAGCCATTTTTAATCCAAAATATTAAAAAAATAAATATTTTTCAAGATAAATATGTCAGTCTGCAAAATTAAGAAAAAATTATTCAAGGGTTCAAAATGGTCAAAAGGGTAAGTCAAAAGAACCCAGGCTTTTTAATTTACTAGAAGATGCCTTTCGAATTTCGATGATTTTCCAGTCCTCATTCAACAGAATTTTAGGTAAAAAAATCAAAAAGCGTCAAGGGGTCGAAATGGTAACTTTTTGATTTAACAAGAAACCCTTTAAAAGCCCAATGATTTTCCAGTTTTTATTCTAAAAATTGTAGTAAAAAATCAAAAAACAGAAAGGAAATGAAAAATCAACGCACCCACAGAAAAACTTTTTTAAGGACGTAATGACCTTCTCTCAAGTTTTCTTGTCTGTTTTGACTTAGAAATTCCACACAAAAATCAATTTCACAATTGATGACTAATCCGTCTCGACAGTAAAAAGAAAATATAAAAAATGTTCTCAATCCCACCTTTACAAAATAACGTTAAAAAAAGTCAATCAATCAGAGAGCTCTCAAAACTATTTTGTAAAAAGTGTTGTGGAGGGGTTAGCTTATTTTTAGTCTATTACAAGAATGTGTAGAGGTTAGTCTGAACTGTGTACAAATGCAAAAGAATTGAAGGAAATGGGATGAAAAATAAACAAAAAAAATTTTTCATCGGGGAATGAATAGAAAAAATTTAGAGAAAAATGCAAAAATCTTCACCAGTTCTTTTTATATTTGTTCTCTTTTTCTCTAACTGTACTATTTCTTTTTTAAATTAAATTTTGGCGGAATTTTTGAATTTGAAAATAAAATAACCTTTAAAGCCTTTCACAGTATAGGACATATTTTGGGTCATAACTTTTTTGATTCTTAACCGATTTAGATGATTTTTATATCAATCGAAAGCTCTGAGTCTGCGGATTATTTTAGCTTATTCAAGGGTTCAAATATATCAATCGAAAGCTCTGAGTCTGCGGATTATTTTAGCTTATTCAAGGGTTCAAATATATCAATCGAAAGCTCTGAGTCTGCGGATTATTTTAGCTTATTCAAGGGTTCAAATATATCAATCGAAAGCTCTGAGTCTGCGGATTATTTTAGCTTATTCAAGGGTTCAAATATATCAATCGAAAGCTCTGAGTCTGCGGATTATTTTAGCTTATTCAAGGGTTCAAATATATCAATCGAAAGCTCTGAGTCTGCGGATTATTTTAGCTTATTCAAGGGTTCAAATATATCAATCGAAAGCTCTGAGTCTGCGGATTATTTTAGCTTATTCAAGGGTTCAAATATATCAATCGAAAGCTCTGAGTCTGCGGATTATTTTAGCTTATTCAAGGGTTCAAATATATCAATCGAAAGCTCTGAGTCTGCGGATTATTTTAGCTTATTCAAGGGTTCAAATATATCAATCGAAAGCTCTGAGTCTGCGGATTATTTTAGCTAACAGGATTGATGTTCTGATCATTTTACAAAAAGTTATGGCAGAAATAGGTTCAAAAATCACGATTGCGCGCACTTATTGACACGTAACTTTTTGTAGGGTGATCTGATCAACTCACTCTCTTTACTCAGAATATCCCTTACATCCAGATCTTTCGATTGGTATAATAATTATTCAAATCGGTTAAGAATCAAAAAAGTTATGGTTAAAAATATGGTCTCTGTCGAACGGGAACAGCATTTAAAAAACAAAAAGTCTTTATCTATTTTTATTCAAAATTATTTAAATTTTATTTAAAAATATAGGAAAATTATCCAGTTTATACAAAAATCTAAAAACTTTAAAAATATTCAAAAAATCCATCACTTCCCCCCAGGCATATTTCCATACATGGGCATATTTCCATAACCTCCATAGCCATTATTAAAGACTTGAGTATTGTATGGAGTATAGGCGCTGCATTTACACGCACAATTTTGAGCAATTATCTAAGAAATAAATTAATTTCAAAAAATTTTTTTCCAAAACGTCCAAGGCTCAAAATGGTCAAACTAACTAAACAATTATTAAAAAATTTTAATTTTAAGCTTAATATTATTAAAAAAATTTTTTTCTCAATTCACAACACCCACAGGACTTGCGCATTGAGCTAAAGACATAAACTGGCAGTCTGATTGGTCTACTGTACACACTACAAAAAATTTTTGAAAATTAAAAAAATTTCCAAGGAAATGATTACCGGGCCTATTATTCACAGGATAATTAATTGGAGGGTAATTGTTGTAGCTTGGAGGGTAATTGTTCATTAAAGGCTGGTTACCATAATTTGGAGGGATTAAATAGCCTGTTCCATAACTTGAAAAAATTTTTTTAAGTTGAGATTTTAAATAGAAAAATACTTTGGAGGAATATTATAGCTATAACCAGCACCACTTCCAGGATTATTGATGACAATAATCTTAAAAAATATTATGAGATCATCCGCCCCTTAAAAACTCAAAAATTTACCACAGGTGGCTGGTTGTACTGCTGTTGGGGAGGATAATAGGTTTGAGGAGGAAATTGTTGTCCAGGCGGGTAGTAGCCAGGAAAAGTTCCTGTATTGGGACGGTTATTAGTTTGGGGATTTATTTTTCCAGAATTTTTGCCTGGATTTGCGCCTGGCTGTGAGGCCGGGTTATAATTTGGGTTGTTTGGATCACCGCTGAGTACTTCGCCTTAAATTTTGAGTGAAATTAAAAAATATTTTAAATTTTCTATACAGCAGACGGAGCCAACACAAGCTTCTCTTGGATCGTAGCAGAACCCACCAATCCTACAACCTTAAAAATAATAATTTAAAAATAAAGAGTAAGAATTCGTACAGCTTTTTAAACGCTAGGGTTAACCGATGTGTTAGAAAAGCTGCAAGTTAAAAAAATAAACTTCCCCTAACTATGTAATCATTTAAAATCTATTTCTAAAATTGTTTGAATATTATTAAAAATATTTTTAGAAAAGAGGAAAAGCTGGCTGACTTTTCACTGCGGGAAATGTGAAATTTTCTTTTATTAAAAAATTTTTTCCTAACAAAATTATTGTTAAAAATAAGGCAAATTTATGCATTTTTATTTAATTTTTATTCCCTAAAATTTTTAAATGGAATCTAATATATTTTCTTAGCCCTATCAACTACCTGATGCTATTAGACAGATGATTGTAGTCTCCTCAAGTGGTTAGAAATTTTTACTTTTTAATTATTACCCCTAAATGGTAATTAATTTATAAGCAGCTTTTTAAACGCAAGGAATAACCGATAGGTTAGAAAAGCTGCAAGTTGGAATAAAAAATAAACTTTAATTCCAAGTTGGAATTCCAAGTTGGAAAAAAGTTGGAAATTCAAGTTGTATTTTCAAGTTTTATTTCCCAAGTTTTAATTTCAAGTTGGATTCCAAGTTTTAATAAAAATTCCAACCTAACCAACATTATTATTTCCCAAAAAAGTTTTTTATATTTAAAAACAGGTGTTATTACCCAAAAACAACAAAAATGGAAAACAGCCGGTTATAAAGGACAATCTATAATGGTCATTCCTATGGCCAGAACAATAAAAGAAAATTATAACGAAATAAAAGGTAAAAAAATTTATTTTATTTATTAAAAGTCAGTTGTTTGGTCATTTATTTACTAATTAAATATAAACTATTGTTTAAATAATAAACAAAGTTTTATTATTTGTGAAGAAAAGCATTTGTTGTGTTAAAGTTTTAAAACTTTAATATTATATAAAACTTGATTTTATTAGTAAATAGCTAAGTTTTATTTAATAAACTTGGCTTAAAACAAGTTTTAAATAAAATACATATAATTTTATAGTAAAATACAAACTTTATCTATAACAAGTTGTATTTTATATTTAAAACATAAGCTTTATTCAAAACAAAGTTTTAAACTTGTTTGAAACAATGTTGCAAATAAAATAAACAAACTTGTTTTAAAACAAGTTTTAAAACAACACACAAAACAACAAGCTGTTTTAAAACAAGTAAAACAAGTTTTATTATTGTTGAAAACATGTTTGCTTAAAAACACAAACTTAGTTTAGTAAAGTTTTAAACAAAATACAACTGATCTTGAATAAAGTTTGTATTTTCTAAAACAATGTTTGTATTTTGTTTTAAAATTATTCAAAATAAGTTGTATTTTATAAAATTTGCTTATAATAATAAACTTTATTTAAAACAAGTCTTAAATAAAATACAAACAAACACAAACTTTGTTTGAAACAAATTTCCTTTTTTTACCCCCTTTATGTATATTTTAAAAATATTATTTTTATTTTCCACTACTTTTTTTCAAATCTTTACTTTAAATCCTCAAAATAAAATATAGCTAAAGTATTTTATTTTTTAGTTAAATCGATTGATTAGAAACGGATTTTATTTTGCGGTAAATATTAGAAAATTTAGAAAAAGCATGGGATATTTTTAGAAGAAATTTAAGAGGAGAGAGAGGGAGAAATGAGGCGCAAAAGAAGCTTTTAAACGTTAAAAAGCTTGTCTATAGCTATAGAGATTTCCCTCTTTCTCTTGCCTTTTTTAAGGGATAAAGCGCAGACTTAATCGATTCTTTAAAAATAGTGAAATCAGTAAAGCAGTAAAAAAGTGTCTTGATAACAATTAGCAAGTTAGCTGCTTCACTAAACTGTTAGCAGCTTCATTAAAAAACTTGAAGCAAAACTTAATTTGCTAACAAAAAGTGTTTCACAAACTTTGTTTAAAAAATACAAAATTTATTCTAAACAAGTTGTATTTTACAAACTTAGCTTAGAAAACACAAACTTTTTTCAAAACAAGTTTTAAATAAAATACAAACTTGTTTGCAACAAAGTTGTAAATAAAATATTAAATAAACTTGTTCGTTTAGAAAACACAAATTTTATTCAAGTTGCAAACTTGCTTCCAAAGCTTTAAAAACTTCTTTCAAGTTTGCAAGTTTCATTTCAATTTTTAAGTTTTCAAGTTTGCAAACTTAAATTGCTACAACTTTCTTTTCCCTTTTTTTATTTATAAAATATTTTTATTTTTGTTTATTCATTGGCCATTTAAGCGGCTGTCACTAAACAAAATATATAAATAAAGATCTTTTAGAAATAAGGACACACAAAAAATATATTTTTATTTTCTTTTGTCTCATTGTCATTCTTTAATATATCCATGATATTCTTTCCCCTTTTTATGTATTTTTTATTTTTATCTTTTATTTTCAACAAAAAAACAAAGTTTAAATAAAAACACATTTTTAGAAAATAAAATACAAACAAACTTTGTTTGCAACAAGTTGTAAATAAAATAACCAACTTGTTTGTTTAAACAATAAACACCTCTAGTCAAAACACAAACTTAGTTTAAAACAATGTCTTAAGTAAAACATAAACATTTTTAAAACGTTTTCAAACAAAATACAAACTTATTTAAAACGAAGTTGTAAATATGATAAACTTGTTTGTCCAAACAAAGAACACAAACTTTGTTTAAAACATTTGTTGTAAACAAAAACACAAACTTTAATTTATTGAAATTTGTGTTTTATTATTAACAGAAGAGGCAAAAGAACAACAACAAAAACAACAACTCTCCCAAACATCCCTCCCAACTTTTCCAACTTGTTTTGCCTCAACAACAACAAAAACAAATTTAAAATTATTTAAGAGCTTTAAATTAAATGTTTTACTTAAAAAAAGAAATTTGAAATTAAAAAGAATGACAGAAATTAATTTAAAAGATTCCCAACAACAACAAGAATGTTTGGCTTTTGAACCTAAAAATTATCTTAAGGATAGATGCAAAAAATGTTTTAGATTAAAGTTTGTTGTTTTTTAAGTCAACAATTATTTTTAAAAATTGTTTTAAAAAATAGAGATAAACACGAAAGTAATTTGCCTATTCGGAAACCTACATTAGAAAGAAAAACATCCTCTTCAAGCAGTACAAGCAAAAATGCTTCAGATGCAGCTGATCTTAAAACAACAAAATTGGCAAAAACAAAGAGTAGCAACGCTACAAATTTGAATAATGCTTCAAAAAATAATTTTGTTTCTGCTTCAAAAATTAATTCTGCTTCCGCTTCAACTAATTCTGTTAGCAATTCATTATCAACAAAAAAGCACTCCCTTCCAACTAACAACAAATCTTCACCCAAAAAAGTGTTGGCAACAAACATTGCTAACAATAAAAATAATATTCCGGTGCCTACAAATGTTGCTACAACTTTTCGAAGAATTCCCATTCAAAGAAGTTCTTCAGGTTTGGAAGAAGAAGAAACAACAGAAAAACAAACAAAATTAATTAAAAATAGAAATAATTCTGATATTAAAAATCAGAATTCTGATAGCAATTATAGTGATGAAAAAGTGGAGCAGAAGCCTATATTAACTAAGCAAAAAGAGGAAAACAATAAGCAACAAAAAGAATTAAAAGAAGCCTCAAATGAAGTTGAAATAAATGAAGTCCTTCACACTAAAAGTGACGAAAATAATGAATTGGAGGTTATCCTTTTTAAATGATTAATTTTTAAAGTTAAAAACAGGTGGCTTTAAATGTTTAAATTATTCGATTTTTTATTAAAATTATAAATTAAATTTTTGTTTCTAAAAATATCAGAATTTTAATAAACTTGCGTTAAATATTGTAAATTTATTCAGAATTCTGTAAGCTTAAATTATGAGAATTTTGTTAACTTGAGAATCAGAATTTAAACCTAAGTTGAATTTTGTATAATTAATTAGTCAGAATTTTAATAAACTTGAGCATCAGAATTATCGAAAATTAAGAAATCAGAATTTCAAATTAAGTTGAATTTTCTAGTCAAACTTTAAAGATCAGAATTATTGCAAATTTAAGTATCAGAATTTTAATAAATTTAAATAATCAGAATTTCAATAAATTATGCAGAATTTAGGAAAATTTAAGTAATCAGAATTTCCGTAAACTTAAGTAATCAGAATAGTTTTTCTCTCTTTAATAAATTAGATAAAAACAATTATAATGACACCAACAACATCAAAAACCAGAAGCAATAAAACAGAATTAAAAGAACCAGAAACATCAAAAACGTTAGCAACACCAAAAACATCAACATCCTCCTCGTCTTCCTCTTCCTCATCTTCGACAACAACAACCGTATTACTCCCAAAACAAAGAAGGCAAATAAGCCAAATTAGTGGGTCTAAAAGCTTTAAGGAGGCAAATAATAATTTGCTTCAAAATGAAAATATTAACGAAGCCGAGGTGAAAAGTGAAGCAAATAACAACGAGGCGATACTTAATAAAATTGGAAATAATCTTACTATTGTAGTTGAAGAAAATGGAATTAATAAAGAAAGAAATAGAGAAGGTAACTAAGGTAAATGTCCAGCTCGTCACCACATGTCCGCAAATGACTTTCAGCAAAAAATGCATTTTGCTGCATTCTTCTCCTTACCGTTTCTTTTCTTTGATGGGTTAACATCTTGGCGCATCTACTTTATGGAGTAAGTCATGAAATACATAGAGTTTATGTACAAATTAAATAAATAAAATTTAAAGAATATAAATTTGTGAAAAAATTAAAAACTTTTAAATTAAAAATGCCACTTTTCAACACCCACATTCATTATTTTTAAATTTTTATTAAAATTTAAAAGACAATTATTTCTTAAATTTTTAGTAAAATATTTCCTAGTATAAAGTAGGATGGTCTGCAACCGGTTATTAACCTGTACCCTCGGTTTCGGGTCACTCATTTTCACAAATTTCCGGCTTTTAAAATTTTCTAAAAACGGTTAATTTTTGGCAAAAAAATTTCAAAAATTCCGGTTTTAAAACCGGTCGCCATCAACCCTAATATAAAGGAATTGTTTAGAAAAATTAGGGGTTTTACTTTTTGCAAAATAAAAATTTTAGTTAAAAACTTTTAGTATTTTATAAAATATTTACAAATTTATATTCTTTAAATTTTATTTATTTAATTTGTACATAAACTCTATGTATTTCATGACTTACTCCATAAAGTAGATGCGCCAAGATGTTAACCCATCAAAGAAAAGAAACGGTAAGGAGAAGAATGCAGCAAAATGCATTTTTTGCTGAAAGTCATTTGCGGACATGTGGTGACGAGCTGGACATTTACCGGTAACTAATTAAAAAAATTTTTCAAAAAATTCTAAAAATTTCCAAAAATTTCAATAAAAATTTTTAAAAATTTTTCCAGACGAAGTGGACGAAATTCTCTCCCTTTGTTCTTACAAAACAGCAAATTCACGCCTCGCAAATTCCTCCTCCCCTTCAAACTTCCCAGTTTCTGCTAACAATGTAAACGGAAACGGAAGCAATGGCCATTCACAAAGTGAAATGTTTAGTGCCCAATCAGTAAAAAATTAATTAAAATTTTTATCTTTAATTCCCCTTAAAGATTGACAGTCTAAACAGTATTTCATTTGCTGATTCCTACAAAACAAGTTTAAGAAGTCCCCCTCCATTTTTCGACAACGACGATGATTTTTTAACGCCTACAAGTACAATGGATGGACACTTTTTTAATCAGAATATTTATAATAATTTTATTAATCAAGTACAAGATGAAAATGAAGAACTTGGGGAGTTTGAATCTAGAGCTAGAACGCCGACTGCTAAAGTATTTTAATTAAAGGAAAAATTAAAAATCAGAATTTTCATAAACTTGAGTACTCAGAATACTGAAAATATTAAATAATCAGAATTATCGGAAACTTAAGTGTTCAGAATTTTACCTTAAATAATCATAATCAGAATTTTCATAAACTTGAGAAATCAGAATTAAAAATATTAAATAATCAAAAAATAAACTTAAGTAATCAGAATTTCCATATACTTGAGTTATCAGAATCTTAATAAATACGCATCAGAATTTTTATAAACTTGAGGAATCAGAATTAAGAAATATTAAATAATCAGAATTTAAGCAAACAAACAGAATTTTTATAAACTTAAGTATTTAGATGAACTTAAATAATCAGAATTTTAATAAACTTAAGTAAATTTCCTATTTTTTCTATTGTAGAGTCATATACTCGACCATGACACGCTACAATCGGAGAATCAACGACTAGCAGAAAAATGTCGCCGTTACAAAAATGAACGGCAAAGATGGACAGAATGGTTGGCAAGAAGGGCAACAACAATATCAGGAACAACAACACCAACAAATGGAAAAGACCCAAAATTACAAATTGAAAATAATAATTTAAATGCTTTACAACAAAGAAGACAACGTCAACAACAATTAGCTGTAGATGCGTTAGCTGAGCTGGAATCTATTGTTAACGAATATCGAGAAGAAAATGTTGCTTTAAAATCAGAATTGCAACAGCAAATTAGGGTTAGATTAAAATCAGAATTATTTAAAAATCAGAATAAAATTAAAAATCAGAATTTCTGATATAATAAATACTAGAATAAAATCAGAATTTTAAAATCAGAATTTTGGAAATCTCAGAATTTCTGAAAAATCTGAATTATTAAAAATCAGAATTTTTAGACCAGAATAAAATTAAAAATCAGAATTTTTTAAAAATCAGAATTATAAAACCAGAATTTAGGAACAAAATTTAAATGCCCGTTCATTTAACCACGAACAACAGCTTACTGAACAACTAGTTTCTGCAGAACTAATCAACGCCCAATTAAGACAAGAACGGGACGATTTGCAACAGGAGATTGATGAGATTCAAGTAGTTACAAATTACAATTTATAAAAAATATCTTTTAAAGGACCAATGTCGAATGGAAGAAATTGAAGAATTTCGAGAATTACAACGAGAATTGGATCTTAACGCAAAGAATTGTAGAATTCTGCAGTTTAAATTGAGAAAATCGGAAAGGCAGAGAGAACAATTACAAGCTGAAAGGTGTGTGCTTGTATCGAGATGTGAAGAATTGCTTGATAAAAATAATAAATTAATTAAAAATGAGGAAAAAAGTGAAGAAGAAAAATCAGAAGAAATATCAGAAGAACAAAAATTTGCACAAATGGAACAAGAATTACACGTTGCAAAACAGATTTCAATAAAATTACAAAATGAATTGGAAGCAGCAGAAGAGCGTCGCTGCCGTCTTGAAGACGAACTTTTTTACAATAGGGAAAAAGTTAGAGAACTCCTTGCGCAGAATAAGTGGAGGGAAGCGAAGAATAATAGGGAACAACAGCAAAATATAGTGAGGAATTAATTAAACTTTTTTTACAAATTAAAATTACAAAATGTAATTATTTTTTACAAACCTAAATTACAATTTGTAAAATAATTAAAATTAAAAAATAATCTTTCAGAGACCAAGAGGAGAAGCTCTAATAATCTCCTCAGCTGCGTTAATGGTCGATGGAAGCAGCCATGTTAGTGCTAGACCTGAACATTTTGAGGAGGAAGAAGAACCAAAAGAAGTAGCAGAAATACAACGAGAAGTTAGGGATTCGATGGAACGTGAAGCTGATTTGAGAGAACAATTAAGATTCACTGAAGCTGATTTACAAAGAACTAGAAACAGAATGAGGGAATTGGAAACTGAAAATGATGATTTGCTACAAAAATATACTCGGTTGGCTGATCAACAAGCACAAAATCTGTCGATGCTTCCGGGAGGATTATTGACTCCTAAAAGGCCTAGTCTTTTTAGAAGCATTAGGCAAGTTTAAAAAAAAATTACAATTTTAAATTACAATTTGTAAAAGTTTTATTACATTTTGTAATTAAGTTTTCCGGAAGTAACTAAGTTTTTCAGGAAAGTTTTCCGGAAAGTTTTCCGGAAGTAACTAAGTTTTTCCGGAAAGTTTTCCGGAAGTAACTAAGTTTTTCCGGAAAGTTTTCCGGAAGTAACTAAGTTTTACCGGAAAGTTTTCCGGAAAGCTTTCCGGAAATTACAATTTCAAGTTTTATTCTTTTGTTGTAATTTGAAATTAAAGTTTATTTATATTACAAATTGTAATTACAATTCACAAATAAGAATAAATACCTATTTTTAATTTATAGTGAAGGCAACGATTCTAAAATGCTAACAAAAGGAAATATTAACGGTAATAACCGGCTTATCCCAGGAGAGCAATCTTCATCCAAAAAATCTCAAAGAAGTGCTTCTCATTGGTAAAATTAATCCAACCTTTTAAAAAATTTTTAAATTATAGTAATGATACAAAAGAGGCTAGCGAGATAATTAAAGGTGTAGGGAAGGAAGACAGTACAATTGTGGATGTAAAAATTTTTTTCTATTTTTTAGAAACAAAAAAAAAATTTTTTTTGCTAGACGGAACAACTCTGCTACATGTTAGCAGCAATGGATGCCCAAGCAAACCGAATCTGTAAACAACTCGAAAAAATAGAAGGAAGTGGGAATAAAGAAGAACGACGTCGTTCACTTAAGGGAGGAGAGATTGCTTCAGTTTTGGAAGAATTAGCTAAACTTCTGAGTGAAATGAAAGCAATTAAGGAACAATTGGCACATTCTCAGAATGTAAATTTTAAAGAAAATTTCTGGAAAAAAATTTTTTTAACAGATTTCCCTAACAAAATCAATGATTCTTGGAAATGTACTAGGCGATAACAATACCAATGATTGTGGGAAATCAAAGCAGGAATTTGAAGATGGATCTAGTAAACCTGTTGGGAATTATGTGTGTACTGTATGTGAGGAGAAGGAGAGAAAAATTCGCGAATTTGAACAAAGTTGCGATTTTTACAAAAGAAAAAATGGGGAATTGACTGAACAGGTGAAAAATTTTTACAATTTTACAATTGAAAACTTTAAATTTTACAATTGTAAAAAAATTTAATTTTCAAGATTTTACAAATGCGCGATCAATGGGCTAAGGAATTACAAAAGGCTGAAGAAGAAGCTAACGCTCAAAAAGTTTTGGCAGAAAAAGAAACAACTAGTTTGCGAAATGCTCTAGATAAACAAATTATAGAAACACAATCGGCTAGGGATTTGTTAGAAAATATACGTGCAGAAAATGTTACACTTCGAAAGGTAAATTTTACAATTAAAAATCAGAAATTAAAATCAGAATTACAATTGTGAAGATAAGGTGAAAAAAGTTTTACAAATTGTAAAAAAAGTTTTAAAAAAGTTTTACAAATTGTAAAAATATTTCAGAAAAGTTTACAAATTGTAAAAGAAGTTTTAAAAAGTTTCGCAAATTGTAAAAATATTTCAGAAAAGTTTACAAATTGTAAAAGAAGTTTTAAAAAGTTTCGCAAATTGTAAAATTAAAAAATTATTTCTACAAATTGTAAAATGTTTAGAAAAAAAGTTTTACAAATTAAATTACAACTGACTGCTAAAAATTACAATTATAATTTAAACTTTTTTCTAGGCAATGGCAGAACGTGAAGCAGAACTATCTCAAGTTAAAAAAAAGGCTGGAGGGTTAGAAAAAGGATTAGATCAGAGTCGGATTTGGGAGTCCCGTTGTAAAGAAGCTAAAGCAGAACGGATAAGATTACAAGCAGAACTAACACAATTAAGAATGAGAACAGACGAAGCTTTGCAGGAATTGGGTAAACAAAAATTTCAAAAAATTCGAGGAAAAATTTATTTTTTTAAAGAAAAAATGCGTGCAACACACCAACAAAAAGAGATTGTTTGGATTAGAGAAAAATTAAAATTGGAAGATTTATTAAAACAATCAAAACAACAACAACAACTCCCTT
The DNA here is from genome assembly GCA_036172945.1 of Meloidogyne incognita. Classification (NCBI taxonomy): domain Eukaryota; kingdom Metazoa; phylum Nematoda; class Chromadorea; order Rhabditida; family Meloidogynidae; genus Meloidogyne; species Meloidogyne incognita. The sequence continues at coordinate 4,225,200 of JARQAC010000006.1, read as the reverse complement.
CCCCAAAAACCTCCATTGAAAAAATAATTCCAGTTGTTGTTCAAATGTCTAAACCTAGTGTGAATATGTGTTGTTCGCCTAGCAAACAATTGGAAAAACAAACTGATCTAGTTGAAAATAATAATGTTAAGCAAGAATGTGTTAAAGTTGATTATAAACAGGTAAAAAATAATGGGAAAATGTTTGGGGGTAAATGTTGAGGAGAAATTGAAATTTAAAAATCTGAATTTGAAATTAGTACAAATTTTAAGAAGAGTTTTAGAAAAAGTTTTACAAATGGAATTACAAATATTAGAAAGTTTTAAAAAGAGTTTCCCAAATTGTAAAAATATTTAAAAAAAGTTTTACAGATTGTAAAAAGTTTTAGAAATATTTCTACAAATTGTAAAAAGTTCGATAAACAGTTTTACAAATTGTAGGAAAAGTTTTAGAAAAAGTTTTACAATTTGTAAAAATAAAAAAAGAAAGGTTTACAAATTGAAAAAAAGTTTGATAAGGTTTTACATATTGTAAAAAGTTTTAGAAATATTTTTACAAATTGTAAAAAAGTTTGACAAACATTTTACAAATTGTAAAATGTTTTTAAAAAGTTTTACAAATTGTAAAAATTAGAAAAATTTATTACAAATTGTAAAGATGTATTTAAATTCAGATAGCAGATAATGCCCTACGCGCCGCCGAATCATTACAGCGTCAATATAGAGAATATCAAAGCCATTATACCGCAGAAGTTGAAAGATTAAACGCCAGATTAAATAATTTAGAACGAGAACATCACCAAAAACGATTAGAAAAAAGTGAAGAAAAGAAGTTAAATCAGGCTTTTCCTACTTTTGGTTTACAAGTGAATAGAATACCCATGGCTGAGGTTCCAAAAAATTAAAAAAATTTTTTTTCTTAAAAAAATTTTTTAGAGTCCTTCAATGAGTTCACTAACCGAAAACACAACTTGGGATAGTCGTCTACTAGACTGTTCTATGGCACGTTCAGTTTCCCCTTTCAAATTCCCTCGAGGAGCATGTACTACCCCAACATCAGTGAAAGCTTGCCGAATGGATAATATTTTGTTTAGAAGTCAAGGAGCAGAAAAAATAATTTCTGGCGAGTTTGGAAGTGATGAAGATAGTACCTCTGCTATGGCTGCGGCAAATGCTGCTGCTAGTACTAATAAAGCTCATAGAGAGTATAGAAGAACGAGCAGTTCAGGTAGTTAAATGAACAAGAAAATTTAACAAAATGGGGGGAAATACAGGGGACTTTCGCTATAAGGCACATCCAATACTGAAGACACTTCAATTTATTGGATACCTTCTATTTAAAAGACCTCATTAAAAGATACCCGCAACCTCCTATAAGATCCTCCCAACCTTCTCACTTTACTAGGGTGGTCATTTCACCTTATTAGGATACCTTCTATTTAAGAGACTCCATTATAAGACACAAAATTTTCATCCCTAAGGGTGTATCTAAAAAAACAAGATTCGACTGTACCAAAAATGCTCCAAAAATTCAATCAAAATATTTGAACTCAAAAAAGTGTAGAGACGCAGAGAACTTTGCGTTTCTCTAACGTTTAAATTAAAAATTAAATTTTCTCCAAAGGAACAAACATTCTTTACCGAATACGACGTGAAGAACTTTCCAAAGGAAAATGCCCCTCAGTTCGTCAAATGGCCAAAGCATTCGACTCTTTTGAACAAACACGATTAAATGAAAAAGAAGCGGCTGCGGAAGAATCGCGTAGACGTAAAGAGTAAGTAAACAAGGAAAGGGGAAGTTGCTGAAGATTTTCAAATATTTTTCAGGGAAAAATCAAACAAAACAAAAAATTCTTCGGGATTATTCGGACTTTTAAACAAAGCCTCTTCAATGGACCAATCCCTTTCAAGTGCTGGTAGAAAATTGCCCCCATCAAAGGCTAAAGCTAAACGACGACCTAGCGATCACCAAGCGGCAGCATTACAAAACGAGTTGTTGCTAACAAAAAATAATAGTGGGGAGATTGCTCCACGTGGAGGGAGGAATCCGTTTAAGGTGAGAAAGGGAATTTAGAGGTAATTTGGACAAAATTTCTGAGAAATTTTGTTAAAATTTAATAAAATAAGGGTGAAGAGAGATCCAATTAGCGAGCATTTGAAACGCTTACTAAGTAGGGGATATGCAGCAGTAGGATAAGTATGCCTCAAAGGTACTGTAGGTATCCCCTCTTCTTCCTTGTCAATGGGCTTAGTTAGGGTTAAGATCTATTAACAGGTGAAACAGGGCCCCGGAAGGTCGTCGGTGAACACCTGTACGTGGTGGGTGAAAGCGCCTAGCAAAACTGCCAGGAAGTCACAGGATATGCCTGCCTGATGCTAAATCTTTACCTCTCTTAAATTCTTATAAATCTGTTTATTTTACAGGGTATGGGTTCACGCCTTGTTGAACGTGTCAGACGTTCTCTCTCCCGAACTGGAAAAAAGCGGAGTCACAGTAGGGATGAGGGGACTCCCTTGTCAATGAGTTTAGTTGCAACAGGCAATGAAACAACTACTTTAATGTCCTCATCGACAACGGCTGCAAGTATTAATGGATAACTTTGTTAATTTTAATGTTTAAGTCTCTACATATTATCCCAAAATTGTTGCCTAATTTTTGTTTTAATTATTTCTAAATCCTTTTTAATGTGCCTTTTGCCCTAATTTTAACAATAATTTCCTCCTAAAATAAATTTTGCTCAAACAAATAAATTAAAAAATTTTTTTTCTTTTTTAATGTCACCCCTCTCCCTGTCAGCTTTTCCATTGTCAGTCTTTTCCTTGTCAGCTTTCCCCTCGAAAAATTCAAAACCCCTTATAACAGATATTTAAAAATAGACCCACTTCCATCCACTTTAGTCCACACCGGGCAGGTTCCAGCTCCTCCAGCCCCCGGACCTGTAGGTTTACAACATTGAGTTCCAAAACACTTGTGGTTCAAACTTAGACAATTAACCATGGCACCACAGTCTTAAAAATTTTTTTTTAATTTCCCAAGAAAATAATGGTTATACTCCCATCAGCAGACCACCCCATCGGACATTGTTGTGGAGAATATTGTCCATCCACACTTGCAAACAATTTGATTAATAAATAAGTAAAGACTTTAAGTATTCCAAGTTTATTCTTGAGAAGTTTTATTTTAGGAAATTTTATCGGGTTTTTAGGCATTTGGGCATTAGTAAAATTTAATTGTGAAAGAAATAAGGATAAAATTAATAATGTTGGGGTTTGGCTGGTTTTGAAATTTAGAGAAAAAAATTTTAAACAAAAAAACTAAATCAATTCCATAATTTTTTTATTATAAAAATTTAAAAAATTTAATTTAGAATGGAAACTGGGAAGAATGGCTGAGTAAATAAATTAAAATTTTAAAACATCGGTTTGGCAAAAAATAACTCAATAAAAATAAATTAATGAGATAATGCATTTTTTACAAGAGTTAATTTATAGTATTCAAATTTTATTTAATCAAATCGCACAAATTATGTAAGCACTCTTAGGTTTTTTTTAATTCCCCTCCTTTATTTCACATTAGCCATTGCAAAGTTGACAGCCTCTTGGACATGAATATTTAAACTGCGTGTCAGTCTGACATCTTGCCAATGATTGCAACAATTGTTGTGCGCAGTATTGCTGATCTCCTATATCACAGGCTAAAATTTAAAAATTTCAGTTACTAAAAATTTTTTACTGACATTTTTGTTTCAAATTGTAAAATAATGATTTTGAGTTTTGACATTACATCTTTAATTAGTATACCTTGTCGTATTAAGCTCTGATCAATTCCACCCAATGAGCCACCACCGCCAGGAAATGATCCCATCTGATTAGGATACCTAAGTTTGCGTTATATTAAAGTAATAATAAGCTTTAACAAACTGTGATGGGAAGCCATTAGCCACTGTTTGTGGGATGTTATTTTGTGGCATATATCCAGCACCGCCAACGCCATATGATGGACTTCCCATACCGCCGTACATCGATGCTTGATTTCCATACTGTGCCGGACTTCCCATACCGCCATACATCGATGCTGGATTTCCATACTGTGCCGGACTTCCCATACCGCCGTACATTGATGCTGGATTTCCATATTGATATGCCGGATTTCCATACTGTGCCGGACTTCCCATACCGCCATACATCGATGCTGGATTTCCATACTGTGCCGGACTTCCCATACCGCCATACATCAATGCTGGATTTCCATACTGTGCCGGACTTCCCATACCGCCGTACATTGATGCTGGACTTCCATACTGTGCCGGACTTCCCATACCGCCGTACATTGATGCTGGATTTCCATATTGATATGCCGGATTGCCATACTGTGCCGAACTTCCCATACCGCCATACATCGATGCTGGAGTTCCATACTGCGCCGGACTTCCCATACCGCCGTACATTGATGCTTGATTTCCATATTGATATGCCGGATTTCCATACTGCGCCGGATTTCCCATACCGCCATACATTGATGCTGGATTTCCATATTGTGATCCAATTCCGTATGGTTGATTTCCCATTCCATATTGTGATCCCATTCCGTAAGGTTGATTTGCCATTCCATATTGTGATGATGGACTTCCTCCCATTCCGTAAGTACCGCCGTACATTGATGCTGGATTTCCATATTGATATGCCGGATTTCCATACTGTGCCGAACTTCCCATACCGCCATACATCGATGCTGGAGTTCCATACTGCGCCGGACTTCCCATACCGCCGTACATTGATGCTTGATTTCCATATTGATATGCCGGATTTCCATACTGCGCCGGATTTCCCATACCGCCATACATTGATGCTGGATTTCCATATTGTGATCCAATTCCGTATGGTTGATTTCCCATTCCATATTGTGATCCCATTCCGTAAGGTTGATTTGCCATTCCATATTGTGATGATGGACTTCCTCCCATTCCGTAAGGTTGATTTGCCATTCCATATTGTGATGGACTTCCTCCCATTCCGTAAGGTTGATTTGCCATTCCATATTGTGATGGACTTCCTCCCATTCCGTAAGGTTGATTTGCCATTCCATATTGTGATGGACTTCCTCCCATTCCGTATGGTTGATTTCCCATTCCATATTGTGATGCTGGACTTCCTCCCATTCCGTATGGTGCTTGATTTCCCATGCCAGCTCCATTGCTAACAATCACCTGTCCATTTGCAGTGTAAAGTGGCTGTCCATTTGAATATACAGTTTGGCCATCTGCAGTAAATAACTGTCCATTCATCGTGAAAATAGGAAGTCCTGCAGTTGTATATGCAGGCTGTCTATTAGAGTTGAAGACCGGTTGCATGCCAGAAGGTTGAGCACCAGGCATTTGCGGATTAGTTGGGTTATTAGGAATAGGGTTAGGCATATACAGATTTGGATTCGAATATTGATTATTAGAAGGCATATTTGGATTAAAAGGCACGTTTGGATTGTATGGATTGTTCGGATTAAATGGTGTATTTGGATTGTTTGGATTAATTGGGTTATTTGGATTGTTCGGATTACATGTATAAAGTGATGCTGTCGCTATTGTTGGCATGGTGTATTTGCCGCAACATTCCCCTTTGATACATGCTTGGTCGTATGTTATACAAAATCCCTTGACAGAACAACCTTAAAAAATACATTATAGCTATAGAACTTTGTTAACCATGATTATCTTTAATGCTCCCGAGTGGACAATAAGTCTGTTCACATTTGCCATTGATAGGATTCTGCACAAATTTCAATCTCGCTTGCTCTGCTGACATTTGACCTTAAATATAAACATGAAAACATTAATATTAAAAAACAAACGAACAGCAAATGCCTGAGACAGCAAGTTGACTTTTCTGGATACACCCGCCGAACGTTGTACCTATTTCGGATTAAAACTTTTAATTTAACGATTAAATAAAATATTTTTACGTCCATTCGGTTTCCATCCATCATAGCATGGAGGAGCATTTGCAGAAACGAAATTTAATAAAATGCCAAAGAATACAAGTATCGCCAAAGAGATAATCATCTTAAAGTAGTCTAAATTAATTCAAAATTTTATATAATCGATGAAAAAACTATGGATTAAAAAAGAATTTGTTAGTTACAGGCAACATTGAAGGGAAACTTTAAACCCTATGATAATTTAGAGAGGAGGGTTAATTTCTAACCAGTAATATTAAGAAAAATGTTTGCTTAATTTACAGGTGTGAAATATTTAAAATTTAAATATTTTAGAAATAAATTATGCAGGAGTTAAAAAATACATAGTAGAAAGAATGCTTGAATTATTGAATAAGTCTTATAATATTCCCAAGTATTTAAACCTCACTTGCTTATTTACCATCAGAGATTCCAAAAGATTGCAGAGCAACTTCCTCATTTCTCTCATTTAACAGTACCTGATGTCCTGCCATATTTTACCATTTAGTTTTTAGACATTTTTAATAGTTGACACTTTGAAATTAATTTTTTATTTTTTTGGCATTATGTTATTTTTAATTTATTTGATTTTTGATTGAATTTTTGGTCGATTTTCGCCTAAATTTTCAATTTTTTAAAGATTTGTATTAATTTTCTAAACCTTTTTCTCATTTTCTAGCATAAATATAATGAATTCTACAACTACTCAGAGAAAAAAATTGACGCTTAAAGTGATTCTGTTAGGTTCTACTTTTAATTTAATTTTCTAAAATTAAACTTTGCCAATTTTTCAGGAGAATCGGGTGTTGGAAAGACTTCAATAATTAATCGTTTTGTCAACAAAAAATTTTCAAATTGTTACAAAGCAACTATTGGGGTTGATTTTATGAAGAAACAAATGACGGTTGATGGGGTGGATGTGACGCTTCATATTTGGGATACTGCTGGATTTGAGAAATACCAATCTTTGGGATCTGCTTATTACAGAGGGGCTGATTGTTGTGTTTTGGTAAGGAAATATTTTTAAATTAATTTTTTCTTTGGGGGGTTTTCTTGTTAATTTTAGCGGACAATTAATTCTGATATCGTGGGAAGCAAGAAATGGATTGATTCTATAACAAGAAGACCTATTAATTAGATCTGCTTGTTGTAAGGAGGCCATTCTTTTATTCTATTATTTATTTTCTCTAAAAAATTTTTTTGTCCGCAATTATTTCTCGAAAAAAGTTTGTCCGCAAACTTTGTCCGCAAATATTTTTTCCAAAAAATGTTTGTCCGCAATTGTCTGCAAAAACTTTTTTTTGCGAATTTTTTCTATTAAATAATCTTTCCCATTTAATTCTCTCTAGGTTTTCGATTTAACCTCAGCTCCCTCTTTCCGTGCCATTGAAAGCTGGCGGGATGAATTTCTCGTTGTTTCAAATCCTTCAGATCCCGATGACTTTCCTTTTATGATTTTGGGGAATAAATTTGATTTGATGGATAAAAGAGCTGTGAGTTCTGCAAAAGCTGAGAATTGGTGTAGACAAGGAGTGAATATGAAACATTTTGAGGTTTTTTTTGGATTTTTAAAATTTATCAAAAAAATTTTTTTGAGGTCTCGGCAAAGGAGGATTGGCGGTTGGATGAGGCTTTTAAAGAAGTTGTCCGTATGTGTTTATCTATGATGCGAAAAGGAGAAGAAGAATATCCAGGTTTTTATAAATTAAAAAAAATATTTTTTGGTCCTTTAAAAGTTCCAAAAATTTCGTTTTGTGGTTAAGTGGAATTTTTCACATTTAGGGGGTTAGGGGTTCGAACCCGCTCGGGGTCTAAATATTTTTTTCGACATTTTAAAATATTTTCGATATTCGTAAATATTATTTCTTTCTCGTAAACGCATAAAAATTTTTTATTTTTCAGATTTTCCTGAAAGAATTAATCTTCATAATCGCAGCAGTGGACAAGTGGATGAAGACGAAGCGACGCCTTTGTGTAATCCGTGTTCTTACTCTTAAAATTAAAGGATAAAGGTATACATAAATATTATGTTTTTGCTCAGAATATTTAAACAATCTAACTAATTTTTGGAATTTTTTTCGAAAAATTTTTTTGACTAAAAATTTAAAATTGTCTCCCAGCACAATTATGAACAATATTTACCTATTTTCACTTATCTCAAAATTTAAAAAAATCATTAAAATATTCAATAAACATATTTCTCAATAAAAAAATGATTTACATAATTCTTTTTCAATCCGGATTTTTTGTCTAGATTTTTAAAAATTTTTCTCATTTTTTATTCTATTAAAAAATCCCATCTTTAAGCCTATATATCATTTTCTTCTCTTCTATTGACATAAAATCTAAATTTTATTAAATTCTCTACTTATTCAAAAAAAAATTTTTTTTGGTTATCCATTTGACTTTGTATATTTTTTTTTCAATTTTTAATCTTAAAAATAAACTTGCATTTTTGTTTTAAAATTATCTTTAAATTTTTTTGATGACTAATGGTTGTGATTAATCACCACACTTTTATTCTTTTTTTTATTTTTTTTTTTGATTTCTTTAACTAATTTTATTGAATATGTAGTAACTAGAAAGAGGTGTGTCTAGTCAGACGCAAAACGGAAATTATTTTTTTGTATAGTCATATCTGTGAGTGAATTGGTGAGGGTGGTGGATAGGCGGAAAAAACGGGTTCCGAATTTTGGGTAGTGAGTTTGCAACCCATGGCATCCTTGATCAACGCCTTTTTTAATAAAAAAAATTTTTAGAGAAAAATGATGGAAAATTAAATATTTAAAAATATGTAAAATATGGCTATCAAGTATTTTTAATTTTTAAAAATTAAAAAAATTTTTCTTTTTTCAGTTCACAAACACTTAACGTTTTCCAATTAGGAATTGGGTTTTTCTTTGTTTTTCTTGCCTTCAATTCACAAGGATTTATTGAAGAATCTGTTCTAGATTCGTTTGTTGCACAAGGAGTGGTGAAAAGGCATGATGGATATACCAGGTTATGAAATTCTTTTCCATTTTTGAAATTTTGTTCTAAATTTGCGTAAAAGCTTATGCTGTTTGTCCGCAAAATTTTTGCTGATAAAAATTTTTGTCCGCAATTCTTCGAATTGTCCGCAATTTTTTTCTGATTATCCGCTTAATTTTACGATAAAATTTGTGTCGACAATTTTTTGCGGATTGTCCGCAAAATTTTTGCGGATAAAAATTTTGTCCGCAAAATTTTTTTAAAATAATTTCAAAAAATTCCCATCGTTTTTAGCCTAGCAATTATTTATGCTTCATTTACTCTACTCAATATAGCTGCAGCACCAATTGTGGGCATTCTTGGAACTCGTTGGGCATTACTTTTTGGAGCCTGTACTTATGCTCTTTTTCAAACTGGATTTTTATTTTTGAATCGTTTTTACTTGTTTGGTTCTTCTGCTTTGCTTGGATTGGGGGCTGCTGGTAAATTTTTTGAAATTTTGGGGGATTTGAGTTTCACGAAATTTCGTGTTTTGCAAGGGCGTATCCAGGGAGTCGGTTTCGGGGGGGGGGGGCTAACATTGGGTGTGCGCCAAAAGTTTGGCGTTCACTTTGGCGTTCCGAACGCAAATTTTTTGTACATAAATTTTTATCTTTTCAGCGCCGCAGGCGAAAATTTTTTTAAATTTGGGGGTTGTAGGCGAAAAAATTTCACTTTTTCGACCAACCTTCTCCTAATTTTTTCCCTCTTTCCCCCATTTCGGGGGGGGGGGGGGGCTCTAGCCCCCCCAGCCCCCTGGATACGCCCTTGGTGTTTTGTGAACTTTACACAATTTCGTGTTTTTCGACTTTTTACTCTTTCGTTTTGGAGAATTTCGTTTTTCGAATTTCGCTAATTTTCTTTATAATTTTTTAGTAATATGGACAGCCCAAGGAAAATATTTAGCACTTAATAGTCAACCAGAAACAGCAGGAAAACACAGTGGTTTATTCTGGGCATTATCCCAAGCATGGTAAAAAATTTTTATTAATTAAAAAAAAGTTTTAAAAAATATTTTGTCCGCAAAAAATTTGCGGACACCGCAAAAAACGAAAATTCAAATTTTTTAAAATTTTCAAAAAAAATTTTTTTCAAGCCAAGTCTGTGGAGGAATATTTTTATTAATTGTATTTTTACTTCATCAACATTCAAATCCTGAAGAACATTATCATTTTGGAAGTAATTTTGCTCCCTCAACAGTTAAATTACTTTATGCTGTATTTACTGGAATTACTATTTTGGGTGCTTTAATTTTGGGATTGTTACCTTTAAATGGTGAAAATGTTGGAAATAATAGGAGAAGACATGGAGAAGGTTTTTTCTAATTTTAAAAATTAAATTATTGGTGTTTATTGAGTTATTTCTGCCTAATTTTGCGGACATTTTTTTGCGGAAAAAATTAAAAATAAATAAAAAATATTTTTAAAAAGATTCTCCTTCACCTTCTGAATTGCTTGATCCAATTATTAACCCAATTTCGAATCAACCAACTGGAGAGGCTAATATTCTTGATAATGAGAATGGAGCTGAACCTAATAATATTTTAACGTCTATTTTGTCTATGATCAGTAGGTTTATTTATTTAAATATTTTTTTTTAATTTAGAGAAAGGTGCTTTGGGTTCTATTTCTAAAAAAATTTTTTTGCGGATTGTCCGCAAATATTTTTTTTAAATTCTTTATAGGGGTTAATTATAGTACATATAATCAAAAATATCCTCCACTGTTCTCTAAAATTAATTCCAAAAATTTCTTCTTTGGTTAAGTGGAATGTTCTACATTTAATGGGTTATGGGTTCGAACCCTCTCCGGGTCTAAATATTTTTTTGGCTTTTAAAAATATTTTTTGATATTTTTGGATTTTATTTCGTTTCTTTTAAGCCATAAAAAATTTTTCTCAAAAAATTTTAAAAAATAAAAAAAAAATTTTTGCGGACAAAGTTTTGCGGACTTTTGGAAGTTTAACTTTAAAACCCCCTATAATTATTTTTAAAAAATACCAGAATCAACATTTATTCTCGCCAAAACATCAAAAATGTTGTTATTATCAATTCCATTTATGTATACTGGTATTGTTGTTAGTTTTTGGAGTTCAATATATCCAACAAGTATAGCAAATACAGAATTATTTCAATTAAATCAAGGTGTCGATCCGAAAATTTTGTTGGCTTTAAATGCTATAATTCAAGGAGTTGGACAAAGTAGTGGTGAGAAATTTATTTTTTTGAGTTTTTATTTTTTTTAGAGATCGAGATTTTTAAAAAGCCTGGGCCTGTAGTCCAGGAGAAACACAGGCCCAGGAAAACTCTAGGAAGTTCAAAAAGTGCCTCGACCTGGATTCTGAGTACAGGAACAACCCAGGCCCTGGTTCAGACCCAGCTCGATCTCTTCTTGCCTGAGTCCGCAAATTTTTGTCCGCAATTTGTTGCCGTGGTTAAGTGGGTTACACTCCCGACTTGTACTTAATTGGGGGACTTAGTTTCGATGCCTAGCGGGAGTCTATGTCATCTGCTTTAGTGAGTTCCCTAAACATGTCTAAAAATGTCCAAAAAATTTTGTTCATAAATCAAAAAAGTCCGCAAATATAAAATTAATTATTTAAATATAGCCGGTCTTTTATTTGGAATATTTGGTGTTCAAACAACAAAAATACTTACAAAATCAAATATTGTTTTAATTGGCTCTTCTTTACAATTATTAGCCTATTTTGCTATTTTTGCAAGTATTCCTGGAGATGCTTCATTAGGCAAAACATTTGAACAAGGATATTTAATTTATCCAAGGTAGAGCTTTTAATAATTTAAAATTTGTTTTACAATTTAATATTAATTGTAAAACTTGTTAAAACTTTAATTTTACAACTAAAACTTTTCTTTACAACTCCAACTTTATTACAACCTATTAATAATTTAAAAACTTGTTTTACAATTTTTCTTGTAAAATAAAACTTTTTTACAATTCCAACCTTTTTAAAACTTGATAGTCAATTAAAACATGTTTTACAATTAATTACATTTACAATTTTTAAAAAAAGTTTAAAAAAGTTGGAATTGTAAAAAAAAGTTTTTAAAAGTTTTACAATTAATAGGTATATTTAAAACTTTTTGCAACTTATTTACAACCCTAATTTCTTTCACGCTTATTACTAAATTAAAACTTGTTTTACAATTGTAATTTATTAAAACTTTTAAATATTCTCCAACTTTTTTTTCTCCCAAAATTTAGAATTTGGATAGCTTTACTTTCTGGATTTTTAATTGGTTTTGGTGATTCTTGTTGGAATACACAAATATTTTCTTTATTAATTTCTCATTATTCACAACATCAAAGTGCTTCAGCATTTTCTTTATTTAAATTTTATCAATCCTTGCTAACTTTTTTGGCATTTTTATATGCTTCTCTACTTTCTCTATATTGGCATTTATTATTTCTTTTTGTTGGGTCAATCCTTGCTTTGTTTAGTTTTATTTATGTTGAAAGAACAAGTCTACAAACAACAACAATTAATGTTGATATTTCTGAACAACAACAACATGATATTAATTAATTTAAAAATTTGGATTTTTTACACTTAATAGATACGTAAAACTTTTTTTTACAATTTTACAGTTCTCTTCTTATTTTTGTTTTACTGTCCAAGTCCAATAAAACTTGAATTTTACAATTTACAATTAACAGTTGTAATCTAAAATAAGTTTTAAATTTTTATTACAATTCCAACTATTTTGCAAATTAAACTTGTTTTACAATTCCTTCTTTATTTTACTGTTAAAGTTTAATTAACTTGTTTTACAATTTTACAATTCCCCTTTTTCTCTTCTTTTTTATTTTTATTTCCTCTAGCTTTTTTGATTTATAAAAACATATCATTTTACTTATCTAGTTGTAATTCTTGCATATTAATTGTAAAGTAAATATTTTTTAACACTTTGCTTGTTTTCAAATTTTTTTTTAATTTCTCCATTTCTTTGTTAGTTCGTTTCTTTGTTTAAAAACAATTCCCATGACAACATTAAGAAAAAATAATAAGTAAAATATAAATTGGGGAAGCCGATAGAGGTCTACTTAGGTTTTCTTTGAGTTCTCTAAAATTGAAAAAAAAATTTATTCTTATATCCTTTTATTATCTCCTACTCCAAGTCTAGTCCGTTCTCCAATTGTAATTCGCTCTTAGAATTAAAAAAAATTTTTTAATTTAAAATAAAATAATGAATATTAATGAAAGTCAAGAAGAAGAATCTTTAGTTGTTGTAGATACTAATAATCAACAACAACAACAAAGCTCTTCACCCCATTTTGGTGAAGGTCAACAAGAGTTGACAGAACAAGTAGATTTCTTTTATTTTTAGATTTAAAAGAGAATTTCTATTTTTGAAGTCCCGCCCATGGTCATTACAATCGTCTCTGAGCGCTGCTTCGTCTGATCCAGCAGTCAGAGTTTTGGGCACTCCAATAAGTGATATATCTGAAGATGAAAATCAGAAGCCTAAAATGCTTGTTGATGCTTATGGAAAGAGAATTAACGAAGAAGAGGAGGAAGAAGAGGAGAGGGCAAGCCTAAGGGATTTTGAGGAACAGGAAAGACAAATAGCTAGGCAATTGGCTATTGAGGATGAAGAGGAAGTTGAAGGAGGGGAGAGGAAGGAGGTTGTGGAGGAGGAGGAGGAACCGTTAAGTGAGTTTTGTAATATTCTAAGGAGTTAGCTGAGCTTTAAGGAAAACATTGAAAATCCTGGCCTTATAAGTAATACAAGGTTCATGTGTTAAGTTGTGAAAAATCTGGTCATAGACATGGTCATTCATCCCCGTCTTAACTAAAAATACATTTTAATTTTTAAAAAATGTTATTTTGAGATTTGTGGGTTGTTTAATAGTGACATTTGTTATATTAACGTTTACTAGTTTGTTATTTTAATGCTGCTATTTTTGGAAGGCTTTTTAGAGGTAATTCCCAAAAAGGGTATTATCGTTACCTAGGAAACGATAATAAAAAACTTGAATAAAAAGCTGGAAAATAAATGAAAATAATCTAAAGTCAAAAATCAATCAGATTAAACCCCAAAAATTTTCAAAAAATTTTTTAATGTTAGAAAATCCGCAACACCAACACCAACTACCGCCTCAATCACCTCCAATACCTACACATGCTCGTAATCTTTTCCCAGAATCATTGCAGAATCGTCAATTTAATTCTTCTCAGATTTTAAATGATGAGAGTTGTAGTAACAGCATAATTGAAGAAGATAGACAACAACATGTTGGAGACGTTCAGAGGTCTCCAACAATTTCTAATCGTTCATCTCCAGGTGAATTATACGTGTCGGAAACCTCTAAGATATATCCTCTATTAGTTACACCTATATTCCGAAGGAGCTGTCGATACTCTCTATTTAATAGACATCTCATTATAAGGTCACAATTTTTTCATTAATAAAAGGGTGTCTTATAGTGAGATCCGAAGTAAACTGAGCACAAAAACAATTTTCTAAAATAAAATTTAATTTTTAGTTGGAGGCTATCCAATTTATTCAGCAGATCCACCACCTTATACTTCTTCACCTCCACGTGTTGGTGGACGTTTATTTGTTGGAAATCGGTTAAATACTAACTTGGCAACAGTTCCAGTGAGTGAAAGACTGAGTGAAAGAGAAAATGAAGGTGAGATTAAAAAATTTTGTTCGGAAAAATAAAAGTCCGCAAAAATAAAATGAATCCGCAAAAAATTTTTTGCGGACAAAATTTAAATTTATAAAAATTTTTTTAAGAAAGCGACGAGGGTACTGAACATGAGGAAGATCATGAAGAACACGAGGAAGACCATGAGGACGAGCAGGAAAGTAGCGGAGCTTATACAGTACCCTCCCCCAGTTTAACAGTTGAAGACGGTAATAAACCCCCACCTCCAACACTTGTTAACAGCTCTTCTTCAAATTTTCGTGAGGCTCTGGGTAACAGTGTTTCAATGGCTGGTGGAGTGGCGGCTGCCGTGATTGCTTCACGTGGGGGTTAAAATTTAAAAAATTATCTTCACCCCTAAAATTTCCCACAAAATTCAGCAACAATGTCCACTGCTTCACCTCGTTACCAATCAGATTCAGCATCGGCTTCTCCACGTCCAGTGTTGATTGAAGGGGCTAGAACAGTCGCTAGTCTAGTTACTTCGTCTAACAGAATCCCTTCTATTCCACAACCAGAATATCCACAAACATCCCCTAGAGAACAACAAAAAAGAGAAGTCTTCCATTTACTAAATTAATTTTTAATTCCCTTATTCCAGACAGCCATAACTACTCCCACTAGTAATGTTAGAAATATACAGCAACAACAACGTCATCCACCTAATGCAGAATTAAAAGCTTTATTTAGTTTAACAGAGTCATACATTGCTGAAAGGATAGATATTGAGCCGGTAACTATAAATTTTTACAATTTGTAATTTTAAATAAACCTTTTTTATAAATTGCAAAAGCTTTAATAAACTTTTTTTTACAAATTGTAAAAAATTTTTCGACTTGTATTAAATTAACTTTCCTTACAATTGTCAAATTAAATAAAAAATTTTTTACAATTTGTAAAAAATAAGCTTATTACAATTTGTAATAACAAACAAACTTTTTACAATTTGTAAAAGGTTTTATAAGCTTTTTACAAATTGTAATAATAAATAAACTTTTTCTACAATTTGTAATTATAAACACTCCTTTACAAATTGTAATACATAAATAGGCTTAATTTACTATTGTAAAATGAGGCTAATTTTTTACAATTTGTAATTTCCACCAAGAAAATTCTCTTTTATAATTTAGACACTCAAACCCTTCCAAATCGACTACGTTCCCGCAGTCGGAGACGTCGACCCTTTCATAAAAGTACCACGCCAAGACGAAATTCAAGCAATGGGGGCAGACTGGTTATGGACAGGATTAATGGCTGTCCATCCAAACGAAGATTTACAGCTTGGATTGACTGTATTGGACGAGCCAGCAGCTATTCAATCAGACCCAGCAATTGTTGATTTAAGACTGCATCAATTATCAGGGAAAAGTGGGGCTTCTGTTGATGCTCCAGTTAAGAAGCTGTCTAGAGCTGACAAAAATACAAAACAAATTGTGAGAGAAAATGTTAAAATTCAACAAAAAAATATTTTTTAGGACCGGTGGATTCAATCAGTTAAGGAATTGAGACGTACAAAACCTCCAGATAGGGTACACTATGGAAAACCTATGCCTTCCATAGGTAGGGAAAACTGTCAAAATAAATAAACTTTTTACAATTTGTAATAATAGAATCGCTAATGCAAGAATGGCCACAGAGTATTGAACAAAATTTAAAGGCAATGAAGGTGGGTATTTAAATAAACTTAAAACTTATTAAAACTTCAAAACTTTTTACAATTTATAAAAACAAACCTTCTAAAAATTGTAAGTAATAAACTTTTTACAATTTGTAAAATCAAACTTTTACAAATTGTAATTATAAAACAACCTTTTACAAACTAAATAAACAAACATTTTACAAATTGTAAAATAATAGACTTTTCTTTTGCTATTTGTAAAAAATAAACTTTTTTACAATTTGTAATAATAAATTTGTAGTAATAAACTTAAAACTTGTCGATATTGTAAAACATTTTACATTTGTAAAAAATGAAAATTACAATTTAATTAAACTTAAGTTGCTACTCAACGACAATCTTGATGCTGCCCTAGAAGATTATGCAGACATTTGCTTGTCTCTAATAGACATCCCAGTACATAAAAATCGTCTAGATTCTCTCCATGTTTTATTCTCTCTTTACGCCGAATTTCGAAATTCTCAACATTTTAAAAATTTGGCATTAGGGGGAAGTCGGCAAGGATTTAACAACGGAAATGATGACGATTTGGAAATAACAGAACAATTATTATTAAATAATACATCCTCAACTATTGACCATCTTGTAGTTGATGATGAAGGAGAAATTAAATAAATTATTTAAATATTTATTTATTTTTTAATAGCAATTCAAGTACTAATATCATAATAATTTGCGTCCATGTCTAAACTTTGTTGGCTTTCTGCTAACATTAACAAACTTTTTTCTTGTTTTATACAATTCTCTTCAAAACAAAAATCTGCTCCTAACAATAACATTCCGTCCTCAAAGCGTATTAAGCCTGGTCCAATCTGTTCAAAATCGAGAAGTACGGGCATTTTAATACCTGGGAAAATGAAGTTTTAGTAAACTTGGATTTGTAAAATTAATAAACTTGAATTTGTAAAAGTTTACAATTTGTAAAATAAATAAACTTGGATTTGTAAATAAATAAACTTGGATTGTAAAAAATAAACTTAATTGTAAGTTTATTTTTTTTACATATTGTAAATTAATAAACTTGAATTTGTAAAATTAATAAACTTGATTTGTAAAAGTTTACAATTAACTAGCCTATTTGTAAATAAAATAAACTTCAATTTTAAACGTTTACAAATTGTAAAATAAATAAACTTGGATTTGTAAATAAATAAACTTGGATTGTAAAAGATAAACTTAAAGTTGTAAACGTTTACAAATTGTAAACTAAATAAACTTGAATTGTAATTTGTATTAATTAAACTTTAGTCACCACATTTACAATTGTAATTTATTTATTTTGTTAATATTTACAAATGTTTTTACCGTCCTGAAGTTTGCGTTTCATATCTTCCGCGATAATTAATTCGTTGAGTGCATTAACAAGGAATTCGATTGAACCAACATCGATACCATCAACTAATACATATTTAATTTTAATAAATTATTTTTAAAATTTCTGCTCACCCATACTAACAACATTAGAAATTTCAAATGTGTCAATTGCTAGTTCGGCACGAAATAAATAGTCCAAAAATGTTGTGTTCTGAAGATTAAGTTTGGCATACATATTAGCACTTAGAAACCGTCGGTTTTGTTGTTGGGAAGAGTGCTTTATGAAAAATTACAATTTGTAAAATAGAAATTACATTTGTAAAACTTGGATGATTTTTAAAACTTGGATTATTAAAACTTGAATTATTACAAATTGTAAAACTTGAATTATTTATTTTTACAAATTGTAGTAAGTTTTATTTATTTTTTACAATTATTAAAACTTGAATTATGTATTTATAAACTTGATTAATTTTTTACAAATTGTAAAACCTGAATTATTTATTTTTACAAATTGTAACAAGTTTTATTATTAATTTATTTACATTTACAAAAGCATCAATTTTGCTTTCGACGAGTACAACAGCTTTTCCACGTTCAAACAAAACAGAAGGAAAATTAATAGTTCTGCTTCTAATTGCAACTACACCATTTGGGAAATTTTGGGAGAGGGCTAGAAAAATAATTTTTTTAATAAAATTAAATTTTCTTTAAGAACCTGGAAATAGTGTGCCCGCACATATTTCCTTAGCTCCACATTCCGTCCTTAAATAACCAGCAACTTCAGGGTCTTTAATTGTTGACTGGCTTATCTCATAGTCAAATTTCCTGTATTGGTCCTAAAATAATTTTTTTTAAATTTTTATTAATTAAGATACCATCCAAAAGAAAAGACTGGCAAATGTATAATTTGACAGTTGAAACGAAGCCATCATTTTATTTTTAATTGGAGTAACCCCCTTCTTCCCTCCAACAGTCCCTCCTCCATTAATCTGAGAAGGGGATAGTTGGGGAGCAATAAAGGGAAGTCGGAAATCATTTATTCTGTTTTTGCCTTGCCGAAGAATGCCAAAAACGTTTCCACGGTGGAAAAGAATAATTGAGGAATTGTTTAAATCGTTATTGGAATCTGGGGGGAGTGTTGTGTTGGTGTTGGCGGAATCAGGTTGGTAGACAATTCCACATGAAAAGCAAAAAAAATTAAATTATTACAATTGTAAAACTTCGATTAAATTAAAGTTTTAAAAAAAGTTTTAAGGAAATTGAAGAATTACAATTGTAATAGTTAATTATTGTAATTAAGTTTCAATAAGTTTTAAAAGAAAATTAAATAATTACAATTGTAAACAAGTTTAATTATAATTGTAATTAAGGTTGGAGAAAGGTTTAAGTTAAATATACACAATTACAATTCTAAAAACATTTACAATTGTAAAAATTAATTATAATTGTAATTACTGTATTAAAAAGGGTGTAGGAAAAATAATATAATTACAATTGTCAAACTTTACTTACATTAGAATTGTAATTAAATTTGTAAAAAATAATTACTTGTAAGTCCAAAGTTGAGAAAGTAGTGATCAAATAGTGCTGTACTTAGAGGAGAATTTAGCCTTAAAAAATAATAGTAACAAATATTTTTACAATTGTAATTTTACTAACAATCGGTTAGCAACAACAGGGCCTAATTCAGCCACAAAAACAGGGCAAATCATCTAAATTATTTTTTTAAATATTTTAAAATATAAAAATAATATTTTTATATTAAATTAATTTATTTTTAATTTTTTTAATTTTTTAAATTTGTATTTTTGCCATTTGCCTCGGACAGCTTCGTCAGAGTCACTTGATGCACTAGAGGCACATATGAACTCAAATTTGCAGCATCTCGAAATAAATTCTCAAAAAGGAGTTCGCCGGAAACAATTCTACATTGGAGAATATCTGTTAAGAATATTTACAAATTGTAAAAAGTTTGAAATTACAATTCCGGAAGGAGTTGTAAATTCTGAATTCTAATTTTATGAAAAATCAGAATTTATCAGAAAATCAGAAAATTCAGAAAAATCAGAATCAGAATAAATCAGAATTAGAAAAAATCAGAATTAGAAAAAATCAGAAATCAGACTCAGAAAAATCAGAAAAAAATCAGAATTTCAGAAAAAATCTGAGAAAAAAATCAGAAAATCAGAAGTTTCCGGAACATCCCGTTTTACTAAATTACAATTCCGGAAGGAGGTTTAAATTCTGATTTTTAATTTCTGAGAAAATCAGAATTTGTAATTTTCTTTTATTCCGAGTATTACAACTTTCCGGAATTCTAATTTAGCAGCACACAAAAGTTAATGCAATTCCGGAAGGTTTTAAAGTTTCCGAAAAACCCCGTTTTATTAAATTACAATTCCGGAATTTTAAGACTTGAAAGACAAATTTAAATTTACAATCCTTTTCTTTCTGTTAAACTTGCCTGTTCTCAAATGCCCATCAGCATTCACTCCCGGCCCCAATACCAATTCTATTCTAACTTTTTCCAGTCTAAGAGGGACTTGTTGGGTTGCAAAGAGTTCTCTACGTTCAATAAGCATTTTAAGTTGGATTTGGGTGTTTATAGCGGCTCTGAATTCACTTCCCTTTTAATTTATTTTTTTAATTTTCCAAAAAAAATTAATTTACAATCCAAACAAGTTCCTTTGTAGAAGAGACACCTAAGCGGGATTGGAAGGCATTTGTATCAAAATTAACTATATCCAAAGAATTTATGGAAATTTCAACCTCAAAATATTTTAAAAATTAATTTAGTTAAATTAATTAAAAAACATTATGGCTAGGCAAGGGCACAGAAAAATTGTATTGAAGAGCATTAGAACGGGTAAAGCGTAAGACACGCAGACGTAAATAATCTTTAAGAAAATGAATTAATTAAACCTGAATTACAATTGTAAAATGTTCTAACAAGTTTTACAATTACAATTGTTAATATAATAGTAAAATTATATTATTTTAATTCTGATATAAATACAAATTGTAAATGTTTAAAATTATAATTCCGGAAAGTTTTAAGAAGATTTTAAGTTTTCCGGAAAATTCCTAGTGATACTATCTTACAATTCCGGAAAGGTCTAAGACGTTGGAATTCTGAATTGTAATTTTTGAGAGAATTTGTAATTTTTTATTCTTAAGTTTTACAACTTTCCGGAATTGTAAGAGTAGTTTTAATAAGAGTAAAATAATAAGAGTAAAGTTTCCGTAAAGTTTTGTTATTACATTAATTCCGCAAAGTTGTAAAAAGGTTTCAAGGTTTCCGGAAAGTTGCTATTGTTTCTAAATTACAATTCCGGAAAGGTTACATTCAGGGAAGTGAAAATTTTTAAAGCTTTCAGAAAGTTTAATAATTTACAATTCCGGAAAGTTGTAAAACATTATTTAAAAATTACAATTATTAAATTCAAGTTTTACAAATATTAGATTAAATTGTAACATATCTACCTGCGAGTAGGTTTAAACCAGAGCGGGATACACGGCTTATAATACCTAAAATTGTAAAAATTTTTTTTTAATTTTTAAAGAAATTACAAAACCAAAAAAAATATTTTACAATTGTAAATTAAAAACAATTCAAAAATATACTATGCCTGGATTTTGTGGGGAAGTTGTCTGTTGTTGCAATAGAGTTGTAGGTTCTGCTATACCTTGCAGTTGAACTTGAAAAAAATTTTTTTGGGAAATATTTTTTTTTAATTTACTCTTATTATTCTGTTGTGCTTCTGAATTAATAAACAAAACAAAAAATAATTGCAAAATAAAAAAAATTTTTGTAAAAATATTTGAAGCCCTCAATCGTCGTTTCTCTGATCTCCTTTCATTTCTCCTTTCAATTTTTTCAAGTACCAAATATTTATTTAATCCACCCGTTTGGTTAATAAATAAGCTATTATTATTATTATTTTTAGTTGACAATTTTGTTAATAAATTAAAATTATTTAATTTGTTAATTTCATCCTTTAAAGGCTTGGTTCTCTCAATCATCGACCTAATCAAAATTTAATTTAAAAATTATTTTTTAATCAGAAAAATTATTTTCAAATGAATTAACGTATTTACTCAAACAATTACTCCCTTAAATAATTACTCACTATGGTCGGAGATTGGAAAAATAATTGTCCTCTAAAAATATTTATACCGTATTTAATTGGATAACCACCCTTGGTAATTATTGCCTAGAGCTCCTGCTAGAGGAAGTAGTACTTAATCGAGGAAGGGAAATTCTTTGAGATTTGAAATTTAAACGTGTTGTAGGTAGGGTTGAGCGGGATCGGGATTCAGGCGTAAAATCGGGATCGGGATTTTGGAATAATGATCCCGATTGCGGTCCCGATACCGACCGGGATACCGATCCTACTCGACCCTAGTTGTAGGTTGTAGGGCACTTGATGGGGGTAATTATTGTTCCAACCTATTGCTGGGGGGATAGTCAATCGAAGTTGGGTAATTATTCTAGGTAGGCATCTAATACAGGTTATACGCTAATTATCCCTTCTAAAACAACCACAACTTTTTACCCCCTCTCTATTAGTTATTCCTCCAGCGAAGGATTGAAAAGCATAATTGCCCAGGGTATTTTTGAGTAAATACGGTATAAGAGAATCGATTATTGTTTGATTTATTAAAATATTATTTTTAGTTTTACACAACTAGAAGTTGTGCAATTGTGAGCGGAACTGGTAGAAATAAATAAAAATAATATTAAAAATAAAGGGGAAAAGCGGGCCTTTTAATTTTTTTTCTTATACCTCCCACAGAGAGGTGTGGGTGGATATTACTTAATGGCGCTTCTATGCGCGACTTTTTTCTAATGCACTTTTCATTTTTTATAAAATGTTTATTAATCATCTCAGATATTTTTAATTTAATCAATCAAATATACACCTATTTTTGGGGCCTTTGATTTTTTTCCTAACGGCTGTCAATAATAATAATGACTAAGATTTAAAGATTAAATAGGACTATCAAATTGTTTTCTCTGATTTAATTTTAGCGTTGAATCCCTAGATATAGGCCCCATACCTAGACTTATCCTGAGATTTAAAACCTTCATTCACCCTTAAATTCTGGCAACAAGTCTTTAAGTTTTAGAAATTAATCTAAGGATTGGTCTACTTCCCAAGATGGTCTACTTCCAAGTGGATTATGGATTGGATTGATCCATATGGAAGTAGAATCCATATGGATTCTATTGGAAGTAGAATCCATATGGATTCTACTTCCAATCTACCTCTAAGTAGATTCTTTTCTAAAAATCAATTACGTCCCTAAAATTGGAAGCCAGTCTAAGGGTCTGGACAAATCTGAAGGTCTTTTTAGAAAATTCCTAAGATTCATGGACATCCCTTCCTAATATTCCTTTATTAGGAAGGTGATGGGGGCTTGATGGGGGTAATTATTGTTTCGAGCTATTGCTGGAGGGGGTAAATAGGGCGGGGTAATAGTGAGGGGAAAAACTTTTATTTGAACAAGGTTTCAGAAGGAAGCTACAGACTTCCTGAGAGGATTACTGGGTTATTTGGCTTCCGAAAGGGGTCTATAAATCTTAATCTAATTTTATAAATATTTAATTTTCACATAAAAATCAGCGAATAACTCCATTATTGAAATATTACAAAATACGCGGATATATTTAAAAATAGGGGAGGATTAGCGCAAATCTCGTCCTGTTGATTAATGTTCGTAAAAGGAATGAAGGAATGGATTTTTGGAAGGCAGCTGGTTGCTTTTCTACATTGAAAAGAAATAAAGGAGAGGGAAGGGGGATTTGACGATCAACTATTAAAAATAAAATTGGAAGCTCTACAAGTTTAGAAACAAAATTGGTTGTTGTTTAACTAACTGATTAGCGCAAAATAGAAAAATTGGGAGATTAGGATGATTGGGAAATTATTTAGATTTAATGAATCAATAAAAAGAAGTGTTTTGTAAAATTGATAAAATTATAATAAAATTAATTATATTTTGGGACAGAAGATTTTTAAAAATCAGGCCGGGAGCAGGGCTGCTCGCTCCAGAACGAAATAGAATTATTTCGAAGGGGAGAAGCCTTTACCTAGAAAAATCAAAATAACAGTCGGGGCCGCCGATCGGCTAACAAATTTGACTTGGAGCAGCTTCCATGATCAAACTGATCCTTTTGGGTGTGTTTAATAATGATCTGCTAATGATCTGTACTAGTAGTAGATTTACAAAAATGAATTCAACAAGAGGAAAAGCCAAAAAATATGAATGCAAAGGAGCTTACAAAACACGACGACTAAAAGAGAGGGGATAATCCTGTATTTAGTGTTTGACCCAGATTTTAAAAATAAGAAAAAATAAAAATTCTATCCTTCAAATTATGAAATATTCGTTAAATTTCGATTTTCATAATTCATTTTTTAAATCTATTCTTCTTCTCCTGCCATTAGCTCCCAAAACTCTAAGAAAATAATAAAAATTTAATAGACTAAGAACTAACATAAGATATAGCCCTTCGTATAGGGGGATATAGCCCTTCATATAGCCTCTCCTCTTTCAAGGGTTTATAAAGAGTATTTGCTCAGAATCTCTCCCAAACTCAGTCTTATAAAGATGTCTGATTGTTGTCCAGGGTAATAGGGGGCAATAGAGGAGATATGTGATTAATAGAGGTGATACGGAGTAGTTTATGTTTATTTTATTTACCTTCAAATTCAATCTTCCCCGAGCCGTCTTGGTCTATATCATCTACAGCACTTGTCAATTCTTCAGAGCTAAGATCTGGGGCTATTTCCTGAAGCAACTCTTTAAGTGTTATAGTAGATATATACCCATTCCCCTTAATTTTTAAATTCGTGTTATTTAATTTTAAGTCTCTCACTTCTTTATCAAAGAGTCGAAAAGCCTCTCGAAGTTCCCGTCTAAGCGTCTCCTTGTCTACACTATTTGCAACCTTTTTACAAATTGTAAAATTGTAAATTAATGCTTGTAGGTAAATGATACCGTATAAACGAGCGCACAAAACTCGTCAAATTCAATTTTGCCAGAGCCATCAGCATCGAATTTGCGGATTAGTCTGGGAGAAAAAATTTTTCAAGAAAAAAATTTTCGAAAATTTTTTCAAAAAAATTTCAAAAAAAAATAATTCCAATTAAAAACACCGTCGTAGGGTGCGTTCATCAAATTCTTGATCCATAGCCCTCATAATTTGGCCTATTTGTGTAGCCATAATATACCCATGATTGTGCTTGTCGAAGCGATCAAAGAAGCGCTCATATTCTAAAATTAAATTTAAATAATTTATAAATTTTTTAAAAAGCCCTCTATTAAGGAGCCATCAATCTCAGCCAAAATCTCATCTATATCTTCACGCCCATAAGACGCCTGTTAAATAATAATTAATTTAATTGTAAACTTAGAACTTGCCATTTGAGTTTTAATTAAACAAGTTTGTAGAATAAGTTTAATTTACAAATTGTAAAAAGTTTATTTTCTTTCAACTTTTTACAAATTGTAAAAAAAAAGTTTATTTTTTATACAACTTTTTACAAATTGCAAAATTTTAATTTAGATTAAATAAAATTTACAAATTAAAATAAACTTGTTTCGCAATTTGTAATAAAAAATAAACTTGAAATTGAAGCAATATACATAGATATATACATAAATATACGCCTACACCTTTTTAACCCCACATGTGGTAAAGCACAAAAATTTCCTTCAAAAAGGCCAAAAATTGGCCAAAATGTGTTCAACATATTTTAGGATAATATTTTTATTTGATTTGTTAGTCTGCAAAATATTTAAAAAATACAAAACGCAAGTGAAATTGTGTATGGTTAAATATAGAAGGAAAAGTTTAAATTGTAAATTAAGGTTGAATTATTACAAATTGTAATTTTAATAACAAGTTTTATTATTAATTGTAAATCTATATTGTGAATGTTGTGTTTAAATTTATATTTAGAATTGTAATTTTAAGTTTATTTTCAGGTTTATTTATAAAGGATTGTAGTAAATTCAAGTTTATTTATTGAGGATTGTAAATTTGAGGTTTATTTCAAGTTTATTTTAGTATTTATTACTAGTTTTTAAATTACGTATTTATTTATAGTGATTGTAATTTCAAGTTTATTTTCTTTTTTTCTTAAAAATTGTAAAATAATCCATAATTAATTGTAAATTTAATTTAAGTTTAATTTAAAACATTTATTCATTTAAACAATTCCTCTAATAGTTTTTGCCCCAGCCGTTGCACAATGTTGCTTCATAACTGCTTCGATTTGATTTGCTTTAATTCCCCTTTCACACAAATTTGTTAAAACAAAAGCATATTTCATTGCATAAGAATTCTTTAAAATTTTATTTATTTGAAAATATCCCTTCAAGAAATTACCTCAGAAAAATTAAAACAAAATTTATTAAAAGTATGCACTACACTATGATGACATTCTTTATCAGTAATGCTTTGTGGATATATAGTTAATGTATGTAATTGATCTACAGGATTGCTAACTAATTTAGCTACAATTTGGGTTATTTGTTTTTCCAAATAACGACGTTTCTAAGAAAAAGTTTAATTATTATAGCATTTTACAATTTTATTACAACTTTTTACAAATTGTAATAAAGAGTTTAATTTTTAAATTAATTTTACAAATTGTAAAAAATGTGCAACTTAAAAATAAACTTTTTTTACAATTTGTAAAAGGTTGTAAAATTAATTTATTAAAAATTGTAAAATTTTACAAATTGTAATAATGTTTAATTTTTAACAACTTTTTACAATTTGTAAAAAGTTTTTTCAATAACTTTTTACAAATTGTAAAAGAAATTTTATTTTTTAAATAAATTTTACAAATTGTAAAAAGAAGTTTATTTTTAATTTAAATAAAATTGTTACTATTTTACAATTTGTAAAATTAATTGTAAAATGTAATAACACCTTTTGTAGTGTTTGTAAAGCATTTGTAGCCATAATATTATTGTCTCCATTACCCTTTAATTTCTGAGCCAGCAAAAATAGGGGAATATCCCTTAAAAATAAAATTTTAAAAAATAACAATTTAATTCTATTAATTAAATACCTCGAGGGATACATTGGGTAATCTTTAGGCTTGGATTTACTCAACAACTAAAAAATCCAAAATTAATTTAAAAATTATTTTTTACATTTTTTCTCGTCTTTTTGGGTTCCTTCGATCCCATAAACTCAGACACATGTTCATGTTTAATATTCAAACTTCCAAAGCTTTGAACATGACTTTTGTCTGTCTTCCGCCTCACTATTCTGAATTGTCTTGCTAATGTTTCTTGCAATAAATTTTCCTTTAGAAAAAATTTTTTCTTATAAAGATATAAAAAAAACTTTGTCAGAATCATCCATCCAATTGACCGAAAACAAATCACCCAAACAATTGTCTGGGAGAATTTCTGTTGAGCAATAACACCCCCAACTTGACTCGTGCCCGTTAGCAGCGGTCATTGCATAGACTTTGAAGAATTATTTTTATTTTTTATTTGAAAATATAAAACCGGACCACGTTAGAAAAATACAGTCGGGCATCTCTGGAAACCGAAAAAATACCTATCTTATAATGAGTAAATTGGTGGCTCGGCCTCACCAATTTACAGAACCTTATGATTTTTTATAATATCAGGATTTAGAACCTATAGTTAAGGATGCGTTTAGTATTTAGGGGAATCTAGTATTAGAGAGGTCTGACTATATTTATAGGATATTTACTTTTCAAACTTTCCGGCATGTGTTCATCAAACATAGAGCCAGATTCACACGCCTCTAAATAAAAGGTTAATTCTCCATATTTCTTTTTCTTGTGCATTGAAAGTAGTGTATCAGAAAAATTTTTTACTGATAGCTAAAGGGACATTTTACTTTAAGAAAGTTGAAAAAACAAACAATATCCCCTGGAAATCCAATTAATCCAGTAGCACCGTGATCAGTGAAGTAGATAAAAACTTTGTCGTTTTTTGTGCTTAAAAATCAGAATTATATCAGAAATTTTTTTCAGAATTTTTTTCAGAATTTTAAGATCTTCCTATACCTTTCTAACACTCGTTTTCCACCAGTCTTTTCTTTATCTCCTAGCAGAACTGCTATAAAATTTTCTGGAGTAACATCTAAACCTTTGTAGTCAATACGAACACCTTCATACACATCATGCCCTTCAGGACTGTTGAAGATTTTGCCTTTGTGTGGATTCCTTCAAAATTAATTTAAAAACTAATTACACCAATTTGTATTATAAAAATGTGTTAAAGATTGAAAAATACAAGTATTTTATCTTTTGTATTTTCCGGAAGATAAATATTCTTTTCCGGAATATTTTTTATTTTATTTTTCTGAAGTATTGTATTTTATATTTTCCGGAAGGAATTGTTGGAGTGTTTTATATGTGTTTCCGGAATAATTAACTTATCCGGAATTTTGTTTGTATTTTTCTTTTGTATTTTTCCGGAAGAATAATTGTATTTTATTATTTTTAATATTCTTATAAATTAAACTTACTGTGTATTATTTGCAATATCGTCATACATCATAGTAATAATATTTTCCGGATTAACCCCATGATTAATAAGAGTATGCCATGCATGACACACATCAGCTTAAAACAAAATTTTTATTTTCTTAGTTAAAGAATTTTTTAAATTAATTAAAAATGTATTTATCTGATGTCTATAATTCCACCACCCATTAGACCCCGCAACCAAAACTGCCCATATATTTCCAGAATTGTTTTGACGTTCGGAAAACTTTTTCTGTTGCAAACTTGAATAGAAAAGTAATTTTTAAAAATTAGTTTAAATTTTTAAAAATATATTTTACCCTGTAGAATAATTTAAAATGGAAAATAGAAGGGGAATATACAAAAATAAATTGGCCATAATTATCAAATTAATTTTTAAAAATATTTCTAAAATTTTTTAATTTTTAAAATTAAAAAAAAATAATTTTAAATACAATTTTAACCATTTATTATTTAAAAATTAATATTTTTATTTTATAAAATTAATTTAAAAATTTGTTGCATCATTTAAATTATGAGTAAGGGCGTTGTCTATACTTACTCATATTTATAGGTAATTATCGAAAAATTAAATAAGGATCTGATAAGAAAATACTAAAAATATTTTAATAAAAGTATGAAGAACTGATAAGAAAATAGGCCACAAATGAGAAATATTTTTCAAATTTTAATTTTAAAATTAAATGAATACATGAAAGTGCTAGCTAAAAATAATTTTAAGAAAAGCTAGTTAAAAATTAAATTAGTATATATGTTATTTTGAGATTCAAAAATAAATTTTAGGGATATGATATAGCGATGACCGCTATCGTATTTACTGAATAATTACTATGAGTAATTATTTTTTCAATCTCTAGCTGAAGGTGTTAATTACTCGATGGGAGGGGAAATTACTCCAAAGGGAGGTGATATAATTAATTTAGTGAGGAGTATTACTCGAGGGGAGGTGGAGGGGCAATTACTCGAGAGGAAGGGGCGAGTTGAGGCGGAAGGGCAATTACTCGAGAGGAATGGCAATTATTCAAGTGAGACTAATTAATCAAGATGGGGAGTAATTTTTTGAAGTGCGAGCAATCAATTAACCGTGGGAGGGGGTAATAACTTTAAATAAATTTTTTAACAATATTCAATTAATTTTTCCAAAATTTTCTAAATTTTAATTAACCCCATTAAACTAGAATTTTTAAAATTATTTTTAAAAATTTTTCTTAACAAATTAAATTAAAATCAGGTCAATTTTTTACAATTACTACGCTGCCCCATATAAAAATATTTTTTTCTTTACAATAAAAATATCTCTATCAATAGTTAATCAAGGTCATTTAATTATTTTTACGACTATTTTTTACACCAAAAATTTTCAAAAAAAATAAAATGCTCTATAAAATAATAGGAGCAGCTACTATAAGCGTTTCTTCAATTTGTGTACTGGCTCAATTACTGCTACTTCCATGGCTATATCGTTATACTGTTAATTTGAGGAGTGATTTTGAAAGTCGGTTGAGGAAGTTTCATGTAAGAGAAAAAAATTTTTTTTGAAATTTTTCTTTGAAAAATTTAAAAAAAATTTGAAGCACAACACCCGCCAATTTGACGAACAATTTCAACGTCTGAGACGATTAACTGGAAATTCTTTAACCAATTTCCAACATGAACGTTCCAAACGACAACTACAGGAATGTCCCCCACCCAGAGTTGGGCCACCAGGATTACCTGGGGGATTTGGGGAAGATGGGGAGGCTGGGACTGCAGGGGAGGATGGAACGGCTGGATTGGATGCAATAACGCTTTTGTTACAAGAAGCGCAGAAATGTGTTATTTGTGGGTTTTTGTGAGTATAATTAAGAAGAATTTAAAGTTTTTTAGGCCCTCAGGGCCCCGTAGGGCCGATGGGTGCGCCTGGACAGGTAAAATAAAAGTAAATCTATTAAAAATAAAAAATTAAAGCAAGGACTGCCTGGACTAAAAGGGGAAAAGGGAGAGACAGGAGAGATTGGAACAGACGGAATTGACGGTGAACAAGGACCTGAGGGAATGCCTGGATTGCCTGGAATAGCTGGAAAGCCCGGGAAGAGAGGGCAGCCTGGAGCACCCGCGCCAGGGGGCACAGGACCGCCAGGACCGCCTGGAGTTAAAGGTAGAAGACTCGACAGGGCTCCTCAGGATTTTCCAAAAAATATTCTAAAACAGGTCCACTCGGTACAACTGGAAAACAAGGAGAAACAGGCCGGCGCAATTTTGTTGTTGGTATGCCT
Organism: Meloidogyne incognita; assembly: GCA_036172945.1. NCBI lineage: Eukaryota > Metazoa > Nematoda > Chromadorea > Rhabditida > Meloidogynidae > Meloidogyne > Meloidogyne incognita. The sequence continues at coordinate 4,194,788 of JARQAC010000006.1, read as the reverse complement.
GGAATGGATGGAAGGCACGGCAAGCAGGGATTGGATGGATTGGAAGGAAAGCCTGGGATTCGGGGGGAGAAGGTTTCCCTAACTCCTAATTAATTAAAAAATTTTCTTAAAGGGGCCTCCAGGCGAGGATGGCGCCGATGCCCGTTTTTGTCCATGCCCTTCAGAATTGAACAAGCTTGGGAGCGGAGGGGTAATTCTGAAAATTTTTTTGAAAAATTCTGAAAAATTTTAATTAAAAAATAAAAGATACGTTCACATTTATCATTAAACAATCCTTCCCCTCCGCCCAAAATTTCAACTTCAACAACAACAATAACAGCCTCCTTCAATAAAGATTCAGAATTACCCCATAATGGGGTTGTTGAAAAGGAAGAAGTAACAAAAAAAGAGGGTAAAATAAAATTAAAAAAATGAATTTCTGATTTAAATAAATTTAAAGTAATCAAAGAAAAATCAGAAGAGGTTAAAAATTCAACAACCGAAAATTCGAAAATTAATCTGAGAATTTCACATTTGCAATCGGGAGCTAAACCGACAACAACCAATGGGGAAGAAACAAAAATAAGTTAAAAAAAATAATTTCATTTTAATAATTCTGGAATTTTTTAAATAATTCTGATTTTAAAATTAATTAATTCTGAAATTTAAAATCCTGATTTTTTAAATTCTTGTTCTGAAATTTATTAATTCTGTTTTGAGTGTATTTATTCTGTTTCAGGTTTTATCTAATAATTCTGATTCTAGAAATTCTGATTTTAAGCTTATTCCTTACATGTTTATTTAAAATTCTGATTTTAAATTAATTCTGATATTTCAAGCTGACAAAAAACTACTTTTAAATTCTGATTCTAAAATTCTGATTTAAAGTTTTCAAGTTCATTCCAAGTTTATTTGTTAATAATTCTGAAATATATTAATTCTGATTCCTAGTTTATTTCTTCTATCTAATAAGTTTTATTTAATAATTCTGATTCTGAAATTTAATTACAGCCTTAATAAAACTTAAATAAAATTTCAGAAAATTCAGAATATGAAGATGTCGCCTATCCTAATTATGAAAATGACGGAACAGAGGGTGAAGGCATTAAAGAAAATAAAGAGACTTTATTATTAAAAAATAAAAAATTTCAAAAAATAAAATTTGATAATGTTGAAATGAATTTGGAAGGAATATTTACTACAACAAAACAACAACAACAAACAGAAGAAAATAATGAGGAAGAAGAAAATGATGAAGAAAAGGAAACAACAACAATAGCTACAAGAAGGTTGGGGAAGAAATATCAGAATTAATTCTAAAAAAATTTTTTTAGATTTGTTTATGTTACTAAAAGGCCTAGACCTAAGCTATGAAGAGGAGAAAATAAAAATATACCTAAATTCTGATTTCAAGTTTATTTTTAAATAATTCTGAAAAATATTAATTCTGAATTTATTTACCTAAATTCTGATTTCAAGTTTATTTTTAAATAATTCTGAAAAATATTAATTCTGAATTTATTTATTTACCATTTATTCTGATTTTAAATTTATTTAATTCTGGTCCGAAATTTATTGATAAATTCTTATTTAAGGTTTATTTTTACTAATTCTGATTTTAAAATTTATTAACTAATTCTGATTCCAAGTTTTATTTATTAGAATTCTGACTCTGAAATTAATTCTGATTCAAGTTTATTATTTTCCTTTGTCTCAAGTTAATTTAAAATTCTGATTCGGAAAAATTCTGATTTTAAGTTTATTTTTCTTTGTTAATTTATTTTTAATTTTATTTTCAAGTTTATTTTTATAACAAAAAAATTCTGATTTTACGTATTATTAGCAACATCTTCCCCCTCTTTTTTTCTCTTTCCAAACGCTCCATGAATACTTCCATCCAAATTTCTTTTTTTAATTTTTTTCTTCTTTTTACAAGATAATGGATTTGGTCCTTTAGCTTTTCTTTTTCGATGTTTTGGTTCTTCCCCTTCTCCCAATTCAATTTTCCTTAATTCCTTAATTTTTTGAATTTCATCAGGCTGATTTTTTGTTGTTGAATCTGATGCTGCTAGTTTTTCGGTTTCTTCAGAAGGCTAAAAAAACTTTTATTAATTTTTTAAAATTTTAAAAATTCAGAAAAATTTTAAAATTTATTTTTAATTTTAAAAATTAATTTTTTGGTTCTTTTTTGTAATTTTCCAAAAAAACCGCAACTTTTGTCCGCAAATCTCTTTTTTTTTTAATTTTTCAAAAAAATGATTATTTTGAGCGCATAAAAATTTAAAAATAACCCTTCCCCAAAATAAAAAAAAATAAAATTTTTCCTGGGAAAAAATAAAAATAAGACTTGCGGATAAAAAAGTTGCGGACTTTTTTTAAAATAATTTAAGGACCTTAGGGAAATTCTTAACCCTTTTGAAAATCAAAAAAAATTAAAAACCTTCTCCAAAATTATAGCATTATAACGAATTGACATTAACGGAATCCCTCCCAATATTCTCAATTTTTGTAGCAATTCTGCATCTTGTGTCGCAACAAAATAATGAACAATTTTCTTCTTTTCCGAATTTTGTGAACGTCTAGCCAAATGAGCTATACAATCAGCAGCTGAACGAAGTGGGCGATGGGGGCATTTGGCTACTTTGAATTGTTGGGCAATACAAAGGGCGCCGTATAAAGGCTTTCCGAGTTGTTCTAAAAATTTAAATTTAATTTTTAATTTGCGGACAAATTCTGCGGACAATGAACAACTAAAATTGCTTTTTTTAATAAAAAATTTTTTAAACTCAAAGGGTATTCCCAAAAAAAATATTTTTTTTCAGTTTAAAGGGTACTCAGGTCCACAAGAAAAAAATTTTACATCTGAAAAACATAAACTTATCTTTTTATAAAATTATGGGACCAAATGTCACCAAAAAATTTTTTCCACTTATGCAACGGAAAATGTTTCAAAAATATCTTTTAAAAATGACTTTGGGCCGATTTAATGCCGCTCAATGTCAGCTGTTGGAAATGTCAAAAAAAAATTTACAAATCGTCCGAAAGTGTGCCAAAAATATTAAAAACAAAAATAATACCTAATTCATTCATCACACATTCCGTCACAAACATTTCCAAATTTTCGTCCCTCAAATATTTGGGCAATTGTTCTCTCAAATTAATTTTACATTTCAAAGCTTCTTGACAAAATGTTCCATCCAATAAAATTGAATAGGGAGAAATATAGCCAAATTTGTAACGAAAAAATGTGAGGACACGGGAAGCTCTTTTGAGGCGTTTTACTTTCATTTATTTGCTCAAGGCTTTGGCTTTCTGAAAAAACAGCGATTTTAAGAGGAGAAGTCAGAAAAAAAAATGCCTAAAAAATAGTTCGCTCTTGTTAAGAAAAAGTGCGGGCAAAAATTTAGCGGATTTTCAAATTTTTTTTGGCTATCTAAAAAATCCGCAAAAAATGTCCGCAAAATTCTTGCGGACATTTAAAACTTTTTTTTTGGTTATTTTAGAAAATCCGAAAAAATGTCCGCAAATATTTTAAAAAAGTACCCAAACATAGAATATTATCAGATACTATTTTAAATGAACCCTTATATTCCCAAAGGTTTTCGAAAAGAGATTAATTAAATTAAACCTTACATTCAAACAAATTAAAAGTTTTTCAAATTCTGCTTGGCAATCACCTTTTGCAACTTTTTCAGCTCTTAAAGACACACACTTGCCGTAATCTACTGACTAAAAATTTTTTAAAAATTAATTTCAAAATAAAACCTCTTTGCTACAAGAAGCTAAATATTCTGCGAATTTAAGTAGACGACGTTGCTTTTCCGGCATAAAATAAATTGCCGGGTATTTAATTTACGTTAATTTATTTTTAAATTTGGCCTGAAAAATAAAAAATTTAAAACGAAAATCATTTAGATAAGGCAAAAAAATTCTGAAAAATTCATCAATCAAAAAATAACAAAACGCCATAAATTTATTTTTTGTGGTTCATTTCGTCCAGTGGATAAAATGTCCACGGGGACAAAATGTCCACGGGGACAAAATGTCACCAAAAAATTTTTTTCACCTTTTCTTGTTTTATTATTGATTTTTAAAATTAAAAAAAAAATTAAAAAAAAATATATTTATGTCCCCCCTCTAACAGAAAAAATAAATCACAGAAATTTTCTCTCTTCTCTAGTGGACGAACAAAACAAATAGAAAAACAAAAATCATGGCCATTATTTTAATGTTGATTTTATTTATTTATTTTTTGCGCGAAGGGAAGGGGAAGTATTTAGTAGGTAGTAGACGATCATTGTTCTTTTCTTTCAATTCTTGAAATAAAGGTGTTGGATAAATCTTTCCATTTATATTTACTTAATATATACCTATATTTTCCTGAATTTCCGTGCATTTTTAACGGATCTTTTTAGGGAAGGATTTTATTTTCTTTCCTAATTTTTTAACGTTTTATTTTCTTGAAACAATTATATATTGTTCTGAATTGTTTTTAATTATTTTTAAAAATTTGGTGAGTTTCTGTCATTGTCTTTCAAAGTCTTTTTTTTTTGTTTGTGCTTTGTTTCACAATTTTTAAATTAGATAATTTTTTAGAATACTTATATAAATGTATTTTATTAGATTAATAACAGCCTTAATTTAAAGGTAGATTTCTTGTGGATTTTCTCCTAGTTTTTACAAAAATAATTTTTAAAAATAATTCTGGCTTTGTCTAAAATGGTTATTATTCCCTCTTCACTTTTTTCTTCGTTAATCCTCCTCATTCCATATTTTTTCTTTATTGCTGTTCAATCCCAACAAAAACAATTTGCACCGTCTAGACCAAAATCTCAACAATTTAATCTTCCCCAACAACAAGCCCAAAAATTTATGAGTGCCCCACAATGTAGATGTAAGGATTTGGATGAATGCGCAGCGGAAATTCAAAAATTGGTGGAGAAATGTAAAACGGAGTGAGTGGGTTTAAATAGAATGTGGTCGGATTTTGCTTTTAGATATACCCTTGGTGCAGAAAATTCTGTCGCTTATAATGGGGTGTGTATTAAATAGACGGGATGCCCACCCAATGGGTACCTTATAATGAGGATATCTTAAATAGAAGGTATAGGCTAGAAGGCTCCCCTACCCAGTGACCTATCTAATGAAGGAACCTGTCTTAAGTATAGGCGTATCTACTATTGGGTGTCTGTTATAGTGAGGTTGAATGTTAAGAAAGGAAGAGGGGTATATCTTTTAGCGAGATAGTACAGAAATTTATTCAAGAAAATATTTTTAATTTAAAAGACCAAAATGTGAGGCACACTTAAAGAAGATTGGCAACGTCCAAAAAATTCGTCAATGTCTGGCTGATGAACAAAAACAAATGGAGAAGCTGGAACAATGCGTAGAGAAGAAAGTTGGTGGCCCAATCGGTAAAAAATCCAAACTCTCTCCTCACCCATGAAAGGGATTCAACACGTAATTTTCTAGAATGTCAGTAGAACAATATAAAACAAATAAAAATTTTTAATCGGGAAAAAAGTCAAAACAAAAATTATTGAGGAATTTAAAGCTTGTAGCTTATATTCAGAACTGTGCATGGACACGGATTTTGGTATCCATATCCGTATCCATGCATCTGCTTATATTAGGATGCACTAACGATCTACACCCAAAAAATTTGACTGTTCCAATAATTCTGGAAATGGAAATGATGGATAATAGGAGGAGGAAACGAAGCTTGTTGCTTTCTGAAAATTCTGGAAAATTTTCTGGTTGTTCTTCGAGTTTGACTGAATTGAGGAATAAACGAGGGACGTTGCCTCCATTGCCAGCTACTGTAAAAAATAATTCTTTTTAATTTAAAAAAAATTTTTAAAGCAAGAAGCTGGACACGCTCCCCCAGAACTTAGCGACTTTTTAATGTGTGTGGATCAATGTGCTGTTAAGGCTGCCTCCCCAAACTCGGCACCGAAACTGTGTGCAACTCGGGAGGGGAATATGAATTGTGCTTTTAAATTGAAGTGAGTTATAAGGAAGTTATAAGGTCGGACCTCGCTTATTGGTATACCCTTGGGACTGAAAAGTGAATCTTTTAATGAGTGAATATTAAATAGAGGTGTCTGTTAGATGGCTCTTTTACTTAGTGCCAACCAAATTTTAAGGACGTACCTCTTGAGTTGGATTAGAGTTTGGGGGTGTCTTGTAAAGAGTTATGACTGTTGTTCAAGGGGTGTCTATTAAACAGAGGTATAATTGGGGGGTGCATCTTATAGAGAGATTCCACTATATAATTTTCCGGAAAACCTTCCGGAAGCATAAGTAAAAATTAATTATTTGAGGTGTGCACTAGCCCCTCCCGACGACCGCCAACAAAAAGCTTTCGACGACTGCGAGCAGCAAATGCAATTTACACCACCTAAAAGGTTGAAAAAATCTTGTGAGTGTCTAAAAGCGGCTGGTGTGAAAATTGTCTGTCCAAAATAAAATTTTTAAATTAAATTTTTAATTAAGCGATTATCGCTAATATATTTATACATTTACCAACCTTAAAATAAAATTTAAAAAAAACTTTTTAATTAGTAAATTGTTTTGAATTATAAAAATACTCAATTTAAAAGTACTATAAAATAAAAACGATTAAATTTTTGTACTTTTCTCCTTTCCTTTAAATTTTGTTTTGTTTACAACGGGTGGCGCCGTTAGAACGGGTGGTAGTTGGTAGTCAGTTGAGTCAGAACCTTATAACTCGAGAATGGGTGAAGCTTTTAAATTAATTTAAGCATGGTTAAATAGAGAATTGAATAGGCTACAAAATAGGGAAAATTTCAAAAATTTAGGTCTCTAGGCAAAAAAGTTGTGGTCGAAAAATTGACAAAAATGGCCATTTTTCGAAGTTTTTCGCCGATTTTTCGGCCATAAAATGTTTTCCCCTTTACTAAAATTAAATTTATTTTTGTATTTTATAGACAATTTAATTCTCTATCGACTGGTATCAAAACAATTTTAAACCATTTATCCATTCCAAACTTATAAAATTTTAAATAAACCCATATAGTGACTCAACTACGCTATTCAATTACAGACACAAGACTGGGGTAAACACACAATAAATAATAATGGTTGGACAAAAGTGAAAACAGTCTTCTCTATAATAACGTCTCTTTTTTTACTATTCTCGATTTCCTTTTTTTCTAAAAAAATTTTTTTTTATTTTTTATGTACACGCGCACAATAAATTTAATTTTCCCCTCCTTTCCCCTTTCAATTTTTCTTTTAATTTCCCCCAGATCCCCCTAAAAACTAATTTTTTTGTACTACAACAGAAAGGGAAAAGAAAGAGATATTTGTGTGATAAAAATAAAATAATAAATATCTAATTAATTATGGTTGGTAATTAAAAGGGTTGTGGGTGGGTTGATAGTTCCGAAGTTATTATTATTGACAGATGATTTGGTTGATATTTTTGTTTTTGTATTAATTTACAAAACAACTCTTTCCCTTTCTTTTGGGCGAATAAGACTAAAATTAAATAGTTAACACTTTGAAATATTTTATTAGATATTTAAATACTCTCGACTCTCGTTATAAAACCGCTAAAATATGGCGCTCCCCAGCCTAACAGAACTAACCACCGTCGAATTCATTTCGACTCTGAATTGAGCTGACGTAGTAATCAAAGTTTAGAGACATCGGGGGCAGTATTATCGAGACTTTATTTTTAAATTTCCAAAATTCCCTTAAACTCACTACGATACTTAGTGATGAACTGACCTTTTGATTTGTTCACTTTTTATTCTCCAAAACGACTACGGTAGTTTGTGATGAACCGACCTTTTTATTTTTAAATTTAACAAATAAAGGCCTTTTCATCGCCAAATCAAAAAATCTCGTGATTTTTGGATTTTTCTCTTCTTTTTGGATACCCTCTCCCCTCTAGTTCCTTGAAAAAATTTTTTTCTTCCATCCCGGACCTTTACCTAGATCTGGCATATTTTTAATTCTTTTTCTCCCCTTTTCTCCCTCAATTTTTTTCACTCTTAAACAGTTTTATGTATTCTGGCCAACAAAAAAATTCACATAAAAATAAAACAAAAGCCTTGACTGACTATATTTTATTACCATTCCCCCCATACATTCTAGAATACTTTCCATTAGACAGTGAAAAACTGACAGAGCGCCAGAGGCCAATTTTGTGAGATGGTCGGGAGAACCCCCTCAAAGTCTTCTCCTCCCGACTATTTACTATATTTTTTTTTCCAATTTCACAGGCACACTATTTGGCCCAAACTCTAAGTACACTTACTAGAAATGTATTATAATTTTAAGGGAGAAGCAGCACAACTGTTTCGCCTTTTTTCTCCTTTTCTCAACTGTCTTTTCAATCTATCCCCCAACTGTTTCCCCCACAACTGTTTCCCCCTCTTTTTTTTACATTTTCTACTGTCCAAGGATTTTTCGGCGCCGCTAGAATACACATGCGACCTCAAATTTTAAAACTGTTTTGAACTTTTTTCTATAATAGTTTATATTGCTGGCAATTGACAGCCGGTTGGGTGGATGTCTTTAATAAAGACAATACCTCCTTTTAATTATAGTGAAGTCGGGCCTCCTTATAAGGTCTCCAATGAGGGTTTAAATTTTATCTCTTATAATGAGGTGTGGGTTAAATAGGAGGTTATTGCTTGGGCCAATCCTCATCCAGCGACCACCTACACCCAGCGACCTATGACTATGAGACCCAAAGGATATACCCTTCGAAGGTACAAGTAGGGACCAGCTTGAATGTCGATTGAGCTCAGAAACATCGTCAACCGTCAACACAGACTTAGATTTTTTAAGATTATCTGAAACCTTTCCTAACCTATTATTTCCAAACAGCGCCGAACTATCCCCACCCATTTCGATTTTCCTTCACATCATCCGCCTTACTTTTCTCTCTCATTTTCTCCCATATATTCCCCATTCTCGACAGGCAGTCAGTCCCCAAATTGCCAACAGCTTACAGCTTTTTGAGGCCAATCAAAAATTTATGCCGAGTGGAGGGGAAAGGGAAAGAAGGATCTGTTTGCGTGTGCTAGTTGGAAATTTATGTTTATAATATGTAGTTGTCATAAATTGTTAATTAACAAAACTATTTTTGTCAGTCATTTTAATGGGAATATAATAGTCGAAGGTCGAAATAACGAACCTTTTCATAGACAGTCCTTAAAATAATAGAGTTACCGACAGCTTCAGTCTTCGTTCTACCCCTCCTTTCCTTCCCTCATTTACTCTTTCTAAAATACCCCTCGATTTATCGGACTACTTGATATAACGACAGATTTTTTCGGACCCTTCCAGTCGAGATCCGGAACTACTTTTTGGTTGTACCCTAAAAATTTTTTCCAACCGGAACTCTCGTTCCTCGATTTCAAGGGTCAGTTTCTCCTTCATTTTCCCTCATCTTTCAAGGGATAATCCAAAGATTTTCCGCTTTCCAGAATTTTCCCCTCATCTAAACAAATTCCCCACATACTTCCCAACAACAAAAACCTCCTCCTACATTGTATTCTCAATGAGAAGGACAATAAAAATTCAACCAGCCGACTATCTACCAACCCTTTCTATACTAAAAATTGTGCCAGCGGCAGTCCTCTCCTTCCCCCTCTTTTTACAAAATGTGCGTAATGTATTATTTACTATATATCTACAAACAGGCGCAAATAAGAGGCACAAACATTCATCACACAGGCTTTGGCCACAGGCACATTGACAAGCTTTTTAGAGGAAAAAAATTTTTTCATTTTTCTTTTGTGCGGTTTTACATTTTTCATTGTGTGCCCTCTCCTATACTTTGTTTGTAAATGCAAATATAAATTTTTTATTGAGGGATAAATTTAAATAAAAATTAAAAGACGATTTAAAGGATAAAAACGGTCAATTTTACTTTAAAAATTTTTTTTTGACCATTTTGAACCCTTGAAATTCTGAAAATTTGATATTTTGACATTTTCTAACCTTAAAAAGTAAAATACATCCTTATACATAATTTAAAATTTTTTGACCATTTTGGTCCTTTGACATTTTGTGACATTATGTCAGTTGGCATTTTGTCGTTTTTTCCACATTCCTCCAATTTTTTTTCTTTGTGTGTGTCCGGGACTGTAAATTAATTTTTTTCTACAAATCTTGACTCTCCAAAATCATTTAATATTAAAAATAAAAATATTGCCGGTCGAGATAAAAATCCTTTATATTTTTCCTGGTTATTTTCTTCGCTGATTTTCCCCTTTCTTCTATTTATTTTTTAACCCTTTTACTAGCTAATATATATATCCGGATATATTCTTAAAAAAGATATCTACACGTATTTATCGTTTCGGAGATAGTGTAGAAAATTAATTTTTAAGGAACAACAAAACAACAGTTTATAGTCTTTGTATTTACATATATAATTTATTTTTATCTAAAAAATGTTTTTTATTTATGTAGTCAGAATTAATTTACTGGAATTTATTTTATATTTATTCTGAAAATGGGTATTTTATTTCTGATTTGTATTTTTTTGTATTTTGTATTTTATTCTGATTTTTATTAATAAAATTCTGGCTTGTTCCTTGTGTTTTTTCTTTATTCTGATTAATTATTAGTTCTGGTCTGTATTTTCCTTGTGTTTTTCCTTTATTCTGATTAATAAATAATTCAGATTTGTATTTTCTTTGTGTTTTTTCTTTATTAAAATTCTGGTCTGTATTTTCTTTGTATTTTTTCCCGTGTTTTTTTGTTTTTCTTTATTTTTCAATCGTTCCTAAAATACATTAATTTTACAAAAAATTGGATCGCCTAGAAAAACAGATGGTAAGGAAAAGAAATGTGTTTTTAGGAAATAAATAAATCCACAAAATGGCCAAAACCCACAGTCACAAAGTTTTATATGTGCTTTAATGTGCTGGGCCTCCTGGCGATAGTTACAACAATTTTTTATTGTTTAATTGATTTTTCGCTAAATTAGCCTAGAAACTGCTTTATCCTTTTTATTTTTTGTATTTTTTTGTATTTTTGATTTTGTGTTTATTTTGTATTTTAGAGTGTTTTTAAAAATTCTGGTGCTAAAATTCTGATTTTCTATAAATTAATTCTGATTTCTAAAAATTAATTCTGATTTTTAAAAATAATTCTGATTTTTTAAAAATTTATTCTGATTTGTATTTCTCATGTATTTTCTAGTATTTTTGTATTTTTAAAATTAAATTTAATCCTTAACTACCCAAATCAATAAAACTCTAAATTATGCGCCCCCACATTCCCAACTGTCCCCTTTTTTCTTTACAAATCCTTTTATCCCACAAACATATTTTCTAATATCGTTTTTGCCTTCAAAGCCTGTCAGTTGATGTATTTTCTTTTTCTGTCTTTTTGTCAGTTAAATGTGTACAGAGCTCTATAGTCAGTCAGTTTTAGAGTTTTCCTCTCTCCGCACAGGGCCAAGAAAAAAAAAGCTTTTTATTTTATAGGCCAACAAACACATCCCCTCTAGGCAGATCCTAAAAATATAGTCAAAAGGCACCTTCTGTCAAAATTTTTGTTCTTATTTTCTTTTTAAAATCTGTGGGAGAGTGAGAAGGATTTTGGCCAAAAAAATCCGAGGATTTTTTTGTTTACAGATTTCCAACTCTAAAATTATTTTAAAAATTTACTTCTCTATTAATCCCCGATAATTTAAAAAATAAATAAAAACTGATAGATTTTAAATTTCCAAAATTTCCTTAAACTCACTACGATACTTAGTGATGAACTGACCGTTGAAATTGTTCACTTTTTATTCTCTCAATCAAACTACGGTAGTTTGTGATGAACTGACCTTTAGATTTTTAAATAAAACAAATAAAGGCCTTTTCATCGCCAAACCAGAGGAAATTTTTTTAGAAATATTATGGTTATCGGTTTCGAATTGAATTGAAAATCAAAAGCTTTAGTTAATCCAGAAATTTACTTAGAGCTGTAGGGAGCAGTAGAGCCCGTTACGAGCTTCACTACATCTCAGGCCTATAACTTCGCTTAAGGTTTACGTATCCGGGGCGTTTTGGTATTAATCGATGCCTATAAAAGGGCTTTATCGAACCAACCAGTACAACCGGGATTCAGAAAATTCTTAACAAAGTTATAGCCCTTCGATGGAGTGAGGCTTCAAGCGGATCGAGGTGCTTTCAACCAACAACCCTTAATTAATCCCTCCTTTTTTTCAAGATTTAATAAACAGAAAAATGTCTTCTTCATCTCCAAATTCATCCTCCCCTCCACTATCTTCATTCAATCTTCAATACGAAAACAATCTAAATATAATAACTTCAATAAATTCTTCCCCAAATATCCCAACAACCAAAGCCTTTATTTGCGAAATTTGCAACAAAGCCTTCCGTTTTCGTTCAAATCTGGCAGAACACCGATCTGTCCATACTGCTGTTAAGCCTTTTGTTTGTAAATTTTGTGGAAAGTCGTCGAGGTTGAAAGGGAATTTGACCAAACACATTCTTAAACATCACAAAAATGAACAGAGAGATTATATTGGGACGGATGATTATATTATTAAAAAGGGCAAGAAATCTGTGAAGGATCCGGCGGTGGGTAGAAAGATTTTTCTTGTTTTTAAATACCATGGGATCTCAGTTTACCCTCTTGTTGAAAATTTTTTTCTTCTAATGAGTGGTTATTAAATAAATGCCTGGACGGTTCCCATCAGATGTGTGCCGAAATTGAGTTAAAAAGCGAAAAGCGAAACACCAAAAAAGCGAAAGTTCGTCGAAGGGCGCAAGTTGAACGGGGATAACTAAGCTTAATAACCTAACTAATCTTAAAAAAACGTCTATTAAATAGAGGGTTTATTACATAGAGAGCTTTGAAGATTTAAGACGTGCAATTTAAAAAAAAAATTCTAAAAATTTTCTTTGAAGGCAATTGAATTTCTCGAACGTTCAATGATTGTGCTCAATAATTCCTCTAGTGCCAATAATGCTAAACAACGAAATTCTAAAGAATCTGATTCTAAAGGTAATTGAAATTTTTTAAAAAAAATTCAAAGAAATTCTTAAAAATTTTCAAAGAGAGTTCGGTCAATTTAGACAACAATGACATTAATAATGAAATTAATACGGATAATCTATTTAATTCTTTGGGATTTAATAATTCTTTTGAAATGAAAGAAGAAGAAAATAATGATCAACAAGCTTTAGCTTCTTCGCCATTGACACCAGAAAATGAAAATAGTAAAGGAGAAGGTCTGGAAATTTTATTCTGAAATTAATTCTGGTTTTTGAAAATAAATTCTGACTTTTAAAAATAGATTCTGATTTCTAAAAATAAATTCTGATTTTTAGAAATTTATTCCGTTTTTTTTTAAATAATTCTGATTTTTTTAAATTCAATTTTCAGAACAAAACGTTATGTCAGTTGTTGCTCTAATGGCAGCTGCAGCTGCTTCTTCCTCCTCCTGTCCTGCCTTTTTGGAGAATAATACAAATGAAGATCAAAATGAAGATATGGAAGAGGATGAAGAAGAAGAGGAAATTGAGGCAAAATAATTTTTTAAATTAATTAAAAATTTTTTCAAAAATTTTTTAGCCGCTAACAAATAATACAGACGTTTCAACGCCTCAAAATAATTTTAAACAAAATTACAATAATTTTAATAATATTCAAAATATTAATCAAAACAATAAGGATAACACAACAATAAATAATGCTGCTGCTTCTGCTGCCTGTAAAGCATTATTTCAACAATTGTTTCGGGGAGGAACTGAAGCTAGTTAGTTTATTATTTTATTCTGATAAAAATTCTGTTTTGTGTTTTAATGAAATTCTGATTTAAAACTTGTTTAAATTAAATTCTGATTTGCAAATTAAACTTGTTTTAAATTCTGATTTAAAAACTTGTTTAGATTAAATTCTGATTTTAAAACTTGTTTTAATTTAATTCTGATATTAAAAACTTGTTTAGATTTAATTCTGATTCTGTAAATAAAACTTGTTTTAATTAAATTCCGATTTCAAACTTGTTTTTAGCCAATTCACACCCAAATGAGCAACTTCTACGTTTCCTATCTCAAATAACTGAAATGACACACGTATCTGATTCTAACACTCAACAACAACAAAATAAAATTAAAAATGAAGAAACAGTAGTGCCTAATTTTAAAACAAATTCATTTTTGTCCACAAAATGTAAACAATGTGGCAAGAGCTTTAGAAAACGTAAATTAATTTTTTTATGGATTTTTAAAAGTATTTTTCTGACCTCAGAAATTCTGGTTTGTATTTTTCAGAAATTTTTTTTTCAGAATAATTTTCAGAATTTTCTTTACTTTCAGAACTGTATTTTCCGGAAATACCTTTCTTTCTGATTTTTGTATTTTTTTTGTATTTCAGAAGTATTTAAAAGTATTTTTCTAATATCAGAAATGTGTTTTGTATTTTTAAGACCTTATTAATTTATTTTTTCCGGAAATTACACTTGTATTTTCCAAAAATAAATTTTTGTTTTTCCGGAAATGCCTTTTAAAATTCTCCGACTTTTTATTTTTGTATTTTGCTTTTAAATTTTGCACTTTTTATATTTACAAAATTCCCCTCCACACTATTTTTAATAATTTAAGCGCGCGACTTGCTCTCTCATTTGGCTACCGCCCACAAGCTTGTAAATGGCCAAGATAACAATAACAACAATAACAACATATTTCCTAATAAACAGGCACAGACAGACACTCCCTCCCAGCAATCTTCCCCTTGCAATAGCGTTTTTTCTGCTTCATCAGATCCAAAATCCTCAAATAATTTACCAGAAATTTTGGCTATAGAACTCAAAAGACTCCGAAAAACAATTTTAAATTCAAAAAATAATGAAGAAAATGGGGGTCAATTAAATTTAAATAATTCCGGCAGTCTGGTACGCGTCGAGCAAATTTTGGGGCAGCTCGATTCACGTGTTTGTCGACTTGAAAAACAGGTGGAAATGGCGTTGAATAGGTAAATTTAATGGACTATTCTGTTAGAATTTGAGTAGTTTATTTAGGTGTACACCCATTTATTCGCATCGCCCCGTTATTCACCTCATTTATTCACTAAGCTAGAGACTGGGAGTTTCGTACGAGAATCGAGATTTACTCGAAAAACTCTCGATCTCGATAACCGACATTCGATCCAGATCTCGTCTTGGTCCGGTATATTCACTAAGCTGACTAGCTCACCCCATTCATTCGTGACAATAGGACTTGTTACTGCGTGCTACCGTTGACTCCTGCGAGATGCTTGTTTCGCCGACTTAACTAGGGTTACTTTGATATCTTGAGCTTGCTAATAAATGGGGTCTTTGCTGATTTTTAATTAAAAATATTTTAAAAAATATTTCTGTTAATTTTCCCTATTTTAGTATTTACACGCTTGTACAGCTTCAAACGGGAATAAATACCAATATGAATAAATTGAACCGTTCATTGACAAATTTTCAGAATAATGGCCAAAATAATAATAACAATGCCCAGTGATTTAATTTTATTTTTGTTTTTTTAATTTAAAAATGTCCTTTGCTTCCCAACCCAGAAAATTGCCCAATTAAATACCCAAAAAATCATTTTTTGCCATAAATTGCCAAAAACTGCCATTAAAAAAATATTTTTGCCAAATTCTAATATTTTTTTAAATATTTTTGCACCTTTTTTAATTGTTTAATTTGCCATATTTCTTTCCGCCAAAATTATAATTTTATTTATGCCCAGTATTGATATTACATTAATATTACAATTAGTGTTCGGATTTAATTACTGAAGCGACCCATATCTTGTCAAATTTTTGTCTTTTTGGCATATTTAATTCGATTTTTTGACTATTATTTGACCAATTATTTGGACAGGGTAATGAATAGGGTTGTTTCTGTTCCTTATTTCAATACAAATCCGGACACTGGATATCACTATATTTGTTTGAACAAAATTACCTTATAAACTATATTAAATAACTCGAAAACATTAGGTTTATATTTATTAAAATTAAAATGCAGAAATTATATGTAGTCAGAAATTGTAGTCAAATCAGAAATTATAGACACATTTTGCCTACACTAGACAGTTATTAATTAATTAATTTAATTAATTATTCAATAAAATTTAATTCAATAAATTTAAGGTTCTAAGAATAACTAGCTTCTTCAAAAGGATTTTTTAAATTTTATTTTAATTTATTTAAATAATTTAATTCATCAAATAAAATTGACAAAAAAAATTTTAAAAATCAATTTCCCTCTCCCAATCAATTTTTAAAAATCCCCCCTCCATCACCCCTTCAATTTCCGCCCACTCTCGCACTACCCCCCACCCCCCCACATCCCATCCCTCCCACACCCCCATCCCCCACACTCCTTCCCTCGACCTCCCCTACAATTCCGTCCATTATTACGCGTCCCAAATAAAAATTTACCTCCTCTCCCTCCGGGTGCCGGAATTTTCGTCTCTGGAACATTCGTCTCCAAGACTTTTCGGAACTTTCGTCTCCAACATTTTCGGAATTTTCGTCTCCAGCGGAATATTCGTCACCAAGGAAATAAATGGAATTTTCGTCTCCGCAATTTTCGTCTCCGCTAGGAATTTTCGTCTCCAGAGGAAAAACCGGGCAATCCCGGAGAATAGGGTTTCTTAGAAAAAAAATTTTAAAAATAAGAAAAAGGATTTTTCCGAGTTAAAAAATATGCTGATTACGAATATGAGCTCAAATTTTGAAAAAGTCGAATCACGAACCCGAATTCGGATATTTGACCCCGGACATTGTACAAAATGGTCAGTCTTTCAAAATAATATAGAACTCATCGAGCTGCATCGAATGACACCAAAATTATTAAATCCGACGTGCTTGAACCGAGATACAGACCCCTGAATATTGAAAAACCATAGGGTCGTAATTTTGGAGCAAAAAAAGTTTATACAAATAATACCTCATTCGAAAGAGCTCGTCGAGCTGAATCGAATGACATCAAAATCACAGTGATTGATCAAGTTTTGACAAAGTCTCCGGGATTGCCCGATTTTTCCTTTGGAGACGAAAATTCCTAGCGGAGACGAAAATTTCGGAGACGAATATTCCGTTTATTTCCTTGGTGACGAATATTCCGCTGGAGACGAAAATTCCGAAAATGTTGGAGACGAAAGTTCCGAAAAGTCTTGGAGACGAATGTTCCAGAGACGAAAATTCCGTACACCCTCCCTCCACCTTTTCCCTTGTCATAAATAAAAAAAAATTTTTTTGCAGAAATACTTTTTAAATAGAAAAACTCCGCCTATTTCCTCCTTTAGAAATGAAGGGCGTGAATTTGAAATTCTTTATTCGAGCCTAGCATAAATAATAGAGGCATTTTATATAATTTTATTTATTTAATTTTAAATTTAAATCCTTAAATAATTATTAAATTAAAATTAAAAATTAATTTGCGGATAAGTAATAAAAGCCCCATAATTATAGCTTCAGTAAAAAAAAATTTTAGCAAATAAAATAAAAAAATAAATTTCTAAAAATTAATTCTTAATTCCGTTCAGCCTCCCAGACACGATATCGAGGGATATCGGTGGATTTTAAGGAAACATGGAATCTTAAGCCTCTTAAGACTAGATGGCTTAGAGCGTCCGCAAATACCTAAAGAAATTTTAAATGTGAGTTGTCTAGTAACTTGAGCCCAGCACTTATAAGACCCCTTGCGGCTGGAATTTGTATCTTATAATGAGGTGTGTCTTAATTCCTTTCAATTAAAAAATAAATTAAAAAATTAAAAAATTAATTAATTATAGAGAAACTTCCAAAAATCTTTTAAAACATTCTCAAAATCCAAACAAAAAATCATGTCAATCCCAAAAACTTTAAATATTTTAGTTTTCGTGGTCGTCGTTTTAAATCTGGTTAGTTGTATGAAGAACAAAGGAAGTATGTTTTTCGAAGATAATTTAAAAAAATTTTTTTAATTTAAAGAAGCGCCTGAATCCTCGAAAAATCCTCTAAAGGCACGAGGCCTTAGAGTTGAAGTGCCTGAAGGAGAAGTACCGCTTCTGCAGAACAAACCTCCGAAAGACCCTTTGAGAAAAACTCAGTCAAGTGCAGCAGAAGGTTCAAGTAGAGGCAAACAACACATGTTAAGCCCTAAAAGCCCTAGAAGTGCTCATCCTCTTTATCGAACACAATCGGAACCAAACCCTCACGGCTACACGTCCTTAAACTCTCCCGGCTCTCCTTTAAATAAATCTCCTTTAAAGCGACGATCAAGCCAAAGTTCAACACGTATTGGATATTTAACTACTGCATGTGGTAATTGTATTGACGATGTTGTAAACTGTTTTGAGACTTGTAGAGGGATTGGAACCCCGGAAGGTTATGAAACTGACGATCCGGAAGTAGTAGATGCTAGGCTTCGTGAGATAAAAGAAGAGGAGAACGCTCAAATTTTATTTTAAAAAATTGTGAAGAAATTTTGAGGAGGGAGGGAGGGATAGTTGAAAGTTGAAAATGAGAGAGAGAGAGAGCGAGCGATGAGAGAGACAACACACAACCCTTTATCTGTCTTTTTTTAATTTCTTAAATTTTTTTCGGATTTTTTAAAAGATTTTTCTATTGAAGACTGTAAGTATACGATATATTATCGTTAGGTTTTTATTATGCATTACAGTAAACGTTTTAATTTTCTTTTTCTAAAGTAAAATTTTTTAGTTTTGAATATTGTTGGATACAGAACAACTTAATTGTTCTACCTACCTTTCCTCAATTAGTACGGCCCTCTTAGGGCCCCCCCGCCAATAAAAAATTCCAACTCAAAACATGATAGTATTTGAAGCTCTATCAATTAGTAGCTTAAATTAGGTAGATAATTTAGAAGGAGGGTTGAAAAATGGTACTGACCCCGCTCCAGCATATGTATATAAACATCGAGATTAGGAAAATTTCATCCCCAAATCCGAACGATTTTGGCAATTCCGACTCGAAATTTTTCAACGAATCGAGGTCTAACCCTAACTATGTAATAGATCGAGGCCTAACTATGTAATAAATCCATGTGATTTTGTCAACAACTCTTCTCTTTATTATTTTTTAAAGCCGCCTCCACATCCTTCATTGCCTCCCCTAAATGTATACATGCCCTCCCCTCGCTTTTTTTAAATTTAAAAATCTATAATTTAAATTTCTCTATAATAAAGGGAAGGCCGAAGAAATTCGTATAAAAAATTTAAAAATTAAAGCTTTAATTTCGACGCCAATCAAAAATTGCAGAGTTAAAGGGCAATGATGGGCGGGATCCTTTTAATTTATTTTTCTCCCGAAAAAATATTTTTATAAAGAATTTATAGGGGGGATGTAGTCATTTTATTAAAAAAATATTTATTTATTGCCGATTAATTGCCCCTTTATTTCTAAAAATTAAAATTTTATATAATTAAATCACCGGAAATAATCTATAATTAACTAAAAAAATTTTTTGGCACATTTAATAGCAATTTTTCGAAAATTATTTTCTGATTCATTGAATACAACAATTCACTCCATTACGCCCTTGTTGAGTTTCATATCTAAAAGGAATAATTAAACTTGAAATCAGAATTAATTTTTAAAAATCAGAATTTAATTAAAACAAGGATCAGAATTAATTTTAAATTTAGAAGTTTTAAATTCTGATTTATTCTGATTTCATGTTTTAATTTAATTATGATATAAGGTTTACTACATGAATCAGAATTATTAAAAGCTTGAAATCAGAATTACCTAAATTAATAAAATCAAAATTAATTTTTAAAAATCAGAATTTCTTTTCGGAAATCAGAATTATATTTTTAAAATTAAGAATTAATTTCTGAAAATCAGAATTAATTTCTTCACCTTTTCATAAACTGTTTCAACGCATGTTCATCTATCCCCAATTCGCTAGCAGTCCTCCTCGACGGCATTGACTGCCTTCTTCTGGTTAACAATGCTATTTTTCCATTATTTGAAGGTAAAAATCCTGTAGTTGGCCCACTTCCATTTCTTTTTCTTCCTTTAATTATTCCATTGTTATTTTCTGTAGTTATAATGGTTGGGCGTTGTTTTCCGTCAATGTGGGTTGAGGAAAAAATATTTTCTGAACGCCTTACTAATTCTTCTATTAGCCAAGAAAATGCGCCTTTTACCTTTATAATAAAAATCAGAATTTATTTTCAGAAATCAGAATTTATTTCTAAGATGCCATAATTAATTTTTTGCGGACATCCGCAAATTTTTTGCGGATAAATTATTTTATTTGCGGACAAATTTTTTTAATATTTTTAAAAGTTTACTTGTTCCAAATTTTTTGCTGAAATTCTCATTCTTCTAACAGAAGAAACCAGTAACTGTTCATCCTTTTCTTCATCCTTTAATAATGCCGGGGAGGGAGGAGTATCCCCTCCACCACTTCTAGGCACCAAATCACTTTTATTCTGAAGTAATAAAATTGGGGCCTAAAATAAATTTGAAAAATAAATAAATTTTAGATTTAAAATACATTTTTAGTATTTTGTTCCCCAATTTCTTTCAACATAGTTAAAGCTTCTGCATAGCTTTGAGGGTCGTCTGCTGCATAGACAACCTTAAGAAATTTTTTTATTTTTAAAATATTTAATTCCTCATTGTTTTGATTAATTTTCAACGATATTTGATTATTTTATCATTATTTTAAAAATTTATTTAATAAAAAAGAGTTATTGTCACTGAATTACCCGACCATGACTCTTTTAAAATTCATAACTTAACAAATTTTAAATCTAAAAATTTGATCTTTAGCTATTTTATAGCCCAAATCGTCCTTTATTAAACCCTTTTTAAATTTTAATTAAAGCTTTATTTAGAAAAAAGGTGTAGTCCGAAGATCAAGTGTTAACTGAACTACTCGACCATGACACTTCTAAAATTCATAACTCAAATAAATTTTTTAAATTGTAAATTAGTTTTAGATTATTTTATAGCCCAAATATTCCCCTATCTAACCCTTTTTAAATCTTAATTAAAGCTTTATTTATAAAAAAGTTACAGCCAGAAAACTAAGTCACATACATTTGCGGACGATATTTGCGGACAAAAAATTTATTTTAATTTTTAAAAAATTTTCTTTTAATTTCCCTTTTTAGAAATATTTTTAAAATTTTTCTAAGATCATTTTCAACCAATTAACTCACGATAAAAGCATCAGCAATTCTATAATACAAATGTCTCATAGCCAGAAAATCCCTACTTCCACTACTATCAATTAATTGTAACATAAAATTGGGTCCAGACAATTTTTGTTCGATACATCCATATTCTACCCAATTAAATTCTTCAACAGTAGGGCGATAATCAGACAAAAAACATTCCCAAAGAAATTGGCTAACGAGCGCGGATTTGCCTGTTTTGGGGCCTCCCATTAATACAATTGTTAATTGGGGGATATTATTTGGGGAGGAATTATTTGTTTGTTGTTGACTAGCATTTTTGTTTTCTGTAATTAATTGGTCAGCTGATGAACGATGACCTCCACAATGGGAACGCCTTTTAAAAAATATTTTTTAGGGAAATTAATAAAGAAAATTTGCGGCCGATTTTTGCGGACAAACTTTGCGGACAAAAATTTTGCGGACAATGCCTTCCTAAAAAATTGTCCGCATATCTCTGTTTAAAAAAAATACCTAGAATTAGAACGTCCATTTCCACTCAACCATGGAGATAAAACACCTGCAGGGGAACGGGCTAGTTGACTTTGACTTCGTTCTACTGTATGCCTGTAAAATTTTTTTTATTGGAGAATTTTTATTGGAAAATATTAATAAGCTCTAGGGTTGTCTTGTTAAGCTTCCTCCCATATGAAAAATAGAAGGGATATGAGGAAGAGATCCATCGGAACTTTCTAAGTTGATTGGCCACTGGGTGGTGGGGAACGATGAGACCTAAGCGATGCCTCCAATATTACGGACAACTTCCCCAAGATTACGTACAAGTTCTACGTACACTCTTTACTCATACCCAAGGGTATACCCGACCATATTAAAAATTTTTAAAAAAAATTTAAATATTAATATGTATTTTAACAATAAAATCCCCCTCACTTTAAACAAACACCACTCTCATTATCCTTATTAATTCTCGCAGATAATCCCCCTTCCAATTTTTGACTTTTATGTCTTTTAATAGCCTCAGCCACGACTTCAGGCAACTGCTTTAATTTTTTATTTATTTTTAATTTTTCTTCTTTTTGTTCTTCTAAATTGCTAGAGGTTGTTGAGGTTGAAGTTAAAGATAGGGCAGGTGAAATATTTTTGTGTTTATTTTGGCTGGTTTTTGAGTGACGACAATTGGTGTTATTTATGTTTTTGGAGTTTTCTGATGTCCAGGGCTTTAAAAAAATTTAAAAAAATTTTTGAAATTTTTTTTGAAATTTTTAAAGCCTGAAAAAAAATTTTTCTCTATCAAGAAGACCACTTATGGGCATAGTAGGCAAGTACTAATTCACTCATAAAACAAAAAATATGAAACTTAAAATTGTGAAATTTTGCAAATACCTCCTCAAGAGTGTCTTGTATCTCCACAAAAAATTTCAGAATTTTTGACTAAATATTTACAAAAGTATTCCAGAAAATTCCAAGCGCATTAGAAATATCAACCTTATAAGATATTTTAGTCTATAACTTTGTTTATTTAAAACAAAAAATTTTGAAATTTTCAGTGAAGATAGCTAAGACTATTAGTTATGTTTATGCAAAATTTCAAGCTTATAGGATTTTTTAAAATTGATTTATAAAATTCCGCGCAAGCGTAATCACCTCACTTTTCGCCAAGTTTATTTAACTTTAAAATAAACCTACCGTATACCCCAAACGAGTATTTGTAGTTATTGCTGAACTGTCCAACATTAATTTTAATAAATTCAGAAATATTTTTCAAAAAATTTTAAAAAATATTCGTAGCTTCTAAATTAATTTTTTTAATCCTTAAAAAAATTTTTT
Organism: Meloidogyne incognita; assembly: GCA_036172945.1. Lineage (NCBI taxonomy): Eukaryota > Metazoa > Nematoda > Chromadorea > Rhabditida > Meloidogynidae > Meloidogyne > Meloidogyne incognita. The sequence goes on along the minus strand of JARQAC010000006.1, from coordinate 4,171,836 downwards.
TTTATTTTACAAAAATTTTTAAAATTAAATTTCTTCCAAAAATGCCATTTTTTCTTCATTTTTAGACATTTTTAATATATTTTTTAATTAATATTTTATTGTCTAAAATTTTATTCTAAATTTTATTTTTAGTCTTCTCTTTAAAAAAATTATTAAAAAATTTTTTTTTAATTTTTTTGAATTGATTTAAAATATAAAAATACAAGAAACCCTTAATTACGCTTTAAATAAAAGCTTTAAAAAATAAAATAATAATAAGGTGTTCTGGGTATTCTATTGAATAAATATATAATTACAAATTCAAAAAAAAATTTATTTTTAAAAATTTAAAATGCCAATTCAGACCTTCACGAAAAATTTCGTTTCGAAGGCTTTAATCATTTTCGTTTAGAAAATAGGAGTTTGTTGAGGTCCGGAACTAACAGACTTTCGTTAACTAAGACAACTAGAGGTTAACTAAGAGGGTGTTTAATAGAGAGAAGTAGAGGGATATGTCAGAGGTTGAAAAATTTTTTTTTCAAAATTTATAAGTTGATAAAAATTAAATAAAATATTAATCTTATCATAAAATAAAAATTTTTTAAACTAAATTTGTTTGATGTTCTTATCTTTTAATAAATTAAAATATAAATATTTATATGTTACCAAAAATAAAATTTTAAAAATTGATAAAAATTAATAAAATAAATATTTATTTTTCGTTTAATATAAATTTAAATAAAGAGTATTTTGGGGGATAAGGGATTTTTAAACAAGGAAATAAATTATTATAATTTAACTAATTATTAATTTTCCTTGAAAAAAATTTTTAGGGAAGTAAAAATATTAAAAAAAAATTTTTTCAAATTTCCTAGGAAAGGGGAAAAAAATATTTTTTTTGAAATATTAATTTAATAAATTGCCCAAATTTAGTTTATTAAAAAATACTTGTTAGTCAAAAGTTGCCACTTTTTAATACGCTTCAAATACAATTTAAAAACCTATCCATCTATTTTTAGGGACTTTAATAAATTAAATTTTTGTTATTAAAAATATTTATTAAAAAAATATTTTTTTAATTCAAGAATATTGCCAAAAATAAAAAAAGAACCAGACGGAGCAGTTCACTCAAGTCCCGACCCTATAACTCTTGAAAAGGTGGATGCTTTTTAATTATTTTGGTGCCATTGGATAGAAAATTAAATACACTACAAGATTGGAAAAAATCAAAATTCTCGACTGACCGAAAGTAAAGTTATGGTGTTTAAAAGATTACTAGATGGAGCAGTTCACTCAAGTCCCGGACTTATAACTTTTTAAGGGGTGGATGTTTTTTAATGTTTTTGGTACCGATAAATAGAAAATTGAATGAGCTACAAGATTTGAAAAAATAAAAATTTTCGACTGATTGAGAGTAAAGTTATGGGGCCTAAAGCGGAGCGTGATTCTCCCTTAGGATTTTTAAAAATACCCAATTAAAATTTAAAAATAAATGTACTATTAAAAATAAAAGAATTAAAAATATTTTTTTTATTTTTTAATTGCGTGACTTAACTAAATAAATAATGGGTTAGCTTAAATCTTGAAAAAAATTTAAAAGAAAATAAAATTAATAAAAAGGAAGTTAAGCGTGCCTATATTTATTTTGATTTAAAAACAACAAAAATTCCAAAAAAATTAAAAATCTTTTTTTTTCATAGACTGAATCTCACCACTATCCTTGAGATAAAAAATTAATAGAATATCATAAGGCAGTTATATTTTTAAGAAAAAACTTTAGGTCACTACAGGAGCTCTACCACCGAGGATGATTCATTGTAAGGATGATTCACTTAGAACAGTTAAAACGCTTAGGCGGGGATAGCTCAGTGGTAGAATAACTGTCAGGAGGTTGCAGGTTCAATCCCCTGCCCTGTGGCTAAACTTTAACTAAACTCTTTCTACATCCACATTACTCGAAGTTTACATAAAGGAGGTCTGAACAGAACTGTTTTAAAATTTCGAAATTAAATTTAAAAAGATTATTAAGCCTTGAAAAAGCTTTGGCCCGACTTTAAAAAACAGAATTTTTTAAAATAGTTTACAGAAAATTTTTTTATTTTGTTTCTATTGGGAATTTAAACCAAAACGAAAATATTTTTTAAATTGTAACTAAACTTTCTCGGCTAACATTTAATTTAAAATTAAATTAAATATTGGTGGAGTCAAAAAATTATAGGAAAACTTTTTTGGCTTTTCCTTATTTTTAAAAAAATAGTAGTTCTTTTTTGGTGTTAGAAATATTCCTTTTTTTGAAGAAAAAAAATTTTTTTTTGAAAGAAAAAAAAATTTTTTAGGAGGAAAAGAAATCATTTTTCTTGTGTGTTCCCGGTGTCCCCCCCCCCTCAAATTCTCTCGATATCCTCCTAATTTCCTCCTCACTTTCAATTTTCTTTAGTAATACATATTCAACCACACTCTTTTTATGTGTTCATTTGCACGTTCCGGTTTTTTATTCCATTTTTGGATTTTTTTAAAAATTAATTTGGAATAAAGCAAAAGTCAAAAAATTATTAACTAGACAGACAACTAGACAGACATTTTTTTTTAAATTTTTGTCTAATAGAGAATTAAAATTTCCCATAAAATAAAATTAAAATAAAAATTTTAATTGAACAAATAAATAAACTTAAATCCAAAAAAATCAACATTATTAATGAAAAATGCCCATTTTTCGACAGTTTTTCGACCTCAAAAATCAAACTTAAAAAAGACTTTATACGCTTTATAAAATTCTAACCTTATTATTTTTAACTCAAAAATTTTCAAATAAATTATGTTTTTTAGCCCATTTAATTCTCTATCGAACCATGTCAAATGTATTCTTAAAGCTTTATTGGTTCTATAGATATGAGGCAGAATTGAGTCAAAAATACACATTTTTATTGAAAAATGCCTCATTATTGACAGTTTTTCGACTACAACTTTTTAATTTTTTGACCAAAAATTTTCAAATAAATTTTATTTTGTAGCTAATTCAATTCTCTATCGAACGGTGCCAAAAGTATTTTTATAGCTTTATTGGTTCTAGAGTTATAAAAGAAAAACCAGACTAAGGTCAGGCTATATAACCTTAAAAGGTCGGTTCAGCGCCAAAAATAAAAAATAAATAAAAATACAAAAATAAACCTAAAAAAGACTCATTTCAGGCTTATAAAATTCTAATTATTAGCTAATATTCACTTAGTAAAAAATAAAAAAAAAAATAAAAAATAATATTCGTGCAATATGACGTCTGCTGGAGCAATACATAAAAATAAATGTGTATTATGTAAGCGCAATGAGGGATAAAAAAACAAAAAAAATAAGAAAATATTTTGGTAATTTGGAGAAGGAGAAAAATAAATTAATAAAATTATTTTTAAAAATATTTTACAAAAAATTAGGGAGATTTACAAAAAAAGTTAAATTAAGGCACATAAAAAAAAGTCATGCCCTGAGGTTATAAAATGAATTTTAATTAAAATGAATTTTTAAATTTTTCTAAATCTGGAATGCCGACATTTCCCTCAATATTTAAACCAAACTTGAGGATTCGCAAGCCTCGAGATCAGTATTTTCGAAGAGAGAGAAAGAAAAAAAAATAAAAATAATAAGGAAGAAGGAAGAAGGAGAAGGATGAGGAGGATATGTTGAGGATGTTCGAGATCAATTCTTAAAGAGAGAGACTCGCTTCTTAATAGAAAAGAGAAGAAGACAGGCAGAGACGAGTGACTGAGAGATGTGTTTGAGATATTCAGAAAGAGGCTCGTTAACAATAATTCTAATAATAATTTAGCTACTCGTCTCGGTCTAATCTCTAAATCTCCTCCTATCTATCTACCTCCCGATCCCCCCCCCCCTCTCTCTCTCCTTCAAAAAATAAGCACAATCTAAATAAGCACAATCTCAGATAAAAATTTTTTTCTAAAAATTTTTTCTTTTGTCCAAAAATTAATAACATCAAAAACCATAGAATATTGGAAGAAAATACATAAAGTAAAATAAGGAGGATGTCCAGGAAACGGAAATGAAGGAACGAGAAGGGAACGCGCAACTAAAAGGATTTTATATAAAATAAAAAAAAAAATTTTTTTAATAAAATAGAGTGAAAAAATTAGAGATTAGTTTAGTAAGGATTAAAAAAAAATTTTTTAGAAAAATTAAATAATTATTAAAAGGAGGTGGGGGTTGATTTTTGAAAAAAGGAGGGCTAAGTTTTGAGGGAGGGGGGGGGGGTGGGATAGGGAGGTAGTGATGAAGGGTGAGCTCGAAGGGATTCTGAAGGATTCAGTGGGGTTGATTTTTCAAAATTTTTCTTTAAATTTTTAAATAAATATTTAAGATTTTTTTTGAAAAATTCGCTGAAGGAAGAAATTTTTTTTTAGTTAATTAGCAAAAAACAAGTTAAAAACAAAAAGCTTTTTGAGCTTTTTAGAGAGCTTAAAATGACTCAAATCTTTTCTATTTATGTCGCTGGAAATGTTAAAAGTTTTTTTAAGTGCAAAAAAGTATTTAAGATTTATTTTTAAAAAATTTTTTGGGAAGACAAACCTCTCTCTAAAATACCCCCAATATTAAATATACCTCTATTTACGATACGTTTATAAAACAAGGTAGTCCGTAGTAAAGGAGAGACCAGTCTGAGCGATACACTCTATTTAGAACACGCCTTGGAAAATAGTCAGACCCCTCTATAAGAAACCCCAATACTAGATACACCTCTATTTAGGTTACGTTCTTTAAAACCGGGTTGTCCACTAAATGGAGATACCCTCTATTTAACAGACCCTCAATATAAGGGACAAAACTTGGTTGAACATTAAATGGAGATACCCTTCATTTAACAGACCCTCATTATAAGAGACAATAATTTTTTCAGCCCAAGGGAGTATGCTATAATGAAAGCCAACAGACTCCACTATATGTATTTTTATTTTTAAGGGAAAGGGATTAAGAAAATCTGTCCATTAGAGAGGTAAGTCTGCTACTAAATAAATATTAAAAAATAATTTTAAAGCTTAATTTAAATAAAAATAAAATTATTTTTATTTTGGAGAGATAAGGAGAATTTTACAAAAAATAAAAAAATTAATCTTTATTTTAAAAGCAAAAATATTTTTTTAAAAATTAAATACACTTTTACAAAATAAAATAGAAAAAGTAAGTATTTGGAGCATTTAGTCGTGGGAATTTTTAAAGAAAAAAAAATTTTTTTTTAAGTTAAAATGAAAGAAGAAAATTTAAAAGTATATAAATTTAGTGAAATTTTCTAAAGCCTAAAAAACGAAAAAAAATTTTTTCGAAAAAAATTTTCAGGGAAAAAATTTTTGCAGGAAAGGAGACCCCCCTACCAAAATAGAAAAGTACCTAAAATTTATTTATTTTCCTAAAAAAATTTTTTTCCACGAAAAATAGGAAAATAAATTTTGGAGAGCTTCCTGAATATTCTCCTAAAATAATTTTAGTATTTTTAAAAATTAATTCACCACCAAAAAAAATAATAAAATATTTTTAAAGATTAAAGAAGACCTAAAAAATAAATAATATTTTATTTTTAATTATTATTTTATTTATTTTATTAAAAAAATTTTTTTAATAAAAAAAAAATATTATTTATTATAAGCATAATTTGTGTGTGTCTGTTTGTTCCAATTTTGGTCAAACATTAATTAGAAAGGAAAAAAATTTTTTTTTGATGAAGCTAATAAGTAATGGCAAAAGCCATCATTATTTTTCTATTTTATTTCCCTTGACAATTTTTTTGAGGGGGAATAAATAATTTATTTAAATAAATATGCTAAATAATAGCATTAATAAATTTAATAAAATATGAAGGGGAGCCTTGGGCATAATTAAATAGAAAATTTTTTGGAAACGTGGGAAATATTTTGAAAAAACCAGGAAAAAAATTAAATTTATTTTTTAAAAATATTGGGGTAAAACAAAAATTTTTTTAAAATCTTCTAGGATATAGACAATCGGGAGCAGGCCAACTTACCGCGAGCCCAACTTACCGCAGAGCTATAACTTTGGTCAGAATTGTCGAATCCGGTACGTCTTGGTATATTTCGATGCGCCTCGACGAGCTGAATCGAAACATACCAGGGCGCCCCGGATTCGACAATTCTGAACGAAGTTATAGCTCTGCGACGAGTTGGGCTCGCGGTAAGTTGGGGTGTTCCCCCCCCCCCCCCCCCCCCCCCCCCCCCCATTCTTAATTTTAAAAATGAGTTTTTTTATTTTTATTTTTCTTCATCATTAATTCCTACCTCTTTAATCAATGTTTTTTTTTATTTTTCGGTAAAATCTGTCAATAAAATTCCTCTCATTTTTAAATTTTTTCTTTTATTTTCCTTTCATTTTTACAAAAATAGTCGGAGAGAATTTATTTATTTTCTACTTAAAAAATGAATTTTTATCGTTATTCCGTCACCGGTTTTGACGACCTCCAATTAATGTTACGTCAATTAGATTCTCGTTTAAAACAAAGTTCGCATCCTGACAGACCTTTACCTTCCCATATTATTTTTGTTTATTTTACTGATTCAAAATTATCTAACGGCTCTAATTGGTGTGAAGATTCTGCTAAGGCAGACCCTATAGTTTGGCTAGCTTTGGATAAATTGGAAGAAAAATTAAAAAATGAAGAGTTAAATAGTTCTAATTCAATTAATAATGTGCCTATTCATTGGGTTAATTGTCAAGTTGGTGCTCGTGATTAGTAAGGCCTTAAAAAATTTTTTCAAAATTTTTTTATAAAAAATCAAATTTTGGAGTTGCTGAACAAAATCACTTAAAAATTCATAACTTTATTCAATTTTAACCTAAAAATATATTTTAAACTCCATTTGATAGCCCAGATTCTTCTCTATTTTTTGACATCCGAATCAAATTTCTGGCTTAACTTTACTTCAAGTTATGGGTCTTTAAGTTAGGCAACTACGGCTATAAACACATGCCTCTCCCCTTTTAAAAATTAATAACTTTCAGAATCTTCTTTCAAAAATTTTGATTTTATGGTTTTTTATACTTCAGAATCTCCTCTATCTATTTCCATAAAAATTAGAACTTTCTCTTTAACAAAAAATTAGTAATTATATTTAAAACTTCCCCCACTTTAATTAAAATATTACCATAATTCTCCCCAAAAATTTTAAAAAATTCTCTCCCCTTTTTCAGCTGGTATAATCCAAATAATCCATTTCGACGTGATCCTCAACTACGTCTCCATCAAATTCCAGCATTATTAGCCATGTTTAAAAAGGGCGGAGAATGGGCAGATTGGGGGAATACTGAAGATGTTAGTCAAATTTATGAAAAAGAAGAATATTTTGGCGATTTAAAATCTATACAAGTTGTGATTGATGATTTTTTACATTTGGCTAGTAGATTTGCTAATTGATTAATTTAAAAAATTCGAAAAATAAATTTTAAAAATGTTTTAGTCTCCATTTTAAGTCATTTCCACTCACTCGGTATCGAACCCGTACCCCTTCCAATATCAAGTCAAGTGAACCGAGTCCCGGACCCTATAACTTTCGAAGGGATGTTCACTTTTTTATGTTCTTTGTACCTTTGGATAGAGCATTAAATACGCTACAATATACCAAAAAATTAAAATTCTTGATCAACTGCCAAAAAGGTTATGGGCGATAAAGTGCAAGAAAAGATCAGATTCCTTTAGAAAGTTAGTTTTTAGATCATACCTTTTTTACCAATCAATCGAGAATTTTGATTTTTTGATATCTTATAGCCCATTAAATTCTCTATCCATTGGTATCAAGAACATTATAAAGTATTTTCCCCTACTTGAATGAACGTAGTATGCTTCCAGGCATGCAAATGTTGACAGGGACAGCTGTTGACAGGACTGCTGTTGCTTCACTTCATCCGTTTCTTCGAAGAGTATGTATTAATATTTTGGTTTGCTTGAAGCCGACCATTCGTGAATGATAATTTGTTCGTGGGAGAGAGAAGGGTCTTTATTAGAGACCGGATTGGGAGGGTCGTACGAGATATCTCGAAAAATCTCAATCTCGATAACCGAGATTTTTGTTCGAGATCTCGTTCCGGTCTTTTTAGTCTTTATAAAATTTCCAGTGCATTTTTAATTTACATATTTTTTTTGTTTTTAAATAAATTTTTATATTATTTTGAAGAATAAAATTTGCTTTAATTTTTGTATTTTTTTGAATGTTGTTTTTTAACAATAGAATTATCTTTTAAATTTTCACCTAAACATTCTCTTCTCATTCAGCATGTACATATAAATCAACTTAAGCTTTATTAAATCTGTAAATATTCCCGGACTCTAAAGCACCTTTTTTTTTTATTACTCTACCTGTTTTTTCTAACGAAAATTGATGAATCATCTTTAAGTTGGTGTGTTTTTATATCGATTATTTTTAACCTGATTTTTAGTCTAATTTCTTTATATTTTCTTTAAAAAAGTTTTTTTTTATAATTTTTAGATTTCTTCCTTAACCTTCACATAACCTTTAAAAACAACAGATTTGTTTCCTGAATTGTCTGACGATGTTGAAATGAAGCAAATGAGACAAACAGCAAAGTTCTCTGGACGTTATTATAAGGTTTTTAATTTCATATTTTGATTGATCAGTGAGGGTAGGAGGGTTTTTTTGCCAAAAAACTTAAATCCCTCTGAAACCTACACTCTAGACCACTTTAAAGACCTATTGAAAAATACCGCAATAGGTCTATTTGACAATACCGGGTTCTAAAATGGGAACCTTCGTTTGTACAGGATGTTGTTGCAATACAATGGGCAATGGGTGGGTTTTACGAGAAAGGGTTGTGGCATGGGAGGGAAACTACACTAACTGAGATTTTATTTTATTATTAGACTGACAATATCATAAGGAACACTCAATGCTAACTTGAGATTTTAAAAAATTTTCTTTTAATTTTTTAGCCTACTGGAACGAACAAACCAATAAAATGAGAAATGTCACTAAACGGCTCGTATCGGTTTATTTGCTGGGGGCAGTTGTTCTAGACCTAAAGAAGCTATTTCTCAATCATTGAGGTTTCTGATGCTGTTGGGTTTCATGATCCAACTGAATGCTTGCTTAACAATAAGGAGGCTTTGAGGAAGAGGAGTGAAGTTCCAAGACTTATTGGTAAATAAATTTTCGAAAATTTTGGCGAAATGTGTTTTGGACGTTTTGAGTTTTTGACATTTTGAAATTTTTTTTTAATTTTAATTTTTTCCAGCTGTTCTCTCACCAAAGGATTAGAATCAGCCAATTCTATTGCCCTAGCACTTAAACCTTACAATCTACCAATTGCAGCATTCAGCTCCTCTTCAGCACAAGCTTTGTTAGATCAAGGAGTTACTGGGTTTATTAGCACAGCTCCTTTTTTATTTGATTATGTCCAGACGATGGTTGAGCTACTTAAATTAATTGGAAATTCTAATTTGGTAAATTTTTGAAATTTTTTCAAAAAAATTTTTATTTCAGGTATCAATAGTTGACAACAACGAGGATTCTTCAATTACCGATAAATTTATAGAAATAATTGGACAATTAAATATATCAATATCAGAAATAATTAGTGTTGATCATCCAAATATTATAAATATATTAAATCATAGTGATGCACAAATTATAGTGAGGAATTTTTTTTAATTTTAGGAGAAAATTGGGGATAAAAAGAAAAGATTTTTGAAGACAGAAAATTAGGAAGGGGAGGTGGGATCAAATGTCATCTCTTTCTATTTTTTTTGTTTTTCAGAGGTTTTCTCGTTTCTTTTAATTTTTAGAAAAATCATAGGTCACTAAACTTCCCTAAATTTTGCTAAAATATTCTTTAAAAAGGCTACGTTAAATCAAAAAAATGAAGTTGGGATCAAATGTCACCTCACTTTTTAATTTTCTTTTTTAAAGGTTTCTTTGGTCAACAAAGATATTTTGGCAACTATTTTTAATTTAAATAAAGAATTTAATTCAATTGCAAAACTTTGGGTTAGTATAGATTGGCCTAACCATAATAATGGAGAAGGAGAAGACGAGGAAACTCTTGAATTTATTAATCAACAAAATGCCAATTTTGATAATTCTAAATCTAAATTAAAGGTTTTATTTTTTTATATTTTTATTTTTAAAGTTGACTCGAAAAATCTAGAAAAAAATTTTTTTCAAAAAAAAATTAATAAAATTTTCATTTCGTCACTGAGTACAAATAATGTCCTGTTTCAGTTTCGTGTAGCCCGTGACATCCCTTTTAGACAATTACCCGTTCTCGAATGAAGTTCAAAAATATTATTTTCTAGGTGACATGTGATACAATGGAGTAGCAACTAATTCATCTTCAACTCAACCAACTTCAACTCAACATATACACAAACCTCTTTCTTAACCTTTGGGGGTGGGAGTAATTTCGGACAGAACTTGCCAATTATTTAACCTTATAGTCCTTTTAAATAATGTTTTTCAGTACTTCGTCAACATCTTCTCAACATGCTTCACTTCCTGGCTAAATTTTATGCCGTGGCGGTTTCAAGACTCTTCCTGGCTAAATTTTATGCCGTGGCGGTTTCAAGACTCTTCCTGGCTAAATTTTATGCCGTGGCGGTTTCAAGACTCTTCCTGGCTAAATTTTATGCCGTGGCGGTTTCAAGACTCTTCCTGGCTAAATTTTATGCCGTGGCGGTTTCAAGACTCTTCCTGGCTAAATTTTATGCCGTGGCGGTTTCAAGACTCTTCCTGGCTAAATTTTATGCCGTGGCGGTGTTAATTCACTTCCTGGCTAAATTTTATGCCGTGGCGGTTTCAAGACTCTTCCTGGCTAAATTTTATGCCGTGGCGGTTTCAAGACTCTTCCTGGCTAAATTTTATGCCGTGGCGGTTTCAAGACTCTTCCTGGCTAAATTTTATGCCGTGGCGGTTTCAAGACTCTTCCTGGCTAAATTTTATGCCGTGGCGGTTTCAAGACTCTTCCTGGCTAAATTTTATGCCGTGGCGGTTTCAAGACTCTTCCTGGCTAAATTTTATGCCGTGGAAGTGGAGCATCAACTCAACAACATCTCCAACTCAGCAACATTAACCAACTTCTTCAACTCAACAGCATCAACTCAACCAACCAACTCAACAGCATCAACTCAACCAACTTCAACTCAACAGCATCAACTCAACCAACTTCAACTCAACAGCATCAACTCAACCAACCAACTCAACAGCATCAACTCAACCAACTACTTCAACTCAGCAACATCTTCATTCAACAACAACTTCAACTCAACAACAGTTTGTTTTATATTTTTATATGTCGCAAGTTTTGTCCGAAATGTCATGGGCGTTGAATTATCCTGACCCACCCAATCCCACCGTGAGACTCCTTGTTTTCCTTGTTTCCCACCTTTGAAAGGAGGCTTCTCTTCCATAGCACACTAGATGATCATCAACCATAAGCGAAAAACAACAAGATGCAATGATTGAATTGCCAAAACTACGAATTGAAAATCAGGACAATCGTTCAATTTATTTTTGAATTATTTTTTTATTAATTAAGAAAATTATAGAGCTATACTGAAGACAATGCAGACTTTGGGGGCAGACAGACTGAGCTTATAGCCGCGGAATTGGTCATCATTTTGGCTGAGACGGTGAAAAAGGTTTTTATTCTACTTTAAATTTCTTAGGTTTGGAACTTGCTTTGGTTTTATATTTTTTAAAAAGTAAACCTAAATTTAAATACGAATTATTAATTCTAGGATTAGATTATTAGCGTTCTTGGTTTTCCTTTTTCTGGGTTTGAAGGTTCGGTTCCTTCCTTTATCAAGGTTTTTGTAAAAGTTTAAGTGTAGTTTTCCTACTGTTAGAGATTTGACACCCTTTTCAAACATTTTTGGGGTAAATGGCTTATTTTTTTATCAAAACGGCAACACAACATCTCAAAACGGCAATCCCCCACATCTCGAAACGGCAATTCCCAAACTTGGAGTTTCTTAACCCCTTGTTGTACCCAAATTAAATCAATATCTTTTCATCGAGTAACAAATTGTGCTTCATATATAATGCAAATGCAAGAAATTGCCCTTCTTCGATCAAAAATTGAGAAGCATTTATTAAATCATTTGGAAATTAATTGGAGGATTGAACAATTAAATGTTTGTTTTAATTTAATTTTTTAAAGTTTTTTCTAGAAAAATTGTTTTGAGATTTTGGGGTTCGAATCCCCTCTTCCTTTTTAATAAGTGATTTCAGCAGTCATTTTGTTGATATAGATGTCAAATTGTTTGTATTTGTTTGGGTTATGTAAATTATTTTTTATAACCACATATTAAAGTAGCTGTGATCTAGTGGTTAGCGTTGTTGACTACATACGTTTTCCATTCAGGTTCGAGCCCTGTTAGTGTAAATTAATTTTTCTGTATATCGTTTTTTTTTCTTAGTTACTTCCTTTTATAATCTTTTTACAATTTTTATTAGAAAATTTTTTTAGAAATTTTTTTAATTAAAAAAATGATTCTTCAATTTTTAGTTGAATGGACAAGTACCTGTTGGCTCACTTTTATCATCAGTTTCATTTCTTCGTCAAATGGCATTGCCAACACTTACAATAGGTTTATTTTTTATTTTAATTTTTTTAAAAATTTTCCCCTCTTTTAGCATTACAAATTGATAATCAAACTAGTCCAAAAACATCAACAACAACAAATAATGATTTTAATGTTGTTCAAGTTGGAGAAATTGTTTGTGTTTCAATTTCAATTTATTTCTCTATTGGAGGTTTTTTTTAATTTTTTGTTGGAATTTTTTGGTATTCTAAAAAAGAAGAAGGGAGAGACTTTTGAGGGGTTTGGCACTTTTTTTAACCATTTTTCTTTGGATAGCCAAACCTTCCTAGTTTTCTTTAGAAATGTTTTTTGGTATTTTTCGGAAGGATTAAAATTTTTATGATTTTTTTTGGTATTTTTTGGAGGGCCGAAATTTTTTTTATTTTTCTCACTTTCATATAAACCAGGGATATTAACGGCTTGACTTAAAAAAGCGCTTAGGGTTTCCAAAATTTTCTTCAGGTTAGGTCTCTCGGGTAATTATGACCCTAATATTAATTTGTCCATTTAATATCTAGGTACATTAACTGGCGAATTATCACTTGGATGTTATCAAAATTTTCAAAATAACACCAACACCAACAACAATACTTCAATTGAACATCCGGACAAATTTTTTATTTTTGGTCCAAATTGTTTACCTATAGAAATTGAAGGAGTAAAAAAACAAAGAGAAGATGAGGAAGAGAAGGAATTTGTTGGAGAAGGAAGGGAAGAAGGAGGTTATTTTTCAACAAAAATTTGTTTTGCTTTTTGTTTTGAAGGAATATATAAAATATTCCCAAAATTCGAAAGAATTCAAATATTTGATGAAGCAGAAAAAACTAATTATGAAGAATCTTTGTATACCCTAAATAATGAACAAGATATTTTTATGACGGCACTTTCATTTAGTGTAATTAATAAATAATTTTTGATAAAAATTTTATTTGAAATTTTTACAATTTTAAAAAAATCGATATATCGATTAGTATTGATTTTATCGATTTTTTGAAAAATAAAAATTTTTAAAAAATAAATTATCGATTGATATCGATTTATCGATTTTTTATCGATTTTTTTGAAAAATAAAAATTTTTAAAAAATAAATTAACGATTGATATCGATTTTTTGAAAATAAAATTTTTTTGAAAATAAAATTTTTTTAAAAATAAATTATCGATTTTATCGATTAGTATCGATTTTTTGAAAATAAAATTTTTTTAAAAATAAATTATCGATTTTATCGATTAGTATCGATTTTTTGAAAAATTAAAATTTTTGGAATTTAAAAAAATCGATATAAAAAAACCATTGGTATCACTAGAAAGCTTTATTTAAGCATAATAAAAAAAGCGGATTTTCTTATTTAAAATTCCTTTCCTTTGTTAAAAACCGGGAAATTATATTTTTATTTTCACCAAAAATCCGATTAAAGTTTCATTTATTTATTTGGAATAAATTTTAAATAGAACTTGTTTTTTTAATAATTTTTTTTATTATTTTTTAAGCATTTGGAAGGGATTTCTAGAATAATTTCACCCCGAAATTCCCCAAAAATTAAATTTTTTTTTAATTTTTAATTCCCCCTAAAATGAAATTTAAATTAATTTTCTTCCCTTCCTTAATTCCCCTATTTTTTAAATTTTCTTTTTCAACTCCCCCACCCAATCCTTTTTTAAATATTAAACAACAACAATTAGTTGAACACTTTGGGGATGATAAATTTAACAAAAGTGTGTTTTTAGTTAATTTTGAAAATTTTTAAAAATTCCCAGATGAACGTAGTATGCTTCCAGGCATGCAAATGTTGACAGGGACAGCTGCTTTGGTTCATCCTTTTCTTCGGCGAGTATGTTACCCCCTCCCTCCCCCTCACCATAAGTCTCATATACTAGCCTTAACTTTTCGGGAAGCCCTTTAATGCCCTTTCGAATGAGGTATCACTCGACCCGATCGGACCATTTTCCCTGGAGGAGATAGACAAATGGCTACCCCACCTCGTATCCGTCAAAATACCACAAGTGCTGGAACTTCGGAGGGATACCCCTTATTATAAGATAATCCTTCCACCCCCTTGGAGCCATGTCTCCACTATATATCATTAACAGACAGACCCAACTACATCCAACAACTTTATCGGAACAACAGACACTCCAATGGATCTAGAAACTTGGTCAAAAATCCAAGCAATCAAAACAAATCAAGAAAACGCCGTAATTTCTCAATTAGCCCAAATGGCCCCGCAAAAAAGGAATTTATTAATTAAAGAATTAAATAACGGAAATTCTACAGCAACAACAGAATTAATTAAAAGAATTATTAAAGATTTAACTGAAAGTAGAGATGGACAAGTTGTTTTTCCCCAGCTTGGGTTAGCTTCTTTAGACAGACAGGTTGAGGCTACTTTGAATGCCGTGGATCAGAATTTGCCTCCACCTAATCCTTTTACTAGCAACAATTTTTTTGGAGGTTGGAAATAATTTTTTTAAATGTCCAAGTCCAAAACGTCCGATTTCCAAAATGTCCAAATTCTAGGTTCCAATTTTTAAAATGCCAAGGGCTCAAAATGCCCAGTTTTTTTTCAGTCTCTCCAGCCACCCCACAGCCTAATCCTTTTAATCAAATGATGTTCGTAAATAATAACGAATTTTCTAATATTCCAACCCCCCTACAATTTAACCCAATAAATCCACAACATCGTCGGCAACAACAATTTGCTTCTCCAACAACATTTCCTTTAAAATATTTAAATAAAAATTATCAAAATTATTCATCTTATTTTATTCCTTATTTGAATGGAGAAACTAAAGGTAAAATTACTGTATTTCAAAATGTCAACTACACAGAGATATGCCAAAATGTCACATAGGGAAAATTTTACCAAAATGTCAACTACCCAGAAATATGCCAAACTGTCAACTTTCTTAAAAATTTCAAAATGTCAAGTACCTAAAAACATGTCAAAATGTCAACTAATAAAAAAATATATTTTTTAACAGGCTTTATTCCTCGCAGTGAAAATTCTGCACCATTTTATACATTTTCTTCTCCTCCAGCAACCCCAACCCCTCTTTCAACAACTTTAGACTTGAATAAAAACAATGGACAACAGCCAAATTTAAATTTATCTAGGCCTTTAATTAATAATTTTAAAAATAAAAATAATTCAATAATTACTCCATTTTCTTCATTTCAAAATAAAAATATTGGGAATTTTACAAATAATAACTAAATTATTTTAATTTTTTGATAAAAATAAATAAATATTTATTTTTTAATTTAATTGTTTTTTAGTTGAAAGATAGGAGATTACATTTTGACGTATTAATTTAAAGGGGAGCAGGCCAACCTACCGCGAGCCCAACCTACCGCCGAGCTATAACTTCGTTCAGAATTGTTGAATCCGGAACGCCCTGGTATGGTTCGATTCAGCTTGTCAAGGCGCATCGAACCATACCAGGGTGTCCCGGATTCGACAATTCTGAACGAAGTTATAGCTCGGCGGTAGGTTGGGCTCGCGGTAGGTTGGGGTGTACCCAATTTAAAGAACGTAAATACCTAATATACCTCACTTTAGTATGTTGGAGGATCTCACTTTCTTGAAACGGAAATATCGTCTCTTAGCCTAGATAGAGGATATTTTATGGCCAGCTTCCCACATCTAGTGGCCAACCAATTCTTTTAAAAAAGCGTATCCTAAATAGAGATTTACCTAAATATCTATTTGAGGCTCTATTTAATAATTTTATTATGCCATAAAAAATTTAATTATTCAACAAAAAATAAAACTAAAAGGAATATGGGGTCAGCTTCTTATTTCCACCTTCCTTCCTCCTCTCTCCACTTTTCATTTTTTAAATGTTAAAAAAAAATTTTTTTTTAATGTCATCATTTTTTGTTTATCTATCTTTTCTATTCATCAACTAAAGCCAACCGATCATCGGCCATTTAATTTTCTATTTATTTATTTGGCTTCGCTTCTCTTCCCCTCTAGTGCCCTTTATTTTTCCCCCTATTACCAGACGCTTACAACAACATTTTTTTGTCTTTTTGTGCCAATCATTTATGTATTTAATGCTTAAATAAATTTACATAAAAATTATTTCATTTTTTGTATTCTAAAATACAAAAGGACCCTCGAGTGTATTTACCCTTCCTCATTATTTTTATTCAAATCGTATATCCTTTATCAAAAGTTTTGTTTATCAGGATTGGTATACATAGGTAATTTTGTCTTCCTTAAAAAAAATTTTTTAATTACCATGTGAACCCATTCTGATTTTATAAAACTTTTAATTAATTAAAAAAATTTTTTTTCTTAAAACAGGTAAACTTTCTTAAGGCTTTAAAATAATTTATATAAAATTCAAAAATATGAAACAGAAAATCGGCAAATTTTAAAATAATTAATCAATTTAAATACAGACGGACCTCGCCATAAGAAAAACCCTTAGGGCAGAAACAATCGTATCTTATAATGAAGGGGTATATTAAATCGAGGATGTATCGTTTATAATGCTGCCCCCACCTAATGGCTAATCGGAATTTTAGAGGGCGTTTATTAAATAGAGGAGTCTCCAATATTAGGGATCTTAAAATGAGGGTATATTAAATTGAAGGGTATCGTTTAGACAGCCCCCCCTTCCCCCCCCCCCCCCACACTTACCCCTCCCCAAATGGCTAATTACCTAAACCTAAAGAGCGTCTCTTAAATAGAGGGGTTCCAGTATCGGGAGCATCTTATAATGAGGTCCATAAATAGGAAATCAAATTTAAAGAAATTTAAAGCTAATTAAAAAATTTTTTCAAAAATTTTCAATTAAAATTTCCATTCTCTTTTTGCTTCAACAACGTATTACTAAACGATTTTGGTCTTTCTTTTCTACACATTTCTTCCTTTTCCTCCCTATTATTATTTAGTTCTCCATTAACACAACTACTTAAACGTCTATTATTTTTAGGTGTTGTTGTCAATACTTGTTGTTGTACCAACAATAAATGTGTTTGGGGTAATAAACGTGAACGTATAGAGGAATTTTTGTTGTTATTTGAACTTAATTCTCTTCCTATTTTTGTTGTATTATTTAAAATTAAGGCGTTATTAGACCCATTCCAGCCTGGACATAAAATTCTTTTCCAAGCTATTAAAACTGTTCGTCGAAAATTTGCTGAGGAAAATGCGTAGACAATTACATCACAGGAAAAATTGACATAATATAAATAATGGGCAAAATTGTATAGAGAGGCTAGCAAGGGATTTGATGCCAAACTTCCACTGCTTCCTTGAAAGGCGTCAGAATTGAATAAATTTAAAGCAATCTAAAAATTGAGAAGAAAAATTATTTTAGTAAAAAAGTTTATTATATATTAAAGTCAGACCTCAATATAAAATACTCCCGATATAAGCTACCTCTTATTAGGTACCTCCCAATATTAGATAACCCTCTATTTAAGGTACATCTGATTGGATATTAGGTGGATAAACCTGCCTAAGAATTAAGTTGGGCCTTTGGTTTGGCTCTAACCATTGAGTGGGGAAAGCTGCCAAGTTAGTATATATCTTATAGCAAGACCCGAATGTATTTTTAAATTTACCGTGTCAATAAGTCGAATTAGATAAAATGGAGTATTTAATAATATATAAACAACAGGAACTACAAGAAGTATACGAGTGCCTGCAGAAGATGCTGAAGAGGCTAGTGATCCACCTTTGAAAATTAAAATTTGTAAGGGTTTTAACAGTATTTTGGTCATAATTTTTGACTGATTCAAGATAAAAATTTAATTAAAATAAATTTTTGTAGCTAAGAATCTCCTCTATCTAATGACATAAAAACCAAATTTTTATCTCTAGTTAATCCATAGTTATAATAATTTAAAGACTCAAGGTTCAAATGTAGGGAATAACGAATAACGCTTAAATAAAAATTCAGAACTTGACCAGAATTTTAGTTAAAAATTATTTTTCTGGTTTTTATAAATCAGAATCATCCCTCTAATTTTTAAAGGCAGAAAAAAAATTTTCAGAAAAATTTTTCAAACAAATTTTTTTATAAATTAAGTAAAATAATTATTTATTTATTTTTTTATTCACCTCCAGCAGTTCTCGTCGACGCCCCTAAAGGCATAGACAATTTTTGTGATGCCGAATTTTTTCTAGGAGTTATTATTGTTGTTGATCCAACAGAACTTTTAGCCGAAGATGTTGTTAAACTTTTCTTTTTCTTTAATGAAGACAAACTTGCTGGACGATTATTTGTAAATGTTCGACGTTTAATTGAGGATTGGTGTGGAGGGGGTGGAGGAGATGAATTATAAAATGAACGATCTGCTTTACGCACTTTTGAAGCAATAATTAAATTTAAAGCAACAACGATACAACAAGGAAGGCAATAACATAGAAGAACGTCCAAAAGTTCGGCAATCATCTTAAGAAAAAAAAATATTTTTAAATTTAGGACAGAGTCAAAAAGCTCAATCCTAATTCACCCCTTGGCACTGAAAAAATAGTAGCTTATAATGAGGTGTACCTTAAATAGAGGACAACGCTTAGAAAGTCTCTCCTACTCAGTAACTAATTAATTTCTAAGGGGCGTCCTTTATATAGAGGTGGATCAAATTTTTTGGAGAATATCTACTAGACTTTGCAAATATTCATTGTATACTAGAACCAGAACTAGGTAACTAAAATTCTAACCCTTGACTTAGTAAATTAAAAAAAATGAATTTAATATCATTCGATAAAGAATTAAATTTGCTATAAAATAAAAGCAAAACTAAAAAATTAGGGAAAATATACAAAAATCTATGACTTAAAAAATCTTTGAAAAATGGGTATTTTTCCCTCATTTTCCTCCCCTCTCTGCCTTTATTTTTAAAATTATTGTTCCATTCTAATTTACCTGTAATTCCCCATTTTTAACTTCACATTTTCTAACAAGCCTTGTAGAATCGTCTGGAGGTGAAAGAGAAAAGAATTGAACCAAATTAAGTAGAAAAGGTAAAGGAAGCCAACAACACATTGTCTAAAAATTAAATTTATTTTTGGGAATTTTTCTGGTTATAATGTTAATTTTTTGTTTCTTTTTATGGTCTTCCGCTTATTTTAAGGCAAAATTGCCCCTATTTTATGTAAATTTTTAAAGTTTATTTTTGGCATTTTTTCAAATTTTTTGGCATTCTGTATTTTTAATTTAGAAAAATTTTCTCCCTTACCTTCCACCGACTAATATGTCCATATTGTACATGTTTTAAAGGGTGAGCAATAGCCAAATAACGTTCCAAAGTCAATGCAGCAATAGACCAACTACTTACATATGAACTAGTCATTAATACATATTCAACTAAAACACAAGGCAAAAAGTCTGTATAATCAACCTGTAAAAAATTAAAAAAAAATTTTTTTTTAAATCCTCCCCCCCCCCCTCCTCAAAATTTTTACCTTAAATAAAACCATAATAATTCCAATTAAAAAAACAGAATCAGCAATAGTCAAAACAATTAAATATTGATTTGCTGGCATCTTTAGGGGAAAGAAATTTTTTTTTTAATTTTTTACCTAAAAAATTTACTTTTCGAAGTCTTGAATGAAATATAGCTACAAGAGAGATTATATTGCCACATAGGCCAAAAAGCACAATAAATGGCAATACAAATAAATATTCATGGCCACCAGATTCTTCTACATAAAAATTAATTTTTAAAAATTTTTTAAATTTTTTAAAAGGTCCAGAAACGAAAAAAAATTTTTTATTAAATTTTTTCAAAATTTCACAATTTAATTCTTAAAAAATCACCTTCAGAAAGCATTTCCTCATTATTCGAATTATTTTCCATTAAATTTGTAAAAGAATTATTAAGATGACTAGTAGAAGAATTAGTTGTTTGGATGAGCATTTTAATTTTTAATACATTTATATTTCAATTTTTTAAACTAAAAAATTTAAAATTAAATTTTGAAAATAAAAAAAATGGTCAGATACGGGGGAGAGGGTGTTAAAATAATAATTTTTTATTAAAGTACAGTCTCTTTTTATTCCAAAATTAACCAAAAAATTTTATTAAATTTAATATTATTTATTTTTTAATTTAGTAACCTAATTGTCTAGAAAATACCCAAATTAAATTAAATAAAAAAAATTTTCATTTTTTAACAGCTTTTTTAAACCACCTTATTTTCGTAGCATTAACAAAGCTGTTACGTAAATTTTTGGTTAAATTTGGATTTTTTTATTTAAAAAAAAACTTTTTTAAGCTATAAAAGATATATAAATTAATTCCGGTAATTAACTAATTGTTTTAAATAAAACAAAAAAAAATATTTATATAATTTAATAAAAATAAAATTAGAAGAATGACATAAATCTCATATCAAGCTTAAAAATACAAAGAAAAATAGGCCGAACCTTTAATAAAAAAATTATTTTTAAACAATTTAAAATAATTTAATAAATTATAGCTATAAAATAGAAACAAAAATATAAATTAATTTTGAATAAAGAAAAAAAAATTTTTTTTATAAAAAAAACGCACCATAATAAACTATAAGGTACGCCCAACCTAGTTAATACGTAAAAAAACCTTATAACAAAATCCTATCGAAATTTAAAAAATTTTAAAAAAGGAAAAAAAAATATCTTTTAATTTCAAAAATAAAATTAAAAAAAAATGTTTGGAAATATTTAATTAAATAGTAAAAAGGTATAAAAAAATTATTTTTAGTAAAAATTTATTTTTAGAAAAAAAAATTAATTAATTATTAATTTAATTAAAAAAATATATTTAAAGAATTAAATAATTAATTAAATTAAAAAAGTTGCAAATTTTAAGAAATTAATTTATAAATAAATATATCTCTCCCTTATAAATAATGCCTTAAATTTTAAAAATTCAAAAAATTTATTTTAAACTAAATTTTAATTTTTATTCTGAAAAAATTAAAGAACAGAAAATTTTATTTTCTTAGAAAAAAATTTCAAAAAAAAATATTTTTTGTTCCAAAAAATTTTCTTGGAACAAAATAAAAAATTTTTTCAACAATTAATTAATTAAATATATTTAAATTTTAATTTTTCAACATTTTAAAATTTTTACAAAAAATTTTAAAAATTCAAAAAAAAAAAGTTATATAATTTTATTTCTTTACTTTTCAAGAAAATTAAATAAAATTTTAAGAAATTCTAAGAAAATATTTTTTAAACAAAAAAAAATTTTTTTTTATTTAATTGTGGGAATAAAAGAAAAAAAAAAGGAGAAAATATTAAAGTAGAAAAAAATTTTGCCGCGCGAGGTAAAGTCACGGAAAAAGGGCATTTCTTATTTAAAAAAAAATTTAAAAGAAAAAAATTTTTTAAAGTAAAACAAAATAGCAGATTCATTTGTATTATTTAAAAATTAAAAAAAATTTTTTTATGCTAGAAAAAAAATTAAAAAATTAATTAAAGCGAAGGGTAGGCTTTTTTGATTGTCTAAGAAGCTTCCTTTCCTAGGCCTAAAAATTTTTCAAAAAACAAAATTTAAAAAGTTTTCTTCTAATAAAAGATTTGTAACAGAGTCCATACTTTTAATATAAAAAAATTTTTTGTCAAAAATTTTTTCCGAAATTAAATTAATTTTTAAAGGGCAGATTTAAAGATTTAAAGAAGCATATTCACTACCCCTTTATTCACATTCAAAATCCCCCTTACGTATAAAAAATAAATACAGATTTATGATTAAATATATCTTCTTTAAATAGAATTAGATGTACAAAAAAAAAGAGAAGATAATAAACACGTAATAAATTTCGAAAAAATGATCAGCTTATTTTAGCAATAATTTCTCGAATTTAGCAATAATTTCTCGAAAAAAAAATAAAAAAAAAACCACGACATTTTTTATTCAATCTTAGGAGCAGGTGCCCTCTCTCAAATAATTACTCCCTACCGATTAATTACACTCCTTCCAGCAAGCTACTGAAAGAAATAAGTAGCCGAAGTAAGGAGCATTTACGGCAGAGTTTTTGTTCCTTTTTTAAATCCCAAAATATTTACTTAACTTTTACAATTCTTTTAAAATAAAAATAAAATTAATTTTTGCGCAATTTAAAGCTGTCATAAAATAATAAAATTTAAAAAATAATTTTTACAGAAACAAGAAATAATTGAAAAAATTGTTTATTTTGTATTAACGTGTGCCTTTTAAAATAATATGACCAACAAAAAAAAAGAAGGGGAGGGTTATTAAACACATATTTTGCTTTAAAAGAAAAATTGTTAGGTTTTTTCTAAAAAGGATATATATTTTTTTTTTAAAGTTTTTGTTTTTTTGAGTATTTTGTGTAAATAATTTTTTTAAATTAAAAATTAAATAAAAAACAAAAAAATGTTTGCTAGAAAACATTGAAAAAATTAAAATATGTACTATGTAATTACACTTTTATTTAAAAAAATATGTAAATAGATAAACAAAGTCTGACATGAAAAAAATTTTTTAATAAAAAAAAAATCTTTTTAATTTTATTAAAATGAAAAAAAAATAGAAAAAAAATTAAAAAAAAAGAAAAATATATATTGTGTAAAAAAAAAATTTTTTTTTTAATAAATTTTAGGGTTAATAAAAATTAAAAAAAAATAGAAAAATAAAAAGTTTTTAATAAATAAATTGTTTTGTAAAGCTACAAATTTAAATACCACAACACATGACAACAGAAAAAGCTTCCAAAAATAATTGTTTTTTGAAATAATCTATTAAATATTGTTTTGTTTATAAAATAATTATTTTAGCATTATTTTCCCAATGCTTTTTCTTTGTTTATTAAATATTCCTATTTTTGCGCAAAATTTGAAAAAAAAAATAATAAATAACAGTATAGTGCAGAAAATTTTTTCAGAAAATTTAAGGTGAATAAAAAAAAAATTCAAAGCCACTTAGAAAAAAATTTTCTTCCTCCCAAAAAAAATTAAAAATTTATTTAAATATTCGCTAATAAAAAATGTCAGAATTTTAGATTTAAGATTTATTTTCTTTTTTTAATTTTTGACCTTCCAAAAGAACTAAAATAAGAAGCTTTTTTAAAGGCTTCTTCTTATTTTCGCGTCATTCAAAAAAATTTTAATTTTTTAAGAGAGAAAAATTAAAATTAACTTCCTAGTTAAATAGCTTTGTTTAAAGATTTATTTTTAGGACTAAATACATAATATACTATTATTTCAGTAAAAATTGCAACATTTAAAATCTTTAAAAATAAAATTTTTCCTTATTCTTAGAACCCTAAAAAAAATTTTTTAAGAAAAATTAAAAAATATATAAAAAATTTAACCATAAAAATAGAATACAGGCTTAAAATAGTTATGTAAAAAAAATTAATTTTAAGTACCTAGGTATATCAAAAAATATATAAAAAACTAAAAAAAAATATTTTGTCCAAAGTCTCCCCCATATACCAACACTCTCATACAACAATCGCATTAATACTGTCCTGAGGGGTGTGTTTAGAACTGACTTCTCCCTCACTTCCCTAAGTCAGCTAAATTAATTTGGCTTCAGATGGGTGATTTATTTAGAAGGGTGATGTATTTGAGAGGTGATATATTAGAATTCTACTGATATTTTTTGGAGAAATTAAAATCAAAAAATAAATATATTTTTCTTGCATTATTTCTTTTCTCTCTCCCATCTGTCAGCCCTAACATTTTAAAAAAGAAGCAAAGTGAGAATAATAATAAAAAATCGTTCTGACTAAAAATTTAAAAAATTTTATTGAAAAGAAAATTCTAAAGCAAAATCAAGAAAACTGAAAAAAAAATATTTCTAAAGTCTATTTAATTGAAAAAATTTTAAAAATATATTTTAACTTAATAATAGAAAAATAAAAAAAAATATTATTGAAATATTATTAAAAAATGATCTTATTAGAAAATTAGAAATAAAATTATCTAAACTTAATAAAAATAAAATTAAATTAGATATACTTTTTTGTAGAAAAAATTTTTTTCCTTTCCAAATTTTAAATTAAATTTAAAGAAAAAAAAACAACAAAAAACTTGTGTCTTAACTAATAAAACAAAAAGCATTAGAAATGACTTTTACTTGAAGCATTTTTATTTTTTTATAAAAAAAAATAACTGCGCCATAAAAATCCCTCTCTATTTTTCTAGCTTCATTCAATTTTCTCTTAAAAAAATTTTTTTCCCCCAATTTTTTCCCTTGCTTTTTTGATTATTTTATTTTATAATAAATCTAAAAAGCATTTCCCCGCATTTTCCAAACTAATAAAATATGTATTTTTTTCAGTTATTTTTTTTTGATGGGTTTTATTGATGACATGAAGAGAAAAAAATAAAAATAACAAAAATAGGAGAAGCATTTCCTGTTATTTTTTTCTAAAAAAAATTAATTTTTACACCCACACCAAATTTTAAATAAATTATAGTACCCCAAACATTATTTACAGCCCTTTTTTATTCTCTAAAAAAAATTTTCCCTTAATAATTTTAAAATAAAAAAATACCATAATATTACAATAATTACACTAGCTAATTTTAATCAGATTAGCTTAGTAGCCTATAAAACGAAAAAAATAAAATTTATGAAAAAAAAAATATTAAACAGGGGAAAAAATAAACTTAATACCACACTCTGTTTCCAGATTATACAGTTCCACCTATTTTTTCTCAAAACTTATCGAAAATCGAAGGAATTTTCTTTAAAATTTTAGAGTAGTATATCTGTATTAGTACTATGTTAATTGTTAAATAAATTCAACCTTCTCCAATTAAAATACAAAAAAAAACCGTATATGCTCGAATAAATACCCTATATAAGTATTCTTCAAACTCTCGTTGGAGGGATTAATTAATAGAGCGGTGGTAATTATTTTAGGTTATTTTAGAAGGGATAATTATAACTATTTTTAAGGAAGTAAATTTTTTTTCAACATCTGTCTAGAGGGGACACGCCCAAAAGGCGCGCGGCCATAACGGCGCAAAGCCATAGCTTGCTTCAAGATTTCCCAATCTTACCAAATTTAGTATTAAAAGATTCCTCTCATCGAGCTAAGGAGAATGGTATCAAAATTGATAAGGGTCAGAAATTTTCAAGCAAGTTATGGCTTTGCGCCGTTATGGCCGGGCGCCATTTTGGGCTGTACCCGAATTATTTGAGCATATACGGTAGAGATGAAAAATAGAATTTAAAAAATTCAAAAAATGGAAATTGCCCAAAAAAATTAAAATAAATAAAATAAAAAATTGTTCTTTATTTTTCAAAGAATAGTAAATACCAAAAATGGCCTATAAAACAAATAAGGAAACTCTTAAAATAAGACAAAAAAAAAGCAGGTGACACTAAAAAAGGGAAAAAACGAGGAATAGACAAGAAATTATAAAAGATGAGTTTAATTAGCATTTTATTGTTGGAATAATATTATAAAATTAAATATTATATACTTAATTTTAGTTTTTTTATGGTGATATAATGATATAAAAAAATGAATTTGAATAATTCCCAAGTGAATTAATCAAAAAAAAAGAGAAAAATTATATGTAGAAAATTATAAATGTGACCGGAATTGGCCAAACTATATATAGAGATTATTAGAGTATACAGTCAATTCCCCCATTACAGGATATACACAATATTAGATATCATGGATCGTGCCTACATAAAAAATAAATTCCCTATTGAGGGAATAGGGATGTGAATTCGCGATTTTCGTGAATCGGGAGATCACGTTTTTACCCAACTTTTTTTTTACAACCAAAGACCACTAATATCAACCAAAGGTCACCTCTAACTTGTTCGGCCACAATTTAATATACATCCTATTATAAGAAAAAAATTACACTTCAAAGGGATATCTTATAGTGAGGGTCCAACTGTATTTTAAAAATTATTGTTCAATAAAATAAAATATCTTACAAAAAAAAGAACAAATTTCGAAAAGTTTCAACGAATAAAAATTTTCAAAAAATAATTTTTTTGGATGGTCCATATTCTCTTAATTTACCAAAAATATTAAACATTATTATAGCAAATAGAATTAACCCAAATTAGCTTAAGAAGAGAAGGTGGTAGGATAAAAAAAATGCAAAAGTCATTCAGTTTCAAATTAAAACGCATTTTTATCAAGCTTTATTCAAGTTTTCTTAGAAGGGAAAAAATGCTAATTTTTTCTATCCATATTTAAATATATTTGGAGGAAGCATTTAAAGAATATATAAATGGAAAAAAGTAAAGAACAATTAAAAATAAAAGAATTTCTATATCAGGCTTATATTTATATATTGCTAAAATTAAATGGAAAATTATGCATATAAGAAACATATCGTGAATATAAAAAATAAAAAGAAAGGTTGCAAAAAAACTAAAGTTATATTAGAAATTAAAAAATATTTTTTATTGACAGCCGGTTTATCAATTTCTTAAATAAAAAGACAGTTGATCCCAAAATGAATTTTAAAAATATGACCATACCCTCAATTTAATGGTCAGTCCCCCAATTTTGAATTTTGATCCAATTCACCTCCCTAAAACAAATTTTAAAACATTTGGATTCCTAAAATTGGTGGAGTAGACATTTAATCCCAGAATATATTTTTAAAAGGTCCTCCAATTTAATAAGCCTTTAATCCCAGAATAAATTTGGAAAACAAGAAGATAAATAATTTTGATCTTTTCCTCTTCACTAAAATAAATTTTAAAAAATTAGGTTCCCAAAAATGGTGTTAGTAGACATTTGATCCCACTATATGTACAAAAATATTTAGTTAAATTCAAAACGGATAGAGTCATCTTTTTTAATAAAAATAATATTTTGTAATAAATCACCATCCCCTTTAATTAAAACCAAAAAAAAATTATTTTTCCCTATTTCCGTCATCAAACACGTCAAAATTTTTTTGCAAACTTTGCATAAATTATTTAATTGCTTCTTTAAGGGGCTTCCAAAATTTATTATTATTTTATTACGCATGTTTAGATAACAACCGAAAAATGTTTTAAAAATTAGTTAAATTATTTAAAGAAACAAAAAATAAATTTTTTTGAAAATATTAAAAATTAAATTATAAATTAAATTATACGATTAAAGAAGGAAAATGATGATGTCAAAAATTTAAAAAAATCAAAAAATTTATTTATAGAAAAAAATAAAAATTTCCTTATTCAAAAAATATTTACTAACATAGCAATTATTGAAAAAATTCAAAAAAATAATTTTAAAAAAATCTAAGAGAAGATTTAATTAAATGACGAAAAATTGTAAAATTTAAAAGATTATAAATAGAAAAAATATAATTTCTAGGTTGCAACCCAAATTACGTGATTTTAAATTTTTTAAATATTATTTAAAAATTGAAATAATCCTTTTAAGGTTTTTAGAATGATAATTTAATAAATTTTAAAAAATTTTTAAGATCACGCAATTAAATTGAGAAAAGTAATCTTTTAATGGTTGCTTAACCCCAAAAAGCTTCAAAAGCCATACGGAAATAAACAGTTTTTAGAAATTTTTTTGAAAAGAAATTTTTTTGAACAATTTTTAAAATTTTTTTAGAAATTTAGTAAATTTAAAAAATACAAATTTACAAAAATATAAAATAATTAAAAAAAATGGAAAATTGTTTTTGCAAGAAAAAAATATTGGAAATAAAAATTATGTTGTATTTAGGAAGAAAAAAAGAAAGAAACGTTATTTTAAAAAAATTAAAAAAAAATTTTTTTTTGAAATAGCTTTTGTTCAACAGATAAAAGAAACAATTTTTCCTTGATTTAAATTTTATGAAAATTTGAAATTGTGATTTTTCGAACAATTAAAAATAAATAAATGAAGCGAGAAAATAAATTTAAAAATGAAAGAATAATTTTATAAGGTTTCAATTTAATTTTAAAAGTATAATAAAACAAATCTAGACTTTATGACAAATTTAAAAATAAATATATATCCTAGAAAAATAAAAAAAAAGTACACCCACATCCACGAATCCGTGCCTATTTTTGTTATTATTAAAATAATAGTTCAAATGATGTGATAAAATAATATTAAGAGTATATTAAAAATAAAATGATAAAAATAAAAAAATAAAATAGCTAAAAATATAAAAAATGATGTTAGAGATTTTGAAAAAAAATATTGTATTTAGCTACCCTGGGTAATTATTGTTTCAACCTCTCACTTATGGAAGTAAATAATAGAGTAATTATCTAAAGTTAATCTAAAAAGTAGAGTTCAGCGGGATCGGGATCCCGGTCGGGATCGGGCGGTATTATCCCGGGTTTTTCGAATCCCGATCCCGATTTTTCAATCCCGGATCCCGTGTCGGGATCGGGATCACCATTCCTAAATCCCGGGTTTTTCTCAAAATCCCGATATCGCTGAACTCTACTAAAAAGGCTAATTAACCCCATTCTAGAGTTTTGCGTAAATACGATAAAAATAATGAAATTCAATGACACACTTATTTTTCAAAGTTAAATAATTAAATTAACCAGACAGAAAATTTCAAAACATACAAATATTCTAGCACAAACAAAATTAAATGTCTGAGAAAATAATAGTTTATTTATTATTTTTTTCAATTTTCTGCCTTGTTTTAAATATTATTAAAAAATAAATCCACCTGACGCAATTGTCCGTATTGAGTAAATGACACCAGTATTGAGACACAAATTCTTGACCACAAAATAAATTTTAATTTGATGAATCAGTTCAAATATTGTTGTTAATAAATAAATAGAGAATCTAATTTTCCATAATCTATAAATCTTTTAAAAATTAAAAATATAAATTAAAAAAATAAAAAAATATTTTAAAGTAAATAACTGGCAATTTAACCAACAAAACACAAATTAATTAATTATTTAAAATAAAAGTTTATTTAATAGTCGGTGCCCTTGGGAAAATGTGCGTGCATATTATTTTTTAAAAAATAAAGGGTAAAAAAGAGAAATTTTCTTTGATTAGAGCAAAATCTCTTTAATTTCCATTATCTTTAAAAATTAAAAAAATTGTAAATGTAACAAATAAGCAGGTGATATTCTATGGGAAAAGGTGAATGTTTGCGTGTTTTGTTAGACAAAAACATTATTGACAAAGCACAGGTAAAAATGATACAATTAGATGAAAAATAAGAGCCTTAATATATAAAATATTTTCCGGAAAAGAAATAGAGAAAATTGTTCCGGTTTTTATAGAGAATAATTTCCGGAAAATAAATATAGAAATTATTCCGGTTTTTTATAGAAAATAGAATCCGGAAAAGATATACAAATTGTTCCGGTTTATTATAGAGAATATTCTCCGGAATAAAAAAATATAAATATTTTCCGGAAAATAAATATAGAAAATACATTCCGGAAAGTAGCATAGAAATTGTTCCGGTTTATATATTATATTATAAAAAATATTTTCCGGGGTAACCTTTCCGGAAAATATTAATACCTCATAAAACAATTTCTGAACTTTCCGGAAAATATTTACAAGTGCTCTTATAGTAAAAGAAAAAGGCTAGCTAGCATAAACATAAACATGTTGTGAGATTGCATGTATGTATTACGACTCCAATTATTTTTCATTTGTTTGTTTTAAAAGTAAATTATTAGCTTACTTTAAACATTAAAGTTTATTTTTTTAAACAAACAAAAATTGTTTCCAATAAATTTTAAATAAATAAAATTTAATTATTAAGTAAAAAGTGTCTAGAAAAAATTGCAAATTCTCACAACAGGTGAATGATTCATTTTAAATTGAAAAACTAATTTCCAAGTAATTTTTCAAGGCTTAAAATTCAGTTAAAAAATAATTTTCAAAAAATTAAATGACTAGGAAAACTAGGAAAAATTTAGAAAAAAAAATTTTTTTTTAATTTTCACGTCAATTTTCAGTCTCATCCAGCCAACAACAATTCAATAGAATGGAATACATGTAGAGTTGAGTGTTTTGGACTGGAATGTTTTTGACACTTTTGTTGTTCTTTATTTTTTGTTTTTTGAGTAGACTGAGGTGTTGACTGAGCAAAATCTTTAAAATTAAAATTTTTTAAAAATCTTTTTTTTTTTTAATTTTTATTTATCCCCCCCCCCACCCATTGTAAATTTTTTCTAATTTTTATTTTCTCAAACCGGGCAAGTGCCCTTTTTGATTTATTACATAAAAATTCCCAGATTTCCCCGTGTTTCTAATTTTGTTATTTTTATATTTCAAACACTTTAGAAAATACATATGGACATAAATAATGTTTTTAGCGGAAGAAAATTGAAAAAAAAAATATTGAAAAATGTTTTTTAAAATAAAAAGGACATTTCCGTTGAATGGAGTCGCTTTTTAATTAAAATTAAGTTTTTTTAATCAAAATTTTTAGGTACTATGCGTTTATATACCCCCAAGTCCGCAAATGCTGTCCGCACTTTTTTTCCTTCTCCTTTCTCCTCTTATAAGGATTAGAAATGGTCAAGTATTAATAAACCTTCCATTTTCCTTGTCTTCTCCTTCTTTTCTTCCCTAATTTAGTTTAAAATTCGCTTATAACCATGCTCCGACTCGCATCCTTTCCCAACTCACATCTACGACAAGGAGATTTACCGCATCGCCAAAAAATTATCTTTGCAATTCTTAACTTATATCGTGGCCATTTACACATTCTATTTGTTAATAGAATGTTCTTTGATTGTAAAGATAATATGGCTGGTTCTTTAGATTGAGGAGATTGAAAATATTCATCGATCTAAAACATATATCTCATGTAGATATCTCATGTTGACTGCCATAAAATTATACTTTATCGTACTTGCCGTTTTAATATCTATGAGAAAAATTCTTGGCATCTATTTTTGCGTGACCATTTTACTCTAAATTAGGGGAGAAAAGAAAGAGAAGACAAGGAAAATGGGGGCTTATTAACCATTTCTAATCCTTATGAGAGGAGAAAGGAGAAGGAAAAGAAAAAAAGTGCGGACAACCTTTGCGGGTACTATGCGTTTATATACCCCCAAGTCCGCAAATGTTGTCCGCACTTTTTTTCTTTTCCTTCTCCTTTCTCCTCTCATAAGGATTAGAAATGGTTAATAAGCCCCCATTTTCCTTGTCTTCTCTTTCTTTTCTCCCCTAATTTAGAGTAAAATGGTCACGCAAAAATAGATGCCAAGAATTTTTCTCATAGATATTAAAACGGCAAGTACGATAAAGTATAATTTTATGGCAGTCAACATGAGATATCTACATGAGATATATGTTTTAGATCGATGAATATTTTCAATCTCCTCAATCTAAAGAACCAGCCATATTATCTTTACAATCAAAGAACATTCTATTAACAAATAGAATGTGTAAATGGCCACGATATAAGTTAAGAATTGCAAAGATAATTTTTTGGCGATGCGGTAAATCTCCTTGTCGTAGATGTGAGTTGGGAAAGGATGCGAGTCGGAGCATGGTTATAAGCGAATTTTAAACTAAATTAGGGAAGAAAAGAAGGAGAAGACAAGGAAAATGGAAGGTTTATTAATACTTGACCATTTCTAATCCTTATAAGAGGAGAAAGGAGAAGGAAAAAAAGTGCGGACAGCATTTGCGGACTTGGGGGTATATAAACGCATAGTACCCATTTGCGGACTTGGGGGTATATAAACGCATAGTACCAATTTTTAAACTCACTAGAAGTAGACATTTTCTCCAAGGCTTCATTGTCAGCACATTCTTTAACATTTTCAGAATTTTGATGCTCGTTGTCATTTTCTTTGCGTATTTTCCGTTCAATTCTGTCCAGAAAACGTCTCTTCAAGTTCAACGAACAGAGCGAACACCTTCAAAAAATTTTCAAAAATAAAAAAAATATTTTTAAAAAATCACATGCAGTCACGATTTGGGCATTTTTGCTTGTGCCCCTTCTTTGGCTGATTGTATTGTCCACTAAAAATTTTGAAAAAAAAATTGTAGACTTATAAGGGCTGTACTTTAGTACGTGGGTGCAGGCTTTAATTTACAAATGTTATACCATTCGAAAGAGCTCGTCGAGCTGAGTCGAATGCCACCAAAATTAGATCTAGGAAAAATTTCTGGACCGAGATATAGGTCCCTGAAGTTTGAAAAACCATAGGGGGGACCAAGCACTTTTTTGGGGTGAAAAATTCGAAAATGCAAATGATACCTCATTTGAAAGAGCTCCTCGAGCTGAGTCGAATGACACCAAAATCAACAAAATCCGACTTGATTGGACAAAGTTCTGATCTTTTCTTTTAGCTCCTTACCTATGGCATCTGTGGAGATTTTTACTGCTACAGAGGCTCCAAATACGTCCAGAACAAGGGAGATAAGAATAGGTTTATGTTACGAGCCCAGACCCATCGCCCGTAGACTCCCCGCGAGGCGCGTGCCGCAAAACCCCGCGCGAAGCGCGGGGTTTTGCACAAGCGCCTCGCTGACGCTCCATAGGTTTAGGTTTTTTGTTTTTTTGTGTCATAACTTTTTCTAATCTTGTTCAATCACGGTGATTTTGGTCTCATTCGACTCAGCTCGTCGAGCTCTTTCGAATGAGGTATTATTTGTATAAAAAATTTTTTATTCCAAAAATCGCCCCTTTGTAACTTAGGTTTTTAGGGGGTTTATATCTCGGTCCAATCAAGTCGGATTTCGTTGATTTTGGTGTCATTCGACTCAGCTCGACGAGCTCTTTCGAACGAGGTATAATTTGCATATTCGAATTTTTTACCCCAAAATTGAGCTTACTCCCCCCTATGGTTTTTCAAACTTCAGGGACCTATATCTCGGTCCAGAAATTTTTCCTAGATCTAATTTTGGTGGCATTCGACTCAGCTCGACGAGCTCTTTCGAATGGTATAACATTTGTAAATTAAAGCCTGCACCCACGTACTAAAGTGACCCCCTTATAAGAAACAAAAAAACTGACTGATTCGCGCAAAGTTGACACATATACAAATCTTTTGGCATTTTGGAGGAATAAATCCAATTTTAAGGTCAATTTCTTATATTTTAACCACCAAAAAGTGTTGTTTTTTCATTGTCAATCTGCTGTCTTTTTTACTCATCTCCGCCCACTGTTGCCCATTTTTTTCCTGAAAAATATTTTTAAAAAACATCTTAAATCTAAGGCAAAATAATTTTAAAAAATTTGAATTAAAATTAAATCCGAGTTCCTTCACAGAAAAGAGAGAAAGAAAAAAAGAAATGGGAGCAAATGTCATTTAAATAAACATTTTGCCAAATAAGAAAGAATCTAAAAAATATTTTTCCACTGAAAAAGTAATTATCCCGTTCCTTGCTTTGCCAAATTATAAAGAAAATTTTTCTTACAAATTTTTAAAATTTTCAGTGGTATAGTAAAATGACTTCTTCAAAATTTATTTTTGTTACTCGCGATAACGTCGAAATTCAAATTCCACCACAATTTTGCGATAAAATTGCTTTTATTAAAAATTTTGTTGACACTTATGAAGATGTTAAAAGTAATTTTAGATTTTTTAATCAATTTTTCAAATTTTTAGAAATTCAAATTCCATCAAATGCACCAAAAACGGGGAAAGAACAATTGGAAATAATTATCAAATTTTTGGAGGCTTTGGAAGCTAATAAGGCCTTTGATGAGGAATTTGATAAGAGCAATCAACCTGGAGATGAAACGGTTTATTTTTGATTTTTTGGGATTTATTAGGGAATGGGATTCTTAGGCATCTAGGGTTGGAGTAGTTTTTGATCTATCTATTGATCCAAGCTGTCGCCACTGACCCAATCAAGACCCTAGATCAGGACACACCTCTAATGTAAGATTAAGATCCACTTTTTGAATAAAAACTTGAACAAAGTCTTTGATCCTGGCCGAAACTCCAGGATGTTCATTGCTGGTGTCAGTATGCAAAAGAAACCCAGGCCTTTCCACGGATGGACCTTTCCGTCTTCTTACAACCGAAAGGCTAATTAAAATTAGACGAAAGAAGAAGAGGTCCCATCCCTGGGTCCAGATCAACTTGTTTCCTTGGACCCTTCTAAGCTCGCATTAAACTCCTCCACTTATTCAGAACAACGCCCGAGCTCGGTCAAATTCTTTGTCAAACAATTTATGGATAAAAAATTTCTTCGACAAATATCAACGTTATCAACTTTTTGATGCAATTGAATCTGCAAATTTTTTGGGAGTTATTGACTTTGTTGACCCTCTAGCTGAATATATTGCTCAAAAAATTACTCAAATAATAAGTACTAATGAAATGACCGAATTTTTGGGATATCCAATGGAAGAAGAAATGAAAGAATTATACGAGAAATTTGAGAAAGAAAATGAAAAAGCTCATCAACAACAAAAAGAAAAGGAAGAGAAAGAAGCTTTGAAAATGAAAGAGGAAGAAGAGAAACGATTAAAAGCTGAAGAAGCTTGGTCTGAAGCTTTAAATGAGCCTGATGCTAAAAATGATGATAATGATGATGAAATTGGTTTGCCTTAAAAATTGAGAGAAGATTTTTTGTTATGTGGAAAAATATTTAATTTTAAAAAATCCCAGAGATTTAACTATATTTGTAGTTGTTATAGTAATTTATTTAGAAAGTTTTGCTTTGAATTCTTTAAAAAAATCAATTTATGGTCCGAATCTCAGGGATGTTACTGATTGAGAAGACGGGCTAGGGTTTCTCAAGATCTTCAGTTTCGGGTCCGAATAAAATCTCTTTTAGAATCACAGGAAGGGGAGGGGTATCTCTATAAATATACACAAAATTGAAAATTAAACCCCCCCCAATTGTCACATTATTCTTCTTCAATCTTTTTAAGATTAACCAAACAAAAGTTTTTTGGTACACTTTGTCCAATAGAACAATTTATTGAATCAACAATTGAGTCAAATGGTGCTCTAAAAAAATAAATTAAAAAAAAATTTTTTAATTAAAAAAAACCTAATTAAATATTCCATTTTCATAGCATTCAAAGCCACTAAACTTTGATTTTTTTCTACTTTATCCCCAACATTTACAAGCAATTTTTCAACAATTCCAGGCATGGGAGATTTTGGGTCTCCATCAATTATTGATGTTGCTCCTAATAATTCTTCCGAGTCAAAAACCTCTTCATCCAAAGAAATTGAATTCCAAGTAGAATGTCCAGAACCAAAAATCTTTAAAAAATTTTTTTCAAAAATTCGAAGACGAATTTCAAGTAAAGTTTTAAAAATTCGAAAAAAAATTAAATTGTCAAAAAAATTTTCAAATCAGAAATTAGGAAAAAATTTTAGTTCAAAAATTATTTAAGAAAAATTTCCAAAAAATAAATCAAAAAAATTCCTCAAAACTAAAAAAATTTCAAAAATTAAAAAAGAAAACCGCAATCTTTTCATTCAATTTCACAGCTTTACATTTCCATCTTCTATTACATCCTTTGGATATCAATTCAATGTTAAATTCAATCCCATTTTTAAGAGTTTTTGAAGTTTTAAATTTATTTATTTCTGAAATTAATATTTCTTCCTCAATTTTTTTATTTTCTTCATTTTCCAAATTTCCTTCAATTTTATATTTATTATTTCCCAAAATTTCAACTGTTAGTGTATTGCTGCCTAAATTAATTGTTCTTTTTGCTTTTTGGTTAAGGCGAAAATAGGGAAGTAGAAGAAAAGGATTTGAAGTTGTTGAAGAATTTGGTGTCTGAAAAATAAGAAAAAATTATTTTCCGAAAAATCAGAATAATTTCTGTTTGGAAATTCAGCATAAATTCTGACTTATTCTGATAACAAAAATCAGAATTTATTTTTCAGAAAGATCAGAATTTTGTAAAATTAGAGAATTCTGATTTTAAAAACCCTGAAATTCTGATTTGTTTCTGATTTTAATTTTTAAATTCTGATTTTAAAATCAGAGAAATCAGAATATTCTGATTCAAAAAAATTGATCTTCCCGGAAAATCAGAATTTAATATCTCACAATCCAGAAAATAAATGCTTTTCCCAAGGATTTTCCCTTCCAAAAAAATTGGAAAAATTAAAAAAACCTTACATCCAACAACACAAAAGCGATAGCTGATTCCAGAAGAACATAAAAATCATTTTCCTTCTCCAACGACATCAATTCATTGATATGTTCAGGTATAAAATCCGTGTATAAATCACCAGACAAAAATTTTTCATGTTTTAAACAACTTCGAACAAATTCAACATTATTAAAAATTCCTCCAATTTGTGTTTGATTTAAAGCATTTTCCAATTTAAAAATTGCTTCTTCTCTCGTTTTTCCTTTTGCTATTATTTTTGCAATCATTGGGTCATAAAAAACAGTCACTTCATCCCCTTGTCTTATACCAGAGTCAACACGAACGTTTTTTGGAAATTGTAGATATTCGAGAGTTCCTGCTGTTGGCATAAAATTTGCTTGACTGTCTTCTGCATAAATACGGGCCTTTAAATTTTCGTAAATTTATAAAAAATAAAACTAAAAATTACCTCTATAGCATGGTCAATTAATTTAATTTCTTCTTGTTTCATTGGAAGTTGTTCACCAGCAGCTACTCGAAATTGCCATTCTACCAAATCCAAATTGGTGATAGCCTTAAAAATGAGTTCAAAATATTTCTGAAGGTACTTTTTTAGATATTCCGCCCCCTACCGTTTGAGTCTGAGAGTTATTCTTAAGATGTACATAATGGTCAGACTTTCTCCTTTTTTCCACTCCATTTCCTTATGGCACGTGAGAGACAGTAAAGGAAGCGAAGGAAGTCTGACATTCATGTACATATTAAGGATAACTCTATGCCTTAACTTGGGCGGGACATCCCAAAAATATTCCTTCTTAATATTAAAAAGAAACCTCAGTCACAGGATGCTCCACTTGAAGACGAGTATTCATTTCCATAAAATAAAATTGGTCGGATTCAGTGTCAAAAATAAATTCAACAGTCCCAGCACCAACATACTTCACTGCTGCCGCGGCGTTTACCGCTGTACGACCAAGCCAATGACGAGTCTCAAAAGACAAACCAGGAGCAGGTGCCTCCTCAATAATTTTTTGATGTCTACGCTGTTAAAAAATTAAATAAATAAAGTCGAGAAAAATAACCTTTCATACTTGAATGCTGCAATCTCTTTCCCAAAGATAAACATAATTTCCGTGCATATCGCCAAAAATTTGGACCTCAACCTGGAAAAAATTTTTTCAAAAAATTTTTTGTTAAATTAAAATCTAACATGTCTAGGCCTAGTAACAAACTTCTCCAAAATCATGTCTGTGTTGCCAAACGATTTTTGAGCTTCGGAACGAGCTGATTCCAACGATTCGAGAAAATCCTTTTCTGACCAGGCTATACGCATTCCTTTGCCTCCGCCCTGAAAATTTAGTTTAAGAGAAGCTGCTTATAATTATTTAACCCCACAGACAGCCTTCATCATAACAGGAAAGCCTAAAATAAAAATTATGAAAAGTAAATAATGGAAACGATGTCGTTCCCCTCCCCTACCCAATTTTTCTTAAAATTGACATACTGACCATTACGTAAATCCCAAAGAAAATTAGGTTGGGAAGAGAACATACATCAGTACAGTTGATAAATAAAATATTCAGACCTATTTGTTTTGCCTCTTCCAACAAATTTTCTTCTTCTTGATTCGGGCCATTATAACCTTGAATGACCGGAACTCCAGCCTAAAATTTCTTTTTTTAATCAAAATTAGTTAAATACCTCAATCATTATTTGTTTTGCTTTGTTTTTCATTCCCATATCATATATTGCTGAAGGTGGAGGGCCAATAAAAATAATGTTGTTTAAGGCACAGAGCTGAGCAAATTGTGAATTTTCGCTTAGAAAACCATAACCAGGGTGAATTGAATCGACTTGGGCAAGTTTGGCAATTTCAATGATTTTGTCACTATTAAGGTAGCTTTGTGAGGGAGTTGCTGGGCCAATCCGATACGAGGAGTCCGCAAAAGAAGCATGCAAAGAATTTGCGTCGACGTCGGAATAGACTGCGACTGTCTTGAAATTTTTAAGGGTTTAAGAGGGTTAAAAAGAAAGAAACCTCGATTCCCATCATTTTTGCCGTTCGCATGACCTGAATAAACAAAAAAAAATAAAAAATTTTTGTTCAAAATTCTTACCCTGACAGCAAT
Organism: Meloidogyne incognita; assembly: GCA_036172945.1. NCBI lineage: Eukaryota > Metazoa > Nematoda > Chromadorea > Rhabditida > Meloidogynidae > Meloidogyne > Meloidogyne incognita. Next base: position 4,133,203 of record JARQAC010000006.1, on the reverse strand, counting down.
TTCGCCTCTGTTGGCAATCAACACTTTTTTGATCCGATTTGTATGGAGTTGTCGTATGAAGCATAGATTTGAAGGAGTATAAGAAAGTAGGCGAAAATTAAGAAGGGAAAGAATTGAATACATTGCAAATCCTGAAATTCGAAAAAAAAGAAACTTCACCTGACTACCTCGAGAAAATTAAAAAATTTTTTAAATTTTGGCGATAATAACATAATGCCAAATTTGTGTTCAAAAATATTTTGAAAGTTTGGCTTCACTTTTTATCGATTTTCTGATTAGATTAGGTTGTTTTGCGTTTGTGATTGTTTGTTATCTGTTTGTTTTCGTTCGGGGTTTTTGTCGTTTTCGTGTTTCTTTTGTGTTTATTTTGTGTTTTTTTGTTTAATCTCTTTATCTTTTATTATTTATCACTTCTATTCTATTATCTTAAGCGCGCGAGGCAAAAAATGCGAAAAAAAAACTAAAAAATTTTCAAAATTTGAAATTTTTTCTCAATTTTTTTTACTTATAGGCTGGCAGATGCTCAACATGGTGGTACGTCTTCGAGCTGTTTTTTGGATGATTTTTCAAAATGTTTTTTTTCAAGATGATGTGCAACTGTGGCGGCATGGAATGGTTTGGTTGGGCTGGTGTGGTTGATTTTTTTTAATTTTTTTTATTTAAAATTTTTTAATTAAATATAAAATTTTATTTTTGAGATTTGGGGGCTTTCAGCTGTGGATGGTGGAAGAACATGCTTTTGGATGGTGGAAGAATATGCCTTGGATTGTGGAAGAATATGGTGTGGTGTGGTTTTTAAAAAATTTTTTATTTTAATTAAAAAAATTTTTAAATTAAATTTTTGATTTTACAAGATTTGGGGGCTTTCAACTGCTGTGTGGTGCAATGGAAGAATATGTTGTTGGGTGGTGGAAGAATATGGTCTGGTGTGGTTCTTTTAATTTTTTAATTTTTAAAAAATTTTAATTAAAAAAATCAATTTTTTGATTTTTAAGAGATTTGGGGGCTTTCAGCGGTTGGGTGGTGGTGGAAGAATATGCCGTTGAATGGTGGAAGAACATGCATTGGCTGGAAGAAGATGCTTTTGGTGGTGGGGGAAGAGGCTCATTTTGGATGTAAGTTTGTCATCATTTTGAAAAAAAAAACAAAAAATGCGAGCTAAAAATTTTTGCGCAATTGCGTTCTCTTCTCATTTCATTCTCTTTCATTCTCTTCTCTCTTTCTTTTAATTTGACAGATAAAATTGTCTTCAATGCAAAATGGTGGATGTTGGATCAGAATATGGACACAACTTTTATGGAGCATCAAGATAGTTGGAACGTGTCTGTTAAACCGAGTTGATGAGGTTCCGCCACCCGATTCCTCACGTCGAAAATCCTGTCTTTCGTGAAATACTCGTGTTTTTAAAATAAAATTTTTTGGCATAATGTATTTTTTTCAAACCTTTTTCTCTCTCTCTTCTATTTCGATTTTTAGAGAAAAAGAGGAAAACGAGAGAAGAGCTAAAAATGAGACGAGAGAAAATCTTTTCGCTTCTCTTCTTCTTTCCTCCATTTGAGTCGATAATTTACCCATTTCAGTTTTAGTTGCTATTAAAATTTTCTTGTTTTATTATGAGTGATATTGCTGACCATCAATTTGATCCAGCTCCTGTGATTGATACAAATGACAGCGAGTTTAAAACGTTAGTTTCAAAAGCTTTGTTTGGGGGATTTCTTGTTAGACAATCTTCCGTGTTGTCAAACCGGAAATTTTGTCCTTGTTGAGTGACTCAAATTTGCGAAAAGCTTTGAGTACCTCAAAATTTTTCGGTTTCCATGTTGAGTACCTCCATATTCGCTCTAATAATGTTTTCTCGACAGACCGCCGATGGCTACATTACAACAGGGATTGCAACAAGACATTACAACTCGAAGAAACAGACCCAAGTATTTGTATGAAGGCGCTCTGTACGTTTACCATGGGATGAGCTCAAAAAAGGATGCAAAGTACTGGCGATGTGAATTTTTTAATGCAAGAGATATTAAATGCAGAGGTTTCTTTCTTGTCTTAAATTTAAGTTTCCCTACTCTAGGACGTCTACACACCGATCTTAATGATGTTGTTATACGCCAAATTGGTGATCATGTTTGCAATCACAATGCTGCACGTGTTGAAGCACAACGAATCTTGTCTGGCATTAAGCGTCGTGCGATGGTCACAACAGAAAAACCTCTTCAAATTCGAAATCAGACGCTTCAGAATACTCCAATGGCTGTAATTGCTGCAATGCCTAGCAAAGAAGCAACGAAAAGGGTTTATTTTTCCAATGATGAAAGTCTCTAATCTTTATTTTAAAGATGATTAAACGTGCTCGTCGTGGAATTGATATGAATACATTATTGAATCCTCATGCTTGTCCTATATTTAAACAAGATAATGGCGATCATTATTTGCCTGGGAATATGGTTTATACTGAAATTGATGGACAAAGGTTTCTTTTACCGTTTTTATTATAGTATAGGTAGAGTCTGATGAGGAAACATAATTAGAGGAAATGTGGATGTACTCACAATCAACATGAGACCCAAAATTTTGTCTATATTTGAGATATTCAAATAGTTATGCAAATTTGTGTCACTCAAGGAAGACAGATTACCAGTCCGCATAGGGTTACCTTTCTTGAGTTTTACCAGACAGCAACTCGATTACCTGTGGTAAATCTCAAAAATCCTTATTTTTGGTGACCAGTAAACTACCCTTACCTATAGGATGTTTCGAAAATTTATTTTCAGGGTTGAAAGTTTTGAACATATTCCATCTGATTTTACAAAGAGTGACGGGGTTGAAGAAAAATGGCCAAGAGTTGGAGGAACTTATGGTGGTGGTGGGACTCCGCAAATGGGTTCTTCTACTAATCCTCATGGAACAATTGGTGGGGTGGATAGCTACCCGAATAATCGCCAAGAAACTAAAACAGGTGCAGGGCGCCCACGAAAAAAGTTCGAAATTTATTTTTTCAATTATGTTTTTATTTCCCTTTTTTAAGAGTTAAGCAAGAATATCTTTTACCTCCACCACAACCGATAGCGATTTTGGACAGAACACTTCCACATGTTTTTGTCAATAGAAAAACAAATGAATTTAGTTTTAGTTGTAATATTGCTGGTTATACTCCGGAAGAGTTGCAAGTTGAACTTGTTGGTGCTGAGGTTTGGAATTTTTTTATTTTATGAACAAATGTCAGAAGGGTTGGATTCTACCCCGTTAGGTTCTGGCATTTAGTAGGGGCGAAAGCGAACTCCTAGTTAGTGCCTGCTAATTTTCTCTATTTTTTAGTTAGTAATTAGCGGAGCTCATAAACAACAAACAATAAATCAATCATTCACTGCATCATTTTCACGACGTATATTACTTCCAGAGGGAGTTCATAAAGAAACAATTCAATGTAGTGTTGATGATAAAGGTTTATTAAATGTTATTGGACAATTAATGCATGTTGGAAAACCAAAAACAATTCAACAAGAATTACAACAACAAATGCAACGACAGCAGTTACAAGGACAACAACAATTACAAGAGCAGCAACAGCATTTACATGAAGAAGAACAGCAATTAGAACAGCAACAACAAACTTCTGCTTCGTCTGCTGTGACTGGTGAAATTGATGTTGTTTGAGAGTTTTTGGAGGTTTTTTAATTTTGATAAGGATGAGAAGGAAGTGAAGACTAAAAATTTATTATTTTATTATTTTGAGCAAGTTTTGGTTGTATTCTGATTCTGAAAAATTTTAAAAATTTTTCTGATTATTTATTTAAGTATATAAAAAGCTATTTCGGTTTTGCCTTAAAAATATTCCTTTTTTAGTTTCCCGAAAACTGTATGAGGCTGTAATGCCTAATGCTAAAAAACTAAATCCTCCAAAAGATGCGAAGAAATACTAAAATGTGGATTGTTGACCGCCTTCCACTTTCATGGAGTTTTTCGGGGGTTTGGTATTTCTGCGATAGGTATTACTGGGCGCTCACTCAATAATTATAGTAATATATTTTATATACTTAAATATTTATTTTTTTCTTCTCCCCAAGTTATTCACACTTTTGACGTTTCAATACTTTTTTTTTAAAAGTTTTTACTATTTTTTAAAAAAATAAACTGCGTAAAATTATTCTATTTTGATGATTTTTCCATTGTTTTTTGTCAATTTATTACCTTTTTTAATTTTCTTTTAAATTTTTTTCGCTATTTTCATTTAGTAATTTTTTTTACAAAAACACTTCATCAATCATTCAATTTTTTGCTTACTCAAATGACAGACAATTCTGAAGTCAAAAATGAGAAGATGGTTCAGGTTTTCTTTACTTTTCTCAAAAAATTAATTTTTTTAATTTTTAGCCTGAATACGTGATTGTTGCAAAAAGCCTCGATGAGGATGCCGAAAGAATTGAATTGCCTGCGGATCAGGATGGATCGTTGGGAATCCAAACACTTGCTGGTGCGTTCCCTGGAGCACATGGATTGAAGTACAAAAACCCTGCAACTGGGGCTTTTCGAGCGCTTTTGTAGGAAATTTTTTGATTTTTGAGGACAGTATTTTTTTAATTTTTAAGGATTGATCCAGCTGGAACCAGATTCTTTCCACCAGCAGATGGGTGGGAAAATAAAGGTTTTGTTTTATTTTTAGCGTTGGAGACCATTTTTTGATTTTAGTGTTTATTGTCATTTGTAAACAGCAAGATCCAGCACCAGAAAAAGTTCAGCCCAAGAAAGGTATTTTTTAAAGTTCTTTGTGTGCTTCTGATTAGGGTGATTAACTGACATGAGAAATAACTGAGAAACATTTTGTTTTTACTTGGACATGTTTTTATAATTCGCAGGAAACCTTTGCAAATGCGAATTATGTTTTTATGTTAGCGATCGAAGAGACAATTTTTTTAGTCAATTTTTAAAATTTTTCTTTTGATATTGTTCTTTATACGTTAACTGTTGTGTCAATTACTATAGAGACGACTAGAGTGTCTATGAGAATCCTACGAGTTTTCTCGAATAATATAATCTATCTAGATTTTTTTCCGAGATGTCTCGATCCGGTCACTATTGTTCATGTTTGTATTAGGAAATGGATCCGTAATAGGAAATGGTTGATAATGGTAGTAGTGGTATATGCATTTCTGGTTGTCTATAAATTAGGTCCTTTATATGATGGTTCTATTCCATGTCTCTGACCCAATAATCTTTTCCCGCAGCATGACCATAATGGTAAAACCTTTGTCTTGAGTTTATTTAAGGATCTATTCCTTGTCCTGTTTTTTGTTAAAATTTGTTATAGGTGATCAAAACGCAAAGCGTCGCAAATTAATGGTTGAAAGTGATGATGGTGATTCTCATGATAGTGATAGTGATCGTCCACCTGGTGAAAAATTGCGTAATAAAAGTAGTGGTGGAGGTGGTGAAACAGTCATTAAGCGTCAAATTGGTGTTTCTAAACAAAAACGAATGATGGGAAGTGTTGATAATGGTAGTGGTGGGGGTGCAAATAGTGGAGGTGGAGGTTTAATAAGTAAATATGATAATTATCCTGTTGAATATGTTGATGAAATGTGTGAAGAAGAACAAAATGTATTAAATTTTCCAAATAGAATGGTTGATTTACTTGTTCTTGGACTTCCGTTTGAATTGACTGAAGAAGAATTAAAAAAACATTTTGAAACATTTGGAAAAGTTGTTCATTGTGAGGTCTGAATTTTTTAAAAGTTTTTTTTGCTTTTTTTCTGCTGGTTTAAATTTTCTGCTTTAAGCTTTAAAAAATGAAAATTTTTTTCTCTTTTAAAGGTAAAAATACAAAAAGGGTCAAACACGAATCGTGGTTTTGGTTTTGTTCAGATGAATGATTTGGAATCTCAACGAAAAGTTTTACAACAAAAAACACATTATATTGGTGGGCGTGCTTGTCAAGTCAAAGTTCCATTTACTAAAGTATTAAAATTTTTATCTTCTTTTTTGTATAGTTGGGGTGATAAGATTGTGTCTATGAGACCCGGTGTGAAATTTCAGACTTTAATTCATACTCATAGAAGACCCTGGTTAGGCTGGGCTAGTTTATCTAGATGAACTACACAGGCTCCTTATAAGCCAGACGGGTAATTGGGTGTTAGAACGGTGCCTCCGCTTAGGATAACGACTTTGGCAAGTATAAGTGTTGCTAGGATATTTTTTTAATTTTTATTTCTAACAGAATGCCCTATCTTCTAAAGTATTTGTTGGACGAATTAAAGAAGGAACTACAACAATGGATTTACGTGAATTTTTTGCTGAAGAGGCACGAAAAATTGAACCAGATTCAACTATCACAGATGTTTATATTCCTCGTCCATTTCGTTCTTTTGCTTTTGTCAGTTTTTCATCACCAATTGTGGCAAAAGAATTGATAAAGTTCGTTTAAAGTAGTTTTTAAGCAGGATATCGGCTCTTGGAGGAGAACTATTTCGGTGAATAGTATGTCAGGGATCTTTGTATGGGAACCTGAAAATCATTGTTAAGCGTGGACGCCAAATTGGGGTGTCTGACTTTAAAAAAAATTTTTATTTTCAAAGAGTTGGTCAATTTACTATGGGTGAAAATCAAATTTATGTATCGTCTGCTCATAGTACACGGCCACCAAACTCTACACAGCAACAACAACAAATGGTTGACAATTCTTTGTCAAGTTATCAACATCCTTTTAAACCAAATGCACAGGTTTTTTTTCTCTCAATTTCTTTGAAAATCTTTTTTAGAATTTTTTCACTGATTGGTATGGTTCACATGCAGGAGCACATGGAGGAGATTTAACAGGAACTCCTTCTCTTGCAAGTCAAATTGTTTCATCAGCAAATTTACCACTTTATCCTAGTCATGCTTCAATGTTTACACAAGCATATCAACAACAACCAGTTTTTATTGGTAGTCAAAATGCTACACATTCTCATCCACCACCTGGTGTTGCTCCAGGAAATCAAATGTTAAATCAATTGGAGACTTTAAATTTGAATAATATGGGAATTGGACATGAAGTTGTAAATGCTATAAAGGCTATATTTTCGGTTTGTTTTTTTGAAGATTTTTTGGGCCCTCGAAAACCCGGATTTCAGCTATGTAGATACTCCATTTTCCAGGCACTAGAAAATCCAGGCGCGATCCGGTGTCGAACTCTTTGACTTTATTATTTAAAAATTTTTTCTTTCAGGTAGCTCAACAACAGAATTCACCAGTTTCTCAACATTCTCAATATAGTGGTCATCAACAACAAAAATTACCTGGTACAATTTCACCACCACCAATAAATCCAATTCAATCAAGCAGTAGTGGACGTTATATTCCTCCGCGTGAGCGTCCAACTCGAAGAGGAAATGAAAATAATGGTAGCGTTGGAAGTGGAGGTGGTGGGAGTATTGGAAGTGGTGGTGGTAGTGGATGGCGATGATTGATGAATTTTTTTTGGTGTTTGAAAAAAATTTTTGGTGATTGTTTTTTTGGTGGTGTTGGTCTTTCCTTTGTGTTTTCATTTTTTAAGCTTTTCAAAAAAATTTTTTTGGGGTCTATTCTGTCGGGTGTGGGATTTTTTTCTAAATTAAATTTTCGCTCCTTTTTTCAAAATATTGTAAAGCATATGGCTAGCTATTTAATTTCTAAGGCTATGCAGAATGGATGAGATCTCTTCCCGTCTTTTTTTTGACCCTTCAGCTTCCATTTTCTGTCATTTTATTTTCTTCCAGCTTACGATTTTTAAAATGCGGCTAGGCCAATCTCTGTTATATTAAAAGCAGTGTGGTGTGGCTAGGGTATTTTTTAAAGAGTGTCCGGTCAACTGAATACGAGCTAGTTCCAGTTTCAGTCTTCCCAGTCTCACCTTATAATAACATTTTGCATTATAGCTGAAGAAAAAATAGCTAGTTCAGTTTTTCTAAATTGTTCCTTGTCTATTTTCCTTAGGACTAGATGTTTTATTTAAATATATTAATATTTTTTCTAAAAAATGTTTTTTTCTTGTTTTTTTATTAAAGACTTGGAAAAAAATTTTAAATATAAATTTTTATTTTTTTGATATTATAGCGTTTTTAACGCTTTATTTTTTTTTTTGAAAAAGTTTTAATAAAAATATTTTTTCTATTCTTTTAGATTAGGTACTAATAATTATGTGGAAGAATGGATAGAATATTATACTACTAATTTTTAAAGAATCTCAATTAAAACAAAAAAAAGAATATTTATAAATGATGTTGTCTTCTTTTGGCTTTAATCAACCATTTTTCTTGACCTTAATCATGTTTGTTTTTTTTTTAAATTTATTTTTTGGCTTTGGGGATTGAATTAAGGATTCTAAGGATGGGGGTGATTTTTTATGAGTTGGTTGGTCGACTGTCTTGGTCGGTGGTAGCTTGATGCCATAGAAAAATCCAAAGGCATAGCCAGGAAAACTTTTTCGTGGAGGGCGGTGGGTCCTACGAAATCTGAAAGGTAAAAGTGTCCTGGTCTAGAGGTTTGGTACCAAAAAATCTCAAGCCCAGGGACGTAATCAGGAAAATTTTAAGATGGTAAGTGGGTTTTCTGCAAAGCCCGAAAAGTGTCTTGGTTTGATTGTGAATACTTCCCTCCCTCCTAAAAAATTTTGAAATTTTTTTCAGTATTTTTCTTGTACTTCTACTTACACTATTTCTAGTCAGTTATGATAAAATGGAGGATGAAGGTTATTGTGAGGATGATTTGGTAGAATATCCACAAACTGTTCTATATAATAATAGGGCAGGAAAAAGGCGTGTAAGTTTTTTTAAATTTTAGCTTAGGGCAAAAAATCTTTCGTTTTGTTAGAATCAAATTGTTCGACAAAATTCTGGTGAGCAATTAATAATTGCTTCATCATCAAATTTTGATGGTGTAACAATATGTTGAGAGAGGGAGAGTGAATTTTTAAAAATATTTCTCTAAAGTGGTTTTTAAAAAATGATCTCACAATTTTTTACTAAAAGAATTTTTTAAAGGGCAATAAAATTTAAAAAGATAAAACTTTATTTTAGAAAACCCGATTAACCTATGTCGTATAGTTGAGGTATTTTTGAACTAGGAAGGAGCCTAGTAGAAATCAAGGTTTAAAAGAAATCAGGGAAAAACTAGTTTTCGAATTCACTGATTGGGGCTATTTAGTCGAGGAGACAAGAGCTTGTGTAGAACAAACATGAAAGACAGGAGAGTTTTCTGGAAAAACCCATCCCCCAGAGGATTCGTTTGAAAATATTTAATTTTAACTAACAACAAACTTTCAAAAAAATTTACTCTAAAAAATATATCTAACAAAAAAACGTTTTCAAAATTCTCAACAAAAAATTTCAAGAAACATTTTTCTCTCTCTTTGCTTTTTGTTTTCCTTCTCCAATTTTTGGATGAACTATTTTTCCTTTAGCCAAACGAATTTCATCCTTTGAAAAAAAATTTTTTTTTGAAAAATTTTTATGAAAAAAATTCCAAACCTGGACTTCTCTCCAAACAACATGTTCATCAAAATAAACACCGTGTAATTTAAGCATTTTTGTTAAATAATGAAACATTGGCAAATTTGGATAATATTCTGGGCTATAAACTTCTTGTTGCTCCTAAAGAAAAGAAATTTTCATTTTTTGTGTAAAGATTTTTTTAAAAGAATGAGAGCTTAAAATAGGCATGGACTAATTTTTGAATCCCAAGCAGTGAAAAAATCTGGGAAGCTAAGAAATGTGTAAGGGTTTGGGTATAGGAAGAGTCTTTAAAAAAGTTTAAAAAGGAAAAAAATATACCCAAGGTTCATTTTTCATAATTTCATTAGCAATTCGGATTGATTTTATGTCAGTTGGACGTGTGACCTTAAAAAGATTAATTTAATAACAAAATTTTAAAAATTAAAAAAAACCTCTCCAAAAATTTTATTTGAAAGTCTTTGCATTCTTTTTCCATATTTTGAATCAACATCCAAAATTCTTGAAGGTTTTGGTATTACCATTGTATCATAATTTTTAAAGCCTTTTTGAACAAATTTACGAATTGGAACAGATAAAGGTCTTGACATTTCTAAAGTGTTTAAAAAAATTTTATTAAAGGGTACAATTTTAGTTTTTGGGGGATCAACTTTGGGATTTAAATGCAGAAATAGCTTATAAAATCGAGAGTGAAAACCTCACGACAAAGAAAAGGCGAAATAGTGTGATAAAAAATTGTTAGAGAAGCAGACAATAAAGTTTTTTACCTTTTCGATATTTCAAATTGGTAAAATTCCAAAACCTCAAACATGGTTGGTCAAAGTTTATCTTTTATCCGTCTTTTTTTCTATTTTAGTCGACTTTAATTTTTAAGGTTTTATTAGATCTTATTATTTTACGATCAAAAAGATATTCCTATGACATCAAATTTTACACTTAAATTACTCAACTTCTATACTAAAATTACCCCTACTCGTTCTGTGGAAATTTGCGCTAATTTGTTTTGCGGTACTATTTATGGGGATGCCATTCAAACTGCAATTTTGTCTGGCGATAAATCGAAAAGTGTTAAGGTATTTTTTTGGGTTTTTCCACCCAAATTCTAATTATTTTTAATTTCAGGAGGAGGAATCAATCAAAAAGCTTGAACGTCTTTCGGCACTAAAAATGACTTCAAAAGATGTTAAAAATTTGCAAGAGGATCTTTTATTTTCTCAAAGGATTTTGAACGTTAATACTGAAGTAATTTTTTTCCTTTAAATTAAGGAAATTTCTTTATCTTTTTTAGAACGTGGAGCCTTTATATAATATTGTAGAAGATCATATTACTTGTCCTTTACGTAATGATATTGTTTGTGAAAATGAATCGAGAGATGAGGTTTTTTTGAGTTCCTTTTTTCTGTAATTTCTTGATTTTCTAAAGGTTTTGATGAATACCAAAAATGTTTATGAAGGATTTTTTACTGCTCCAAGTGTTGGTATTGTTACAAAAAAAGAAAAGAATGTTGTAGAAATGTGAAAGAAAATTTTTTAAATTTTTTGTTAATATTTATCTTTGGTGTAAAAATTATTTTATTTTTAGCTAGTTTTTCCTGGTCGTGTTAACATTTCATGCACATATTTTTTTTTAATTTTTTTAAGTTTTTTGATCGAATTTTTTAATTAACTAGAGAATGTCTTCAAATCTTGAAAATCCACATGCAACAACAATATATTATTTAAATCAACCGCAAAGAGTTATTCAGCCAGAGAAACAGCAAAATAATAATGTTTTTATTGTACATCAACAACAACCACCACAACAACAAAATGTACAACAACAAAATCTTCATTTTAATCAAAATCTTCCACCATTTTCAAGTGTTTCAATGCCTTCAACAACAACAATTATAAGAAGTAGTCGTTCATCTACACAATCTCCACAAATTGTTTCGTCTTCAGCTTCGCGTTCTTCAGCATCTCCAGCATTAATGTCTTCGTCAGTTGATGCAATTACTGCACCTACAGAACAGGTTGTTTTTGAAACTTTTTTCTTCTTAAATTGAGAATTTTAGGATATTATGAAATGTGCACACTTTTTCAAATCTTTGCTAAAAATGAGGCCGCATCAACTATTTAATTTGTTGGATATGAAAAATTTGCTTCGGGTAATATTTTTTAGAAAATTTTCTGGGACTATTTTTGGGATATTAAAATAAGTGCAACCTAACGACCTAGGACTTTCGATCGCTCTGTGACGTCCGTCAAATAAAACGGCCTAAATTCAATAATTTTAAACGAAATCGCAGTCCGTAGTTCATTCGGCGTTACATTGTTCTCCTCCAATTAAATGACGACAATAACATATAATAAGATTTTTTATAACAGGATGTCCTTCTTGGAGAACAATCACCAGAAGAATTTACAGTTAAATTAAGAGAAGTAACAAAATCTCAAGATAAAGGAAATTTACTTCCATTTCTTCGACGTTCACTTCCTTCACTTCGCCGTTCTATACAAAATGGACAACATTTAGATTTGAGACAAGCACTTGATATAGATGAATCTTGTTCTAGTAGTACACCGGTTTTTTTATAAATTTTTAAATAGAAAAAAATTTTTTTTGAAGCAATTACCTCAACAATCTGATGAATTTACTCCTTTCTCACAACAACAATCTCAAAATACTCAACAAAATTTTCAAATTTATGGAAAAAGTCTAAAAACCGAAAATTATTCTCCAGCAAATTTGGCAACAACAACAACTCATTCAATGCCAAAAAGTGTAGAAAACATTCAACAAAATTCTTTAGATAATTACAAATTTGTTCGATCAAATGAAATGAAATATGAGGTTTTTTTAAATTTATTTAAGCTAGATTTCTAGCCTTGGGGCACGATTATGATTTGCACAGCATTCTGATTTTCTGAACCAGGAGTCTTGTATTTTGGTAAAATCCTGATATCATAGTTTTAGCTTGTAAACCTCGGTTCTGGATTTAAACAAAAAACACCCGGTGGGCCCGGCAGTCTGGAAATGTGAACTTTCACTTGAAATAATTTATTTTTAAAGGTTTCATCATTGAAAAAGGAAGAATTAAATTCTGTAGCTGAAAAAGTAAATGTTGGAATGGATCCTTCCGCTTCTTCACTATTTGATGATAATGCTGATAATTTAAATGTATGTCATGAGGGAAAAATTTTTCATAAAATTTTTTTCAAAGAATTTACCAAAAATGCTCTTGAACCCACAAGCATTGGCAGATAGAATTTTGTTGCGTATGCCAGATGCTGAAGGCGTTGATGGTGAAGTACTTTCAGTTATTTCAAATGTTTGAAAAATTTTTTTATAAAATTATAAAAAAATTATTTTTAGGCAGCAGAAGCTCGTCTTTGTACAATTCTTGCTCATTTATCTACTTTAGCTGAACATCGATTGGAACCTTTACGTGCTAATCCTCTTTATACTTCAATTGATGAACCGAGAAAACAAATTCGTTTTATGGAAGATATTGGTTTGAAATGAATATTTTTTGTTCAAAAAATTGGAATTTTCTTTAGATAAACGTGCTCATAATCATAGACAAACAGCAGAAAAGGAAGCTCTTTTAAAAATTACTAAAAGTAAAGGAAAAGATAAGGATGCATTAGAAAAAGCAAAACAGGTTTATTTTTGACTTAATTTGATTTTTAAAAGTTTTTCAAAAAAAAGATTCAAAAAGCTGATAGAGAAGCAATGGTTAATCGTGAAGCTAATGCTGCGGCTTTTGCGGCACTTGGAGGAAGTCGAATTGGAGCAAAAAGGCCTTTTGCTGCTCCAAATTTGGGTGGAACTGTCGATTGGAAAAGTGGAATGCAAAATCAAGGATTAACTAGTGGATTAACTGGAGCAGCGGTTTGTATTTTTTAATTGGGTAACACTTTGGTTTGGGTCATATTAATAACTGTCTCGAGAAACAGTTCCTTTTTCTGTTTTTTCACAAAATATTATGGAGAACTGTTTAGCCATAAATAGAGATCGGCCTGGATTTGGATCCTGACCGTTTTTTTCCTGGTCAAGACTCAACATCAGGGCATTATGTGTTCCTTGAATCTCCCTCTTCCTTGATTTTTCCTTAACTCAAATTCATGGATTTTCATAATCCTTAACCAAAATCAATGTCAACATTTTTTATTTCCTATTCTGGCCATAAACTGAACTTTCTTTCTTTTAATTATCTCCTCTTTAGTTATCACCCAAATTAAACCAAATTTTTTTAAGAAAATTGCTCGTCTTAAACGTGTTACAATGCGTGATTTACAATTTTTTCTTGGTATTGATCCATCAATTCCAAGTAATTCAAGACTTCGTCATCGTATTGCTTTATATTCACTCTGTGCTGATGAAAATACTTTAATTTAATTATTTTTTTAGGATTTAATGTGTCTTTTAGTATTAGCTAAAAAAGGTTGTCTCATCCCTTGACTGATGTGTGAATCATTTATAATATGTGTATATTTATTCCCCCCCCCCCAATTTTATTTTTTATATAGTTTTTCTTCCTCTCTCCTATCCCTTCTCCACTGTAAATTATTTTTTTACATAAACTTTTGAATAAAGTTTTTTTTTCAAATTTACATAACGGAATTTTTACCCATTTTTGAAAGGTGTTTATAAACACTTTTTAATATTTTTTGAATGTGATCTTATCACTAAAGGGTGGATTTTTTTATTGAAATAGATCACTGAATCGCCCGCAAACTGACCGTTCTGTCCATATATTTATCACGCTTGTCCTTTCTGTCCTTTTCTATTTTGCATAGAGACTGATCAGTTAGAAAATCTGTTTAGTGGACAGAGTTACTAGAAGTAATTTATTTCAATAAAAATCTGCGTTTTTACTTAACACTAATTTTTTACTAATTATTTTTTAGCTTATTTAGAATAGCATTACTCTTCAATTTTGATTTTCTTACAAAAATAAGAAATGTCCAGTGGATTTATTCTTGCAGCAATGGGTTTAGCAGCAGCTGGTTATGGTGGACGTTATCTTTTAAGAAATAAACAAAATTTAACAAAAATTTATGGAATTTTACCAAAAACTTCAACCAAAATGGAAGATTTATTCTTTTCAAAATATGAACGTGGAGGTTTTGAACAAAAAATGTCGAGAACTGAAGCAGCTAAAATTCTTGGTGTTAGGCCTTCTACAAAAATTGATAAAGTTAAATTGGCTTACAAAAAAGTTATGATTGCTAATCATCCTGGTTTGAAATTTTTTGATTTTTAAAAATTTTTTGAAATTTTTTTGACAATTTTGGAAAAATTTATGGAAATTTAAAAAAAATTTTTTTGGCAAATTTTTTTTGGCAAACTTAATCAAAAAAGTACTTTTAATTGAAAAATGAATTTAAAAAGAATTTTTCGTTATTTTTTTAGATAGAGGTGGCTCCCCTTATCTCGCTTCGAAAATTAATGAAGCAAAAGATTTGTTAGAAGAGCAACGACATTGAAAAAAGAATTGTTTAATATTTTTGCTTATTTTTAAAATTTTAAATAAATTTTTAAATTTATAATTTTATTTTTTCGAATACATTTTTTGAAAAAAAATGTTTGAATATCTAATTAATTTTTAAATTTTTTTCAGAAATTATTTTAAAAAATATTTTTTGTGCGTGCCTTTTCCAACGAAATGAATTTACAACAAATAATTATTTTACTTGTTCTTTGTCTTTCAACAAAATTTTGTTGGTGCTTTGAAGATGACAATAATGATGAGCAACTTGGAGATTTTGAAATTGGAGAAGCGTTTGATGAAGATATTGAAACATTTGATAATTTACATGATGTCAAGGTTTCTTTAAAAAAATTTTTTAGAGAATTATTGTTTTGAAATAGGGCGAGGATACTCTCAAAGATGATATTTTACAAGATTATCAGAATTTGGATGTTGGAAAACGAAATTTTAATTCTGATGTTACTCTTGGCTATGTGACTCCGGTTTGTTTAAAAATTTTTAAGAAAAATGAGGGGACCTTGTGATAAAATACATGGGCTTTTTTCCAAAATTTAAAAAAATGTCCTGAAGTACGATGATTCCCACTATATTTTCTATTCAATTTAACAAGTTTTTTAAAAATAAAAAAAAATGTTTTAAAGTGGAATAATCATGGTTATGATGTTGCAAAATGGGCAGCACAAAAATTTACACATATTTCACCTGTTTGGTTTCAATTAAAAAGTGCTGGAAGTCATATAGAAGATGCTCCTTTATTTTGTCAAATAACTGGGACACATGATATTGATTCAGGTTTTTCTTTGAATTTTTTTAGAAAAAATTTTTTATCATTAAAGGCTGGATGGATGATATTCGCAAAAATAATTCAAAAGTAAAAATTGTTCCCCGTTTTTTATTTGAAGCTTGGCCTGTAGAAGATTTGAAAAAATTTCTTTATAGTGAAGAAGTACAGAGAAGATGTGTTAAAGATATTATTAGATTACTTCAGGTAAATTTTTATTGATTTTCTATCGATTATCTTGGTGGTCGAGTGGTTAGTAGCTTTGGTTCTCTTTATTATCTTCATGGGAGTAGTAGGGTTCGGTGCTTTATGGGGTTCGTCTGATTTTTCTGAATGAATTTGTAAATTAAAAATATTTTTTATTTTAGAGAAATCAAATGGATGGTGCAGTAATTGAAATTTGGGTTCAAATAATGTCAATGACAAGAGGTTCTGCTGTTGAGTGGGTAAATTTAATTAAAAAAAATTTTTTTAATTTTTATAATTTTTTAAATTATTTTTCAATAAAATATTTCTTTTTCTAGATATTTATTGGAAATTATTGAATCTTGGTCAAAAGAATTTCATAAAGCTGGACTTGAATTTATTCTTCCAATGATGCCTGCGCTTGATGCAAAGTAAAGGAAAAAAATTTTGAAAATTAAAAAATTTTTTTAAGTTATGAAGAAACAGGAATTGTTAACAGAGAAGTTATGAGACGATTAATGTCAAGTGTTGATTATTTAAATGTTATGACTTATGATTATAATAGTCCACAGTTTGTTTTTATTTAATTTTTTTCCTAGATTTTTTTTTGAAAATTTTTAGAAAAATTTTTTACTTTTGCAGAATTTCTGGTGTTGCACCATATGACTGGGTCAAAGCAAATCTTCAATATTTTATTGATTCTTCAGAGGATTATCTTGAAAGTTCAACAAAAATATTAATGGGTCTAAATTTTTATGGTTATTATAGATCTGGTAGTTCAAGTGAAGCTGTGCTTTCTAAAAAGTTTATTTTTAATTTTAATAATTTTGAATATAAGCTGGTTTTTTTGGTTTTTCCGGTCTGGTACACTGGGTATTTTGTATAAAAAATCCGGATTTTGGGGTTTAATCCGGGAACCAGTTCGGGTCAGTTTGAAAAAGAGCCCAGCAAATTTGAAAATGTCTAACTCTAATTTTAAAATTTTTAAAGATTTATTGAAATACTTTCCGATGGAGATTCTGTTCTTTCTTTTGATGAAAATGATGGGGAACACAAACTTATTTTTGGGTATTTTTTAAATTTTTTTCGATTAAAATATTTTCTCTTAAAAAAGAAAATACGGCATTATTTATTATCCAACAAAACAATCAATTAAATTACGTTTAAATTTGGCAATAGAATTGGGAATTGGTGGTGTTGCAATATGGGATTTGGGACAAGTGGGGAAAATTTTTTTTACAATTTTGAAAAAATTTTTTAAAAATTAAATAATAATTCCTCTGTCAATTTTTACAGGGACTTAATCATTTTACTTCTGTGCTTTAAGAATAAGAAAATTTTTAGACTTTAAAATTTAATTTTTTCTGTGATTTATGATTTTATCGAATTTTTGGAATTGTTTCGTTTAAAAAATTGTTTTTGTTTTCTCGGAATTTTAAAATTATTTAATTTTTAAAAAATATTTTTTAAATTGTTAAATATTAATTTATTTAAATTTAGAAATATTATTTTTTTTATTAATTTTATTAACTTTTTTTAACGTTATTTTAATTGGGACGGGGGGGGGGGAATAAGAATCTTTCTTTTTTGTTTGGGGATGTGTAGGTGGAGGGTGGATATATTTTATGTTAATTTTTTTATTATTGGATTTTTATTTTTATCCTAGGACTTTAATATTTTTCGTGCTTATAACCAGTTTATTTATTTTCTCTTTCTCTTATTTTGGTTCAATTGCCTTTTTCTTCCTAATTTAAAAGATGTGTATTTATATTTTAATTACAAAAATCCCTTCTTTTTTAAACTATCTCCTTTTTGTTGGATATATATATATATATATACCTAAATAGATTGGTGGGGATATAAAGTAAATATATGAATGAATGGCCTTACTTTCACTTGGCTTGTTGTTGCGCGACTTTTTTTTATTGCGCTAACATTGAGAGAATTGCGCGATGCAATATATCCCTTCGTTTTTTTCTTCTCGCGCTTTTCTGTGATTTTTATTATGTAAAGTTCTTTTTGGAAGATATTCTCATTTATTCATGGGTGTGTTCTTCTTAACCTTTTTTCTTAAATTTATTTTTTATGTTTATCTCTTCATTGTTTTTTTTTCTGAAATTTTTTTCTTTGTTTTTCTTAACCTTGGAGGATTTTTGAACGGGTTTTGACCTTGATATATTTATATATACGCTAATTTGTTTTTTTTTATTTGTTTTTTACTAAAAGATTAAACATTCTTTTGGATATAAATATAAAAATAAGGCAAAAAATTTGAACAATCAGAGACCTAGCTTTAAGATACACTCAATATTAGTTACATGACTCAAATTAATAGATTTTTATTAACCTAATAAAACTAGCTTTTCCTTTCTTTTAACATATACCTATATATCTTTATTTTTCTCTTTTGCCTCTTATTCTTCGTTATCCCCCTTTTTTTATTAAAAAACATTTTTCTTATAGCCTTTTAAGCCTTTTATTATGCGCAAAAAATGGGATTTTGGTTATATATATTTTTGGATCTATATTTATTTGTATGTATATATCTCTTTATGTTGCACAAGCGGATGAATGTGAATAATATATATTAATGTCCCCAACCTTTATTCTGGTTAAGCTGGCTATATTGCACAATGTTAATGCACAAACACACAAGTAGAGGTGGGGGGAGATAAAGACTTGTGTAGCAAAAATAAAGGGATTTTATTTATACACACCTACTTAGTATGTCCAAGTTTTAATTTCTTTTATCTTTTATTCAATAAAATAAAATCCGTTTTGCATAACCGCTTATTAATTTTACGATCCCTGGACTTTGGAAACAAAAATTTGAATAAAAAGATAAAAGATCTGTGTAGGGCCTTTTTGTTTTCGGCGCATAATCAATGTTAATTGGAGGATTTCTCCTTGGATCTAGGAAGTAAAATTTAAAGAAAAATCTTTATGGGGATGTAAGTAATCAGCCTTGTTTTTTTTTACTTGGCAAATAAATAAAAAGTGCACATGATAATGATATGCGTGACCATTCACCTGGAATTTTTTGCATTTTTTTTTGTGAACTATTGCACCTGTTTCACATCTATAGATATATCCACCTTTTCATTTAAATTACTCAAATCTCTCTCTTCTAAAACCTATTTTCTTCTTTTTATTTTTAAATAGAGCTAGCGCGCGCTATATTAAAGCTTTATTCTCCATTCATCTACGCACGCACGCTTTTATGGGATTTATCTACATATATTCTCTCCAAACAGAGCTAATATATAGCCTTTTTAAAACTACTTTTTCTTCTATTATTTTTGTTGGCTTAAGAGCTTTAGCCAAAATCCTTCTTTCTCTCTTTTATCTGAAAGCTTTTTTGGGGGTAGAGGGAAAACTTTTGTTTTGTGGGCCTTAGATTTTTATTTATTTGAATCAGAAAAATAATTTTTATTTGTTGTTTTGATTAATTTTTATTTATTTATGTTGTTGATTGACTCTCTAACCTTCTCTTAAAAATTCTTTTTTACGTAGATTTTGGGAAAGGTGGGTGATTAAACAATTTTTTAAATTTTTCGTATTTTATTTTTTGACAGTTATTTTGAATTTTTGAAAATTCCAAGTCCTCACTATTTTTTGTCGTTGTTTTTTTTTAATTTTTAGTTGTTCACTTCCAAACACTCTACTGGATTTTCTCTCTTTCCATTTTTAAGGATTTTTTTGCCATTACGCAAATCCCAATCCTTCCTTCCTCTTTTTAATTTTTCTCCTTTTAAAACCTTTCCTTCTAACAATCTTCAACAACAACTTCATCATCCCATCAAAAAAAGAGAGATATCCTTTCATTATTCACTTTCATAAAAACATTTTCTCACATACTACTTTTCTACTATTTCACAAATGAATTCTCTAGTTGAGAGACTTTTAAAGGATTTGGATATTTATTTATTTAGTGGATAACTTTCAGTATGCCATTATGTGTGGAGATTTGTTTAATCCTGTCTTTCTATTTTCCTATTTTTTTCTATCTATTTTTAAAGTGTTTCTAATAGAGTGGTTGTCGGTTTGGAACAGAACCGGATAACTGAGAATTTTTCGTTCGGTGGTTCTTCCGTTCAGTTTTGGATATCCACAAGTTTTCCAATAATAGACAAACATAGTTTTTAATTGCCTATTTTTTCTGGAATTTTATTGATAAATCTAAACACATTAAAAATTATTTAAGACATCTAAATCTTAAAAAAAAATTATTTTCAAATCATTTATCTATCTTTAAACAAAATCAGCATTGAAAGAAAACGACCTTTTTGAGAGAGAGAGATATATTCTCATTTTTATCCCTTTTTCTTCTTTCCCTTTAACGCTTGGTTGATGTCGCTTGGGATTAACGATGGAGGGGATTAGATATTTTGTGGAGATATAGAGGGGATTAAAGGGGAGGATATATATCTCTTTTTACTATTTAGTTGGCTTGTATATTGATTTTATATTTTTTTATTTTAGAGGGTAGGGATTTTGGTTTTGGGGAAAAAAAGAGATTTTAAGGAAATGTTGGTTGGTTGTTGGCCTTCATAGAAAGATTTTTCTTCGGAATTTTTTTTAAATATTCCTTCAATTAACCCTCTCTTATTTAATTTTTATTTTTTAAATACCATAAAGATCCTAATATCCTAAAAAATAAAAGCCCTGAGCTCTTTTCCCATTGATCTCATTCATTGACTTTTCAATGAACTTGCATAGTTTTCTCGATTAGGGATGGGCTTCTATGTATTTTTATTTACGCTGCCTCTAATTATTTATTTTTTGTATATTTTTGAGATTGGGGATTATCATTTTGTAAAATCACTATACTTTTTTTATTTTTTGAATTTTCTAAAAATTTTTTATTAAATTTTTATTAATTTTTTCATTCTAGATTTGTTTATCTCGTATAGTCTTTTAAAATTTATTATCTCCTTTTTATCTCTCATTTATTTATATCCACACATCTCTATTTTTAATTTTTTTTTATTTTTCATCTCTTCAATTTTTGGCAAAAATTTATAAAATTGGATGGAGATGGCGGAAGGGGGCTGGCTATATAATATTTTTAAGTATAAAAAAAGGAAAAAGCCGAGGGATTAGTTTTTGGTGATATTATATAGCAAAAAAGGGGAGAAAATAAAAGGAGAGAAAATCCAGAGCCAACGCAGCTTTTTACCGCGAAAGTGGCGTTTTTGAATGAATAATGTGATATGAGAAGGGGGATTGGAGAAATAGAGAAAAGCCTAAAAATTGTGAATTTGAAAAAAAGGGGAGGGAGAAGAGATTGGCTTTTTTGGGATGTAAAAGTGTAAAAAATTTAATAGTTTTTGGAAAAAGCTTTACTAGAATAAATATTAAATAGGGAAGGTTATACTTTTGTGTGTCAGATGATAAAAGTGGAGGAGAGATTAACTAAACAAAAAATTGTTGGGCAATATTTTTTTAGTTTTGTATTCTTAGATTTTTTTGAAAAATTTTTATTTGATGATTTTTTGAGCAAGTTCCATTAACTATAAATGATTACACTATTCAATTCAAAACCCCATTAGTCAGCTCCTTTTTAAAATTAATATCCGACTCGACAGAGGGAATAGGGGTAGGTGTAGGATTATTAGGCTTTAATCAAAAATTTTCTATTTTTATTTGATGACAAGTAAATATCTTTATATAAATTGTACTTTCTTTAAAAATTAAAAATAGCTCTAAAGCTCATCTCCTTAATTGGATATATAACCTTTCTCTTATTCTTCTAAAAAAAAGAGCGAGAGAGGAAAGCTTTCATCCTTAAAATAAAAAGCTTCCTTTCG
Organism: Meloidogyne incognita; assembly: GCA_036172945.1. Lineage (NCBI taxonomy): Eukaryota > Metazoa > Nematoda > Chromadorea > Rhabditida > Meloidogynidae > Meloidogyne > Meloidogyne incognita. The sequence continues at coordinate 4,111,485 of JARQAC010000006.1, read as the reverse complement.
TTGCGGAATAGTTTTAATTTCCTTTGCAAATCTGTTTTTTTAAATTTTAACTTTCAACATTTCTTGTTTCTAGATTTAACGTTTTTAGATTAAGATAGTTTTTAGATTTAATAACTAGATAGTTTTGTAGTCCTTTTAAATCTAATGATTTGAATCAATAGCGTGGTGTAGCGGGTTAAATTTTGGTTGTGATACATTATTTAGTTATATTTGGGAGGGTTCGATGTCGGTCCCTTCTTATCTTCTTTAAAAAATTTTTTTTTAAATTTTTTTCTCATCTTTTTACAATCTTCACTGATAACTGTTCCAATATTTACTTTATAATTTTTATATTCAATCTTTTTGGGGTAGATAAATAATCTTTTTTTTTCGAGTAGATGGAGGGGGGAGAGCCAAGTAATCCCGCCAGCTTTTTATTTTCTTTTACTTTTCTTTTATATTTTTTTTCTTCATTTCCTCAAATACCACAAAATTTTTGATGTGTTTGCCTGTGTGTGGCGGGGCCACCAAAATATAAAATTTTATTTTGCTCATCCATTTAGCTAATACTTTAGTTAAATCTTTTCTTTTTATATTTTCTTCATCCTCCCCCTCTTCTATCTAAATACATACACCTTTATTTCTTGATGATGATTAGCTAACTAACTCTGTTCACTTTATTGTTTGGTTAAAGCCGGCAGCAACTTCTTCTTTTTTCCCCAATTTCCTTCAGAGCATTTAGCCAATCCCGACGTTTATTTTATTTTAGTTTTTCTTTCGGCTTATATCGTAAGCTTAGAGATAGAGCTAGCTAAATAAAATATTTTCTCGATCACCATCAACAATATAAAATATTCAAGGGCGGGCCAATCCTCTTTCTTCTCTTTTTTACCTTTTAAATGCCTCATTGATTTCTCTCCGCCTTATCTACTGATGCTTATGCGCGGATATTTAAAAAATTTTTATTCTTGAAAATTTTTAATTTTGTTGGGAAATTTGGTTGGGAAGAGAATGGACATATCATGATTGCTTTGATAAAAATAACTTGTTGTTGTATTTACGTTGATTCCTAAAACATGAAAACTTCTAAGACCCAGTTCGTACATTGAAATATCCCGTTATATCCTCCCAATATGTCTGGCCTGATATGTCTTTATCTTTAATTAATAAATAAATTCGTAATTTTATTTTTTAACTGATTTTTCGAAGACAAATGTTGTTACTTTTTTACATGCTTTTAGTTTATTCTTCTTGGCCACCACCAAATTTTTATTCACATATAATATAATCTCATATTAATCGAGGCGATAAACTAATATTTATTTATTTATTTGATGACGAAAAAAGTCTTCTTTTTCCTCCTCCAAAAAGCCTCTCTTTTTTTTTCTCATTCAAATCTATGACTAGCTTTTTGGCCAACAGAAAATTTTGTCATCATCTCATTCATTCTTTATACAAAAATTGAGGGGAAATATAAATAATAGGCGCGATTTATAGCTCTACTGCTAGGGGAGCTTTTCTTTAGTTGCTATGTTTTGTGTTTGAGGACAAAAATGGATTGCTGAATCACACAAAAAAAATTTTTATTCAAGACTGTAAGAAAAAATAAAAGGAATTGAGGAAAGACGGAAGGGGAGGGGGAAGGAATAAATACATACAAGGGGATGAGTGTCGGCTTTATATATTTGTTGGCTTTTCAGAGGGGGGAAGGAGGGAAGAAATAAAGGTGGAGGCTTTTCTTGCGTTTTATTGTTAGCGCTTTATTTTGGGCAAATCACCTCCCTTACATCTTATAAATTTATATTTATTTAAAAACATTTTTCTTTTTCCTCCCTTTTTCCCAACAATTTAATACAATCTCGATTTTTATCTTTATTCGGTTGGCCTTTTTTTGTTGGTAATTATTTGTTTGATTTTTGTTGTCGGCCAAGGAATTACTAAAATTTTTCTTCAAACAACCATCTCTCTTATCTTTTTATCTATTAATAAAACATTATTTTGATATATATTTTTATGCTGGATTTTTCCTCTTCTATCGCAAATCTCTTTTTCTTATCTTCTTTTTTTTATCCATCAATAAAAAATATTTTCATTACTTATCAAGTTCTATTTTTATCTCATTGTCAGAGAAACGGAGACAGACTTTTCTTTAAGCTGGGGATTTTTTCAAAGTTTTTTAATGACTACATATTTTATTTTTTAATCAAAAATCTTCTTAAAAGATGAAATGTCTTCGTTCTGACTTGCATAATTTAATATAAAAAAGAAGGATCGCTTTTTTTTTTCAATGTCCAACATCGCTAGAAGAAAATCTTTCGCGCTTATTCTTTCTTTTAATTTTTTTTTGTTTGTTTTCCATTTCCGGTTGGGGATTTGTTGTTTAGATTGTTGCGATTTATATTCATTTAAATAAAATAAAAAATAGATGTACTGCACAAACACTCACAGCCTTTTAATTGCTAATTACAAAATTTTATGTTGATCAAAGCATCGTTTTCTGCTTTTTTTCATAAAAATTTAAAATTCACAACTACCTATCTTTCTTTAAAAATCAAGGGTGGGATTAGGGTTGGAATCGGACATCGAATTTTGGCCCGAAAAAGACTCGGTCTATCCGGTCAGACCCCAACCCTAGCTGGCATCTCTTCTGTCTTCCGCCGATTTTTTTTATTTTTTTCCTCTCCCAGCTTCTTCCGTTTTTTAAAATAAGAAAATTTGATAAAAATTGAATAAGAAAATTTTCTTATTTTAAAATACGGCAGGGCCTTATACAAAGCTAAAGCCTAACACAATCCCTAATATAAATCTTTAAAAAATAATTTTTTAAATTAATCCTTTTTTCAAATCTTTTTTTTTCTCAAATTTTCTTTATTTATATATCCTTTAGGAACTAAATAAATATTTAGTTTTTAAATACATATACATATTTGCATCATCCATTTTTTTTGCTTTGTAAACGTCAAAACCTTCTTAATCATAAATATTTTTTATGACATATCTTTTTAGTCTTTTTCTAGTTTATTTTTGCCGTTCTCCCCTGCTTTATTTAAAAATTCTTTGCCTCTTATCTGTTTTTTTTTGTTGTGTTGCATTTTTTCTATCCTTTCAAGTAGATAGATAGATGATGAACCAACATTAATAAACTGTACACAAATATCTTTTTGCCTTCGTAATTTTTGACGTGGGTTTTCCTTCTCCTTCCCTTAACTTTCATCCTCATAAACTTTTTTCTTCCTCAAAAGGAGGAGATCGATCCAAGAAAGAGGGATGGGATTGTTGGGGGGTGAATGAGTGATTTTATTTATATGGGAGAGGAGGGGAAGGATTGGTTGGTTTATGGAAGGAAATGAAAGGGTATTTATTAGGCTCGGTCATAACCTTTTCTCCCTTCATTCATGTTACGTTCTCTCAAACTATTTTTTTTTTCAAATATTTATATAGTACATCCCTTTAAATCTTTTTCTGTTCAGTCAAAAGAATTTTCTTTTTAAACTTTAAAAAATAATTTTTTAAGGAAGTAAATATATATTTCCGTTACTTATTTTTTCTTTAAATTTTAAACTTTAGCGTGTGTGGCAAAAAAAGTGGGGGAAAGTGTTTGTGTTTCTGTGTTGTAAAAATTAGCGCATAAATATAGGGTATCCGTAAATTAAACTGTATTTTGAAACTCTCGCGCGATTTTTTTCTTTGTTTTAATTTTTAATTTGTTTGTTTGCTGCAACGTTTAAAAAATGCTAGAGAAGGGAGTTGATTGTTTAAAAAATTTTTTGTTATTTTTTTTTGTTTGTTGTGCGCAAATCCTTTAAAAATTTAAAAAATAAGTGAAAAGAATTTTTGCACACCAGACAAATTGTAGACTAGCTGTGTCTGCTTTTTCTTCTATATCTTTGGGAAAAAATTTATAGGAGAAGGGAGAAAAGCCTGTTTTTTGTTGTTGTTGTTGTTGCGCAATAAATTAGTATCCTTTTTAATTTTCACTTTGACCTAGGAACATGAAAAGGATGAGAGGTGATCTGAAGTGAAAATCAAGGGTATATCTATATCTGTGAGAACCCAAAAAGTCTGGGTTTCGGATTTCGGGAAAACCTTTCCATCCCTGGTTTAAATAGATCAACAGCCTCAACCTTCTTTTTCATTCGTTTATTTTTCCATTTTTGTCCAATTTTTTGTGTGGATTTTTTAAAATCTATTTTAGGGGTATCAAAGAAATTGCTTAATTCGTTTTTTCCTCTCAAATTAAAAACTTTCACTTGCGCGAATAATTTTTTTTATTAATATTGTTAAACGAGTTTAATGCGCAATATATACACTAAAAATAAATATAATATAAATACACAACAGAGTTCACATTCCAAAATGCTTGAATAAAAAATTATTTTTTGCTTGAAAAAAATGCTTAATTTAATACAATATTTTGCGCATCCAACCATGCTGCGTTTTTTATTGTAAAAAAAATTTTTTTTTTATTGTCTTCTTCAATTTATCTTTTTGCGTTTAATTTTGGCCATAAAAAGCTAAAAAAATTTATATATAGACATGAAAAATAGGAATTTTTTTAGAAAAAAAGGAACAAGAAAAAGGTCGGGGTGATGATCTGAAGGAACGAAATAATAAAAAGAAAAAGCGCGGTAGCGCGTAAAAAATTTTGAGAGGGAATTTGCGTGATCACACGAATGAATGTAAGGAAAAGTGAAAGCGCAACCATCCAAACAAATAAAAAATAAAAAAGAATATATTAAAGGGTATAAAGAGAAAGGAAAAGAAAGTAAAAGCTGGCCTGGGCTTCCTTCCTTCCTCTCTTCACGCTTTTCTTTTTTTTATTGTTTTGTTGTTGCTGTGTTTTTTAGTTGCGCGAAGAAAAAAAACAAAATCATCACGCGCGATTTCGCGGAAAAGGAGGAAGAAGAGGAAGAGAATTGTTCCTCCTTTAACCCCTTTAGGGCCAAATACAAGAAAAAAAATGAGGATGGATGGTGATTAGATCGTGGAGGGTCTGTCTGGCCGTTCCTCTTTTTCCTGTTTTTTTTTAATTCCACAAGAAAATAATTTCGCGCAAAAAAACAGTTCCAGTTCCTAAAAACTAGCCCATTAAGCATTAAATATATAGTTTTGTCTAGTTAAAGTTGTTGTTGTAGCCCTCCTGAAAAAATCTTTTTTATTGAAAAGAGGCGGGACAACCAGGCCATTGAGGAAATAAGAGAGAAGAGATGAGTGAAAGAAGAATGAAGGGGGGGGGGGACTTTGGGCGGGACAACAAGCGATTATACGAAGAGCGGGGGGTCGACTGGTTGGTTTTAGAAGAATGAAGGGGAGAGGGGAAGAGGAAAAAAGGAAAAGTATGGGACTCCTTGGCGAGGGCGCGATTAGGCCATCACAATCGCGCTGATGATGATGGGGGGTGCTTTATTGTTTTGTTGTTCTTCTTGTTATACTTCACCTCAATCTCTTCCAATTTAGAGAGAATGAGCGTCCTTTCTTCTTCTTGTAATCATCCTCCGGCCTTAGAGAACTTTCACTACTTTTATTTTTTTGTTTTTTTTTTGTTTTTGTTGTTGTTCCTGGGCCCGTACTATAAGAACGTGGTTTGTGGTCATTTAACCGGTTACCAGAGGTACCTTTGCTACTATAAGAAAAACCTCTGGTTTTTGGTCAAATGACCAGGTCATTTAACCAGGTCATTTGCCCATTGGTTAACCAGTACTATATGAAAAGCACTTTTTGGTCATTTAACCCCTACCGAGTGGTAAATCTCAGACCCTGCTCTCCGCATGGTTTGCAAGAATTTCGAAGTCTATAACTCGATACAAAAAATTAGTAAAATTACAAAAATTTAAATTTATATTCTCTAGCATGTCTACAATCACCTATAAAATTTCTAGAATTTTTGGATAATTATTTTTTGAGTTATGAGGGAAACCGCAAGGTACCCCTTTTTCAGCCAATTTTAGAGTTTAAATGGGTGTTAGTGTAAGAAGGAGGTTATTTAAAATTCTAATAAAAATTTCAGAATTTTTATTAACTGTGAATTTAATAACAACCCTACCGAATGGTAAAAATTATACCCTGCTCTATAGCAGGGTTAGCTAAAATTTTGAAGTCCTCAAATATTTGGGGTAATATTAAGAAGTATCTCCTCTATATTTTTGGTATAGCAATCTATAAATTTAACAGGAAGTTTTAGACAGCCTTTTTTCAAATATACACATATGGAAATTTCAGTGGTAAATAGAGCCATTTTACAAACTTTTAGAATAAACGAAAATATTTTTGTTTACGAAAGATCATTCATTTTCTTCCGCCCTTTTTTAAAAACCAAATTTGCGTTTCATTATTCAACAATAGTACATAGGTGTGGCAATCAAAGAGAAACCATAAAAATTCATTTAGTTTTTACTTTTTTTATTTAGTCAGATGAGCATCCACGAACCATGTTCTTACCACCATCACCATGTCCACCACGAACCATGTTCACGAACCACGTATTTTCAAGTCAAAATACATTAAATAATTTTTCATTTTTAGTCGGTACTATAAGAACATGGTTCGTGGTAAGCAAGAAGAAAAAATACCAAGCCTCATATAGTACCAAATTACCGCTCGGTATGGGTTAGATGACCTGGGCAAATGACCAGATTCTTATAGTAACAAATCTACGACTCGTTCTTATAGTACGGGCCCTGGTTGTCATTTATTCATTCTCCTTGATATTCCCTCACTTTTCCTTTAAAAAAATAAGTTTAGATTCAATCAAGCAGTTTAGGGGAAGGTTTGGTTTTGTTGCTTATTGTCCTCATCCTTCCTTTTATTCATTTTTTAAAAACTATCTTCCTCCCTTACTATCTTCCTCCCTTATATATAAAAATTTATTATTTATTATAGTCCAAATTTTTATTTTTAATATATTTATTAACACAATCCTTGAGTGAAAACGAATTGTTTCGTGCTATCATCCGATTTCATTGAAAAGTCTCTTTTTCATTTTTGTCCCTTATATAAATAGATATGTACAAAAATATTATAAACACATTTATATTTCTTCATTCACACACACACAGAGCGGAATCTCGCGATTTTTAGTTTTGGTTTTGGTATAGTAGTGATGATGGTTTGCCACATCCTTCTTTTTTTTTCCTATCTCTTCCTTTTAAACATATTAAAAATACCCTCCTTTCCCTCAAAAAATTTTTTTCTTCTCATTTTCATCCTTCCCCTCCTCAAAAAATTTTTTTGTTGATTAAGTATATTGCATTTTAAAGGAGAGGGGAGGGAGATTGGCGATAAATTTTGAGAAAAGGTAGATAGATTAAATTTGAGAGCAAAGCAGCAACATATCATAATCAACAAGCGGAGTCGGTGTTAACGGCAGTTTATTTTTAAGTATAAGGAACAACGATTTATATAATATTTTATGGTGAGATGATGTTGATAAGGCGAGAATTTGGCTGAAAATTAAAAAAAAGGGGGAGAGATTGGAGGTTTTAAAGGGGGAAAGGTGTGGTAGTAAGTGATTGGTGGGCCGGATGGATGGGCAAAAATTTATATATTTTAGATAGATAGAGAGAGTAAAAGGGAGGGGGATGGATGTTGGATAGGGGAGGGAGGAAGGGGGAATGGGGAAGATGTTGTTTGTATTTGTGTGACGGTGATGGCCGAGAAGTTAAAGAAGAAGAAGAACAGCACCACCACCAAAATCTCATTAACTTTTGCTCCCTCCTCTTTTTTTTCTTCTAATTCCTTTTCTTTCCCTTTTTTAATCGCTTAAGATTGGATCCACCTTTTCTTCCCATTTTTCTCTTTTCTCTTTCATTTTCATTTTTTGATATAAATTTAATGCCTTGACAACAAAAAATGATGATCATCCCTTTTTTAGTCAGCCATTTTATTTATCTATCTATCACGGACAAGTAGAAAATCGTTTTTCTTTTGGTCACGCCACTATTTGATGATCAATTTGGCCAATCTTGACAATATTTATTAAATTTATTTAAGGGGATATTAGGACAAGGCAAGTTAGAGACGTTGAGGTGTAGTGGGATAGATGCACCTTCTCTTCAACCGAAGGTTGAAGGTTCGAATCATTTCGCGTGGCAAATTTTTTCATAACATCCATATTTTTATTCTTTTAAATATTCTCTTTAATCTCACTTTTAACATTCCTCCACAATTTTTTAAATTTATAAACGCAATTTTTTGACCTTTTCTTTTTTTTGATTAAATTGTTGTAATTCTCTCCCTTAAATATCGGCTATACAACTTTAAAGAAAAACGTATATCATCAAAAAAGGTTTGGATGTGTTCAAAAATGAAAGAAAGAAAAAATTTTTCTTTTTCAAAGACTTTTTCAATCCAAATTTTTTCCCCTTTTTTAAAATGATTTCTAATCCCATTTTTTTGTCATTTTTACGTTTAAACCCCCCCCCTTCTCTACTCCTACTACACTCTTCTATCTATCACAAAACTTATTCCCCTAATTCATTCATCTCACTCATCATATTCACTTTTTTTTTAAAAAAAAACTTGATTATACTGCTACCAAATATTCTCTTTATTTTGCGAATGGCAAATATAATAATGATTACGTTTGTCCCCTTAAAAAGATTCTAAAGAATTTCATAACTTAATCCTTTTATTTTCTCTCTAATATTTAGTCCTCTAAGACTTAAATATGTGTATTAAACTTTGAACTCTTTTTATCTTTATTAAATATTTGAAACTGTACAAAAATACCTTCACATTTGTTTCTTTACATTTTTTATCTCTCTAATTTTATCTTAAAATTGCGCAATATTTTTTTTCCGGAAAGTTTATTAATTCCGATTTTTTTCTAAGTTTCGGAATATTTTTTATATTAATCTCTAGTTGTATCTCTGAATTTCGCAGTGTCTATTCTGGAAATTATGTATTTTTGTATATTTTATTTTCCGGAAATTATATTCTATTTATATTTTTTCTATAATTTCCGGATACTTTTTATTTTTTTATCACTCTAGTATGTATCTCAGAATTGCGCAGTGTTTTTTCCGGAAGTTTTTATGGCTATTCTATTTTCTGGAAAGCCTTCATAGGTTCCGGAAATTTTTTCACTTATAAATCTTATAATACAACTTGTTAAATAATTTTATTAACTTTCTTTTTTAAGGTTCTTCATCCAAAAAAAGCCTTCAAAAAAATCAAAATTGTCTTTCATTGAAATATTTTTCTACATAAAAATATTATTTTTCTTCTTGCTTTCTACGGGCTTTAAAAGCCAATTTAAATAATTTATTAAAAAATATGGCGCCAGATATGTTCCCGGTGCGTGTTCTTGTTGAGACTGTTCGATCACAACATTGTATTGGTTGTGCTCATGATGGGAATCCTTTGGTTGATACATTTGCAGTTGTTGGTGGACAAACGATGCTTTCTCAATTGGTTGAAACGGTGCTAGCTGCTTTGGGATTACCTCAATTAATACAGGATTCGAAAGGTGAGGTTTAATCTCTAATTTCATTTTATCCTAAAGACTATAAGTAGCCGAGATCTTTAACAAAAATGTCGATTATCGAGACCGAGATTTTTCGTGATGTCTCGTAAGATTCTCTTATACATTCCCAGTTCGTCTCTAATTTTTTCCATCCATATCGGATACGTCTTCTATGAAATTAGATTTTTTCGATTTTATTTATCCATCTTTTTAGCCTTAATTCAGGTTCCAGTCATTGAATTAATTTTCCTCCTTTTGAAATTTTTTTTTGGTTTTGGCCTTCTTTTTTTTTAGTTGTTTTGTGAATATCATATAGCCGCCAAAAGCAAAAAAAAAGGGGGAAAAGACACACAGTGTTTAGGGGGAAAATATGTAGGGGATTGGAAAGGGAAGAAGATCCACTCGCTAAAAACATTACTGCTTTTTTAGAATAAATATTTTCGATTTAGCGATTCAATCCCCCAAAAGATCGAAGGATTTTAAGCCATATTAAAAGATTCTTTTAAAGAATTCTATTTTAGCTTTTAATGTAAAAAATTTTTTGTGATCTTTTGGTCAAATCCTCTTTCGTACCATTAAAAAAATTGGATCGCCTGTCCAGATTAGATTTTAGAAAAAAAAATTTTTTTGTATTTTTATATTGTTGGCCGTGACACGATGATCACATTTTCTTTTCTCTTCTTTTCTCTCTCTCAATCCCCTACATCTTTTACTATCCACAATCCAAAATATTCAGGCTAAAATTGAATAAAAAAAGGGGGGATGTGGGGGGGGGGGATGTGAATATATAAAATGCTCTAAACCAAAAAGTATTTTTAATAAAATATAAAAACTGATTTGCATATTTATAACGGAGTGGGGGGGGGGATTTAAAGGAAGGAATAAATAAAAAAATGTTTTGTGTAAAGACACACGATATATGTTTATTTTTATTAAAAAATGGATTTTTTTTGAAATTTTTGGAGGATTTTTGGTATGTGAATTGTGAGGAGGGGAAGGTTGTATGATTAAATTAAGGAAATAAATTAAGGAAAAATAGAAATAGAGGGAAATATTTTCAAAAAAAATTTAATTTTAAATTTAGGTCTCATCCAAATAAATGGTTGGAAACCTATATCTTTTGAGGCGATAACAGATAATCCTGAAGAGTTGGTATCAAATTTATTTCGTGAAATTTCAACACATATGACACTCAAAATATTGGCTAAACAGTGAGTTTATTTTTTGTAAATAAATTTTTTTTGAATTTTTTAATCATTTTTCTACTTGACTAACTTTCTTTCATTTCTTCTTTTTCTTATTTTTCGATATCTCCTTTATTTAATTTTCAAAAAAAATTTTTTTCTTGTTTATCGCGTGATCCTTCTTCCTTTCCTTATTTGTATTTACGTTTACCTTATAAAATTTGCGAGAAAATGGGGAAAATAGGAAAAAAAAGACGGGGATCAATTTGGATCAGCGAGCGAGGCAAACTTTCTCTCTTTTCTTTACTTTCACAAAAAAAACCATTAAACCTCCCTCTATCTTCAATTTATTTATCTTCTTCCCCTTTTCTTTTTTTAATATTGGCCCCTGATAAGAAAAGGATGGATGTATTTTGGATAGGACAAAGTAAAGGAAAGAGGAAAGTAAGGGAGGACTTGTTTGGCCAAAAAAATTTAATTTCAAAATAGTTTTGAAGAAAAAACAATTTTTAGATATTGTAGTCTTAAAGGAGAAAGAGATTAGAAAAGATTAATAAGGAAAAATATATAAAATTATCTTTATTTTTAAGATAAAAAAATTTTTTTTGATTAAATCGGCTTTTAATTTAATTTCAAAATTTGATAAATGATTAAAATAAATTTTTTGGACTTTTATTAGAAAAAAATTTTTTTTAATTTAAATTTTTTTCTGCTTTTTTTTAAGTTCACAATCTGAATCGAATGGCCAGTGCCTTACAGAATTAAAACAGAGACTTCTTAAAACTGCAATAGAACAACAACCACGTATTTTGACCACAGCAAATGGACAAGAAGTTAAGGTAAAAAGTTTTTTTGAAAAAAATATTCTGAACTCTTGGAGATTTTCTGACCCCTAGCTGGGGGGGGGGATCAAAGTTTTTATAAAAGAAAATTAATTTTAAAGGAAATTCTTCAAAACGTCATACAAAATGACCAACAATGTTCTGCTTGGTCTAACCGTGAACAAATGCAAGCAGTTAATGAATGGTTGGAACAAATGGCTACACAACAAGATGAAAATAATAAAAAGAGGTTTTTTATGGGGTTGAAAATTTTTTAAATTTATTTTTAAAGTTCAAATTATGCAACTCGTTTCAGTCCATTAAGTGAAATGGTAAATTTTCTTAATTTTTTTTAATCTATGTTCTAGTTTATGAGTCCAATAGAAGTCTACGAGTCCATCTGTCCGAGTCTGTTTCCCTAGACATTTCCTCCTTTGGATCATAAAATTTTGTTTGGATTCTTAAAAGTTCATTCGACTTGTAATTTAGAACAGAGCCAAAAAATTGATTAAAATAATTTTTTCTATAGCCTCGTTTGGAACGTTGGTTTCGCTCAGATTCAAATCCATCAAGACAAAAATTAATTTCATATATGACTATTTTAAATTCTTCCCAATATCGTCGTGTAAACAACAAAGTAACTTATCAACAAATTTGTAATTGGTTTGCAAATCAGAGGAGAACAATGCAACGTTTAGCAGCACAACAACAACAAGCTCAAGCAGTACAAGCAACACATCAACAGGCACAATTACAGCAGCAACAAAGACAATCTTGCTCTTCAAATTCGTCTTCGTCTGGAACTGCTGTAAATGGAGGAAGTGGAGGAGGACCTTTGGCTATATTACCTTTAAATGCTACTGGTGTGAATAATAGTAATATTGCTGCTGTTGAAAATCAAGGTTTAGTATTTTTAATTTTTAAAGTTTATGGGATAATCATTTAATCTATTCCTGATTTTCCTTCTTTTTTGCCTTTATGGCTAGTAAATCAACTAAAGATTAATTTTATTATCAACACGTTCACAAAGATACGTGAAATTTGACTTTTTTCAGTACAAGAACAACAATCACAACAAAACCAGTCTTGTTCTTCTGCTTCTTCTCCAGGGGCTGTTGTAAATGTTGGAAGCAATGGAGGAGGAATTCATTCTATGAATCAACCGTTGACTACTTTAATGACTTCAAATGCTGTTTCTAATGTTGGCAGTGGAAGTGGAGGAGGAGGAAATATTGAAAATCAGAGTTTGTATATTTTTTGAAATTTCGAGAATTTTCGAAAATTTTAATTTCTAAAAATCAAAAATTTTTGGCTTGAAAATTTTTAATTAAAAAAAAAAATTTTTTTTCTAATTTAAAAAAATTTCTTTTCCCTTTTTAGCTTCACTTAATCATCAACATCATCAAAACATTAATAACAATTCCAACACAAATTTATTTTATTCATTAGCCTCAGCCTTAGCAACAGGTAATATGGATACAGCAATTCATTTACAACAAAAAATGGCTTCACTTTTTGCTTCTGGATTAAATAATTCAAATAATTGTGATGGAAAATCTGTGGAAAATGACGAAAATAGTGTACATATTCCTTTAGCAAATGGTCCTCCAATTGTTGATATTCGTTCAAAATTTGTTGATAATAATGGAAATAATTCTATGGTTTTTTTAATATTTTTTTTTGAATTTTTTAAAAGACTAGACGAGACACTTGCAGCTCAAAAAAAGTTCTAAATAAAAATCTCTAGGGATGAGAAAGGATGGGAAAAAAGTCTTGTCGTGTCTCGGGTCAGGATTTTCTTAAGGTTTCTCGTTCCCTTTTCCATGTTTCTAAAGTCAACAACTATAAATTCTATTTTTGGATTTTTAAAATTTTAGACTTTATCCGCTAAGTTTAGGAATCGAAAGAAACCGAAGGACCGAGAATTTTTCTTTGGTTTGATTCCAGATATTCAAAATATTTAACTGCATTTGTCTAGCCCCTTTTTTTTTATTAGAAATTTTTTCTAAATTTAAAGGATTTTTCTCATCAACAATCTTGTTCTTCCACAAATGATTCTAATAATAATAACAATTTTTCTTCTGCTTATTCATTATCTGCTTCAAACAACATGGCAAATAATAATACAGCAACAGCTTTAATTAATAATGTTGGTTCTTCACCTTCATATTCTTCAATTTCACGTTAGCGAGAAAAAATTTTTTTTGAATTTTTTTTTTAATATTTCAGCAATAAAATTAGAATCTGGATTACTCAATTTTAAATTAGAAAATGAATTTTCTTCTCCACCCCCACAACAAAATAATAATTTAAATATTGATGGACAAAACAATGTTGGAGCAAATGGTGGGAATGGTAATTCTGCTAATCAATCAAGATCGAGATTAATGTTTGATCCGTTGAGTGAATTGGTTTGTTTTCTTTTCTGAAAATTTTTGTTGTTTCGGCAGCAGTGGAGGACTTTAGATTACGCAAAACCTGGCACGAGAAACTTTCTAAAACCCAACTCATGTCTCTTCTCCGGGATTTACCCACACACATCTCTCATTAAATGTCCACTTTTCTGTCCACAATTCGTTATCCGGTTTCTTTTACTTAATTAACCCCGTCGAACATAATTTTTAGAGGAACAAACAGAAACTTTTATGATTCTTTGAAAGGGTATCAATAAATATTATTTTTTCCCCACAAAAATATGAGTCTTATACCTTGTCAAAATTTATAATTTTTATTAAAAAAAGTTAATTTTTAAGCCAATTCTTGAACGTTGGTTTGATGATAATCCACATCCAGGATGGTTACAAATTGAACAGGTTTTTATTTGAAATTTATTTTTAATTTCTCAAAAAAAAATTTTTTTTTAAGTACACCGACTATTTAAATTCAATGACTTATCGACAAAATTATCCACCAGTTTCTACACATAATGTAAAAATTTGGTTTAAAAATAGACGTGCTAAAACTAAAAGGTTTTTCTTTAAAAAATTTTAAAAATAGGGTAGCGACCTGACCCTACGGGATTTGTCGGGGTAGAGCCTTCGGGGTTGGGTTTCTTGCTAAAGAAAAATCGTCGCGGTTTCGTCGGGTTGCTACCCTATTTTTTTTAAATGATTAAAAATTAATTTTTTTTTAAATAAAGATTGTTGAATAATTCTGAAGCTAGTGGTGTTGTTGGTGGTGGTTCCTAAAAATTATTAAAAATTGGTGGTTATAAAAAATTAAGAGGAGAGTGATATTTGGTCTTCAACTTGAAAAAAAAAAGTTTATATATTTAAAAATATTTTTAAAAAATCTATTTAAGTTTACAAATAATTATTTTGTTGAGATACCTTTCAATTTTTAAAAAATTCCATTTTTTTTTGACTTTTCCATTCCTTTTTTTAAATTGGTCCTTAATTTAGATCATTTATTGGTAATTAATTATTATTTATTAATTTTATCAATTCTTGGGTAATCAAGAATTCTTTTCTGAAATTAGGATTTAAATTGGATATAAATTAAAGTGTATCCTCTTCTCGCTATTTGTTTAAAACATACAACTTAAAAATATTACATATTCCTTTTTAAATGTTGTAACTGAAATGGAGAAAAAAAAACTAACTGAAAATTTAAGAAATCAAAGATTCACTTTGGTTACAACATTATTTTACTTATTTTTTCAAAAGTGGCTTTGACCTCAATTTTTACATTACTTATATATATATTTTTTTCAGGGCTTTGAGAGAGACCTTTAAAATTAAAAAAAAATCCTTTTTTAATACAATAAGGTCTATAATTTTTGACAAAAATATTCAAATTTTCTCTCTTTTTCTTTATTAATTAAAAAAATAAAAATTTATTTTTAGCCTTGCCCGATTTTTTTTTAAAAATTTTTATATACTTAAATATATTTAAATTTATTTTGTTTATTAATTTTACTCACTTATGCTATTTTTTTTCTTATAAATCTTACAAGAAAATTTTAAAAGAGAATCGATTTTATTAAAAATTTGTATATTTTTTTTCAATCTACATTATAAATTTATTGAAGTTTATTTTTTAATTTTTTTACTTTAGGGGTTTTAAAAGCCTTAAAATTTGAATTAATTTTTAACGCTACTTCATTATGTTTTTCGACAAAATGGAATGAATTAAAAGGTACATTACCAAAACAGTACGCGACAAAATGGTACATCGGCAAATTTTTGAAAAACGGTCAACTGTTCTTGTACCATTTTGTTTGCTTTTCTCCTTATTACCAATTTGTGAAGTACCATTTTGTCTTAACATGCTCTTACTGGTAATCAGAGAAATAGGTTATGTAAAATATAGTTGTGTCAGACAGTTAAAGTTTGATGTGCACTACAAATGACCAACATTATAAAAAATCCTAATTAATTTTTGTGGCATATTTTTTGATTAATTTTTAAGTTATAAAATCAATTTTTAGATTAGATTTTAGTTTATTTATTGTTTTATTTATTGCCTTATTTAATGGAATTACCCAATGGTCAAGTTATACGGCAAAGACGAATTGGAAGTGTTCGAGAAATGGTTCAAGAAGTTGATGCTTTTGTTAAAGTAACAGATGATGTTAAAGAAGAACCAAAAGCTGTTAATGGAATTTGTAGGAGCATTTTTTAAATGAATTTATATTGATTTTTAATTTTATTTTTCAGTGACTGTTCTCAGCTTTACTTTAATTTTTGTTCTTTTTATTGGCGAAATTCACAATTATTTTACCAATGATGACGTTGAATATCGATTTTCTGTTGATACAGATGAAAAGTTAGGAATTTATATTTTTTAAGCTAAAATTGTTTTTTAAAGCAATCCAATGTTAGAAATCGATATGATTGTTGCTTCACCATGTAATAATTTGGCAGTTATGCCGATGGGTGTAGATTCAGTAGAGCCGACAAAAGATGGAACGCATATAAAGAAAACTCCAACAAGGTTCTTTTGTGTTTCAAATTTTTAAATAATATTTTGAAAAAATTCCGTCAAATGTTCAGACGCGTAACTAAAAGGAATAAAAATAAATTCCCCCCCCCCCCCCCCCCCTGAAAAAGTCCTAGTTATGGACCGTCCTCCCAGCATATGAATTGACTTAAAAGTCAAAAGTTTTTAAATTTAGGTATGAGATGAATGAAGAAGAAGAAAAATTATGGGAAGCATTAAAACGTGTTCATCGTGAACATTTTAAACCAGGAACTCCATTGAAGGGTCTTGATCAGGTTTTTACCAAAAATTGAATCTTTTAATCAATTTGAATCCAAAAAGGTAAAATATGTTGGAAGCCATATTGAAGAAGGTTTAGAATTGGCAGAAGAAGAAAAGGAGCGTTTAGAACGTTTAGAATTGGAACAACAACGAGTCAAATTAAAAGAAAAGAAAGGAGGTGATGATGAAGGTTTTCATGAAGAACATATTATTATGATGATTGGAACTGGTTTGGGTGTTTTTCAAATTATTGCTGCGGGTAGTGAGAGAGGTATATTTAATTTATTTATTTTAGTCTTTGGAATTATAAATAGGAAATCGGCTGTCTAGCATTTAAAATCTTACTAGGTTGAGTTCTAAGAGAAGTTTAAACAGCACTCTGATAGCTCAATCTGTAGAGCAGCATTTTCTCTTTCAAACATTACCTAATCTTATTTGATTTTTTAAAGGTGGAAGTGATGAACTCGAAGAAGGAAGTGCTTGCCGAATAAGTGGAAAAGTTCCAGTCCTCAAAGGAAGTGGTGATCGTCTTACAATAACAATAGGGAAATCTTTGCCTATTGGAAATATGATTCAACATCTTGGACCTAATCAACGTTTTTTTTTTAATGTTGTTTTTAAATAAACATCTTTTAAGACGGAAATATTTCTCACAGAATAGAAAAATTTCATTTTGGTCCACATATTTGGGGTTTAGTTTCTCCGTTGGCTGGAAATGAACAATATGCTTCCAAACGTTTGTTTCCTTTTTTTCTATTTTTTTTTTATTTTTTATAATTTTTTTCTTCAGCCAGTACAGTCTACAAATATTTTATTAAAGGTTTTCTTTATATTTTTTCGGTGTGAGCCATAATACCAAACGCCGAAATACTACACTACCGAAATGTGGGAAAATAGAAACATTTTGGTATTTCGGCGGGTCTTCTGTATGTTTGGTATTTCGGCGTTTTTGTTATTACATATTTTTATTTTTTAGTTGTTCCAACTCGTATTTACAGTAAAGGACTTTTATTCGGTCAAAATTATTTGAGTACATATCAATATGCAGTTACTTATTCGGTTTTTTAAACTTTTAATATTTTAATTTAAATTCTTGAAGAAACACGAAGCTGAAGGTGATGAACATATTCACGATTCAATAATTTTTGATTATGAATTTGTTGCTACAGCTATTGAAGTACATCCTGTTTCTATGTTTGTTTTGTTTTTTTAAATTAAAAAAAATCCAAAAAATATTTTTAAAGGTCTTTATTACAATTATCTTTACGTATTTGTTCTATTGTTGGAGGTATTTTTGCAACTTCAAGATTTTTGGAAGCAACAGTGTCTAAAATGTTTACTTTGCTACGTTTTTAGTTTTTTTTTTAAATTTCTTTTTATTAAAAAAATATTTTTTCAATCAATTGTTTCCTATTATGCTATTATTTTTTCTTCATAATATTTTTTTAAGATTCAAGAATTGTTATTTTTATGGTGCTTCTTTTTCAAAAATTCTCTCTAAAATTTTCTGTTACGCATTCTCTCTCTAACGGGTCTTTCTTGTTTTTAAATTTTTTTAAAATTATTTTCTTTATCTTTATTCCTTTGTGATAAAAATACACTATTATTAATTGATTTTGTAAATTTTATAGTTAATTTTTCTAAAAATTTTTTTTTATTTTAGAGATTTTGAAAGGATAATCTCAATTAAAATTTGTATTTTAAATAGGAGAGGATGTCAATAACAGTTTCAGCTGCTCAACTTGGTGAACAAAAACAGAAACAATTTAGGTTTTATTTTTTTTAATTCAAAAATCTTCTAAAAAATTTTTTTATTTTCTAGTTATTTACCAAAAATAATAAATGGAGGAATTGCTGGAATTGTTGGTGTAACTTGTGTATTTCCTATAGATTTGGTCAAAACACGTTTACAAAATCAAAAGGAATTGCCTAATGGAAAGGTTCAATATCAAGGAATGTAAGAAGAAAAATTAATTTTTAAAGAAAGAAAATTTTTTAATTAAAGTTTGGATTGTGGACGTCAAACATGGAGGAATGGGGGACCTAATGTTTACAGGTTTTTTAATGATTTTTGTTGGTTAAGTGGTTTGGCTGGTGATTTGTCTTCTTTATTCTCTTAGGTTCGATTCCTTTGAGTCGAGTTTTTTCCTCTTGAATTCAAAAAATTTTTTTCTTAAGCAATTTAAACTATTTTTTATGAAACCTAGAATTGTCTAAAAATTATTTTTTAAAGCAAAATTCGTTCATTATATTCTGGCTCTAGTGTAAATATTTTGCTGATAACTCCAGAAAAGGCAATAAAATTGGTTGCTAATGATTTTTTTCGTTATAAATTGGCATCTTCAAATGAAAAGTTTATTTTTGAAAATTTTTAAAAATTTAAAAATGAATTTTTTAAAGAAAACTTTCAATACCAAAAGGAATGCTTGCAGGTGGCGCAGCAGGTTTTTGTCAAATTATTGTAACAACACCTATGGAATTACTCAAAATACAAATGCAACGTTTGTGAATTTTTTTTAATTTCTTTTAATGTGGATTATATAAGGCAGGGATTGGAAGATTTATTTGGATCGAGTTCCGGGGGTCGGAAACTTTGTTGCTGATTTTTTGGTTGGTGCTAATTGGGAGATTATGAGAGGGGCATTTTTTATTTTGGGGCACACTAGAGTGTCCAAAAATTTCAAAACAAACTAATTCCTTTACAGAAAGATTTATTTTAGTAAATTAAATTTAAAATTACAAAAAATTTCCCGAAAATTAAAGAAAAAAATATTGCGAATATCGCTCAAAAATATTTTAAAGTAAAAGAATGTTTCTCCAGAATGTTTCATCTCATTTCCTCTTCTAATCCTTTTTGTCTTCCTTCTTTTCTTCAGCCGATTCTTTTGCCTTCTCACCTTCAATTTCTCCTTTTTCTCCAACAATTTTAATTGGTATTTTAATAGCTTTTTGTTTTTCTTCTTGCTTCTTTTCTGGTTTAATTAATTCTGCTGTAACATTAAATTGTCCATTAGAATCAACGCTACATTCAATTGTTTCCTTCTTAATATTTTTGGGTAATTGAACACGTCTAGTAAATGAACGGTGAATTGATTGATGTTCATCTTCTTTTTTATGTTCTGCTGTAATTATTAATTCTTCTCCATCAATTTTAACTTCAATTTCTCCAGGTCGATAATCAGAAGCATCACAAGAAAATTTGAACAAGGAATCGTCTGTTTGACGGATGTTGCCGAGTAAATCGTTACTGAAAGAAACAAAATTTTTTAAATTAAAAATTTAAAAATAAAAATTATTTTTTCTAACAGGATTCGAACCTTTAGACCTGGCAAAAAATTTTGAAATTTTTTGAAAATTTTCCCTGTGGGGTGTGGAAATATTTCCCAAAATTTAACAATAAAAAATTAATTCTCTTACATTTGATGAGTTCCATCATTCAAAATTTGTTCGAATGCTCCATTCAATGTTGGCCAATAAATTGAAACAGTTCTTGGAACATTAAAAAAATCACCAAAATCATTATCAAATCGGCGTAAGGAGGAACGAGTCCGAGGTTCAGCCACGGGCCAGAAAAATGGGGAAGAGGAACACAATGGCATTTTTTGATTGGGTTTGAGGATTTTGTTTTTTGAAAGTTTTTTGTTTGTTGCTTGAATTTTTGGAATTGTTGGACTGGGAAATTTTAGGCATATTTATAGGGGAAAATTTGGTTAAGAAATAAATTTTCTAGAATATTGTAGAAATTTCTTAAAATAAAAAAGAAAGGAAAACGAGTGCAAATTTAGTAGTTTAGAAAGAAAGGGAAGGTTCTAGAATGTTCTAGAAAAAAATGAGGTGGGTGGTTGCAAAAAAAAAGAGCCAGCTGACGATTTGATGTGCGCAAATTTTTGGCGTTCTCTAAAAAAATTTTTTTTAAAGAGGCTATTAGAGTCTTGGGGTGTTAGAAAAAATTTTTAGAAATTTTTTAAAATAAAAAAAATTTTTTTCAGAAGCCAGTTCAACGAGTAAAACATCAGCAACAAAATTAGCTTTAAATCTCATAAAAGAAAAAGGAATATTTGGCCTATACAGAGGTTTAGCCCCAACAATGGCTAGAGATGTAACATTTTCTGTTATGTATTTTCCACT
The DNA here is from genome assembly GCA_036172945.1 of Meloidogyne incognita. NCBI lineage: Eukaryota > Metazoa > Nematoda > Chromadorea > Rhabditida > Meloidogynidae > Meloidogyne > Meloidogyne incognita. Next base: position 4,090,708 of record JARQAC010000006.1, on the reverse strand, counting down.
TTTTGCTGCTCTGGATGCATTAGTATGTCTTTAAACTTTTTAAAATTTTCTAATTTAAAAAATTTTTTTCTAAAGGGACCCAGAAAATCACCCCAAAGTGGAGATGCTGTTTTTTATGCTTCCTTTCTTGCTGGTATTGTAGCGGGTGCTATAGCCTCTTTTTCAGTGACTCCATTGGATGTATATAAAACCTTTAAAAATTTTTTTAATTAAAATTTTTTAAAGGTTATCAAAACACGTATTCAATTAATTGAAAAATCCTCAACAGATTCGCCCCAATATAGAGGAATATTGGACGCATTTAGGTAAAGAATCTAGAAAATATTTTTAAAGAGAATTTTTTGTAGAAAAATTTTAAAAAACGAGGGCCCCCGTGCATTCTTCAAAGGTGCAGGTTGCCGAATGATGGTGATGGCCCCACTCTTTGGTATTGCCCAAATGGTTTATTATATTGGTGTTGCTGAATTTTTACTTGGATGTGAAAAGAGTCAACACATTTAAAATGACTGTAGGTTCTAAAAAATTTATCGGTTTGTTTTTTATCTGTGATCTTTCTTAAAATTTTAAATTTTTAATATCTAAATCATTTTTTCAATCTTTTCACTTGCAATAATGTGAATAAGGGTTGGCGGTTTGGAACTGAGTCGAACCGAAGAACTGAGGATTTTTCATTTTCGGATATCCAAAAATTTCGGTTTGGGTTTTGTGTTCTTTCGTTCGGGTATCCTAAAATTTTCCAAGAATCGACAACCCTAAATATTAATAATAATAATAACTTAGCCAACTTATGTTAGCGAAAAAAAATTAGGTGGACTATGATATATTCTTAAAGTTAATCCCTTAAATAATTTTGGATTTTTTCATTATTTTTTGTTTAATATTTCTTTATTAGTGTCCAGCAAAATTATTTTTTCGGGTGCGGAAATAATTCTGAGACCCATGGTTTTGGAATCCGGACTCCGTAAAACTCCTTGGCCGGACACTAATGTTTATTTACCTACACAAATTATATAATAAATAGATTTTTATTTTTTAAATTTTGTTTATTTCCGAACTTTATTTTGAGTAATTACTACCTTTTTTTTATTTTTCTTTGTTAATTTTTTTATTTTTTAAATTAAAGTTTAGGGTATATATTTGAGAAAATGGTTTCAACAATTCCAACTCTTCGACTCTTTTATCGATTATTTATTATCAAAAGAACAGCAACAAGACTAGCTTCATTAGATACCTCAACAGCCTCACCATCATCTTCGTCAAATAAATTTAATCGTTATGACACAAATTTGAAATTAGTTGAAGCTTTGAATAATGAAAATTTTGATCAGATTGGCAGTCCATTAATTTTGGGAAATAAAACACAGGTTTTTATTTTTTTATTTAAAAATAGTTCTGAGTAAGCCCGTAGCCAGGGAAAGTTATAGGGGTGGGGGTGAGGAGGGAACTGAATATTTGACGCCAAAGTTGCCCCATGTCTTCCGATCTGACTGAGGTCCACAAAACTTCCAATACAAAACTTCCTTTTAGAATTGAAAAAAGAAATTTTTTTATTTAGAAGGATTATGTGGAACTTTTTCGTGAACAGTTAGACTCTGAAGAAGCGTTTTTTACAATGGTTTTTTATTTTTTAAATTAATTTAAAATAGAAATTTATAGATTAAAAATACAACCCGAACAAGTGAATTGGAACCAATGGAAAAATTGATAGAAAGTTGGGAATGGAAAGAACATATTGAAGAAAATTTGAATAGAATAATTGCAGAAAAGCCTATGAGTAAGGAATGTAAGGAAATTTTTTTTTGTTAAATAGTAAAGAAAATTTTTGGTGATAAATTCAGGGTGGCACTTGGGGCTCTTGACAAGACTAAATAAATCCAAAACTAAATTTTGATTCCATTTTTATAATATGCCGGCTTTGGGACTGGTCTTTTGATCCTATTTAAGGTTTCATTCTCTGAAATATGTTTTATGATTTTTAACAAAGACTGGGGGGTAAAACGGAGACTGGGGGGTAAAAAACAAAGACTGGGGGGTAAAACGGAGAAAACTTGAATGAGGAGAGAAATTTTTATTAATTTCTTTAAAATTTTCATAAACAGTGAGAACCTTTTTCAACAATATCGACACAAAAGAATGTGCAGATAATTTATTATTATTACTCCAATCGATTTTATGTCGTGGACAAAGATCTGTTCCAATAGTTGAATTAAATAAAGTTTTTCCAAGAATTATAATTAATTTATATCGAGATCCATTCTTTAGACTTTTATCTGTTGAATATAAAAAGGTTTCTTTTAAATTTTTTTTTTTAATAAAAAATTTATTTTTTTTAGAATATTGAATTATTATTTAAAGAATATATAAAATATTATTTGGACAGAAATATTTCAAAAAGATATACAATTCGTGATTGGTGGTGAGCACTTGGGTTTTTAATTTTTAAAAATTGAAAGACTGCAAAGTCAGCAGTTATGTTGCTGTAATACCTAAGCTTCCATAACCGCCGAAATACCTAACTAAAATTCCAAGCTTCGGCATTTTTGTCATTACGGCATGCGCAACTCTTTTTTGATCGGAATTAGACCAAAAATTTTTGGACCTTGAATTTTTTAAAATTTATTTCTTTTCCAAAATTCTATCATTTTAAAGAATATAAAAATTTTCAATTTACTAAAGGTATAAATGTGCTTCTCAACTTCAATTGCCTCCAAATTATTTTCCCCAATTTGAAGAATTTTTTAAGACACCTATTCATGATGTAAGGACTTTTAAAATATTTTTTAATTAAAAAATTTTCAATTTAGATTTCCAATTTATTTATTTCCTTTCTAATTGAACATTGTGAATTTCCACTTTATCGAGGAACAAAAAATGAAAGCAGCACCGGTAAAAAACGTTGGCAACATGCTTTTTCTATTGGAGAAGTTCAAATTGAAGAATTAAATCCACATGAAGGATTGGGTTATAAAACAAATTTTTGCAAAATGTTAAAAGTTCATTATCATATTTCTGAAATTTATTGTTCTAGACATCAATTTGAATATTTATATTTTGAAAGTCATTTGTTACCTATGAAGGTTTGAATTTTTTGAAAATTTTAAAAATTTCTGAAAATTTTTTTTGAAAGGTCCCTCCACGTCCGTGGTTAGACAGAGGCAAATGTGGCCCAAATTATTTTTTAAAATCAAAATTAATTCGAGATATGGACGAATATCCCCATTTAAATTTAAATTCTGAATTGTTGGATAAACGAATTGAAAATAAAATACAAGCTAGACCTGTTTTTGACGCTTTGAATGATTTGGGTTCTACACCGTGGAAAATTAATGAAGTAAAATTTTTTTAATTTTTTAAGAGACAAAAAAGCATAAAAAAATTTTTGGGCTAAAAACCAGTCGTGAACTTTAAATTTAAAAATAAAAAAAAATAATTTTTAAGGAAATGCTTGGACATATGATGAAAGCATTAGAAATGTCTTATAATTCAAAAAATGCTTCATTTCTCAAAAAATTAGCAATTCCTAGACATCCAAAGACTTGTTGGATTCCTTTGGATTATGATAGATTTAAAAAGCAATATTTAAAAAAGAATAAAGAAGTTGAAGGAAAAAGTGATGAAGAATTGGATGAATTTATTAGAAAAGAATTTAATCATAAAAGGGCATTAATGACTAAAATAAAGTTTGTTTAAATTTTTATTTTTTTTTCATTTCTAAATCGACGTAATACCAAACCCCTTGACTAAATTTTTATTTGCTATGTATTACTCATTTACACAATTTGGCATTTTGACGGTTTTTTAGGGGGTTGGTATTATGGCGGTTGGCATTACGGCTTCATACTAATGAGAAGAACAATAAGCTATATTATAGCTCATTGTTTGTGCCAGTTCCACCTTTTATCTTTCACTTTTTAAAATAAACCTCTACCTCTATCCCAAAAAAATTTTTAAATTAATATTTAATTTTTTAAATTTATTTTTTAAAGAAATGAACAAAATTCTCTTTGGTGTTGGCTTATTTATCGTTTAATTTTGGCAAAACATTATACTAATCAAGATATTTATTTTCCTCATAATTTGGATTTTCGTGGCCGTTGTTATCCAATTTCACCACAAATTAATCATATGGGTGATGATTTAAATAGAGGACTTTTAAAATTTGCAAAAGGTTTTTTAATAGTCGAATTTCACTATAAAATACGCCAAGAATTAGCCCCCCCCTCTATTTAAGATGGAGGTTTTTTTAATTTTGATAAGCGAGTGAATAAGGTTAGCCGTTCCTGGGAAATTTTCGAATATCCGGCTCCGACATCTGAACCGAATATCCCCCACCTCTGGTAAAGGGTTACCCCCAATCTAATATACTCCTCATTATGGACGTGAAGGTTTTTAGCCTCAAGGAGGTGTCTAAAAAATTTTTTCTTAATTTAGGAAAACCTTTGGGTGTCGATGGTTTTCGTTGGTTAAAATTACATTGTGTTAATATTACTGGAAAATTAAAAAGAAAACCACTTTCTGAACGACTAGAATATGCTGAAAAACATCTTGACAAAATGATTGAATCTGCTGATAAACCTTTTGAAGGTTTTTTAATTTGTAAAATTTCAAAAAAAAATTTTTAAAGGAGGAAATTGGTGGTGGGAAGATACTGAAGAACCTTGGCAAACACTTGCTGCTTGTATAGAAATTAGAGATGCAATAAAAAGTGGCGATCCACACAAATTTTGTAGTCATTTACCTATACATCAAGTAAAAAATTTTTGAAATTTTTTTTAGAATTTTTTAAGGATGGTTCTTGTAATGGTTTACAACATTATGCAGCACTTGGACGCGATCTTAAAGGGGCGGTTGGAGTTAATCTTGTACCTTCCGAAGTCCCACAGGATATTTATACAACTGTATTGGAACGGTTTAAATTTTTTAAAAATTTTTTTAAGAAATTTTCTAGGGTAGAAAAATTTCGAAAAGAAGATGAGGAAGACGTAACAAGTAAACATCATGAAATTTCGAAAGAAATGAGAGAATTTATAAGTGGACCAATTGAAAGAAAAATAATTAAACAAACGGTTTTCTTTTAATTTTTTCAATAAAAGGCTTAAAAAATTTTTTAAAGGTAATGACTGTAGCTTATGGTGTAACTCAGTATGGGGCAAGAGAACAGATAAAAAGACAATTAATTGCTATTGATATTCCAGACAGAAATAAAGAAGTATTTTTCTAATTATTTTTTTTTGTTTAAAAAAATCTTTAAAGGCTTCCCGTTTTGCAACATATTTAACAAAGCGAACATTTGATGGATTAACAGATGCTTTTGAAAATTCAAAGTTTATTTTTAATTTTCTTAAATAAATTTTTTAAATTTTTTTGGGAATTTAATGATTTGGTTTAAATCTTGTGCTGGTCAAGTCCTAAAATTAAGACAACCTTTAGAATGGGTTACACCTCTTGGTTTACCTGTTGTTCAGCCATATGTTACTGTTGAGCAAGTAGATGATTCTCTAGCATTTTTGCCGATTCGACATAAACAAGTTTGTTTTTTTCAAAATAGTCTTACTAGTATGATGTTAATGTTAATTAGACATGTTAAATACCAAACCTTCAAAAGACGTCGAAATACCAAACTTTTTTTGTGAGGTTGGTATTACGATGTTATTCTATTTCCAGTTTGATATTTCGGCGGCTTTTAGGGTTTGGTATTTCGACTCTCTTCCATTTTATCTTATTTGAAGACAAAAACTTTCTGTAAAGATTCGAAAACTCAATAAATTTTTTTCTTACAATAGATGAATGCTTTCCCTCCAAATTTTGTTCATTCACTCGATTCAACTCATATGATGCTTACATCCCTTTATTGCCGAAAACTTGGAATAACATTTGCTGCTATACACGACTGTTATTGGACACATGGTTGTGATGTTGATGAAATGAATAAGGTTTTTTAAAGTATTTTTTTCTAATTTAAATTATTTTTGAATTTTTTAAAGATTTGCCGAGAACAATTTATTGCACTACACAAACAGCCAATAATTCAAAAATTATCTCAAGTAAGAAAAATTTTATTTTTTTTTTAAATAAAAATTTAAATTTATTCCCTAAAAATATTCTAATTTTTTAGTCATTCAATTCAACATATTTAACGGATTCTATCCGTGAAAAAATGCCAGAAAAGCTTGTAGCTGATATAAGCAATGTTTTTGATTCATCATCATTAAAATTAGGAGAATTAGATATTAATGAAGTACTAAAGTCAACGTACTTCTTTTGTTAAAGTTTTTTGTTTTTAATTTTTTTGTTAATGAGAGAAAGATTTTTATTATTTTTAGAGTTTTTTTCAGGATTTTTAAGGAAAAAATATTTTTATCAGAGTTCAAAAATAACATGTAGGAGAGAAGCAACGGTAATCCGTAAGAGAGTAGAATATTTTATAACAAAAATGATTTGAAAATTGCGAAAGTAATGTATAATTTTAAAATTTGATCGCATTTCCTTTTTTAATCATCCCACCAAAAATTCCCATCAGAAAAATTCCAAAAGCAAAAAATTCCAAGTATTCAATCTGTTTGGAAAATTAAATTGTGTTAATTTCTGAAGGGGGTTAAAAACGATTTTTTGTAAGAAAAAATACCTTCAAGTTAAATAAATAGATTTATTGAAAGAAAGGAAATGATTGTGGGTCAACCTAATAAAGTGTGAATGTGTATGGGATAATAAGTTGGTAAAGTCTTTAAAGATTATGGAGGTGGAGGAGCGGGGTAGAATTGTTTTGAAACCTTTTGAAAAAACCTTGAAAGAAGCAATTTCATTTTGTGTCTTTGTATGAGAGATAGAAACCTAACAAATTATATATGAAAAATCCTCATGACACATGGGATTTTTTAAACCTCATTTTTTTGGTAAACATTTAATGCAACAACAAAACATCACTGGTTTCTCAATGCAATTCTGAGAGAATATTTTCAAGAGGATGATGATCCTTTACCTGAATATATCCATGAGTTTGATAACCTCTTTCTAACGTCGCGATTTTGAACGCGGAGAACGTGAACGAGACGAACGGCCCTTGTGACGAGGAGAGCGGTCTCGTGAACGTGAACGGTCTCGGTGACTTAATAAAAATTTTTTTAAATATTTTGAAGGTATGTGAAAAAGTTAACCGTTTGTGATGCTTCTCATCATGACGTTTATCAGCTTTGTTCGACCCCGAATCACTCTTGTGCGAACCAGTACGATCTCTATGGTGGTGTGATGAATGTGATGAGCTCGAATGATGGTGACGACGCTCAGGACTCTTTGAACGTGAACGGCTACCTGAGCGGATTGGCGAAGTTTCCTTGTCAAGTTTTTCCTAAAAAGGGGGGTTTATATTTGAGTGATTAAGCAGAGAAAGGTAATTTGCGAGCAGGTAGAAATAGGAAACTGGGAAGGAATATGACCCTCTTCACTCAAAAATCAAAAAAACATTTTAAGATTCCTAAAAATTTCTAAATCATTTATAGAACCCGGCAACTAGTCCAACGTCAAAGCAAAAAAACCTTGAGTTCCTCAATTGTCGAAGCAACTCTTGCAAAACCCAAATGTTGTTTTCCTTGCATATGATCATCAATTCTTAACAACAAAAATTATTAAAGTCAAAAAACAACAAAAAAAACCGTTGCTGACAATCTCCAATAATTAAAAAACTTCCACAAACTTCACAAATACGCATTGGTTTTGGAGCTAGAAAATGGAAAAGAGAGGTGGATGAATGAATTTAAAATTAAAAAAGAAAACCATTAGGATCTTTATAGCCAGCCGTATATTCAGGTGGTAAGAAAAGCTAAAAATAAAAAAAATTTTGATCTAGAGGGATTTAGGGTTTCTACATTTTTGATCATTTTTGAATTCTCTCGAGAAGGGATTTGACCGAAGCCCAGACTTTTTTAAGGGTAAACCCCCCATTTTTTCTTCCCCAAGTGCTACTAGCTTTAGAGGGGACAAATTTATTTTTATTTTTCTATTTATCATTCCAAAATTTATTTAAAATTCAAACCTTCCTCACAGCCTCCAATTCTAAATTAACTTCTTCTGCTCTTTTTACATATCTTTGTGATCTATCCAAATCTCCTTTTAATCCAGCTTTTTCAGCAATTTCAACATAATCAGACATTTCTTTTTCTAAACGTCCAATTTTTTCATTTAAATGTTTTTTTGTTGATTCATCCATATTCTTTAAAAAATTTTTTGGAAATTTTTGAAAATTTTTTCTAGAAAATTAGAAACCTGTGGCCCTTGTGTTAATGCCAAACGTTCCTTATTCTTTTCAATTTTTCTTTGCATATCATCTTTAATTCGAACCAAAAAATTGTAAAATTGTTTTTCATAACCTAACTTCTCGTAAAATTCACTCTTTCGATAAGCAATTCGAAGATTACTTTTAAAAAAATTTATGTAGAAAATAAATGCCGTATAGGCTCAAATAATTACCCCAGGTACCTCTCTTATTCCAACCTCCGCCGGATAGGGTAATTAACCAAGAGGGAGCGGGGGCAATTATTTGAGAGGGTAATTATTTGAGTAAATACGACAAATTTAAAAGAAGTACACTTACTCATCATGGACATATTTGCAAGATCCTTTAAAGAAAAAGAATATTTTTTCTTAAATCATTTTATTTAAAAAATTTACCCAAATCAGCTTTTGTATTTGTAAATTCTTCGTGTGGGCAAAATCCAGCTAGAAAGAATTTGCAAACATCGGCATCCTTTAAATAAAAAATTTAAAAAAAAAATAAAACTTTTAAAAAACCCTGAAATTGAGGTCAAGATTTTTGTCTTGATTCCGGCCGGGACCCATCAATTCATTCAACATTGCAGCAATTTGATCTTTAGCACTCATTTTTTAATTTATTTTCTGAAATTTATTTTTTAATTTTCTTGATTTTTTAATTTAAAAAAAATTTCAATGGTTCTCCATACTCTTTATCTTCTTCTTTCTCTCTCTCTTATATTTCCATTATCTTTTTCATTTATTTTTCAATAAACACTATTCACATTTTGCCAATATCATATTTTGCCAATACGGCTAAAATGCATGTTTTGCCATCTAACTTTTTGGCAAAACGTTAATTTTACACTTATTGGCAAAAGATATTATTGGCAAAATATGTTTCAGCAATAAAAAATATCATGAGAATTGACACTTCATTGCCAATTTCATCGCTAACACTCATTCTGTAATTTTTAATTTTTCAGTGCCAGTGTTTTATCGCGAAATTTTTAACTTTAAATGGCACTTGTTTATTAATTAATTTATTTTTAGTTTTTTAAAGATTTTATTAATTAATCTCTCTCAAGTTATGTTATGTTTTTTATGTTTAGCTTAATTTCCCAGTAATCTACTAAAAACAAGACAAGGTCAAAATCATTTGAATATGCCTATAATTGAGTACATATTATTTTTAATATAAGTAAAAATACCTTTATTTCTAATCTATTTTAATAATAATTTTTTCATCTTGGCGATAATGTTCTTTCCTTCCTTTTCTCACATTAATAATTTTGTTAAGGTCATAAGTAGACATATTTTTTTCATAACACTTGAATGAGGTTTTTTGCGTAATTATCCAAACTTGAAACAAATTTTTCCTTTACTGTATATTCTCGAATAATTACCCCCTTTTCTCAAATAATTACCCTCTCCAGCGATGGTCGAAACAATAATTACCTCAGGGCAATTATTCGAGCAAATACTGTGATCTTTTAATCCATTTTTATCTTAAAACGATATATATTTTCTCTTATTTTTTCCTCAATTTTTTACACTAAAAATCCAGGCTTCTTCAATTCTCACACACATATAAACACCCTTTTACCTTTCTTTCCTCCCACACAATTTTTTATTTTATATTATTATACATTTATATACATTTTCCATATACTATTCATTCTTGTTGCTCATTTGTAAGAACATTGTGTTCCTTTTTTATAATTTTTAAAAAAAAATAATTTTTATCGGCCGATCGGTTGTTGGTGACAGAGCTCTCTACAAAAAGCCTTTTTTCTGCAAAGTGTCGATTTTGCTTGGACGGGCACTTTAATGTTCTTGTTTTTGTTGCTGCCAGTCATTGCTCTCCAACAACGGCAGGCCTTTTCTCTTTCTATATACTCTTCGTTTTTCTCTGTTTTTTTTTTGAAAAATACCTCTTCCCAACATCCCAATCAGAATTATGTAAAAGCTAATTAATATTAATTAATTAATTAATTAATTAAAAATGTGTGTTGAAAGTGTTAGGAATCTAGCCGACCCGATTCCTGGAAATCAGAAATTCCCGACGTTTTTTGGCCGAGATCCTATTTTCCAAAGGGGGAATTTTTTTATGTCGACAATCCCTGTATTTTTTATATCTAGTTTGGCATTAAATCTACTTCTGGGCCATAGAAAAGACCCAGAAAATTTATTTCAAAAAATTAAATACTCAAATTCAAATTTCCCTTTCAAATTCTGTTTAGAAAAAAGGCTGCCGCCTCTGATTTTACTTAACTTTTTATTGACCTTTATCTACTTGATCTTTGTATTTATTTAAAAAAATATTTTTAAAGTTGATCTTCTGGCTTCAAACTTGTTTTGGGTTCCCTTTCCAATTGTTTCCATCCTTAAAGCCTTTTGTACATCCCGCGGTGTCCCTTTCAATTTTTACCCATTTTTCTTCCATCTTTTCTAATGTCCCCTTCCCATCCCTCTCCATTTTCTTTCTAATTATTCAATTTTTACAGTTCAAACTTTAAAAAAAATTTTTTTCAAAGAAAACTGGCGACTAACAAAAACTCTTTTAAATTTTAGAAAAAAAAACGGAGAGAGAAATGTGAAATATAGGCGCTGTGGGAAAGTTTTTTTCTGGTGAAATTCAAGTCCTATTTACAGCTTCTTTCTTTTAAGATTCATTTAAATTTAAGTAAATGGCTACTTTATAAAAAATAAGGGATTTATCCCTTTAACTCTATTTTCTCAAATTTTTTTCTAAAATCATTCGACTTTTCTTTATTTTTTTTTCATTTTTTCTTCTTTATCCTTCATCTTCATTTCTTTACATCTCCCTCTCCTTCTTCTTCCACCCTTCCGAATGTCTTAAAATTTATTCAAAATTTTTTAATCAATCTTGGCATCAAAAAATGATGGAAAAGGACAACAATAACATTAATTCGCTCTATTTTTCATTTAAAGGCCATATAAAAATTAAATATTTTTTAAAGGAAATAAAAGAAATTTACCGAAAAACAACAATAATAAAAACAAATTTTTGAAAATTAAAAAAAAATTTTTTTTTTCAATTTTTTTTTTTGTTTTCTTCTCTTCCTCTCTTCAAGTTCACAACAAAAATCACATCTTTTTCTCCAATAAAATACCTTTACTTTTTATTTCTCCAAAAATTCATTTTCGCCTCATTCACCCCTTAAAGCTCCGATTATCTTCTCTTAAACCCTCTATTTTTTCATCTCATTTATTCATATACGGCCTTCCTTCACCTTCCTTTACTTTTTTGCATATACTATAACTTGGGCCGGAAGTTCACCTCTTTTTATTCTTCTTCATTTTTACACAATTTTGCTTGATCATTTTCTTCTTTTTTCTGATTTTATTTTTAATAATATTATTATTTTTTTCTTCTTTTTTTTACAAGGATATTGACCAATCTTTTTTAATTTATTTTCTAAATAAAGCTTCAGAATTTCAAAAAAATTTTTTTGAACTTTCTAACATTAAAAAAAAGCAACAATTAAAAATCAAAAAAAAATTTTTTTCTATTTCCTCCAATCATTTCATTATTATTAACTCTCGAGCCATAGGACAACATTTTATTGTTGTTCCCAGAAGGGGGTGAAATGACTGACGTGTCCCCCTTGTCCCCTTCTTTAAATAAGAGGGGTAAAGCTTTCTTAGGATTTTTATAAATCGATCTATAAGGCTGGTTTTTAACCGATTGTTTCTATAGTCTCCTGTGTGTAAATATTTTTTTAATGAATAATATTTCTTGGGAAAGAGAATATAAATTTTTTATAAATGTTAAAAAAGAGAGAATTGTTTTTTGAAAAAATAAAAATGCCAATTTATCATTTAAAAAAATTTTTATTTATGGTGTACTTTTGAATTTGTACTTTTTTTTGAGAAATGAAACATTTTATTAGTAAATTAAAAATTTTTTTAATTGCTTATGTCGGTGAAAAAAATCTTATTTTATTTTAAATAAAAATTTTTTTAATTTATTTTTTAGCAGAAAGTCAAACAACGAATGGAATTTCTTCAAAGTTAAAAAGATATTCTTCTACTAACATGAATTATTATTATTCTTCCATTTTTCTTCAATTCTCACTTCTTTTATTATTTTCTTCTTTCAACAATGCTTATGATGAAGTGTTAAAATTATCTCCTGATAAATCTGGATTAAGAAACCGTAACTTTTTTAATTTAAAAAGTGCTTTATAATTAGAAAAGAGTCCCGACCTAACTGATTCCGACCCTATAACTTACGAAGGGATGAGTACCTCTTAATGTTCTTGGTACCATTAGATAAAGAATTGAATGAACTACAAAAATTCAGAAAAATCAAAATTATCGACTGAATAATAAAAAAGTTAAGGGCGATTAAGTTCCGAAAAATCACATTTTTTTAAATAATTGTAGTCCGTATCAATCACAACTTTTTTAGCCACCAGTCAAGATTTCCGATTTTTTGGTATTTTGTAGTCTATTTAATTCTCTATCTAATGGTACCAAAATGTTAAGAATTGGCCATCCCTTCTAGAGTTATAGGGCCGGGACTCTGTGTCAATTGAACTGCTCCATTTTACATTTCTATTTTTTAAAAGTTTGTCTCGGCACTGCAAATGGTCGGGCAATGGTGGATTATTTTTCTATGAACAGATATACATTTTTAAGAAAAGCTTATGAAAATTGTCGTCATATAACTGGAAATCTTGAAATTGCTTATGTTTTTAAAGAAGATATTGAAAATGATTGGTTGTTACAAAAACAAGAAAATGAACAAAGAAATGTTACAAATATTTTGTTGAAACCTCGAGAACCTTTTTATTTTTTACAAAATTTGGAAGAGGTAAGAGGGACGAATTTTTTAAATTTTTTCAAAAATTTTTTGAAAAAAATTTCGAAATTTTTGAAATTTTTTCGAAATTTCTTTTGAAATTTTTTTAGGAATTTCACAAAAAAATTTTTTTCCTATTAACAGATTTATGGATATTTATTCATTTACAATGTTACCGTTGAAGAAATTTCTTTACCATCACTCCGAGTTATTTGGGGAGAAAAATTACTGGATGGAAGTGCAATAACTGTTGCTTCATCACATCCATTAAGATATTTAAATATGCCATCCTTAAGATGTTTGTTTGGAAATTTTTTTTAATTTTATATAAATTTAATATTTTTTAGCAGTTGTATTTGGTATTGTAAGAATAATTGCTTCAGAAAATTTGTGTTATATGGAGCAAGATTTGATAGAAGATAACACTGATAATGATAAAAATGTTGATTATAATGAAGTTTGTTTTAATTTTAAATTTTTTAAAATTATTTTTGTATTTTTAAGTTTCTTGGTGACAATTTTAGAGAAAGATTGGACTTGAACCCATTTAGTGCTCAATGTAGAGTAGCACCAACATGTAGTAAACAATGCAGAGAGAAGAATTGTTTTGGGTAAAGAAATGATAAAAATTTGGAAAAATTAAATTTTAATTATTTTAAGGAGTCGGCCTGATCAATGCCAACATGGTAAAATTGAAAAAAATTTTTTAATAAAAATTTTAAACAAAAAAATGCTAGCTAGAAATACACTTACCCCCTTTTCCTTATTTAAGAGAGAGAGAGAATGGGTAAGAAAAGAATGACGCTAGTTAAAATAGAAAAGGAAGGGAATGTGTGGAGAAAAATGGGAAACCCATTCAGAGCAGCCGTGTCCGAGTGGTTAAGGAGGTGGACTTGAAATCCACTGGGCTTTGCCCGCGCAGGTTCGAATCCTGTCGGCTGCGAATAATTTTTTTCGTCAATTAAATTTTTTAAATTTCCCAAATATAAAAAGAATGTGTGGTTAAAATTTGAAATAAAATTTATAGCAGTCGTGTCCGAGTGGTTAAGGAGGTGGACTTGAAATCCACTGGGCTTTGCCCGCACAGGTTCGAATCCTGTCGACTGCGATTAATTTTTGGAGTATTTAATAATTATTTTTTAATTAAAAATTTAAATTTTATCCTTCTATTAGAGAGGTTTAAAATTTTTTAATTTTTAGTTTATCGAAAAAATTGTCAAGAAGAATGTGAAAGCAGATCGTGTTATATAGATGCCCATGGAATTAGCCGATGTTGTGATGAAGCTTGTGTTGGAGGGTGTGAAGGTGAAGGACGTGGGAAATGCATTGTAAGAGAGTTTTTAAAATTGATTTTTGAAATATTTTTAAAATTAAAAACAATTCTTTTTATTAAAAAAATTTTTTTTTTAATTTTTTAGGCTTGTCAAGAACTTGAGGAAGATGGAAGATGTGTGTCACAGTGTACAGGAACACAAAGGTATTAATTTTAAAAATTTAAACTTCAATTGAAAAATTCTTCAGATACAACAGAAAACATAAAATTAACGAAATCATTCCAAAATCCAAAGCAAAATATGCTTATGAAAAACATTGTTTATCTGAATGCCCTCCTGGTACATTAATTGAATCGTCTAGTTGTGTGGCTAGATGTTCACCAGGATTCTATCGAGATCCAAAAATAGATCCACGTAAATGTATTCCATGTAAAGGAAAAGAATGCCCAGTTGTTTGTCAATTTCCGCCTCCGGTAAAATTTTTTTGAAAATTTTTTAAATATTTTTTAAAGGGAGTGGATATATTAAATTCTGGGAATATTCATGTACTTGAAAATTGCACGGAAGTTGAAGGTTGTTAAATAAATGATTTTTTAATTTTTTAAAAATTATTTTGATATTTCTAGAGGAATTTTTCGTTATTATTTAGCTAGGGTTAGATATTACTGGGCGTGGACCGATTCTACAGGGACGGAAAATGCGGGGAATAAGGACTACGGGGATGAAGAACGGGGCTCTGAAGAGGGACATTACCACGTTCCTGTTTCCTGGGGATTCCGGGGATTGATGCCCGTCTCCGGGGATCGAGACTGGATCGAATCCTATTTTAAATTTATTTAAAATTTAAATCCTCTCATTTTATAAGAATTTTAATTTCAATTTAAAGGATATATTACAATTATTGACCAATCCTATGTAGAAATTTCTCAATTTGCGGAAGAGAAAGAATTGTAAAAATTAATTTTTTTTTTAATTAAATTAATTAATTTTTAGTATTCGATTTGAACAGGCGAAGATACAACCAAAATCACAAAAGTTATTTGCTCCTTTAAATGCTTCTCAATTGGAAATTTTGAAATCGGTCAAAAGAAATTCATTTTATTTTTAAAAAATATTTTTCAGATAAAAATAATAACAGGATTTTTAGCAATAGAAGGCTCGAATTTTAAAAATCCATTAAGGCCATCTAACCTCAGTTTTCTTGAAAATCTTGAATTAATTGAAGGACGACAACTCTTTTTTGGGGTAAACAGAGAAGAGTTCTCTTTAAAATTTTATTTTTTAAAGAAATATGCTCTTTCAATTTTTGGAGATCCACAATTAAAATGGTTGGGATTACGTTCACTTTCTAATATAACACATGGAAGTAAGCTTCGTAATTTTTAAGAAAAAAATTTTTTTCTAAAGATGTTTTTGTGAGAAATAACAGTAATCTTTGTTACTCACAATCAATCCCGTTTGAACAAATTTTTGGAATTAATCAAAGCTTTTGGATAAATAATGGAGATGAAACAGATTGCGGTAATTTTTCCATATTTTTAATGAGTACTAATTGTGTAGTGACAAAATGTCTTTTGACCGAATGCCCAGTGACGAAATGTTTTGTGACCAAAAGTCCAGTGGCTAAAAATTGTTGGACATTTTGATTAATTTTCCCCGTTTATGACAAAACGCAAATTTCTTTTAAACCATTAGATTTATCGTCGTTATTTTCGTTTTTGTGTGTTTTGAATAATTTAATATGTATTTTGGGTATTCGTTTAATTTTAGGAACAAATTCATTTTGACTATTTTAATTTTTTAATTAGCTAATTTTGAAAAATTAATTTTTTTATTTTAAGATCAGCATCAATGTGATCAGAACTGTGGTAGGGCTTCTTTTAAAAATAATTTCTAATAATTTGTATAATTAAATTTTTAAGCAAACGAATTTGGCTGTTGGGGTCCTGGACCAGAACAATGTGTAAAATGTAAAAAGTATTTGCGTGAAAAAGAATGTTTGGATAAATGTCCAGATCAAGGGTATTTATTTTTAATTTTGTAAGGAAGATTAGGCGGGGTTAAAATTTATTAAACAAAGGAGGTGAAAGCAGCATTCCGAAACCTGTCGGTAGAGCACCACCTGTACGTCAGGGATGTAACGGATTACCAGGTAACCGGTTCGAAAGAAATTTTCAAACTCGAGCCGAACCCGATCGACTTTTTTCCCAACCCTTGACATTCCTGCTATACGGGGAACGAAGGAGCCTACTAATTACTGGCAGGGGGTAAAGGATCAACGCCTGTTCGTAACTAAACTTTTACTTCTCTCATTTAAAGGTATTTTGTTGACAATTCCAAACCTTTAATTTGTCAACATTGTAATGATCAATGCAAAATATGTCACGGTCCATTACCTACACAATGTTCTATTTGCAAAACTTATCATATTTGGATTTTACAAAATTCAATAAATAATACAAGCAATAGTTTTGAATATTATTTTGATGAATTTGACGAGAATGAATTTATAACTACGACTACTCCAAAAGAACAAATTGCTGATGGAAGTTGGACAATTGGAGCAGTTAAAAAATGTTTTTTTTTAAATTTTTCCACATTAATTTATTGTTTCCTCTTTTTCTAGGCGTTCAATATTGTCCAAATTCAACAACTTATTCTCTGGGATTTGAATGCCGTCCGTGTCATGAAGCATGTTTTGAAGGGTGTACTGGACCTGGCGACAATGTTGGGAACAATGGTTGCAATAAATGTTTGTATGGATTGAGGGATGAACTTGGAAATGTTTGTTGATTATTTAAATTTTAATAAAAATTTTAAAATTTAAGTTGCGTTGTCTCAAGGGCAATGAACCTTCCAGCGATGTTTGTGGCTTTAAAAATACTTTCGGTGAAAATTATTTTCTTGCTTTGGAACCGGCAAATTCTCTGACTAAATTTGTATGTTTTTTTATTATTTTTGATGAAATTTTTTTTAATATTTCTCCTAGTCTTGTCGTAAATGCCGTCCAGAATGTAAAAATTGTACTCGAGATGGCGTAGTAGAAATGACTTCTGATGGGAGCACTTCAGTATGTACTTGTGCCTTTTGGCGGCTAGAACCAGCTATTGTTAATAATAATCGTCCAACAGAATGTTCAATGGATTGTGGAAAGTTTGAAGATTTTCTTAATTTTTGTTATTTTCTTTTATTTATTTTAGAGGCTCCTATATTCTAAAATATCCCAACGAAACTCTTTCTGGTATTGGAGAATGTAGACGTTGCCATCCATTTTGTGATATTCACCGGTCTTGTTATGACGATGGACCTTCAAATTGTGAGAAATGTGCTCATGGTGGAATTGTTGATAGAAATGGAACTGTTAAGGTTTTTAAAAAAATTTTTTTAATTAAAAAAATTCCTTTAAGTGTTTAAATGCATGCCCACCCGAATTGCCATATGCTGATGAAGAAGGAATTTGTCAACTTATTGACCGTGAACGTTCTCGAAGACAGAAACAAATAAAGATTGTTGGAGGAGTGTTTTTGGCTATTATATTATTGGCTGTTTTAATTGGAGTTTATTTTTTTTTGTAAAAATTTTTGATTTATTTTCCTTTGTATTTTTTAGTTTTTGGTTTGGCGTTGTCTAATTTATCAGAAAAAATATATGAAAGAAGTACAGATGCATTTGCCAGGTTTTTTTGATTTTTTTAAATTTCCAAATTTTGATAGAAATTCCTCCATTGGATCCATTAAAAGTTACTCAACGTCCAAACATGCGTCGTCTTAATCTTATTCAAGTTAATGAATTGGACTTTTTGCCAGGGAAATCAACTGTACTTGGTCAAGGAGCATTTGGAATTGTTTATGCTGTTTGTTCATACTTTGAATTTTCTAAAAAAATTTTCAGGGTAAATGGCGTCCACCTGGCGTAAAAGTGAACATACCTGTAGCAATAAAGGTTTATTTTTCAATTCAAAATTTTTTCAAAAATTTTCTCTTAGGCAATAAGTGCTCTAGATAGTCGCCTAAACGAGAAAGAAATGTTGAGAGAAGCAGGAATAATGCATTCTGTTCAACACGAACATTTACTTCCTGTGGCAGGAATATGCCTAGGAGGTGGTGGAGGACTTAAAATTGTTACTTTATTGCGTCCTTTGGGTTCTTTACTAAAATTTTTTGAACAATATAGTTCACAACTTGGTTCAAAACAATTAATGTTGTATTGCTATCAGGTTTTTTTGAGTAAAAAATTTAGAAAAATTTAAAAAAATCAAAGATCTCCTCAGCAATGGAATATTTAACAAAACGTGCAATTGTTCATCGTGATTTAGCAGCTAGAAATGTTTTGGTAAAAAGTGCTTTACATGTTGAAGTTACAGATTTTGGATTAGCAACAATGTTACAAAGACCTAATGATTCTGTAATTATTGAAGGAAGAGTAGCTGTAAAATGGCTGGCACCAGAAAGTTTAAGACATTCAATTTTTAATCAACGGACAGATGTTTGGTCATTTGGAATAACTTGTTGGGAAATTTTAACTGTTGGAGCTTGTAGTCCCTATAAAGAATTGAAGTTACCACGTGAACGTTTAGCTAGAGAACTTGTTGATAAACTTGAATGTGGTTATAGATTAGAACAACCAAATAATTGTAGTCAAGAATTATATCAGGAATTGCTTAATTGTGAGTTTCTAACAAAAATTTTGGATGTTATGGTATAGTAGTTCAATGATAGTTTACGAGTCCAAACAAGGTTTTTTTGGGTCCAATCAACTTTCTGGGACTTATAAGCCTTCATTGGATTCATAAACTTTGTCTGGACTAAACAGACTTTCATTGTACTCATAAACTAGACCAGAGTCAAAATTAAAAAATATTTCTTCAAAAGGTTGGCTTCCTGATCCAGAATCGCGACCAAGTTTTAGACAAATTAAAGAACGCTTTGAACAATTTTGTCGTGCTCCACATATTTACATTCAAGAGCGAAGAAATCGTCTAATTGAGAATCAACAAAAACAACAACAAATGGAATCGCGTATAGGAAGTATTGGACAAAGAGAAATGATTGCACGTTTACTTCATGATAGTGATTTTGCAGATCCTGTATTTGTAGATCCTGCTGAATATAGCAATAATTCTTCGAATAATCGAGGTTTTTTTAGTTAAAATTTTTTTAATTTTTAATAACAAAAAAAGATGTCAGCAACTCCAACAGTCCTCAACGAGAAAATACAAATAATACAAACACAACAATTCTTTCTGATGATGAATGTTTCTTTTCTACTGTTGAACTTGTGAATAATAACAATAAAACACCTTCACCTAGAAACGTTTATTTTTAATTTTTAAAAATTTTTGAAAATTTTTAAAAAATTTTTCAAGTGTGGTGTTAAACCGGATCGTCATGGAAGTGTCGCTACAACAATTTCTTCTCGTTATAAAAGTGATCCTCTTGGAAGTGGTAGCCGAAAATGTTCACATTCTTCTTGGTCTCGTGATGAAGATGGACCTTTACCAAAACTTTCTTTAACCGATGAAGATAATTATTTGATGCCAATAAAAAAACTGGGATTATTCCTTGATGAAGAAATTGAAAAATTTGGAGAAGAGGATGAGGAAGAAGAAAATTATGATGATGAAAATGCTACACTTTATACACCTGTTGTGGAAGGGAGGAGCGATACTATTAAAAGTTTGTTTTTATTAAAGGTTCGCACTCGTCCCTGGGGACAGCTTTTGGATGGTCTCTCGTCGTAGCAAAAACCTAAAAAGCACCACAACCACCTCCGTATAACAACCCTACCGTAAAAACACAACTCCCTCATCCTAGTTTTTATTTAAAAATTTTTACTTTTCGATTATGTGGGGAAATATAACAAACTTTGGGAGAACATAACATAAGAAAGAACTCCAACCATTTTTATCTTCTTATAAATTATTTTTTTAGAATTATTTCCATCAGTACTTCCTTACTCTAATACTACAACTTTATATACAAATCAATTTGGAGAATATATAAATGAAAAGAACGGTGAAGAAGAAAAGAAGAATGTTGTTGGTGTCATTAAAGGTTCTGGTAATATTGAAAAGGATGAAAAGAAAGGAGGTTATGTGAATACTAAAGGTGAGGAGGAAGAGGTAATGACCGCCGTTAATAATAAAAATAATTATGAAGACAACAACAATTTAATAGAAAAACGTGACAATAATAATCAATTGTTGTTGCGAACTGAAACTGAAACAGTTATTTAAATGATATTTATTATAAGAGAGTCTGTGTGTGTGTGATTGATGTGTGAAAATACTTCAAAATAAATTTTCAAAAAAAAAAGCTGGAGAATTTTATGAGGGTGGGGAGGGGTAAAATAAAAATCATATTTATTATAGTACACAAAAATATTTATCAAATATTTTTACCCCCTTTTATCATTAATCACCCACCCTTTTTCTCTCTTTTTCATTTTCTTCGCTTTGTCCAAAAGTCAACAACAAAACAAAAACACATTCCTTTTTTTCCTAATTTCTATAATGTGCAAAATCCTTTTTTTATGTAAAAAATATATTGCCTCTATTTTTTGAGAGTTTTAAAAAAATTTTTTAAAGTATTCGGAAAATATTTTTTGATAAATTTTTCTAGGATTTTCTAGTTA
This sequence comes from Meloidogyne incognita, assembly GCA_036172945.1. Classification (NCBI taxonomy): domain Eukaryota; kingdom Metazoa; phylum Nematoda; class Chromadorea; order Rhabditida; family Meloidogynidae; genus Meloidogyne; species Meloidogyne incognita. The sequence continues at coordinate 4,069,726 of JARQAC010000006.1, read as the reverse complement.
AAAAAAGTTGAAAAAATAGAGGCGCCTAACGAAATTAATACGGTTTCTACAAAAATATTTTTTTAATTTTCATACTCGTGCAATTTTTAATAATTTAATCTATAAATAAATATTAATTTTTTTTTAAATTTTTTTAAAAATTTTGTTTGATCACTAATTATTTTTATTAGCAATCAATAAATATTTATGATTTTCAAAAAATATGGAACTCACATTATTGCCTTATATTGACTAATAATTTAATTTCAAAAAAATTTTATAAAAAAGAAAACGAAATGCTTGACTGGATAACTGGACACAGCAAGCCATTACGCGTCAAGGTTTCTACAATGGAAGCGGATTTGAATGCTATTAGTATGGACAGGGATGCTTTAGGGCAAGATTTATTTGACACAGTCTGTAAAATTATTGGACTACGAGAAGTTTGGTATTTTGGGCTTTGCTTTACAAATAGGAAAGGTTATACTTGTTGGTTACAACTTGATAAAAAGGTTTTTCTTTTTTAAATTAAAATTTAATTTTTTGGATAGGTTAGAGATCATTCTATGCCTAAACAATCAGATGGTTCTTTACATTTTCTTTTTCTTGTTAAATTTTTTCCAGAGTCTGTCAAGACTGAATTGATTCAGGATTTGACAAGGTTTGAAATAAATGATTTAACAATATTTTTATTTTTTAAAGGCATCTTTTCTTCCTTCAAATTCGCCAATCAATTCTTTCAATGGATCTTTACTGCCCTTCTGAAGCGGTTTAATTTTTACTTATTTTTTCTTTAATTCTAGAAAATTTTCTAGGCAATTTTGTTAGCTTCATATGCAGTACAAGCAATGTATGGTGATTACCAAAACGATGAAAATATTGAGTTGGACTTAACCAAATTAATTCCTCCCTCAGTTATTCAACAATATGATATGAGTGCGGATATGTGGCACGAGAAAATTGGTTTTTTAAAAATTTTATTTTCCTATAATTTTTCGATTTAAGGCAATTGGTGGGCTAACAATAGCGGACTTAGTCGCGAGGATGCTGAAGAAGAGTTTTTATGTATTGCTGAGGAATTGGATATGTATGGGACTTCATTTTACAAAATTTTGGTTGGGTATTTTTTAAATATCTTCAGAAAAAATATTTTTTAGAATCAACGCGGCACTGAATTGCTGTTAGGCGTATCTGCGCAAGGATTGGGTTTGTTTTTGGATCGATTCTAGAATTTAATGGGTACTCTTGTGTTATATGCCCCCATTTTTATAGCTTCATTTCCTATGTAAAAACTTTTCCGGAATTTAATAAAATATTTTACAAATTGTAAAAACTTTTCCGGAATCAATTAATAAATCACTTTTATAGGAATATACGAACCAGATAATAAACTTTCTCCTCGACCATTCTTCCCTTGGACAGAAATAAAATGTATTTCTTTCAAAAACAAAATGGTTTGGAATATTTTAATTTTATTAACTTTGCTCGTTTTTTTAGTTCACAATTTGTACAGCAGACAAAAGCAAAATTCGTTTTCGTGCTGAAGATATGAGCATAAATCAATCACTTTTGGATTTGTGTGTGGGAACACACAATTTATATCTTAGACGTCGACAGCCAGATTTACTTGAAGTTCAACAAATGAGGATTCAAGCACAAGAGTAAGAAAATTTTTTAGAGAATGAAGGGGAATAATCGGAACAAAGTCGAAAACAAGTTAAACAAAAAGATTTTGATTTATTCAATTTTCGGCAGCGACAGCGCAGACTAGCTGAACAAACTCGTCTTCAACGAGAGCGTGAACAAAGGGTTCAGGCAGAATCAGAAAGGGATAAGTTGAGAACAGAATTGGGACATTTGGCAGAACAATTAAATACTATGCAGGTTTTCTTTTAAATCTTTTGGAAATTTTTTTTTAAATTTTTATTCTTTAGATTGTAATGAAGAATGCAGAAGAAAGCCATCAATTAATAGCAGAACGTGCAAGAATTTCAGAACAAGAAGTTTTTGAAATGACAAGGCGTGCAAATGATGCTGAAGCAGAAATGCAAAGGATTAGACATTCACAATTACGCGCAGAAGAAAGAAAATTGGCTTTGGAAAGAAAATACAAGGATGCAGAATTGCTTGCTAATCGATTAATTCAACAGCAACAACAATTTAATAATAATAACAGCAACAGCAGCAATGGAATCATTCCGATGACACAGGCAATTTTTAATTCTTTTAAGTTTCCACCTTATCACCTCCACTAGCCTCCGCCTTATCAGTGTTAATCCTCTACCATTTAAGCTTCCCTCTTACTTACAAGCCTCCGCTGTATCATTTTTAAGCTTCCAACTTTGGAAGCTTATCCTTGTTAAGCCCCCATCTTATTACTGTTCCACGTTATCATTGTTAAGTCACCACCTTATCATTTTTAAGCTTTCACCGTTGTCATTTTAAGCCTCCACCATATCACGAACAATTACGCCGATCCAATCCGTGTAGCAACAATTCTGTTAAACATATTGCTACAAATTCTTCATCATTAGAAGAAGAAACAACAGTCGAAACTGATGAAGGTGTAGATGAGGGAAATATAATTGAACATTTACAACAACAACAATTTCCTTTAATTAATGGAATAAATGGAGGAAATTCTTCTTTATTACTTCCACCACAACCGCCACCACCACTCCCGTCAACAAATCCTCCACCAACACAAAATAACAACAAATTATTTACAAAAATGTCCTTATCGTCACAACAAAGGAAATTACAGCAAAAACAAAATGTTGAAGATTTTAATGGAATTAATAATAATGGGAATGGAGGTGTTTTCGCTTCTTTAATAGCTACAGAACAACAAAGACAAACAATTAGTAATGAACTTCAACATATAATGTATAAATAAAATTTTTTATTGGGTTGTTGACGACTGGTTAACTTTCGCCTCTGGCGGTTCAGATGTACTTAAATTCTCCAGTTGAGTCGCCCAGGCGAAAATTAACCGGTCTTGAAAACCCTAATTTTTATTTTAAAATAAATTTTTTTTAATTTTTTCAGAGCTTCTACATATGCAGAATTAGAGCAATCAAGGTTTTGGATTTTTAATAAAAGATTTTTTATTAAAAATAATTATTTTATAGAGGTGATTGGCAAGCAAAGGACCATTCATTACGTGAAAAACTTGCAGGTTTTTTGCCTTTTTTGAATTTTTTATTTAATTTTAACAGATTTTCGTTTGGAATTGGAAGCACTAAAAAAAGAAGGTATGGAAACCGAGCAAGACAAATTATTTGCACAAAAAGTTGCAGCAACAGGATGTTTTGATAAGCATTCAACTTTGAGAAAGGTTTGTGAATTTATAAATATTTTTTAAAAATTAATTTGGACTCTAGTCAAATTCGGCTTGCGGTCTTAAAAAATTTTGATTGAGAGAAGGACACCCAAAAAAAGATTTAATTTAAAAATGACTCTAAAAATAGGTTTGAATCTGTTGTTTTGTTTGTTTGTTGTTGTTTTGGTTGTTGTTTTGTTTGTGTGTGTTTGGGTGTGTGCATGTTGTGGTTTAGACAAACAAACAGTTTGTTTGTGTTGTTGTTTGAAGATTTTATTTTCTTCGGTGTTTTTATTGTTGTTTGTTTGGTTGTTGTTTAGACAAATTGTTTGTGTTGTTGTTTGTTGGTGTGTTTATTTGTTGTGTATATTATTTGTTGTTGTTAATGTTAGAAAAACATTGTCACAAACAAATTGTTTGTTTTGTTGTTTTTATTTGATGATTTTATTTTCTGTGATGTTTTTGTTGTTGTTTGTTGGTGTATTTATTTGTTTATATTGTTGTTAATGTTTGAAAAACATTGTTGAGTTTTTCTATTTTTGTTTTTGAATGCTTTTCAATTTGTTTTGAATTACTTTCTTACAATTAGTGTTTGTTGGTTCTTAACTTTAAAAATTTCAAGTTAAACCTTTAAAAAATTTATTTATTTTTCAGAGTGGTTTTGGATCGTCTAAATCAAAAGCAAAAATGTTTGATGAAATGACTCATTCTAAATTAACATCAAATACAACAACTTCTACAAAAACAGCTATACAACCTTAAAAATACAGGAGTATATTTTTGCCTTAGTTAAATTTTATAAAAGTGATTTTTAAAAATTATTTTAGCATAATCTTTCAAAACACAAAATTAATCTTTTATTTGTGCCTTCTTTTCATTTTATTCCTTTGCTCATATTTTGTATCTTTTTTAATTAGTCAAACATCCAGAAAGGGGACATATTTTTTCAAAAATTTAAAATTACTAGATCCGTTTAATTATTCACTAGAGATCGAGATCTGGATCCAGGCCTTGATTTTTTCTCAACTCTAGGTCAAGAATCTGATCAAGATTTTTTTAAAGTCTCACCTCTCAAGATTAAAGTCTCACCTCTCAAGATTTTTTTAAAGTCTCACCTATTCACTACTTAACTTTTTCTCTCTCTTTTCCCCTCGTTTTTTTCTTGCCATTTTTTAAAACTTTTATTGTTAAATTATTAATTTAATAATTAATATTATTTTATTTTTTAATACCAAAAATATTTGGATTTTAATTCCATTTTTAATACAAATATATAATTAAACAAATTGCAGGAACAAAACAATGTGTGGTATGTTTAAAATTGAATATTTATTTAAAAAAATTGAATTCTCGGTCAAAATCCTTCAGAATATAGTTCTATTTTTTCTTTCCACCACGCTCTTTCAACATTAACTGAACATTTGCTTCATTCACAAAATTATAGTAGGCCAAAGTAAAATTATCTTTGAGAAACGTATTCTTAAAAAAATGAAAAAGGATTAAGGGGATTATTTTAAAAATTTAGAAACCTGATAAACAAGCTTGGCCTTTGATGCGGGTACAGTCGTTTGTTCTTGAATTAGCGATTTTAGTGCGCTTACCTGAAAAAATTTTTCAATTAAAAATGTTTTTAGGCCTTACAGTTGAAGTAATCTCTAATTGTATTGTAAATGTTTGTCCTTTAAGATTCCATTCATCTGTCTGTGGTGTGCTCAACTTTACAGTTATTTGGCCGGACACCTTTTGAAGCCAAAGTTCTTCTGGTTCCAAAGCATCATCTACGCGGAATTTCTTTGCAGCGGAAGCTCCACTTTCATCGGGTGGGGGTGGTGGAGGCATAAACCCTGCTTGCGGGTGATGGGCCATTGCCATGTGTGGAGGAAGTCCAGGCATTTGCATGCCCATTGGAAGCATGTGTGGGTGTGGAGGCATCCCAGGTAACGGCATGCGTGGCATGCGCATTTGTTGTTGTGGTGGAATGCCAGGTATAATTTTAGCAACATTTGAGACAATTGGTGGTTGCAAGTGTGGAGGGCGCTAAAGTTTTTCCAAAAATATTTTAAAGGTTTATAAAATTATACGGGTGGAAGTGGAGTTGGCACAGATGTTGTTGCCGGTGGCGGCATTGGAGTAGTGGTCGAAGCCGTTGTCGCTGATGCAGTTGTACTCGGTGTACTTGGCGCAAAACGATCGGCAGCAGGATTTGGTAAATAACCATGTTGGCGTTGAATTTCTGTTATTTGTTGTTCAAGAGAGACGGCTTGTTGAGCCGCTCGTGTTGTAGCGTCGATTGTAGCTTGCTGACCGTCCCAAATAGTTTTAGGGTCAGAACGAGGCAATTGACGTTCTTCTTCACCCAATTTCTTTCCAATTATTGTTTGTTCTACTCCCTTTTCTCCAATACCGAAAATATCAGTACGTCGCTCTGCTAATTTTGCAATGTTTCGTGAGATTTCTGTGCCAGATGCTGTAATTGGATCCTCATCTTGTCGTTCCATTTGCTCTCTATTTTTAGGGGAATATTTGAAAAATTCTAAAAAACAAAAATTCACAAACCTGTCTCTCTGTTCCTTAAATTGAGGGTCAACAGTATTGTATCGAACGTGTTCATGAAGCTTATCAGCAGGAATGCGTTCATTTGTTAAAGGTGAAATGATGAATTTTTCATTTTGTCCTTTGGCCACTATGCCGGAACGTGCTTAAAATGTGAATAACTTCTTAGAAAAATTTCAGAAATTTATTTCTTACCCTTTTTAGGATCATAATCACGAATTACAACATTCCCAGCAATAGGCGCAGCTGGTGTTGGCTGGGTAACAGTAGAGCCAGCATGTTGTTTCTCAGTAATATCCATCCCATCAACTTGATGTTGTATATCATCAAAATCTTCTCTATTTTTCTGCTTCTTTTTCTCTTCTTCATCTTCAGAATCTGATTCATCCATATCCATTGCAACACTTTCAGCTGCAGCTTTAGCTGCTTCAGTTCGTTGTTGAAGTAAAATTCGAGCTCCAACATCTCGAGGAGTACAAAGTGAAGGTAAATTCACTGAAATAGAGTTCAAGACTTAAAGTTTTTAAAAAAATTTCATTACAAGTTTCAGAAGGTTGAAAATCAACAGTTTGAACAACTACAAAATCATGCCAATCAATTTGATTATAAGCCATCCTTTCTTGTTCAACTTCAGCATCTTCTCTGTCCTTAACTGCACGTTGAAATTTTTCCCAACCAACACGATACCGAACGTCTTCCAAAATTTTTTTGTGTGAAGCAGAATTGCGTAGTTCGTCGTACACATTCCTTGGTGGAATTATTACCTACAAAAAATAAGTGTAGGGATAATTTGGGAGACAAAATTAAACTTACTTTAGTATATTGCTCCACTAATTTTGTAAAATATTGAAAATTGGAATGTTGAGGTTTTAAAAAGTCAAATTGAAAATTCCGGACCTCTCGATTCATTAATTGTGTGAGAAATTGACGTCCATTTCTTGCAACAAAAAGAGCGGTAAGTTGGATAAGATCCCTTAAGAAAGGTTTAAAAATTAATTCATGAAGGATTTTGCTATGGAGAAAGTTTTTCCCCTCCTCTTTGTCGTTCCCCTCCCCCTTGTTCTCTTACCTTGTTCCCTAAGGTCCTTATTATTAATAAAACTTACAAATCAAAAGCGTTTATCGTCGATGGATCAGCACAAAATTCAAAAGGTTTTGGTGGATTCTTTGGAACAAATTCAGCCTTTTGTATATGTTCACGAACAGCATCAGGAATTTTAAGTTTAGTTAATAATTCGGCAGAAGCAACTCCCGTCTCAAATTCCTTCACTTTATTTTTGTAGTAAGCATGGTACGGGTCAACAGGTGTAAGAAAATTAAAACGTATATTCGAAGCTTCTCTTTCGCGAATTTTATTTTCAAATTCGACACCATTACGTGCAACGAAAAGAGCAGTTTTGTCAACAATTGCTGAAGAAAAAAAAATGAAATTTTTAAGCCTAAATTTAAAAAAAAACTTCGAATATCAGGAGGTGGAATAATTAAACCAACAATTTGTTGACCACTCATTGATGGTTCTTTATTCATTGAATCTTCCTCACGTCCAGAAACCTTTATAGGTTGTTGTGGAGCCTGCACCAAAATTTCTATTGGAGGCATTTTTCTTTATTTGTTTTCAATTAAATTGATAAATTTTCTAAATTAAAAAAAAATCAAAAATAATTTAAAAAACAAAAAAAACGATTTACAACGATTTACAGGAATATTAAAAATCGTCTCATTCGATTGTTGTTCAGGTATGAGACTAATCGAAAGTTTTTGTTCGTTAGGACGAATTGGGTATGGGACGACATGGGTGATTGACGAATTGGATAATTTGTAGACGAATTGGTTAATTTTGTTCATTGTTACGAATTAGGGATGGGCATTATTTAATTTATTAATTTCGAAATCTGGATAACACCAAACAGTCCTGTCTATTTTTCCAGCGACAAATTGGCTTGTCCTCTTTTTTCATTCGCCTACAACCAAATTGGTCACGAGCCGTTCGCGAGCATTTCGGTAAATTGTAACTTGTTCTTCCGTTTGAGATTGCCTGCGATTTCCTTTATTTACGTAAAAAGAATAATCGGTTGGATGAATCACGCATTAATTTCCTTTTCTTCAAATACTCATATTTCTTTTAAATGTAATCAAAAAATTGTTTTGATTACATCTTCGTTTATTTTAGCTTTCCTTGTTATATAATTTAATTTTTATTTGGCGATCTTTCAGAAATTGAGTATTTATTCTTGTTCCATAGAAATTTCATTTTTTCTTTGTTGTTCGTTAAAAACACCTTAAAAATTAATCTGAAGAAAAAAATTAATCTGAATTAATCCATTCATTTAAAAAATATTTTTTAGCCCCCTTCCCAAACAAAAAATGGCCATATTTGGCATGTTTAAGAATTTATTGCTTGGACAACAGTCTAATAATCAATCTACCAATCATAAACTTCCCTCAATAATACTAAAAGATGTTAACCCAATGGATCATTGGAAAGTGCTTGGAGAGATTGCTGAAGGTGCTTTTGGAAAAATCGAAAAAGTTTGCAGTTTAAGTAATTCTCATTTGATTGCAGCTTCAAAGGTTTTTTTGTAGATTACAATTTTTTAAATTTTATTTTTAATTTTAGGCTATTTCGCCTCAAGAAGGAGAAAATTTGGAAGATTTTCTTGTTGAGATTGAAATTCTTTCACTTGCAAAGGAACACGAAAATATTGTTGGACTTCATGCTTGTTATTTTTTTGAGGAAAAACTTTATGTATGTAACCTTCTTAGAAATCTAAAAAAATAATTAATTTTATAGATGATTTTGGAATATTGTGCTGGAGGTGCAATTGATTCTATAATGGCCGAATTGGATAAGCCTTTAACTGAGCCGCAAATTGCTTATGTTACACATGGTCAATAGATTTATTTTAAAAATTATAAAATTGCACGATTAAACTAAAATTACAACCAAATAAAAAATTAATTTTTTCCTAGGTGTTGTCAAAGCTTTGGAATTTCTTCATTCACAAGGTTTCAAAAAATCTTATTGCCTCATATCTTTCTCTTTTTAGCTGTTATTCACAGGGATTTGAAGGCTGGGAATATTTTGTTGTCTGCAGATGGAATTGTCAAGCTCGGTATAATTTTGTTGAAAATTGCACATTTAGAAAAATTTTTTAGCTGATTTTGGCGTGTCTGCAATAATGAAAAATCATCAGAAACGTGATTCTTTCATTGGTACTCCTTATTGGATGGCCCCGGAAGTGATTATTTGTGAAACTTTTAAAGATCAACCTTATGATTTTAGAGGTTCTTTTTATTGAAACGAGTTGTATTTTTCTCTTTTAGCCGATATTTGGTCACTTGGCATAACTCTCATCGAAATGGCACAAATTGAACCACCAAATCATAATATGAATCCAATGCGTGTAGTCATCAAAATTCAAAAATCGGAGCCTCCAACTCTTGCACATCCACAAAGATGGACTTCAACTTTCTCAGAATTTCTTCGAAAATGTCTTGTAAAAAATCCTGATGAACGTTGGAATGCTCAACAATTGTTAAATGTTTGGCTTATTACAAATTTCCAAATGTTTAAAAAATTTTTAGCATTCTTTTATTCGAACTGCTACTGATCGACGACCTATCATCAAATTATTGTGTGAAAAGAATGCATATGTATTGGAGGAAATAATTGAAGTTGTTGGAGCAAACAAGTATGTACTTAATGATTTTATTAAAAACCATAAATTTACAAAAGTCTTGGGAGGTATTTCTTCTAATTCCCATTTAATTAATAATCTTCCTTTTATTCCAAATCGACATTAGTTAGTCTTTAATTTAATTAATATTTTTCTTAATTTTATCTTTTATATAATTAGCCGTTTTATTTAGTTAAAAATTCTATTTTTTTGATTAAGCATTTCAGTCTTATTTTGAAAGAAAATCGGCTATTTCTATCTTATCTTGTAGTAAATTTAACTTCTCTATTTACTTCTTTTCAAATAAGAATATCTCATAATATAACTGCCATATTTTTTATTTGCTTATAACGATAAATTAATTTATAATTTATTTTTTTATTCGATTACAGGTTCATCTTAAGGCACTTTGTCGTTAAGAAATTGCCTATCAAATAAATATCTAATTTAATTAACATGTCTTAAAACTTACATTATTAGTGTTTTCTTCTTTTTTTATTTTATGCCAAGTCTTTTTACGAAAATCTTTTTAGCTTGTCTGTCATTATTATGATTTGGCATTATTTACTTAATTATTTTGATTAGGAATTTTTTTCTTTTAATTAAGTAAATATTTTTAATTTTTGTCTAGATTTCATTTTTATATTTTTTAAAGAGTTCACATCTCTTAATATTTTCTCAAAAATTTAAATTTTTTAATTTAAAAAATTTTTAATTCCAGTATTGAGATTGATAGTATAGCTGATTCTGAAGAACGTGAAACGTGTTCAGATATTGACAGCATCAGCACTATTAATAATGCTAATAATAATCCACTCAGAACTTCAATCGAAAATATTCCAAACTTTCGTCATGCTCCTTTTGAACCGACAACATCGACAGTTGTTATTGATCCTAATAAAGATAATAACAACAAAAATAATGAACAATCACAACAACAACAATTTGTTATTGTTTCTAAGAAAAATTATGAAGCTCCACAACCACCTCCAGAACCCCCAGCACTTTTACCTTGGGGAACAACACCTGACGATGATGCTATAAATGCTCGAAGTCATAGTACTTTGAGCCCTTCTGGGCAAGAAGCTATTCAGATTTTGGATGATCTTTGTGATGTTCTCGATAATGATGGTGATGAGGATGTTGTTAGCAGTAATACAGCTTCATTTCAGTAATTTTTTCTTTATTTTTTTAACATTTTTATTTTCTTTAGATCAGAGCCAGTTATACTTGGAGAGCATTCAATGCCCTCTCTTTTACACTCTTCCTCTGTTGATAATCAAAAGACTCTCATCCATTTGTCTAATGAACAAATAAATGCTGAACCAACAACGATACATTTAGCATGTGATGATTTGCCACCACCGGAGCCGCCTGTTGATTATGATGTTGAGGATAATATTATTCGTGAAAAGTTACAAAAGGAAACATCAAAAGGTTTTATATAAAATTTTATTTTCATTTAGATTATTTTTCTAGTTACACCTGAAAGAATCACCAAAACCGAGGACAAGCGAAAGAGATCTGGTAGTGTTAATGCTGAAAATATTTCTGGGGCTACAAATGGAGGTGGTTTTTTAAATCAACGACATTCTCATCCTGTTGCTGATAGTTTATTGCAAAAACAAAATGTTCGTTCATCTCCACCTTTGCCTGCTAAAGAACAAAGCATTATACATCCTTCTATACCTTCAACAACATCGAATTTAATAGAAAAAACGGTTAATCTGTTGTTTTACAATTTTTAGTTTAACTTTTAGAATCAAATCAATCGACCTCAACAACACAAAGAGCGACAACCATCTGTTCATGTTCCAATGCGCAAATCGCCTCATCGTGCTACAGTTTGACTGTTTCAAAATTTTGTAAACTATAAATATATTTAAGGTCACTAAAAGAACGCGTACTTATGTTGTTGATGGAGTCGAAGTTACAAGCACGACAATGCATGTTTTGGGCGAAAAACAGGATCTCGAACTCAGGAAAAAAGAGTTGAGAGATTTGAAGCGTATACAAAGAGAAGAGGCGCGACAACAGCAAGAACTTAATGCGCGAGCTGAGCAAATACGTGAGCAACAAGAAAGGAAGTTTGCTTTTGAAATGCAGGTTGACCTTTTTTTATTTGTGGCATCCTTATTCTAACTATAATTTTCAGGCGATACAAAAATCTTATGAAAATGAAGTCGAAGCAATATCTAAGGCGCAAAAAAAGAAAATGGAAGAACAAGAAAAACAACAAGAAGAGGAAATGCGTAATTTGGCTAAACGAATTAGAATTGATCAGGTTCATTATTTTTGTTTTCCAAGAAGATTTTTGTCTTCAGGAAAGAGATTTGAGACTATTTCGTGATAGAATGAGACAACAGGAAAAGATATTAAAGCAAGAAGTTGGAATGCTTCCAAAATCTCAGCGTAAGCCTGTAATGAAGCAAAGACAAGAGAGTTTTGAGAAATACCAAATTGATAAGGTTTTTTTAAATTTAACTTAAAAATATTAAAATAAAATTTTTATAGGAAGCAGAATTTATTAATCAACTTGAACGGAATAAGGAAAACTTTTTACAAAAAGCTCAGGATCGTCATCGTGAAAGGCTTTGTCTGTTAGAAAGGCAATTTTTGGAGCAAAAACACCAATTAGAGAGAGGATTAGAAACTGCTCAATGGGAGTTGGAAGAAGCTCAGTTGGCTGAGAAACATGCCTTATTGACACAACAATTTAGAGTATTTTTATCTTAATTATTAAATTGCTATTCAACTTCTTTTTCAGGATGTTTTTCATTTGCAAAGGACACATATGCTTGCCAGGTATTGTTGTTTTGTATTAATAATTGGTTCCACTTTTTACCTTTTTTAGACACGCAAAAGAGGGAGAACACGTAAGACGCATCAATCAAGCAAATGAAGAAAATATGTTACGTGCATTGACAATCGATAGGAAAGCATTACCTAAAGTTTTAAGAAATGAAAGTAAAACGCGAACAATGATGTTTAGAAAAAGTTTGGAAGTTGACTTACCGGTGATTTTTTTTTGATATCCAATGACTTCAAACATTTTAGGGAGAAAGTTCAGAGACTTGGACAGCAAAAATAAAAATTTTTGAAGAAAAAGAAAAGCAAAGAATCCGTTTAAAAATGGATGAATATGATTTAAAATGTAAAAGAAAATTGGCACAATTAGTTGAAAATAATCAAAATGTGCTTCGAGAATTAGAAGAAATTCATGTTTGTTTTATAATTTTGAATTGATTTTTATTTTTTATAGAATGAGAAGCGTAACATGCTTTTGGACAATGAACGAGCAAAACTTGCTGAATATGAAAAAGAATATCAACAAGTTTTATCTGAATGGAAATCTAATTTGTCTTCTAGGAAAGCTGTTAGTTCTTTGATTTTTAACTTTTTTTTATCTTTTCTTTTAAGGCTTTGGAAGCAAAATTTAGTGAAGAATTGGCAACTCAAGAACGTTTCTATAGGTTTTATTTTTAATAATTTTTTTGATTTTTTAAACAAATATTTTAATAGTTCGGAAATGACTGTCAATTCTGGAGTTAGCTCTTCTTCTTCGTCTTCTTCTTGCGCACAAGCAAGATCATCCTATAATGTTTTTGGGCTGGATCAGCATCTTTAATTTAGTTGAGGTTTTTTTGTTATAAATACATATATACAGTTGAACCTTTAAAAAGTTTTGTTTTTTCAATACCTCTTTCAAAATGAATTTATTTTTTCACAGGTTCTTCTGTGTATATCTTTACTATTTTTGAACCTATATTTTACTATATTTATTTTCTTGCCCATTCAACTTGGTTATTTCACTTTGATTAAAAAAATTTTTTGTCCTTATTTTATTGTACCTTTTTATTTATTTATTGGTTTAAACAAAAAAATTATCTATTCTATTTAAACTGCCAAAATAAACCAATAATTAATTTTTTTCAAAGCATTTAATTTTATCTTTAATGGATATGATTTAGTTATATTTAAAAATGTTTTGAGAAAAATCCAAAATTTTTTCACTTTATCAATTTTAAAATTTTTTTTAAAAATGCGCAAAAAATGATGGAATAAGCACTTGAGACTATAATTTAAAATTTTTATTTTATATATCTATTTAAAAATAAATTGAAATTTATTTTCCTTTTTTTTCTTATTTTTTTACATTTATTTTTTAATTAAATAATTATTTTTGATTTTTATACTGCTACAAATTTTAGAAATTTTAGTTTCTTTCTTGACTTTAAATGAAGATGAACTACACCTCTTGCCTTGTATTTGTTCGAAATGATTTGGGCGAGGAAATCGATGCATTTGGACTTTTGAATTTGGTTTTTATTTTAATAAAATAATTTAACTTATTTTTTATAGTCAAAATCTGGGAAAGAACCTTTGTTGTTGTCTTTTAGCAGATTTTTTGATTTTTCTGATGGATTTGATTTGGAATTTTTTCGAACTTCTCATTTTAGGTTGTTTAATTGTTTTACGAGAGATAATGTTTATTTTTAGGTATTACAATGAATCGCTATTGATTCAAATAAAGGATTTGGATCTCCATTGTGTTTATGAAGCTACTGATTTTAGTGGAGAGCAAAGCGTTTTGAATCTATGTAATATTGATGATATAAGGTGTGTTAAAAATACTTTTTCTTTTGTAGTATGAGTGGTTTAGTGGGTTTGTTCTAGGTTCCCTTACTGTCGGTTTGATGGTTCGACTCAATTTTTGTATAATTTATTTTTATCAATTTAGTGGTATAATCCGTCATAATGGCAACCAATTTATATTTGGCCATTTGAATGATAAATTATATTTCTTCCGAGATTCTCCAAATTGTGGTTTCTCTTCCTGTTTTTTCTTATATTAATATTTTTATTTTCAGAATGGCATGTTAGAAATAGAAGATCTGGTGAAGTTTCCTTAACAAAGCGAATGCCTACTTATTATTCTGAATATACTGATGGAATTAAGAGATGGGTTGAATTAATTGTTATAGCTGATAATTCTATTGTAAGAATAATTTTAGCAATATTTAATAATATTTTATTTAGTACAAAAAATATGGAGAGGATAAGAAGAGAATTACTGAAAGACTTCATGCAATTGCCAGTTCTGTTAATTCGGTTTTACTTTAATTTAAATTTTCGATTTAATTTTTTAAACTTTTTAGCTTTATGCTCCATTAAATATCCGAGTGTTACTTACTTGGGCTGACATTTGGGAAGACAAAAATGCTGTAGATGTGACAGAGAATGCTGATGGAACTTTAAGAGATTTTCTTGGGTTTCGTAAATCTCTATTGGCTAAAGGACATTCAAATGATAATGCACAGCTTTTAACGTTTGATTTAAACAATAAAGAATTTTATTTATAATTTTATTTAAGTGATGTTCATTTTGGTTCTGTAATTGGAAAAGCTTACAAGGCAAGAAATCTTTAAAAAAAAATTATTTTTTCTTTTAAGGGAACTATGTGTTCTTTTGACTACTCTGGTGGTGTTATTGTTGATCACTCTGACAATCCGGTATTTGTGGGAATGACTGTAGCACACGAAATGGGCCATAATTTTGGGTAAACTTTTAAGATTAACTTTTTCTTATTTTTATTTTAAGAATGGATCACGACATTAGTCCTACATGTAAATGCCCAGTCGATTCTTGTATTATGGCTCCTTCGAGTAGCAGGTTATTTAAAATAATTTGATTAAAATTTCCCTTATTTATAGCGTTAACGCTTCTTCCTACTTTTCTGATTGTTCATTGGATACATTGTCTTCCGCTCTTCGCCGTGGTGTTGATTATTGTCTTCATAATGTGCCTAAAGTTGCATTTGGTGGTGCTAAATGTGGAAATGGTGTGTTAGAAGATGGTGAAGATTGTGATTGTGGAAGTACAACAACTTGTCCAAATTCTTGTTGTATTGCAGCTGAATGTAAATTAGCGCCTGAAGCGGAATGCGCTGAAGGAGATTGTTGTGATTTGAATGTTTGCAAATTAAAGTTTGTTTTTTTAATTTAAAAATTAATTTTGGTGTTAAAAATTTGTAGAAAAATGGCTAGTGAATGCCGAAGTGCTTTAAATAGTTGCGATCTACCTGAATATTGTGATGGAAAAAATCCTAGCTGTCCGGCAGACTTTTTCGTGCAAGATGGCCATCCATGTCCAGATGGAGCATTAGAGGTTATTTTTTTCAAAATATTTTTTAATTAAGTTTTAATTTTTCTTCAAGGCTTTCTGTTATCAAGGAACATGTGGCAGGTACTTAAATATTTTTTCGGAATTTTTTGAACTTATTTTTAAGCCGGAAACAACAATGTCAATTCTTATGGGGCCCTTCTGCAGATGATTCCGTAAAGGATTGTTATTCCTTTAATGAACAAGGTGCTTTTAGTGGAAATTGTGGTTATCGTCAAGATACTGACCAATATCTTCGTTGTGGACCAAAGTATTTTTTGAATTTTTTTAGAAAAGTTGTCTTTTTTTAGTGATATAACTTGTGGAAGACTTCAATGTAATCATGAAAGTGATAAACCAGTATTTGGTGATCCATCAACAATATATTCTGCGTATAGTTTTGTTCGGACAAAATCTGGTAAAGATGAAACTTGTCGAGTTGTAAGAACAACAATAGCTGGAACTGGAGGAAGAAGGAAAGCAGATCCGGGAATGGTTCCAGATGGTGCTCAATGTGGAAATAATAAAGTATAAAGGAAATTTTTAAATTTTTTTAAAAATAATTATTAGATTTGTGTTAATGCTGCTTGTCATAATAAAACAGCAATTTTGGAAATGGTTAGCCGTTGTAACCCAGAAGATTGTAATTCTCGTGGAATTTGTAATAATGTTGGAAATTGTCATTGTGTTAGTGGTTATGGAGGTTTATTTTATTTAAAAAATTTTTTGTATAGTCTTTTTAGGTGTTGCGTGTGATTTACCTGGGTTTGGTGGATCTGTTAATAGCGGTAAATAATTTTTAAAAAATACTTAACATTTTTTTACTTTTAAGGACCAGCTAGCACAAATGCTTTTAATCCTGCCATGACATTTCTCTACTTATTTTCATTTGCTTTTATATTTTTTGTGTTTGCTTCAGTTTATTTCAAAAGGAAGCGAGGCTTTTGGCTACATAAAAGGTTTCTTCTTGAAATTTTTTTTATTTATAATGATCAATCTTTAAAGAATTTGGTCAAAATTGCGTGTTCTACTCGAGCTTCGAAGTTTCAATTTAATTCCAGTTCGAAGAGCACCAGCTAGGCCAGATGCTCATTTGAGACAAGAAGAACTTCGTCGACAAAGTTTTAATGCTATTTGGAATGATAATGGTGGAGTAACAACTGTGAGAGGTGAAGTTCTTCATGTTGATGCTTCTCGTCCACATCCGTTTGGTTTTTCATCATTATCTAATTTTTCTCAACAAAATATGGCTCCAATTTCTGTTACAAATAATCCAAAAACATCACAAAAACAACAAAAAATCATTCAAGAACAAAAGGCACTAGTCAAAACAGAAGGTTATGATACTGGAAAATCATCGTCATCAACAGGTTCTGATGAGCCGCCTCCTGTTCCGCCACATCGAAATGCCACAAAAACATCTAATATATCAAAAATTGATGTGAAATCTCTTGCAGCAAAATTTGAAAGGAGATGATTATACATAGGTTATTAAAAACTTGAACGGTGATATTATTTTTGTATTTTCATGAAATTATTCTTGTCATTCTTTTTTTTTGAAAATTTTCTTTTAAAGAAATTTATTGAGATTTTAGCTGCTTTTATTAAAATTTTTAACTGCTTTTATCTGTCTATTTAGTGGTCGGTTAGAGCCTTGTACACATTATTTACATATTATCCTTCATCAATTTACATTTAAATTCAGGAACCAAGATTTTGGAATTTTCTTTTGGAAATTTTAGAAAATTTTTCGTTATGAACAGATCATCAGAGCACTGAATCGACCATGACATTTAATAGAATTAGATGTCTAACGTCTCTTTATTCCCCACACTCTTTCTACATTTATTGATTTTTCCAGCAGCCATTGTTTAGGGGTACGGCCCAAGTAGGCGCGCGGCCAAGTAGGCGCAAAGCCATAACTTGCTTCAAGATTTTCGAATCCTTCAAAATTTAGTATTAAACGATTCCTCTCATCGAGCTAAAGAGAGTAGTACCAAAATTGTTAAGGTCCATAAATTTTTCAGGTAGTTATGGCTTTGCGCCTACTTGGCCGCGCGCCTACTTGGGCGTGTCCCATTGTTTAGACATGCAACGCTTTCCTCAACTTTACTCCAACAGGCTCAATAATTCAAGATATGCATGCCTTATTCATGATGACTTAACTACTTCAAATGTTTTGGTTAAGTAAGTTTGTTATTAATTTATTAAAAAGAATTTTTAAATCCCGTTTAATAAGTCAGAAAATGTGGGTACCAATGTCTTTAGCATCACTCTTTAATTATTGATTTTCTTCTCTGACCATTGCTTAGACAAGCAAAATTATGAAGTGGTTAGAGAAGTCGGATTTTTATTTTTTCTTCACTTTACCGTGGGGAAAAATAAAGTTGACTTCTCTAACCAGTACACGATTTTGTTGTCTAAGTAATGGTCAGAGAAGAAAATCGATAATAGAAGAGGGATAATGGAAAAACATGAGACGTTAGTTTGCTTTGTAGCTTTTAATAGAGAAAAAGGTTATTGATTTGTTTGTGTCTCTTGTTCATTCAATAACCTTTTTGTTTTTGAAAGTTAGTTTTGTGGACACAGTCCATAGATGAGCGTTAATTTATTCTAAAAACAATTACTATGTATTTTAAATAATCTCTTTTTATATTTTTCAGTTAAAAAGGATGCCAACAACAACAAAAAAATTAATTTAATTTAAAAATAGAAAAAATGTTCAACAACAACAACAATAAATCAACACCTCTAAAACGCAAAAAATTAACTCTGAAGCCGAATGAATTAAAAGATGAAGAATTTATTTCTCCAATGAAGAGAAGAGCTAAAATGGTTAATCTTTTTTAACATTTTTGGGTAACTTAAGGGGTTTTAGGACTCTGTCTTCTCGAAATTTTGTTGTTTATGGGATAACCCCCTCTCCTCTAATACATTTTCCAAACAAAACTTTTTTTGTTAATTTTATAGAAAACGTTTCTGAAGGTGAAGAAGAAGAAGAATTTGATGAAGACGTCAAAAATGAAGAAGAAATTGAAGATAATGATGAAGAAGAAAAATTGAAGGAAGAAGAGAACAACCACAGCAACAAAATGAAGGTAATTTGAATGTTTAGAATTAAAAGGGGATTGAAGAAGTTCGACTTCGAACTGAGCCTGCGCAAGACGGCCAACTGTCCCCTTCTCTAAGGAACATGAGAAAGATACGCTAACTGTCCATCTTCTCTTGTTTTTCCATTATCACTCTTTAATTATTGATTTTCTTCTCTGACCATTGCTTAGACAAGCAAAATTATGAAGTGGTTAGAGAAGTCGGATTTTTATTTTTTCTTCACTTTACCGTGGGGAATAATAAAGTTGACTTCTCTAACCAGTACACGATTTTGCTGTCTAAGTAATGGTCAGAGAAGAAAATCGATAATAGAAGAGGGATAATGGAAAAACATGAGAGACGTTAGTTTTTGCTTTTAATAGAGAAAAAGGTTATTGATTTGTTTGTGTCTCTTGTTCATTCAATAACCTTTTTGTTTACTCTTTTTGAAAAACATTTTGTGGACAGAGTCCAAAGATGAACATTATTAATTTATTCTAATAACAATTTATTTTTTTTAGTGAACACAATTCAAAAATTGATGAAGAATTATTTCATCAAAATTCTTCAACAACAACAACAATTTCTTCATCAACAACAATTCTTCATCACCACACCTGCAAGAGAAAAAGAAAAAAAGGGGGGGGGGGTATCCTTGAATGGGGGGGGGGGGGTTATTTGCGGACAATACTTGTCGGTTTTCGACATTTTTAAATTTTTTAAATTATTTTTAAGGCTGCTCTTCATGGTGGTTGGTTGGCTGGCCTTTGTGGCCCTCATCGGTGACCGCCTTTGAGGGTCCCAATGGTAATGCTCTTCTGGTGGCGCCTTTGTGGCCCTCATCGGTGACCGCCTTTGAGGGCCTCAATGGTAATGCTCTTCTGGTGGCGCCTTTGTGGCCCTCATCGGTGACCGCCTTTGAGGGCCCCAATGGTAATGCTCTTCTGGTGGCGCCTTTGTGGCCCCTCATCGGTGACCGCCTTTGGGGGCCCCAATGGTAATGCTCTTCTGGTGGCGCCTTTGTGGCCCTCATCGGTGACCGCCTTTGAGGGCCCCAATGGTAATGCTCTTCTGGTGGCGCCTTTGTGGCCCTCATCGGTGACCGCCTTTGAGGGCCCCAATGGTAATGCTCTTCTGGTGGCGCCTTTGTGGCCCTCATCGGTGACCGCCTTTGAGGGCCCCAATGGTAATGCTCTTCTGGTGGCGCCTTTGTGGCCCCTCATCGGTGACCGCCTTTGGGGGCCCCAATGGTAATGCTCTTCTGGTGGCGCCTTTGTGGCCCTCATCGGTGACCGCCTTTGAGGGCCCCAATGGTATTGCTCTTCATGGTGGATGGCTTTGCTCTTCATGGTCAAGGCAAGTTTGTTTTGTTATATTTTCTAAACATCCGCAAGTTTTGTCCGCAAATATGCCCACTTAAATCCCTGCTTCTATCTGGGGGAGGGAGGGGTTTTTTAAGTAACTCATTGCAGTTTTGTGGATGATGAACTCGCTCGGCTTCCATCCTGAACGTTTGTGGATTTGATTACAAATTATAAATTGCAGGGTTTCAGGTTTTGTTTGGTTTATTCTGATGAAATAAAATTTCATTTTCTAGGAAACCTTTGGACGGTTTGCTGTGGCTTTGGATATAAATTTGCCCCTCAAGTCCCTGTTTTACTTATCAAATGAAGATGTAAAAATTAGTTTGTTAATTTGCTTGATGATGGAGGTTTTTTAAATTATTGCAGTCCAAAACGCAGAGTATTACCGGAAAGACATTCCCTTATATTAAGCTTTTAGTTCCATTTTTTAGATTATTTTCCCCCTCTTTTCCGTGTCATTTTCTAAATTAAAATGAAATAATTTTTTTTAGTTTTTTCAAAAAATATTTTAAAAAGAAATGTTCAACAACAACAACAATAAATCAACACCTCTAAAATCAAAAAATTAACCTTGAAGCTGAATAAATTAAAAGATGAAGAATTTATGTCTCCAGTGAAGAGAATAGCTAAAATGGTTTATCTTTTTTAATTCATTTTTGGGTAACTTCTAGGGCTTTGGGACTCTATTTTCTTGAATTTTTGTTTGAAGGACCGGCCAAAATTTGTAGGATTTTATTAAAATGATGGGGGTTCTCCCCTTTTCGGAATGATACGAAAGGCTGGAGTGTCGAAAATCCATCACTAAAAGCTATCGGAATGCCAAAAAGATACAAAAAAATATTTGTTCAAAGACATTTTCTGGGTTAAATTTTGGGGACAGAGTCAAAAATAGATCTCAATTAATTCCAAAATATTTTTTAGTCAACAAACACTTGTGACGAATTCTTCCGTCCTTCTGGTCCAACAACAAGTTCTTCGTCTACAAACAAATTTTTATTTCAACGCCCTCCACTTGATGAATCATTCATTTCTCCGTTAAAACAACAATGGAAAGGCTTCCTGTCTTCTCCTTCAAACATCAACAAAAATGGTTTAAAAACACCTTCACCAGCTCGGATGATGAAACAAGCTGTTATCTGCAAAAATATTGGGAATTTGTTGCTGATGACTCCAGGTTTTTATTTTTTTAAGGTTCTTTTGAGGGGGTCTCTTTATTGTGAAAACCTTTATTCCTTTCAATAAGACCCTCTCAGTTAGGTTCCATCCATCTTCCACCTACTTTTTAAAATATGTGGTTGTAAGAATAAGGTTATAGTCATTCCTGGTTTAGTTCACTATCCAATTTTCCAAACAAAAATTTTATTTTTTTAATTTTGTAGAAAAAGATTCTGACGAGGAGGAAGAAGATGAAGAATTTGATGAGGGAATAAATGAAGAAGAAATTGAAAATGATGAGGAAGAAGAATTGAAAGAAGAAGAGAACAATACAAAAACGACTTCAATCAAAAAATATCCAACAAAAAAGAAGAGAACAACAACATCCAAAAAACAAAATGGGGGCAACTTTGTGAAATTAAATATGCGTCATCGCAAGTTTGCTCCAAGCAGTAAGTTTAGAATTAAAAAGAAATGGAAAAGGAAATTTAAGAATTAAATTCAATCTTGTGTGTTGTCTTCAAGTCACTCGTCTGCACGGTTGTGTTTGTTTTTTGGGAAATAAATTTTTTGAATTTTTTTCGAAATCTCATGATTTATATATCAATCGAAAGCCCTGGGTTTACTGATCATTATTAAACTAATAAAACTAATGAAATCCTTTCAACCTAATAAAATCCTTTTCAGTCCTTAAAGAGTTATGGGCTGACTATACGTTGTGATCCGAAAAAAAATCTAGTAAAGTGAATGTATTAAGTGAACCTTGGCAACCATGGCAATGTCTTGATTTAACATATATTTATACACTTTTACATTACGGATATGGATTGCCTGATGACAGGAAAATCAATGTAATTGAAATAGAATTATTTTAAATTTAATTTTTTTAGTTAGTGAAAAAGATTCGTTCAATGGAAGTTTCGTGGGCATTGGGTGCTGGTTTTCATCTTCTAAATTCTTATCATGAAAATAAATTGAAAGAATCTCGTGATGAGAGGCAGCGACAATTAAAAGAAGCTTTGGAACGTGATCGGGAGGTTGATATATATTTTTAAAAATAAGTTTTTAAAAAATTGTTTTTAAGGATTTGGAAACTCGACGCAAAGCAATTGAAGAAAAAGAGGCAGCTACGGATAAAAGATTGGCTTCTTTGTCGACGCTGGCGAAGATATTTCATTGGTTTAGTGATTGGATGACGCATTTGCTCACATCGCTTAATTTGATTTCATGAAGGAATAATATTTATTGAAAATATGAAGGCTCTTGTACTTATTAAAAAGATTTTAGCCGTTTTTTTATAAATTATTGGATTACAACAATTTTTTTTAACATTTCCTCTTTTAGCCTAAATTAGATTATCTTTTAGATTATCCTAAATCTTTTAGCCTAATTAGTGTGTAAATATCAAAATTAATCTTTAAGTGTATATTGTCGTTAGGGCTTAGTGTCATCTAAAATTCATGAGAACAAGTCTTTTTATAGGGTTTCTGAAAATCTTGCCGCGATTTTTATTTTATCCGTTATATTTCGTTAAATAAATAATTTCTAAGTATTTGCCACTTGGTTTTTTTATATAGACTTAAGGTGATAATTTTTTAGATGTTAGGACTCTAGTATTCCCTTTAAAGTTTTTTGACGAAATGTAGTAATATTGGATGTATTAAGTAGAGAAATAAATGTTGAAGATAGTGTGTGAGTAGAGATGTAATTTTTTAAATAAATGACACTTTGTCCCTTAGTTTAGAGAAGAATAAAAAGAAAATGACTGGTTAGAGAATACATCAAATATGAGCTGTCTAGGTCGGTTGAGTGCCATTTTCAAGAGGGAAAAGCTTACTGTATTAGAGTAAAAACGTTTTAATTTGTTAGAAAAGTATTTAATCAATTAGCTTGGACTTGTTCTGATTTTGTCGTGATAAAGTCCTATGTTTTAAAATCCATCGCTGTAGATACTTAATCACTCAAATTAAAAAAGAGTCCACAATTTTCTTTTCAATCCCTGTATATTATGGTTAATCAAGTTTAAGGTATCATGTTCCAATGTTCTTTAGCCGTTTTTTGCCGCCAATTTTGCCGCCTTACGCTCTTTTATTACAGCAATCTTTTAATTACTCGGTCTTCTAACCCCTTGTTTGGCCTTACCGGTCTTTTATTGCACCGGTCTTTCAATTAATCGGCATTTTAAACCTTTTCGGGCTTCCGGTTTTTTATTACACCGGTCTTTTAATTAATCGATCTTCTAACCCTTTTGGCTATAGGTCTTTTATTGCCCGGTCTTTTAATTAATCTGTCTTTTAACCTATTTTGGTCTTTCCGGTCTTTTAATGCAGCGGTCTTTTAATTATCGATCTTTTAACCTGTTGCCCTTTCCGGTCTTTTAGTGCAACGGTGTTTTTATTACCGGGCTCTTGTATGCCCAATCTTTCCCTTAAGTTAGAGAAAAATAAAAAAATATGTGGTTAGAGAAGACTAAAGCGCTTTGGACGGTTGAGTGCTCTGAGAGCGCATATATTAAAAATTGTGAGAGGGCGGCAATCGTTCAATGTTCGAAAAATCCATATAGAATCGATGAGCTTTTCCCTCTTGAAAATGGCACTCAACCGACCTAGACAGCTCATATTTGATGTATTCTCTAACCAGTCATTTTCTTTTTATTCTTCTCTAAACTAAGGGACAAAGTGTCATTTATTTAAAAAATTACATCTCTACTCACACACTATCTTCAACATTTATTTCTCTACTTAATACATCCAATATTACTACATTTCGTCAAAAAACTTTAAAGGGAATACTAGAGTCCTAACATCTAAAAAATTATCACCTTAAGTCTATATAAAAAAACCAAGTGGCAAATACTTAGAAATTATTTATTTAACGAAATATAACGGATAAAATAAAAATCGCGGCAAGATTTTCAGAAACCCTATAAAAAGACTTGTTCTCATGAATTTTAGATGACACTAAGCCCTAACGACAATATACACTTAAAGATTAATTTTGATATTTACACACTAATTAGGCTAAAAGATTTAGGATAATCTAAAAGATAATCTAATTTAGGC
Organism: Meloidogyne incognita; assembly: GCA_036172945.1. Taxonomy (NCBI): domain Eukaryota; kingdom Metazoa; phylum Nematoda; class Chromadorea; order Rhabditida; family Meloidogynidae; genus Meloidogyne; species Meloidogyne incognita. Next base: position 4,045,362 of record JARQAC010000006.1, on the reverse strand, counting down.
TAAAAGAGGAAATGTTAAAAAATTGTTATAATCCAATAATTTATAAAAAACGGCTAAAATCTTTTTAATAAGTACAAGAGCCTTCATATTTTCAATAAATATTATTCCTTCATGAAATCAAATTAAGCGATGTGAGCAAATGCGTCATCCAATCACTAAACCAATGAAATATCTTCGCCAGCGTCGACAAAGAAGCCAATCTTTTATCCGTAGCTGCCTCTTTTTCTTCAATTGCTTTGCGTCGAGTTTCCAAATCCTTAAAAACAATTTTTTAAAAACTTATTTTTAAAAATATATATCAACCTCCCGATCACGTTCCAAAGCTTCTTTTAATTGTCGCTGCCTCTCATCACGAGATTCTTTCAATTTATTTTCATGATAAGAATTTAGAAGATGAAAACCAGCACCCAATGCCCACGAAACTTCCATTGAACGAATCTTTTTCACTAACTAAAAAAATTAAATTTAAAATAATTCTATTTCAATTACATTGATTTTCCTGTCATCAGGCAATCCATATCCGTAATGTAAAAGTGTATAAATATATGTTAAATCAAGACATTGCCATGGTTGCCAAGGTTCAGGCCCAATAGCTTCTGATGGCATAGCACAAGCTTAAAAATAATTATTAGTCCTGAAGTTGAAGAAAAAGATTAAAACATGTATTCAGGATAGGGAAGTCCGCAGAAATACTCTAGATAAAAAACCTGCCTTTTTCAGCAGCAATTTTATAATCGCCAACTTTTGCTTCTCCTCCAATTTGTTCCAAAGTATATTCAACGATATTTCCTTGCAACCCACGATCATAAAAATATCCAAATAAATAAAGATCTTCCTCTTCCACCAATGATTTGATTTGCTTAATATCAGTAAGATTTGTTACATAATGTTTGGCTGTTTCCAAACAATTTTCAAAACTTGCATCGATTGTTGCACTAAAAAGGTAAAAATTTTCTAGAAATTTTCAGTTTATAATTTAAAAAACCTGATTAACCAAACATTGCCCGCATAATCAAAATCATCCAATATAAACTTCTTTGGCAAACAATGTGTTTTAAGTGCTGGAGCACCTCCAGGACTCCAATCTGGAGAAGACAATTTGGAAATTCCTAAACGAGAAGCGACAAGTCCATTGCCCAAATAACTAAAATAAATTTAGTTTACAAAAAAAGTTTAAAAATAACCTATGAGTATAAAGGCGAAGCTCTTTCTCAAAAATTTTAAGACGATGTGAATATTTTTGACGATGGAGACCACGCATAGCAGTATTAAAATCGCTGGGTATGAAAGTAACTTGTGTTGAACCACCGCCCAGATCAAGCGCAGTCGCTGCTTTTCCGCCTAAAAAATAATTTTAAATCTAAACTTATTTACTCACTTCCATTTAATACATTGTCAAGCTTTTGGAGTAAAAAGTTGAGAGTAAACCATCCAAAGTCCCAGCACTGTTGGCCACATGTGTTTCATCTCCAACCTTTCGAAAATATTTATGAGGAAAAAAATTTTTTTAAAGGAAAACCTTGTATATACATATTTTATATATTTTTTTTAAATATTATATATTTTTTTCTCGAAAGGTTGAAGACGAAAGCTATATTACCCGGGTGGGAAATCGGTGGCACGACACGGGCACAGTGATCCAATTGCACAGTAAGACAATTGCACAGAGGACAATTACACAGTGGACAATTGCACAGTAAAGTGTTGTTAATTCGCAAAACGACCTGCCCATTTATTCGCAAAACGCCTGTTTATTCGCGAAACTCTCCAAATAAACGCAAGGCTCATTCACCTATAGGTCATAACTTCGTTCATAATCATTCGATCAAGATGATTTTGGTGTCAGTCGACTCATCTCGAAGAGCTCTTTCGAATGAGCTACAATTTGCAACTTCGAATTTTTTACCCCAAAAACAGCTTGGTTTCCTCTATTGTTTTTCGATTTTCGGGAGCCTATATCTCTGCGAGTTTTCGTCTCCCGCGAACAACTTTTCCAACAACGGGAAAAGTTGCTTATAGAACAGGGAAAATTATTTTTGTTTACGAAAAACCATTTTATTATTAAAAAACTTATTAGAAAGTCTAACACAAATCCACTTAACCACAAATTACTGTGCAATTGTCCACTGTGCAGATGCCCTCTGTGCAGATGTCTTACTGTGCAAATGGATCACTGTGCCCGAGTCGGAGCGCCGGGAAATCACCTAAAAAATAAAATTTAAAAAAAATACCAAAAGCAGCAATAGGTCGAGATGAAAGTTGCATTAAACCCTTAAAATAAAAATAATTTTATAAAAATTAAAAAGGAAGAAGAAAACCTGACAATTCGAACTTTTCAAATCCCAAAGACGAATAGTTTTATCCAAAGAACCAGAAAGAAACATATCATCTACAGGGGACATACAAAGAGTCACACTCTAAAAAATAAAAAATTTTTAAGTGAAAAAAATAATTAAAAAAAAAACTTTTTAGTATGTCCTTTAAAGTAACGCAAATATTTGTTGCCATGAAGTGAAAAGTAGCGAATGTTATCTTAAAATGAAAATAAAATTTTAATTGTATTAAATAATTTAAAAAAAAGCTCATTTTAAAAATCAACGAAAATAAATTTAAAATTTTTTAAATTCCTAGGCCTAGAAATCGGTAAAACCCAAGATAGCTTTAAAAAATTTTTATGGACGGACTCTGAAAAAAATTATAGAAACATATCGCTACTCGAAAAAATATTTTTAATAGAATAAGCAATTTTTCTATGATATCTCTCATTTAATAAAATGCTTTCTTCAGCAGCCAGTCCAATTTATTTAAGAAAAAGTTCGAAAAAAACCATGGATGAATTGATTATTCACTGGAGTTCGAATCCGGACTGGATTTGCCGGATCCGATAGTCCGGAATTCGGGTATTTTGGATAGAAAAAAATTGAAAATTTCCGGACAGAAAAAAATTGAAAATACAAAAACCGGATCTGGCTTTTTTCAAATTTCAAACTCTATTCTTAACCCATAAATATTTCTTTTAAAAAATTTCTAATTTCTTCCCATAGAAAATTTTTTGGCAACTCAAAGAAACCCATTTCCCAAATAAAAGTTAAAAACAAACTATCAACTTTAGTAGAAGCATGAATAGCATCATTATGAGTATGTGCAAAATGAATCAAATCAACTCCATATTTTTTAGAATTAACTGAACGCTGTTTTGTTCCATTAGCACAATCATAAACAGTAATTGAATCGTCATTTGAGGAAGTTACGAGAAGTGTTCTTTTTGAATTTAAAAAATTTTTTTAATTAAAAATTTCAAAAAAATACCCATCCGGAGTAAAATTAATATGATTTATAACATCCTGATTTTCAGTAAAATTTTTGGCACAGACCATCGACTTCTGTTTAAAGTTTAAAAAATTATTTATAGAAGAGAAAAATTTTTGGGAGAATTATCTCAAAAATGTTAAGGGATTAGATTTGTATTTACCCTACTAACAAAAAAAAATACAGCTACAAATCTGAGAAGTTACTCGAAACTTTCCCAACTTGAAAACCCTAACTCTATTCCTCAATCTGGCCCTTATCTGTTATAAACAGAGAACTACTTCAAAAATAACTCGGGAAAATAAAAAAAAACTCTCCAACTGCTTATAACAAAAAATCCCACGGTTCCCCGGGCAGACAACCCTAAAATAAGAACTCAGCAACTACATCGCTAAAGCATTACCCATTCCTTACAAAACAAGAAATTAAAAATAAACTAACAAATTTTCATCAGTAATCTTCATCCTTCCTTCTCTTTTTTTTTAATTTTTAAACAATAAATAAAATCTAAAAAATAATTATAAAATTAAAAACACCCACTTCTCCACTCTCTCATAAAAAATCATTTGGAATCAAAAATCCTTTTTAAATCAAAAATTATAATTAAACCTTTTATCCAAATTTTTAAAAAAAAATCAAAAAAATTTTCAAGAAATATAAGGAATTGTGAGGGACACGCCCGAATAGTCGCCGGCCGAAAAGTCGCGACCGAATAGTCGCCAAGCTTTTTAATTAAATACCTATTCTGATTGTAATTAGGCCAGCGCGGGACGGGATCCCGACGGGATTTTCCGGGATTCCGATCCCGAAATCCCGGATTTTTTTTAATTTTGGGATCATTCGGTAGCAGGCATTTTTCTCCCGTCATTGGAACAATTTCCCCCGTTGACGGACCAACTTCTCCCGTCGTTGGAACAACATCTCCCGCGATTGGAACAACACTTTGGTATTCTAGACATTTTTGGGGGTTCGGCATTACAAGCTGTTGTATTTCAAGCTTTTGGCATTATAGAATCATCCTTTAATTAAAGCTTGGCGACTATTCGGCCGGCGACTATTCGGTCGCGACTATTCGGTCGCGACTATTCGGGCTGTACCCTAAAAAATCAATACTCCGGGGAAATACAAAAATAAATAAGACTCTAGCCGTCTCGTGTTGCCAATATGAAATTTTTTTCCTCATCATACTCTCTTACTTTTTAAATCCTCTTGCATTTTCTGAATCTTAAAACCGAAAAAAGACTGAATTAATTTTTTTTATTTTTTAATAAAGCTTAAATTTTCATAAAATGACTGATTCTTCTACAGAAAATTCGGAAAAATTTCGGAATACTAAACAGAACGCAAATGGGGGTTGAGTCGAATGGTGAAGTTGAGTCGAATGGTGAAAAAATTTTCGTGCGGACTCATACAGGGGCTGAGATATAGGCCCCCGAAAATCGAAAAACCATAGGGGGGACCAAGCACTTTTTTGAGGTGAAAAATTCGAATATGCGTCGAATATACGTCCAGATATAAAAAAATATACGTCCAGATATAATCCAGATATAAAAAAAATATACGTCCAATATACGTCCAGACTCAAATGACTTTAATTTTAATTTAAATAAATAAATGACATTGTATCCCTTTTTATGTTCTATTTAAGGAAATCATTTTCTCCCAAAACCCGTTCATTCATTTGTTATTTTCTCTTTTTGTGGTGTTCCCCCTTTTTATTTATTTGTTTTAATTATTGTGTTGGAATATTGCCTCTTCAAATAAAAATATTAATTCGAATATTGATTTGGACTTGAATTGATTTAAGGAAGAGTAAAATTAAAAAGAAGTTTATAAGAGAAAGTTTATTTATTTCTCACGTGGCGCTCCTGTGGAAAAAAAAATTTTCTAAAATTTTTTCAACGGTCTCGAGATCGACTTTGAATTTTTTTGATTTGAAAGCTCTAGGCGAGCAACGACAAATTTTATTTTTTTTGAATTTAAGTCTCTAGGCGAGCACTTAAACAGCTCTAGGCGAGCTTAAAAAAAACCTTAATTTATTTTTCTTCAACAAAAACCCTAGGCGGGTGAAAAATCGATTTTTTTGAATCTGCAAAAGACCCTAGGTGGGTGTAAAAAGAAAAACAAGAAAAAGAAATTTTTTTTATTTGTTTGACCTTGGCAGTCAATCGATCGATTTGCTGCAAACAAATTGACTCATCAAAGACCCTAGGCGGGCACCTCTTTGGAAACTGTTTGAATTGATTTTTTGCTTTCGTGACTCATCAAAAGCTCTAGGCGAGCGTAAACAAAATTGTAATCGATAAAGAAATCGAATGATATTCCGTTCTCCTGTTTTAACAAGAAGTAGGGCAAAAGATAAAGCTATGGAGAAAGAAGCTTCTGAAAATCCAACTTCTAATATTGAAAATTCAGGAATGGATGATATTCTTGATGTGCAAATTGAACGGGGAGAAAATGTTATGAGAGCAACTCAAACCTCGCCAGCACAGTTACCACAGAATATTTGTTTTCCATTCCAAATCCCGAACATGCCTGTTATGTCACAGCAGTTCCCGAATCAGCAAATGTATGCACAATTTCCTAATTGTCAAATGCCTATGTTAATGCCTATGTATCCCCCACAGTTCATTCAGTACCCACAAATGCCGACAAATAATCCACAAAATTTTCCACCTCAAATGAACAATATTCACCAAACTCAGCCCCAGCAGAATTTCAAACAGTCGGTTACACAATTGGCGCAGCCACCGATCAATAGTGAAACTAACCAGAAATCCACAACTGATTTTGCTGGGTTCATGCACAGCTTTGATAGAATGTCTCTTTCGTGGGCTTTAGACAAAATTCCAGATTTGAAAGGTCCTGAAGGTGTCGACCAAATTAAGACATTCTTCAAAAAATTTGATTCTGCAACGGAAGGGATATCTGATGTTGTGCGACTAAAAGCATTGGAATCTAAAATAAGTGGAAGAGCGGAAAGAGCTTTTAATACCGCTTTAGGAAATTCTCCGTTTATTTACTCATCAGTTCGACGCGAAATGCTTCGTATCCTCGAAACAACAGACACAAAAGAAATTTGTGCGTTCGACGAACTTATGTCTGGAGTTAAGAGACGAGAAAACGAAAATATTGATTCACTAGCCAATAGAATTGCATCTTTAGTAAAACGAGCTTACCCAGGGATGACAAATAATTTGTTAGATGAATATTCAATAAAGCATTTGATAAGAAGCATTGGTGACTCAAACCTTGCACTTAATCTCGAAATAGCTCGACATGACGGAATGAGTTTTGACAGTTTCGTATCTCTGGCAGCTAGAGCAGAATCGACACAGAAAGCAACCCGCCACATTAATTTCCAATCTAAACCTCCTGTTCAGCAATTTTCGCAACGTAATAATAATTTTACCCCTCGAAACGAAATTACCTGCTTTAACTGTGGAAAACCAGGTCACCTCTCACGGGATTGCTTCTCCAATCGAAATAATCAATATATGTCGAAAGACAACGTGGCAGCTCCTACTGGAGCTAATACAACACTTCTGAATACTAAAAATAACATTAACGAGCCAACTAGAAACACAGCACGGATCCAAACATTAAGTGTTAAAATTAATGAGGATGTAGGATCCGATGGAAAAGAACTTAACGTGTTCGAAAATAAAGTTGGAAGTGGTAAAAAGGAAGAAAATGAAAAGTTGAATAAATTTAAGGAGAACGCAGAGTTGAATAAAATTAAGGAGAAGAAATTTGAAGAAGATTTAAAAGATGAAAATAAAGTTGAATTTGAAGAAAAGGGTAGTGTTTTTGGAAAAGAAAAGGCTAAGACTGCCAATAAAAATAGTAAAATATTGAACAGCAGCAATCTTCGAATTAATATGGATCAAAAACGAAAATTTGATACGAAAAGGTCAAATTTTGTAGGAAATCTTCCATATAAAACATTAGACGAATCAGTTAGGACTCACTTTTCTAAATGCGGGAAAATCACCAACGTCCGCTTACTTCGAAATAAACAAACGGGACTTTGCAAAGGAGTTGGTTACATCGAATTTATTGATCCAGCTTCAATTAAGAGGGCGTTTGAATTAAATGAATTGTCGTTCGAAGGAAGAAAATTGAGAATTTCTAGAATTTATGAAAAGAAAAAGCTAGCTAAGATGAGAGACAAAAATGAAAAGTTAAAGCTGAAACCTCCTAATTTGATAAGAGGAATTGGAAAATGTTTGAACCTAAATGAACTTAGAGGTAAAAGAAATAGAAAAGCGGAAAATCTGGAAACAATTCCGAGGACGGAATTATCTAAATACGAGGAGGGGAGAGGTGAAGCGATTGAGAACCGGTTGATAGCCAAACGTTCGAAAATGAACGGAATTGGAACATTGAAGCAAATACCAATTCAAGAACTAGGCGTTCGAAATGTCAAGTCAAAAATGGTTGTTCCGAGAAGTGAAAGAAGCGGAAGGAACTCAACTGTAAATGAAAATTGGAGGGAGCGCGGTCTAGGTGACCAAGCCTCTAGAAGCCGTTGGAGTGGCAATGAAAATTGGAGGGAGCGAGATCTAGGCGATCAAACTCCTAGAAGCCGTTGGCATGGGAATGAAAATCGAATGGGGCGAGGCCTAGGCGACCGAACCCCGAGACGTTCAGTTTTGAAAGGATTAGACTTTATGAAGGAAGCAGATCTCGTGACCGTTTATGAACCAAACCCTTTCGCAGCCGATTCAAAGCCGAGGGACTCGTCTTTTTAGAAGGTGGAGATGTGGTGACGTCCAGACTCAAATGACTTTAATTTTAATTTAAATAAATAAATGACATTGTATCCCTTTTTATGTTCTATTTAAGGAAATCATTTTCTCCCAAAACCCGTTCATTCATTTGTTATTTTCTCTTTTTGTGGTGTTCCCCCTTTTTATTTATTTGTTTTAATTATTGTGTTGGAATATTGCCTCTTCAAATAAAAATATTAATTCGAATATTGATTTGGACTTGAATTGATTTAAGGAAGAGTAAAATTAAAAAGAAGTTTATAAGAGAAAGTTTATTTATTTCTCACGAAATAATAGCTCATTCGAAAGAGCTCCTCGAGCTGAGTCGAATGACACCAAAATCAACATGTTTGGACGAGATTAGACAAAGTTATGACACAAAAAACCTAAACCTATGGAGCATCGGCGAGGCGCTTGTGCAAAACCCCGCGCTTCGCGCGGGGTTTTGCGGCACGCGCCTCGCGGGGAGTCTACGGGCGATGGGTCTGGGCCCGTAACATAAACCTATTCCTATCTCCCTTACTCTGGATCTACTTGGGGCCTCCGTAGCAGCAAAAACCTCACCAATGAGCTCAAACAAACGATCATAACTTTGTCAAATCAAGTCGGATTTCGGTAATTTTGGTGTCATTCAACTCAGCTCGACGTGCGGAGTCGAATGAGCTATTATTTGCATATTCGAATTTTTTGACCCCAAAAATTTTCAAATTTCGGGGGTCTGTAACTCGGCCATATAAAGTCGGATTTTATTGATTTTGGTGTCATTCGACTCAGCTCGAGGAGCTCTTTCGAATGAGCTATTATTTGCATATTCGAATTTTTCACCTCAAAAAAGTGCTTGGTCCCCCCTATGGTTTTTCGATTTTCGGGGGCCTATATCTCAGTCCCTGTATGAGTCCGCACGAAAATTTTTTCACCATTCGACTCAACTCGACGAGCTCTTTCGAATGACATATCGTTTGACCCATTTGCGTTCTGTTTAGTATTCCGAAATTATACCGAAAATTCTACTACCAATATTGAATGCAGTCGACTTTTTGTTAAAAATTTGTCTGGAGTTGGTAAGAAAAATGGTTGGAATGAACAAAAATTGCGTCAATTATTTGAAAAATTTGGAACTATTACTGACATTAAATTGAAAATAAATGATAAAAGTGGAGCTATAAAATTTGCATTTGTTGGGTTTGAGAATTCTTCAAGTTGCCAAACTGCTTTTGAAAAATTGAATGGAACATTTTTGAGGGGAAAAGAGCTTGAGGTTTTTCTTTAAAAATTTATTAAAATTAAATTCGGGATAAATGACTCGTAAAAACGTGAGCATTTAGCAATTATTTAAGGACTTCCCGATTTATTTTTAATTTTTATTTTGTTATATCAATTGGTTATATCAAATGGAAAATTTATTTTTCCAAATTATTTTTTTTTGGTCAATTCATGTAGATCCCAAAGGTTGTGTCAAATTACGTTTCGAGTAAAAGTAAATGCTTTACAAGAAATTACTAAAAACTAGACATCGAGCTGGACCAGGACAAAGGTTTGGGAGTTTCCTGTGCCCAGAGTCCAGGCATTTTTTGACCTTTCTGGGGTTTTTCCTGGACTACAGGCCCGGATCCGGCCCAGGTCAATAAATCAAACCCAGGAACAGGCCCAGGCTTTTCAAAAATTTCGATCACTACTATCAAGGGCGTAGCCAAGGGGGGGGGGGCTTCTGGGGCTAAAGCCCCCCCCCCCGAAATGGGGAAAAGGGAAAAATTTGGGGAAGGCGTTGGGCAAAAAAGTGAATTTTTTTGGCCTACGGCCTTCGAATTTTAAAAAATTTAAGCCTGCGGCGCTGAAAAAGGAAGAAATCTGGCCTTTTGAGCTCCAGAATTCAAAAAATTTTCGCCTGCGGTGCTAAAAAAGTGAATTTTTTTGGGCTGTACTTTAGCCGGTGGCCCACTCAGAAACAGGTCAAATTATATACCATTCGATTCGTCTCGGCGAGTTGAGTCGAATGGTACCACTCTTTTTTTGCGGAAATTCCTACGAGCCTAGATATAGGCCCTTGAAAATCGAAAAACAATAGGGGGGACCAAGCACTTTTTTGGGGTGAAAAATTCGAAAATGCAAATTATACCTCATTCGAAAGAGCTCATCGAGCTGAGTCGAATGACACCAAAATCAACGAAATCCGACTTGATTTGACAAAGTTATGATCTTTTATTTTAGCTCCTTACCTATGGCATTTGTGGAGATTTTTGCTGCTACGGAGGCCCCAAATACGTCCAGAGCAAGGGAGATAGGAATAGGTTTATGTTACGAGCCCAGACCCAGCGCCCGTAGACTCCCCGCGAGGCGCGTGCCGCAAAACCCCGCGCGAAGCGCGGGGTTTTGCACAAGCGCCTCGCCGACAACCCATAGGTTTAGAGTTTTTTGTTTTTTGTAAAACCCCGCGCGAAGCGCGGGGTTTTGCACAAGCGCCTCGCCGACGCCCCATAGGTTTAGGTTTTTTGTGTTGTAACTTTGTCTAAACTTGTTCAATCCCGGTGATTTTGGTGTCATTCGACTCAGCTCGGCGAGCTCGGCGAGCTGAGTCGAATGGTACCACTCTTTTTTTGCGGAAATTCCTACGAGCCGAGATATAGGTCCTTGAAAACCGAAAAACCAAAGGGGGGACCAAGCACTTTTTGGAGTGAAAAATTCGAAAATGCAAATAATAGCTCATTCGAAAGAGCTCGTCGAGCTGAGTCGAATGACACCAAAATCAACGAAGTCCGACTTGATTGGACCGAATTATAGGCCCCTAAATATCGAGGATCAAAATGGACGATTTTTGGAATTAAAAATTTTTTATACATTTAATAGCTCATTCGAAAGAGCTCGATGAGCTGAGTCGAATGACACCAAAATCACCGTGATTGAACAAGTTTAGACAAAGTTACAACACAAAAAACTATCAACATAAACCTATGGGGCGTCGGCGAGGCGCTTGTGCAAAACCACGCGCTTCGCGCGGGGTTTTGCGGCACGCGCCTCGCGGGGAGTCTACGGGCGCTGGGTCTGGGCTCGTAACATAAACTTATGCCTATTTTAGCTGCGGTCGGCATGTCTGGTTTCCTCCCCAGCGAGAAAAACCTGCACGGAGACCAAAGGTAAGGAGCTAAAATAATTTTTTTTTTCTTTATCGAACACAAATAAATAAGTGTGAAACAATAAAATAAAACTCCTGGATCCACAGGGATCACTTATGGAGAGGTAACGTACAAAAAAATCAAATACAATATGACGGTTTTTTTAAAAAATGTTAAGTTTAAAAAAAAAAATAAAATAAATAATGGACTCCACAGAAAAAATAAATTAAATGTATAAAATTATATGCTATAAAAAATATATGTATAGGTATATTTGGGTATAAAAATATTTGTATTAAAAAAAAAAAATTTTATTTAAATGTTAAGTAAATTTGTTTATGTAAGAAAGTGAACATTTAGGTTAGGATTTTATGTTAATGAACTCCATTAATTCATACTCATAAATTATAATCTTCTGTAGTTAATATTTTGTCTAAAAATTTTTTAAATTGAGGAATAGTATTGATTTTTTCGATTTCATTTTTTGGAAGTTTATTCCACCTATCTGTGACTCTATGTGAAAAGAAATGGTTATTCTTAGTTTGTTTTTTAAATATTTGATATCTATGCAATCGCAGATTATTTCTATTTGGTTTAGAGAACATTTGTTCTGGTTTTATTTTATAGAAACCATTTATTATTTTGAAGGTTGTCATAAGATCTGTTCTTATGCGACGGATTTTAGTTGGAGGGAGTTTACATCTTTTTAGTCTTTCGGTATATCCTATTTTTTGGTATTTGAATTTATATCTTAAAACTTTCCTTGTAAAGCTTCGTTGTGGTCTCTCTAATTGTTTGTTAAGATATTCTAGTTTTGGGCTAAAACTTTCAGTGGAATACTCCATAATTGGCCTTACGTATGTTTTAAATGCCTTTACATATGTATCTATTGGTAATGTTTTAGGTAATATTCTTAGAATATTATTTAGCCTTATAAATGAGGATTTAGTGATTTTTGCTACATGTTGGTCAAATTTAAGTTTGTTATCTATGTATATACCTAAGTCTCTTATGTTATTAACTTCTTCGATTTTGTCACCGTTAATCTCATAGTTATACTTAATTTTGTTGTATATTTTTAAAACCTTAACCTTTGAGATAGAGAATTCCAGTCTATTATTTTTTGCCCATCTATATGCATTGTGTATAGCTCCTTGGAGCTCTATACAATCTTTTTCTGTTTTAATTTCCGAATAGAGCTTAAAGTCATCTGCATATAATTTTACTTTTATATTTTTTGGGATATGTTTAGGTAGGTCATTTATATATATCAGGAACAGTAATGGTCCTAATACAGTCCCTTGGGGAACACCTGTTTTTGGGAGAAATGGTTCAGAGAAATGATCACCTATTTTTACAATATGAGATCGATTTGAGAGAAAATTTGCTATCCATCTAATTGTTAAGCTATCTATTTTTATTTCTTCTAATTTTCTTATAAGTATTTGGTGATCTACCTTATCAAAGGCTTTCTCAAAGTCAAAATATATGACGTCTGTACCTATATTCCTATCAAGTGAATTATACCAGTCTTGCATAGATGATAAAATTTGAAGTGTACAAGAGCTTTTAGGTAGAAACCCAAATTGCTCTTCAGCAATTAATTTATGTTTATTAAGGTGTTCTAATATGTTATTTGCTATTATGCGCTCAAAAACTCTACAAGTCGGGGATGTTAATGCAATTGGTCTGTAATTTTTTGGGTCGTTTACAGAACCTTTCTTTTTAAATATCGGTAGAATGTGAGCTGTTTTCCATAATTCGGGGACTATTCCTGTTTTGAATGTGTTTTCATATAAAATTGAGAGAGGAAGAGCTAAGGGGTAGCACATTTTTTTAGAAAATATTGATTGATATTCTCAGGACTATGAGATAATTTATTTGGGAGCTTTTTCAGTAGTTTTTCTATGAAATAAGGTTCAAAAATGACTTCTTCCCGATATCCATCCTTAGCTTCGAAGCTTGCCTGTGTATTGTTTTTACCTCCGCTAACTATTTCTTCGAAAATATTTCTAAATTTATTTGCTTTGTCTGTGTCTAATACTATGGGGTCGCCTTCCTCAGATTCGTTAAGTATAGGTATACCAGAGGAATTAAATCGATGTCTCTTCATTAATTTATGTATTTCCCCTATATGCCCAGATCCTATTCTTTTCGATAGATAATTATTTTTATATTTTTCTATTTGTAATTTACATTTAATTTCAAGACTTTTATAATTATCTTTACTAATTTGCCCTAATTTTAGCTTTTTCCATGCTTCAGCTTTTTGTTTGATTATTTCCCTAATTTCTTTAGGATATTTCATAGGTGTTTTTTCACTAAATTTTTTAAATGGGATGAATTTTTGAATTGCTTGGGTTATTATGGAATTTAGTATTTCGGACATTTCAGAGGGATTCTTGTCCTTAAATATATTGTACCAATCATATTGGGCTAAAAACCAATTAATTATTTTATATTTTCCTTTCTTAAATAATAATACTTCTCTTTTATCTTTAGATTTTACTTTTTCGATTTTTCGATACGCAAATAATACCTCATTCGAAAGAGCTCATCGAGTGAGTCGAATGACACCAAAATCAACGAAATCCGACTTGATTTGACAAAGTTATGATTTTTTATTTTAGCTCCTTACCTTTGGTCTCCGTGCAGGTTTTCTCGCTGGGGAGGAAACCAGACATGCCGACCGCAGCTAAAATAGGCATAAGTTTATGTTACGAGCCCAGACCCAGCGCCCGTAGACTCCCCGCGAGGCGGAGAGAGAGCGTGCCGCAAAACCCCGCGCTTCGCGCGGGGTTTTGCGGCACGCGCCTCGCGGGGAGTCTACGGGCGCTGGGTCTGGGCTCGTAACATAAACTTATGCCTATTTTAGCTGCGGTCGGCATGTCTGGTTTCCTCCCCAGCGAGAAAAACCTGCACGGAGACCAAAGGTAAGGAGCTAAAATAAAAAATCATAACTTTGTCAAATCAAGTCGGATTTCGTTGATTTTGGTGTCATTCGACTCACTCGATGAGCTCTTTCGAATGAGGTATTATTTGCGTATTCGAATTTTTCGACCCAAAAAAGTGCTTGGTCCCCCCTATGGTTTTTCGGTTTTTAAGGACCTATATCTCGGCTCGTAGGAATTTCCGCAAAAAGAGTGGTACCATTCGACTCAGCTCGCCGAGACGAATCGAATGGTATATAATTTGACCCGTTTCTGAGTGGGCCACCGGCTAAAGTACAGCCTTTATTCGGATACCTAAAAAGGTTTTTTTTAATTTTAACACAAAATAAGTCGAATCTCATCATTAGGGCTGGGAAAAATATGCACGCGAAATCGCCAAATATGCGCATATACTAGGTCGTTTCATAAAAAAAGTTCGTTTTTTTCAGAAATAAATTTTCCAAGAAAAATCGATAAATCTCAAGCAAAATCAAACAGATAAAAAATCTAACTGTACTAAATAATTGCCCCGAGTCTTAGCAACATTCTTAAAACAGAAAAAAGTTTGTGGATACCTCTTTAAAAAAAATCTGACCCCATTTCTGAAGCACTGTCTTCCCCATCGCAGTCTCGACCTTGGCGTCTTCTTTCAAGTGCCCGTCCCGTAAGAAATTTTTTAGAGAAGTAAAATGATGTTAATCAGATAGAGCAGACTCGGGGCTACAAGGTGGGTGGGTAACACTTTCCAAAAAAGTTTATTTGGGGTATGGCAGGTCGTCAAAAATGAGCGGTGTAAAGGGGCTTTATTTTAATGGAAAACCAGAGGTCTTGTAAGCAGTCCCTAGCGACGTTGAATGTAACAAACGAAATCTTTCTGGGTAAGTTAGTTAATATGGATTGGTACCAAGTTGAACTAGCTCCGGCACCAACGGACCGAGCACCATCCAAAAGAATACACAACATACGTTTTTTGGGCAGTTGGTAGGGCGGGGGACCAAAAGAGGGTCTTAATATTTTTTCCTCCAAACAATTTTTGTATATTATTATTGTAATTGGCATATGTTTAAACTTAGGTAACAATCCGGTTCCATGAACAACCCTTTCGATAGTTATTCAGGCTTGAAAGGCTAAAAAAAAGTCCCTGTTATTTTTGTCTCTCAGGCGGTAGGTGCATTACTCTTTTTCTCCTCATCGGCTCAAGATCCGTTTTTTCGAACAAATGCCATATTGTACTTATAGAGCAATGTCCCAGCTACAATTCTAATAAAAAAATATTCAGATATCTTTCGAACCGATCAGCAAGGATGCGTTTGTTTACAGTCGGTCGTCTTCACGACCCATGTTTGTGTTTGGTCCAGTTTTTCCCTGTTTGAATTTTTTTTCAAAAATTTTCAGCTAAACTATGTTAGTTCACATCCCTGTCTAATGTTTCATTAATTTTTCTAGATTTTAGCTTCGCATTATTACTTTGTTTTAATGGGATGTGTAAATGCTCCTAAATAAAACCCCTACCCACGCTCATTTCTGAAGGCATAGAAATTTTTTGGTCTTTTCTATTTTTAAAATTTTGGTATCATTTTGAAGCTAAGACTTAGGGCTACAAAATAGGATAAAAACAAAATCGGATAAAAATAGTTAACACTCAAAAAACATGAGGTGAAAAAAACGAACTTTTTTATGAAACGACCTAGTATATGACCGAAAAAGGCTAAAATATGCACAAAAATATGCAAAATTTCCCAAAATATGCACCAAATATGCATCGCAAAATATGAAAAACTTTTTAAAAATTAAAATTTTAATTAAATAACGTTAATTTAGCCTTTAATTTTGCATTTTAAGAGCACTTCAAAAGGATTTTATCCATTTAAAATTTCTGCAAAAAAATCTCGGAAAAAATTTTTTCCAAAAAATTTTTCAATAATTTTTGTCGAAAAATTTTTGGAAAAATTAAAAAAAAAATTTTTTTGACCAAAAAATTCCAAAATTTTGAAAATTTTCGCAAATTTTTACTAAAATTTATCAAAAAATGCAAATATGCACGAGAGGTTCAAAATATGCAAAAATATGCATTAAGAACCGGGGCTCAAAGGGTCGGACCAATGTAAAAATACCATTTTTGAGCTTCTCTCATCAAGACATATCCGCATACAAAACATGCATTTGCATGTTTTTCCCAGCCCTACTCATCATATAAGATACCCCCTGAAAGAGAAAATTTGACATAATTAGGTTTATCTATATAGGAAGGTGTATCGCTTAGGCACCAGGGATGGACCAGATAACTCAAAACCGAATACCCGAACCACAATCCGAAACCCATCCTTTTTTTCTCAAGCGGCCTATGCTGTTAAAAACGGCTCCCCAACCCAGTGACCAACCAATGTTGAAAAAATCTATGCTAAATTGAGGTGTGTATCTAATCCAGATTTTGATGTTATCTTATATTTAGGGTTTTTGATTAATAATTTTTCAATACATTTTGAAGCCTGGCGGTGAAGGAAGAGGTTTTGTTTTGTTGAATTTATTTCCCCTGCTGATGCTAAAAGAGCAATGGAAACATTAATGCATTCGACACACTTTATGGAAGAAGATTAGTTTTGGAATGGGCAAAAATTGAAAATGTTGAGGAATTTAGCGAGAAGGTTAAAAGAAAAAATTTATTATTAATTAAAAGTAAAAAAAATAAAAAGGCAAAAATGAGATCATTCGAAAATTGAAAAGCAAAAGATTTTTTATTTTGTTTTTGTTAACTTTTAGGTCTTAAAATTAATTAGGTATATTTTTGGGGAGAAAGTCTTCATTTGTGCCAAAAACTTGATATTATATATCCCTTCCCTCCATTTGCTTTTCTCTTTCTTTTGGGCCAACAAACTGCTGTTTTACAAGAAAATTCGAATATTCTTTTGATAATTTGTAAAAAGAAAATGAAAAGTACTTGGTGGAAGGGATACATTTAATATTTTTTTTAATTTTTTATCTTTTTAAGTCAAGTAAAGATAATTCTTTAAAGACAAATTGACAATTTTAAATATAAAAAAGGAATATTTTTGTATTAATTTATCATGACTGGAAAATTGAAGCAAATATCCTCAAGTTTTTGTTTTGGTGGATATCAAAATGTTTATTTTTTTTCTTCCTTAAAAAAATATTAATTTTCTTCCTTAAAAATAACGTTTATCTTATGGGGTTTCGCTTAAGCCTTCCACCATCTATTGACTAACCAAAATCTAAAGACGTCAGTATAAGATGCGTCCATAATGCTGTAAAAACACCTTTATAATGAGTGGGTGGTTTCTTAAAGTATCGCTTGGGTAACTTCCACCTTCTAATGACTAACCAAAACCAGAAAAATGTAACCTAAAATCAAGTTAATCTTATAGCAAAGGAGGATTATTTTAAAAATTAAATTTTTAGCGATGTTTTAAATTGTAAAATGAAATTTGGAATTTACTTACCATATTGTTGTGTTGCCAAAGAGCCAGTTAGTTTGCCTATTCTTTTTTGGCTTTCTGGTATTTTTTTATTAAATTTAACGCATTTTTTTTTATTTTTAAAGGTTTGACTTGTACAGAAGAAAATTTGATTTTAATGGGATGCCTTTCCATCGAATTTTAACTATTATGTTTAATGAATTGACAGCTCCAGATCCTGTTTTGGATTCGCAACGCCGTCCAATTCTAACAACACCGACCTCAATCTTTCCATCTTCTGGTCATCATGCATTGCAAAGTCAGTTTTCGACTGGTGATGATGGTTGTCCTGTTCAAGTTTTTTTTGAAATTAAAAAAAAAGAATTTTATTGTTAGATGAAAATAGCTAAAGCACAGCTGACTTATGCTTTAGAGCAGTTGTCAGCAAATGAATGCCTTGTTGTTTTTAAATGGACTTCTCAATCACAAATGCGAGACATGTTTACTTAACGGTATTGTTTTGTCTTTAAAAGGCTAGTTCTGTCCGCAAAGACCACGAATTCTGTGAGGAAGTCAATGATATATTTTGGCATTTTCCTTTTAATACTTTCCAAAAAGTATTAAGATTCATTTTTAATTTAAAGGGTTCTTGGGACAATTGAAAAAGAAAAATTCCACTTGTAAAGTCTACCAACAATTTTACTACCATAATTGATCTCTGTCCAGGTTACCAATTTCTGGTTTTCTTTTTTATTTATTTTATGATAACAAGTGGTCGTTATGGATATAATTTGTGGTTGACGATCGATGGATGGTTGATGATTCCGTGTTAAAACTACAGGCTGTAGTTTAGTATACCGGAGTTTTAGTTCCGATATAAGACCCGTACCATTCGATTCGTCTCGGCGAGCTGAGTCGAACGGTACCACTCTCCAGGCGCGGAGATGCCTGTGGGCCGAGATATAGGTCCCCGAAAATCGAAAAACCATAGGGGGGACCAAGCACTTTTTTGGGGTGAAAAATTCGAATATGTAAATTATACCTCATTCGAAAGAGCTCCTCGAGCTGAGTCGAATGACGCCAAAATCAATGAAATCCGACTTGATTGGACCGAGATATAGGCCCCTAAAAATCGAAGATTCCAAGGGACGATTTTTGGAATAAAAAATTTTTTATTCAAGTAATACCTCATTCGAAAGAGCTCGACGAGCTGAGTCGAATGACATGAAAATCACCGTGATTGAACAAGATTGGACAAAGTTATGATCGTTTGTTTTAGCTCCTTACCTATGGCATCTGTGGAGGTTTTGCTGCTACGGAGGCCCCAAATATGTCCAGAGCCAGTGACATAGGAATAGGTTTATGTTACGAGCCCAGACCCAGCGCCCGTAGACTCCCCGCGAGGCGCGTGCCGCAAAACCCCGCGCGAAGCGCGGGGTTTTGCACAAGCGCCTCGCCGACGCTCCATAGGTTTACGTTGACCATTTTGAACCTTTCTATCTTGGCTCAAAATCAAGATATCGAGCTGATTTTTGTGTCATTCGACTCAGCTCGAGGAGCTCTTTCGAATGAGGTATAATTTGCATATTCGAATTTTTCACCCCAAAAAAGTGCTTGGTCCCCCCTATGGTTTTTCGATTTTCGGGGACCTATATCTCGGCCCAGAGGCATCTCGGTAATTCTTCGGTTTGTATACCCTCTTCTTTGTGCCCCCCTTTTTTCCTTACCATTTTTTCTCCCCTTTCTCCTTTATTTTTCATGAGGCAAGTATTAAAAAGGGCAAGTATTAAAAAATTAATGCTCAAAATGTCGTATATAGGGTAAAAAGGTGCTGAGTCGAACGGTACCACTCCCAATTTTAGGAAATGATTCTGGACCGAGTTATAGGTCCTCGAAAATTGAAAAACCATAGGGGGAGTAAGCTCGATTTTGGGGTGAAAAATTCGAATATGCAAATAATAGCTTATTCGAAAGAGCTCGAAAAAGCTTGCCTCATGAAAAATAAAGGAGAAAGAGGAGGAAAAATGAAAAAATGGTAAGGAAAAAAGGGGGGCACAAAGAGGGGGGTATACAAACCGAAGAATTACCGGCATCTCCGCGCCTGGAGAGTGGTACCGTCGACTCAGCTCGCCAAGACGAATCGAATGGTACGTGTCTTATATCGGAACTAAAACTCCGGTATACTAAACTATATCCAAACTACAACTAGACTACTTCTGCTAAAGGTGATTTTTTGGCACTTGTGTATGTGTTTCCACAGATTCTCATACACAAGTGCACAAGTGCCAAAATTTTTTTCTTAATTTTTTAATTTAAAATTTTTTCATAAAAATGCTCCTGTCGTCAAGTCCTGTCCCTTTATGGCTGCTTCTGACAATGATTGATTTTTTGTTAGATTTTTTTAATTGATTGGAATTCTTTATTTTGTGATATTTTTCCTTTTTTTTATATTTTTACTTTCTTATATTTAAAAAAATATTCTTTAAACGTTTTTTTATTTCCAATTGTGTTTTATACACTGAAATTTTTTTGGAAAGAATTGATTGGATGAAAAAAAGGGGAAATAAAAAGAAAAAGAGAGGGGGGGGGGTATCTAACCAAATAAAAGAGGCTTATGGTGGCATGCTTGGTCTTTGATCAATTGTGATGGAATTGGAATTGATGGCTTGAAGAAATGGATGGGCAACCCAGGATTGCAATTTTAAACAATTTTAAAAGGTTTTTTTAAAATTTGAAATGGAAAGGACTTGTTCCTTTGATTAATTGAAAAATTAGTCTGGATTACGTCGTTTCGGATATTGTTTGTGTTCTATTTTTCCGTTTAAAATTTTTTTCAAAACCCCGTTTGCCTTATGGGTTGTTGGTTCATTACCCACCTCAAATTTAGTCCTTTATTAAACTTAACTTTTTTTTCAAATTTAAGACAAGATCTAAAAATACCAAATGAGTTCAAAATCATCCAATGATACCAATATTTTTTCTAATTCTTGCCTGCTGTTTCGTGTACCACAAAGTATTTTTTGTTTTTGAAATGAATTAATTTTTAAATTTTCTTTCAAGTCCTCGTTCTCAACTAAATTGTGAAGAGGATGTTGCACAACAAATAATATCTTTGGATGCTATTGGAAATTTTCTTGTCCTTTTAAAATCCGGAAAAGTTAAGAAAATTGATGAAAGGATTGATGGGTCTACTTGCACTATTGCAGACTACAAAAGACATGTTAAGGTTGGGCGTTTATTTTTTGGGTAAGGGTTTAGGAAATGTGTTCTGTGGAAATGTAGGTGTCATGTAAAGGAGTTTACCTAGGGGTTCTGATTTTGGGGTTCCGATAGATTTAATGGTGTAGGAAACCTATGTAAAATTGGGTTTTGGATGATTTTTTTTATAAAGGGGTATCTGAATAACAAAAATTTCTAACACCAAGTTCGGGATAATCACATACCTAATGGCCACAGGTCTTAAGCACAAGAAATGTTATGGAACTCAAGGCAAACAGTTAGGGTTGGATTCTTCGAACCGGTCGACGTTCGAGTCATTTTTTCGGGCTGGACCGATCGAGTCTTCGGGCCAAAATTCGATGCCCGGTTCGATCTATCGAACCGAATCAGGGCCCCAACTCTACAAACATTAAAAACACAAAAATCATTCAAATTTATGTGACACATACATTCCGATGACATTATTCTTAAGTAAAGTTATGGTTTAAAATTAAGGAATTTACCCTTTCTTAAATAAAGCTGTTTTTTATTTTTCATTTTCAAATTAAGCTTGCTTACAATCAATTTTTTGGGTCAATTATTGCTCTAGATGAACAATTTGTGTGTGCCCGTCGCGAATATAACGGCCAATTCCATATGGATAATATGCTTATTAGAGTTGTCGATTTAGAAGATGTTTTTCCTGTTGAATTTGCAGTTGGAGAAGAGATGATTTGGCGTTGCTTTCTTTCCTCACAGGATTTGCAACGGGCGCCGGAGATGAAAAGTTCCTTATGGCTTTGAATCAAAGAAGTACTAAAGTAGAAAATCGGTTCGGATTTTTTAAAATTATTTTTTGCTTTGATTTATTGTTAAATTAGGGAGAAGTTGTTGGGAATTGTTGATTTTAAAGGCGCCATTTTAATTTCCTTTTGGGGAGTAATGGATGATGGTTCGCGGCAAGATAGATTTTTCCTGAGGTTTTTCCTTGGCTTCGAATTTGTAACTTGAGTTGCTCCGGGTTTGGCCGGATTCGGTAATTCTTCGGTTCGTACCCCCCACTCATTTTTCCTTCCTCAAAGTGTTGAAAAATGGTCAGTCAATCTTAGATTATAGAACTCGTCGAGCTGTGTCGAATGACACCAAAATCGAAAAAATCCGACATGATTTGACCCAGATACAGACCCCTAAAAATTGAACAACCATAGGGGCGATTTTTTGGAATAAAAATTTTTTATGCAAATCCAGCTCATTCGAAAGAGCTTGTCGAGCTGCGTCGTATGACACCAAAATCAACGTGATTGGACAAGATTTGACAAGGTTATGACATAAAGTAGACCTAACGGAGTCGGCGACTTATGTCATAACTTTGTCAAATCTTGTCCAATCACGTTGATTTTGGTACCAGTCGACTCATCTCGATGAGCTCTCTCGAATGAGCTATCATTTGCATAAATTTACTTGTCCAGGGCTACTTGCTCCTCGTGACCGGACAATCCGTCAGTGGACAATCCGGCAGTGGAAAATCCGTCAGTGGATAATGCGTCAGTGGTCGGACAATCCGTCAGTGGACAATCCGTCAGTGAACAGATTCGTAATTCCTACCCATACACAAACAACCGCTGCCAAATATTTTAGTTCTTTCGTGTGGAAAATTATAAGAGATATCGAAAATTTGGAAAAATAAGGGAATTGGCAGATTTAGTCGGATTGAAAGGATATCAGTGGACTTGAAAGATATTGGGCAATTTGGTTAAATAAGCGAAAGTTGATGGATTTAGAAGGATATAGGGGGGATTTGGATGGATTTACATGATTAACATATGGGAGTATATTGGATTTGGATGAATATCGTGGGAGGGACTGTGGGAAATCTATGAATATAAGAGATTATGTTTAGATATCGTGGAACCACCTACAAATCCATTTAATCCGTCTATATCCCTTGATATTCCACTTAATCCCCAAAATCCATTTTAATCTCCTAAATTCCACGATAGCCACCATAATACTACAGATCTCTTATATTCTCCTTAATCCCACAATATCTATGAAATCCCCAATATATTTCAAATCCACTGATATCCTTTTAATCCAGCTAAATCTGCCGATTCCCTTATTTTTCCAAATTTTCGATATCTCTCATAATTTTCCACACGAAAGAATGAAAATTTTTGGCAGCGGTAGTTTAATTATGGGTAGAAATTACGAATCTGTTCACTGACGGATTGTCCAACCACTGACGCATTGTCCACTGACTGATTTTCCACTGCCGGATTGTCCACTGACGGATTGTCCGGGAGCCTTGCTCCTAAAACACATTTTTGTTTATTTTTTTGTTTTCACAGGACTTTGCAGCAGCTGTTATAGACATGAATATCATGCAAATGTTTGTTGAAGTGAACGTTTTGATTGCTGCAGACCGAAAAAACGGCCACCTTTGAATAATGATTTTGCTTCATTTTCTTATGCTTATTTGTTGCTAGAACGTCTTCGAGTAATTTTTTTTAATTTTTAAAATTTTTAAAAAATTCTTTTTTAAAGCTTTTACTTCGCCTACTTAAACCGTATTCGCCCTTTGACGGCCGTCTTTCTGGAAAATTCAGGACAGAAGTTGGTGATTTAATGCATGTTACTTCTTCAATATCAAAAGATGTGATTTTAATAGATTTTAACCCCCTGGCTACGGGCCTGAGTAGAGATTCTGGATTAGGTAATGGCACTTCTGTTCTGTTCTATTTTTCCGTTTAAAATTTTTTTCAAAACCCGTTTGCCTTTGGTTTGTCGGTCATAAGTTTGCCGGTTCAAAACCGAATTGAGGAAGCGAATATTTTTCGTTTAAGGAGATTTTCATTCTTCAGCTCGGTTTCGGGTTATTCGGAGATTTTTCAAGAACTTTAAGTAAGAGAATTTTTAAATTAGATTTTAGTTAATTCCTTTTGCTGCTGGGAACGGGATTATGACCTTTATTTTTTGAGTCAAGAACTGACACCCTTATGGGAATCACAAAAATGCATTTTGTCTGAAGAAAAATAAATAAAATTTCTTTTAGATATACATCTTCGTCCAGAATGTCTGAAGCTGGTTTTTATCTTCAACCTAGCGGTGATGGTGATGATAAAGTAATGTGCTTTGCCTGCTCTATTTGCCTTATTAGCTGGGAACAGGATTATGATCCTTAGTATTTTTTTCTAGATTTTTTTCCAAAATTTTTTAAAATCAAAAACAGACAGGAACATGAAAGACACTCTCCCTCTTGCAAATTTTTGACTGCTCCACTCTCTTCCACAAACATTACTTTTGCTGCTACAATGTCAAGTTTGGCACCGTTAAAATGAAATGACGAAATTGAATCTCAACAAAAATCTACTATAGAAAATAATTGTGAAAAGTCCTTATGGTTTGCTTTTGCTGATCCTTCGAGTTTTAAGCCGCAAATCAATCTTATACATTTGGGCAAAGTTGCACAGGTTTTTGTTTTTTGATAATATGTGGGTTTATGTTAGAGTTCGAACCATGGGACAGACAAGGGTTTTAACACGGAAATCTTGTTATTTTGAGCCGTTTTTAGTGGGTTTACCCGTAAAACTCCATCGGTAGTGTAAAAGGAAGAACCCCAGATATCGACCCGTTTTTAATGTTTTATTTAATTGTCTTTTGCATCCTATCAACCAGAAAAGGATTTTGATTCAGTTTTGATTTAAGCTAGCTTATTGTTAGGGACTTCTTCGCTCAAATTCTAGATAAAATTTGGATATTATTATTCCTTTTTTGATCACAGACAACTAAAAGGAATTTTAGGAAAAATATGTTGGTCATAAACCGAATTATTACCATTTTTATTTTTTTTAATTTTTTATAAATTAAGGCTCTTCCTTCAATTGAAACTCTTTAAAATGTAATTGTTGCTGCTGCACAGCAAAGACGAGTAACTTGGAGCGATGAGCCAACAGTACTGACTATTGAACAGCAACAACCACCTTTGGAACGTATTCTTTTGCTTGACCAAAATATTGCTGAAGAAGCTTTTTAAGACGAAAGAGAAGAGGAAATGGTCTCTCCTGGATTAATTGAAGATCAAGAAGATGAAGAATTGAAACAACATCAACCAAGTCCTGATGTATCCATTTCTCCTGATAATTTTGATAATCGAATTGTTAAGGTTTTTTGGAAGGGTTTTTTCTTTTTTCAATTTTTTTAAAGATCACAGCTATCTGTTCAGCAGGCTGTGAAACGATCCTAAGTGATAATCGAGAAGATTCTAGACAGCATCTATTGGCTGATCCGTCTGATGCAATGGATTATAATGTTGAAATGACTTCTAATTCAAGCAAAATCACTGCTGTTCTTTTTGTTGGAATTTCTGTTGATGAGGTTTCTTTTTTTAGTTATGTATTACATAGGGCGGTTCATAAAAATTCGTTTAACAAGAATGGTTATAGGATTTTTTGTAAATGTTCAAAAGCTTTGGACTTTTGGATTTATTTTCTTTATAGCGGTCTCTAATAAATCTAAAAATGTGAGAATGTTTGGTTTATCCAGAGTTTTCTGATTTTTGAAAAAGCTGTAATCGAAAACGACTAGTTTTTTCTACCTTTCTGTAAAATTATCCTTTGGAGCGGGAACTAGCCATTCACTCCATCTCTCTTCGTTTTAATGATAGGATCTTACCAGATCTAAAAAAATTTTGGAAACGATCCGAAACTTGACCCGAATATATATTTTTTCTCTCAACCCCTTTTCTCTGTTGAATCTAATTTTTTTACAAACGTATCTTAATTGAAATTTTTTTACATTTTTAGCGTTTCTCTTGTGGCGAAGTCATCTTGCTCGACTTAAACAGCGGTTTTTTATGCCGATTTCTGATTCAAAAGATTCTGAAGATGGACGGATTGCTTCTGACATAGCTTTATGTACTAGTGAGGGACGATCAGAATTGGATCAAATTGTGGTTTTGACTAGCAAAGGACGAATTTTATGTTTTGATGTAAAGCTTCCATTCCCTCCTGTTATTGGTGATGAGAGAAACGAAATTATCTTCTTTGGTATTTTTTATAATTATTTTTCTTTTTAAAAATATTTGGAAAAAAATTGCGAGGGGAAGGGGCTAACAAAAATATTTTATTTGTTAGGAAAACTGAAAACGATTTGGCCTTTATTTTCATATGTATGGTTAACAAGTCAGAATTCCTCAATTTTTTATTTTCTTTGGTTTCACCAATTTCAATTAGAGATTAAAGCCTTACGGGGTATACCAAGGAATCCAGCCAACAAAAAAATAAATTCCTGATTTTCGGGAATCGGGCTTCCCGTCTCAAAAAACGTCGGTGGGTTTGAATCGGGATATAAATAAAATGCCAATAATCTGTCAACCTCTTTTCTATAATTGTTTTGTGTGTTTTTTTAACAAATCCCTTTCTTTTAAAAATTGTTTCTCGTTAATTTTAATTTCCTTCTATTAGAGTCAAATGAATTTACCTTTAACTTTTAAATAATTTTGTGAAAAAAATTTAATTTTAAGAGATTTCAAATGCGCACAAAGCAGCTTCATCTAAATCTCCTATTGGCGAGTTTCAACTTCAAAATGAATTAACAGAAGCTTCTTCCTCTTCTTTGGATGGTATGCTTGCTGCAGATGATAAAACCTTTTCATCTTTTGATTCACTTGATATTTATGGTCGTTAACAAGATTGCATGGGGCAACTTCTTTGCTGTCTGCTTCTCGATGTTCTACTGCTTCTACATTTTTGGAAACGTTTGTTTTTTACATTTATTGGACCCCAGTATGATACAGAGATTCATGGGTTGACCAACTATAAAAGATTGGGGTTGGAGTGCTGTTTCCCTTCAAACGCGTCTGAATCCGCTAGGACATTACTAGCAGCCGATGCTCATTGCCTTTCTCTTACATTTTTCTTTGCACTAGTTATCAGTAAGGACCATAAATCCAATATTTTTGTAACCCAATTTAAGATAGTTTCGTAAAATTTGGGTGCCTCTGGATGTGGGACTTTCTAAGCGATACTCTCCAATTAGAGCTACAACTCTTAAGGCACAACCTCCCACCTACCTGGGAGTATCTTATAGCGACGTCAACTGATTATTTTTTAGATCTAGTTGGAACACCTTACTAGCAAATGAAGTTCAAGTCCATGCTCCGTCAAATTGGATTGATACAACAATTGCTCGCCAACGCCGTTCCAGACGTCCAACAACAACAACCTCCACTTTTACTTGTTCATCGGTACTCTTCACTTATAGCGGGTTTTTAATGCGTGGATGGATATGGACGTATGAGGTGTCATTCGACTCAGCTCGACGAGATGAGTCGAACTAGGGGTGGGAGAAGTTTGTCCGGTACCGTGGAGGTCTTTGCTGACGGAGGCCCCAGGTGCCTAGAGCAAGGGAGATAGCAATAGGTTTATGTTACGAGCCCAAAACCCAGCGACCGTTGACTCCCCGCGAGGCGCGTGCCGCAAAACCCCGCGCGAAGCGCGGGTTTTGCACAAGCGCCTCGCCGACGCCCCATAGGTTTAGGTTTTTGTTTTTCTATCGTAACTCTGTCTAGACTTGTACAATTACAATGATTTTGGTGTCATTCGAGTCAGCTCGTCGAGCTCTTTCGAATAAGATATCATTTGCATTTTTATTATGCCATTTACGATTTTTGACCATTTTGAGCCCCTATATCTCGGTCCCTAGGTACCGGACAAACTTCTCCCACCTAGTTCGACTCAGCTCGTCGAGCTGAGTCGAATGACACCTTATAAGTCCATATCCGTCCACGCATTAAAAACCCGCTATAAGTGAAAATTTTCTGTTCATCAACATCTTTAATGTCTGATGATAAAAGAGGAGGTGGAGGGGAGAGCAACAAACAACAACAAAATACAAGCACCTCGTATAGAAGAAACTACATTTCCTATAGCTGCTTCGAATACTTTGGATCAAAATTTGGTTTTTGAATTTTCTTTGCCGGTAAAAAAATTTTTTTGAAATATTCTCGTAAATGATATAAAGTTTCTAAAACTTTTTAGCCTCTCCACTTCTTCATTCATTACAAACCCACAGAAAGTGCTGTCAACGAAGGTTTAAACACTTACAAAACGTCAACAGGCAAAAGTCTTTTCCTTCGTCAACAACAACAAACAAAACTTTTGGAACGTTTTGGAATATATAGAAGTAGTGGAGTGGGAATTTGTAGTGGTGGTGATTCAACAACAATAATTACCTTCCCCTTTAAAACAATCTCATTCTGGAGGAGGCGGCTGGGGAAGTTCATGGACATGGAGAATTGAGGAAAATTAGAGGTTTTTTGAATTTAATTTTTAACTTAATTTAGATATAGGATTTGGTTAAGAAAGTGTTGAAATAGGATATTTTGTGAAGGGCAGGGATTGGCCGAGTTAGAAAATCTCTTTTTGACCCACAACAGGGAGATCATTAACCGGTCTCGTGCTACTCTAATTTTAATTATGGTTGTTCTCTAGCTGTTAAGTACGCCTCAGTTAATCCAAACTTTTAACGAGGGAATTTTTTTAAATCAATCATTTTCAAAATATTCGAGTTGTTAGAAGATAAGAACGGTTAATTTTAGGTAATAAATGCCAAAATTTTCGGTTTTAAAGACGGTCGTGAATAACCCCAATTTCAATTTATTTGGTCAAAATTTGAAGATTTAATTAAATTTTTGGCCAAAAAATTTGGGAAAAAATTTGGTCAAATATTTTTTTTGAATAGTTTGTATCTGAGTTTTTAAAATATTTAATCTCAATTTTTTCAGTTTCTCATTCATTATCAAATAATTCCAATCAACTTATCAAAGAGATTCTGATGATGCTGAAAGTATTTCAGAAGAGCACCAACAACAACAGCAACTTCATTATTCTCCTTCAGAAAATGTTGAAAGTTCAATAATTTTAATATCAGATAATCGAGAAGAAATTTCAAAAGGAAATAGAGCAAAAGGTAAAAGTATTGGAGAATTTTTAATTTCTGGAGGAATTAAATGGGAAAGTCGTAAACTTTACGTTGGGGATTATTTATGGAATTACAATGGAAAGATTGGCAGACTGGAAGGTTAAATGAAATTGTTTTGGATTATATTGTTGAAAGAAAGACTTGGGATGATTTTAAGGTTTTTTTGATTAAAATTTTTTGGGATGGATTGTCTTACAAAGAAAATTTTTTTAAAGAATTTTTTGGTTACCCTTTGATAGAGGGCCCCATTTTGGGGTCACTTTAGTACGTGGGTGCAGGCTTTAATTTACAAATGTTATACCATTCGAAAGAGCTCGTCGAGCTGAGTCGAATGTCACCAAAATTAGATCTAGGAAAAATTTCTGGACCGAGATATAGGTCCCTAAAGTTTGAAAAACCATAGGGGGGACCAAGCACTTTTTTGGGGTGAAAAATTCGAAAATGCAAATTATACCTCGTTCGAAAGAGCTCATCGAGCTGAGTCGAAAGACACCAAAATCAACGAAATCCGACTTGATTGGACCGAGATATAAGCCCCCTAAAAACCTAAGATACAAAGGGGCGATTTTTGGAATAAAAAATTTTTTATACAAATAATACCTCATTCGAAAGAGCTCGACGAGCCTGTTTCGAATGAGACCAAAATCACCATGATTAAACAAGATTAGAAAAAGTTATGACACAAAAAAACAAAGAACCTAAACCTATGGGGCGTCGGCGAGGCGCTTGTGCAAAACCCGCGCTTCGCGCGGGTTTTGCGGCACGCGCCTCGCGGGGAGTCTACGGGCGATGGGTCTGGGCTCGTAACATAAACCTATTCTTATCTCCCTTGTTCTGGACGTATTTGGAGCCTCTGTATCAGCAAAAATCTCCACAGATGCCATAGGTAAGGAGCTAAAAGAAAAGATCAGAACTTTGTCCAATCAAGTCGGATTTTGTTGATTTTGGTGTCTTTCGACTCAGCTCGATGAGCTCTTTCGAACGAGGTATAATTTGCATTTTCGAATTTTTCACCCCAAAAAAGTGCTTGGTCCCCCTATGGTTTTTCAAACTTTAGGGACCTATATCTCGGTCCAGAAATTTTTCCTAGATCTAATTTTGGTGGCATTCGACTCAGCTCGACGAGCTCTTTCGAATGGTATAACATTTGTAAATTAAAGCCTGCACCCACGTACTAAAGTACAGCCCCCATTTTTTGCTACAAAGTGAATTCCTTTCGAAATAACTAGCTCTTAGAGCTTTTTGCTGTATTTGGTTTAATGAAGGACGGATTGGGATCTGGCGGAGATTTGGATAGGATTCCGAACCAACGATCTTCTTTGATTCGGGTTGTCGGTTTGGAACTGAATTAAAGAACAGTGGGTATTTAAGAACACCCTTTAAACTCGAATCAAAATTATTTTGAAAGAAAAAGATAAAAATTTTGGGGCCGTCTATCGAATTTTATAAAAAAAATAACAATGTTCTACATTCTAAGGCTCTCCTTTCTCCAAACCTGCTCCCTTACCCATTTTAGTTAGTGTACTAGGTTAGTTGTTTTTGTAACCTAAAATTCTTTTCTTTTTCCTTGTCTTTCTTCCCTTGTCATTAAAAATTTTTTATTTAAAAAAAAGTATTCGTGAACCTCGTTATTTGGAACAAAAATGTCGTCTTCAAAAATGTGAAATAAACAATATAGTTTTAATTGTGGAAGGATCTACAAATGTTTGTGACCGTTCTCTTGAACAAGCAATTATTTCAAATCGTGTAGATAACGATTTTTTGGTTCATCCAACTTTGAATAAACAAGGAAAGGCTAAATTTCTTCAATTTTTAACAAAACGATTAGAAGAGAAATGCTGTAAAGAAGAGGTTTTTCTTTTTGAATTTATTTATTTTAAAAATTTGGGGAAGGGAAGGCCTGTTAAAACTGGGGGTTGGGGGGTGTTCATTTTTAGGAAAAGTTAAGGAGATTTCTACGGTGAGATTTTTCGTGCAACAACTACTCAAAATTATTCCATTTTTAAGTAGCTTACTTGTCAGAGTTAAACAAGTGAGCTGGGGATGCAAAAAAGTTGTCTCCTACTGTTCAAATTTCCCCTCGGGCCTTGGCTTGATTTTAAGCTTTCTGGTTAATCTTCAATTTTCTAGGTAATCGCTTGAGCAATAACTTATTATTTTGATGTTTCAAATGAATGTACTCGTCGAATTATTCAAATTGAAGGAGCAATTAAAGCAATTTGTAATAGACTATTACTTGTTAAAATGACTGATAGAACAAGAAAAGGGTACTTATTTAGTTCCCCCCCCCAGTCAGTTTTTTCGAAAATTATGTAAAAATGGTCAGTCTGAACAACAATTGTAGAACCCATCGAGCTGTGTCGAATGACACCAAAATCGGCAAAATCCGACTCGATTTGACCGAAATACAGCCCCTGAAGATTGAACAACCACAGGGGTGATTTATTGAAATTTAAAAAATTTAAGCAAATGAAAGCTCATTCGAAAGAGCTCGTTGAGCTGAGTCGAATGACACCAAGATCATTGTGATTGTACAAGCTTGGACAAAGTTACGATAGGAAAACAAAACCCTAAACCTATGGGGCGACGGCGAGGCGCTTGTGCAAAACCCCGCGCTTCGCGCGGGGTTTACCATCAAAAAATGCGATGAAAAAGGTTAATTTTTTAAATTATTTTATTTTTTATTAAAATATTTCTTAAAGGTAGTCAAGTTATTTTAATCCACAACCCATTATTGAATTTTTGACCGGTATTTCTTCCAATTACCATATGAATGCTTAGTCAATTCTTTGATTTTTTTAAATAAAAATTTTAATAAAATTGTTAAAGAAAATATGTTCGGCTAGGACACTATAATTTTTTATGTTTTTTATTTTATAAGCGGTGGAAAATTGGATTTTTAATAGTTTTAATTTTTTGAATTAATCTTGTTGGGGCGTTTTTTAGTTATTATAGCCTGTAAATTATTGGCGCTCAACTGGCCAGGTAACAAGGGGGCTCAACTGGCGGGGCTCAACTGGCCGCGCTCAACTGGCCCCGGTCTCAACGGGCCCGGGCTCAACTGGCGGGGCTCAACTGGCCCCGTTCCGTATTGTTTCAAATATACCTATCTATTATGTACTTATTTTTGTTAAAATAAATTTCGTGAAAACTCTTGCGTGTATAAAGTATTTTTTAAGTTAAATTTGAGTAAAATTGAAACATTTTTCAAGAATTGAAAAAAAAATTTTTTTTAATAAATTTAAATTCAACAAACACGCAACTATAAATAAAAATATAATTTTTTAAGATTAATATTAGAAATTATGAGCTGAAAAAAATTAAATAAAAGAAATTTTTTATGATATTGCATGCTAAAATTTTTTGTTGTTAAAACTTTCAAAAAAATTTTTTTTAATTTAAAAAGTAAAGAAATGTTTCATGTTAAAAAGATTTTTTTAATTTTTCAGAATCTAAGAATTGAAAAAATTTTTTGACTTGATTTATTTAATTATTTTATAGTTTCAAAATTAAAAAACCTTACATTAAAAAATTTCTATAAAATAAAATTTTTTAAACAATTTTATTAATATCTTTCCCAAAAATGAGTCAACAAAATTATTCAACAGCTTTGGAAAATTATCGCCAAACTGGAGATATTTGTGCTTATTTAAACATAACAAAAACAACTAAAAGTGATGTAGAAAATTTAGCTGATAAATTAAATGCTTTAGATATTTATCAGGGAACAAATAAAAGTTTCTTAACAATTTATTTGCCAACAATTGCACATCAATTGATTGTTGGAGAATGTTCCTATAATTTTAGATCTCTACAGATGAATGTACTAAAAATATTTTTTGACTAAAATTTAAATTTAAAATTAATACTTTTGAGAAATGTATGAGTCTCCGAATATCAGAAAATTTGAGAAAATTCTGGTTCGGATTTTTAGGACTAAAACCTTCAAAAACTTGGTAATAAGCAGTGGTTGGAAGCTCGTACCAAAATTCGTACTCGTACTCGTACCTGTGTACGAAGTACGAGTACGAGTCAGGGCTGGGCGCAATTGCGGATTGCGAGTTGCGGATTGCGTAAATTGCGGGGTTTTTTGCACTTGCGAGTTGCGGATTGCGTTTGCGGATTTTAAAATTAAAATTGCGAGTTGCGGATTGCGTTTGCGGATTTTAAAATTAAAATTGCGAGTTGCGGATTGCGTTTGCGGATTTTCATGGTTTTCACGCAATTTTCACGCAATTTTTCGAAGTTACCCTCACAATAAATGGAAAAAATTTGGCTTCTTATCCTTCCCAAATTCTCAAAATTTTTGCCTGCGGCGCTAAAAATGGAAGAGTTTTGTCTTCTTGGGCTTCCCCAATTCTAAAAATTTTCGCCTGCGGCGCTGAAAATGGAAGTTTTTGGCTCAAGGATCTTTCCAAATTCTCAAAATTTTTGCCTGCGGCGCTAAAAATAGAAGAGTTTTGTCTTCTTGGGCTTCCCAAATTCTCAAAATTTTCGCCTGCGGCGCTGAAGACGGAAGAAATTCTTCGATCATGATGATTGGATATCTGGGGATTTGGAGTTTTTTTTGAGAGTAAGCATGGATTAATGGGGATCTGGAGTGATATTGGGGGATTTCAATGTAGCAAGCAAGAGTTATAAAGGTAGATCGGTGATTTGATATCTAGGGATTTGGTGGGATTAAGGATAATTCGAAGAAATTCGGTGATCAAAGAGGGTATCATGAAATTAGTAGATACATGAACTTGCTTTCACTTAATACTCCAAATCCCTTAATATCCCTCAATCCTTATTTCCACAAAACGTTTATCCCTCCTTATTATAACGTATATCCCTCCTTATTAAATACCCCTTATTTCAGAACCTCTTTTATCGCCCGTTACCAATCACTTATATCCGACAAATACAATTTTAACTATAGTTTGAAGTGATTAAATTTTTTATCTCCATTTTTAAAAATTGCGGATTGCGAGTTGCGGAAATTGCGTGAATTGCGGGTTTTTTGCAATTGCGAGTTGCGGATTGCGTTTGCGGATTTTTAAAAAGAAATTGCGAGTTGCGGATTGCGTTTGCGGATTTTTAAAAAGAAATTGCGAGTTGCGGATTGCGTTTGCGGATTTTAAAAAAAAATTGCGAGTTGCGGATTGCGAGTTGCGGAATCTCTTTTTTCGATTGCGCCCAGCCCTGGTACGAGTACGAGCAAAAAAATGGGCAGGTACTAAGGGGGGCAATTTTTTAACAGGCAAAACCACTCGTACCTCTCGTACTTTGACATTAAATTTTTGAAGGAAAAGTGAAAGGAATATTTATAATTTCTCCCCTTTTACCTTTTGTTTTTCGATGGTTAAGTGGTTAGGTTGACTGACTTCACTCACTAGTATATTTTGGCAGTGATGGTTCGAATCCAGGGCTGGATTTGAGGCTTAGAAAATTTTTATTATCAAAAATAAATGTTTTTAAACTAGGATTTTTATTTTTAATTTTTAAATTTATTTTTTTATAAATATTTTAGACTTGAAAAACATTAAAAATTTTAATTTAATCATGAATTTTTCAAAATTTTCGCCTCCGGCGGTAGAAAAGGAAGAAATTTGGCTATTGGCCTTCCAAATTTTTCAAAATTTTCGCCTCCGGCGGTAAAAAAGGAAGAACTCTGACTTAAGGACCTCCAAAATTCTCAAAATTTTCGCCTGCGGCGCAGAAAGGGATTTGATGGAAAATAGAGGCGTGTCGGGTTTTGCAAAATACACAAGTCTGGTTTCGGGTTGTGAAAAATATCGGGTTTCGGTTTAACTGACCATTCCTTGGAAGAAATATTGTCCTTGGACATAAAAATGCTCAAAATTTTCGCCTGCGGCGCAGGAAATGGATGAAATAGGGGATTTATGGCTTCAAAGGCTTCCAAAATTCAAAAATCATCGCATACGGCCCTAAAAATTAAGAACTATATGCAGTTGACCCTAAAAATTTGCAAAAATCTACGATTTTTTGCTTTTTTCTCAAGTACGAGAAAGTACGAGGTACGAGGCCAAAAATGGGGCTTGTACGAGTACGAGTACGAGAAAAAAATTAGGCAAGACGAGTACGAGTAAGAGGAAAAAATAAGGCATGTACGAAAGTACGAGTACGAGTACGAGCAATTTTCAAAATTCCAACCACTGGTAATAAGTTCGAAGGGAGTCAGGGTCCTAACTTGCTTCGAACTCTTGCACTTTTATGGAGTTCGAGGTGGCCGATGCCAGGCAGAATGGAGTTAGTGTTTTTTAATGTGGTCAGACTTTCTGATCCCTTTGATCCGCTCAAGAGATCAGAACGGATCAGAACTAATCAGAGCGTATCAAAGAGATCTGAAAGGAGAGATCAAACTTTCTGATCTCTTTGATCTTTTCTGATTAGTTCTGATCCGTTCTGATCACTTGAGCGGATCAAAGGGATCAGAAATTAACAAAACGGATCAGAACGGATCAGAACAGATCAAAGAGATCA
Source organism: Meloidogyne incognita (assembly GCA_036172945.1). Taxonomy (NCBI): domain Eukaryota; kingdom Metazoa; phylum Nematoda; class Chromadorea; order Rhabditida; family Meloidogynidae; genus Meloidogyne; species Meloidogyne incognita. The sequence goes on along the minus strand of JARQAC010000006.1, from coordinate 4,010,164 downwards.
GAAAGTTTGATATCTCCTTTCTGATCTCTTTGATCCACTCTGATTAGTTCTGATCTGTTGAGCGGATTAAAGGGATCAGAAAGGAAAGATCAAACTTTCTGATCTCTTTGATCTGTTCTGATCCGTTCAGAACGGATCAGAACTAATCAGAGGGTTGATCTGTTCTGATCCGTTTGATACTTTCTGATCCCTTTGATCCGCTCAAGAGATCAGAACGGATCAGAACTAATCAGACTTTCTGATCCCTTTGATCCGCTCAAGACTACAAAAAAAGGCTGCAAAATGTCAAAAAAAGAAATTTTTTAGGTTAAAAATTAATAAAGCTAAAATTAATTTTGAGGCAATTTTAAACGATTTATCCCCTATTTTTTAATTAAAATTTAAAGTTTTTTGCCTTTTGCATTTGACTTTGAGCATATACATGTTTAGGAGGGGCATTTCCACTGTGCCAAGTATGGTGCTGATTATTATAGGGTAATTGATGATAATCAAAATTATGGGTTTGATGTTTGTGTTTGCTTGAAACAGGCGCTGAACAGACACCAATATGACTAAAAAATGGAAAATAAATAAGGATAAAATACATACAAACTAAAAATATAATTTTCCGGAAATTTTAAATAGAAACACGGAAACATAAAATGCAGTTGGTACATAGAATATAAAAAACCGCAAAACACTAAACCAAAATACATCCGGAAAATACAAATAATTATAGAAAAATACAACTTTTGCGGAATAAATATAAGTATCCAGAAATAGTTAAGTAGAAATCCGGAAATATAAATACAAACGATAAAATACAAAATAAAAAAACCGGAAAACACATATTCAGCAAATATTTCCGGAAAACACAAATATATAAAATACAAAAATACCCATTCCTTCCCATATTTCGGCCATTCTTTCCAATATTTCTAAGCTCAGCTGCATTGGCAGATTCTAAAATTCGATTAAACGACATCTCACTTCTAAGCATATAAGTAGTTGAAGCTGTTGCTCCAAGACATTTTGAGGCCTTTAAAAATTAAAATTTACTTGATTTAAATTAATCAATTTACCACAGGTATGTCAGCCTCAACACTCCAAATTCTAAATTTCCTGACAACCCAAATAAAAGGGACAGGGGCCATTGCAATTACAACAAGGCCTAGAAATTAAAGGAAAAATAATATTCAAGGAAAATTTTTTAATAAGATTTTTTTAATTTAAAAAATTTTTTTTAATACATACCAAAAGCAATAAAAAAAGCCCAGGTTGGATAAGGCTCTAAATGTTGATGAGTCTAAAAATTTTTTTAAGTTTCAAAAAATTTTTCTTCGTTCAAATTACCGTGGAGGCATGATAAGCAGAATATTCAGGCACTTTAGTAAATGACTTGAAAATTGAAGCAACAAAAATAACAAACATAATAACTGGGGAAATAAAACGCCAAGTAATTTTCTAAGGAAATCAAAATAATTTTTTAAATTAAATTCCTTCAATTACCCAAAAATTCCCAATTTGTTCATCACACATATATTGAAGATCTCTTACAAAATTATCACATCCATAAACATAAATTACAGCAACTACTTCAAAAAAGGCTACACACATTAATGCATAAGTTCCAGCAAAGTGATCGAACATTGATACCCAATACTTGAAAAAAAACAATTTCAATTGTAACTTTCCGGAAAATACTATCGAATTCCGGAAACCGCAATATACAATACTATGTATTTTCCGGAAAAGTATATTTAACAATAAAACATTCCGAAAATAACTCCGGAAAATACATGTAACTTTCCGGAAACTGAATATAAAATTCCGGAAAATAATTATAAATTTATGAACATACTTGTAACTTTCTGCAAAATAATTTTAATTTTCCGGAAAATACTTGTAACTTCCGGATTGTAATTTTCCTAGAATTGTAATAGACAATAATATGCATTTTCCGGAAAAATTGAAATTTTCCGCCGACCTGTATTTAACAAGACTTTACGTAAAATTTACCTGTCCAGCTTGTGTAGTAAACACAAGTCCAATAAGACATGAAGAAGCACAAATTAATAACTACAAAAAAATTTTAAAAATTCAAAAATTTTTTTAATTACAGAAAGCATAGGTTGACTAAGTTTAATCATTTTTGCATCATTAAGTGATGTAATCACACCTTCTAATGTGCCGAACATAGAGCCTAGACCAAGCATCATAAGCATCTAAAAAATTATTTTAATTATTAAATAAAATTCTTTTACCAAAAAGAACAAAATAGCCCAAAATGGTGGAAATGGAAATTGACTAATTGCTTCGGTAAACACAACAAAAGCCAATCCTGTGCCTTCTGCTGCCTATAAAAATTTATAATTAAAAATAAAAAAATTAAATTTTAGATTACTTCAGAAATGATATCTCCAAGTTCACATTTTTTGTAAGATGGATGGTTAATAATTTCAGAAAATTTGCTGTCACGGAAATCAGTTTGCAAGTAAAAGGTGAATCTGTGAGCGAAATAATAAATATACTAATAAAATACAAATCCGGAAAAATACAATGAAAAATAAAATAAACTTTCCGCAAAATACAAAGTATTAATAACATTCCGGAAAGGTTCAGAAATAATAAAGATTCCGGAAAATGATGTGAATATAATTTATTTCCGGAAAAACACATAATTTAAAATATAAATCTTTCCGGAAAATACATAATGATATTGATAAAATTGCGGAAAGCAAAAGTAATAAAAAATTCGGAAAATGAAATAAATAATATATTTCCGGAAAAGTAGGCAAACATAATAAATATTCCGGAAAAACACAGGTAAATATAATAAAAATGTCAAGTGCTTAAGTGCTTACTCTTCTAAAGTAATATTTCCATTAATTTCTTCCATATTTTTATAAAGTTTTGGAGCAACTTTAAGAATCAAAGACATATCTTTTTCAATACAGGAATTAAAATTTTTTCTTCCCATATATCCCAAAACACAAAAAATAACAAAAGCGGTATAGAGAGATGTTAATAGGTTGGCTAAAGACATTTTGAGGACATCCCTTTTACAATTATTTTTGACTGGATTGTAAGAAGCAAAAGCTATTAATCCTTTAAATTTGAATTAAATTTGATTATTTATTTAATTAAATACCTCCAAATCCAAGACCCATAGAATAAAAAATTTGTGTAGCAGCGTCTAACCATACATCAGGTTCCCATAAACGTGAAAGCTAAAATGGAGGGGAAAAAGAAAATTAGAATTTAAAAAAATTTGTCAAAATCCAAGCTAGCAAGGAGAAAAAGTTAATTCTTCGGTTTTCGCCCCCTTCTTTTTCTGACCATCTTTTTTCATTTTTCCTTCCTTCTCCATTATTTTTCATGAGTAACTCGTCGAGCAGTGTCGAATGACACCAAAACCCTAAGTAAATTTCCGCCACTGTATGTCAAACTTTGTCAAATTTTGTCCAATCACAGTAATTTTGGTGTCATTCGACTCAACTCGACGAGTTCTTTCGAATGAGTTATCATTCGCATGAACTTTTTATTCCAAAAAATCGCCCCTATGGTTTCTCAATTTTCAGGAGTCTGTATCCAGTCAAATCAAGTCGAATTTTTTTTTGATTTTTGTATAGACCCCTAACAATCGAAGATTCCAAGGGACGATTTTTTGAATAAAAATTTTTTATACAAATAATAGCTCATTCGAAAGAGCTCGACGAGCTGAGTCGAATGACATGAAAATCACCGTGATTGAACAAGATTGGACAAAGTTATGAGCGTTTGTTTTAGCTCCTTACCTATGGCATTTGTGGAGGTTTTGCTGCTGCTGAGGCCCCAAATATGTCCAGAGCCAGTGAGATAGGAATAGGTTTATGTTACGAGCCCAGACCCAGCGCCCGTAGACTCCCCGCGAGGCGCGTGGCGCAAAACCTCGCGCGAAGCGCGAGGTTTTGCGGTGGTGGTACCATAAAAGTGGTACCACAGGTACCAAAAAACTCCGCGCTTCGCGCGGAGTTTTTTCACCCCGAAAAAATACTTGGTCCCCCCTATGGTTTTTCGGTCTTTAAGGACCTATATCTCGGCTCGTAGGAATTTCCGCAAAAAGTGGTACCATTCGACTCAGCTCGACGAGACGAATCGAATGGTATATAATTAAACCCGTTTCTGAGTGAGCCACCGGCTAAAGTACAGCCAAGAATTTTGATATTTTGAAAATAAAACCGAAAAATGTCAGAAATTTTTTTTGAAAATTTTTGAAATTTTTTAAAATTTTAAAAAAATCCCTAAGAAAAATAATAAAAAAAATCTTATAAAAAATTTAAAAAAATCCCTATATCCTCTAAATAACAAAAGAAAACTCACATCCGGCGTTAACATATATCTAAGACCGTCAGTAGCCCCAGGCAATAAAATTGAGCGGAACATAAATGCAGTAAGCACAAAATAAGGAAAAGTAGCGGTTAAGTACATTACCTGAAAATTTGTGAAATAAAATCAGAATTTGTGGAAAAGGAAAAATTGTAAACTTAAAACTTGGAAGAGAAACACAATTTAATTTTGTAAAAATAAAATCAGAATTTGTAAAGCTAAAACTTTAAATCAGAATTCAAGATTGTAAAATTAAATAAGAATTTGTAAAATAAACTTAACACCTGATGGGAAATCAGAACTAAGTTTAAAAAATCACAATTTGTTAAATGTGTGTGTAAAATGCTAAACCAGAATTTGTAAAATAAATCAGAATTTAAGTTACATAAAACTTGATATTAGAATTTGTAAATTTATATAAACCACAATTTGTAAATTATAAGTTTGTAAACTTAAAACTTGGAAGAGTCAGAATTTAATTTTTACAAAATCAGAATTTTAAATTATAGTTCTCAATAAAAAAATTTACAAATTTACCCACTTTTCCACTACTTTTAATACCACGCATTACACACAGGTAAATTACAAACCAAGCAAAAACAAGACAGAAAGTCATATGCCAAGTAAATCCACCAAAATCACCAATTGTTCTTTAAAATATTTTTTAAATAAATTTTAATTAAAAAATTTTCCAAACTCTGAAGTATTTATAGCTTCTCTATTCCAAAAATAATTTGCAGGGGTGGAAGACTCAACACATTCTGTTATATTAGAACCATTTGCTAATTTTGGGCAATTCTTTAAAAATTAAAAAATAATTTTTCCCCCCAAAAAAACTCACAATCCAAGGCAGTTCAAAACTAAAAGATTTAAATAGGTAGTAGAATACCCAAGTTAAAATAACATTGTAGTAAAGGGAGACTAAGTAGGAGACTATTACTGCTGACACACCAACACCTTTAAAAATGATTATTTTTTTGTAAACTTGAATTTGTAAAATATCTAGTGTAAAATCAGAATTTGTAAATTAAAAGTTTTATACTTTAAACTTGATATCAGAATTAGAGTTTGTAAAAATAAAAATCAGAATTTGTAAAACTTGGTTAAATCAGAATTGTGGTTAAATCAGAAATGTATTAACTAAATACAATAGAATTTTTATGTTTACCCCCAAGATATGGATGTATAGCATTCCAAACGCCCACAGGTCCTGTTCTCAATTTTTGACCAATTCCAAGTTCAATAAGGAAAAGAGGAACACCTTCAATTACCATCATCTTTAACGGTTGAAAAAATTAAATATTTTATTTAAACACTCCTACAATAAGATAAGGTATTAAAAAGGCGCCACCTCCATTCTTTTGTAACAAAAAAGGAAAGCGCCAAACATTTCCTGAAAAATAAAAAAATTTTATAAAAATTTTATTAATTTAATTTACCAAATCCAACAGCATAGGATATCACGCCCATAAAAAATTGCATTTTATTATCCCACCCTTCCCGACCATCATCATCAGAAATATCCTATAAAATCAGAATTTATTCTGAAATGTGAAATCAGGAAAAATCAGAATTCAGAATAAAATCTAATAAAAACATTATCTTCCTGACCATCATATCACTACTACATCCATTAGTTAAACCATTCTCCCCTTCTTCCAAGAGATTTGGCCGTAAAGAATTACTGTTATTATTGTTAAACATTAATCTATTTCCATTTGTTCTTAGTTTTCCAACTCGAAGATCACCAATCTCATCTTCTTCCTCTTCAGCGTCCTCATCATCTTCATCAGCGTTATTTATATCAGGTGAAGGGGAACTGCTATTATTTCGCCGACGACCATTTGTCTAAAAAGTAAGTTTATTGAAACAGAGAAATACAAGAAAATATGTACATTCCGGAAAAGGAAGAATTATAACTAATGTAAAATACAAAAGCTTCCGGAAAATTAAAAATAAATACTAAACATGTTTCCTGAAAATATACAACATCATAAAAATTTCGGATAAATTAAATTTCCGGATTAGAAATATAGATTTTCGAAAAATACAAAATATGCACGAATATTTCCGGAAAATAAGACAGATATTTTCGGAAAAACTAATAGAAATATAGATTTCCGGAAATTAAAAAACAAATAGATAGTTCCAGAAAAACTAATGTGTAGAAATGTTTCCGGAAAATACACAAAATCCGGAAAATAAACTAAAACACATAAAAATCAAAGTTCAGAAAAATACAAAACTGTATCTATTTTCAAGCTACCTTTAAATTAAGCTACCTTTAATTCATCAGCTAAAAGCCTTCTGTGACTGCTTTGTTCATCTGGGAGTTTAAGAAAGCCTGTATTAAAATTATTAAATGTGCTGGCAATGTTGTTATCGTTGTTGATATTTCCTCCCACAACTTTTGACTTTTTTGAGGAGGCTGGTGGAGCAGGAATTTTTGACATTAAAAAATTATTTTTTTCAATCTATAAAAAATTTGAAAAGTTATTGAAAAATAAGGATATACTTTAGCCGGTGGTCAGTTCGAAACCGATTCGAAATATATTCGATTCGATTTGTCTGGCGAGCTGAGTCGAATGGTACCACTATCTATGTGCGGAAATGCCTGTGGACCGAGATATAGGTCCTTGAAATTTGAAAAACCATAGGGGGAGTAAGCTTAATTTTGGGCTGAAAGATTCGATCTTCTGAATGATAGCTCATTCGAAAGAACTTTAAGCCAAGATAATGAGGCTCAAAATGGTCAACGTAAACCTAAAGCGCGTCGGCGAGGCGCTTGTGCAATATTGTGGTTGTGGGGATACATAAATACGGCAAACCTTTTTTTATAAAGGTTAAAAACTTATTTTTGTTAAATAACTTTGTTTAAATAACATGTAATTAAATACTTTCTATTCACAAAAGTAAGAAAAACAGTTTTAATTGGTAGAAAGACAAAAAATAAATATTTTTTACAGAACCTTTAATTTTGTTTTTTTGTGTATTTATTTTCTGCTTATGTAAAATGTCAAAATAATATTTTTAGTAAATTAAAAAAATAATAGAATGTGAGAGTGCATAAAATAAAAATTAATTATAGTTAAATTTATTTTTTTGCAAAAAATAATAAATCTAAAAATAAATTTAATAAAAAATATTAAAAAAACATAAATTGTCAAATTAAAGAAGGAAAAAAATTAAGACTATTTTTTATGTAAAAATAAAATTTTGCTGAAATTTAATTTCTGTTTTAAGGTAAATTCATTTTGGATATTTGCCGTTACGATAATGGATTTTTCGATAATAAATTAGCATTTTTAACAGTGATAAAATGAAGTGATGATATGTAACATGGGTGTGCCGAAAGTGATTTTAAAAAGCGAAAGACGAAAGATCAGAAAGGCGAAAGACGAAAGGCGAAATTTTTTTGTCTCAGCTATGACTCTTTTATTCTTTGTTCAAATAATTTAAAAACCTTGTTAAGTGTTCCAAATCTACAGATAACTTTCTTAAATCAATAAATCGGGGATATCAGGGGATCTAAGGATTAAGAAGGATATTAGAAGAGTTGGAGGAATATCGGGGATTTAAAGAGATTAGAGATATTTCAGGAAAAATTAGACTTTGATTTTCTATTTTCCGATCTCTAGACTTCTCCCTTCGTTGTCTTGAAAAGGCTATGAGAATTCTGGGAAATCCCTGGATCCTGATCAGAAAGTCTGGAATATTCGGATGCCGAATAGGAATTTTATTAAAGTCGTGAAGTTTCCAGTGATCGCTGTGCTGGAAATAACCTGTATTCTCAGAGAATTTTGGAAGACCTAGAAGCCAGATTTCTTTATTTTTCAGCGCCGCAGGCAAAATTTTTGAAAATATAGGGTGTCTAAAGCACGGAAAATTCACTTTTTAAATTAAAAAAAATTTTTTTCAAAGAAAAATTAGAACTATTTTATTTATAAATGAATTAAAACCTTGTCCATAATCTTGGACTCGAACTAACGAGTAAATGGTTGCTAGTTGAAGTCGGCTCCCCTACAAAAGATAGACTCGCCAAAATATAGATGCACTAAAAGATAGATTAGGCCAAAATCGATTAAAAGATAGATGCATTAAAAGATAGATGCACTAAAAGATAGACTGGGGTAAAATCTATTAAAATATAGACTGCGAAATAGGCCGGTTGAGTCTGGACAAAAAATTTAACCATCTGAATCTCTCGCTGGAAAAACTGTTTTTGTGCTGCTACGGAGGGTAGGCCGGGCATGGTCTTCGCTACACGATGGCCGTGCTTCGCTGCGGTCGTGCTCACTTCGCTCGCGGCGACCGATGCGAAGCGGCGGCCGTCGTTCCGCTCGACATGCCCGGCTTCATCCGCAGCGGCAAAAACTTTTTACCGCGAATATACTAAAGCACGAATAAAACAAAAATCAGAACAGAAACATGAAATCAGAACAAAGATCAGAAAAAAACATACAAAGATCAGGCACTCAACAGTTGGTACTCAACTGGACCCCAAACTTTATCTATGTTTTGCCCAATTTTGACTTGTCTATATTTTAATAGATTTTACCCCTATCTATCTTTTAGTGCATCTATATTTTAGTCCATCTATCTTTTAATCGATTTTTGCCTTATCTATCTTTTAGCTGCTTTTGGCCGCGTCTATCTTTTAATCGATTTTAGCCGTATCTATATTTTATTGCGTCTATCTTTTGAGGGGATACGAACCACCCAACCATCTATTACGTTACCGAAAATAAAGAAAATTATATATACATATTTATCCCCACTCGTCTCTGTTTTTCTCTTTCTTTTCTTCTCCCAATTTTTTCTCTCCCAATTTTATTTTTTCCCAACTTTTCCACACATGCCGTCATTAGGGGTGTATAAAAATTTCGCCTTTCGCCCGAAAAAGCAGAATGCAGAATCTGTGGACAATTAAAATAGGCCCCAGATTGGTTCTAAAACAAAAGTTATAGTCAAGAATGGCCGGTACGAATGACCAGTATCTGCAGACAGTACTTATTTAGGTATTTAGAGTTAAGGATGTAAGGCATTAAAAGTTTTACATTTCTTCATAAATTTTTAAAATTATTAAATATTTTTAAAAAATTTCTGTTTTACTGATCACATTTTTTTCTCTCAACACTAACCCTCCGTTTTTACAAAAAAATTATTCATCTCGTTCATTCTCCAAATAAGTATTCATATTTTTCAATCCAACTGGTTCTTTCCCCGCATTTTTTTAAATTTCTTTCACTAAAACTAATATGTATGTATATAATAAAGAAAATATATTTTCATTTTTCTGTTCATTTATTCTCTTAACAAATATTTTTCTCTTTATTAAATTGCGCATTTAATCGATTTTAATTTTTTGAAGTTTAATTTTCTAAAATATAAAAAAATTGTTTAGAATAAAACACGTGGATTTCAGCCTTTAAAATTTTATTAAAGCAATATTTAGTTGTTTAAACATAAAAAGAAAGAAAAAATTTTTAAATGGGAAAAAAATAATTTTTAGTTAGAATTCGGCAAAATTTTTTAATTATTCTTAATAAAAATAAATATTTATTTGCAAAAAAATAAATTTAAATATATGTAAATTATGATATTTTTTGGGTTTTAATTTTTATTTAATTAATTTGCAAAAAAAAATAAATTTAAAATCATTTTTTCGCATTTTTCATTCATCCATCCCTTTCTCCAAATTATTTTGAAATTATTTTTAATTATTTTAATCCTTTTAGTTAGTATTTAATTATAATCCTTTTAATTTTTAAAACTCCTTGTAATAGTTTAAATTAATTTTAAGTGAAAAAATTTTCATTTCTCAAGGAAAGGAGTTAACATAATTTTGGTACTGATTTTTGTAATATTAAGTCTTCGCCAAACATAATCCGAAATTATTTTTAAAATAAATTTTTTAGTTATTTAAATCTAAAAATAAAATGTCAACATTATTCAAAAATAATTACTAATTTAAATCCCTCCTCCTTTCTAAAAACACGTCTTTTTAATTCAAATAATGGAGAACAACCTTTACTTTGTAGTTTTGTAAATAATGAAGATGAGGAGGAATTGGAGGATTTTGAAATGGATTTTAGGCAGGGAATTGGATGGAAAAAATCTGGTAATTCTTGAATTTTAAGAGAAAAAATTCCGAAAAAATTAGAAAATTAAGTACATTTTAAGTATAAATTATTATCTTTAATCATTTATTTTTTATTAAAAAATGTGATTATTTTGTAAAAAATAAAAGGGAATATTTAATAAAAAGCACTAAAAAGTAACAATTAAATATATCAGCAATTTAATTGTCAATAAATATATATGTTAAAAAATATATTTTTAATCCAAAAAATTATTTTTTCCCTCTTATTTTATGCAAAATATATTTTTTAAATATTTTATTTCAAATACCGGATTATCTCCAATAGAAGCCCATCTCCAATAGAAGCCCATGCCCTATTAGAAGCCCACCCAATGAGGGGTATTGAAAAATAAACGCCCATGCCCCAATAGAAGCCCATGCCCTAATAGAAGCCCATCTGATTTTTGACTACCTTTTTTTCTATTATCTTTATTATATTCAATTAAAAGTATTGATAAAGAAATTCCAATGACTGAGAAGGAATTTTGATGTGATTAAAGGCGATTTGGATGAATTATGTAGGATTTTATTGGATTATAAAGAATATTGTGTGATTAAATAGGATTAGGATAAATTAAGTCTGACCTGTGGCCGATTTAGGAATATGGAGTATTATATTAAGAGAAGTACCAGTAGTAATAACAACAGGCTAGTCGTTGTTTGTACGTCCCCGTCGTTGGCATTTTCTCTCCTTGAGTCTTGGGGAAAGTGCCCGCAACTGACTTTTCAGAACGTCCCTGTCATTGGCATTTTCTCTCTTTGAGTATTGGGGAAAGTGCCCGCAGCTGACTTTTCGGACCCCTCCCCCTCCTTACGTCTCTCTCTATCCCTTTCTTCAAAATTCTTTTGATTTTCACTTTTGAACTATTTTTTAAAAAAAGGAATAAAAAATAACTGGAAAAATTTTATTAACGAATGAAATTGAAAAATAAATAAAAATATAATGTAAAGAAAATTAAAAATTTTCAGAACCTCTCTTCATAAATTCAACGTGTCAGGCTAACTCACGGAACGACAAGTTACAGAATTATCAAATCGAAACGATCAACTCATAATTTTCAGTGTATATTTGTGTACGCGTGTGTTTTGAGTCGCGTGAGTAGAGGGTGCGTGTGTAAAGAATATGTTTCACATCTCTTTTAGATATACAGGTAAAGACTCAATCATACAGACTCAATTGGCGGTACATAATCATACAGAAATTACTCATCTCTTCTTTTTCTCTATTTGATATACGCTGTTAGTAAAAAAATTAATCTATGCTCTTAGATTACTTTCTCTTTATTAGTGAATAATGTTTTTTTGGGCGTGTCCCTGTTTTTTTTTTCTTATTGATTTTTCAAGTAGGTAGGCTATCCTATTTTTATTCTAACCAACCATTTAACCAATTTATATATTCATTGGAAAAGTACTCCGTCAGTGTAAGTAATAAAAGTTTGTACATTTTACTTCATAATTTTAGAAAATTGGTCCTTCATCGCGACGAGGCCCTGAATCCTGTCCTCAATTCTCCTCTCCAGATGGCGATTTGTTTGTTTCATCAGTTCAGTAACGTATAGTTAAAGTTCAGGTTTGTTTACTGTTGATCATATCAGTTTACTTATTTTCTTAATAATTTAGACCAGCAATTTACATGAACAAATGGGTGCTTTCAAAAGCCAATATACTTTAATAGGGCAGAATAGTGTTACGCATTAAAAATTGGCACAGCGTGAAGGAAATGAGATTGTGTTTGTTTTATATTATTTTATATCGGTATAATATTTATATTTTAGGTCTGAGGAAATGCTTTTTGAATTTAACGGTTCTGGTGATGGTAATGGAACAGGCACAGCTCTATTTAATATTGTTTGGGCGCCGCCTGGTTTAACAACTTCTACTATTTTTCATCCGCTTGATAACAGCCAAAAAAAAATGAAAGTGGTCTGTTTTAATTATGTTTACTGATTTGACTTTTAATTAATTACTAGATAATTTATCGATGTCAACAATTGGCCACAAACTGTGGACTTTGTTTAGGACTGGATTCAAGAAAGTTTGAATGCGGATGGTGTGAAAATGAAGGAATTTGTTCTCCAAAAAATGATTACGAAGAAGGTTTTGTTTAATATTTAGGATGGCTTTCGCGTGGAAGCAACAACTTATCTGCCCCAATCCTCGAATTGATGATTTTCAACCGCAGGAGGGTTAGTTGCTATTTCTAACAACCTAATAATATTGAAAAAAAAACAGGTCCAATCAATGGAGGAACAAAAATAACAATTCATGGCACTAATTTGGGTTTAAGTTTTACTGATGTTCGCGATACAGTGCGGGTTGCTAGTGCTAAATGTGATGTTAGTGAGGCAGAGTATTTGCCTTCAAGACGAATTGTTTGTTATACAAGAGCTTGTTATACAATCACCTAGCACACGTCAAAAGCAGGGGCAGGTTAAAAAATTTATTTTTTTAAAGTCGATATCTTTTATTAAATTTAATTTCAGCACGTGATTGTACGTTTGCGTGATGATCGTAAATACACGGCTGTCTCTACGCAGACTTTCACTTACACAAACCCTCAGATATCTTCTTTTCAACCATTTAGAGGACCAAAAGTGGTGGAACAGATCTGACAGTAATTTTAAAAATTTTTAAAATTCAAATTAACTTTGTCAGATTCTTTGTATCGATCTCGACTCTGGTATTACTTTTAACCTCTGTATTGGTAATTCACCATGTGAACTGCGTCAAAGGTCTTCTATGGTCGTATGTAGAACGGGTCCAGCATCTTCTGAAAAACCTGAGTATTTGGTTTTGAATGCAGATGGTACTCAAATACGGGTCGATAATGTTCAATTTCAATACACGTTAGCGTTTTCTATTATTTGATAAAGTCCTTACATTTTAGTGCCAATCCTTCAATTGATCGTGTTCCAAAACCTGTTTCTACTGTTTCTGGTGGAATTCTAATCGATGTACACGGCAATGGTTTAGATCTTTGCAGCGGCCCCGGATGATGATCAACTGGAAAGGACAGACCTTTTGGGGTGCTAAATGTGAAATAATTGACGAACATTTAATGGTTTCTATTAAAATAATATTTTAAAAATCACTTTAAAAAACTACAGATATGTAGAACTCCACCTTTAGAATTATCGTTGGATCGCCGTATTCAATTAAGCATTGAACGGCCTTTGCGTGTAGATTATGGATTTGATTTGGATGGCGCACTCACTGGGCATGTTTCTAATTTAAGGATTAAATGTCTTTGTTACCTTTAGCAACTTGACCTCAGCAGCAGACAGAACACTGCCTAAGCTTTTGGTTTTTCCTGATCCACGTCTTCAACCTCTTCCTGAAGTGCTAACTATCAGACCAGTAATTTTAATGTGTCTTTATTAACTTTTTTGTATCCTTTAGGGAGGCGATTTAGTTCTAAAAGGGCACAATCTAAATGTGGCAGCGTCTGTACGCGATGTTCGTGTCACTGTGGGAGGTATGCCCTGTAATGTAACTGCTTTGGCCATTAATACACTCACATGTGTTTTACCTCAACATTTGGATGAAGAACAACGCGATGAACAAATGGATGTGCAAGTTTATGTTGGTGACAAAATGTAACATTAAAAGTTTCATAAATTTAAATCCCTAATTTTTTAATTTTCAGAAAGAAGGTTGGAGAGGCGTCACAACATTTCCGGGTTCCAGATCCTTCTCAATGGCTTATTTTAACCGATGCTGTTGCATTCCTTGGAGTGTTTTTGGCGTTAATGCTTTTTGTTTTTTACCGTCGCAAAGCTACTTGTCACAATAGACAATTTCATTATTTAAAGGCTCAAATGAATTCAATCGAGATGCGCGTTGCGCAGGAATGCAAGGAAGCATTTCACGAATTACAGACAAAGTATCTTTAATTTAAACCTTATGATTTTAATTCACCTCTCAAATTTTTAGTATGAATGCTCTGGGTGATAGTGTACCTCAAGGCGCATCTTTCATTCCCTTCCTGCCATATTCAGTTTATGCCGCTCGTATTCTTTTTCCACATTTTTCTGGTACATCGCCGGCATCATTGCATCCTGTGCTAAGAGAATTGACTGCTTAACAAGACAGAGCTTTACAAGTGGAAAGTAGCCTAAGGCAATTGCACTGCCTTCTCCAAAATCGTATTTTTCTTCTATGCTTTGTTCGTTCTATTGACGCAAACAAATATTTGCTGGTAAAGGATCGTGTTTATGTTGGTTCACTTTTAATGGTTGTGCTACAGGTTCATATAATTTTCATAAAAATTATCTGATTTTATTTTATAGCGTGACTTTAACGTGCTCACGGATGTACTCAAACAATTGCTCAGGGATTTAATAAGACGGAATGTGGAAAGTAAATTTCAACCAAAAAATTCTTTTTCGTAGAGCGGAATCTGTGGCTGAGAGAATGGTCTGATAAATATTTCTAGAAAATTTTTATGTTTTATTTTTTAGTTATCTGCCTGGTTTGCATTTCTCATGTATAAACACCTAAGGAGAAGTGCTGGCAAACAACTTTATCAACTTTACTGGGCTACAAAACAACAAACTGAAAAGGGACCTCAAGATGCAATAACAATGGATGCACGCCATTCCCTTTCAGAGGAAAAACTTTTGTGTGCATCTGTTGACTTTAGAGAGCTAAAAATTCTTGTTTTATCTAACTCTAATTCTACAGTTTGTGATACACAAGTTCGTGTACTTGATTGTGATTTTATTGGACAGGTTTTTGATCATTTTAATTAAAAATTAAAAATCAACTTAAGGTTAAAGATATATGCAACAACTAATATTAACAAAAATATTCTTTGATTTATCTATAGATAAATTATTTAATTATTTATAAATTATTTAATAATTTATCATATATTAATAGATTAATATCTTTTTATGACTCATTCTATTTGTTTCAGAATCTATTTGTTTCAGAATGTTCGATATCTTTGATAATGATATCTTTGATAATGATATACAACTTGTTGAAAATGAAGAGGTATTAAATTTTTGTCAATTTTTTTCATTTTTTTAAAGATTCCTTTACAAAAGAAGCGTAAAATTGTAACAAGAAGTATGGCAAAATATTCTAAAAAGGTTTAGCATTACCATTTTCAAGTAAAATCTATTTTAGCCTAGTGAAATTAGTGCTTTAGCTAATAGTCTAAAAAACGTTTGTTTAATCATTTAATTTATAGCAAATTAGTTTTTTTAGAAATTAAATGATTCATCGTCTTCTGAAGTAAATTTTTAAAATATATGCTTATTTTAATATTTTTTAGAAAAACCTGAAGAAGGTGTCAATGAATTACTTATAGTAAAAAAAATTTTTAATAATTAAAGGTTTTTTTTAATTTAAGGACGAAATTCTCTCAATAAATGAGAAGTATAAATCCACCAGTCATGATTTAGACAAAATGTATATTTTTTTGAAATACTTATAAATTTTCAAATTCCTATAGGGTAGGTGAAATTGCCACACTTACTAAGGAGTTGCGTCAGGAAAAAGAACACTCACAACATGTTGAACAATTGCGTAAGGGTCTTGAACTCCAAATTAAAGAAATGCAAGTTCGTCTTGATGAAGCAGAAGCGTTACCTGTTAAAAGTCGTAAGAAGATTACAAAACTGAAAGAACGCATCCAACTACTTGAACAAGAATTAGATGGCGAACAAGTAAGGAAAATTGTCAAATTTTCAATAAAAGTTTTTCCTCTTCAGCGACGTCATCAAGAAACTGATAAGAACTACAGGAAAGCAGAGCGCCGTGTAAAGAAGGTCACATTCAAAATTGAGAATAAAAATAAAGAAGATATTGATGAAGATGGTTCAATAAAGATTAAATTAGAAGAACGCATCCGTGCACTTGAGGAAGATTTGAATGGTGAACAGGTCTAAAAAAACGATAAATATAAAATAACCTATATGATTACTTCAGCTTCGTAATAGTTTATTAGAGTCTAAATTGAATAAAGAAATGGAAAAGAAGAAAAAATACAAAAAATTGTTAAAACAAAAGGTAAATACATACACGTCTATAGCAAATAATTCTAAAATTTAAAAGGAAAATGAAATGCCTTCAACTTCTATTGTAAGAAAAATGATTAAAAATATGTTTTTAAATAATTTATAGGCTGTTCCAACTGTTCCAATGAAATTAAAAGATTTCAAGCCATTATTACCTTTAAATAAGATAAAGTTTTTTTTAAAAAAATCCACAAACAAAATAGAAGTTTTATTTATTAAGGTTAATACACGTTCAATATCTGTTGGTACCTTCCCCTTCACACATCTCCCATCCCTTTCCATTCATCTACCTCTCCCGTGCTCTCCCTTCTCACCCTCTCTCACCACATCCTTCCCTTTTCTCCTCTTCTACCCCACCCCGCATCCCTCCCCCAATATCTCTCCCTCCCAACCCATACACCCTACACCCTCCCTCTCTTTCCCGCCATTCTTTCCCTCCCCCACTCTTTTTCTCCTCCCTCTCCCACTCTCCCGTCTCTCTCTCCTTCCCCCACTCCCTCTCTCCCACCCATTCTCTCTCTCTCCCCCACTCTCCCGTCCCCTTCCCACCCCTTCCATCTCCGTCCCTCCCATCCCCAGCCCTCCCGTCCCCTTCCCACACCTTCCATCTCCGTCCCCTCCCGTCCCCCACTCTCCCCTCCCGTACCCTCCATCCCCGTCCCTCCCATCCCCCCAACCCTCCCCTCCGTCCCCTTCCCACCCCTTCCATCTGCGTTCCCTCCTTCCGTCTTCCAACTCTCCCCTCCCCGTACTCTCCCACCCTTATCATCTCCGTTCTCTAACCTCCTTATCTTATCCCCTCCCAGTTTTGATTACTGACTTCCAGATTTCTCTCCCTCCCCATCCATCCAAGTTCCATAACCGTTAATTTAGAAAATCTAATATCCTTGTTTTTACGTTTTCTACAGCAATCAATTCTGAAGTTGATCAAGGATGATATCGAAGATGAGACAAAACAAAAAAAAAGTTTTTAAATATTTTTTTGTATTCTTTACTTAAAATTTTTGAATTTTATTTATAAACTCAATTTTTTTCAAATAAACATTAAATAATTATTCTTATTGGTGTTAGTTTTTAGATGTATTGTTTTTTAGGGGGTAATTTCTTTATAAAATGAACATCTTTTTTTCTAAATAATAATTTAAGTAAAAATAATAGTAATTTGAAAGTAAAACTTATAAACACATCTGGATGAAAATTTTGTTAATAATCTGCTGAAATGACAAAAAAAATAATTCTTTTACATAAAATTTAATAAATACATTTAGAATAGATACATAAAAATTATAAAAATTTTTTCACAAATTCTTAGGTTAAATCAATGTTCATAATAGACTTGGCAAATTCCTAGCTTTTTCTTATATCACTGAGATTTTTAAATTACTTTTGTGTATTGGCGAGAGCCCTCGTGTGTGTATTGAATAGGATATAGATTAGCATTTATAATGATTCCACGAGTCACTTTAAATTGTTACAATTAGGCTTCTCCGTGTTAATAATTCTTTTCAGAATTAAATAAAAATAAAATGGCTTTACCTACTATTATCACGTGGGTCATTGTGCTTAACTGCACATGCCCTAATGATAATATGGTCTGCATGAGACCTAAGGGTTTCAAACAACCATTGTTTTGTGTGAACAACAAAATTTCAAATAATTTTAATACTTATTTAACTGATCCTTTTAAAAATATTTCTTTTAATATAAATTCTTCTGCCGATAATGCTACTACTACTAATTTTACCAAGAATAATTTAACAAATATTCATTTGTTCATTGAATTTGGGTTTAAATCCTTCATTATTTTAAATCAAGTAAAAATTAAAAATTAAACAAAGCAACAATTTTTCATATTATAGGTTATTGTTACAATACTGGCTATTCTTATTCTATTTAAAATTAGAAAAATTATTAAATATAAAGGAAAAAGAGATGGTATATAGCCCCCTTTTCTTAATCTATTTAATATTTTTTAGAACCAACAATCTCAGCTCCCTTTATTAATGCTAGAAAAATTTTTCGTCCGAAGGATGCTCCCCGGCACCCCCTTTTGAAAATATTGAATTAAAGTAGAAGTAAAATTTTTTGATTAAATTTTTTAAATTTTATTCGCAAATTAAATAAAAATTATTAATTATGTTAATTATTTAGAGAAATTAATGATAAATGAATTACTTATTATTAATTGTTAAAAAAATATTAGTAAAGTGTTATTTTTATGATAAGTCAGGAGACAAGCCAGGATGGGAAATTATATTTTTTTAAAGGAAAATTTAGGAAAATTATTTTTTTTAATTTTATGTATTTTAATTCCCATCCATGTTTAATCATAATCATTAACGTCGATTAACTCTTACAGAATCAAATGACGGTACCTCTCTTTTACAGACAGGACAACTAGTCAAGCCGGCACGTAATGCGGCTCGTTTACAGCGGAAACAATAAACTAAATGTCCGCATTCAAAGATTACAGCGGGTTTTCTTGATGTGCACGCTATGCACTCATCCAAATCATAGACTCGTACACGACGGGATGTACCTTTAGAAATAAATATACTAAAATTAAAGAATAAAACTTGTACCATTTTCATAGATCAATTCAACATGTTCGGTTGTTTCTTGTTCCACTTCCACGTTTTGTCCTTCATTTTCTTCAACCATAATATTTTCATCAATATCCTCTACTGGGATAGGAATATGCTGAACAGGAGTAGGAATTTGCTGAACAGGAATAGGAATATGCTGAACCTCCCCCAAATAAACTATAAATTATATAAGATATTGAAACAGAAAAACTAAAGTTAAACACCAATATCTGGCTGATCTTCAGACCGCTGATTTCGAGCACGCATAATTCTCCCTTGCTCCTCATCCTCAGCACGGGTTCCAGTCACCTTGAAGATTTTTGTAATTTTAACTAGATGGATGAGCTTAGGCGATTCCTCCCATTTTAAGACAAAATTTATATTAGGTAGTATTTTTATTACAAAATTTTCATTAATATACTCATAGTCTTGTTTTCTAGGTAAGATTTCTCAGTTCCAAAAGGTAATTAAATAGGTATCGTATATATTAAATTTTAAAGTTTACTTCTCGATGACGAGGGCGCGATTTTCTTTCCCTGCCTACAACCAATTCAAGCTCTCGCAAACGTTTACTCATTGTTTTGTTGTCATGCTGGAGCCATGAAATGATACTTCGTTGGCTGGCAATTTCAAGTTTAAATTCTTGGTGTTGCCTTAGCATTTTTTCAAAATCACAAACAAAAATATTTTTAGACGGCATGTTGAATATTTGAGGGAATTTTTATAATTTGAATGGCCAAATAGGCAGAAACGTATCTATACCCTAAATCTCTACCAGTTGCGCCAAAATATTCGTTCGGATAATTAATTACCATTTTTGTTTATAAGTATAGAGTTCGAGAAGAAAAAGCTGTAAATATAGGCTGGCTCTAAGGAAAAGCTGACACCGAGAAGAGATGGAATAAGGAACAACAAGGTCAATTCGGCAACAATCAAACAAGAAAAGAGGGGAAATTTCAGCAACGTCCAAAACAATTGAGCAACAAGAAAATTTATTCATGAGTTAAAAATAGGGATAGACTACTTCGAGGGATTTTTTATAAAATTATTTTGCATTAACATATTTTACTATTTCACAATTCTTATGATTTTAGAATAATCATGTTTTTATCAGTGAACTGAACCTATTATTGAAAAATTGTCTCAAACATTCTAGTGACCAATAAATTATAGAATAAATATTAATTTAAAAATTATATTTCAACCCTGAAATTATCAATGAATTATGATGAATTATATTATAAATTATCAATGAAACTGAAATTATCTATGATTTCTGACGGTGTATCAATGATATTTTTTTTGTCATTTTGCTTTTTTCTAATTATTTTATGTGTTTGTGTAAAAGAGTAATAAAATAATTTTGAAAATATATAAATTAATTATTTTTACGAATTAATTACGCTCTCTAGCTAAATATTGAAAGGATATCCTCTAAGAATAGTTATTCATGAGAATAGATTTATTTAAATGCTCTACATGCTTTTCCTCGGCTTTTAAAATATTAATTTGTATGACAAAAGCTTTAAAAATTAATATCTAGAATTGCTCAGGAATTGTTTTACGTATATTAAAATATTTATAAACCACAAAATCGAACTAATTATGGTTTTAATTTTTAAACTAATTAATTTTTAAACTAATTTTTAAACTAATTTAATACTATTAAACTAATATTTTTTAACTAATTATGGTTTTAATTAATATTTTATTATGGTTTTTATTATGGTTTTAAATAATATTTATTTGCGACTAAATTAAATTTTATTATTTGTTAAGCAAATATATACATGAACAATTAAAAAGTAAAAAAGGAAAATATCGAATAAAATGGTTACAATAATATTGTGTGTAAGTATAAGAAAGAATGTTACAAAATGTTTGTAAAAATAGAAAATTATAGTAAAATATATGTAAATATTAAAATAAAATGCGAGGATGACGGTTATTTACATAACCAAAGTCGAGAACGGTAAAAGTCAGATGGACGAACAATGCCCTTCCCTACAAAAGGTTTGTAAATCTTTTTTAAAGGGTAAGAAGTAACACTACCATGAATAATTGAGGGTCTTAAAAAATTTGGGTAAAAAATTTCAATTGGTATATTATCGTTATTTGCAGCAAATTTTAAAACTTGGTCTTTAAAAGTTTCGTAGCATAATCCCTGTTTATCAACAACATCATTGTTGAGTGTAATTCCCCTCAGCTTTAAAATATATTCTAATTCACCTGTTTCTTTCTTCTTTAGTTTTAACCCATATTGTTTTGCCCCTCCCGAACAATATTCCAAAATTTCATAATTAGGATATTCATCGGTGAATTCACCTAAATGAGGCCCAACTTGAAGGGGACAGTTGTTTTCTGGGTGAGAAAAAATTAGAGAGTCAGTGTCAGTATAAAGAATTTGGCATCCTGGAGTTCTAACCACCTTTTGCATGGCATGCAGAAGGTGAATTCTCGCTGCTGAGGTGCTCCAGAGCGAGATTATAACATTCGAGCACTGATGCTCCTCAACAAAATCCTTCTTTTTGATGAAACCTATAAGAATCACATTTTCGGTAAGTTCATCAATTGATGTTATTTCAATTGTATCGTCTTCAAAGTATTTGCATAAGTCTGAAGGATCATCCGTAATTTGACATTGAGATAATCCAAAATTCCTTAACGAAAATCGACCCCATTTTTTTCTGCCTGCTGTTGTATTTAAATGAACATTCCATACTACGCCGCATTTGTTACATTTTTTTGAGTTGTTGCAAAATTTAGAATCAAGGTGATAATTGTAACAATCTTCATTGTTAAATTCTTTTTCACAACCTGAACAATGTTTCACAAAATTATTATTAGATTTACAAGGAAATTTCGGTCCAATTCTAGAACAGTTCATACATCTCATCCTGCATGAAATAGAATGATTTTGACGCCTATTATATACAGTCTCACAGGAGAAACAATAGGACTTTTTAAATAAATCGTTTGCTCTACGGACCCCATCAAAATGTTCGTTGTTGAAATAAAGAATTATAGGGGTTTTGAAATCTTCAGGTCCATGCTTGAATATAGGCTTATATTGACCATTTTCCCCGAAAATAAAAATTTTAAATCCACCTTCATTCCTTGAATTCCAAAATTCTGCTACACGCGGTACCCACTCGATTGCATCGTATTTCTCACAATCTTTAGTTGCACCAACATTATTCATTAAGTCAGATGTATCATCCTTGAAACGATTTTTCTGGCCTCCTCTACTATGTATATAATCGTAAAATTTCCATCTAGGCCATGAACGCGTTGTATATACAAAAGATGCCATTAATGCATAAAACAAGCAGTGATTATCATAATTACGAATTTTTATTAAATTATTGTCGTTAATTATATGTCGAACAGAAGGCATTTTTCTACGACTCCCGGATATATTTCTAATAAGCCCTTCTTTTTTTACCACTGTGATTGTCACAGAGAAAGGCTCGCCCAATAATGTGTTATTATCTTGTTTTCTGCTTTGGGAAACTTTTAAGAATTGATTTAGTATTGAATCAAGCGTGTTGTTTGAAATTTCTCGCACAGGGATCCATATATCGGTTTCAAGTGTTTGACTACTCACTGTGCATCCTAAGTGATCTGGTTCGATTTTCTGTTGTCGACCCTCTTCGATAGCCTGATCAATACAGCTTTGAAAATGCCTGCGAGTAAAGCCTCGGGATCTGGCGGTAATTTATTTATAAGAAATTTAGATTGAAATTTGGTCAGATTAAATTTTTCGTTACTTTTACGTGTTCATCTAATTTTTGCACATAATCGATTCCTCCACCCCTCTGGAGATCTAGTATATCTTCTATTGTAAAAAGTTTAGTTCGTTTTGGTGGAGGAGAAGACATTTAGAAAAGTGAGGTTATAAAATAAAAATGTAAGAATTTGTTCTTTGTAATGTAAAAGGCGAGATATAAATTACTTGTCTTGAAAAAATTCCAGTGTCATACATTCCCCTCCTATTTATGCTCTATCCTATTTTCTTTATAAATTTGCATATTATTTATTAAGAGATATTCTGCTTTCCCGCATAAAAATTCTCTTTAAAAGCATTTAATTTATTACTTTATTTTTCTATATTGCATAATACTCAAAATATCTTCTCTATTCTTAAATTTGCATATCCTATTTAACTCCTTATTTCGTAATTTTCTTTAATCTAAAATGGAAGGAAGGAATAATAAATATTATTGAGGGGGTTGGAAATTATGGAAGGTAAAATAGGTGTTCTAAAAAATCGTTTTGAAATGATTAGATTACTATTTTGGAGGTTTCAAAATGGTGCGATGATTATTACTTGAATTT
Source organism: Meloidogyne incognita (assembly GCA_036172945.1). Classification (NCBI taxonomy): domain Eukaryota; kingdom Metazoa; phylum Nematoda; class Chromadorea; order Rhabditida; family Meloidogynidae; genus Meloidogyne; species Meloidogyne incognita. The sequence continues at coordinate 3,986,726 of JARQAC010000006.1, read as the reverse complement.
AATGTTTTCTGCTGCTCGGTAAGGAGAAATTATTATGATACCCAAAGATGAAAATTCGGTTTAGCTTTTGTTTATATGTTTGCATGGATTATGCATCAATACTTACCGATTTTAAAAATTATAAATATAGACACACTAATTGTTACACTAATTGGCTTATTTTATGCATTTTACTAGTCTTTTTTACCTTTGAATAATTTTTTGATTTAAATTTTATTTTTTTCAAACATTTTTTATCAAGAATATGCCGAACTTTTTAATATATATTTTACCAACACATGAAAATTCCACTCTCATCATCTTATCCCCAAGGGAACAGCTGAAAATAAATGAAAAGAAAAATAGGATGTGTGATGGTTGCATAATATTAAGGCTGTATATAATTTTATGCAAATTTCCTTTTATGCATGGATATTACGAAATATTCTAGCATTCTTTGAATCTTAATGATATTTTAACTGAAATATTTTGAGATTTGTAGTTCTATTTCTCTAAAATGGTTCTTGTGATAGATGAACTTACAAGCTTTCATCAACTGCTCTGCTCTTAATCTGAAGTAGATATATGGAATAACCCGAATTAACAAGAATTATTCGTATATTGACCAAATTTCTGGATCGTAAAATCCAGACAACTTCTTTAAATAAAGACATGAGAAAAAAGACATTATTTTATTTGGAGGTCTACCACCTGGCAACGAGAAGAAGCGCAAATAAAATTCAGCGTCTATGGGAGACTTAGATGATCCCTATAATGTTACTATAATACACAGCATTATTATATCCCAGACATATAAATTCGTTTTGCTGCAACCCTTACATGAATTGTGTGATCGAACACCGACCGCTGGAAGAAGGATCGATATTATCTATCGAACTATTAGAATTTGTTGATGTAGAGGATGAGAAAATGATGGACTTGGCTATTGACTTTTGAAAAGGTTAAATTTCAGAATAATAGTATGAATAATGGATCTTGAGAATTGTAGAAGTATAAATTGTTGGGTGAAACATACGCACCCGAAACACGCGTGCACACCAAAATACACGCGCGCCCTCTAAATACATGTGCATCCGTAAAAAATAGATAAAAATGATAAATTTTATCTCCTTTTTCTTAAACGTATGTAATTTTACCCTAAAAAAGAATAACTCCTTTTATATAATTCTGGAAATCTACTACTCTATTCCGAAAAATCATGCATAAATTTACCCCTAAAACACTATGACTTCTTTTCTCTTAATTTTTTAATAATTTTAAAATTATATAACTTTTGTTTGTCTAATTATGCTAGAATTTACCCCCAAAATTTATAAACTCTCCATTCTCTTAATTTTTATTAATAAGTAATCTTTAAAAAAATGTTTATTATGAATAAAATATTTAAAAATATTGTTTTTATTTTATAGTAAAATGAAAAAATTATTGTGAAGAGCAGGCAAAAGATATTATTCTTTAAAAAAAGTTCCGTGTTTTCAATTTCATTCCATATTTTGGTCGTTCAGTGATTTGTATTGTAATTCCGTGAGTTAGATCGTTTCGATTTGATAATTCTGTAACTTGTCGTTCATTTGAGTTAGCCTGACAAGCGTTAGAATTTATGAAGAAGAGAGGAGTTCTGAAAATTTTTTAATTTTCTTTTACATTATATTTTTTATTTATTTTTCAATTTCATTCGTTAATAGAAATTTTTCCAGTTATTTTTTATTCCTTTTTTTTAAAAAATAGTTCAAAAGTGAAAATCAAAAGAATTTTGAAGAAAGGGATAGAGAGAGACGTACAGGAGGGAAGGGGTCCGAAAAGTCAGCTGCGGGCACTTTCCCCAATACTCTGCAAGAGAGGAAATGCCAATGACGAGGGACGTTCTGAAAAGTCGATTTGCAGGCACTTTCCCCAAGACTCAAGGGAGAGAAAATGCCAACGACGGGGACGTTACAAACAACGAACTAGCCTGTTGTTATTACTACTAGTGACCACAAACAAAATGGCCATGAGATCCTTGCATATGCCTCAGTTCAGTCCAAATAGAGGTCAATATCAGAAGGGATCCTGATCGAGAGGTATCCATAATCCTTATTCTTAATTTTTTATCTATGATATATCCATAATCACATATCTTTCCATTGAGAAATCTTTGAAAAGGATTACTGATGGATTAAGAAATTTAGACGCTTAAGAAGGAGATTATGTGTCTAGAAGAAAAGTCTATTGGAAGATTAGAGTGTGATGTATTGTTGAAGAGATCAAGGTGTACATTAGGGATAAGGAATGTTAGGGAGGAAAATGGATTTAAAACAAGGGGGATATCGAAGAATATTTTGGAATTAAACGGATATTGACAATTAAGATGGATTTAATGAAATGAGATAGAGAGCTTAATCTGATTATTCAGGAGGTTAAGAGGATTTACATGTGGAGGATTAAGAGAGAAAGTTTCCTAAGGATCAGAAGGGATTTCCTCATTACCAAGTTGAAAAAACAGAGTTTTATTGATATTTCTATTGATTTTGATATTTAATTTTTACATTCTTTTCTTAATTCATATTGCCAAACATAATTTTATTTGCTTATATTTTTTATCTTCTAAAAATTTCGCTATTGAAAAATAAACGCCCATGCCCTAATAGAAGCCCATGCCCTATTAGAAGCCCACTCAATGAGGGGTATTGAAAAATAGACGCCCAGGGCTTGTATTAGAGACAATCCGGTATGTATGTGGTTGTTAATTGTGTGATTTGTTTGTAAATAAACGGCATATCTTCATTAAATTCAGAAAGTTTAAGCAAATCCATTTTTCTTCTTTTTAAACTAAAAAAACGACAATTTCACCCGTTCTTTACACCTGTACCTTTAAGTAAACTCAAGAGCTTTTTCAACTTAAGCAAAGCAAAAAATGCTTTGTTTGTATAACAGATAAAACAATCTTTTTTCTTAATCGTTCATGTATATTTTGTTTACATTTTAAGCACCTGTTTTTCTCAACTTTTTTTTCTCAAATTGGAGCGTTTCCATAGCACTAATTATACACTTGGCATGCTTATTGTTATTTTAAATTGGCACTAATTTAATTGCGTGCATCCATTCATTAGTTCTTTTTACTTTAGAAATTTTTTGAAATTAACCAGCCTTAAATGATAATTTATTTGATAGGGAGACACATCGGGATTGCGATTTCATAGGGAGACATTGGGACGGATATACCAGTTCATGTTTACTTTTTCATGTTTACCTCTAGAATCTAAAAACTTCTTCAGACATTGTTCTATCCAAGACCCAGTGGCCTAGGTCCATAAGGCAGTAGGTTATATGTTCGTTCATTCAAATATCCAGATATTTACTTGTCCCGGGATGTCTGGCTCCCGTTTATCATGATAAGGTTATAAGCTTCAATTTTAATCTATTTGGCTTCTTTATTACGTACATAACATCTTTATAAGTAAACCATAGAAAACATCTCCCACATTCTTTGTGCGAGATTAGTTAGGCTTCTTCATACTTATTGTTAAATTTCAATATTTATTACATTTTTTTAGTGTTGCTTTTCGCATTTTTAACTGGGTTCTCTCTCTCATTCATAAATATTTTATTTTATTGTCAACTACAATATAACTTCTTAGCTTCTTGTTAGCCATACTAATTGGCAATTTTTTTAATATGAGAGATAGTTGCCTAGCTTTATTTAATAATAATCAAAACCTTATTTTCTCACCTTATTTTACTGACCAGGCAGAAAGTTCTGCCGTTGCCATAAGGCTTATATAATACACAGTTTTGGCTTTAACATAAAGAAATAATTGACACTCGTTTTAATGCTAAAATAAACAATTCTTATTCATTATACTTCTTATACCAGTCAATTATTAATTTTCGTATTGTCTTGGTTTTTTTCTTGGGATCTAGCTAGAAGTTCAATCCCCTATTAGTCAAATAACCTAGAAGGTCAAATCCAAAAGGAGATAAAGGATTTGTGCCAGTTAGGACGGATTTCTGGGTATTAAGGGGAATATCGGTGGATTTAGGCGGATTTAGACTTTTCTTCAGCCAATAAAATCACTTGTTTTAAATTTTAGCTTTCCAAAAATTTTTAATATCATTTTTACCTCATCCTCCTTTAAACAAAAACTTTAAAAAATGCCACTATTATTGCATAAATACTGTTCTATTCGTTTACCTTTCCTGTTCAGCGGCACCCAATCATTCTCAATAGCTACAATCATTCTGTTTGGTATTCTTCTAGCTGGACAGATTGGTTTTGGTTCAGCTCTAAAATGTTATCAAGTAAACCCATTTGGTTTAAAAATTGTATAAGCTTTATCTCATTTTCAGGGAACACAAGGGTATCAGTTGGCCGTTAGTTTTTTGTCTTTTCATGTAAAATAAAGTTTTCCTTCAAATTAAAGATTAGTGGTTCTCCTACTGATTGTGGATATACGTCATTTTCGTGCATCAAGGTTGTCGATTATAGCCAGGTAACGAAGAAAACATTCGGAAATAATTTTTAATACAACTCATTTTAAGGGAACAGTAACGCGCTCTTGCCAGTCTGTTAATTATTATTGGAACCCAATCAAGTCAATGTCGCTTCATGGAATAGATCCCTGGAATTATCTTCTAAAATATTTATATAGATGACAATGACGCCGAACTCAGTATGTCAGAATACTTCAACTTATCCTGTTACACAGACGTTCACTTTAATTCTTTATTAAGGTGATGGTTGCAATTCAGCAATGGGAAACAGAATGAAGAATTCATTGGGAAGTGTAACAATGTTTATACTAACAATGATATCTTTGACGTTTTTAGGGTTCGGTTTCAACCCTATTTTGAAATATTAATCTCGACTTTATTATATTTTTATATTGTTTTTAATTTTTCCTTTTCTTGTTTTGTTAGTGGTGATACTTAAGACCTGATACAGATTCCAAATTTAAAGCGAAGTAAATTTTAGAATATCCTGAAACATCATGTTAATGAGATTACACTGCTAACAAGGGGTTCTTCTTAAACAATTGCATACATTTATATGTATATTTTTTCATTAAAATTTATTTTTTCTGTGGACATTTTTTGTTGCAAAATTCTTTTTTATCCTAAGTTTAGATACCTAATCAGTTTCAAGCATTAATCTTAGATTTTTCACCTAAAAACTAAAGATATTGAAAGGGGTCCACCCCAGTTCTCTGAACATTTTCGAACAGTAATTCAAAATTTTGCTTCTTATTGAATAGCCCTCGGCCATTTTTCCACCTGATTTTTGTGCCGTAGAAGAAGAAAGAAATGCAAGCGCTAATCTTACATTCCCCAAGCACAATTTCATAATCACTTACAATGATGGGAAGAAAGGTCAATTTTTTGAAAAATTTGGAATGAGGGGAAGTTACTACATTATCTAAAGAACTTTTTTTTGATGAAATTGACATTTTTGATCAAAAAGGCGTTGTCAACAAAGAAAATTTGAGGAGGGAGAATAAAAGCAAGGGTTGCCGGCATGGCATTCCTTCTTCCCTCCCTTCATTACCCTTCATTAATAGACTTTTAGAATTTTTTAACGTGTAGTCTTTTTATTTTTATTTTTTACGTGAAAAAATTTTTTTAATTCGATTTCCGGACTAAATGTTTAAAGAAGTCTTTAATTTATCTTAAATTCATTTTTTAATCAAGAATTTCTTTATCAACTACATATATTTTCTGTTTTTTTCTTCTCAAGCTTTTTCCATTTTTTTTACAAGCCTGACAACTATATTTTTTAATCATACAAATCACTAAATTTATTTTTTTCACATTTTAGCAAGCATTTTTTATAAATGAATATTAGCTTTGGTTTATGTCCTCCTTTTTGTTTTTATTTTTTCTCTTTTTATCATTCGAAAGAGCTCTTATTTGTTAGAGCGGAGGCCCCTTGCAGTGGCATAAAGGTTTTTTGAGCTTCATAACTCTTCGGAAACATAAAATCTAGCCGATATTGGTATCATTTGATCTTGCTCGAAGAGCTCTTTCGAATGATATATAAATTATATATTAAGCGAAAAGGCTCAAAATGGTCAAAGAAAAAGGAAAAAAGGGATATAAACCAAAGTATTACCCAAACGTTTTGAAATGTTTTTCAATTTTAAATATTTTTTAGAGTTATGGCGTTGAATTGACCTCTGGTATTCAATTTATTGAAAAATATTTTAATCTAAATTAATGAGTTTTAAGGCAGACGCAGACAGGTTCAACTAACTTGTTTTTCAAGTCTTGTTGAGGAAGAAGTGGCGCAGGTTTAGCTTATTTAAAATAACTGGTAAATTTTAGAGATATTTTTAGATTGCTAGTGACTTTAATTTGGTTAATTCAAAGCATTATCCGTTGAAGGAAGTGGCTAAATATGTTCTTGGTGATATAGGTATTTTATTAAATTAATAAGAAACCCGACTGACAATAAGTCCGAAATCCAAATTTTTTACACGAAACCCGATTCGAAGAAACCATTTAAAGACAACCAATGTTTGGAAGCCCGTACCGAAATTTGAACTCGTTCTATTCTTGCCCAGCTTTTTTTTCAACTCGTAACATCCTTGGACAAGAATACACCAAATATTTATATTTTTTAAGAAGTCCACAACTCACAGGATGCTTCCATGTATCGTCGTATGGGGCTTTTTTATGCTAGGTATGATAACTTAAAAATCTCCTATTTGTTTTATAATTTAGCGCACTACTTCAACGCATTCTCGACCTCCACCGTGCTGACCGTACACCACTTGCTGATTCTTTTCTGAAATTTGATCCACGAACTCCACACTTGGATGAAAAGTTGCAGCATGAATTGTCTAACTATACTTTGGTTAATTTTATTTTTCTTCTTAATTTCTGTTCAAATAATTTTTTGTTTTTAGTTGACTCACGGTTTTGGGGGTCGTACGTTCATTGAAGTTTTGGAAACGGTTTAAGCGTTATTGTCGAAGCGGATAAGATTTTAAAAAGTAAAAATTGATATTTTTTAACTAACAATAAGAATTTCATATTTATTTTTTATGAATAAATTCGAATCTTTTTTTGGTTTTGATTCGAAAATGGGGAGATTGCAAATTGATGTTGACCTTGGCCCTTCGCGCTCACATAATAAATTCTACTGCAAAATAGTTTCTCGCTTATTTCTTCACCGAAAGTGTGACCATTGCAAGGTAAAAAGGCTAAGAGCAGCCAAGACTTGTTGAGAAGTTGAAAATATTATTTGCGGAAAAATATTATGTTTCGCTATAAATATCCTCTGGAGATTTTAATCCACAAAATTTTTGTCTGTATGTTTCTTGTTGCATTTTTTTCAATCTAGTTTAAGTGTGCTCATTAGCACTGCCCCCACTTTTCAATATCACATCGTTCATTCTATTCCTCTAACCAGCAAACTTCTTTCCTTCTTTTCATTTTTTTCAACCATTGGTTTATGTATCAGGCAGCACCAGCGGCGGTTCATAGAAAATATATATTATACCAGTTTTCAATTTCTTTAAAAATTGTTTGTGCATGCTAATAAACACATTAGATAATATTATACATATTTATGAAAGAATAATATTTCAATAAATATTTTATGCAGAGCACTGAAAGCTTAAGAAACTGACCATAAAATTTTCGGGTTATATCGATAACTTTTCGATTTGAGGGTCAGGGCCAAAAAAAGTTTATCGACCCTGCTCCAAACAATAGTGCAAAAAATGGGAAATTCTTGTTGACAGTTTGTGAAAGTCCATTTTTAGGAGGGAAGGAAACTTAGAACTAGAAGCAAAGTGTTGTCTATTTTACAATGTTTATTTGCCGAATTTAAAAGTTTATTAATGCACTTTTTATAGTTTACATAATTTTAAATAAACAAAAGCCGAGAGAATCCTCTTTCAAAAAATCCTATTTTTTATTTTTCAGGAATAATTTACAGTCAATTTTAGTGCTTCAAATAATCTTGTATTTATTAATTCAATTTTGACTAATTTTTGGCATTTCGCTATTAAATTATAAAAATGTATATTTTATCCATTATAGGGGTTCCCCATATTGCTAATAACATATTTTGCCAATAAAGCTTAAACCCCTCATTTTGTCAACAAACTTATTGACAAAACGTGAATTTTTACCCTTATTGTCAAAATATGGTACTGACAAAATATAGAATAGCTTCTAATGGCCAGAGAAAGAAAAGCAAATTGTCTATTCGTAACATTTTTTAAATGAAGTGTACAAAAAAATTTATTCATCTATTTACATTCCACGAGATTAATTTTACGGGGTCACTTTAGTATATGGGTGCCGAGCTTGAAATACAAATGTTATACCATTTGAAAGAGCTCGTCGAGCTGAGTCGAATGCCACCAGTTTTAGCCCGAGGAAAAATTTTTGAACCGAGATATAGGCCCCCGAAAATCGAAAAACCATAGGGGGGACCAAGCACTTTTTTGGGGTGAAAAATTCGAAAATGCAAATTATACCTCATTCGAAAGAGCTCATCGAGCTGAGTCGAATGACACCAAAATCAACGAAATCCGACTTCATATGCCGAGTTACAGACCCCTGAAATTCGGAAATTTTTGGGGTCAAAAAATTCAAATATGCAAATAATACCTCATTCGAAAGGGCTCGACGAGCTGAGTTGAATGACACCAAAATCACCGTGATTGGACAAGATTAGACAAAGTTACGACACAAAAAACAAAAAACTCTAAACCTATGGGTTGTCGGCGAGGCGCTTGTGCAAAACCCCGCGCTTCGCGCGGGGTTTTGCGGCACGCGCCTCGCGGGGAGTCTACGGGCGCTGGGTCTGGGCTCGTAACATAAACCTATTCCTATCTCCCTTGCTCTGGACGTATTTGGGGCCTCCGTAGCAGCAAAAATCTCCACAAATGCCATAGGTAAGGAGCTAAAATAAAAGATCATAACTTTGTCAAATCAAGTCGGATTTCGTTGATTTTGGTGTCATTCGACTCAGCTCGATGAGCTCTTTCGAATGAGGTATAATTTGCATTTTCGAATTTTTCACCCCAAAAAAGTGCTTGGTCCCCCCTATTGTTTTTCGATTTTCGGGGGCCTATATCTCGGTTCAAAAATTTTTCCTCGGGCTAAAACTGGTGGCATTCGACTCAGCTCGACGAGCTCTTTCAAATGGTATAACATTTATATTTCTAGCTCGGCACCCATATACTAAAGTACAGCCAATTTTACCCTTATATGGATCCAATTTATTCAAATTTACCGAAAAATTAATTAATAACTGAAAAAATTTCTAAAAAAATTTAAAAATTCAAAAAAATGAAACAAAAATGGGTGAAACAGATAATCAAAGCTTTAGCTATCTTTATGTATGTTTTGATTAATTTAATGCAAAAAATTTTAAATTTTATATAAAAAATTCCTTTTCTTTTTAGTCTAATGGTTATTCTGTTGAAATTGGCTTTTGTTCTTTTTGCTTATTTGGTAGGTGATGCTTGGGCTAATAATTTTGATGCTAATAATTTTTCTTTTTAGGCGACAATTTTTGCCGAGAAGGAAAAGGACTTGAGAGTTACACAAAAAGGTATAGTATTTTTAATGCCCTTGAAACTATGTAATAAGTTAAAATTATTCTTTTAGTATATTTTGATATTTCTGTTGGAGGAGTAAACAAAGGTCGTGTTGTTATTGGGCTTTTTGGAGAAATTGTTCCAAAGACAGCAAAGAATTTTTTGGAACTTTCTAAAGGATCTTTTGGCTACAAAGGATCAAAATTTCATCGGGTTATCAGAAACTTTATGATTCAAGGTTCTATTATTTTTTAAATTTTTTATAAAAATTTAAAGGTGGTGACTTCACTCGAGGAGATGGCACAGGAGGGAAATCAATTTATGGCGAACGCTTCGCTGACGAAAATTTTGAATTGCACCATTATGGACCTGGATGGTAAGGATTTTTTGTGCTTATAAGATTAAAAAAGTATAATCTTTAAAGGTTGAGTATGGCAAATGCGGGTCAAGACACAAACGTAAATTTACATTATTTTAAAATTCATTATTAACAAACTTAAATTTAGGGGTCACAATTCTTCATTACTACTGTACATACACCATGGCTTGATGGGAGGTTTGTTAGCAAAATCATAATTTAAAAAATCTTTAAATATTCAGACACGTTGTTTTTGGAAAAATATTGGAGGGAATGAATATTGTTCATGAGATTGAAGATGGCGAAACTGGTGGTGGGGACCGCCCAAAGTTGGACGTTGTTATCGTGGATTGTGGAGGTTTTTTTATTTTTTTTTAATTTGTGGGGATTAACCTTCAAGTTTTCTAAATTTTTGGGCTGTCCGAAAAGGCCGATTCATGGAAGGGAATTTTAATTTTTATGAATATTATTCTAGAACTACCAGTGGCCGAGCCATTCATCGTATCCCGTGAAGGCGTTGTTTAAAAGTATATGAAGAGCCGTTTTCTTTGCTATAAGACTCATTAGAGGTTTTGCATTAAAACTTAAATTGTTGCCTTTTAACTTTTGAATTTATTGTGAATAAATTTTCTTTAAAAGGTATCGTAAAAATTTTTTCCAAAAGGCATATTAAGGAAAACCCCGTTTTCTTTTTACCAATTATTCTAGTTCTAGTAAAAAATAGTAGAAAAATATTATATAATTATTAGCGACCAATTTTCACCGTAGTGCGACACTTGCGGACCGACTTTTGCGGACCGACATTTGCGGATTGCGGATAGACATTTACGGACCGACTTTTGCGGATCGGACATTTGCGGACCGTTTTTGGGAAAAAAATTTAAAAAAATTAAATTTAATTTTCAAAGACAAAAAAATAATTAAGTTTATTTTAATATCTTTTCGATGTGCAATTTCATCAAAATAAAATAGATCTAACAAGTTAGACAAAGTCATGATCGTTTATTTTAGCTCCTTACCTATCGCATCCGTGTAGTTTTTGCTGCTGCGGGGGAAGCCGGGCATGACCATGTCATCGATGATAAGAATAGGATTAAGTTACGAGTCCAGAACCCAGCGACCGTTGACTCCCCGCGAGGCGCGTGCCGCAAAACCCCGCGCGAAGCGCGGGGTTTTGCACAAGCGCCTCGCCTACTCTCCATAGGTTTACGTTGACTATTTTAATAAAAAAAATGTTGCCCATCGAAAAGATATTAAAATAAACTTAAATATTTTAGTAGTTAACCCCCAATCACCGTCGCGGCTTTTTACTAATCCACTACCGGTCAAGTGGTGGAGGGGTCCGACAAAACCAAAAGGGAGAGAGCATGCCGCGGTAAAGATCAAAGGGAGTGGACACTCGCGGGGGCGGAGGGGTCCGATAAAGGGAAGAGGGCAGTCGGCAAAGATCAAAGGGAGCGGTCAATCTCGCGAGGGAGGATGGTCAGACAAAAAGAAGTGGCCAGACAAAAGAAAGAGTTAATAAAATAAAGGAGGGAGTGGGTAATTTGTAAAATCGTGGGTGGCGATAAAATTATGTTAAACCGAATGGGTCAGTGAATTAATTAGTGGAGAATGAGTAATTTCAAACCTTTACTGTCGAGGGTGATTATTCATGTACGTTACTAGATTACACCCTTGTTACATGTACCAATTATCAATAATGAAAGTGATTAATTTTGATGTTACGATGCAGGCGATTATTCTAGATGTTACGAAAAGTAATTACTCTAATCGGTGATTATTATGTTTTAATAACGATTTGTTAGTGATTACGCGTTAAAGTGATAGATGATAATTTTTTACCAAATTATAATTCTTTATTTTCAATCCCCATTTTTTCACCTACACAAAATTTTGCCTATGTTTTTAATACATTTTGGCAAGTTTTCAGATAATTGACCTTGACCTAATTAAAATTTGACCTTAATCCTTTATTTTTTATTAAATTTAAAAATTTTTTTATTTTCTCTTTGATGTTGCCGATAGTTTAAATTTATGCAAATTAATGTTTTAAAACCTCTTTAAAGTTGCCGCCTTTATTTCAAAAGTAAAAGTTTAGGCAAAAACTTTCAGATAAAAACAAAGATTTTTTAAATTTATTTCTCATTCGTATTCATTTTACAAAAAGTTTAAATAATTTAAAATATTTATTAATTTAATTTGCTCCTCATTTTACTTTCAACAGGAGCTTTTTTTGCTCCCCATAAATTTTTGCTCTTTTTTCATAGGAGCTCTTTTCTCATAGGAGCTCTTATTTTCAACAATGGACTATATTCCTCCAACAAAACGCGCAAGAGCATTCTTTATTGATAACCTCCTCTCTATTGATCAATCAGGAGGAGGCACCGATCTACATCAATATATTGAGCAACTAGAAAATTCAACAAAATACATAAATAAATTCAAAATCACCAAAAATTATTCGAAATTCCTTATTCAGAATATTCCGGCCGACCCTGAGGCCTTATTATCAGGAATATTCCAATACTGCTTCAACCATGCTGTGAACAATGCGAAGAACAATGGACTCGAACCGGAGGAGCTGAGTTGCACAGTAACCAGTGAGTTATTAGATTCTGATATTTGGATACCACTTAGGCCCACAACACAAAATACATCTAATACACTGCTTAATCAATTTAATAAAGTATCTCAGAGTAAAAAGCAGGCGGGTGTTAACCTGTGGGGAAAACCTTTTTCAGTCAATGTAATAGTTATCGACAAGAAAAATTTGGATAATGGGAGCAACATTATTGGCGGAGCTCCTCGAAAAGTTGCTCATGTTCACCATCAGATCAAACAACAGAACCTGATCAAAATCAATAACAACAACGATGGTTATTGTTTATTTTATTCTTTATTAGCAACACTTGTGCGGCTTATAGGCAAAATGTCGCGCTCCCAATTTTACAACTATATCCACGGGAGGTATGCATCCTATGGACAATTCGAAAGGGAGACTCTGGAGCTGATGGATCAAGTTGGAGCTCCTCTTGGTCAGAAGGAGTACAATGCTGAAGAGTGGGTCCCTCCCGTGGTTGACTTTTGGAATGAGATGTACACAGGCCAGTTTTGTTTTAAAGTTTTCATTTTTGATTGTCTGGGGCACTATAAACCGTGTTTCAAATATGGTCCCGATAATTATAACTCCCCATTGCTCCTTTATTTCGACGGCTCACATTTCAACGGAGTTACATGCACCGGAGGTCTCTTTGGGCAACCTTATTGTTTGGAGTGTGAAACGGTGTATGAACGTCCTCAACATCATTCTACAACATGTCGGGCACACTGTCTCAATTGCTCCCGTGTTGGCCCTTTATATCCATGTCCTCCTAGGAACAATTTCTCCAAAAAATGTAATGGTTGCTCCAAGAGCTTTAATAATGAAAATTGCTTTGACCATCATCTGAGTTCACGATTTTGTCAACATTCCAAACGTTGTGAGAAGTGTGGAGTGATATGGGATACAAAAGATAACACCAGAGGAGGCAGGAGCGGCCACATTTGCAACGAGAGGTATTGTTCAACTTGCTCAGGATACCACGACCCAAAGCGCGGATGCTTTATTAAGCCTTTGGAGCCCAAGGAGCAAAAACCCTACCGATTTGTAGCTTTTGATCTGGAGACTATGCAACATGTATCAGATGGAAACAACAAGAGAAATCATCAAGCAAACTTCATAGCAGCGAGAGTATCATGCCCCAAATGTATTGAGGAGGAGCAGGAGCAGTGTAAGATCTGTGGGAGCAACAGACTTGTAACCTTCTCGGAGCGCCCATTTTCCAAAACTCCCGTAGATCTACAGAAAGTCGTCGAGGATCCAATCATCTCTTTTGTCAATTGGATAATCGAATTAACAACAGACTACGACACCATCGCCTTTTCACATTTTGGAGGGAGGTTTGATATGGTAATAGTGTTCCGGGAGCTCTTTCTTATGGGTTTTACTCCTGAAATGTTGAAGAGAGGAAATAAAATGTATGAGATGAAAGTGAAAATTGGAAAAAAGAGTATGCTCATCTTCAGGGACAGTTTCAACCTGATTCCAATGTCTTTGGCATCTCTTGTCCCTGCCTTTGCTCTTAAGGTTGAGGACAAGCCTTTCTTCCCACACCTCATCAACCAGCCTAAGAATTATGGAAAAAATGTGTTTCCCATCCCATCTGACTACTTCGCAGATGGGATGATGCCAGAGAAGAGAAAAGAATTTGATCGATGGTATGATCAGCACAAGGAGCTCCCTTTTTACTTGGACGAGGAGCTGGCATCATATTGTACAAATGATGTGGAAATTCTTCTAGCTGCTCTTATTGCATTTCGACGAGAATTTATGGATGTGACAAAGAGAGCTCCTTATCAAAGAGCTGCATCAAATAAGGCACACAATGGTATTGACGTGCTCAGGGAGTCGATGACCATTGCGTCTGCATGTATGAATCATTTTAGAACAAATCACTTGAAGGAAAACCACCTTGCTCTTGTTCCGGAGAAAGGCTACGATAATGTGGATAATCAGAGCCGACTTGCTCTGAAATTTATGAAATGGTATGAGGAGGAGCATGGAGTAAAAATTCAAACTGCTCATTCAGATGGAGGGGAGAAGAAGGTTGGCAACTTCAAGTTGGATGGATGGATTGAGGAGGAGCAATTAGGGATAGAGGTGAATGGTTGTGTGTGGCATGGGTGTGAGAGATGCTACTCGGAAGACAACACAGTGCTCCCTAATGGATTGACAGCAGCAAAGCAACGGGAGAAGGATGCAAAGAGGATGGAGTACATCAAAAGTCAAGGAGTAAAAGTGCAAGTCTTTTGGGAGTGTGAAATTAGAAGTATGCTGGAAAAAAACAGGGAGATGAGGAGCTCCTTCAAAAAGTATCTGGATGATGGCCCAATTGATCTACGAGCATGCTTCTTTGGAGGACGTACTGGCCCACTTCAACTCTTCTACTCACCAAAAGAAGGAGAGAAAATATCATATTATGACGTCACTTCCTTGTACCCATTTATCAATGTATCTACAAAATATCCAGTGGGACACCCGAAGGTCCATATTCTCAACGAAGATGTTCACTGGAGCAAGCCGGATGATAACAAGTTTGGATTGGCTATTCTGAAGGTCTTTGTGATCCCTCCTAGGAGCATCGATATTCCTGTGCTCCCAATGAAAGTAGGAGAAGATGATGAGAGGTTGCTCTTTCCTCTCTGCTCCCAATGTGCTAGGGAGCACCCTGAAGGAGGAGTAAATGAAAACTATTCCTGCCCGCACTCAGACCAGCAACGTGGATGGGTAAGTACATGCACATCACTTGAATTGAATGCTGCTCTAGAGGAAGGCTACATCGTCACCAAGGTGTTCAGAGTTTTGGAGTATGACAGTTCAGACGACAAATTGTTTGCTCCATACATTAGTGAATTTATGGCTGAGAAAATTCACTCTTCAGGATTTGACAGCTCTATGAAGGGGAATTATGAGGAGGAGGAGAGGTTCATCAAAGAGTGCAAAGAGAAATTTGGAATTAATATAGAGAGGAACAAGATGGGACCAAATAAAGGAAGGCGCACACAAGCGAAGTTGATGCTCAACAACTTATGGGGCAGATTCTCTTTGAGGAATTTTGGGCTGTCCCAATGTGCTATTACAGACAATCCAGCAGAACTTCACAAATACTACAATGACAAGTCAATTGAAATCACCGGCTTAGATGAGCTCACACCAGATATTTTGCTCATCTCTTACATCAAAAAGAAAGATTGGATTGAGGAGCACAATTGCTCCAATGTTGTCATCTCCTTATGGACAACATCCGCAGCGCGAATTCATTTGCTCCGAGCAATGCAAAAAGTTGCTCGTTCTCCTGGGTGCTCTTTGCTCTACACAGACACCGACTCCCTAATTTTTGCTCATCCTTCCAACTTATGTCCTCTTCCGTTGGGCCCTCACCTGGGAGATTTAACCGATGAGTACCCCTCTCACAATATATTGGAATATTGTTGTGGAGGAGCAAAGCAATATGGTCTCAAACTTCAACGCAAAGGACAACAAGATGCTGAATATGTTTTAAAAGTCCGCGGAATGACTCTAAACTACGATGTGCTCAACAATCAAGGATTGCAATACAACACATTCAAGGATCAGGTAATTAATTATGCCAGAACAGGAGAAGTTAAAACAATTGATATAATTTACCCCAATTTTTTGCGACCATCAATTAAAGATGGTCGTGTCACTTCACAGCCCCAACATAAAATGTATAAACCTGTAGTCAGTAAGGGAATTATCCGCCCTTCTGACTTTTCTATTCTCAATTATGGATTTATAAATAATCGCCATCCACGTATTTCACCCCCATAATTTATTTGTTTTTTGTCAATTTTGTCACAATATTTCTTGGAGCCGGAAAGTAGTCAGGGGTACTCCTTATCTTCTCTATACCAACCATTGTTCAATGAATATCAAGTGTGCCATTCACACGTTGTGAGGTCGTCCTCTCATTGTTTACGATGATTATCAACATGTGCCATTCACATGTTGTGAGGCATACCTCTCATTGAGATACAGTGGTAGTGGATTTAGTAATTCTAACATCCCTGATCGAGTTAGATGAAGGAGTCGAATGGCGAAGCCGTTCGACACGCATACCCGAAACATGCGCACAGTCTCGAAATTCATTGATTTTAAAAAATATTAAAATCAGCATTAATTTTGTCAAAATATGCACTTTTCACCCTAAAATCACCTATTTCAAACTGTAAACTATGCATTTTGCAATTTCTAATGCTTAATTGTGCACTTTTCTCCCTAAAATCTACTACTTCTAAACGTTAATTATGCTGATTGCTTTTCCTAATTCTTAATTGTGCACTTTTCTCCCTAAAAACTACTACTTCTAAACGATAAAATTGCGCAAATTTTTTTTATAAAAAATTTATTTCAATCTAAAAACGATAAGAATTATATTTAAAAATTTATGAGGTAGAGGGAGGAGACTCCAAGGATGTTATAATTACCAAATCAGCTACTATGATCCTAGCCCAACTTGTTTGCGACCATCTATTCTTCCACTAGTTTATTTAAAATAAATAAAAAATTTTAAATAAATTTCACTTCTCTCAATCGTTAACCAAAACGTTTGAAAAATCTTTTCAAATTTTCGTTGAATCAATTGTACTGCAGTTTTGCCAAAGGATTTGACGTGTGTATGAAGGGGAGAAAAGGAGAGGAGGAAAGGAGAGGAGCAGGGGAAAGGATAAGAGAGACGTAGTAATAGGGGAGGAGTAGGAGAAAATGAGAGGAGTAGGAGGAAATGAGAGGAGTAGGAGGAAATGAGAGGAGAAGAGCAGGAGGAAAGGATAAGAAAAAAGATAAATTAAAAAATTAAATTTAACTAATCCCATTCTTTAGCCTGAAGAGTATTCTGCCAAGGGATTTGACGTGGCTATTGGGAGGAGAAAAAATGTAAAAGGAAAGGATAGTAGAAGGGGAAAAGTTGGAAATGAGAGATGTAAGATGATAGAGAGGAGAAGAGGAGGAGGAAGAGAGAGTGAGGAAGTGGAGTAAAAGAAAAGGAGAGGAGTATGATAAGAGGAGTATTAGGAATAAAGGAGAGGTGAAGAGAGTAGGAGGAAAGGAGAGGAGAAGAGGAGAGTAGTAGAGGAGAGAATTAGGAGGAAATGAGAGATTTAAGAGGATAGGCGAGGAAAAGAATAGGAGTAGTAGGAGGAAAGGATAGATGAGCATTAGGAGCAAATGAGAGATTTAGGACAACCAAGAAAAATAAGAGTAATAGGAGCAAAGGAAAGAATAGCAGTAGGAGGAAATGAGAATAGGATAAGAGAGAAGAGAAGTGTAGTGATAGAAAAGGATAGGTAAATAATAGCCTACTATGAGAGTAGTAAGAGAAGAGAGAAAGGAGAAGAGAGTAGGATGATAGGAGAGGAGGATTAGAAAAATAGAAAAGGTGGAATAGAAAGATAAAAGTGGAGAGGTAGAATGATAGAAGATGAGGAGAGAAGGGGAAGAGGAATAGAAGGGAATATCTTCTTGCCGATATGAATTCTCTCTCTAGGTATATTTTACTGCACAATTCTTGTATGCCCTCGTCCATACAACAAAGATGATGTAGTGAGGAGTAGGTAGTGGGGAGTATCAAATTCATTCACGTATCCCTACTTACAAACATTATCAAGCTCATCACATTTGGAGGAGAGGACCTTCTTCATATTCTCGAATTGCTTGAATTTGTAAAAGAAAAGGATCAATTGGTAGGAAAATGGCTGAATAAACTCTCCAAAGATATATCTAACAATAAACGATATCTGAGGAGCCAAATACTCCAATATTTATACAGAAAAAAGATGAAGAAAATAATATTGATATTTGTTAATTAATTGTAATTAATCTAATTTTTATAAAATTTTTATTCAATGTAAAAAATACATGCACACCCTAAAAATACGCGCGTATGGTAAAAACACGCACGCATACCTAAAATTCTCTGATTTTAAAAAATTTAAAATTTGTATTTTCTTTTGTTAAAATATGCACATTTCTCCCTAAAATCAACAATTTCAAACTCTAAACTATGCTTTTTGCAATTTCTTTATGCTTAATTATGCACTTTTCTCCCTAAAATCACCTATTTCAAACTCTAAACTATGCTAATTGTAATCTTAATTATGCACTTTTACCCCTAAAATCTACAACTTTGAAACATTAAATTTGCAAATGTTTTTTTATAAAAAAATTTATTTCAAAATAAAAACAATAAAAATTATAATTGAAAAAAATGTGAGGAAGGGGAGGAGACCGGCTTCGCCATTCGACTCCTTCATCTAACTCGATCAGGGATGTTAGAATTACTAAATCCACTACCACTGTATCTCAATGAGATAGGTTCAGGCTTTCATACCTCCGAGTTATATCCAAAGGCACGGGTTCTTATTCAATAGGTGTAGACAGTAGGGCACTTAGACCCTAGATTTGATTAGAACCCCCCAAACTGTCACTCCCCAATTCGTCCCGGACAAAATGTCACTCCCCAATTCGTCCCACTCTCAAAATGTCACTCACCAACTGACCATGACCCAAATGAAAACCAAAAATTTAGTTCAAAAATTTGAGATTTTCCACGAAAAATTTGAACTAAAAAATTTAGTTCAAAAATTTGAGATTTTCCATGAAAAATTTGAACTAAAAATTTAGTTCAAAAATTTGAGATTTTCCGCGAAAAATTTGAACTAAAAAATTTAGCTCCCCAGGACAAAACGTTACTCCCCAATTCGTCCCACTGACAAAACGTCACTCCCCAATTCGTCCCACGGACAAAACGTCAAACCCCAATTCGTCCCACAGACAAAATGTCACACCTCAATTCGTCCCACGGACAAAACGTCAAACCCCAATTCGTCCCACAGACAAAATATCACTCCCCAATTTTTGTTCGAAAAATCGCTCCATTTTTCGAACAAAACCAACACAACAACAAGTTCGAAAAATCGCTCCATTTTTCGAACAAAACCCCAAAACGTTTTTGTTCGAAAAATCACTCCATTTTTCGAACAACTCTGAAAATCCGGCACCAAAAATGACCCGCACTCAAAATCCCGCACTGAAGTGACCGACCCCCCTTTTTTCAAGAAATCCTCTCCATAGGTTCAGGCTTTCATACCTCCGAGTTATATCCAAAGGCACGGGTTCTTATTCAATAGGTGTAGACAGTAGGGCACTTAGACCCTAGATTTGATTAGAACCCCCCAAACTGTCACTCCCCAATTCGTCCCGGACAAAATGTCACTCCCCAATTCGTCCCACTCTCAAAATGTCACTCACCAACTGACCATGACCCAAATGAAAACCAAAAATTTAGTTCAAAAATTTGAGATTTTCCACGAAAAATTTGAACTAAAAAATTTAGTTCAAAAATTTGAGATTTTCCATGAAAAATTTGAACTAAAAATTTAGTTCAAAAATTTGAGATTTTCCGCGAAAAATTTGAACTAAAAAATTTAGCTCCCCAGGACAAAACGTTACTCCCCAATTCGTCCCACTGACAAAACGTCACTCCCCAATTCGTCCCACGGACAAAACGTCAAACCCCAATTCGTCCCACAGACAAAATGTCACACCTCAATTCGTCCCACGGACAAAACGTCAAACCCCAATTCGTCCCACAGACAAAATATCACTCCCCAATTTTTGTTCGAAAAATCGCTCCATTTTTCGAACAAAACCCCAAAACGTTTTTGTTCGAAAAATCACTCCATTTTTCGAACAACTCTGAAAATCCGGCACCAAAAATGACCCGCACTCAAAATCCCGCACTGAAGTGACCGACCCCCCTTTTTTCAAGAAATCCTCTCCATAGGTTCAGGCTTTCATACCTCCGAGTTATATCCAAAGGCACGGGTTCTTATTCAATAGGTGTAGACAGTAGGGCACTTAGACCCTAGATTTGATTAGAACCCCCCAAACTGTCACTCCCCAATTCGTCCCGGACAAAATGTCACTCCCCAATTCGTCCCACTCTCAAAATGTCACTCACCAACTGACCATGACCCAAATGAAAACCAAAAATTTAGTTCAAAAATTTGAGATTTTCCACGAAAAATTTGAACTAAAAAATTTAGTTCAAAAATTTGAGATTTTCCATGAAAAATTTGAACTAAAAATTTAGTTCAAAAATTTGAGATTTTCCGCGAAAAATTTGAACTAAAAAATTTAGCTCCCCAGGACAAAACGTTACTCCCCAATTCGTCCCACTGACAAAACGTCACTCCCCAATTCGTCCCGGACAAAATGTCACTCCCCAATTCGTCCCACAGACAAAATGTCACACCTCAATTCGTCCCACGGACAAAACGTCAAACCCCAATTCGTCCCACAGACAAAATATCACTCCCCAATTTTTGTTCGAAAAATCGCTCCATTTTTCGAACAAAACCCCAAAACGTTTTTGTTCGAAAAATCACTCCATTTTTCGAACAACTCTGAAAATCCGGCACCAAAAATGACCCGCACTCAAAATCCCGCACTGAAGTGACCGACCCCCCTTTTTTCAAGAAATCCTCTCCATAGGTTCAGGCTTTCATACCTCCGAGTTATATCCAAAGCAGGGATGTCACGGGTCGAGAAAAAAGTCGGGTCGGATTTCGGGTCGGGTTTTGAAAATTTTCCTCGGGTCGGGTTTCGGGTTTCGGGTCGAAAAAAAGTCCGGGTTTCGGGTCTCGGGTCGGGTTTCGGGTCGGGTCAGTTAAAAATTTGAACATGAAGCCAAATTTTTCGGAGAGGCTGGGGATATTAGTGATTTGCGGGATTAATAAGAGAATATATAATAGTGATATAATAAGAGACAGGGATTAAATGGATTTGGACGGATTAAGAGTAATATCAGGGGATTTGGGGATTAAAAGGGATATCAAGGGATTTAAAAGTATCTGGTGAATATGTCTAATCCACTGATTTATACCTTAAACCTCCGAGACCCTCTGCAAATACCTTGAAATCCCAGATACACCTCTAAAACCTCCGATATCTTCCCGAATCCACCTTAATCCAAGTAAATCCCCCGATATCACCCTTCATCCACTTTTGTTCCTTCGACATCACGGCAAAATTACTCTGTATTTCGTTACAGTTTTCTTCCTTTTTTGGCGCCGCAGGCAAAATTTTTGCAAACTTCGGAAGGCCATGAGGTCAGAATTCTTCTTTTTATGGTAAAAATCCCAATGGATTTTTTTCTATCTTCCCCCGAAGATACCTCCTTCCACCTAAGATACCCCCCACAGATACCTCCACAAACCATCTTGATCCTTTAAAATCGTGCGAAAATTCAGCAACATTTTGTATCGCCGCAGAGAAAATTTTGAGAATTTTGGAAGACCAACCCACTAGATTTCTTCATTTTCCAGCGCCGCAGGCGAAAATTTTGAGAATTTTGGAAGACCAACCCACTAGATTTTTTCATTTTCCAGCGCCGCAGGCGAAAATTTTGAGAATTTTGGAAGGCCAAAGAGCCAAAAATCTTCCCTTTTTGTAATAAAACTCCAAGGAAAATGTCGGGTTTCGGGTCGGGTTTTCGAAAATTTCTCGGGTCGGGTTTCGGGTTTCGGGTCGAAAAAAAGTCCGGGTTTCGGGTTTCGGGTAACGGGTTTCGGGTAACCCGTGACATCCCTGATCCAAAGGCACGGGTTCTTATTCAATAGGTGTAGACAGTAGGGCACTTAGACCCTAGATTTGATTAGAACCCCCCAAACTGTCACTCCCCAATTCGTCCCGGACAAAATGTCACTCCCCAATTCGTCCCACTCTCAAAATGTCACTCACCAACTGACCATGACCCAAATGAAAACCAAAAATTTAGTTCAAAAATTTGAGATTTTCCACGAAAAATTTGAACTAAAAAATTTAGTTCAAAAATTTGAGATTTTCCATGAAAAATTTGAACTAAAAATTTAGTTCAAAAATTTGAGATTTTCCGCGAAAAATTTGAACTAAAAAATTTAGCTCCCCAGGACAAAACGTTACTCCCCAATTCGTCCCACTGACAAAACGTCACTCCCCAATTCGTCCCACGGACAAAACGTCAAACCCCAATTCGTCCCACAGACAAAATGTCACACCTCAATTCGTCCCACGGACAAAACGTCAAACCCCAATTCGTCCCACAGACAAAATATCACTCCCCAATTTTTGTTCGAAAAATCGCTCCATTTTTCGAACAAAACCCCAAAACGTTTTTGTTCGAAAAATCACTCCATTTTTCGAACAACTCTGAAAATCCGGCACCAAAAATGACCCGCACTCAAAATCCCGCACTGAAGTGACCGACCCCCCTTTTTTCAAGAAATCCTCTCCATAGGTTCAGGCTTTCATACCTCCGAGTTATATCCAAAGGCACGGGTTCTTATTCAATAGGTGTAGACAGTAGGGCACTTAGACCCTAGATTTGATTAGAACCCCCCAAACTGTCACTCCCCAATTCGTCCCGGACAAAATGTCACTCCCCAATTCGTCCCACTCTCAAAATGTCACTCACCAACTGACCATGACCCAAATGAAAACCAAAAATTTAGTTCAAAAATTTGAGATTTTCCACGAAAAATTTGAACTAAAAAATTTAGTTCAAAAATTTGAGATTTTCCATGAAAAATTTGAACTAAAAATTTAGTTCAAAAATTTGAGATTTTCCGCGAAAAATTTGAACTAAAAAATTTAGCTCCCCAGGACAAAACGTTACTCCCCAATTCGTCCCACTGACAAAACGTCACTCCCCAATTCGTCCCACGGACAAAACGTCAAACCCCAATTCGTCCCACAGACAAAATGTCACACCTCAATTCGTCCCACGGACAAAACGTCAAACCCCAATTCGTCCCACAGACAAAATATCACTCCCCAATTTTTGTTCGAAAAATCGCTCCATTTTTCGAACAAAACCCCAAAACGTTTTTGTTCGAAAAATCACTCCATTTTTCGAACAACTCTGAAAATCCGGCACCAAAAATGACCCGCACTCAAAATCCCGCACTGAAGTGACCGACCCCCCTTTTTTCAAGAAATCCTCTCCATAGGTTCAGGCTTTCATACCTCCGAGTTATATCCAAAGGCACGGGTTCTTATTCAATAGGTGTAGACAGTAGGGCACTTAGACCCTAGATTTGATTAGAACCCCCCAAACTGTCACTCCCCAATTCGTCCCGGACAAAATGTCACTCCCCAATTCGTCCCACTCTCAAAATGTCACTCACCAACTGACCATGACCCAAATGAAAACCAAAAATTTAGTTCAAAAATTTGAGATTTTCCACGAAAAATTTGAACTAAAAAATTTAGTTCAAAAATTTGAGATTTTCCATGAAAAATTTGAACTAAAAATTTAGTTCAAAAATTTGAGATTTTCCGCGAAAAATTTGAACTAAAAAATTTAGCTCCCCAGGACAAAACGTTACTCCCCAATTCGTCCCACTGACAAAACGTCACTCCCCAATTCGTCCCACGGACAAAACGTCAAACCCCAATTCGTCCCACAGACAAAATGTCACACCTCAATTCGTCCCACGGACAAAACGTCAAACCCCAATTCGTCCCACAGACAAAATATCACTCCCCAATTTTTGTTCGAAAAATCGCTCCATTTTTCGAACAAAACCCCAAAACGTTTTTGTTCGAAAAATCACTCCATTTTTCGAACAACTCTGAAAATCCGGCACCAAAAATGACCCGGGGGTCACTTTAGTACGTGGGTGCAGGCTTTAATTTACAAATGTTATACCATTCGAAAGAGCTCGTCGAGCTGAGTCGAATGCCACCAAAATTAGATCTAGGAAAAATTTCTGGACCGAGATATAGGTCCCTAAAGTTTGAAAAACCATAGGGGGGACCAAGCACTTTTTTGGGGTGAAAAATTCGAAAATGCAAATTATACCTCGTTCGAAAGAGCTCATCGAGCTGAGTCGAAAGACACCAAAATCAACGAAATCCGACTTGATTGGACCGAGATATAAGCCCCCTAAAAACCTAAGATACAAAGGGGCGATTTTTGGAATAAAAAATTTTTTATACAAATAATACCTCATTCGAAAGAGCTCGACGAGCCTGTTTCGAATGAGACCAAAATCACCATGATTAAACAAGATTAGAAAAAGTTATGACACAAAAAAACAAAGAACCTAAACCTATGGGGCGTCGGCGAGGCGCTTGTGCAAAACCCCGCGCTTCGCGCGGGGTTTTGCGGCACGCGCCTCGCGGGGAGTCTACGGGCGATGGGTCTGGGCTCGTAACATAAACCTATTCTTATCTCCCTTGTTCTGGACGTATTTGGAGCCTCTGTATCAGCAAAAATCTCCACAGATGCCATAGGTAAGGAGCTAAAAGAAAAGATCAGAACTTTGTCCAATCAAGTCGGATTTTGTTGATTTTGGTGTCTTTCGACTCAGCTCGATGAGCTCTTTCGAACGAGGTATAATTTGCATTTTCGAATTTTTCACCCCAAAAAAGTGCTTGGTCCCCCCTATGGTTTTTCAAACTTTAGGGACCTATATCTCGGTCCAGAAATTTTTCCTAGATCTAATTTTGGTGGCATTCGACTCAGCTCGACGAGCTCTTTCGAATGGTATAACATTTGTAAATTAAAGCCTGCACCCACGTACTAAAGTACAGCCTTATCCTTTAAATATAATCTTTGATTCGAATTTTTATTAGCAATTCTGTCAATTTTAGTTATTCTTTTAGTGACCATTTTGTGTTCAGTTTATATTGTTCTGTGTAAAAACAGTTGTTTTAATTTATTGCCTATTGGGTAAAGGATCATTTTTAACTACTAACTATTCTATTTGTTTATCCACTTCATAAAATTAGTATTTAATTTCACCAGTAAAGAAAAATTAATTTTGACCTGCTCAAATAATTTTGATATATAGTAGTATAATAACAGCCTTTTCGTTAACCAAATTTTTGTAGGACAATTTTGAATTTTTAGTAAACAAAAAAAAACTTCAATTATAGATGTTAATAAATATTTAGCAGAATAATCAAAAAATTTCATTTTTGACAAAAAATTTTTGGAAAATAATTTTGTAAAATTTTATTTTTTTTTGCCAACAAATAATTTTAGAAGCAAATTCGCAAAAAAAACTGCAAAAATATACACAAATTAAAGTAAAAGCGTGAGAGAGCTAAAATATGCAAATTAAATGCATTAATAACTGGGTTCTAAAAAAGCTTGGACCAATGTAATGTTTCTGAGCTTTTCTCATTTTGGCTATAAATTATGAATTTTCATATTTGGATATTTCTAATAATATTTTGTCTTTTAAATAAATTCAAATAATGTTTAATAATTATTACACCATTTTTATTTGATTATTTATTATATCCATAAGTTTAAATTTAAATGCCGAACAAGGAGTACCTGGAATACCTGGACTGCCTGGTTTTAAAAGAATTGATTATGAAACTTTACATTTTTACAGGTCTGAAAGGAGAGAAGGGCGATGTTGGATTTCCAGGCCTCCCCGCTCATGATGGACTTCCTGGCCTCCCCGGTAATTCCCAATCAAATTTAAAAATAAGAAAATTAAAAGTTTTGTCCTTAAATTTTAATACCGACTTTAAATATATTTTGAATATAATTTCGGTTTAACATTAGAAATTCTGGAATGCCTAGATTTCTTTTTGCGCCACAGGCGGAAATTCTGCGTCAGTGGACAATCGGTCAGTGAAATATATCGAAGAATTAAGGGGCATACATGGTAATTTGAAGGGATTAAGAGGGATGTCGGAGGATTTGAGGTGCGTATGATTGATTAAGAGGAGTTTGATGAGATATCGGTGATCTGGATGAGTAAGCGGTCAAATATTTACCTAATTTTAAAATGCAGAGGATTTGTTAGGATTAAGATCAGGCTTCAATCGAGAAAATGTTAAGTGTAAGTACAAAAGGTTTAATTTGGAATTACATATGGGGAAAAATTTTAAAACATCCCATATTTTTCACTGACCGATTTTCCACTGACGCATTGTTCGGAGACACCTTAAGCATCAAATTTAAGGAAATTGACCATTTTTATAAGCTAATGGAATAAACGATCAGACCCTTATTTTGGGATAGGGCTGAACTTTTACATGTTTAAAAGAATATTTAAAAGAAATTTAAAGTCATACCCAGAATATTGGAAATTTTTAAATTTCTTGATACAAAAGGAAGAGAGAGAGGGGGATGATGGAATTCCTGGGCCTCATGGCTACAACGGCAAAGATGGGCTACCTGGAGTGCCTGGTATGTTTTAGAAATTTTATCAACCTCAGCTTGATTTTTAACCTCCCCTCCATCCCATCCAGAATTAAAGCATGATCCTTGACAAAAAACTCGAGTCAGGTTGAAGTAAAACCATGCACCCTACAGAAGAAATTTTATGGCAATTCTTGGGAAATTAGGATTCCCAAAATTAATCTTGTCAAGATAATTTTCATGTAACATTAATAAAGAAGTGTAAAGATGATTATACCTATTTTCTTTTCCATATGTTGAAGGTCTGACTGAATATTTTACTTATATTAATTTCAATATTTACTTGGCCATATTTTTCGATTTTTTTACAATAAAAATCCCGCCCCTCTGTTTTACTAGGTATCAAAGGGAGAAGCTGGATCTGATGGTTAGTTAATATCTTAAAATTTTTAGAAAATTTTGATTGAGAAAAATAATTTTTTGATTAATAAGAATATTACCAGAATCATTATTTTTGGGGATTCAGGGATTGAGGAAATGAGTTGGGCTAGTTACATTCAGTATGTAACATAACTTCAAATATAACCCCACCTAAAATTTTTTAATTTTTTAAGAATCTAAAAAGAATATAAAAAATTTCATTATTTTTTACTAAATATTATAAATGTAATCATTTTAAGCAAAAAATTAAAAATATATTATTTTATTAAATATTGCAAATTATTTTTTTTTGACTTTTTTATGGACTTCCACTTATAGGTATTCAGGAATAGGATGAAAATAACTATATGAATCTATAGGATAATAGGGATATTAAATATAATAATTTAGAAAATATTATCAGTAATGCTTGAAGCGTGTTTTTTAGGTCCAAAAATCGTGACAATAGGATCCTATTTAGGTCCAAAAAATTTCCAAAATAGGTCGAAATACGGTTGAAAAAGGCCAAAATAGGTCCAAATTTTGATAAAATAGGTTCTCAAATAATTTTTAGTTGAAATTAAAATATTTATGATATTACATTTACTAAATTTGAACTTTTTCATGATATTTTATAATTTCAAATAGAAATTTATCGAAATTTGAGTGATATAACAATGCCTAAACCTAAATACTATAGCATTTGAAGGGATTTCTTCGTGGATATAAGGGAATTGACGGCGAGATGGTGTAGTCGAAATTTTCAGTCTCTGGAACTTTCCGTGCTTAAGACACTTCGGAACCTTCGTCTCAGCATTTTCGGAATTTTCGTCAGCAGCGGAATATTCGTCGCCAAGGAAATAAACGGAAATTTTCGTCTCCGCTAAAAAATTTCCTCTTCAGAGGCCTATCTATCAATTAAAGTTCATGATAGTCGCGAGAAAATCACTGAAATGTCTAATATAAATGTTAACCTGACAATTTTCGAGGGTTGGTTCTCTAGTACGATGGCAGATTCTAGTTCCTACTAAATGTTAGATATACCAGAATACTTAGCGCCATAATTCAAAAATTTTGGGGTTTTTGGGTTGTTTGAGATGCTAGATTTGCAAAATTGACTAAAAATAAGCAAATTTTAAGAAAAATTTTTCAAAAAACCGAATAGGTCCAAAAAAAGTTCGAAATAGGCTCAGAAATAGGTCTTGGGTCCGAAAAGGCTGAAAGCTAGGTTTTTTAGGTTTTAATAACTCGAAAAGTACGTTACACTATGCGGTAAAACAGTGTTTTTTCGACTTCATCTCATCAAGAGCTGTTCGCAAAAAAATAGGTAAAATAAAACCTAAAAAAACACGCATCTCAGCTAATACTTTGTCTTTTAAAATCAAACTTTCTCGTTTGGTTCTTTAAATAATATTATTAACAGGAAAATGCCAAATATTTTTATCGAGAAACCAAAGTAAAGATTTAATTTAAAAACTGTCCAAAAAGCATAAATTTATTATCTAAAAAAACAAACAGATGAACCTCTTCCTCAAATTACTAAAGCTTCACAAAAACTTTGGAATCTGTGTTGAAAAGAATTGAAAAAGTTGGAGAAAAAATTTTAATAAATAATTGAATTAAATTATATTATAAAACTACGATTTTGTGAAAAATTAAATTTTTAATCTAAATTGTTTATTTTTTATTTAAGTTGAATTTCATGTACTTAATTATTAAAGAATTAATTTTTTTAATCTTAAAATTTATTCCAATTTTTAGTTTGTTTATTATAATTCTAATTTTGAAACTAAATAGCTTATTAATATTATTTATAATTTTTTCATGACCAGTTTCTGATTTGAGATGGGTCGCACTTTAAACAATCACCATGCACCAAAGAACAGTGCTTCAGAAATATTACCATTTGAAATTCGTACTCGTACCTCGTATCGTACATCACATTTTACCTGTGTACGAGAAGTACGAGTACGAGGGAAACAAGAAAAAATGGGAGCAGGTACGAAGTACGAGTACGAAAAACCAAAAAAGTGAAAGAGTACGAGGTACGAGGCCTTCAAAAGTACGAGCTCGTACTTGGTATTAATAGGAAAATTGAAAGAAATATATTTAATTCGTTTCATTATCCATTATATGAACGTGTGGCCGAGTGGTGAAGGTGTTAAGGCTTCACCAAAGACGTTATTGGGTGGAGTTCGATGCCTGAAGTCAAAGGATAAAGGATTTTACATATTTTTCTTTTCCATAAGTAACTTATTTTATATAGTTTAATTTTGTTTTAAAAATTTTTCTATTTTTACATGGAGAAATTATGTTTTTTGGCCACTCTAAAATTCTTAAAATTTTTTATTGTACCACTAAAAAAGTGAGTTTTTTTCGCCTACGGCCTTCCGAAATTTTCAAAATTTTCGCCTGCGGCGCGCTAGAAAAAAAAGAGTAGAAATATTCGCTTTCAAATTCTAAAATTTTTTCGCCTCCGGCGGTCAGAAATGGAAGAAATCTGGCTTTGCATGGCCTTCAAAATTTTTCATAATTTTCGCCTGCGGCACAAAAAATAGAAGAAATCTTGACTTAAGGACACTTACAAAATTCTCATACATTTCTGAAAAAGGGATTTGAGTTTAAGAGGGACTATCAGGAGATTAAAATGTGAAAAGTTCGGTGGAAAAGAATCAAAAAGTTATACATGTAAGAAGATGAAAAATGATGAAAAAATACATCGGATTTCGGGTAGCCCGACCCATCTTGAGAAGAAAATTTCTCCTTGCTTTCCAAAAAGCCCCAAAACCTTGCTTTCGGCGCAAGAAAATGGATGAAATTAAGTGGAGGGATTTATAGCTACAAAGCCTTACAAGATTCAAAAATTATCCACATACACCGCTTACAAATTTAAAAATAGATCTGTTCTTGTCGAGGCTCGCCTCGACATATTTTTCTCATAATCATTTTTTCTCAACTTATTTAATTATTAGGATACTCCAGTCAGCACATGACCTACAAGAATGACCACACATTTCGAATTTGTTCAAGATGATCAATACTCAAAAAGCCCGAAATCGCCTCATAAAATATTCGTATGTTTATTTATTCATCTTAACTTTAAATTTCCCATTCAACCAAACATTAGCGATTGGTTCTTTGCTGACTTCAATGTTTAATTTCCTTTTGTTTTCTTTCCTTTTTTTCCCAAGAAATAAGCTAAACGTTAAGTGAGGCGGTGTGGCAATAAGCGGAAAAGTATATTATAACCAGAAGAAAGACTACCGCTCGGAGTGCTCACCGCTCAGGGTGGAAGTCCGCATATTACACCGCGTAAAAGAATAAAAACTTTTTAATGGGAAAAAGGCAAGAAAGTATCCTAACATAAAAACAACATCTCCATCGCTAGTGTGACTCATTCAATTTCTTTTTCAATTAAAAAAATATTTTTTCCACTTAAAACATTTTTAATTAATAAATAATTTATTTATTTCATTAATTTTAAATTGTTTTAAATAAACTGGTAGCGCCCAGTCTAAAAAATACTAAAACTTATTTATTTCAATTTAACTAAATTTTCTTTGCTTATGACTTCTCTAGTTTTTTGGTGAATCTGCGAAACATTGTGAATTCGAAAGTGGTTGGAATCTAATTCATCAACAACTACTAAACAACTCATTGTTTTTGTTTTCGACAAAGTGGCGAGCCGGGAGCCAAAAAATTTGTCAAAGTCAGTGAAGAAAAATTCGGTTGAAAATTGAAGGTATTTTTTTAATAAAATAAGAAAATTTTAAAATTTTTTCAAAAATAAAATTATTTTTTCGGAAAAATTCTAAAATTAAATTTAAACTTAAGAAAAAGGTTTAAAAATTTTTTTATAAATTAAAAAGAATACTACAGCGATCGTGCTGTTTACGAAAATAAAGAAGTAAAAGAAGACGACAAAAACAACTTGTTGCAATAAAAAATTAATTAAAAATTTTTTAATCCAAAAAGTAGTCCTATCAAACGACTTATAAGACAAAACAAGTTTTGTCTCTTAAAAGCTACGTAAAAATACAAATCTATAAATTAAAATTAATTTTTAAAATAAAAATTTTGAATAAAATTTTTAAATAAAATTTTTAAACAAATGAAATTCTATGCAAATAATAAATTTGAAGAAAAATGTTTTAAAGAAAAATAATTAAAAAAGAAAATAAATCTTTTTAAATAATTAATTTTTGAATAAAAATTTTTCAAACTTTATTTAAGATAAAACTTAAAATTATATGCAAATTAATTAATTTTTCTGTTCTTCAAAGTCTACATAGTCTAAGCATTCCAATAGGGTAGAAATATTAGTGGTTTAACTTCCGCCAAAAACGCATACTAAAAGGTAGCTGGGGATAGATGAGATCTATGTGATGCCGAACTATAGAAAATATTGTCTGATGGTCACACGTAGGTATCCCGCGTAAGGCACAAAGACTCGATCAGCGCCCATACTTGCTAATTTACTTGGGATAAACTTTCAGAGAGAAAATTCGAGATACGTTTTAAATGATTTGTAACCAAATACTTTTTCCAGGCTTTTCATCAGAAAATTCCTCTTTGTCCAATTTCCTGCACATGGTCAACATCGGCTGTACTTTTAGTACGTGGGTGCAGGCTTTAAATTACCAAATGTTGCTACTCATTTGAAAGAGCTGAATCGAGCGGCGAGGTCGAGATGCCACCAAAAATTAGCTCTAGGAAAAAAATTTTTGAATACCGAGATACAGGCGATTGAAAATCGAAAAACGCATAGGGGGGACCAAGCACTTTTTTTGGGGTGAAAAATTCGAATATGCAAATTATACACTCATTCAGAAAGAGCTCGTCGAGCTGCAGTCGAATAACACCAAAATCGACGAGAATCCGACTTGATTAGACAAAAGTTATGATCTTTTTTATTTTAGCTCCTTACCTATGGCATCTGTGGAGATTTTTTGCTGCTACGGAGGCCCCAAATACTACGTCCAAGAGCAAGGGAGATAGGAATAGGTTCGTATTACGAACCTGGAACCAGCGCCCGTCAGACGCTCCCCTGAGGCGCGTGCCACAAAACCCCGCGCAGAAGCGCGAGGTTTTACCTAACCTCCTTGCCGAAACGCCTCTTGGTTTAGAGTTTTTGTGGCATAACTTTGTCTACATCTTGTTCAATCACGGTGATTTTGGTGCTCATTCAACTCAGCTCGTCGAGCCCTTTCGAATGAGCTAATCTGCCATAATCGAATTTTGACCCAAAAAAATTTTCAAATTTCAGGGTCTGTAACTCGGCCAAATGAAGTCGGATTTCGTCGATTTTTGGTGTTGATTCGACTCAGCTCGATATGAGCTCTTTCGAATGAGGTATAATTTGCATTTTCGAATTTTTCACCCCAAAAAAGTGCTTGGTCCCCCCTATGGTTTTTCGATTTTCAATCGCCTGTATCTCGGTTCAAAAATTTTTCCTAGAGCTAATTTTGGTGGCATTCGACTCTGCTCGACTAGCTCTTTCAAATGATATAACATTTGTAATTTAAAGCCTGCACCCACGTACTAAAGTGACCCCGTAACATCTTCATTAGTCATGCTTGTAAGTGTTTGTAAGAATTGCAAATTTTCGTTGTATTTTTTCCTTATTTCGATGTGTAACGTTTCTGGTCTACATCCTCCATTGAATTTACAAAGTAATTTAAGAAGCGAACCAGTTTTCAAAGACGGAGATATTTTGGAAGATTCACTTTTTTCTATTGAGTCGTCGCTTGTTCGCATGTTGATCATCTTCCGCTCTCTTTATTAATGCCTTATATACTATGGGGTCCTTTAGCAAACCTAATTCCAGGGAGTTCGCCGTTTCCATTTCTTCTTAAATTTACATGTGCCTTAAACACTACAGCCAAAACAAAAATTAGTACCAAATCGAGGACATACGCTATTAATAGAAACATATCTTTATTAGGATTTTCTGAAGGACCTATCGAAAGGGCATGAGCCCTATCAACGATAAAGCAGGCATTTACATTTGGAGGAATTGGTCCATGAAGAGGATAAAGTATATTACTATCATTTTGTTTAGAAGCTTCAACCACGCATAGAAAGAAAATTAGAAAAACGATTTGTATCATTTTTTATTAAGCAATTAAATACTTCTAATCTTATATACTAGGCATCAGCGATAAACGGGTTATAAAACGTTTTAAAACAAAATCACGCCCCTCTGAAGGGATTGAATGCAACTTTTGAAGAACGGATGAAAAAGTATTACCCTGTTTCGAACGTAGGATGAGGAAGCAAATACAATAATGGCCACAAGTATCTGACAAGGGAGATTGTAAAGAAAAATTTATTTTGTTTCACTAAGGAAAATTTGGCAAGCATTGACTGTCTCATGTCACAATTTGGTTCTTCGGCAAAAGAGTCAAAATATTCCAGAGTATTTGGCATGTCTGAATAACAGGCAATCCAGTGTTCACCAACCGTACCTTTACGCATCGTATTTGCAACAAAACAAAAAGGCTTGTGAGTTCCAATATCAGGAATATTATTAGAAGAAAACACGCCAATAAAAATTATTTAAAGGCTTGTACCGTTGTAAAATAGTTTCAATTTGGAGAGAATTCATTTTAAACTGATCCATCTGTACTTAAGACGCGATCTGCATTTATGGACATGATTGCATCGAACTCTCCCATTATTATCATTTCATAACCCGTGTCTTTGACGGGCTGATTAAAAAGACAACGAACGGTTGTTGTACCTTGTCTTATTAGTTCTAGACCGTTTGTATCTTCAAGGGTTGAAGTCATCGGAATAACAAAGAAGCAGGATGATTTAGAAAATTCCTTCATACTGATATCGAGAGTTCTTTGGTCAGTGTTTGGCCAG
The DNA here is from genome assembly GCA_036172945.1 of Meloidogyne incognita. NCBI lineage: Eukaryota > Metazoa > Nematoda > Chromadorea > Rhabditida > Meloidogynidae > Meloidogyne > Meloidogyne incognita. The sequence goes on along the minus strand of JARQAC010000006.1, from coordinate 3,952,776 downwards.
TTATCTAGATCCATACCTACATACATATCAGAATAAGCGCGAACGAAATTACCTTTAGCAAAATCAAGATCATATGGGACCGCAGGAAATTGGAATCCACCAAATTCTGCAGAAACTGAACGCAAATTAGCGTGTTCAAAAGTAAATGGAGATAATGCAGTATTTCCAGTATATGCTGGAGAACCTACAAAACATATTATTAAACGGCGAGGACATGTACTTGTGAATGCAGGGTGTGTAATTTCTTGACGACCTTTTCCAAGAAATACACTTCGAATTTCTATTTTTCTATAAGCGTACTTTGCGGGTGACTGCTCCAAATGTCTAGAAATAGCATTATTTAGAGACATACTTAAATCGACTTGTTTAACATAAATTCTCATATCATGAAGACGCAGACGATAAGTGTTTGTATTACTTATCAGTTCCCCATAAGAAATTCATCTGAATTTTTGTATATTGTCCAGATCACATCGCTATTCGGGATTAGAAGCTGATTTTGACGCGCCATATCATAATCTAAGTGGGAAAATAATCTACATGTTTGGCCATTAGCAAAACGAGAAGCCCGCGATCTAAAGCCATTACCATCAAAAGCATCCTTATCAGCTGCATCCTTATAATAAAGTGAAGCTTCATAGAGACCTTTGCTCACCTCTCGACTTGCTCCAAGTTCGTGTAAAAGTATACATCTATATGCATAGTGAATACCTGAATCATAACATTGAACACCATTAATTGATAGAGTTAGACGACGAATCCATGTAAGACCTAAATATTGAGCAACTCCTGTAAATTTATCGCCTTTGAGCTCAGCAGCTTCACCGTCTGAGATAGGAACCCATTCATCACTAGTTGCATGTTTCCTTTCTAAGGATAAAACGAGACTAAAATAGGTTTTGCTCAAATCAAGATATAGGGAGTCCCCCAAAGTACCGAAAAATAAAAAGGGCCTGCGGATTGATTTAATGCATTAAGAGGCAGTAATTCTTTATATGCCGAACGAATAATACCTACATTAGTAGAGGGAATAGAAAAGAAGGATAAACGATTGTCTATACCTTCTGAGCTATCTTTGTCAATTTTCTTTAATGTAGTCATTTTGATTGGAATCTCTTTTTATTATGATGCTTATATACACATTAGTCTTCTAAACTGAGTTGATCTCTGTAGCGGCGTCGGCGGTTTTCCCTTAAATTTTTGATAACAATATTTTGTTTACGTTTTCTTTTGCCTTTTCCGCATTGTTGAAGCTTTTTTCCTACTTTTTGAAGCCCTTCGCTTCCATGTTGTTTCATAGCCTCACTAACAGAACGGCCTTGTGAAACATCTTCGAGGATATTTTTTCCAACATTAACAGCTTCTTGTCCTGCACTTGTGGCTAAATTTTTGACTATTGGCATTAGAAACCTACCAACAGATCCTAATAAACCAAATCCTCTTTGATAATTTGTTCCTTGAAAATAACGACTTCCTTCTATTAATCTTGAACCTCCATCTTGGGCGGCCAAAAAAGGCTCCCAGTCTATTTTATCTAAATCTACAGGTACATGTGTCATTTTTAAAATATAGAGCGTTGAAAATGTAGTGTTAGTATACAGGTTCTCCAATGGAATTTTACTAGTTTTCCTGCTAAGGTACGAATTTCAATAGTAATGTCTGAATGGCGTTTGCCTTGTAATCGGTGATGATGCTCGGTCATATATACCTCGGAAATACTTTCACCAGGTTTTCCTCCAACATTCACAACTCGTAATAAAGGAGCAGTTACATTTCCAATTATACTATTTTCAACAAGTCTTGGCGCATAAACCAAAAATTGTCGCACGCCACCAGATATGTCAGGCATATACTTTGCCACTTGTCCACTATGAATTTTCTCAGAATCAAAACCAAGAGTGTAAGCTAATTGACGACTTAATTGAATATATTGTACGTTTCCTTGTAAGAATACATGGAACCTCTTATGCAATTTATCATAGTGTATTGAAACCCATTGATATTTTGGATCGGCTAGTTGTATATTGGAAAAATTAAGAAGCATTTTTTTATATTCAGGAGGATAGTCATATTTAGCAAAATGCATTTTCTTTACATTAGGTTCCGAATCAGCAACTCTTATTGTTAACTTTTCTTTGTGAGGTTCTTCTTTCTCCACCTTTTCTTCCTTATCTTGAACTTTTTCTTTCGTTTTGTCTTCATTGGATGGAACACCATGTCCAAAGAAGCTTTTCCAAGGCGAAGGATTTTCAGAAGCTTCTCCAATTAACATTTCAGGGCGTGGAAGAGATGGCAGTGGATATTCACTTTGAATTTTTTCATCCTCTTGAGACTGATTATTATTTTCTTCTTCTTCACCTATTTCTTCTTCGATAATCGTTGGCAATTCATGTTCATTGTGTGACTCATTATTTTCTTCGGGTAATGGAGGTGTCCATTGTTCTTCATCTTCATTGGTTTGAACTCCAACTTCTTCATTGACTTCAATATTTTGTTCGTCTGCTAATGGAGCTTCCCATTGCTCTTCGTTATCATCGGTTATTGTTTGTGATTCTTTCGGAATCTCGTCTTCTTTATCAACATCATCAATAATTGTTGGTAATTCCTGTTCCTTAATAATATTTTCTTCATTTGGTAAAGGGGTTGTCCATTCATCCTCGTCAGTTATTGTTTTTGATTCATTCGGAGTCAAGTCTTTTTCCTCAGTTTCTTCTTCTTGTACTTCGATATTTTCCTCTTCTAGTAATGGAGGCGTCCATTCTTCTTCGTCTTCATCGTTTATTGATGGGACTTCATTATCAACATGCTCCTCAATATTTTCCTCGATATTCTCTTCTGTTAATTTTTTATTTTCATCTTCAATAGTTGGAGATACAGGAATTGACGAAGTTTCTTCGATTACCGTGTTCTGTTTCGCAAGTTCCGCGTCAACTTTACCAATAATTTCTTCTGATAAACGTTTTTGCCCTGCAACAGCCTCTTCAACCTGACTAGCTGCTTCTTTTACTTTACGCTCTGCAGCCTTAGCACGGTCCGCAGCCTTTCTTGCTTCTGTAACTTCACCGCGGGATTCTGCAGCTTCAGTTTCTAGTTGTGCTTCCGAAGCTCTTTTTCCATACTCTAAACATTCCTGTGTCCATTTATCAATTGCAATCTTACGATTAGTTAACAGTATTAATTGAGATTTAACCCAGTCAAGAATATTTTCAGGTGTTTTTCTAAGGTGTACAATTTCCCCCGTTTCTTTTAAAGTAATCTCACTATCTTTCAATGCATACTTAAAGCGTGCATTCTGCCAATATTTTTCACCAAGTTCCATATTTATTTGTGCTTGCTCTGCTAACTCGACACTATTTCTCCATGCTCTTGTCGCTGCACGAACGGCCATTTCCATTAAAACTTTTTGATCATCAGTTAATAATGGCTTTTCATCAGGCTCCTCTACATATGTAAGGGGAGTTATTTTCCCATCTAGAGGAGTTTTGTCATTGGATTCAAGCTGTTTTTCTTCAGGTGTTGTTACAGGAGTCTCTGGAGGGGCTCCGATTATAGGACTTGTTACTGACGTTTCAGGAGTGGGCGGCGCATCGATTATTGGACTTGTCATACACGACTTATAAGACAAAACAAGTTTTGTCTTAAAAGCCGCGTAAAAATACAAATCTATAAATTAAAATTAATTTTTAAAAATAAAAATTTTGAATAAAATTTTTAAATAAAATTTTTAAACAAATGAAATTCATAAATAATAAATTTGAAGAAAAATGTTTTAAAGAAAAATAATTAAAGAAAATAAATCTTTTAAATAATTAATTTTTGAATAAAAATTTTTCAAACTTTATTTAGATAAAACTTAAAATTATATGAAATTAATTTTTCTGTTCTTCAAAGTCTACATAGTCTAAGCATTCAATAGGGTAGAAATATTAGTGGTTTCTTCCGCCAAAAACGCATACTAAAGGTAGCTGGGGATAGATGAGATCTATGTGATGCCGAACATAGAAATATTGTCTGATGGTCACACGTAGGTATCCGCGTAAGGCAAAGACTCGATCAGCGCCCATACTTGCTAATTTACTTGGATAAACTTCAAATTGAATATGGCGCAAATGATTTGTAACCAAATACTTTTTTCCAGGCTTTTCATCAGAAAATTCTCTTTGTCCAATTCCTGCAATGGTAACATCTTCATTAGTCATGCTTGTAAGTGTTTGTAAGAATTGCAAATTTTCGTTGTATTTTTTCCTTATTTCGATGTGTAACGTTTCTGGTCTACATCCTCCATTGAATTTACAAAGTAATTTAAGAAGCGAACCAGTTTTCAAAGACGGAGATATTTTGGAAGATTCACTTTTTTCTATTGAGTCGTCGCTTGTTCGCATGTTGATCATCTTCCGCTCTCTTTATTAATGCCTTATATACTAAGGGGTCCTTTAGCAAACCTAATTCCAGGGAGTTCGCCGTTTCCATTTCTTCTTAAATTTACATGTGCCTTAAACACTACAGCCAAAACAAAAATTAGTACCAAATCGAGGACATACGCTATTAATAGAAACATATCTTTATTAGGATTTTCTGAAGGACCTATCGAAAGGGCATGAGCCCTATCAACGATAAAGCAGGCATTTACATTTGGAGGAATTGGTCCATGAAGAGGATAAAGTATATTACTATCATTTTGTTTAGAAGCTTCAACCACGCATAGAAAGAAAAATTAGAAAAACGATTTGTATCATTTTTTATTAAGCAATTAAATACTTCTAATCTTATATACTAGGCATCAGCGATAAACGGGTTATAAAACGTTTTAAAACAAAATCACGCCCCTCTGAAGGGATTGAATGCAACTTTTGAAGAACGGATGAAAAAGTATTACCCTGTTTCGAACGTAGGATGAGGAAGCAAATACAATAATGGCCACAAGTATCTGACAAGGGAGATTGTAAAGAAAATTTATTTTGTTTCACTAAGGAAAATTTGGCAAGCATTGACTGTCTCATGTCACAATTTGGTTCTTCGGCAAAAGAGTCAAAATATTCCAGAGTATTTGGCATGTCTGAATAACAGGCAATCCAGTGTTCACCAACCGTACCTTTACGCATCGTATTTGCAACAAAACAAAAAGGCTTGTGAGTTCCAATATCAGGAATATTATTAGAAGAAAACACGCCAATAAAATTATTTAAAGGCTTGTACCGTTGTAAAATAGTTTCAATTTGGAGAGAATTCATTTTAAACTGATCCATCTGTACTTAAGACGCGATCTGCATTTATGGACATGATTGCATCGAACTCTCCCATTATTATCATTTCATAACCCGTGTCTTTGACGGGCTGATTAAAAAGACAACGAACGGTTGTTGTACCTTGTCTTATTAGTTCTAGACCGTTTGTATCTTCAAGGGTTGAAGTCATCGGAATAACAAAGAAGCAGGATGATTTAGAAAATTCCTTCATACTGATATCGAGAGTTCTTTGGTCAGTGTTTGGCCAGTTATCTAGATCCATACCTACATACATATCAGAATAAGCGCGAACGAAATTACCTTTAGCAAAATCAAGATCATATGGGACCGCAGGAAATTGGAATCCACCAAATTCTGCAGAAACTGAACGCAAATTAGCGTGTTCAAAAGTAAATGGAGATAATGCAGTATTTCCAGTATATGCTGGAGAACCTACAAAACATATTATTAAACGGCGAGGACATGTACTTGTGAATGCAGGGTGTGTAATTTCTTGACGACCTTTTCCAAGAAATACACTTCGAATTTCTATTTTTCTATAAGCGTACTTTGCGGGTGACTGCTCCAAATGTCTAGAAATAGCATTATTTAGAGACATACTTAAATCGACTTGTTTAACATAAATTCTCATATCATGAAGACGCAGACGATAAGTGTTTGTATTACTTATCAGTTCCCCGCCTGTAGCTATGCGATACTTAGGGGTATGAATAAGAAATTCATCTGAATTTCTGTAAATGGTCCAAAATATCGCAACGCTGCAACATTAGTAGCAAACACTCATACTTACCGACTTCGACTTCACGACATGAGAATTTTTATAAAACAGGTTGATTTGAGTATGTCTTTAAATAATGCTATTGCTAGACATCTAGAACAGACACCTGCAAAATATGCTTATAGAAAAATTGATATCCGTAGCGTTTTCCTTGGAAAAGGACGTCAAGAAATTACTCATGCCGCATTCACTAGTACATGTCCTCGCCGTTTAATAATCTGTTTTGTAAGCTCTCCTGCATTCACTGGAAATAGTGCTTTATCGCCTTTCACTTTTGAGCATGCAAATATTCGCTCAATTTCTGCAGAATTTGGGGGATTCCAATTTCCTGCTGTTTCGTATGATTTTGATTTTGCCGATAATAACTTCGTTCGCGCCTATGTTGATATGTTTGTGGGTATGGACCTCGATAATTGGCCAAACACTGACCAGAGAACTCTCGATATCAGTATGAAAGAATTCTCAAAATCCTCCTGTTTCTTTGTTATACCGATGACTTCAACACTAGAGGACACTAACGGGCTAGAATTAATCAGGCAAGGAACGACAACTATCAGGTGTATTTTTAATCAGCCAATCAAAGACGAAGGTTATGAAATGATAATTATGGGCGAGTTCGATTCGGTTCTGTCCATAAATGCAGATCGCGTGTTAAGTACCGATGGATCTGTTTAAGATGAATTCTCTGCAAATTGAAACTATTAAGCCGCTACAAACCACTTGAGAATAAATTTCTGGGTGTCTTTTCATCTAATAATATTCCAAGTATAGAGTGGAATAGCCCTTTTTGCTTTATTGCTAATACTATGAAGAAAGGAACAATCGGGGAACATTGGATTGCCTGTTATTCAGATAGAAAAAACACATTAGAATACTTTGACTCGCTCGGAGACCCTCCTAACTGTGATATGCGTCGCTCTATGCTAAATCGCTTTACAATAGTTAAACAAAGCCGTTATTCTATTCAATCTCCGTTATCAGATACATGTGGACATTATTGCATTTGTTTTCTTGTAAACCGTTCAAAACAAGGAGGTAGTTTTTCTTCCACCCTTAAGAAAATGCATTCAATACCTTCAGAAAGTCGTGATGCAGTTATAAAGAGATTCGTCCAAAGATTATCAATGCTACCTAGTATATAAGAATACTACTATTTGCGATAATATAGCAAAAATGATATTTACTCTATATCTAATTTCCCTACTCAGTCTTACCTTGGCTTTTAAGCAAAACGATAGTAATATACTTTATCCGATTCACGGCCCATTCCCTCCAAATGTAAACGCTTGTTTTATTATTGATGAAGCGCATGCGCTTTCAATCGGTCCTTCTACAGCAAATCCAAACAAGGATATTTTGCTCTTGATTGCATATGTTCTTGATTTAGGATTGATATTTGTATTAGCAGTAGTATTCAGAGCTCATGTAAATTTTAGAAGAAATGGGAACGGTGACATCCCTAGTATTCGCTTTGGAAAAGGCCCACTTAGTATATAAGTCAAGGCAAAAATTAAACGCTAAAGGCAAAAAAGGAGTTATGAACATTCGTACTAGTAACAACATGTCAGAATTGAACAAGTCTGCAAAAATATCTTCTACATCTGCTCCCGTCAAAACGGTTTCTCTTATTCACTTTGTAAATTTAATGGAGGATGCGCACCAGAATCCCTTCACAGAGAAATGCATAAAAAATACAACGAAAATATTCAATTCCTTCAATCACTTACTAGTATGACAAATGAGGATGTTGCCATCAGTGGAATTGGTCAAAAAACATTCTCAGACAACAATATGAAACCAGGAAAGAAATTTATTATAACAAATCATTTAAGACATATTCAGTTCGAAGTATATCCAAGTAAATTGACTAAGATGGGAGCTGATCGTATTTTTGCATTACGAGGATATTTACGTGTAACAATCAGGCAATATTTCTATGTTCGACATCACATAGACATTGTTTATCCACAACTGCCTCTTGTTTGCGTTGTTGGCGGACGACAGCATCAATATTTTTATCCTCTGGAATGTTTGGACTTTGTTGAAGTTGAAGAACAAAAATGAATAGAAATTTAGGAAACACTATATAAATGATCATTCACATTTTTTGAATAATATTAAAAATGCGTTTTATATTAATTTTTTGTTGCACAGGTATCATTAGTTAACTGTGAGGATAAAATAATAAAGAGTGAAGAGAATAAAATATCTTTATTTCGAAGAACTCTCAAACCAAAGACCCTTGCACATACTTTACGCCCTGACTTAACTTCTCATTCAAATTTTACAAATATAACTTTAGAACCGTCTGGTCATGTTTGGTTTGAATACGATGAGAACGAAAAGGAGTGGAAACAAGTATACAAACCTACTTTTTCAGTAGTGTATTATAAACCAAATATATTCGATTCCGCATGGTTATTTGTTAAAGAAACATGCTATGATATTGTTGTAGCTACCAAATCGCTTGTAATCGGAGTAACGAAGCTAACATTATACTTAGGACGTAGACTAATACCTTTTCCCTAATAGCTTGTAAGAATGTTAAAATTTTATACTTTAAAATAACATTTTCAAAGGTTTTGATCTAGTATTTTGCTACATAGTCAGTTAGCACTTTTTTATTTTTAGTGAGTAACGTGTTTAATAATTTATATTAAAATTTTAACACATATGTAACTACGTCTGTACTGCTTTGAAATTGTGCTATACCGTCCGATCTGGCAAGTTAAGCAACGTTGGGATTAGCTTTAAACCCCTTTAAACCTATTAGTTTTGAAGTGGTTTCTTGTTGCGGTTTTTAAGTCAAAAATTTATTTTTGACTTAAAAGTCGTAATAATACTACTTCCAAAAATTAAAATTCTGATATTTCAGAGATTTGTGGTCGATTGTTTGGTGGTCAAAAAAGAAGATTGGAAAAATTTGTTTGAAAGAATTTGTTGAAAAATTTTCAGTGGAATCCGGAAATTGCTTTGTTGGTAAAGGTACTAAAAAATAATTAAAAGAAAAAAGTTAAAAATAAATAAAATAAAATTTTTTTTTTGAAAAACCTCAATAAATTTTTGGAAAAATTTTTTTGAAATTTTATTTAAATTTTAATTCTAAATTAATTTAAATAGAAATTTTTTTGGAAAAATTTTTTTGAAAAATTAAAATTAATTATCGGCGCTCGTGCTGATTGAATATACAGGCTAAACCCTCAGCAGAAAAAGATGGACTGCACAATAACGATGATCCACATCTCTGTGGATTTATTAATGATCCACATAGAGACGCCAATCCCCCTCCATTAGGCCCAAATGCCACTCCTACCGATTTGAGGCGAGAATTATATTGGGGTAAAAAGAAAAAAGAAAAATTAGTAGATGAAAATGAAGTGTTGCGAAATCAGATGTTTAATGCTTCACAGCAAATAGCCCAATCGACAGGTACCGTGCATGAAACCCGTTCAGCAGCATTTAATAAAAACGCAGCAGATTTTCGACGAATAATGAACGCAGCTTCGGCTAGAATTAAAGAGTGGGATGATCACATAGAAGCGATAAACCAAAGATTAAAATTAGAAGACCCGGATGCTACCCTGTCAACAACGAATAATTCTGAACAGCCAAGAAGAAGTTTCAGAACCCAGATTCAACTCCGAAAATTTAACGGAGACATTGAATCTTGGTTTAATTTTTGGGAGACATTCAGAACATTAATTCATGAAGATCCATCTATGCCTTTCGTTGAAAAATTCAACGCACTCGAATCAGTATTAGAAGGAGATGCAAAAACATTAATTGAAGGACTAAAAATGGACGAAACGGGTTACGAAACGGCGATCGAGCTGTTAATTAAAAATTATGGAGACGACCAAAAGCAAATTAGAGATTTAAATAAAGAATTAATGAACCTTCCAAATAGCAATGATTATGAGGACGATGAAAAATTATATTTGAGAATTGAGAAAATTTGCAGACAGTTAACGGCCCTAAATCAGAATATTGGTCAAGCACCATATTATATGATGATTGAAGGCAAATTATCTGCAGAGGTACTCGATAAATATTTTACAATAAAGGATGCAGAAGACGAGAATAACTGGAACACAGATAAATTTCGAAAAGCTTTTGGAAGAGCAATTAATCAAATAAAAGGAAGACACGAAGCACGAAACATAGCAAGAAGGTCAAAGCCCACAACACGTACTCAAGAACCGACAATGAATTTTTTAGGCAGAGTGAACACAAGTCCGAATTATAGGTCACCTGATCGAAGGTGGAACCAAAGACAAAACACAGTCCGGACAGAAAACCGACCGTTTCAAGGACAAAGAAGAAATGAGGAGCAAAGTCAAAGTCCAAAACAAGAACGAAGTAAATTTAGAAACGGATCACCATACAAGGCTCGATCCAGTAGCAGCTCCTCAGAGCACAGCTCCAAAAGCCCTATTAGGTATCCATGTGAATTATGTGAACAACTACATCCTCCAATACACTGTACAAAGTATAGAACAGCGAATGAACGTCGCGATCGAGCGATGAAGAAAGAATTATGCTTTAGATGTTTAAAGAGAGGACATTATGCAAATAAATGTATGAAGCCTAAAGTATTATGTCCTATTTGCAATCGAAGCAATCACAACCAAGCACTATGTCGACACCAAAAAAGATTTATTCGAAAAGCCCTACAAGGCAAGAACAAAAAACATTTACAACTGAAGAAGAGGAAACAATTAATTCTTCTAGTCTTCAAGTAAGCTGTACTGTAGAACCAAAACCAAGCTGTCTAACCGACAAGAATTCTAAATTCAGTGTTTTAAAAATGGTAGAAGCGAAGGTATATAATCCAACAGTGCCAAAGCTTGAACAAGAAGCATTAATATTCCTAGACGACGGAAGTCAAAAGACATATATTGATGAAGAATTATCACAACAATTAGAACTTGAAACAATTGAAGAAAAAGAAATAAAAGTCACAGGCCTAAACCAAACACCGTTAGGACAATTCGTAAAACCGATTGTCGAATTCGGCGTTAGAGCTGGAAAATTCGACATTCTTCTAAAAGGAAGCACCCTTCCAAGTATTCTCGGTCGAAGAAGAATATTTCTAAAGAAGGATGTAAACGAAGAAGCATTGCGAAAGACGAAACTCGAAATTAATGAAAAAATAGGAAGACCACAAATATTAATTGGAAATGATTATTACAACAGGTTAGGAGTCAAACCGAAAGAACAACTACCATCAGTTTTATGGATAAGCAAAACAAAATTAGGACAAATAATAAATGGTGAAGGCAAAATTAAAATAAATCGCTTAACGAATATGGACAATGAATACTATTCACAAGCAACCCTAAACGAAGTAATGGCAATGGAAGCCGCACCAACCGATGAAGAATTATTAACATTATTAAAGAAGCATGACGGAATACAAGCGATCGGACTTGAAGATAGTAACTTAGAAAGCGACTTTGAAAGAATGAAAGAAAAAATAACATTCAATGGAAGCAAATATCAGACCGAATTATTATGGAACGAAGAAACAGCAAGAAAGCTTCCAACAAATTACGACATGGCTTATAGTCAACTATTGTCTAATTTGACACGACTACGAAAAACACCTGAACTATTAGAAATGTATCATCAAATAATTACTGAACAATTAGAAAAAGGTCTAATCGAATTAGGAGACCCAATAGAAGACAAATACTCAGTAGGAAGAAAAATTCACTATCTTCCACACCACCCAGTATTTAGACATGACAAAGAACATACAAAAGTTCGAATCGTGTACAATGCAGCAGCCAAAAGAGGAAATGCTCCATCACTAAATCAATGCCTTGAGAAAGGACCCAAATTATACAACGATTTGGCTGGAATCCTTCTTAGAGCTAGACTGAAAACAATTTTAGTCACGTGTGATATAGCAAAAGCATTTCATATGATTGAGCTCGCGCCACAAGACAGAAACGCAGTAAGATTTTTATGGGCTCAAGACCCAACAAATCCAAAAACTCCGATCGTGGAGTATAGATTTACAAGAGTAACATTCGGAGTCATTTGTTCACCAGCACATCTTGCATTAACAATTGACATCCACCTGAAGAAATATGACAGCCCATTAAGTAGAAGCATTGCAACCAACGCGTATGTTGACAACTTAGTGGTTGGATTAAATAAAAAAAACGAAATAAGAGACACCTATTCCGAAAGCAAAAAACTTTTTGAAAAGGGAGGGATGAATGTCCGTGAATTCATCGCCAACGCCCCTGAAGAAATAAAGAAGCTACCCAAAGAAGATATAATTGACAAAGAAGACTGCAAACTTCTTGGACTCGGATGTAACATAAGCAAAGACGAATTCCAAATTAAATTCCCGACTTATAAAGAAGAAAAGGTAACAAGAAGAAAAGTATTAGCGCAAATTGCCAGACCTTTTGACCCTCTCGGATTCGGAGCGCCAGTCATTCTGCCAGAAATTACTCCGACAAGAGATTGAACGCGAAGGTAAATTAAGTTGGGACAAGGATCTATCCTCCGCAATGACCGACAAATGGAAGGAGCTAATGAAGCATTGGGAAGGCGCACACTTAACAGTTCCGCGAATGGCCTGCTCGAAGGCCAAAAATTTAAAAGCCGAACTACACGTCTTCACGGATGCCTCGAGTTCCGCATTCGGCGCAGCAATTTATCTGAGAATCGAAGACGATCCATTCGACTGCAATTTAATTTTTGGGAAAAGCCTAGTGGTCCCTACCTCACTGCCCTCGACAAGGAGAACCATACCTTGTCTGGAGTTGCATGCAGCGATGTTAGGAACAAAATACGCCAAGTTCGTTCGTGAACAATTGGAAAAGGAATATCCCATCGCAAGAATTATATTGTGGACAGACGCAATCGACGTTATCGACTACGCCCTCAGTGAAAAGAAGCAAGATAGATTTATTAAAAATAGGGTAAATAAAATTCGAGACTACGAAATAAGGCATGTTGACGGAGAAAATAATCCGGCTGACATTGCCTCTCGGGGAGCCACGCCAGAAGAACTTGTTTCACATACCTTATGGTGGAAAGGCCCAACATTCTTGCGACAGCCTGAAGCAAAATGGCCTGAATCAAAGCGAATTTACGACCCGTTCGCAAATAGGGAACCAAAAGAAGAAAACCCCTTGTTTGAATTAAGCCTCGCAGCCAAGCAGAACCATCCAACAGAGACGCCAGACAAGTTCTTAATTGACTTTCCGCGGTTCTCAAATTGGAACAGGCTCGTCAATTGCATGGCGTACGTTCTAAGAGCGAAAGAAGCTTTTAAGAAAAAGGAAAGCCAAGCCACCTCCGCGCTCGTGCGGACGAAAGGAAAAAGGGAGATTGAATCCCTAACAGTGAAAGAAGTTTCGGAAGCGGAAAAAATAATTTTAATGTGGACACAAAATCATTATCCTCCGACGGAAGAAGAAACGAGGAATCTGAACATCATTCAAGACGAAGATCAATTACTCAGAGCAAAAGGTAGATTGGGGCACAGCGGCCTCAACTTCCAAGCCAACAACCCAGTATATATCAACCATCGAGCACCCATCGTTCGACTTCTTTTAAGAAAAGCCCATCTGAACACAAAACACGGTGGATTAGAATTGATGAACACGTACCTCAGGCAAGAATATTGGCTAACGAGAAGTCGGCGCACAATCAATAACTGGTTGAGAGCTAAAGGAGCCATGAGGTGCGGAGCTTGCGCTCGTTGGCAAGCTAAACCGTTCTCCCAAAAGCACCCGATTTGCCTACAAGTCGGACAGCAGGAAGGGCCGCATTCCAAGCCGTAGGTCTTGACTACTTCGGACCCTTTCGAGTCTTACAAGGCGAAGAGGAAATAAAATGCTGGGGAGCGATATTTACGTGTGCTCTAACCAGAGCTGTACATTTAGAAGTCGTAACTGACTGCACCAGTGAAAAATTCCTTCTGGCCCTCACTCGATTTATTCGAAGAAGAAGGCCACCGAAGGTAATAATTTCCGACAATGCTCCAACGTTCGTGCTGGCGAGCAAGGTGATACAAGACTTGAATCAAGAAGAAATTAATCAAAAGAAGGAATGGATAAAATTAATATCAAGTAACCGAATACAAGATTTTCTCCTATTGAACAAGATACAGTGGAAGTTCAACACTCCCGCCGCGCCATGGCGAGGCGGTTTCTACGAGCGGTTGATTGGATCCATTAAAAAACATTTGTATCGAACCATAGGAAGAAGAAAGTTGACGCACGAAGAATTAGAAACTCTCCTGATCGAAGTTGAGAGAATCGTGAATGAAAGACCCCTTACCTATTATACTTCAGAAGAAGTAGCATACCCCTTAAGGCCAATTGACATTTTAGATTGCTCAGCAGGCAATCCCTTCGACATACACTTGAGTCCGGAACCGGACTGGGACGACGACTATGAAGAACAACCGTCAACCCGAAGTGCTTTGTTGGAGGCCCACAAGAAAGCGTTGCAAAAGAGTCATAAGTTTTGGGAAATCTGGAAATCAGACTATCTGTTGAGTCTAAGGGAAAAATGGCGTTCCAAAAATAAGGACCCCACCTTCCCTAAAGTAAACCAGGTCGTACTAATGAATGAAGGACACGAAAAATGCCCACGATCGTTGTGGAAGATAGCCAAAATCGAAGAAATCCTCTCAGGAAGAACGGTAAAAGTGAGGATGGGTGGAAAAATCTACGAAAGAGCCACCTCAGTCCTCTACCCTCTCGAACTGGAAAATGAAGAAGATCCACCCGAAAACGAAGCAGCACGAACAGAAGAGTTAAATAAAAGGAATAAATCTAACGAAAACAACAAAAAGACGACAGAAAGACGAAAAAGATACTATCTCAGAAGTAACCCCGATCGAGGGGACGAAAAAGAAGGGAAAAAATTGAAGAAGAGTAGGTGAGGGAGCAAAAAAGTTTTTGACAGGGAGTCTGTCGAGGCTCGCCTCGACATATTTTCTTAATCATTTTCTAACTTATTTAATTATTAGGATCTCAGTCAGCACATGACCTACAGAATGACCACACATTCAATTTGTTCAAGATGATCAATACTCAAAAAGCCCGATCGCCATAAAATATTTATTTTATTTATTCATTGCTTTAAATTTCCCCCAACCAAACATTAGCGATGGTCTTTAACCAATGTTTAATTTCCTTTTGTTTTCTTTCCTTTTTCCCAAGAAATAGCTAAACGTTAAGTGAGCGGTGTAATAGCGGAAAAGTATATTATAAAGAAAAGACACCGCTCGGGGTGCTCACCGCTCGGGGTGGAAGTCCGCATATTACACCGCGTAAAGAATAAAACTTTTTTAATGGGAAAAAGGCAAGAAAGTATCCTAACATAAAAACAACATCTCCATCGCTAGTGTGACTCATTCAATTTCTTTTTCAATTAAAAAATATTTTTTCACTTAAACATTTTTAATTAATAAATAATTTATTTATTTCATTAATTTAAATTGTTTTAAATAAACTGGTAGCGCCCAGTCTAAAAATACTAAAACTTATTTATTTCAATTAACTAAATTTTCTTTGCTTATGACTTCTCTAGTTTTTTGGTGAATCTGCAATTGGTCGAAAGTGGTTGGAATCTAATTCATCAACAACTACTAAACAACTCATTGTTTTTGTTTTCGACAAGTGGCGAGCCGGGAGCCAAAAAATTTGTAAGTCAGTGAAGAAAAATTCGGTTGAAAATTGAAATTTTTTAATAAAATAAAAATTTTAAAAATTTTTCAAAAATAAAATTATTTTTTCGGAAAAATTCTAAATTAAATTTAAACTTAAGAAAAAGGTTTAAAAATTTTTTATAAATTAAGAATACTACAGCGATCGTGCTGTTTGAAAATAAAGAAGTAAAAGAAGACGACAAAAACAACTTGGTACAATAAAAAATTAATTAAAAATTTTTTAATCCAAAAGTAGTCTATAAACGACTTATAAGACAAAACAAGTTTTGTCTTAAAAGCCGCGTAAAAATACAAATCTATAAATTAAAATTAATTTTTAAAAATAAAAATTTTGAATAAAATTTTTAAATAAAATTTTTAAACAAATGAAATTCATAAATAATAAATTTGAAGAAAAATGTTTTAAAGAAAAATAATTAAAGAAAATAAATCTTTTAAATAATTAATTTTTGAATAAAAATTTTTCAAACTTTATTTAGATAAAACTTAAAATTATATGAAATTAATTTTTCTGTTCTTCAAAGTCTACATAGTCTAAGCATTCAATAGGGTAGAAATATTGGTGGTTTCTTCCGCCAAAAACGCATACTAAAGGTAGCTGGGGATAGATGAGATCTATGTGATGCCGAACATAGAAATATTGTCTGATGGTCACACGTAGGTATCCGCGTAAGGCAAAGACTCGATCAGCGCCCATACTTGCTAATTTACTTGGATAAACTTCAAATTGAATATGGCGCAAATGATTTGTAACCAAATACTTTTTTCCAGGCTTTTCATCAGAAAATTCTCTTTGTCCAATTCCTGCAATGGTAACATCTTCATTAGTCATGCTTGTAAGTGTTTGTAAGAATTGCAAATTTTCGTTGTATTTTTTCCTTATTTCGATGTGTAACGTTTCTGGTCTACATCCTCCATTGAATTTACAAAGTAATTTAAGAAGCGAACCAGTTTTCAAAGACGGAGATATTTTGGAAGATTCACTTTTTTCTATTGAGTCGTCGCTTGTTCGCATGTTGATCATCTTCCGCTCTCTTTATTAATGCCTTATATACTAAGGGGTCCTTTAGCAAACCTAATTCCAGGGAGTTCGCCGTTTCCATTTCTTCTTAAATTTACATGTGCCTTAAACACTACAGCCAAAACAAAAATTAGTACCAAATCGAGGACATACGCTATTAATAGAAACATATCTTTATTAGGATTTTCTGAAGGACCTATCGAAAGGGCATGAGCCCTATCAACGATAAAGCAGGCATTTACATTTGGAGGAATTGGTCCATGAAGAGGATAAAGTATATTACTATCATTTTGTTTAGAAGCTTCAACCACGCATAGAAAGAAAATTAGAAAAACGATTTGTATCATTTTTTATTAAGCAATTAAATACTTCTAATCTTATATACTAGGCATCAGCGATAAACGGGTTATAAAACGTTTTAAAACAAAATCACGCCCCTCTGAAGGGATTGAATGCAACTTTTGAAGAACGGATGAAAAAGTATTACCCTGTTTCGAACGTAGGATGAGGAAGCAAATACAATAATGGCCACAAGTATCTGACAAGGGAGATTGTAAAGAAAATTTATTTTGTTTCACTAAGGAAAATTTGGCAAGCATTGACTGTCTCATGTCACAATTTGGTTCTTCGGCAAAAGAGTCAAAATATTCCAGAGTATTTGGCATGTCTGAATAACAGGCAATCCAGTGTTCACCAACCGTACCTTTACGCATCGTATTTGCAACAAAACAAAAAGGCTTGTGAGTTCCAATATCAGGAATATTATTAGAAGAAAACACGCCAATAAAATTATTTAAAGGCTTGTACCGTTGTAAAATAGTTTCAATTTGGAGAGAATTCATTTTAAACTGATCCATCTGTACTTAAGACGCGATCTGCATTTATGGACATGATTGCATCGAACTCTCCCATTATTATCATTTCAAAACCCGTGTCTTTGACGGGCTGATTAAAAAGACAACGAACGGTTGTTGTACCTTGTCTTATTAGTTCTAGACCGTTTGTATCTTCAAGGGTTGAAGTCATCGGAATAACAAAGAAGCAGGATGATTTAGAAAATTCCTTCATACTGATATCGAGAGTTCTTTGGTCAGTGTTTGGCCAGTTATCTAGATCCATACCTACATACATATCAGAATAAGCGCGAACGAAATTACCTTTAGCAAAATCAAGATCATATGGGACCGCAGGAAATTGGAATCCACCAAATTCTGCAGAAACTGAACGCAAATTAGCGTGTTCAAAAGTAAATGGAGATAATGCAGTATTTCCAGTATATGCTGGAGAACCTACAAAACATATTATTAAACGGCGAGGACATGTACTTGTGAATGCAGGGTGTGTAATTTCTTGACGACCTTTTCCAAGAAATACACTTCGAATTTCTATTTTTCTATAAGCGTAGTACTTTGCGGGTGACTGCTCCAAATGTCTAGAAATAGCATTATTTAGAGACATACTTAAATCGACTTGTTTAACATAAATTCTCATATCATGAAGACGCAGACGATAAGTGTTTGTATTACTTATCAGTTCCCCATAAGAAATTCATCTGAATTTTTGTATATTGTCCAGATCACATCGCTATTCGGGATTAGAAGCTGATTTTGACGCGCCATATCATAATCTAAGTGGGAAAATAATCTACATGTTTGGCCATTAGCAAAACGAGAAGCCCGCGATCTAAAGCCATTACCATCAAAAGCATCCTTATCAGCTGCATCCTTATAATAAAGTGAAGCTTCATAGAGACCTTTGCTCACCTCTCGACTTGCTCCAAGTTCGTGTAAAAGTATACATCTATATGCATAGTGAATACCTGAATCATAACATTGAACACCATTAATTGATAGAGTTAGACGACGAATCCATGTAAGACCTAAATATTGAGCAACTCCTGTAAATTTATCGCCTTTGAGCTCAGCAGCTTCACCGTCTGAGATAGGAACCCATTCATCACTAGTTGCATGTTTCCTTTCTAAGGATAAAACGAGACTAAAATAGGTTTTGCTCAAATCAAGATATAGGGAGTCCCCAAAGTACCGAAAAATAAAAGGGCCTGCGGATTGATTTAATGCATTAAGAGGCAGTAATTCTTTATATGCCGAACGAATAATACCTACATTAGTAGAGGGAATAGAAAAGAAGGATAAACGATTGTCTATACCTTCTGAGCTATCTTTGTCAATTTTCTTTAATGTAGTCATTTTGATTGGAATCTCTTTTTATTATGATGCTTATATACACATTAGTCTTCTAAACTGAGTTGATCTCTGTAGCGGCGTCGGCGGTTTTCCCTTAAATTTTTGATAACAATATTTTGTTTACGTTTTCTTTTGCCTTTTCCGCATTGTTGAAGCTTTTTTCCTACTTTTTGAAGCCCTTCGCTTCCATGTTGTTTCATAGCCTCACTAACAGAACGGCCTTGTGAAACATCTTCGAGGATATTTTTTCCAACATTAACAGCTTCTTGTCCTGCACTTGTGGCTAAATTTTTGACTATTGGCATTAGAAACCTACCAACAGATCCTAATAAACCAAATCCTCTTTGATAATTTGTTCCTTGAAAATAACGACTTCCTTCTATTAATCTTGAACCTCCATCTTGGGCGGCCAAAAAAGGCTCCCAGTCTATTTTATCTAAATCTACAGGTACATGTGTCATTTTTAAAATATAGAGCGTTGAAAATGTAGTGTTAGTATACAGGTTCTCCAATGGAATTTTACTAGTTTTCCTGCTAAGGTACGAATTTCAATAGTAATGTCTGAATGGCGTTTGCCTTGTAATCGGTGATGATGCTCGGTCATATATACCTCGGAAATACTTTCACCAGGTTTTCCTCCAACATTCACAACTCGTAATAAAGGAGCAGTTACATTTCCAATTATACTATTTTCAACAAGTCTTGGCGCATAAACCAAAAATTGTCGCACGCCACCAGATATGTCAGGCATATACTTTGCCACTTGTCCACTATGAATTTTCTCAGAATCAAAACCAAGAGTGTAAGCTAATTGACGACTTAATTGAATATATTGTACGTTTCCTTGTAAGAATACATGGAACCTCTTATGCAATTTATCATAGTGTATTGAAACCCATTGATATTTTGGATCGGCCTAGCATCATTTAAAATGCTTAGACGGGGGTTAAACTTTGTATATTTCCATTTTCTCGATTGCAGTGCTGATTAGAAAATATATATAAATAAATATAGATAAAAAATTATTTTTATAAATTATTTTGGCAACCATTTTATGATCAAAATAAAAACATCTTAGTAGTTTAAAAACAGTTGTTTAAGCTTATTGCCTATTGTTAAAAGATTTATTGTTTAATTACTTGTTGCTATAATAATGTTAACTTACTAAATTTTTAGTTTAACTATAAATAGGTACACTGCCTTACTAAGATTATTCTTTTACTCAATTATTCATAACATCTTTCCAAGCTTAAAAAAATCGTCCAGCTTATTAGATTAATTATCTAAATTAAACAATCATTGAATACGATAGAACCATAGTGTAAATTTAAGGACATATGCAAATACACCTCGATTTTTATTAATATTTTGTCTTCAACTGTTTTTTAAACAAAAATAAATTTAAAAAAATTTTATAAAAATTTATTTTATAAGATTCATAAGATATTATAACATTCTTTCAAAATAAATTAAATAATGTTTAATAAATACATTTTTATCGGAATATTTATTATATCCACAATCCAAACCTTAAATGCTGCGCAAATAGGCCTGCCGGGACTTCCTGGAGCCCCTGGATTTCCTGGTTTTAAAATAATATATTATTAAAATTTAAATTTTGCAGGTCCGAAAGGAGAGAAAGGGGCGCCTGGAGACGGACTTCCTGGTGTACCTGGAATTCGAGGACTGCCTGGGATACCTGGAATGCCTGGTGTGTTTGATTCTTAACTTTATTGTAACGAGGGTAATATTCTCGGGTTTAACATCGCAAATAATGACTTACCACTGGAAATTTTTTAGCATCGAATTTTAAAATTTAAAAAATTAAATGACGAGTCATTAATTTTAATGCGAATTCTAGTTTTTATTGACTAATTTTTAAAGATTAAATTTTTAATAATTTTAAATACAAATTTATTAGGATTGAAAGGAGATGCTGGATCTGTTGGTTAGTTAATAACTTTATTATTGAACATATAAATAATAATACAAAATCTTTATTTTGGGGAGTGAGGTATAAATTCGGATAGTTTGTGATGGATACTTGATCATAATATCAATCTCAAGTTTTTGAAAATCACTGTCCTTAAAAAGATTTGGTCCTTGAGAAGATCAAAACCCGTTTGAAAACAAGTGAGAAATAAAAATGCCCAAACTTTATAGAAAATTTTCTGAAAAGAATCTTTAAATAATATTTTTAGCAGGATCGTGTTCAGTAAAATGTCAGCAAAGTAAGAATTATTTCTTTTGAATTTAATAACTAAAGGTTTGAGTTTATAAAAATTCTTAAAACATCTAGATGAAATTCTTCGTCAAATTGCTAAAGTATTACAAGAAACGCTGGAATCTGTGAATAAAAGAATTCAAATGATGGAGAATTAATTTTAATTTTATAAATAATTTAATGAAGTGAAATTTTTAAAATTATATTTAAATATTTTATTAATAAAAAATTTTTTAATTGACAAAATTAATTGTAGTTTTATTAATTATTAGTCATTTATTAGTCATTTGTTAGTCATATTAGTCATAATCCCGCCGAGCTGAGTTCAGATATGTAAGAATTCTTTGCGGGAGACGAAAACTCGCATGGATATAGGCCCCCGAACTTCAATAAACCATAAGGGGGAGAAAGCACATTTTCATAAGGCCGAGTTACAGGCTCCCGAAAATTGAAAATTTTGGGAAACAGATTTTTTACACTTACACAGATTTTACTACACAGATTTTTAGAACAGATAATTTCTTCCCAAATAATTCATATTTTTTTATATTCCAACTTGAACATACTTTTACAATAATTTTTGGTTTCACCACTCTTTAAAGGCAAATTCTAATGCCCCAAAAATACTCTTTTTCATTTTCATTCCTAATTTTAAGAATAAAATCCTTCCCCAAAAAATTATTATTTTTCTAAATTTTGAGAATAAATATTTATAATTTTGCGTCTTTGTTAAGTCGACAATACTAAATATTTAAAATATTATTTTTAGAGCAAACAATATTTTTGATAAACTATTTATTAAATATTGAAGCATTATATTAGTAAATACACTTTAAAAATATATAACATTTTTCTTGAAAATAAACAAAAAAATTTATTAAATTCCAATTTACTTTTTTAAAAAATCAAAAAGTTATATACTACATGCAAATATATTATGAATTTTATGTTCATTTTTTAATTAAAACAAAATTTCAAAAATTATAAATAAATATAAAACCTAAAAGTAAATAATAACAAGTAAAGAGTGGTTAAATTTTATCATAAAATTTATTTAAAAAAAATAATATAAAATAATTTTTATTAATTAATTATTCAAAACACATTGATTTCAAATACTGATGAGTGCAAAAATTAACATAAAAAAGTTTAAAGTGAATTTCAATATTTAATTGAAATTCTCTCTGAAATTCTTTGATTGTAATAAATTTTAATTGATGTAATATAAATAATTAATTATATGATAATAATTTAATTTGTATTATATAACAAACGAAATAAATAAATAATCAGAAATTCTTTGATTAATAATAAATTATTGTAAACCACGCCATATAAGATTGCAAGAATCTTCATACATGACCGAATCAAATTGCTTACAAAAGTGCAACCGAAACATTTTATTCATAAATTAATAAATTTTATACTTTATATTTATAATTAAATAAAAACTTTTTAATTAACTATATATGAGATTTTCTAAAAATTTACGAATAAATTTACTTTAACATCCAAAAATAATTATTAATGAAAATTCTTCAACTTTCCAAACCGACTTTACTAAATTTGTATGTTTTAGGATTTAAAAATATTAAAAAATTAAATACAAAATTCTTAGTTAAAATTTTAAAATTGAAAAAAATTTAATGAGATATATTGTAAATATTTGTTTATAATTAATTATTAAATAAAGATTAGAGAGATGGAAAAATAAATTTGATATTGGTGAATTATATTTGTATAATTTAAATTATTATTTAAAAATTAATTAATTATATATTAATTAATTATAATTATCTCAATAAAATCGAAAGCCTTACAATAGGGACTTTTTGACATAAAATTTAATTAATAAACATTTAATTATTCAATAAAAAATAAATTAATTATGTATTTAAAAAATTTTAAACTTAAAATTTATTAATTTACATGTATTTTAATAATATATTTATTTTAATAAATATTTTTTATTAATATATATATATAAAAAAAGTTACTTTGCCTATAAAAGTATTGGTAGTTTAGTTACGGGACTTTTAAAAACCTAGAACTTTTTACCGAGTTGGGATATGAATTTGGGACTTTGACATCTTGCTGGGTACTTTTTATGGGGCATATGGGAAAAATGTTGTTTTTTCAATAATTGCCCCCTTGGTACCTAAATCGCATAGATACCGGGGATATCTCCGGAACGGATAAAGATAGCGGTTATAATCTTATTTTGACTAAATAAATATTTTTAATTGTGTTCCTGTGTTTGTGGGTTTTCTAAGGAATTTGTTTTCTGGAGATTGGAAATCTCCCTTGCCCGTTAAAACTAAGGAGTTGATTCGTTCTAGTCGAATCTCTCCTGTCCCTCCTCAAATTGAGTCAGCGAGGTATTGTGCCCTTCTCTACTTTCTGCACACCTTTAGTAAATTTAATTTCGATTTAATTTGTTATACGTGTAGAATTTATAACCCTCTACATAAGTATAGATTTTTAAGTTTAGGATCATAGCAACATTTTCAATAATTGCCCCCCTTGGTACCTAAATCGCATAGATACCGGGGATATCTCCGGAACGGATAAAGATAGCGGTTATAATCTTATTTTGACTAAATAAATATTTTTAATTGTGTTCCTGTGTTTGTGGGTTTTCTAAGGAATTTGTTTTCTGGAGATTGGAAATCTCCCTTGCCCGTTAAAACTAAGGAGTTGATTCGTTCTAGTCGAATCTCTCCTGTCCCTCCTCAAATTGAGTCAGCGAGGTATTGTGCCCTTCTCTACTTTCTGCACACCTTTAGTAAATTTAATTTCGATTTAATTTGTTATACGTGTAGAATTTATAACCCTCTACATAAGTATAGATTTTTAAGTTTAGGATCATAGAAAATCCGAAATTGATAGAATGAAATATTTTTACTTCCAAATCGAATACAACATGTCATAGCAACTACAAAAGACGTTTTTTATTAAGATTTGACATTAAAATATTCTATGATTTTTAGAAACAAAAAATATCCACCAGAATCCACCAAATTCCATTAAATTAATATGTACAATTCAGTTATTTCCTAAAGGCTGTGGACGCCACTAAAAATTTTTAAAATTGTTTGATTTAATATTTCAATTATAAAAAACATTATTTTTTGATAAAAATTTAATTTGTTTTCCTTATAAACCTCATTTTAGTAAATTTAATTTTAATTCGATTTGTTATCTGCGTAAACTCGATAATGCTCTACCGGAATTTACTTTTATTTTTTACGTTATTAATTAGTGTAAAATTTTATTCCTTCTTAATAATACTTAATAAACTCGATATTTATTGTTATGTATCGACCTGCGGTTGTGTCCGATACTAACAGAAAGACTAACTAGCAACTAACTAACAAGGTTTATCACAAAGGTAACAATACAATAGAAATGACGAGACTATGCGCTGGAGTAGAATACTAGCTTTGACTAGGACTGACTAACTGGCGACTCTGGACTAAATCTAGACTGACTCTCCGACTACTAAAAGGCTTCGCCTTTTATACTAAACACGCCACCCTAACACCTCCCTTCTTTAATTAAGTCGGGACTATGTTTCCGACTTCCAACTAGACTTGGTGGACTTAGAATACTACTAGCCAAAACAAACAAAACATCAAAAATACAAAGGGCCAAAATACAAAGTGAGCAACAATAAGGGGAGATACAATAATTACAAACAAGAATTTACAACAACAATATTATCACAATTTTATTTATTTACTTTCTTCTCATCGCTCGTCACAGTGCTCCCTTGCATTGGCTCATCTTTTGGCGTTGTCGCGTTCGCTGTCGTCGTCGCTGATGCATCCTTCAAATTGGAACTAGACTCCAATTGACTGCGAGGTTGACCATGTGTCGAACCTAGATTACAGATTTCATCAGACTTCATAGACCTTGGCCTAATTTGCCATTCTTCGCGACTGACTATGGCTCTCAGCCTTGGGACTTTGACTTTATATCCACCCACGAATTTACTCACAATAGTCCCAGGCAACCAAACTTTCTTTCCATTCTTATCTCTGTTCATGACTACGACTTCCATGCCTTCTTTGAATCGACTAGAATTTCCCGATGACTTCTCCTTTAAGAATCTTGACTTCGTCGAGCCTTGAGTAACACGACTACTCAACGGACTATTCGACTTTTGACTCTTTGATTCTTTTTCCGACTACTTTTTCTACTATTCTCTCCTTTCGACTTCGGGATTTCTACCGTCAGAATATGTGGGACTGAGGAATCATCAACTTCCACTTGATTTACTTTTGGACTATCGACTCGCTTAAACCTTTTCTTTGGTTTCCTGCAATCTCGACTAATGTGTCCGACTATTCCACAGTTATAACACTGACGTGATTCAACTTGGCTTTCTTTTTGCCTTGACTTAATTCTCGTTCGTTTCGACTGTCTGCTCCGACTATGTTCGATTAGACTAACATTATTCACTTCATCATACTCTTTAGGTCCACTCTTGACCTTTGACTGACTATCGAACATTTTCGCTTCCGACTTATTACTCAAATAGCTTCTCACTTCTTCCATCAAATCCTTCAACGTGCAGACTTCCGACTTGGCGTACTTCTCTACAAATCTCAGACTGATCTGCCTTACATCCAGCGCCTTCTCTGGAATGCCAGCTATAAAGACTAGAATTTTGCATTCCTCTACTGTCAAGTCCATTTCCGCTTTCTCGCATTCTGAATTGACTAGAGTCCCGAACTCCATAATCTTTTCCACTGATGGGCACTTCATCTTTATGACTTCGAATCTTTTGACTAATTTCGATCTTGGGTCACTGAATTCCCTTTTCAGTACCCCGACTAGACTTTCGAAGCTCATCTCCTCTAACTTTTCCGGCAACATCTTTTGCGACATTTTCGCATACGCGACTTGGCCCAACTTCTCGACTAACAATCGGACTCTGACTTCCTCTGCCAAGGACTTCGCGTCTACTTCAAAGTAGGACTTGTTCCGGGAATACCATGACTCAAATGTGACTCCCTTTTCTACATCTGACTTGAACTCTGTAATCAACGACTTCAACTTACAATAGAGTTCCGTCGACTTTTCCTCTTCAGACTTGGCCACAACTGACATCTCTCTTAACGTCTCTAACAATTGACTTTGCCGTTGCAAGAATGTCTCAAATATTTCATTATCCATCTCGACTAAATTATTTGACTAATCAAACTGACTTTTGACTATGGGTCTGCCTGTTCGATTTGTTGACTACTCAATTAAGAGTTTAGCTGTGCGACCGCGCCACTGTTATGTATCGACTTGCGGTTGTGTCCGATACTAACAGAAAGACTAACTAGCAACTAACTAACAAGGTTTATCACGAAGGTAACAATACAATAGAAATGACGAGACTATGCGCTGGAGTAGAATACTAGCTTTGACTAGGACTGACTAACTGGCGACTCTGGACTAACTCTAGACTGACTCTAGACTGACTCTCCGACTATTAAAAGGCTTCGCCTTTTATACTAAACACGCCACCCTAACATTTATACTCTTGAATTAATGTTGCTGATAATTTTATTTTTAATTACCTCTCATTAGCTTGCCTCTGATTAGCTCCAAAAACTTGGGAATTTTATAAATTTGGGGATTTAATAAATTTAATAAATTAATAAATTATGTATGATTGTTTTATTCTTTTTTTATTTGACATTAAAATATTCTATGATTTTTAGAAACACTAAAAAATTTATTATTTTAACAAATGGAAATAAAAATATTTTCGATATGTAGAAACAAAGAAGTTTAATATTTTTTAAGTAAAATAAATTTAATTAGAACAATATCGAACATTTATTTTTAATTTTCAATTTAATTTGTATTCTTCATAAATTGATAAGACTTAACAATCTGTGCAAAATTTATTACAAAATTTTTTGAAATTTATTTTTATTTCAATTTTTGTAAATATAATTAAATTTTTGTAATAAATTTTCTTTTATGTTTGCCAATTTTGAAGTATCTCTGTAAAAATCATTTAAATTTTTAGCCAAGTTTAGTTATTTTTTACATTCTTTCTACTTTTTTGGTACTTATTATTTTGGCATTTAAAGTCAAAATTGTTCGTCATTGGAAAAAACCTTTAAAATTAATCAAATATACATAATTTATAATTTAGATGGACATTAATAATCTTGTAACCAATTATTAAACATATGTAATTACACAAAAATGCCAACAATTCCTTTTTAAGTACAATCAGATGCGTCTAATTATTCTCATTATTTTTTCTATTAAGCTTTTAAAATTATCTTTTAAAATAATAAAATTATATTTTACAAAATATTTCTATCAATGTTATTCTTTTAACAAGCACTTTATACTTTAAATTATAAGCAAATTATCATTTAATTATTAATTAAACATGAAGGATCTGTCAGTTAAAATCTCTAATTATTTACAAAAAATTTCAAATAAAAATAAAAATAATTTTATTTGTAAATTTGATTATTATTTCAGTTATTTTATTATTACTATTAGCCTCTTTAACTTCACATGCCTTATTAAAAGTAGATAAAGCTATGTAAACTTTTTTGGAAGATTTAAAATTTTTGTCAGTTTAACATACTGATTAATATTATGAGGGAAATAATATTAGGTTTTATATCAAATTTAGGTAATTAAATTAATATTCGTATCATTTTTTAAAATTTATCATTAAATGCTATCAATACAACAAATTTAATAAGTATTGTAAATTTATTAATATTTTTAATTTGTTGTGATAAATTTTTCAATAATCCTCTTTACTTCTTCTAGAATTCGCTTAAATTTTATTAAACCTATTCTTTGAATTTTTCAATTAATTTTTCAATCTTTCGCCTCATAAAATTTTTGCAAATAGCAAATGAATAATTTTCTCAAATTTTAGACAAGGCTTCGAAATTGATAAAAAGCTGAAACAAAGCTGAAAATTGCTGATTAAATACGTAAATTGATTTAAATGATATTTAAAAAATTATTTTAGAATAAAAATTTTATCGAAAGATAATTATTATAATAAAATTTTAATTTATACATTAAAGAATTTCAGAAAAATTTTACATATAAAATAATAATCAAATTTGGAAGTATGTACTTGACGACAGTGAAGTCCCGGTTCCAGGAACCGGTTCCAGGAACCGCGGTTTTCGGTTCCGGTTCCGGGCGGTTCCAGAACCGGAACCGTGGAACCGTCAAAATTTGGAACCGCTTTGGAACCGGAACCGCGGAACCGTCAAAAAGTGGAACCGCCTCGGAACCGGAACCGCGGAACCGTCTAATCCCTGGAACCGCGAGGAACCGGTTCCATTTAACCTCGGAACCGGAACCGGAACCGCGGTTCCAAACGGTTCCAAAATATAAGCTAAAAATAAATTATTGGCATTGTGTTTTCTCTGTATTCTTTGCTCCTAGAGACCGGCACGGGACGGGACCCCGCACGGGATTTTACGGGATCCCGTCCCGGAATCCCGGGTTTTTCGCGGAAAACGGGATTACCGGGATTTACGGGATTAATCCCGTGGGATCCCGTCCCGGTCGAATTTTTAAACCCCAATCCCGTTCTGGGATCCCGGGAATTTTTTTCAAATTTACGGGATTCATAATTACTCCAGTAAACTGCCTACGGCGCTGAGAAAGTAAGAAATCTGGTTTTGGTTTCCAAAATTCTCAAATTTTCGCCTGCGGCGCTGAAATATGAAGAGGAAGAATTTGGCTTCTTTCCTTCCAAAATTCTCGAAATTTTCGTCTGCGGCGCTGGAAAATGAAGAAATCTGGTTAAGGTGGATTTTCGATTAAGGTGGATTTTGAGTTATACCGTGTATTTCAAGAGGTCATAGGCAGGCCCGTAGCCAGGGGGGTAGGTAAAATTTTGATTTTTAGCGCCGCAGGCCTTCGAAATTTAAAAAAAAACAAAATTTAAAAAAAACAAAATTTTTGGCGCCTTCGGCGCCTAATGCAATCTGGAATCTTGGACAAATTTTTAGCTGACCCGAACCGAAGCGAGATCCGAAACCCGGTTTTTCTTCGACCCTAGATCCGAAACCCAATCCGAAGAAAATTCAAATCTAGTTGTGCAAATCTAGTTGAGCACCTTAACCCACCGTTCTTCAAATCACCCTTTATCACTCCAAATATGCCGATATGCCCTTAAATCCACATATAAGTATTCAAATACTCAAAGCATTCAAAATCTCTCTTAATCCACTAATATCCCTCTTAATCCCTTTAAAATATACCCTTTAAAATATATGAAAATAAATAATTTGAATATTTTATTTTTGGAACCGTCAGAACCGCGGTTCCGGTTCCGGAACCGGAACCGTGGAACCGTCAAAATTTGGAACCGCCTCGGAACCGGAACCGCGGAACCGTCAAAATTTGGAACCGCCTCGGAACCGGAACCTCGGAACCGTCAAAAAGTGGAACCGCCCAGGAACCGGAACCGTGGAACCGTTCAAATTTTTGGAACTGGGACTTCACTGCTTGACGACACTAAATAGACATCAGTTATTTTAACAATAACAAAAAGCTCTTTAAAATAGTTTAAACATAAAATAATTATACAAAAATTCAATAGTTACTAATTGAATGCCATATTTGATTTAATATATACCGTATTTCTTCAAATACAGCCCCATGGGGCTGTATTTTTCAACTATCCTCCAAGGTGGGGCTGTATTAGAGGGTGGGGCTCTAATTGAGAGTGGGGCTCTATTTTTCAACCCTCTTTTGAGATAAAATCCGATTTTTTAATTAACGATTACAACTAAAGATTGGCTGGATTTATCCCATTTTTGTCCATAAATTTGGCAAAAATATATCGAGCAATGTTCGAGTCGGGCCAGTTTTTTCCGAGCCGTTTTTTTCGTGCTTGTTTTTATCGAGTCGGGCTTGTATGAGTCATTTTCGGGCCAAACATCTAGACCCGACTAGATCTTTCGGTCCGAGTCGGTCCATTTTGGCAATCCTAATTTTGAGGATTATGGGGAATATCAGAGGATTAAGGTTATTTTGAGAGATTTAGAGGAAGTAAGAGGGATATTGTGTATTTAGAGGAATATGAATGGATTTTGTTAGATTAAAAGGGATATCTAAGGATAAAGGGGATATCTTGGCCTCGAATTCTTCTCCTTTTCCCTTTAGTTAATTCCCTCATATTTCCCTTAATCTCAATATCGCATGATTCCTCCTCCTCAATCATCGATATCTCTCTTGATTTCCTTAACTCTCGTAATTAGGGTTATCGGTTCTGGACCGAACCGAACCTAAGAACCAATGATTTTTTGATTCGGATATCCGAAAATTTAGGTTAGGTTCTTAGGTTCGGTTCCGGATATCCTAAGATTTTCCAAGAACCTACAATCCTACTCTTAATACATCAAAAAATTTGTGGTGCTATTTTTTACTAATTTTCCTCCTATATTTTTTGGGTGGGGCTGTATTTGGGGTGGGGCTCTAATTGATGGTGGGCTCTATTTTTCAACTATCCTCCAAAGTGGGGCTGTGATAGAGGGTGGGGCTCTAATTGAGGGTGGGGCTCTATTTTTCAACTATCCTCCAAAGTGGGGCTGTAATAGAGGGTGGGGCTCTAATTGAGGGTGAGGAAAAATGTTGGGAAAATGTTGTTTTTTTTGGGAAAAATGTTGTTTTTTCAATAATTGCCCCCCTTGGTACCTAAATCGCATAGATACCGGGGATATCTCCGGAACGGATAAAGATAGCGGTTATAATCTTATTTTGACTAAATAAATATTTTTAATTGTGTTCCTGTGTTTGTGGGTTTTCTAAGGAATTTGTTTTCTGGAGATTGGAAATCTCCCTTGCCCGTTAAAACTAAGGAGTTGATTCGTTCTAGTCGAATCTCTCCTGTCCCTCCTCAAATTGAGTCAGCGAGGTATTGTGCCCTTCTCTACTTTCTGCACACCTTTAGTAAATTTAATTTCGATTTAATTTGTTATACGTGTAGAATTTATAACCCTCTACATAAGTATAGATTTTTAAGTTTAGGATCATAGCAACATTTTCAATAATTGCCCCCTTGGTACCTAAATCGCATAGATACCGGGGATATCTCCGGAACGGATAAAGATAGCGGTTATAATCTTATTTTGACTAAATAAATATTTTTAATTGTGTTCCTGTGTTTGTGGGTTTTCTAAGGAATTTGTTTTCTGGAGATTGGAAATCTCCCTTGCCCGTTAAAACTAAGGAGTTGATTCGTTCTAGTCGAATCTCTCCTGTCCCTCCTCAAATTGAGTCAGCGAGGTATTGTGCCCTTCTCTACTTTCTGCACACCTTTAGTAAATTTAATTTCGATTTAATTTGTTATACGTGTAGAATTTATAACCCTCTACATAAGTATAGATTTTTAAGTTTAGGATCATAGAAAATCCGAAATTGATAGAATGAAATATTTTTACTTCCAAATCGAATACAACATGTCATAGCAACTACAAAAGACGTTTTTTATTAAGATTTGACATTAAAATATTCTATGATTTTTAGAAACAAAAAATATCCACCAGAATCCACCAAATTCCATTAAATTAATATGTACAATTCAGTTATTTCCTAAAGGCTGTGGACGCCACTAAAAATTTTTAAAATTGTTTGATTTAATATTTCAATTATAAAAAACATTATTTTTTGATAAAAATTTAATTTGTTTTCCTTATAAACCTCATTTTAGTAAATTTAATTTTAATTCGATTTGTTATCTGCGTAAACTCGATAATGCTCTACCGGAATTTACTTTTATTTTTTACGTTATTAATTAGTGTAAAATTTTATTCCTTCTTAATAATACTTAATAAACTCGATATTTATTGTTATGTATCGACCTGCGGTTGTGTCCGATACTAACAGAAAGACTAACTAGCAACTAACTAACAAGGTTTATCACAAAGGTAACAATACAATAGAAATGACGAGACTATGCGCTGGAGTAGAATACTAGCTTTGACTAGGACTGACTAACTGGCGACTCTGGACTAAATCTAGACTGACTCTCCGACTACTAAAAGGCTTCGCCTTTTATACTAAACACGCCACCCTAACACCTCCCTTCTTTAATTAAGTCGGGACTATGTTTCCGACTTCCAACTAGACTTGGTGGACTTAGAATACTACTAGCCAAAACAAACAAAACATCAAAAATACAAAGGGCCAAAATACAAAGTGAGCAACAATAAGGGGAGATACAATAATTACAAACAAGAATTTACAACAACAATATTATCACAATTTTATTTATTTACTTTCTTCTCATCGCTCGTCACAGTGCTCCCTTGCATTGGCTCATCTTTTGGCGTTGTCGCGTTCGCTGTCGTCGTCGCTGATGCATCCTTCAAATTGGAACTAGACTCCAATTGACTGCGAGGTTGACCATGTGTCGAACCTAGATTACAGATTTCATCAGACTTCATAGACCTTGGCCTAATTTGCCATTCTTCGCGACTGACTATGGCTCTCAGCCTTGGGACTTTGACTTTATATCCACCCACGAATTTACTCACAATAGTCCCAGGCAACCAAACTTTCTTTCCATTCTTATTCATGACTACGACTTCCATGCCTTCTTTGAATCGACTAGAATTTCCCGATGACTTCTCCTTTAAGAATCTTGACTTCGTCGAGCCTTGAGTAACACGACTACTCAACGGACTATTCGACTTTTGACTCTTTGATTCTTTTTCCGACTACTTTTTCTACTATTCTCTCCTTTCGACTTCGGGATTTCTACCGTCAGAATATGTGGGACTGAGGAATCATCAACTTCCACTTGATTTACTTTTGGACTATCGACTCGCTTAAACCTTTTCTTTGGTTTCCTGCAATCTCGACTAATGTGTCCGACTATTCCACAGTTATAACACTGACGTGATTCAACTTGGCTTTCTTTTTGCCTTGACTTAATTCTCGTTCGTTTCGACTGTCTGCTCCGACTATGTTCGATTAGACTAACATTATTCACTTCATCATACTCTTTAGGTCCACTCTTGACCTTTGACTGACTATCGAACATTTTCGCTTCCGACTTATTACTCAAATAGCTTCTCACTTCTTCCATCAAATCCTTCAACGTGCAGACTTCCGACTTGGCGTACTTCTCTACAAATCTCAGACTGATCTGCCTTACATCCAGCGCCTTCTCTGGAATGCCAGCTATAAAGACTAGAATTTTGCATTCCTCTACTGTCAAGTCCATTTCCGCTTTCTCGCATTCTGAATTGACTAGAGTCCCGAACTCCATAATCTTTTCCACTGATGGGCACTTCATCTTTATGACTTCGAATCTTTTGACTAATTTCGATCTTGGGTCACTGAATTCCCTTTTCAGTACCCCGACTAGACTTTCGAAGCTCATCTCCTCTAACTTTTCCGGCAACATCTTTTGCGACATTTTCGCATACGCGACTTGGCCCAACTTCTCGACTAACAATCGGACTCTGACTTCCTCTGCCAAGGACTTCGCGTCTACTTCAAAGTAGGACTTGTTCCGGGAATACCATGACTCAAATGTGACTCCCTTTTCTACATCTGACTTGAACTCTGTAATCAACGACTTCAACTTACAATAGAGTTCCGTCGACTTTTCCTCTTCAGACTTGGCCACAACTGACATCTCTCAACGTCTCTAACAATTGACTTTGCCGTTGCAAGAATGTCTCAAATATTTCATTATCCATCTCGACTAAATTATTTGACTAATCAAACTGACTTTTGACTATGGGTCTGCCTGTTCGATTTGTTGACTACTCAATTAAGAGTTTAGCTGTGCGACCGCGCCACTGTTATGTATCGACTTGCGGTTGTGTCCGATACTAACAGAAAGACTAACTAGCAACTAACTAACAAGGTTTATCACGAAGGTAACAATACAATAGAAATGACGAGACTATGCGCTGGAGTAGAATACTAGCTTTGACTAGGACTGACTAACTGGCGACTCTGGACTAACTCTAGACTGACTCTAGACTGACTCTCCGACTATTAAAAGGCTTCGCCTTTTATACTAAACACGCCACCCTAACATTTATACTCTTGAATTAATGTTGCTGATAATTTTATTTTTAATTACCTCTCATTAGCTTGCCTCTGATTAGCTCCAAAAACTTGGGAATTTTATAAATTTGGGGATTTAATAAATTTAATAAATTAATAAATTATGTATGATTGTTTTATTCTTTTTTTATTTGACATTAAAATATTCTATGATTTTTAGAAACACTAAAAAATTTATTATTTTAACAAATGGAAATAAAAATATTTTCGATATGTAGAAACAAAGAAGTTTAATATTTTTTAAGTAAAATAAATTTAATTAGAACAATATCGAACATTTATTTTTAATTTTCAATTTAATTTGTATTCTTCATAAATTGATAAGACTTAACAATCTGTGCAAAATTTATTACAAAATTTTTTGAAATTTATTTTTATTTCAATTTTTGTAAATATAATTAAATTTTTGTAATAAATTTTCTTTTATGTTTGCCAATTTTGAAGTATCTCTGTAAAAATCATTTAAATTTTTAGCCAAGTTTAGTTATTTTTTACATTCTTTCTACTTTTTTGGTACTTATTATTTTGGCATTTAAAGTCAAAATTGTTCGTCATTGGAAAAAACCTTTAAAATTAATCAAATATACATAATTTATAATTTAGATGGACATTAATAATCTTGTAACCAATTATTAAACATATGTAATTACACAAAAATGCCAACAATTCCTTTTTAAGTACAATCAGATGCGTCTAATTATTCTCATTATTTTTTCTATTAAGCTTTTAAAATTATCTTTTAAAATAATAAAATTATATTTTACAAAATATTTCTATCAATGTTATTCTTTTAACAAGCACTTTATACTTTAAATTATAAGCAAATTATCATTTAATTATTAATTAAACATGAAGGATCTGTCAGTTAAAATCTCTAATTATTTACAAAAAATTTCAAATAAAAATAAAAATAATTTTATTTGTAAATTTGATTATTATTTCAGTTATTTTATTATTACTATTAGCCTCTTTAACTTCACATGCCTTATTAAAAGTAGATAAAGCTATGTAAACTTTTTTGGAAGATTTAAAATTTTTGTCAGTTTAACATACTGATTAATATTATGAGGGAAATAATATTAGGTTTTATATCAAATTTAGGTAATTAAATTAATATTCGTATCATTTTTTAAAATTTATCATTAAATGCTATCAATACAACAAATTTAATAAGTATTGTAAATTGATTAATATTTTTAATTTGTTGTGATAAATTTTTCAATAATCCTCTTTACTTCTTCTAGAATTCGCTTAAATTTTATTAAACCTATTCTTTGAATTTTTCAATTAATTTTTCAATCTTTCGCCTCATAAAATTTTTGCAAATAGCAAATGAATAATTTTCTCAAATTTTAGACAAGGCTTCGAAATTGATAAAAAGCTGAAACAAAGCTGAAAATTGCTGATTAAATACGTAAATTGATTTAAATGATATTTAAAAAATTATTTTAGAATAAAAATTTTATCGAAAGATAATTATTATAATAAAATTTTAATTTATACATTAAAGAATTTCAGAAAAATTTTACATATAAAATAATAATCAAATTTGGAAGTATGTACTTGACGACAGTGAAGTCCCGGTTCCAGGAACCGGTTCCAGGAACCGCGGTTTTCGGTTCCGGTTCCGGGCGGTTCCAGAACCGGAACCGTGGAACCGTCAAAATTTGGAACCGCTTTGGAACCGGAACCGCGGAACCGTCAAAAAGTGGAACCGCCTCGGAACCGGAACCGCGGAACCGTCTAATCCCTGGAACCGCGAGGAACCGGTTCCATTTAACCTCGGAACCGGAACCGGAACCGCGGTTCCAAACGGTTCCAAAATATAAGCTAAAAATAAATTATTGGCATTGTGTTTTCTCTGTATTCTTTGCTCCTAGAGACCGGCACGGGACGGGACCCCGCACGGGATTTTACGGGATCCCGTCCCGGAATCCCGGGTTTTTCGCGGAAAACGGGATTACCGGGATTTACGGGATTAATCCCGTGGGATCCCGTCCCGGTCGAATTTTTAAACCCCAATCCCGTTCTGGGATCCCGGGAATTTTTCAAATTTACGGGATTCATAATTACTCCAGTAAACTGCCTACGGCGCTGAGAAAGTAAGAAATCTGGTTTTGGTTTCCAAAATTCTCAAATTTTCGCCTGCGGCGCTGAAATATGAAGAGGAAGAATTTGGCTTCTTTCCTTCCAAAATTCTCGAAATTTTCGTCTGCGGCGCTGGAAAATGAAGAAATCTGGTTAAGGTGGATTTTCGATTAAGGTGGATTTTGAGTTATACCGTGTATTTCAAGAGGTCATAGGCAGGCCCGTAGCCAGGGGGGTAGGTAAAATTTTGATTTTTAGCGCCGCAGGCCTTCGAAATTTAAAAAAAAACAAAATTTAAAAAAAACAAAATTTTTGGCGCCTTCGGCGCCTAATGCAATCTGGAATCTTGGACAAATTTTTAGCTGACCCGAACCGAAGCGAGATCCGAAACCCGGTTTTTCTTCGACCCGAGATCCGAAACCCAATCCGAAGAAAATTCAAATCTAGTTGTGCAAATCTAGTTGAGCACCTTAACCCACCGTTCTTCAAATCACCCTTTATCACTCCAAATATGCCGATATGCCCTTAAATCCACATATAAGTATTCAAATACTCAAAGCATTCAAAATCTCTCTTAATCCACTAATATCCCTCTTAATCCCTTTAAAATATACCCTTTAAAATATATGAAAATAAATAATTTGAATATTTTATTTTTGGAACCGTCAGAACCGCGGTTCCGGTTCCGGAACCGGAACCGTGGAACCGTCAAAATTTGGAACCGCCTCGGAACCGGAACCGCGGAACCGTCAAAATTTGGAACCGCCTCGGAACCGGAACCTCGGAACCGTCAAAAAGTGGAACCGCCCAGGAACCGGAACCGTGGAACCGTTCAAATTTTTGGAACCGGGACTTCACTGCTTGACGACACTAAATAGACATCAGTTATTTTAACAATAACAAAAAGCTCTTTAAAATAGTTTAAACATAAAATAATTATACAAAAATTCAATAGTTACTAATTGAATGCCATATTTGATATAATATATACCGTATTTCTTCAAATACAGCCCCATGGGGCTGTATTTTTCAACTATCCTCCAAGGTGGGGCTGTATTTGAGGGTGGGGCTCTAATTGAGAGTGGGGCTCTATTTTTCAACCCTCTTTTGAGATAAAATCCGATTTTTTAATTAACGATTACAACTAAAGATTGGCTGGATTTATCCCATTTTTGTCCATAAATTTGGCAAAAATATATCGAGCAATGTTCGAGTCGGGCCAGTTTTTTCCGAGCCGTTTTTTTCGTGCTTGTTTTTATCGAGTCGGGCTTGTATGAGTCATTTTCGGGCCAAACATCTAGACCCGACTAGATCTTTCGGTCCGAGTCGGTCCATTTTGGCAATCCTAATTTTGAGGATTATGGGGAATATCAGAGGATTAAGGTTATTTTGAGAGATTTAGAGGAAGTAAGAGGGATATTGTGTATTTAGAGGAATATGAATGGATTTTGTTAGATTAAAAGGGATATCTAAGGATAAAGGGGATATCTTGGCCTCGAATTCTTCTCCTTTTCCCTTTAGTTAATTCCCTCATATTTCCCTTAATCTCAATATCGCATGATTCCTCCTCCTCAATCATCGATATCTCTCTTGATTTCCTTAACTCTCGTAATTAGGGTTATCGGTTCTGGACCGAACCGAACCTAAGAACCAATGATTTTTTGATTCGGATATCCGAAAATTTAGGTTAGGTTCTTAGGTTCGGTTCCGGATATCCTAAGATTTTCCAAGAACCTACAATCCTACTCTTAATACATCAAAAAATTTGTGGTGCTATTTTTTACTAATTTTCCTCCTATATTTTTTGGGTGGGGCTGTATTTGGGGTGGGGCTCTAATTGATGGTGGGCTCTATTTTTCAACTATCCTCCAAAGTGGGGCTGTGATAGAGGGTGGGGCTCTAATTGAGGGTGGGGCTCTATTTTTCAACTATCCTCCAAAGTGGGGCTGTAATAGAGGGTGGGGCTCTAATTGAGGGTGAGGCTCTATTTGAAGAAATACGGTATGTATAATAATTTACTTGAATCCTAAATAATTTTTACCATCTGCTTCTTGCTATTTAGTATATAATTTTTATTTTATATATACAGTAGTGGACAAAACTATAACAACTTTTTGTTTTTTTTATTTAAGGATTTGTAACTTCTTTTAAAAAATTCCAATAAATTTAATTTCAAGCTAATTTACTAGTCTATTTTATCCTCTTTAGAATATGCCTAAATGATCTTATCAATAAATTTGAATTTAATTTTTGTAGCTTTTCAACAATATTTACTCGTTTTTTTATTGCGACAAAACTATAACAACTTTTATTTAAACTTGGATTTTCGTGTTTCTAACATTAGAAAAAATCTCCAAAAATTTGAGCAAGCATATCTATCGATATTAAGAACAAATAAAAAAGAACTAGGCCCATATCTCATTTCAATGTCGAGATCTCGATACCCTGAAAACAGGGGTAAAATAGGGGTAAGACTCTTTAAAAAATATTTTTGACCCCTTATGAATTATTTTGAAATTCCTATTTAGGCTTATTTGATAGCCCTTGAAATTTGCTACAAGATAGCCTGAATCTTATTTTCCAGAAAAAATAATTCGATTGGTTATTAAGAGTTAAATTTTCATGTCTCCAAAAAACAACTAAATGCCCGATAAAATGCCCTTTACGGTCGCTTCGGAAGAGTAATGTTATATATCTCCCAAATGAATTTCTTCTGGAAAATAAGATTCAGGCTATCTTGTAGCAAATTTCAAGGGCTATCAAATAAGCCTAAATAGGAATTTCAAAATAATTCATAAGTGGTCAAAAATATTTTTTAAAGAGTCTTACCCCTATTTTACCCCTGTTTTCATGGTATCGAGATCTCGACATTGAAATGAGATATGGGCCTAGTTCTTTTTTATTTGTTCTTAATATCGATAGATATGCTTGCTCAAATTTTTGGAGATTTTTCCTAATGTTAGAAACACGAAAATCCAAGTTTAAATAAAAGTTGTTATAGTTTTGTCGCAATAAAAAAACGAGTAAATATTGTTGAAAAGCTACAAAAATTAAATTCAAATTTATTGATAAGATCATTTAGGCATATTCTAAAGAGGATAAAATAGACTAGTAAATTAGCTTGAAATTAAATTTATTGGAATTTTTTAAAAGAAGTTACAAATCCTTAAAGAAAAAAAAACAAAAAGTTGTTATAGTTTTGTCCACTACTGTATATTTTATTTTTTATGATTTTTAATTTTATAAAAATCATACAATTTTTAATCAAATTTGTTCTTAGAATAGAATATATTGAAGTCATTTTTGTTTTTTATGCTATTTCATAATAAACTAATAAAAATTTTACCTGATCAATTCCATCAATTCCATCAAACAAATTTGCCCAGTCTAAGTTATTATTTTAAAATTTTTTTACTTTTATTATTTTGAAAATTTATTAGTTAATTTTAATATTTTTAATTTTATTAGATTTTAATTTTATTAAAACTTGATTATAAAATTATTTTAATGTTTCTTCATAATATGTAAATTTTTAGTTCATATTGAAATTGCCAGCTTTTAGCTGAAAGATAAAATTTTAGTAATATTTTAAATGAAATTTAATATTTTATTTTTATAAATTATGTAAAATTACATTTATTATTTTTATATTTTTTAATAAAAATAAAATATAATTTTACATTTGATTGATTAAATGTTTTAAAATATTTTCTTTTGAATAAATGGTACTTATGAAGATGGAGGTGCCCTTTCTGCGGACTTTTTTTGCGGACTTTTTCCTTTCCTTTACATGTTTTACTTGTAGCAACTAACTGTCAACGATCCTCCCCCATTATTTTCTTACCTAAGATTGTACATAAAGGTCAGATTTTCTTCTTCCTCTCCTTCCTCTATTTGCCCTGTGGCATATTCAAACAAGAGACATTGGTAAAGAGAAGATTAATTTTATAGTCATACACTTATTTTTTGCCTTCGAAAACAATTTAAGCAAAAAAAGAATTAAATGAAATTGATTTGGTGTAGAACATTATGAATTTGTGTGTTAAAACATTACATTCTTACTTCTATTTAAAAATATTGAACAACTGAAAAAATAAATTGAACTCAGTATTGAACAACTCAATTAAAAATATTGAACAACTCAATTAATTTTAATCTTCTCTTTATCAACAATTCTCTTATTTGAATATGCTAAGCTCAAATAGAGGAAAGAAGGAAATCTGACCATTTTGTACAATCTTAGGTAATAAAAATAATGGGGAGGGGGACAAGGTTTGAAATTACCCGCATTTCTGTTCCACAATAACATTCTTTTTCTATGAAGCATTATGAGATCAGAGATCCATTGTCGAAATTCCTCATCGGGTAATTGAAAATTTAGTTAAAGTAAAATTTTTAATTGATTGTAACATTTTTACGTTTATATATTCAAATTAATCGTGAACACATATTTTTCAAATCGGCACAAAAAATAATTTTTTGACAGTTAATTGCTACGAGCAAAACTTGCTGAAAGCAAAACAACCAAAACATTTAAAAAGAAAGGAAGAAAAGTCCGCAGAAAGGGCACCTCCATCTTCATAAGTACCGAATAAATCAACTACTCAACAAAATGTTGAATTTATTACAACCACAGACATTATCGATAGCAATGTGTGCCTCTAAATTCTTTTGAAACCTTACTTTGAATTTTTTTAAATTTTTCTTTTCTTTGACTTTTCTTTTTAACTTTTCCTTTCTCATGACAAAAGGGTACACTGGCAAAAATTTGACAAAAGGGTACGTAGGCGAAAATTTGACAAAATGGTACACAGGCAAAAATATGACAAAAGGGTACTCTGGATAAATAGACAAAATATACTAATGTAAAAACAGTAAAGCCAATTAATATAAATTTTGACTTTTATAAGTAATTTTAAGGTTGGCATAACTAGATTAAAAGATTAGCTTCCTATCAATATCATGTGGGAAGACTTGATAGACCTTGTATTCTACCGTATTAGAAATGTTATGAAAATTGCATCAAAAGACATTTATCATTAATAAATTTTTAAAATAATTAATTTTAATCCATAATTTTACAAAAACAAATTTTCAAAAATAATGTCGAAAATCTATTTAAAAACATTTTACAATAATTTATTATTACATTTTACTTAGCCGGCCTCCTTAGCATTTTGCTAAATGTTTAAAATACGTAACAGAAATATGGTCTTCAAATTTCGAAAAAATTCTGTCTCAATATGCAGAGCAGGAACTGCAAATTTTAAAGATTCATTAAAATTTGGATTTGTGCAAATTTTAAATTAAATTTTTTTAAATAAATATTTTGAAATAAATACAACTTTGCTTTTATTTATCAATTATTAATTAAAAATTTTGTGTACCATCTTATTCAACTATTCTATTTGAATTAAAAATAATTATTTAAAGAATTCTTTAAAAATTATTTATTAGTTATAAAATGTCAAGTTTTATCAATTACTTTATCAATTTTAAAGTATTTTGAAGTAGCTTTCTATATTGTTGGTTAAATTTTGTATTTTACTATTTTATATATACTTTTAATAATTCTAATAATTAATATTATTCCAAAGTAGCCACTTTTTTGTCGCGACAAAATTATAAAGACTTTTAATCAAAAAATTTTTTGACTAGCAAAAAGTTAAAGAAAATCCACAACAATTTCCAAGGACTTAAGTTACAATACTAGAGCAAATATTAAAAGAATGAAGACACATCTATAAAAATTTAAACAAAACGAAGCAAAGGGTCTTTATAATTTTGTCCACTACTGTAGATGTATATATAAGCAAATTATCAGCTACATATTATGTTATAGTATCATCAATTATATCGGATTATAGCCAATTCTCATACATTGCTTTAAAATCTATACTATAGAAAATATATTTGACAAATTAATTAAATTTACATATGGATTTAATTAATATCAATTTTATGTTTACGTCAATTTTTAAACATTTGTCACTCAAACATTCATATACTATACTGAATATTATTATTTAATTAGTTTAGAATTGAATTCGATACTAACTTTTTATTTGCATATAACTATTTATGTAATATTTTTTATATTAATGATTATATCTGTAAACTATTTTCAATATATTTTTGTCGATGCATTAAGTGAATCAATTTGTTGTTGATGCAGAATTTGTTGATGCTGAATATTCATCATTAAATAAATTTATCAGTAAACAAATTTAATAGAAAAGTTGTTTTTGAATATTTATTTTATGTTTAAACTATTTTAACGAGCTTTTCATTATTTTTTAAAAAACTATTCGTGAATTTATGATAATTATTTAAATTCGATGTTCTATCGTATATTTCTTATGTCAACTCAAGCGAAGATTCATATTTGATGCATGAACAGATTAATAAAATTGTGCAAATTATCATAAAAATAATCAAATATAAAACCATATTTTAATAAAATGATAGAAAATATTTGATAAGATTTAAGAAGCTTTTAATAAATATTATAAATAAAGGAAATATAGCATTCAATTTGTAACTACTTTAATATTGTATTTTGGAATAATTATTTTATTTTTAAATTATTTTAGAGAGCTTTCCATCATTAAAATGATATTCGTGAATTTAGTTATCGTCAAGTAATTCTAAATTATATCATAATTTTTTTGAACTCTTTCTAAAATTCTTCAATGCGTGAATTAAAATTTTATTATGCTAAATAATTAATTATAATTATAATTTTGTGTCCAAAATAATTTTTTCAATATCATTTTAATCAATTTACCTATTTAATCATCAATTTCCTAGCTTCATTTCAGCTTTTTTTATCAATTTCGAAGCCTTGTCTAAAGCTTGAGAAAAATCGTCATCTTAAAAAATCTAAAGATGGCGAAACATGGCCGTTAATATTTTAATTAAAGTGTAATTATTATTAATAGCATTCTCAAATTTTTAAA
This sequence comes from Meloidogyne incognita, assembly GCA_036172945.1. NCBI lineage: Eukaryota > Metazoa > Nematoda > Chromadorea > Rhabditida > Meloidogynidae > Meloidogyne > Meloidogyne incognita. Next base: position 3,909,461 of record JARQAC010000006.1, on the reverse strand, counting down.
TCTCTGTATAATTGCTTCCATTAAAGCACATTTATGTTTTGAAATTTATTAATATTAAATTTTGTTATACTAACTGCAAAGTAGATGTTTTTACAAAAGTATAATCGTTCATATTTTGAATAAAATTTTTTTGGAAATTTTACAATTAAATTTTAAATTTTGTCCTTGAAAGACAAAAATATTTTTTCTATGTCACTAACGGGTATTTAATTTTTTATCGTTTATTTATTTTTGCTATTTGGTTAAATTTTTATTTTTATTCACTAAATATTTAATTTTTTAAGTTTTATTTTATAAACCTCATTTTATGTAGTCACCTAACTATTCGACAAGTGATCGTTGCATTCATTAGCTCATAATATATTTTATGCCCTCATCATCTATTTTATAAACCTCGTTTTAGTAAGTTTAATTTTAATTCGATTTGTTATCTGTGTATAATTGATAGCCTTTAGACGATAAACTTCAATAATTGGGGAGACATTTCTAAATAAATTTATATTGTTGTGATTTACCGGTTATTCCAGTCATGTTTTAGACGATAAACTTCAATAATTCACAACAATATAAATTTATTTAGAAATGTCCCCCCAATTATTGAAGTTTATCGTCTAAAACATGACTGGAATAACCGGTAAATCACAACAATATAAATTTATTTAGAAATGTCTCCGCAATTATTGAAGTTTATCGTCTAAAACATGAATGGAATAACCGGTAAATCACAACAATATAAATTTATTTAGAAATGTCTCCCCAATTATTGAAGTTTATCGTCTAAAATATGAATCAATAATTGGGAGGCAATAATTGGGGAGACATTTCTAAATAAATTTATATTGTTGTGATTTACCGGTTATTCCAGTCATGTTTTAGACGATAAACTTCAATAATTGGGGAGACATTTCTAAATAAATTCATATTGTTGTGATTTAACTTAAAGATAATTTAACAATTCCAACAAATTTTATTTATTTTTAAGAGTTTTACAAATTTAACAAGTTTTATTTATTTAACTTTTTTAAGTGTGAAGAATGTTATGTGGGAACAAATTAAAGTGTGTGTTTTTGTGTGTATTTTGTTTTCGTAGAATGTGTTATGAATGGGTTTTTTGCCAGTACCCGCCCCCGAACGCTCGGGGGCGGGTATGTCGGGGTACGGGGTTTTCCAATTGTTTCGGGGCGGGGTACGGGTCGGGGAAAATCTGAAAAAATCTTTCGGGAACGGGGGTCGGAGTTCGGGGTACGGGGTCGGGGCGCAACTCACATCAATTCCATCAAACAAATTTGCCCAGTCTAAGTTATTATTTTAAAATTATTTTACTTTTATTATTTTGAAAATTTATTAGTTAATTTTAATATTATTAATTTTATTAAATTTTAATTTTATTAAATAAACTTGATTATAAAATTATTTTAATGTTTCTGCATAATATGTAAATTTTTAGTTCATATTGAAATTGACAGCTTTTAGCTGAATGATAAAATTTTGGTAATATTTTAAATGAAATTAAATATTTTATTTTTATAAATTATGTAAAATTACATTTATTATTTTTATATTTTTTAATAAAGATATATACATATATAAATTAATTAAAAATAAAATATAATTTTACATTTTATTGATTAAATGTTTTAAAATATTTTCTTTTGAATAAATCAACTACTCAACAAAATGTTGAATTTATTACAACCACAGACATTATCGATAAAGTTTGTTTCAAAATTATAAGAGCAGGCATTTTTCTGGAGTTATTCATACTTCCTGTTTACAGATTGCGTCCAAATTTTTTCTATTAGTAAATATCCTATAAAAATTGGGATTTTGAGAGTTTCAAAAATTTTCAATCAAAATTAAATTTTTTATGAATTTTTTTCAAAATTTGGGGTGTTTCATAATTATAAGAGCAAGATTTCAATTCTTATTTCTATGCCATAAGTGATCCATAAATTCTACAAAAATTTGTGTGAATATTTCAATTGATAATTAATGTAAAAGAAAAAGTAACGGAGCCTATAATTGCTTCCTTCATTTAGATCATCCCGAAATAGACAGGAAACGAGGGTAAAGTAACGAGGGTAAAAGTGAGTAACCCAAGAAAAATGCCTGCTCTTATAATTTTGAAACAAACTTTAGCAATGTGTGCCTCTAAATTCTTTTGAAACCTTACTTTGAATTTTTTTAAATTTTTCTTTTCTTTGACTTTTCTTTTTAACTTTTCCTTTCTCATGACAAAAGGGTACACTGGCAAAAATTTGACAAAAGGGTACGTAGGCGAAAATTTGACAAAATGGTACACAGGCAAAAATATGACAAAAGGGTACTCTGGATAAATAGACAAAATATACTAATGTAAAAACAGTAAACCCAATTAATAAAAGCCAATTAATATAAATTTTGACTTTTATAAGTAATTTTAAGGTTGGCATAACTAGATTAAAAGATTAGCTTCCTATCAATATCATGTGGGAAGACTTGATAGACCTTGTATTCTACCGTATTCGAAATGTTATGAAAATTGCATCAAAAGACATTTATCATTAATAAATTTTTAAAATAATTAATTTTAATCCATAATTTTACAAAAACAAATTTTCAAAAATAATGTCGAAAATCTATTTAAAAACATTTTTCAATAATTTATTATTACATTTTACTTAGCCGGCCTCCTTAGCATTTTGCTAAATGTTTAAAATACGTAACATAAATATGGTCTTCAAATTTCGAAAAAATTCTGTCTCAATATGCAGAGCAGGAACTGCAAATTTTAAATTAAATTTTTTTAAATAAATATTATGAAATAAATACAACTTTGCTTTTATTTATCAATTATTAATTAAAAATTTTGTGTACCATCTTATTCAACTATTCTATTTGAATTAAAAATACTTATTTAAAGAATTCTTTAAAAATTATTAGTTATAAAATGTCAAGTTTTATCAATTACTTTATCAATTTTAAAGTATTATGAAGTAGCTTTCTATATTGTTGGTTAAATTTTGTATTTTACTATTTTATATATACTTTTAAAATTTCTAATAATTAATATTATTCCAAAGTAGCCACTTTTTTGTCGCGACAAAATTATAAAGACTTTTAATCAAAAAATTTTTTGACTAGCAAAAAGTTAAAGAAAAATCCACAACAATTTCCAAGGACTTAAGTTACAATACTGAGCAAATATTAAAAGAATGAAGACCCATCTATCGTGAATCCCGCTTCCACGCGAAAAAAGCAAAATATTTTGTTATTTGAAAAATATTTAAAAGTAATAAAATTATGATTTATAATTTAGTTAGGTAAATTTTATTTTGTAAATTTGGTAAATTGCGTAATTTAGTATTAATTTAGTATAATTTAGTACTAATTTAGTATTAGTAATTTAGTATTACCGTAATTTAGTAAATTTAGTATTACCTCATTTTAGTAAGTTTAATTTTAACTCGATTTGTTATCTGCATAAAATTGATAACCCTTTACAATAAGTGATTTTTATTTTTACGTTATTAAATATTTTTAAATATATTTTTATTTTAACTATTCGGCAGTTGATCGTTTCCCTCATTAGATCCAAAAAGTTTATTAGCATCTTAAGTATTTCAAACAAAATTATGAGGTTGTGTTGCTAAAAATCCAAATAATTCTATTTAAATTAAAATTATTTATTTATATATATTTTATTTTTAAATGTCTATATAAAATTGTTAATTAGAATAGTTATTATATTTATGATAAAATTAAGTAATTTTCATAACAAGCAACTATTACTTGACAACATTAATCACCGTATAATCAAATATCATTCATTCAAATAATTTTAACTATAATTTAACTATAATTTTAACTATAATTCTAGCTATTAGATAACTTTAATTATAATTTTGCAATAGTGTATTAAAATTATTTTTTTATTATTTTGCTAAAATTTTAACATTTTTTCGAACATTTTTTTAAAATTAGCAACAGCCTTAACCTATCAACTGAGAAAATTTATAAGAATTAAAAACAACAACAATATTGACATTGAACTTGGAGAAATACGAAGAAAAGATTCAAACATTCCCTACCTCGACGGAAATGGACACTTTACAAATAGAAAAAATTCTATTACACAACAAAATAACTAGAAGATATTTTATTGGATGTTTTGCCTCAGATAAAATCCCACAGGAAGTCCGAAAATACCCTTGTTCAATGGTCGTCAACCTCGAGAAGTCTTCTCAAAATGGATCACATTGGATTGCATTTTTCATAGAAAACCAAGAGAAAATATTAATATTTGACTCATTATTACTCCCCGAACCTCCCATTTCAATAAAAAATTTTATATCCAAATTTCCAAATCGTGTAATAAATAATGTACCCCTTCAAAATGCTCTTTATTCCACATGTGGTCAGCATTGTATCACTTTTATTTATTTTATTTCCTCTGGATTTCCTTATAAAAAATTTCTATCCCTATTATTAAATCATTCAAATCCAGACGAATTTGTTTTTTCTTTTATTATTAAAATGATAAAAAATAAATAAAATTTGACATTTTTTAAATATATTATTAATTAATTAAAATTTTATCATTCTTTTAAACATTAGAGTAATAATTACAGTTCCATGATCAAATTTTACAAGACTTCCGTTCATCCATCTCAGTTCAATTTTAATCTCGTTAATCTCTCTGGGTAGCACTTGTATGAACATTGGTTGATCATACACTCTTTCCACAACACCTCCAGACCTATTCTCAACAGCCACAATTCTAAGTAATGAACTGACTGAATTTCCCATAATTACAGTGTTTGTTAACCCTTTTGAATAAACAGCAAAGCTAGTAAATCCTCCCTTGAGATCGATTCCATATTTTCCAATTTGACCGTTTACCAAAGGCCCCATGGGGAAGCCGAGAACATAGCATAATTGTGAAGAGATAACAATATTTCTAATCTCAGGATCATTGAAAATTACTCTAAAGCGATCAATACTGTCCAAATATTCAAATTCAATGTCAGAATGCAAATCTTTAGCCTGAGATTCTTTTTCTTCAATCAAAGTAACTGTCTTCTCATTTACCAGATCGTCAGTATTTTGCTCATTTTTTCGCTCATCAAATATCTCTTCTGTTGGTATAATTTCTTCTGAAGAATCCAAATCTAAAACTGGGCTTTCCCTGCTTTTCTCATCCCAACCTTCTTCCTGTTTTTCGAAACCTTCCTCATCAGGTACTGTATCTTCCTCTTCATCTATTGGTTGCTCAAGGGGTATAGGTTGTCCATATTTATCTATTCTTCTTGCATGCTTTAATTGTTCCTTGCTTTCTTTCAGTTCTCTGTCTTTTCTTTCATTTTCCTCTGTTTCTTTGGCCTTGTCCTGCTCATACCCATGTCTGTCTTTCACAACTTCAACCATTTCATCTGTAATTACGGGAGCAGGAATTGGCACTGATTTGCCTTGATCATCTACCTTTAGGGCATCTTCCAAATATTCTGGATGAGTTCTCTCTTCAATTTTTTGCATTTCCTTAATTTCATTCTTAGTTGGCGGAATTGTCAGCTCAAAATTTTTCCATTTCTTGTAGGCCGCATGATGTATCGCTGTAAATCTATTTCTTCTGTATGAAGCTAATTTACTTAAATTGTCAATCTCCTTCCCTAATTTATTCTTTTCTTCCTCATCCTGTTCTTGCGAATGCAAATCTCGTTTTTCCCTAATCTGCCTGTGCAATTCCTGTAGATCTCCTAAATTTTTCTTTAAAGCTGTCCAATGATCCACAGGGTGGTCGTCAAAAAATTTTTGGACAAATTCTGAGTGTGTATTTGAATTTTGCTGATGAAATTCATCACTACTAATTTTAAACTCTCTTTTAATTATTGCAGATTCCAATGCTTCCAAGTTTTTTCGCATACGCTTTATTGAATTAATAAATCTTTGAATTTCTTCTCCAGAACGAACATTTTTACCACCCTCCTCTTTGCTCTCATTAACTTTATCTTCTAGTTCAATGTATCTTACTATTATATTTAGTTCCATCTTTATCAATTGCTCGTGATAATCATCTGGGTGCTGTTCCAAAAACTCATTTGCTATAAGTCGATCATCAAGCCTATCTCTCTTATTAGCTTCCTCTGTTAAAAGACGAATTTCTTTCTTTTTATCTTCTGAAAGGGAATGAAGGTGATCAAGTTCTTGCTGAAATTCTTCCTTCTGTATAACATCCTCTTCATTAAGGACTTGCTTTGTTTTTTCTTCTACCTTAACTTTATGTTGTTCTAATTCTTGCTCATAATCGCGTATGGCTTCCCAATAATTGTGAGGATACTGATTAAAAAATTCCTTTATCCATAATGGTACAGAATCCACTTCACTTGCCTCCCTTCTTCGTCTTTTATTTTTTGGGTCCACAACTAAATTAATTTCTGGGTCAATAATAATTTCATCGCCAAAAGCATCTATTGATAAATCACGTCTCTTCCTAGGTTTCTCTTTATTGGATAATACAAGTTTTAAAAAGAAGCTGAGTCCATTGGGCGTTAACTGTGTTGTTTTGGGAATTCCAATTCTATGTGGTTTCTTGTTTTTGTAATTAATTTCGGATATAGTTTAGTATACCGGAGTTTTAGTTCCGATATAAGACCCGTACCATTCGATTCGTCTCGGCGAGCTGAGTCGAACGGTACCACTCTCCAGGCGCGGAGATGCCTGCGGGCCGAGATATAGGTCCTCGAAAATCGAAAAACCATAGGGGGGACCAAGCACTTTTTTGGGGTGAAAAATTCGAAAATGCAAATTATACCTCATTCGAAAGAGCTCCTCGAGCTGAGTCGAATGACACTAAAATCAGCTCGATATCTTGATTTTGAGCCAAGATAAAAAGGTTAAAAACGGTCAACTTAAACCTATGGGTCGTCGGCGAGGCGCTTGTGCAAAACCCCGCGCTTCGCGCGGGGTTTTGCGGCACACGCCTCGCGGGGAGTCTACGGGCGCTGGGTCTGGGCTCGTAACATGAACCTATTCCTATCTCCCTTGCTCTGGACGTATTTGGGGCCTCCGTAGCAGCAAAAATCTCCACAGATGCCATAGGTAAGGAGCTAAAAGAAAAGATCATAACTTTGTCAAATCAAGTCAGATTTCGTTGATTTTAGTGTCATTCGACTCAGCTCGAGGAGCTCTTTCGAATGAGGTATAATTTGCATTTTCGAATTTTTCACCCCAAAAAAGTGCTTGGTCCCCCCTATGGTTTTTCGATTTTCGGGGACCTATATCTCGGCCCACAGGCATCTCCGCGCCTGGAGAGTGGTACCGTTCGACTCAGCTCGCCGAGACGAATCGAATGGTACGGGTCTTATATCGGAACTAAAACTCCGGTATACTAAACTACAGCCTTAATTTCGATCCATTGTTTAATGTCTGTACCAATAGTTGCAGCCCATGACTGGGGGTATTGAATACTGTAGAGCCCACATACCCAGTTTCCACCTTGAAATTCTATTGGCTTAGGGAGATGCACTCGATACTTATTGGGTTTATTATCTGGGTAATCACTGACATTGCTAGGAAGAACAACAAAGAATGTATTAGCCATTATTTATTTTAATAATAATAATAATAAATTGAACAATAAAAGTGAAAAATAATTAAAAATGATTTATGGGAATGAAAAATTGGACTTTTATACAAATTGATTTTCGTCTATCCACTGGGGTTGGGGATAATCGTAAAATTTAACATAAAATTCTTTTCCTCCATCTTTTTTCTTTCTGCTCTTAATAATCTTCTCAATTCTGTAACTAGTATTCTCATCCTTCCTCACTCGGATCAATTCCTCAGGGTAGAAGTATCCTTTAAATACTTCTCCATTATCGTCTCGGACACGGTATCTGTTAGGATTAGCCTTCTTTTTAACAAGATCAATCTGAAGAATTTCATCGCTATAATTTGGGAGATAGCCCTTCGAAAAAATATTTTTGTTTCTGCTCATACGCACATGATCATTTTCTTTAAAACGTGGTTTTTTTCTATGTTTATTCTTGCCAATAGGACCAAATACCATTTCTCTAATTGCCTTTGAATTGTTAAAGCTTACATCAACCGGTCTTAATCCTCCTAAAACCCTACACTTTGAATGATTTATTGAGTCAACTATCTTTGGTAATGCTTCTATCCATTTTAATGTATGTTTCTCGCTCATAAATCTGTATAATCTCTGTTTAATGTTCCGTATACATCGTTCAGCTAAAGACGCTTTTACTTCTGAAAAAGTTGCCGTGTATTTTTCAATATCTTTTTTCCTGAAAAAATCCATAATTTCTTTGCTTCGAAATTCAGTTCCTTTATCACTAAAAATACGGTGGGGATGCATTTCCATTCTTGACAAAATTTTTTCAAATGCATCAATCATATCATTTGATTTTTTCGTGCGAACAGGTTCAGCGAAAACTCTTTTACTTAAAACATCTATTGCCACAAGAGCATATTTCTTTCCATTATTTTGCCGCGATAATTTTTGAAAATCTGCCAAGTCGCACTGAACATCTGTCATATAGCCAGATGGATATGTTATTGATCTTTTAAAATGTACGCGCCGAGGGCGATGAATTGTGTAAGTTCTATTTCCTTCCAAGTATTCCTCAACATCCTTCTTTTTAATACTCGCATCTTTTTTTCTAGCCTCTGTCCATAGTTGGTTTACACCAGCAAATCCTGCCGGATTCGCTGGATCATTGTAAAGTTTATCTAATATCATTTCCACTCTGTTGGAGGTCTCCATTTTGATTCAGGTATTTCTTTCGGTTCAGCTATTTTTCTTTTTTGGTTTGGATAAGTTCTTTTTGGAGTACAACTTTCTCGTGCTTTCTCTATCAACGGCCAAATTTTATTATCACTTTTAAGTTTATTTTCTAAAACTGATGTTCCTGGTGGTGTCAATTCACCCCATCTCAATTTCCCACTGATTCCTGTTCGAAGAATGCACTCTATAGACTTCTGTGCATTGCTTCCTTGTATTTCTTTACCTCCCTTCTTATTTAAAATCTTTCCATCTGTGCTCACATCATATTTATCAAGATTTTCATGTTTCATACTTTCAAATATTTCATTTGTTTTTTCTTTTATTGTCGTCTTTTTAGGCTCACTTTTTCCCTTAGTATCTGGAGATTCCTGCTCGACCGTAGTCATACTTTGACCATCATTTAAAACGGCACCCTCTTCTAACGTCGAGAATTTTGGTGTGGCAAAATTTTGTTTAAAGACTTGTTGATTACTTTCATTGGAGTTTGTTTGGAGTAGTGGTAATAATTTTTTAATTTGCTCCAGAGCTGGATCTTCCATTTGCCTTACTGAAACATTCATTGGTCTCTCATTTTGTTCCTTCAAGAGATGTAAATAACGTCTCAATTCCTGGTTATAATTTAAATTTTTTAATTCTGTGTTTGCATTTTGTCTTTTAATATTTTCCAGATTTTCTCGTGTAAAATCCAAATTTATATTTCCAGTTTCTGGTAACGGGTGGGTAAGTAGTCCGAGATATATATCCTCAGGAATTAATATAAATTTATTTGCCATTTTATTAATTGCTTATTAATGTCTTTGTTAATTCGATAATGATTGGAGTTAAAAGGGCAGGAAACAATCCTATTGGTAATCCGTTTCCTTGTTGTATTACTGTACGTCGGGCTCCTCCTTCTGTTTTTATCCTACTCACCCGTCGAACAAAATCAGCAAATGGTAGAAGACGAGATTTTTGTCTTTTAGTTAATTTAAATTGACTGCGTATAATATTGAAACAAATTTCAGTGAGAGATAGTAATTGGTCAGTTGAAGCTCTTTTTAAAAAGCGTCTTCTTTTAGCTAGTGAGCGTGTTTTTGCAAGCTGTTTGAGAAAATGTAGGTTGTCCTTGACAAGTTGGCTAATTTTTGTTGACATGTTTTTAGTTAGATGAATTTTTAGGTAAAAATATAATAGGTAATAAATTGTATGGGTCTTCTGATTCTTTATCTTCATATATTTGTTCTTAGTCTAAGTGTTGGATCTGATGAGGGGTGTATATCGATGAAAAGATAGGAATAATTACTGCTGCTTGTAGCTTGTCGATATGCGTCAAGGAAATAATTTAATCTTCCTGGGAATAATTGTACTCCTAAATTGCGGACTGACAATGCACTATTAGGTGCGCGAGTTAATACAATATACATAGAATTTTGACGTGCGACCCTCAGTTTTTTCTCGAAAAGATTTTGGGTGATGAAAATTATGCCAAAATTAAGATGATGAGATTTCTTTGTGAAAAGTTCAGATAAATATTTTTCGTCAATTGTGTACATTAAATCGTCAAGAATGACTAGAGAAGGTTGCTCTTGCTTCTTAATAAGATCCTCAGGGGGAACTCCAGAATAAACTGTGACTCCGGCTCTCTGTAGCTCGGGAACAAGAGAATTATATTCGCCATAGCAGTAAAGAATAGATTTTGGAATAGGGTCAATAAGTTTATCAAAATTGGAAATTAATTTTCGTACAAATGTACTTTTGCCAGTTGAGCTTGGACCACTAATAATACAACCAAATGGAAGTTTTAATTTTAAATCTTTATTAGAGAATAAAGGATAATTCATGTTTATTTTATTTGTTAAAAATTAAAAATATAGATAAAAATGATTAATGATTAAAATGTGTAATTGAATTATCGTTTAATATATTTACTTTATTGTCTTCTTGTTTATTTTCTTTTGTTTCTTCTTTCTCTTCTTGAGGCTTCCCCTGTGTGAATTTTGACAAAAATTCCTTGACAGTCATTTGTTCATCTCCAGTAATGAACTGTTTTTTATTCCAGACTTGTTCCTTGTGCAAGATATTAAAATTCTTCCCTTTTGATTTAACCCGAAAGACACATTGTTGAGGAATCTCGTAAATATGATCAAACATTACTACTTTTTCCGATTTTAGACGATTGCAATATAAGGTTACATCCTTTGGAGTAACAATAAAATCAATGTCAACATTTTCCCCCCTGCAACTTTTGCATTTCCCTGACATGTCAAACTCAACAAAACGTGCCGTTATGAGCCGTTGTGACGAAATTGTTACACCAGAAGAAGAAACCGTAAATAACACCTCTGGGATAACTTTTTCCAATAGCTGACAATTATTCTCGATTACTGACATTTTTATGAAATTTATAAATGAATTCAAATTTTGAGTGGGAGTTTGATCCTGGGGAATATTTCTGTATTTATACTCTGAAAATGGGCGTGGCCTACGGAAAAGTCTGATTAAAATTTTTTAGAAATTTCTCCTATGTTAATAAATAATATAACTTTTCAAAATTTTTATCTAAAATTAAATTATAAAAATAAATAATTTTATATCAATTTATATTAATGATATAAAAATAAATAAGGTACAACAATTTTAATAAAAAATATTTATCTATAATTACTTTTTAAAGTTCTTTAGATTCTTCTCATCCCAGTCAGCAGCAAAATCTTTCAGATGCATGTTCAATTTGGCACATGCTTCACAAATCTCTAAACAAATTCCAATATTTCCATTCTCCTTCTGAGTGAATTTATTCTTATCATTATAGAGTGCAATTGCACATTTTCTGCAAATTCTAATCTCAATCCTTGGTGTATCCTTCATACGCACGAGTTTCCACAAAATACGCGGGTTTATTCCATTCTTCTTCTCAATTTCCCCAGCATTTACTTTTGAAGAAGTAGGTTTTGCTTTACTGATTTTTTCCTTTTCTACCTCTATTTCTATTATCTCCTCCTCTTTATCATTTTTTGGCTCAATAGCTAATTCAAGCTTTGGGATCTTTTCTTTTTTTGATCCGCTCATTTTTATTTTATTTTTAAATGTAAAGTTTAGAGGAATAGATGACAAAATGAATGAGAGTTGGGAAATCTCATGGTTTATATACTCCAGCAAGTCCCGCATACTTTTTAAATTTTGTAGGAGTTGCCAATATTCAAGCCAAATTTTTTGAGTATAAAAAGCTGAGATTTTCTTTTATCTTGTCAGTATAATAAACCATTTGCTCATTTAAATAATATCTGAATTAATCAATAAAATGAATTCTATTTTGGATGATATTGCTAAAAAGTTAAACTGTCCAAGTTATTTGGTGAGATTTAAACTAATGTATCAAGAAAACGCCGATTTGATCGCAAAATTTATAAATGAAAAGGGAAAGATAGAGACAAAATATTCTGATAGGAATGGATTGAAATATACAATTCGATGTGACGGAATTACAACATCAGGCGCTCATTTAATCAAGGCCTTCGGCGATTTAAGTTATCCATTTAATCTATCGGTTGCGGCATATTTCTTTGCGCACCACAAAATAAAACTCCAATATCCGTTTCATCAATGTGTTATAGTAAGAACCTGTACAATGAATGGAATTTGCGAAAGATACTTCCCGCTTGAGCTTGTATGTTTCGCTCCAACATCACCTCCGTCAACAATAAGTTGTTCAGAGTTTGGGGGTCAACGTACACAAGCAACTTCGTCAACATCAACTCTTACTCTCAATAGTATTCCTATATCCGACGGAAGTTTACCTGCTACGCTTACTAATGGGAAATCGAGGCGAGGAATAGTCTGGATTGAAATAGAAGGTAAACCCAACCAATGGGAAAAACGCAATGTATATTTTTTGATTAATTTATTCAAAAATTTTATTTTAATTAAATATTTATTTAAAAAATTATAAATTTACATTGAAAAATGATAAAATTAAAAAAAAAAAGATTTACAAATTTTTGAAAAAATCGATAATGTTTGAAATAGGCGGTTCATACAAAAATCGCCATCTTGAATACATTAAGTAATCTGTTCTATTAGCTTTTCCAAATTTGAATTTGTTGTCATAAAGGTCCCAACGTAGAATCCAACGCCCCATATTTTTTATTTCTCTTTGTCTGTCTAAATCTTTCTTTTTCGGATAATAAATATCCTTTACAATCCATTTCTTTTCCCCTCCATCAGTTTTATCCAATGTTTTATTACTTAATTTATTGCCTCGTTTAAGTTCCGATGAATTATTTAAATCTCTGTTTGGAAATAATGTTTGTGGTGGTGGTGTCCTCCTCCATATCGGCACCAAATTATGTGCAGATTTATTGTGGAGTATTGGTGGCGGTGTCCTCCGCCATATTGGTAGTTCCACTGAATTATTTTCATTTTTGCTAGGAAATACTGGAGGTGGTGTCCTCCGCCATATTGGTATTTCCGCTGAATTATTTTCATTTTTGCTAGGAAATACTGGTGGTGGTGTCCTACGCCATATTGGTAGTTCCACGGAATTATTTTCATCTTTGCTAGGAAATACTGGTGGTGGTGTCCTACGCCATATCGGTACTGGCGTCCAACGAAATAATGTTGTCACTAATTCTCGCTTTCCGGCTTTGCCGTCCCAATTTTCAGCCACCACTATTAATGGAATAATTGTCAATATTATCGAAAATCTTAGCATTTTAAAATAATATTTATTGTATTTAATTGTTGTATTTAATTCACAAAAGATATAATGGTTTTTCAAATATGTACTTATTTTTATTAATTAATTTTTTAATTTAAATAGTGAATTTTCTTTGTCAATACTGATTAGCTTTATGATTACTTTAAGATAAAGATATTATTTTAATGAAAATGAATTTACTGATTTTATCCCACCAAGTACAATATATCCTCATAATAACTATATACAACAAATATTTATCCAAAGAAACCTCCCCTTGCAGCCAGAAAGGAATGCGTCTTAAGGAAACATATGTATACGGCACATTCCGCAGCCAAATTGCACGTCTAATGGCTACCATCTCCCACAACCGCCAGTAGCGTGGAAACGCAAATATTTTTGACTTTTTTTACAGAAATGTGTGATTTTTTCTTAACTCTACATCATTTTTATCTTATGTTCCTTAAGTTTAGAACAATTGTATCTTTTAATGCTTAACTTTAAAGCAATTGTAGCTTCTAATGCTTAAGTTTGCATTTCCACCCCCAAAACCTACATCTCATTTCTTAGCATTAAATCAATTGTTTCTTCTATTGCTTAACTTTACATCAATTTTATCTTGTAATCCTTAAGTTTACATCAATATTATCTTTTAGTGCTTAATTTTACAGCAACATCCTCAAAATCTACACCTTCCATCTCTTATCATCACAACATTTTATCTTCTATTGCTTAACTTTACGTGAATTTTATCTTCTAATAGTTAGACTTTCAAGAATTTTGGTCTTGGCATCCAAAATTTTTAAAAATTTTGCCTGCGGCGAAATAACCGTAGGCCGGAGCTCCGCACCTTAGGCCGGAGCTCCGCACCTTAGGCCGGAGCTCCTCACCTGTGGCCGGAGCTCCACACCTTGGGCCGGAGCTCCACACCACAGGCCGGAGTTCCACACCACAGGCCGGAGTCCACACCTCAGGTTTGAAATCCCCACCATTTTTCAAAATTTCTGCCTGCTGCGGCGCAGAAAATGGATGAATTTTACTTGATTTTACTTAATTTTTTTTTACTTAATTTTCTTCCAAATTTTTCAAAATTTTTGCCTGCGGCGAAGAAAGCTGTGGACCGAGATATAGGTCTCTGAAAATCGAAAAAACCATAGGGGAGAGTAAGCCGGTCATAACTGAAAACCGACGGTATCGGTTTTTAACCTTTCGCTGATAACAGTAATTTATAATTAATAAAATAGATTTTAACTTAAAAAATATTTAAAAAAATTTTAAACTTAAAAATATTTTTTAATATGTGTAAAAAATAAATAAAAAATAAAAGATTTAGGATTTAGATCAAAATTTTTGCCTGCGGCGCAGAAAAAGAATTTATTAAATTTATTAAAAAAAAAGATCTAGATTCTTTATCTACAAATTATTTTAAATGAAAAAATTGAAAAATAAAGAAAATAAATTTTTAACTAATAGATTTAAATTAGTTATAATTCCCGAAAAAATGAAAAATTAATGAAAAAATTGTTTTTTTAATTTTTCCCGCAAATGACCTTTGGGGGAGACAAGTCAATAACTTTATTTTCCCTTTATTTTTAAATTTTTTGTTTAATGTTTTTTAGTTCCGCCAGTTTCTCCCAAATTCCCCACTGGGACATGTGAGAAAGGGAGAAACTTAATGGCGTGAACTTATATTACCTTTCCCTTTGATAATCCCCATTCACCTGCAAAGTTTCTTGTACTTGTACAAGCAAAGGTTTCCTTTTGATAGGCTTCCTTTTGATTTACCGCCAGTTCTTCTGAAATATCCCACTGGTACATGTGGGACATCAGAGAAACTTAATGGCGGGAACTTCTGCCCCCTTCCCCATTGATCACCTTCATCCACCAGCAAATTTGCTTGTACTTGTACAAGCAAAGGTTTCCTTTTGTTTTACCGCCAGTTCCCAAATTTCTCACTAGGACATGTGGGACAACAGAGAAATTTAGTTACAGTTAACTTCCCCCACTTCCCCCTTTGATCACCTTCATCCACCCGCAAAATTTGCTTGAACTTGTACGAGAAATTTTCAAGGTCATTTCCTTCCCAACACCCATCGGTCCCACTGGGACGGATGGGAGCAGAAAACCCCTTACCCCCCTTACACATTCCCCTGCCCCCGTCTCGCATGTCCAAGTGGGACATGTGGGCGCATGGGGGGGGGTTTACTACTGTCTACATAATTTTATCGCAAAGAAGTATTAAAATATTATAAGTTTTATTAAAAAAATTAATTCAAATATAGAAATTCTACTGCTTTTTAATATTAATGAATCTACTGTTTAAAAAAATTAATGGTACATTTCTGTTCTGCCACACCCCACCCATATATTCGCAGGATACATTTTCTATTTTTCCTTAATTCGTACAGAAAGGTTAGTCTTCTTTCTTCCTCAATTTCACTCAATTTTCCCTCTGGCATGTTCAATGAGAGAAACAAATAAAGAAAAGATTAATTTTTCTTTCCGATGTCATCAAAATTGAAATCAACATTTGGGAAAATCGAGTGAGCACGAAAGATTGAGTCCACAGGGAAAATTAAGTGAAATTGAGGAAGAAAGAAAACTGAACATTCTGTACGAATTAAGGAAAAATAGAAAATATATCCTGCGAATATATGGGTGGGGTGTGGCCAAATAGAAAAGTACCTAATTAATTGATTAATATTAAAAATTAATTAAAAATTAATTAATTAATATCAACTTTGCTATATATGATTTTAATACTAAATTTAAAACACGAAAATTTTAAACATTTCAATGTGCACAAACTTATTCTACATAGCATAATATAAATTTGTGAAATGCATAGGAAAATTATTAAAAATATTTTAAAGCCATTTGAATTTTAATAATAAATCGTTATTTAATAGAAAATTCCAACATAAGCCTCTATATAATCCATAAACAATCTAATTTTATGATTGAAAAAAATCGTAGACAAGTTATGTTATAAAAATAAAATTAATCTTACAATAAAATTATAGAAGCCCACCAAAAGAAACAAATTTTACGAAAATTTTAAATAATTTTTTATCTGAGTAACATCGCATGTTTTTAATTAAAATGTCTTATTTAATTGCCTTATTTTATGAAAAATACAGAAACTCGAGCAACATAAATATTAATAAAGTTATATAAAATAGATATGATGATTGATATTTGACTGAATATTTAAAAATTATGATTAATTATTGTTGGGAAGATAGACATTGGCATTATGTTATATTTATTTCCCCGCCTATTTTCCATCCTCATTTTCCCTCTATTTAAGCTGTTCCCATATACCCCATTTTTGTCAGTTCTCTGTTCACTCGTATTTTAATTTATTCAGCGCTTTATTTGTAATCAATACAAATCTTATTTTTATTCCTATTCTTCCACCTTTAATTATTTTTATTTGACTTAATAAATATATTGACTAAATTTTCTTTTGTTGTAAGAAGTACATAGCAATTATAATTCATATAACAATTAAATGATAACTTATTGCTACTTCTTAACAAAAATCAGTGCTTAGTTGTAATTGTGATACTGCACAATAACACTAATTTATAAATCTATTAATAAAACAATTAGACTTGAGTCTTTTGAAAGTCGGTGTTATTACACCTGAAAACATAACAAAAGATAGACAATGTTTAATTTAAAAAATAAACAATTTATACATAATTTATAATTAGATTAAATTAAAATCTAGCTTATTTAATTTAAACCAAATAATTTAAATTTTGGTTTAAAAAATGAATATATTACTATATAGATTGGACTGTTCAATGTGTTAAAGCAATCGATAAATCGTCATAATATAAAAATAAAATTTAAATTTTAAAAGTATTATGATGATATTGTATAACTCAAATTAGTTTAGTGCTACTTCTTGACAGAAATAAGTGCAATGTCGTAACTGTGATACTGGCAATGGATAAATAAGAATCATAAATCTATTAATAAAACAATTAGCCTTAAGTCATCTAGAAGTATGGATAATAACACCAGATAACATGACAGAAGATAAACGATTTATGATTAAAAAACATTCAAATAAAGAAGTTGTAATTAGATTAAAAGATTTATCGCTTATTAAATTTAAACTAAATAAACTAATTTTGGTTCAAAAATAATTTAAAAAATAACTTAACCATGACAAGATTACTAAATTTAAATTTTAAAATTTTTAAAAATATAAAAAGATGATTTAATGCTAATCAAATCTGTGCTTTGAAGTGCATCGTACATCATTCATTTCAAATAATATTTTAACTTATAAATATACAAAAAAATTTTATAAAATTATTTTAAAAATTTAAATCATTCAAAAACTAATCTTCACCGAGGTCATATATACGATGAAATAGAATTAAAAATAATAATTATTTGATCAACTGCAATATACATATGTAAATGACGATATAAGAGGACAATTTTTAAGAATATTATAGATATTATAATATAAATTTGATAACTAAATTTGATAACTATAGAAATAAATATTTGTGTTTACAACGCGTTTTGCAGCTGAAAAAGTGAATCAATGTATTATTGATAGTTTAAAGTAAATAAAGTTAAATTTCAAATTAATTATAAATTTGACAATGAATTTTGTAAAGATTAGGAAAGTTAGGAAAGTCAGTAAATAGCTAATGCGTGTGAAGCAGGGGTGTGCCGAAACGGATTTTAAAAAGCGAAACGCGAAATGCGAAAAGCGAAAGTCCAAAAAAGGCGAAAATCCGCGAAAAGCGAAATATTTTATTCGTAACAAAAATTATAAATTTTTAAATTTGATGTAAAAATAGCAATTTCTCGATATTTCCGGGAAGTAATCGTTTTCTTAAATTACTAACAATTTGGCCTGCCGTTGAAAACAAACGTTCGCTTTCACTTGACGTTGCAGCTTTCACTTGACTTTCACTTGACGTTCTAATGCACGAACAATTGCGCGGAAAAGTGGCACAACAGTAGAAATAGTTGTGTCACGGTTTTGTATATACACTCGCGGACATAAGTATTGCATCAATGTGTTGAATTTTATAGTTTGATCGACTGGTAAAAATTTGAAATATCTTAATGTTAAAAAATAGCTTAATTCATAACTCAGTTGACATGTTTCAGCGTTTTTCGAAATTCCGATATTTTCGAAAACTTTTCGACCGGTCTAACAGGTATTACTTTTTCAACTTTTCGGAAAAATTTTTTTGAAGTCTGTGAATTTTATATGTGATTCTCCTCCAGATTCTGAATACAATGCAAGAAACCGCATCCAAATCGGTCGGGATTCGACCGAGTTATGAATTTTTGAAAATCGAAAAAAAGCGATTTTTTGACGAAAAATGGCAAAAATATGGTGTTTTTTCGATTTTCAAAAATTCATAACTCGGTCGAATCTCGACCGATTTGGATGATTTTTCTGTATTGTATGTAGAATCTGGAGGAGAATCACCTATATTTTTTACAGACCTCAAAAAAATTTCTCCGAAAAGTTGAAAAAGTAGTACATGTTAGACCGGTCGAAAAGTTTTCGAAAATATCGGAATTTCGAAAAACGCTGAAACATGTCAACTGAGTTATGAATTAAGCTATTTTTTAACATTAAGATATTTCAAATTTTTTACCAGTCGATCAAACTATAAAATTCAACACATTGATGCAATACTTATGTCCGCGACTGTAAACAGTAGCTTTATTTATTGGAAGCAATATTTTTCATTAGATGGAAAATCTAGGTGGAAAATCTCTATTATAATTACAATTATCAGCAGAACAGAAAGCGACATTTGCTGTCTTTTTATAATAATTCCAAATTTTAGACATAATTATAATCTAAAATAATTATGAAATTAAAACAAATTAAAAAAACAAAAAGTCCTCCATAATTTCAAAAAGTCCTCCATAAAAGTCCTCCATAAAAAAAAGTCCTCCATAATTGTAAAATCTCCTCCATAATTTCTCATTTTTGGTAAATTATGGAGATAATTATGAAATTAAAACAAATTAAAAAATAATGGATAATTTCTCAATAATGGATAATTTCTCATTTTTGGTAAATTATGGAGGAGATTTTACCGGGTAAAACCGGACCAGATTAATCCAGTAGACCCCGATTGTGCCCAAAAGGACTTTTCCTAGCCTCCAAAGCAGCACAAAAATTTTTTCACGAAGATTCAGCTAGCCCTTTTGGGAGAAAAATAAACACAGGGACTCAAACGTCCCCTTTTGGGAGGATTCGATGAGTTGAGTGTTTTTGGCTGATTCGATGAGTTAAGGATTCGATGAGTTATGGTTTCGATGAGTTGTTTGTTTTTGGCTGATTCGATGAGTTAAGGAATTTCAGCCGTTTCGATGAGTTGAGTGTTTTTGGCCGATTCGATAAGTTAAGGATTCGATGAGTTGAGCGGGCACGAATTTCACTGCCTAATTTTTCCCTTCGTTCTTTTTTCGTTTTTTTTCTTTTCTTTCTTTCACTTGTCTTCTCTTCTCCCGTTTAACATCTTTCACTCAATCACTGTCATTAGGGGTGTATAAAACTTACGCATTTCGCGCAAAAAGCGAAACGCGAAAAGCGAAAGCTATTTAAAAAAAAGCGACACGCGAAATGCGAAAGTCCAAAAAAGGCGAAAATCACCGAAAAGCGAAATGCGAAAAGCGAAACTCGCACACCCCTGGTGTGAAGCTTTTAAAAATTCTAAATTGATTAAATATCAAAATTAATAAATTTTTACTATAATAAAATTAATTTATAAATAAATTATATTATATATTTATTAAATCCGATATTTCAATATATTTTCATAATACTTATATAAATGGTTTGCCAAGCACGCCGACATGCACGTGAACACAACTGATGAGAAGAATAAGAACCAATTTATTTGGAACTGTTAAATTGACTAACTATAATGATTTAAATAAAATTAGAGTGTGTAAAATTTTTCTATGTTAATAACAAATTTAAGTAAAAATTAATATGACTAATTTTAGAAACACATAACTCCTTGTCATGACTACCGTTCACTAAAGCTTTAACGGATTAAGCACAAAATCTATTTAAAAATTAATTAATTCACAATTTTATGTTGTATTGGAAAATAAAAATAAATTATTAAAACGATTAATAAATAGGGCAAGGATTCTAAGTTAAGAAAAAATTTAAAAAAGTTAACTAAAAAGTTAAATTATCTCCAGAAGTAAACAAAAAAGTTAAGGAAAAAAGTTTAAATAAGTTATGTAAAACAATAAAAACATTATTTTTAAATTTACTACAATAATCGAAACAATTGCAAATAAGGTATATTTCAATATTTGATGGAGTTAAGCTCATACGATTATCAACAAGAATTGACTTAAATGATGAGAAAGACCTTTTTATCGCAAGATGTTAAAGGAGCTAGAAATTCGATTTCAATCATTATTAATAAAGTAAATAATAATTTATAAAGTAATTAATGAAGTAAAAAATTCGAATTAAATTATATTTTTTAAATATTAAAATCTATTATTATACGCATATATAAGTTAATATATCAGTTAACATATATCAGTTAAATACATAAAAACATTTTCTTAATTCTAAATAGTAAATTTTTCTACATGATAAAAATTAAGTCCTGCCATATACAACTAAGTGATCGACAAAAGGAAAATTGTCAGGCCCATAATTGATAAATAATTAGATTTAAAGTTTAATCGGGCATAAATTTTAAACTAAATAATATATACCTTAAAGTTTAAAATAAATATTAGAAGCAATTATTTAAGTATATCATTAAAACCATTTTTTCAAGCTAACATGTCAAAAAGCGATACTACGTTTATTTTTATAGTAATTAAATAATAAATTGATAAATACACAGTTAATATCTAGTATCTAAAATAAATTATTTGCTCTAAAATTAAATTTTATTAATTCTAAAATATATTTTGGTAAAATATAAGTCGTGAATTAAAATTAACCAATGATTAAAAAATTATTCAACGCTGAATAAAATTAATCGAGATATAATTGATGTTTTGTGTATAATCTAATAAATATAGATAAGGATAACAAGTTAAATAAGGATATAAAATCTGTGTAATAAATGATAATTAAATATTTGAAAATTAAATAAATATAAATAAATGATATATAAAAAAATAATTAAATAAATATAATGATAATTAAATAAAATTATAATTAAATATTATTATGAAAGTAAGGTTGCGTAGACAATTTCAGATGTTGAAACAAATTATAATAATTTTCCTATTATAATATAATATATATATATAATATATAATATAATAATCTATTATAATATAATATAGTGTATATAATCTAATATATAATCTAAATAATATAATCTAAATTTTTAAAAACATTATTAAAAAATATTTCTATGACTTGTTAAGAAATATTTCGATGACTTTATCAACATAATTAGGTTATTAAATTTATTCATATATTCATAATTAAGTATTATCATTATTCATAATAACTAGAGCGTGTTTTTTTAGGTTTTTACCTATTTTTTTGCGAACGGCCTTTGATGAGATAGTCGAAAAAACACTGTTTTACCGCATAGTGTAAAACAGTGTTTGTTTTACCGCACATGTTTTACCGCACATTTTTAGTCAATTTCCGCCAAATCTAGCATCTCAAACACCCAAAAACCCAAAAAATTTTGCCTGCGGCGCTAGTATTCTGGTATATCTTCATTTAGTAGGAACTAGAATCTGCCATCGTACTAGAACTGCACTCGAAAATTGTAAGGTTAACATTTATATTAGAAATTTCAGTGATTTTCCCTGAATATTGAACTTTAATGCCGACATATTTTGGTCAACAATTTTTTTTAAATTTTTATTTGTTTATTTGGGAATTTAGACAGATAAAAAAAGATATCAATGAATTTGGAGTGGAATAATTGATTTGGGCGATTAAAAGAGATAACGGAGATTTGTGTTGTTAAGTGGGAGTTCTGGATTATTATTTTTAGTAAATTAGTTTTTAATTTTTCCTTTCACTGTATACCTCAGAATCCCCCTAGGTGGATTTGAAAGAAAAATCTCCCGATATAACGTTAAATCAAAGATATTTCTTTAATTATTCTTTATCCTAATTAAATGCTACAACTCCCCCGCCTATCCAAATCCCTTTAACCCAATAAATCCCCATTCAATTCAAATCCATCGATATCCCATTTTATTTCGTACACCCCTTATATTACGAAATCCCTTAAAATGCTACGGTATTTAGGGTTAGGCATTGTTATATCACTCAAATTTCAGTAAATTTCTATTTAAAATTAAAAAATATCATAAAAAAGTTCAAATTTAGTAAAAGTGATATCATAAATGTTTTAATTTCAACCAAAATTAGAACCTATTTTGTCAAAATTTGGACCTATTTTGGCCTTTTTCGACCTATTTCGGAACTATTTTTAAGTTTTTTTGGACCTAAATAGGATCCTATTTAGCAATTTTTTGGACCTAAAAAAACACGCTCTAATAATAACTAAATTTATGTTTAACGACCGAGAAATATAGAATATAATTTATATTGAATATAAGTTAATTTAATCAACATAGCTATATAATTAATATAATTTATGAAGTTAAATATATAAATAATAACCAATCTTCTTTCCTTAAGAAAGCTTGCATTTTTTATGTTTAAACGATAATATTATAACGCTAGGATTATTTAAATATAAAAACTAATTTTAAAACTGAATCTACGCTTCAATAGAATTTCAATTCTTCGCTATAATATAGAGATGCCAAACATTCTTTTAAAAATTACCCCTTACTGTTGAGATTAACAATAAACTTTAAATATAATTAATGTATAAATAACAGAAAAATTCAACAGAAAAATTTAATTAAATAATTAAATATCTATCAATTTTATCGCAAATAAGCTTTAAAAATATTCTAAATTTTATTAAAAATAAAGTCCAATATAAAAATCTTACTGTGTTTTGAAAGTAAAATTAATGAATCTAAATTTTAAAAAATGCCAATTAATTAATATCTGCGTTGCTAAATATGATTTTACCACAGTAAATTTCAACAGAAAAATTAAATCATATGCTTCTGAGCGCATAAATGCTACATTACAAACATATTAGGTATGTGAACTTTACAGCACTTTTAATTCTAATAATAAATCGTTACTTAATAGAAAAGCATCAACATATAAGTATAAATAAAATTAATTTTCCAATAAAATTACAACAGACCACCAATAAGAAATAAATTTTACGAAGAAATAAATTTTACGAAAATTTTAATCAATTTTTTATCTGAGTAACATCAAGTATTTTTAACTAAAAATCATTAATTTAATGGACTTATATCGTGACAATTTTAAATTTTCAGCAATACAAAAATATTAATAATGTTATATAAAATTGATATGTTAATTGATAAATGATGAATATTAAAAAATTATGATTGATTATAAACCATATAATTAGATGATAACATAGTGCTACTTCTTGACATAAATAGGTACTTAGTGGTAGCTGTGATACTGGCAATGGATAAATAAGACTCATTTATAAATCTATTAATAAAATAATTAGACTTAAGTCTTCTGTTTTTCTTGGTTGTTAAAACAGAAGATATAACAAAAGATAGACAATGTTTAATTTAAAAAATAAACAATTTATACATAATTTATAATTAGATTAAATTAAAATCTAGCTTATTTAATTTAAACCAAATAATTTAAATTTTGGTTTAAAAAATGAATATATTACTATATAGATTGGACTGTTCAATGTGTTAAAGCAATCGATAAATCGTCATAATATAAAAATAAAATTTAAATTTTAAAAGTATTATGATGATATTGTATAACTCAAATTAGTATAGTGCTACTTCTTGACAAAAATAAGTGCTTAGTGGTAACAATAATACTGGCAATAGATAAATAAGACTCATTTATAAATCTATTATTAAAATAATTAGACTTAAGTCTTCTTGAAGTATGGATAATACAACAGATAACATGACAAATTTATCATTAAAAAATAATTAAATAAATAAACTTATATTATAATTAAATTAAAATATTTATCGCTTAATAAATTTAAAATAAATAATTAAATTTTGATTATAATAATTATTTTATACTTTTAAATAAAATTTAAAAATAAATTAACATGAATGAAACTATTAAAGTAAATTATAATTAAAAATCATCAAATCATTATCTTACAAATTATTATTATTCCTATAAATAATAATTAAATCGTTTGAGTTGTAAAGTTTTGCATTGACACTTCACAATTTCGCAATGGACATTTATTGGATGCAATAATTTTAAAATAAAAAAACAACAGTTTCTAATAATCAGCAATCATTGTAAATAAATTATAAAAAACAACAATGGTTAGAAATTTTTAAAAATATAATATTTATAATGATATAAATAAGATAAAAAATCTAAATCTATTATTAACACAATTAGACTTGAGTCATTTGAAAGTCTTTGTTATTACACCTGATAATATAACAAAAGATAGACAATTTATAATTTGAAAAATAAACAATTTATACACACAATTTATAATTAAATTAAAATCTAGCTTATTTAATTTAAACCAAATAATTTAAATTTTGCTTTAAAAAATAAATATTTAATATTTTTGAAACAAAATTTAAAAAAATATGTAAAATAAGCGAAATGATAAGATTAAATTATATGATAATTACAAATCATCAAATCATTATCTTAGATCTGGTGTGATGGTCAAATTTGTTGTGATGAAACGTTCTGATTTCATTGCAGTTCATCATTTTATTTCAACTAATATTTTAAATTATAAAATATATAAAAACAATTTTATAAAAATATATAAATAAAAAACCAGTTTTAAATAAGGAACTGATACCCTTTCACCGAGGTCATAAATACGGTGTAATAATATTAAAATAATAATAAATTTGTTATCAATCACTGCAAAAATTGTAAATTAACTATACAAGAGAAAGAATATTATAAATATGATAATATAAATTTGATAACTAGCCAGTATTGAAATATAGATTTGTGTTGACTATGCGATTTGCAGATGAAAAAGTTAACCGATGTACTATTGATAGTTTAAATTAAAGTTAAAATTAATTATAAATTTGTCAATAAATTATATTAAAAATATTTCTCTAATTATTAGTTATTACGATCCAATATGAAATATGATTAAAGCATGGAAATCGATGCAAGTTTTGAATTTATAATCAAGAAATGGCAAGGTGTATGAACACTTTCACCAGCGTGTTTTTTCGAAGCAATAATTTAAAATAATAAGAAATTTTTCATATGAAATACTAAATACATAAGGAACATTTTTTAAATTATAAATAAATTTTAACTACAGTAAAATGGGATCCCTAGTGGGGTGTTTCCCTTCTTATAATTCCCTCAATTACTTATACTCTGCGCCGAAGCGGCTGAACCTTACCCAGTTATAAAGGGATATTGTAACGGGGAGGATGTGATCGGGACACTCCTAGAAGCTCCTTAGGGTTGATCAAGTCCTTCGGAATCTTCCCAACACAGAAACACACCGAAGTAATAAAACGTTTTATTTACAAACTAGGAAAATACGAATAATAAAATATAAGATAGCTAGAACATTATAAAGGAATCAAAGGGAAAGCTAACAATAATAATGAACCAATTGTAAGTGAGAACAAAGGAATTAAATAGTTGTAAAGTGGGAGGGATAAAATGTTTGTTCACATGAAAATATCGGAAATAATATTGGACATTGAACTTCTATACAAAATGCACAATTTGCTCGGTATTACCTTCGGGATTCGATTCTGTCTTACACGTCCCTTCCTTTACTAGACCGTCCCTGGTCGTTAAATTAATTTATAATCCTTTTGGTTTAAATAGATTTTTCTTTTATTAGTGGATATGACCGAAATCAAATTTTTTTGAGTTGTTTGAGACTGTCTCATTTTATGACCCATTTTTGGAGGGTCATTTTTCCTGCCCGAGGGCATACTAGATTCACTCCCCTTATTTTTCTAGGACCGTCTCTGGTCCGAATGAGTATTGTCAAAAGCTAAGAATTATAGTGTGCCTAAGCACTCCGCGAATGCTGTATCCATATTTTAATTATTTTCAGGAGACATTCTCAATTACTCTTTTATTTGATTTCGGTTACCCCCAATAATTTTAATATAAATATTTTTTTGTTTCCCTAAGGAATTGTATTTTTTGGATAGGCTATACCGAGCTTTTAACATTCTGGTTGTGTAGCTGTTAATACTATTATTTTGGGTAAGACAGGAGTTTAAGTGACATGAATAATTTGTATTGGAAATGTGTAAGTCAGAGTAAGTGACATTCAAAGGAAAAAAAATTGAAATGTAATTGGATTATAGTGGTAATGTAATTAATTAAATATACGGTTTTTGAATATTTTAGGAAATTTTGAGGGAAAAAAAAATTGTAAAATTGAAATTTGTAGAATTGAAATTTGTAACTAAGCGGAGTAGGGCAAATAAGACTAAAATAGAATTAAAGTACAATTTCTCAGATGTAATGTGATTAATTGTATAAAGTTAAGTGATAAAAAATAAAATGACATTTTGAATATTGTTGGGTAAAGAAAAATGCTCAACATACAATAATAAACTTGGTGTGGAAATAGTATTGTTAATTTGAAATTTAATTTGTAAATTATGGCTGAAAAAATGAATTCACCTAATTACAACTCAAAAAAAATTGATTATGACAAAAATGGGAGTTAAGTGGCAAAATTATAATATAATTATAATTAAATCAATAACTTAAGTGGTAAAAATAATGGATATGAGTGTCAGGAATAAATATTGCAAAAAATGAGAACATTTTATATGTGAATTAGTTATTTTTAGAGAATATATTTTCATTAAATTAAATGTATTTTCTGGGTTTCGAACCTGTTTACAAATAAAATTAGGTTTTGGGGAATAGATAAGTATTAACAATATATGTTTAATATCAAGTGATAAAAATAATATTCTTGAAAAATATGGATGTTTTGAAGAAGGTAAAATTCACATATTTTTAAATATTTAGAAGGAGAAAGGGAAAAAGATTCAAAATTGTGAAAATTAATTATTGGGGCAAATAATAAGAGTAATAATAAAAAAATAAATTTAGAAAAAGAGAAAAAAAATTTTATTTTAATTTCATCTAATGCCAAGAACTGCCACCATTCCATTTATTAGAGCGAGTCACGGTCCTTCCAGCCCATTGTTTCCAGTTGCTGTCTTTCCTATAATAAAAAGGGTTAGTGTTTTTATTTGTATTCCCCCCATTATCCCCGTCAAACCAGTCTTCTCTTCTAACATTCCTGTTAGAAGATGTACCACTCGTGCTCGGTTCATTTCTCCAACACTCATTTCGACGGTTGTTTGTCCATATTTCTTGCTGAGGCTCAAAAGGGATCTCATCCGAAAAGTCAGATACACTTCGGCCATCAGAGGAGAGAGTTGTCCAAAACGATCTCGCTTACATCGACCACTTCTCAAAACATTCAAGTATTCGGATCCAACAATATGAGTGTACTCAGACGCCTTATCGAGGAATCTATTCCAAACTGTGCCGCTCCGAAGAATCTCAACATCTCCAACAAGAAACAACCCATGCTTTGCTCTACTAAGCGCCACAGTGGCACGACAATCATCCCGAAGAAAATCTGAAGTGTCACCAAGGTTGCCAATGTTCCGGCGAGACCTAGTAGTTACGAGCACGACCAAATCACTTTCCTGGGCTTGATACCCATCTACGCTCACTACAAGAACATTCCAACCAAGATTTTCAAACTCTTTTTGGAGGCATTCCTTTTGATACAAATATAAACAAATCACTACTAGAGAAACGTCTGGTGAGATGTAATTGTACAAGGCGGAAACCAAATTGACCACCGAAGTGGTATGTTCATCGTTCGTCAGTGAGTGAGAAACAGAGTCCTGTCTACGAGTACTTATGATGTTAAGTAGGACTATTGGCACATTTTGCATCGGAAGAGGAAAACTAGACAAAGTCAACAGAGTTCTGTCTTCCTCGGCTGTTCCAGGCTCCAAGGATTCACCATGTTGTTCATATGAAGCATACGAAACAATATGGACCAACAACGGATGCATTCGGTAGCACGTAACCAACCGTGTGTGGCGGACTAAGGAGGACCCTACCAGTTGTTGAACCATCGACTCCAGTCCAAAACCTTCGTGGAGAGAATTCGGCAAATCCTGGAGATGAACACCCAACTGGTATTTATCACCAGTGACGAGAATCTTTTCAAGTTTTGGCAACCGACAAACAAGATTAGCCAATTCAGCAAAGGAACCCTGCGTCGCTTCATCAAAGATAAGCACCGAAGTGTCAAGCAACGCATTACCAACCATCTCCTCAGCCATAGTTGAAGTGGCAAAAACAATTCTTAGTTGAGAAATTTCGGAGAACATCGAACCCATTCTTTTCTCCTTTGTCAGCCTTGGCCTTCTTTAAAAATTTTCACTATATTCTCTACAATCTCTCCTCATTTCATTGTCATTCTCTCTTCATTAAGTGCCAACTTGGAGATAAGCATGTGCCGCCGAAGCTCATTGATCGAATCCCTATATTTTTCCTTTGCGTAGCCAGAAAAGAAGGCAATCGCGCCGGAATCTTCCATTTCCGCACTACCAAGAATTTCTTCCAACTCCTTTGCCAACTTAGCGTTTGGTAAATTCGCAGCAGTTATGACGGCAACCTTCACATCATTCAAGACCGACAACAAAATGGCAACAACAACCGAAGCAACATAAGTCTTTCCAACACCAGGCGGAGCCTGTTGGAATGTGAATTGACAACCATCTTTCAACAAACTCTTCGCTGTCACTTGCTGCCTTGCATTCAACAATCTCATTAAAGGATGCATCTGTTCAATCACCGAAGTGTCAGAGTCATCTTCATTCTCATCATAACTTCAACTTCACGAGCCAACAAAGCACGCATGAGTTTACCTTGGTCGGTGTCCGTCCTTGCAATTCTAGATGGAAGGTGGGAAGCAAAGCACTCTCTACGGCTCTCTAGACCTTTAAACAACGCCGGATGGACAACAATATAACCTCCGTCCTTTGCATACTCTAATTCCTCGACAACATCACGATTTTTCCGCTCTTGGTTGCTAACAACTTTAACTGTGACCCAGAAATCAAATTTTTTGTTATTCTCGAAGGAAGGAGAATCACGAAACTCAACATTTGTGATAGCACCAATAGCAAAGTGTGGTAAATGCATCTCAGACTTAAGCATTACTTGGTCATCGACCTTCCACACGTTTTTCAATTTCTTAACTTTACTATTATCAATATTGGAGAACCGAAGTTCAAATCTGTTATCTACAAACAACGAACAACCTTCAAATCTATTTTCAACTATTTCCTTTCTCTCATTCTCAGAAGAATAACCAATGGCTGCACTTATGACACTTTCAGCCAGCTCAACCTCCTCATATGACATTTCAGGCGTAAGAGGATAGAAGATGTTTTCCCATCTCTTCTGTAAGGCCAAGGAGAATGAGCTCCAACTGTTCCGATGACTCCCATTCCAATTCTAAGAACTTCTTCTGAACCGATTTTAAACTCAGTCTGTGGCGGGAGGACATAAGCTTCATCAACTAAACAATCTTGAGGAACACTTGCAACCGATACCGTTACCAACTGTCCGATTTCCAGTTGCTCGAGAGTGAAGTCATTTAGCTGACGCCTGTAGCAGCGGGACGCTACCTGTAAGCCTGCGAAAATGACAAAACAATAGAGAAGTGCGTTAAATTTGCCGCCACGCTTAATTTTTATGACAACACCAGGATAGTTCCTTCGAGTTGCATAATCAATAAGTTCGATGACTGTGGCATTTGCTTGTGTGTTAATTTTTCCAACATACCACATTTTCCTATCCCTTGTAACCTCGCCTGCATTCCTTGCCAACTCCTCATAACCTTTTTTCCATTCCATTTCTGAGATAAAAACCAAATCACCGAGATTTAATTTCTCCATAAAACCTTCACATTTGGCGGCAATATTATTGTCAATCGACACAAAATGAGGATATTGTTTGTTGGCAACTTGATTTCTTCGAACTCCAATAACTCCTTTTTCTTCTACAGCACAAACCATGTACTCGACAACTTTTTTCTCTTCAATATTAGATCCCCGAAGGGTTTCAACTTTGGCGGACTCTTTCTCTTTCTCTTCAACAAACTGCTCATTAGATTTGGAATTTTTAATCACCGAAGTGCTTTCCAAACTTAATGAACTGGTGGACTCTGTTAAATTTTCAATATTTTGAGTGGTGGACGACGATGGAGGACTTTTAGCAGCTGGAGATTGTGTTGGTACCTTTTTTCGGACGAAATCCCTTTAAGTGGAGGAAAATCAATGTGTCTACCAATGTTGAAACGTTCCATTTCTAAAAAAAAATTATGTTTGTAAAAGATAATAAGATTTTCATGTTACACATTTTGGGAATATTTCGCCCAGTTGGCAATTGTCATTATTAATATACAAATTTTACGCCATTTTGCAGTATCATGTCCTCTCAAATGGGAGCCCATCCTTTTAATATCCCCAGCTACATGGCAGTTTGATATTTGTTGTGCTATATCTTCATTTCCAGACATTATTGCTTTCCATTGCATATAATATTGTTCCGTTGAAGAATAATTTATATTATCAATAATGAAAGAGCAGCTATAGTGATTAGAAAACACGAAGCGCTTGGTAAAAAATGGAGCTAATTTAGTTCCGTCTAAGGCTGTTACGATTTGTGGAGTCTGCATCTATATTTTTAATATATTTTTAATTTTAATTTTAATATATTTTTAATTCCAAATCTAATTTTTTTAATCTTATATCTATTTTTTAAATAATATTTTATTTTAATTTTATTTAGTTATTAAATTCTGTTAATTATATTATTATTTTTTTAAAATTAGTTTTGATTTTTTTTTGTTCATTTATCGCCGAAGCTTGTTAATTAGTTAAAATTTATAAAATTAAGTTTAAATTTATTTTAAATTTGTTTTATTTTCTTTATTTATTTTTTTTATTTATTTATTATATTTTTTTTTATAAAATTTTCTGTTTGGGATTCTTCCTTAGATTATATCTTTCCGTCCCTTCCCTAGCTGGCTCTTCAATATTCTCAGTGCTTTGGATCAATTCTGTGTTTATTTCTGTGACTTTGTGCGAGAAACCTGGCATATCTACAACTTCCCTAGCATTGGCTTCTTCGAGAGCTTCTGACTCTTCTGGTTCTAATCTTGTAGTGGTGCAGGCTGGTTCAGTAGGTAAAGGCTCGACACATTTCTTTAATTGATTAATATGAACAACCCGAGGGTTTGATTGAGGTGAATTACAACTTGTTATTGTTACATGAACTCCATTGATCTCTACCACTCGAAATACTCCTTTCCATGGAAGATGAAACTTCTTTGAAGATCCAACTTTGCCAGTATAATTTCTTAACAGGACCCTGTCACCTATACTAACAGTTGGGTTTCGTAATAATCTGTCATAATATGTTTTTGTCTTAGTTGTGCTTCTTTGTTTGCTTCTGCTGCGCACCTCCATGCGTGTCTTAGAGAAACTATAATCTTTTGCTTTATTTCCTGCTCATCGCTAATTGCAATTGGTTCTCTCACTTTGGGATCAAGAATTAAATCGACACAAAATATGGGGTCTCTACCGTACATCAAGAAAAACGGAGTCTCATTTGTTGATTGGTGCACCGAAGTGTTATAACAAAAATTTGCGAAATCTAAATGGTCATCGAAATCAGGCTGATCTTTAGTTATATATTTGGAAAGAATATTGTGAAACGTCCTGAACGACCTTTCTGTCACCGCATTTCCCTGACTCCAATGAGGAATCGCGTAAGTCTTATTTATATAAAGCATTGCACATAGGCTCTTAAAGAAATCTGAAGTAAACGCCGAAGCATTGTCAGATATTAATTCTGTACAACCACCAAACTTTAAATAACAATTTTTGAGGAACGCCGAAGCAATCGTAGACGCCTTAGCATCAGGAATAGGCACAGAAATAACAAACTTTGTGAACCAACACACAATATTTAGAATGTGTTTGTTTCCGCTCTGCGTTTTTGGAAAAGGCCCAGCTAAATCCAATCCTACTTTGGCAAAAAGAGTGTTTATAGGTGGAGTGCACATCTCTGCTCTGTAAGCTGGATTTGGTGAATGCCTAAGTTGGCAAGTGATACACTGCTTATGCCAGACTACTATGTCTGAATGCATTCGCGGCCAGTAATATTTCTTGCACTTCTTCAATGTTTTACCGAAGTCCATATGTCCCCCACCTAACTTAGTTGTATGAAATGAATCAAAAATTAAGGCTCTAAGGGAAATTGGTATATAAATTCTTGGCGTCACATTTTTGTAATGATTATACAAAACTCCGGATTCTATACATAAATCTTTGGCTAGTAATGCAAGTCTGTCCTTTTCCTCTTCATCTAGCTCTTTGGGGAATTTCCCAGACTTTAGAAATTCAATTATAGCTGAGGCTTCAGGATCTTCTCCTTGTTCCTTTTAATGTCTACTTGGTGTATCTCTCCATCTATAGTCCTAAGAGAAAGTGTCAAACCGAAGTCTTCATGAACTACTCTAGGCTTAGGTTGAATTGCCAGACAAACTGGAAATTCTGCTATGTCTTCTAACTCCCTAATTTTATTAACCTCTTCAGGGCTTAAATCTTCATGCGGAATCCTCGAAAGGGCATCAGCTAATGTATTTTGCTTCCCCGCTATGTGCACTATTTTAATATTATAATTTTGCAGTTCAACCAACCACCTTGCTAAGTGCTGATGTGTTTCAGCTTTTTTCAAGAGGAAAGCTAAGGGTTTATGGTCTGTATGAAGTTCTACACTAGACATGAATATAAAAGGTTTGAATTGCCGAAGCGCATAAATTATAGCACCCAGTTCAACTTGGACTGGTGGCCAATTCCGTTCTGAGGATGATAGAGTCCTACTACAGTAACAAATTACTCCATAGACTTTATTTTCTTCATCCCATTGCATTAATGCTCCCCCTTGTCCAACTTGAGATGCATCACAAAATATGTGAAACGGCTTGGAATAGTCTGGAAAAATGAGAACCGGTTTTTCTGACAAAATTTTCTTTACTTTTTCAAAGGCTTCCTGCTGTTCTTCTGCGCAAACAAACGGGTTCTCTTTTCTGGTTAACCTTGTTAGTGGCTCTACAATTGTAGAAAAATTAGGTACATGCTTTCTAAAGAAGTTTGCCATACCTACTACGTGTCTAACATCTCTAACTGAAGTTGGAACTTTTAAGTTTAAAATTGTTTCTGTCTTCCTTAAACTTGGGGTGTACCCTGACTCATTGACAACAAATCCTAAAAATTCCATGCTTTTCGAGGCAAAAGTGCATTTTTTGGGACTTAACTTAAGATTAAAGCGTCTAAATCTTTCAAATACACCCCGAAGGGCTTTAATATGTTCCTCAAAATTTTCTGACTTGGTAAAGATAAGTATGTCATCGACATATGCTATTACATTTTCTAATCCTGTTAGTACATGTGCCATAACTCTCGCAAAAGCACTTGTGGCATTTTTCAACCCAAATGGCAAATTTATCATCTGATAAATTTTATCTTCTGTAATTACGCCACATTTCCTTGAGGCTCTCTCACTTAATTTAATTTGAAGATAGCCGCTGGCTAAGTCAAGCGATGAATAATACCTACAGTTACCAACTTTTTCTAAAATTGTTTCAAGCCTGGGTAAGGGAAAGTGATCCGGTACTGTCACTTCGTTAAGTTTCCTAAAATCTATACATGGCCGAAGCCCGCCATCCTTTTTCTGAACTAACACTATGTTAGAGACCCAGGGAGTATCAGACTCAACCATAACCCCTGAGGCTAAGAGCTGATCTAAGTGTTTTTGTAACTCATCACGGTATTTGAAAGGTACCCTGTGTGGTTTAGATGCGACTGGCTCTTCAGAGGTGGTCACTATATCATGTTCACCCGCTGTACAACTTCCTATATCATATTGACTTTTACTAAAAATATCCTCAAATTCCTCACAAAGATCCTTTAATTTCTTAAGGTCTTCTCCCTGAACTGTTGATTTTTCAAAATCTATTTTAAAAGTTGGGTCAATTATTATTCCAGGCTTCCCTAAGGAATTCATTTCTTTCACCTTTTCACTTGGATTTGGAATAACTTCAGATAATATACTTTCTGTTTCAGTTTTTACGACTTCGCTGGCTAACCCTAAGGTTTTTCCTTTGTAAATTATTTTAGTTACACCTGTCGGGTTCGTTAATATAATATGAACAACACCCCCTTTGGGATTTACAATAGCTGGGACCATACTTAAACATTCTTCCTCGAGCTGAGAGTCCAAAGAATGTACAAATAAGTCATGCCTAATTAATTCAGGAAAACTAATTTTCGCTTTTATTAGAGTTTGCTCATTTGGTCTTAATTCGAATTTTTCCATTGCATAAATTTTTAAATTTCTAAGTGGTCTATTTATTTTATTATCCATGGATAGTTGGTTCCCAAGAATGCATAATCTTTTATTTTTAAGATCAACTTGGATAGGAGGTAATAACGCCATTGCATCACAACCCATTTTAAAGTGGTGGTCATGATTATCCCAGTGAAATTTATCATTGAAAAGGTGAATAGTTATTTCAGCTACAGCACCCGCAATTTTTAAATTGACTAAGGTTGCTTGTCGAGCACACATAGAGTGCTCTGATGCGCTCTGCAAGTGTGTTTCTGTCTTAAAAATTTTTGTACCTAACCATTCAGCTAACGATACATTTGCTACCGAAGTAATTGCACCAGTGTCTAACAAACATTTAACTGGTGTTCCATTTAAGGTTACATCAACAATTACAGTATTTGCACTTGACCCTAATACTCCAATAAACCCTCTAGTTCTATTCATTTCTATCGTGGACCTTGGTCTTGTGTTCATTGTACTTCTCGGGAGTGTGTTAGAACTAATCGTGTTCCTAATTGAGGGTGGCCATGAGGTTGATAACGGTCTATTACTTATTGGTTCTTCATAGGTATTGTCTACTTCAGGAATGTGTTCGGGTACTCGACGAATGTCCAACATCTGTCTTTGGGGTTTTTGTACCGCTGAACCAAATAATAGTCTTCCTAATCTTCCATTCCCCGCATACATTTCAGCTACTATCATTGCCAATCTTATACCGAAGTCTAAAACTAAAATTCCCAAAATAATATAAATAATTGCTTCCCACACACTTTCATAGTCTCCAACTGCCCTATTTACTATTTGCCTTTCAACCTCTTCCCATTCTTGAGACATAGTTGTTAATACTACTGTGTCTTTTTCATGTATTTTGTATGTCATTTGACTAACCTTAACCATGTTCGTTACAAATGAATGGTCTTTAATGTCAGTCATATTTAACAGCACCAGTTGGTGAAAAGCGTGGGATTCAATTTTTGGAATTAAATTGGTCCAATTTAATTTTAATTTTTGTAAGTTTAGTTTATTGGGTTTCACCGAAATGATTTTTCCTTCTATCTGATCAACTTCTAAAATTTGATTATTAATTTGAATAATTATTTTCCTAAATTCTTCACATGGACCCTTCTTAGACCAGGGTGAGATAATCATTGTTCTTGGATCAATAAATGATAAGCGCTCATTACTTTCAGTTCGTAATATAATTGGAAGAAATTCAAAACATTCATTTAATTTTGTGGGCTTAAACTCATAATCTTCTTTTTCTAAGGGTATACAGGGCCAAATTTTCAGGAGAGACCTCGCAGTCCTCTTAGCTACAAGGAATGAATTTGAAAATATTGAGCGTGCTAAATCAGTTGGGTTTGTCAGATAGGTTGCATCTGTCCAATGTTTGACCAGCTCAGTATACTCACAGAATGAATTGAACGATTGCGCAAAAGCAAAATTTGTGGCCTTGGTTATTGCAAGATCTAGGTATGTCAGCTGTGAGGCAAGCTGGGACGAGGTAACCACCCCATCAGAAAATCTTTTTGTATAGACTCTTTCAGAATGTCTTTTAGTCCTGTGTGGTTCTGATGTTGCTACTACTACTGATCCTAAGCCTTGATCCGATACTGTAATATTTTTACCACAGTCCTCTATAATTGTCTCATTTTCGAAAGTCAACCCTAATTTACCATCATCCGAAAGCCAGGCTTTGCCTAGACATCTGCCTTCTTTCTCACCTATGGGAATAAAGTTACATTTTTTGACATTGTCTACTGTCCATACAAGTACTGTTTTATCTTCTAGAATGCAGTTACCTTTGCTATAAGGACAGTCGCGAGCAATCCCTAGAGGGGTGACAATTTCGGAAGCACCAAAGTGCGAGTCAATTATACTTTCAAAAAGAAAACAATTTTTACTTGAAATATTTTTCCATGAGAATGAGCCTAGTACCCACAATCTTGGTGTTAGGTCAATTTTATTTTCTGTCTGCCAGAGTTCAGAATTTTTCTTGAGAATCCCTAAGGAACAGCTATGGTGCTTAATCATTTGATTACACTCTTCAACTGTCAGGTCTATTTCCTCATGACTTAATTTTTCTTCAATCGGCACTCCTGTTATTGTGGTATATTTCCTAGCATTCTTTCTTATTTTTCTACATGCCCAAGCTTTAGTCGAAAATTCAATGCTATTTGGTACATATATCCTTCTTTTTTCTATTACAGTATTGTTTTTCACTGTTAAATTGAGTGTGGGACAGCTAGGGATTTCCGGAACTTCCCATATCATGGCTTGCTTATGTGTTTGACATATCATAGGGCCTTTAGGTACTAATACAGGATTGATAGCTAATGTACAATAAAACATCATTATTAACATTAGTGAAGTTCCCATAAGTGAAGGGATCCTGACTCTGCGCCCTGTGCTCTCCCAACTTGAAATTTTCTTGGGCTCATCTTTTCCTTTAGTTTCAGGTTTTACTTCCACATTTTCAGGTGTTGGGGGTGGAATTACTGGTTGTAAAGATCTAATATTTCCTTGATTCGCCGAAGCGTACTTGCCACTCATTTTCATCTCGTGAACCTGGACCGCTAAATTTTCAACCATTTCCTTTATATTTTGGTCCTCTTTTCTTGCTCCCCTTCCATTAAACCTATTTCCATTACCAGTATATTCATTATTGTTTCCTCTACGGGCCCTACAGTTATATTGTTCATGACCGGTTCGTCGACAATAGTGACAAAATGGGCGGTTATTCCACCTACGATCATTCTGAGGTTGCCATTGACTTCTTCCCCGGTACCCTCTATATCCTAATGGTTGGGCGTTACTTGAGGTTGCACTTCCTTGCTGATTTCTATTAAATCCCCTAAGGGTACGTGGGTTATTATATGTGTTTATTGGTCTCCAGTTAGTAAATCTTCCACTGGGAATCTGACCTTGTTGATCAGAAATTGTATGGATTCCATCAGAAAATAACCTTCCCTCTTTTTCTGCAGCCACTTCAAGTTCTTGAACATAAGCTGTAAGCTTATCAAAATCTTTTCTGCCTATCAGAGGGCCTACTAATTGCAGGGATCGCTGGAATTCAGGTCTAACTTTTTCCACAAAACACCTACATAATGTTTCATCTTTGGCTTCCTGAGGGACATGGGACGACGTGGTATTAACTAGTGGTACCAGTCTTTTAATAAAATCACTGACTGATTCACCTTCTCGCTGATAGCATGCAGCTAGTCTTTTATACGCGAGCTCCCTAAAGTGCGGACTATCTAGTTTATTTCTTATATTTTTCAATGCATTTGACAAATTATTCCTTTCTGCGGGCAACAAGCTTTCAAATATACACCTTGCCTGAGTGCCTAAATATAGTTTAAGTCTATTGATTTTCTCATGCTCTGACCAATTGGTCCCAAAAACATCAATATAATCAGTAAATTTAACTATCCATTCATCAAACGCCGAAGCGGTTTCCCCATTAAACACAACTAGTTGCGGGCCTGAAGAACTAGCTTCACCCAAAACATAGTCCCATTTTCATGATTTTCTAAATCAGCCCCTTCATTTAAATTTTGGGAATTGTGAGGTTTACTTTTGTTGCTCCCTAAGGAAGTTGACTTTGATTTGTCTGCTATACTTGAGGATTGTGACTGGGTTTTGGGTGGTGGTGGAGGAATTATTTCAGGTCTTTTGTTCGTGTTTAGTAACCTTTCTGCACCACTACTTCTTCTAATCTCATCAAATTCAAAATTATCTCTTGTTTCTAAATCCTCTATAATTTTCTCAACTTTTTCTTCAACTAAGGTTAATTTATTCCCTAAGGTGTCAATTCTGCCAGCTACTTCCTTAAACCCAGCATTAGTATCATTTTCTATGGTAGTTATATTCCTATTAATCGCTCTGATGCTGCGATTAACACCATCCTCCAAAATTATAATATCATTATGTACGCGAGCTAAATCTGCTATTTTTGCTGGAGTGCTTGTTTTTCCCTCCATCATTTTTCTATCAACTACTGATATCTCCGTTTCCATTCCCACTTTTTATTTAATATTTATATTTTTATTTTATTATTTATTTATTTATTATTATTTTTTTTTATATTTTTTTTTAATTTGAAGGAAAAATAAAATCCCTTTTTTTTTAACCCACCTTAACACCGAAGTGAATTGATTAAGTAATAAATCGCCGAAGCAAAAGTAAAATCAAACAAAAACAAAAAAGTTTGTTGATGACCAACTGAAGTAAACACAAAAGCTTAAAATAATTAAAATTATCTTGATTAAAATAATTAAAATATTTTGTTTCGATTGTAGTCAGTCAGGGTAAAATTTATTTGCAGAGAGAGAAAAAAATTTTTTTTGGATACCTTGCACTTAATTTCAGATTTGTGAGGTGATTTAAGAGATAGATCCTTAAATCAGATATGAATAAACATAAATGTGATATTAATTTCAAGAGGAAATGGGATTGGAAGATCAGTACAGTATAGAATACATTTAGAAAACTCTGGTTCAGAAGGTAAGAAATTTGTCTGGTACAGCCTTAGAGATTGCCAAAACCAAAGTTAAACCGGTTACTGATGAGAGAAAAATAATTGAAATAATCATTTTTAGTATTAGGTTATTCCAGCTAATTGAACCATTTTACTTTTAAACCAGCCATAGCCTTTTTTGCATTGAGTGAGAGAAAAAAAATTTTGAGAATTTGTTCCAATTATTTTACTCTTTAAATATTTTCCGTTACTACCTAGAGCATGTGAAATTAATACTAAGTATTGTTGACTGCTGTTTAATTTATTAAATAAAATCCTTTTCAAAGAGTGTCTTTCAAACATGTTTTAAAACGAAAGAACAATTAATGCAATTTGAGAAAGAAAAATTATTTGTTGAGAAAAAAAATTCTAGAGGGAATTAAATCACTTTAAATATTTTAATTATGTCCCCTAAAGGAAGCTAACTTTCACATAAAAATGAATTTAATAAATCAACATAAATAAGGAATAGGATTGAGGTTTGGACAGATCCGTGTGTTTGGAAAAATAATTTTAGTCCTAGACTACACTATTTCAAGATACTACTTTGAAAGTGAACTAAATAAAAATATTTGAAATTTTTTTGAGGTTGAGATTCAGTTTCCATTTGAGTAACCGTTTAAAAAGTAAAAGAAGAGATATGAGAATACAGAACAGAAAAGAGGATCTGGCAATTATTTAAGAATATTGAAAGAAATTTTATATATTAATATTAGAGAGCGAGCTGGGCCTGGACCAAGGCCTGGGTTTTTCCTGTACACAGAGTCCAGACATTTTTTTTGACCTTCCTGGGTTTTTCCTGGGCCCGGGTTTTTCCTGTACTGCAGTCTCAGGCTTTTCAAACATCTCGATCTCTAATTAATATCTCTACAATAAAGACACAAATAAATCTCTTTTTGTTTTATAAATATATTTTTTTTGTATTTATCTATTTACAATTAATATCTTAAAATAAAACCTAAGTATTACACAATTAATCACAAAACAATTCACCATATTTTGCTGAGAGAAAAAATATTAGGTCGGCGGCTAAATTGGTCAATCCATAAAATCACCTAAAACTCCTTTCAGTTTAGGATTACCCTCAGCTGCAAGTAATGCGTGAAAAAAATGAAATAGAATGAAAATAAGAATCAGTAATTGTGATAAAGAAGAATACAGATGTAATGTTGCTGGGGGTGGGGGTTGTTGGGAAGGGAAGGGAGAGTGGTTCGACGGCAGCTCCGGTTGTCCTAGTCCACGGAAGAACTAGGGCCGGAGCCCCGGACGGTTTACCCTAAGTTAGATTAATAGAATTAAAAGTAAATTTAAAAATAAAATTTATTTAATTAAAAATAGAAAAAAACAAATATATGTGTGGGGGAAAAGGGAATTAAGTGATTGGAATTAAAGTGAATTGAATGGGGAGAGGGTGTGGAAATAAAATGTTCGGCTGGCAATTAAAAGGCCACGCCTTATACCGTTACATGCCTCATTCTTTTTTAAATGTCGACCCCGGCATTAAATTTTTAATTTTGAAAGGGGTATTAAAAAATTTAGTTTTTGAGGAGTTTAGAAGATGTGATATTTATTATTTTTTTTTAAAGAGGGGATATGAAAATATTTTTTAAAGAGTTTTTAAGGGGGGGGGGAGGGGGTGGAAGGAGTAATAAAAAATATTTTTTAAGGGGGGATTTATATGTTTAAAAATTATATTTTTTTTTAATGCGGCCGGCAAAAAAAAGAATGACGACAGTATATGATAAAAATTGGTAAAAATTGTGGTAAAAATTGTTTTTTAAAAAAAAACATTTAAAAAATGTGGTTATTTAACTTAAATGTGGTAAAATATTTTTATTTTAAATAATTAAAGCTTACTTAATTTAAGAAAATCTTATTATTATTATTTTTTTAATC
Organism: Meloidogyne incognita; assembly: GCA_036172945.1. Taxonomy (NCBI): domain Eukaryota; kingdom Metazoa; phylum Nematoda; class Chromadorea; order Rhabditida; family Meloidogynidae; genus Meloidogyne; species Meloidogyne incognita. The sequence goes on along the minus strand of JARQAC010000006.1, from coordinate 3,868,024 downwards.
CTAACAAAACATTTCTTTTTATTTTAATTTTAACTTGTTTTCTTCTTCATCATATTCTTCTTTCTCTCTCAATAATGGGATCCAGCACGTCGGTAGCGGTCCTGTTGTTTAAAATATGGTTCATAGAAGCGTACTCCACGTCGTCCACGATAATTTCCTCTTCCTCCACCACCTCGATAGTGTTGATAGTTTCCACGTCCATGATAATTTTGTTGTATTGGCACTTCTGCTGCTGATGACGCCTCTTCCGAAGTAGTTTCTTCTTCTTTCTTCTCCGCAATTAATAAAATAGCCTCTTTTATGCCTTCCAAACTTTCCTTCAATTCAGAAACACAATTACCCTTACACTTTTTATCTTCCTTTTTCTTCATAATTTGTTGTTTTTCTTCATTTTGTTTCTCAACAACTTCATTATTTTTGTTATTATCAGACATTTCTAAGTAATTTTAATAAATTGAAGGCTTTATGAAATTCTAAATTATAAAATAGTTATAAATTATTATAATGGTTAAAAATATAATACTTATTATAAAAATATTATAAATTTAAAATAAATTTAAATGTTATTAAAACGTTATTAAATGTTAAAAAATGGTAAAAAATGTAAACTAAATGAATTATTAAAAGAAAATTTTTATTTATTATATGAATATTAATTTATTTTGTAAATACGAAGAAATGTTATATATCTGTTTCTGACTCCTCTCTTTCAATATTTTTATCTTTATATTTAATCTTTTCATTTGGCCTTTCATTTATTATTCTTAATTCAAGTGGCAATTTATTATTAAAGTGTTTCACTTTATCTAAATGTGTTTCGATTAACTTTGATTCACTTTCTTTCAATGTCACATTTGGTTTATTTATTGATATTATTTGGAAGGGACCGTCATATTTTTTTGAAAATTTATGAGTTTGAACTTCAACTTTTTTCATTACATAATCTCCTATTTTGAAATTTGAGGGATTTGCTTTTAAATCAAAATTATTTTTTTGGTTTTCTTGTGCTTTTTCGATATTTATTTTTGTTTGTTTCCATATATTATTTAATTTATCTGTTAAATTTTCTTGAAAAAGTGTAATATCTGTATTATTATGATCGTTCTCTCCAATTTCTAATACTCTATCTATTGGTAATTTCATTTCTCTTCCATATAATATATAAAAAGGGCTATATTGTGTACTTTCCTGTTTAGATGAATTATATGCCATAGTGGCTAATTGTAAATATTCTTGCCAATTTCTACCTTCCTTATCTACATAATGGGATAAAATAGATTTTATAATTCTATTAGATCTTTCTACTTGCCCGTTAGCACTTTGGGGCTCGAAACAATTTTTAATTTATTTTTAAAACTACCTTAGAATCTAACGATCTCAAGGTAGCTGTAAATGAGTGACAACTGTATACTGTATTTGGGCGACAACTTTTGAGAGAAAATTAATTCTTTGACCAACTTTTTTTCAAATTTACCTATGATCATAAGCACACAAATCCAGATAAAGACCCTTTCCAATTTCCTACTTGATTTGTATTTTAATTTTTAAATTTTTTTCAATTTAATTTTTACCCTCAAATAGTGTTTATCGCTTATAGCGTGCCGGTTAATAAAATCACGGCAATGAAGTTCAAAGACTACTTGTTTGTTAAGCATTGCTTTAGGGTCATAGAAGCGACATAAACGTTCATAAATGCCTAGAAAATTTATTTTAAATATTTCTTCGAGTTTTCAACATTCTATAATATTTTTGGGTACTTGAAATTTTGAAAAAAAAATTTTCCTAAAAAATACCTTCAAATTTCCTCATTGCATATTCATCATTTTTAATCCTTTCAGTATGCGCCCAAATCTCCATAATTTTCCGTTTGGATTGTCTATCTTTATAAAAATCTGGGTCTTTTTTGTCTAGTCCACAAAGGATAGCCTTCAAAAAAATTTTTTTAATTCTTCAAAAAATTTCCTTTACTTTATGTCTGCTCACAATACGTCCAAGCAGTCTAACTTCAATATCCGGGACTTGACCTTTGTTTAATTTAATTCCTTTACATTCAAATTTGTGGTCTTTCCACCCCAGACTTTGACAGTTTTTGTCACAAAACATTGCGTTTTGACAGCCTGTACATCTTCTGTTTTGTTTAAAAGAAATTTTTTTAATAAGTAATCTGTGTAGAGATCGAACCTAGACAAGATCTGAACAAAAATCTAGTTTATCCTAGACCGAGACCCAAGTCCGGTCTCTTATTACTAGCCGTTATCCCTCTTTGTAACTGAAAAGATGAGTGTAAGTAATGAGTGGAACCTTTAAGGTGGACAAAGAACTTGCCCTTCCAGCATTTATTAATGTAGACAGGGGCAATTTTAAGGGGGATTTTTTATAGGGGATTTTGTGGACTTGGAGTGGACAAAGAGGTATTTTAGAGACATATTTTAAAGAGAGAGACATATTTTAAGTTGAAACCAACTTTAATTTTTTCTCGTCATCCAAGCAATACCAACAATGTTTTTCTAAACATTCATCAAACAGAGCATAGGCGAATGGATAAAAATCGAGTTTTGTTGAAGTTGAAGAGGATTCCATTATTTTAAAAGGGTTAATTTCTCTCAAAATTTACTAGAAAATTAATAATCTTGTTAAAAATTTTTGAAGGAAAGGGGAATGTTCTCTTTACCTTTTTGCTTGTTTTTGTTGAGAAAAGTGGCTTGGAAATCGAAGAAAAGGAAGCTTTTTCATATTTGCTAGGTAGATACTAGCAGCTGCTTTTATTTTTTTAACATTTTTTAACTGAATGATTTTTGTTTTCTCTGATTTTTTTTATTATTTTAGTGGAGAGACAAATGTTTTTGTGTAAAATAGTGGTGGTGATTTTCACACTATATTTTGTGGATTGAATAGTCTCGTATCTTGATTTTACAAGCACCCTTAGGGTTGGAAAAAAGTTGTAAAATTGAGGTGATTCAGTTCTCCTACCTTGGGTAATTATTGTTTCGATCTTCAGGGAGTAGTTAGTTAATCAAGGGAGGCAATTATATGAGGTTTAAAATTTGAACGTGTTTTAGGGCTTGATTGGGGCAATTATTGTTTCAATGGAGGGATAATTAATAGAAGTGAGGTATCTATTTAAGGGGGCAATTAATACATGTTATACGGTAATTTCATCTTTTTTAGATTATCCTTAGTTTAGTTAAACGTAGAATGTAAAATTTTAGAAAAAAAAGAAAAGGAGAATACTAATAATATTTTTTAATTTTCTATCTAATCTTCATTTTTTAAATTTACAAAATCATACACCTTTATAAATTTAAATGTTTAATCGACTAGACAAATTATTAAACAAAAATTTTTTAATACTATTTTTAAATGTTAATTATTAAATTTTGTTGCGGGGCGGTCGGAAACACAGCAAAACAAAACTGAAGATTTTTTAAATTTTTTATATAAATTTTTAAGGGGGATTTTATAAAATTTTTTTATTAAGAGGGGGAATGGACAAGAATGTTTTTATTAAATGTTAATCCGGCTGCCTCCGTTACATATTATTCAAAAGCCTAAACTAATTAATTTTCAGAAAATATTATTATTCACATTGAGCAATTAATCAGGGTGTTTTAAATTTAATTTTTGTTTGAGTGAAGAAAAAATAAAATTGAAAAAAAATTTTTGGGGAAGAAAATTTTTTAAATAAATTTGCTATTTTTGTTATTATCAGAGAAGAAAATTTTGCGCCACAAAAAAAAAGAATTTTTAAATATTTTTTTAAAAATAATCGAAATTTTAATTAATTAGGTTTCATGGCGCTAAGATTTATATTTTTAGGCATTCATTTTTGTAAGTTCCTCAGCAGCGCCAGTACATATTTGGTGTGCAAATGCTTTATAGTCACATTTACCTATAAAAATGTATTTTTAGATTATAAATGTGTTTTCCGGAATTAATTGTGTTTTCCGGAAGTATAAAAATATTATGTATTTTATTATTCTCTTTCCGGAATCTATATTTGTATTTTCCGGAAATATATAAATATCGTTTTGTTTATAAAAGTTTTCCGGAATTTCCATATATATTATCCGGAAAGCATATAAAAATATCTGTTTTTAATATAAAAATTTTCCGGAAAGTATTTTCCGGATTATGAAAAATACAGATATTCCGAAAAAACACATTCTTGTATTTTACTTTTATATTTTAATTTTAAAACTTGCCTCCGCTAATCGGAGGGTTGCCCTTGTACATTGACTGAACTTCATCCTCACTGAGAGGCTCGCCTCTTTTATTCTTCAAAATTTTCATTAAAGCTTCTTCTGTGATGAAACCAGACTATAAAAAATAATTTATATTTTCAAGAATCTTAAAAAAATTTCTTTCAACTTACGTCAGACTTATCCCACATTTGAAAAGCTCCGATAATCGTTGCTTCTGGGTCAGTTCCTTTAATAATTAAAATTTATTTCTATCCAAAAAAGGCAAAAATATTTAAATTTACCAGTCAATCGTTCACCAAACAAAGTCAAAAACACCGTAAAGTTAATTGGCCCTGGAGCTTCTTTCAACATTGCATCAATTTGTGACTCGCTTGCAATACTTCCCAAAGTTGCATACAAATCTTTTAAATCCCCTTTACTTATAACTCCGTCTTTGTCTTGATCCATTATCGCAAAAGCTTCTTTAAATTCTTGAATTGTCTTTTGGTCAAAAGAGCTAGCCTCTGATCCGGTTCTAGACTTCTTTTTAACCTTCTTTACTTTCTTCTCTGACTGAAAGAAAAATGATAAATATAAAGGTGTTTTCCGGAATAATATGAAAATACTGTAAAAACACACCTAAAGAATACACATTTCAGGAGAATGCTTAAAACAAATAATTTGTTTTCCGAGTTCTATTTCCGGAAAATACATTCCGGAATATAAAACACAAATAACTAAGGAATATACATTTCCGGAAAACACATAAAAACAACTATAATAATTCCTGTTTTCCGGAATGTATATTCATGCCTTTGCAAAGCACAAATAGAAGGTATACATTTCCGGAAAATCTATTTTTACGGATTCCGGAAAATACAAATAGATACAAATAGAGAATATAAACATTCTCCGGAGACTCATTTGATTATTTAAATTTAATTTAAAAATAAAATTGCTTACCATTTTTGCTGTTTAGTAGAAAAACTTGAAGCCAAAAAGTTTTAATAAAACTAAGAATATGAAACAAGTGGAATGTTATAAAACTATGGCAGTTGTGGGAGTTAGTTTACTTTAACAAAAAAAATATTTTATAGTTGGAAATTCTTTAAGCTAAAAACTAGTTAAAGCTATGAGAGATAAAGCACTTTAGAAATCTGTTGTTTCTTTAAAGGTAGAGAACAAAACAAAAATGATGGAAAATCCTGACAGATCACTAACGGACTTTTCTTTTTCTAGCTTTAGTAAATCAACAACAGACTAGTCAATGTAAAATAAATAGAGCATTTCCGGAAAAACACAAATATTTCCGTAATTATTAAAACAAGTTTTGTATTTTCCGGAAAATACATAATTTTAAAATACTCTTCTATTTTATTATAATAAAAAGTTTCCGGAAAATACAACATCTTTTTACTTGTTAGAATTTATGTATTTAAATAGAAATGAATAGTTTCCGGAAACATTCCTTAGAGTTGATTCTTCCGGAAATAATATTGTATTTTATATTGTATTTTCCGGATATTGTATTTTTCTATAATATTGTATTTTTCGGAAAGCTATAAGAATCCTATTGTTGATTATCCTTTTTAGTTCCCTATTGTTTTTATTTTCATTCCATTAAACCATAGTAGACGGTTACTCTCCCTTCTCAGGCAAAACATTAAACAGCCTTTCCTCGAATAAGCTTAGAAAACAACGACAGGTTTGAGAAGCTGATATGAGTGAAGAGAAAAAAAAGAAAAAAAGCGGAGGCGGATCAAGCAACTAAATAAAATTGAAAGGATTTTTAAGTACTAAAAAATAGAAGAGAAAAGCAAAGTCGACAACTGACAGACTAGTCTCTTTGGAACAAAATTCTTTGTGAACAAAAAGTAGAAACATAGCTAAGCTGAGGAGAAGATATTTAATAAAAGCGAGATCAGGCAAATAATGAGGCAGCCCTCTTATTCTAGCTATCGATCAGTTATTCTCGTTAATTGAAAAAAAAAAGATTTAAAGAAAAGTGGCACTTGGTAGAACAAAATAATATAGAGGTCTGTAAATCGGTTTCAGAGGTCCGTAATTCGGTACCTGTACATCAGACCGGCTTCTTTCCCCCTACTCGATCGTCGCTCGACGAGCTTTCTCAAATGACGTATAAATTGCAAAATCGAGTGATGAGAAAATTGGACAAAATGCCTAAAGGTGAGAACGGATAAGGCGATAAAGGGAAGCTGAACAAATTGCCGATAGACCAAAACTGGAAAAATGTCTGTAAAACTCGGTCCGTGTACGTCCAACCGCCTTTTTCCCCCGCTCAAGTCAGCTCGACGAGCTCTTTCGACTGAAGCATAATTGTGAAATCTGGTAGGCCAACAAAAACCCCTATAAGTCACAATACCCCAGGGAATCAAATGGAAGGAGATTTAAACATCGATGACGGGAATTTTTTAGATCAGCAAGTTCCAAAAAGGGGCAACGGTTAAAAAAGTAAACGAAAAATTGTGGAAACCAAATAGTCAAACCAATTAATTTTCAAACCTAATTTGCTGAATTCTAACAAAGGATTGCAGTTTTTCAGTCATTTTTCTGCTGATTCTTGTTCTTCCAAAGCATACTCATCAAATAGTCTTCCCGCAACAACTCACTGATCTAATAAATACATTTGAAACCATAGCAATTAAAAATAACCTCTTTAAAAATTTTATCAGCTTTTCTGGCCAACATTTGATGGATACTCTGTAAAAGCTGAAAATTAAGTAATTGAAAAACTCTTAAAGATAAAAACAACCTATCAAAAGACCAACCATTCAAAACAAGCAAATCAAAGCATCTAACCAATGGACATTTGCTGTACGTCTTCTCATTTGACAAGAACTTGGCCACCATTAATTGGCTTTAACATTGGGAAAGGATAAACTTATTTAGGGGGGAAACCTTGCGGACAAAACTTGCGAATTTAATAAAGTAAAAAGCTAACCATGTAGACGAGAGCATTGGAACTTAATCGTTGCACATTGGAGTGAAGATCGCCCAGCGATCTCCGAAGAAATCACTGGTGCTTTTTGCCCAGCGATCTCCGAAGAAATCACTGGTGCTTTTTGCCCAGCGATCTCCTTAGAGATCTCTGGTGCTTTTGTTGTTGCTGCTGTTGAAGTGTTGTTGCTGCTGCTGAAAAAATGGAACACATTTTTTCAAAAATTGAAACAATGCAAGTCTTGTCCGCAAGTCATCACTCCCCACCCCTCAAAAAAGTTAATCCCCAAAAAGGAAAAAAACCATGCTCCCTATTGAAGACCATTTTTGCTGTAAATGGACAACAGAGAACCTAGATGAAACATTAAAAATCGATTATTGATTTTTGGGATGAAGTGTCATTTATTCTTAAGGTGTAACATTATGCCAAACTTATAAAATATGAATAAATAAATAATTTCAGGACACTTGAGTCCTGCCTTAGTAAAGGGAGATGTGAAACAGGATCCCGCGCGGGACTTGACGGAATCTCACGTGCGCAATCCTTGGCATTTTTTTAAATTTGTGGGATTTCTTCCGCAAATTTCTATCACCCAAAATTTTTAAATAAAAAAATGTAATTTTTTAAAAATAATTTTAAAAATTAAAATGTAATTTTTAATTAAAATTAAATAGGTATATAGTAAAATTTATTATATGTATTATGGGATATCTTTAAAATATTATGTAAATAAAGAGGGCCGATAAATTTTTAAATTTCAAATAATTTTTAAAAATTATTAAATCCTCTTTAAAAATTAAAAAAAAATTTCTTCTAATTTATCGGCCCAAAATAAAAATTATTTTTAAGTTTTATAGGAAAATAGAGAAAGAAAAAAAAAATAAGGAATTATGCCTAAAAATAAATGGATATACATATTATCAAAAATTTCTAATTCTTAAAAGAGACAAAATTTGTTAAAAAGGGAGGGGAAATTAAAATTTTAGAGAAAATTTTCTATAGGAAAAAATAAATTTAAAAGGCAAATAAAAAAATTTTTTTAAATAAAATTGGAGGCAACGGGAATTTTTTTTTGTGATTTGTTTTGATGAGGCAACGGGAAAATTATTAAAATATTATACTTTCTTTTTGGTTTTAAATAAAATTCTTTAAAAATATTTTTTTAACACACACACACTACTCCTTCCAAGACCCTTCTTCCTTCTTATTACGTTGTTTTTTTTCCTTTTCATCTTTATTTTTTTCTTCTTCCTTTTCTTCTTCCTTTACCTCCTCCTCCTTCTCCTCCTGTTTTTCAAATATTTTTCGTACTTTTGCCAATTTTTCTGTTGAAGGCACTTTTGTTGGATGTGTATTTAATTCACACAAACGATGATCTCTTGGATCACTCCAACCTCCATTAGGTTTTGAAGGTTTTAACATTCTTTTTCCAACTTGATTTAAGGTTAATTGAGCAGGGAAAAATGAAGAATTGTGTTGAAGAAAAAGATTTCTAAAAAAAAAAATTTTTGTTTAATTAAAACCCCCCCCCACCCCTAGAATCAAGAAAAAACACTTACAAAGCAACATTAACAGCTTTATCAACTTCACAATTATGTGTATGTACACCACAATCACCAATATGTATTATACGTGGAGCTTCAGTATAAATTACCGTAATTTACTTGGAAGACACTTTACACTTAATTGCATTAATGTCCAATCCCAATTATAATCATCATAATTACAGAAAAACTAGAAAAAAAAATTTATTTTAAAAGATTTTAGTCGTTAATATAAACAACGAGATAATTTCCGGAATAGAAATACAATATTAATGTTTTCCGGAATTTAAATAAAAATACACGAATATAGTTTCCGGAACAACAATATAAGCTTTTCCGGAATGAAAATACAGCAATATAAAATTATCCGGAATTGTTGTAAGAAAATAAACAATAACATCCTTTCCGGAATTAAAATAGGAAGATACAAGAATATATTAATTTCCGGAAAACTAAAATTGTATTTTTCCGTAAATTATAAAAATACAATAATTTATAAAAATAAAAATACAAAAATACAATAATTTCCGGAACAAATACTTCCAGAATAAAAAATACATGTATTTTCCGGAATGTATTTTATTTTCTTTTATGCTCCCAAAAGTATGTACAATAGGGAATAATTCTAAATACTAATTAATTTAACCTCCTTACATTTGAACAATTTTTGCTTCTAATTTTTTCCCATAAATTCTTTCCAAATATTAAACCCATATTAAATTTGCTGCTAAACCAAAATTCTGCTCCCAATTTATCCAAATTATTTCCATATGTATTAAATGATTTTGGGTATGTTCCAAGACATAAAAGTTCACAATCAGGGAAAACTCTGAGGAAAAAAAATTTAAAAAAATTAAAAAAATTTTTTTACTTTGCTCTTTTCTTTTCCATTAAATTCAAAAGATGAATAAAATCAGGTGCAACTAAATGATCTTCTTCTAATAAAATAAGCAATTTTTCTTCTAAACCATATGCAGGCAAAACAGAATCAAACAGAAAATTCATCTGAAAAAATTTTTTTTTGAATTTTATAAAATTTTCCCACCCCCCCCCCCCCCCCCCTTCAAAAAATAACCCCCCGAAGACTCAAAAATTAAATTTTAAAAAAATCAAAAAAATTAATTTCCAAACCTTCCACCACCAATGATGTTTTATTTGTGTTAATTTTGGATTTCTATAATGTCCACCAACATCAGCAAATTCTTCACCCAAACAATTAGTTCCTTTGGCTCTTAAAATTATTTTTGAAAAATTAAAATTTAAAAAAATACTTTTCTTTATTAGTAGTTGATGGACAATCTTCTGGGCTTTCGCCTGGGAAAACATTTGGGAAAAGTTGGAAAGTATATGGGAAGAATAATTGAATTACCTGGAAAATAATAAAAATTGGGGTCACTTTAGTACGTGGGTGCAGGCTTTAAATTACAAATGTTATATCATTTGAAAGAGCTAGTCGAGCTGAGTCGAATGCCACCAAAATTAGCTCTAGGAAAAATTTTTGAACCGAGATACAGGCGATTGAAAATCGAAAAACCATAGGGGGGACCAAGCACTTTTTTGGGATGAAAAATTCGAAAATGCAAATTATACCTCATTCGAAAGAGCTCGTCGAGCTGAGTCGAATAACACCAAAATCGACGAAATCCGACTTGAATGAACCGAGATATAGACTCCTAAAAATCGAAGGTCCAAAAGGGCGATTTTTGGAATAAAAAATTTTTTATACAAATAATACCTCATTCGAAAGAGCTCGACGAGCTGAGTCGAATGACACCAAAATCACCGTGATTGGACAAGATTAGACAAAGTTATGACACAAAAAAACAAAGAACCTAAACCTATGGGGCGTCGGCGAGGCGCTTGTGCAAAACCCCGCGCTTCGCGCGGGGTTTTGCGGCACGCGCCTCGCGGGGAGTCTACGGGCGATGGGTCTGGGTTCGTAACATAAACCTATTCCTATCTCCCTTGCTCTGGACGTATTTGGGGCCTCCGTAGCAGCAAAAATCTCCACAGATGCCATAGGTAAGGAGCTAAAATAAAAGATCATAACTTTGTCTAATCAAGTCGGATTTCGTTGATTTTGGTGTTATTCGACTCAGCTCGATGAGCTCTTTCGAATGAGGTATCATTTGCATTTTCGAATTTTTCATCCCAAAAAAGTGCTTGGTCCCCCCTATGGTTTTTCGATTTTCAATCGCCTGTATCTCGGTTCAAAAATTTTTCCTAGAGCTAATTTTGATGGCATTCGACTCAGCTCGACTAGCTCTTTCAAATGATATAACATTTGTAATTTAAAGCCTGCACCCACGTACTAAAGTACAGCCTAAAAATTTTTTAACAAGAAGAACAAAATGTCAAAAATAAAAAATGGACATTTTATCACAAATCTAAAAAATGGACAATTCGTCCAGAAATAGAAAATTGGAATTCGTTCAAAAATAAACTCCATTGCCCCCCTCCCCCGAAAAAAATCCTGGTTAATGGACAAAACGTTCAAGATAAAAAACTGGACAAATGTAAAGAAAATGAAAATAAAACAGAAAAAAATTTGACAAAATGTCCTTAAAAATAAAATTTCAAAAAATCCAAACCCTGCAAAAATTAATTGACTGAATAATAGCATTAATAGGTGCAGATATCATATCATGAGTAAATACCAAGAGTGTTTGTTCTATTCCTTTTGCTCTAGATAAACTTCCAATTAAATATTTGAGGTAATCTATTCGATTATGGACCTGAAATTAAAAAAATTTTTTAAGACAAAAATTATTCAAAGAAAACCTGTACAACAACAACATATTTAATGGTAGCGGAATTTAAAGGGCCAAAAAGTTGAGCGTTAAGTACTTCATGGTTTTCGTTTAAAAACTTAAAAATTTGGAAAATTTAAATTTTAAGGGAAATTTTTGAGAGCCTAAAAAGCCTGAATTAATATTATAATCTATTGAACAGGGCAGTGTTTCCGTTTCCAGAACTATTGAACAAGGGCGTAGCCAAGGGGTTAAATTTCTGGCAGGCTAGAATGGCGTATGCGTCAAACCGGTGGCGTTCTCTCACAATTTTTTACTTTAAACCATTTCGGATGGGGGAGTTCTAGACCACTTAGAATACACACAAGATTATCAAAAAACATCTAGGATATTTTTCGGTTATTTAGTACACTGCCTCTCTGTTATCGAAAAATCAACAGTCCATAGTTTCTGAAAACTGAAAAACACCAGCCGAATTCAATCAATGTCAGGTACAGAAAAACCCCATCACCATAACAAAAAGCTAATTTCCCACTTTTTAAAGTTAACAAGAATTTCAAAAATCACTGAAAAAAAACCTGAATCGAATTTAATGCTTTATTTGGATCCACAACCGAAAATTTGTGAAAGATAGCATCGGCATTTTCAATTTGAGATTTTGAAGAAGGCAGTGTCCAACTTGCATTATGCAGAAATTCTTCTCTTTCCAAACTTTTTCTTCTTTCTTCCAAATTCTCCAAATTTTTATAGGGAGTTCCACGTGGTTGAAACCTTTCATTAATTGTTAGCCTTTGCGAGAGTGAAATATACAGAAGGGAAAAGACAAACAAAAGGATCTAAAAAAGGAAAAAAAATATTTTTTTGAATATTTTTGAATATTTTGAATTTAAAAGATCGAAAAAGAAATTGATTTTTGATTTAATTTACTAAATAAACTTTTCTACATATTTGTATTAAAAATGTAAAAATTAAACAAACATTCGATTAAAAATGTCATAAAAATTTTTCTTAAAGAGTGTGGAGTTTAATAGTAAAAATGCTGTGATTTAAAGGCGGTTTTTTTTTGTTTCTTAACCGATTTTGACAAATAAAAAGTTATTTAGAAAAAGGCTTCGAAAAATGAGAAGAACTAGTATGGGAAGATGAAACAAAACAAGTCTTTCCTACAATTTGGGATCAATCGAGAACTTGTTTCCCTGCTAAAAAGACACTTCTTTTTTTCGAAGCCTTCCGAATGACCTAACATTTGTCAAAAATCAGTTCAGGATAAAAAAAGTGCCCGAGCTAAAAACGGTCGAGACCGGGAAGTGAAGAAAAATGTGCCCTTTCTAGCTCGAACACCTCGCAACCTTCCCTAGTTAAAATTAAAATATCAAGTCACAAAGGAACTTATAAATAAAATTGGCCTTATATTTTTCTTAAAAATTGTTCTAAAAAATTTTAAAAATTCGAAAAAAAATTTTTGGCTTGAAAAAATATAAAAATCGTCTTTCCAACCACAAAAAAAAGACCAAAAAAAAAGAAAAAAAATAAACAAAACAAACCGAAGAAGCAAAAATAGCACCAGATGCACGTCGTAAATATCGACGCAATTTGACAATAAAACTCATCTTTTCTTATTCAAAAAATATTTTTGTAGGCAAATAAATAATAAAAATTTTGTTGTTTTTTGAAAAAAAATAAAGGTAGAAAGAAGAAAAAATATTATGCAATTTCTTTTTAAATAAAAGTTGAAAATAATTTTTATAAAAATAAATTCTTCACATTATGCTGAAAAAAAAAGAAAGAAAATTTATTAAAAAAATTTTTTCTTAAAAAATTAATGGGGAGAAATTATGGAGAAGATAAAAAGAAAAAATAAATTTTAATAATAGGTAATTTTTTGAGAAAAAAATTTTTGAGTTTGACAAAATTACTTTAACAGAAAAATTCAAAAAAAATTTAAAAAAATATATAAACTACAAAATATTCTATCAAAATTACCTAAATATTTAAAAAACATAACGTGGCAAATAAAAAGATTAAAATTTAAAAAAAGTGTACCAAAAAAGAGAAACAAAAAGAAAATTAAAAAAACTTTTCAAAATATCTAAAAACAAAATTTTCTCAAAATTCCCGAAAAAATTTTTTAAGCTTAAAATTTCTAATAGAATGCCCGGGCATTCTATTTTTCAATCCCTTTTAAAGGGGCGTTTTATTAGAGAGGGGTTTCCGTTAGAAAGGACATTTTATTGGAGAGGGGCATTCCCCTTCCAAAGGGGCGTCTATTAGAGAGGGGCGTTTTATTAAATCGGGGCACTCTTTTAGAGATTTAAGGGAGCTTAAAAGAAGTTTTTAATTTAAAAAAATAATAAAATTCTTTCTCCAAATAAAAAGCATTCAAAAAAATATATAAATCATATATTCAAAAAATATTGCTAATAAAATTGCTCACTGTGCAAACATTTTTTTATAGAAGAATTACATATTTTTGGAATTTAAAAAAAGTTTTTTTGCTTGTAAAGCAAACAAACTGTTTTAAATTTTATGGCGTTTTGGGTCTGTGGCAAAATGTCCACAGACGAAAAATTTAATTAAAATTGGAAAAGATTGTCTCTCTTCATTTTGTGTAGTCTCTAACCGATGATTTTTTATTTTTGTCACAGCTTTTAATTTTTTCCAATTTTTAGATTTAATTTGTAATTTAATTTATTTATTCTTATACTTAAAATGTCAACACCTTCTAGACGCCGTTTAATGCGAGATTTTAAAAAATTACAGGTTCCTCCCAGCAATTTTTTAAAATCAATTTAAATTTTAAGGATGACCCTCCTGCTGGTGTTAGTGGTGCGCCTACAGAGGTTTTCCTAATAAAAATAATTATTCAATCAACTTTTAGGAGTCCATAATGCATTGGGAAGCTGTCATTTTTGGACCACAAGATACTCCTTTTGAGGATGGGACTTTTAAACTTTCGCTTGAATTTTCTGAAGAATACCCAAATAAACCGCCACATGTCAAGTTTGTTTCAAAAATGTTTCATCCTAATGTATATGCTGATGGAAGTATTTGCTTGGATATTTTACAGGTTTTATTAAGTTTGGGGGAATTAGTGGGAGAAAGGCTGTCCACTCCAAACAGTCTAACTCTCCTCTAGCAGAAAATATTAATTTTCCAATGAGTAAATTTATTATTAACCTAAAAATCAACGATAAGGTGCCTGAGGTCTTTATTGTCCCTTTTCTCGATATTTTCAAAAGATTTTACTCTGAGCGGATTCGAACCTTCTACCCCTCTTTTTGAAAAACTCCACTTAACCAAAAAAAATCAATTTTTTAATTCACAGAACCAATGGTCGCCAACTTACGATGTTGCTGCAATACTTACTTCAATTCAATCATTACTTGATGAACCGAATCCAAATAGTCCTGCAAATTCACAGGCAGCTCAGCTTTATAGAGAGAATCGTAGAGAATATGAAAAACGTGTTCATGCAATTGTTGAACAGGTTTAATTTAAATTTTGTTTTGTGGACATTCCGCCCCTTTCAGTTTGAGTTTCCGAGCTTTCCTTAATGTGTACATAATCATCATTTGAAAATACCTCAGGAAAATAGAGTAGGAGTGAGGAAGGAAAAAGTCCGGGGTAATAGTGCTGTTTACAGACCATACTTTTTTCTGTTTTGTAGAAAATGGTCAGACTTTTTCCTTTCTTTTTCTTTTCTCCATTCCAACCAAACTAGGGGAGATACAAAAAGTACCTTAAATTTTATTTAAAAATTAACTTAATTTTTCTTTCAGTCTTGGATGACTTTTTCAAATGACGATTCAGACGAAGCTGCAGACCAATTAGAAACTGCACGTGAAGATAATGAATCTCCACACACAGCAGCTGAATATGAAGTTGGTGGGGAAGAAGAAGGAGTTTTGGATGTAACACAAAGTTCGTTTCATGAAGAAGAAAATGATGAGGACGAGGAGGAAGAAGGGGAATTAAGAAATAATGATACTGATAATTCTGTGGAACAGGACTGAGTTTGGAGTATTTAAGTATTTTTTAAATTTGTGTATATGAAAAGATTGATTTATGGGGACTTTTGAAACAATAAAAAATTTTTTTAAGTATCAGTCCAATATTTAGTCGTTTCGTACTATGGATCCGCTTCCGCCTTCCTCTTTTTTAAATTGAAAATTCTCCACCCCTGCTATGGATGGATGGACCTGGAACCCGAAAAGGTTCTCCCAAACATGTCTGGATCAATCCTAGTATAGAACGATTGGACATGGAATTTATGACTTAAAAAATTTTTTTTAGAAAATTATCAGTCCCATATCCATTCGTTCCATACTCTTCTGTGCATCTTTTCTTTGAAAATTAATTCTCTTTTATTTTTATAATTTTGTAAAATAAAAAAAAAGACAAAAAAAAATTCCCCATTTAAATTTAAAAAATTATTTTTGTCAAAAAATTTTTTTCGATTTATTAAAAATAAATATTATAAAATAAAGTAACAACAAAAAATAATCTAAAAAATAAAATATTAAAAACATTACATGTTCCATTAAATTGATATAAAAAATCTGCTGGCCAAAAAGGAATTGAGTTGGCTGATTTATTATAATATTTTTCTTCTACAAATTGTTCTGAAAATTAAAAAAAATAAAATCAGAATTTGTAAAACTTAAATTAATCTGCGTTTGTAATTTTTAAGTTTGTTTTTTACAATTTGTAAAAATTTATTTTTAATGAAAAAAATAAACTTGGAAAAATAAATAAACATTTTTTACAATTGAAAAATAAACTTTTTTTTACAATTTGTAAATAAATAAACTTGGAAAAATAAATAAACATTTTTTACAATTGAAAAATAAACTTATTTTTACAATTTGTAAAAAGTTGTATTTTTAAGGTTGTAATATTCCGGATTATATTCTATTCCGGAATTTGTATTTTTCTTTTTATTTTTAATTTCCGGAAAATACAGAATATTTTCCGGAAGGCTAATATATTTATGTATTTTCTTGTATTTTTAGGGTTGTAATTTTACAATTGTAAAAAATAAACCCTCTTTACAAACTTTAAGTTTTAATAACTGTATTACCCTTTCGCCCCATTTTTAATTCTTCTTCTTGTTCAACTTGTCGCCTAAGCGGCGTTCCTTCTATTCTGGTTGCGTGTTTTTGTTTATTTCTTTTTACTACAAAATTGGAATTCTTAGAAATAATTTTAAGTTTTACATTTTTGTGAAGTTACTTTTGTAAAAGTTTTGTCTTCTTCATTAATTAATTTGTTAACTTTTCCGGTAATATCTTGAAGATTTTTGTCTTTATTTGAATTCTGATGGTTGTCTGCTGTAAAGATTTAAAAATTTTTAAATTTGTCTTGGAGGGTGAAAAATTTTATCTTATAATGAGTGGTATCTTATACGGAGGGTATCGTATATAATGAGAAAATGAGAGTCGCTTCTAATGAGGGGTACATTAAGTGGAGGGTATCGCTTGGCCCACACCCAGTAGGCATCCAAATGTTAAAAAGTGCCTTAAATTGAAAGTACGTAAAATCGAGGTACGACTGTAAATACTTCACCAAAATCCCTCCATAAATCTTTTCTTACCCCCAATCCTCTCAATTTCTTCAAAAATTGCTGGCTGTTTCCTTTCATAAACACAATCCGGACATTTACACTCCTGTGCCCTATCAAATGTACATCGATATTGAGTATCCAGTGGGATTTGTGCCAATTCAGAAATTAAAGTTTGATTGTCTAATAAATTTGAATAGGAAAGGCAACGGGTGGATCTGTTAATTTTTTTAATTTTAGGAAAAAATTATTTTTTCTCTCCACCTTTTCAACAAAGCTTCCCTTCCCCAATACTGCTCGTCACGGCTTAGACAATAAATTAATGAATCAGGTTCCCATTCAGCACAATCCCGGGGGTCTTGCGAACAACTTTGAGTTAAGCCACGTATTTGAACACAGTAGGAGCACTTCTAGAAAAATAAAAATAATTTTGATTTTGTAATTTAGCTCCTCTCCCCCAACAGCCAATCTACCTAATTAAAGAAAAATTACCTGAATGTCTGGAGAAGGCCTAAAATCCAGAGATATTGCCAATAAACAAAGCAATGAACAAGAGGTTGTCATTTAAATATTTTTCCTTTTTTTTTTTGCAAAAAGCAATTTGACAGATGAATGAGCGGAAGCAAAAAAAGAGAATTTGTAGAAAAGGAAGAAAAAAAATGTCAAAAAATTTAACTATTATGTAAAATGCGCAGCAAAAATTTCAAAAGCAATTATTCAATAGAAATGGGCGAAAATTTCAAAAAATAAAAAAGTTGGTCAAAATGATGCTCAAAATCATCTCCCTTCCTTTATTTTTTTTTAAATTGACTAAAATTGTTGAATCTTTTGTATTTTTTAATAGAAAATGTGCTTCTTTAAAGAATCTTTTTTAGGTCAGATTTTAATTAAAATTCTGATTTAATTAATTCTTTGAAGAAAATTCTGTTTGTATTTTTAAAGTGTTTTTAAACAAAAATTCTGATTTTGAATAATTCTGAAAGTTATATAATTATTCCGGAATATACATATTATTTTTCCGGAAACTTTTCAGGAATTTCTTTTCCGGAATTTCTTTTTCTTTCCAATAATCTTTTCCGGAATGTATTTTCCTATAATGTATTTTATTTCCGAAGTCTTTTCCGGAATTTATTCTTTCATTTCCGGAAATCTATAATTCTTTCCGGAATGTATTTTCCCTATAATATTTCTTTCCGGAAAACATTTTATGCATTATTAGTTAAGTTGAGTAACTCATTTTTAAATTAAAATACCGGAAGCAGTTAAAAGAATTAAAAATGGGGAAAATTCTCTTTGAGGTCAAAATTTTAGTACAAGTTAAATAAATGATGGACGTGTATTATGCAATCTCCCATCCTTTCTAATAAATTAATCCCCAATTTTTACACAATTGGTCGTTATTTTTTCTCTAACGGAAAAAGAATTTAAGGAAAATACCCCAAAAATAATTACGTATATTTTTGATTGTTTTGCTTTAAAGGCAGATGAAATAGGAAGATAAAAATAAAAAAATTTAAAAGGATAAAAAAATTTTTTGTGAATCTTATTTGGCGGAAAATTTTTTGGGGTTTGATGAAAATTTTTTTCTGAAAAAGTTTTTTACAAAAAAATTCTTTTTAATTAAAACGAAATTAAAATTTTGTTTAGCTAATTATAATCCTTCCCCTCTCCATACCCAATTGTTTACACTTGTCTTTAAGCTTCTTATTTTTTTATTAAATTTATTACACTATAATATTTTGGTCAAACTATATATTTTTTAGAAAAACAAAAAAAAATACCAATTACTCTCTTAATAAATCAAATTGTAAAAATAAACTTAGAAAAAAATGAAATTAGTCACACGTTAAAAAATTTAGGGAGAAAAAAACTTAATTATTTTAAAAATAAAATGAAGGAAGATCTTCTTAAAAATATTTTTTTAATTTAATAATTTTGGACGATCTCCTTAACATCTCAAAAAAATTATTAAAAGAAAAAATGTAAACAGTTTTTTTTATTATTTATTTTTTGGATGATTTTTTAGACATTGTTTTTAAGGGGAAAAATATGTAAATATTTTTAAGAAGAATAGAAAAAGACAGCTGGCGCGCATAATAATAATCAAAAAGAAAATTATTTTCACTAATTTTTTTTATAAATTTTAGATACCCAAAATAAAATGAAAAAAAGAAAAAAATTAGTAAACAAACCCGCACGAAACTTAACAAAAAATATTTTTCAGACAAAACGAAACGTTTTTTTCGAGTTTTTCTGTTAAATCTACACACACACACACGTGTTATTTTATTTTTATTTTACACGCAGCGGGAATCGTTCTTTTTTTCACCTAATATTTTTTTGAAAAATATTTTTATTTGTTTTACCAAAAAAAATAAATGGAGAAGTTCCCGTGTTCCTTCTTAAATTCTTTTTAAAAAATAATTGTTTTTAAAGGTTTTGGAAGTTTTTAAAATTTTTTTTCAAAAAAAATTCAAAAGATTTTGACTTTCAAAAAAAAAGAAAATTAAAAAAAATTATTTTATGGCGCTAAATTGGCAAAAAAGAGAAAAACGTTGTATATATTATCAAAATGAAGAAAACTTATTGGATAGAGAGAGGAATGTCTTGACAAAAGTCTATGGGAACATTAAAAAAATATTTAATCTTATAATTAATGCATGGATGAAGTTTTGAGAAGGAAAAAAATTTTTTTTGAAAGTTAAATGAGGAATATTGGAAAAAAAAGTTTTGAATACTCAAAGAAAAAAGTTTTTAAATAACCATAAGTCTCTAAAAAAAAATTTTTTCCCTCGAAAAAATTTCACCTATTAAATAATCAAAAGTTTCATGTTTTTAATTAAATAGCCCTAATACCTATTTTTAAAATTATATTATTAAAATATATATCACCTCATTTTCTCTTGAAAGTTATTTAGAATAAAAAGTTATAAAAAGTTATTTAGAAAAAGGCTTCGAAAAATGAGAAGAACTAGTATGGGAAGATGAAACAAAACAAGTCTTTCCTACAATTTGGGATCAATCGAGAACTTGTTTCCCTGCTAAAAAGACACTTCTTTTTTTCGAAGCCTTCCGAATGACCTAACATTTGTCAAAAATCAGTTCAGGATAAAAAAAGTGCCCGAGCTAAAAACGGTCGAGACCGGGAAGTGAAGAAAAATGTGCCCTTTCTAGCTCGAACACCTCGCAACCTTCCCTAGTTAAAATTAAAATATCAAGTCACAAAGGAACTTATAAATAAAATTGGCCTTATATTTTTCTTAAAAATTGTTCTAAAAAATTTTAAAAATTCGAAAAAAAATTTTTGGCTTGAAAAAATATAAAAATCGTCTTTCCAACCACAAAAAAAAGACCAAAAAAAAAGAAAAAAATAAACAAAACAAACCGAAGAAGCAAAAATAGCACCAGATGCACGTCGTAAATATCGACGCAATTTGACAATAAAACTCATCTTTTCTTATTCAAAAAATATTTTTGTAGGCAAATAAATAATAAAAATTTTGTTGTTTTTTGAAAAAAAATAAAGGTAGAAAGAAGAAAAAATATTATGCAATTTCTTTTTTAAATAAAAGTTGAAAATAATTTTTATAAAAATAAATTCTTCACATTATGCTGAAAAAAAAAGAAAGAAAATTTATTAAAAAAATTTTTTCTTAAAAAATTAATGGGGAGAAATTATGGAGAAGATAAAAAGAAAAAATAAATTTTAATAATAGGTAATTTTTTGAGAAAAAAATTTTTGAGTTTGACAAAATTACTTTAACAGAAAAATTCAAAAAAAATTTAAAAAAATATATAAACTACAAAATATTCTATCAAAATTACCTAAATATTTAAAAAACATAACGTGGCAAATAAAAAGATTAAAATTTAAAAAAAGTGTACCAAAAAAGAGAAACAAAAAGAAAATTAAAAAAAACTTTTCAAAATATCTAAAAACAAAATTTTCTCAAAATTCCCGAAAAAATTTTTTAAGCTTAAAATTTCTAATAGAATGCCCGGGCATTCTATTTTTCAATCCCTTTTAAAGGGGCGTTTTATTAGAGAGGGGTTTCCGTTAGAAAGGACATTTTATTGGAGAGGGGCATTCCCCTTCCAAAGGGGCGTCTATTAGAGAGGGGCGTTTTATTAAATCGGGGCACTCTTTTAGAGATTTAAGGGAGCTTAAAAGAAGTTTTTAATTTAAAAAAATAATAAAATTCTTTCTCCAAATAAAAAGCATTCAAAAAAATATATAAATCATATATTCAAAAAATATTGCTAATAAAATTGCTCACTGTGCAAACATTTTTTTATAGAAGAATTACATATTTTTGGAATTTAAAAAAAAGTTTTTTTGCTTGTAAAGCAAACAAACTGTTTTAAATTTTATGGCGTTTTGGGTCTGTGGCAAAATGTCCACAGACGAAAAATTTAATTAAAATTGGAAAAGATTGTCTCTCTTCATTTTGTGTAGTCTCTAACCGATGATTTTTTATTTTTGTCACAGCTTTTAATTTTTTCCAATTTTTAGATTTAATTTGTAATTTAATTTATTTATTCTTATACTTAAAATGTCAACACCTTCTAGACGCCGTTTAATGCGAGATTTTAAAAAATTACAGGTTCCTCCCAGCAATTTTTTAAAATCAATTTAAATTTTAAGGATGACCCTCCTGCTGGTGTTAGTGGTGCGCCTACAGAGGTTTTCCTAATAAAAATAATTATTCAATCAACTTTTAGGAGTCCATAATGCATTGGGAAGCTGTCATTTTTGGACCACAAGATACTCCTTTTGAGGATGGGACTTTTAAACTTTCGCTTGAATTTTCTGAAGAATACCCAAATAAACCGCCACATGTCAAGTTTGTTTCAAAAATGTTTCATCCTAATGTATATGCTGATGGAAGTATTTGCTTGGATATTTTACAGGTTTTATTAAGTTTGGGGGAATTAGTGGGAGAAAGGCTGTCCACTCCAAACAGTCTAACTCTCCTCTAGCAGAAAATATTAATTTTCCAATGAGTAAATTTATTATTAACCTAAAAATCAACGATAAGGTGCCTGAGGTCTTTATTGTCCCTTTTCTCGATATTTTCAAAAGATTTTACTCTGAGCGGATTCGAACCTTCTACCCCTCTTTTTGAAAAACTCCACTTAACCAAAAAAAATCAATTTTTTAATTCACAGAACCAATGGTCGCCAACTTACGATGTTGCTGCAATACTTACTTCAATTCAATCATTACTTGATGAACCGAATCCAAATAGTCCTGCAAATTCACAGGCAGCTCAGCTTTATAGAGAGAATCGTAGAGAATATGAAAAACGTGTTCATGCAATTGTTGAACAGGTTTAATTTAAATTTTGTTTTGTGGACATTCCGCCCCTTTCAGTTTGAGTTTCCGAGCTTTCCTTAATGTGTACATAATCATCATTTGAAAATACCTCAGGAAAATAGAGTAGGAGTGAGGAAGGAAAAAGTCCGGGGTAATAGTGCTGTTTACAGACCATACTTTTTTCTGTTTTGTAGAAAATGGTCAGACTTTTTCCTTTCTTTTTCTTTTCTCCATTCCAACCAAACTAGGGGAGATACAAAAAGTACCTTAAATTTTATTTAAAAATTAACTTAATTTTTCTTTCAGTCTTGGATGACTTTTTCAAATGACGATTCAGACGAAGCTGCAGACCAATTAGAAACTGCACGTGAAGATAATGAATCTCCACACACAGCAGCTGAATATGAAGTTGGTGGGGAAGAAGAAGGAGTTTTGGATGTAACACAAAGTTCGTTTCATGAAGAAGAAAATGATGAGGACGAGGAGGAAGAAGGGGAATTAAGAAATAATGATACTGATAATTCTGTGGAACAGGACTGAGTTTGGAGTATTTAAGTATTTTTTAAATTTGTGTATATGAAAAGATTGATTTATGGGGACTTTTGAAACAATAAAAAATTTTTTTAAGTATCAGTCCAATATTTAGTCGTTTCGTACTATGGATCCGCTTCCGCCTTCCTCTTTTTTAAATTGAAAATTCTCCACCCCTGCTATGGATGGATGGACCTGGAACCCGAAAAGGTTCTCCCAAACATGTCTGGATCAATCCTAGTATAGAACGATTGGACATGGAATTTATGACTTAAAAAATTTTTTTAGAAAATTATCAGTCCCATATCCATTCGTTCCATACTCTTCTGTGCATCTTTTCTTTGAAAATTAATTCTCTTTTATTTTTATAATTTTGTAAAATAAAAAAAAAGACAAAAAAAAATTCCCCATTTAAATTTAAAAAATTATTTTTGTCAAAAAATTTTTTTCGATTTATTAAAAATAAATATTATAAAATAAAGTAACAACAAAAAATAATCTAAAAAATAAAATATTAAAAACATTACATGTTCCATTAAATTGATATAAAAAATCTGCTGGCCAAAAAGGAATTGAGTTGGCTGATTTATTATAATATTTTTCTTCTACAAATTGTTCTGAAAATTAAAAAAAATAAAATCAGAATTTGTAAAACTTAAATTAATCTGCGTTTGTAATTTTTAAGTTTGTTTTTTACAATTTGTAAAAATTTATTTTTAATGAAAAAAAAATAAACTTGGAAAAATAAATAAACATTTTTTACAATTGAAAAATAAACTTTTTTTTACAATTTGTAAATAAATAAACTTGGAAAAATAAATAAACATTTTTTACAATTGAAAAATAAACTTATTTTTACAATTTGTAAAAAGTTGTATTTTTAAGGTTGTAATATTCCGGATTATATTCTATTCCGGAATTTGTATTTTTCTTTTTATTTTTAATTTCCGGAAAATACAGAATATTTTCCGGAAGGCTAATATATTTATGTATTTTCTTGTATTTTTAGGGTTGTAATTTTACAATTGTAAAAAATAAACCCTCTTTACAAACTTTAAGTTTTAATAACTGTATTACCCTTTCGCCCCATTTTTAATTCTTCTTCTTGTTCAACTTGTCGCCTAAGCGGCGTTCCTTCTATTCTGGTTGCGTGTTTTTGTTTATTTCTTTTTACTACAAAATTGGAATTCTTAGAAATAATTTTAAGTTTTACATTTTTGTGAAGTTACTTTTGTAAAAGTTTTGTCTTCTTCATTAATTAATTTGTTAACTTTTCCGGTAATATCTTGAAGATTTTTGTCTTTATTTGAATTCTGATGGTTGTCTGCTGTAAAGATTTAAAAATTTTTAAATTTGTCTTGGAGGGTGAAAAATTTTATCTTATAATGAGTGGTATCTTATACGGAGGGTATCGTATATAATGAGAAAATGAGAGTCGCTTCTAATGAGGGGTACATTAAGTGGAGGGTATCGCTTGGCCCACACCCAGTAGGCATCCAAATGTTAAAAAGTGCCTTAAATTGAAAGTACGTAAAATCGAGGTACGACTGTAAATACTTCACCAAAATCCCTCCATAAATCTTTTCTTACCCCCAATCCTCTCAATTTCTTCAAAAATTGCTGGCTGTTTCCTTTCATAAACACAATCCGGACATTTACACTCCTGTGCCCTATCAAATGTACATCGATATTGAGTATCCAGTGGGATTTGTGCCAATTCAGAAATTAAAGTTTGATTGTCTAATAAATTTGAATAGGAAAGGCAACGGGTGGATCTGTTAATTTTTTTAATTTTAGGAAAAAATTATTTTTTCTCTCCACCTTTTCAACAAAGCTTCCCTTCCCCAATACTGCTCGTCACGGCTTAGACAATAAATTAATGAATCAGGTTCCCATTCAGCACAATCCCGGGGGTCTTGCGAACAACTTTGAGTTAAGCCACGTATTTGAACACAGTAGGAGCACTTCTAGAAAAATAAAAATAATTTTGATTTTGTAATTTAGCTCCTCTCCCCCAACAGCCAATCTACCTAATTAAAGAAAAATTACCTGAATGTCTGGAGAAGGCCTAAAATCCAGAGATATTGCCAATAAACAAAGCAATGAACAAGAGGTTGTCATTTAAATATTTTTCCTTTTTTTTTTTTGCAAAAAGCAATTTGACAGATGAATGAGCGGAAGCAAAAAAAGAGAATTTGTAGAAAAGGAAGAAAAAAAATGTCAAAAAATTTAACTATTATGTAAAATGCACAGCAAAAATTTCAAAAGCAATTATTCAATAGAAATGGGCGAAAATTTCAAAAAATAAAAAAGTTGGTCAAAATGATGCTCAAAATCATCTCCCTTCCTTTATTTTTTTTTAAATTGACTAAAATTGTTGAATCTTTTGTATTTTTTAATAGAAAATGTGCTTCTTTAAAGAATCTTTTTTAGGTCAGATTTTAATTAAAATTCTGATTTAATTAATTCTTTGAAGAAAATTCTGTTTGTATTTTTAAAGTGTTTTTAAACAAAAATTCTGATTTTGAATAATTCTGAAAGTTATATAATTATTCCGGAATATACATATTATTTTTCCGGAAACTTTTCAGGAATTTCTTTTCCGGAATTTCTTTTTCTTTCCAATAATCTTTTCCGGAATGTATTTTCCTATAATGTATTTTATTTCCGAAGTCTTTTCCGGAATTTATTCTTTCATTTCCGGAAATCTATAATTCTTTCCGGAATGTATTTTCCCTATAATATTTCTTTCCGGAAAACATTTTATGCATTATTAGTTAAGTTGAGTAACTCATTTTTAAATTAAAATACCGGAAGCAGTTAAAAGAATTAAAAATGGGGAAAATTCTCTTTGAGGTCAAAATTTTAGTACAAGTTAAATAAATGATGGACGTGTATTATGCAATCTCCCATCCTTTCTAATAAATTAATCCCCAATTTTTACACAATTGGTCGTTATTTTTTCTCTAACGGAAAAAGAATTTAAGGAAAATACCCCAAAAATAATTACGTATATTTTTGATTGTTTTGCTTTAAAGGCAGATGAAATAGGAAGATAAAAATAAAAAAATTTAAAAGGATAAAAAAATTTTTTGTGAATCTTATTTGGCGGAAAATTTTTTGGGGTTTGATGAAAATTTTTTTCTGAAAAAGTTTTTTACAAAAAAATTCTTTTTAATTAAAACGAAATTAAAATTTTTTTTAGCTAATTATAATCCTTCCCCTCTCCATACCCAATTGTTTACACTTGTCTTTAAGCTTCTTATTTTTTTATTAAATTTATTACACTATAATATTTTGGTCAAACTATATATTTTTTAGAAAAACAAAAAAAAATACCAATTACTCTCTTAATAAATCAAATTGTAAAAATAAACTTAGAAAAAAATGAAATTAGTCACACGTTAAAAAATTTAGGGAGAAAAAAACTTAATTATTTTAAAAATAAAATGAAGGAAGATCTTCTTAAAAATATTTTTTTTTAATTTAATAATTTTGGACGATCTCCTTAACATCTCAAAAAAATTATTAAAAGAAAAAATGTAAACAGTTTTTTTTATTATTTATTTTTTGGATGATTTTTTAGACATTGTTTTTAAGGGGAAAAATATGTAAATATTTTTAAGAAGAATAGAAAAAGACAGCTGGCGCGCATAATAATAATCAAAAAGAAAATTATTTTCACTAATTTTTTTTATAAATTTTAGATACCCAAAATAAAATGAAAAAAAGAAAAAATTAGTAAACAAACCCGCACGAAACTTAACAAAAAATATTTTTCAGACAAAACGAAACGTTTTTTTCGAGTTTTTCTGTTAAATCTACACACACACACACGTGTTATTTTATTTTTATTTTACACGCAGCGGGAATCGTTCTTTTTTTCACCTAATATTTTTTTGAAAAATATTTTTATTTGTTTTACCAAAAAAAATAAATGGAGAAGTTCCCGTGTTCCTTCTTAAATTCTTTTTAAAAAATAATTGTTTTTAAAGGTTTTGGAAGTTTTTAAAATTTTTTTCAAAAAAATTCAAAAGATTTTGACTTTCAAAAAAAAAGAAAATTAAAAAAAATTATTTTATGGCGCTAAATTGGCAAAAAAGAGAAAAACGTTGTATATATTATCAAAATGAAGAAAACTTATTGGATAGAGAGAGGAATGTCTTGACAAAAGTCTATGGGAACATTAAAAAAATATTTAATCTTATAATTAATGCATGGATGAAGTTTTGAGAAGGAAAAAAATTTTTTTTGAAAGTTAAATGAGGAATATTGGAAAAAAAAGTTTTGAATACTCAAAGAAAAAAGTTTTTAAATAACCATAAGTCTCTAAAAAAAAATTTTTTCCCTCGAAAAAATTTCACCTATTAAATAATCAAAAGTTTCATGTTTTTAATTAAATAGCCCTAATACCTATTTTTAAAATTATATTATTAAAATATATATCACCTCATTTTCTCTTGAAATTATGTCTCATCTTTTCACACAATCATAAAAAATTTCTTCCCTCAACAACGTGTCTCATAAAGTCCAGATCTTCCAATATAACGAACCCATTTAACAACTTCATGGTCGGAATAACCCAATTTTGGTTCAAACACTTTCAAATAGCGAACTTTCAAACCAGACGGAGCAAATGGAACCTTTAAAAAATTTTTTTTTAATTTCCACAAAATTTTTAAAAAATTTTCAAAACCTCAAAATTCATAGAAACAGGAGGACGATTCCACTTTTTCTTTTCGGCAGTTCCAGTATTAAGTAAATCAATTTCAGCAGAAATTTGTGATTCTTTCATTCCTCCCATTCGTTTGATCCTAAAAAATTAAGAAAAAAATTTCTTGAAATTTTTTCAAAATGGTAAAATTTCAAAAGGTCCCAATTTTCAAAAATTTTTAAAATATCTAAAAAAAATTTTCTTACTTCCAGCAAATACAATTCTCTCCAGCTTTATATTTAGCCTTTCCTTTCATGCAAATAAGTTGAACTCCACTTGTATTTGGCGGCGTTGGGATACGAACTTCTATTTTTTGGGCAAGTAAAGAAGGTTTAAAGTTGGATTTAATGACTACCTAAAAATTGGAAAAAATAATTTTTTGAAAATAATTTAAAAAACCTTCACTTCCATTTTATTACGAGAAACTTCTCTTACAAGAGGAATAACTCGAAAAGGTAATTGAATGTCTTTTGTAGTTCGATATCTTAAATTTTTGATTGAAAATTAATTTTTGAATCATATGTTCTAATAGAAGCACAACTCCGCTAGAAATTGGGCTAATGGTACCCATCGAAGAATAATAGTCGAGGCATTCTATTAGAACATTTTTAGAAAAGTTAAAAACCTCATCAATTCATATTCCCCATCTGGCGGTATAAAACTTATTGCATGTTCTATATCAAATTTGGTCAGTTTAACACACTGGTGGAATTGACAATCATCTATTGCTACTGAAGAACGATTTCTGAAAATTTTTTCAAAATAAAAAATGGACTACTCCACTTTTGCTCTTTTGGTTAAGTGGTATATTTGTAAAAATAGGTGACGGGGGTTCGAACACTTTCGGGATAAAATAATTTCTTCTTTCAAATTTAATACAAAGCAAGACTCTTAATTATAGGAAGGCTCTTTAAATAAAAAAATTAATTTTTAAAAATATTTACCCTCTTAAAATTAAAACAAACGATTTATTAGGTTCTTCACTTCCAGCTCGCCCCTTCCCTTCAATCGTCAACTTGTCATTAATTCCAAATTTACATTCAGGCATTCCACTCAAATAAGATTTCATTGCCACTTTGCCGGCAACATGTGCAGAAAGGACTTGGCCTGAAAATTAAATCTGAAATATTTTATCTCACTTTTAAGTGGTATTTTCATAAAATATTTGATAGAGGTTCGAACCCTTTCGGGGTAAAATAATTTTTTCTTCAAAAAATCTTTGAAAATTAATCAAAAATAAAGTTAAAAACCTTGTTGACTCATCAACAAATTTACATATTCAATGACATCCAAAAATAATTCATTTCTTCGATATTTAATGCCTTCACGTCGCCACCCAATTTGTCCAGTAACTTGTGACGTTATTTGAGCTTGTTCTTCTTTTGTCTGAAAAAAAAATAAATTTTAGAAAATTTATTTTATAAAATCTAAACCGCTGTTCGCACTCCTTGTTGTGTAATGAATGTTTTGAGAACACCTGGGTCCGTATTTTGGAGGTAGCCAAAGTCAAGTATTTCTGAAAAAGATGTGAATCATTTAAAGTTAAAGTAAGGGAAAGGTAAAGACGGGAGCAGGCCAGCCACTTTACCGCGAGCCCATTATACCGCCGAGCTATAACTTCGTTCAAAATTGTCAAATCCGGGAGGCCCTGGTATGGTTCGATGCGCCTCAACGAGCTGAATCGAACCATACCAGGGCCTCCAGGATTCGACAATTTTGAACGAAGTTATAGCTCGGCGGTATAATGGGCTCGCGGTAAAGTGGGGTGTACCCGTAAAAGACGATCCCAGAGAAGGCCCTCCTAACATAAGAATTATTGCTAGGCGCTTCCGTCCACCAAGTACGCTCTAACCCTTATCGAAGAATTGCTTCACCTCTTTTAATGGAAGGTGAACACCTTTTAACCATCTCCTTCTCTTCCCTACATTAATTTTTAAATTATAAAAAATCCAAACCGTCCAACAATTCATAAATCAACACAAAATTGTTTTTAACATTCTCTTCATTTAATTTTCCAAAATATGACTGCATTGTATCTGCAAACCTATTCATAAATTCAAAAACCATTGAAGCACAAATATTGTGTCGAGTAACAGCACAGATCCAAACATTTCCTCGTTTAATATGGAAAAAGGAAGTGCGCGCCAAATTGGTGACTGGGCTACGAATCTATCAAAAGAAAAGAGGTTCAAAAATCTTCAATTGAAAAAAAAACTTGTTGTCTAGCATGAATGACAGAAACTCTAAAAGCATCAACAGCGTTTCGATTGACATCATCTCGGTAAATACGAGAAATAAGGACCTCTCCTTTGTGATTATAGACGAAAAGTCCACCAATCATTTTAAGTAACTGAGGATGATTTAAATGATATGAGAATTTAAAAAAAATGAGAAGAAAAAGCATTAAATGCTTAAATCAAAATAAGAATTAATTTTGAGAAGTAAAATAAATTATAAGGCTCATCATATTTATTTTTTAAAAAATTATTTTGTTTATATATAAAAAGAGCTCTTTAATGAGAAAAAATAATAAATTAGAACACAGCAGACCAACTTTCGGTGGTTCGAGAGGCTTTAATAACTTCGAGAGGCTTAATCTCGAAAAAATCCTTTGAAATAAAAAGGCTATCTTAAACAAATTATGAAACAAAGTCTTAGCTTTGTTTTAAAACTGAATTTGTAGATTTTAAAGGGCCAAATAGGCCAGTTTTATAGAATGAAAAACTAAGGGAAAATTTCAGTTTAAAAAATTTTTGAATTAAAAAAGTCATTAAATGTTAAGTAGAAGAGATATGTTGGAATTTTCATTCAATAGAACTCATTTTCATTGTAAGGGTTCGAACCTCGCTCTTATTTCGCTTTAGACAGGGCGGTCTAACCACGACTAAAAGCCTATACCTATTTTGATCTGCTGTGTAAAAAAACATTCGAAATTTATTTAAAAAATTTTTTTGTAGTTAGTACAGGAACAGCATCAAAATTGTCCTTCATTTTTATTGATCAAGACTCATCCACTCAAATTCTTTAAGGTTTCTCCTGAGAAGAGCCAGGATGTAACTTCACAGTCCCAATATCCAAATCCTAAATAATTAAAAATAAAATTCTTATTTAAAAATAAAATTATTACTTAAAAATCTTATCCTATTTTTAATAAAAATAACCCAAAATCTTTATTTTTGTTAAAACAATTAGAATTACTCCCACTCCCCCTGACTACAAAAATTTATACCTCAGCAGCGGGTCGCTTTGTTCCACGTTCACCAACATCCTCCATTATCATCCCTTCATTAACACATTTAACCCATCTACAGGAAGTGCACTAAAATAAAAAGAAATGCTTTAAATTTTCATTAATAGCGACCTCTCTAATTTCTCCAGGTTTCAAGTCTGCACACGCACCATGTTGGTAACGACATTGTTTTGATACTCCACCCTTCTTTGTATTTATTCGGAAAAACTCCTGGAAAAAAATAAAAAGTTAGTACCCAGAAATTTTTCTAAATTTTAATGAGATTTCACAAAAAAACAATGATCATAGAAAATCAAAACCAATTTCCAAATAAATATACTTACACTACATGACTTGCAAGAAAGAACATTATTGTGGATACCTAAAATGGATAATTATATAAAAAACAAAATTTAAGAAATACCACAATCCAAAAGAAGACGGCAAATACGACACTCACGTAGAGGGTGAGAAGTAGACGAAGTTGGTTTTTTACATTTACAATTCACAAGCAATTGCGCCAACTCGGAGATGCGGCGGTCCTGTTCATCCATGCGCCCTTTTTGCTCGGCTAACTCAGCTTTCAATGATTTAATCATGTTCTAAATATAAAGTTAAATGTGTAATTAGTTGCGGACTTTTTTTGCGGACAGATTTTTCCCTCTTTACTATTATCCCTGTATCATTGTCAACCAATCAAACATAGTTTTTAAATTTTCAGGACTCTGAAACTCGGCCCCGGAATGTCGGATCAAATTCTCCCACCCCAAATTCGTCTCAAGCTTTCGAGCTGACAATGAATATCCAAGGAACTACATCTAGGATTTTCATACCAAATTTTTTCAATTAAATCAAAAATATTTTAAGAAAACCTGGCATTTTGGGTCAGTACAAACTTCCTCCGAACCACAAGCCAAAGCAGAAGATGTTGCAACGCTGTCCTGGTTAGTGGAAGACATGATTATTATTTATTTAAAGAAAATAAATTAGGTTTTAAATGTTCTAAAAAATTTTAAACTAAAGTAAATAACATGAAACCACGAACGATTATCTTTCCCTAAAGAATAAAGAGAAATGTGACTGGGACAAGAACCTAATTTGTTTTTGAGTACTAATCGATAATAGAAATCCGCAAAGCTTGTTCTCAAAACAATCCCTCAGTCAATAAATTAATAATACTACGTATGACAAGGAATCTTTAATAAGCTATTTAGTCAAAAACAATTAAACTCGAAATGGAAGCCCAATTTAATTGCATATTAAAATTAAGAAAGGAAGAAAAGTGGAAAAGTGATGCATAGAAAAAAATTAATAAAACTAAAACTTAAAAAGATAACCGCGGCCGGAACAGGATCATTGAGTACTGCCGTTTGGGTACCGCCGTTTGTGTAACTGGTCGGTTGTGCACCGCCCCTAAATGGGGTGCTCCAATTTTCTTTATTTTTTAACAAATCTTGCCTTATAGTTGGCCGAGTACTTAACCAAGTCCATCCGGACACATGATTTTCAGTATCGAAAGGAACAGGAGCGGTGGCATCGGCAGAAGAACATCGCCAACAAACCTAGACTCCCCTTGCCACAGATTTAATCACAAACGCGGCACACAAATGGCAGTACACAATGGTCCTACCGGATAACCATAGTTTATTTTTTTCAAATAACGCAAGGTTTGGCGTTATGCCATTCTTCTTTTGGGGAATCTTCAAGTTTTTCATTGATTTTTTAATTTCAGAATTCCATTTTCGAACACAAATTCTGGAACTGGGATTGATAATTGAATCCATATCCCTCTCCTCGATATCTCCAAAAAGGCTTAGGGAATTTTAGTTTTTACGCATATTTGTTTTTAGACAACTGATGTAATGTTTTTGAATTTAAAAATTCAACTATTTTCTACTAATTTTATTCTTATGATTTTTATTAACAACCTTTGCTCGACGGAAAACCTCTCCTATGAATGAATAGACTATCAAAGAAGAAGTCATCAACTTTTTAGCATATTTACTCCACAACTCTTGTTGTTTTGCTTTAATTATAGCGATATCCGTATCCAGAGCCAAATCTGTTGGAAATCCATCTGAATAAG
Source organism: Meloidogyne incognita (assembly GCA_036172945.1). NCBI lineage: Eukaryota > Metazoa > Nematoda > Chromadorea > Rhabditida > Meloidogynidae > Meloidogyne > Meloidogyne incognita. The sequence goes on along the minus strand of JARQAC010000006.1, from coordinate 3,835,153 downwards.
TGTTGATGGTTCTGAAGACATCAACAAGTAATTCAAGAGGTAAAGTAGTTCTGCCTTGCTTTAGTTTTTTAATTTTAGGTGGGGATGAGATTTGAGTTTGTTGTTCCAATTTCATAATTTGATTGTAGTATATTAGGGATTATTAGGGATAATGATGAGTAGGTATATTGTTAGGGGCAATCAATTAGTGGGGACAATCAACTAAAATTTTATTTAATTATATTTATAATTCAGGAGGCACACTGGAAAAGATTCGACAACATACAATTATCCCATGTTGTGATCGTCGTGGTTATAAAATGATAAAGGACAAGGATTCATTATTATTCTATTAATCTACATATATAAAGCTCTCACAAGCTATTATCCAACAGTATTGCTTATTGTTAGTGTAAGGGCGCCATTATAAATATATTATGGAAAGAGGACGGTTGAGTCACACCAAATTAGTCTCGGATCTGTCCTGAAAGGTGAGACTCGATTGTCCTTAATTTTTCAAAATACCAAATTTTAGAATATAAAATATCAAATTTTGTCTGTTCGTTTTTTCTCTCTTTTTTACGGCTTTATTTTATTTACAAGCTGTAAATAATATATCGATTTGTTTGCCGTAAATGAATAATCGAATATGTTCATTTAAGTCTTTTTTTGTTGAAGGGATTAAAATTTTTAGAAAAATTTTTTAATTTTTTCGACCTAAAAATTTAATAAAATTTAACTTTTTTTCAAAATTTCAGGTTTTTATTCTTTTTACTAAAAGAAACGAATGCATAGTTTTTGGCGTTTACTAAACAAACCTCGTATTGATGACTGGAGCCCTTTAGCCAAATTTTTCTATGCAGACGATGCTCTAAATATTATTGCTCAAGAATTGGACTCTTTTGATGGTAGGCGAGATCCTGAACGTTGTAGTCAATTAGTCAGTAAATTGAGACAAGCACAAGACAGAGTTCTTCATATAATATGTTTGTTTTTTCTTAAAATTTTTTTAGAAAATTTTTTTGAAATTTTTTAGCGGAAATGGTTTTAATTTGTTTTCCACATGAAAATGAAAGGACGGGTCGAGATTATCGAGTTAAATTTCCTGATGAGATAGTTCATGATAATTTGCCTGGACAATTGTGGTTTGGGGCTGAATGCTTGGCTGCTGGATCTAATATTGTAATTTATTTTATATTTTGACCAAACAGGCAGTGGCCGGTCTGTCGGAATGCGATTTTCCGACATTTTCGATAACCGGCACCTTCGACATTTTTGACCCTGCTCATTACAGCAGCCCTTTTTGAGGGGAAAAATTTCAAAGTTTATTGAGAAAATGATTCTTCTCACTATTCATGTTCTTTAAATACCCAAAATTAATCCTTTTTGATTGGTTATAGGCAAAGTATAGAAAGGCAATCGTGAGGGAATTAAAGGAAAAGTCCGACCATTTCAAATATATCTGGGAAAGAACTTGGGGAGAAAAAAGGGGGTCCGTTAGGACCCTATTACCCTAAAATCTTCATTCTTTCATTCAGGTTGACCGCGAAGCTGAAAGCGAATCAATTCGCCCTATGGCTAAAACATTTGTTCGTCACCTTGAAAAATTGAGAGATCAACTAAAGGAGCAAGCAATTCGCGATCCTAGCCACTACCCCGACTCTATAAGAACTCAATTACAAGTTTTTGACCGTTTATTTGCTGAATTTGAATTTGCGTATGTTTTTTAAAATTTAGTGAAAAACTTTATAGATTTTCTTTTTAAGCTATGTAAGCGCCATGGTGCCTGTTAAGTCTGTTCGAGAATATGATCGACAGCTTGATGTTGCCGTCCTTTTTTCTGATTGTCTTACGAGGTTTTTTTTTATTATTTAAGTTTTGTCTCCGATGATTGTGGTTTCCGAGATTGTGGCAAAAGACCCGTTTCAATCTTTACATTTGTCAGAAAACTTCCAAAATATTTTTAAACGAGGGCGTAGTCAATAAGCATGGACATATATTCTGGCAAAAAATTTTGGCTTGACACGCTTTCTTTTTAGCCCTCCTAAAATCCAACCCCTTGATAAGCAATAATTTAACATTTTAGAGCAATCAAAGTTGGATATATCAACAGGGAACAAATTGATGACTGTGATCCAAATGTTATTATTGCATTGCCAAGACTTGCTATTGTTTGGTATATTTAAAAAATAATTTTTAAATTCATTAAAAATTTTTAGGGGCCTTCTTTATTACCCAGATGGGGCTTTAGACGTTAAAAAAGACAAGGACGCCTTTTCTGAAATGTTCCGTCATTTTCATAAATTACTTATAATTGTGAGGAATTTGTTGTTGACGCTTTCGGCCGAGGAACTTTGTCAATTGGAACTTAAATTGGTTACTGGAAGTGATGAATATACCCCTCCAGCTTCGATTAGAACACTTGAACAACAATTTGGTTTTTTTTATTTTTACCATTTTGCGTTTATATCTATTAGGGTCGTTCAATACCGGTTATTTGTTGTTTTTGGCGGCTCAAACGGAGATTAATAAGAGAATTTGAGCGCCATAGGCGAAAAATTAACCGGGTCTAAACAACTCTAACACTAATGTAAGCTTAATACGATTTGAGTGGACCTCTATCTCGGTAAATTGGTTTACATTGCAAAGTAGTTGGGTTTGTTTTGGTTCCTGAAATTGATTTTTGTTTGGTTTTGTGTTCCACATTTTTTTATTTTAGGTTCGGGTTCCTGAATTCTTAAACTATTTTAATATATTTTAATATTCCCTTTTTTCTTTTACAGAATGTGACAGTATAATAAACAGTCCAAAAATTGAAATGGACCAACACAAATTAATTGAGCGTAATTCAAATGAATATGATCCAAGGGATGATTTTCCTGAACCTGGAATAGGTTATGTTATGAGAAATCCGAGATGTTCTCAACTTATTCCTTTGAATGCAGAAAAGTATTTTTTAACTTTAAAATTAAATTTCCTTTAAAATTTTCAAAAGATCTGAATGTTGTGACCGTTCACTTTATGGAAATTCTGATAGTTTAATTCATCGCTTATTTGTTTGTGTTGCTGGTATTGCTGATCAATTACAAACAAATTATTCGTCTGAAGTTAGAAAAGTGTTAAAAATGGTTTTGCAGCCAGTTGAATCTGTGCCCGTCTATGAGGTGAGTCAAAAGGTGAATTTGAAGAAAAAATATATATAAAGGGTACAAAATATTTTTAGATTTTTTAGGAAAAAACTTAAAAATCAAAAAAACTAGGGAAAAAATTTTTCGAAAATTTTTAAAAATTAAAAAAAAATTTTTTTGTTTTTAAAGATTAGTGGAAAAACTGCCCCAATTCCTGAAAATGAAGAGGAGACAGGTGTGGAAGTAAGAGAAACTTTGCCTTTACCTACTTTTGTTGGTGTTCGTTGGGTTCCTGATTCTGAATGTGAACAATGTACAGCTTGCTCAAGGTTTTTTTTTGAAAATTTTTCTGAAAAAAATTCTTTTTTTAGTTTATTTACTCTAGTTCGTCGTCGACATCATTGCAGAAATTGTGGACGGATATTTTGGTATATAAATTTGTTACTAAATTATAATTTATATTTTCAATTTTTCTTTATAGTGGTAATTGCTCAACCAACCAAATTGCTATTCCAGAATTGGGTTATGACAAAAAGGTATACACAATTAATTTTAAAATTTTATAAAAATGTATATACTGTTGAGTGGGTATGTGGGTGTCTTTCTTGGCACCTTGTTGGTTGGCGGTTTGGGCCAATCAAAAAATTTTTGGTTACCTTTACTGGTTCCATATTACCCATCTACTTATACCTTTTATTTAGTAAGATACACTTTATTGCTAATTTTTTTCACAAATAGTGGTATTCTTATAGTGAGATCCGGCTGTATTATTAAAATATTTACTTAAAAATGTAATTTCCAGCCAAAAATTATTTATTGAATAATTTTTCTAAAGATTAAAAATTAAATATAGGTAGTCTCCTCAATATTTATTTTTAAACTTTCATTTTTTTTCTAAAGGTTCGTGTATGTGACTTATGTTTTGATTCTCGTATTGATCAATCATCACCACAACCACAACAACATTTACTAGAATTATCTCCTCAAAATTCCATTCCTTCTTCACTTTCATCACCAATAGAAACAAATAATAATAATTTACATCAACAACAACAAATAGTAAATATTGAAAATTCTTCCCCTCCTTCATCTTCCTCCTCATCTTCTGCTGCCTTTCCTTCAACAACAACACTTTTTTCTTCTTCTTCTTCTTCTGCTCAACAAACACAACAACAACAACCAGCACAAGCATCAAATTGTTGATAATTATAAATTAATGACTGAAATAAAATTTTTACTACAAAGAAAAAAATTTAAAAGAAAAAACTAAAGATTAATTTTGTGTGAATAATACATATATATTATTTTTTAAAGAAGGGAAAAAGAAAAAAAGGTCGTTTATATATTTTTTCTTTTTAATAAAATAAAATAGAAATTTCCGGAAACAAAATAGACTCTATGGAAATAAATTAAGAATAAAATTTCCGGATAAAGAATAGAGCTTTCCGGAAAATTGATTTAATAATAAAATTTTTCGGATAGAAAATATAATTTCCGGAAGCTAATTCAATAAAAATTTTCCGGAAACTTTCTTCTGAAATTAAATAAAAATTTACGGTTCTAGAATATAATTCCGGAAAGAATAAATAAAATTTGCAAATTAAATAAAAATTTCCGGAAATAATGGGAATAAACGACATATCTTTTTTTTAAATTATATATTTTACAGGGCCTGTCTATCGCTTTTTTCATTTTATATATCTTCTAATTTGTGGTTTTTATAGTAAATATTTAATATACAGTGGCGGCAATATGTTTAGAAACACTAGTGTTGTAAAATTTTGAGGGCTTATAACTTGGCAAAATAAAAGAGTTGGAAAAAAGTGCTTGGTCTTTTTGTAGCATTTTTTATGGTGTATCTATTACAAAAGATTTTAGTTCCATACAAATTTTTTATTTTGAGATATTTAAAGTTAAAGTCGTCTGAGTCGAATTTTTGGTGGAAAAAAGTTTAGAAACACTTCCAGTTTTCCAATATTAACTGGAGCCAAAATTCTAAAAAATTTTCTGTGGACATATCCGTCAATACAGAGTCGAAAAGTAAAAAGAACGAAGTCTGTACCTTCTTTCTTCATTGAGATCTAGAGTCTCAAAAATCAACGGGAAATGGGGGTACAGTATTTCAAAAATTATTTAAACCCCCCTAGAGCTTAAATTAAAAAATTCTTTTGGGCTCATTTGAAAGCCCATAAAATTTGCTACAAAATAGTCTAGGTCACAGTTATTACAAAAAATAGTCGTTCGACTTACATCCACTTTCACATAAAAATTGTCAAAAATCCCCTAAAATACCCCAAAAATGATAACATGAAATGTGAAAGTGGATCTACCTCAAATAGGCATATTTCTAGAAAAATCAAGCCTTAGCTAATTTGTAGCAAATTTTCTGGGCTTTCAAATGAGCCCAAAAGAATTTTTTAATTTAAGCTCTAGGGGGGGTTTAAATAATTTTTGAAATACTGTACCCCCATTTCCCGTTGATTTTTGAGACTCTAGATCTCAATGAAGAAAGAAGGTACAGACTTCGTTCTTTTTACTTTTCGACTCTGTATTGACGGATATGTCCACAGAAAATTTTTTAGAATTTTGGCTCCAGTTAATATTGGAAAACTGGAAGTGTTTCTAAACTTTTTTCCACCAAAAATTCGACTCAGACGACTTTAACTTTAAATATCTCAAAATAAAAAATTTGTATGGAACTAAAATCTTTTGTAATAGATACACCATAAAAAATGCTACAAAAAAGACCAAGCACTTTTTTCCAACTCTTTTATTTTGCCAAGTTATAAGCCCTCAAAATTTTACAACACTAGTGTTTCTAAACATATTGCCGCCACTGTATTATCTTTATTTTTAATATTAGGGATTGACCTGAGAGAGTTATTTTTTAAAACTCAATTTTGGGGTTAAAAAAATTTGTTTTTTAAATTTTAAATTTGTTATTTAATAATTTCTTGGCCCTTTTCGCGAAGCTGTTCGGCTAACTACATGAGCAACACTTTTTAAATCCCCAGGACTAACATTAGGGTGAGAGTCAGTATTGTTTGGAGTTTGTTGTTGAAAAGGTTGTTGAGGAGATTGGTTGTTGTGGTTAGTCTCTTCTGGTACGACCTTAAAAGATAGAGTTGATAGATCTTTCTAGATTAATTACCTGGATTTGTCCTTCTTGATTCACATCTACTATTTGTGTAGGAAATTCTGTTGACTGTTGTATTTCTTAAATTTTCCGGAAAGATTAAAATTAATTTTCAGGAAAATATATAAAAGAGGAAATACAAAGAAATAGTCTGTTAAAAGTTTCCGGAAAATGAATAATAATAGTTTCCGGAAAATACATATTAATTTCTACCTTCATGTTCCCCTGTTGTTTCCTCTGTATTTTCTATAATTTCCTGTTCTTCCATTTTCTCAACAATAATTCCATCACCTTCCCCAAATGAATTGTCATTGTCAATGTTATTTTCTACTATATCATATTTTTTGTGTAAAGCATCATCCAATTCTGGAGGTATTCGAAATTCATTTAAAACTTCTTTTTTCACCATAAAATCACATCTGAGATTTTTTTTTAAATTGAAAAAGATTTTTCTATAAAAATTAACTGATGTGGTAAAAATGCCCCCATAAACGGTGCAATACTGCCATAACTCAAAAATTCTTGTGCTTGAGAAATAGGTCTAACAAATGCCTCAGAAAGTAATGTTCCGGCAGAACCTCCACATTTTGCGTCAAATTTTACTCGAATACTTTGAAAAAAATTTTTTGAAAATTTTGAAAACTTTTTTGGAATTTTTTTGAAATACCAAATTAACTGACAACGAGCAAGTTCACAACCATCTTGAACTACAGCCTTTAATTTTGTTAAAAAAATTTTTTCTTAAAAAAATTCTCTTCCTTACACGCATAAAATCAGGCGATAATCTTTTCACTAATGGAGGTCTATTAATCAAATTTTTATTAAGTCCCCCAATCTTGGGTTGTTCAACTGCTTCCCCAGCTTCTCCAAGAGGTAATGACTGCTTTGAGGCAACTGCTTTAGCAGCCATTCTTATTCCTTTTGCTGTTGCTTCAGCTGCTGCTCTTTTAGCACCTTCTAACACGGAATTTAACATCTTTAAAGAAATTTTTTTGAGATTTTAAATAATTTTTTTTCTCGTTTTTATTCACCTCTGCATTTCTATGAAGTCCATTCCCACTTAATATCCCCAGCCCTTGATCCTGCCGTCCCAGCATTTTCGTAGCAAAAGCTTCACCATTAGCTAAGCTACTAAGGGCGCCTTTCATAAAACTGTCTAAAATTCCTGATTGAATTGCCCAGTGTGCCATCCTTTCTTTTACATGACACACACCTTCACATTCTTGAAAAAAAATTTTTTTTGAAATTTTTGAAAGAATTTCCAACCCTTCTCAACTTGATCAGTCTGAGCATCAATACATTCTATAACGGCTTCAAATGCTTTTCTTTGCTCTATACAAATATATCGCAATCCTTAAGGACTTTTATTGGAGAATGTGTTTATTAATGTTACCGCTTGTAATAACGTGAAATGTTTCTTGATTTGTACAGAGCTCACCTTCCAATTTGTCCATGCAATGGACGGTGTTATTATAGTTGCTATAATTAATTAATATAGCCTTCCGGAACATAATAAATAATTCCGGAAAATCTTTCCGGAAACTAGTAATAAAATAAAGACTTTCCGGAAACCTTCAAAACTTTTCCGGAAATTTTTTCCGGAAGATTTCCGGAAATTAAACTCTTTCCGCAAACTAGCAATAAATAAATTCCGGAAACTTTCAAAACATTCCGGAAACTAATAAAAATTCCGGAAAGAAAATACAAAAAATAAACACATACAGACAAACACCCCTATAACGCTCAAAATTGCTACTCGACTGTATAGCTGCTTTTGCTGCCTCACTAAATTTGCCTAAACATTCTCTTTGGCATAAAGGCAATGTATTAGATGAAGAACTTGTTTCACTTTAAATTAATTAAAATATTTTTAATTAATTAGAAATTACTACCCATCATTATTATTATTTTCAACATCAACAATATCTTCCTCATTGTTTGGCAATTTTTCTCCACTCTCATAATAATAATCAGGAGGGAAACCTTCATCCAAAGGACTTCTATACCCTTCGAGTAAACGAACTTCGGGTTGTCGTGCTCGAGAAAGACGGTAACTTGAATTAGTAAGGATAATAGTTAATGGAGTAATTTTCCGGAATGTTTTCCGGGAAAGTTTTCCGGAAAAACAATTATAGAACATTTTCCGGAAGTTTATTTATATTTTCCGGAAACTTTCCTTATTACCTTTTAGAGCCTATACTCGATTGTAGAAAAATCAGAAAATAAAAAATTAAGTTTACAATCTTGAAAAAGTTTTTCATTCTTTTAAAACTTGGTTAAATGACAAAAGAAGAAACAATTCCAATTGTTTAAAGCCTTTAAAAATATTAATCATCTATTAATGTTCTTTTCTTTTCTCTATCATTTTTTCCTTTCTTGATTTTCTCGATTTATGAATAATCTTTTTTTAAATGACACATTTTTTAAGTCGATATTTTTTTGAAAATTTTTTCAAATTTTTTTTTATTTTTGAAATTTAAAAAAAAATTTTTTTGAAATTTTTTTTCTATTATTTAAATTTAATCAAAATCCTCTCTTCTCCTTTTCCCACCTTCCCCCTAAGTATAAGTGGAACAAGAGAAGCACAAATAAAATAATACAAATATACTACATCGACCGTGACTACGCTTTTTTGAGCTAAAATATTTAAATCGGTGGAAATCCTGTAAAATATATTTTAGTTAATAAATAAATACTTGTTTTTATTAAATGAACTGGTTGGTCTTCTTCCATTTTTTAAAAATATTTTTTTTTTAAAAAAAGGAGAAGATAAAATTTTAGAAAATTTTTTTTTCAATTATTTTTTTCAATTCTAAAAAATTCAAAAAAATTTTTTTTGAATTTTTTTTTATTTTTTAGAAATATTTTTTTAATTTTTAAGGTCAATAGGAAAGTTTTCAAAAAATTTTTTTAATTTTAAAAATATTTTCCCCTCTAAAAATTCCATAGGATACTCTTTTTCAATTTCAATTTTATTACCATCCATCACCAATTTCTTTCCCCCTCAATTTTATCCAGTTAAAAAATATTATTAAAAGCCGTCTTTTTGTAGCATTCTCGATTATTTTGTGCGCGTTAGCTTTTTGATATTTTTTAGAAAAAAAAGGAAATTAAATATTTTTTACAATGCGCAATAGATTAAATTTATTTTTTATTGTAAAATGTGGGGGAAAATAAAATTGTTTTATTAAATAGATTTTACAAGCGAGAAAGTAACCAAAAATAAATTTTAAAAAAATATAATCAAATCCGAAAAATAATTTTATTTTTATATTTTTATACCTAGAGAATCTCTATTTATTTATAAAAATCTTAAACTTCAAGAAATTCTTTAAAAAATTTTTTTCTTAAAAAATTATGTTCATTCAACATCTACAAAGACTTGGAAGAATATTTATAATTTTCAAAATTTCTCTAATTTTAATTATTAATACATGTATGGTTTTAGTTGTTGCGACGGAAGTTGATAAAGGTTGGAAAAAACCTCTCCAGACTTTCCTACAGTTAAAAATTTTTTTTTGAATTCCAGTCCAGAGCGAAAATAAATATTTGGATCAGTCACAAAATGAGAAGAATAATCATCAAAATTCAAATATTTTATTACCATTTTCATTATATGAAAAAATGTTATTAGCAAAAGCATTGGATGAACACAGAGCTGTTGAATTGGATGAAGAAAATTTTAATAAATTAAAAGAAAATAAAAAAGAATTTCCAAAATTTCCAAAAGAAGAAATTGATAATGAGGAAATAAACAAAACAAAAATAATTATTTATCTTCCACCTCCACCGTTAAAATACCCTCAAGTGTTGGAGAAGACTTTGAGAAGGAAGGGGGAAAAGGTTGAGAGTAATAATAAAGAAGGTTTGGAACAACAAAGAAGACGAAGACCTAATCCTCAATTAATGCTTTTTAAGTAGGTATTTAATTAAGTATTCTCCCCTTTAGTCCCTTTGGAGTCTTCCCTCAAAAAATAGCTCCCCTCACAAAAAATGGCATTCCTTGGAGATTCTGATAAAAAAAGAGAGTATAGGAAGGAATATAAAATTAATTGACCTATCCAATTTTTGGCATTTTTAACAGAAAGATTTTAAGCTACCAACTCTCCAATTTTTTAAAATTCGTGTCTGTATATAGGGGGAAAGATTTGGGTCGAGCACATACATAAACAAATAAGCAAACAAATCCATCTTTTATAAAATAAAAATAAATATAATCCAATTTTTGAGCAAAAATATAATAATAGCTAATATGTAGATTAAAAAGGGATTTTTATGTTTATGGATGTTGAAATTAAAAAATAAATTTTTTGAAAAAATTTAATAAAAAAATTTTTTTTTAAAGAAGTCACTCTTCAGAACAATATGCTTGGAAAAACAAAAACAATAAAAATGAAGAAAAATATGAGAAATTAAATAATAATAAACAAATAAACACAACAAAAAAACCAAATAAAAACAAAAAAGAAACATTTTCAATGTCTTCAGATGAACATTACACAATTAATAGGCCGATAACGTTGTTTTTACCTCCACCAATTAGAAGGAATAAAAATCAGAATGAGGATTATAAGAGAGAGAATGGGCGCCCAGTAAAGGCAAGTTTTAGTTGGGGAATAAAATCAGAATTTATTTAAAACATGAAGTTAAAACAGAACTTAGAACCAGAATTTAACTAAGACCAGAATTTTATACTAATCAGAATTAAATTAAAACATTAATTAAAACCAGAATTAAATCTAAACTTGTATTTAATCAAAATCAGAATTAAATTTAAACCAGAATTTAATTCAAACCAGAATTAAATTAAAACATCAATTTAATTAAAATCAGAATTAAAACCAGAATTTATTCTACAAGAATAAAACCAGAATTATTTGCTCCCTAAAAACAAATCAGAATTTGTAATAAACAAAAACAAAAACCAGAATTAAAATAAAATCAGAATTTTTAAGAGAATACTCAACCCCCCGCCTATAACAACAACAAATAATTTAAACAAAGAAATTGCATTAACTAAACAAATGATTCCTTTTGCTGTAGAACCACCTCCATCTCCAATAATTGCTAGTAATAACTTGGAAAATATGAGAGGGTTTTAATTAAATAAAATAAAAAAAAAATTAATTTTTATAAAGCAGCCAAGTTCCTTTTATTGTACCAAATGATGCTAATAATCAGAATGATTTTGCTTCAAAATTATTAGGGCAATTGTTTCCCTTGAATGGTGGAGGAGATAATAATAATAAGCTTATTTCTGTAAGCTTTTTAGGAGAAAAAATTCTTTAAAAAATTAATTTTCTTTGTTAAAGCCTCGAATGGCTGCTGCTCCTTTAGCTGGTTCTCCCTTCGATTTATTTAGCAATGGAGGAGGATTAGCAGCAGCAGGTCAATCGGCTACCCCAAATCCCCTTCTTCAAATGCTCACTCAGGGGTCTACATTAGAACAGATAACAACTTTAACAAGAAATTTGCTTCAAATGTCAAATGGAAATAAAGAAATTCTGTCAACCTTAATGAATGCAATAACTGGGGGAGGAGGAAGCCAGGCTTCTAAATTAACAAGTTCAGCATTAGCAACAGCCTCTTTACAAAAACAACCACAATTACAAAATAATGCAATCTCTGCATTTTTGTCAGGGAATAAATCTTTAATACCCTCGGCGGTTATAATTGAGGATGAAGAAGTTATAGGGAATAGAAGCAACAGCGGGAGGTTTTTGGAAAGAGAAGAAATTAGGGAAATTGCTTCTAATGGTAAAATATAAAGAATTTTTAAATTTAATTTAAAATAAAGGAACAATTACGTCATTTAATGGATTTACCCCTGAACAAAGAAAATTGCTAGCAGCTGCAGTACTTAACGGTGAATTGGACCCAGAACAGGCAGTAAGGTAGAAAAAATGAATGTAACTAAATTTGCTTCACTTTTCTTAAATAAATAAAATATAAATTTAATTAACATCTAAGTTTACAAATTGTAAATAAACTCGACATTTATAAAACAAGTTTTTTAAACAAACAAACCTTTCTCCTACGATAAAAATAAACTTGTTTTCGAACAAGTTTAATTAAAAACAAACTTACCTATTTAAATAAAACAAACTTTTTTCTCTAACTTAAAAATACACTTGTTTTTACAACAGATTATTAACTTCTGAAAACATTACAACTGCTAATGAAACAATTTCTGAACTTAACAGAACAAATATAGACAATTCTCTTTTTGATTATGAAGAACAACGACAACAAACATTTTTTGGAACAAAACAAAAACAAAATCAACATTTAATTAATGCAGAGAGTAAATTAATTGAGTGGATACAACAAAACAGGCCTAGACATTCTTCAGAAAATTTGAATGAAGTGATAAATAAAAATGTAACAACATCATCCTCTCCTCTAACAAGTCCTCCAAGCCATGATTGGAGTAATAACAATAATTTTGTTTCTTCAGAAAGGCTTCCTTATTATGGGAAATATTGTGGTAGTTTTGTAGAACAGGTATTTAATGTTATTTAAAGTTTAAGATTAAACTTAAGTTTAAAACTTAAAAACATTTAAACTAACAAGTTTATTTAAAATAAAACTTAATTGTAAAACAAGCTTATTTTAAATAAGTTTATTTAAAATACAAATAGAAGCAAGTTTCAAGTTTATTATTAGACAGATAGAGCTGCTTCGCATAACATTGCTGGTGCATTATGGGCAGTGGATGAAAGGCGTTTATTGATAACCAAATTTAATTTTATACCCTTATCACAATCTGGTAATATTTTTAAAATTTTTATTTTACTATTTAAATTAAAGAAAATGTAACATTTTGGGCTGGGCCTTCAAAACCCACAGGAAATGCTGCTTCAGATTTATTTCCTTCCAAAAATGGATTTATTGTTGAAGCAATTCCGATTGAATTAAATATATTTAATGGAAAAATTATTGAAGTAATTAATTAAAAATATTATATTTTTTAATAAAATTTTTAAATTGTTTTAGATTGAAGCAAAAATATTCTCTAATACATTACAATCTGAAACTCTTAATAAAAATAAAAATGGTAGCGAAAAAGTTTCTGAAATCAGAAATAAAAATCAACATTTTAATTTATTAGCAGAACGTGAAGAAGAAGATGAGGAGGAGGATGAAAAAATAATAATAGCAGGTAGGGGAAAATAAATAAACTTGAAGCATAAACTTGAAACTTTAACAAAATGGTTAACTTAAAAATATAAGAAGTGAAATAATAAACTTGAAACATTTGTATAGTAAATAAACTTGAAAATAAATAAATAAACTTGAAATAATTTGTAAACTTAAAATAAAAATCAAACCTTAAAATAAACTTGAATCAAGTTTGTAAACTTAAAGTAAAATAAATAAACTTGAAACAAGTTTTCTTAAAACTTTTTTTAGCCAACATAACCTCAAATAGCACAAAAAGGGATAGAAGGAATTTATATAATGAAATTTTTGATAATATAACTGAAGAAGATAATGATAATTTTACAAGATTAGTTAGTTATGATGCTCAACAAGATGACATAGAATTTAAAGAAAATAAACTAGAGGAAAAAATAGTTTTAATGAATAATTTTACAAATTTGCCAGTTAATTTAGAAGCAAAAAATGGAAGCTTTGAAAATGAAAGTTTTGCTTCAAGTTTTATTAAAAATGACAACGTTGCTTCACCAAATGAAGAAAAAATAATAAAAAATCTAAAATCAACTCAATACCAACAAACTTTACTTTTAACATTACCTCCAGAAAGATTAACAAAATTATTAGATTGGTTAGCAGTTTGGGAGCACGAGGAAAATAAAGAAGCATTAGCCGTTATTTTGATACCCAAAGGGCTTCAAATACCTTCAATTGTTCAGATTAGAGCATTTCCTTCTCCAGCTATTGGAATTAATGGAATTAAAATGTTACAGTCTGGACCGATAAAGGTAAATAAGAATTAATCTGATTTTTATTCTGGTTTGTTTTTTTCCAACTTTAAAATAACCTTGAAAATAAACATTCAAACTTGTTCAAGTTTATTTTAAAGTTGTAAAAGAATCAGAATAAAAATCAGAATCATTTTCAAGTTTATTTTACAATTGTAAAACTTGGTTACAACTTTTTGTAAAACTTGATAAAACTTAAGTACTTAAGTTTATTTAATTAACTTAAGTTTACAAGTTTATTTAGAACAAGTTTATTTGTATTTTCCCTAAAATAAAACACAAATAAATATTTTCAAGTTTATTTATTTTATAAAGGTATTGGATACAAAAACAATTGAAGTAACTGAATTCACTTTTCTTTCTGATAATCTTCCAGCTTGGTTTATGGTTGGGAAAGAAATTATGCCTAATGCTAAGGGACATATTGTTCCTATATTTGACAAGTTTGTAAAACATTTAAAAATTATTTTTTCTAATTTTTTAGAACAAATAAAAGCTTCAGTTGCGACTCTTTAAGGGAATATCACAACGAAACCGTAAAATTAAAAAAATTTTAATTAAAAAAATATATAAGGTAATTTTACGCCTTCCTGATCCTTTTGATATTAAAGACGTGTTTTGGTTTGCTGTAAGTTATTTAAATAATTTTTTTCATTTTTTGATTAGATTAAAATATGATTTAAATTAAAATATGATTAAAAAAATATTTTTTCAGATTTTCTCCATTCCCAGAAATATTCCACTTTCACACATTTATTTACCTTATGTAATTTTTATTATTTTTTAAATTAAATCCAACAATTTATTTTTTTAATAGAATGATATGCAACTTCCGCCAGATTTGATTAATTTACAGGTAATTTAAAAAATTTTAAAATGAGAAAAATAATTAATTTAGACACCTCAGTGTATTTGGAGAAGAAATATTGCCTAAATAAATAAATACAAAAATACAAAAAGTTTTCCGGAAAACACACAAGAAATACTATTCATATAACTTCCGGAGACACAATGGAAAACACATTTAACCTGAAAACACAAACAGAAATAAATATTTCCGCAAAGTTTATTTATTTTTACTTTCCAATAATACCAAATTATTTATTTCTAGCTAAAATACCTAAAACAAATTCAATTTTCAAGACCCCAAATTTGTTTTAAAAAAATATAAAATGAAACAAAAATTTATTTTAATTTTTATTTTTCCATACATTTTCAATTTTCTTCTTCTACTAAACTAAATGCTTTCATCAACATAGTCTTCTTCTTTTTATTTTCATTTAACTAGCGCATTTTCTTTTTAAATTGTTTTTACTCACAAAATTAGCTACTAAACGATACTAGTAATTTACTTTACAAATTTGTAGTTTTTTCTTTTAAAATTTATTTTAATTTTTATTTGTGTTTTTACTTAAATTTGCTGGGTAAACTAAAATAAAAATACAAAAAGTTTTCCGGAAAACACTTAAAAATATTAATTTAATTTCCGGAAAGCTTATAAAAAATAAAAATACATTCCGGAAAACACAAAAAATAAATAGTCATTTAATTTCCTGAAGGCTTATAAAAATTAAAATACATACATCTTTCCGGAAAACACAAACAAAAATACATAATTATTCTAACTGAAACTTTCCGGAAATAATCATACAAAAGGAAATTCTGATTTTTCCGGAATGTATACCTTTGGGAAATATATACCTTTGGGAATATATACCTTTGGGAAAGGATGTTAGAGAGCATAGAGTAAGTTGCGCTACTCGTGTTTTTACATTTGATTTTTGGACATATGTCAGTTGAAAGTTTTGGCATTAATTTATTTTAATAAAAATTTATTTCTTTGTTGATACAAAAATATTTTTTCAAAAACCTCAACTCTTCTAAACCCAATATTTAAGCTTTTTTCTTCAATAAAAACTCAATAAATGAATGAAATTTGAGCCAATTGTATCTTTTTTTTGAAAATATAAATAACAATAAATCTCTCTTTTAAACCACACATTTTGTGCAAAAATGAAGGAATTTTTAGTGTGATTGATCTTCAAATTTTTTTTCTACTTTCAAAAAATATTTTATTAAAGAAAAATTTTTAGGAGGATTTTTAATTTAATTTTTAGTTCCAGGAAACAGAAAATTTTTTTGACATTTTTGGACAACAATGAAACCGAAACAAACAAAAAAGTCAAAAAACCTTTTGTTATTATTTTTTTGTTTTTTTTAGAAAAAAGAAAAAAAGCTGCAGTTAACCTCATATATACCTTTGGGAATTTGTTGGGGCAAAAATAGCATAAAATATAAAAAAGAAAAAGGGAAACTGAAGCAGGCGGAAATTTACTTTTTAGTGAAATAAACTAAAAATTCGCAACTTTATTTAAATAAACTTTTTTAAATTAAATAAACTTTGTCTAAAGCTTGATCAAAAAATAAACTTGAAGCGGGCGGAAGTTATTTTAATTCAAGTTTATTTAATTACAAACTTGAAACTTTTTTTAAATAAACTTGTTCTAAAAAAACTTTGTTTAAATAAACTTAAATAAATAAACTTTGCTTAAAACTTGATTGAAAAAATAAAAAATAAACCTGAAGCAGGCGGAATTTAATTATTTTAATTTAAGTTTAATTAATTGCAAACTTGTTTTTAATTAAACTTGAAAAAATTTTAAAGCTTAAACTTGCATTTTTCTAAATATTTCAACCAAATTTTTTAAAAATTTAAATCTTCTTGAAAATAGCTTATAAAAATCTTATTTTAAATTAATTCACATCACATTCTCCTCTATCTTTTGACATAAAAATAAAATTTATAGCTTTATTTAATCAAAAGATATAAAAAATTCAAGTCAGTTGCGATTATATGTATGGTTAACCCCTCCCCTTTTTTCAATAAATTCTGCCGTCACTGACGCGACCCTCACATTCAAAATAATTCTTTTTTCAAGTCTGTCGTCCTCAATAAGTTCCTTTTACCTCTTGAACCTTCCATCCACATAATATATTCCTTTTTTCAACTTTTTTTTATTCTCCCCTTTTTTCCTTTCCTTAGGGAAAATATGCCAGCCACACACCCAAAAACACACATAAATAACCTAAACTTTTTTTACAAATTTATCCGCTGTCATTTATCGAATTTTGTCCTCTTATAAAAATAAAAGCTTTTTTAATGAATTTTTATAAAAATAAAAATTTATTAATTTATTTGACAATATTTTTTGCCGTCATTTTCATAAACTTAAAAATATTTTATTTTTTCTTTCAAAAATATTTTATGCTTTGTCAAGCATTAGAAAAGGAGTACATATTATTGCTTGTTTAAACCTTTTATTTCATGGATTTTTTAAAATTACAAATTGTAAAATAAATTTTAGACAAACAACTTGTTTAATAAAAGTACAAATTGTAAAAACTTAATATAACTTTATTACAAACATGCTTATTTAAAAATCGCAAACTTAAAAATAAACTTTTCCAACTTGAAAAAAAATAAACTTTGCAAGATTGCAAACTTAATGAAAATGCTCAATTTAAAAATAAACTTGTCCATTGCAAACATAAAAATAAACTTGGCTAACTAGAAGCAAATTTTACAATTTTTTAAATAAATTCTTTCTCCAAAAAATTAAAAATAAAATCCTCCTAATTTTTCATTTCTTTATATAAATTCCAATATTTTCTATTATTATTAAAAAATTTCTTTTTTTTTGTGTGTGGGATTTTCTAATGACCAACTTCAACCAACCAACCCTCCCCAACTTTGGAAAGCGTGAGAGAAGAGGAGTACTATATTATTATTATTATTAAAAATACCCACAAACAAATAGCTAATAATAATAACAATTTTCTATATACTTTAAAAAATCTCGCGACTATATACCCAAACAAGGCTGCAATTAAAAAAAGGTTTTTTTTCTCTGCAGGGGCTTTTTAAAAAATATTGTCCTCAACGGAAAAAGGAAAAAAAAGTTTTATTTATTTTTGCTTCAAGTTGGATATTTTTAATTTCAAGTTTGTACTTTTAATAAACAAATTAAGCATTTTTCACAAACTTGAATTTATTTTACAATTTGTAATTTTTCTTAAACTTGTTTTACAATTTGTAATTTTCCTTAAAACTTATTTTACAATTTGTAATTTTTAAGGTTCATATTTTAATTTTATTTATTTTTTCTTTTGCATAATCTTAAACAAATACTTGAAATATTGAATATTTTCTACTATTTTTGGCCTATACTTTCACTTAAATATTATGCTTTTTAGTTACCTCTCTTAGCCCTCTTTATCTTGTAATTTCCTTAAAAATATTTTTAAACGATTTCTGAATTTTTTCCTTCATTTAACTAAAAAAACATCCAACTTAATTATTAGTTCCCCCCCCCCTACTTTACTTTCTCATGAACTAAAAGACTGATCTCTTCAAAAATCCATCATTTATTAACTAGCTAATTTCCCTTCTATTCCAATCCTTCCAATTTATTTTCACGTTTGTTATAATGGCCACCCCTCATATAGCCTTTACGTCGATGGCCAAAGGCTTGTTCCCCCCTTTAGCTCTTCCATTTCCTGGACAAAGGTACCTCCAAAGTCTTTTGCTATATCCTCAACAAAAAAATATGCCTTTCATTGCTTTTCCTTCCCTTTTTTCACTTTCCAAACATTTTTTGCCTGGTTTCCTGTCCCTTGCACTTGGCCATTTTGTTGTTTCTCCTTTTTGCTATTTTTTAGTTATTCCCTTGCTGCTCTTTATATTTATCCATCTCCACAAATGCACACATCCATCGCTCAAATGCCCTCCCATTATTCCATCGTTCGGTCAAGAGCAGCAATATATAGCATGCCTTAACATTGCTTCCCTACCATCTGTTTAAATATGTTGTACTTATAGAATAAATCCAAGAATATAAACCTTGAAAAATAAACTTGAAGCAAACACAATCTTAACTTATTTAATAAATTAAACTTGAAAACTTAATAAACTTGAATTATTCCATAAGTTCCAAGTTTTAAGCAAATTATAATCTTTAAAACATGCTTTTTCAAGTTGTTAGATTTAACAAAGTTTTAATTTAAGTTTATTTATTTTTCAAGTTTGTAATCTTGTAAAAATATTTTTTAAGTTTCCAAATAAGTTTCTAAACAAGTTTTAAACTTTAAAACTTGTTTTTGATGACAAACAATTTGTTTTAAGTTTGTAATCTTTAACTAAGTTCTAATTTAAGTTTATTAATTTTCTCATGCTTGTAATTTTTTATTTAATGTATTTTATAGTTTGCTTATTTTATTAAATAAAAGAAATAGCATTATTATTAATTACTAAAAACATTTATTTTCTGCACGCAAATAAAAAATAAAAATTTATTAAAAAAAGATCATAATATGAGGCACAAACCATTATTATTATAACAACCTTTCTTGTTTATTTTGAAATAAAACCTGCCTAAAAATAATTTTTAAATGTGAGTTTTGACGCAAAAATTGAATAAAAATAATTATTTTTTAAAGGTCTTTCCCAAATAAATATTTTTGTTTAAATAAAAATCTAATATAAATATAACAAGCAACACTGGCGAAAGGAGCTCGTAGTGGCATGCTTCTCTATTATTTTGCTAGTGCTGTAAAATCTATACAATTTCACGTTGATGATGATATTATTGATAAGCTCAATTATTATTATACAACTGCTATAATTATTGGCAAGTTTATTTAAAAAAACAAGTTTATTTAAAACAGGTTTTCGAAAACAAGTTTTATAATAAGTTTTTAAAAACATTCTTTATAAAATGTTTATTAAAAATTAAAACAAGTTTATTTAAAATAAGTTTAAGTTTATTAGAAACAAGTTTATTTAAAACAAGTTTAATTAAAACAAGTTTCATATAAGTTTCTAAAACAAGTTTCGAAACAAGTTTATTTAATAAGTTTTTAAAACAAGTTTTTGTTTAAAGTTTATATTTTAAATTATTTCAAGTTTGTAATAAATCAGGTTCTAATAAATATCAAGTTTTAATCTTGAACTAAGCCTTAATTCTTAAGTTTTTGCAATTCTGGTCTCAACAAAGGAATACCTCGGTGCCCCTATTCTAGACGAACTCGATCTTCCAATATACATAATGAATTACATGAGGAGGCGGAAGAAAATGATGAACGTAAAATAATTTTTAAAAATTAAAAAAATTGTATTTTAGAATTTGAAATAAAAAAAATTCTCACTAAATTAAAATTAGTATGTTCTTGTGGAGAAAAAAAAAGAAAAATTTTACATTCACTGGGCTAATAATGAAAAAACATTCGAAGATTGTGATTTTATCAATAAGGTATGGGAGAGAGAAGTTGTTTCTAATTTATTTATATGGCGATTTATATTAATTAATATACATATTATGCAATTTAAATTTATTTAAATTCCAATTGTATTTAAAAAATTATATTCGCATAAATTCAATGATAAAACTTCAATTATTTTCCTATTAATCTTATTTTTTGTATTTTATCTAAACAATAGACTAAGACAGCATGGTGCGTTCCAATCCTTTAAAACAGCATGGTGGGTTCCAATTCTTTAACACATCTTATAATTCTTCGCTTCGAGTCGGAATCCGGATATTAATTACTTTGCTTCACCATCTACTAAATTTCGAAGTAAGGTGAGCTTTTCGATGTCTGATCCAGCACCTGATCCAGCACTCATAATTATTGTTTTTGCTTCATTTTGTAAAGGTTTAAAAGATTTTTAATTTCTGATCCAACATACACACTAGATTGCTCATTTGACGCTGAATCATCTATATTTTCCTTAATTTGCTTCCCAATACAACAATACAATGATCAACAGCGTCATCCTTGCCTGAATCAGAAGAACGAATTTCGTCTAATAATTGTATCATATTCATTATCACTTAAATTCATTTAAATAGAATAATTTAATACATCTTCATTTGGGATAAACATTTGAATTGAATCAATATTACTATAAATTTATAAATATAATATAAAGTAAAAAATAAACTTGACAACATCCGTTTTTTTCAAAAAAATAATTAAATTAAATAGCCATTTAACAACCTTACCATCAGAAACTGAAGATTTTGGTTTATTTAATTTAGCATAATAATCACAGAGATTTTTCTATTTTTGTTTATTGATTAACATCTGTATAATTTATTCAAAAATTAGTTATATTATTTATGTTTTTCATTTCTAAATTAATTATTTGAGTTTATTTTAGAAAATAATAACTATAGCTATTTTTTAAGAATATTATTTTAAACTTATGACTAATTGGTTAATTATTTAAGAATGTGTAATTATTTAAGTAAACCTTTATTTATCTTCGAACATGCTATTTTCTTTTTTCTCTTCCTCCAAAAATACTGACACGTCATCAAAGAACTAAATATCTAAGAATATATATAATATATTATATAATAATCTATACTGTTATAATATCAATCTAACTAAATATCTAACTAGAATTATTTTTCTTTACAATAGAAATTGTAAAATTAATTAATTTAACAAATGAAATTAATAAAAATAAAACTTAAATTAAGCTAAATTACTAGAGTTTTCTTACAATTGAATATTAATTACTTTGCATTTTTAAATTTAATCCAAGAATCAATTTTATTAAAATAATTTATCACTTTATTATAGTAATTTTTCTACAATATAAAATTTGTCTACGGTGTAAAAGACAAAATAAAATTAAACAGCGATCTATATTTAACTTTAGAATATATTTTTGGATTTACCTCAGATCCCACTGTCCGTTATTAACAATATTGCCACGTTTTTTCTTTACTACTGTTTTTATGGATATTTTTGGAAAGAATAATCTCTTGAGCTTCTTTTAAAGTGTATTTTGTTTAAATTTAAAATTTTATAGGTTTCAATAGAGGACTAAATTAACTTATAAGTTTTTAGAATAATTTTCATTAAGTTCAAAATTTCTTCAAAGGAATTAGAAGAAAATTATTTAATTGAATAACAAATAATAATTTACGTATACTATTTAGTTATAAATAATAAAATTAATTTATTATAAATGAATAATAAAATGAAATTTAAATCAGTAAACCAAAATTCGAATAAAAATACAAATTAATTATCATAAAGATATTATGAAATTATTGAAAGAATTTATATAAAAGTTAACTTGTAATTTTTATAATAAAAATTTATAATAAAATTTTTTGAAAAAAGCAAATGTTTTTAATGTTTATAATAGAAAAGAATAAATAATTTTGAAAAAATTGTCAAAATATTGTATTTACAAAACCTTTATTTTGCAAAAAACAACAAAAATTTATAATCAACTACATAAGACTAAATATCAAGATAAAGTGAATATTAGTAATTGTTTTTTAACTGAAAAAAATTAATATTTAAATCTACATTGTATTAAATATTTAAATTTCTATTAAAACTTAAGATATTTCGTTGAAGAGATTAAAGTTTAAAATTACATGATAGAAAATGTAAACTATATTCAGAGTCCCTATAAATATAATACGTTTATAAAAACATATAATATGTATATAGAAATTCAAACAGTGCCAAATATTTCTCCACGCTAGTGGAAAAGCGTTAGGTTCTTACGGACAATATTTATATTCTAGAATTTCAAATAAGAATTATATTTTAAGATACAAATTAGAATTTTTGATTTTGTTAAACGATATTAATTCTATAAATAATCATTCTTTATAAACATCATTGAACTTGCAATTAATATAATATATACTAAAAATTTAACGCCGTCTGAATTGAAAAATAAATAAATTAGAAAATTTAAGTAGATAGATACTATATTCAAATAAATAAAACATTTTTTACTAGTTTAATTTACTAAATTCAGTCTAAGTTTAGCAATTAAGTTGCAAATATAAAGAAATATTGAAATTTATAGAATCTGAATATTAAATATGGAGGAAACAACAATTTAGACCTCAGGAATTGAATATAGATGTGTCAATATCACACATTAAAGAGCCCAGATGATTTAAATAGAAGGTCATGAAACTAAATAAACTTATTAAACTAATTGAAAAAGCTTTTACCAACCGGTTCAAGACTTTATTAGGAGCAAATGCTCACGATAGTATTAGGGGATAGGAATATTATACAATGAACTAAAAGAAGGTAAAACATGAAAAGTCTCTTACAAATTTTATCAGTACTTAAATCATATAATATTTGTAACTTAAAGGTAAATTATTTTTTTAAATTATTATATTATTTTATTTTTTAGAAAATTTGAAATTAAAATAATAAAGATCCACAGCCTGTTACACCACAAGGTAATAATAATCCTCCACTTGACGAGGATTTATAATTATTGATGATGAGGATTATTGATGATGATATAAAAAGTTAAAAAGCACATCACATTGTTAAAATCTAATAAATATCAAGTTTTAATCTTGAACTAAGCCTTAATTCTTAAGTTTTTGCAATTCTGGTCTCAACAAAGGAATACCTCGGTGCCCCTATTCTAGACGAACTCGATCTTCCAATATACATAATGAATTACATGAGGAGGCGGAAGAAAATGATGAACGTAAAATAATTTTTAAAAATTAAAAAAATTGTATTTTAGAATTTGAAATAAAAAAAATTCTCACTAAATTAAAATTAGTATGTTCTTGTGGAGAAAAAAAAAGAAAAATTTTACATTCACTGGGCTAATAATGAAAAAACATTCGAAGATTGTGATTTTATCAATAAGGTATGGGAGAGAGAAGTTGTTTCTAATTTATTTATATGGCGATTTATATTAATTAATATACATATTATGCAATTTAAATTTATTTAAATTCCAATTGTATTTAAAAAATTATATTCGCATAAATTCAATGATAAAACTTCAATTATTTTCCTATTAATCTTATTTTTTGTATTTTATCTAAACAATAGACTAAGACAGCATGGTGCGTTCCAATCCTTTAAAACAGCATGGTGGGTTCCAATTCTTTAACACATCTTATAATTCTTCGCTTCGAGTCGGAATCCGGATATTAATTACTTTGCTTCACCATCTACTAAATTTCGAAGTAAGGTGAGCTTTTCGATGTCTGATCCAGCACCTGATCCAGCACTCATAATTATTGTTTTTGCTTCATTTTGTAAAGGTTTAAAAGATTTTTAATTTCTGATCCAACATACACACTAGATTGCTCATTTGACGCTGAATCATCTATATTTTCCTTAATTTGCTTCCCAATACAACAATACAATGATCAACAGCGTCATCCTTGCCTGAATCAGAAGAACGAATTTCGTCTAATAATTGTATCATATTCATTATCACTTAAATTCATTTAAATAGAATAATTTAATACATCTTCATTTGGGATAAACATTTGAATTGAATCAATATTACTATAAATTTATAAATATAATATAAAGTAAAAAATAAACTTGACAACATCCGTTTTTTTCAAAAAAATAATTAAATTAAATAGCCATTTAACAACCTTACCATCAGAAACTGAAGATTTTGGTTTATTTAATTTAGCATAATAATCACAGAGATTTTTCTATTTTTGTTTATTGATTAACATCTGTATAATTTATTCAAAAATTAGTTATATTATTTATGTTTTTCATTTCTAAATTAATTATTTGAGTTTATTTTAGAAAATAATAACTATAGCTATTTTTTAAGAATATTATTTTAAACTTATGACTAATTGGTTAATTATTTAAGAATGTGTAATTATTTAAGTAAACCTTTATTTATCTTCGAACATGCTATTTTCTTTTTTCTCTTCCTCCAAAAATACTGACACGTCATCAAAGAACTAAATATCTAAGAATATATATAATATATTATATAATAATCTATACTGTTATAATATCAATCTAACTAAATATCTAACTAAAATTATTTTTCTTTACAATAAAAATTGTAAAATTAATTAATTTAACAAATGAAATTAATAAAAATAAAACTTAAATTAAGCTAAATTACTAGAGTTTTCTTACAATTGAATATTAATTACTTTGCATTTTTAAATTTAATCCAAGAATCAATTTTATTAAAATAATTTATCACTTTATTATAGTAATTTTTCTACAATATAAAATTTGTCTACGGTGTAAAAGACAAAATAAAATTAAACAGCGATCTATATTTAACTTTAGAATATATTTTTGGATTTACCTCAGATCCCACTGTCCGTTATTAACAATATTGCCACGTTTTTTCTTTACTACTGTTTTTATGGATATTTTTGGAAAGAATACTCTCTTCAGCTCCTTTTAAAGTGTATTCTGTTTAAATTTAAAATTTTATAGGTTTCAATAGAGGACTAAATTAACTTATAAGTTTTTAGAATAATTTTCATTAAGTTCAAAATTTCTTCAAAGGAATTAGAAGAAAATTATTTAATTGAATAACAAATAATAATTTACGTATACTATTTAGTTATAAATAATAAAATTAATTTATTATAAATGAATAATAAAATGAAATTTAAATCAGTAAACCAAAATTCGAATAAAAATACAAATTAATTATCATAAAGATATTATGAAATTATTGAAAGAATTTATATAAAAGTTAACTTGTAATTTTTATAATAAAAATTTATAATAAAATTTTTTGAAAAAAGCAAATGTTTTTAATGTTTATAATAGAAAAGAATAAATAATTTTGAAAAAATTGTCAAAATATTGTATTTACAAAACCTTTATTTTGCAAAAAACAACAAAAATTTATAATCAACTACATAAGACTAAATATCAAGATAAAGTGAATATTAGTAATTGTTTTTTAACTGAAAAAATTAATATTTAAATCTACATTGTATTAAATATTTAAATTTCTATTAAAACTTAAGATATTTCGTTGAAGAGATTAAAGTTTAAAATTACATGATAGAAAATGTAAACTATATTCAGAGTCCCTATAAATATAATACGTTTATAAAAACATATAATATGTATATAGAAATTCAAACAGTGCCAAATATTTCTCCACGCTAGTGGAAAAGCGTTAGGTTCTTACGGACAATATTTATATTCTAGAATTTCAAATAAGAATTATATTTTAAGATACAAATTAGAATTTTTGATTTTGTTAAACGATATTAATTCTATAAATAATCATTCTTTATAAACATCATTGAACTTGCAATTAATATAATATATACTAAAAATTTAACGCCGTCTGAATTGAAAAATAAATAAATTAGAAAATTTAAGTAGATAGATACTATATTCAAATAAATAAAACATTTTTTACTAGTTTAATTTACTAAATTCAGTCTAAGTTTAGCAATTAAGTTGCAAATATAAAGAAATATTGAAATTTATAGAATCTGAATATTAAATATGGAGGAAACAACAATTTAGACCTCAGGAATTGAATATAGATGTGTCAATATCACACATTAAAGAGCCCAGATGATTTAAATAGAAGGTCATGAAACTAAATAAACTTATTAAACTAATTGAAAAAGCTTTTACCAACCGGTTCAAGACTTTATTAGGAGCAAATGCTCACGATAGTATTAGGGGATAGGAATATTATACAATGAACTAAAAGAAGGTAAAACATGAAAAGTCTCTTACAAATTTTATCAGTACTTAAATCATATAATATTTGTAACTTAAAGGTAAATTATTTTTTTAAATTATTATATTATTTTATTTTTTAGAAAATTTGAAATTAAAATAATAAAGATCCACAGCCTGTTACACCACAAGGTAATAATAATCCTCCACTTGACGAGG
The DNA here is from genome assembly GCA_036172945.1 of Meloidogyne incognita. Classification (NCBI taxonomy): domain Eukaryota; kingdom Metazoa; phylum Nematoda; class Chromadorea; order Rhabditida; family Meloidogynidae; genus Meloidogyne; species Meloidogyne incognita. Next base: position 3,808,232 of record JARQAC010000006.1, on the reverse strand, counting down.
ATTTATAATTATTGATGATGAGGATTATTGATGATGATATAAAAAGTTAAAAAGCACATCACATTGTTAAAATTTTTTTAATCTTATTATTTTGCAAAACCAATTCTTAATTAAAGGTTTCTATATGCTGCTTTTAAGATAATAATGGATATGAAAAAGCAATTTTATGCCATTGTGTGCTAATATCAGATTAATAAGTAAAATAAAAAAATGGACGAGATGGAAAATACAAATCAAAAAATGCCTCAACTAAAAGAATTTAAAAGTATACTGCGGACATGATATAAGTAATTGAAAGATAAAATAAAATTTATAATTAAAAATATTAATTTAGCATAATTAGTAATTAATAATTTAGATATTCTTGATAAAGCAAATTAATCATTATTAAATTTTAAAAATTTAAATTTTAAATATAGAATTTTTTACTATTTATTTTTAAAGATGATCTTTTTGCTATTATTTCAAAAAATACTGTGTCTAATCAATTTATTATCAAATATATTTACAAAGATTTTGAAATGAATTTATTTATAAGTAGATAAAGCCTTAAATTTAAGAATATTTTTATAAAAATTAATTTAAGTTAATAAATTGTAAATAAGTTACTGAATTATTGTATAATACGCAATAAAATTATGAAAGCAACGGGCAAAGCGAATGATACTAATGGAACTATTATTAAAAACGGAAAAATATTAATTGAAGAGAAGGAAATAAATATTAAACATCAATGTCATTTATAAAAATGTTATACAGCATATACATAAATTACAGATTAAATAAATGGCTAACATATTACAGGACAAATTTAAAATTATTAGTTGTATGAGAAAATAATATTTATTAATTTTAGACAAATCACAACACTTAGAAATTTGCGAAGGAAAAAATTTCGCAAATTCTGACCAGAAGAACACCTTGCATAAACACAATGTAAAAGATTTTGAGAAAAAGCGACTAAAGTTCACGTCGGAATGTATCCTTGTGTGAATGTAATGATTGGAAAAGTTAAAGAAATCTAAAAAATAAATATTATTTACAATTCTGAGAATGGCCTTCCTCAGTAGAAACCTCTAACAAATAAGTGACAGATAAATCAAAGATAAAGATGTAAAACCGGATATTGGATTTTTTTGTTTACTTCTTTTTTTTAATTTTTCGTTTAGAATGGATAATAGATGGATAATATATGTAATTATATCCTAAAGAGGCATGACAAAATATGAGCTCGCTTGATTTTTATATCTATTTCATAAATACAACAGCAAAGGAAACGTAAAATTTTGTTGATGAAAATTTTTCAACACTAAGGATTTAAAATTAATTTACCTACAATCATTTCGATTGTATATTTGTCAGATAATTGTGCATTGAAATTTCAATTAAAATTATTTAGGTCGAACATTTAATAAATAATTAAATTATACTATCTCAGATAAATAACTTGACATAAGTGATTCCAACAAATAATATTATCTCGCCAAAAAAAGTTTAAACAATATTAGGGTGAGTAAAAATACGGCATAAGACAATTAATTATTAAGCATGTTCCTCAAATCCTCAAATTCTTCATGATGGGGAACCTGGCCAAAAAGCATCGCTGGTGAAATATTGATTTTAATAGAATAGAACATAAATTTTAATAGAATAGAACATTATAAAAATACACTGATGCCCTTAAAACAAATCGTTGACGACGGGTAAACCAAATAAGAAAATGGAAAAAATATATTGAAAGAAGAATAATTTAACATTTTCTAAATAGGTGCCAATAAATTCCTATCTAAATCCGCTTAAATTAACCACTCTTCAGTTTTTTATGATTATTTGTACTATAAAAGCCCCACACAAATTACTCTTATTAATTCTCTTGTGATTACCTATACCTATATCAACCAGAAAAGAAATAATTCTTATATAAGATGTAATTTTTTAAAGAAAAAAATATTAAATTAATAGTAAACACACTAAACATTAAATTATTTAAATGTAAATCTTCAGAAATACTACATATTTGTTGTAATAAAAATGAAAAATTAATACATTTCTTTTTACATATTTCTATTAGCTCTAGAATTTAGAGATATTCTTTCGGATATATTATCGTTCTAGATTTATTAAAAAATAATATAACATAAAAAATAATTAATAAATAATTTTAATAATTTTCATAATATCTGAGAGGGTACAATGAAAATTCAGTTCTCTCATGTGGCACAATATTCCACTAGATAGGAAGTGATAAGACCGAAAATAAATTCATGCAAGCGCATCAGTATATTTAGTTATATTATAGTAAAATATACAATTCAAACATACTAAAAATAAAGTTTTTAAAAAAAGATGATAAAAAATAAATATAGTTAAACTATGCGAATGATATAATAAAGATTTATTGGCTCATGCTTTACAATTGAATAATGTAAATGTAAAAAATGATGTAATTATAATGTAAATGATGTAAATTTTCTTTATGGATCGTTTGAAGTCAAGTTTGAATGAAGTAAGGTAGATTTAAAAAAGGATAAATGTAATTAAAATAAGCCAATGTATCTTTCAAATTATAATATTAGACACATGTTAATTTTGAGTATTATAATCGACTACAAGATTATAAAAGATTTAATGAAAAAATTATTCGATTCTTCTATTAGATGCACTATAAAGGATAATCGAAATTTTTAATAATGAATGAGAACAAACTTAAATAATATCTAAAGCCATGCGTAAAGAGTGAATATAATTAAAAAAAGATATCAGAGCTTTAAATTATTTAGAAGAGTTATCAAGAATATTTTTTATGATAGAGTTTTATAATAGAAATTATAAAGTATTTTAATTGATTTTTCTTCCATGGAAAATATTAATCGGTATTATAAAAAATCAAGAAAGTTTGCTGGCGATGAAAGAATATCTATAAATAGCTTAATACCTTTTAGAAAAAATCTTACCGTCATTACAATTCAGCGTCTATTTAAAAAATTAAAAGACCTCAAAGTTATTTTATTTCAATATAAAGAATAATTTTAACTATGCTAAAATATTTATGGAAATTTTAAAATTTTTAAAAGATCTGTTAAATAAATAATTTGCAAATAAGAATTAATTTAAATTACTAATAACTAATCTCAAATCTAATCTCACCATAATAGACAATATTTAATACTTTGAACAACACAACTAATATTTAATTATACAGAGTGATTTTTATTTTATTTAAAATTCAATGAAGTTTTATTTTTTAAATAAAATATCGTATTTTAACATAGAAATGATCAGGATTATCTAATAATTATAGAAAATTAATTTAATTGAATTTAAAATTAATTTATTTTCCATTTTACCTTTCAATAGAAATTCTTGGATTATCTTAATACGAGATTTACCCATCTAAATAATAATTGCTTTATGAATGTTGTTCTGCAAATACTGCTGAATACTGAACCCTTAGTAAAAATTTTGAAACATCCTTAAACATCAATTTTTAAGAATAGTATATAAAAAGATAAGAAATTGATTACAACAATTATATTTTTATATCCTTTAATTTTTTATCACAATTTTGTATTTATTTATAAATTAATATTATTTTTCACTGTCCCATATAAATGCAATTTTAAGTTTATATTTACAAAAATTAATTTAAAAATTAGATAAAATTACATTAATTATTTAATGTACCAGAATACCGTGCAATTATTATAATATTATGATTGAACGCAAAATAAAATTTTATAAATGAATATTTAGAAATCTTGTTGATCATAAACTGATAAAATCATATAAGTATTTTAAAAAATTTACTTAATATCCATTTCATAATAATTCTTGACTCAATTCAATCAACTTATATATTTTTGTTTAAGTAAATTAAAAATTATAAAAATTAAATAAATTACATAAAAATTAAAGCTTTATGAGTCTTTACATGGGTATTTTTATGTAATACCGACTGAAGTGTTTGAGGCCCGGTACTAGTCTTAGGACAGATGCCTTGTAGCATTACCGAATAAAAATTGAATAAAAAATTCTATAAATTAATTCATCATTTATTTGATAACGATAAAAATCAATAACATTTAAATCGATTTTGTAATTTGTTTAAATATGATTATTTTTGTAAATATTTTTTAATTAGATTTAACATTTTTAACTATTAAATATAATAATATTTATAAAAATATAATAATAGAATTCTTCTAAAAATCTTATTAATATAATTTTTAAAGTGAACACTATAGTGAATACTATCCGAAAGTAAATTTTTTAAGTAAACAAAAGTTATTTAAAAATCCTTTTATCATCGTAATTATTAAATATTTTATTAAATTAAATACACCTAATTATTAAATATTAAAATACGTATTGTTAAAGGTATTGTTAAAATTAAATAGTTATTAAAACAATCGATTATTAAAACAAATAAGTATTCAAAATCAAACTATTGTCACTTAATTCACATATTGATTCATTTAAATTATTAACGCACTTCATTCATGTAAATATGAGGAAAAGATAAAGAAGATATAAAAATATATGAGATATAGATCACAACGCATTTAAAATATTCCCTCAATACCAAAATGACGGAATTACTGACGCGGTTATACATTTGGAAGGATTTGCGCGGAATGAATAAGTTAAAATTATTAATAATTTGGCATCAGTAAATCCCGATGTTCAAATTGGGAAAATTTTCTTTTAACATACAAATTTTCCCAAATACTTTTAACATACAAATATTTTTAACATACATTTATTGTTGAAGGAGAATCTTATTATAGGAAGGTGGTATTGGCTGCCTTATGCATTTATTTTAAAAATAAAATAATTAATCAAACATATTAATTTGATATATAATATTAATTTTGATAGGTTTAATTTAGAATATTATTTTTGATAAAAATTAAACTTATATTTATCGAAAATGTTCAATCCAACATTTAGTATACTCCAGATATTATAATTGACGAAGTCGAGTAAAAGGGTATCAAAGCTAAAATGATATATATTATAAATATTTTTGTATTAAGATTGTAGTTTTAACGTGCTTTGATTTAGAAATAATATATAATACAAATAAACATTTGTTCACACACAGAAAATTCAAAAATATTTATGGTAACAAAGACATTCAAAATCAAAAATGTACAAAAAATGAACACATTAATCGTATTTTTATTATTCTGTAAAAATATTAATATAATATGAAAGAGTCATACAAAAGAAGGATGGATTTTCTCACGCTTTTAAAATATAATATATGAAAATAAAACTAACTTAATATATAAAAGTTATAAGTATCCAGAGAATAACAACTAAAAGTACATCAGAATCACGCTTTTGGTTGGTTGTTTATATAAGGATGTAAAGTCTCTGGAAAAACTTTGTGCGACAGTAGTATATACTCCAGTTTTATAACACTTTTTGGAAAAGTGTTATAAAACCAGAGTATGAATTTGTTTGTAAAAAATTACAGCCTATACCTTTACTAAATTCCTATAAAAAATTTTTCTTATTGTAAATAATATTTTGTCAATTTATATATTTCGATAGTTTCCTTTATACATTTTTTTCTAAACACTTTATTCCAGCGCATGATAATTAACTACAAAGTAAAAAATATTTCCTTTTTTCTATACAAAAAATTATTGCGCAGGTAAACATACTTTTTTTAGCGCGCAACAGCAATTATTGGAATTAAAAATTTTCACTAATAAAAATCTACAAAAATAATTTGTTTTGTATGAAAAATTTACAAACTACATTGTAACAAGTTACATCTTTTCTTAAATTGTGAATGTGTTTAACTTTTTTAGCTGAGTAAAAGAAAACTTAGAAATAGAAGGCTATAGGAGAAAAATTTGCACGTTTGACAACACAAAAAGCCATTTTTTAGGAAAATAATAAAGAAATTTTAAATATAAAAAAATTGTATACATTCCTTGACTAAGATTTGAACCTAGAATTAATCTAACAAACCTGTAGAAGCTAACTATCTAACCACTCAACCATCTGGATTTATGAATTCAAAAAATATATTAAGAAGTAAATTCCTGCATACATTACGTTGAAAAATGTATGAGGAATGCAACAGATAAAATTTTAAAAAATCTAAAGAAAATAATTAGGCAAAAAAACGAGGAATTAATATACTAAAGTAAACTAATAATAAAAAGAATTAAAAAGGTGAAAGCTAAAAATATATGGGATTATTAGCAAATAGATTGCACAATAAATATAAATGGTTAAATTTAATCGAACAAAAATAATTAAAGTTTTTATAAAAAATAATTGCACAAAAAATATTTCTCAATAATGCCCACATAATTGGGCCAAAAAATCTAAATTGTCCAATAATTGCAATAAAAAATATTGCGCAATACTTACAATGCACGATGCCCATTTAATTGGGCCAAAAATATTGTGTAACAACCAATCAAAAAATGTCAACTTAATTGGGGCCAAAATAACGCACAAAGTACATAATTTGAGCGAAATTTTTGCAAAAGTTTGCCCATTTAATTGGCCAAAATTACTCATAACAACAAAACACAAAAGATTGACGTCAATATAATTGAGCAAAAAACAAGTTTTTACAATCGTAATTATCTATTCTAGAATGTTCTAGAAGCATTTTCTGGTGCATATAAAAGTAGCTCGTTTTCGCTTTGTACTTCATTCATAAAATTTATCAACAAGTTCCTATTACTAAAAGCCTATTCAACTCTTCCTTTTAAACTTATTTAAAATATTCAAAGAATTTTTAAATTTCATATAATTTAGCTTAAATTTCTGTTTCGCTAAGTATTATAAAATGAATACTAACACTAAAACAGGTAAAAACTAACAAAAAATATAAAATCGTAATTATTTATATTTGTTTAGTCGAAACAATCAATATTGAGGATGACGTGTTTCAAAATAACGACACACAAGGTAACTATTTTCATCGTATAAATTTTTAATGATTAAGGTTCTATAACTGCGGAGGAAATCGAGCTATTCCGTAGTTTTATTTCAAAGCAACAAAAAAAGAAAGAGGCATCAGAAAATAGAAGAAGAAAGTCAAAGTCAAGTAGTACTTCGTCACCAGACAAATCAACACAGGCAAAGAAGACTAAAACACAGGAGAAGAAAATAATCAAAAATTCATCTGAGACTCAGGTATACTAATCTATCATTTCTTATATAAAGATAATTAGAAGGTAAACGATGGAGAAATAAAGCAAATGTCTGATAAAGAAAAGAAGGATGATGATGAATTGCATCAGGCTATTCTAAATTACGAGGGCGCTTTTTCAGAATCTGAAGATGATAATCCTATGGGATTAAACGAAACAGTCAGCAAAAAAATGCGCATTGAAAGTAATTTTATATTTTGAAATTTTAAAATAAAACAATTTTAGGAAATTATCATAAGAGATTCACTGTGCCAGCGGCGCTGATCGATCGAGCACAGCTTCTTAAACATCAACGACGAGGGATATTCGTCTATCAGTGCGAATCTTGCCGCGAAAGTCAGAAAAAAAGGGAATTCTATCTATTCAGCACAGGGATAGATGGACTATCTGTATTGACGATAGAATTGTGTGCTGAGGATCTAGATAAAAATATCTCTTTAGGAATGCATTACTCTGGATACTTTGGTAAGATGAAAATTTTTACGAAAATCAAAAATATTTTAGGTCATTCTAATAATGGACATCAATCAGGCTCAAAAATGTCAATGCTTGATCTTGGTAATCGTATTTTGTAAATAATGAATATTTTTTATTAAGATGACGATGAGTTTGAATTTTCAAGAGGTGCGAGCATTACAAAAGGTACGGATAAGAAGCTTCTAAACTTGGGCAAATATTGCTGGATTCTTCACCAGGTAGTAAAAAGTATTAGATTTTTTATACATAATTTTAGTGCGCACAATGCAGTGACCTTACAAAAAAACTGGCTAATGAACTTTTCATCAAGAAAAAGGGCGGCATCTACGAGCTCAGCTTCCCAGTAAGGAAATTTCCCAAATGATTAAATAATTTTAGTTAAGGTCTGCTCTTACTGCACAACAGCCAACATTGAGCACCAGCAAAAAACATATGGCACATTAAATAAGAAGAATTAAAAGGAAAATTAAACACCGCTTATTCGCTTAATATTGTTAAATAAAAATTTAAAGCAACCTTAATTACAAAAAATAATCGTTAAATTAACGATTTATAATTCTAATATTTTAATTAATCAATTTTCATAAAAAAGTTTCAGTTCCTGTAAAATATTCTTCAAAATAGAGGTATTAAAATTTTCAAATTCTTAAATAAAGATATTAAGATGGATCAACAAATGTATGAACATGTTATTGAAGGTCTCAAAGAAAGCGTTATACGATTCTCTCGACAAATAAGCACGCTTGAGTATGTGCGTCAAGATGACAAAATGCTAAAAAATGAGCTATACGATGCTTTTATGCAATTTCATGAAAAACGCTATCCTCTAGCAAAATGTCAAATACATGAATATCTACTAAGGGAGATGAATGCGCTGGCAAAAATAGTATAATTTTATTCGTATAATTTATCAAATATATTACTTAAGGCTATTACTGAAGTCGTGAAGGATGAGTTGTATTTTGAGCTTCATAACCCATTTAGCAAATTCTGGGGTCAAATTGATCTTGAAATGGCAATTAAGATATTCAACAAACACGGAAGTATTCACGGACCAATTATGAGAGAAGGTTTGACAAAAAATGTTACACGTATTTCAAATTTTAGATTCACCAATAATATTCATGAGAGCTCACACGGATTCATGTAGTACTATTAAACCCAACACAGAGGAGAAGGGTGTGCAAACTGAAAATATTTCGGATGACCGTGTCGTTACTGCTGAAACTGAAAAATTAAACGATCAGTAAATGGATACAACAACTGACTATAAAAATAATTTTTGAATAAATAAATATTTAAAATATACTTATATTTTTTATAAAAATACGTTTTAACGTTAATATCTAAATAACTATTATTAATTTTTATTATAGCATTTAGATGAGTCGTCATATTAGAAATTTTGGAGAATATTCTGTTAAACATTTTTATAAAGAAGAGGCAGCTGGGACTGTTAACAGCTCCAAATTCAAAATTGGTGTTTTCAGGTAAACTCAAATTTATATATCGAAATTCTGTTTATTTTAGAAATGTATTCACTGTTAAAAATATTGAAGATGCACCAGAAGGAAGTGATCAACTTTTAGAAGATTTAATTGATTACTTCATTGAAAAGGCAGACAAGTCAACCGGTACAAAAGCGGAAAAATGTTCAATAATTATACGAAGTGCAGTTCTTGAAAAACCGATTCAAATTCCGTACAGAGGTTTTGCGCAAAATACACCACAGGTTGTTATGGAACAACTTGATTCAGTTGATCAAAGTGGAAAAAGGATGGGAAGACCATCACTTTACAGCCAGCCAATACATATCGAGGTTTATATTTATAAAAGTAAAAAAAATCTGTTTTTATCAAGATTGTTATGGGACCTTCTCACGAAGAAGCTCTATCTTTGATAGAGAAAGGAAATAGTGGAAGCGGCCGAAAATCAAGACATATTATGAAAGGAACAGACCTCAACAATCTTATTGAGGTTTTTAAATTTTAAAAATACAATATAACAAAATTTAGGTTCGCAATGATGATCTAGGTGAACCTGCCAAATACCATTGCCTTTTGTTGGCGGTTCAGCTAACATTGATGTATATTAATATGGACAATTCACCAAAAGAAAAAATGAATTTTCAAAGAATTATTGCAGGAAAAGGAGCAAGATCCAAGACTCAACGATACACATTGATCAAGGATATGTTAATTCAAATGAAACGACACGGAATAAGATATCCTCTAAAATTGCAAGAATATAATGTAGAAGAACATGCCCCATTAATACAAAAATATTTTAATGAAAAATTTCCTGGTGAATATCGATTAGCTGTATTTGGAGAATATGGCCAAATGAAACCTTTATGGAAGGGAGCAGCTCGTGCTGAGAAGGATGTTTGTCTATATTTAAAGGATGGACATTATTATGGTATAAGAAAACTAAATACACTTTTTGGAAAGGATATGTATTATTGTCTTGAATGTGAATCAACCTACCACAGCAAAATAGAACATCGGCAGACATGTGCAGCAAAATGTCCACGTTGCTGCGGGATGGGGGCAGATTTTCCGTGTAAAAAAATTGAAAATTACGAAATAGATTGTTCTGAGTGTTTCAACTTGTTTAAAAATCCTGACTGTTACAAACGACATATTGAAAAGGGAATATGCCAGATTTTTAAAAGGTATTTTAAATTTTGATAAAAAATAAAATTGAAAATAGATGCAAAGAATGTGGTCAAATTTACAAAGTGAATAACAAAGAAGAAAATGAAGGACATGTATGTTATATTCGTTTCTGTTCTCTTTGTCATTCACGGCATAGAAGGGACGAACAATGCTTTGTACAACAGATTGTTCCTAGAAAAGCTCAATCCTATCTTATGGTATTTTTTAAACAATTCGAAATAAAAAATTTTTTAGGTTGTATTTGATTTTGAATGCGAACTTATATCATCATCAAAAATTATAAATGATAATTCATCTAACGATGAAAATTATCAATTACACCATGTTAACTGTGTCTCGGTAATTTAAATTATAATATCTGATAAATTATAAATTAGGCAATGCTATTATGCGCAAAGTGTATGCAAAATAATAACTGGAAAGAAAAATATACAGGAGCCTGCAAAATATGTGGACCAGGAATTCCAAGAATGAAAAGTTGGACGGGTGCAAATTACGAGAATCCCTTGCGTGAATTTCTTCAATGGATAATCTTTGGACTTGATAATGAGAGAAAAGGAAAAACTCTTGCAGTTTCTCATTATGGAGGGTTTGTACTGAATTATTTTTTATTTTAATATTTTTTCCAGACGTTATGATATGCATTTACTGTTGGGTGAATTGATCAACCACTTTGGAATTGAACCAAATATAACAAGAACCGGAAACAAACTTTACGAAGTTCTCATAAAGAAGAAAGATGGAATTTATCCATATATTTCTTTTCGCGATTCTTTTAATTGGATGATGCTCAAGTTGGATCAATTACCAAAGGCTCTTGGTCTAGATATTGATGAAGGAGGAAAATCATTTTCCTCACGGATGGAATCTTAATAAAAATATGGATGTTTTGTTGAAAAGTCTGCCAGATAAGAAGTATTATTATCCCGAAACAATGGGAAAACAAAGAAGGAAAGATTTCGAGGAATGGTACGATATGCACAAGGACAGTTCATTTTTACTTTGTGAACAAATTGTCGAATATTGTGAGCAGGATGTACGCATACTTACGCACGCTCTTGTTAAACTACAAAAGCTATTCTTTGAACTCGCTACGGAACCATCAAAACGAGATGATGTTCTTGTATCTTCAATGACACTTGCTAGTGCATGTCTTCGTCATTTTTGTAAATTTCAAAATTCTACTAATATAATTATATTTTTTAGGTATAAACTATTTGAAAAGCAATCAGATAGGTATTATTCCAGACAATGGGTATCACAAAGATACAAACTACTCTGCAATCTCCATTAAATTTATTAAATGGCTTGAACATAAAACAGGACTTCAAATTCAAAACAGACAAAGTGCAGAAGGCGAGTATAGAATTACTGTTTCGAATGGAAGTGTTTTGCGACTTGATGGATTTATTAAAGAAAAGAATATAGCTATAGAGTTCCTCGGATGTGCTTGGCATGGACATAAATGGTAAAATAAGCTTCATTTTCTTACTTATAAATTTAGTCTTTATCGTCCTCATGAAATATGTCTAAACGGTAAAACAGCACTATATAATGACGACACTTTAAATGAACGAATCAATTTATTAAAGAACGAGAACATACGTACCTACATATTTTGGGAATGCGAGGTAGTCAAGGCATTGGAAAATAATCCGAGAATGTCACTTTTCTTTGATGAATTGCCAGACATTGGACCTTTATTTCCTCGAGATGCTTTTCATGGTTTTATTATTTTTCAATTCTTATAATTATATAATTTCTAGGTGGAAGAACAGGACCATTATCTCTTAAATGCCATCTTGAAGACTCTGCAGAAAATGAATACGAAATCTCATGTTATGATGTGGTTAGTCTATATCCTGCGGTTAACTTTTATGCTTTCTACCCCATTGGTGAGACTTAACATAAATTTTTTAAATAAACATTATTTAGGACATCCAGAGTTATTGGATCTCAATCTAGATATAAATTGGACAAAACCTGAAGACTTACGCCCTTATCGTGGAATATTTAAGTTATTCATTATTCCACCCGACGACTTATATTTACCAGTAATTCCAGAAAGAATACATGGAAAATTGGTATGTTAATTTAAAACAACGTAAAAAATTTTCTAGATATTTCACCTGTGTCATCAGTGTGCAATAGAGATAGAACCAGGTGTGGCTAAACGTAAACAAACTAGCTATTGCTATGGAAGAAAATGGTGTCAACATGACGATAATAAGCGAGGATTTGTAAGCACAACTTGCTCTGTAGAACTTGAACTTGCTTTAAGCAGAGGTTATCGTGCAACAAAAGTTTATAGCATTTATCATTGGGAAGAATGGTCTGATGAATTACTACGTCCATATGTTCAGGACATGATGCGACTAAAAATTGAGGTTAAACATAAGTTTTACTAGTTTCAAATTTATCTCAGGCAAGCGGTTGGCCCAGCAGTGCTTTGTCTCCGGAAAATATTGAAAATGAAGAAAGACTCAAAAATGATTTTATTGTGAAAAATCAAAAAGAATATGGTATTACTCTTGAGCCTTCAAAAATAGCAAGGAATGAAGGATTGCGCTATTTAGCTAAAACTTGCAATAATTCAATGTAAATAAATTTAAAAATTTAAATAAATAATTTTAGGTGGGGACGCTGGGCACTTCGCTGTAATTTAACTCAAGATTGCATCACAAGTTCCCCTATAAAACTTCATACAATTTTAAATGATCCAAAGCTGGAAGTCGGTGCTATAGAGATGTTGACTCCAGATCTTTTCGCTGTACCTTATAAGAATCGTCGCGAATTTGTTCGACCACACGACAAGTACAATATTGTATTGGCCCTTATTACAACTGCAACGGCAAGAGTGATGCTTTACGATTTTATGGAAAGAATTGTAAATGACAACGAATGTAAACTTCTATATACGGATACGGATAGTTGTTTCTTTTTACACAAGCGTAATAAAAAACCACCATTTCGTGTTGGGGATATGCTTGGAATGATGAGTCGAGAATATGCAGAATGGTCTATTATATCTTTTTATACCGGCGGATGCAAACAGGTTTTTAAATTACACTTTTATTCACTGTATTTTTTCTTAGTATGCAATGAAAATGAAGCACCTTGAAACTGGCGAAATAAAATATATTGTAAAATGCCGTGGACTTTGGGATCAAGTTGACACACCACTGGACTTTAATCAATTCCGAGTAGTTTTAAATTACAATTTTAATTTTATAATCAATTTACAGAAAATGGTAGAGGCATATGGAGAGGAACAAGATCCTGTGGTATTGCAGAGAACACATTTTCAACCGAATTGGCGCAAAGGACAAGTTACAAGTCGAACTCAAATAAGGTATTTGGTTTTTATTTTAAAAAATATTAAATTTATTTAGACGCTACCCACCAATTTATGACAAAGGATTTGTAGATGCAAATTTCGATTGTTATCCCTATGGATATCGGGGCGAGCCTATTAAGGATCCAACAAAATGATTTTTTCGTATAAATATTTTTCTATAAAAATTTTATATTGATTTGTTTTATACAATATATATTTTATAAATTCTTGTTTTATTGTTTTTAAATATTTTTAGCAATATGATCAGTGATATCAATATAGGTTAATTTTATAAATTATTTTAAATATAAAATTTTTAGATAATACAGCATGTTTCCTAGAACGGCTTAAAATAAAACTTACTGCGAACTCACATCCACCTTTAGAAATTATTGGAGAACAACATCAAAATATTTTCATATTTCATTCTCAACGTTTTGGTTTTGACAACCGGTTTAGATCGTGTTTCACACTACTTGGAAAAACATTTAGTTCAGCTGAACAATTTTTCATTTGGCAGAAAGCACGTTTCTTCGGGGATTTGGAGATTGCTGAAGAAGTATTAATGCTAGATAATCCTATAGCTATTCGAAGAATTGGGAAACGTATCCGTAAATATAATCAAATTGAATGGAATTCTGTCCGCAACAAAGTAAAAAATATTATTTATAATTCCATCATAAATTATAGGTCATGTACACAGGACTATGGGCAAAATTTACCCAGAACACTCAGCTATTCAATCAGTTACGTGCCACAGGCGATGGACTTATTGCGCAGGCGTCCGCATCAGAACTTTATTGGAGCAACGGCGTATGTCCAAAAAGTGCAAGACTGAAAGATCCTAGCCAATGGGAAGGCGAAAATTATCTTGGAAAGCTCTTGATGGAATTAAGAAGCGAAATCAACACTAGTATTTATTGATTCTTACAAAACATTAAAATCGAATTATAAATTTTATTTTGAACAATAAAAATTTCTTCTTCTGTTCGTGCTCCTGTAATAATACACTTTCCAGTTGTGAAGACCAAAACAACTGTGCGAAAATCAACAAGTCGTAAGCACATACCCGGAAAAAATTCTGGGTTGTAAGAAATATGTTTAGCGAGCCACGTTGGAGGAGCAATTCTCATGGTATCGTATAAGGCTTAAACAATAATTTAATAAGGCTGTTGTAAAAATAGTTACCTGGTAAATTAATATGCCCAAGAAAAGCAAATGAGGATACAACATTTTGTATCTTAAATCCTCGCATCCTTATTGGTAAGGAACTTGCAGATGATATGATGTCAACAAAATGTCCAATCGCAATTTCCGAGTCCTTCACCGATTTTGTTCCAACACATACAATTCGTCCGTTAGAAAATATTAAAGCCGTAGATCTAATTGGTTGCTGAATTCTAATTATAAGTGCTGAGAAACGTTCGGGAGCGTATTTAGAATTTTTTACTATTTCTGCAAGATTATAAAGATCAAGTTTACTATTTCTATCAAGTATTTGAGCTGTAGAAACAACATTTTGAATAATTGCTTTAGGAATCATCTGTAATATATAAATGAAAACAAATTTCTTTACAAAGCAAAAAATGTTCAAAGCGCCTTTTACTATGGTTATTTCCGGTGCCACAGGCAGCGGAAAAACCCAATGGCTAATGAAATTTCTAGCAAATTGTGAAAAATTAATTGACCCTCCGCCAAATAAGATATTGTTTTGTTTTGGTGAAATGAACGAAAATATATTTAAATTAAAAGAAATGGGAATAACAACATATAATGGGGTTCCAGAAGTCGAGATGATTAAAAAACACCAATTATTAGTCCTAGATGACTTAATGCTAAATATCCCTGTGGAATTTCTAGATTTATTATTCACGCGAGGATCGCATAATTGGGGTGTAAGCGTAATCTTTGTAACACAATCACTTTATGGACGAGATATCCGAACTGCTCGTGCAAACGCCCATTATATTCTTTTAACTAAAAATCCTCAAGGATTATTACAGGTTCGTACGCTTGGGTCTCAGCTGTTCCCAAAAAATGCTTAACTATTTCCTTGAGGCTTATCGCGATGCTACTTCCGAACAATTTTCCTATTTACTAATTAATATGCATCCAAGTACAGAAGAGAATCTGCGTCTTTCCACTAAAATATTTCCAGGTGAAAAACAGACTATATATTTGCCTCTATAATATATAAGTGATCTTAAAACTATTATTTATAAAAAAAATGTATGACTATAGTCCATACGTTAAAGAAAATTTTGAATTTTTACAGCGTTTAGCTAAAACATCTTCCGATAAAAAGAAAAACGCCTTAATTCTTTCAGCCAGTGCAGATCAAATATTAGCAATAGTTGAAATCTGTGCTAATATTTTAAAGAATAATTTTATATTAAATAGAAGACAGCGCAAGAAGTTAGCTCAATTTGCTGATTTCTATAGAGCTATCGCCCGAACACGTACTGAAAAAAGCGCCAGAAACCGAATACAACAAGGAGGTAGTGCCGCTCTAGCTGCTATACTTGTACCTGTCCTGGGAGCCTTAGCTGAACACATCATTCATAGATTCACACAAGAATGAAACATACAAAGAAAATGATTATGGTTCCTGAAAGTGAATATCTTACACTTTTAAGCATGATCAAAGGCGGAGATTTTCTTCAAAATGAAAAGGTGCAGACTGACTCAAAAATTAAACAGACTCTTAGTGATCCAAATTTAAGTGAAGATGTCAAAGCCCAAAGATATAACTGGTTATATAAGAAAAGAAGACAACTAAAACATGAATTAGAAAATCGACCTCAAAAAGTGATAATCGATGAAGGTAATGCGGCTAAAGCTCCAGAAGTTGCTCCTTACCTTAGTGACACTGCAGCCCCTAAAGCACGGATAACACCTGTACAATCAAGTTCAGAATATCAAACAGATTCAGAATTTACATCGACAAAACTAATGAAAAGAAGAAAAACAACACCTTTTAATGGAATTATTTCAAAGAGATATTCGAAAGATTTAGAAAATTATGTCAAAGATAATGCTGAAAAATTTCGAATACGTAAGAATGGAAGCTTCGAATCTAACGTCAAAGGAAGACTTGTAAAGAATAGTAATTTCACTGAAGTCCTCGAATATGTTCAAGGGGATATATCATCACCCCCTAAAGGTTTTAGCTTTCTATTTAATCGACTATCCAAAGACCCATTAGTAAAAGAAATGATTAAAGAGACTCAAGGAGAAAGTAGTACAGAGGAAAGTTCTGCAAGTCAATCAGGTAGCGGGAAAAGAAAGAAAAGAGTCTTGGTAAAAGTCCTGCCTATAAAAAAGAAAAATAAATTTATTCCTCAAATATGGGAAAAGCTTTAGATAATTTTTTATCAAAAATTTATTATTCGCTAAATTCTCCTGCTTCCTATGCAGGAATACATCGTGTTTATGAAGAAGCGAGGCGAAAGTATCCAAAGATAAAATTTCAGGACGTTTATAATTTTTTGCATAAGCAAAGAGTGTATACGATGCATAGACCATCAAGAAAAAATTTTCCAAGGCTAGTTACACGTCCAAGTGGTCTACATACAGATTGGCAGGCAGATTTAGCAATATTTGACCAGATAGCTAAACATAATGATAGTAAAAGATACCTTTTAGTATGTATTGATGTTCTAAGTCGGAAGATTTTTGCATCGCCTGTCAAAACTAAGAGATCAGAAGATATGATTGAGGCATTTGAAAAAATTTTCAAAATGTCAGAAGGTATCATGCCTCATAAATTGTATACCGATCGGGGATTAGAATTTGAGGCTAAAAGAATGAAGGAATATTTTAGAACAAAGGATATTGACAAGCGTGTAGTTTATAGCCCTGATGTTCATGCTTCAATGGCAGAAAGGGCAAATCGCACAATTAAAGAAAGACTATATCGATACTTCAGCGAAAAAAACACACTTCGTTGGGTAGAGGCAATTCAAAAAATTGTTTCTGGAATAAATTCAAGCGTAAACCGTGTAACAGGCATTGCACCTAATTCTGTTACTTTTAAAAATTCTCAAAAATTATTTGAGAGGCTATATAAGGGCATTGATATTCCTAAAAAAATAATTTCTAAACTCGAGCCTGGACAAGTCGTCCGTATATCAAAAGAAAAGGGTAAATTTGAAAAAGGATATTTACCAAACTATACTGACGAGCTTTTTCTTATAAATACAACTAACGACGCACGTACACCTATAACATATAGGTTAAAAGATTTTGAAGACAACCCAATTGAAGGAATATTCTATAGAGAAGAGTTGGTGCCCACGCAAGAGGATACTACTCATCGTATTGCCGAAATTTTAAAAACTCGTACAACACGTACAGGGATAAAACAACACTTTGTGCGTTGGGTTGGTTATAAAGACATTTATAACAGTTGGGTAAACGACAGCGACATAGTTCGACATTAACCATGGATTCATTTTATGTTGTTTTACCTTCAAATTCTGGAGATGTTGAAGGAAATACTACCTCAAAGTTTACAGTAAGAATGCCTGACACACTTGAGTTAGATTCAAGTTGGACTGTTGCACTTTCAAACATTATTTATCCGTTTTCATTCTCATTACTTGGAGACTCAGATGAGCAAGAATCCATTACAATTTATCGCCGATATGGAAAGGAACTTCTATCTGTTCGTATCGAACTTCCAGATTTGTCTTTTGCCTCAGAAGAGGCATTGGAAGAGGCCATAAATGCAATTTTACTTGATGCTTGGAAAAAGGAATTGGATCGCGAGCGAGAGGAAATGAGACTAGAAGAGAATAAAAAGAGAATTTATGGGAATTTTCGTAAAAGACGTGCTGTTGAGACTATAAGCGAACAATTAATTAAAAATGGGTATTTTGATTTGTCAAAGGAAATTTCATTTAATTTCATGAAATTTTTAGGGAAACAAGGCATTCGTTTACCTCCTATAAGCCCTCATGCAATAGATGATATAGAAATGGTTCGGTTCACTCCACATCAAGATCAAAGAGACAGGATTAAACAAGCGCTTGATGAATTTACTAATCCTCCCTCAGTCAGTCAAACTGAGGAAGTCTCAACTGTTACACCTATCGAAAAAACCATTGAATCTACTCCGCAAACACAGCCCGAAGTTGAACAAAAAGAAAAATTGCCTAATGCTGAGTATGAGAGTTTCATTCAGCAATTGGAAACGGAAGGTTACTTTGATATGCCAAAGGATCGTGCTTATAAATTTATTCAATATTTAAATAAAGAAATTAAGGGGCAAAACTTCCAGTTCTATCTTCAGTTCCGGACAGCTCTGTTGTTCGATTAAAGCCGCAAACTGAGCAAAAAGATATAATAATAAATGCAATTAAAAGTTTTGCATCACCTTCCGCGCCTAAACCTGAAAATCCTTTACAAGAAGCAAGTTTAGTTGAAAATGCTGATGAAAATCCTGAAACAGATACACCTGCTCCCTCTCAAGTTCAAGTTGAAAATCAAATTAATGAAAAAACAGAGAGTTTGCCTATATCTGATGATCCTCCTATTCCAAAGTCTCATGTATCAGCTGCCCCTACTGAAGCTCCAGTATCTTCTGAAGAAAAATCGGATGATATACAACAGGATACTGAAAAGCTAACTCCTTTAGACGTTAAGATAACACCTCTTTCTGATACGTTAACAGATGAACAAAAAACTTTAATAGATATGGCTGTTCGTGCAGCTACAAGGTCATTGACTAACAGTGTAGAATTGGAAAAGCAACAATCACAACTAAACAAAGAACTTAATCAGAAATATTGGGAAGATGCTCGTTATAAGTATGCACTAATAGATGAAGAGGTAACAGATGGAGTAATAACTAAGAGAAAAGTACCTGCAACTATTCTAAGATTGGTTGTAACACAATTAAAACTATTGTTTAGTCGAAGAAATGAAATAGATAAATGGATACAAGAATGTTTAGAAGCAAAAGATAGGGTTTCAGAAGCACAAATAGAAACTGTAGCGGCAGAATCACGAGGCGATGTTACTGAGGCACGAAAAGCTGCAGATCGTGCTAAGGCCGCAGAAAAAAGGTTAAAGAATTAGCCAGTCAAGTTGAAGAAGCTGTTGCGGGTCAGAAAATTTTATCGGAAGAAATTATAGGTAAAGTTGAAGCTGAACTTTCGAAACAAGACTATGAAACTTCATCATCAAAACTAACAACTCGTGATGATAAAGAGACTTCGACACATGAAGAGGAAAATAATGAAAGTCAAGTCGAACATGAATCTGTAGATCCCCAAGACCCATCTCAAGATACGCAAGAAAATGCTAAAGAGCACTCTACACGCGAAGAGGAAAATGATGAGGAAGAAGCTGAGCCAATAGATGAAGTCGCTGAAGAGCCATCTGAAGATAAGTATGAAAAGGATGAAGGACCTGCAGATGAGGAAAATATTGACGATGAACATGACAAAGCAGTCGCTGAAATGCCTGAAGAAACTTCTGCAGATACGCAAGAAAATGCTAAAGACCCTTTTACACATGAAAAGGAAAATATTGAGGAAGAAGCTGAATCAACTAATGTTGTCGCTGATGAACCATCTGAAGATACTCAAGAAAATGATGAAGATCCTTCGACAATCGTAGAAGATGAAAATATTGAACCACGTGAGGAAATTGAACAAGAATTCACTGAGGAGCATCTAGGATCGTCTAAAGAAAAAATTCAGGAATTTCCAGGAGTTATTAATGAAGATGAAGAGCCTTGGACTCCCCCCTTAGAAGAGCCTGTACCACATTCAATGGACAATCCTGAAGATAAGGAGTCGCATGAATTACCAACAATAAATGAAGACGACGCTGTAGAACCATGGTCCCCTGAAAAAGAAGGCTTAAGAAAGCCACAGGAATCTCCAGCAATAATTAATAAGGAAGTGGCATGGACTCCTCCTGAAAAAGTGAGTAATCTTCCCACTATTGAAGAAGAACCAGAGCAAGAAGAAACTCAACCTGAGGATCTAAGCTCGCTGCCTGAGCTCCCGCGTCCTGAAATGTTAATTGCTGACCCTCCTGAACGTCCTTCCTTTTGGAAAAGCTTCTTTGGTGATGGAGGTAGGCATGTTGAAGATAAAACCAAAGACAAAGAACTTCCACATCAAGTTCATCAACAAACAGCGCCTGAAGATTTAAATGATTCGGAGCCTAAGAAATTACATCTAGCTGAATATGCTTATCCTCCTGAATATTTAAAAATGCTTCTTAGTTTTTCCAATATACAACTCGCTGATCCAAAATATCAATGGGTTTCCATACTATACGATAAAGTGCATAAACGTTTCCATGTCTTCTTGCAAGGAAACGTACAATTTATTAAATTAAGTCGTCAACTAGCTTATACTCTTGGTTTCGATTCTGAGAAGGTTCATAGTGGACAAGTTGCAAAATATATGCCTGATATATCTGGAGGTGTGCGTCAATTTTTAGTTTATGCACCAAAACTTGTTGAAAATAGCATAATAGGTAACGTAACTGCACCTTTATTACGTGTTGTTAATGTATCTGGTGCACCTGGAGAAAGTGTTTCAGAAGTATATATGACCGAACATCATCATCGTTTATTAGGTAAACGCCATCCAGACATTACTATTGAAATTCGAACCTTAACTGGAAAGCTAGTAAAATTCCATTGGGGAACTTGCATATTAACATTGCACTTTCAACGCTCACTATTTTAAAAAATGACACACGTTGAGTTAGATCTAGATAAAATTGACTGGGAGCCTTTTTTAAGTGCTCAAGACGGTGGTGGAAAATTACTTGAAGATAATCGTTATTTTCAAGGAACTAGATATCAAAGAGGATTCGGTGTACTTGGGGCTGTAGGGCGGTTTTTAATGCCTATTGTTAAAAATATAGCTACAACTGCGGGAAATGAAGCTGTAAATGTTGGAAAAAATATTCTAGAAGATGTCTCACAAGGTCGCTCAGTAAGTGAAGCATTGAAACAGCATGGAAGCGAAGGTCTTCAAAAAGTAGGGAAAAAACTTGAACAATGTGGGAAAGGCAAAAGAAGCCGAAAGAAAAAACAAAATGTTATTATAAATAATTTAGGAAAGAAACGTAGACGATATAGAGACCAACTAAGCTTTGATGATTTCTGAGTATATAAGTATTAGTATATTATTATTCGGTAATAAAAATGACGACAATAAAGAAAATTGATAAAGACAGTACTGAAGGGGTTGATAATCGACTAACTTTCTTTAGTATACCATCAACAAATGTTGGTATTCAAAGGTCCGCATACAAAGAATTGCTTCCCCTCAATGCACTTAATCAATCTGCAGGTCCTTTTATTTTCCGGTATTTTGGTGACTCACTCTACTTAGATTTGAGTAAGACATATCTGAGTCTTGTATTATCTCTTGAACGTAAGGTTGATGCAACCGGCGAATGGGTCCCCATTGTAAAAGACTTGGCAGGGAATTTTGCAGGTGATAGTTTTACGAGTGTTGCTCAATATTTAGGTTTAACTTGGATTCGTCGTTTAACTCTCTCTATTAATGGTATTCAATGCTATGACTCAGGAATACATTATGCATACAGATGTCTACTTCTTCATGAACTTGGAGCAGATCGTGAGGTCAGCAAAGGTCTCTATGAGGCTGCACTTTATTATAAAGATGCAGTTGACAAAAATGATTTTGAAGGTTCAGGGTTTAAATCACGAGCATCAAGATTTGCCAAAGGCCAGACTTGCAGATTACTGTCGCATTTGGACTATGATATGGCCAGACAAAATCAGCTTTTAATACCTAATAGTGATGTGCTGTGGACATTTTACAGAAATAGCGATGAATTCCTTATTCATGCACCAAATATCGTAAAAAGGCTGGTGAAGAATTATTAAATAATACAAACACATACAGATTACGACTTCATGATATGAGAATTTTTGTTAAACAAGTTGATTTAAGTATGTCATTAAATAATGCCATTGCCCGACATTTAGAACAGGCGCCTGCAAAATATGCCTATAGAAAGATTGAAATTCGGAGTGTTTTTCTTGGAAAAGGTCGCCAGGAAATTACACATGCGGCATTCACAAGTACGTGTCCGAGGCGTTTAGTGATTTGTTTTGTAAGCGCGCCTGCATATACTGGAAATACTGCGTTATCTCCGTTTAATTTTGAGCATGCGAACTTGCGAACTGTTTCAGCAGAATTTGGTGGCTTCCAGTTTCCAGCTGTTCCTTATGATTTCGATTTTTCCAACGACAGCTTTGTACGTGCCTTTGTTGATATGTATGTAGGTATGGACTTAGATGCTTGGCCAAATTCAGATCAAAGAACTTTAAGCATAGGAATGAAAGAATTTTCACAGTCATCTTGTTTCTTCGTTATACCTATGACTTCAACGCTTGAGGATACTAATGGGCTGGAACTCATTAGACAAGGAACAACAACCGTTCGTTGTATGTTCAATCAGCCTGTAAAGGATGAGGGATATGAAATGATAATCATGGGCGAATTCGATGCAATAATGTCCATAAATGCAGATCGTGTGTTGAGTACTGATGGTTCTGTTTAAAATGAATTCTCTGCAAATCGAAAACCTACTTAAAAAATATAAACCTCTAAAAAATAAATTTATTGGTGTCTTTTCTTCTGACAATATCCCAAATAAAAAATGGACTAAGCCTTTTTGTTTTATTGTAAATAATATGCGTAAAGGAACGGTAGGTGAACATTGGGTTGCATGTTATTCTGATAATCCGAGTACTGTGGAATACTTTGACTCATTTGCGGATGAACCGAATTGTGACATGAGACAATCTATGCTGGGTAATTTTTCAAAAGTAAAACAAAATAAATTTCCTTTGCAATCCCCTCTATCAGATACCTGTGGCCATTATTGTATTTATTTTTTAATATTGCGTTCAAAGAACAATTTTTCATCAACACTGCAAAAATTGCATTCAATTCCCTCGGAAGCCCGTGACGCTTTTTTAAGACGATTCATTCAGCACCTTTTGTATATAAGATAAAGGTTATTATTTTAATCTAATTACTAAAATGAATTTTTCAATTTTAATATTATTCTCATTAGTCCGTGTTATGTTATCTCAAAATGACAGTAATATTTTATTTCCATTGCACGGGCCGTTTCCTCCGAATGTAAATGCATGTTTTGCTATTGACAGTGGACATGCTCTTTCTATTGGGCCTGCTATATCTCCAAACAAGGATATATTGCTTGTCTTAGCATATATTTTGGATTTGGGTTTATTATTTGTCCTGGCTTTATTATTCAAACTGCATACAAATATCCGTAAGAAAGGAAAGGATGCAATGACTAGTATTCGATTTGCTAAAGGACCTCTTAGTATATAAGAGCAATATTTTTTATTATAAATTAGTTTGCCATGCGTACTAGCGACAACATGCCTGAATCTATTAGTTCTTCACCTCAAGTTCAATTAACACCACTTATTCAAATACTGTGTCGTTTTAATGGAGGATGTGCCCCAGAATCACTTCATCGCGAAATACGAAAAAAATATAATGAAAATATCAATTACTTGCAAACTCTTACAAACATGACTAATGATGATGTTGCCATTTCAGGAATTGGTCAAAGAAATTTTACTGAACCTAGAAAGAAAGCTCTAATTACAAATCATCTAAAGCATCAACAGATGGAAATATATCCGAGCAAGTTAACGAAGATGGGGGCTGATCAGATATTTGCTTTACGTGGATACTTACGTGTTACAATAAGACAATATTTCTATGTTCGGCACAGAATTGATCTTGCGTATCCGCAATTACCGCTTATTTGTGTTGCTGGAGGAAGAAGACATCAATATTTCTACCCAATTGAATGTATAGATGTATTAGAAGCTGTAGAACAAACAGAAAATTTATGAAAATATATATGTGATAATTATTCGTTATTATTGTTAATAAAAAATGTTTAATAAAATTATTTTTATTTTTATTTTTGGGTATGTGTACTGTGAGTATCGAAGAATATGGAAAGTTGAGGAAGCTAAAGTATCCTTATTTCGAAGAACACCCAAACCGAGCAGTTTCCATCATATGTTACACTTGCCCCCTCAACAAAATTTTACAAATATAACTTGGACCCCGACTGGTCATGTATGGTTTATTTACGATGAGAAAAAGAAAGAATGGAAACAGATATACAAACCAACATTTACAGTAGTGTACCACGAACCAAGTGCATTTTCTACTGCTTGGTCATTTGTGAAAGAGACATGCTCAGATATTGTTATAGCTGTCAAATCGTTTGTCATTGAATCAGCAAAACTAACATTGTTCTTAGGTCGGAAGCTAATTCCTATATAGAATAATAACTAACCCCACCCGTGTATATACATTAGAAAATATAAAATACAAAAAATAAAGATATAAAATAAAACAAAAAAATAAAAAAATTATAAAAATCTCAAAAAAATAATAAAAATATAAAATCTCAAAAAATAATTAAAATATAAACTTTCAAAAAAATATTAAAAATCAATTTTCATTAAATTTTTCATTCATATAACTTTGTTTCACCCCCTCATTTTTTAAATGTTTAGTAAATCACAATATAAACCTATAGGTTTGGTTTATAAAATTCTTTAATTCTTTTTCTAATTTTTCATTGATTGTATTATGCGTGTGTATTAGACTTACAAGATTTAAAATTTTCCAAGACTCAAGCCTGGACCTCCAAGATTTCACCGTAAGACCAAGACCGAAAACCCCAAGAAAAGTCTTAAGTCAAGACTCAAGACCAAAAGTCTTGGAAATCTCTGTCTATGTGTAATTACAACTTTTAACTAACTTTGAAAAATCTTTAAATGTTTATAAACCGATGTATATCTATTTTTAATTTTTAATTTAACTTAACATTTCTAAACGTTTTTATAAAATTTTGCAAATATATAAAATCAAAAAATTTTTATATTTTTTAGATAATAAAAGTTTGTTTCATGTAAAATATGAAACATCATTTTTTGGATACTTGCGTCGCGCACTAAAACTTTCTTTGCAATAATATTTTTTGGTAATTGCTTCGCGCAGTAAAAATAGTTTCATCGTTAAAAATGAAACATCATTTTTTTGATAATTGCTTCGTCCTTTTTAGAAAAAAACCTCCGATTTAATTTTTGGGTAATTAGTTACTGCGCTCGATAGAAATAAAAATTTTTTGTAAAATTATATAAATAAAAAAGAAAAATGATTGAAAATATAAATTAAAATATTTTTTAAAATAAGCACAAAAAGTTTGAAGATAAAATTTTCTTTTTGAAAAGAAGAAAACAAAATTTTCATTTTGTTTCTTATAAAATTTTCATAGGATTAGAATGACATAGACTAAAATATTTTGTAAATTTTTTACGAAAAAATTTTTTATATGGACAAAAGGAAATTTTTACATTTTTAATCTATAAAATAAAATTTTCTAAACAAATGCAACTCAATTTTAAAGTTAATTACTGCGCAAAATTAAACAGTGTTTTTTCTTTCTTTATTTTCTTAAAAATTTTTTCTTTTTGTAGATAATTACGGAGTCACTATAATTACTCCGTGTGACTTTGAAAGAAATTTTTAAGTAAAAAAATAAAAAAATATTTTTAATATAAATATCAAAAAATATAAAGTTTAAAAAATGGTATAATTTTCTATTGAATTATAGGTTAAGGTATAGGCTGTATTTAGTTTGAAAATTTTTCCCCGTTTTTATATCACTTTTTAAAAAATAAATATTTGGAAAAATATACTCTGGTTTTATAACACTTTTCCAAAAAGTGTTATAAAACTGGAGTATATACTACTTGCGACTAGAACCAAAGTGCCAGAAGAAATTTAACAATTATGTTTTAAAGCATTTATCTATGAATAAATTAGCATAGTTCATAAGAGGATGTATGTTGAAAGTTTAAAAACTTAGAAAAATTTAAAGCAAAATATGTATTTAAAATATATAAATAAATAAATATTGTTTAAAATTTTTGTAAATACTAATGGAGAAAAAATCAATATGTCTTTATTTAAATAAACTACATATTCCTCCTAGTATATATTAGAAAAAATAGAAGAACTGAAACTCACGCATTTCTACTTAAATTTATATGAGTTATTTAAATTATGTTATGAAATAAATATAAATAAATATACCTATAATTTTAATTTTCTACAATAATATTGTAGAAAATTTGCTTAGAAATTTATTCCCAAAAAAACCGATGAGCATGAGACACAGTTAGTAAAGTTTTCTGATGGGGAATAGTAGGAAAATCAAAATTGCCTCGTATACCATCGATATCGTTGTGGAAAATTTAATAATAGATCCTGATTATTCTAATCATAATAACAGTTGTCCAACAAAAGGTCTTAACTATGACAGAACGTGAGATATACTTTAAATATAATCACATAACTAATTAAGAATTAAGTAATTATCACATGAAAGCTTATAAAAAGAAACATTTACATAATAATAAATCTATTGATGACTCGTGCGATTCTGATGCAATTATGTGAATACTATAGAAAACAATAGAAAATAAAAAAATATATAAAGACAATAATGAAGAAAAACGTAAACCTAAGCAAGATTTAGTTGAAATAATATGTTAAATAATATCTTGTAATTCCGAGTTTAAGAAAATGTCTGTTAATACAACAGTTTTTAGACATGATTTATATATTAAATGGAAATTATTCTTATGATTGTAAAATCGATACAATGAGATTTATCACGAACTTAATGAAAAATCATCAAGTTAAGGACTGGTTCAAACTTCTCCGACCTTTTTACACAAGGATTGGAATGAGACGTTTTGATTATATTATATTCATTATATTCACCAATAAATGTTGTGTTATTAAATTATTGGTATTTTTGTTTGCATGTTTTATAAATCATTCATTTATGGTAATAATTAACTTAGTTAAAATTAAATTAATAATAATAAATTAAATATTATTGTAAATTTTAAATTAGGATCAATTTTATAAGACAATAAGATTTAATTAAGCATAATTAATTATAACTGCGTATAATTATAACTGTCGACTACATTTACTATTAAATGTAATATAAGATTTTAATAAAAGAAATATATATCAAAATTAACATATTAATAATTTAAACCTTTAATACTGAATTTTACGAATTATGATAGGATGAAACAGTTATTCTATAAATGTAAACATCAGTATAAAAGTTATGAAATTTTGATGCTACTATAGAAATTAATTAAATGATTAATTTATTTTTTTATATTATTTATTAATTTATGCAATTAATTTATGGTGAGATGAAGCTTGAAATAATTTCTTAACTTCAAGAAACATTGAAGTTTGGCAGTGCATAAATAAATAATAATAATAATACTTTACATGGTTTTCTAGGCCTGTCTCTGGTCCGATTGATTATTGTGAAAACTAATTACATATTTAGTATTTAGCATATTTATTAAATTATTTTTTAGTTAATTATCGCTTTTGTAGGATTCCATTCAATATTTCAATATTTACTTCTCTCCCATTTTTAACAATATGGACTGGCTCAGTTTGACTGGCAGATATGAACTCTCCCGTCACAGCCACGAATACAGCATTGCCAACAAAATCATTGCCATCGGCTATAAATTGAAAATTAATTTTATCAATTATTTTATTAAAATAAAATATTTTTAATATGAATATTATTATTATCTAAATTTTCTAAAGTCCTCAAAACGGCCCAATTACCAAGAATCGAAGCAATTGAGTAAAAATTGGATTAGTTTCATAAGCCGAAATCAAAAATGAAAATATAAATTTTTTAATTTTTATTTTCTCTTGTTTAAACAAATAATCATATTACAGAAACAACAAAATTTTAATGGAAATTGGGTTTGTGGTTTACATAATATAACTTTCTCATAATTCCTATTTAAATATTATTTATTTAAGTATTAACCTATTATTTATAATTGTTATATTCTTCAAAGACAAATATATGAATATACATTAATATTTCCAATAGAAATGGTTATATGGGTAAGTTAAGGTTTAAAAAGACTAATAAAATTTGTGAATGTGCCGCTAAACAACGCTAACATTAAATAGGGACAAAACTTTGCGTTAAAATTTATGTTTACGAGAAGAAAAAACAAATAATATATGTTAAGTTTCAATAATTGGGGACTATCTTTATAAAATAAAATATTTCAATAATATTTTTTATTTTATCATCTGTCTAATTTTATTATTTTTTTAAATTTTAGCCATCTTTTGCATTTCCATAAATATTTGAAGTTTTTCTTGCCTGCATTTATTTTAAACGAATTTTTATTATTTTTTAATTTTATCATCTTAATTTCTTTGATAAAATGGTCAATAGATATTTTATATGTAATTATTATTAAAGCCTCATATTTTGTAAAAAAATCGACTGGTACGCAAACTTTCTTTTCACTTAAAAAATGTATAAATGATTATACATTTTGGGGGTATTCAAGCATTTGGGCGTATTCCCCAGCATTGGGGTGTATTCAAAACCAATGAAAGTTTCAATCCACATAAAATTTATGAGTCCAATCATAAGTTTATTCGTTCAATAAAAATTGTGAATATATCCAATGAAAATTTGGAAATACATTTCTGGGTCAGTGGGTGACACATTATACCTTTTAATCCTTTCTGAACCCTTATTAAACTTGTAAAGAAATGAAATAAATATTTGCGAATCAAAATGTTTAATGATTTCAGGGCATTGTGGCTTCATGGTATACATTTTAAAAGTTCAGGGTCACAGGGTCACTATATCAGGGTCATTATGCGTTTTGGCTCCATTTTTAGCCGACGAGTATGAAAAATTGGGTGTTTTGTGGGCGTGTGTTCCATTGAATGTGTGTATCACAATAAAAATATTCAATATGTATATTGTTAATATCACTTAACAATTAAACTATGTAGATTAAATTAAAAATATGTTTTATTTATAATATTGTGTTTTATTTATGTTTATTTATTTTATTTTTTAATAATTAAATTTTATTTATAATAATACAATATTTTAACCTCAAACTATTATAATTTGATTCAATCTAATTTAATTCTAGTTTCATTTAATTTTGCTTCAACGCTCGTATACGCAACTACATTATTGCCGTCCCATATGTTTTAATATCATTTATAATTTAATTAAGCTTATTCTTTATCTCAAAACTAATTTTAAATAATTAAAATAGATATGTTGTCTCATTTGTATAATTTTTCACACTCAATCTTTTTATTATGCTAAATTTGCTGTGTCCACTTTGTAACAAAATTCCATCTGTAATATTATAATTATTAAAACTTTTTATACTAATTCAAAAAAATTAAATCATGCCGTCAATATGCTTTGCTGCACTATGTCATACCTCATGGGCGACGTTTCCAAATAATTGGTGTTATTTTATTATAGTATCATTTTCTTATTAACATTTTAAATTTTAAAATATAATTTAAAATATATTAAATTAAAATAGGATTTTTAAATTTAAATTATACATACAATATTTATAAACATACATCTCCAATACAGTACAATAATTTCTGTAGTTTCCTTAGATACAACCTAGGTATTTATACT
This sequence comes from Meloidogyne incognita, assembly GCA_036172945.1. NCBI lineage: Eukaryota > Metazoa > Nematoda > Chromadorea > Rhabditida > Meloidogynidae > Meloidogyne > Meloidogyne incognita. The sequence goes on along the minus strand of JARQAC010000006.1, from coordinate 3,777,933 downwards.
TGCTTAAATTATTATGAATTTAAGCATGTAAATGCATAAGGCAGCCAATACTACCTTTCTATAATGAGATTCTCCTTAAACTATAAATGCATGTTAAAAATATTTTTTTAATAATACATTGTTTATTATTAAATTATTAATTATTAATAAACTTTTTCCTTACTAATTTAAAATAAAAGTGTTACCAATCATGATCTGAAAAATTTTATATATTATGAAATACAAAATTGATTTGATGTGCATTCCGTACAAGGCAAATGGATGGAAATTTTGCAAATTTTCCATCCAACGTGAAATTAAATATATATTTAATTATATGTATTCCAAATTACTTTTTATACCAATTTTAATTTAGAAGTAAATCGTATTTTATTGTTCAATATAATAAAAAAATTTTCTTATTTATTATTAATCATTATTTAGAATTAAAAATATATTTTTATATATCTATTAACTTTTTTAAAATTATATTAAATTCGGCATTTATAATTTAAATAACTAAAAGAACTGAAATACATTGCGTTTAACAAAAAGTTCTGTTCCAGATTTGTTCAAGTAGTTGTAGTTGAATGTAGTTTATTTTAAAAGAAAAATTCCCGAAACTTATATCAAAAAATAGAGCACACTCTAATCTATCTAAAAATATTTAGTTTGGAATTTTTAGGTTGAATTTGGATTTTTAAAAAATATTTTAAAATGCATGTTTCCACTAAAAAGTACATACATCCGCATATGATTTTTGCTAGGAGGACGTAGATATGACGGCTGCATATGATATGTCATAAATATGACATGTCATATGACGGCCGCATATGATTTTTCATATGACACAATTTGAACAGAAATTTTACATATGACGTGTCATAAATATAACATGTCATATCAGAAATATGCCGCAGGTGTATGAAGAAGCAATAATAGGATGTAATAAATATTTTAAATGTCTTCTTTTTTTTTATTTTTAATACCTCAAATTATACACACACCTGCTTCTATAGAATCTTTAGTTTTACCAATTAGTGTACATTTTGACCTTATTTAAAGCCATAGTAAGTTGAAGAATCTACTCTTACTAAAACATTAATAAAAGGCTAAATTAAAATTTCATAGTTAATTTCAGACTAAAAAGAAACAAAAACATAACTAGACTTTTCATTCATCAGACTTTACAAATTTATCTACACAATTAATTATATTTAGTATTCCAGGTGGTGAAGTTGAGACAAAAAAAGTTTTAAATTATTAAAATTATTAATTTTAATTAAATAAACCTGTTGTTGCTACTTATTGTTGTTCCATTTTGGTAGAAAAATTTTTTATTAAAAGAAATATTTTAATCAAGTAATTTAGTTAAAATTACTTTTTTCTCTGAAAAACAAAAAAATATTTTCTTCCATAATTTGTTATATAATTAGAATTAATTAAATTTAATAATCTTATAAATTGTGTAATATATTAATTTTAATAAATTTAAATGAATATTAAATTTTGTTTATAAATTTTTAATTATAATTTAATCGCCAACATAATGCAAATTGAATCGAGCATACGTGAAATTAGCTGAATGTTTTAAAGAAAATTCAATGTATTTTCGAATATGTTGCTTGTTGGGACTAAATAAATTTCAGGCGTATTGAGTTGGAGTAAAATTGTATTGTTTTTAATTTATAGATGTTTTGAAAGAAAATTTTTAAGATTCATCCGAAAATAGTATAATTTGAAGTATTTTTGCTAAAAAAGTAAATTTTTTAACTTTAATAATCAAGTATGAAATCGAATTTCTTATACTTGCTGTAAACTATATATTATTTGGAATCTGCTTTTAAGCAGGAATTTAATTGTTTACTTAGCTATTTTATAGATATTTCGAATATTTTCCTATTAATAAGTTCTTATAAACGGAATAATACTATTTTTTAAATTTTCACATTATTTTCAATTAAATATTTTATTTTCTGCCTGTTAACTTTATTTAGTGATTGTAATCTTTTAACCTATGTGAGAAAGCATACACTGTCTTTAGTGTTTTGAAGTTTTTGAGTGTTTACTCTTTAATTTTATTATGTCATAGGAATATATTTTTCAATACTTCCATTTTTAAATTCAATTTACTTTTTTTCAGCAATTTTATTTGACGAATTTAAAAATTTATCTGGGCAATTTTCAATTTGAATAATTTCTATGTACTAATCTAAAATTTTTTTACTTATTGATTAAATTATTCTAAATAATTATATTATTTACTAATTCTTTGGTCATAATAACATTTTTCATAATATATTTAATGCTTGTGTTATTTTAAAAAATCTAACATTAATTTATTTATAAAATTTATAATTTATAGTTATATTTTACTAGAACTTCAAAAAACATTTTCTGAAGTCCGGCAGTCATTTTGCTGCGACTGATATCAGACGTTCTAGCGCAGCCATATCTTTTTAATGATCCTAATATAATAATAAAGATTATGCTATCAATTCAAATCGCTTTGTTTTCTGCGGCTCATATAGACAAATGATTACATTAAACTTTTTATTCAAAAAATACAAATTAATTCTATTAACAAATTTATTAAAAGTGAAAATTTCAATATTTAAAAAAGGCATAGTAAATTAATTTTGTTTTTTAGAATCAAGGGCAAAAAATGTTTTAATAGAAAATTACCATTGAATTCAGTATTATTCTTCAAGAAAATTTTTTGTAACTGCTGTTGATGTTGATTAGTATTCTATATAGTTAGTAGTATATAGAATAAAATTAGTAGGATAAAATTTATATAGAATAAAATTAATAAAATTATTAATAAAATTAATAAAATTAAAATAATAAAATTATAAATTAATAAAATTTGTAAAATTAATAAAATAAAATTAATAAAAAAATACCGAAGTACCATTTTTAAATCTGACCATTCAATTTTACCAAAATCTTTAACTGGTCAATTTCCTTAGTGGTTTTCAAAAAGAACGAATTTTTTTCCTGCGAAAATATATGTAGCAATTATAATTTAAAATAAAAAAATTGAGAGTTATACAATTTAATATTTGTTTTAACTGTTTTGGTAAGAGACATAGATCCAGAGATTGTAATAAACAAAGTATGTATTATTTTTGTAAAAATCAGAACATAATAGAGACTTTTGCATTAAAATAAGTAGATTAAGTAAATTTTATCCATATATCAACACAAGAAGAAAAATATAACACTTCATAAATTATAAGACAGTAAGTCTGTTCAGAATTTTACAAATCATTCAGTTTGATCTGAATCACATAAAATAATGTGTATATAAAGTTAAGGTTTTATTGAAGTATGTAAAAAATTATGTAATAAACAATTAAATTAAAATAATGAAACACATCAGCACTCCAGAAAATTTTGTGATATTTCTCGAATAAATCCAAAAATTCACTCAGACGCCCAAAATGCACCGCGCCTAAAAAATTGGAGCCCATTTTTCCATTTTTTTCACATAGAGCCCAAATTTCCGCTGGAGCCCAATTTTCCGAAAAGTTGGAGTCCAAATTTCCGAAAAATCTTGGAGCCCAATTTTCCAGAGCCCAATTTTCCGGACACCCCTGAATCTTATAATCAATCTTATAGTTTCCGTTTCATTAATTTTATTTTGTTAATTAAAATTAGCTTAGATACAAAAAATTCATTAATTTTAAAAAGCTATTTGGATATAAAAATTAATTTTCAGCTTTTGGACTGACTATTTTCTTATAATTAGAGACCGGATTTTTATGCAAATGCATATTTTTTGCAAACTTTTCATGATGTGTAATGCACAAAAAACACTGTTTCCGCATGTTTTGAAAACTTTAGAGGGGGTTTCTATTTGCATATAATGCATATTTTTGCATATTCCGGACTTTTCTGCATAATGCATATTTTAATGCATATTTTGAGGTTTTTGGGGAAAAAAATGCGAAAATTGCATAAAATCCTGCCAAAAAGTGAAAATTTAGTGAAAATTTAGGAAAAAATTTGTAAAAATTACAAATTTTGTAAAAATTTTTTTGTGTTTATTGGGTTCGCCAGAAAATGGCCGACACCCATAATGTCTCAACCCCAAAATGTCCCACCACCAAAATGCCACATCTTAAAATGCCCAACAGCTTAAAAATGCTTAATTTGTCGAGCTATACATTTAAAATAGGAGAAATCTTAATAAAAAATGGGTTTTAAATCATTTTGACTAAAAATATGTAAAATTTTAGGTATAAATGGTATTTTTCATGCATATATGCGTGCATATTTTGGTTTACTTGCATTTTTTTGTGCATATTTTGGCAATTTTTCATGTGCATATTTTGCATTTTTTAATGCATAAAAATCCGGGCTCTAATTATATTATTAATTTTAAAATAAAAAATATTTTGTAAGGTGTAATTTATTTTCAAAAAATACAAAAAAGTGTTCCATGCACGTTCTCGAGCCGCCTGAATTAAAAAAAATATAGCATTTATTATGTTTTCATTACATATAACAAATATGTATCATCAGTAAACAAATATATAATTAATTTGTAAAAATTTCATGATTTTAGAATTTTATGAATTATACAAATTTTTAAATTAAATTCTCGCATCACTCGAACTATTTTTTCATAACAAATTCTTTAGTTATTTTTAAATGTTTACTTTAATTTAATAAAACTTTTATAATTTGTTTATGCTCCTTTAGTGTTGTAAATTTATTTGATAGATAACATTATGCATATTGTAAGAGAGAATTTCACTTTTAAATCGTGTATTTCTTTTTAAATTGAATAAATAAATTGTTAGTTTTTAAGATAATAATTAATATATTGTTCCAGCAAATATCCTTAAGCCCACCGAATGAACTTTAGTAGCAACAAATGCACTTTAGTCCCACAAACTCGTTTTAATACTAACAAAGCAACGCCTTATATATTGGTGAAGTTTTATTTTATATATTATCAAATACTTGTTGAATAATTTTTATTTTTTGTTTATCTCACCAACTTTAATATTTTGTCTATTTATTTAATGTTTGCATGTTTACAATTAGTATTGAATTTATACAATAGTTTCTTTTAAATATTTTGTAAAAATTTTGCGCTTTTTATTTTAGATACTTATTTTTTCATTTTTCATCTTTTTTTTCATTTTCCTTATTTTGAATTTTATTTTAGAATTCATATAAAGCATCCATTCGGAAAATTATTTATCATATTATGTAAATTAATTTTTATTTAAACCAAAGTAATGCGCAAAGCAATTTTTCAATTAATTTTTCAATTAATGTAGAATTTTGAAAATGAATTTCTATATATTTAATAAAGACGTTAGTTCTTTATGCGATAAACAACGTTTAAAGCAGTTTGGGTCAGTGGCAAATTCATTAACTCAGTCAATGAATACATTTTTATAATAATACTTTTTTATAACCTTTACTTTATTTAAAGATTTTACTTTATTTACAAAATTAATTTATAATTTTTTCTTTCACTTATTGTGTCTAAGCTTTACATTTGATGAGAGAAGTGGCCATTATTTTTCTAATTTAAATTTTATGGGAGAATCTATTTGTCATAATTTCCTTATCAACAATATTGAATGGCAGAACCTTAATTACATTTCTGTATTTTAAAATGTATTTTAAAATTTGAAATAAAATAATTAATATTTATTTTAAGAAAAGAAAAACTATTTTATTTATCACATTTAAAAAATAAATATGAATATGGATGAGTAAAAAGATAAATTAATTTATTCATTGTTATTTATTTAATTTATTAATTCTGGTCAGATCAGGACACGCCTAACTTTTTTATTTTTAATAAAATGGATATATTCTTTATCTAATATCTAATCTAATATATCTAATATCTTTTTCCATAATAACTGATGTACTTAAATGGCTGATCTCTTAGTTTTCACTTACTATTAGGTTGTGTCATAAATAATTAGCCCTCCTTAAACAATGTAAGTTTGAAAATTCATATCTCACTGTTCTGAAAACCAATCTGTTTAATTTTTTTGTCATATATTCTCAATGATGTCTTCTTCATTTTCTGAAAGATTTGAAATTTTTCCTCTACTAACAAATTTTTTACGATTTTTTAAAATTTAAGGCAAAACTATGAAATCAGTTGATTTTGAGGCAAAATCACGGTGTATCAATCGACCCTTCTTAACTTGTTTCCCGTTTCAAATAAAATTATGATAATTTTTGTAAGCGAGCAGGTGAGTGCCTGCCCCAATATACACATTTTATATTTTGGATTGGCTTTGATTCAGGGGAGAACGGAATTCTTATCTATTGTTGGTTGACATCCAAGACGTTCTGCTTCTTTCAGCTCCTCTCTACCTTTCTTTTATTTGAATGACAATCTTTTTTCTGTGGAATACGAGATAACATCTCCTTACTTCTATTAGCATATTTTGCGCCATGATTGCTTATCCGAATATCCAAGTTTAAACTCATAATTTAGGTGGACGCTAATTTCATAGTTTTGCATTAAATTTTAAAAAATCGTAAAAAATTTGTAAGTAGAGGAAAAATTTCAAATCTTTCTGAAAATGAAGAAGACGTAATAGCTATAATTTAGCTATAATTAGACGTAATAGCTATAATTTGTAAAGTTATATGAAATGCTTCTCCATCATCTAAGTTGCGCATTAAGGTATATTTCTCCACTTCGGAGCCATTTACTGAGTCCACTGAGCATTTAACTGGAATTGTCGTACACATCAATATGATTAATAGTTAATAAACTTCTTAACCACTTATTTTCTTAACCACTTATATTTCTGTCTTAACCACTTATTTTCTATCGAGGATCGAGTTAAAGCATTACTAAATAAAGTTTAATCTCCGAATAAAATAGGTAAAACATCAATGCAGATCATTTCACCAAAGGCTTTGTCTGCCGCTTGGAATCTGAACTTTTGTGTCCATGCATCTTAATTTGTTAATTTAACTTTATGTTATTGATCTTAATTTATATATGTAAAGTTCAGATTTAATTCTCATAACTTTAGAAAATATTTCACAACCAGTTTAAATTTTTACTAAAATATAAATCCAATAAAATTTAATTCATATGTTGTCCATTCCTGGATCGTGGCACCAATTTTAAATTAGCTAAATAATTTTTTAATTTAATTTATATTTTAATTAGATAAGTTAATGTTCTCAATTTTAATTAAATTAAGAATATTAAGTTATAATATTAATTTTGTTTCATAAAATATCGTTTTTAAATTAATTTTATAAATAATTATATAATTTTGAATTGGTATTCACAGTTAGGATATAATAAGAAGCTTTAATAATTGTAATAATTTATTTCAAATTTTCTTTTGAAAATTTAAACCATTTATGTCGTACACAAAGCTGATCGAAATATTTAAAGACATACATTTGTTAATGCTTATAAGGCGATCTTATCTTTGTTTTTTTTAAATTTAACTCAATTCTATAAAAAGAACAATTTCTCTAAAATAATTTAATGAAAAAAATCCTATTTACTCAGTTTATGAGATGATTGTTAATTAAATATTTTATTTGTTCCAAATGTCTTTAAATTTTACATTATACTTTAGAATGCTTTTTAATATTATTATGCTTTTTAGGAATTTAACGTTAACAACATGATATAAAATATATATTACATTAAAATTTTAGTTTTCCTCATATTTTCTAATATTTATTAAAGTTTTAAATTTTATTATCGATAATTTATTATAAAAAATATTTTCATTCCTTATTCTTTATCTCAAACAACTAATAATTTAGTTATTGATTTGTTTTATTATGTTTTTGAATGAATGTACGATGTCTTTAAAATTAAATTTGTTCATATTTTGCTATTAAATAGATTTAAAATACTTTTGTAAAACTATTTCATTGTGTTGCATTTTTATTTTTTCTTTTATCTATCTTTTCATTTATACTTTATTTTTATTTTATACAAATATTGATTGTTAAAATAAAATTTCTTTTTATATGTTATTTATATTAATAAATGTCTGAACAGAACGTAAGAAAATAAATTTTATATATTTTTAAATTATTAAATTGCTAAGATAGTACGTCTTGAAAATTTGGAAATTACCAAAATAAAATTTAATATTTTATTCATACTTTTAAAAATATATGTCCAAATTTGCAAAAAAGCATCTCATAATGTTGTGAAAAATGTTGTTGCAAATATGAATATAATATGGGATTTAGAAAGTTTGTGTCGTAGTAAAATAATCGTTTAATATTTTCTAATTTGCAAATTCATTAAAATAATGATTTTCTGTTTTTTAAAAAATTAAACTGAAAATGTGTGAGTGCTTTTGATAGATAAATAAAAGAGCACTATCCCTTTTTAATTTAGTTGTTTACTATTATTTTTTAAATAAAATCCAGTCTTAGCACAAAACATAGTAAAACTACCAAACGAACTTAAAATGAAAAAAACAATTATGAGGATATAAGTTTCCAAAAAATAGTAATTTTAATGAATTATAATATTTTCACAACATTTGTGAATATTTTTTAAGATCCGTGAATTTTATTCCTTCTAGTAACAAAATTTTTTAATTTTCTTCCTTCTCGAAGAATACTGTGTATTATAATTCATATTATTAGTTTTATTTGTATTTTATTTTTTAAGATAAGATTTTAGAAAAATCAAATTTAATAATAAATTAGAAAATTTTTACTAAAAGTTAAACATTACTTTAAGCCCTTTTTTTCGGCCGACTTAGTCATCTTCTGAAGATTCTTACGCAGTTTTTGTTTCTCAACCATGCTGAGTTCATTTAAATTCTTGTTGTTAACATTAGTAATTTTCATGCTTGGGAACGTTTTCTTTATGTCGATTTCAGGGGTTGCCTTCGCAAACTTTTCTATAAACTTTGCCACCTGAAACTCAATGTTAGTAATAGATTCTAAAAGTTTATAAACCTTTTCATTACTTTATCGCAGAAATTTAACAAAATGTTTTAGTTTCAATTCAATTATTTGTTTATAAATTTAAATTAATTGAAGTATTTGATTATTATTAATGATAGATTTAATATTATTGAATAATGTTGTGGAATATGAAGCTTTATATTATTAAAAATTTTATCTTTTGCCTTTTTATTATAATCATAATTTTTTATTGATTATATTTTTAATCATTTGTTGTCTTTTAAAGTTCATCTTATAATTTTAGCCTGATCTTATTTTTATAGATCAGGCTATAATTTTAGCCTGATCTTATAATTTTGCCTGAAATTTTTTTAATATTTTTTTATGATCCTTTATTGTTAATTTTACGATTATATTTTAAATTAATTAATAACATTAATTTGATTAACAGATTTTTATTAATTTGTTTTGTTGTAATAGGTTAAAAAGCCTAGTGTTTTTTCTCTTATTTTATAAAAATTTAAATATTTGAAAAAAATAATAATCTATAAAATACATGATTGATATAAAATGCATAATGATAAAAGAAGCAAGGTAAAAGTCAGTGGAAGACGCAAGAATATTAGCAGATGTATTTCCCGTAAATTTTACGGCTTTTCGTATGTTGTGAATGCTGAATAGTAATTTAGATTTGCCTTACTAAAACGAAAACAATTTTATAGAAATGAGTAGAGAATTATGAAATGTCAATTAACTATTTTGTATTATACTGAGAATCGCTTCAAATCTATTTAATCTTCTTGCTAAATTAATTTCAGTTTTATATCTTATAATATATTAAAAATTTAATTAAAGTCTAATGAAATTATTATGTACATTATTCTTAATTTACTAAATTTGTTTCTGATTATATTTATTTGGAACATTATTTCAAATGTTCGAATGTTGCGGGTGACATACATACTTCCTTTCTGTACTACAACTTATTAATTTTATAGTTTGTCCATAAAAAATTAACCTGAACACTCCTGTACGATTAGTTCCACACCAACGATTGGGTTAATTTAAAATTATTTAAATGAATCCTTGCTTAAAAATTAAACTATAATTTTTCAGGGAAAATTAAAAATTAAAGGTTAAATTTTAAATTAGGTTGTAGTATTTTATTGAGTAGTAATCAGTAAATAATCGATGTCGAATTTGCAATAATCAAATAACCATGTAATCAAGTAACCTTTTCATATTTTGTGTCAATAACCTTGTAATATTTGATGAACTTATATTATGTATAAAGTAGTGGGTTGAAGAAAAATTATTATCACAATTTTAATAGAAATTGACGCTAATGTGTAAAATTCCTCTGACTCCTTGAGAATGGTCGACATTAAGTTCAGGACCTGTTTCGAATTAATAAGTAAGAAATTTATTTATATTTCGGAAAATATTTTGAATAAATTGACCAATATCTTTGGATAACAACATTTTACTATAAAATAATAATTGGGATATCAGGTTAGAGATATATATGTAAGTGAAATAGTGTGAAAAGTATAACTGATATTTATTTTTATTATTTAATAATTATTCTAAATTTTCATAAGCATTCCATGCCGTATATTTATTAGTTTTTAAATTAAGCTTATTTGATTGAAATTTATTTTTACATTAACAAGAATTAGTTTTTCTAACTAGTTTAATATTTTAATTTAATTTTCAATGAATATGCCAGATTAATTTTTTATTTTACAATCATTTTAACCAATTCTGTTAAAACTACTCAAACTAATGCTGTTATCAACATATAATTTAAAGAAAGCGTAAAATTAATTATTTTTCTCTATTTATTTTTATTTCTTTCTATTTTTATATTCTTTATCTTTAATTATAACTTGCAGTTTCCTTGGAATTAAAAGTAGCTTGTGTTCTGCCTTGGAAATATTAATTGGAATTATTAAACTATAGGCTAAGTGGAATTCAATTTATAGAATTTTTCTTGCTTACATGTATTATAAAAGAATTTTGATTCAATTTACTCATGTATTTTATTTTGTAGCTAAAATTTTGCAGTATATATCTTTATAATTATTTTAATTTTTATAAATTATATTGTTTATATTGTTTCTCTAGTTTATTTATATTGCTTCTTATATTGTTTCTCTAAATACATGATACAATATTTTACATATTTGCTCATAAATTGGGAAAATTCTGTTATTGTTAAAATGATGCTAAATTGTAATTTAATAAATATCTGTACATATTTTTAATACGCATATATTTTTTTATTTATCATCGTTTATAATTTAAATTATGTATTATAAATATATTCATTATATCTATAAATATATTTAGATAATTTATTGTATATCGTATGAAAATGGCTGTTACATATTATAGAACCAACGAATAATAATATTATAACGAATTATACATTCCTTTTTATAATTTATCGTTATTTCAATTTTGTTGTAAGAAAAAAATGTTCATATTCTATTATTTTAAAATTTTTAAACTAATAATTAATCAGCTTCCTTGATTAAATAAAAACTTTATCTATTGGAACCTGTTTGTTGTTTCAATATTTCATAAAATTGCAGTTCTACATTTAATGTTAAAACATATTATATTCAATATTGAATGCTTTTTCAATGCTTTTTCGATTCATCTCTTGAAAATTACGATAAATTGTTTGTTTTGAACATTTTAATTTCTAAAAATTCACTGAGCGAAAAAATTTTTTGTTGAGCGCCGATTAAGCTGATTTTTCGCACAAATATTCAATAAAGTCTTATATAAAATCTCAGCAGTTAAAATTTGAAAAATTTAATATAACTAATGTTTCATAAAATTACTATATAGCACAGATATAATAACATCATTGATCGAAAACAATTAAATTATTTTAAATTTGATTAAGTTTATCATTTTTATTATCGTTTTTTTATTATTTTTCAATTATCGTTTTATAACATTAATAATTCTGAATTAATCCATCATCATTGAAATAAGAAATAAAGTTATTTTTTAAATTCTATTTCGAATTTTTAAAATTAGAATTTTAATTCCGAATAAAACATCTATTTTCGATAAAAAATGATTAAAAAACATGTTTATTTATAAATCTCTGCTCTGTGACTTTCCTGATATTAGTTAACAGAAACCCTATAATAATGTTGTGAATTCATATTATCATGGAGATTTAATAATTAAAAAGACATAGCTAAAAATCTTTATAGCTGGAAGCCTTATTATACGGTAAAGCCTTTTAAAAAATAATAGTTGAGATTAGTTTTGCTTGCTGATTTCGTTTTTACTATTTAAAGGATAATATAAAAAATTTCAACGTATTTCAATTTTTTAACATATACTTGATTTAATCATAACACATTCTATTTAATCATTACGATTCTAATTTTTTTAGATTTCCAAAAAAGTTTTCAATGTTTAATTATATTGAAAAAACAAAATTTACTGTTTGCAAAGTTAGTTATATATCAATTTAGTTATATATTAATGAAATAATTTAATTAATTATGAAGATCAATGTATTTATTGATAGAAAACTTATTAAATGGAGTTTCTTCCGTGGTGCCATGTGTTGGCGTATTGTAACAAAAATTAGCAATTTCTATATATTTATTTCTCATATTTTTTTTTATTTTCTATTACTATTTCGACATTTCATGGAAGAATAATATTCATGTAAAGGTAATCCATTCGAATTAATTCCCATTTTAACGATTTCTTTTCTAAATTGGAAATTTTTATTTCTGACTTCAAGTTTGATGGACATTGTTATTAAGTTGTTTTTTCCAATTATTTTTTTATTTTTTAGCTTTCTTTTATATATAATTTTATAACGAACTACGTGTAAATTATTTTCTTCGTTTATTTTTATTTAGTTGTTCGCCTGTAACTATCAAAGTGTTTTACCGGATGCACATCCATCAACATGGATGCACAAAAAACATGTGACGCACTCGCAGCTTCCTTTGGTCGAATTCATTAGATTTATTTTTTAGTTATTATTTTTCTTAGTTTTTGTTATTTTCTTATACTTTATAACTATTATAGCTACATATATCATATTATAGCTACATATATATAAATTCAAAAAAATCCGTTTAAATCTTCAGCGCGGTCATGACAAGTCAGCAAGGACTCGCAGCAGAGCATCTTCAGTGCGAGTCGAACAATAATATTTATATATCATATGTTTAATATTATATATCTCGGTAACTGTTTTGACTGAGAGGTTTTAAAATATAAGTTTTATAAATTTTTGTTTTAAATTTAATAATTGTAAAATTTCGACAATCTTGATTTGATCATATAAATCTATAGAAAACATATACATTCGATTTATGTGTCTACAGTTAACAAAAAATTTAAGCCTTCTTTAAATTTTTTTCATTATAATTCTTAATTCAAAATATTTTATTTAAATAAAATTTATAAAATTATTATTAAATACTCTAGGTTTTCAATTATTTAATTTTAAATTTTCTAATATTACTAATTTAATTATTTTTAAATATAAATTTTAAACAATACTAAAACTTTCATGAACTGTTATTGGGTGTTTTTAACACACATAAAATTTATTATTTCAGTCGATTTTATGTTAAAAATTTGTTCAGTATTTACTTCTTTAATAGTTATTGTAACATATTCTTCATTAAATTCAATAATATTTCTAGAATTCAATAATATTTCTTTCTTTTAATTTAATTGTAAATTAAAAGAAAATATTTCAAGGGAGATAATACTTCCCATTTACTAAATAAAGATTATAAAAATAAAACGAAGATAAATGATTTTTACAAGCTTAAAGGGAATTGAAAAGGAGTATAAATTAAAGTTTATGATATTCTTCGCAGACCCTCCCACCACAAAAAATGTGAAGTTGATTATTTACAATTAGAAATTGTGACTGGTGGTCAAATAGAAAGATTTACCTGGACATATTTATTACCATTTAATAGGTATTAAATAAGACTACAAAAATACACAAAAATAAATAAAGCAAAAGAAAATTTTTTAAGTAAACCTAAAAAATGTGTGGAGAAAATTTTTCCCTAAGTAATTTTCCACCACTGTACACTCTGTCCCAAAAATATACATCCACCTATATTTTGTGTTAACTTTTAATATTTCTTAAGTTTAGTACCCATTTTAGTTATATTAGTCTTTTTAGTGCCTAAAGGGACAGTAGAGATCGGACAAAAGACAAAATCAAATATTTGATCAAATAATTTGAAAATTATTTGATATTTGAAAAAATTTGATTTCTCCCAAAAGTCATCAAACAAATATTTGATCAAATAATTTGAGAATTATTTGATATTTGAAAAAATTTGATTTGAAAAGTCAAATATTTGATCAAATATCAAATTTTTAACTAAATTTTGGAATACCATGTAAATCTGTGTATTTGAGAGTATATCGGGGATATTAGGTTATGGAGATGATATCGGATGATTAAGATTGATGTGGAGGGATTAAGAGTTATATGAGGGAATTGTAAGGCTTAAGGGGGATATTAGGAGATTAAGAGTTGAAGTAATAAAGGGATATAACGTGCATCGGGATAACACTTTTAATCCATCTATATTCCTCCAAATCCGTCGATATGCATCACAAATCACTCTTTATCCCTCTTAATCCCTCCAAATCTGTCGATATCCATCCCAAATCCCACTATATCCCTCTTAGTCCCAAAATCCCTCCAAATCCGTCGATATCCATCCAAATTACCAGTTGTTTCTCTTAATCACTCGATATCCTCCAAATGCCCTGATATCCTCTTAATCATGCCAAATCAATTGATATATATTTTGATCGCCAAATCCATCTATATTCCCCTTAATCCACCTAAATTCCTCTTAATCCTCCCAAATCATCTAAAACGATCTACCTCTAATCCCTCAATATCACTGATATTCCCCAAAATCCCTTCTAAATTACTATACAAGGGGGACTCGATATCATTTGCCTCGGGATTTGTTCTGATACGATGAATAATTTGTCCTTGAGCAAAAATATCGGGTATCATATCGATTTTGTAAGGAAAATATGGCATCTTGGCGTAGTGACAGAAGACCCACAGACAGAAGACCCAAGGACAGAAGAACCACAGACAAAAGACCCACAGACAGAAGACCCACAAGTACAGAATACCCACAGACAAAAGACCCACAAGAAAATTTTTTAACTAAAACTTTAGAAATTTTTTTTTGAAATTTCTGAAAGAGAGTTCCAATTTTTCAAGGCACAAAATTAATTCTAAAGTTAACCAATAAAATTTTTGCCGTTAAATTTTATGGATGAGTGCAATTTAGATCATTAAATTAGAAAGTGATTTGAAGAGTCTGGTGATTAATTGGGATATGTAGGAATAGCGTGGGATATTGAGAATATAAGGGTAAGATCTCAAATCCACCGATATCTATTCTTATCCGTAAATTGTGTATAACAGGAACTAGGAGAAGGAATACTCCTATATCTTTCTTAACCAGTAAATCGGATATGTCAGGGAATTTAAAGGATGTAAACTTTTTAAGATTTTATAATTCCACTAATCCGCTTATATCCACAAATATCCCTCCATTTACTCAGAAATAATTAACTAATCTCTACTATTCCAAAGATCCCCGATATACTTGCATATCTCCAATACCCTTGATCGCTTATAATCCTTCTTAACCCTCCATGGGACTTAACTAACTCTCGAGAATTTGGGAAGGCCAATTAGTTATTTTTATACTATTTTTTATATCTGATTTTTTTACTACTCTTTGTAACGGTTTTATATAAACGCAACAATAATTATACAAAGATAAATAGTACTATACTTAAAAAACTAAAACAAATATGAAAAAATAGTTTGTAATGTTAATAATAATAAATTGCTTAACAACTCAATCATTAATGATTTTTTCGAATAATAATTATTGTGTTTGAAAAGTTATAATTAAATGAAAAATATATCTAGATTAAATTGTAAATTTAAATGAAATATATAAACCTATTATAATTATCTAAATTTATCTTAGCCTTACTTAAGCGGAATAAAAGTAATTATGATAAATTATTCCTTTTAAATCAATAATCTAATTAATTCAAATTTTCTTTTTGATCTGAGCAATATTAAAGAATTTTGAATAGCTAAAATTTATGAATAACTGTTAAAACAAGATAGTTAATAATAATAAGTAAATACTATAAACATTTACTTCAAAAGGTTTATATTAAAGAAGTTTAAATTTTTTGGCAGATTTATTTGGTGTATATCAAAAAAGAATGTGTATGAATACTTGAATATATATTTGAATATCTAAATATTAACAAGTATGTCAGATTGTATATTTATTCAAATATATTATTTAAAGAAGAACAGGCAAATATTCAGCATCGCTGCAGAACGCGCTTCTTTGCGCTTTATAGAAAACTACATTCAAAGTTTCCTTAACATAATATCTGAAAATTCATCCTTAGGCTATTAATTTAAATCTAATAAATAATTAGTTTTTTTAGATTAATTAAAATCGCCTAAATTTATAATTAAATAATCATGAAATACTTTCAACATATTTCTTTTGGGTTGGATGGGTTTTAATGTATAAATATAAATTAATTAAAAATTATTAGTTAGAATATTCATCATAATAAAATAATATAATATATGTACATATTGTCTTTCGACTTAAATAGGAAATTTCATCAAAAATAAACAAAAGATTAAAGAAAATTAAAATTTATTACGAGATTAATTAATTTATTAAGGCGAGAAAAGAAGTAGAAAACTAGTTTTAAAATATAAAGATGAAATATTTCAAAAAGCAAAAAATATCGTTATAAATATTATTTTATGAATATTTTTTTATAAATATTTTTTTTAAATATTATTTTATAATATTTATAAAAATATTGTCGTATATAAATAATTTATATTATCGTTATAAATAAAAATATTATCGTTTATAATAATTTTATAAATATTATTTTATAATATTATGTTATTTATAAATATAAAAAACTATAACAATTTATAACTTTTGTGAAATCATGTGTTGGAAAAACAGCATTCATTAGAGAAATATAATTTTATTTAATTTTGATGAACTTAATATTATGAACGTTAATCAGTGCTCATCAGAATTACTACTCTGGTAGCGACCCCAAATTTTATAAAAATTTAAATATCACATCTAGATATATAGTAAAATTAAAGCAATGAGTTTAATATAATTTATAAAAATTGTGTGTTTAAAAGTCAGTGCCTACAGTATATAATCAATTTATATTCAAAAATTATATAGAAAAATACTTTATAATTTTCTGTCATATTTTATTTTAACTCATATTTTATTTATTTAAAAATTTCAGCATAAACACAAGCAGAAATTATATCATCAGAACTTATAAATATAAACATTTAAATTGAATATCATGTCTGTAAATTTTATAATTCAAGTTGATAAATACGCGATAGTATAAAATATTTTATAATAATTTTATTAGTGGAGGTAATTATAGTTAAACGAAATTAAAAAAATTTATCTTATGTTAACTATTTTTATATTGATTAAATAAAACATCAATAATATATTCAGAATTATTTTATTCCGATATACTAAATAAACTAATTTATTTTTTATTTTAATATGTAAATTATATATTGATTAAAATAAAGAAATATGATTAAATATATCGTGCCGATGAAACTTCGGTATTCCCGTATTCATCAAATGCAATGTGTGTTAATAAAGTCGGGTCCCGAGGTGTGTTGCTAATTATAACGGGTCACGATAAGGTTTTTAAAAAAATTTGATAAAATTTTTTTCCAAATTTAAGTTCCATATAACAATAATGCTCACCGGTCGCAACGACGGTTTTAAATGCCCACCTTTTGTTTCTCTTCCATGAAAATGCGTTGATACAGAAATTGTAAAACAATTTAACAAAAATTGATTCTATCGTGGAATGGAAAAGTATGGATGGATGATAAAATTACTAAGAACTATTTAAACAAAATAATAAGATAATAAGAAACCAATTTAAAAATTTAATAACTGTTCGCTTATAAATAAAAAAATTGAAGTGTGCAAATCAAAACTGCTAATTGATGTAAAGGTACACTAATTACTTAAAAGATATAAAAAAATATCAAAGTAAACGATTATTATCACACATTTAATAATTTGTACTAAAATAATTTCATAAAATGTACAAAAAATAGGCACTATCTGAAAGTAAGGGCGGCATCCAATTTTTTCCATATTCCTAAAAATATTTATTTTTCTTATATTTTTCTCTCTATTTTTGATTTGTGCCGTAAGACTATAAACGCAAAAGGATTATTTTTCTTATAACTTGTGTGTGTCCTGTGTGTGACCGATGTGTGTCTGTGTTGTCCGGGACCGATTTGTGTACGTGTTGACCGGGACCGATGTGTGTCCGAGACCGTGTAGGTTTGGCAACACGGACACACACATGGACACACATTGGTCCCAGATTATTATTAAAAAATAATAATTTTTAATTATTATTTTTTAAAAAGTAGAGTATAACTAAATCTGGTTTAAATTTAAAAAGTTTTTTTGAGAAAAACACTGGCTAGTTATAAATATAAAATTATTTAGGATAGATTTTAATTCTTTTTTTGATTTCAAAGTTGGTTTCTCTAACGAAGATTTTAAAAATGGTTAAAAAATTTACTAAAAAATGGTAGGAAATATTTTGAATTAAATTAGATTATAATAATGAAAAAATTTTTAATTTTCTATCGTTTCTTCAAAAATTTTTCAGAAGTCTCTATGTAGTATAACATTATATTTGTTTCTTTCAACTTGGTAACTTCATAATTATAAATATTTTATCTCAAATTTTGTGTGCCGATTTATCAAATACATAAAATCAAAATAAAAATTTTAATTTAATTAATTTATATCAAAAAAATTTAAATTATAGATAATTTTTCTAATTTTTATTTAGTAGTTGATCATCTGTTTAAATTTATGCATAAAATGTATATTTTACAGTTAATGTGCATATCTGATGGGAAATAATTCTAAATATATTATTTAATTAGTTAAGTATTTTTTAAATAAAAGTATTATCGAACTATTTAATAGTTTTTAATTTAATATATTATTTAAATATTTAATTTATTATTTCTTAATTTAAGCATTAGAAATAGAAGGTATAATAATAATTTCATAGTTTAACCATATCCATTTAATTCCATAATTTTTTGTAAGCAATCTGGGCATTTTTCCGATTTTCAATAATTTTTTAAGCTTCATTATTTTAATATTTATATTTTTCAGTTTTCTTCTATTTTCATTTGTCTATATATTTATACCAATTGAAGATTTATTATCTTTATGCTTATTTTTGTTTAAAATATAAAAAATAAGCATGATATTTAATTAATATATTTAAATAAAAATAATCACTTTTGGAAATTAATTATTTCATCATTTGATTGATCATAAAGCTTAAACCCTAGGTCTTCAAGACAATTTGTTCCAAAAAGGAAATCATAACCAAATGGAGCATTAGATATTTGTGCTCTAACTTGTTTCATTAGATAATTACGCTTAACAAATGAATTTTCGCACTTATAAAATTTAATTCCTCGCTGATCATTTGAGCATTTTTTAAAGCATTGATCATTGTTACAAAGCTGCAGCACTGGTTCCAAGTTGTAAACTTATCAAAAAGTAGGTCATATTTTGACCCAAAGTCATATTTTGACATGAAGATGTTTGTAATTTACAGGAAGCTGCATTTTAAAATTAATATCACAGACTTTAAAATTATCTGTATTTTTATATAATCTAATGAATACTATAGTAAAAAATTTAATAAATTAAATAAGGTATTTAAAATAATTATTCTAATTCAAATGAAAAATATATTGTAAATTTACTTTGCTAAGTCTATATATCAACTATAAACATATTTTATATTTTAATAATAACTATACATTATTTTGTTTAATTTTCCCTAAAAGCCCAAAAAGCGTTTGTGGGAGAGCATTCAACTAATTGGTCGTTTCCGGTTAAGACAGGGCTTTCATCGACAAAATGCCCATCAAAAGTACAAAAATCTTGATTTAAAAGTACATAGGGACTAAATTTCCGAATAAAAAGTACACTCAAAATTAAATTAGAAAATATTTATTCGTCCTCAAATCTTTTATATTTCTCTCCTAAATGAATCTTTTCTAATAATTTCTTGTTTCCACTGAGCATTTTGTGCATTTCAATGCATGACATGTCAAAATTCGCTGACACAAGAAATAAAGCCCTGACAGTCTTAACCTCAAACGAGCTACTTTCTTTCATCCATTTTCAGCGCCGCAGGCGAAAATTTTTTCGCCGCAGGCGAAAAAATTTTTTCAGCAGGCGAAAATTTTTTGAAATTTGGACCCAAGAAGCCAGATTTCTTACTTTTTCAGCGCCGCAGGCGAAAATTTTGAGAATTTCGAAGGCCGTGGCAAAAAAATTCACTTTTTCGGCGCCGCAGGCGAAAATTTTGAGAATTTCGAAGGCCGTGGCAAAAAAATTCACTTTTTCGGCGCCGCAGGCGAAAATTTTGAGAATTTCGAAGGCCGTAGGCCAAAAAAATTCACTTTTTTGCCTAATCCCTTCCCCAATTTCATTTTCAATCCAAAATGTTGATTTAAAAGTACATACTTTCAAAAAAGTACAAATTCAATTTCGTAAGTACAGAGGTCGATTTAAAAGTACAATACTTTTAAAAAAGTACGAATGAAAGCCCTGGGTTAAGAGATGAATATACTTATGCTGCTGATTAATGAATTTGCTTCTTAAGCCTATTTTCATAATGGAGATCTTTTCATTTTGAAATTGGTCTAGTTTATCAATAAATGCCTTTCTTTCAATTAAGTTTAAATATTAATATTTTTTATGAAATTTATTTTATTTTTTAGTTTATTATTTGTTTTTTAAATAAAGTATATATAAAATTATGTGATTATTTTTTAAAAATTTTTATCACAGGCGTTTAATTATGTTAATATATTATACATTATTTACACATAATAACATTCATAATACTAATTCACATAATTATGGCGATTTCGTCTAGATAATTGCTGTAAATTTCTTCGGTAAATTATATATTATCTTTTAAAATACCATACTCTAATTATAATAAACAAAAATATTTATAGTATGATATAAAAAGCTATCTCCATGTAGTCAGTCTCTGGTGACAGCAAAGCAGCCTCATAAAATGTTTTGAGAATACTTGTGTTTATATCTTCCAGAGCCTTGAATAGCAGAGAGTTGAAGTCAAAGTGGTGAGATTTGTTTTTGTTTTGCTGTTCAACATTTAATTGGAAAATTTCATAAATAATGTAAAAATCTTTTTTAATTATATAAAACAATTAATTACCATAGTTATAGTTATATAACCAATTGATTTTTAAATTAAATTTAAACGAAATATAATATTATTAATATCTTTATATTTTAATAATATTTTGCAAAACAGTTAATGTTAAGATGAAATATACTTAAAATAATTTTTGACCTACATTTTTAATTTATATATTTAATATTTAACTTTAAATTGACCACTATGTGTAGACAATAAATAGTTGTTAATCAGTGTTTGATCACTTCGTTTCTATCGTCCCAACCTAAATAAGTAATTAAAACTATCATTTTTATTGTTATTTTAATAAGACAACACACGTATCAAACCAAAAAATTCTTTCAGGTAATTTGAAACTAAAATCCCATTGAAATTGGCTCTGCATTTCATTGTGAATATCAAGATTCTGATGTTTTAAAATTAGCTAAAATAAACGAAAACAAGATCGCTTTTATTCTTTTTTAATTTTTTTGTATCATTTATTATTTTTATATCAATTTAATTTATATTCATTTTAACTATTATTCTGACAATATACTATATAACCAAATTTAACATTTATCAAACGTATTATTCAATTATGTTTATATTCAATACACTCAATATAATATTTTTATCTGGAAACAATAAGTTTTTCTCACGGCATATCTATGGGATATATATTTTTACATTTTTTACAGAATAATCAATATCATTAGTTTGCCAAAATATATGAATCACACAATTAATCTAGAGGAGATAATAGTTACATTTTCCTTATTTTATTCTGTTTTATTTTTTGATAATTCTATTTTATTTTTCATTTACTATTTCATTTTGACTGATACAAAATATCTTTGAGATATTATTTACAAAATATTATTTACAAAGATATTATTTACAAAATATCTTTGGTCGAATCTAATTTTTAGATATAATTTCTTAACCTCAGAAAATTATTATTTTTATTAATACTTAAAACTATTATTAAATATTCAAAATTAGTGAAAATAAATTATTTTATTTTAATAATTCAAAAATTGTTTATGTTAAATTAGCAAATTTAAAATTATTGATTTATTGTTGATTGATTTATTTTCAAATTAACGTATCTTGCCGAACAATATTTTTAATTTTGGTTTCTTTATTCTTCTCTGATAATTTTATTTTATTCTTTCCCACGATTTTGCTCGAGACATAGCAACATAGATTTGGCCGTGTGGGAATGGTTCTTCAGTATAATCGTATCCAATTTTTTCAAAGTCTAAGACTGACTTTTGTTAATAGTAAAAGCAAATGCTAATTTTATCGGAAATTAATCTATTTAGCACAAATTTTTAATCTATTTAGCACATTAATGTTTATTTTATAACTTTGTATTACTTGTTTATTTTTCAACTTTATTCAACAAAATTAACATCTCTATTCTTGTCAATTAATTCATTAAATTATTTAATACATTTTATTTTGAATTATAAATCTATTCTCACTATACTCAGAATCTTCAATCTAAAAAATATTTCTAATTTGTTTAGTCGTTTAGTCCATTTTTGTTTTATTCAATTTTGTATGACAGAACGTTTTTTTCTTCTGTTTATTTCCCAAACCAAATGTTTTTAAAAAATAGGTGAATAAATTTGCATTTTTAAATAAAAAGAAGAAAAGTCGACCGCAAATTATAGCCGCCCGGCCTTACCATTGTCTAACAGATTTCATTTTATTGTATTTAAATTTTATATTCTTTATCTATTTTTTATACAAGAACTTTATAATGTAAAATATTTGTACTATTTTTAATTAATTTGTACTATTTTTAATTATTTTTAACCTTTTTCACTTTGAGTAGTAGACTATCTAGTTATACATTTATTTGATTTTGCTAGTCTTAAATAATAAACCACTAAATAATAACTTAATTTAGATACTAAACATTTTATTAATAACTGTATAATATTAGGTCAAGAAGGATGCGTAATAGGAAAGATCTAAACAAATAAATGATTTTATATCGTTTTAAACGAATAACTAATAATTAAACGAATAATTTAATTTTGTTTTTCATGTTTTTTAATAATTAAACTATTGATTCGTATAAGCCAATAAACAATTTAAAAATTTATTAATTAATTCAATTATGCAAATTCAGAATAATTTAAATTATTATATAAATATTACAATATATAAAAAACATAGTAACTATGGCTTATACAAAATTTGTTGATTTCGCTATATACAGATGAGTCTGTTTAAAAATATCAAAATAAAAATTTAAAAATAATTAAAATTTAAATTTTTCAACGGCATAGAAAATTCTTTTGAAGAGAGATTGTTAATTTAGTTTATTAATTTGTTACCATTTTATTAGATGTAATTTATAAACTAAAATTTATTTCAATTTTCTTTAATTTTTGAAATTTTGTTTTTTGTTAAAATTTGATTTATGGTAAAGAACAAAGTTGTTGATTCTTAAACTAACAACTTCAGATTCAAATCCAAGCTGATAAAAAGACTGCGGTGCGTCGGCTAGAACCCCAACCTCAAGCGACACTTGGGTCTGGAACCATTCCATTTAATTAATATGTAAATAAAAATTATTAAAATTTATAGCTTTTTATTCTATACAATAAAGACACAAAACTTATTTAAACCATAATTCATCACTAATTTTTAGTAAAATTAATAATTATTGTTATTTACTCACTGTTAAACCTACTTATTTTATAATTTTTTGTGGTTTATATGTATTTGAGAATCGAAAATCTAAAATCAATTACAATACCATTTATTGTTAAATTGGTTTTTTTTATTGTTAAAATGGACTCTTTTTAATCCCCTGTCATCTCTTAATCCCTCTAAATCTTTTATACCTCTAAATGTTCTAATCCCTCTATCTATTAATTCCTATAAGTCTTTTAATCCTCGATCTTTTAACCACGCTATCTTTTAATCCAACTAAATATTTTAGTACCTCTACATTTTTAATTCCTTTACATCATTTAATCCCTCTAAATTTTTTGTCCCTCTAAATGTTTTAATTCCTCTAACTTTTAATCACTATATCTTTTAATCCTATAAATCTTTTAATCCCTCTAAATATCTTAATCCCTTTAAATCCTGCAATCCCTCTAAATCGTTTAATCTCTCTATCTTTTAATTCCTCTAGATCAACCTAATCCCTCTAAACCCACATAATCCCTCTGAATCTTTTTTTAATCTTCTAATCCCCCTAAATTACCTATCCCTATAAACACACCTAATCTCTCTACAACTTTTAATCCCCTTAAATACTTTTAATCCCCTTAAATATCTCATATTTGTTCTCTCTCTCTCTCAATTCCTCTTATTTTCTTTCAATTATAAGTTTACGATGATCTCTAGCTCCCAGTATACACAAAAAGTAAATGAATGAATTAACTTTTTAAAAATATCTCCATAGATATTATAAATATTAATAAATTTTACTAATTTTTGTGGTAATAATTGTACTATATTGTAAATTTTATAATTTTTGTATGTAATATGTAAATATTGTAAAATTTATTTTAATTTATTAAGATGACCAAAAGAGAAACTAATAAGATATCACTTCTATTATGTTATTTAAAAATATTATCTATAATTTAATTAATAATAATTATAAACTTTTTATTACAGAAATCTAAATGCAATTTTAATTTGCTTATTACTCAGTAAATTTCCTGCTTTAGTTATTTTTTTACAATAAAATATATCTGCATTTATATATTAATTCGTAGGAGACTAGTAGTAATAGAATAACAATATAATCTCCTTAATCGAATATCTTATATTTTAAATAAATGTTATTATTATAAATTCAAATTTCATATATAATTTTAACTATATTTTTCTATGTTATTTTAATTGATCATGTCCTCCTAATTCCCCTTATCCAAAACGAACTGTTTAGCTCTATCTTCAGCTTCTGCAAATTGAATTTCCACTTGCATATTAAGGTTGGCGGATAGTTGGAAATCTTCGGATATCTTCGGATACTTCTTGAACATATTTAACATAAAATGAATTGCAAAAATAATAGTAAAAACTCAAATTATAAATACATAAAACTAAAACTAATAAAATTTAATTATATTATCTTTAATAAATATGCGAGTTAATTGAAGAATAGAAAAGAAGAAAGGATTTATTAAAATAATTAAAAGTAAGTTAGCGTCAATCTGGTTTTCTCGAATGATTATTCTTTTATAAAAAAGATAATTCATTATTTTATCCTAACTAAATATTTATTTTCTGACTGAAGGATGGAAATTGCATCGAATATAACAAACTTTGTTCTTACGAGTTAATAAGTTAACAAATGAAATGAAAATCTAACAAAAATAGTATATTAAAATAAAAAATATGTTCATATAAGAGGTTAGCTGAATGGGAAAAATTTTAAATTATTAGAGACCATAATAGTACAGGGTGTTTCAACTAAGAAATACTATTAGATAGCATTTTTTGACATAAAAATCATGTCGAACTTCAAACCCTAACCCGAAATAATTCCATACTCTACTGTTCTCTTTTCCGCATGCTCAACACATGCATTCTTACTTCCTTTTATTTGCTGCGAGTGGCGATAGACACTAGAGTATACAATAGGCGATAGACACTACAACTTCAATACAGTATCTACTCTTCGCCACTCGCAGGACAATAAATGAAGTAAGAAAGCAGCGCAGAAAAAAGAAAGAAAAGAGAACGGTTGATTACGAATTTATAATAAAGGGTAAGGGTTCGAATTTAGACAATTTTTATGTCAAAAAATGCCATAAAATATAGATACAAAATACAGAATTTCATTAAAATCTGTCCACGCAGTAAAAAGTTATTGATGTTTCAAATAGCGCTTTTCAGCTGAAACACCCTGTATAAAACAATCTATTGAAGAAAATGGATTCAAATTAGATAAAATGATTTCTATTGTTCGAGATGATGAAAAAAATGCAGCGTTTAAAATGAACATATAAAAACCAATGTTTAATATGAATTAATTCAGTAATATCAGTAATAATTTTTATATTTGCAAATAACTACATAGTCTTAGCAAAATAGGCTAATTTAATTATACTTAAATGAAATATGTATACTATGATAAAATAAAGCAAACAAAATTTTTAATATGAATTTTACGGGTAAATGGACAATTGAAGATTAAAACCAATGAGAAATATGTATTTCTTATACTACAACGATTTATAATTATGTAATTTAACCTATTCGAAGATTTTAACCTATTCTATAAATCTTAATATATTCTAAAATTTGTGACTAAATATATTTATAAATTTTTTATAAATAGTATATTTATAAATTTTTAAATATATTTATAAATTATAAGTTTTTGATAATTTCTTTGAAAACAGCTTTGAATTTAATAAATAATATAATACAAATAGTTAATATTTTAGTTGTATTTAATAAAATAATATATAAATATATGACTAACTCCTTAATGAACTAATTTATAAAAACTATTCCATCGGTTCGTTTTGAATGACATAAACACATTTTGAATGACTGTCTCAATAAAATTCATTATTGTTATATATTCCCATACATCCGGGATAATTAAAAACAAAAAGTTAAATTTTTAGAGTGATTATTATTTTCATTTTATACAATTATATGGAAGAAAAGTCATATTAAATAAAAAATTTAAAATGTATATACAGAAACTGCAGATCTATACGAAATAAAATAACGAATTTGACTTTAAATTTCATATCACTATATGATGAATATATGTGAAAATATTTAATCATCATAAATTCTATACCTATATGATAAATATTTATAAATATTGTAGAACATATTAATAAAATATTTAATTAAAATTTTAGTACTAAAACTTTATTTCATTAATAAAATTTTAAAATTTATTAATTTTCTTAACTAATTTATTATATAAAAATTTTGTTACTTATAAATATGATCCTAATAAGACTTTTTTAATAAAAGAGTATATATGAAATTCCCAAGATAAATTGTATTTTGCCTTAAAATGTTATGCTTTTTTAGAAAGATTTGATAAGAATGTGATTATTAAAAAATTAACTATAAAAATCTCTCTTATATTAGATTACTGAATTCTTTTTAATAAATCTTAAGGAGCTTGTCCATGGACGTCATCGGCATTTATATCAAAGGATATATCTCAATTGAAATCAAAAACTATTATTTTAATAGTACCTATATATGTACATAGTTTAATTATTAATGAAAAATTGAAATATAACTTAAATAATAAAACAAATAAATGTTTATAGTTTCCGAAGTTTTAGAAAATTAAGTAAATTATTTATTATTTTATTCAACAAATTATTCTAAAAATCTTCTTTGAACAGATTCTGAAACGTAATAGACGTCAGACTCTTCTACTTAGCCGGAAGTAAGGTTCTAAGGTTGCTAATGAATCAAGACTTGTATAAAATAACAATGGGAATAATTTTTTACAAAATATTATAGCCAGAAATTTAAAAGATAAATCTACGAGTACAACAACCATTAATTATTTATAGATATTGTTTCTAACTAGAAATCACCTGGTTCTATAGTCAACGAAGCAAATATTTGATTTATATTATATGATAAATGCAAAAATTTTCTGTAAACAACAAAACAACAAAGCGGGAACCACTAATTGGAATCCAACAAATTCAAAAAAAAGTGGGCCCAACAAATTCAAAACTCAACAAATTCAAAAGAAAAAAACAATCAATTTAAAATTGAACAATGTAATTAGTTTAATATTCAATTTTAAGTATTTTAAATTGATCATTGTAAATCATATTTAATCAAATTTAAACACTTTCTTCAATGCTAAATCGCATAATGATAAGGGCATATCTAAGATTCATTTTTAATTTTTATATAAATATGTACATTTTATAAAAAATTATTAACTTGCAAAATTTTGTTGCCTTTTTGGTACATTCACCACCACAGACAATAAACTTGCTTATGCTACGGTTACATAAAAAACGCGCGCGTCTTGCGGCAGAAAAGATAATGGGAAATGAGGAGAGTAAAAGACGCCGGCGTCTTGCCGCTTTTTTTGCGTGGTTACATAAACTGCGTTTTCCGCCGGCGTCAAGACGCCGTCGTCTTGCCGCTTTTTTCGAGTGGTTACATAAACTGCGTCTTCCGCCGGCGTCAAGACGCCGGCGTCTTGCCGCTTTTTTCGAGTGGTTACATAAACTGCGTCTTCCGCCGGCGTCTTGACGCCGGCGTCTCTTTTTTTAATTCAAACATGTTTGAATTTTTTGCGGCAACTTTTAGCGTCTTGATCATTTCTCGGCCAATTCTAATCCGATTTTCAAAATTTAAAAAGATTTTGAAAATTCAATTCATTCTCTATCGATCAATATAAATTTTATATTTTTAAAGTTAAATCTTATGGGTTAAAATTGATTTTGAAAAAGGTATATTTTTGCAAAAAATATTCTTTTTTTTCGATATTTTTGAGATTTTCAGTATTCGAGTATTTATATCATAACTTTTTTATCAATCGTTCAAAAATTCTGATTTTCTGATATGTTGTAGAGCTTTTGATTCTCTATCAAATGATACCAAAAACATGACAAAGTGACCATTTTTTGATAAGTAGGGCTCGTCCCATATAGTTAGGGACAAAAAATTTTGGGAAAATCGAAATCTGAGTTCAGATTCGTAATCAGCATATTTTTTTACCCTAGAAAAACCCTTTTTCTTATTTTTAAACTTTTTCGCAGGGACCCCAATTCTCCGGGATTGCCTGTATATCTAGCCTTGTATTTAAAAAATTTTTAATCGGATTTAGTGGTTACATAAAAAACGCGCGCGTCTTGCGGAAGACGCTCGGCGTCAAGACGCCGGCGGAAGACGCTGTTTTGTGGTTACATAAAACTAGCGTTTAGACGCTTTGCGTCTTCCCGCTTAGCGGAAGACGCCGATTTTATGTAACCACGAAACTGCGTCTTCCGCCGGCGTCTTGACGCCGAGCGTCTTCCGCAAGACGCGCGCGTTTTTTATGTAACCGTAGCATTAATATAGCTGCGACTATTATGTAGCGCCCAATTGATTTAGCTATTTCGTCGACGAACTCAGGAATTAAAACTTCCACACACCAATCAATTGTAGTGCTTTCAACATTTTGGTTCGCTTCACACTAAAAATTTTTGCTCCTTTTAATATTTAGGAATTATAAATTTAATTCTAGTTTTTAGGTTAAATCTATTGTTGTGCTAAATCTAGTGTGTTTGCGAATCTTTATATCAATTAACCCGTAATAATTAATATTAAAAAATATATAAAAATGATTGTATTTACATATATCATTCATCATTATAATTTTTTATCCTAGCACTTTACCGTCTGAAAAATTATTTTTATCGTTTTTTTATTTTTACTTTTTATTTAAAAATTTTTGGTAAAGGCTTGGTGAAAATAAAATATTTTATTTTATAAATTATCTTATATTAATTTTAGAAAAATAAGAAATGTATTTTAACTAACTCAATGTATATTTTCGGAAAGCAAACTTTAATCACTTCCTTAATTACATCAAGGTAGGTAATTGTTGCGGCAATTTCGTTATCGATCTTCTAATAATATGGATTTCTTCATTTGATAATCCTCAGTTTAATTCTGAATACTGAAAAATCTGAGAAACATCACTGTTATGTATTTAACAGCTTCGAGCTAAGTCCGTTTCCGCCAAGCTGAAATAATAGCTATTAATTAAAATTTATTAATTAAAATATATTAATTTAAATTTTATTTTATATAAAAATTTTTATTTTATACAATGTGTTGATTTGATAATCTATGGAATATTATTTGTAAATTTGCACATCAGAATTATATAAAATTTATATTAGATTAAAATATTTTAGCAGTTTTCAACGTAAATATTTTGAATCCGTGCGATCTGTGCGTTTGTAATTTAGTTCCTATTTTTCAGTTTTTGCGATATTATCGCTTACATTTGTATTTTAGTTGGTTGATATTATTATCGGAATATTTTTTTCTAGCCTGACTCAAATGAGCTTTTGTTTTAGAATTTTTTAAAATTCAAACTTACTTTTAATGTCTTTCCACGAATTTTCTGTTATTTTCTCGTAGTTCGGTGCTAATATACAATTTCTTATATTAGCTTATAATAATATACTATATTTTATATTCTCCAATTTTCACAGACGCACAAATTCATTAATAAACTTAAATGTTTCTTTATTATATTGTTATTTTGTTGCATATATTATTTTGAATATAATTAATTTTTAAAATATTATTTAGAAAATTTTTATTTGATATTTTTGTCCTTTTTCAATTGGTCTCATTTATTTCAACAATTTAAACTTTCTCACCTATTATTCATTGATGATAATCTAGTTAAAATACATAAATTTATTTCATAAAGAACTCAAAGAGACACTTACTGTACATATAAAGTCGCAATAAGAAAAAACAAAGACAATGATAAAACGTTAAATATCTTGTGAATAAGATAAATAAATTATTTATAATATGTGAATGTATATAGTATACTTCCAAATCGTCAATAATATAATAAATTTATTTACAAATTTTGACAGAATGGAAGGTGAGCATTAATTGAGTTTTAAAGTTTACAGAAAGTTATTGAGCTAAAAAAGAAGTGAAGGCTTCTAGTTAATAGCATGCCGATTATTCATGTTTCGGATCAAATTTAATATTGTATTTATTTCAAACAAAATTATAATTTAAAGAAAAATTTTTGAAAAATTTAAAATTCTATTCTTTTCAATATTAAAACAATTTTTATATTTTGAAAAATAAAGTATGATAAAATAAAGAAAAAATAAACAATTTTAATTTTAATAGTTTTTAAACGCAATACATATTTAAATTTGAACAGTTTTAACAAAAAGAATCAAAAAAGATGAGTCAGCGCATTATCCATTGGATATTTTGTATAAAAGTAATAATGTGGGTAAATAGATTATTAAATTCAATAAAATATTATCATTTTAGAAACATTTTATCATTGGTGCAGAAATTCAAAAATTACTCGAACTTAGCAATATTAGATTTTTTCATTAAAAAAGACCTTAAATCTGAAAAAACTAAAAATTATTAGCATTGGAATTGTTAAATCGGTTGGACAATGAGTCATATTTTTTAATTTCTTTCGCACTTTCAGTATTTTAAAAATGTTTACAGAATAAGTATCACCAATTTTTAAATCAGAAATTAATAAAAACATCTTGCTTAGCTAAATGTAATTGAATAACAGAATTTTGGAATAGATTTTACCTAAATATTAACAATTAAAACTAGCAACCTTAAAACATGTATTTGATTGTCTAAATTCGTTTCATAATCTTTTATTACACCACAAGAAATAAATGATTTTTCAATGAGCTCTTTTAAAGTTAATCATTAATTTTTAATTATTAATTGTTGATTATTAATTGTTAATTATTAATGAATTATTAATCATTAATTGTTAATTTTAATTGCTAATTGTTACTTGGATAGGTTTTAAAAAGTGTGACAAATGTAAGCATCACTATTTATTTTAAATATCCTTATTCACTTTAAGATAGCAAAAAAGAAAATTCAACTATTACGACTCTTTTTATAAATGCTATGGAAATGGCTCGCCCAGTAATTCGTCCTCTACGAGTCTACATCCTCAAACAAACTTCGAGAAAATTAATTTATAAATTTAAAATTTTTACCAGGCTATTTAGAATATTTAATAATTAGGTAAATTACCTTATATTTTTATTATACATATTCTAAAATTCATATTCGTTCATTTTACTCTTATTTTTTGAAGATAACTTCCTTATAAGAAATAATAGCTGAAGAAAACCCTAACTTTTCCTATTTTAATTAATTTTTATAAACTTCTAATTATATGATTTGAATCTAAATCAGATTCACTTTCTTCCAGCAATTTTTAGAATTTTTTAATTCTTTTTTGTTTGGATAATTTAGATTAATTTTAAAAATTAATTCTTTTTCTCGAAAATTTTAGAAATATAAAAAATTTTCAAAAAATTTAAGTTTACTTAATTTTCCAAAATAAGGTTGCTAAATTTCAAAATATCCTGTCGTGCTAGCCAGATGACAAAATTGGAAATAAATAGCAGATTCAGCAACCAAACAAAATTAATATTAAAATAATAACTTAATTTAAATATTAGAATAAGTATTTCGTTAGAATTAAAATCTAACAAATCCAAATATTAAAAATTTCCAAATAAATAATATTTATTCAAATATAATTTTAAAGCAATAATGTTTTTTATTAAAAAACAATTTTAAATTTTATATTAAAGTATGATAAGAAAACTGATGTTAACAACATGTATGTTAAGGACATCCTCATTGGTGGATATTTTATAAAATATATTATATAGCCCTTCGTGTTTACATTAACTCCTGTTAGTATAAAACGTATATTTTGTTATAAACATTATTTTATATTTTAATAAATATTCACAAATTTTAAATATCACAACGATAATTTCTATTTTATCAAATGTTTCTTTTTATTACATTTTCTAATGCAAATTTCGTTCATAATTAGTTTTCGTTCATAATTCTTTAATCAATACGTTACTTTCATACTTGTTTTAAAAAATATTTTTAATAACTTTCAAAACTCTGCAAAAAATTTTATCTATTTTAAATTCTCATCCATCAATAATTTTAAAATATACATTTTTAAAACAAAAATATAGTATAATATTCAATTTAAATGTTAAACGTGTTGTTAATGCTACGGTGAAGATGCGTATTGTTTTACATAAGGTTACGCCGCTAATTAATCGAGACTAGAAAAAATATATGTGGCTTTATAGGACATTTTTTGAATAAAATTATCCGCTGAAAAATTTATTGAATAAAATTTATGTTTAATAGTAGATAATTGAAATAATTATGTTTTAATATAAGTATATAGAAATTGTATAGAAATTGTATATGGAAATATAAGTATAGTATATGTAGATAATTGTTATTCTAAAAATTAATTTATTATTAAAATTAAATAAAATTTTTTGATTTTGGTGATAAATTATTATGGATAAATTAAATAAACTTAAATAAATAAAAAACTAAATAATAACTTAAATAAAAAAATAAATTTTTCAAAGACACTATATCGGCCATATCGTTTAATTCAAAATTTTATCTTAATTATTATATTTCAAATTCACACGCTTATATAAATTAAATATTTTTCGTTTAGATTAAACTAAGCTAAGATCACTAAAAAATTATCACTAAAAATTATTAATTTAAAAATGTAGATGTTATGATTAGTTAAAATAAAAATGTGCTAATGGAAGTAAATGTCAAACAAGAAATTTTGTTTAAAATTTATCTAATTTATATATTTAATGGGTGTTGATATGTTTCGCTTATGTATCAAGGATTTGACTTCGGAATTCCCGCACAACCAACATATTAACTACACAAATATGAGAACATATTACTTATTAAAAAAGAATCAAGAGAAAGGAAAGTATATAAATACTAGAATAGTAAAAATAATATATTCTTTTATTAAAAACTGATGTTGATGTGTTCTTTTGCAAAAACTTCTCATATTCTGCAAAATGCATAGACTTTAGATGGTCCCATAAACCTTTTGTTGAACTTTTTTTACAAGAAAATTATTTCACAAAGCTTGCACCTAGCTGATTCATCAGCCATTGGTAATTTTACAAAAAAATTCCAAATATCAGAAGATTTAGTAGACATTTTAATATGATTTATAATTAGATCTAAAGACCTATATAAAATTACAAATTCAAAATAACTAACCAAACTATGAATAGAGAAAAATAAAAATATTTTTCTTTTCCTCTTTTTTAGTTGTCTTTTCTTTCTTTTGTTTTATCAAAATTTTAGCAGAATGCCAAAAAAAATATATAAAAGTTAGTTAATGCATTTTGAGTCGGGGTCATAAAAATTTTTCGGGGTTCGGGGTCGTCGGGGCGAACTTTCGGGGGTCGGTGTTTTCGGGGCTGGGAATGTCGGGGTCGGGGTTTTAGGTCAAAAAATGTCGGAGTTCGGGGTCGGGGTTAGTAAATTTTCGCCACTGTATAATAAACTTTGTAATTTACTTTCTCTTTTTCCGTTTGCATCAAGAGTATTCTAAAATTTAATACGCCGCATCTGACATAAATCATTTTCAATTATAGCAAGATAGGACTGGTTTTACTATTTCCACTAAGTTTGATAAGAATCTAAATAAATATAAATAAAATTTGTCATAGTGTTATTTTTTATTATTACGTGGTCATTGTACTTATATGAAAATGTCTGAATTATGATATGAGTGAGACCTCTGCGTTTAAGCAGTCATAATTTTGTGTTACTAAACTAGTGCGAAAAAATTTGCTGATAAACATGGTTGTTGTTTCTCCTTTAATTTGAATTTTGTATAAACTTTGTAACAGGGTGGCCCCTTCCAAAACACTAAAATAGGGCGCAGCCACTCAAAAATAGGGCAAAAATAGGGCGAAATCGGCCAAAAATGGGGCAAAAATTAGGGCATAGCTTTAAAAGCTTAAGAATAATTAAAATTTGAAATAAGGCAAAAATTTTGAGAATTTTGGAAGGCCAAGAGTCCAAATTTCTTGCGCTTTTAGCGCCGCAGGCGAAAATTTTGGGAATTTTGTTGGACTAAGAGGCCCAAGTTCTTCCATTTTAGCGCCGCAGGCGAAAATTTTGAGGATTTTGGAAGGCCAGGAAGTCAGAAATCCTTCATTTTTACCATTTTTCTTACGAAATACGAAGAATTTTTAAAATTTTACAAGATGTTAAAAATAGGGCAAAAATATGGCAAATGAGAAAATAGGGAAAAAATAGGGCGAAAAGTTCAAACTGCCCCATTTTAAATACTAATTATAGTTCAAGTTTTTATGGTAAAGATATTAATAAAAAATAATTATCTAATCAAACATTCAATATTTTAACAGCACATCTGCTTATAAAGAAATGTATATTAATTTATATGTTTATAAATCTATTTTTACATAAAATATTCCTCCCTTATCTCTTTTAGAAGAAAATTGCTTTACCTAATTTATAAATATTATTATTATTTTAAAATATATTTTACTAATTTAGAATTTTTATTTTTCCCTTTTCTTCTGAAGGAAAAATAAATGTAATTCGAATAAATACAAAAAAAATTTTGTAATTATATTATATTTTATATCTATATATTTAATTAAAAAATATACTATGTTTATAATAACGTGTTATGAAAAACATTATTAGTCTTATAAACTGCATTATAGTATTTATAGTTCAGATTAATTATAATTTATAATATATTAGTTAGAATTACTGAAAATCTGCGTAGTAAAGCACTCTTGTCCAATTATCCAGGAATATGTTTTTTCTAAAATTTTATTTGAAATATGTTAACAATTTCAGCTTTTTATTAAATTTTAATATAAACATTGTATTTATAAATAATTTTGTTAGATGTTAAAGTTTTTTGACGGGTCTTGTTCAATTTGTACAACGTGGTGCCACGCTTCGTTAAACTTCGAAATATAAATTTAAAAGTATTTGTCAAATTTTAATAATCGATTCTGGAAAATTTTTAATATATTAATAGTATATCTTTGAGATTTTAATTACGAGTCTTATAAATAGATCAAAAATAAAGAAAAATTATTCAATAAAATATTTGAAAAAAAGAATGTTGAAATTATTTCTTAATAATTTGATGAGAAGAATAACGAGTTGTAAAAGTACGGTAATTCAAATTAATTAATTGCTGAAACTGATAAAGAATTAAAAAAATTTTATTCAAAAATTTATAACTTATATTTTTTAGAGGAAACCGAGAGAATTTATTGATAAAGTTATCCAAACATTTGGGTATTTTTATGAGTTAATATAATTTTCAAAAATTTAAAATCAATTTCACAATTTTAAAATATTTAAAATTACAAATTCCGTGAGCAAACAATTTACAATTCAACCAAAAAAACTACAAATTTAAATCTACAAATTTAATTTTAAAAACTACAAATTTAATTTTAATGTAAGATCGAAATTCCCATTACGTCTCTTAGTCTTTTTGAGCAAATAAATCTTACTTTTACAGTTTTATTAAGAAATGTCGTTATAAATGTTAAACGGATAAAAGATGATAAATTGTTAGTCTAGAGTTTGGGTAATCGGAGAATTTAATATGCTTACTTCTAATACTGAATAATTAAAGCTAAAACTTATTGACGGCATAACTCAATCCGAGCATATGTACATATAGATTTATTAAAAATACTGAATTTTTTATTTAAATATTGTTGATTTGAGATTTTTAAAGTAGTAAAAGATTTAATTATTTTAAATACATATATATTTTAATTAGAAAGTTTACCTTAAAGAGAATTAGCTCCTTTTTTAAAAAAAGTGAGCTGAAACCGCGTCATTGAACATAGTTTATAATTCAATTCTTTCTGAAGCTTTGTTTTGCGTTGTTTTTAAAATTATTTTTATAAACTACAGTCGACCCATAGTTTTGATACTATTAAAAAATTTTTACCTACATCTAAATTTAATTACAATTTCCATATTTTTATGAAACTTTACATTAATTCAAATTTCCATAAAGATTAAATAATATACCTAAAAAGTCGAACGTATAATGTCTGATCAAACCGCTATTCAAAATTATATTTTCCTATTTAGAACTGTTGGAACAAATGTATTTAGAGTATGTATTCATCACGTAACTACTTATATAATCAATCAAAGTTGTTAATCAAAACGTTTATGAAAATAACAAGGAGGTCCTGAGCGGATGTTTAATATTTAAATTTTTTCAAAAAATACAAATTACTTTAAATAATCTATTTAAAAATTTGTTAATTTTAACACAATTTTAAATAATTAAAACAAAATTTCTAAAAAAATTAATTAAATCAAACATTTAAAAATTAAAAATGTGGTAAACCTCGATGTAAATAGTAATTAATTATAAAAGTATTATACCTATATTTTTGTTTCAGCTCTCAATATTTATTCAAGAATGTTACAATTAACATAAACTTATTTGTTTTTTAAATTAAAAGATTTATTAATAAAAATAGATAAAAAACAATAATATAAATATTCTTTAATTTATGAAATATAATGTTCAATATAAACATATTTGTACGATACCAAAGCTTAATGGGACGTATGAATTACTTACCTATATGAAAGGATTTAAAGAATATGAATTTAATTTTTCAAACTTGTTGCGTAATTAAAATCGATAATAATTTATATATTTTCAAATAAGCGATTTTGTTAGTTAAATATAGTTTTGAAGAATTATAAAATTAATTAAAATATAAATAAGATATTTACAACAAAACTCCTTAAAATGGACCAGAATTTGTTTAAAAATAATTAACGCAAAAAAATAATTAACTCCAGAATTAAAATCAAAATATGTATAATGTAATGATAGACAAATTTAACAAATTCATTTTACTAATTCTTCTTCTACCTCTTCTTCTGCTGGTATTTTCAATTATAGTTGTCTATATTAATAGCAAAATTATAAAATATTTTTAGATAAACAAATTTTTGCTGTAGAATCAAATTCGGCTTCCTCTTCTTCAGTTATTACCAATTATATTTGTTTATATTTATAAAATTTATTATATATTAGTTTTGCCTAAACATTCCACTTTTCTTCTGGTATTCCAATTATCTTATTAATTATTAATAGCAAAATTCTAAAATATGTTTGTTAAAAATTTTTTTGTTCATCCTTCTTTTGTTCCCTCAACATCAAATGCTACATCCGGTATTTTCTAATATAAATTGAAGCAATTATATTTTATGTAAATTGATAAAATATTATATAAATTGAATTAAAATATAAAAATTCATTAGCATTCATGCAACACAATAATATAAATAATTAAATCAAATAAAATTTACAATTAGTCAAATGTAAAAATTTAGGCCATTAACTAAAATATTTATTAATGAAATATTTACTGTTTATGCTAGAGGGAAAGCAGTCAATAATCTTTCAATTAAATTGATTAGTTTTCATTTAGTTTTTTTAATAAAAAAATAATTTAATAAAAATTTTTTAATAATTTAATAAAAAAATTTTTAGCAAAAAATAATAATTTATTAAAATTAAATATTTTATCTACCTGTTGGATTTCTATCAATAATCAAATCTATAAATATTAATATTATCATATGAAATTATTTTATAAAACTGATTGAATTAAATTATTCAACGGAATAAAAAAAGATGAGATAATTAAATTTATATACGTAAGCCTGAATAAAAGCTGAAAATATGATGATGATTTTTCAAATGATTTTTCACGTTTTTAATAAATGTTTGATTTAACAGTAAATAGCTTATTATTATGATAAATTTTATGATAACAACTTACACAAATTATGTATTTTTTTGAATAAATAAGCATAAATGTATCGATGCACGTGAATTTTTAATAGAGAACTTAGTATTTAATAAATTTAGACAAGGTAAAACTAAATTGTATTTCTGTATCCAAACCTGTTTTAAATTTTCAACTGATGTTGAAATTTAAAATTATTGAAAAATTAAAATTATTGAAACATATATAAACTTATAAAACTAAAATTGAAAATAAAATTATTTAGAAAATACTACAACTATCGTGGCTGTATACTTGGTTACTGGTTATCAAATTATTTTTACTGATATGAATTATCCGATTATTTAATACAGCTAAGCTAATTTTTATGTTTTAATACAATAATAATGTAATTGATACTGTTTATAATTTTACGCCAAGATGCTCAGGCTTAAAAAATTTACCATGGACAATGACCCTATTTTTGCAAAATAAATATCATTTCCAATTTAAATGCAAAATGCAAATCTAATTTAATAAGCAGGAACTTAATAAGAAGATCAAAGAATTTTTAGAGAAAGCTAATTTAATATGCAAATTGTTTGAATCATAAAAATAACTTAAATTGAAAAAAATTATATTGAGATTACGTTAAGAAAATTTAAAATTGAGTTGTTACAAATAAAAATTTTCATAAATGTCGGATTTATAATCATAAATTTATAATCATATATTTAAAAAATTTAGAGAAGTCTAAAGAAAAGATCTTAGTTTAATAGATAATTATGATCCCCGCATTATTTTTACTGCACAATTATGTTAACACTACTAATTGGCTAATTATTGAAGATAAGTTAATAAATCAATATATTTAGTCAGATTTTCTCGTATCGAGAATTCTCGTTCATTGCCTCTAACAATCCTGCAATTGAAACCATTTCGCAAATTAGTCTAATCCTTTCTGGAGAGCATACCAATTGCGATATCCAGCCCAACTATTACGTATAATAAATTTGCTCCGTTCACTTCTGTTGATGTAGATCTTCATACAAATCAAGCTTAACCGATAAAAGAACGAGCTTTCCTTCGATAATTTAGAAAAATAATGTATATTAATTTTTAATGAAATTAAAAAGAATACAAAAATGATAATTTTTTTCACTTTTGGTATACTTTGTACTAATAAAACTGAATATCGAAAAATAAATTATTTAATAAATGTATAATTAAGAAAGAATGGAATGATGATAACGTTCTCCTTTTGTTTTATGATTATGCTCGACTATTTTTAAGGGGTATTTTCGAAAGTAATTACATTTTTGCTCCAAATGCTAACGTTTCATAATCAATATAACATTAAAAAACTTTCATTTTAAGATTTGTAAAAATAAAAATCATATAAATTAATACAAAATGAAAAATACATGTTTTTTATGACTATACAGTCATAATTATATGCATGTATTTCTCCTTATTGTGATTTTTTAATTTCAAGGAAACAAACGTGGGTCCACAACTCCAGATACTAATGATTCACTATCTTCAAAACCTAAACTTTCGATGGCAAAACGAAATGGCTCCAAAAATACCTACTGTTAGTGATATGGATAAATAAACGGATTTTTTCTATTATATCATTGTTATTAAAGATAAATACAAACGGCGTCTATAAATTTTTATTATTTTTATAAAATTAGAAAAATGGCATCATAATTGAATTCGATTTTAAATTTTTCTAATTTTTTAATATGTAAATGTATTCATTATTTATTTAAGGATAATAATACATTCTTTTCACTTGTTTATTATATTTTCATTTATTTAATAGCTTAAAATCTTTTTTACTGTCGAAATAACCATATGACAATTTAATCAAGCTTTTTTACTTATAATGTAAAGATATTAAAAGCGCTTTCACATAAATGGTATACAACAATTTATAGATGTATCTTTATGAATTTTATTATCTAATCCAATTTAGTTTTAATTTAATTGTTAACTTAGAGCTTTAACTTTGACTTTTTATGAAAATTTTAAACATTTTTATATTTTTAATTTATTTAAATAATTAATGATAATCAAGAACAATGATAATGATAATCAAATTTTAATATAAAGAAATATATAAAATAATATAATTTATAAAATAGTATAAATACACAAAATAATATAATTTTATTTTTAATTTCACTTAAAAATATATTTAAAATTTTTTGAAATTAAAATCTTTTATTTAATCAAAAATTAATCAAAAATTTTCTCTAAAAAATACACTATTAAATATATTTTCAAAAATTTTGAAATGAATTTAAATTATAAAAGGTTAATACTTGAAATAAAAAATTTTTTTCTAAATATTTTTTAAGTTAATACGGGTGTAAATAAAATAATAAAAAATTGTATGCATTGAAACAAAATTAAAACGATAAGTGACAAACTATACACAATTGTTGAGAAATT
This sequence comes from Meloidogyne incognita, assembly GCA_036172945.1. Taxonomy (NCBI): domain Eukaryota; kingdom Metazoa; phylum Nematoda; class Chromadorea; order Rhabditida; family Meloidogynidae; genus Meloidogyne; species Meloidogyne incognita. Next base: position 3,736,816 of record JARQAC010000006.1, on the reverse strand, counting down.
CATTATATATAAAAAAATTAAATGCAGAGAAGAAAATTTACATTGAGCTTGAAAGCAAATATATCGAATTAAACAACAGTAATATATAAAGCATACAAATTTTTTAAATCCGAGCGCTCGCAAACTCCGAAAATTGAATTTGAGTTGGAAGAAATCCCAGTTGAAGGAGGAAAGAATAGGGGAGATTAAAAGGGATAATTTTAAAAAGTTAAGAAGGTCTATAAAGAGAGGAAGGCGAGTATACTAAATAAGATCAGAGAAATAAATAAAAAATAAATTATTAAATTAATAAAGTTTCTTTCAGACCAACAATATCAACAACAAAAACAACATCCAAAATCTTTTGATTTTCGTCGGTGGTGAATGTAAAAAATTCATTTTTTAATAATAATATTATTTAATATTATTAAACTTAAAATAAAGTTATATTATTAAATATTACTGTATGTGTTGTTTTTAATTAAGTTTAATCTTTAGTTCTAAAATTTTTTCTTTTAACTAGTCAAAAAACTTATTTTATTTTAGTAAACAACTTTACAAAAACAGAAATGAACAAGAAGTTTTTTGACATATGTGCTAAAACACTTATTCTCTTTAATTTTTTAATTTCTTTGATTCATTCTATATTTTTCTATCAACTTTAAATAAATAAATATTTTTCCTTAAATAAATTTGTTTTTAATTTTTTATTAAAGAAAGATTAAGTTTGTGAAATTTGGTTGAGTTTAAGATTTTATTTTAATTCCACTTAATTAAATTAAAATCTCGATTTTTCAGTGAGAGATTGCCATTTTCTTTAAATTGGAGAAATAATTATCTAAGTAAAATAATAATACTAAATCATTAAATTCTAGTTTGTTAGCATAATCAATCTCATTGTGGTACAAGAAGATGTTAACAAAAGAGAAACTTGGACTTTGATAAAATGTCACATTCTCTTGGTATATTTATCAGGTTAAATATATATTAGTTACTGAACCATTAGTGTAAAAGTTCGATATTGATCGTGAAATGACAAGATTTTAATTAGACGAATAAAAATAGTAACCGTACGCATAATGCATAAATGAAGTTTAATATTACAATATTTATTTATATAAAATTTTAGATATGTGAGGCTTTTGACCGTTTAAAATAAATTCCAGAGAATAATCCTAATATTACTAGAAAACCAAACCTGAATTTACTTAATTAAAAATATAATTTAGTTTTATTTAAAGAAATACAAATTTTTAATAATACACGTCGTACAACTCTAACCCTATCACCGGCAAAATAGAGCAAGAATATTAATATAAAATTGATAGGAAAAAATAAACTTTCAAATTTTAAAAGAATTTAAATATTTAACTTTATATTTTAGCGAACAAAAAATAATTAAAATAAATAGATTAATTGACAAATTATCAATAAACTTTAAAAAAATCAAACAATATCCTAATAATATTGACTATAAAAAATTAAGATTTATATAAAAATTTATATAAAATTTTAAATAGAAATTGGTGAACAGAAAATGGCTTGCCAATTGAATTAGTTAAGGAATGAGACTGTCGAACTCACCAACAAATTATTGAACAATAAGTTTTTATTATTCCCAATAATTTACATACTATAATTTAAATAAAATTTAAACTCGACATTAATTTCAAGACAGATATTTAAGAGTAAATTACTTAAGAGTAAATTATGTTAAGAGTAATTTAAGAACAATTATTAGAAATATCCATAGCAGCATAGAAGTTTTATTTTGGTTTATAATAGATATCATTATAATCGTTTTTACGTGTTTTCTCAAATAGAGCGACGACAAGATATTCCTGATATATTTTAATTTTTATAGCAAGTAAATAATTGATATTATTTGTAATTAAAATAAATATTAAATATATTTTAAAAATTATTGATAAATTTGGAGTTAATGCTCATAGAAACAACATGGAATTTACTTCATGCTTAGATTTGCAACCTAAATTTATAAAGATATATTTACATATAAGATTTCTCTATGTTCTAGATTCTTAATTTATTTATAGATTTTAACAATTAAAGTTAAGATATCATTTTTAGATTTTCATATATCGATCAATTTCATAAAGATAATTATCAAAATTCATTACTTAAATAACTCGATAACATGGAAAATATAACTTTCAAAAGATCAATTTTCTGTGTGATTTTGTTATTGACATAATCTTAGACTTTTTATAATTAATAAATTAATTATTGTTATAAATTTTAATTATAATATAATTTAACTTAATTCAGTTCTGTAATAAAGCATGGCAAGTTAATCGATTTGTTTTCTTAAAACAATTTGTTTTTCTTAAATATACATATTTAGTAAATTTGAATAATTCAAATGTTTTAATAAATCGTTAAATTAAAAGAGTAATTAAATTTAAAAAATTCTTTTATCAAGTGAACCATAAATTCATTTGGTAAAATAAAATATTTATAAATAATTTTTGAGCTATTTAAATTTTACATAAAACGTTCCACTAAAGGACTTTGTGGTCATTTATCTCGACCTGGTCTTTGCAACAACAAACCTCTATCTATAGAGAAAAAGTTGGAGATTCTTCGTGATCTCCAACACGTCTTCGGCAGCATTAATACAACATTAATGTGGTTCCCACCAACAAGGTTCCGGTACTGGAAATGAAAGTTCATAAAGAAAAATGTATAAAGGTAAAGAAAATGTAATATAAAAAATAAGCTAAAATACGGTTTGGTTAATAATATAATAATAATATTTAATAACAGTAAAATTATATAATAACATTTAATAACAGTCTCTAAAAAATCTCTGAATCTCTGAAAAATAACTTTTAATTGAAAAGTGTTTTTACAATGTTCAAATTATAACTTTAAATTTTTATTTAATTTTATTAATTCCGAATTATCTGATTATTTCTAAATGTTTTACATTCAACTATGTATGTATTAAAAAAGGCATTTCAAACTCATTTCAAATAATTGTTAAAAATTCCAAAAATAATTTAAGGTACAGTAGTTTAAAGTACAGTAGTAGTAGTACGCATTCACTTGGCATATAATAGCAGAAAACAAGCAAATATTATTCCGATCACGAAACAAAGAATTTATTATGCAAAGATTTAATTTAAAATTTAATATCAACAAAAAATTAATTCTTCGGCGATGTTGAACACTCATTTTCAATAAAATATTGCCATAAATTACATTGCAATAAAAAATATTGCCATAAATTATTGAAATTAAATGGAAAAATATTGACAAAAATGCCAAAATTTAATAAAATATTGAATAAATTTGGGTTTATTCACTAATAAAAAGCAAAAATAGTTGAAATTTAGTAAAAAATGTTTTCAAAATTGAATATTGGGTATATAGTTCAACGAATTGAGTATTATAACACTGATGAATATTTTAAGATAGACCGAAATAGCGATTGGAATTTTATGGGCTTCCTAATGCATCAATTTGGTTATACATTTTGGGATATTTTGGGTTTGGAGAATTAAATTTTAATAGTTTAAAAGTCATTTCAATTAGAGTTGCACCCCGACACTGAACCCCGATCACCGTTCCTGAAAGACTAATATCCCTCGAGGCCAACAAAAATCACTCAAGATCCTCTTGCATCCATAGATATACCATTTAATCCCTAAAAATTCCACCCTCCAGATCTGCTTATATCCCCAGATATACCCTTAATCCCTTCAAATCCCCTTTAATTTCTCCAAATCCTACTTAATTTTAAAGTTAATTAACGAAAATATACCGATATCTAATTATTTTTTAATATTTTTATATAAAAATTTTTTCACTAAAACTCCGTACCCCACCCCGAATCCCGACAATATTTTGATCTCACGCCTAAACCCCGCCCCGAAACAATTCGAAAACCCCGCACACCGACATACCCGCCCCGAGCGTTCGGAGTGCAACCCTAATTTCAATTGCTTTGGCCACAACTGGCTTCACTTTACTATTAAATCTACTGTTTAAATTTTAAAATATAATTATAATTTTTTAATATTTCTTTATTTTTTTATAATTCAATATTTAAGTAATGTAAAAAAATATTTACATATAAAATTTAAGTAAACTTTTTATTACTCTATTTAAGTAAACTTTTTATGATATGGATGTCAGTCCGCTAAAAATGAGCAGGACCGCGATGACAATGTTCCATATATCCAGTGAAGAAATAAGCGTGTTTGTATGAAAAATAACGAAACACGTTTGAAACTTTGAATAATAAAATATGATTTTAGAGAGTATAACTGTCCGACCTAATTGATAGCCGAAAAGTAAATTGAAACTATATATAAATATTGGTAATATTAAACTTAAATATGTTAATAATTCGACACCTTGAATATTAAACAACAACAAACCTCTAATTATTTCATTATTAATTTCATATTTTTAAATCAAAGTATTTTATAAATTTTAATAAAGTTATTAAATTGTGAAAAAATATTCTCTTTTAATCAATTTTAATTTAAAATTGAAAAAATTAATTAAATATACAACTACAATACATTATAAAATCTACAAATGTAGTATATTATTCATATTTTTTCGCCATTATTCAATAAAAATTTAACAATTAAATTATTTTAATTGTATTTCATTGTTTCAAATAAATCAATATATAACAGAAAAAATCTTATAAATATGCTAGTATAAAAATAATCATAGTAGTATTTATCTCTTATATAATTACCAAAACGACGCAGATCATGACTTGTAAAATCCCGTTTTTAATATCAAAAAAACAGAAATATACCTAATTAAACAGAAAAGATTAGAAGAAATAAATTATGCAAGAATTCAGGAGGCCAAGTCAAAACTAGAAAATTCAAATATATCAAATTATTATAGCTATTTTATTCATTATCTTCAGGTAGTCTCAATGTTTTATACATATAAGAATGTTTAAATTTGTTTAAAATTTAATTTTGAAGACTTATCTTCATATAGCGATAGAATTTTATTATATTTACCCAATAATAAATAAATTGATTAAGACCAGATTAGAATTTATTTTTTATTTTTTATACATATATTTTATAATTAATATATTTTATCTTTTTTCAGGAAATTAAAGTAAAATTATTTATAATGTAGTTAGGTATACGCTTTTATTTCGACGTACATTACATATTATGTAGAACTAGGCAATTAGCGAGAGAATTCATCGAGCTATAGCTAAGTGTAAAAATATTCTTGTGTGTAAAATGCAATGTTAAAAGAGCCCATGATAAATTACTTAACCAAACAGAGAAATCAGATCATGTACCCTTAAAAATATTCTATTTATTAGTGTAAATTTTTGAATTAATTTTTGTAAACATAAAATCCAAAAATTGCATGTATATGTTAAAGTGCAAAAATAATCTTGATTTATAAACAGGTGGAAAAAATGAAATTTGACAAATAGATGAGATTTTATTAAGAGGCAAGTGGAAGAATAATAAGGTGCGATTAACAATTAGAGATTTAGAAGCGAAAAAACAAAAAAGTGATGAGGAGAATAAATAAGATGATAAGAAATTGAATATGAAGAATATAGTAATAAAAGAAATTATGGAAATAAAAAATTAAATATTATTTATTCAATTTTTAAGAATTATTTATAGAAGAATGTGTTAATGAAATATGTATGAATAATTAATTATCTGAGGAGAATTTCGACATTTCAACGTTATCATAATTATACAAGCATCCTCTAGGGCTTAATAAACAATAGAATGTATTTTATTAAAAATTCTGTTTATACAGACAATTATGAGGCATATAGACTAAAAAATCAACAAATTTTCTATAAATACTTACAATCAATTTTCAATTTTTAAATGTATAGACAATTATGAGTATAAATATATGAGTATATTTTATTTTTGAGAAATAAATTATTTAACTATTAAATTTAAAAGCACATATTACACAGAAAAATATATTAATAACATATTATAATTAATTCTTACTCCCAATTAAAAACATTATCTAGCCACGAATATATTTGGATTTATTTTTGTTCAACATACATATATCACAACATGTGGAGAATTGTCTGGCTTAGAATCAATCTCCCAACTCCAACCATAAATCTTTCCATTATCAGCAAGCGCAATAAGTTCAGATTGCATAGAGACAATTTTTACAAATTTTGTAACGTCATCAGGAAATTGGAATTTTGTTGAAATATCAGCAACATCATTGCCATTTAAGACCCAGTAAGTATAGCGCTCACCGAGAAAGACCCCGTAAACCCGGAAACCCCGAAAAACCTGATTTTATCAAAAATACCCGGTTCGGGGCCACCGGGCCCGGAAAACCCGGGCCCGGCCCGGTGTCCAGCTCTAAATTAAACATAAAAATATATTTTTATATTAATTAATTGAAATAATCTTCGTGAGCGCAAATAACGATTTGGGTAGTTTTCTATCATATTTATTTGGAAGGCCAATCATTTCTAAAATTATTTTTATTTATAATTCTTATTAAGGAATTCATCCATCTATAATATAAACAACATTATGCCATCCTTATCACAGAAAGGAAACACAACCCATCATCTGTTTGTTCGGCTTATGCAGTATTATAATGCTATATAACTTAGAAATTAATTTTTTCCAAATAAATAATTATTAATATTATAAGTATCGTCATTATTTTCATCTTGAAATAAAAATTATTAATATTTAATGAAACTCATATCATTTTTTATAAAATGCAAAAAAATTTTGGTGTTGTTAGAATAAATTATTATTTAATGAGGATTTAAAATGTATATCAGATAATTTATATTATTTGTTTATACCTATGGCCATTTTCGACAATCGGAATCTGGACATTGCATCGTAACATGACGTCGTTATAAAGCTTTTTTATAAAAATAGTTAATTATATATACGGCCGTCCTTTCAACTTTTAAAAATTTCGAGCTTGATCCTGTGTTTGTTATCTTAATGTTTAAATCTGCATCTCTTTCGTTAATTCATCCATCTTTCTTTAATTAATTCATCCATCTTAATTCATCCATCATTCATCCATTCTTTTTTCAATCTTTTCAAAGATTACCACTTTTTAAATAACCCACTTTTCAAATATTCCCAACTTTTAACAGCGAAATTTTTTAGCAGTCTGGCTGTTATCCGCGGTTACAATACCGTTGTGACTTAATTTTGGTGTCTTCGCTTCTCCTTCAGCTCACCTTTCATAAAACGCAAAAATATTCAATCTTATTAAAATAAATCTAATATTTTTAAAGATTAAAGATAATTTAAAATTAATAATTAGTACCTCATGATAAAATAAATTTGGTGGCCATTTTAATGGTAGATAATAATATAATCGGTAATTTTGTCCTTTTTTGACTTGTTTTTATTTAAATATTTTTGATAATTTAAATAAATACTTAATAATAAATTTTGATTCTTGTAATTCTGATGTTTATAAAATAATTCGAATTTTACTATTTTTTATTTTTTAGAAGAGCCTCATCAAAAATTAGCTTAAAATTATTACTTATTATATATTTGAGATGCTTGCTTGAAATGATGCTTTGAAAATAAAAAATATATTTTCTAAAAACTTTTAGTATTAAATTTTAATGTAATTGTCAATTGATTGATATTAACTCCCATAGTTTTTGAGCACATAATAATTTTAATTTTTCTCTGCTGTGTTGAATTCTAATAAATTTCAGTGATATTTAACCATTTCAATGTATTTTATCAATCTCAAATAAAAATTCAAGATAGTTCACGCGACAATGCTAAATAGGTACGCTTTAAGTACTTGTTGTTATTTTTTGGAACAATAAGCGATATAGTATGTTTATATCAATTTTCACATAAAATTAATACTTTATTTAGTTAAAATATGAAAAATTTTATTTAAACATTTTATGCTTTTAACTTCAAAAATACATCACTATTATTTAAAAATTTTGGAATTTTAGATTAATTCATAAAATATAAATTTGTCGAATAAATTCATTGATAAAATTATAGTATATCTTACTGTTAATCATCTATATGATCTGTATTTAATAATAATTTAAAATATATTTTTTCATCTTCTTGAATATATTTTTTCATGGATCATGCTTTTAAGAAGGAACGAATCTTGTGTCGTTTGCTGACCAAAATGGATTGCTCAAATTTCTCCTATTGTTAAGTAGATAATTAGTGTCGGTTTATTTATTTTAACTTGATAATTATTTATTTTAAATTCATTTATTTTAAATTAAAATATTTTAACTTAAATAATATAAAATTTAGGCGTGCTTTCTATACAATATCTAATTTGTAAACCTTAAATTATTATGATATAAATGGTTTAAACCTATTTCAGTTTTTATCTGAATTAGATCTTAATGCGTGAAATTTTTACAAAATTCATTGAAATTTGTATAATTTTAAAATGGTAGATTTGTACAATTTTTAGCATTTTTATGGTACTTATGATTATATAAAATAAATTATATATTTAAATAAATTTAGCAAAAATTTCTAACTTCTATATTATCAATTAATTATCCTGAATAAATTAGATAAAACAAAAAATTTAAAAATAAAAATTAAGGCCACTTAACGAGATCCTGTCGTGCTCGCCATGTGTCGGGGATACGACCATAATCACATTTAGATGATCAAAATTTATTCGCCTTAAAAATTTTAATAATTTAAAATGTATTTCATAATTTGAATTCATCAATCTAAAATTTTCTTCATTATTTATTAAAACTTTGATTATTATGTTGGTAAATTGTATATTTAAAAATTTTACTTTTTGGCATTGTCATTTATTATCAAATATTAAAATATTATCAATTTTAAATACAATAATTAATAACTAAAATATCAGTATGGACCAGCACTTATTTTTTAGATGTTATAGAAATCTCTTGCGAAATGCTATTTAATAAAATTTTATTATTTTGGCCAGATTAAAAATCTTTTTGCTCATGCTGACAAAAAATTTTTGATTCTTTTGCCTTCACTTGCAAATAGAGTTCGTCCGAGTACGAGTAATTTGGAAAAACCCGAGTACGAGTAAAGCCGAGTATGAAAAGCCCGGGTACGAGTACGAGTTTCAATTTTTTGGCCGTGTACGAGTACGAGTAAAACGGGTAAAACGAGTTATTTAAAAATTTCAAAAGTATTTAACAATTGTTAAAAAAATAAAACTAATCATCGTTTGAATCCTTTTTAAATTGTTTCCAAATTACAGACATTTTTCTAAAAATAAAGGATATATATTAATATAAAATGGAGCTTCGAACATCTTTATTTGGCTGTAAATTCATGTAATGCTTTATATAGGGTACCCGCTCATTGCTTTGTTGATATATTTAAGCTTTGTTTAAATGTATTAAAAAAAGATGAGTGCTGATCGTATTTTTGCCTAAAGAGGTTACTTACGTGAACATTTACTTACGTGTGACAATTTTCTATCCTCAGAAATGTTTGGACTTTATTGAAGTTGAAGAACAAAATAAATAGAAATTTATGAAAACTATATAAATTAATATATTTAATATAAAATGGAGCTTCGAACATCTTTATTTGGCTGTAAATTCATGTAATGCTTTATATAGGGTACCCGCTCATTGCTTTGTTGATATATTTTTGCCAAATATGAAAATGCTTTTTATATTAATTTTGGTAGCACTAGTAGAGCTTGTTAACTGTGAAGATAAAATAGGAAAAAATTAAGAGAATAAAATATCTTTATTTCTAAGAACGCCCAAACCAACAACTTTTGAACATGTTTTAAATCTTGCCTTACCTCCTCATTCTAATTTTAAAATTTAACTTGGGAACCGAGTGGACATGTTTGGTTTGAATACGATGAGAACGAAAAAGTTTGGAAACAAATTTACAAGCCTACTTTTACAGTCGTGTACAGCAAACCAAATATATTTTACTCGGGTTGGTTATTTTTAAAAGAAACTGGCTATGATGTTGTTGTAGCTACCAAATCACTTGTTATCGGGGAAACGAAGCTAACATTATTCTTAGGACGTAGTTTAATACCTATTCCCTAATCCTTTGTAAAAACGTTAAAAATTAATAAACACTAACTTTAATTTGTGGCTTTTTTTAAATTTTTTAAAATTAAATTTTTTAAATTAAATTTTTTAAATATTTATTTAATAGATAATAACTTGTAAAAATTACCTTAGACTTTTTTGTTTTTACTTTAGTAGTTTTTTCTACTGTCTATTCCTATTTTTTCTACTCTATTCCTATTTTTTCTACTCCCTTCAAAACTAATCAATAAAAATATAAAAATGACTCTCCCAAATACAAATAAAAATAGAAAACGTTCGTGTCAGGAGAAAACTGATTCAGATAATGACTCAGATTCTCGTTTGACTACGATTCGTAACAAATTGACATCAATTGGTATCTCTACTTTGTCCCCTAATAATTCTGACACTAATATTGACTTAATTTCTACCATTAATCTACTTGTAAATCTTGTAATTAAACAATCCGAACAAATCAATACACTTCAAACGACGATTACTAATATCGAGAAAAAGCTTCAAATTGAAAATCCTCTATTATCCTCTGAAGATAAAGAAAAAGCACGATCGATTGTCATAGTCGGTCTTTCTGAATCTCAGGGTAAGAATGATAGAGAGAATTTCATAGACGACACAAATAAAATAAATAAAATTATTGATTCGCTTGGAATTCCCACTAATCCCATAACAACTTATCGGATGGGGAAGCCTCGTAACGACGGGAAAGGTCGACCTATTAAAGTGGTGATGCCAACAACATACCACCAACGCCTTATCCTCTCAAGATCCAAGTCTCTACGTAATATTTCTGACTTCTCTGGCGTATATTTACGACCATCAATGACTAAGGAAGAGCGTCAGCACGACTATGAGTTACGTAAGGAATGTAGAGATAAAAATTCAAAATTAAATGTCGGCGAACCCCCTTGGAAAATTTTCAAGGGGAAAATCGTTCGCGCTTTTAACCAAGTTTCTTTAAACAAATAAATTACCCTGGGCCACGTGTTAAAATTATTTACTTTAATGCAAGATCAATCAAAAACAAATTAAATGATTTACATTTTCTACTGGAATCCTATAACTATAACATAATTCTCATTACAGAAACTTGGTTAACTAACGATATTCCTGACTCATTATTGGTAAAAAATCTTCCATATTCTATCTTTAGACATAATAGGAAATTGAGAGGTGGTGGAGTAGCTATAATTATTTCTAATATATTTTCGGTTAACTCTATTAAGTTTTCGAAAAAAATTTAAAAAATGTCGAAATTATATGCCTTGATATAATAAATTCTTTGGGACACAAAATGAGATTGTTAAATGCTTATATACCACCTAAAACTTCAGATATTATTCTTTTTGATTTTATTTCACTTATAAACTCTCTAATTTATGTTCCATATCCTTTAATAATAACTGGTGACTTTAATTTACCCTCTATTAATTGGCTTGATGATAATCAGGGAAATAATATTTTTAAAGAATTCGTCCAAAATGCTGACTTACATCAGCTTATTACTTTTCCCACTAGAGCTGCAAATATTTTAGATCTTTTAATTACTAACGAACCCATTCTATTTAATGATATTCAATCTCTTCCACCTTTTTCGTCGTCAGATCATTCCTCTTTCTCGTTTTCTGTTACTTTTAATAATGAAATACTCGAATCAAGCTTTCGATTAAATTTCTTTAAAGGTGACTACAATTCTTTAAACTCTGCTTTTATTAATACCAACTGGAATAATATATTTAAATCGGTCATTCCCCATAATTTAGACTCAGTATATTTTACCTTTACTCAAATTATTCAAAATTTCATACCAAATTTCATTCCTTTTTCAAATTCTTCATCTCCTAATCTTCCAAATCATTTACAAAACATTGATATTTATCGAACTCAGCTCTGGAAGGATATACATCAAACAGAAATAAAAAATAAATTTTTCTACGTTAATAAAAGGTTCAATACAGAACTTAAAAAATACTTAAAATACAGGGAAAACACATTACTCAAAAGCAGAAATAGCAAAAAGATTTTCAATTATATTTCATCCCAAGTCAAAACTAATTCTTTAAAAATTCCCACCATAACAGACATTAATACTAACGAAAATTTCTCTACAGATATATCTAAAGCCAATCACTTTGCCATTTACTTTAAATCAATATTTAACAAAGATAATCTGCCACACCCACTAAATTTACACAGCTTAATAACAAACACTATTGATTACATTGATATTTCTGAAGCTGATGTTTTTGACAGACTAACAAAATTAACCCCTAAAGTTAATACCTCACCTGATTTCCTAAATAATTATTTATTGAAAAAATGTGCAGGTAGCTTAACTTCGCCAATAACACAAATATTTCGATACTCAATGATGACTGGCACCTTACCTTCTATCTGGACTCATTCACATATTATACCATTATTTAAAAAGGGCGATAAATCACTAGCAGCTAATTATCGCCCCATAGCCTTAACTTGCACTTTAGTTAAAGTTTTAGAGAAAATTATAAAAGATAACTTAATTATACACATATCAAAATATTTACCTACATCTCAGCATGGATTTATTAAATCAAAATCTATTGTTTCTCAACTATTAGAAGCTCATGATGATTGGACAAAAGCTCTTGATGCAAATATGTCTGTGGACATTATTTATTTTGATTTTATAAAAGCTTTTGATAAGGTACCGCACACCATGTTAATAAAAAAACTCGCAAATATTGGTATAGGCAATCCATTACTTTTTTGGATTGAAAATTTTCTAAGATATCGCACTTACTCGGTTAAGATAAATAATGCTTATTCAGAATATCATACAAGTAATTTGGGTGTGCCTCAGGGTTCCGTCCTAGGCCCCATTTTGTTTATTTTTTACATTCATGATTTAGTACATTTTTGTTCCACAAATGATATTATTTTCAAATTTTTTGCTGATGATTTTAAAGCCTACTTAATCCATTCGAATTGCAATAAACGTTTTCGTCTTCAGAATTGTATTTCCAAAATTGAAATGTGGGCTAATAAAAACGAATTACAAATTTCTTCAGAAAAATGCAATGTCCTGTATCTTGGAAAAAATAACTCAAAATTCCCCTATTATATTGATTGTAAAAAAATTAACACAATAATTTCCTTTGTTCGAGACCTAGGAATTTTAACGTCATCTTCATTAAAATGGAATATTCATATTGATTTCATTAAAAAAAGAGCTTATGCTCGACTTTTCTCACTTTTCAAAGCAATTAGATCTAATGATCCTAATTTCTTGGTAAGAGCATATACTTCTTATGTCCGACCAATTATAGAATCGTTTTCTCAATTATTTAACCCTTACCTTAAATCAGAAATAAAAAACTTGAAGATATCCAAAAAATGGCTGTTAAAATTATATATTTTCGTGGACTTCAAAATCTCTATCCAACTAAACCATCATATGAAGATCTCCTTATAATTCTTAATCTTAAATCTATTAGAGACAGATTTTTAATTAATGATATTATGTGTTATCATAAAATAATTCACGGGTATATAAACATTGGTAAATCTCATTATCCAAAATTAACTAAATCAAATACAAGAAACCAAATCAAAATTAATTCTTCACACTCAACTTTAAATTTAAGGCACCATTTTTTCTTTGAAAAAATGGCTAGAATATATCCAAAACTTCCAAATGAACTTTTTAAGCATCAAAAAATACAAAATTTTCGTAATTGTTTAAATAAAATTGATCTGTCTTTAATCAAAGTTTAAAAATAAAATTTAAATGAAGTCATTTTTAAATGAAATTTAAATAAAGTCATTTTTAGAATAAATTAATTTTGAATAAATTAATTACTTTTAAATTTAGATATCAACTCAAATTTTATTTTGTTTTATTTGTTCTAGCAAAAACATCTGACAAAAAAATAAAAAAGAAGTTACAACAAAATGGCTGTTTTTTCAAAAAAAATTTAAATTACAAAGAATACTTAAATTTTGTTTGAAATTTTTTCCCTTTAAATTAGTTGTTAATGAAAAGCATCATATTTAAAAAAAAGACTTCAGTAATTTGAATTAAACTTACAAAATAAATTAATTTAATACTATTAAATACTTAGAAAAAAACTTCTATAACAATATATATTAAGCACACAAAATACCTGCCGAATACCCATTTTGCCCCTCAATGTGCCTAACAATCGTCTTGCACTTTATCGATTGGGCCACGGGGATTACAGCAATGTAATCCTGTCTGCTTTGGCATCTAGCTAACGCTTGTGAGCGCCAGTTCATCTGGTAGCTCGGCAAGAAGAGGCACGCACATCAGCCAACGCTGATGAGCGCCAGTTCATCTGGTAGCTCGGTCAGAATAGGCTTCCTTAACACTAATTCGGTAAGGGTTTTGCTGCTTAACCTGACATTGTATTCATAAAAAACAAGAAGTATTAAATTAAATGTGTAGAAATTATTTACGGATACTAAGCACTGAAGTCTTTAAAAAGTTAAAAAACTCAACATATTCAATTTTTCGAAATTTTGTCCTAATAATACTCCCACTTAACCTATAATTTCTAATAATGACACTGTATTTTATTGAATTTAATTTGTTGTTTTTAATTGTGGACGCGTATTAATTTACGTATTAAATAAATAAATAAATAAATATTTTTGTTAATTCGTGTAAAGGTGCCATTATTTTTTCAATTCCTTTTATATATCTGCGAAAATAAGAGACGTTTCCTGTAGAACTTCTAACTTCATTTTGTTTTTGGAGGTATTTTTTCCCTATAGTTTTAGTTATTTAGCATAATAATTCGAGTTATATTTGAGTAATAGCCTTAGTTATTTATCCACAAATGCCATTTCTAAATCTAAATATTTATTACATTTTTTGCAAGTATTCGTCATATTTTAATATTAATTAACAATTTGTCACAAGTGATATGCCTCACTATTTTCTATTAATTTAATAAATTCAACCTAAATTCAACCAAAGTAAATTAATAAAAGCCTTACAAATATTAAATAAACAATTATAATTAAATAAAAACAGCAAAAAATTTTTCTCAAAATATACTGATTTTTTACTACTAAATTATATAAAAACAAATATTTGGAATCTACTTAAGAATTAGAATATTATTAAGTATTAATATGAGAATTATTATATAGAACATGTTTTTTCTATCTTTATTACGTTCATACTATGATAATTTAATTTTCATATTCACTAGAAACTGCAATAACAACATGAACTCGGCCAGACAACAGAACGCCCACAGATTTAAAAATATCTTAGCAGAGACAGTTTGTAAATTTTGATAATCAATACGCAGAGCAATATTAAAAATTCTATATTAAATTTCTTCAATAATTATATGTAGGATAAACAAAATTAAATTGAAATTAATTTTAATGAAAATAAATTTAAGTTAAATCTTTATATTTAACAATGCTAAAAAATATTTAAACTTTTTTAACCCATCGTAATTCATGTAAATTATTTATGAATATCTGTAATAATTTTTCTAATTTAAAGCATGAATTTATTCACTATTAAGCTAGCTGCAATGCTTTATATCGCATCTTTATTATATAACAATTATATTATTTAATTAACTTACACACTAAGCAAAATTTTTAAATGACATTTAAAGGATTGAAATCCTTTATTAATACATATAATAAATTATAATAGAATATAACTTCTAATAATAACATTATAAAGCAGCACTATATTTTAAGTTTTTTATTTTACTTAATTATGATTTTAATTTATTTAGTTCTAACCATATGTAAAACATAATTAATTGAAGTCACTTGAATAATTATTTGACATGATTGTACAGGGAGTAGAGAATTAGAACCTGTCAAACTATCAAATACATGAATTTCGCCTTACTTTTCATATGTTTAATATGATATATATATTCAATTTTAAGAAAACTACATAGTAATTTATGCTAGCTATTAAACTTTTATTTTTACTACTTTTGACTTTGTTAAATAATTTAAATTTTTATTGTAAATCTTCATGTGACTATCACCAATTTTCGCATATATCGTAATACTAGTTATATTTTTAGCATAACAACTAACAGATTATAAAAATTATTATCAAGTTGAAGATAAACGGATATTATATTTATTATGTTTATTATAAATATATTATATTCATAATATCCTCATTCATTTCCTTTTTTAAATCATGACATCTTTTTTTATTTTTAAATTTAAAATTACATTTTAATCTTCCTACAATAATAATCTAGTAATTTTTATTTTAGTAAAATTTAGTATTTTTATATTAAGATAATTTTTTACGAATTAACGATTAATTAAAATATTTTACATTATTTTGACCTTAGAAAATTTATAAAATCTTCTTAAAATTTTCTTTATATTTATTATAGCTTTCATTTAAATGAATAAAACTTTATTTTTGTTATTTTTTATTCACTAAAATTAATAAATAAATTTATTAAACTTAAAATTTTGGTAATATTTTTGTAATATAACAACGGATGCTCAATCTATGCATCATTTATTTTCTGTTATATGAATTTACTGTTAAAAAATAAATTTTGCATATGAAATCACATCTTTTATCTTTTTTATATCCTAAATATTTTTAAACTTTTAAATGCATCTTTTAAATACAAAATTTTGCAAGCCTTAGTGTTTATTTAAATTTAATTTAATGTTTATTTAAATATCCATATAAGATTATTATTTTAATTAAACCTTTTATTATTCTATTTTAAGCACTTTCATATTTATGTTTAATATATTTTTGAAACATCTAACAAGGTAAGACAGTACCATCATTCTTTATTTTCTAATAAATTTTTTGTTATGTCCACGAGTTTTATATAAGCAGGATTTCTTACAGTTTTGCACACCAATTAATTGTTGTACTACAATACATTTAATTCAAAGGTGGATCAAACATTTTAATTTTTAATTAAAATATATATTTGTACAACATTTATTACCATTACAACATTTATTAACATTTACAAAAAATGATATCTTTTATTTGAATGTTAATTACAAGATTTTTCATTTAGCTAATTTATTTATTAGTTATGTATTATTATTTAAAAATTATTTTTACATTAATAAATTATGATGTGAGCAACTTTGTGTATAAACTTTGGTGATTACCAAAATAATACCAACATTTTTTAATAGAATTAAATCATTTATATTTAGTTTCTATTTTTATTTCTATATTGGGTAATATCCTATCTTATGGATTTTCTTTTTAATTAATACTAGTTTTAATAAAATTCTAAAAAATAATTGGTGTTTTTAGATAATTAGTATTTTAGTCATATTTACTAGTAAGCCTAGTTTATTTTTTCTCGAAAATAAAGGTTAATAAAAGTTCAACAAAAAATTGAAGAATCTATTTTTGCTTCATTTATTTGTCTACCTAATAATCCTTAAAATTCTTGTTGTTCTAATTTTAATAATTTAAAATAGCTCTTTTCTAATGTTTTACAAATTTTTG
This sequence comes from Meloidogyne incognita, assembly GCA_036172945.1. NCBI lineage: Eukaryota > Metazoa > Nematoda > Chromadorea > Rhabditida > Meloidogynidae > Meloidogyne > Meloidogyne incognita. Next base: position 3,719,261 of record JARQAC010000006.1, on the reverse strand, counting down.
TTATATTTTCATAAAATTTTGTGCATTTTCACTGTATATAAGAATTTTATTTTTTAAAGTTTTGTACGTACAATTATTTTTTAAAGCTAACAACAATTTTAACAATAATTTATAAAACTAACAACAATTGTTTTTATTAAAATTTTTATATTAATTAATTATTTCCTATTTATTTCTTTACTATCTGACAACAAACTGTAAATTTTAATTTTTTATATTTTTATATTGTGTCTATTTAAAGTGGTTTATTTAATAAATTCAGACATTTTATTTTAAATCAAATGCAATATTATTTATTATTTTATTATGCTCTGGAAAGTTCATAGTTGTTAATGTCATTTCTGTAAATTCAGACTAATTTCAAATTTTTACATTATCTCATTGTGCGAATCTGGCAAAGTCAAGCTGTGTTGAACAACTGCGGGAATTTCTTTTTAAAAGTGATGATGATATCACAGACCCGTGTCTGCGTTCAATTTGTGAGAAGCTTAAAAATGATGAATTATAATATGAAAACCTATACTAATAAATTTTTATTTATTTATCTATTTTAAATTTACAAATGTTTAGATATTTTTAGAAAAAAATTTTCTCAGGATTGTTAATCAATTGCCGCTGCAATTGCTGCTGGGTTGTTTTGATCAACAGGCCGCATTGGAACAGTGAAGGAATGGTGAAAGCTGGGGACTGCAGTTCAAAATGTCTTGGTCTTTAGTTTAGTTCAATAGATTCTCAATATATGTATAAATTAATGTAAAAAGAGAATATTTTTGCATCATATACATACTTTTAATTTGCTTTTTTATCTAGTACTTAATCTATTGTGTGGCAATATTAATTCTATTTACTTTATTTTTTCTAAAAATGTAAAATAATTTTATTTACTTCTTTTTATTAATAAAATTTATTTTATTAATCGCACTAGATAATTTTAATGTTTTTATTTAAATTTTTCAAATTTTAAAGTTAAAATAGGACATTATAAAAGCTCCCAGGATTTTGTTATCTATATTATAATTTTCTATTTAAATCTTACTTTATATATTAATTAATTTTGAATTAATACATAATTTTTAGTTTATAAAATAAAGATAAATCACCATCACTATGTTATTTGTTTTTGATCCGTCTTCTGAGTATATATTAAGCATTGACTTTATAACCGAAAATTTTTTCTTTTTAAATATTATTTCTCTGTTAACTTTCCTAAGATTTCTATTTACTCCCTCTTCCAGTAAAATTCATCTTAATGAATTTTTATCAAAGTATGTTAGCTTTGCTTCACTAGTCATGATCTTTCAATCTAATAACCTTTTATCAATTACATTTATGGCTATGTGAGTAGGATATAAATCGTTAATTCGTTTTTGATATTTTCTTATTATTTGGAATTGTGATTGTCTTGTTAAATAATGGTGTAATGGTACTATGCGTTTATATCCCCCCATGTCCGCAAAAGTTTGTCCGCACTTTTTCCTTCTTTCTCCTTTCATAAGGATTAAAAATGATAAGTATTGATAAACACACATTTTCTTTTCTCCTCCTATTTTCTTCATTTCTCATAAATATTAAGAATGGTCAAGTAAAAATAAAGTCAAGAATTTTTCTTGTAGATTCTAAAAAACGTCAAATACGATAAAGTATCATTCATATAAAATGAAGTCAGTCCAAAAAAATCCGAGTCGGTCCAAAACGGACCGACTCGCATCGAAATATCGAGTCGGGCCTATGATATTTGGCACGGAAACACCCTCGGACATAACAATATCACTCCAATCTAACAATGAGTTTAAAATGAATCTTTTTAAAAAAAGGTCCGAGCAAGACTCGTACGGTACGACTCGATAAAAATAAGGCCCGAAAAAAGACTAGACCGACGGCCGACACGAAAATAGCAACCCTATTTATGAGAAAAGAAGTAAGGAGAAGAACAGAAAATGTGGGTTTATTAACTTGACCATTTCTAATACTTGTGAGAGGAAAAAGAAGAAAGAAGGAAGTGCGGACAAACTTTTGCGGACGTGGGGGATATAAACGCATAGTACCGGTGTAATTGTCTAGAGAAAAATTAATTGTTTTGAGAAATATCCTTTTCTTAATTAAATATTATTTAATTTTACTAGATCCGATTAATGTTAAATTAAAAAATTCGATGTTTTATTAAAAAAAAAATTCAATGTTTTATCGAATTTTTCGAATGTTTTTATCAAATGTTTTATCGAAGATTAAAAAATTCGATGTTTTATCTCACAAAATTTTTCGAAATAATTAATTTTATGTCGTTGCCTAATTTAATTATTGTTAGTATTTTTTGATAATTAATAATTCAAATTTCATTTAAATAATTATTTTTTATATTATTGTAAATTCTCCTCACAATTTAAAATATTAGATATTTTTAAATTTTTAATTTTTCCATTCTTGTTGAAACAAAACGATTTAGAGATGACTTATTGTGAAGTCGCTATTCTTTAACAAAATTTATTCACATCTTCATTTGATCCGTACGAAGAATCATTTGGCATCAGTAAATTGATATCTATTTTAACTTCTCTTTTAGCTTCCATTTTCTTTTCTTTTTTCAGATTAAATTTGTAAATGCATTTTTTAGCAAAATAAAAAAGTAATAAATCAGTAAAATTTTCTATAATTGATTCGTCAATTTTTGAATCTTTATATAATAATACGGAGACTGTAAAAATGAAACTAAGCGGGGGCTTCATTATTGAAAAGAATATTGAAAAATATTCAAAAATTCGGAATATTTTACACGCGGGTGCTTTTTTTTATAATTTATATATAACAAATATTAGAAATTAAGCTGTAAAATATTGCATAATAAATAAATTCGGATTCATCGGATTATGTTCTAAACTTAACGTTTTAAGTTACATTAGTTAGCAAACGCTGTTATCTAAATAAAGATAATTAGTTTTATCATTATCATTTTATTTGATATCTAAGATTACACAATTTCCATTAACTTGTATAGAATTTTTGTTATTATAAATTTTTCAAATAATTTTTTTAATTTTGAGCATCATTAACTATTCAATTATAATCAATTCAACCCGCGCCAAACGGTAGTAATCAGAGATTATTAATTATTTAATAAGCAATGATGCATAAAAAGAATATCATATCCAAGCTGACATCATTTTTTGTTTGATTTATAAAGGGCATAATGAAGTAAAATTAATTTTAATTTGTTAAAAGAATTAAATTTCAAGAAATATATTATAATTTTAGAAAGTAGGTTATATAAAAAAGTTATATATATTATAATTTTAGGATATAGGAAGTAGTCTTTTTATTTAGTCCAGGTTCTTATTTGTGTAATGGATTTCAATAGGGTTGTCTTGAGAGTACAACGTAAGGGACGAACTGATCTTATTAAGATGTAATCTCGTTGATGATCGCATAAAGCTTCGTCGCATACTGCTTGGATTTTCGAGAGTTTCTCTTCTAGGTATGTATATAAGAATAAATTCTCTTCTTGGTATGTATACATATTTACCTAAATCGTTGTCGCTTAATCGTATTTTTTCATGAAGACGCGAAGATTTAAAATTTTTCAGTTGTTCCATATATTTAAATTTAAATAAGAATGTGATGTTTTCATAACATTCTAATGTTATATACCAACTTTAATCGATGAAGAAATTAATCCTTTCTTTTTAATGCCTCTTATTTTGAGCAGAATGTCTGATTTGAACTTGCTACGGGAACTAGAGTGAAATTGATGAAAGGGGGGGCCAGCCTTGGAATTATGTACCCATCTTTTGTTATTTCATTAAGTTTAATACGCAAATTTTTAAAAATAGTATTACAAGTTATAATATTATTTCTTTATTATGTTTTGCAATGAAACCTATCCATTTGATTAAATAATAATTTTCTATATTTATTTCTTTGAAATCCAAAATTTTTCAACTTCGTATTCTTAAATATAAATTTTTAGTCTATAAAGTATTAATTATTATATTAAAAAAAGAAATTTTCTCTTAACAGTTTACGGTATATACGCAAATACATTTTTAAATAAATATTTAGATATTCTTTTACTAACTTTAATTTATTATTTATTGTCGGTAATTAAATTTTAATTGATATGCCACATTTTTTTATCCATTCCCATTCACTCTAAAATAAACTTGTTTATAAACTCAACATCTTCAAATGTTTTCTCATTGTTCGCTTAAAAGTATAAAATATTTCTACTTTTTTTCGCCACAAAAGCAAATTAATTTTAATTTTGTCAAGTTTTTTTATTTCAAATTCTAAAATTCAATTCATTTTTTTTAATTCTTACATTCATCATTTTCACCTCGAGTAACTGAGGATCATGATATGAGGCAGTTCGTCCATTATTATATGTATAAAAATCCATATTAATTAAAACAATAACCCAAATAAAAAAGAAATTTTTGACCACTTAAATATAAAATAAGTTTTAATTTAACGCTATAATAATAAATAAACAAATTTTGATGAGATTGTATCAAAATATTTAAAAAAATGAAATTAAATATAACATTTATAATAAGTCAATTAAATAAATGAAAATAAAAAATAAATATTTCACGGCATTTTCTGGATGAAAATAAAAAATAAATATTTCACGGCATTTTTATTATTGTCAATACAAATATATCAAATTTTACATAGCTTCGTCAATTGTTTTATAAAGGAAAATTAACGTATTTTATTTATAGTTTTTCTGGATAACTAATCCTTAATTAAATTTTTTCTACAGGATTATTTATGGAGATGAAATATATTATCGCTTTAAAATTGATTTTGGAATAAATATTTAAAATTAATAAAATAAATTATAAAATTAAATATTTATTAAATAAGTTTAAAAATTAATAAGTTTAAAAATTAAAAAAAAACATACAATTATAGCGGGAGGCTCGCCTGCTAAACGTTTTTGTAAACAATTAAAGAATGTTATTGCACCATCACCACCAAAAAAAGGTTAAATTTATATTATTTTATTGCAAAAGCCGTCTACACTAATGGCCGAAACGGCGTTTTCTTTAATCTTTTCTGTGATAGTGTACTGATGATGCCAATCAAAGTAACTTCTAGCTGTCATCTCAACAATTTCAACCTGCCGAGGATATTTTCATCTGTGTGAAATGTTAAATTATATATAGACTCCTTGTAAAATTTTTTGAAGAAAAGTCGGGGAGCCGAAAAGAATAAATACAATACTACTTATTTTATTTCAGCACAGCTGCTCGGTATTTGATTCCTATTCATTTATAATCTTCTTGTATTACTGTTTGATTTGAAAATAATTATTTAATTTTGCTACAGTGCAGCCATATTTAATAAAAATTAGTACATATTAATATAGCATAATCCAATTAGAAATTGATAATCTTAACTGCATTAGTTTATTAAGTATTTTATGCGTATTTTCCTTTTCCTTTATTAGTATAAATTTAGAAATGAGCTATCTTAATATTTATTAATAATTTATAGGAATATTGAATAATGAATTAATTACTAAGTTAAACAACTATTTTTTAATATAATAAGCTACATTTAAAATTCAATATTGTTATTGCAAAGTTGGTATGTTTATTAACTAATCTATCATTTAAAAATTTGTTGTTTCAAAATAAATTTTTTTATTGATTTTTATTTATTAGATTTTTTAATTTAATTTTTATTTTAAATACTTATTTAAATAATGATGATATCTACCCTCCAATAGGAAAAATAAGAATCTGATATAGCATATCTAAATAGAAAAAATATGCCTACCCTATTCCCATTTTCTGCTGTCAGAACTTCACAATAACTGTTGTAGGCACTTTATTAAAAATATAATTCATCTTCGTAATTAGATTCATATATAAGTCTAAAATTATGATTAATAAAACATGTTTTGTTAACGGAAGTAACCATTTTTAAATTAATTGTTATGTATTACATACATATAATAGTAATAAATAGGATATTTTCAATTTTAGCAAAAAATTCCATAACGAAGAAATAAATTTTAGAAAAAATTTATATTATATTGAATATTTTATAGTTAATTTGAATATTTTATAGTTAAATATATTACAAAATAAAATTTAACATTTTTTAACGAATATTTTCATATGATTTTTTCAACGAAACTATCGTTATAATTTCAATGTGTTAATTAGCATATTTTTGTCATTTATGAAAATTTTCATAATACTTTTATTTCAGTTTCAAAAAATAATTTAATTTGCTCCGAAAAAATTGATTTCGCTCGTGTGAGTAAAATACTTTTAGCATTAAATTTTTGATAATTAATTTTGATAAATATCTATTTTAAACTTTTTTCAATAAAGAATAACTTGAGTTGAGAATGTTTTTCTAAAAGGTCGGCATTCTTCTCCTTAAAAATCTTATAATTATATTAATTTTAAAAATCTTAAGCTAATTACTCTATATTATTTGTTAACTCTTTAAATTTATAAGTTAATTGTTTTTATTTTTAGTAATTTATGCTTTTAAATATTAACTTTATCTTAAAATTATTAATAGTGCTTAAGATGTGAGCTTCTATATTAGATTATTCCCGTATCTTGCTTCTGTTAATTCTATATGCATTTCTCTAATTTCTTTATCCAATAGAATTATAATATGGCAGATATTCATACGTATTTATACAGGAAACGAAACATAATTAATTTTATTAATAATAAATATAAAATTAAAATATATAAAATTAATATCCTTGTACTTGAATTCCTTGTACTTTCAATTTTAACAACAAAATAAGAGCTTAAGTGTAATTTATCATGAATGATTTAAGCAAATGTCTATAAAAAACAGGGCAATCGAACTTATTATTAAATTATTCGGTATTAATAATAAATTATTTTATTTTAGAAATTTTTTTAGTTATACATATAATTTTATACATAATAATTTAATAGCTTATAATGTTCTTGTTTTATGTTTTAATATAATTTTAATTAATTTTTTATTGTTATGAATTATGAGTAATATTTCCAAAAAAACTAGTTTAATAAATAAGAAATTTTTTCCCGCTCGCAAAATTAAGTTGATTGATGGGTAGAAGAAATAATTTTTAAATAAAATACTTTTGGAATATTTTTAGAAATAATTTTTTGGGAAGTGTAGGTTCAGCTTTTTTCCGTTTTTTTCACATTTCGTTTTTTATTTTTTCCTTTCTAACAGATTTATTCCTGCAGTTTATTTTTATAACACAATTACTTGTACTAACTATTCAAGCTAAATCAAAAATTAATTTATATAATTTTTATATCAGAATATTCTTATACAAAAAATTATTCATAACTTTAGTTATTGCTCCACTGGCGAAGTGACAAATTTTAGTATGACTTAAATTAACAACACTTAAATAAAATATAGATTTATAAATTTATTAACATAATATAAATATCTTTTTATAGAAATAAAATATTTAATAGGATTAGACATTTTTGAATATTTTTTATATTATAGCAATAATTTACATGTAATTAATTTCATACAATTTATAAAAAATGCTATTTTATTATATTTTTTATAAAAATAAAAAGATTAACTACAAAATTTCTCAACCATGTAATTTATTTATTTCTTATTATTTTAACAAATATTTTTACATTATTAAACTATGATTGGAGCAACTTTGTGTATAAACTTTGGTAATTACCAAAATAATACATTTATATTTAGTAAATACATTTTAATAAATGCATTTATATTTAGTTACTATGTTTATTTTTATATTGTGTAAAATTATGTTTTATTGATTTTCATTTCAATTAGGTTTAGTTTTAATATAATGATTAAAAAATAAATTATAGTTTTAAATAATTGTAATTTATTAATTTTTTGCTGAAAATATTTTACTATTATATTTTATGATCTGATAATTATTTTATTAATTTTGTAATTATTTTATTTACAGGGTGCGGCAAATTAGCGGCCGCTTTTCTTTTGGCTATAACTTTCTTCATTTTTAATGAAATCTGATAATTCTTTTTTCCTGGATTCCTGATACTCTAAGAATTTTTCTGATAGCAAAATCTCCTTTAAATTTGATAATTTAGTCTGATTAATCATCTCCCAAAGTTTAAGTTAAATTTTTTGGATAAAAGCTGGCATGGCTTCAAGGCTATTAATTTGATATGAGAAATTTATATATCATTCGAATCAGCTCTCCAATCTGATTCGAATAACACCAAAATCAGGTGTCTATCACGTAGATGGACCGAGATATGGCTTACTGAATGATTTATTAAAATAATTTTGACAATACAAAATTTTTGAGTAAAATTTTCAAAAATGAGATTATAAGCTATTTCGATGCGCCTGAGCAAGACTAGTCGATTGGTACTAAAATCATCGGGATTGAATAATTTTTGACGAAGTTATGATCAATTAAAATTTGACCAGAAAAAATGTTTTTTGATGCTTTTAAATGTTAGGACCGGCTTATCTTTACAATCTGTGAACAAAATTCCTATTATTTGGTATCAAAAAAATTCTTAGAGTATCAGGAATCCAGGAAAAAAAGAATTATCGTTTTTCATTCAAAATGAAAAAGTTATAGCCAAAAGAAATCGGCCGCTAATTTGCCGCACCCTGTATTAAAAAATAATATAAACAACTAAATTAAAAAGGGATACTGCTCTTTTATTTTTTATCCATCAAAAACATTCACACATTTTCTGTTTATTTTTATAAAAAAAGAAAATCATAATTTTCATTAATTTGCATTTACTGCAATAGAATTTAAAAATTCTTTCAATTAATTTTCTAAATTATTTAGCGATTCTATTTGGCTTTTATATTTTTTCTTTTCTAAATTAGTTTTAAATAATTTGAGGCGAAATGTTTACAAAAAAATAATTTTTAATTCTTTTCTGTTGATTTTTTTCTATTAATTTAAATGCAGCATGTGATGCTGAAACTGACACACTTTCTGAGGTTTTTTCCTTTTAATTTTAAACGAAAAAAGTAATTTAAAAAAACATTTAAATTCTGCTCGAATATTGACATCTAAATTTACTCTCTACTTGGTACTCTCTCTCTTTTAATTATTTAAAACTATTATTTTTTTAGTATGCAGTCGAAAACATGGAATTTGTAATAGAAATAATTAGACCAATATTTGATTATTTTTGTTGTTGTTCGATTTGATTCATTTTTTGCATATTTTAATATTCTTATCTTTGTAAATGTATTATTTTTTGTTGATTTATTAATTAAATCAATATTATCTTGTCCAGTCGAAAATATTATCTAAATATTCATATCAACTGTGTAGGACTTTTAAAAAATAAAGGTTGAGTCCGTAACCTTTTCCAAATAAATTTCACACACACACAAATAAAGACCTTTTACTTTTCTCTTTTAAATAATTAATAAATTAACAACAAACGAACGAACGAACGAACGAACATTAAACTGGGGAATGTGGGGTTTACAATATAAGGGGAGGAGAATATTTTATGAGGTCAAAATAAGGGTGAAAGAAACGAGAGGAAATATAATACTATTTCTTTTTGGGCACGACACATTACCAAAAATATGGAAAAATTAAGCAAAAAATAAGAAAAATACTCAAATGTTTTAAATGATATCTAAACTCAAAAATTACAAAAACTAAAAATCCATAAAACAAATTAGGTGAGAAGTCTAAACTCAAAAAATCTAAACTCAAAAATTACAAAAATTCCATCATTAAAAATAATTTTCAAGTTTTATATTTTTTTTAATTACCCAAGTTTAAGCTAAAAATCAAAAAAATAATGCCGAAAAATGGACAAAGAACAGAAATTATAATATGGATTCACGTCTATTTTGATATCCTGGATCGTGCGGACTCAACAGAAATGTATATCCAGGTCATTAAGTCAAAAATGTTTCATAACATCAAAAAATTGTTTTTAGGACTTTATACAAGGGAATATATACAATATAGAATAGAAAATAATAAAAAAGGCATTTTGCTTTAATAAATATATAAAACTCAATGACTTTTTTTCTTTTTTGAATTTAACATAGTTTCATAACAAAAATTTTAAATTTATGATTAATTTACAAATAATACATATGAAAATTTTAGATAGTAATTCGTCTTTTTAGCTTTCATTCGTCTTTTAGCGTTCATTCGTCATTTTAGCGTTCATCAAAAAGGAATTTTACAATTAAAAATTCAATCTTTATGTTCCTTTTTCCAGAAATTTATAAGATCGTTCATTTGATCAATCGAAGTATTTTTAACCGCATTATAAACATAATGAATAAAGTTATAATTTCCTTGTTTTGATTGTTTTGTATTTTCAATAATTTTATCAAAATTCTTTTTTTCATCTTCTGACAATTTTGGATGTCGCTCTTAAATATAACTTATTTTAGATGGCCATTAAAATTAATTAACAAAAAAATTTTTGATACCTTTTTGATTTTCATCATTTTCAGCTTTACTATTTTTGGTTTGAATTGGACTGCCAAATTCAACAGACAATAAAAGAAAAAATATTAGAAGTTTTTCAATGTTCATTTAAGCTAAATATATCTGAAATAAAAAATTATTTAAATAAAATTGGAATTATTTAAATTCATTAGCCTTGCACTTCTCTCTCTTTATTATTTCGATTTACCGTATATGCTATAATAATTGCCCTCTACAAGTAATTACTCAATCCTTATTAATTTATAAGATCGTTCAATTATTTAAATATGATTTAATGTAAGTTTGGAAAAAATGTATGCGAGTTAATTCGGTCCCAACAATTGTTGGGATGGTTGGAGGTTTTTTATCGCATAGCTCCCCGAATAAAATCCCACAAAAACTTATTTATTTTCTGGAATGGGGTCGACAGCTTTGACTTTATTTATAAATTCATAAAGGCGAATTCATGTCTGATAATAATTTTAATTTAAGTGAGAGAGAAGGTAAGAATATGAGGCGGAGAAATAGAAAAATTTTTATAGGAGGGGGGAGGTGATGGTCGCATGAATGAAGACTCGTGAATGGTATCGCGTGAATGCCAGACTCCTAGACATTATTGAATGGCAAAAATTTATTAAAACTTGAAAAGAAACTTAATTAAAAATTATTTAATAAATATAATAATACAGGGAGGGCAGGAATGGCTAAACTTTTGCTAAACTCTCTCATACAAATCATCTGATATCCTCTCTAATCCCTCCAAATGCCCCGATCTCCAGGCTTTTGTGAAAGAATTTTGGAGATATATCAAAGAATAGACATAACTCTCCAAAGGAGAGAAATACCGCAAATCCTCTAAAAAAACCCCATGGGGTTATTTTTTTGAATCGAAAAAACCCCTGTAGACTGGGGCTATTTTAGAGGCTGGGGATATTTTAGATGATTTGCGTATGAGTAGTATATATACCCCTTTTATTCCCTTTTTTCAAGGAAATAAAAGTTGTAGATTTTTTTAAAATAAAAGAGGTATAAAGTATTAGTTAAAGGAAATAAAAGTTGCAAATGCAAAGTAATAAAAAAGGCAGCTAAATAATATTTTTAAACGTTTATTTATAAAAATATTAAAACATATTAATTATCTTAAACCTAAAGTATTAGATAAATAAATAAATTGTTATTTTTGATACATTTTATTAAATAAAAATTAGTTTCATTGAAGGTAGTTCAGTAGAATCTTCTGTCTTTAGAAAATTTTAGCTAGAAAATTTTTTTATACTTTAAACAAATTTAAACCATGGTACATTTCATCTATTGGAATATATGTTTTAAACTTATACATACTGTCGCCAATTTTGGCGACTTATAGTAACAATTAATTTCGTTTTTGTGAGTGATTTGTTACTTAATACTCTTTTTGCCCTACTCTTTTGACCACTTTTGTTTGTTAAATTTTCACTCGTTCACCACTTATTTTTATGTCAATTTTAATTTTACTGCCAATTTTCTCTTCTCTGTTCCTTTTTGGTGACAGCTTGTGCTGGTCACACTCACTCATTTTTTGTGTGTATTTTTGTTCTCTGACTTCCCACTCTCAATGCTTTATCATTATTTTTCTTTAATTTCTTTTGAGAATATTTTTGAAATGTTCATTTTTCTTAATATTTTTCCAAATCCATCCCCATTTACTGGTTATTTAAGTAAATGGGGATGGTATAATAAAATTATATAAAATTATAAAAAATTATATAAAACCTTAAATAAAATTTTTAATTTAGAGAAGTTGGGTTGTTTGAGTGAAACTAAAAATAATGTTATGTAAATAAGATTTTATTTAAATCGTTTTTGGAAACTAAAAATTTTATTAAAAAAGTAGAAATAGCAAAAATTGCAATTTCTTAATAAATGTAAAAATTTGCTGAGGGATATGTTGGAAGGGCTATTATACTTAATAATAAACCATTCCCCAGATGAAAGACAGATTATCAACTGTTCCAACCTGACATTCCTTGACTCATGGTAAGTTTCAATTTTATTTAACAAATAAAAATATTAGATATATTAAAATAATTTGAGTAAAATAAATATTTTTTATAAAAATTATAATGATTTCATTCAGTGATATTTTAATAAAAATATTTTTGAAATCTTACAAAAATATTTATTTGCATTTATTACACCCTGGAATAAAAATGGGTTTATACAAAATATAAAAATTCAGATACTTTTGTTGACTTTCAAAGTTTGAAATCACTAAAAAAATTGAACGTGTGAATTGTTTGTAGCATTGCTAATTTTATATCTCAATGGTTCTTAGTATATTTCAATTCCAATTTGTGTAATTTGTAATAACAACTTTTTCTACTTAAACTAATAAAGAAGATAAGAGTAATTTAAAATATCATTGATAGTATATTTTACTTAATAAATTAACAACTTACAATCCTTCGCAACTGAAGAACAAGGAATATACAAATTAATAAACAAAAATTTATAATATAATTAAATTTATAATGCTACAGATTATTTAATTATTACTAAATAGCTTTTATCAAATGAGGCTTTTATCAAATGACAACTTTTTCAAATTACGATTAATTTAATCTTCAAAAAAACATTTATCAGTTATTTCTATTCTCAAAATCATTTTTAAGAACCGTCACCATATTCCTGCTGTAGATAGCATTTTGAAGTACCCGATCAAAATCATCTAAACAATCCTGATTATGACTATCTTGAATTTTCTTTCATCTTTCTAAAAAACAGGTTTGTGACCGAACTGTTGCTTCAATAATTAAATTTTTTTTTGATTCATTACATTGATATTTATTTTATTTCTGATTAAATCAATATTATTTCCATTAATATTAATGTAAATTATAAAAGCATTATTTCTGATTAAAATTCTAGTCGAGATGATATGCGAATTTTTTCAAATTGAAAAATTCTTTTTAAATATGTATATAATTAAACGTTCATTGCCTGTTCCAAATTCTAAGATAGGCCTGTCAAAACACCACCATTCTAAAGGATCAGCACGCTGTAGATACTTTTCAGCTAAAACGTAGCTGTGTATCTCCTCATCCAGAAATCATACCTGTAAGAAATCTTTTTAAAATAATCATACCTTTAAGAAATATTTTTAAAATAATTTTAATAAGTTAGAATTATTAACGGACTACTATTTTTGTTATTGACTATATTATTTCAAAAACTCTAATTATTAAATATATACTTCAGTTATAAATATATACTTCAGTTGCTTCAGTTGTATCTTTTGCTGTAAAAAACTTATCATAGAAGATAATTTTAATAAATTGATAGGAGACTTCAATCTGCTCATTCAATCTGCTCATTCAGACTTCAATCTGACTTTAATCTGCTCATTAATCAGTTCATGTTTTTTATATATCATTTAACTTTTAATGTTGTGTTATATATTACTGAGTTAACTATTAATAATTTAATGTTAATTCATGTTTTCTCGTAAATTTTTAAACTCTTTTTATTAATTTTGAGTTATTAATAGGGACTCACAAAATATGCTCGGAAAATCGCAAAATATGCGCATATATATGCACAGAAAAAGGCCCAAATATGCACTGAAATATGCAAAATTTCCCAAAATATGCAATAAATATGCATCAAAAAATGGTGAAAAATTGCTTTAAAAACCAAAATTTTAAGTAAAAAACACTAATTTAGCCTATAATTTTGCATTTCAAGAGCACTTATAAAAGATTTTATGGATTTAAAATTTATGTTAAAATTTTTTTGAAAAAAAAATTTCCTGAAAAATAATTCGAAAAAATTTTTTCGGAAAATTTTTATAAAAAAATTTTTTGACCAAAAATTTCCAAAATTTTGCCCATTTTTTACTAAAATTTGCCAAAAAATGATGAAATATGGACTAAAATATGCAAATTTTCCCAAAATATGCACAAATATGCAAATATGCACGGGAAGGCCGAAATATGCAAATATATGCATTAAGAACAGGGTCCTAAAGTGCTCGGACACATGTAAAAACATCATTTTTGGGCTTCCCAGCTCAAGGCATATCCGCATACAAAACATGCATTTGCATGTTTTGTGAGTCCCTGGTTATTAAAAATTGTATCTCACATCTTCTAATTCTGTATTTTTACCCATTAAAATGTACACTTCTTCAACTAATTTTTAAATGTATCTTCATAAGCTTAATTTAGTAGTAATTTTACCCCTAAAATCTTGCACTCGTGTTAATTATTTTCGGATAAATAAATTCTATTAAGATTATAAATAACTTCAAATCTAACCCAAATCCAACACAGAATAATCACTTGGTTGAATAATACCTATCCAACAAAAGGTCGATATTTCTTCTCAAGTGACTGGGTAATGCAGAACCTTTCTTTACTGAAGGTTTAAGGAAATGTTGAATGTTTAATGAAATTTGTTTATAAGAGTTTAAATTCATATTAAAATTATATCTTTATGTAGAAGTTCTGCATGATTTATTCAAAATTATTATATTCAAAAACTTTCCTTAATTTTTATATATTTATAACTTTTAATTTATACATTAAATTAATAAAACAACAATTTCTTACAAAAATGTATTTTTGTGATTTATTTTTTTACACTTTATAATTGAATATTATGTTTATTGATAAATAACTAAATTTTATTTTTACTATTAATATTTATAATATCGCCTAGATTTAATAATGAATTATAACTTATTTTAGTGTATTGGTTACAATTGAAATACAATAAGCCAACTTTTAATAAGTATATCATAATTTTTTCTATGATAGATCTATTATAATATAACTATTTATAGAAATTTGTATAAAAATAGAAATAGTTCACAATAATGAATTAAATTAATTAATCTTTTCTTCAAGTATATTTAAATTTTTTTAATGTAATTTAATAAAAATATTCAATATATTAATTATTTTGACGTCCTTAAAAAGCCTTCTTCCAAATCGATATTGCAAAGTTTAATTCCATTATTCAATTTCTAAATTAGTAAATTAATACAATGTTCATAACCGGATGTGTATATTTTATAACAAAGTCAAATGATTTTTCAAGAATGAAATGAACATGATTTTTATAGATCCACAACTTCATTCTCTCATTCTTTTTTATCAATAATGTATTATTCTTATATGATTTTCTTTAACATTAATGAAGTCGAATATAAATAAATATATAGAATTTTAAACAATAAATATATAAAATTTTAATTAATAAAATTATTAACATTTTAAATTTAATTTTTTATTTTTTTGCAAAAATAACTTGAACACATGATTTGAGCGCTAACCGGCGAATGCGTAGTTAGATGAAGTAAGGTTATTGCGGATATCGATAAGCGGCACGTGCATAGCCGCTGGAGGCATGTCGATGATATTCGCCCGAGCTCTTTTTGATGCGATGAAATTTTTTTATTTCAATTTTTTATTCCTAGAATTTTTTTATTCATTTTTATTTCAATTTTTTTATTAAATATAACCAATTTTTTAATACAAATTAAATTTTTAATAACCAAATAAATTTATTTGTAAAAATACGTCAAAGTTGTTGTAGATGTTTGCAAAGTTGTTATTATTGTTATGATTATTTGCAGTTATTATTTGCAGTTTATTATTATTTTTTTATTAGTAGCTTTTCATTCTTTCTTCGAGTGATTATTTTTAATTTGTAAAAATTTTTTTCAATTTTTAGAAAGTTTTTAACAATTCATTTAAAATTTTTAAAAATCTTTTAAAATTAAATTTTTAGATTTTTAATAAAATTAATTTAACTACACAGTAATTAGTTTTTTTAATTTAGGCGTACTTGAGAATATTTTATTAGTTTTAATATGAATACAAAATATTGAGTATATATCCAAAATAAGGATTGAAGTGTTATTAATTCAATAAAGAAAAAATATGTGTAAATTTATAAAAGCTCTAAAGTTCTAACTAGAATTCTTTTCCAATCAAATATGGACATCGTTCATTGTCATTTGTTTTTCTTCTTTCGCATATTAAAAAACGTTTAAGCACACACCTAGTATGAGCTTGTAGACCAGGGATGGGAATGGTTACCATAAACTCGAAACACGGACTATGTTATATTGATGATATTTGTTTCCATAAACAAAAGATATTCCAGTGGATGGGGCAGGTCATCGTTTGTTGATGTCTCCGTTACTTAAAATTAAGGCTTATAATTTAAGTTTAAGGATTATTAGTGATAAATAAGTTTCCGACTAATATTCAAATCTCACAACTTTTTTACGTAGTGTGGATTTACTAATGATTATAATTTTTAATGGTTATATTAATTAGTTAATAAATTTATAAAATGTTTGTAACTATTTTTTAATTATTTTAATCGTCTCCGTTACTTAAAATTAAGGCTTATAATTTAATTATTAGTGATAATTACCTAGACAAAATATATTTATACCTAGACAAACTATATTTGATTCCTAAATTAGGGGTCATATGTTAGAACAAACCAAAATTGATATTTCCTTTCACAATCGGGACAGTGGCATTTGCCAACTCATCTCGAAGATTAGATCTTGTTGAGCGGTATATACTTACACTAACATAATTTTCATGTCACGTGAGCAATTTTTTGAACAATATGTTGGATTATACGCATGATGTTGTTATTAGCAATAATATTGTTGAAAAGTAAAGTTTCATCATTATAAAGTCTTTTTAAATTTAAACCTATTTTAAAAAGATTACTATCTGATTATATTTACTATCTCTTTGTCTGCAAATGACGGTCCACAGTATTTCTTGACATATTTAATTTAAATAATTAATTGTGATAGTCAATATAATGAAATATTAAAATTAAGACCAAAGCAAATTTAAAAAATAGAATTGAATTTATTGAATAAATTTCATGAAAATAAAAGAAGGGGAGAGTAGTTTTTTATCTTCTCTATAAAAGAGAAATATTTTTTGCCAAAAGTTTTCTTTAGTTAGTGTAAATTCTCAAAGATAAAATAGTCGTTCTAAATTTAGAATTTTTTGAATTTCCTAAAACTCATACAAGCTAAAGCGTTTTTGATTTTTAAAGAAATATACTCTTATAAATTTTGATAAATAAATCATCTTGAAATTATATTTAAAAACTAATGGAATATTAGGCTCGTTAGCTCAAGAGGACTTAAAACGCTTAAAGGTTTATTTTGAAAAATATTCGAGGAAAAAGTAAATTATAGGAGGGTTAGTTAACGACTGTTAAAGAAACTAAAGAAATTGATAATGCAATTTTAAAATAATTTCTAAGTCGCTTATTGGAACAAAATCACTGTGAGAATTTGAATCAATGATAAAAAATTGTATGGTATTTATAAGACCGAAATGGGCGTTCCAATCCCAGCAAAATTATGCTTACATTAAATTTATTTCCATTTTCAATTTGCTATGATAACTTACTTACTGATTTGTGAAAAAAGCATAGCTATTTCGATTGGTCATGGGAAAGCTTTCCTATTTTATAAAAATTGCCGTCGGGCCACACAGAAGTATAAAATATGATGTACTATCTAAAGTGCTATTCTTATGTATAGTGTTTTGTATGTTGTGTTTTTATATTTCTAAACCATCGGATTATTTTTGTTTTTATAAAAAATTTTTACTATTTATTTTTTTACTACTTTAATTTTGTATTTAATGTCAATTATCATCAAAATTTAGTAAAAAAATATGGGAAAGTAAAAAAATTTTAGCTTTGAAAATGATTATTCATTTTAATAATTGTATACACTGCTAATAAAATTAAATTTAATTTTTCCATATTTCCTCATAATTTTACTAAAACTTTTCTTAATTTTTATATTTTACTTAATATGATTTTTATTTAGATTTTTTAAATTGTTTGCTTAGAAAATTTTTTGCTAAAATAAAACTAATATTAATATTTGACTTGATATTTTTTGCTATAATTTTTCTTTGATATCATGCAATTTTTGATTCGGGATGGACGAGCTTTTTTGAATTTTTGTCTTAATTGTCAAACTTTGCATAATTCAAAAAAAGTCCAAAAATTCCATCTTTTTTTATTTTTTATGTATTTTGTGTCAGTTTATCTTATTATTTTTATTTTACGCAACTCTCCTTTTCTTGATACACCAACATTCATTGATAAATTCAGATATTTTAAAGCAAAATTACAAGAAGAACCCAACCATGTAATAAAAATTTTTTAAATTTTATTAAGTTTTTAATAATTTATAATTTTTATTTTATTATAATTATTAATAATTTCAAAATAAGTTTTATACAAATAATTTGAGAAATTCCATAAATATTAATCAGTTATTTTTAAAAACGAATAATTATAGGAAAATTAAACTCGGTTCATCAATCAATTGTCTGTAGTTCCGCACCTGCCTTTTTCGTATTTTTACTTTCTAAATTAGTTTAAAATTAGCTTATATTTTCATTGATATTTGGTATAATATTTTCAGAAATATTTTATTTCTACGATTTCAGATCCTGGCATTGCACTGTTGCTTTTACCTTTGCTTAAATAGAATAAATGATATGGTTAAAATGCGATATTTATTGATATATGTAGTTTCTTCTGCTTTTATTTTATCATTAATTGGGTAATAGTTTGGGAAACGTTTTACAAGTGATTTTCTTCAACTTAATTTTACAATTTAATTATTTTTAATTAAAATAAATTAATAAATCTTTTATTAAAATTAAACAGGTACCAGAAAATTTCACGAATTTTAACTTAAAATAAATTAAGACAGGCCATTCAACTCTAAAAGTATCTCTAAAAGTATGGATATATAAACATTCTTTTTTTCTTTTGTACTTTGCTCGATTAATTCAATCAGTTTTATAAAATAATTTCATTTAAAAAATATTAATATGTGTATATCTGATTATTAATATATGTAAATCTAACAGTTACATACAAATTGCAATAGTTAATTTTATTTAAATTTTATTTTTTATTAAAAAATATAGTAAACTAAAAAATTAATCAGTTTAATTTCTTTATATTTAAAGTTCATATTTTTTATCTATTATTTTTCTGGATCTGTTTCATAGAATGTTTCTATTTATTACATTTACTAATTCAAATTTCATTCATAATTAAAATAATACATATTATCAAACTTTCTATTTTTTAACTGAACTATTAAGTGCATTTTAACCTCTTTTTATAATTGGTACGTTATTTTCATACGTGCTTTAAAAATCTATTAAGATATATTTTACACAATTTTTGTTCCGTTCTTCAATTTGTTTTTTATTACATTTTATTATTTTTTAATAAAGATATCTTATCAGTGATGAAATATCTTACTAGTTGTTGATTTACTGTCCATGTGAATCATACCATTTATTTGTAGTTATTTATAGGATTTATAACTACTTAAAATTCTTAATTTAATCATTTATGGCACAAAAGGTGTCTCAATATCAAAAATAATATTATACGATTTTTACTTCTTCTGTTTTAAATTATTTCAATTGTTAAATTATTATATATATTTTAATTAAAATAAATATTTGATTTTTACGAATTTATGTATAGGATCGTAGTAATTTATTTAGTTTTTCATATCATGTACATAAATAACAGATGTCTTTTTTGATATGAGCTGATTTTTTAATACAGTTCTGATTTCATAAGAAATGATTTTTTAATATACACACCCACTTCTGATTCCTCGATTTGTTTGCGTTGATATTCTGGAAATTCAATTGTTATAAATAAAATACATTAAAATTATATTAAATATACTAATTAAATTTCTAAGATATAATATGTGATAATTGTGAATAAGTAAGTGATTTAACTTATTTTATTTAAATATATTTTGATTGTTACTTCGCCCTTCATGGCAAGTTCTCCCTCGTTAAATCTTCAAATTAATTGTTGTATGCATGTATGACAAGAAATAGCTCTGGAGGTTCGAAGCAGTTTATTATAAAATACATTTACAAAAACTTTCAAATAAATTTAAAATACAAAAACGGTAGTGATTTTAAATTAAAAAAATTTTTTTAATTTTTTAAGTAAAAACTATAATAAATAAAATTTTGAAAAAATGCCTCCGTTTAAAATGCCTCTCTAAAGAAAATCACAGGAGCAGGTTCTCCAAATAATATAATTTAACCAGATAATATAATATGAAAATTAATTAATTTAAATATTAAAAAAAGTATTAGAATTAAATCTAATATATCCAAAGATTAAAAATTTCCAAATAAATAATTTTTAATCAAAAATAAATATTAAATCAATAAAAAGTTTTTTATTAAAAATGTTTTATTTAAAATGATTGGTGAAGAAGATAATCTTAAGCTAAAGAAATTATTTTTATATAGAAAACGGCTTGGCTTCCCATCGCTTATTCATTCGCCTCTAAGGACTTCATCGCCTCTAAGTGCGTAAAGGTTTTCTGGGAAAGCAATAATGTAAAAGAGGGGAAAGAAGAATGAATAAGCTATGGGCACAAAGAGCAAAAAATAGAAGGGGAAATAAGTCACGTGAATATTAGGTGAATAAAAAATATATAAAAAAATTTAGGTGTTCTGTCGTACTTCGACAACTAGTTTAAAAAGAAGGCTACTTATTTTTGTCTTTATTTTAAAAATAAACAATATACTTTATGTTTATTTTAATTGTAATTAAATTTATTATAAATTAAAATATAAATTATATCGGATCAAACATAAGATTGTTTGAGTTGCTTTAATTATTTCATATACATACATATTTCACCATATAAAGATGTTTTTTTTTAACTTTTTTAAGATTTATTTATTTATTTATGAATTTATCTCTTTGATGAAAAAATTATTTATTTTTTAATAAAATATTAACATGAGTATTCTGTTTATGTATTTTCAAATTAAATGGGGTTAAGTTATATTTGAATAGTATCAACACAATATTTTTAAATAATTTTAGATGATTTATACTTATTATACAAAATTTTCAAATTAAATTATTATTAAGCTATGAAATCACGTCTAATCTTTTTCTAAAATTAATTTTACTTTAATTTAAGGTATTTAGTTCATAATAGTTTGGATAATTATAACCATTATTTTAATTTTTGTTTATTTTTTAATTTAGCATTTTAATTGAATATATTCAATTATTCACTAATGTCATAAAGTTTCAATTCCTCCTCAAACTTGAGGTAATTTTAATTATATAAGTAATATCTGTTAACATTGTACTATATATAAATAACTGTTTTATAAAACAGTTATTGAAATAAATATCAATCATTTTCTTAACCTGATTATTATTTTGTATATATATTTTCATATCAATTTAAATTTTTAAATTTTCATATCAATTTAAGAAATAAAAATAAATTTTGATTATTTTAAAAATGTACCCTTAGTTATAACAGCTCCGAAAGTTTTTATTTTTTTATTTAATAAAATTATCGATTTGAAGCTTACTCAAGTTTGGAAAAAATTATCCATTAAAAATCTGATTTTATAATCGCGCACAAATTTATATCGCTAATTGCTGTAAGTTTTCGTCAATATTATTCTTTTGGCATCTTTAACTTAAAGAATATGACTAATGATGAGTGTTGCTGCTCCTCTGATTTCACTAAATTTTTAACGATAAATAATTTGATCTAAAATAAATTTATTAGTTAAAATATTTTTTCTGAAAAATTTATAATATAAAAATTATATTAGTTATATGATTAATTAAATTTGACCTAATTCAGTTGAAAAAATTTTTGTCTAAGTTAATTTTCTAATAATTATGACAAAAATAAATATTTATAATTTTAATATAGTAAATCTTATTAGTAAATCAAAATCTTATTTGTAATCTACTCTAATCGAAAATATTTATTTATCTTCCCCAACTTTCATTAAAACTACCTCATCTAAATTTTCATCAACAGAAAATTCTGCGATTTGTTGAAATAAGCAGAAATTTAATAATTTTGACTTATTATATAATTTACTATAATATTAAATAACTTAATTATTTATTAAAAGCATGAATTATATTTTAAATCATGGGTGGAAAAATAAAACATTTTTATGTAACAGTTTGGTAAAAACACGCAAACGAAAAAATATATTTTTTTGTAATTAAGAAGAAAATATTATATATTTTTGATAAAATTGGGAAATACTTAAAATTATAAGAAAAATATTTGAAAAGTTGTATAATTTTATAAAATTTAAAAGAAAAATGCAAATTATTACATTCGAAACAGGTAAATTGAGCATGAATTCGGCTTAGTCATTATATTTATTTGCACCCATGTTTCCGGATTTGAATAATGCATAATCAGTATCCATTTATTGATTTTTGTCTTTTATAGCTTTTTTAAAAGTCAATACTTTCTTTCAAGTTTGTTTATATAGTTTATTATATATTTCAAGTTTTACATATATATATTTTATTAGCTACAAAACTTCAAGTAAAATAATCATTAACAAATATATGTTGTTTAAAATGTAATTAAGTTTATTTAAAACTTAATTAAGTTTTAAGTTTTAAATGTAATTAAGTTTTTAAAATTTATTAAGTTTTTTATTTATTTACATATTTTCAAATATATTTTTAGAGTATTGTAAGATATATTCAATATATTAGTCCCTAATTATTTATATTTAATTTCCAATCAATTATTTCTAAACACATTATTCATTTTCCCATTCACCCCTTTACAATTAAATAGCCAATGTACACACCCACTTATTTAATGCTATACCCACTAAGCTTTTCCGATCATTCGAATAGTTTTATGTTTACAGCGCTTTTTCCCTTTCCACCTATGTTGATTCCATACTTAATTATTGATATTTTAATTCGTTAAATAAATATTATGAACGTTGAAATATATTGTTGTGTATCTAGGGGATTTGGCCAATCCTATTTTAGGTAACAACAGATATAATTTATTGGTAGCACCGGATGGTTCTGCGAATGCGGAACGAGAATACGATCCATCGAAGGTAAGTTTTGGAACAACATGAGGTTGGAACCCCCGGGGGATGAAAAAAACATGCTTTCGAGCATGAAAATCTTGAAAACCGGTTATTAAATAATTTATTTGAATTTTGCGCAGTTATTAAATTTAGAATTTAAAAGATTAAATTATTATCAGATAAATTTGATTTAGAGAAATTAAATTATTATTCAGAGATTAAATTATTAGAAAATCAATTTTTTATATAGTCGACAGAATTCGTGAGAATTGTTTTTTATATGAACTAGTATTATCAGTCAAATTATTTCGAACTATCAGTTTACTATTCAGAGAAATTATTTTATTAGAAATTTTTATAGTCGAAAAATTTTATTTTATTTTTATAATCTTGATGAATCACTCTCTAGAGAGTGCAATCCTGTATAATTAAAAAGACAAACTGAATTATTATATATAAATTTAGACTCAAAAAAAAAAGATTTTTTCCAAAAAAGATAAGAAAAATTACAAAAAATATATTATCTATTAGAAATTGATCAGATATACAAAAAAAGATTTTATTTCTCAGAATTAAAGAAAAAAAGTATTATTAGTCTATAAAAAGATGTCATTAATCAGAAATGTTAGAAATATAAAAAAAATAATTATGAATCTAGACATTAAAAAAAGGAGATTTTTTTAACAATTATATCAGAAGTATATCATATCATTAAAAATATTTTAAAAGTATCAATACTCTATATAATCAAGACTCTATTTAAATTTTCAATTTTTCTCTATTCATTTATGTATAATTATTTGAAAAACTCTCTAGAGAGTCTATTCCTGTAAACCTATGAAAATAGTACATCAATAAAAAAAAACAAATATTCAGACAATTTTTTTCTCTCTTTCAAAACTTAGTTTAAATAAAAATTTATTCATATTATCTAATTTAAACATCTGTGAGAAAATTAAAAAAAAAGTTTTTGTTCAAATTCCATTAACACAAAAAGTGTAATATTCTTTAGTTCTTTACAATCTTAATTTAAAAAGATGAGCAATAGGCAAAAGAATTTTATTTTTTCTATTAAACAAAGCATAAACATTAAACTTAGCGCTATGAGAAAAGCGATTAAAATCTTTTAAAAAGAGAAATAACAAAGTGGTTCACCACTATTATATAATTCTAGTATAAACCTTTATGTTAATCAGAAAGCGGCTTACATTTTAATTTTATTTTACTAGTATTCATTTGAATTTGCTTAGCCTTTAAACAAGCAAATTCTGAAGGACAAATTAGATTCACCACAAAGAAAGGAATTAGCAAAAAGAGGCTTAGTAATGTGCAAGCAACGAGATGACGAACCAGTAAGTATTTTTCTAAAAAGATTGACTTCGTTAATTGAAGTCGCTTATTCTAGTTTAGGTCCAGTACAATTAAAAGAGAGGTTATGCGAAGAATTTTTAGACCGCCTGAAACCTGATTTATCTTTTCTCATTAGATTAGCAGGCCTTTCAAAAGAAAAGGACCTAGAACTTGTTAGAACTCAGGCTGAAGAGTTAGAATTATTATTAAAAACACATAAAGGGCAAGCTCCAGTTTTATTTCCCCAGCTAATACAGGCAATTGATCGAAACCCTCAAATGCCCTCGTCAAGTAATCAGTTTGTAGCTCAGAATAAAAGGCCATTTCAGGATCAACGCGCGAACCAACAAAGGAATAATTATCCTAAAAGAAGTATGTATAACCCAAGGCAAAACGAGGGTCAGAAAAGATTCAGGGGTTGGAATAATAATCCAAATAATGAACGTAAATGGAATAGCCGTCCTGTATGCAACTTTTGTAAAAGGACGGGTCACTTTGCGTTTAACTGCTTCGAAAGGAAGAAGCGTTTTAACATTTTGCCTCCAGTTTTGAAGCGTTTCAATCAAAACTGGAGGCAAAATGTTAATTCCATTCAGGATAACCCTCAGTCTCCCGGTCCAAGTAACACAAGCTATCCAGCTTCTACAATAACGGTAGATGCGAACGAACTCTTAAGAGCATTTGCATCAATGAAGATACTGCCCTCGGGTAGCAAATCCTGTAAAGACTCTGAAACTATTAATTCTATAAGCAAATGTGAAAAACCTAAGAAAAACGAAATTGTAAGTAAAGATGAACCTAAAATTGAAAATAACCCGGTAGAAAATGTTGAAAATAAGAGATTAAAAACTACGAATTGGGAAGGTATAGGCCCAAAACTTTCTAAATTTTTATTAAATATATGCATGTTGGCAATGATCATCTTGCCAGTTTTTTCTGAAAATAGCTCTTATATACCTAAACATCCAATGATTTGCCAAAATATTAAAAATGGAGTTTTATGGGCTGTTCCTAAATTACAAGAATGTCCAAGGGTATCACTAGACTATTTAGAACCCCCAGTTATGAAAACCCTTTGGCTATTTGCGCCAAATAATTTTGAACAAGAAACCTCGGCCTGGGCCTGTAGGAAAATTCGAAAATCACTAAGAAAATATACATCCATAACAAATGTTAATATAAGGGAACAATTAGACTCGGAACCCCTAGAAATAACGGCCGAAGAATGCCGGCAAATGATATATCGCAAAAAGTGTAAAATAGGAACTCTAATTGAAGAAAATGGCCTATGGCATACTAATGTAAAAATTGATAACTCTCCGCGAACCTGGTTGCTCGGTTCATGGAATTGGAAAATAGTTGCTAGTGAAAATTGTTACCTGGTACCGACTAAAATATTTTCGAAATTTGGGGAAAAATTTATTACATCTCCCTTGGGCGATATTAAAGGCTGTTCCTATTTAAATGGGCAATGTATAATGCCAGATAAAACAATATTAATTTGGAAACCGAGTAATGACACTAATTGTGAATATAAACCCATGGGTCCATGGAAGGGAATAATGATGGGCTCCCATTGGATACTGACAAGGCCCCACTCCTGTTAGAAATTTTACATAATGCTAAAACAGTTAAAAGTTGTAATTGGAACTTAACTATCACACCCCAAGGGTATGCAATTGGAACTAATAGGTTCAAAGAAAATAAGCCAAGGAGAATAAGAAGGGCAATCGAAGGGCTAATTACTTCATCCCAATTAGCCGCCGAACTCTCATATTTGAGTTGGAATATATCCACTACTTTGTCGTTTTCATTTACTCATGCAATGCATTCAATGTGCGAGTATGTCGAACAGAATCGACGATGGGCCCTTGCTGCGTCTACATCTGATCCTACCACATTTTCTCGGGTGATGTTCAACAACCCTTATTTAACCGCAAGGAAAGTTGGCCCAGGAGTAATAAAAGTATGGCCTTGCGTCGCATTAGAGCCAAGACAATATGTGTTTATTCCTCTCGAGGAACTAAATCCTGTAAAAAAGGAATGTTTTGAATTTATACCAATTAAAATCGATATTGGAGTGGAAGAGAAAATTGCCTTTGTAAATCCTGAAAATATGATAATTAGCCCCTCATCTCGAAAGGCTCCTTGTAACGCCTTTAGGAAACAAATAATCAATATAGATAATGAAATATTTGAAGTTGACCAAATCACAGGCACGATCTCAGAAATTAATGTGAACTATTATAGAAATATGGCATTCGATCCCCCGGTTATTCATGGCATAAATCCAGTATCCTTTCATCAATTAGTACTAAACACTGATTGGCATTTTTTCTGACATTATATTTACTATCAACGTTAGGGAATAAATTAATATGCACAATTACGTGCCGAAATTCTCAAATTACCGTCGTAATTAATATGTGTTGTGTATTAGACACCCGATAATACAAAATTGGGGGAATAAGGAAATGCTTAAATAGACAAATAAATTGGGCGGGAATGGAAATGTCAAAGTGTCGATTATGTATTTTTGAATTTAGGTCATTTGAGTCTAATTAATTGTAGTTTTATAGTTTAATAGAAATTCTATCATATGAAATTATATCAAAAAATTAGTTTTTTAACAATATGTATGAGTTTTCTTTTAGTAAATTAAACTATAAATGACTAATTTTAATATAATTTAAATAAATGTTAATATAATAGATAATTTAAAAGTAAATTTTTAATTTTAAGTATTGAATAATATAGATATTTAAAACAACCTTATTTGAAAATCCTTATTTGACAAATACAATAAATCCGATTCGCCAAAATGGCACTAGTAAGCTTTTGATTTCCATTCCTCAATGTTCCCTGCCTGCGTCAATACAATTAAGCTTCACTAACCAAAGATTGTCAAGGCCAAGCTGCTCGTGTAACACTTAAAGCTCTTATTTTTCCAAAAGACAAGAATAACTGCCAAAGTGGTAAAAAATCAATGTAAGAATAGAATGATTTGCATTATTTTCAAAATTTGCCATCTTTCTTATGTCCGCAGATTTAACAAATATAAAAAATATTATTATTTAATCAATTGATAAAGTGGTTAAATGATTTAGATTTATTTATAATATTAAAATTAATCTATAATATTAATCTTAATAATTTATAATATTAATCTTATTTGAAAATATTATAAAAATAAGGAAGTAATTCAATAAATTTTTATTTTTGTAATTTTCAATTTACTTATTTCATTTTATAGTGGATTCCGAATAGTATAATCTTCTAAGAAATACCAAACCGACTACTTTAATAAATCATATAAAAGCATATATTTTTTAAAGGAATGAGAGTAATAGAACACAAATATATTGTTTCACGATAAATTTTATAGATTATTAAGTATTATTAAATAAATATTATGTTATTTTTAATATTTAGTTAAGTAATTGTCATAATATGTATATTTCTTCTCTCTAAGTCCTCGTTTGTAATAGATCCTCTTTTACGGGTGTCTCAGATCCTTCAGAGTCAAATTCGCTTGTTTCCAGTCTATTTAGAAAGTTTTTTTAAGAATGAAATTTTTGTGATAAAATAACCAGTCCAATCTGTTGAAATTTAATCAAATTATATCAAATTAAATTTTTCTGAAATAAGGATTAACAAAGCTGCTTTTTGCTACTATTTTTAAAAAATTTATTTCTACCAAGTTCCAGAATACTTTCATATTTATGAATTTCTAAATTATTAGATAATTATTTTATTTATCATATAAATTTATTAAGTAGAGACATATTATTTATTTAATTCATGCATCTTGTTGTTTTGTATCGAAGCTATTATAAAGCGTTGAGAGCTGTTTCTAGATTAAAGCTTAGATTTGTTAAAAAACTTAAATCTGGATAAGTTCTATTTAATTAATTGTTAAAAAATAATCAGAATTAAAATTTTTATATTATTAATTTATATATATTTTTACATAAAATTTTTATATTATTATACCCTTCAATTTCATGGAGCTAGCGTTTTTTTCTTTCAGTTAATTTTATTATTCTTCAAAATACCAAAATTTTGAATTATTTTTATCCAAATATTATAATATTTTTAAAATTAAATTTTTCTTAATTTATTACAAATTTTTGACATACAAAATAATATTTTTTGAAACATTTAAAAAATAAGCCCGTAGTTCCTGTAGTTTTAATTATGTACATCCACGAGTTCCAATATCAGCTGGGTTACTTATCAGTATTATTTATTAGATTTAATAACAATAATTTTTAAAATATATTTCAGAAATATGTATATAATATTTAAAAGAATAAATTCAGCTTAACGCAAATATAAATGCATAATTATAATTTATTTATCAGTATCTTATTTTTTCATTAATATAAACTATAGTACATTCGCAGCTTGCGAGCTGATTTAATTTTATAATTTATTTTTTCGGTAAAAATGACAAAAATTTTACAAAGTAAAAGCCGGTAAAATTGCCTTGAATTTTATTATTAAAAAATATACAATTATGATCAAATATATTTTTGAACATTTTTGTTATTAGTAGGCTCTATCTCATAGACCCCCGACTCGATAAAAAAATAAATAATGTTGTCATGTTCGAAAGATTTTTTCCCATTCCAAAATTCATTTATTATAACACATCTTTAAAAAATACATTGATCCATTTTAAATAATCAATCAATTTATATATTTTTATTTTAGTGTGTTTTTATTCATTACTTAATTTATATTCTTCGATTTATTTTATAATTTCTATAATATTTTTTATTTTTTGCCTCAAACAAAGCTACGAAATCCATATGCGCAAACCAACTTATAAAATTAAACAAAAATGCCACAATTTCTGTAAAATTAATTTGCGGGTGGACATACTTCCTTTCAGTCGTTTTATAAATATAATTAGAAAATAAAATTAGTTTATGTTTAATCCTTTATATAATCTCCGGGAACATATCATTCTATATTTTGTTATAATGACATAGATAAATAATGATAATAAATTATTTTTTAGATTGTTATTTTATACAAAAAATATAAAGCAAGATAAAATAATAATGGTAGCGTAAATTTATAAAAATTCATTTTTATTTTTAATTTGCCATTCCATCTATATTTATCTCTCCTAATCAACTAACAATATCTAAACAAGTTATCATCCCATTTCTCATAATGAAGCGCCCTATAAAACCTTGTAACTCTGTAACCAGCTTTTAATGCTTCTTCTAACTCAATCGATGTGCCTAATTAGTCAATAAAGCTTTCAGAATACAAACTAAATTGACTAAAACCAAAATAACGGCTACCTAATTAGTCACTAAATCTTTTCGAATACAAACAAAATTGACTAAAGCCAAAATAACGGCTACCTAATTGGTCAATAAAGCTTAAAGAATACAAACTAAATTGACTAAAGCCAAAATAACGGCTACCTAATTAGTCACTAAATCTTTCCGAATACAAACTAAATTGACTAAAGCCAAAATAACGGCTACCTAATTAGTCACTAAATCTTTCCGAATACAAACTAAATTGACTAAAGCCAAAATAACGGCTACCTAATTAGTCAATAAAGCTTTCCGAATACAAACTGAATTGACTAAAGCCAAAATAACGGCTACCTAATTAGTCACTAAATCTTTCCGAATACAAACTAAATTGACTAAAGCCAAAATAACGGCAACCTAATTAGTCACTAAATCTTTCCAAATACAAACTAAATTGACTAAAGCCAAAATAACGGCACCTAATTAGTCACTAAATCTTTCCGAATACAATCTAAATTGACTAAAGCCAAAATAACGGCTACCTAATTAGTCAATAAAGCTTTCCGAATACAAACTGAATTGACTAAAGCCAAAATAACGGCTACCTAATTAGTCACTAAATCTTTCCGAATACAAACTAAATTGACTAAAGCCAAAATAACGGCTACCTAATTAGTCAATAAAGCTTTCCGAATACAAACTGAATTGACTAAAGCCAAAATAACGGCTACCTAATTAGTCACTAAATCTTTCCGAATACAAACTAAATTGACTAAAGCCAAAATAACGGCTACCTAATTAGTCACTAAATCTTTCCGAATACAAACTAAATTGACTAAAGCCAAAATAACGGCTACCTAATTAGTCAATAAAGCTTTACGAATACAAAAGAAATTGACTAAATCCAAAATAACGGCTACCTAATTAGTCACTAAATCTTTCCGAATACAAACTAAATTGACTAAAGCCAAAATAACGGCACCTAATTAGTCACTAAATCTTTCCGAATACAATCTAAATTGACTAAAGCCAAAATAACGGCTACCTAATTAGTCAATAAAGCTTTCCGAATACAAACTGAATTGACTAAAGCCAAAATAACGGCTACCTAATTAGTCACTAAATCTTTCCGAATACAAACTAAATTGACTAAAGCCAAAATAACGGCTACCTAATTAGTCAATAAAGCTTTCCGAATACAAACTGAATTGACTAAAGCCAAAATAACGGCTACCTAATTAGTCACTAAATCTTTCCGAATACAAACTAAATTGACTAAAGCCAAAATAACGGCTACCTAATTAGTCACTAAATCTTTCCGAATACAAACTAAATTGACTAAAGCCAAAATAACGGCTACCTAATTAGTCAATAAAGCTTTACGAATACAAAAGAAATTGACTAAATCCAAAATAACGGCTACCTAATTAGTCACTAAATCTTTCCGAATACAAACTAAATTGACTAAAGCCAAAATAACGGCTACCTAATTAGTCACTAAATCTTTCCGAATACAAACTAAATTGACTAAAGCCAAAATAACGGCTACCTAATTAGTCAATAAAGCTTTCCGAATACAAACTGAATTGACTAAAGCCAAAATAACGGCTACCTAATTAGTCACTAAATCTTTCCGAATACAAACTAAATTGACTAAAGCCAAAATAACGGCAACCTAATTAGTCACTAAATCTTTCCAAATACAAACTAAATTGACTAAAGCCAAAATAACGGCACCTAATTAGTCACTAAATCTTTCCGAATACAATCTAAATTGACTAAAGCCAAAATAACGGCTACCTAATTAGTCAATAAAGCTTTCCGAATACAAACTGAATTGACTAAAGCCAAAATAACGGCTACCTAATTAGTCACTAAATCTTTCCGAATACAAACTAAATTGACTAAAGATAAATAACGGCTACCTAATTAGTCACTAAATCTTTCCGAATACAAACTAAATTGACTAAAGCCAAAATAACGGCTACCTAATTAGTCACTAAATCTTTCAGAATACAAACTAAATTGACTAAAGCCAAAATAACGGCTACATAATTAGTCAATAAATCTTTCCGAATACAAACTAAATTGACTAAAGCCAAAATAACGGCTACATAATTAGTCAATAAAGCTTTCCGAATACAAAATAAATTGACTAAAGCCAAAATAACGGCTACCTAATTAGTCAATAAAGCTTTCCGAATACAAACTGAATTGACTAAAGCCAAAATAACGGCTACCTAATTAGTCTTTCCGAATACAAACTAATCTTTCCGAATACAAACTAACTATCTTTCCGAATACAAACTAAATTGACTAAAGCCAAAATAACGGCTACCTAATTAGTCAATAAAGCTTTCCGAATACAAAATAAATTGACTAAAGCCAAAATAACGGCTACCTAATTAGTCAATAAATCTTTCCGAATACAAACTAAATTGACTAAAGCCAAAATAACGGCTACCTAATTAGTCACTAAATCTTTCCGAATACAAACTAAATTGACTAAAGCCAAAATAACGGCTACCTAATTAGTCAATAAAGCTTTCCGAATACAAAATAAATTGACTAAAGCCAAAATAACGGCTACCTAATTAGTCACTAAATCTTTCCGAATACAAACTAAATTGACTAAAGCCAAAATAACGGCTACCTAATTAGTCACTAAATCTTTCCGAATACAAACTAAATTGACTAAAGCCAAAATAACGGCTACCTAATTAGTCAATAAAGCTTTCCGAATACAAACTGAATTGACTAAAGCCAAAATAACGGCTACCTAATTAGTCACTAAATCTTTCCGAATACAAACTAAATTGACTAAAGCCAAAATAACGGCAACCTAATTAGTCACTAAATCTTTCCAAATACAAACTAAATTGACTAAAGCCAAAATAACGGCACCTAATTAGTCACTAAATCTTTCCGAATACAAACTAAATTGACTAAAGCCAAAATAACGGCTACCTAATTAGTCAATAAAGCTTTCCGAATACAAACTGAATTGACTAAAGCCAAAATAACGGCTACCTAATTAGTCACTAAATCTTTCCGAATACAAACTAAATTGACTAAAGCCAAAATAACGGCTACCTAATTAGTCAATAAAGCTTTCCGAATACAAACTGAATTGACTAAAGCCAAAATAACGGCTACCTAATTAGTCACTAAATCTTTCCGAATACAAACTAAATTGACTAAAGCCAAAATAACGGCTACCTAATTAGTCACTAAATCTTTCCGAATACAAACTAAATTGACTAAAGCCAAAATAACGGCTACCTAATTAGTCAATAAAGCTTTCCGAATACAAAATAAATTGACTAAAGCCAAAATAACGGCTACCTAATTAGTAACTAAATCTTTCCGAATACAAACTAAATTGACTAAAGCCAAAATAACGGCTACCTAATTAGTCACTAAATCTTTCCGAATACAAACTAAATTGACTAAAGCCAAAATAACGGCTACCTAATTAGTCAATAAAGCTTTCCGAATACAAACTGAATTGACTAAAGCCAAAATAACGGCTACCTAATTAGTCACTAAATCTTTCCGAATACAAACTAAATTGACTAAAGCCAAAATAACGGCAACCTAATTAGTCACTAAATCTTTCCAAATACAAACTAAATTGACTAAAGCCAAAATAACGGCACCTAATTAGTCACTAAATCTTTCCGAATACAATCTAAATTGACTAAAGCCAAAATAACGGCTACCTAATTAGTCAATAAAGCTTTCCGAATAAAAACTGAATTGACTAAAGCCAAAATAACGGCTACCTAATTAGTCACTAAATCTTTCCGAATACAAACTAAATTGACTAAAGCCAAAATAACGGCTACCTAATTAGTCACTAAATCTTTCCTAATACAAACTAAATTGACTAAAGCCAAAATAACGGCTACCTAATTAGTCAATAAAGCTTTCCGAATACAAACTGAATTGACTAAAGCCAAAATAACGGCTACTTAATTAGTCACTAAATCTTTCCGAATACAAACTAAATTGACTAAAGCCAAAATAACGGCTACCTAATTAGTCACTAAATCTTTCCGAATACAAACTAAATTGACTAAAGCCAAAATAACGGCTACCTAATTAGTCACTAAATCTTTCCGAATACAAACTAAATTGACTAAAGCCAAAATAACGGCTACATAATTAGTCAATAAAGCTTTCCGAATACAAAATAAATTGACTAAAGCCAAAATAACGGCTACCTAATTAGTCAATAAAGCTTTCCGAATACAAACTGAATTGACTAAAGCCAAAATAACGGCTACCTAATTAGTCACTAAATCTTTCCGAATACAAACTAAATTGACTAAAGCCAAAATAACGGCTACCTAATTAGTCACTAAATCTTTCCGAATACAAACTAAATTGACTAAAGCCAAAATAACGGCTACCTAATTAGTCAATAAAGCTTTCCGAATACAAAATAAATTGACTAAAGCCAAAATAACGGCTACCTAATTAGTCACTAAATCTTTCCGAATACAAACTAAATTGACTAAAGCCAAAATAACGGCTACCTAATTAGTCACTAAATCTTTCCGAATACAAACTAAATTGACTAAAGCCAAAATAACGGCTACCTAATTAGTCAATAAAGCTTTCCGAATACAAACTGAATTGACTAAAGCCAAAATAACGGCTACCTAATTAGTCACTAAATCTTTCCGAATACAAACTAAATTGACTAAAGCCAAAATAACGGCTACCTAATTAGTCAATAAAGCTTTCCGAATACAAACTGAATTGACTAAAGCCAAAATAACGGCTACCTAATTAGTCACTAAATCTTTCCGAATACAAACTAAATTGACTAAAGCCAAAATAACGGCTACCTAATTAGTCACTAAATCTTTCCGAATACAAACTAAATTGACTAAAGCCAAAATAACGGCTACCTAATTAGTCAATAAAGCTTTCCGAATACAAAATAAATTGACTAAAGCCAAAATAACGGCTACCTAATTAGTCACTAAATCTTTCCGAATACAAACTAAATTGACTAAAGCCAAAATAACGGCTACCTAATTAGTCACTAAATCTTTCCGAATACAAACTAAATTGACTAAAGCCAAAATAACGGCTACCTAATTAGTCAATAAAGCTTTCCGAATACAAACTGAATTGACTAAAGCCAAAATAACGGCTACCTAATTAGTCACTAAATCTTTCCGAATACAAACTAAATTGACTAAAGCCAAAATAACGGCTACCTAATTAGTCACTAAATCTTTCCGAATACAAACTAAATTGACTAAAGCCAAAATAACGGCACCTAATTAGTCACTAAATCTTTTCGAATACAAACTAAATTGACTAAAGCCAAAATAACGGCTACCTAATTGGTCAATAAAGCTTAAAGAATACAAACTAAATTGACTAAAGCCAAAATAACGGCTACCTAATTAGTCACTAAATCTTTCCGAATACAAACTAAATTGACTAAAGCCAAAATAACGGCTATCTAATTAGTCAATAAAGCTTTCCGAATACAAACTAAATTGACTAAAGCCAAAATAACGGCTACCTAATTAGTCAATAAAGCTTTCCGAATACAAACTAAATTGACTAAAGCCAAAATAACGGCTACCTGATTAGTCACTAAATCTTTCCGAATACAAACTAAATTGACTAAAGCCAAAATAACGGCTACCTAATTAGTCAATAAATAATTGTAATTTATTAATTTTTTGCTGAAAATATTTTACTATTATATTTTATGATCTGATAATTATTTTATTAATTTTGTAATTATTTTATTTACAGGGTGCGGCAAATTAGCGGCCGCTTTTCTTTTGGCTATAACTTTCTTCATTTTTAATGAAATCTGATAATTCTTTTTTCCTGG
This sequence comes from Meloidogyne incognita, assembly GCA_036172945.1. NCBI lineage: Eukaryota > Metazoa > Nematoda > Chromadorea > Rhabditida > Meloidogynidae > Meloidogyne > Meloidogyne incognita. Next base: position 3,683,381 of record JARQAC010000006.1, on the reverse strand, counting down.
ATTCCTGATACTCTAAGAATTTTTCTGATAGCAAAATCTCCTTTAAATTTGATAATTTAGTCTGATTAATCATCTCCCAAAGTTTAAGTTAAATTTTTTGGATAAAAGCTGGCATGGCTTCAAGGCTATTAATTTGATATGAGAAATTTATATATCATTCGAATCAGCTCTCCAATCTGATTCGAATAACACCAAAATCAGGTGTCTATCACGTAGATGGACCGAGATATGGCTTACTGAATGATTTATTAAAATAATTTTGACAATACAAAATTTTTGAGTAAAATTTTCAAAAATGAGATTATAAGCTATTTCGATGCGCCTGAGCAAGACTAGTCGATTGGTACTAAAATCATCGGGATTGAATAATTTTTGACGAAGTTATGATCAATTAAAATTTGACCAGAAAAAATGTTTTTTGATGCTTTTAAATGTTAGGACCGGCTTATCTTTACAATCTGTGAACAAAATTCCTATTATTTGGTATCAAAAAAATTCTTAGAGTATCAGGAATCCAGGAAAAAAAGAATTATCGTTTTTCATTCAAAATGAAAAAAGTTATAGCCAAAAGAAATCGGCCGCTAATTTGCCGCACCCTGTATTAAAAAATAATATAAACAACTAAATTAAAAAGGGATACTGCTCTTTTATTTTTTATCCATCAAAAACATTCACACATTTTCTGTTTATTTTTATAAAAAAAGAAAATCATAATTTTCATTAATTTGCATTTACTGCAATAGAATTTAAAAATTCTTTCAATTAATTTTCTAAATTATTTAGCGATTCTATTTGGCTTTTATATTTTTTCTTTTCTAAATTAGTTTTAAATAATTTGAGTCGAAATGTTTACAAAAAAATAATTTTTAATTCTTTTCTGTTGATTTTTTTCTATTAATTTAAATGCAGCATGTGATGCTGAAACTGACACACTTTCTGAGGTTTTTTCCTTTTAATTTTAAACGAAAAAAGTAATTTAAAAAAACATTTAAATTCTGCTCGAATATTGACATCTAAATTTACTCTCTACTTGGTACTCTCTCTCTTTTAATTATTTAAAACTATTATTTTTTTAGTATGCAGTCGAAAACATGGAATTTGTAATAGAAATAATTAGACCAATATTTGATTATTTTTGTTGTTGTTCGATTTGATTCATTTTTTGCATATTTTAATATTCTTATCTTTGTAAATGTATTATTTTTTGTTGATTTATTAATTAAATCAATATTATCTTGTCCAGTCGAAAATATTATCTAAATATTCATATCAACTGTGTAGGACTTTTAAAAAATAAAGGTTGAGTCCGTAACCTTTTCCAAATAAATTTCACACACACACAAATAAAGACCTTTTACTTTTCTCTTTTAAATAATTAATAAATTAACAACAAACGAACGAACGAACGAACGAACATTAAACTGGGGAATGTGGGGTTTACAATATAAGGGGAGGAGAATATTTTATGAGGTCAAAATAAGGGTGAAAGAAACGAGAGGAAATATAATACTATTTCTTTTTGGGCACGACACATTACCAAAAATATGGAAAAATTAAGCAAAAAATAAGAAAAATACTCAAATGTTTTAAATGATATCTAAACTCAAAAATTACAAAAACTAAAAATCCATAAAACAAATTAGGTGAGAAGTCTAAACTCAAAAAATCTAAACTCAAAAATTACAAAAATTCCATCATTAAAAATAATTTTCAAGTTTTATATTTTTTTTAATTACCCAAGTTTAAGCTAAAAATCAAAAAAATAATGCCGAAAAATGGACAAAGAACAGAAATTATAATATGGATTCACGTCTATTTTGATATCCTGGATCGTGCGGACTCAACAGAAATGTATATCCAGGTCATTAAGTCAAAAATGTTTCATAACATCAAAAAATTGTTTTTAGGACTTTATACAAGGGAATATATACAATATAGAATAGAAAATAATAAAAAAGGCATTTTGCTTTAATAAATATATAAAACTCAATGACTTTTTTCTTTTTTGAATTTAACATAGTTTCATAACAAAAATTTTAAATTTATGATTAATTTACAAATAATACATATGAAAATTTTAGATAGTAATTCGTCTTTTTAGCTTTCATTCGTCTTTTAGCGTTCATTCGTCATTTTAGCGTTCATCAAAAAGGAATTTTACAATTAAAAATTCAATCTTTATGTTCCTTTTTCCAGAAATTTATAAGATCGTTCATTTGATCAATCGAAGTATTTTTAACCGCATTATAAACATAATGAATAAAGTTATAATTTCCTTGTTTTGATTGTTTTGTATTTTCAATAATTTTATCAAAATTCTTTTTTTCATCTTCTGACAATTTTGGATGTCGCTCTTAAATATAACTTATTTTAGATGGCCATTAAAATTAATTAACAAAAAAATTTTTGATACCTTTTTGATTTTCATCATTTTCAGCTTTACTATTTTTGGTTTGAATTGGACTGCCAAATTCAACAGACAATAAAAGAAAAAATATTAGAAGTTTTTCAATGTTCATTTAAGCTAAATATATCTGAAATAAAAAATTATTTAAATAAAATTGGAATTATTTAAATTCATTAGCCTTGCACTTCTCTCTCTTTATTATTTCGATTTACCGTATATGCTATAATAATTGCCCTCTACAAGTAATTACTCAATCCTTATTAATTTATAAGATCGTTCAATTATTTAAATATGATTTAATGTAAGTTTGGAAAAAATGTATGCGAGTTAATTCGGTCCCAACAATTGTTGGGATGGTTGGAGGTTTTTTATCGCATAGCTCCCCGAATAAAATCCCACAAAAACTTATTTATTTTCTGGAATGGGGTCGACAGCTTTGACTTTATTTATAAATTCATAAAGGCGAATTCATGTCTGATAATAATTTTAATTTAAGTGAGAGAGAAGGTAAGAATATGAGGCGGAGAAATAGAAAAATTTTTATAGGAGGGGGGAGGTGATGGTCGCATGAATGAAGACTCGTGAATGGTATCGCGTGAATGCCAGACTCCTAGACATTATTGAATGGCAAAAATTTATTAAAACTTGAAAAGAAACTTAATTAAAAATTATTTAATAAATATAATAATACAGGGAGGGCAGGAATGGCTAAACTTTTGCTAAACTCTCTCATACAAATCATCTGATATCCTCTCTAATCCCTCCAAATGCCCCGATCTCCAGGCTTTTGTGAAAGAATTTTGGAGATATATCAAAGAATAGACATAACTCTCCAAAGGAGAGAAATACCGCAAATCCTCTAAAAAAACCCCATGGGGTTATTTTTTTGAATCGAAAAAACCCCTGTAGACTGGGGCTATTTTAGAGGCTGGGGATATTTTAGATGATTTGCGTATGAGTAGTATATATACCCCTTTTATTCCCTTTTTTCAAGGAAATAAAAGTTGTAGATTTTTTAAAATAAAAGAGGTATAAAGTATTAGTTAAAGGAAATAAAAGTTGCAAATGCAAAGTAATAAAAAAGGCAGCTAAATAATATTTTTAAACGTTTATTTATAAAAATATTAAAACATATTAATTATCTTAAACCTAAAGTATTAGATAAATAAATAAATTGTTATTTTTGATACATTTTATGAAATAAAAATTAGTTTCATTGAAGGTAGTTCAGTAGAATCTTCTGTCTTTAGAAAATTTTAGCTAGAAAATTTTTTTATACTTTAAACAAATTTAAACCATGGTACATTTCATCTATTGGAATATATGTTTTAAACTTATACATACTGTCGCCAATTTTGGCGACTTATAGTAACAATTAATTTCGTTTTTGTGAGTGATTTGTTACTTAATACTCTTTTTGCCCTACTCTTTTGACCACTTTTGTTTGTTAAATTTTCACTCGTTCACCACTTATTTTTATGTCAATTTTAATTTTACTGCCAATTTTCTCTTCTCTGTTCCTTTTTGGTGACAGCTTGTGCTGGTCACACTCACTCATTTTTTGTGTGTATTTTTGTTCTCTGACTTCCCACTCTCAATGCTTTATCATTATTTTTCTTTAATTTCTTTTGAGAATATTTTTGAAATGTTCATTTTTCTTAATATTTTTCCAAATCCATCCCCATTTACTGGTTATTTAAGTAAATGGGGATGGTATAATAAAATTATATAAAATTATAAAAAATTAGATAAAACCTTAAATAAAATTTTTAAGGTAGAAAAGTTTTGTTGTTAGAGTGAAACTAAAAATAATGTTATGTAAATAAGATTTTATTTAAATCGTTTTTGGAAACTAAAAATTTTATTAAAAAAGTAGAAATAGCAAAAATTGCAATTTCTTAATAAATGTAAAAATTTGCTGAGGGATATGTTGGAAGGGATATTATACTTAATAATAAACCATTCCCCAGATGAAAGACAGATTATCAACTGTTCCAACCTGACATTCCTTGACTCATGGTAAGTTTCAATTTTATTTAATAAATAAAAATATTAGATATATTAAAATAATTTGAGTAAAATAAATATTTTTTATAAAAATTATAATGATTTCATTCAGTGATATTTTAATAAAAATATTTTTGAAATCTTACAAAAATATTTATTTGCATTTATTACACCCTGGAATAAAAATGGGTTTATACAAAATATAAAAATTCAGATACTTTTGTTGACTTTCAAAGTTTGAAATAACTAAAAAAATTGAACGTGTGAATTGTTTGTAGCATTGCTAATTTTATATCTCAATGGTTCTTAGTATATTTCAATTCCAATTTGTGTAATTTGTAATAACAACTTTTTCTACTTAAACTAATAAAGAAGATAAGAGTAATTTAAAATATCATTGATAGTATATTTTACTTAATAAATTAACAACTTACAATCCTTCGCAACTGAAGAACAAGGAATATACAAATTAATAAACAAAAATTTATAATATAATTAAATTTATAATGCTACAGATTATTTAATTATTACTAAATAGCTTTTATCAAATGAGGCTTTTATCAAATGACAACTTTTTCAAATTACGATTAATTTAATCTTCAAAAAAACATTTATCAGTTATTTCTATTCTCAAAATCATTTTTAAGAACCGTCACCATATTCCTGCTGTAGATAGCATTTTGAAGTACCCGATCAAAATCATCTAAACAATCCTGATTATGACTATCTTGAATTTTCTTTCATCTTTCTAAAAAACAGGTTTGTGACCGAACTGTTGCTTCAATAATTAAATTTTTTTTTGATTCATTACATTGATATTTATTTTATTTCTGATTAAATCAATATTATTTCCATTAATATTAATGTAAATTATAAAAGCATTATTTCTGATTAAAATTCTAGTCGAGATGATATGCGAATTTTTTTCAAATTGAAAAATTCTTTTTAAATATGTATATAATTAAACGTTCATTGCCTGTTCCAAATTCTAAGATAGGCCTGTCAAAACACCACCATTCTAAAGGATCAGCACGCTGTAGATACTTTTCAGCTAAAACGTAGCTGTGTATCTCCTCATCCAGAAATCATACCTGTAAGAAATCTTTTTAAAATAATCATACCTTTAAGAAATATTTTTAAAATAATTTTAATAAGTTAGAATTATTAACGGACTACTATTTTTGTTATTGACTATATTATTTCAAAAACTCTAATTATTAAATATATACTTCAGTTATAAATATATACTTCAGTTGCTTCAGTTGTATCTTTTGCTGTAAAAAACTTATCATAGAAGATAATTTTAATAAATTGATAGGAGACTTCAATCTGCTCATTCAATCTGCTCATTCAGACTTCAATCTGACTTTAATCTGCTCATTAATCAGTTCATGTTTTTTATATATCATTTAACTTTTAATGTTGTGTTATATATTACTGAGTTAACTATTAATAATTTAATGTTAATTCATGTTTTCTCGTAAATTTTTAAACTCTTTTTATTAATTTTGAGTTATTAATAGGGACTCACAAAATATGCTCGGAAAATCGCAAAATATGCGCATATATATGCACAGAAAAAGGCCCAAATATGCACTGAAATATGCAAAATTTCCCAAAATATGCAATAAATATGCATCAAAAAATGGTGAAAAATTGCTTTAAAAACCAAAATTTTAAGTAAAAAACACTAATTTAGCCTATAATTTTGCATTTCAAGAGCACTTATAAAAGATTTTATGGATTTAAAATTTATGTTAAAATTTTTTTGAAAAAAAAATTTCCTGAAAAATAATTCGAAAAAATTTTTTCGGAAAATTTTTATAAAAAAATTTTTTGACCAAAAATTTCCAAAATTTTGCCCATTTTTTACTAAAATTTGCCAAAAAATGATGAAATATGGACTAAAATATGCAAATTTTCCCAAAATATGCACAAATATGCAAATATGCACGGGAAGGCCGAAATATGCAAATATATGCATTAAGAACAGGGTCCTAAAGTGCTCGGACACATGTAAAAACATCATTTTTGGGCTTCCCAGCTCAAGGCATATCCGCATACAAAACATGCATTTGCATGTTTTGTGAGTCCCTGGTTATTAAAAATTGTATCTCACATCTTCTAATTCTGTATTTTTACCCATTAAAATGTACACTTCTTCAACTAATTTTTAAATGTATCTTCATAAGCTTAATTTAGTAGTAATTTTACCCCTAAAATCTTGCACTCGTGTTAATTATTTTCGGATAAATAAATTCTATTAAGATTATAAATAACTTCAAATCTAACCCAAATCCAACACAGAATAATCACTTGGTTGAATAATACCTATCCAACAAAAGGTCGATATTTCTTCTCAAGTGACTGGGTAATGCAGAACCTTTCTTTACTGAAGGTTTAAGGAAATGTTGAATGTTTAATGAAATTTGTTTATAAGAGTTTAAATTCATATTAAAATTATATCTTTATGTAGAAGTTCTGCATGATTTATTCAAAATTATTATATTCAAAAACTTTCCTTAATTTTTATATATTTATAACTTTTAATTTATACATTAAATTAATAAAACAACAATTTCTTACAAAAATGTATTTTTGTGATTTATTTTACACTTTATAATTGAATATTATGTTTATTGATAAATAACTAAATTTTATTTTTACTATTAATATTTATAATATCGCCTAGATTTAATAATGAATTATAACTTATTTTAGTGTATTGGTTACAATTGAAATACAATAAGCCAACTTTTAATAAGTATATCATAATTTTTTCTATGATAGATCTATTATAATATAACTATTTATAGAAATTTGTATAAAAATAGAAATAGTTCACAATAATGAATTAAATTAATTAATCTTTTCTTCAAGTATATTTAAATTTTTTTAATGTAATTTAATAAAAATATTCAATATATTAATTATTTTGACGTCCTTAAAAAGCCTTCTTCCAAATCGATATTGCAAAGTTTAATTCCATTATTCAATTTCTAAATTAGTAAATTAATACAATGTTCATAACCGGATGTGTATATTTTATAACAAAGTCAAATGATTTTTCAAGAATGAAATGAACATGATTTTTATAGATCCACAACTTCATTCTCTCATTCTTTTTTATCAATAATGTATTATTCTTATAAGATTTCCTTTAACACTAATGAAGTCGAATATAAATAAATATACAGAATTTTAAACAATAAATATATAAAATTTTAATTAATAAAATTATTAACATTTTAAATTTAATTTTTTATTTTTTTGCAAAAATAACTTGAACACATGATTTGAGCGCTAACCGGCGAATGCGTAGTTAGATGAAGTAAGGTTATTGCGGATATCGATAAGCGGCACGTGCATAGCCGCTGGAGGCATGTCGATGATATTCGCCCGAGCTCTTTTTGATGCGATGAAATTTTTTTATTTCAATTTTTTATTCCTAGAATTTTTTATTCATTTTTATTTCAATTTTTTTATTAAATATAACCAATTTTTTAATACAAATTAAATTTTTAATAACCAAATAAATTTATTTGTAAAAATACGTCAAAGTTGTTGTAGATGTTTGCAAAGTTGTTATTATTGTTATGATTATTTGCAGTTATTATTTGCAGTTTATTATTATTTTTTTATTAGTAGCTTTTCATTCTTTCTTCGAGTGATTATTTTTAATTTGTAAAAATTTTTTTCAATTTTTAGAAAGTTTTTAACAATTCATTTAAAATTTTTAAAAATCTTTTAAAATTAAATTTTTAGATTTTTAATAAAATTAATTTAACTACACAGTAATTAGTTTTTTTAATTTAGGCGTACTTGAGAATATTTTATTAGTTTTAATATGAATACAAAATATTGAGTATATATCCAAAATAAGGATTGAAGTGTTATTAATTCAATAAAGAAAAAATATGTGTAAATTTATAAAAGCTCTAAAGTTCTAACTAGAATTCTTTTCCAATCAAATATGGACATCGTTCATTGTCATTTGTTTTTCTTCTTTCGCATATTAAAAAACGTTTAAGCACACACCTAGTATGAGCTTGTAGACCAGGGATGGGAATGGTTACCATAAACTCGAAACACGGACTATGTTATATTGATGATATTTGTTTCCATAAACAAAAGATATTCCAGTGGATGGGGCAGGTCATCGTTTGTTGATGTCTCCGTTACTTAAAATTAAGGCTTATAATTTAAGTTTAAGGATTATTAGTGATAAATAAGTTTCCGACTAATATTCAAATCTCACAACTTTTTTACGTAGTGTGGATTTACTAATGATTATAATTTTTAATGGTTATATTAATTAGTTAATAAATTTATAAAATGTTTGTAACTATTTTTTAATTATTTTAATCGTCTCCGTTACTTAAAATTAAGGCTTATAATTTAATTATTAGTGATAATTACCTAGACAAAATATATTTATACCTAGACAAACTATATTTGATTCCTAAATTAGGGGTCATATGTTAGAACAAACCAAAATTGATATTTCCTTTCACAATCGGGACAGTGGCATTTGCCAACTCATCTCGAAGATTAGATCTTGTTGAGCGGTATATACTTACACTAACATAATTTTCATGTCACGTGAGCAATTTTTTGAACAATATGTTGGATTATACGCATGATGTTGTTATTAGCAATAATATTGTTGAAAAGTAAAGTTTCATCATTATAAAGTCTTTTTAAATTTAAACCTATTTTAAAAAGATTACTATCTGATTATATTTACTATCTCTTTGTCTGCAAATGACGGTCCACAGTATTTCTTGACATATTTAATTTAAATAATTAATTGTGATAGTCAATATAATGAAATATTAAAATTAAGACCAAAGCAAATTTAAAAAATAGAATTGAATTTATTGAATAAATTTCATGAAAATAAAAGAAGGGGAGAGTAGTTTTTTATCTTCTCTATAAAAGAGAAATATTTTTTGCCAAAAGTTTTCTTTAGTTAGTGTAAATTCTCAAAGATAAAATAGTCGTTCTAAATTTATAATTTTTTGAATTTCCTAAAACTCATACAAGCTAAAGCGTTTTTGATTTTTAAAGAAATATACTCTTATAAATTTTGATAAATAAATCATCTTGAAATTATATTTAAAAACTAATGGAATATTAGGCTCGTTAGCTCAAGAGGACTTAAAACGCTTAAAGGTTTATTTTGAAAAATATTCGAGGAAAAAGTAAATTATAGGAGGGTTAGTTAACGACTGTTAAAGAAACTAAAGAAATTGATAATGCAATTTTAAAATAATTTCTAAGTCGCTTATTGGAACAAAATCACTGTGAGAATTTGAATCAATGATAAAAAATTGTATGGTATTTATAAGACCGAAATGGGCGTTCCAATCCCAGCAAAATTATGCTTACATTAAATTTATTTCCATTTTCAATTTGCTATGATAACTTACTTACTGATTTGTGAAAAAAGCATAGCTATTTCGATTGGTCATGGGAAAGCTTTCCTATTTTATAAAAATTGCCGTCGGGCCACACAGAAGTATAAAATATGATGTACTATCTAAAGTGCTATTCTTATGTATAGTGTTTTGTATGTTGTGTTTTTATATTTCTAAACCATCGGATTATTTTTGTTTTTATAAAAAATTTTTACTATTTATTTTTTTACTACTTTAATTTTGTATTTAATGTCAATTATCATCAAAATTTAGTAAAAAAATATGGGAAAGTAAAAAAATTTTAGCTTTGAAAATGATTATTCATTTTAATAATTGTATACACTGCTAATAAAATTAAATTTAATTTTTCCATATTTCCTCATAATTTTACTAAAACTTTTCTTAATTTTTATATTTTACTTAATATGATTTTTATTTAGATTTTTTAAATTGTTTGCTTAGAAAATTTTTTGCTAAAATAAAACTAATATTAATATTTGACTTGATATTTTTTGCTATAATTTTTCTTTGATATCATGCAATTTTTGATTCGGGATGGACGAGCTTTTTTGAATTTTTGTCTTAATTGTCAAACTTTGCATAATTCAAAAAAGTCCAAAAATTCCATCTTTTTTTTATTTTTTATGTATTTTGTGTCAGTTTATCTTATTATTTTTATTTTACGCAACTCTCCTTTTCTTGATACACCAACATTCATTGATAAATTCAGATATTTTAAAGCAAAATTACAAGAAGAACCCAACCATGTAATAAAAATTTTTTAAATTTTATTAAGTTTTTAATAATTTATAATTTTTATTTTATTATAATTATTAATAATTTCAAAATAAGTTTTATACAAATAATTTGAGAAATTCCATAAATATTAATCAGTTATTTTTAAAAACGAATAATTATAGGAAAATTAAACTCGGTTCATCAATCAATTGTCTGTAGTTCCGCACCTGCCTTTTTCGTATTTTTACTTTCTAAATTAGTTTAAAATTAGCTTATATTTTCATTGATATTTGGTATAATATTTTCAGAAATATTTTATTTCTACGATTTCAGATCCTGGCATTGCACTGTTGCTTTTACCTTTGCTTAAATAGAATAAATGATATGGTTAAAATGCGATATTTATTGATATATGTAGTTTCTTCTGCTTTTATTTTATCATTAATTGGGTAATAGTTTGGGAAACGTTTTACAAGTGATTTTCTTCAACTTAATTTTACAATTTAATTATTTTTAATTAAAATAAATTAATAAATCTTTTATTAAAATTAAACAGGTACCAGAAAATTTCACGAATTTTAACTTGAAATAAATTAAGACAGGCCATTCAACTCTAAAAGTATCTCTAAAAGTATGGATATATAAACATTCTTTTTTTTTCTTTTGTACTTTGCTCGATTAATTCAATCAGTTTTATAAAATAATTTCATTTAAAAAATATTAATATGTGTATATCTGATTATTAATATATGTAAATCTAACAGTTACATACAAATTGCAATAGTTAATTTTATTTAAATTTTATTTTTTATTAAAAAATATAGTAAACTAAAAAATTAATCAGTTTAATTTCTTTATATTTAAAGTTCATATTTTTTATCTATTATTTTTCTGGATCTGTTTCATAGAATGTTTCTATTTATTACATTTACTAATTCAAATTTCATTCATAATTAAAATAATACATATTATCAAACTTTCTATTTTTTAACTGAACTATTAAGTGCATTTTAACCTCTTTTTATAATTGGTACGTTATTTTCATACGTGCTTTAAAAATCTATTAAGATATATTTTACACAATTTTTGTTCCGTTCTTCAATTTGTTTTTTATTACATTTTATTATTTTTTAATAAAGATATCTTATCAGTGATGAAATATCTTACTAGTTGTTGATTTACTGTCCATGTGAATCATACCATTTATTTGTAGTTATTTATAGGATTTATAACTACTTAAAATTCTTAATTTAATCATTTATGGCACAAAAGGTGTCTCAATATCAAAAATAATATTATACGATTTTTACTTCTTCTGTTTTAAATTATTTCAATTGTTAAATTATTATATATATTTTAATTAAAATAAATATTTGATTTTTACGAATTTATGTATAGGATCGTAGTAATTTATTTAGTTTTTCATATCATGTACATAAATAACAGATGTCTTTTTTGATATGAGCTGATTTTTTAATACAGTTCTGATTTCATAAGAAATGATTTTTTAATATACACACCCACTTCTGATTCCTCGATTTGTTTGCGTTGATATTCTGGAAATTCAATTTTTATAAATAAAATACATTAAAATTATATTAAATATACTAATTAAATTTCTAAGATATAATATGTGATAATTGTGAATAAGTAAGTGATTTAACTTATTTTATTTAAATATATTTTGATTGTTACTTCGCCCTTCATGGCAAGTTCTCCCTCGTTAAATCTTCAAATTAATTGTTGTATGGATGTATGACAAGAAATAGCTCTGGAGGTTCGAAGCAGTTTATTATAAAATACATTTACAAAAACTTTCAAATAAATTTAAAATACAAAAACGGTAGTGATTTTAAATTAAAAAAATTTTTTTAATTTTTTAAGTAAAAACTATAATAAATAAAATTTTGAAAAAATGCCTCCGTTTAAAATGCCTCTCTAAAGAAAATCACAGGAGCAGGTTCTCCAAATAATATAATTTAACCAGATAATATAATATGAAAATTAATTAATTTAAATATTAAAAAAAGTATTAGAATTAAATCTAATATATCCAAAGATTAAAAATTTCCAAATAAATAATTTTTAATCAAAAATAAATATTAAATCAATAAAAAGTTTTTTATTAAAAATGTTTTATTTAAAATGATTGGTGAAGAAGATAATCTTAAGCTAAAGAAATTATTTTTATATAGAAAACGGCTTGGCTTCCCATCGCTTATTCATTCGCCTCTAAGGACTTCATCGCCTCTAAGTGCGTAAAGGTTTTCTGGGAAAGCAATAATGTAAAAGAGGGGAAAGAAGAATGAATAAGCTATGGGCACAAAGAGCAAAAAATAGAAGGGGAAATAAGTCACGTGAATATTAGGTGAATAAAAAATATATAAAAAAATTTAGGTGTTCTGTCGTACTTCGACAACTAGTTTAAAAAGAAGGCTACTTATTTTTGTCTTTATTTTAAAAATAAACAATATACTTTATGTTTATTTTAATTGTAATTAAATTTATTATAAATTAAAATATAAATTATATCGGATCAAACATAAGATTGTTTGAGTTGCTTTAATTATTTCATATACATACATATTTCACCATATAAAGATGTTTTTTTTATCTTTTTTAAGATTTATTTATTTATTTATGAATTTATCTCTTTGATGAAAAAATTATTTATTTTTTAATAAAATATTAACATGAGTATTCTGTTTATGTATTTTCAAATTAAATGGGGTTAAGTTATATTTGAATAGTATCAACACAATATTTTTAAATAATTTTAGATGATTTATACTTATTATACAAAATTTTCAAATTAAATTATTATTAAGCTATGAAATCACGTCTAATCTTTTTCTAAAATTAATTTTACTTTAATTTAAGGTATTTAGTTCATAATAGTTTGGATAATTATAACCATTATTTTAATTTTTGTTTATTTTTTAATTTAGCATTTTAATTGAATATATTCAATTATTCACTAATGTCATAAAGTTTCAATTCCTCCTCAAACTTGAGGTAATTTTAATTATATAAGTAATATCTGTTAACATTGTACTATATATAAATAACTGTTTTATAAAACAGTTATTGAAATAAATATCAATCATTTTCTTAACCTGATTATTATTTTGTATATATATTTTCATATCAATTTAAATTTTTAAATTTTCATATCAATTTAAGAAATAAAAATAAATTTTGATTATTTTAAAAATGTACCCTTAGTTATAACAGCTCCGAAAGTTTTTATTTTTTTATTTAATAAAATTATCGATTTGAAGCTTACTCAAGTTTGGAAACAATTCTCCATTAAAATTCTGATTTTCTAATCGCGAACAAATTTATATCGCTAATTGCTGTAAGTTTTCGTCAATATTATTCTTTTGGCATCTTTAACTTAAAGAATATGACTAATGATGAGTGTTGCTGCTCCTCTGATTTCACTAAATTTTTAACGATAAATAATTTGATCTAAAATAAATTTATTAGTTAAAATATTTTTTCTGAAAAATTTATAATATAAAAATTATATTAGTTATATGATTAATTAAATTTGACCTAATTCAGTTGAAAAAATTTTTGTCTAAGTTAATTTTCTAATAATTATGACAAAAATAAATATTTATAATTTTAATATAGTAAATCTTATTAGTAAATCAAAATCTTATTTGTAATCTACTCTAATCGAAAATATTTATTTATCTTCCCCAACTTTCATTAAAACTACCTCATCTAAATTTTCATCAACAGAAAATTCTGCGATTTGTTGAAATAAGCAGAAATTTAATAATTTTGACTTATTATATAATTTACTATAATATTAAATAACTTAATTATTTATTAAAAGCATGAATTATATTTTAAATCATGGGTGGAAAAATAAAACATTTTTATGTAACAGTTTGGTAAAAACACGCAAACGAAAAAATATATTTTTTTGTAATTAAGAAGAAAATATTATATATTTTTGATAAAATTGGGAAATACTTAAAATTATAAGAAAAATATTTGAAAAGTTGTATAATTTTATAAAATTTAAAAGAAAAATGCAAATTATTACATTCGAAACAGGTAAATTGAGCATGAATTCGGCTTAGTCATTATATTTATTTGCACCCATGTTTCCGGATTTGAATAATGCATAATCAGTATCCATTTATTGATTTTTGTCTTTTATAGCTTTTTTAAAAGTCAATACTTTCTTTCAAGTTTGTTTATATAGTTTATTATATATTTCAAGTTTTACATATATATATTTTATTAGCTACAAAACTTCAAGTAAAATAATCATTAACAAATATATGTTGTTTAAAATGTAATTAAGTTTATTTAAAACTTAATTAAGTTTTAAGTTTTAAATGTAATTAAGTTTTTAAAATTTATTAAGTTTTTTATTTATTTACATATTTTCAAATATATTTTTAGAGTATTGTAAGATATATTCAATATATTAGTCCCTAATTATTTATATTTAATTTCCAATCAATTATTTCTAAACACATTATTCATTTTCCCATTCACCCCTTTACAATTAAATAGCCAATGTACACACCCACTTATTTAATGCTATACCCACTAAGCTTTTCCGATCATTCGAATAGTTTTATGTTTACAGCGCTTTTTCCCTTTCCACCTATGTTGATTCCATACTTAATTATTGATATTTTAATTCGTTAAATAAATATTATGAACGTTGAAATATATTGTTGTGTATCTAGGGGGATTTGGCCAATCCTATTTTAGGTAACAACAGATATAATTTATTGGTAGCACCGGATGGTTCTGCGAATGCGGAACGAGAATACGATCCATCGAAGGTAAGTTTTGGAACAACATGAGGTTGGAACCCCCGGGGGATGAAAAAAACATGCTTTCGAGCATGAAAATCTTGAAAACCGGTTATTAAATAATTTATTTGAATTTTGCGCAGTTATTAAATTTAGAATTTAAAAGATTAAATTATTATCAGATAAATTTGATTTAGAGAAATTAAATTATTATTCAGAGATTAAATTATTAGAAAATCAATTTTTTATATAGTCGACAGAATTCGTGAGAATTGTTTTTTATATGAACTAGTATTATCAGTCAAATTATTTCGAACTATCAGTTTACTATTCAGAGAAATTATTTTATTAGAAATTTTTATAGTCGAAAAATTTTATTTTATTTTTATAATCTTGATGAATCACTCTCTAGAGAGTGCAATCCTGTATAATTAAAAAGACAAACTGAATTATTATATATAAATTTAGACTCAAAAAAAAAAGATTTTTTCCAAAAAAGATAAGAAAAATTACAAAAAATATATTATCTATTAGAAATTGATCAGATATACAAAAAAAGTTTTTATTTCTCAGAATTAAAGAAAAAAAGTATTATTAGTCTATAAAAAGATGTCATTAATCAGAAATGTTAGAAATATAAAAAAAATAATTATGAATCTAGACATTAAAAAAAGGAGATTTTTTTAACAATTATATCAGAAGTATATCATATCATTACAAATAATTTAAAAGTATCAATACTCTATATAATCAAGACTCTATTTAAATTTTCAATTTTTCTCTATTCATTTATGTATAATTATTTGAAAAACTCTCTAGAGAGTCTATTCCTGTAAACCTATGAAAATAGTACATCAATAAAAAAAAAACAAATATTCAGACAATTTTTTTTCTCTCTTTCAAAACTTAGTTTAAATAAAAATTTATTCATATTATCTAATTTAAACATCTGTGAGAAAATTAAAAAAAAAGTTTTTGTTCAAATTCCATTAACACAAAAAGTGTAATATTCTTTAGTTCTTTACAATCTTAATTTAAAAAGATGAGCAATAGGCAAAAGAATTTTATTTTTTCTATTAAACAAAGCATAAACATTAAACTTAGCGCTATGAGAAAAGCGATTAAAATCTTTTAAAAAGAGAAATAACAAAGTGGTTCACCACTATTATATAATTCTAGTATAAACCTTTATGTTAATCAGAAAGCGGCTTACATTTTAATTTTATTTTACTAGTATTCATTTGAATTTGCTTAGCCTTTAAACAAGCAAATTCTGAAGGACAAATTAGATTCACCACAAAGAAAGGAATTAGCAAAAAGAGGCTTAGTAATGTGCAAGCAACGAGATGACGAACCAGTAAGTATTTTTCTAAAAAGATTGACTTCGTTAATTGAAGTCGCTTATTCTAGTTTAGGTCCAGTACAATTAAAAGAGAGGTTATGCGAAGAATTTTTAGACCGCCTGAAACCTGATTTATCTTTTCTCATTAGATTAGCAGGCCTTTCAAAAGAAAAGGACCTAGAACTTGTTAGAACTCAGGCTGAAGAGTTAGAATTATTATTAAAAACACATAAAGGGCAAGCTCCAGTTTTATTTCCCCAGCTAATACAGGCAATTGATCGAAACCCTCAAATGCCCTCGTCAAGTAATCAGTTTGTAGCTCAGAATAAAAGGCCATTTCAGGATCAACGCGCGAACCAACAAAGGAATAATTATCCTAAAAGAAGTATGTATAACCCAAGGCAAAACGAGGGTCAGAAAAGATTCAGGGGTTGGAATAATAATCCAAATAATGAACGTAAATGGAATAGCCGTCCTGTATGCAACTTTTGTAAAAGGACGGGTCACTTTGCGTTTAACTGCTTCGAAAGGAAGAAGCGTTTTAACATTTTGCCTCCAGTTTTGAAGCGTTTCAATCAAAACTGGAGGCAAAATGTTAATTCCATTCAGGATAACCCTCAGTCTCCCGGTCCAAGTAACACAAGCTATCCAGCTTCTACAATAACGGTAGATGCGAACGAACTCTTAAGAGCATTTGCATCAATGAAGATACTGCCCTCGGGTAGCAAATCCTGTAAAGACTCTGAAACTATTAATTCTATAAGCAAATGTGAAAAACCTAAGAAAAACGAAATTGTAAGTAAAGATGAACCTAAAATTGAAAATAACCCGGTAGAAAATGTTGAAAATAAGAGATTAAAAACTACGAATTGGGAAGGTATAGGCCCAAAACTTTCTAAATTTTTATTAAATATATGCATGTTGGCAATGATCATCTTGCCAGTTTTTTCTGAAAATAGCTCTTATATACCTAAACATCCAATGATTTGCCAAAATATTAAAAATGGAGTTTTATGGGCTGTTCCTAAATTACAAGAATGTCCAAGGGTATCACTAGACTATTTAGAACCCCCAGTTATGAAAACCCTTTGGCTATTTGCGCCAAATAATTTTGAACAAGAAACCTCGGCCTGGGCCTGTAGGAAAATTCGAAAATCACTAAGAAAATATACATCCATAACAAATGTTAATATAAGGGAACAATTAGACTCGGAACCCCTAGAAATAACGGCCGAAGAATGCCGGCAAATGATATATCGCAAAAAGTGTAAAATAGGAACTCTAATTGAAGAAAATGGCCTATGGCATACTAATGTAAAAATTGATAACTCTCCGCGAACCTGGTTGCTCGGTTCATGGAATTGGAAAATAGTTGCTAGTGAAAATTGTTACCTGGTACCGACTAAAATATTTTCGAAATTTGGGGAAAAATTTATTACATCTCCCTTGGGCGATATTAAAGGCTGTTCCTATTTAAATGGGCAATGTATAATGCCAGATAAAACAATATTAATTTGGAAACCGAGTAATGACACTAATTGTGAATATAAACCCATGGGTCCATGGAAGGGAATAATGATGGGCTCCCATTGGATACTGACAAGGCCCCACTCCTGTTAGAAATTTTACATAATGCTAAAACAGTTAAAAGTTGTAATTGGAACTTAACTATCACACCCCAAGGGTATGCAATTGGAACTAATAGGTTCAAAGAAAATAAGCCAAGGAGAATAAGAAGGGCAATCGAAGGGCTAATTACTTCATCCCAATTAGCCGCCGAACTCTCATATTTGAGTTGGAATATATCCACTACTTTGTCGTTTTCATTTACTCATGCAATGCATTCAATGTGCGAGTATGTCGAACAGAATCGACGATGGGCCCTTGCTGCGTCTACATCTGATCCTACCACATTTTCTCGGGTGATGTTCAACAACCCTTATTTAACCGCAAGGAAAGTTGGCCCAGGAGTAATAAAAGTATGGCCTTGCGTCGCATTAGAGCCAAGACAATATGTGTTTATTCCTCTCGAGGAACTAAATCCTGTAAAAAAGGAATGTTTTGAATTTATACCAATTAAAATCGATATTGGAGTGGAAGAGAAAATTGCCTTTGTAAATCCTGAAAATATGATAATTAGCCCCTCATCTCGAAAGGCTCCTTGTAACGCCTTTAGGAAACAAATAATCAATATAGATAATGAAATATTTGAAGTTGACCAAATCACAGGCACGATCTCAGAAATTAATGTGAACTATTATAGAAATATGGCATTCGATCCCCCGGTTATTCATGGCATAAATCCAGTATCCTTTCATCAATTAGTACTAAACACTGATTGGCATTTTTTCTGACATTATATTTACTATCAACGTTAGGGAATAAATTAATATGCACAATTACGTGCCGAAATTCTCAAATTACCGTCGTAATTAATATGTGTTGTGTATTAGACACCCGATAATACAAAATTGGGGGAATAAGGAAATGCTTAAATAGACAAATAAATTGGGCGGGAATGGAAATGTCAAAGTGTCGATTATGTATTTTTGAATTTAGGTCATTTGAGTCTAATTAATTGTAGTTTTATAGTTTAATAGAAATTCTATCATATGAAATTATATCAAAAAATTAGTTTTTTAACAATATGTATGAGTTTTCTTTTAGTAAATTAAATTATAAACGACTAATTTTAATATAATTTAAATAAATGTTAATCTAATAGATAATTTAAAAGTAAATTTTTAATTTTAAGTATTGAATAATATAGATATTTAAAACAACCTTATTTGAAAATCCTTATTTGACAAATACAATAAATCCGATTCGCCAAAATGGCACTAGTAAGCTTTTGATTTCCATTCCTCAATGTTCCCTGCCTGCGTCAATACAATTAAGCTTCACTAACCAAAGATTGTCAAGGCCAAGCTGCTCGTGTAACACTTAAAGCTCTTATTTTTCCAAAAGACAAGAATAACTGCCAAAGTGGTAAAAAATCAATGTAAGAATAGAATGATTTGCATTATTTTCAAAATTTGCCATCTTTCTTATGTCCGCAGATTTAACAAATATAAAAAATATTATTATTTAATCAATTGATAAAGTGGTTAAATGATTTAGATTTATTTATAATATTAAAATTAATCTATAATATTAATCTTAATAATTTATAATATTAATCTTATTTGAAAATATTATAAAAATAAGGAAGTAATTCAATAAATTTTTATTTTTGTAATTTTCAATTTACTTATTTCATTTTATAGTGGATTCCGAATAGTATAATCTTCTAAGAAATACCAAACCGACTACTTTAATAAATCATATAAAAGCATATATTTTTTAAAGGAATGAGAGTAATAGAACACAAATATATTGTTTCACGATAAATTTTATAGATTATTAAGTATTATTAAATAAATATTATGTTATTTTTAATATTTAGTTAAGTAATTGTCATAATATGTATATTTCTTCTCTCTAAGTCCTCGTTTGTAATAGATCCTCTTTTACGGGTGTCTCAGATCCTTCAGAGTCAAATTCGCTTGTTTCCAGTCTATTTAGAAAGTTTTTTTAAGAATGAAATTTTTGTGATAAAATAACCAGTCCAATCTGTTGAAATTTAATCAAATTATATCAAATTAAATTTTTCTGAAATAAGGATTAACAAAGCTGCTTTTTGCTACTATTTTTAAAAAATTTATTTCTACCAAGTTCCAGAATACTTTCATATTTATGAATTTCTAAATTATTAGATAATTATTTTATTTATCATATAAATTTATTAAGTAGAGACATATTATTTATTTAATTCATGCATCTTGTTGTTTTGTATCGAAGCTATTATAAAGCGTTGAGAGCTGTTTCTAGATTAAAGCTTAGATTTGTTAAAAAACTTAAATCTGGATAAGTTCTATTTAATTAATTGTTAAAAAATAATCAGAATTAAAATTTTTATATTATTAATTTATATATATTTTTACATAAAATTTTTATATTATTATACCCTTCAATTTCATGGAGCTAGCGTTTTTTTCTTTCAGTTAATTTTATTATTCTTCAAAATACCAAAATTTTGAATTATTTTTATCCAAATATTATAATATTTTTAAAATTAAATTTTTCTTAATTTATTACAAATTTTTGACATACAAAATAATATTTTTTTGAAACATTTAAAAAATAAGCCCGTAGTTCCTGTAGTTTTAATTATGTACATCCACGAGTTCCAATATCAGCTGGGTTACTTATCAGTATTATTTATTAGATTTAATAACAATAATTTTTAAAATATATTTCAGAAATATGTATATAATATTTAAAAGAATAAATTCAGCTTAACGCAAATATAAATGCATAATTATAATTTATTTATCAGTATCTTATTTTTTCATTAATATAAACTATAGTACATTCGCAGCTTGCGAGCTGATTTAATTTTATAATTTATTTTTTCGGTAAAAATGACAAAAATTTTACAAAGTAAAAGCCGGTAAAATTGCCTTGAATTTTATTATTAAAAAATATACAATTATGATCAAATATATTTTTGAACATTTTTGTTATTAGTAGGCTCTATCTCATAGACCCCCGACTCGATAAAAAAATAAATAATGTTGTCATGTTCGAAAGATTTTTTCCCATTCCAAAATTCATTTATTATAACACATCTTTAAAAAAATACATTGATCCATTTTAAATAATCAATCAATTTATATATTTTTATTTTAGTGTGTTTTTATTCATTACTTAATTTATATTCTTCGATTTATTTTATAATTTCTATAATATTTTTTATTTTTTGCCTCAAACAAAGCTACGAAATCCATATGCTCAAACCAACTTATAAAATTAAACAAAAATGCCACAATTTCTGTAAAATTAATTTGCGGGTGGACATACTTCCTTTCAGTCGTTTTATAAATATAATTAGAAAATAAAATTAGTTTATGTTTAATCCTTTATATAATCTCCGGGAACATATCATTCTATATTTTGTTATAATGACATAGATAAATAATGATAATAAATTATTTTTTAGATTGTTATTTTATACAAAAAATATAAAGCAAGATAAAATAATAATGGTAGCGTAAATTTATAAAAATTCATTTTTATTTTTAATTTGCCATTCCATCTATATTTATCTCTCCTAATCAACTAACAATATCTAAACAAGTTATCATCCCATTTCTCATAATGAAGCGCCCTATAAAACCTTGTAACTCTGTAACCAGCTTTTAATGCTTCTTCTAACTCAATCGATGTGCCTAATTAGTCAATAAAGCTTTCAGAATACAAACTAAATTGACTAAAACCAAAATAACGGCTACCTAATTAGTCACTAAATCTTTTCGAATACAAACAAAATTGACTAAAGCCAAAATAACGGCTACCTAATTGGTCAATAAAGCTTAAAGAATACAAACTAAATTGACTAAAGCCAAAATAACGGCTACCTAATTAGTCACTAAATCTTTCCGAATACAAACTAAATTGACTAAAGCCAAAATAACGGCTACCTAATTAGTCACTAAATCTTTCCAAATACAAACTAAATTGACTAAAGCCAAAATAACGGCACCTAATTAGTCACTAAATCTTTCCGAATACAATCTAAATTGACTAAAGCCAAAATAACGGCTACCTAATTAGTCAATAAAGCTTTCCGAATACAAACTGAATTGACTAAAGCCAAAATAACGGCTACATAATTAGTCAATAAAGCTTTCCGAATACAAAATAAATTGACTAAAGCCAAAATAACGGCTACCTAATTAGTCAATAAAGCTTTCCGAATACAAACTGAATTGACTAAAGCCAAAATAACGGCTACCTAATTAGTCACTAAATCTTTCCGAATACAAACTAAATTGACTAAAGCCAAAATAACGGCTACCTAATTAGTCACTAAATCTTTCCGAATACAAACTAAATTGACTAAAGCCAAAATAACGGCTACCTAATTAGTCAATAAAGCTTTCCGAATACAAACTGAATTGACTAAAGCCAAAATAACGGCTACCTAATTAGTCACTAAATCTTTCCGAATACAAACTAAATTGACTAAAGCCAAAATAACGGCTACCTAATTAGTCACTAAATCTTTCCGAATACAAACTAAATTGACTAAAGCCAAAATAACGGCTACCTAATTAGTCAATAAAGCTTTACGAATACAAAAGAAATTGACTAAATCCAAAATAACGGCTACCTAATTAGTCACTAAATCTTTCCGAATACAAACTAAATTGACTAAAGCCAAAATAACGGCTACCTAATTAGTCACTAAATCTTTCCGAATACAAACTAAATTGACTAAAGCCAAAATAACGGCTACCTAATTAGTCAATAAAGCTTTCCGAATACAAACTGAATTGACTAAAGCCAAAATAACGGCTACCTAATTAGTCACTAAATCTTTCCGAATACAAACTAAATTGACTAAAGCCAAAATAACGGCAACCTAATTAGTCACTAAATCTTTCCAAATACAAACTAAATTGACTAAAGCCAAAATAACGGCACCTAATTAGTCACTAAATCTTTCCGAATACAATCTAAATTGACTAAAGCCAAAATAACGGCTACCTAATTAGTCAATAAAGCTTTCCGAATACAAACTGAATTGACTAAAGCCTAAATAACGGCTACCTAATTAGTCACTAAATCTTTCCGAATACAAACTAAATTGACTAAAGATAAATAACGGCTACCTAATTAGTCACTAAATCTTTCCGAATACAAACTAAATTGACTAAAGCCAAAATAACGGCTACCTAATTAGTCAATAAAGCTTTCCGAATACAAACTGAATTGACTAAAGCCAAAATAACGGCTACTTAATTAGTCACTAAATCTTTCCGAATACAAACTAAATTGACTAAAGCCAAAATAACGGCTACCTAATTAGTCACTAAATCTTTCAGAATACAAACTAAATTGACTAAAGCCAAAATAACGGCTACATAATTAGTCAATAAATCTTTCCGAATACAAACTAAATTGACTAAAGCCAAAATAACGGCTACATAATTAGTCAATAAAGCTTTCCGAATACAAAATAAATTGACTAAAGCCAAAATAACGGCTACCTAATTAGTCAATAAAGCTTTCCGAATACAAACTGAATTGACTAAAGCCAAAATAACGGCTACCTAATTAGTCTTTCCGAATACAAACTAATCTTTCCGAATACAAACTAACTATCTTTCCGAATACAAACTAAATTGACTAAAGCCAAAATAACGGCTACCTAATTAGTCAATAAAGCTTTCCGAATACAAAATAAATTGACTAAAGCCAAAATAACGGCTACCTAATTAGTCAATAAATCTTTCCGAATACAAACTAAATTGACTAAAGCCAAAATAACGGCTACCTAATTAGTCACTAAATCTTTCCGAATACAAACTAAATTGACTAAAGCCAAAATAACGGCTACCTAATTAGTCAATAAAGCTTTCCGAATACAAAATAAATTGACTAAAGCCAAAATAACGGCTACCTAATTAGTCACTAAATCTTTCCGAATACAAACTAAATTGACTAAAGCCAAAATAACGGCTACCTAATTAGTCACTAAATCTTTCCGAATACAAACTAAATTGACTAAAGCCAAAATAACGGCTACCTAATTAGTCAATAAAGCTTTCCGAATACAAACTGAATTGACTAAAGCCAAAATAACGGCTACCTAATTAGTCACTAAATCTTTCCGAATACAAACTAAATTGACTAAAGCCAAAATAACGGCAACCTAATTAGTCACTAAATCTTTCCAAATACAAACTAAATTGACTAAAGCCAAAATAACGGCACCTAATTAGTCACTAAATCTTTCCGAATACAAACTAAATTGACTAAAGCCAAAATAACGGCTACCTAATTAGTCAATAAAGCTTTACGAATACAAAATAAATTGACTAAAGCCAAAATAACGGCTACCTAATTAGTCACTAAATCTTTCCGAATACAAACTAAATTGACTAAAGCCAAAATAACGGCTACCTAATTAGTCACTAAATCTTTCCGAATACAAACTAAATTGACTAAAGCCAAAATAACGGCTACCTAATTAGTCACTAAATCTTTCCGAATACAAACTAAATTGACTAAAGCCAAAATAACGGCTACCTAATTAGTCAATAAAGCTTTCCGAATACAAACTGAATTGACTAAAGCCAAAATAACGGCTACCTAATTAGTCACTAAATCTTTCCGAATACAAACTAAATTGACTAAAGCCAAAATAACGGCTACCTAATTAGTCAATAAAGCTTTCCGAATACAAACTGAATTGACTAAAGCCAAAATAACGGCTACCTAATTAGTCACTAAATCTTTCCGAATACAAACTAAATTGACTAAAGCCAAAATAACGGCTACCTAATTAGTCAATAAAGCTTTCCGAATACAAACTGAATTGACTAAAGCCAAAATAACGGCTACCTAATTAGTCACTAAATCTTTCCGAATACAAACTAAATTGACTAAAGCCAAAATAACGGCTACCTAATTAGTCACTAAATCTTTCCGAATACAAACTAAATTGACTAAAGCCAAAATAACGGCTACCTAATTAGTCAATAAAGCTTTCCGAATACAAAATAAATTGACTAAAGCCAAAATAACGGCTACCTAATTAGTCACTAAATCTTTCCGAATACAAACTAAATTGACTAAAGCCAAAATAACGGCTACCTAATTAGTCACTAAATCTTTCCGAATACAAACTAAATTGACTAAAGCCAAAATAACGGCTACCTAATTAGTCAATAAAGCTTTCCGAATACAAACTGAATTGACTAAAGCCAAAATAACGGCTACCTAATTAGTCACTAAATCTTTCCGAATACAAACTAAATTGACTAAAGCCAAAATAACGGCAACCTAATTAGTCACTAAATCTTTCCAAATACAAACTAAATTGACTAAAGCCAAAATAACGGCACCTAATTAGTCACTAAATCTTTCCGAATACAATCTAAATTGACTAAAGCCAAAATAACGGCTACCTAATTAGTCAATAAAGCTTTCCGAATAAAAACTGAATTGACTAAAGCCAAAATAACGGCTACCTAATTAGTCACTAAATCTTTCCGAATACAAACTAAATTGACTAAAGCCAAAATAACGGCTACCTAATTAGTCACTAAATCTTTCCTAATACAAACTAAATTGACTAAAGCCAAAATAACGGCTACCTAATTAGTCAATAAAGCTTTCCGAATACAAACTGAATTGACTAAAGCCAAAATAACGGCTACTTAATTAGTCACTAAATCTTTCCGAATACAAACTAAATTGACTAAAGCCAAAATAACGGCTACCTAATTAGTCACTAAATCTTTCCGAATACAAACTAAATTGACTAAAGCCAAAATAACGGCTACCTAATTAGTCACTAAATCTTTCCGAATACAAACTAAATTGACTAAAGCCAAAATAACGGCTACATAATTAGTCAATAAAGCTTTCCGAATACAAAATAAATTGACTAAAGCCAAAATAACGGCTACCTAATTAGTCAATAAAGCTTTCCGAATACAAACTGAATTGACTAAAGCCAAAATAACGGCTACCTAATTAGTCACTAAATCTTTCCGAATACAAACTAAATTGACTAAAGCCAAAATAACGGCTACCTAATTAGTCACTAAATCTTTCCGAATACAAACTAAATTGACTAAAGCCAAAATAACGGCTACCTAATTAGTCAATAAAGCTTTCCGAATACAAAATAAATTGACTAAAGCCAAAATAACGGCTACCTAATTAGTCACTAAATCTTTCCGAATACAAACTAAATTGACTAAAGCCAAAATAACGGCTACCTAATTAGTCACTAAATCTTTCCGAATACAAACTAAATTGACTAAAGCCAAAATAACGGCTACCTAATTAGTCAATAAAGCTTTCCGAATACAAACTGAATTGACTAAAGCCAAAATAACGGCTACCTAATTAGTCACTAAATCTTTCCGAATACAAACTAAATTGACTAAAGCCAAAATAACGGCTACCTAATTAGTCAATAAAGCTTTCCGAATACAAACTGAATTGACTAAAGCCAAAATAACGGCTACCTAATTAGTCACTAAATCTTTCCGAATACAAACTAAATTGACTAAAGCCAAAATAACGGCTACCTAATTAGTCACTAAATCTTTCCGAATACAAACTAAATTGACTAAAGCCAAAATAACGGCTACCTAATTAGTCAATAAAGCTTTCCGAATACAAAATAAATTGACTAAAGCCAAAATAACGGCTACCTAATTAGTCACTAAATCTTTCCGAATACAAACTAAATTGACTAAAGCCAAAATAACGGCTACCTAATTAGTCACTAAATCTTTCCGAATACAAACTAAATTGACTAAAGCCAAAATAACGGCTACCTAATTAGTCAATAAAGCTTTCCGAATACAAACTGAATTGACTAAAGCCAAAATAACGGCTACCTAATTAGTCACTAAATCTTTCCGAATACAAACTAAATTGACTAAAGCCAAAATAACGGCTACCTAATTAGTCACTAAATCTTTCCGAATACAAACTAAATTGACTAAAGCCAAAATAACGGCACCTAATTAGTCACTAAATCTTTTCGAATACAAACTAAATTGACTAAAGCCAAAATAACGGCTACCTAATTGGTCAATAAAGCTTAAAGAATACAAACTAAATTGACTAAAGCCAAAATAACGGCTACCTAATTAGTCACTAAATCTTTCCGAATACAAACTAAATTGACTAAAGCCAAAATAACGGCTATCTAATTAGTCAATAAAGCTTTCCGAATACAAACTAAATTGACTAAAGCCAAAATAACGGCTACCTAATTAGTCAATAAAGCTTTCCGAATACAAACTAAATTGACTAAAGCCAAAATAACGGCTACCTGATTAGTCACTAAATCTTTCCGAATACAAACTAAATTGACTAAAGCCAAAATAACGGCTACCTAATTAGTCAATAAAGCTTTCCGAATACAAACTGAATTGACTAAAGCCAAAATAACGGCTACCTAATTAGTCACTAAATCTTTCCGAATACAATCTCTATTGAACTTGGCTTTAGTCAATTCAGTTTGTATTCGGAAAGCTTTATTGACTAATTAGGTAGCCGTTATTTTGGCTTTAGTCAATTTAGTTTGTATTCGGAAAGATTTAGTGACTAATCAGGTAGCCGTTATTTTGGCTTTAGTCAATTTAGTTTGTATTCGGAAAGCTTTATTGACTAATTAGGTAGCCGTTATTTTGGCTTTAGTCAATTTAGTTTGTATTCGGAAAGCTTTATTGACTAATTAGATAGCCGTTATTTTGGCTTTAGTCAATTTAGTTTGTATTCGGAAAGATTTAGTGACTAATTAGGTAGCCGTTATTTTGGCTTTAGTCAATTTAGTTTGTATTCTTTAAGCTTTATTGACCAATTAGGTAGCCGTTATTTTGGCTTTAGTCAATTTAGTTTGAGAAAACCTTTCTGTGAAGGCCTTAATGGTTCTCGACTGATGAGATGTTAATAGATAAAAGGAAAAGTTAAAAGGGAAAAGAAATAAAAATAAATAAATATATAATTCTAGTTTGATTGCAAAAATTGCAATGAATAGTAAGTAATTATTTCAAGAATAGCAAAAAATTCATTTAGATGAAATTAGAGAAATTGACGAAGTAAGAATAATAAAGTATTGCAATTTGACTAGCTAATTTAAGAAAAATTATTGTAAAAATGCACAGCAACAAATATTCATGTCTAAATCATCAAATAAACACTTAATAAATCTTATAAGATTATGTAGGGGTATAATTTACTTTACATCAATGGTTACTATACAATTACAATCTCATCAATATTACAAGATATTGTTGATTTGAAATTAAGATTAAGCATGTGGAGGAATTCTTGAGAAAAATGAACATTTAAATATGGTCAAAATGGTAAAGGAGTATGACGAAAATTAGCATTATTAATCATTAACCTTAATTCTAATTCCTGATTATATGTCTTCATTGTTTCTTTTTGATATTATTGTTTGAATAATTGAATGGTCAATATTAAATTATTATTGTATTATTAGTTTAAAGAAGTATTTAAATTATATTTATTTTATTATATATTTATTTTATTATAACTAACGACTGACAATTTGATAAAATATCATTACATATTGGAGAGGCGAGAGAGAAAAGTCTTAATAAACGATAATTGCTGAAGATAAAATTTTACATCTAAAATCTAAATTTCCAAATTAATAAATTAAGTTTTGGAAATAAATTAAGTTAGAAATTAATGCATTAAATACTAAACTTGTAGCATAACATATAGATTTGTAAGATTTGCTAATAAAATCTTATTTAAAATAACATTAAATTAGAAAAAATTATTTAAAATAATAATTTGTAAGCGCTGAAGAGAAGTTAAAGTTCGCGGTTGGGGTCAGTTCAGTTAATTTTCAAAATAAATATATTTAAAATATCCTTATCAATAAATATTTACATTGATTGTTCAAACAATGTTTTCAAAATATCATCACACTCTTGCTTATACCCAAATTTAAATCAGCGAATTATTTAATTTTTATTTATTTATTTAAAAAATTTCTATTAAAAAATTAAACCTTACTAAAGGCTTTTCTTAAACAATACATTCTTCAATTATTTTGGGATAAAACAATGCGATTTCCTTGCAAATTCTTTCTTAAATTTCAATTTAAAGCCATATTAAGAAATATAAGTTTATACATTTAAACATGATTGTTTTCTAAGTTTTTTCATCGTTTTCTAAGATTTAGCCACATTTTAGTCTCACGTTTCAGGATCAGTTGCTTAAATTATATAAAGCATAGAAGATATAATTTTCTATATCTAAACCTCAATCAACTGAACCTCGTTTCTTTCTTCAAGGATTATCTTCTAAAATTATTAGGAAATATTTTTAAATTTTAATGCAAAAAACAACGAACATATCAATTTTTAAAAATTTTTCCAACAAACATATAAACAATATTTTGTCTTCTCAACGTGTCATGAGACGATATAAAACACAAAATTGCAGTGTTGTTTACTATTATTGTGTTAAATTTAATTAATTATGCTTATCATGTAAATATAAAGAATGTTTAATTGCTTGTTACATAAAAAGCTTTTATCTTTTAGTAATATACTCCAAATACTTTTTTGATATTACAAAAAGAATTCATAATTAAAATATTTATACAGGGCCAGTTTTTTCCAAAAAATTTTGCTCGAAATTTTAGAAAAGATTAATCAAAGTAAATTATAAAATTTAGAGGAGATTTTGGTATCAAAAATTTTCTCAAAGTTGTTAATAAAATAAAAAAAGAATTATCAATTTTCGTCAAGTTTAAAGAAAGATATGGCCAAAACAAAACGCGCGCCTAATTTGCCGCACCCTGTAGTAATATTTTTATAGAATATTATTTAAATACTATAATTAAATTGATTACCGTAAATCCTCTAAAATAGCCCCATGGGGCTATTTTTTAAATCGACCTCTAGAGGGGGGCTATTTTAGAGGGTGGGGCTATTTTTTCGATGCCTAAATTTTTTGAAAGCTAAAATTTATTACCAAATATTAAATAACAATTTTCTAAAATTCAATAGAATTATCACTTAAAAATCCATTTTCTTCATCTTGTAACAAATCAATTTCAGCAACTAAATCAGTAATATCATTTAATAATTCATTTTCTGCAGCCCTTTTCAAAGTTTCCAAACCAGAGGGAATTAGAGTTTTGAAGCAATGTATTTGGTCATCCTCCAATCCATTAATATCATTAGTTATACCACACAGTTTGAATGATCTTTAAATAAGAGTAAACAGATAAATAGTTGAGATAAAACCTTTTAATATCTTCTTCTGGTAGATTATCCCACGCATCAGCTACCCAACTTAGATAAGTCATCATAGAAGGTGGGCGAGGATTTCCTGCAGCTGTGAGTTCTCTCTCACTATGAAGGAGCCAATCATCGTAGAATTTTCTAATTTGCGCTTTTAACGGGCAATTCCAGCTTAGATCTGCCGGCTTAATATGATTAATAATTTAACATTTTGTAATCTAAAAAACCTGACAGAATTTGGTACAACCAGATGGTACAACTGCAGTATCTAATTGTATTTTATGCAAAACCTGAAATTGATCTAAATTAAATTTCTTCAATATCTGAGTTTCAATTACCTTTTTTGTATATTCGCTTATATGTGATCGAAATGCATCACAAACTAAAAGTCTCTTCACAAAAAATCCTTGTCCAAAAACCTTCATCAAGTACTCCTCAGTCAATAGATCATTCATCCAAGTCGTGCCTTTAAATTATAGGTGAGTAAAAAAATTTTCCTAGAAGGATACCTGCCCATGAAAGAAAAAGTCGGTTTTTAAACTTTTCCACAACTTTGGTGTCTGGCCTTCGACGATTTAACAAAACAAATGGTCGGCACTTGTACCCGTCATTTCTTGCTGTAAGCATAACTGTTATGCGTTGTTTATCGTGGCCAGTACTTAAAACCGCAACCTTGATAGCTTTAAATTAGCCAAACTGATTAATAAATTTTCGAACCTCCTTTGCCCCACATTTCTCTATACATTTAGTATTAGAACTGTCGAGCGAAACACTTGTTTCGTCAGATCCATAAATATAATTATAGTTGTTTTCTTTGCGCAGACGACGAATGTACAAAACAAATTTAACCAATACATCCTCATAACAAGATGGCTCTTTCTGACAAACAGTAGTATGTTAACGTGGCCTTAGGCTGTGGCGAATCAAAAATTTTTCAAGCCATCCTCTACTTGACTGAATTAGACATTTAGTTTTATTTATTTTAAGTACCTAATTTACCTTTAGATCAGTGTCTTCATCACTCATTTCAATCATTTTTATGCCTGAACTTGGATTGCACGTCGAGAAACTCGTTGTTTTTCATTCCGTCTAGCATAAATCCATTTAAGCAACTCATCATCAAATTAATAATATACCAAGTTTTTACATACCTTAATTGTTTTTCCTGCTCCATCCATTCTTTAACACATTTTCTATCAACATTAAAATTTCGGCTGGCTGCATTAACAGAATTCTTTTTAGCAAAATCTACTACTTCAAGTTTTTTGGTAATTGTAAAATACCGTCGAATTTTTTTTGGGTTGCTTGGACCTTCATCATTTTCAGAAGCTTCGCCTTCGCTAACATTAATAACTACTTCGTTTTGACTCATTTTTCTAAATTGAAGTCTAAATTTATTTTAAAAATATGGGAAATTAAATATATTTAAATAATATATAAATAGATGAAACATTTTAGACACAATGACATGCTTTAAAAACACAATGCCAAAACCAATTTGGTAAATATTTGGGGGGGGGGGGCTATTTTAGAGGGAGGGGCTATTTTTTTCGATCGACCTCTAGAGGGGGGCTATTTTAGAGGATTTACGGTATTTGATTGATTATATACATTTTTCTAATAAATTCATTATATTAGCTTTAAATAAACTGACAAGGACAACCAAAAACTATAAATCACATTATTAAATGAATTAACATTTATAATAATTATATTAACAATTTCTTTTACATAAATTAATACATTTATAAATTAATACATTTATATTAACAAATAATTTACAATTTCCTTATTAATTTTTAACATAAAGGTACAATATTAAAATTTTTTAATTTTGATGAAATTTGAACAAATATCTTTAATGAGTAGTGAGTGATGATTTAATAAAAATTTAAACTTTTCGAATAATGTTGTAGTTGATAAATGGGTCGATTATGATAGTTGTAGCAAAATATTTAAAAATAGGTACGAATTAATTTAGGTTAAATAGCAATAATTATTGACAACATTTTTTCAATAATTTTAAGATTTATTTCATATTTTTATACCATTTTATACCATATTTTTATTCCATTTCTCTTTAATTTTGCATAAAGTATAATTATGAAAGAAAATTACTTATTGGTTAAAAAAGTATTGTTTAAAATACGAAAATAATAAATGAAAGAGATAGATGTGCAAATATTATTTTATTAATTCCTTCTAAATATCCATCAAAATTTCTAGCTAATCTTTAATATTTAAGCATATTATTATTCTAATATAATTAATTTTTCGTTAATTTTAAAAAACATACCAAGCTCTTCATTGTCTAATAAACGGCGTCGCGTCGTTAATTCCACATTTCTTACTTATCCCTTCTATACCTTTCTTTTCACTTTTTTCACACAAAGAAAATAATCTCCTCAGATCTTCGAAATCAAATAATCAACAATGTATTTGTCAAAATAAATGAAATCTTGACTTGTTTCTTAAAAAATTTCAAAAAAGGATTAACAACAATTAATCTGATTAAATTAATAACGATTAAAATAATAAAACTTTTGGATAATAATTAATTATCAATAGGAAGTGTTTTACACATTAATTAATTCATTTATTTAAAATATTGTATAATATCTTATTTATAAGTATATGTTTAAAAATTTGTAATTATTTGAATGATACTATTTAATATAAATGTTGTTAGTTAGCCGTTTAGGCATAATTTTCTAAATTACGAACAATTTAATTTATTAAAAGAAACAATTTTATTAGTACTAACCTTTCAAAAACACATCATTAATGATGTAAATAGTTCCCTAATTATTAACTTTTAATACTTGTTCATGCTCTTAAATAATATAAATGTCATGTAGATGAGTATAGCTAATTAGTGGTTAATTAGAGTGGTCAACACTTCCTATAAAAAAGTATTTTTATAAATCTAACATAACCAATCGATATCCTTAATAAATATTTTATTTTCCGTCACACATACAACGCGCAAAATAAAGAAACTGTTCGAAAAAATGACAATATTTAATGATTAATAATTGTCGTACTCAAACAAAAATCCCAAAAATTAGATGCTGAGATAATTGAAAGTATACTTATTATACGTAAATATTAAGAATATCTGATAGATACATTAAAAATATTAAATTAAATAATAAAACAACTTTTTTAATAGACATTTAAATTTAGAGAATATATTTAACTTAATTTTTATATATTCGATGTTATAAATTATTTCGCACATAATTTTTGTAATTTTTAATTTTTTATATAGTTTATCATTTTAAGTTTAGATTCATCATAATTTATAGATAACTAACGGTTTTTAATGTAACGGTCGAACTTTACTTCACTCAGTAAATTTTCCTTCCTAATTGCATCCTAACTAAATGAATTTATTTACAGCGAAGCATTATCGCAACTATTTCTTTAATTTGCCCTCGGCTTTTAAGCCCTCACTAAATTATCTATACTAAGTTATATCAATGAATTTAATCAGAGAAACCGATTTATAAAGCCTCTTTGATAAATTTTAGATGTTAAATTTGATTGTAAATATAAAATATCTTTTAAATAAACTTAGTATTAAAAATTCTTTGAGTTTTAGTTAAAAAATTAATTTATGTATTTATAGCTTTTAAGTATAGCTTTTTACATCCTTGACGCTTCCAATGCCGATTAGGTAGAGAAAGGCCTTTTTATAAGAAATATAATGCAAATTTTATCATTCAATGTTATTTCAACTTTAGAGCGTCAACAACTTTAGAGCATCAACAACCTTATTGCTTAGAGAAAAATAATCTTTTATTCAATAAAATTTATTAAATATTCATATAAACTTATTATTTTTATAGTTTATAAGATTAAATACTCCTATTATGTAAAAAGCATATGCGCATAATCCATGAGTTCAAGACATTAAGTTCATGATTTATAAAGATAACATAGTCTGATCTTATAAAAAATATTAGGTATGTAGTTTTTTAATAATAATTGTCATAGTGTTTCTTTTATACTTTTATTTGCATAAATTTGTTTAATGATAAAATAAAACGAAAATATAAAAAAATCAATACATGTATTTTTATATAAAAAGAAAATAAAACGTATATTATAATGAACTCATTTTGATACAAAGAATAGAGCGTTTATTAAAATCTATTCATACATAATAATAAATTGTAGAAGAAACTAATTATGTATTTTAACGATAAAAATGCTGAAAAATTACGAATTTGAGCAATTTATAAATCGAATTAAATTAAATAGTCAAGCTCTTTTATCTTTCGAAACTTTTTTATGAAATAATCTATTGACTCGTCAAATTATTTTTAAAAATTAAATTTCTTTAAATATGTATACCTTCAATCTGTCATATTTCTTCTTTCATGTCCTATTATAAAATTATAATTTACTTTAATTTTTTCATATTATTCAATTATTTGTATAAGTTAACTAAAATTGGGATCAAATGTTGTTCAAAAGTTCTCCTTCAAACCAAATAATTCTAATAAAAAAATAAACCTATACAACAAATTATCCTAAAGTTTTATGATTTTCCTCATTTACCGCATTCAAAATAAATTTTTGTTTTGGAAATAAAGAGCAAAGATTTATTGATGTTCGATTTGTACAATTTTCTTTTAGTGAAATAGTAGTTAATTTTTTAAGATGATTTCTCGGGCAGGTTTGCCCTTGAATGTATTTGTAACTAACTAATATTTAAAATAATTTTGATAATATACGATATTTATTTTTTAAGTTAAAAATATTTCAACTGTTAAATTATTAGTAATTTTTAATTAATATATACATGAAATTTTACAAATTTATACATGAAATTTTACAACTTTATAACATGGGCGTAATTCATGTAAAGTTTTAAACAACAATTTAAATTAATAACAAACGTTATTTTGAAATCAGATGCTTTTTTTAATTCAGTTGTTTGGTGACTAGAATTAATGATAAAGTATTTTTTAGTTCTAAATGTATATATAAATTCTCTTATTATTTCAAAATAAAACACCTGCGAGCTTACAAAGGAAATGTAAACAGTCAGTGTAACAATTTAGGGTAAACGATTGAGGGTTCGGTGATGAACTTTTATTTTTTAACTCTCATTAATTATAATTATTTTTCTCATTCTCATGCTCACATGTAAAATTGTTCTAGGATGAATTTATTTTAATTCACGTCAAACCTTGTTTATGTTTAATCTTAAAATATCTTTTCTTGATTTACTATTTGTAAGATAATATTATTCAATTAAAGTTTTATGCAATAATTTAATTTTTAAATGATTGGTCGAAATTAATAAAAATTAAACTAGATTGTGAAGGTCAAGGTGAATTGTTTTGCCATTTATAAATATTTTGTCATATATCGTTCTCATGAAATTAAAATTAACTTGTAAACAATATCATCAATTATTGTAATTACGAATAATTTATAATCATTTTATACTATTTTATTATATAATTAATTAAATGCGTCATATTATTTTAACATACATTTTTTATTGGTGTAATTTGTGGAACTTATTTTTTGTTGAAATGTTAAAAAATAATTTAAAAATTATTTGTTTATCTTAAATACCACACATTTGAATATTTCACTTTTTTATTTTAATAAATTCTTACATTTCACCTTGAAGACTTTAGTCCACTTTCACCTTGAAGAAGTTTGTCTACTTTCATCTTGAAGTTGTTTTACTTGATATACTTTTTGAAATTTAAATGATTTAATTATAAACAACATGCTCTTTTCTACATTCAAGCTAATCTGTCAATTAATTTATGACTAACGTTTTCTAACGTATTTTTGTTGCTAAATTAAAAAACCTATTTTTTATTTTTTCTAATACAGTTTTACTAAAACAATTTTATTCGTTCATTTTTATTTAAATAATCTATTAATTTTTTTATTAAACATAATTCCTTCCTTTTTTATTGAACAAAAGTTAATGTGTTATTTTTAATTTTATGCAACTTTTCCGCTAGTTTAAAATAATTTACTCGTTGATCCTTGATGTTTTATAAGTACTTTATATTATGATTTTTTATGTTACTTCATATCTGTGCAATAATTTTTATTTTATTTTTCAAATGTTTTTTAGATTTTTATAATTGTTGCGAATTTAATTGGTTTGTTCTCTCAATTCCATTTTTTAAATTTATTAGTTTCATATTACAATTTATTATTATTCTAATTTAATAAATAATATTAGTTAAAAATGTTCTATTTTATTATCACAAACAATTTGTAATTGAAAAAATTGTTATCGATTATTATTTTTATATGCTAATTGATTTTACTTCTGCATATTTATTTATATTGTTTAAAATTTTACATTTTGAAAATGCCAACGTAATGTTAATCATACTATATATTTTTATTATTTAAATCTTAAGTTGATATAAGAAAATAAATTTTATTAACAAAAATATAAAAAACCTCTTTTCCATAAACCTTTTGTCATACTAATATAGCATGGTGCTCCTTCTCTAAATAGGCGAAAAGTTGTTAATTCGATTATATAGTTTCTAATTAACTGTTTCTGATTATTATTTTTGATTTTATTTTTGTATATGTAGTTTTATTATACATTATGAATTTTTGTTAAGGAGTAGTTTAATTTTTACCAATAATTTGAGCGTATTGTTACTTTTTTGAAGTAGATTAACTCCTTTAATATGCCTTCCTCGTGGATAAACAGGACTGTCAGTCGATTATTATTTTTAGAAAGATTATATATAAATCATAAATAGTTTAGAAATGATTTTATTTTGTAAAACATCTTTTTTATTTATATTTTCTAAAAATTTTCTATTTATAAAACATTTTAGTATGTTTTTTTCCATTTTTACATTATCATTTTACATTATCACTAAAAATTTTCTTGCTATTTTAAAAAAATTTTAGGTAATAAAAATATTTCCTCTTGTGGGTTCTCATGACACCTATACAATGAAAACAAAAATTATACCACCGTACTATGATAAAATATTGAAGGTGGAATTTGTCATTAACCCAAATTTGTTTAATTCATATGAATTTTATTTTTATGAAATTTAAAAAGATAAAACATAAAAATAAAAAAATGTTCAGCAAATAAAAATTTTAATTTGGATAGCAACTTTAGAATTGCCTTAACAAGGTTTTAGAGAAAGATATATTGTGTGTGATTTAATAAATTTATAATAGAAAATTTCACTTAATTTTATTTATACTAATTGATATACTTTGTTACTAATTGAAACTAATTGATTTAGCAAATTATTTTCTTGTAATTGAAATTTTATTTCTAAAATTTTACTTATGATATAAGATATGACACTGTAGTAAAACAAATGGATACTGTGTCTTAGATTCATAATAAATAAAAAGTAAAGATTATTTTATTTTTTTAAATAATGTAGTTTAAAAAATTTAATAAAATTTTTTGAATAAAGTATATTTTTTACATAAATGTAAAAGTATAATATATGAATGCATAAATATAAGATTGTTTTAATGTAACCATATAATCTAAATTCAATATCTACGTTCATTATCAGATTAGTAAAAATATTAAATGAAAAAGTAAAATTAAAATAATATAATTTACGATGAAAAAATTAATACTAGTATAATAAAGCTGTCTAAATAATATATTTAAATAATATATTTAATTTAATTTTTTAGAATAATTTGATTTTTTCATTATGAGTCATTGTTTCCGTACCTACAATCTTGTGAACAGTGATGTCAAAGTTCCAAAATTTCTCTGGAACTAGTTCCAGTTCCAGAACTAGGTTTTTAATTTTAGTAGTTCCAGTTCCAGTTCCGGAACCAGGTTTTTAATTTTTGTAGTTCCAGTTCCAGTTTCGGAACTACATTTTTGAAATTCATTAGTTCCAGTTCCAGTTCTGGAACCAGGTTTTTAATTTTTGTAGTTCCAGTTCCGGAACTACATTTTTGAAATTCATTAGTTCCAGTTCCAGTTCTGGAACCAGGTTTTTAATTTTTGTAGTTCCAGTTCCAGTTCCGGAACTACATTTTTGAAATTCATTAGTTCCAGTTCCAGTTCTGGAACCAGGTTTTTAATCTTTGTAGTTCCAGTTCCAGTTCCGGAACTACATTTTTGAAATTCATTAGTTCCAGTTCCAGTTCTGGAACCAGGTTTTTAATTTTTGTAGTTCCAGTTCCAGTTCCGGAACTACATTTTTGAAATTCATTAGTTCCAGTTCCAGTTCTGGAACTAGTTCCAAGCTTGTTCTAGTTCCAAATTTATAAATTTTTTTGAATATGAAAAGATTTATCAATTTTAACAAATAAAGGCATAATTTAAAAACTCATCTAGTGTACGGCAAAATCTCATTCACGGGATCCCGTAACGGGATAATAATAATAGATATCGGGGAGATCATAGGATTTGAAGGGATTAAGGGATTTAAAAGGATATCTGGGGATATTTGTGGTGATATCTGGGTTATAATAGGATTTTGAGTGATATTGGAGGATTTAAGGAGATTGGAGGATTAACTGGAGAATTAAGAGGCCAAAAATTCATTTTTTTTAGCGCCGCAGGCGAAAATTTTTAGAATTTCTAAGGTCGTAGGCAAAAAAATTCACTTTTCAGCTCGGTTGAAAAGGTTCAGCGCCGCTGAAAAATTCACTTTCTTCCTTTTTCAGCGCCGAAGCTTTTCAGCGCCGAAGCTCTTTTGACCTTTGAATTTAAAATAATTGGATTGCCTTGTTAAAATTTTTAATAAAATTATTTTGAAAATTATCCATGATGTTCTTTGACATTTCTTGTTTTAAATTTTTTAAATCTAACTTGAATAAATTTGACTTGCTTTTATTTATATTTTACTAATAAATTACTTCTTTATAATAATTAAATTTCGTAAAATGTAGATTAAAATAACATACTATAATAAATATTTTATAATATATTATAGTTGTTTAAATATAGTTTATTAACATCATACATCATTAATAATTTACAAACTTCATAGTTCATCACGGTAAAATTAAAAGTAAGTTATTTCTGAATGAATAATTCTTTATATTAAATGTAAAAATAATTACTATAAAATTAAAAAATTAGGGTTGTTCTTCATTTTAATTTTTTGACACAATACTTGGATTTTTGCACGTTAAGAAATTTAAGAACATCAAAAAATTAATTTTTTAGATTTATGTATATAAATTCGACTTAATATGATATAAATATTATATACTTATTCTATCATACTTAAATTATTATCTTATTTTTTATTCGATAAATAATAAACTATAATCTAAGTTCATCATCTGATTTATAGATATTTCAAAAATTACATTATTTTTTAAAATTTAAATATATTTAAAGATAAACGATAGTTTATGTTATAGTATTTTTATATATATATTTTTTTATAATATATTTTTTTATAATACTTTCTATTACAGTATTTACCTATATTACAAATTTATATAACAATATTTATTAAGCCTATTACACGAATTATTTATACAAGTGTCACGATAATTTAATAGATATATTGTTTTTAGAATCAAGTACTTGTTCTTAAAACAAGTAAGCAAAATCCGTTTTTATTAAAATAAATAAAAATAGTGATTTAAAATTTAAGTTATCTTGAATTTATCTTTATTTAAAACAAAATAATTAGTTATTTTTATAACCATTAATTTATAATTAATTTTTTGAAAATTTTAATAATAATTACATTTGAATTGAATTCAAGCTATGTCTTAAACAAAAGCTTCAATAATCATTTTTGTCGTAATTTTTATGGATGCGAAGCTTCAAGTTGATTTATAACGATTGTTTTCAAAGTATTGATCCATAGTTGTATCATACATGTACTACATATTGCCCAATAGTATTCATAATTTAATAATTTCTCAAAATATAAATAAAAACTAAAATCCGGATCAGTAAGCTTTTTATTTTATAAATATTTATTAACATTTTTTGCAAAATTTATTATTTAAAAAATTTTTACAAAAGTTATAAAAAATATTTTCTAACATTTTTCTAAAAATATTTTTATCTCAAAAATTTATCCAGGTATTTTTGATGCAAAATAATCATATTTAATGAGTTATGTTTTAATTCAATTTTTTAAAAATTTTTCAATTTTTGTCACCTATACTTCTCGGTGCCTATACTTTTCACCTGTATTTTTCGGTGCAAAACCTCTCTTTCCTTTTTATTAATCATCAGTACGAATAATTCGCATGATACACAATATCTTTGGCGCGTTTAATTACGAGACATAATCATCATTAAACCGAAATATACATATTTTCCTAAGAAATATAGATTTTTAATATTATAATTCATATATTACATCAATTTTCTAGTAATTACAATAACTCGACTGTATTCTAATTTAAATTTTGAAAAATTATATACTTTTTTAAACATTGTGTTTCTACACAGATTAAATTTAAAACTCTATTAAAAGTGTGGAAATAAAATATGTAAATTTTTATAAACGTCACAAATTTTACAGCATTCGCAAATTTTTCAGCTAAATTTTTCATCAAATTCATCAATAAAATCAATATATAAATTTATACTATGTTATTTGTTTTATAAAAACAATTTAGATAAAACATTAAATCTCCAATCATTTTTTACCTTATTTATGTCGAAAACATGATTTTTGATTTTACAGCTTACTAGTTTATGTCATCTAAAAATTTGAAAAAATGAGCGGTTTAAATTTTTAATTAGTTTTTTTATTATTATTCTAGATGCACAGCCATTTTCCTAACAAACTGCGCTTGTATCCAGTTCTTCAGGAACTTTCTTTTCCGGTTCGAACCCCTAAAGCGTTTATCATTTGTTATTCTTCATGCTAGGTGACGCTCCAAGTTCTTTGCTGTGCTCTGCATATATAACTTAAAATTTTTTATAGAACTATCCTTATAGTTAGGCGCTTTAAATAAATTAGATTAATTTAGTATAATTAGTGTTTTAGGAGATTAATTATTTTAATTTTATAAAATTATTGTATCAGGATTTAAAATTATTACAATATATATTTTTTATTTTTTATTTACTATATAGGCCATTAAAACTAATTGCCTATATTATTACTTTTTTATGAAAATTAAGTTATTGTTTAAATACTATCTTCATACACGTCATTCAACCGTTCATAAGTAAGCCTTGGTTTAATTGACCTTAAAATTCACAGACAAAAATCTACAATATTGCAAATAAATTTTAAAGATAACATTTTATATAAACATTTTAGATTTATTAATATTCGATATTGTTTGCTATACTTCTATTATGACTTTTCAAGTATGAAATTTTATAAAATCATAGTTAATAATTATTCTAGATTTATTTTAACAAATACTAGTTATCGTGGCGTCAATTTATAATTTGCCATTTGGTGAAGTTGCTCTTCAAATAGGAATAAATTATTTTGTCGACTCGGTATTTTACCCAAATTCTAAAAATTGATCTCAAAAAATGTGATAAAATGATTCAACTATTTTTTAACTTACGAACAGATATTTACTTTTTTTACTATATGATATTTTAATAAATAATTGTTAGTTATTGAATGATAATGCAAAATAAATGGCCGTGAATGCGAACAATAAAATGTAATAACACTTATCTTTTCTATCTATATGAATCTAAAATTATTTTTTATTTATGTAGTTTATAATGTTTCATTATTAATTTAACTATAAAATATAACTAAATTATATTATTCTTTTAATTCTTGTATATTAGATATAAATTAAATAAAGATTTATATGTAATATATAGTCCATTTTTAAAACACTTTTTTAACAACGATATTTTAATAACACATTATTTCACTTTTTTGCACAATTTATTAAAAATTAATTTTGAAGCATATATTTTTTATAATAAATTTATTTTTACAATCCATTGTTTATAATAAATTATAATAATTTTTTTCTAAATAGTTAATTTTACGTCGTCACAATTTAGTATAATAAATGCACCACACTAAAGCCGATGCATACTCCAAAAAACAATAAATCATTTTTATTTTTATAATTTTTAGACTAAATAAAAAAATATTGTTTATATCGTAGTTAAATTCTTTTAAAATTTATATTTGATAAATCATATATAAAATTGGATTAGACAATAACATAATATTTCTAATTTTTCACTAGTTAAAAATTTATAGATAGACTTTGGATAATATTTTTCAGTAATTTTTTAAAATTGCATTTATTAAAAAAGAAGTTTATGTAATATTTATATCGCTTGTTGCAGTCGGATCATAAAGTCTACCAGCAAGTTCATAAAATTGTGCAGTACGATCCATCACAAAATTATAGAGATCTGTAATCCTAAACCTCTAAGGGCACAAAATATCTAGCAAATATACAAATGCTAAAAATATTACATTACTTTTATATAATGCAATTTTTATAAATTCCTATCATTT
Source organism: Meloidogyne incognita (assembly GCA_036172945.1). Lineage (NCBI taxonomy): Eukaryota > Metazoa > Nematoda > Chromadorea > Rhabditida > Meloidogynidae > Meloidogyne > Meloidogyne incognita. The sequence goes on along the minus strand of JARQAC010000006.1, from coordinate 3,640,372 downwards.
TTTATAAATACTGTCTATTTTATGATATTGGTAAATTCCACCGAGGCTGTAGGACTTAACGGGTTTTGTCCGTACCCTTTTTACTTAATTTCACCAAACACCCAAATAAAGAGTCTTTTACTTTTCTCTTTTAAATAAACAAAATAAATTAACAACAGAACAAATATTGAATGGGGAGGGGTTTTACAATATATGGGAAGGGGGAATATTTTATGAGGTCAAAATAAGGGTGAGAGAAACGAGAGGAAATATAACACTATTTCTTTTTCGGCATGACATCCCGCACGCTTCAGATGACGGCGTCCTCGACGTCAGATTTCAAAATTCGGCTGCGCAAGGCTGATTCGAAAGGCTTGGGGTGGCGAAAGTAGTCCAAAAGTAAACGTCAGTTGAAACATTTCGGAGATTGTATCTGAAATTCCTTCAAAAACCCAGGTCGCCGAGACCGGTTTAAATTTTCTTATTTTGATGGTTACCCTTGCCAGATCGATGGAAATCATTGCCATTTGGGATGTTTGGATCACTTGCTTTGTCTCCGAGACAAAATACAAGTCTTTCTTTGGTTTCAAATTCTGCATTGGTCGTCGTTTCTCTTTCAAAAAATTCCTAAATTGTCTAGAGGCCCTGATCAGCGTGATCATGTCTTTCAAGCGAAGACGCCTCCGAACTCCATGAAAAAATCGTCCCTTGATTTTTCGTTTTCTCCAACCAAATTTTTCTGTTTTCTTTAATTTTTTCATTTTAGCATTGATTTTCTTCAGAACAGAAACTTTGAGAAGCTTCATCTTTGAATTAATCTTTTTCAGAATGGAATATTTCTCAGAAAAAGAATATTCCTCCAATTGTTTCGGACTAATTACTTTAAGAATTCTCTCAAAATTTCCATTTTTCTTAATACTTTTCTTTCTAATTTTCTTTTCTTTCAGCAAAGTAAATTTTCTTTTCAACCTTTTGGATAATTTCGAAACATTTTTAAATTCAAAAGCAGGTGAAGCGATGCTTTCTTCACTTTCCCTAAAAATTTTCTTGCCAATAGATTTTTTCATTAATACTGATTCCTTTTCAAAATTCTTAAAATCTTCACTTCTAATTTCCAAAAAATCTTGATCACTGGACTCATAATCAAATTTCATTCGGCCCAATTCGCTAGCCTTTTCCTTTCTTGGTTCCTTAAAATTTTTCTCAACAATAGGTTCCAAAGGTTTACCAAAATTCACAAAGTTTTTCTTCCCAACTTCCAAAGAATATTCTTGATTGCAGACATCAAAGTCGATTTTCATGCGACCTAATTCGTTGGCTTTCTCTTGCCTCAATTCCTCAAAATCTTTCTCGACAGGTTCATCTTCCTGAGCAATTTGAACCATATTTTCAAATACAATTTCCTCAATAGTTTCAGCCTCAACCTGATCTTCTTCAGAAACATAACAACTTTTCTCTTCAAATTTATTCTCTTCCTTAGCTTCGAATAATTCCTTTGGGAGATCAAAATCAGTTTCTTTTTCAAACTTCTCAACCAAATTCGTTTCCTTAATAGTCTTTTTAGGTAGATTTGTTGGGACAGAATTTTTCAAGTCTTCCACCAATTTAAATTCTTTCATTTCTTCAAATAGATATATAGGGAACTCAAAATCAGTCTCCTTCTCATGATCCAACAAAAGATTCTTTTCATTAATTTCTGGTTTGATTGTCTTTTTGGTTTTAAAATTAGTTGGGGAAGAAATTTTAGATTCCTTAACCAATTTAAATTCCTTTTCGACTTTTGATGATTTCGTTTCTTTTGGATTTTCAAAGAATTCCAAAACTTCAGAAGGATAGGAAACATTTTCAAATGGAATGTTAATTCTGTTAAGTGATTGTGGCCTAACATTTTGACTATTAGGTTGAGGTACAAGTTTTTCATTTTTCTCAGAATTCTTTTTCACATGCTCAAATTTTGCGTTGGTTTTTTTTTTAATTGAATTGATTTGTTCTTCGACTTTGTACTCAGAAGGGATGAGTTGACAAAGGATGAAATGTTTAATCGATTTATAATTGCAGTGTTTCGACTTGATTGCAAGAATGAAGCAACTTTTGGCCTTACCAAACAATTTGGATTTTAGAGCAAAAATTTTCTTTTTCTCTGGCCAGTCTTCTAGATGTGCATCGAATTTTTTGAAAAATTTCTTAATTTCAAAATTGTTCTCAGTTCCGTTTAAATCTGGAATGGTTTCTAAAAGTAATTTTTCGATGTCAGCTTGCGACATGTTTTCCGGAACGAAATAACAATTTTGTTCACTTGGCTGAATCGATTCTGACGCCATGAAAGAGGGAGCATACATCGCTTGTTGAGGAAGAATGTTATTGGGGTAGCCAAAGAAGTGTGGGAAAAAATAAGGTTGACAATAATTTTGTGAATTGATTTGCATATTCATAGATGGAGTATAGACTGAAGAAAGCTGATGTGGAAGTAAATATTGATTAAAATTTTGTTGAGGCGTAGATTCCATTTTTTTTTGCTGAGCCGAACCAAATTCAAATTTTATCCACCGGGGCTAAAATTTGATACGTAGAGAATTCAATCAACCCACCGAGGGAAAACTGAATAAGATTTTTTTTTAGAAAAAATCTCAAAAAAAAGTTGTCAAACGAAAACTATTCCACCGGGGAATAACTTTTCAAAAAAAATATTTGTTCTTGTTGTTAAAAAAATAAATTTCTTGGTCCACCGGGGGCCAACGAAGATCAATAATAAAACAAATTCAAAACAAAATAACCAAATAAAATCAACCTTTGGACTACTCTCTAGAACAGGAGCGCCATGTAGGACTTAACGGGTTTTGTCCGTACCCTTTTTACTTAATTTCACCAAACACCCAAATAAAGAGTCTTTTACTTTTCTCTTTTAAATAAACAAAATAAATTAACAACAGAACAAATATTGAATGGGGAGGGGTTTTACAATATATGGGAAGGGGGAATATTTTATGAGGTCAAAATAAGGGTGAGAGAAACGAGAGGAAATATAACACTATTTCTTTTTCGGCATGACAAGGCACTTCAATTATAATATTAATTTAATTAATAAGGCATCTGTTGTGCCTTATTTTGTTGTGTCCTGACTTCAATCTAACTTAGATTCAGGTCTAAAGCACTTCAAAAAAATTCATTACCAATATAATTCTATGAAGAAGTGACAGTGAAATTGAGTTCTGTAGTGCTTAGCAAATTTTATCACTAAATTAAGATATGGCTTTAATAACTGCTCTAAATCTGTACAAGTACAATGGAAAAACTGGATTAAATCCTTATTTTTCATAATACTTATACATAAATTTCTAGCAAATATTATGCCTACCAACCCTCACATTCATCAAATCATCCCTTAAGAAATCACAAACTGTTATTTTTCAATATACTTAGGTATGCCCGAATGTTTTTACTATTATGACATTTTTTTACTATTAGTTAGCTAGTCCAAATGACCTTGATTCAAAGTGCTCTAAGTCTCAAATAGCAAGATATTTTACTAAGTCAGATATTTCTAAATGTTGCCAAAAAAGTAAATGTAAGTGTTAAAAATAAGACAAACTGGGGACTTTGGTATAAACCAGTTTGTAAGAAAATATTTTAGAAAAATAGAAATTAAAAGACAGACTGAAGGCCTCGGCAAAAACCAGTCTGTAAGATATATTTTAGGATCAAGGATGATCCTCTGCTAAAAAAGAGGTGATAAGAGCCAATAAATAGTGGAAAGCCAGTTAATAAATTTTAAATAAATGAAAATTTTGGCAATTTTAGAAAATTTGGCAAAAGACAATTTAAGACCAGGGACGGTCTTCTCTGGGGTTGGAGGTGTAAGGTGTAGTCTAGCAGGAAAGCTAAAGGGCACTTTATCCTTCCGCTATTGTTATTTTCCCAGTAAACATATTTGTAATGTTTATATTAAATATCCGCCCATTAATGTTCATTATATAACGATTTCCTTTCTTCCCATTAGATAGAGTTAGGCCTAACACTTATATTATTTCCATCATTAATGTAATATTTCTATATGAATAAAGGCGCTTAAATAACTTAGCGGTAACATCATGCTTAGGCAAGCTTGAGGACCTGATCAACCCTCAGAGCCTGTCCGATTAAGGAGAAAGGTATCCCGGACTTAAGTCTTACTAAATTCCCCAAATGGAAATGCCCTTGCCAGCACGCTCCAATTGGCGTGCTGTGTTTCTGTATACTATATACTTTTTCGTTCATGTTACAATAATACACTCAAATCTTGCAGTTATTTTAATTTATCGTATAAGAAAATTTTTAATAAATATTTAAAATTTTTCTAAAGTATTAATCTAATGTAATCTATGTAATTTAATCACATATTGTTCCACCCGGTATCATGGATAAATATTAGCTAAAAATATGTTAGCAAAATCATTTTTTATCTGATTTATCTAGAGATTCGCTTACACTTTCAAATAACTTCTCAGGATGTCATCCTTGTTCAGTTGAATTACATTCTTCTGCTACATAATTTTGTCGAATCAGACGATATTGTTATTGATGGTTGTTTTATTTTAATAATTTAATTTCTGCTTTTTCATTAAATGAATGAAGCTTAAATTCATAAATTTTATTCTGTATATTATTTCTAAACTTAACGTTTTAAAGTTACTTCAGTTAGCAAAAGCTGTTATCTAAATAAAGATAATTAATTTTATCAATTATTATTTTTAATTGATATCCAAAATTACTACAACTTCCAATAACTATTATAAAATTTTTGTAATAATAAACTACTGGCACTATATTTTCTTTTATTTATTTCTTCAAAGCAATTTTGTGATCTCTTAATAGCTTAGATTAGTTAAATATAAATACATTTTGAATCTGTAAATTTCATCATTATTATAACACTGAATGATAAGTACATTAATAATAAATAAATCATGAATATGGAGATTTGCTTAAAACTATTCTTTTAATCTTTTCTTGTATTATTATTCATTCATTTAAGTTCGGTTGTTGGTGCACTTCTATATCCTCTTGCACTTTCCTTGAATCCAATATTTTTCATTTTTACTTGTTCAAAAATAACAAAGAGCATGTCCCTTTATAAATGTATAATTTAAAATAATCTACAATTGTGAAAGTTTAGTGTTAGTGTGATTGGTTTTATATAATAATTTTTTATATTATAATAATTGAATGAAAATTAACTATGCTTGTACTTTAAGTAATAGTTTTTAAGTAATGGTTTTTTAAGTAATTTTTAATGACTTTAAGTAATGGTTTCCTATTCAAAAGCATTTTAAATTATTTATTTAATATTTTTATTTAATACACTCCGCCACATATGTAATTATATGAACACCCCTAAATTTCCACTTTTTACCGTATTTAGCAGGCAAATGCCGATTTTTAACCTTAATGTATTTTAGAAATCGGCTAAAATAGTCTTAGAAAAAAGAAAATTTGAAAATCGTTTAAAGTTAAAATTTTTTGAAATTTTTTTAATTTTTCGACCGCCACATAATTATATGAACACTTTGGGTTTTCGTATTTTTAAGGGTAGGAAAAATCTGGAAAAATTCCAATAAACTTATCTATCGATACTAAGAAAATATAAAAAAGAACTAAGCCCATATCTTTTTCCATTGTCGAGATCTCGAACCCCGAAAATCAACGTAAAACAGGGATAGGCAGCTTTGAAAAATTTTTTCGACCCCTTATGGACAATTTAAAATTTTTATTTTAGGCTTATCTGAAAGCCCTTGAAATTTGCTATAAAATACCAAAAATCTTATTTTTCAGAAAAATACTATTATGAGATATTTACTTTAATCTTCTGTAGCGATCTTATAAGGCATTTTATGGGGCAATTAGTCTTTTTTTGAGACTGAGAGATTTAACAGTTAATAATATCCCAGAATATTTTTTCTGGAAAATGAGGTAATCGCTATCTTGTAGCAAATTTCAATGGCTTTCAGATAAGCCTAAAATAAAAATTTTAAATTGTCCATAAGGGGTCGAAAAAATTTTTCAAAGCTGCCTACCCTTGTTTTACGTTGATTTTCGGGGTTCGAGATCTCGACACTTAAAACAGATATGGGCTTAGTTCTTTTTTGTTTATTCTTAGTATCGATAAATAAGTTTATTGGAATTTTTCCAGATTTTTCCTACCCTTAAAAATACGAAAACCCAAAGTGTTCATATAATTATGTGGCGGTCGAAAAATTAAAAAATTTTCAAAAAATTTTAACTTTAAACGATTTTCAAATTTTCTTTTTTCTAAGACTATTTTAGCCGATTTCTAAAATACATTAAGGTTAAAAAAATATTCGGCATAGTATAAACATGGTAAAAAGTGGTATTTAGGTGTGTTCATATAATTATGTGGCGGAGTTTATCTATTTATTGAAAATTTTTATTTTATAAATTAATCATTGATTTAATCATGTAATAAATTATTTGTATTATATGTAAATCTATTCAAGTATTTACATAAATCCAATTTCATAATATTGAAAATTTAGCTAATTATGACATCTAGTATATGATTAAGCTAGGCATTTTTGACCTTTATATTATAATTTGAATAAATTATGCCGAAAATAGCGTGAATAAATTATGCCGAAAATAGCGTGCTTTAATTTGAATAAAATTATGCCGAAAATAGCGTGCCCGATTTCTTTTGGGTCACCCTGTAGTATCAATTATATTTCAGGCGACAAAAATTCTCAACAATAAAAAACTCATGTGGCATTTGGAGCCTAATTCTTTTCAAATATTACTTTTACCCTGGGGGAGTCTTACAATGATCAGGGTAAAAATGCCTTTTACCCTAGTCAGAGGAAGAGAAGAAATGTTTAAATGAGGAAAAAGGAAGGCGTAAGGTGGAAGAAAAATGAAATCAAGAGGAGTTAAATTCTAAATAAAACAAACCTTATTAATATAAATGAATAAATATAAAAATTGCTTTTATTGTTATGAACACCCGAGACAATATAGAACGATTAAAATAAATTTTGCAAATAAACGAATTGCTAATTAAATATAAAAAATATAAAATAAAAATAATTAAAGATTACCACAGGTCTACAAACTAGGCTGAGCTTTTAATTAATATTGGAATTCTAAATCGATTCGACGTTTAGATCATAGACATCAAGTACTTATTATATTTTTAACACGAATTAATTTGAATAATTCTAATTATAACTACTGTAAAATTAATGAATAAATATATTTTATATTTCAATCGTTCGCATACTTAAATACGCTACGAAACTTGGGATACTCTTTACAAATAGAAATTAACCTTCTTGAAAAATAAAATAACATGAAAGTATATATTTTAAAGTTACAGAATTGTACAAAGGTTTTAATATTTCAACAATGTTGAAAGTTGTTTTTATTTTATAAACAGAAATCTACTCTAACCTAAGTTATGATCTTCTCTAACAAAACGTCTGGGTTAAATATAAGAAAAATTGTGTAGAGCTAGATAGCGGTCACACTACATTCAGCCAGCTGCTGGAGAAGAAATCACAGAGACTACATATTTCTAAATAAATATATAAAAATAAATGAAAAAAAATTATTCTGTATTAGATTATAAGCCATAAATCATAGGGACCGAAGGAAAGCGGTGAAAAATTATACGATCTTTAATTAGTATTTTATACTTTATCAAAATAAATTGATTTTTATTGATCAAGAATACACTTTATGCATAAATTCAGAATTTGCTAATGGAACTTGTTTGACTAATTGTTTTTAAGGTGAAAAATGCTTATTCTGTTAAATGTATTTCCAAAAGAAAAAAGTAATAATTCAAAATATTATAAAAAGTAAACATTTGAAAAATATATCTAAATATATTTATTGCAAAATGGCAATGTACTTGAAATTTAAAGGTGATTTTGACATGAATAAAATATCTAATATATTAAAAAATTAAATAAAAAGCTAGAATTTAATAAAAACAACGATATTATAAAAATTATTTGTTTTTATGAAGATAAGAAAATAAAAAATAATGAATAAATGAATAAATCTTTATATGAATATATTTCTCAAATCAATCTAAATTTTAAGCAAAATTTAACATGTTTTTATATTTTTTTAAATTTATATAATTTAAAACAACAAACTTTACACAATAATAATAAAATTATAAATTAAAATATAAAAATGTTCTAATTATTTGGAATAGAATAAATGGATATTATCCAAACAAAAGGCGTAAATTGGTGCAGCAGGACAAATGAAGGCAGGATAGAACAATTTGTTATCACAGAAATTCAACTGTTTGAGCTTATCATTTTTTCAGCAAACATATTAAAATTCGTGCAAACAAGATGAAAATAAGCTCGGAATAGAATATTGAAAAATATTTAAATTGTTTAAAAACTTAAGTAAATATAAAAATAGTGGAAAATATATTTTAATGGAAAAAAATAAATAATTGATATTTGTTTATTTAATAATAATATTTAATAAATAATTTTCTTATATAGTTTAATTCAATGTAAGATTTAAAATAATTCTCGTGTCAAAATTTACAAATAATATTCACTCGAATAGCAAATTAATACATTTAGCATTAAAATTTTGAATTGATAAATTCTATAAATATTTTCTGAAACATCTGAAGATACCTGGTTGATTATGAAATTTATTATTATTATGAAATTTATTCAAGATAAGATTATTTAGGAGATTTATATCAGCTAAAATATTAAGCTGGTATTTTAATGAAATTGCCAATTTTAACAATGTAATAAAAATATCCTCAATAATTAGAACCTTATTAAGGAGATCTTTAACGTTTTTATTGCATGCTTAACTTTTTTTGGTATATCGAATATAATATCACTAAAATTAAAATAAATGAAAGAGAATTTTAAAAATATTTGAATAATATTACATTTAATAATTATATAAATTTGTATTATTATTTAAACCAAATAACAGAATCGATACAAATCCTAATTAAAAAACAGAAACTCGACACAAATAACAATCTCGACACAACTAAAACACAATGAACACACATCCTTAAAATTTAGATAGAGCATGTTCGTTTCCAGCAGTTGCCCAATATTCAATATTGATACAAATTTGGATGTTTAGAGATTGACAAACTTCTTTTCCCACAAAACAGATTCAATATTTAGCTAATTTAAATAAAGAACTATTTTAAAAAACTAAAGCTTCAGAAATTTTGTATTTAAAAGATGCATTTAAAAGATTAAAAGTAAATAAAATACGTAAAAGTTATAAAAAAAGATAATTATCAAAAATAACTCATGCAAAAAAAATTCCGAAATGAAAATAAAAAGGGAAAATGTGTTGAATTTTAGAAAAATTTCAAATATAATGTTAACCTTCCCCAATAATGTTCAAAGATTAATTAAAGGTTTGTGTGGTTCCGAAATGGTTTAAACAAAAATGTTTAGATAATTTGTTTATTTAAGAATGTAAAATAAAAAGCAATTAATAATTATTTGGCTTAATGACTGGTGAATAAATACTAATCATATATCAAAAGAAATTAGGGACATCATAAAAAGGCTTTTCTAAGAAAAAAATTGTGATAATAAAAATTACAAATAGAAATATATAAATACATTTATCACTTGTTTCATCATGATTTCCTTTTACAATAGTTGTGTATTTTCATTAATTTTCATTGTAACATCTATTTAACTTTGCTATTTTTCAATTTTAACCATTTTTTGCGATTCCATAAGTTGGTTTTTCTTGCATACATGTTTATTTTCATAATTTTTAAAATCTCACTCTATCCAAACCGCACCAAAGTTTTAGTTCTTCTTCCAACCTTCACCTGCTTTGTATTTCTTTGTGCGATAAACGTTTTGTTCTGATCTCTTCGTAAGCGGGGTCATAACACGAGATCTCTATAAAAACACGAGATTTCACGAGATACGAGACATGAGACGAGATGCACCCATGCTATAGACATCATCTCTATTATAATGTTTTAGTTTTATAAAATATAATATTAGGTTTTGCAGAGTAGCTTGCCTTCTAATAAATAACGTATATTCTATTTGTCACTACAATAGACATCATCTCTATTATAATGTTTTAGTTTTATAAAATAAAATATTAGTTTTGCAGAGTAGCTTGCCTTTTAATAAATAACGTATATTCTATTTGTCATTACTATAGACATCATTCTATTATAATGTTTTAGTTTTATAAAATAAAATATTAGTTCTAATAAATAACGTATATTCTATTTATCATTACTATAGACTAAAATTAAAATAAATGAAAGAGAATTTTAAAAATATTTGAATAATATTACATTTAATAATTATATAAATTTGTATTATTATTTAAACCAAATAACAGAATCGATACAAATCCTAATTAAAAAACAGAAACTCGACACAAATAACAATCTCGACACAACTAAAACACAATGAACACACATCCTTAAAATTTAGATAGAGCATGTTCGTTTCCAGCAGTTGCCCAATATTCAATATTGATACAAATTTGGATGTTTAGAGATTGACAAACTTCTTTTCCCACAAAACAGATTCAATATTTAGCTAATTTAAATAAAGAACTATTTTAAAAAACTAAAGCTTCAGAAATTTTGTATTTAAAAGATGCATTTAAAAGATTAAAAGTAAATAAAATACGTAAAAGTTATAAAAAAAGATAATTATCAAAAATAACTCATGCAAAAAAAATTCCGAAATGAAAATAAAAAGGGAAAATGTGTTGAATTTTAGAAAAATTTCAAATATAATGTTAACCTTCCCCAATAATGTTCAAAGATTAATTAAAGGTTTGTGTGGTTCCGAAATGGTTTAAACAAAAATGTTTAGATAATTTGTTTATTTAAGAATGTAAAATAAAAAGCAATTAATAATTATTTGGCTTAATGACTGGTGAATAAATACTAATCATATATCAAAAGAAATTAGGGACATCATAAAAAGGCTTTTCTAAGAAAAAAATTGTGATAATAAAAATTACAAATAGAAATATATAAATACATTTATCACTTGTTTCATCATGATTTCCTTTTACAATAGTTGTGTATTTTCATTAATTTTCATTGTAACATCTATTTAACTTTGCTATTTTTCAATTTTAACCATTTTTTGCGATTCCATAAGTTGGTTTTTCTTGCATACATGTTTATTTTCATAATTTTTAAAATCTCACTCTATCCAAACCGCACCAAAGTTTTAGTTCTTCTTCCAACCTTCACCTGCTTTGTATTTCTTTGTGCGATAAACGTTTTGTTCTGATCTCTTCGTAAGCGGGGTCATAACACGAGATCTCTCTAAAAACACGAGATTTCACGAGATACGAGACATGAGACGAGATGCACCCATGCTATAGACATCATCTCTATTATAATGTTTTAGTTTTATAAAATATAATATTAGGTTTTGCAGAGTAGCTTGCCTTCTAATAAATAACGTATATTCTATTTGTCACTACAATAGACATCATCTCTATTATAATGTTTTAGTTTTATAAAATAAAATATTAGTTTTGCAGAGTAGCTTGCCTTTTAATAAATAACGTATATTCTATTTGTCATTATTATAGACATCATTCTATTATAATGTTTTAGTTTTATAAAATAAAATATTAGTTCTAATAAATAACGTATATTCTATTTATCATTACTATAGACTAAAATTAAAATAAATGAAAGAGAATTTTAAAAATATTTGAATAATATTACATTTAATAATTATATAAATTTGTATTATTATTTAAACCAAATAACAGAATCGATACAAATCCTAATTAAAAAACAGAAACTCGACACAAATAACAATCTCGACACAACTAAAACACAATGAACACACATCCTTAAAATTTAGATAGAGCATGTTCGTTTCCAGCAGTTGCCCAATATTCAATATTGATACAAATTTGGATGTTTAGAGATTGACAAACTTCTTTTCCCACAAAACAGATTCAATATTTAGCTAATTTAAATAAAGAACTATTTTAAAAAACTAAAGCTTCAGAAATTTTGTATTTAAAAGATGCATTTAAAAGATTAAAAGTAAATAAAATACGTAAAAGTTATAAAAAAAGATAATTATCAAAAATAACTCATGCAAAAAAAATTCCGAAATGAAAATAAAAAGGGAAAATGTGTTGAATTTTAGAAAAATTTCAAATATAATGTTAACCTTCCCCAATAATGTTCAAAGATTAATTAAAGGTTTGTGTGGTTCCGAAATGGTTTAAACAAAAATGTTTAGATAATTTGTTTATTTAAGAATGTAAAATAAAAAGCAATTAATAATTATTTGGCTTAATGACTGGTGAATAAATACTAATCATATATCAAAAGAAATTAGGGACATCATAAAAAGGCTTTTCTAAGAAAAAAATTGTGATAATAAAAATTACAAATAGAAATATATAAATACATTTATCACTTGTTTCATCATGATTTCCTTTTACAATAGTTGTGTATTTTCATTAATTTTCATTGTAACATCTATTTAACTTTGCTATTTTTCAATTTTAACCATTTTTTGCGATTCCATAAGTTGGTTTTTCTTGCATACATGTTTATTTTCATAATTTTTAAAATCTCACTCTATCCAAACCGCACCAAAGTTTTAGTTCTTCTTCCAACCTTCACCTGCTTTGTATTTCTTTGTGCGATAAACGTTTTGTTCTGATCTCTTCGTAAGCGGGGTCATAACACGAGATCTCTCTAAAAACACGAGATTTCACGAGATACGAGACATGAGACGAGATGCACCCATGCTATAGACATCATCTCTATTATAATGTTTTAGTTTTATAAAATATAATATTAGGTTTTGCAGAGTAGCTTGCCTTCTAATAAATAACGTATATTCTATTTGTCACTACAATAGACATCATCTCTATTATAATGTTTTAGTTTTATAAAATAAAATATTAGTTTTGCAGAGTAGCTTGCCTTTTAATAAATAACGTATATTCTATTTGTCATTACTATAGACATCATTCTATTATAATGTTTTAGTTTTATAAAATAAAATATTAGTTCTAATAAATAACGTATATTCTATTTATCATTACTATAGACTAAAATTAAAATAAATGAAAGAGAATTTTAAAAATATTTGAATAATATTACATTTAATAATTATATAAATTTGTATTATTATTTAAACCAAATAACAGAATCGATACAAATCCTAATTAAAAAACAGAAACTCGACACAAATAACAATCTCGACACAACTAAAACACAATGAACACACATCCTTAAAATTTAGATAGAGCATGTTCGTTTCCAGCAGTTGCCCAATATTCAATATTGATACAAATTTGGATGTTTAGAGATTGACAAACTTCTTTTCCCACAAAACAGATTCAATATTTAGCTAATTTAAATAAAGAACTATTTTAAAAAACTAAAGCTTCAGAAATTTTGTATTTAAAAGATGCATTTAAAAGATTAAAAGTAAATAAAATACGTAAAAGTTATAAAAAAAGATAATTATCAAAAATAACTCATGCAAAAAAAATTCCGAAATGAAAATAAAAAGGGAAAATGTGTTGAATTTTAGAAAAATTTCAAATATAATGTTAACCTTCCCCAATAATGTTCAAAGATTAATTAAAGGTTTGTGTGGTTCCGAAATGGTTTAAACAAAAATGTTTAGATAATTTGTTTATTTAAGAATGTAAAATAAAAAGCAATTAATAATTATTTGGCTTAATGACTGGTGAATAAATACTAATCATATATCAAAAGAAATTAGGGACATCATAAAAAGGCTTTTCTAAGAAAAAAATTGTGATAATAAAAATTACAAATAGAAATATATAAATACATTTATCACTTGTTTCATCATGATTTCCTTTTACAATAGTTGTGTATTTTCATTAATTTTCATTGTAACATCTATTTAACTTTGCTATTTTTCAATTTTAACCATTTTTTGCGATTCCATAAGTTGGTTTTTCTTGCATACATGTTTATTTTCATAATTTTTAAAATCTCACTCTATCCAAACCGCACCAAAGTTTTAGTTCTTCTTCCAACCTTCACCTGCTTTGTATTTCTTTGTGCGATAAACGTTTTGTTCTGATCTCTTCGTAAGCGGGGTCATAACACGAGATCTCTCTAAAAACACGAGATTTCACGAGATACGAGACATGAGACGAGATGCACCCATGCTATAGACATCATCTCTATTATAATGTTTTAGTTTTATAAAATATAATATTAGGTTTTGCAGAGTAGCTTGCCTTCTAATAAATAACGTATATTCTATTTGTCACTACAATAGACATCATCTCTATTATAATGTTTTAGTTTTATAAAATAAAATATTAGTTTTGCAGAGTAGCTTGCCTTTTAATAAATAACGTATATTCTATTTGTCATTACTATAGACATCATTCTATTATAATGTTTTAGTTTTATAAAATAAAATATTAGTTCTAATAAATAACGTATATTCTATTTATCATTACTATAGACTAAAATTAAAATAAATGAAAGAGAATTTTAAAAATATTTGAATAATATTACATTTAATAATTATATAAATTTGTATTATTATTTAAACCAAATAACAGAATCGATACAAATCCTAATTAAAAAACAGAAACTCGACACAAATAACAATCTCGACACAACTAAAACACAATGAACACACATCCTTAAAATTTAGATAGAGCATGTTCGTTTCCAGCAGTTGCCCAATATTCAATATTGATACAAATTTGGATGTTTAGAGATTGACAAACTTCTTTTCCCACAAAACAGATTCAATATTTAGCTAATTTAAATAAAGAACTATTTTAAAAAACTAAAGCTTCAGAAATTTTGTATTTAAAAGATGCATTTAAAAGATTAAAAGTAAATAAAATACGTAAAAGTTATAAAAAAAGATAATTATCAAAAATAACTCATGCAAAAAAAATTCCGAAATGAAAATAAAAAGGGAAAATGTGTTGAATTTTAGAAAAATTTCAAATATAATGTTAACCTTCCCCAATAATGTTCAAAGATTAATTAAAGGTTTGTGTGGTTCCGAAATGGTTTAAACAAAAATGTTTAGATAATTTGTTTATTTAAGAATGTAAAATAAAAAGCAATTAATAATTATTTGGCTTAATGACTGGTGAATAAATACTAATCATATATCAAAAGAAATTAGGGACATCATAAAAAGGCTTTTCTAAGAAAAAAATTGTGATAATAAAAATTACAAATAGAAATATATAAATACATTTATCACTTGTTTCATCATGATTTCCTTTTACAATAGTTGTGTATTTTCATTAATTTTCATTGTAACATCTATTTAACTTTGCTATTTTTCAATTTTAACCATTTTTTGCGATTCCATAAGTTGGTTTTTCTTGCATACATGTTTATTTTCATAATTTTTAAAATCTCACTCTATCCAAACCGCACCAAAGTTTTAGTTCTTCTTCCAACCTTCACCTGCTTTGTATTTCTTTGTGCGATAAACGTTTTGTTCTGATCTCTTCGTAAGCGGGGTCATAACACGAGATCTCTCTAAAAACACGAGATTTCACGAGATACGAGACATGAGACGAGATGCACCCATGCTATAGACATCATCTCTATTATAATGTTTTAGTTTTATAAAATATAATATTAGGTTTTGCAGAGTAGCTTGCCTTCTAATAAATAACGTATATTCTATTTGTCACTACAATAGACATCATCTCTATTATAATGTTTTAGTTTTATAAAATAAAATATTAGTTTTGCAGAGTAGCTTGCCTTTTAATAAATAACGTATATTCTATTTGTCATTACTATAGACATCATTCTATTATAATGTTTTAGTTTTATAAAATAAAATATTAGTTCTAATAAATAACGTATATTCTATTTATCATTACTATAGACTAAAATTAAAATAAATGAAAGAGAATTTTAAAAATATTTGAATAATATTACATTTAATAATTATATAAATTTGTATTATTATTTAAACCAAATAACAGAATCGATACAAATCCTAATTAAAAAACAGAAACTCGACACAAATAACAATCTCGACACAACTAAAACACAATGAACACACATCCTTAAAATTTAGATAGAGCATGTTCGTTTCCAGCAGTTGCCCAATATTCAATATTGATACAAATTTGGATGTTTAGAGATTGACAAACTTCTTTTCCCACAAAACAGATTCAATATTTAGCTAATTTAAATAAAGAACTATTTTAAAAAACTAAAGCTTCAGAAATTTTGTATTTAAAAGATGCATTTAAAAGATTAAAAGTAAATAAAATACGTAAAAGTTATAAAAAAAGATAATTATCAAAAATAACTCATGCAAAAAAAATTCCGAAATGAAAATAAAAAGGGAAAATGTGTTGAATTTTAGAAAAATTTCAAATATAATGTTAACCTTCCCCAATAATGTTCAAAGATTAATTAAAGGTTTGTGTGGTTCCGAAATGGTTTAAACAAAAATGTTTAGATAATTTGTTTATTTAAGAATGTAAAATAAAAAGCAATTAATAATTATTTGGCTTAATGACTGGTGAATAAATACTAATCATATATCAAAAGAAATTAGGGACATCATAAAAAGGCTTTTCTAAGAAAAAAATTGTGATAATAAAAATTACAAATAGAAATATATAAATACATTTATCACTTGTTTCATCATGATTTCCTTTTACAATAGTTGTGTATTTTCATTAATTTTCATTGTAACATCTATTTAACTTTGCTATTTTTCAATTTTAACCATTTTTTGCGATTCCATAAGTTGGTTTTTCTTGCATACATGTTTATTTTCATAATTTTTAAAATCTCACTCTATCCAAACCGCACCAAAGTTTTAGTTCTTCTTCCAACCTTCACCTGCTTTGTATTTCTTTGTGCGATAAACGTTTTGTTCTGATCTCTTCGTAAGCGGGGTCATAACACGAGATCTCTATAAAAACACGAGATTTCACGAGATACGAGACATGAGACGAGATGCACCCATGCTATAGACATCATCTCTATTATAATGTTTTAGTTTTATAAAATATAATATTAGGTTTTGCAGAGTAGCTTGCCTTCTAATAAATAACGTATATTCTATTTGTCACTACAATAGACATCATCTCTATTATAATGTTTTAGTTTTATAAAATAAAATATTAGTTTTGCAGAGTAGCTTGCCTTTTAATAAATAACGTATATTCTATTTGTCATTACTATAGACATCATTCTATTATAATGTTTTAGTTTTATAAAATAAAATATTAGTTCTAATAAATAACGTATATTCTATTTATCATTACTATAGACTAAAATTAAAATAAATGAAAGAGAATTTTAAAAATATTTGAATAATATTACATTTAATAATTATATAAATTTGTATTATTATTTAAACCAAATAACAGAATCGATACAAATCCTAATTAAAAAACAGAAACTCGACACAAATAACAATCTCGACACAACTAAAACACAATGAACACACATCCTTAAAATTTAGATAGAGCATGTTCGTTTCCAGCAGTTGCCCAATATTCAATATTGATACAAATTTGGATGTTTAGAGATTGACAAACTTCTTTTCCCACAAAACAGATTCAATATTTAGCTAATTTAAATAAAGAACTATTTTAAAAAACTAAAGCTTCAGAAATTTTGTATTTAAAAGATGCATTTAAAAGATTAAAAGTAAATAAAATACGTAAAAGTTATAAAAAAAGATAATTATCAAAAATAACTCATGCAAAAAAAATTCCGAAATGAAAATAAAAAGGGAAAATGTGTTGAATTTTAGAAAAATTTCAAATATAATGTTAACCTTCCCCAATAATGTTCAAAGATTAATTAAAGGTTTGTGTGGTTCCGAAATGGTTTAAACAAAAATGTTTAGATAATTTGTTTATTTAAGAATGTAAAATAAAAAGCAATTAATAATTATTTGGCTTAATGACTGGTGAATAAATACTAATCATATATCAAAAGAAATTAGGGACATCATAAAAAGGCTTTTCTAAGAAAAAAATTGTGATAATAAAAATTACAAATAGAAATATATAAATACATTTATCACTTGTTTCATCATGATTTCCTTTTACAATAGTTGTGTATTTTCATTAATTTTCATTGTAACATCTATTTAACTTTGCTATTTTTCAATTTTAACCATTTTTTGCGATTCCATAAGTTGGTTTTTCTTGCATACATGTTTATTTTCATAATTTTTAAAATCTCACTCTATCCAAACCGCACCAAAGTTTTAGTTCTTCTTCCAACCTTCACCTGCTTTGTATTTCTTTGTGCGATAAACGTTTTGTTCTGATCTCTTCGTAAGCGGGGTCATAACACGAGATCTCTATAAAAACACGAGATTTCACGAGATACGAGACATGAGACGAGATGCACCCATGCTATAGACATCATCTCTATTATAATGTTTTAGTTTTATAAAATATAATATTAGGTTTTGCAGAGTAGCTTGCCTTCTAATAAATAACGTATATTCTATTTGTCACTACAATAGACATCATCTCTATTATAATGTTTTAGTTTTATAAAATAAAATATTAGTTTTGCAGAGTAGCTTGCCTTTTAATAAATAACGTATATTCTATTTGTCATTACTATAGACATCATTCTATTATAATGTTTTAGTTTTATAAAATAAAATATTAGTTCTAATAAATAACGTATATTCTATTTATCATTACTATAGACCTCATCTCTATTATAATGTTTTAGTTTTATCAAATAAAATATTAGGTTTTGCAGAGTAGCTTGCCTTCTAATAAATGACGTATATTCTATTTGTCATTACTATAGACATCATTCTATTATAATGTTTTAGTTTTATAAGTAGCTTTCCTTCTAATATATAACGTATATGGTTAAAAGTCAATGGAAAATTGAATGTTATGGAAAATTGAATGCTTATTTTTTATATAATCTTTAAATAGTTTATGCTTAAATTAAAGAGAAATAATTTTGAATCTATTACATGTGATACGTATTATAATAATGTCGATTTATGCTGAACATTAAGTAAAAAAGAAATTGTGATAAAAATTATTAATATAAAAATAATTTATATTATAAATAAAATACTCCTTAAATAGAATGCTCCAATTCCATAATGCAGATTTATCACCGTCATCAGATATATTTAATAAAAAAATGAAACACAATAATAGAATTGTTTTGTAAACTATTATATTATTGTAAAGTCAAACATTGAATTTTATTATTCGGACAATAATTTCAACAAGAAACTTTGAAGACAGATAAACAGAAATTTGAATTACATTTAAATGATTAATAAAGAGCAATTATTAACAAAATAATAATTTTGATAAACCTAAGATAAAATACAAAAAAATATACATGTAATATGTATATATATTTAATAATTTTCATTATAATTGACATTTAAAATCGGTGCCTACAGTGACTGCCAAGTCACGTCACATGGTGCTAGTATATGTCACACGGACACCAAGTCACATGAGGATAGTAATATTTTATTCTATCTATGCTTATACTTTCCTTACTATTTATTTTAATTGATTATATAAAAATAAATTACTTTAATTAAATTAACAAATTTATATTTGTATGAGAAGTGATAATAATCTAATTTTAATAGACTTTTACAACAACTAAATATACAAAACAATGTATATTATACACTGAGGGGTTTAATATATTAAATCGCTTTAATATACAAAATAGAAATAATCATTAAGAAGATAAATCAATGATTAGAAGATGCATGGATGTAGTTTGGTGTAAATGCATTTGCCGGCTACTTCAAAGAACATCTCATAAAAATCATTTCCATTATATTGAAAAATTTAATAATCAAATTTCATATTTTTTGTAAAAATCAAACATGTCAAATTGATTGATTTTAACCAGAATTGGTTAAATGATTATTTAATATTTCCACTGCGCTATTTTAAATACTTTGCTTGACTTTAGTTCAATAACCGTAATTTTATTGTATATATTAATAAAATATTTAAATATATTTAAGAGCCTTTTTTATATTAAAATTTAATAAAATAATTATAACTTAACTGAAAATTATTTCAATTTTTAAAATAATAAAATGTTTTATAGAACTCTAATGCAAATCCTCCTCTAAATCCTATTTAGGATTAGCAAACTTTATACTAGTTTATTGAAAAGATTAACTATAGTTAAATATTCTGCATTTAATTGACATTTTATTTTAAAACCAAATAAAAAATAAGCAAACGTTTGTTTCTAGTTGTATAAATTTTTTATAAAATATATATTTTTATATAATTTTATATATAGCAAAAGCGGATTATTTTTATAGAATAACTTATTTTAATTATTTATTCGAATAAAAATTTTTATTTAGATATCATTTAGTGTCAGGGATATTATTCACTATGCCAGGATCGCTTCTAATTTTAATAAATACATTAAAATATTTCTAAATCTGTAAAATAAGGTCTTTTACTATTTTTAACTGCAAAATATTTTGAAAATTTTAAATTAAATGTTGATTAAAAATTTATTTTTAGTTCTACTCATAGATACCTTAATTAGCAGAAGTCTATTTGGATCAATTAATAAATTTTATCACAATAACTCACTTAACCATTTATTTCATTTAGGCTTAATTTTAAATTTTGAAATAATCTGCTTTATAAGAAAAAATAATCAGATTTCTTTTAAGTATTCTTTAATCTTTTTATTAATTCCCTGCTTATTAAATTAGATTTGCATTTTGCATTTAAATTGGAAATACAATATTTATTTTGCAAAAAAATAGTATCATTGTCCATGAGAAATTTTTTCAGCCTGAGCAGCTTGGCGTAAAATTATATACAATATCATTTACATTATTATTGTATTAAAACATAAAAAATCAGCTTAGCTGTATTAAATAATTGGATAATTCATATCAGTAAAAATAAGTTGATAACCATTAACCCAGTATACAGCCACGATAGTTGTAGTATTTTCTAAATAATTTTATTTTCAATTTTAGTTTTATAAGTTTATCTATGTTTCAATAATATTAATTTTAATGATTTTGTTTCAATTTCAACATCAGTTGAAAATTAAAAACAGGTCTGGATATAGAAATACAATTTAGTTTACCTTGTCTAAATTTATTAAAAACTTATTTCTCTATTAAAATTCACCCGCATCGATACATTTATGCTTATTTATCCAAAATAATACATCATGTGGAGTAAGTTGTTATCTTAACATTTATGTCAAACTATTATTTAATTTACATAAACTTTACTTGAAGATAAAGTACATATTATCATTAATATAAATTTTCAAAACAATCGCCTACATAAATTGCTTTATTCTTGAAATTTAATTATTTTTTTATAATTTAATAATATTATAAAAATATTTCTAAAAAATTGGTTAAGTTTTTCATGCTCGAGTTAATTGAGGTTAATGATAATACACAAAATATGAAAATTGTTTACTATCAATACTCGAAATAACTTGACTATATCACTCAATAAATTTGATTATAAAATGATTGTCTTAATTCAAAAGGATTTTTTAAGTCAATTTTAGGTAAAAATTAGTTTTTTGTTTTATTCAATACATAATTAATATTTCTTTAAACTTTTTTTTTTGCAAGAGTATTGACGGTAGAAAATTTAAATTGAGCGAAATTTAGGTGTCGTACAAATCAGATAGAAGGGTTTTACTAAATATAAACGACTTACAGCAAAAAGTAGTTAAAAATCATCAAGTATGATTTCTAGTATTTTAGATTTATAATTAATTTCTTTTGTCTTAATTCATGGCCATAGGTAAAAGAGTACCACGAGGTGCATTCGCATTATAATAATTAAAAATATTCACACACACACACAAATATTGATTTGCATTACTAATAGATTGAAAATACCATACAATATTGCATACCATACAACACCGAAAGCGTTATAATATTTTCATTTTTTATTTATAAAGCCTTGCTAAATTAACTTCCTTCATTTTGACTATATTATCATTTCCCCAATTATAAAATGAAACTTGTTCATTATAAAAATATTCAATCACTACTTGAAATGCGTTAAGAAGTATAATGTCAAAAAATTATACAACAATTTTTTATAATATTAATGGTTTTTAATAAAATCAGCTCAAAACATTATTCATAATTTAAACCTGTATTTTATTATTACCTAAATAGTTTTATAAAACTGTTATCATTATAAAAATTTATTATATTTTGTTAATTTTCATCCTTATTAAATTTTTAGAAAATTATGTTAATAGTATTATTAAAGAAAATATACTTTTGATATTTTATATTTTTAAGTATTTCCTTATTTAAATTAATTTTATATTCATTTATTTGAATATGCTCGACTCTCCCTAGCCTTTCATTATCTCATCTGTTTCTTGTCCATATTAAATGAGCCGTATCTTTTCCTTTTCTTTACTCATACTTAACATCTCCTTCATATTTAGAACGGCATTTCCTTATGTATATTTATTTTTGTTTGTAATATTAAAGAATTGTATTTAATTGTAATATAAATAATTATAGAAAATATACCTGATAATCTATTATGATATTTGTATTTTGCTTTTTAATAAAATTTCTTGTTAAGAATGCGCTATGGTGTTAAACATTAATAATATATTCAAAAAATAAATATAACAAATCTTCAGCTGTTGTTAAATTTCAATATATTAACAATTATGAATTAAATATAATTTTTTAAATTTATTAAAATTTCTTATAAAATAAGTTATTGTTTAAAACAGAAATTAAATTAAAACTTTTTCTTACTTAATCTGACTTTAAAAATACTACTCATTATCCTTTGAACACACACTAATGAATTAAATCATATAAATGACGAGCATAAAAATGTGCTGCGACATTGATATTAAATGGAAAGCAGGGCATGGAGAGGAAGATATGAATTTTAGAAACTTTAAAAAATATTTTAATGTATTTTTCACAGTGTCAAATATACGTGTCCATAAATGCGATCCCTCTTCATTTTGATTGTTCTGCCTTGAAATGTTTCATATTCATTATAGTTAATTTTTAAATCATGTAAAAAAAGTTTTATTATATTTATGGCTTATTTTTACATATATTAAACAAAATATAAAAATCAAAATATCTTCTACTTATTGGATTTTATTTAATTTTTATTGATTATATTTTCTATATGTTAAAGAATTTTTTTCTAATTTATGAATAAACCAATTTTCTATTAAATAGATTTAGAACATTGATCAAAAGATAGAGTAATGTAGTATATTTGATATAATTAGGAATCACTGTAAGCACTCATTTTATACAAATAAAAAAAATATTAACATTTATTTCATAACCTGTTAAAAAACTTTGAAAATTTCATGTATGAAGCAGAAAAAACGTACTAGTTTAGCCCTTAAATACAAAAAATATTAGGGATCATCAAAATACAGCGAAATTTAAATATGTTTAACACATCCGAATTAGCATCGAATCCATTTGTAATTTAGAAAGTTCGCAAAATTTTGATTAAACGTTTTTAAATATTTTTTCTCACATACTTTATTTGTTATTTGAATCAAGTTAAAGAAGAGAATCAGTTTATGTTGTTATCTCGGGAAATGTCGCTGTGTTAATTTAAAATTGATTTAGAATTGATTAAAATTAATTTTAATTTGGATTAAAATATTTTGTTGAATTTCATTAAAATATATTTTCACAATTTTTGTAAAATGTAATCATCTCAAATTAAATTATTTTAATAATATTCCAAGAAAAATTAGCATTTGAACAACTATACACATATAAATATTTATTAATGATTCACATATTTAGATAACGTTTACTGGTAGGCGCAAATTTTATTTCAAATGTAATACTTTTACGTGGCAATGCTATTTACAACAAAATATACCACCAGATAAATAAATAGTCATTAAAATTTATCTTGATAAACATCGCCCGTGTTTAATAGCCCGATATACTGCATTCCAATTTTAAATTAAGCTAAAATTTAATTTGTAAATTTTAGCTGTAAATTTAGCTTAATTTGTAAATTTAATTTGTAAATTTTAGCATTTAATTAAAATACATTAAAATACTTATGAGGAACACAAAAACAATAATTATAGAAAATAAGATCATTAAAATATAGGAAAATAGATAGAAAAATGTAAAAATTAAAACAAATCAAATGGCATACAAGTTACATAACAAACAATGAATGTGATCAAATTATAATTTAAGAGATCAAAAGATGCTTAGACAATATAAAAATAAAGTTGTTTGAATACTTTTAACAAAAATAAAACAATATATACAAAATTTATTAAATAGATATGAGAATAGAAAAAATAGATACAAAAATATAACTGATTAAACATTAACTTCACAAACCTTTTTTATACATATAAGCAAACCACTTTTTCTAATAATAAAATTTAAAAAATTTTTATATCTTTATAAAAATAATTGCTATACATAAGAACAAAATCATGGAAGTAGACTCAGTATCTTTATTTGAGTTGAAGAGAATGAACAAAACATAATTCTTTATCTAAAGACTACTCAAAGTTTACAGTTAGTAGTCCAGTATTATTGATAGGAGATGGAAAGCAAAAGAAGTTAAAAATATAAAAAAATTGAAATTTACAGGTTATTGTTAGTCTAATAAAAAAATTAAGATAAAAAAAGTAATCAATAAAGTTTTTAATAGAAACAATTGTTTTTATGTAAGTAAATGAATTTGACAGTTACAAGTTATTTTAAAGGAATATTAAACAATAATTAAAAACAAATTCAATTTCTGTATTAAAAATTAATAAATTATTCCATATTTTTTTTATTTTTATCAGGTCAAATAATTTAAAATGAATAATCAGAAGCAAATCTAATATTAAATAAATTCCTCGTTTATTTTATTTCAATAATTAAAAAAATTATTAGTATATTTATATAAAATATATTTTTTATTTAATAAATTTATAAATATTTATAATTAAAAAGATTACTTAAACATCGCATAAAATAATCATTAAAAACGACTTAGCCGAGAACAACCACACCTCTGGCGGAATTAACAGTTAAATAAAATATAATAACAAGAATCAAATCAATAAACAGACAAATAAATAAAGCAAAAATAAATTCTTCAATTATTTGTTGCGCTTAAAATAAACATTGTTATTTTCAACAAAAAATAAACTATGTATACTAAGAAATATGACTAAAATACTAATTATCTAAAAACACCAATTATTTTTTAAGAATTTTATTAAAACTAATCCAAATTGAAAAGAAAATCCAAAAAATACTCATTTTAAACAATATAAAAAATAAATATATAAACTAATTATAAATGCATTAATTCAATTAAAAAACGTTAGTATTGTTTTGGTAATTACCAAAGTTTATACACAAAGTTGCTCACATCATAATTTAATGATGTAGAAATATTTTTTAAATAATAACTAATAAATAAATTAGATAAGTGAAAAATTTTGAAATTAACATTAGAATAAAAAAATATTATTTTTTTGTAATTGGATTGAAATTAATGATGCGTTATTGCCATAATAAAATGACTATTCAAAAATTTCTAATCTTAATAAATATTTTATTTGTACAAAAAGATTTAATAATGTTAAATTTTTATATTAAATAAAATTTAGTAAAATAATTCAAAAAAGTCTAAAATAAGAATTATTATTGATATAAATTTTTCAAAACGCTAATATATAACTATTTCCATATTCATATGTAAAGTAGTCCATAAATGATTAAATTTGCCTATAAAATTCAACAATTACTTCCTGAACATATTTAACATAAAATGAATTGCAAAAATAATAGTAAAAATTCAAATTATAAAAACATTTTTATTACTAAAACTAATATTTAATTACTATATTATCTTTAATAAATATGCGAGATAATTAAGAAAAATAAATACATCATAAATATACCAGACAGATTTGACTACAAAACGAATATTAAAAATTAATATTCAATTGATTATTATTCAAAATTAATTACTATACAATATACTAATATTCAAAATTAATATTAATTCGAATTTCTCTCCCAATAAATTGAATTCCATTATCTGACTCACCAACAAACTGAAGAAGAAATAGAAAGGAAGAAAAAATTTATTAAAATAAGTAGAAATAAGTTATTGTCAATCTGGTTTCTCGAATGAAACTGACGGGATCTTCGGCCACGGGTATGGCTTAAACATAATTTTATTAAAAACATAGAGATAGCTCAATCAGAGATAGCTCAATCAGTGGACTTAGCGCAAATAAAAATAGTGCATATTGATCTGTTTATTTTTATTTGGTAACATTGCAAAAAAATAATCTTTTCTTAGTAGCCTTCATTTAAATTTATTATTAAACAATTAAATATTTTTTACCCATATTTACAATTTATTCATAAATATATTAAATCATGAGCCTTTAAAATTTAGTAAATTGTTAGAACGTATATGTGTTATTTAGAATGTATATGTGTATATGTGTCATGACAGATAACAAACAAATATAATATTTTTTATTAAAAAATTTCATTTGCTACTAATTTATATAGCAAATATAAAATATATTCCAGCATGTCGTAAGATACATAATTTTTAATAAAAAATAACTTTGTAATTATTATTATAAATAATACATTAAATAATAGTAACAACGTTCAAATAAGATTTTTATAGAAAGTATAAAATATTAAAAAATTTTATATTTTATTAAATTTGGTGAGGTTGTACTTATTAATAAAATTATTTTAGTAATTGTAATATTAATTTTATGCAATATTATCAGCGATTTAAGATTTTTTATCGTTTTAGTTTGTTTCGAGATAAAACTTGTAATACTCGTTTTAAAGGATGGGTTGTATTAAAATCCTTCGATTTTGCCATGGGGTTCTAAATAAATATTAGAAAAATTTTAGTTTAATATGGAAAATTAATTGTAAAAATTAAATAATGAATAGCCTCCTAACAAGTAATAACGTAATAATATAATACAAATAGTTAATATTTTAGTTGTATTTAATAAAATAATATATAAAAATATGCCTAATTTCGCTCCTGTGGTTAAATGACTGTCTCAATGAGGTTCATTATTATTATATATATCCATACATCCGGGATAAATAAAAACAAAAAGTTAAATTTAAAGTGATTATTATTTTCATTTTATACAATTATATGCAAGAAAAATCATAAATATAAGTATTAAAAATAATATTAAATAAAAAATTTAAAATGTATGTACAAATTATTCAAAAATTTTCCCTGAACAGATTCTAAACGTAATAGACGTCAGACTCTTCTACTTAACCGGTAGTAAGGTTCTAAGGTTGCCAATGAATCAAGAATTGTATAAATTTTTTAAGAATTTTTTATAACTGATAAAAATTTTATAATATTAAAATTTATTAAATTAAAATTTTTAGAAAAATTTTACCTTAAAAATTTCTATAAAAAATTTATAAAAATTAAAATTTTGATAAATATATTTTAATTAATTAAAAATTAAAATTTTGATAAATATATTTTAATTAATTAAAAATTTTTATTTTAAGATATTAATGAAATAAATCATCAAACAAATATATTGCAATTTGATATTACCAAATGTTTGTATTTATACAAATAATGTTAAAGAAGAACCAGAAAATGAAGAAGAAACTTGACAATGGATATCCTGACTCAGGAGGTTTAAGGAAGAAATAAGAAGAGGATTAGCAATAGTATTTTTCAGAAATGGACTATGATAAGATTTAAGAGAACAGTTATGAAAAATGAAAAACTTATAAAATAGATTAAAAGATAAAAACTGAAAAATAATCAAGTTTTTACTATTTAATAACGTACATAATTAGAATATTTTTGAATATTAGTCAATTAATTATTAAAAATGTAAATTCATTAACGAAAATAAAATAAATAGAAAAATAAAAAATAATATTGACACAAAAATTAACTCTTATGGAAGAATAATACTTAAGTATTCTATTGTAAAACACAGACAAGATTATTACAAAGATGCACAAAGTATATTGTCAAGATTCAAGCCACACATCAATGTATTTTAAATTTAAAATGCTGAGGTGTATTTAAAAAAACTAAGGTGTATTTAAAAGGGAGCTGAAAAAAAGGACGATTAAAATCTCCATTTCAAAAAATTTACTTTTTGAATCAATTATTTATTAATGAAATTCAACTTGAAAATTAATATGTGCTAGCTGAAAAAATAATTTAACATTCATAAATTGATGATAAAGAAGTAATAAATAAAGATTAATACTCTATTTTATAAAAGTAAAAATTATTTACCTAAATTTTTCAATTAATAAAATACCAGTAATATAAATTCATCAATTTATTATTCATAAATTTTAAAATATTAATTCATCATTGATTCATCAATTTTAAAAAGAAGAGTTTGAATTAATGAAATATTCAAAAATAAATAATTACACAAATAGTTTACCATAGCAGGAACAAAATGATAAACAAGTACAGTCTAAAATTTTAATTATCTCGATTTAAATACCAATTCATGCAATTATTTTAAACTTAAATTATTTTTTTCGGTTATTTTTTTAAATAAAATATATTTACCTCTTGGAAATGGAAAATTACGTTAGTTTTAAAAGGCGAAAGATTAAAGTAGATTTTATATATCAAATTTAATATAAAAAATTGTTTAGAATTTTAAATCATATTATTATTACTGTTAGTGTTGCTGAGGAATTACTAACAGGAAAATTTCTTGGTTGGTTCCGATTTACAAAGTTTCCGATAAGAGGTATCATTTCAATTAAAATTTTATTCAAATATAATTTTTAATCTAACTATAAAATAATCAAAGTTTTAAGTAAGATTGAAATTAACTTCGACCGTGTAAAATGTTTTTAACATTTTTATTTAAAATGTTCGACTTCTAAATAAATAAAATTAAAGATCAATTAAATATTTAAATACCGTATTTATTCTAATAGAATGGCCGCCATTCTATTTTTCGATACCCCAAAAAATTGTCATTCAATTGGAGGGGCCATTCAAATGGAGGTGGCCATTCTATTTTTCATAGGTTAAAAATAGAGATTAATTGAAATGAATATTCGACCTAATATTTTCCGAATCCGAAATTTTACCGAATTTTTTTGTTAAAATTCGGTATTTTGAATTTGTTTAGTGTATTTTTCTCTCATTTTCACTATAAAACTCATAAGTTTTATGCCTGCCTGTCTAATAACACAAATTTTGATTAACATCAAGGTCAAAAAATTTTAGAAAATTAATTTCAAAAAAATCTCAATATAATGATTTTTTAAATTATTAATTAATGTTTTATGCTTCTTTATGAAATTTATTGTGTAAAATTATTATTAAATTGTGTAAATTTAGTTTCTAAATCAGTAACCCATAGGTAATTGTATGGGCGGAACAATCCGGTGCTACTAGTTAGAATGAAGTGTTAAATTAACTTAGTTAAATTAAAGCGGAAATCAACATTTAATTATTAATAATTAAATTATAATAAAAATTATTACCAAAATATAGTGATTTATGAAAAGACGTAAAAAATTCATGAAATATTTTTATATCATATATATATTAAACATTCGTCTAGTTATATACAAGAAAATCGAAATAATTTTTAAAGAGAAAAATATTAATTTAAATTTTTTTGATGTTTCATAGTCGATAAACATCTGTTACGCGGGACGGACCAATGCCAGACTTGAATACCCCCACCAATGCCAGACTTGAATTCCCAATCCCCAACTCAATCATATTGGCTTTCCCTTCTCTCTCCTCTCTATCATTTATCCACTTTTCACCCTCAGGCCCCACCCCTTTTCTCTCTACTACTTAGTTTGGAAGAAGGAAGAAGATAATTTATTTCTATATTTTGGTAATAATTTTTATTAATAATTTAATTATTAATAATTAAATGTTGATTTCCGCTTTAATTTAACTAAGTTAATTTAACACTTCATTCTAACTAGTAGCACCGGATTGTTCCGCCCATACAATTACCTATGGGTTACTGATTTAGAAACTAAATTTACACAATTTAATAATAATTTTACACAATAAATTTCATAAAGAAGCATAAAACATTAATTAATAATTTAAAAAATCATTATATTGAGATTTTTTTGAAATTAATTTTCTAAAATTATTCTAAATTTTAAATATTGAGTCATTAATTGAGCCATTAAAGAACAAATATTATTAATAGATCAATTTGTTAATTAAAAAATATTTTTCAACATTCACGCCCTCACAGACATTGACATTTTCTTTTAATGACTTTTTGAATGAATCGTCAACTCCTCGAATGAAACATTTAAGATCATAATATGCTCTAAACAGTCAAAAACTCAAAATCTATAATAATTTTTGTCACGTTAACAAAATCTGATATGGAGTCTAAATTATGCTTAAAATCCAATTAAATTAAACAAATTTAGTAATAGAATGCTGATTATATTCATTAAATTATTTACTAAAAATTTCAGTAATTTTATAACAAGGAAATA
Source organism: Meloidogyne incognita (assembly GCA_036172945.1). Lineage (NCBI taxonomy): Eukaryota > Metazoa > Nematoda > Chromadorea > Rhabditida > Meloidogynidae > Meloidogyne > Meloidogyne incognita. The sequence goes on along the minus strand of JARQAC010000006.1, from coordinate 3,609,815 downwards.
ATTATTCTCAACACCAAATTGAAAATAGAAAACTAGAAATTTAATTACTGTTAGTTACTGTTAGTACTGTTAGTGTAATTAACAATGACACGAAATTTAGTATAATAGTATAATTAATAGTATAAAATACTGTTAGTATAATTAACAATGACACGAAATTTCACAATACGGCTGTATATTCAATAAATATAATATAAACAAACATTTTATAATAAATATGCTCGTCGTTGGCGTCAATTATTAATTCGAATTAATTATAATATTTTTTTACTTAAGTACTTTGAATTGAATATGATAAATAATTAATTGAAGATTATTTATTTGTCATGGAGTTTTTAGTTTTCTGAATATTTTCAATAAAGAATAAAGCTAAATTTTACTAAAATATTTATTCAACAATTAGTCTCAATATTAAATTTGATTGATTTAATTTGAATTATAAAAATTGTTATATTTAAATTAGAGTAAAATGAAACTTGACTCTGAAATTAAAAATTTAGATTTTCATCATTAATTGAAAGTTTTATATGCGATATCTTTCGAATGACTTAAATATCAATTGTTTGGAATTTTTAAGTCCCAATTATTTAAATTTTCGCAGAAAACCATAAAACAAAAACTTTTAAAACTTGCGAAATAACATAAAAAATTTATTTAATTTTTGAACAACAACAACGTTATCATTAAATCGCCGAAATGGGTCCCTGGTATTGAAACAACAACTAACAGGGCATGTAGAAATAATAAAAATATCATTATATCAAATTTCAATGAAATCTATTCAATATGTATTAATACGTAATAATAAATATTATATAAAATATTTTATATATTTAATGAATAAAATAATGTTTAATATTTTCGGAAAAATTAAATAAATTTTAAAGTATGGTTATTAGTAGGGTTTCGCCGGAAGTTCCGGTTCCGGGTTCCGGAAGTTCCGGTGTTTTTTGGTTCCGGGAACCGGAACTCAAATTGGTTCCGGCTCCGGAAACCGGAACTCAAATTGGTTCCGGTTCCGGCTCCGGTTTACAAATCGGTTCCGGCCAAACCGGAACTTTTTTACACCCCTAAGGATTGATATTTTTAAAATATAAATGAAATACTCGTACTCTCATACTTGGTATTAAAAGAAAAATAGAAAGAAATATGTTTATTTTCTTTCAATCGCCTTCATACGACCAGATGCCGAGTGGTTAGTGGGTTATACTTCAACCAAAGCGTTAATGATTTAGTGGTGGGTTCGATGCTTGGTCAAAGGGAACGAATTTTTCATATTTTTCTTCCCATAAATAATTTATTTTATAAGTTTAATTTTGTTTTAAAAATTATTCTATTTTTACATGAAGGAATTAAGGATTTTTGACCCTCTAAAATTCTTAAAATTTTTCGTTTGGCCAATAAAAAGTGAATTTTTTGCTTACGGCTTTCAGAAATTTTCAAAATTTTCGCCTGCGGCGCTGAAAAATGGAAGAAATCTGGCTTCTTGGCCTTCCAAAATTCTCAAAATTTTCGCCTGCGGCGCGTAAAGTAAAAGAAAGTTGTATGGTGGATATATCTAGATGGATTTTGTTATATATCGTATGATTCAAGTTGTGATTTCAAGGGGTAACCGAATAATTTGGTGAACAGACAACCCTACTTAAAATACAAATTTTTTTAAATTTGTAAAATTTCGTAAATTTTTGCAAATTTTTGAAATTTTTAATTTTTTCTTAAAGTTCCGGTTCCGGTTCCGGCCCGGAACTTAGAAAAGTTCCGGTTCCAAAAAAATCAAAACTATATGTAGATCAAATCTCAGCTATACTGGTTAACTTAAAAAGACTAAACTTGACAACAATAAAAAAGTTATTTCTAGAAATAAAAAGAACAAAAATTATGGCCGACCATACAATAGATATATAATCATTTAGATGACAACAGAAAACCATTACCTAATGATTCATTGTCTCGAAATAGTAGAAAATGTCAAAGTAAATGATCATGAAAAAATATTGCATTCTAATTTGAAAAATATTGAAATTCTTATGAATTGAGTAAAGAATTCGTGGCGCGGCTAGTAGATAAATTTTACTAACTTAATTAGCTATTAAATTACTTTTCGTTTGGCACGACATTCCCTATATTCCTGTATTAATTTTTATAAATGCAATAAAATAAGATTACAAATATTTAGGAAAAAGAAATTATTATAAATGTGATAATGAACATTAAGAAAACTATTTAAATCCTAAGTTAAATAACTTAATGAAAATAATTAGATAATCATCAACAACACAACACATTAATCATTAATAATTTTACAATTATGATTTAAATTCACTTTAATTCCTTAATTATACGCGATATTAAAATCCAAAATAAAATGAATGTGAATATAAATCACAATTAAATTTAGATATTTCATATTGAAAATAATTTTCTTAAGATAAAAATTATTTAATTTAAAAATCATAACTAAAAATAACTTTATAAATCTATTTCAATGAATTATAAACCAAAAAGCATCAAAATAGATTTTCACTATTTAAGAAAATATAAAATATAAATAAGAGACAACAAACAAAGACAGCAAATAACGTCCCGAAGGCAGCCGTAGGTAGTAGCAAATTAACAGCAACGTCGAAAAATAACATGGCGGTTTTAACAAACCGTCTTGCAACTCTTGCATTAAGTAATGAGCGATTTATCACATATTAATATTGTTCATTATTTATTTAATATTTATGAACATTTCATATATAAGAAAGTTTATAAAAGAATATTTTAATTTTACTAAATTTTCTATTTCTATAATTTATGAGAAATAATCTCAATAAAAAGTCTATAGTTTATCTCAATAAACTATAGAAATATAATTTAAGAGTATAAAAAAGTATAAATTAAGAGTATAATTTATATATATATTAAGAATAAACATTTATTCATAATTATGTTTAGTTATTTACATATTAAAATTATTTTGAAAGCGATATCTCAGCTAAAAATCATCAGTTTCATATTAAATTCGTTGTATTTGAAGAGAAGACTTTAAATATATTATGCTAAATATCATGTAAAAATTCAGCCTTAAATTTATAAAATTTTCAGAGAAATTATTTATGACCAATATTACTTCATTACTTTTATTAATAATAAGAATTAAACATTATTGATCATTATTGCATTTATGTAAAATAAATATTCAAAAAATAAGATTATAAAAACATATGAAATATTTTAACTAATAAACAAAGCAAAAGCTTTCGTTATAAAATTACATGCAAAATTACATGCATTTTTATATTATGTTATTCTAGCTTATAGCCTCTTCTAAATAACTTTAATTATTGGTAGATATAGTCGTTTACTAAAAAACAATACAAATGTCATCCATATGTAAATGTATTTTCATTGACATTTCTCAGCTTTATCTTCGGCTCTGCGCCGGGCCGCACGTTCTTCCTTGTTACGACGTCTCTTTGGCGCATGACTTCTAAATTTAACTTTTCTTGTTTTAACTTAAATATAAAATAAAAACCCTTTAAGCAATAAAAATTTTTTGTTTATCATATTTTGAAGGGTTTATTTAAATGATCAGGTTAATTAAGATGTATTTGATTGTTTGTTTATTATGTAAAAATCTATTTACTATTAATTCTGAAAACGTAATATTCTGAAAAAATTTTTTTATTTGATATTTTTCAAAATTTTTTATTATCCTCTAGATATGTTTTTATTGTGTTAATCTTGTTTAACTGATTATTCTTCATTTGTGTTGATTAAAAATTATTATATTACACAGTATTTTAATAGATTTCGCAATTTTTAGAAATACCCAATCGAAGAAGATCTGTCCCTTTCTTCTAAATTTGGGGGGTTGAAAATTTTCACCGATAGATCCTTTTTATGAATAAAGCTCCACTAGCCGGTTTGGGCCCTCGTCTTGGTGGGGTTGTAAAAGGGCTCTTCGTTGAGGATGGTACAAGTGAGCCTCTAGTTTTAATTTATTCGTTTTCTTATCTGATTTGTTTTGTATTTAAGTGTTTGATTAGTGTATAATTTTAATAATTAATTTATTTTAATTTATAAATTTAACAGATTAGATAGTTAGTATTTATTTAGTAGATAATTTATATCAAAAAGCTCCAAAAACTATGCCAATAAAATTTGGCAGGTTGAATTTGGGAGGTTGCAAATTTTAATTTTTTTTATTAAATTTTTCACTTTTATTAAATTTATTACTTATGTTATCTTTCATTAATTCCTCATAATTTTTAGTTGAATTTATAATAAAGTGAAATATATTTCTATTGGGAAATAAATATTATTGATATTCGAAATTTGTTTATTAAAATATGATTCTTTCTTAATTAAGTTGGATATTTTGTTATTCCACAGTCTGATTGCTATATTTTTGAAACAGTTTATAAAAATTATCGCATATTGAAGAATTATCACCGCAATGTAAACTTAAAAAAAGTTAATTTTGATTATAAAGAGCTGAATTTAATTATAAAAATGTTTTATTTATATATGTAGGTGTAATGAAGATCTTGTCTATTAAAATATTTTTGAATTTTTAAATTTATATGGGTTCAAGAGAAAATTTGGAATAGATTTAGGTAAAATCAGACTTGCAAACGGATATGGATACAAATAATATCAAAATGCCTGCGGATATCCGTCTGTATCCGCCCGTAAGCGCGTGCCGCTTCGCGGCACGCGCATCGCGGGGAGTCAACGTTCGCTGGGTCTGGGTCAGTAACATAAACCTATTCCTATCTCCCTTACTCTGGACGTACTTGGGACCTCCGTAGCAGCAAAAACCTCAACAATGAACATAGGTAAGGAGCTAAAACAAACGATCATAACTTTGTCAAATCAAGTCGGATTTCGGTGATTTTGGTGTCATTCGACTTAGCTCGACAAGCTGAGTCGAATGAGCTATTATTTGCGTTTTCGAATTTTTCACTCGAAAATGAGCTTACTCCCCCTTCTCTTTTTCAAACTTCAGGGGTCTGTATCTCGGTCCCTGATTGTCGGATCGATACCATTCACCCCTCATTCGACTCATCTCGACGAGATCTTTCGAATGACATCTTACACGCCCATATCCGTCCACGCAAAAAAAGTCCCCTATAAGTCAAGAGTGCCAGCAGATGATATATAGAAGCATGGCTTGAAGTTTATTGGATTAATAATTATAGTGGGAATAATTATATTGGATCTACGAACAATTTACAATTCATTTTTTTCTAAATAATATTTAACAAATAATTTTTAATGTATAATATTGATTTATCTTCATCGATATTCTATTATTTAAAAATAGTTCATCTTAATATGTTTTTTCAATAAAAGTCGTATATTGCTTTAATTTCTTCAGAATTCAATCTACATCTATTCTCATTTTATATAAAGCAAACAATCATTAAAGGTTATAATAATATCATTTAATAATAAAAGCGACAATTTTAAAGATTTTTTGTGAAATTGTTAACCAGAATTAATTAAGGATTTTATTATAAAATAGTTAATTAATTATTTATGTATTTTATTAAATTATTTTAAAAACGATTATGTAAAAATGTTCCAAAAATATTTATTCAAATTATACAAAGAATTTCCATAAATAAATTTTTATATCTTCTATTTATTGAAACAATGGAAATATTATAGGAAATATAACGCCATTAGTCAACGGGAAAGATTAATGTTTAAAATAGGGCATTACTAATAAAGTAGGGAAAATACAAAAAAGTAAAATAATTTTTTAAATTAAAATTAAATGTTTTCCTTTTTCTTGTTTAATGTTTTCCTTTTTCTTGTTCATACAACATCATCTGCGTAATAACTGTTGCCCCTATAATTCAATTCAAAAAGGGAAACTTATAATACATGATGCCGTTATTCTAGTTTTCTAAAATACTTTAAATACATTTATATTTTTGACATCAGCTATTTCTCATTTAAAGTATTTTTTGTTTAGCTTAATAGTCTTATTTATTTTATCATTTTTACTTTTATTTATTTATTTTATTTTTTGTTAGAGCAACAATTTTTCTTCCATTTTTTCATTCTTTTAAAATCCACCCATATCTGATGAGAGAGAAAATTTATTTGAAGTTATGTGTTGAAAAGTAACTGAATTTTTATTGACTAGAATTATCAATTTGTGTTGGCTATGTGTTGAATACAAATTTATGTTGACTTGTTTTTTCTTCTTTTTCCACATATTTTATATTTTGGCGAGAAATTAAACTTCAGACAGAAAATATATTAAATAAAAAAATGAAGCGACTGTTTCTTTTTCGGGAGTTTATTTCCATTTTGCCTTTCATTTTCTAAATTTATTTTTAGATTTTATTTTATAGCAGGAGTGAATATCTAAAATAGGTGTAATATTAATAATTTTAATTTATTTTATTAAAAATTTTCTAGTTTTTAAATAGTTCTCTAAGTATTTTTCTTGCTATTTTATCTTTTATTTAATTTATACAAATTTAAATCGTACTAATAAATTTAATAATTTAAAATTATTCGCTAGAATTTAAAATTTTTTATAGAATGATACTTTTTACTATTTATTTGAAAAAATAAAATATTATTTAGTTTTCAAGACTTATTTTTTAGTCTCTTTAAGTGTAGATCAATATTTTCCATGTAATCTTTCAAATTCATTATAAGGACATAATTCTTTTATGTGTACAGACAGATGAATACAATCGAGATTTCTGTGGAAATTTTTCTTACAATATAGAATAAAACTTTACTATTAGATTAGGCAAAAAATTTATATTTTTCGTCGTTTGTTAATTATTATTACCTATATATTTATTTGGAACATAAGTTTAATTGTTTAATCTACGACATATATTTTCAATTATACATATTATGGATTCATTTATGTTTATGAAAACAAACTATTGTTTAAGATTTATTAAAATAAACATAAAATATCTAGCATTATTGATAAAAAGTTTTTGTCGAGTTTCAATAAATTGATCCATAAAGCAAAAATTTAAATGCTTCTGATTCAATCTGGTTTTTCAAATTATAGTTTATATATTATTTATGTTTTATTTAATTTATATATTATTTATTTTATAATTTTAATAAATTAGCATATAATAACAACTTATATGATGAATAGAAATATTATAATAATTAACCTCTCATTAAATGAGAGGGTTTTCTGAACATATAGATTGTATTAATAATAATAATAAATATTTAGGTAAAATTATAGATTTATATTTATTTTCATTTACAAAATTTTAAAAAATAAAAATATTAAAATTCCTCAAGTACTTCCTTAAAACAGGAGATTTTCCTTTAAGATCTATTTGAATTGTTTTTAAATTTATATAAATTTAAACATTTATGCAAATTGGTTATTAAAAATAATTATAGTCCAGTTGTGAACAATGCGTCAAAAAATTAAAGTAATTTTGGAAGTTATTGAATTTTAAATTCATTGAGAAGGGTTTATTTAAATGATCAGGTTAATTAGGATGTATTTGATTGTTTGTTTATTATGTAAAAATCTATTTACTATTAATTCTGAAAACGTAATATTCTGAAAAAATTTTTTTATTTGATATTTTTCAAAATTTTTTATTATCCTCTAGATATGTTTTTATTGTGTTAATCTTGTTTAACTGATTATTCTTCATTTGTGTTGATTAAAAATTATTATATTACACAGTATTTTAATAGATTTCGCAATTTTTAGAAATACCCAATCGAAGAAGATCTGTCCCTTTCTTCTAAATTTGGGGGGTTGAAAATTTTCACCGATAGATCCTTTTTATGAATAAAGCTCCACTAGCCGGTTTGGGCCCTCGTCTTGGTGGGGTTGTAAAAGGGCTCTTCGTTGAGGATGGTACAAGTGAGCCTCTAGTTTTAATTTATTCGTTTTCTTATCTGATTTGTTTTGTATTTAAGTGTTTGATTAGTGTATAATTTTAATAATTAATTTATTTTAATTTATAAATTTAACAGATTAGATAGTTAGTATTTATTTAGTAGATAATTTATATCAAAAAGCTCCAAAAACTATGCCAATAAAATTTGGCAGGTTGAATTTGGGAGGTTGCAAATTTTAAAATTTTTTATTAAATTTTTCACTTTTATTAAATTTATTACTTATGTTATCTTTCATTAATTCCTCATAATTTTTAGTTGAATTTATAATAAAGTGAAATATATTTCTATTGGGAAATAAATATTATTGATATTCAAAATTTGTTTATTAAAATATGATTCTTTCTTAATTAAGTTGGATATTTTGTTATTCGATAAGTTCGCTGGTCATGCACAATGCATATTGAAATAAAATTGTAATTTTACAATTTTTATTATATTATCAGAATCATTAATTTTTATTTATTGTTAAAGAATATTTTTGTAATATTTGTTTGATTTTAATTATTAAAAAGAATTGATGAATAGAACTTCAATGTTCTTTTGTGAAATGTTGTTGTAGAAAATTCATTTCATTTGCACAAATAATGATAATTAAATGATAAATGATTTAATTTACAAATATACTTTAAATGATTATATTAAATGTTTACTACATATTAGATAATTTAAGAAGTATTACCATACCTATTATTTGATCACATATTCTCTAATATATTTTATAATAAAAATCTTAATACAAAAGATTTTTATTTTGTATATTTTCTCATTTATCTGTTGGTCAAAATTTTAGGTCGTTTAAGTTGGCAAGACTTTTTACAGCTCCAACAATGCCCAGTTAATGGGGTTTACTATGTAATTATGTTTGGTGAACTTTGTGTTGGTTAAAATTTGTATTGGTCAAATATAAATTAACCAAAATTGGTTTATTCCGTTTGTTTATAAAATTTATATACGATTACTTCATAGAATTTATTTGTTGCTAACATAAAATATATTTATGTTGTGTAATTTATAAAATTTTTATTATTTGAAAAGATATTTTTTATTAAAAAATTATGAAATTTATTATTATTTGATCGATTTTACGAGAAATCTTTTAAAATAATTTTTTAAATAATTTCAATTAAGTAATATTTAATTTGTTAAAAAGAAGAATACACATATTATTAAATTGCTTTGAATTTTATAATGCAATTGTTAATAAATAAAATAAAAATTATTATATTTTCGTCTATGTGGAATGAATAATCAGAATAAAAGAATTGCTAATTCATTTTATAGCCACTAGTTGCTACCAAAACAACAGGGGCAGGAATTATAATTGTTTATTAGTTTTATTAAAAAAATTTTTATAAAAAAATTATTTTTGGATCATGATATAAATAATGGTCAACAATAATGCCCATGTTTCATTAATTAGCTCGGGTTTCAAGGGTTTGCAAAGAAACAATAAAATTTCTAAATAGCTTTTTTCAAATTTAATTGATTTTAAAAAGCGAAACATGAAAGATGAAAATGCGAAACTCAAAATAAAAAGCAAAACATGAAAGATGAAAAGCGAAAGTCTATCAGATAAATATAATATTCTATCGGATGGAATATATTATACTTTTTTACAACTTGGTTCAACTGTGAAAGCGTCAAATAATTGGTCTTTCACTTTTATATGTATTGAAGCATCGGCTAAAAAATCCATACCTGTACACTTAATTTTCTCGGTGGAACTAGAAAAATCATCTGTTATGTGCAATCTTCACTAAGTATATTCCAATTTAATTTTAGATAAATTAATTTTATTGATTTTCGAGTAAATTTAGCTATGTGTTCTAAAAGACAACACCTTTAACTAAAATGTTGTTTTTTGATTTTAGTAAATTTATCAATATCAAGTCAAAATGACATAATCCATAATTTTACACAACACAACATTAATGTATTTTAAAATTTTTGTGATATATCTAAATATAAACAATTCAATATTTGACTTATAAATTGAAATTTATTACACTGTGTAATCATAAAATAATTTTAATATTACTTATCATTAATCTAGTTATTCATAATTGTTATTAGTTATTCATAATATCTTATTTTCTATTACGAAATTAGGCAATAATTAACATCTTCATTTATTCATAGGTTTGCAATCGGTGTAAAATAAATTGTATTTGCTATTTGCGCTTATGTAATGAGCGTACCGTATTTTACCAATTTCGGAGAATAGTGCAAGCATTTATCTAATAACTTTTTATAGTAATATTTTTTTATTTTTATATAGCATAATTTGTAACAAATTAGTGATGGCATTCTTTTGTGATGGTTCTTTAGTGATGGTTCTTTTATTTTTTAAAATAAATCTGATGTTTTCTAATATTTTCGATTAAATTTGAAATGTTTTATCAAATTTGCTTAGTTTTAAATAATTAAAATCTTATCTGATAGAATTATTTTGATAATAAGATACTGAAATAAATCAAGGAAAATTTGTAATTGTTAAATACGATGTTAGCCAGCAATAAGAAAACCAGATATAATTTAAAAATGATATTTAAGAAATAAAATTTTCCACGAAGCTTTCTAGCAATGCAAAAACAATGATTTATAGTCTATAATAAAAATAAATCAAAATTATTTTATATTTATGATATTTAAATTTATATATTTATGATTTTAAAAATATTAAAAATTTAAAACTATCAATTTCAGCATAATATACCTATGATAATCTCAGTATTCTCATATGTTTGTGTCATTTTCTATTACTAGAAAATTTAGCTTTGCTTCGTTTAGGCCGTCAAACACGGTGCCTTCTGTTTTTCCAAATATCCTATTAATATTCCTTCATCATTTTAACTTGGATACGGCCATCAAAACACTCGTATGCTTGGCTGTTCAACTATATCAACTGAGCCAGTTGTTAAACAGTCTATTCTTAATTAGGGCCTCAGTTATATAGAAATTTAATTTTTTGTACATTTATCCGCTCTTATAGGCGACATTTTTATTAATAAACACAAATATAAATAATATATTTATTTATATTTAATTTATAGTTAAGCGTTGTAATAATATTTAATAATATTAATTAAAATATATTATTTAAAATAAATATTCAAATTTAAATATTTAAAATAAGAATAAACTATAAGGTGAGAAAATATTAAATTCTTAAGAAATATTATTATTATTGCAAACATTATCTAGCAAATATTTATTGCAATTAATTAATTTGATTTAGCTCTTTATGTGTGACCTTAAGAAATTATTTCTTTTCAAATTTTCCGTTTAAATTTTTTCTGCTCGTTTTTATTTAATTATTGACTTTAAAATATTGTTTTTTTTACTTGCAAAATATTTTTTTGGTCAAACACATTTTTGTTGTAAATTATTTTCATCTTTACAATTTATCAAACGACAAAAATATGTATTATTTTACATAAATCTAAGTTAGAAATTAATTTTTACACAAACCTAATTTAAATATTTATATTAATTTCCAAAATTCTTCTACTTCACACTTCTTTTTTATCAATCCATACGAAATCTCAATATTTTTCAAATTAGAAGGCAATATTTTTATCTTCATTTACTTTAATTTTTGTTTTACTATTTAAGACGATAAATAATTAGGTTATGGTTTTCTGTTGTCATCTAAATGATTTTTATAGATCCTATTGAATTTACGGCCATAATTGTTGTTCTTTTTATTTTTTAGAAATAACTTTTTTATTGTTATCAATTTTAGGCGTTTTTAAGTTTTCGTTATTAACAATAAATAACCTGTTTTTAAGCTTTTTCATTCCCGGGCTCTTTCCAAATTTTTTAACTTTTCCATTTGTTTTCTTTGCATTTCCATTTTTGTTCATTTTAAAATTTGAATAAACTAACCTGGTTTATATTATATATAGAAAATATATTATATATTAGTAGTGTTTGTATGACCGTGGGGATGTCTTAAATCAAAATGCATTCAGTTTATAAATCAAAATGCATTCAGTTTATTTTCAAGTGACAATTTTTTCCAATAGAATTTTATACTCTTTAAATTTATAAGTTTTAATTTTCAACTTTTAACTTGCAAAACAAATTTTAAAAAGTGAAAAATTAACTAACAACCCAATAATAGAATCGATAGGTGGATTCCATGGCAAATAGCAATCAGCATCATTTTATTATATTATTTTGAGTATATATCACTTTTAAATAAAATGATTTATTTATTATAACTAAATTACTTTTATATTAAATAAAATTTTTTAGTGTTATTTTATTTAAAAATATAATAAAGATAATAATATAATATACTGTATATTGTTGAGACAGTGAAATTGTATTAAAAGTTATAACTTTCTTTAAAGATATAAATATAACAAATTACTGTTTAACAAATTACAAATTTAACAAATTAAAATTGTATTTAATATTCTTAGATATATATATATGTAAATGAAATTTCTTTTATATGTACATATATAATTATAGTAGCTTTCGCAATTATTTATATTATTTTTGAGTTTATTTTTATATTATTTTTATAATTTTGTTCATTATTTGAAAAATAATTTATTTAAACAGCTGAAATAATCTAATTATTTATAGAGGAAGAATAACAACCATAATTATTGACACACCCAAAGTAGCGATTTTTAAGTTGTTATAAAGTTAAGCAGTAATAGAATAACATGAATAATAAATTTAAATAATTAAAAAATCATGTAAATACAATATAATAATAATATACAAAATTATCAATGATTTAAATTTTTATTATAATTTAATTATTTATTAAAAGTTTGACCTAAATAATTTTAATTGAAATTTCAATACACAATTATTTAACAAATATACAATCGAAATGATTGAAGGTAAATTAATTTTAAATCCTTAGTGTTGAAAAATTCACATCAACAAAATTTTACGTTTCCTTTGCTGTTGTTCCTTCGCAAATTTCTAAGTGTTGTGATTTGTCTAAAATTAATAAATATTATTTTCTAATACAACTAATAATTTTAAATTTGTCCTGTAATATGTTAGCCATTTATTTAATTTGTAATTTATGTATATGCTGTATAACATTTTTATAAATGAAATTGATGTTTAATATTTATTTTCTTCTCTTCAATTAATATTTTTCCGTTTTTAATAATAGTTCCATTAGTATCATTCGCTTTGCCAGTTGCTTTCTTAATTTCATTGCGTATTATACAATATTTCAGTAAATTATTTACAGTTTATTAACTTAAATTAATTTTTATAAAAATATTCTTAAATTTAAGGCTTTATCTACTTATAAATAAATTCATTTCAAAATCTTTGTAAATATATTTGATAATAAATTGATTAGACACAGTATTTTTTGAAATATTAGCAAAAAGATCATCTTTAAATATAAAATAGTAAAAAATTCTATATTTGAAATTTAAATTTTTAAATTTAATAATGATTAATTTACTTTATCAAGAATATCTAAATTATTAATTACTAATTATGCTAAATTAATATTTTTAATTATAAATTTTATTTTATCTTTCAATTACTTATATCATGTCCGCAATATACTTTTAAATTCTTTTAGTTGAGGCATTTTTTGATTTGTATTTCCCATCTCGTCCATTTTTTTATTTTACTTATGAATGTGATAATAGCACACAAAGGCATAAAATTGTTTTTTCTTATCCATTATTATCTTAAAAGCATATAGAAACATTTAATTAAGAATTGGTTTTGCATAGTAATAAGATTTATAAAATTTTTCGCAATGTGTTGTGCTTTTTAACTTATTAAATCATTGTCAATAATCCTAATCATCGATAATTAGAAATCCTCTTCAAGAGGAGGATTATTACCTGGTGGTGTAACAGGTTGTTGATCTTTATTATTTTAATTTAAAATTTTTTAAAAAATAAAAAAAAATATAATAATTTAAAAAACTCTTCATGTTAACTCTTCATGTTAAAAAACTCTTCATGTTAAAAAAACTCTTCATGTTAATAATTTAAAAAAACTCTTCATGTTTTACCTTCTTTTAGTTCATTGTATAATATTCCTATCCCCCAATACGGTTCGTAAGCATTTGCTCCTAATAAAGTCTTGAACCGGTTGGTAAAAGCTTTTTCAATTAGTTTACTAAGTTTATTTGGTTCCATTACCTTCTATTTAAATCATCTGGGCTCTTTAATGTGTGATTATGACACATCTATATCCAATTCATGAGGTCTAAATTGTTGTTTCCTCCATATTTAATATTCAGATTCTTTAAATTTCATATTTCTTTATATTTGCAACTTAATTGCTAAACTTAGCTGAATTTAGTAAATTAAACTAGTAAAAAATGTTTTATTTATATTAATTTTTTGAATTATTAATGTAAATATAAATTAAAAAGAATTAAAAATATCTTCTAATAATATTTTTAATTCAAATATTAACAGTATAAACCTTATAGCTTTTCTAATAATCTTATAGACTAGACTATAGAGAATTTAATACTTTTAGTTCTTGTCATTTAATATTCTAATAAACCTGTCATAAGCAGATCCTTTCCAGTTAATTTTATTTTGGTCTACACTGTATAATTATCCAGTACTAATACCGCTACAGGAAAAATAACTCTCTCATTTTTTTGTAATTATTATCTAGCAAATTATGATTTATTTTATTTTTAAATAACTTTTAGGAATAAAATTATAATAAATGTAATAAATATTATATAAAAACTGATTAAATTAATAAGTACAATATTAGAATATTTCAATTTTTTAGCATTTGGTTTAGTCGATTTGATGAATGAATCTTTTCTCTACCATCTTTTCATTGTTTTTCTTCAAACCCTTTGCGCCATTATCCCCATTTATTTTTTTCTTCAGTTTCAATGTCTTTTCTGTCCAAGAATAATCGAAACATATATACGAAGCTTCTTCTCAACGTAATAATTTTTACGATTAAAGAATCGGTTTTCTTGTAAAGACAATTTCATAAACTAGTTGGTTTAAATAAAAAAAATCTTTTTTCTAAATACTTTATTTTGATAATAGTACTTATTTCATATAACTCGAGATTAATTATGTTTTTTCTTATTGTAATTTAATTATTGTCATTAAGTAGCTTTGATGAATTTGTTTTCTGTGACTCATGGATATGTTATTATAAGTGAGTAATTTATATTTCTTAATTTAATTTGAATTCACTTAATAAAAATTCAATTTATAAAATTGTTTTGAACCACTTTCAATATATAATTAATTATTTTCAAACTTTGTTATAATTTTAGTTGTTATTATTTAATCAAGTTAATTTAATATTTAATCAGATTACTTATTTTTATTTTTCAGAATCATAGACATATACTTCGAATTTGCTTAATTATTTAAGAGTCAATAATATTTTACAAGCTTTATAGATTTCATGTCTAGAGAATTTATTTATCATAAATTAATTAAATTAATTTTTAATTGCTTGTTAATTAATTGTTAATTTAAAAGTTGACTATCCTGCATTGAATTCTCTCTCTTCCAAAAAACAAAATTATTGAACAACTTTCAATATTTCGAAAATTGTCACGTTTATTATGATCAACTACAAGCATTCGAAATTGAAGTTGTACATTGAAGAAGTACACGGACGAAGTTATTTTCAATCTTTCTCGAAAAACAAAATGATATCCATTTTTATTTCAGACTCTATTTGATACGCTTTTTATGATAGAATTGGATCATATAATTTATTATTTGCAAAATAGTATTAAATAAAAGAATTAACTAGTTTTAAAAATTATATTTGAATAAAATTTTTGCATGAATGTATTTTAAATGAAGATGATAATTTTAAATGAAAATGATAATTACAAAAATCCTTATATAAATCGACATAACAAAAAAAAGAATGTGTAAAAATATTCCTAAAGAGAAAAACCATTCACATGTCTCAAAATCACTCCTATCCTTAAAAAATGAATAATTGCCAAAATAAACTATATCTGTTTAACAATCTTTAAAAAAAGAAAGAACCAATGAGAAATATTTAATATTTCATAACTTAAAATGTGAGAAATTATTTTCTATCCTACATCAATTAAATATGAAAAAACATATTATTCAATCATTCATCAATCAGACTTACTTCTGTATTAATTAACCTATAAAACAAATTAGATTCAATTTAAAAATCTAACCACGAAGTTAAAAATCTAACCACGAATGTTATTTTTTAAAATTTTAGCCACATTCCAATTTTGATTTCAATTTTCATTTCAAATTTTTCAAATAATACTTCATCACTAGAAATAAATTAAATTTTTATTATTGCATTTTTAAATTTTAGTATTTTTACATTCCTAGCTCACACAAAAACATTCCAGTATTTGTCGAAACCGACATTACTGTGATTGACCGTAGATTTTTTACGGGTCGTACGAGAAAGCCAAAGTTAATTTAAAAAAGTTTTGTTAATAGAGTGAAACTAAAAATAATGTTATGCACATAAGATTTTATTTAAATCGTTTTTGGATACTAAAAATTTTATTAAAAAAGTAGAAATTGAAAAATTTCAATTTCTTAATAAATGTAAAAATTTAATGAGCAATATGTTGGAAGGGCTATTATAAGTCTATTTCAATGCCAATATGTGTAATTTGTAATAACAACTTATTTCTATTTAAACTAATAAACGAAGATAAAAGTAATTTAAAATATCATTGATAGTATATTTTATTTAATAAATTAACAACTTACAATCCTTCGCGACTGAAGAACAAGGAATATACAAATTATTTAACAAAATAATATTCACTTATTTTTATAAATTTATAATATAATTAAGTTTATAATGCTACAGATTATTTAATTATTACTAAATAGCTGTAAGAGCACAGCCTCCCATTTTTAATCCATCAAGTCGAACGTTTTTGCTACAAATTTTATCAAATGACAACTTTTCAAATTACAATTAATTTAATCTTCAAAAAAACATTTATCAGTTATTTGTATTCTCAAAATCATTTTTAAGAATCGTCACCATATTCCTGCTGCTCATCTTTCTAAAAAACAGGTTTGTGACCGAACTGTTGCTTCAATAATTAAATATTTTTGATTCATTATATTAATATTTATTTTATTTCTGATTAAATCAATATTATTTCCATTAATATTAATGTAAATTATAAAAACATTATTTTTCATTAAAATTCTAGTCTAGATGATATGCGAATTTTTTTCAAATTGAAAAATTCTTTTTAAATATGTATATAATTGAACGCCCTATACTATA
This sequence comes from Meloidogyne incognita, assembly GCA_036172945.1. Classification (NCBI taxonomy): domain Eukaryota; kingdom Metazoa; phylum Nematoda; class Chromadorea; order Rhabditida; family Meloidogynidae; genus Meloidogyne; species Meloidogyne incognita. The sequence continues at coordinate 3,592,640 of JARQAC010000006.1, read as the reverse complement.
ACATTGCGAGAAGATAACTTGATCATTTGTAAAATAAATATTTCTTACACACTACACTTTTATTCAACAACTAGCAGAGTGAGGATGTGGAATGTTTCAAATAAATGGAAAAAATAAAAAATAATATTTTTTTAATTTTATATTTATGATTTTCCATTTTCGACTTTATTTTTATTTAACTTGAATTTATTCAATATAAATTTAATTTTCACATTAACCTATATATTTTTAAAGGAGAAAAAGTATCCTTTTAAATATTACAAATCAAAAATTGAATTAATAACAGTAAATTTTATAAATTGAAATATTGAGGACTTTTTGTTCAAGGGAACAGAAAAGTATCAATAGTATTATTAAATTATAGTATTCAAAAGAATACTGAATATGAAAGGCGGCATTAAAACAGACATTCACAGTGATGGCGGTAATACTGATGTTAATATTACTGAAATTAAAACAAACGTTATCATTTGGAAAAAGGTAACTACAAATTTATTATTATATTTAATAATTGCTGGAACTTCTGCTGGGCCCGAGAAAAACAATAAATGTAAATAATTAGATGATATTTTAATGATATATTAGAAGGATATGAGCAATAAAAATTTACAAAGTGCAGAGGTTCAATTATTCAGTAAAAATATAGATAATAACATTAATAACACACAGATTCCAATGTTATAACATAAAACATTTATAACACTGTGTGTTACTAACATTAATGTATCTTAATAATATTAATAACGCATAGAATCCAATGTTTTATTCTACAGCAGCAACAGCAAAAAATTCTCTTCAATCAACACTTTTACCTCCGACATCACAGACAACAGCAACATCCCTTCAACAGCTCCGCCAATTGCCGCTATTGTCCCTCAACAAACAACTCCCATTCGAACAAGAAAATCCATTTACTCAGCAACTCTCGGCAGTAGGCCCGATCATAAGTTCACACAACAACAGAAAGTCTTGTTTTGTTTGTGAAAAAATTGGGCATTTAACAGGATCTTACCCTACTTTATTGCAATTAAAATGTCGACAGAACACTTCACATTTTTCAACGACATATTTAACTACAAATTCTACCAAAAAAGTTTATCATGAACTATTAGATATGAGAAATCGATGGGAGAATATGCCAGCCATAGCAACAATAATTCAAAGGTTGGCTGAACTTTTCCTACATTTATCCAAATCAGTGACGGACTGAATTTTTCTCAGCGCAGAGTGTCATCAAATATGACAAAAAAGAAAGAATTTTCAATTTTTATTTTTGCTGATAACGAATAATATGTTTAAAATAGAAATAATTTACATTTTTTATTTATTCTTTTTTCATTTTTAATATAAATAGAATTTTTATTGGGGAAATTTAGAATATCATAAATAACTAATATAGATTTCATTTAATATTAATATTTGTTGCATCATTTTTATTAATAAATATTTATTAATCAATTATACTTATACAATTCATAACATTAGAATTAAATAATTTAATTAAAATTAATATTATTAATATTAGACAATAATAAAAGTTAACACTTTCATGCACCTTCGAGACCGATGGATAACATGCGCAAGTATAGTAACAATAATAATAATTAAATTAATTTACATAAAAATAATAACTAAAACTCCTAAATAATAAATACCATTAAAAGTAATTACATGATTCTCAAATAATAATTAAAATTAATCTAAAAATATTGCAAGTTACCATTTAGTGGACACGGAACTAGATCCGAAGTTCAAGAAAGAATGTGGGAAGTAAAAATGTTGATATGACCCAAAACGATCAAAATGAGCAAATTTTACATAACAATAGAAAATAATAAAAGATGTTCGAAATCTGATTTTTATGTATTTAAAATTTCAATATTTTCAAAGTGTTTCGGGCGGAGATTCTAGTTGTGTTGGATAGGAACCAAGTTGTATCGGAGGTGATTCATAGAGTACGGCTCATAATATTTTTTATTTTATCAATTAATCGTGATAAATAACATATTAGATATATATTTTTTTATTTTTCCTTATTTATTTATTTTGTTTTAAAAAAAGTTGAGACAAACCTTAAAGTTGAGATAAACCTAAAAAATACATTATATTTTTTCAATCCTCAGGAGTGTATATATAATTGAGTCAGATTAATTAATTTAATGGTATGAAAATAATCGACTTCGATGACGACATAGATGAAATCTGATTTCTGCCGATGCAAGCATCCATCCCCAATCTTGAACAGCTTCGACAATAGACCAGGTGCTCATAATTTCTAATCATAATTTCTTATTTAAATTTTATTTTTGTTTTTAATTTTCAAGATTCTAATTTAAATTTTACTTACTTTAATTATTACGAGAGGTTGTTTGTATTCGAAAAGGGAAATCTGTAACCACACAACTTTTAGAAACATTTAACGACTTTTCAATTGCTTTGGAAGATAAGCAATTTATTGACGTCATTTACTTCGATTTTAGCAAAGCTTTCGACACGGTCCCACATGATAAACTTATAAACAAATTAAATAAAATTGGAATTAGAGGATCTCTCTTACAATTACTAAAAAATTATCTCACTGATAGAAAATTTACTGTTATGATGCAAGGTTATAAATCTGATTTTAAAGAAATAAATAGGGGCGTCCCTCAAGGATCAATATTAGGACCATTATTTTTCCTTATATACATATCCGATTTACCCAAATTCTGTGAAACAAGGGATGTAAAAATTAAATTATTTGCAGACGATCTTAAAGCCTATTCATTCTCTAAAAATACTAAAAACTTTGAACTTAATTTACAAGAATTTATTATAAAACTTGAAAAATATGCTGAGGAAAATTCACTCAAACTTTCAACTGAAAAAACATTTATTTTACACATAGGTTTCAAAAATCCTTTAAAATCTTACACACTTAATAATCAAAAAATAAAAACAGTTCCAAATGAAGATTCTGTCAGAGACCTTGGTGTTTATTTTTCACACGATCTAAAATGGGAAAAACATATCAAAATCATAACAAACAAAGCAAATCAAACAGCATTTACACTAATAAGAAATCTAAAAACAAATGATCCAAAAATTCTAATCGAACTATTTAAAATATATGTACTACCTATAATAGAATTCGCATCTCCCATTTTCAATCCATATCTTAAAAAAGATATAGAAAAACTCGAACAAATGCAAAAAACATACTTACGTATTATATACAATAGATCACACCCACATACACAAATTCCTGAATATCAAAACCTTTTACAAATTTTTAAGATAGACTCACTACAAATTAGAAGACTCAAAATTGACCTTAAATTTTTCCACAAAAATCCTGCATGGTGAAATAAAAATTGATAATAAAGAAACATATTCGATTACAAAAACTAATACAAGGGGAGACGAATATAAATTTTTTATTCCAGCAAGATCCAATCAAATTAGCCATAATTCCTTTTTTGTTAGGACAGCACGGCTTAGTCGATTGGTACCAAAATTATTGGGATTGGATGATTTTGAACAAAGTTATGATCAATTAAACTTTTACGAAAAAATTGCATTTTTCCCCGTTTTTATGTTTGGGCTCGTTTTTCTTTGCTATCCGAAAACAAAATGTTTAGTATTTGGTACCAATAAATTTCCTAAAGTGTTAGGTGTAAAATAAAAAAAGAATTATCAATTTTCGATAAGAATGAAGAAAGTTATGTTAAAAACAAAAAGTTGCGCGAATTTGCCGCACCCAGTAGTTACTTTAGTGAAAATTATTTCATATTTAGACATTTTAATATTTGTTATTACATTCGTTCCTAATGCTTTAAATTAACTCATTTATTCTAATTTTTGTGTTTTTCTATATTATGTTTTGTTTACTTATTTTATCTGATGAATTTGCGAAAACATTTTATTTTACACTCAATTTGCTTTTGTCTATTCAATTTTTCGCTTTTTTAGAATATACATTAAAGTTTTATAAGTAATTTAATGTTGGAAAACATTATCTGTCTTAATAATACTTAATTTGATTGAATTTTCAATGAATAGTTGATGGAAACACAGTTGATGGAGTTGATGGAAACACAATCGTCTTAGTTGATGGAAACACAATCGTCAATTGGAAAAACACAATCGTCATTCACATCATCTATTCCAACATTAAATTACTTATAAAACTTTAATGTATATTCTAAAAAAGCGAAAAATTGAATAGACAAAAGCAAATTGAGTGTAAAATAAAATGTTTTCGCAAATTCATCAGATAAAATAAGTAAACAAAACATAATATAGAAAAACACAAAAATTAGAATAAATGAGTTAATTTAAAGCATTAGGAACGAATGTAATAACAAATATTAAAATGTCTAAATATGAAATAATTTTCACTAAAGTAACTACTGGGTGCGGCAAATTCGCGCAACTTTTTGTTTTTAACATAACTTTCTTCATTCTTATCGAAAATTGATAATTCTTTTTTTATTTTACACCTAACACTTTAGGAAATTTATTGGTACCAAATACTAAACATTTTGTTTTCGGATAGCAAAGAAAAACGAGCCCAAACATAAAAACGGGGAAAAATGCAATTTTTTCGTAAAAGTTTAATTGATCATAACTTTGTTCAAAATCATCCAATCCCAATAATTTTGGTACCAATCGACTTATCTCGTTCAGGCGTATCGAAATAGCTTATAATCTCATTTTTGAAAATTTCACACAAAAAATTCATATTTGCCAATATTTGTTTAATTTATCATTCAGTGAGCCGTATCTCGGTTCATATAGAATTATATTGAAATTTTTTAAAGTTTTGTTTATAAGATTATTTTAATTATTATTAATATAAATATTATCACTTAAATGAAATAAAAATAAAGTTTAAAAAGTTAAAAATAAATAAACAAATAATTGTAATCAAATGATTATTATAAAAAATGGAAAAACAAGCAGCTAAAACAACAGCAAAAACAATTTTTAAATGTAATTTTAGTTCAACATCGTTTAACAAGAAGTTCAATTGTCATCGACACGAGGCAAATAATTTTAGATTTTTAGAAATAAAGATTTAATATTTTCAAAATTTTTATATCAGGATTGAAAAACAAAGAAAGTGTAAAATTTAAAAAAGAAAATAAAAAATAAATAAAAAGAAGAGAAAAAAATAAAATTTTTCGAAGTTAAAGAAAATGAGGAAGAAAAACAAGAAAATTGTTATTTTAAAATTAAATTTGTTATTTTAAATTAAGTGCGAAATCTTTCCTTAATATTGAAATTAATCCTTAGATTAATTATTAGAAGATATTTCTATTTGTTCTGACATGATGATATAATTTTTGATTTTTTAAATATGATTAGAAAATATTATAGAAAATATATAATGAATCATAATAATAAATATCTATCTTGGAAACCAACAAAATTATATTATATAATCATAGATGTGTAAACCTAAAAGCAGCAAGATTTAAATTTTTAAAGCTTGACAACAAATTTCAATGTTGAAACTAATTTTATATTGTTAGCATATGATTTTAAATTTGTTTATATATCCAGAAATAATTATTAATCCAATAATTTAAAGGTAATTTAAGATAATTTAGTATAATTAATCTAAATAATATAATTAAATATATAAGGTTTAAAAAATCGATGATGCGCAAATAATTAAGATTTCCATTAGTTTTTATCATTTATAACATCTAATTGTTTCATGATGAAAAGAATTATAATAAGAAGTCTTATAGTAATAAAAGTATAATTATTATGATCGCCCATCCTCTAAAGGAGTTAATTAAATTAATGTAATAAAGAAAATGAAAATAATGAAATTAATTATATCGATTAAAATACAGATTCAGGACTTTTCTTTAAATAAAAAAAAACAACAAAAGTTCAATTTACGTATCTAGTTTGTATGGATAATTCAGGGCTTCGATCTCGAATTTTTAAAAATCCGCAATTTTGATCGAAAAAATCCGCATTTGATATGGAAAATCCGCAAAAAATTATCAAACACAAAAATTGAATTAAAATCACTTTATGCATTATATTTTTTGATTTCAACAATTGAATTGAGCAATTTTTTCACTAGTAATGACTATTTCATTAAAATCCGAACAATTAAATGAAAAATTACAGTTGACTTGAGCCAATACTTTGACCGTCCCTAGTTGTAGTGAATTCTTTACTCAAAAAGTCTTTTTTTTGCGCCGCAGGCGAAAATTTTGTAAATTTTAGAAGACCAAGAAACCAGATTTCTTTCATTTTCAGCGCCGCAGGCAAAAATTTTGCGGATTTTAGAAGGCCAAGAAGCCAAAAATCGTCCTTTTTTGCGCCGTAGGCAAAAATTTTGGGAATTTTGGAAGACTAATAGGCCAGATTTCTTTCATTTTCATCGCCGCAGGCAAAAATTTTGCGGGTTTTGGAAGGCCTTAAGAAAAAAAATGGCATTTTATCCTAAAAACTACAAGAAAATATAAAAAATCCTCATAATCTTCAAAAAATCCGCAAATCCGCATTTTTAAAAATAATCCTCATCGCCTTATCAAAAAACCACAAAATGAGGAAAAATCCGCAGAAATCGAAGCCCTGGGATAATTCATTTTTGTTATTTATTTAAAAATTTTTAAAAATAAATTTTACATATATTAGTGTTATTAATTAAATTAAGTGTTATTAATACTACATATTTAAGTGTTATTAATTAAATTATAAATCTAATAAGTTTCAACGAAAAATTATAGTTCTTTATAGAAATATATTTCATAGCTTTTAAATAATAATATAAAAATTATATAGTCTGAATTTAAGTTGAAAAGGAAATTGAAAATATTAAATTTGTGTTTAATGTTGATATTACAGATTGCTCTGAAAACATTATCTGTCTTAATAATACTTAATTTGATTGAATTTTCAATGAATAGCATTGTCAGATTGACAGTCCCTCGTTTTGAATCAGATGTTACTCAAAGGACTATTTTACTTCATGCTTTGAGTTGCTTAACAAATTTAGTTATGGCCTCAAATGCTCAAATACTTTTTATTTTCAAGTTTTTTATTTAATGGCCATTTATTTCATCTTATTATTTAAAATTATTCAATATGTATTTTTTATATAAGCAACTGTAAAAATATAAAAGTATATTTGCATTTTAATTATAAAATTTGTTATGAATTTACAAATTTACAACAAGGCAGTTATAAAATTTTTATTTTGATAAAATTTAGGTTTTGATGATGTCTTTCAATCGAGTTAATTGAGAATATAAATTATGATCAATATTTTTTAATAAAATTTTAAATATAATTCTTTGTATGCAACGGTGACAATTCAGTATAAAATAATAAAATGCCAGTAACCTGAATAAAATAAAAGTATGAACTTGATTTTAGTAAAAAAATAAAATCACTTTTCCAATTTAAATTTTTCCATCCTTTAAAAGATTTGAAAATAAAAGAGTTGATTTAGTCTACAAATAAAAATATATTTCTATTGGCCTATATTATTATTGAGATTTTACTTTTGGCGGTTGTAGGCTGACGGGACCATGTCCGTATAAAACGTCCTTTTCAAATATAAAATTTTAGGACATTGTCCCGACAAAAACAAAAAACCTTTTATTAAATATATTAAATAATTACTTACAACAATTATTATTTGAATTTATTTCTATATGTAATCTCAACATTATTCAATTTAATACATGGCCTAGGACAAAAAATTAGTGATATTTTAGAAAAAATGGTAGTAGAGGCTGGTAATGAAACAAAGTTAGTTGATGTTAAAAGAATACATTGCAAAGTCGAAAAAGGGTCGAATTAAAATGGGTTGAATCTAAAAATTTAAGTGCAACGAGTATTCAAATATATGTGGAAATATATTAGCTTAAATAATATATGTTTTAATAGTTTAAATTATACTCTAAATTAAAACGTCTGGGAACATATCAATATGTAATACTATCAAATAAAATAATATTATAAGTCATTCTTATTGGAACATAATTTACAAAATGAAATATTCACTGCTTAAATATAATTGGAGTTAAGAATACGCTAATCTTTTAAATTAAAAAAACTATTTCATGATTCAGTAGAAATGCTTTATTTTTCAATGATATAATTATATTATTTTTAATATATATGACATTAATTTGGGCAAAAAACTACAGGAAAACGCTCTCAAGATAATACATACAAACATTTCTCTAATTAATTAAAGAATGGGATTTATTTAAAATCTATAACAAATTTATTCTTTTCTCAAAGTTAAAAATTTTAACTGCGCAAATTGGTTAAATTCCCATGAGGGAATTAGAAAATAAGTGAAAAAATTAAAAAAAAATTTTTTTAATTAAATTAAACAATTTATTAAAATTATTTTTTATTCAATTTTTTAAAATATATTTGCATTAATTCACAAGGGAAGTGAGAAAATTAAACATTTAAATTTTTTAAACAAAGGAAATTAAAAAAATTCTTTAATAATATAATTTATTTGGCAAAAATACTACTTTTTCAGTTAGCTCAAAATTTAAATTCCCAAAAGTGAAATAGAAATATTAAGTATTAAATTTAAAAAAGAGTTAATAAAAAAAGAGTTAAAAAATAAAAGTAAAACAAATGAAAGTAAATTAAGACAATCAAATTAAATTATTTTCGATTTATACATTTAAATCTAATTATTTCTTAAAAACTAAATATAAATTAAATATATTTATTTATTAGTTAAATTATGGAAATATACAGGGTGCGGCAAATTCGCGCAACTTTTTGTTTTTAACATAACTTTCTTCATTTTTATCGAAAATTGATAATTCTTTTTTTGTTTTACACCTAACACTTTAGAAATTTATTGATACCAAAATCGCTTTTGAATTTTACAATTCAGTATGATTAATTTACCGTCAAAGTTTAGGCAAAATTTTTTAGATAAAAATTGGCCTGGAATCGAGGGTATGATTTCGATATGTAAAATTTATATATCATTCGAATCAGCTCCGAAATCCGATTCGAATGACGTAAAAATCATTCCGCTATCACATATATGAACCGAGATACGGCTCACTGAATGATAAATTAAACAAATATTGGCAAATATGAATTTTTTGTGTGAAATTTTCAAAAATGAGATTATAAGCTATTTCGATACGCCTGAACGAGATAAGTCGATTGGTACCAAAATTATTGGGATTGGATGATTTTGAACAAAGTTATGATCAATTAAACTTTTACGAAAAAATTGCATTTTTCCCCGTTTTTATGTTTGGGCTCGTTTTTCTTTGCTATCCGAAAACAAAATGTTTAGTATTTGGTACCAATAAATTTCCTAAAGTGTTAGGTGTAAAATAAAAAAAGAATTATCAATTTTCGATAAGAATGAAGAAAGTTATGTTAAAAATAAAAAGTTGCGCGAATTTTCCGCACCCTGTATATTTAATTTGTAAAATAATTTACAGTTTCAAAAATAAAAATTTATTTTTTGTAATTTTTGTGGTATTTTGCCTTTTTAGCTGCAATTTAATTTTTTTCTTTTTACAGAACTAATTTATTAGAGTATATGAATACGTTTTTATTATCTGTTTAAATTAAGCTTTGTTTATGAAAAATTCACATATGTCAATGACAGGTTTTTAAAAACAACACTTTTAATCATTGATCCTGTTAGCATGAAAAGCATGTTTTAATACATATCTATTTGATCAATTATCATTTATTTTTTAATTTAGTTTGAAGTTTAGAGATTTGACAGGTTTCATTTAAAAAATAGGAATCTTTGATCTCTTTAAGTTATACATATCAAGCTAACCAATCTGTGACATTTTTTTATGTATTTTCTATTATTAGATACTCTATTTGTATTTTTATATTTAATTTTTATTAGAAATATTACGGGTTTTATTCTTAAAAATCTTAATCTTTAATCTATTTTAAACGGGATATAAAATTAAGAAACATTGCTATTTATTTATTAGACTTATTTTAGTAGAATAATTATACCGAATAAAATATAAAATTTAGAATTAGTCAGAAATATTCTTCGACTTTAGCAGTCTTTTTAATCTTTTGCTATTTATTTATTAGACTTATTTTAGTAGAATAATTATACCGAATAAAATATAAAATTTAGAATTAGTCAGAAATATTCTTCGACTTTAGCAGTCTTTTTAATCTTTTGCTATTTATTTATTAGACTTATTTTAGTAGAATAATTATACCGAATAAAATATAAAATTTAGAATTAGTCAGAAATATTCTTCGACTTTAGCAGTCTTTTTAATCTTTTGCTATTTATTTATTAGACTTATTTTAGTAGAATAATTATACCGAATAAAATATAAAATTTAGAATTAGTCAGAAATATTCTTCGACTTTAGCAGTCTTTTTAATCTTTTGCTATTTATTTATTAGACTTGTTTTAGTAGAATAATTATACCGAATAAAATATAAAATTTAGAATTAGTCAGAAATATTCTTCGACTTTAGCAGTCTTTTTAATCTTTTGCTATTTATTTATTAGACTTATTTTAGTAGAATAATTATACCGAATAAAATATAAAATTTAGAATTAGTCAGAAATATTCTTCGACTTTAGCAGTCTTTTTAATCTTTTGGTATTTATTTATTAGACTTATTTTAGTAGAATTATTATACCGAATAAAATATAAAATTTAGAATTAGTCAGAAATATTCTTCGACTTTAGCAGTCTTTTTAATCTTTTGGTATTTATTTATTAGACTTATTTTAGTAGAATTATTATACCGAATAAAATATAAAATTTAGAATTAGTCAGAAATATTCTTCGACTTTAGCAGTCTTTTTAATCTTTTGGTATTTATTTATTAGACTTATTTTAGTAGAATAATTATACCGAATAAAATATAAAATTTAGAATTAGTCAGAAATATTCTTCGACTTTAGCAGTCTTTTTAATCTTTTGCTATTTATTTTTAGACTTATTTTAGTAGAATAATTATACCGAATAAAATATAAAATTTAGAATTAGTCAGAAATATTCTTCGACTTTAGCAGTCTTTTTAATCTTTTGCTATTTATTTATTAGACTTATTTTAGTAGAATAATTATACCGAATAAAATATAAAATTTAGAATTAGTCAGAAATATTCTTCGACTTTAGCAGTCTTTTTAATCTTTTGCTATTTATTTATTAGACTTATTTTAGTAGAATAATTATACCGAATAAAATATAAAATTTAGAATTAGTCAGAAATATTCTTCGACTTTAGCAGTCTTTTTAATCTTTTGCTATTTATTTATTAGACTTATTTTAGTAGAATAATTATACCGAATAAAATATAAAATTTAGAATTAGTCAGAAATATTCTTCGACTTTAGCAGTCTTTTTAATCTTTTGCTATTTATTTATTAGACTTGTTTTAGTAGAATAATTATACCGAATAAAATATAAAATTTAGAATTAGTCAGAAATATTCTTCGACTTTAGCAGTCTTTTTAATCTTTTGCTATTTATTTATTAGACTTATTTTAGTAGAATTATTATACCGAATAAAATATAAAATTTAGAATTAGTCAGAAATATTCTTCGACTTTAGCAGTCTTTTTAATCTTTTGCTATTTATTTATTAGACTTATTTTAGTAGAATTATTATACCGAATAAAATATAAAATTTAGAATTAGTCAGAAATATTCTTCGACTTTAGCAGTCTTTTTAATCTTTTGGTATTTATTTATTAGACTTATTTTAGTAGAATAATTATACCGAATAAAATATAAAATTTAGAATTAGTCAGAAATATTCTTCGACTTTAGCAGTCTTTTTAATCTTTTGCTATTTATTTATTAGACTTGTTTTAGTAGAATAATTATACCGAATAAAATATAAAATTTAGAATTAGTCAGAAATATTCTTCGACTTTAGCAGTCTTTTTAATCTTTTGGTATTTATTTATTAGACTTATTTTAGTAGAATAATTATACCGAATAAAATATAAAATTTAGAATTAGTCAGAAATATTCTTCGACTTTAGCAGTCTTTTTAATCTTTTGCTATTTATTTATTAGACTTGTTTTAGTAGAATAATTATACCGAATAAAATATAAAATTTAGAATTAGTCAGAAATATTCTTCGACTTTAGCAGTCTTTTTAATCTTTTGCTATTTATTTATTAGACTTGTTTTAGTAGAATAATTATACCGAATAAAATATAAAATTTAGAATTAGTCAGAAATATTCTTCGACTTTAGCAGTCTTTTTAATCTTTTGCTATTTATTTATTAGACTTGTTTTAGTAGAATAATTATACCGAATAAAATATAAAATTTAGAATTAGTCAGAAATATTCTTCGACTTTAGCAGTCTTTTTAATCTTTTGCTATTTATTTATTAGACTTGTTTTAGTAGAATAATTATACCGAATAAAATATAAAATTTAGAATTAGTCAGAAATATTCTTCGACTTTAGCAGTCTTTTTAATCTTTTGCTATTTATTTATTAGACTTATTTTAGTAGAATAATTATACCGAATAAACTATAAAATTTAGAATTAGTCAGAAATATTCTTCGACTTTAGCAGTCTTTTTAATCTTTTGCTATTTATTTATTAGACTTATTTTAGTAGAATAATTATACCGAATAAAATATAAAATTTAGAATTAGTCAGAAATATTCTTCGACTTTAGCAGTCTTTTTAATCTTTTGCTATTTATTTATTAGACTTATTTTAGTAGAATAATTATACCGAATAAAATATAAAATTTAGAATTAGTCAGAAATATTCTTCGACTTTAGCAGTCTTTTTAATCTTTTGCTATTTATTTATTAGACTTGTTTTAGTAGAATAATTATACCGAATAAAATATAAAATTTAGAATTAGTCAGAAATATTCTTCGACTTTAGCAGTCTTTTTAATCTTTTGCTATTTATTTATTAGACTTATTTTAGTAGAATAATTATACCGAATAAAATATAAAATTTAGAATTAGTCAGAAATATTCTTCGACTTTAGCAGTCTTTTTAATCTTTTGCTATTTATTTATTAGACTTATTTTAGTAGAATAATTATACCGAATAAAATATAAAATTTAGAATTAGTCAGAAATATTCTTCGACTTTAGCAGTCTTTTTAATCTTTTGCTATTTATTTATTAGACTTATTTTAGTAGAATAATTATACCGAATAAAATATAAAATTTAGAATTAGTCAGAAATATTCTTCGACTTTAGCAGTCTTTTTAATCTTTTGCTATTTATTTATTAGACTTGTTTTAGTAGAATAATTATACCGAATAAAATATAAAATTTAGAATTAGTCAGAAATATTCTTCGACTTTAGCAGTCTTTTTAATCGTTTGATATTTATTTATTAGACTTATTTTAGTAGAATTATTATACCGAATAAAATATAAAATTTAGAATTAGTCAGAAATATTCTTCGACTTTAGCAGTCTTTTTAATCTTTTGGTATTTATTTATTAGACTTATTTTAGTAGAATAATTATACCGAATAAAATATAAAATTTAGAATTAGTCAGAAATATTCTTCGACTTTAGCAGTCTTTTTAATCTTTTGCTATTTATTTTTAGACTTATTTTAGTAGAATAATTATACCGAATAAAATATAAAATTTAGAATTAGTCAGAAATATTCTTCGACTTTAGCAGTCTTTTTAATCTTTTGCTATTTATTTATTAGACTTATTTTAGTAGAATAATTATACCGAATAAAATATAAAATTTAGAATTAGTCAGAAATATTCTTCGACTTTAGCAGTCTTTTTAATCTTTTGCTATTTATTTATTAGACTTATTTTAGTAGAATAATTATACCGAATAAAATATAAAATTTAGAATTAGTCAGAAATATTCTTCGACTTTAGCAGTCTTTTTAATCTTTTGCTATTTATTTATTAGACTTATTTTAGTAGAATAATTATACCGAATAAAATATAAAATTTAGAATTAGTCAGAAATATTCTTCGACTTTAGCAGTCTTTTTAATCTTTTGCTATTTATTTATTAGACTTGTTTTAGTAGAATAATTATACCGAATAAAATATAAAATTTAGAATTAGTCAGAAATATTCTTCGACTTTAGCAGTCTTTTTAATCTTTTGCTATTTATTTATTAGACTTATTTTAGTAGAATTATTATACCGAATAAAATATAAAATTTAGAATTAGTCAGAAATATTCTTCGACTTTAGCAGTCTTTTTAATCTTTTGCTATTTATTTATTAGACTTATTTTAGTAGAATTATTATACCGAATAAAATATAAAATTTAGAATTAGTCAGAAATATTCTTCGACTTTAGCAGTCTTTTTAATCTTTTGGTATTTATTTATTAGACTTATTTTAGTAGAATAATTATACCGAATAAAATATAAAATTTAGAATTAGTCAGAAATATTCTTCGACTTTAGCAGTCTTTTTAATCTTTTGCTATTTATTTTTAGACTTATTTTAGTAGAATAATTATACCGAATAAAATATAAAATTTAGAATTAGTCAGAAATATTCTTCGACTTTAGCAGTCTTTTTAATCTTTTGCTATTTATTTATTAGACTTATTTTAGTAGAATAATTATACCGAATAAAATATAAAATTTAGAATTAGTCAGAAATATTCTTCGACTTTAGCAGTCTTTTTAATCTTTTGCTATTTATTTATTAGACTTATTTTAGTAGAATAATTATACCGAATAAAATATAAAATTTAGAATTAGTCAGAAATATTCTTCGACTTTAGCAGTCTTTTTAATCTTTTGCTATTTATTTATTAGACTTATTTTAGTAGAATAATTATACCGAATAAAATATAAAATTTAGAATTAGTCAGAAATATTCTTCGACTTTAGCAGTCTTTTTAATCTTTTGCTATTTATTTATTAGACTTGTTTTAGTAGAATAATTATACCGAATAAAATATAAAATTTAGAATTAGTCAGAAATATTCTTCGACTTTAGCAGTCTTTTTAATCTTTTGCTATTTATTTATTAGACTTATTTTAGTAGAATAATTATACCGAATAAAATATAAAATTTAGAATTAGTCAGAAATATTCTTCGACTTTAGCAGTCTTTTTAATCTTTTGCTATTTATTTATTAGACTTATTTTAGTAGAATAATTATACCGAATAAAATATAAAATTTAGAATTAGTCAGAAATATTCTTCGACTTTAGCAGTCTTTTTAATCTTTTGCTATTTATTTATTAGACTTATTTTAGTAGAATAATTATACCGAATAAAATATAAAATTTAGAATTAGTCAGAAATATTCTTCGACTTTAGCAGTCTTTTTAATCTTTTGCTATTTATTTATTAGACTTGTTTTAGTAGAATAATTATACCGAATAAAATATAAAATTTAGAATTAGTCAGAAATATTCTTCGACTTTAGCAGTCTTTTTAATCTTTTGCTATTTATTTATTAGACTTATTTTAGTAGAATAATTATACCGAATAAAATATAAAATTTAGAATTAGTCAGAAATATTCTTCGACTTTAGCAGTCTTTTTAATCTTTTGCTATTTATTTATTAGACTTGTTTTAGTAGAATAATTATACCGAATAAAATATAAAATTTAGAATTAGTCAGAAATATTCTTCGACTTTAGCAGTCTTTTTAATCTTTTGCTATTTATTTATTAGACTTGTTTTAGTAGAATAATTATACCGAATAAAATATAAAATTTAGAATTAGTCAGAAATATTCTTCGACTTTAGCAGTCTTTTTAATCTTTTGCTATTTATTTATTAGACTTATTTTAGTAGAATAATTATACCGAATAAAATATAAAATTTAGAATTAGTCAGAAATATTCTTCGACTTTAGCAGTCTTTTTAATCTTTTGCTATTTATTTATTAGACTTGTTTTAGTAGAATAATTATACCGAATAAAATATAAAATTTAGAATTAGTCAGAAATATTCTTCGACTTTAGCAGTCTTTTTAATCTTTTGCTATTTATTTATTAGACTTATTTTAGTAGAATAATTATACCGAATAAAATATAAAATTTAGAATTAGTCAGAAATATTCTTCGACTTTAGCAGTCTTTTTAATCTTTTGCTATTTATTTATTAGACTTGTTTTAGTAGAATAATTATACCGAATAAAATATAAAATTTAGAATTAGTCAGAAATATTCTTCGACTTTAGCGTCTTTTTAATCTTTTGCTATTTATTTATTAGACTTATTTTAGTAGAATAATTATACCGAATAAAATATAAAATTTAGAATTAGTCAGAAATATTCTTCGACTTTAGCAGTCTTTTTAATCTTTTGCTATTTATTTATTAGACTTGTTTTAGTAGAATAATTATACCGAATAAAATATAAAATTTAGAATTAGTCAGAAATATTCTTCGACTTTAGCAGTCTTTTTAATCTTTTGCTATTTATTTATTAGACTTGTTTTAGTAGAATAATTATACCGAATAAAATATAAAATTTAGAATTAGTCAGAAATATTCTTCGACTTTAGCAGTCTTTTTAATCTTTTGCTATTTATTTATTAGACTTATTTTAGTAGAATAATTATACCGAATAAAATATAAAATTTAGAATTAGTCAGAAATATTCTTCGACTTTAGCAGTCTTTTTAATCTTTTGCTATTTATTTATTAGACTTGTTTTAGTAGAATAATTATACCGAATAAAATATAAAATTTAGAATTAGTCAGAAATATTCTTCGACTTTAGCAGTCTTTTTAATCTTTTGCTATTTATTTATTAGACTTATTTTAGTAGAATAATTATACCGAATAAAATATAAAATTTAGAATTAGTCAGAAATATTCTTCGACTTTAGCAGTCTTTTTAATCTTTTGCTATTTATTTATTAGACTTATTTTAGTAGAATAATTATACCGAATAAAATATAAAATTTAGAATTAGTCAGAAATATTCTTCGACTTTAGCAGTCTTTTTAATCTTTTGCTATTTATTTATTAGACTTGTTTTAGTAGAATAATTATACCGAATAAAATATAAAATTTAGAATTAGTCAGAAATATTCGTCGACTTTAGCGTCTTTTTAATCTTTTTCTATTTATTTATTTGACTTATTTTAGTAGAATAATTATACCGAATAAAATATAAAATTTAGAATTAGTCAGAAATATTCTTCGACTTTAGCAGTCTTTTTAATCTTTTGCTATTTATTTATTAGACGTGTGTTAGTGGAATGAAGATACCGAATAAAAAATAAAATGAATAATTTGTCAGAAATTTTTTTAGTCTTTAGCAGTCTTATTAATCTTTTGCTATTTATTTATTAGACTTGTTTTAGTAGAATAATTATACCGAATAAAATATAAAATTTAGAATTAGTCAGAAATATTCTTCGACTTTAGCAGTCTTTTTAATCTTTTGCTATTTATTTATTAGACTTATTTTAGTAGAATAATTATACCGAATAAAATATAAAATTTAGAATTAGTCAGAAATATTCTTCGACTTTAGCAGTCTTTTTAATCTTTTGCTATTTATTTATTAGACTTATTTTAGTAGAATAATTATACCGAATAAAATATAAAATTTAGAATTAGTCAGAAATATTCTTCGACTTTAGCAGTCTTTTTAATCTTTTGCTATTTATTTATTAGACTTGTTTTAGTAGAATAATTATACCGAATAAAATATAAAATTTAGAATTAGTCAGAAATATTCTTCGACTTTAGCAGTCTTTTTAATCTTTTGCTATTTATTTATTAGACTTATTTTAGTAGAATAATTATACCGAATAAAATATAAAATTTAGAATTAGTCAGAAATATTCTTCGACTTTAGCAGTCTTTTTAATCTTTTGCTATTTATTTATTAGACTTATTTTAGTAGAATAATTATACCGAATAAAATATAAAATTTAGAATTAGTCAGAAATATTCTTCGACTTTAGCAGTCTTTTTAATCTTTTGCTATTTATTTATTAGACTTGTTTTAGTAGAATAATTATACCGAATAAAATATAAAATTTAGAATTAGTCAGAAATATTCTTCGACTTTAGCGTCTTTTTAATCTTTTGCTATTTATTTATTAGACTTATTTTAGTAGAATAATTATACCGAATAAAATATAAAATTTAGAATTAGTCAGAAATATTCTTCGACTTTAGCAGTCTTTTTAATCTTTTGCTATTTATTTATTAGACTTGTTTTAGTAGAATAATTATACCGAATAAAATATAAAATTTAGAATTAGTCAGAAATATTCTTCGACTTTAGCAGTCTTTTTAATCTTTTGCTATTTATTTATTAGACTTGTTTTAGTAGAATAATTATACCGAATAAAATATAAAATTTAGAATTAGTCAGAAATATTCTTCGACTTTAGCAGTCTTTTTAATCTTTTGCTATTTATTTATTAGACTTATTTTAGTAGAATAATTATACCGAATAAAATATAAAATTTAGAATTAGTCAGAAATATTCTTCGACTTTAGCAGTCTTTTTAATCTTTTGCTATTTATTTATTAGACTTGTTTTAGTAGAATAATTATACCGAATAAAATATAAAATTTAGAATTAGTCAGAAATATTCTTCGACTTTAGCAGTCTTTTTAATCTTTTGCTATTTATTTATTAGACTTGTTTTAGTAGAATAATTATACCGAATAAAATATAAAATTTAGAATTAGTCAGAAATATTCTTCGACTTTAGCAGTCTTTTTAATCTTTTGCTATTTATTTATTAGACTTGTTTTAGTAGAATAATTATACCGAATAAAATATAAAATTTAGAATTAGTCAGAAATATTCTTCGACTTTAGCAGTCTTTTTAATCTTTTGCTATTTATTTATTAGACTTATTTTAGTAGAATAATTATACCGAATAAAATATAAAATTTAGAATTAGTCAGAAATATTCTTCGACTTTAGCAGTCTTTTTAATCTTTTGCTATTTATTTATTAGACTTATTTTAGTAGAATAATTATACCGAATAAAATATAAAATTTAGAATTAGTCAGAAATATTCTTCGACTTTAGCAGTCTTTTTAATCTTTTGCTATTTATTTATTAGACTTGTTTTAGTAGAATAATTATACCGAATAAAATATAAAATTTAGAATTAGTCAGAAATATTCTTCGACTTTAGCAGTCTTTTTAATCTTTTGCTATTTATTTATTAGACTTATTTTAGTAGAATAATTATACCGAATAAAATATAAAATTTAGAATTAGTCAGAAATATTCTTCGACTTTAGCAGTCTTTTTAATCTTTTGCTATTTATTGATTAGACTTATTGGAGTAGAATAATTAGACCGAATAAAATATAAAATTGAGAATTAGTCAGAAATATTCTTCGACTTTAGCAGTCTTGTTAATCGTGTGCTATTTATTTATTAGACTTGTTTTAGTAGAATAATTATACCGAATAAAATATAAAATTTAGAATTAGTCAGAAATATTCTTCGACTTTAGCAGTCTTTTTAATCTTTTGCTATTTATTTATTAGACTTGTTTTAGTAGAATAATTATACCGAATAAAATATAAAATTTAGAATTAGTCAGAAATATTCTTCGACTTTAGCAGTCTTTTTAATCTTTTGCTATTTATTTATTAGACTTATTTTAGTAGAATAATTATACCGAATAAAATATAAAATTTAGAATTAGTCAGAAATATTCTTCGACTTTAGCAGTCTTTTTAATCTTTTGCTATTTATTTATTAGACTTATTTTAGTAGAATAATTATACCGAATAAAATATAAAATTTAGAATTAGTCAGAAATATTCTTCGACTTTAGCAGTCTTTTTAATCTTTTGCTATTTATTTATTAGACTTGTTTTAGTAGAATAATTATACCGAATAAAATATAAAATTTAGAATTAGTCAGAAATATTCTTCGACTTTAGCAGTCTTTTTAATCTTTTGCTATTTATTTATTAGACTTATTTTAGTAGAATAATTATACCGAATAAAATATAAAATTTAGAATTAGTCAGAAATATTCTTCGACTTTAGCAGTCTTTTTAATCTTTTGCTATTTATTTATTAGACTTATTTTAGTAGAATAATTATACCGAATAAAATATAAAATTTAGAATTAGTCAGAAATATTCTTCGACTTTAGCAGTCTTTTTAATCTTTTGCTATTTATTTATTAGACTTGTTTTAGTAGAATAATTATACCGAATAAAATATAAAATTTAGAATTAGTCAGAAATATTCTTCGACTTTAGCGTCTTTTTAATCTTTTGCTATTTATTTATTAGACTTATTTTAGTAGAATAATTATACCGAATAAAATATAAAATTTAGAATTAGTCAGAAATATTCTTCGACTTTAGCAGTCTTTTTAATCTTTTGCTATTTATTTATTAGACTTGTTTTAGTAGAATAATTATACCGAATAAAATATAAAATTTAGAATTAGTCAGAAATATTCTTCGACTTTAGCAGTCTTTTTAATCTTTTGCTATTTATTTATTAGACTTGTTTTAGTAGAATAATTATACCGAATAAAATATAAAATTTAGAATTAGTCAGAAATATTCTTCGACTTTAGCAGTCTTTTTAATCTTTTGCTATTTATTTATTAGACTTATTTTAGTAGAATAATTATACCGAATAAAATATAAAATTTAGAATTAGTCAGAAATATTCTTCGACTTTAGCAGTCTTTTTAATCTTTTGCTATTTATTTATTAGACTTGTTTTAGTAGAATAATTATACCGAATAAAATATAAAATTTAGAATTAGTCAGAAATATTCTTCGACTTTAGCAGTCTTTTTAATCTTTTGCTATTTATTTATTAGACTTGTTTTAGTAGAATAATTATACCGAATAAAATATAAAATTTAGAATTAGTCAGAAATATTCTTCGACTTTAGCAGTCTTTTTAATCTTTTGCTATTTATTTATTAGACTTATTTTAGTAGAATAATTATACCGAATAAAATATAAAATTTAGAATTAGTCAGAAATATTCTTCGACTTTAGCAGTCTTTTTAATCTTTTGCTATTTATTTATTAGACTTGTTTTAGTAGAATAATTATACCGAATAAAATATAAAATTTAGAATTAGTCAGAAATATTCTTCGACTTTAGCGTCTTTTTAATCTTTTGCTATTTATTTATTAGACTTATTTTAGTAGAATAATTATACCGAATAAAATATAAAATTTAGAATTAGTCAGAAATATTCTTCGACTTTAGCAGTCTTTTTAATCTTTTGCTATTTATTTATTAGACTTGTTTTAGTAGAATAATTATACCGAATAAAATATAAAATTTAGAATTAGTCAGAAATATTCTTCGACTTTAGCAGTCTTTTTAATCTTTTGCTATTTATTTATTAGACTTATTTTAGTAGAATAATTATACCGAATAAAATATAAAATTTAGAATTAGTCAGAAATATTCTTCGACTTTAGCAGTCTTTTTAATCTTTTGCTATTTATTTATTAGACTTATTTTAGTAGAATAATTATACCGAATAAAATATAAAATTTAGAATTAGTCAGAAATATTCTTCGACTTTAGCAGTCTTTTTAATCTTTTGCTATTTATTTATTAGACTTGTTTTAGTAGAATAATTATACCGAATAAAATATAAAATTTAGAATTAGTCAGAAATATTCTTCGACTTTAGCAGTCTTTTTAATCTTTTGCTATTTATTTATTAGACTTATTTTAGTAGAATAATTATACCGAATAAAATATAAAATTTAGAATTAGTCAGAAATATTCTTCGACTTTAGCAGTCTTTTTAATCTTTTGCTATTTATTTATTAGACTTATTTTAGTAGAATAATTATACCGAATAAAATATAAAATTTAGAATTAGTCAGAAATATTCTTCGACTTTAGCAGTCTTTTTAATCTTTTGCTATTTATTTATTAGACTTGTTTTAGTAGAATAATTATACCGAATAAAATATAAAATTTAGAATTAGTCAGAAATATTCTTCGACTTTAGCGTCTTTTTAATCTTTTGCTATTTATTTATTAGACTTATTTTAGTAGAATAATTATACCGAATAAAATATAAAATTTAGAATTAGTCAGAAATATTCTTCGACTTTAGCAGTCTTTTTAATCTTTTGCTATTTATTTATTAGACTTGTTTTAGTAGAATAATTATACCGAATAAAATATAAAATTTAGAATTAGTCAGAAATATTCTTCGACTTTAGCAGTCTTTTTAATCTTTTGCTATTTATTTATTAGACTTGTTTTAGTAGAATAATTATACCGAATAAAATATAAAATTTAGAATTAGTCAGAAATATTCTTCGACTTTAGCAGTCTTTTTAATCTTTTGCTATTTATTTATTAGACTTATTTTAGTAGAATAATTATACCGAATAAAATATAAAATTTAGAATTAGTCAGAAATATTCTTCGACTTTAGCAGTCTTTTTAATCTTTTGCTATTTATTTATTAGACTTGTTTTAGTAGAATAATTATACCGAATAAAATATAAAATTTAGAATTAGTCAGAAATATTCTTCGACTTTAGCAGTCTTTTTAATCTTTTGCTATTTATTTATTAGACTTGTTTTAGTAGAATAATTATACCGAATAAAATATAAAATTTAGAATTAGTCAGAAATATTCTTCGACTTTAGCAGTCTTTTTAATCTTTTGCTATTTATTTATTAGACTTGTTTTAGTAGAATAATTATACCGAATAAAATATAAAATTTAGAATTAGTCAGAAATATTCTTCGACTTTAGCAGTCTTTTTAATCTTTTGCTATTTATTTATTAGACTTATTTTAGTAGAATAATTATACCGAATAAAATATAAAATTTAGAATTAGTCAGAAATATTCTTCGACTTTAGCAGTCTTTTTAATCTTTTGCTATTTATTTATTAGACTTATTTTAGTAGAATAATTATACCGAATAAAATATAAAATTTAGAATTAGTCAGAAATATTCTTCGACTTTAGCAGTCTTTTTAATCTTTTGCTATTTATTTATTAGACTTGTTTTAGTAGAATAATTATACCGAATAAAATATAAAATTTAGAATTAGTCAGAAATATTCTTCGACTTTAGCAGTCTTTTTAATCTTTTGCTATTTATTTATTAGACTTATTTTAGTAGAATAATTATACCGAATAAAATATAAAATTTAGAATTAGTCAGAAATATTCTTCGACTTTAGCAGTCTTTTTAATCTTTTGCTATTTATTTATTAGACTTGTTTTAGTAGAATAATTATACCGAATAAAATATAAAATTTAGAATTAGTCAGAAATATTCTTCGACTTTAGCAGTCTTTTTAATCTTTTGCTATTTATTTATTAGACTTGTTTTAGTAGAATAATTATACCGAATAAAATATAAAATTTAGAATTAGTCAGAAATATTCTTCGACTTTAGCAGTCTTTTTAATCTTTTGCTATTTATTTATTAGACTTGTTTTAGTAGAATAATTATACCGAATAAAATATAAAATTTAGAATTAGTCAGAAATATTCTTCGACTTTAGCAGTCTTTTTAATCTTTTGCTATTTATTTATTAGACTTATTTTAGTAGAATAATTATACCGAATAAAATATAAAATTTAGAATTAGTCAGAAATATTCTTCGACTTTAGCAGTCTTTTTAATCTTTTGCTATTTATTTATTAGACTTATTTTAGTAGAATAATTATACCGAATAAAATATAAAATTTAGAATTAGTCAGAAATATTCTTCGACTTTAGCAGTCTTTTTAATCTTTTGCTATTTATTTATTAGACTTGTTTTAGTAGAATAATTATACCGAATAAAATATAAAATTTAGAATTAGTCAGAAATATTCTTCGACTTTAGCAGTCTTTTTAATCTTTTGCTATTTATTTATTAGACTTATTTTAGTAGAATAATTATACCGAATAAAATATAAAATTTAGAATTAGTCAGAAATATTCTTCGACTTTAGCAGTCTTTTTAATCTTTTGCTATTTATTTATTAGACTTATTTTAGTAGAATAATTATACCGAATAAAATATAAAATTTAGAATTAGTCAGAAATATTCTTCGACTTTAGCAGTCTTTTTAATCTTTTGCTATTTATTTATTAGACTTGTTTTAGTAGAATAATTATACCGAATAAAATATAAAATTTAGAATTAGTCAGAAATATTCTTCGACTTTAGCGTCTTTTTAATCTTTTGCTATTTATTTATTAGACTTATTTTAGTAGAATAATTATACCGAATAAAATATAAAATTTAGAATTAGTCAGAAATATTCTTCGACTTTAGCAGTCTTTTTAATCTTTTGCTATTTATTTATTAGACTTGTTTTAGTAGAATAATTATACCGAATAAAATATAAAATTTAGAATTAGTCAGAAATATTCTTCGACTTTAGCAGTCTTTTTAATCTTTTGCTATTTATTTATTAGACTTGTTTTAGTAGAATAATTATACCGAATAAAATATAAAATTTAGAATTAGTCAGAAATATTCTTCGACTTTAGCAGTCTTTTTAATCTTTTGCTATTTATTTATTAGACTTATTTTAGTAGAATAATTATACCGAATAAAATATAAAATTTAGAATTAGTCAGAAATATTCTTCGACTTTAGCAGTCTTTTTAATCTTTTGCTATTTATTTATTAGACTTGTTTTAGTAGAATAATTATACCGAATAAAATATAAAATTTAGAATTAGTCAGAAATATTCTTCGACTTTAGCAGTCTTTTTAATCTTTTGCTATTTATTTATTAGACTTGTTTTAGTAGAATAATTATACCGAATAAAATATAAAATTTAGAATTAGTCAGAAATATTCTTCGACTTTAGCAGTCTTTTTAATCTTTTGCTATTTATTTATTAGACTTATTTTAGTAGAATAATTATACCGAATAAAATATAAAATTTAGAATTAGTCAGAAATATTCTTCGACTTTAGCAGTCTTTTTAATCTTTTGCTATTTATTTATTAGACTTGTTTTAGTAGAATAATTATACCGAATAAAATATAAAATTTAGAATTAGTCAGAAATATTCTTCGACTTTAGCGTCTTTTTAATCTTTTGCTATTTATTTATTAGACTTATTTTAGTAGAATAATTATACCGAATAAAATATAAAATTTAGAATTAGTCAGAAATATTCTTCGACTTTAGCAGTCTTTTTAATCTTTTGCTATTTATTTATTAGACTTGTTTTAGTAGAATAATTATACCGAATAAAATATAAAATTTAGAATTAGTCAGAAATATTCTTCGACTTTAGCAGTCTTTTTAATCTTTTGCTATTTATTTATTAGACTTGTTTTAGTAGAATAATTATACCGAATAAAATATAAAATTTAGAATTAGTCAGAAATATTCTTCGACTTTAGCAGTCTTTTTAATCTTTTGCTGTTTATTTATTAGACTTATTTTAGTAGAATAATTATACCGAATAAAATATAAAATTTAGAATTAGTCAGAAATATTCTTCGACTTTAGCAGTCTTTTTAATCTTTTGCTATTTATTTATTAGACTTGTTTTAGTAGAATAATTATACCGAATAAAATATAAAATTTAGAATTAGTCAGAAATATTCTTCGACTTTAGCAGTCTTTTTAATCTTTTGCTATTTATTTATTAGACTTATTTTAGTAGAATAATTATACCGAATAAAATATAAAATTTAGAATTAGTCAGAAATATTCTTCGACTTTAGCAGTCTTTTTAATCTTTTGCTATTTATTTATTAGACTTGTTTTAGTAGAATAATTATACCGAATAAAATATAAAATTTAGAATTAGTCAGAAATATTCTTCGACTTTAGCAGTCTTTTTAATCTTTTGCTATTTATTTATTAGACTTATTTTAGTAGAATAATTATACCGAATAAAATATAAAATTTAGAATTAGTCAGAAATATTCTTCGACTTTAGCAGTCTTTTTAATCTTTTGCTATTTATTTATTAGACTTGTTTTAGTAGAATAATTATACCGAATAAAATATAAAATTTAGAATTAATCAGAAATATTCTTCGACTTTAGCAGTCTTTTTAATCTTTTGCTATTTATTTATTAGACTTATTTTAGTAGAATAATTATACCGAATAAAATATAAAATTTAGAATTAGTCAGAAATATTCTTCGACTTTAGCAGTCTTTTTAATCTTTTGCTATTTATTTATTAGACTTGTTTTAGTAGAATAATTATACCGAATAAAATATAAAATTTAGAATTAGTCAGAAATATTCTTCGACTTTAGCAGTCTTTTTAATCTTTTGCTATTTATTTATTAGACTTATTTTAGTAGAATAATTATACCGAATAAAATATAAAATTTAGAATTAGTCAGAAATATTCTTCGACTTTAGCAGTCTTTTTAATCTTTTGCTATTTATTTATTAGACTTGTTTTAGTAGAATAATTATACCGAATAAAATATAAAATTTAGAATTAGTCAGAAATATTCTTCGACTTTAGCAGTCTTTTTATTCTTTTGCTATTTATTTATTAGACTTATTTTAGTAGAATAATTATACCGAATAAAATATAAAATTTAGAATTAGTCAGAAATATTCTTCGACTTTAGCAGTCTTTTTAATCTTTTGCTATTTATTTATTAGACTTGTTTTAGTAGAATAATTATACCGAATAAAATATAAAATTTAGAATTAGTCAGAAATATTCTTCGACTTTAGCAGTCTTTTTAATCTTTTGCTATTTATTTATTAGACTTATTTTAGTAGAATAATTATACCGAATAAAATATAAAATTTAGAATTAGTCAGAAATATTCTTCGACTTTAGCAGTCTTTTTAATCTTTTGCTATTTATTTATTAGACTTGTTTTAGTAGAATAATTATACCGAATAAAATATAAAATTTAGAATTAGTCAGAAATATTCTTCGACTTTAGCAGTCTTTTTAATCTTTTGCTATTTATTTATTAGACTTGTTTTAGTAGAATAATTATACCGAATAAAATATAAAATTTAGAATTAGTCAGAAATATTCTTCGACTTTAGCAGTCTTTTTAATCTTTTGCTATTTATTTATTAGACTTATTTTAGTAGAATAATTATACCGAATAAAATATAAAATTTAGAATTAGTCAGAAATATTCTTCGACTTTAGCAGTCTTTTTAATCTTTTGCTATTTATTTATTAGACTTGTTTTAGTAGAATAATTATACCGAATAAAATATAAAATTTAGAATTAGTCAGAAATATTCTTCGACTTTAGCGTCTTTTTAATCTTTTGCTATTTATTTATTAGACTTATTTTAGTAGAATAATTATACCGAATAAAATATAAAATTTAGAATTAGTCAGAAATATTCTTCGACTTTAGCAGTCTTTTTAATCTTTTGCTATTTATTTATTAGGCTTATTTTAGTAGAATAAGTATACCGAATAAAATATAAAATTTAGAATTAGTCAGAAATATTCTTCGACTTTAGCAGTCTTTTTAATCTTTTGCTATTTATTTATTAGACTTATTTTAGTAGAATAATTATACCGGATATAATATAAAATTTATAATTAGTCAGAAATATTCTTCGACTTTAGCAGTCTTTTTAATCTTTTGCTATTTATTTATTAGACTTATTTTAGTAGAATAATTATACCGAATAAAATATAAAATTTAGAATTAGTCAGAAATATTCTTCGACTTTAGCAGTCTTTTTAATCTTTTGGTATTTATTTATTAGACTTATTTTAGTAGAATAATTATACCGAATAAAATATAAAATTTAGAATTAGTCAGAAATATTCTTCGACTTTAGCAGTCTTTTTAATCTTTTGCTATTTATTTATTAGACTTATTTTAGTAGAATAATTATACCGAATAAAATATAAAATTTAGAATTAGTCAGAAATATTCTTCGACTTTAGCAGTCTTTTTAATCTTTTGCTATTTATTTATTAGACTTATTTTAGTAGAATAATTATACCGAATAAAATATAAAATTTAGAATTAGTCAGAAATATTCTTCGACTTTAGCAGTCTTTTTAATCTTTTGCTATTTATTTATTAGACTTATTTTAGTAGAATAATTATACCGAATAAAATATAAAATTTAGAATTAGTCAGAAATATTCTTCGACTTTAGCAGTCTTTTTAATCTTTTGCTATTTATTTATTAGACTTATTTTAGTAGAATAATTATACCGAATAAAATATAAAATTTAGAATTAGTCAGAAATATTCTTCGACTTTAGCAGTCTTTTTATAAAATTTTTGCTGGAAAATAAAATAAAAATTTAGATTAGCACATAGAAATAATTGTAATTGAAAATTGACGAGATAAATTTCTAAATCAGTAAAATAAAGTTGTTGAAAAATAAAATTGTCTAACAAAATTGTTTAAAAAGTGTAAGTTGATTTTACTATGGAGTTAAAACGAAAAATCTAAGTAAGACTTTTGTAAAATAAAAAAATCCTAACGAGTCTGTAAAAAAAGGATCACCATCGATTATTTATATATCAAAATATTCACACCAGAATTGACCCTATAAACAAGTTAAACTCAGTTAACTAAAGAAACGTAAACAGTTATCTCAAATTAAACTGTTGCACTACGCTTAGAATATTGGACAAAATTAGACTTAATATTTTATGTTTTTGTTTGTATTAAAAAAAAATTTTTTAAGTCACTCTGTTTAAGTCACTCTGTTTAATGAAAATTCAACATTTTACTATTACTTATATTATATAAAATTGCAATTAGTAATAAGTTAATGTTTTATAAGCCTGTATATGTATGTATCTATAATAGAAATTTATGTAATTGAATACGAGAAAAGACAGTAAATATATGCTAAATTTATTATTAACATATGGTTAATGATCAAAAAATAAATCTTTGAATTATACCACTTATAATTTCTTCATTCTACATAATGTTATTATGAATTTTTAGATAAATGTGAAAGTTATCAGGTTCAAAAATGGCAATTGTAAACCTTTTTATATACTAGCGGATTAAGATTGATTACAAAAATTCTTCTATAATTTCATGTCCATGGTCTGAATTCGAATTCTTCTGTTTCGATTCCTCTTAAATAAAATGAAACTTTAATGTTAGAAACACCTAAAGTGAAATGACGTGTTGGAATATTAATTCAAACGTTTAAACATACAATGCTGAGCCATCATTTATTGTTGCTTAGTATGTTTTTGTTTTTTATAAGTTAAATATATCAGAGAATAAGTTAGAATAGAATTAATAAAGTTTTAAATTTAATGATAGATAATCTTCTGATAAATGAATCAATTTAGAAAGCGCTCATGGCAACAAATAGAATAATATTTTTTAAAATACTAAAATGGAAGATATGGATCCAACTTTAATTAACCAGGCTATGGTAACAAAAATTTTCAATATGAACGGAAAAGAAAGATTAAATTAAACATAAGGATATCGAAAATAATTTTATGAAAAAATACTAAATTTTCATATTTTGCTTAATATATGATTATCAAATTTGTAGAATATTTGTGCTTATTTAAAATTAAGAACTATTAGTTTAATTATAAATTTTAAAATTTAATTATATATTAATTAAAAATTAATCAAATACCTATATAAACTTAAAAACCAGCTTGAATCGCAAGCATTTGTATATACTCTTCATGGGTTAATTACTTACAAATTAAAAATTGACATGAATGAATGACAATAAGGATCATTTATTATTGACGAAAGTCATAAAATTAATATCATTTTTATTTTAGTTTTATTTGTAATAGAACTAAAAAATGTATTTTTCACATATAAAAATTCAATATTGTAAATGTATTAAAGGGATTCGATTAAAAAGAATAATAAAATCCCCTTAGCACAATTACCCAGGATTCTCCGTATCTATTTCGTTTATTTAGTGATAATCTATGGACTGATTTATCGCGAACGTATCTATACCTTGAACTTTCTATTGAAAAGCTTGGCCAAGATAATAAATGGAGTCCAATAGTTGCGACAGATACTAGCATTGCCCCAATTCAAGGTATCGGTCAAACGTTTGTTCAGCAGTTAAAAGTGACTGTTGGTAATACTGAAGTTTATGACAGTGGTACTCTTTATCCTTTTAAGGCCTACATTACAAACGAACTTTCATTCCCAGACAATGTCAAATCTAATTTTCTTGCTTCCATTGGATATTATAAGTGTGACAAACATGATGATAGCACTGACTCGAGTTTCCAAAAAAGATGCTCTCTGTTTGCAAATGGGAAACATACACAATTCCTATCGCGCTTAGATTTTGATTTGGGAAACCAAGAATTGTTTTTTTTAAACGATTCTCCACTTTCGGCTTTTGTCAACTGGTAACTAAATGATCTTCCAAAAAATTGTGATATTATTGCCTTATCACATTTTTAAGACAGATTTGGCATAGTTATAACTTTTAAATTTACTGGTTAAGACACATGGAAATATGAAAAAAAGGAAATAAAATGTATGAAATGAAGATTAAATCAAAGAAAACATTATCATATTCCAAGATGCCTTCAACTTGATGCCAATGCCACTAGTCTCATTAGTTCCAGCATTTGGTCTTGAAGTTGAGTTGAAAACAGCAGCATTTAATAAAGTAAAAAATAATAATTTTGATTTCCCAAAAATTGTTTTTAGAAATTGTAAAATGATATCAATCGTTTAAAGATGTAAAATTGTTAAAAACAAAATAAAATAAGATGCAGCTAGAAGATTTAACTGTTCTCAGTATAGAGAAAAAATCATCAGAAAATATAGTTCTATTAATCAATGAACATTTTTAGGCCTTATAATGAATATAAAAAAATGACAAAGATCTATCTTTAAAATAATTATTATTTATTAATTTAATGAATATTTCAATTGTTAAAATAAAATTTAATTAAAGTAAATTAAGATCTAGAATAACTCGTTATAAGACAGTCTCAAAGATCGTAGACACGTCGAGCTTGAAGTAAGGAAATTAATAACTAAAGGTTCTTCATTAATTACTGGAACAAATTCTTTGAAGAGAAAACTGCAAAAAATAGATGTAGTGATTGGTTTTTAGTTAAGGATAAGGAGATCTAATTTCTGCTGATGCAGGCATCCATAATTGCAGGCAATCATAATTTCTTATTTTAATTTTATTTTTGTTTTTAATTTTTAAGATTCTAATTGAAATTTTACTTATTTTAATTATTATGAGAGTATGTTTGTATTTGAGAAAAAATTCAAAATAAATTAAGGATTTAGATGATAAATTTCAAAAAAAATATTATAAGACATAAACCACAATAAATGTCACCATAATGACTGTCTCCAAAATGAAATTACAAAATGTCAAGAAAACATAAAACAATTCAATTATGAAAAGGCCGATTCGTTTACCAGGCAATATTAACTTAAAGAATTTTAATGATTATATTTTATTCTAGGAATTAAATCATTTTGAAATGGAGAATTAATAAATGAAATATCTGTACTTAAAAATCAAAAATGTTATAAAGTTATAAATATTAAAAAAATAGTTTTAATCTTAGAAATGTTGTTTATAATTTTAATAAATTAGATGAATAACGTTATTTAATTTTCTGTAAAAAAACAAATAAATATATTAAACAACTCATTCTGTTACGAAGATTGATTGCTTATTAAATCGATCTTATTTAAAACAAATAAATTATAAATGAAATCAAATAATGAAGGAATAAAGGAAGTAGTTAATAATAAATGTATTATTGATGGTCTGTTTATTATAATGATGATTAATAAGGAAATTCGTCTAAACCTTTTAATTTAAAGTTTATTAAGAGTTTCTATATGTAAAATATATTTACATAAGATAAAAGAATTGTTAAATCATTTTAAAAATAGTAATTTTCTAGGCGAAATATTGTTACTAAATAGAAATTCAAATATATAATATTTTCGGCCATGTTTTAACAAATATGATTTAAAGAGCATGATAAATTTATGTCAATTGTTATAAATGATTCAATATGTTATTATATTATGTTTCACAATAAAATTTATAAAGTTTTCTAAAAATATTATACTCGATATAAAATTACTTAACAATACATTTTAGATGTAGTTGTTGAAATCGATGAGACAGTAGTTGGTAAACGAAAATACGGACTTGTTAGATTACCATCGAAAAATGCCATGAGTAATGTTTCTTGAAGTTAAATGAAGCTAAATGAAGCTAAATCCAAAATGTAACTTAGAATTGATACATCAATTATTACAATATAAATACCTATGTGTAATTGTATAAAAACAGCAAAAGATAAAAAATAAAATAAGAAAAAATGAAAAATAATAATAAAACATAAAATTATAAAGATAAAATAGAATTTTATGAATGAATTACTATAACTTGGTCAATTAATGAAAAAAAGTTATAAATTGAAATATTTTCAGGTATGCCAGCATTTGGGCAGCCCAATGATCCAGTGTAAGTAAGTTGTTACATAATTGAAATGATTTATTGGGGTTGGGTTATCTTTAAATCAACTGCTTCAACTTTTTTGAAAGCGTTGGAATTTTCCGAATAATTTAAATTTTGTGTTTTATTTTATTGAGAAGAAGGGCAAATTTTTACGGATAAATGGACAATTGAAGATTAAAACCAATGAGAAATATATATTTTTATGTCAACAACAATTTAAAATTTTGTAATTTAACCTATTGAAAAGTTTAAATTATCTATAATTCTTAACCTATTCTAAAATTTTTTGACTATTTAATAGTCTTCTATTTTTTATAAATTACAGGTTTTTGATAATTTCTTTGAGAAACATATCTGAACGGATAAAACAAAATCATGCCTTTTTTTAAACTTTTCTAGTAAAAATGGACAATTTAAAACAACAATTTAAAATTTTGTAATTTAACCTATTGAGATTAATTAAAATATATTGTAAAAAAGTTAGCGTTCTTTTTATTGAAGAAGATAAAATGTGTATATAATATTCCTATAAATTAGCTAAATTTAATTGTAATCACAAATCATGTTACTTTTATTTGTGCAATTAATAATACATACATATTAGTTTTACTTTTATATCTAAATAATATATAATTCTAGAATAATGGGTATAGAAAAATGGATATTTTCTTTGCATCCGTTGATTGTAAGGAGGAGGGGGGTATGTGTAAGAAATCTATGTATATTCATAAAAGAAAATTTATTTTTTACTTATCATTTTTAGAAAGAATAAATATAAATTTATTAAATCATTTTATTATATACAAAAAATTAATTAATATAAGTATAATCTAATTATGTATATAAAATTGTGTATTAATTTTTTGATATTTTTAAAAATAAATTTATTATAAAAAAATATATTTTAATAATTTTTATTATTCAATAATAGAAAATACTACAAAAAGACATTAAAAAATTTATTAAGAGATCAAAAATATTTAATAAACTAACAAAAAGTTCAAAGATGCGAAAAACTATGGGCAGGATTTACCATTTTTAATGATATGTCATAAGCAAATATACTAAAATAAAATTTAAAAAATAATAATTAAGTCTGTTTTAAAATAGGAAAATATGAATATATTTACAAAATTATTTAAAATGTAAAATTTTTTACTTAAAATTTTATACTTGAAAGTAACTATTTCAAGAAACTATAAATATGAAATTAATTCCGGCAATATTAAACAAACATGACGCAAAAAATCTCAGTAAGCAATTGAGACTAATTTATCAAAATTAAGTCTCATTATTATTTTATAGATTTAAAAAATACACAGAGCAAATTCATTTTATTATAATAAATAAATTTAAATTAAAAAATTTTGCTGAGTATTTTAAAAAAAGTGCAAATGATCAAAGCAAGTTTAAGAGAAATAAAAATTTAGATTAATTAATTTTTAATACATATTGGATTTTTAGTAGACAGCTTCAACAATAATTTCGAATATTGAGCAGAGTGCGCCCATGAGCAGAGTGCGCCTGGAAGTTCAACATTTCAGTATTCAACATTTCACACAAAATCAACAACAAATATGTATAAAAAATTCGAACAGACAACTGTCACAAACAAATGTATAGAGGTAAAATGATTTAACCTAACAGTTAAATCACGATTAGAAATTCTTGATTAGAAATTTTGTAATTGAATTACAAAACAATCAATGAAAATAAATACTGTTATTCATCTTCCGCTAAATGATGGTGCCTTATTATATTTAGAATTAAAGAACTAGAATAGTATGTCGAAAAGATGGCTGAGCTTTCAAGCATAGAAATGGCATTTAAACGTAAAATCTCAGAAAATAAAATAAATATGGCATTACAAAATAGATACATTGTCTTTAAAATTTTTAAACCCTTTCAATCATATTTAGTGAAAATATAATCCACGATGCATACATTTGTTTAATTCTAATAAAAATATTGATTGAGTATTTTGACTGACCCGAAGGGTCAGTTTTTATTATTTAAAAATTATTAATTCTATATTTTAGTATTTTTATTAGTATATTTAAGTATAGAATAAAATTATTAGAACTTGTAAAAATTAAAAAATATTAAAGCTTGTATTAAAAATTGCTTGAAATATTGTATTCAAAAAACAAAAAATTTTTAACATGTAGGAATCTAAGGAATCTTTTTGCAAATAATAATAAATTCGTATTAATTAAAATTATCATAATTTTATAATTTGGAACTTGTCTTTTATATTTTTTGTTTTTATAAAACTTTTGGTTTAAACCCTATTTTCTTTATTTTAGTTAACAATTGTTAAAGAAAATATAAAAAATACCAGAAAAAAATTTGTTGTTGTTGAGAAAAAGGATTTAAATATTTTTGAGAAGTTAAAACGAAGTCTAGATCGAAGGGGTAAGTGTGAAAGAAACAATAAAGAAGTTGCAACTCAAAAATCTGCTTAAAATAGCCCCCATCGACTAGTAAACAATGATTTGTGAAATTATATCCATAGATAAAAATAATAATTTATACAATAATAACTATAAAATCAAAAGAAAAGTATTAATTACAGTAATAGATAAATTCTGAATGCATATGAAATTTTTAATGAAAAAATTTAGAAACAAATGTTTGGGATTAAAATTGTCTTTCGAATATATTGATAATTTTTCTGACATTAACTACAACCTATCAGATGGAAAAATAGAATATTCTCAAATTAATAGATTTATTAAATACAATCTCAAAAGAGTCGATGAAGGAGTCATTTTGAATAAAGATTAAAACTAAATTTTTTAACAATCAATTTAAGAGTTTAATTTAAGTTTAAATTAATTATTTCAAATTTTAAAAATTATTAAATTATATTGAATGAAAAAATTAAGATAAATTTAAAGCAAATGATTTGACAACTAATTTTGATTTCTATTTATTAATAATTTTAGTACTTAAGAAATTTTATATGTTAATTTAAACTAATTTTAAAACTTATAAATTAAGGTTAGATAATAAGATGATAATTTTTTGAAGACGTAAACAAAACTTTTGGAAAGAATGTGCCACACAATGCTCTTAACCTTAGCAATACTAGATAAAATTCCAAAGAACACAAGTCTAATGCAAGATATTATATATATATTTTATAATTCAGTTTGGAGATTGGAGTTGTGTATAGCAGCCCATATATTATGATGCTCATTGAATGAAGGTCGGCCTTCGTGACAATATGTTAATGAACGCTAATAAACAGAATTTCTTTACATTAATTTAATTTCCCAAGTATGTCTACCCGCAAAAATTTAAAAAATTTTTATTTTTATAATTTTTATTGTTGAATTTAAATTCTGTTTTATTTAATGATTTGATAATGAGCAGAAATCGCAATAATCCTGTGGTTGAAATCGTTATTCACGAGGTCAAAGATAATGGTAAAAAATAAAATAAAACTGAATATAATTTTAAAAAAATTCTAGAATGTATCGTGGTTTATTATAATTATAGAAATAATTATAATATTCAAGAAAAGGAAATTAAATGTAATGTTAGGAACAGAAAAAGAAAATAAAAAAGGATAATAGCGAATAATAGCTGATGTGTTATCTCCCTCAATTATTGGGAACTTGTTTGAAGAGGAATTGCTGGGCCTGCTTTATATATTGAGAATGCTTTATAAATTTATTAATTAATAATTATATCAAATTTTAGACAATTTAAATTATATGTATATATTTAGTTATCATGAAAATTCTTACTTTTCTTTCCCAAATGTTAAGTCTATGTAAATTTAGTAATTAAATTTCTAGTTACATTTGCTTGTAAAAATAGATAGACAACAATTAATTTTCCATTGTGTAAATGTAAACCTACTGCATCAATTTAGATCAAGATAATTTAATATAATTCTTCATCTTTATAATAAATAGTATTTACAATTTATATACTTATGAATACTTTATTCGTTCATATATAATTCATTTTTTAAACATATTTTATTTATATTACGTCATCGTATTCCGGACGAAACGAAACAAAAAAAAGTAAGAAAATGCACCCCTAATATCGGGAATTTATGGAAATAATCATTAATTTTTTAGTGATTTTAGCCTTATGAACAGCTTAAAATCAAAAAATTTTGAAAAAGGACGAAATCTGGCTTTTTGAGTTCCAAAATTAAAAAAATTTTCGCCTGCGGCGCTAAAAAGGAAGTAAGCTTTCAAGAGTTTGCTAGAGCAGGCCAGTCTTCCGCCGTTCTACCTATGATGTCTATCAGTGGACAATCCGCAAGGAGAAAATCCATTAGTGGTGCAAGACAACAAATCCATAAATCCTACCGCTACCTGACCTCCGACTAAAATTCTTATTCCTTTGTGCGGCGGATTAAAAGAGATCTCGAGGGATTAGTGAGATTTTATGTGATAAATGGAGAGTGGGGTGGATTAAGAGATATCGATTGCCTTATTACATTTATTTAATTTATTTACATTTATTTTATTTAATTTACATAAATCATTTAATTTGACAATAACTAACAAAATTGATTAGTTAAAAATTTAGAAATAATAACTGTAGACCCTCAACCAGTTATGAGGAGCCGGAGTCTATTAACGCCTTCATTGTAAAATTATTCGTCTTAATTTATATTAAAGGATGGTTTATCTCGGAGCTCTAAAACAACAAAAGGCTTAAAATATTTATATTTCGGGAAAATGGTTAGTTTATATTCTTAAATTTTCTTTAGCTCTAGATCCATCCCACCTTTTTGAAAGTTGTCCTCAACTTTATTTAAAATCTTATCCATTTTGTTGTTTTACAATTTTTTGATGTTTGCATTTTGTCGTTTTGTGATTCTTTTTGCAAATTATACTATAACCGAAAAATATAGGGATTTATTCATTTTTCCAATTTATTTATTTTCGAGTATTTTTAAGTTATATTATATTCTAAAAATCATTTTTGTTTTATTATGTACTTGAAGTTTTCTAAGCAACTGATATCCATTAAGCAAAATTTGTTAAATTTAGTTTTATTAATTATTCATATGCGTCAATAAAATGTTAAGCAACGCAGCTAAAAGATTACGACGATTATAAACTTTTTTAAATGTTTGGAGATTTTTTAAAATTATAAAATTTTTCGAATTTATATAATTTTGCAAACTTTGAAATTTTTTTTGAAAATTATTTGAAATTATTGCAATTTTAAAAATTTTTTAAATTTATTTGTAAATATTTTCAAAATTGATTTTAATTTTGATTGTAATGCTGAACTTTTTTGTGAATTAAATTTTATTATGATTCCTGAATTTATTATTATTTTTAATCTTCTATCTTCTTTAATATGTCTTCTAACTTAATTGAAAATATATAAAATCAAAATAAAATATAATGATATTTTATAATTTATCTACATACTTATATTTCAATTATAAATTTTATAATGAGTTTTTATTAATAAATTCTTACATATTTAAAAATTTTTAATAATAAATTTTTTATAATTTAATAATCATGAATAATTGTTTACCTCCCATTAGTTTTCATGGTCTCTGTGCCTTTAAAATTACAAGATTAATATTGTCTGGGTGTGGGTATATAATGTTGTGTTATCTCATATTTACATAATATTTTTTACAAATTAGACTATAGATGATATCCTTATAAATAAACAACTTTGAACTCATGGATTATGCACAGTTGCTAAAGTAAATTTTATAATAAATTTCGTTTAAATAGTTAAAATCCATTTATTTTTCCATTTTTCCTCCAATTAATACATCTTTGTTAAAATGTCTATTTAATCATACTGCTCTACAATAATTTAGATTTAAATTGAGTATGTGTTATAAAACTATATCAATTATATATTAAATTAAAAGTATATTCGATTACTATTAAAGATTTTAATCAACACAATTTAGCAGCAATTTATCAAACTTTTACAACTTTTAGATTGACTTATATTAGACAATAGAGAGTTTACACATTGAAAAATAAATTGTCGTCTATCTATTATTACAAGGAAGGAATCTGCTAAAGCGTAAATCTAAATGGACAAATATTTTTATTTAAACAAAAAACACATGTCACTACAAAATAATGTCACTTTGATTATCGATTTTTTCTCTCTTCTCTTTCAAAAAGGCATAGGCTTCTCTTCAAAGCCTTTCCAGCGCTGGTCGCACGTGACTAGCACGTGCACGTGCTAGTCACGTGACTAGCACGTGCAACCAGCCAAAACCTTTTGAAGGGTGTTGCGGTAAAATTCCTTTCAAAATTAATATTCCCCCATCGGATTCGAACCTCCATCCTTCAGCCTGTAGGCGGACGCGTTATCCATTCGGCCGCTCGCGAGTGTTACTAGGTTTCAAATTTAATGTAATATCTGTTGGTAGCTTTCCCTCTGTTTCCACTGGAAACTTTAATATTGATCGAACCCTCCGGTAAATCCCCAATAAGGAAATATAGAAGGAGAAACTAAGGAGATAGTGGGGTGTATATAGGAGAGACAGGACTCAAACGGACGGTTTGCTAGAGGCAGGAAGTTTCTCTAACCCTGTGGTTAGAGAAAAAAGAAATAGTGTGGCAGCTGGATGGCTGTCACAAACTACAGCCATCCAGCTGCGGGAGAAGAGAGAGCGTGTACTCTCTTATGAAAGTACACTCTCTCTCTCTTATTTTCATGGAGAAAGGTTGTGAGAGATTCACGTGATAAGGAGAAGACTATAGTGGCAATTACAAAAGAAGAGAGAACTTGGTAGTTACAAACGAAGAGGGAAACTGGTATTTACAAAAGAAGAGGGCAATTACAAAAGAAAAGGAAAAAGTAGAGATTTTATGGTAATTTAAGGAGATTTATGGAAATCTGAGGAATTTATGATAACGCAAAGGGATGAAAGGTTAAAGTATAGTACGGAGCGGGCGGCTAAACTATGTAAGATTTGGCACTATAAAAGCCCGCCAGTTTCCTATAGCCGACATAAGTCTAAAATTTCTTTACTTCCCACTTCCATTTACTATACTTCCATTTACCTATAAAATTTCTTTTATTTCTTTAAACTTTTAAATATTTTTTATGTCCTGATCTAATATGATGAACAGCAAAGTATGATATAAATTTACTTAATTAAATTTACTAATTAAAATTTACTAAAACTGGAATATCTTATTCACAACTGTTTAAAATTTAGGACTACTTCACAATCGAGTCTTCTGAACCATTTGCTTCAACATCTCGCAACACAAGGGGCGAAACATGCACAATCCGATTCCGACCTTTGGAGGAAAATGCACGTCCTGACTTGGCAATGTCTGACGTTGTCTCTCAGCTCATGGACCGTGTATTGGCTGGGCGTCCAGAGCCGCTACTTGTCGGTCTGCAAGTACAGCCACCAAATTTTCACCATCCATTCACACTTCCACTACGACCACTCGCCCAAAACAATCCGGCAGCGCTAGCAGCAGCTATTGAGCGCTTAAACGAGATCTCACAAGCCGGAATTGATCTTCTTAGCGGCACTACAACAACAAAGGTGGTTGCTGTTTGGCCATTGGGTTCCCAACGGACATCTAATCCTGCTGATCATAGCGGTGAGTAACAGTTTTGATTAACATATATTTTGTAAGCCGATCCTGTTACTCAAGGTGGATGCGATACCGATCAAGAACATGTTGTCACGGCAAGGTGTAGATCAATCTTCCGCATCATCAATCCAAACGACCGTCTATGTCTCGCACGGGCAGTATTTGTAGGAATAACTAAAATCTGGATGATGGAGAAAGGAGAAGCAGCAGAAAGATTCAAGGCCTTTTGCAAACAACCACAGGATCAACACGCAGGACCAGCAATAGAAATGCTACGAAAAGCAGGTATTCCTCTTGATCTTCAAGAATACTCACTGCACCATGTGGAAATTTTGCAGCGGTCATTAAATCATCACATGGGTGGTGCGGGATATATTCGTCTGGTAGTGTTTAAAAAAGAACAACAGTATCGGATCGTATATAAAGGTGAAGGAAAAGCCGCGCGTTTCAACATTTGTATTCTCTTGGAAAACAACCATTACCACTACATTGACAGGCCAGAACAACTATTCAACGTTGATCGTTACTGCATCGACTGTGAAAAAGGTGTATCGAGATGGAGTCACTGGGCAGGATGCAGTGTTGTCTGCAGATTATGCATGAGAACTGGTCCAGAATTCCCATGTCAGGTATTATTCTTTTTTTATTGCAAACATTGCTTTTTTCCTTTAGCTGGAGGAGAGAATTCCGTGTGCTGCTTGTGGTTTCGTTTTTCCAAAGCGCGCCTGTTACGACTACCATCTGAGAAATGAAGCACCCGAAGAGATGGTTCGTCGCGGAAAAAGAACTTTTAAATCAATCTGCAAAATGCGACGAATTTGCGCTCGTTGCAATCATATAATTTATGCCGATCAAGAACAAAGGCATCAAGCAGAATGTCAGCCACGCATACAACAGCAACAAGTTACGAACACCTCGCAACATAAGTTTTGCAACCAATGCAAAGGCCCCCATAAGCAAGAACAACCGTGTTACATCCAGCCACTCAAGGAAGTAGGCGATGAAGAAGATAATGGGAAGCGTACTCCATTACGCCTGTGCTTTTTCGACGCAGAGACAAGTCAGGATGAGCCCATGCAAGTAAGCAATAACATCAAAGGATTCAAACACGTGCCTTTGCTTATAATTGCAGAGGTAATCTATCTTTTCCTAATAAACATATATTTTTTTTCAGGTCATCTGCGAGAAATGCATCATTGCAGGATTTGGAGTTGAAAACATTGGGCAACGAGCGGAAGGCTGCTTTTGTGGAAAGCCGTGTAATAATCAATGGCGGCGCTGGTGTTCACCTCCCTTCAGAAATTCTCAAGGCGACAACACTCCAACACCCGAAAACATTTTCTATAATCCTCGTCGTATGTACTTTCATTCCTTCGACAACGAACAGCAAAGCCCCGTGGACCAGTTTCTTGATTATTTACAGCAGCATGGTCCAAAAAATGTTCTCACTGTCTGCATCGCCCACAATGGTGGTAAATATGATTTTCATCTTTTATTAGAGGCACTTTACCATCGCAGCATCCCTCCAAAACGACTCTGCACAACAGGACTTAAAATATATTCAATGCGTTTGGGTGGTAGTCATCAAAGGAAGGTCCTTTTTAAGGATTCGCTCAACTACTTCTTCTGCGAACTTGATGCCCTCACCAAAGTCTTTGCTCTACCGGAGGAATTGGCTACGACCAAGCCATTTTTTCCGTATCTTTACGTTAAACGACAACATCTACACGAGCGAATAAGAGGCGTTCCTCCATTGGACTACTACCAGCCTGACTATATGAAGGTTGAAAAGAGAGAGAAACTTATTGAATGGCATCAACAACAAATGAACAACACAACTACTCACTTCCAACTACGTGAACAGCTAATCGTCTACTGTGTTAACGATGTAGCCATTCTTCGTGAGAGTGTTCTCCGTTTTAGACATCTAATCGGAGAACAAACTCAGAAGTTGGACCCGTTCATCGCTTCATCAACAGCGGCAGGGCTTGCTCTTACAACACTACGCCGATGTTTTTTACCAGAAAATTGGCTGGTTCATTCACCAGAAGGAGGTTATTTGCGTGGAAGAAGGGCATCAGCAGAGTCGCAGCGTTACATCAAGCTGTTTGAAATGGAAAATCCTGAATCATCAGGGAAAGTACAATGTGCACAGTGGGCTGTTGGCGAAGCTCATGTGGAGGATAGTGGCTATCGTCTGGACGGACTTTGGCATAGATCACCACCACTTCGACCGTTGGCCATTGAATATATGGGCACCACGGTATTTTTATTTGCTTCCTACTCATGCATTATCAAATTTAGGCTGTCCAATTTGCTTCCCTGTTCGTAGTCAACGTTTAGCCGCTGGAAAAACTGCTGAAGAGCTGTATGAAAGGACACAACAACGTCTATGGGAGCTGGAAAATCAGCATGGGTACGCTCTTCATGTAGTTTGGGGACATGAAATGAAGGAAAGGTTAATTCGGAATCCTGGGCTAAAGCGACAATGGTGGGAAATTGAATATGTGAGACCAATGGATCCGAGAGAAGATTGTTTAAGAGGTGGAAGAACTGAACCCTTCAAACTTCATCACGTCTGTGGAAATGACGAAGAGATTCTCTACATTGACATTGTAAATTCACTTTATAAATTCTATTACTTTATTAATATAGGTGAGCCTCTACCCATATGTGATGAAGACACGTGAATTTCCAATTGGTCATCCAACAGTTCTGACGAGAGAGACGCTGCTCAACAAATTGCCTTGGACTCATCGTAATGACAATATTTACAAAGGGCTATTGTTGGTCAAGGTTCTCCCTCCAACATCAATACGAGGACCCTTACCACCTTTACTTGGCTACCGCACACATGATGGACGTTTAACGTTCCCTCTATGTTCTGCTTGTGCAAACGCCAGGCAGCAACATCCGTGCCATCATCCAGAAAAGAAACGCTCGTGGGTGAGTGGATATACCCACGTGGAATTAAACAAAGCATTGGAGCTAGGCTACAAAGTTGTGGATGTATATGAGGTTTTTCTACTTTTAAGAAAATTTTTATTAAAAATTTAGGTATGGCACTATGAACGCTGGGGCCCTGATTTGTTCAAAGGATACGTCAACACTTTTGTGGGGCTTAAACAACAAGCAAGTGGCTGGCCTCAAGGATGTGAGACATTGGAGCAAAAACAACGCTATTTGGATGAATTTGAACAAGCGGAAGGTATTCGGCTGGACATGGCTAAAGTGGAGTTGAACCCAGGACTTAGAATGATTGCGGTAATTTTTTGGAACTTTTATTGATATTTGTAAATTTTAGAAAATATTGGCCAACTCGCTTTGGGGAAAGCTGGCACAGCGTGTTGGAGGGACAGAGATTCGATATGCGCGTACACCAGCAGAATTCCATCAGCTATTGGAGGACCCAACGATTGAGACCCTGGACTTTTCACATGTTAGTGAAGAAATGGATATATGTGTGCTAAGAAGGAAGGCCGAGTTCGCAAAGGCGCCTGAGACCAACTGCTTACCAGTTGCAGTATTTGTAACATCATATGCTAGACTACATTTATACTCGTATATGCAACAAGTAAACGACATTGGTGGCCAGCTCTTGTATTGTGACACGGATTCCATCATCTATGTTACAAAACGAGGGGAGCGAGTGATCGAAGGCGAAGCACTTGGCCAAATGAAAAGAGAAATTCCAACTAGGCGAATAGTAGAGTTTATTGCTGGTGGCCCCAAGAACTACGGCTACCGTCATGTGGATGCAGAAACTGGTGGTGATGAGAGAGCTGAACTCAAGATCCGCTCTTTCCCCCATCAACTCCTCAATTTCCACACAATGAAACAACTTGTGCTGGATCAATTCAACATTGATGGGGAAATGTAAGTTTTTTTTTAATTTTTTATTAATCATCCTCTAATTAGTGACGAAGTTCTTGCTGATGGGGTGATTGCTGTTGACTTTCCGCAGATTGGGCGCACAAGATTTTCTGAACTCTACACTCATATGGCTCACAAAGACTATAGGCCCTGCTATAAGAAAGGAAGAATAATGCCTAGAATGGAGACTTTGCCCTTTGGATATAGGGAGGAGGTAATTAAATGAGAGTTAACCAAATAAACTATTTTCTATTATAGCCTGGAGAAGTACAAGAGGATTACGAAGAATTGCCTGGTGGATCAGAATGGAATAGAGATGATTATATGGCTAGATATTCATAGATATTATTTTTTTATTGTATTCAAACATTTTACTGACTGGTAAATCTTATGAAATTAATTAACGTGTATATTTTACAAATAGGGGTAAAAGAATATTTTCAAATATCTCTTTCATCTGTTCTTGAGTTTTAATTCCCGTCAATATCACACGACCTGAGATGTAGCAGAGACATGACGCTTCCTTAATTTTAAATCTAAGTGCTGGGAAGATGGTAGGATCGTAAAACACTCGACGAAAATTGTTGTTATTTCTATGTTGTTTAAAAATTTTTTCAATAGCCAATCGTTGTGTGTGGCAGTATACACCTACAATATTGGTGACTCTGAGATTTTTTAGTCCAATTGAAGAAT
Source organism: Meloidogyne incognita (assembly GCA_036172945.1). Lineage (NCBI taxonomy): Eukaryota > Metazoa > Nematoda > Chromadorea > Rhabditida > Meloidogynidae > Meloidogyne > Meloidogyne incognita. The sequence goes on along the minus strand of JARQAC010000006.1, from coordinate 3,548,154 downwards.
TGTCGTTTCCAGCTGCCTTGTTAGAAGACAAAATTCTTTTTGTAACTTTCCAAGCCAATTTTCTAGCAAGTTCAGGGTTGGGAACACCAGTAAGGACCACTTTAGAAGACTCGAATATGAGTGCGGCAGTGGTTCTATTTTCCTTTAATCGAATGCGCATAATTATTGAATGAAAACGCTTGGGATTATACTCTGTATTTATTCCAAATCGAGCTAGTTGAATGAAATTTTCATGTGAAAACCTTAATTTTTTAGGTAAAAGTTTGAATACAGCAGTACAATTTTCTATTTTCATAATATTTACTTGAAATAACAATTTAACAATTAAAAAATTTTATTTAAAATATCAATGACATCTTTTCATCTTATTCTCGGTCACAGAAAGAACTTCCAAAGGGTAGTAAGAACGGTGACGACCTCCTCCAAATTCAATGATACAAGGCAAATAAGGGTGAACTAGCTTGACTCTGTGTTTGATGTAGTAGTATCCACGGACCTGAATATAACATTTTTTTGAAGTAGTTTAATAAATATTTACCGTTATGCTCAAATATCCACCCATAGCATGAACCAAACTTGCAGATTGAACAGTCAGATCATTGCAGTGAACAATAAAGTTTTTGCAGCAAGGTGTGAGATGACAAGTACGTAGTTCAACATTTCGACGCAGGTGATTAATTAATTCCCGACGCTCCTCAAGATTGTGGAAGAGAACGTGTAGTTCTTTGAGAGAGCAATTCTTCAACTTGCACAAATATTCAATTAGTGGCACAGATGCCGTTGGAGGCGGAGTAGGTTTGTTATGACCCCGCTTACGAAGAGATCAGAACAAAACGTTTATCGCACAAAGAAATACAGAGCAGGTGAAGGTAGGTAGAAGAACTAAAACTGGGAGAGAGAACTAACTATTGGCTGGGCTTTTATACTAATCACACTAAGGGCTAACGCCCATACACAACACCTCCCCCCTTGAAAAAAAGGTTCGGCTTCACTTAAAGCCGAAGCTTTACAATATACTTAACTTTGCCAGCCAAACAAACAACAACAAAAATACATACAAAAATTTGGGGGAATAAGGGCAATGGGAACAAAAAATACATACAACATTACAAAAAATACAACAATAATATTATCACAAAATTTTATTTATTTATTTATTTTACACATCTACGTCTCCATTTGCTTATCTTCTTCAACATCTTTCATCTTCGGCTTGTTCCCATTGTATGTGTCCTGCGTCTTTGCCTTGATCTTCTTTGATTTGTCCACACTGTTGACACTTGACGAAGTTACACTACTTTCACTCACTATTGTTTCTTCACTAATATTCATCCTTTTGATGTCTTCACTCAGCAACTTCTTTTTATTACTCCACTCATCACGCCGAATTTCTTTAAACGACCTGGTTACAATACTCTTTAGCACTGACACTTTGACTTTCCAGGCGTTTTCGGTTTTGCGCCAAATTTCACCCTTGAGCCACTCAATTTTGCCACTTCTTTTATTTGTGTTCTTCACTTTCACTTTTGTCCCGTTCGGAAACGCATTTTTCTGTATCTTGAAATTTGCCTTCTTTTCACTCCACTTTTTGTATTTTGGCTTTTGATTTTGCACTGACACTTCTTTCAAGCCCGACAAACCCAAGATACACATTTCACTATTCACTACATGGAAGTCCATAAAGACGTCTTTGTCTTTCACTCTCACTTTGCTTTTGAACTTTCCTTCAATTTCTACTTTATTGTCTCCCAGCCCAATACCACTATAATTCACTTTTTCAATTTTGGGTTGACCAATACTCTTCCACACTTCTTTATTGACAACATTTATCTGCGAAGCAGTGTCGACAATCATTTCAATATCCAATTCTCCAAACTTCACTTTTTGTTTTATCCACTCTTCTTTTTCTACACTTTGCATTGGATCGAATATATCCAGAATTGCACAATGTGGAGACCCTGAATGATTATTATTATCACTCCACTGCCTTTTAGGCTGATATTGTTTATCATTCAAGAACTTACAATGCATCCGCCAGTGACCAAAACGTCCACAATGACTACACTTTTTCTCAATCACATTTTGTTGATACTTGACGTTTGGCTTGGTCCACTTTGGTTTGCACTCGAATCTATTTTCACTTTCACTATCTTTCCAACACTTCACTTTTTCCACTGTGTTGACTTCAGGCACTTCTTTCTTCACTTCACTCATTTTCTCTTTTACTAGATACAGTGCCTCACTTTTGTTGGCCATATATGCCCGACACTCTTCAATCACTTCTTTTAAGGTCACTGTATGCCCCTTTTCACTTTTATTTTCAACACTTTTCATGGCAACTTGTCGCACTGAGGTAGCATCACTGGGCATACCTGAAATAAAAATAAGAATTTTCAATTCTTCGATAGACAAGGCCATTTCTGCACGCTCACATTGAGCATTCACTACGTTCCCAAACTCAACAATATCTTGAAGGGCACTACACTTAACATTTAAGGCCTCGAACCTTTTCAACAATTTAGACCTATGGTCACTAAATTCTTTCACTAACTCATTGCAGAGTTCGTCAAACTTCATCTCACTCAATTTGGTTGGCAGCATCTTCCTTTCAATTTGGGCATACTCTTCTGGCCCCAATTTACTCAACAACAATCTTACTTTAGAGGATTCTGGCAGTGTTTTACCCTCCTCCTCAAAATAGGACCGATGCCTGCCCAACCAAGACTCAAAGGTCATTCCACTCGTCAAATCAAAAACAAACTCACCGATCATGCCAACCAATTTACTGTATAGCTCGGTGTCGTTCATCTCACTCGGCTTCAACAGCCTCACTAACATTTTCTCAAAATGCTCCTGTTGAGCTTTCAGCAATTTCTCGAGCACTTTTGCGTCCATTGTTCACTCACTAAAATACAATTTTTTTATCACTACACTAACACTAATCACTACAATTTCACTAACCTTTTGGTTTTATTACACTACAATTGTCCACACAGCTTTTCTTTCCTGAATTGCACACAGCTTACGTTGACGAGCCTCACTGAAGTTGACGAACTTGTTTGACGAGACCAGGTTCTTTTTTACTCGACCGCGCCACTGTTATGACCCCGCTTACGAAGAGATCAGAACAAAACGTTTATCGCACAAAGAAATACAGAGCAGGTGAAGGTAGGTAGAAGAACTAAAACTGGGAGAGAGAACTAACTATTGGCTGGGCTTTTATACTAATCACACTAAGGGCTAACGCCCATACACAACAAGGTTCCCGAAATGGATTTTCGACAGTCCAGTCTAAAGGCTCCTCTATAGTTATACGAAGTAGCTTGTCACTCATGTCGAGCATCGCCTCATCAATATCCTCTTCTTCTTCTTCTTCTTCTTTGAACTTTTCTTCAACCGGAACACCAAATGCTGGTGTAGTTGGCTACAATTAAAATTAATTGGATTTGAAAAAAAAATATACCTTTTGCTCCTTCTTAGCTTCCATAGCGCTTTCTTCTTCTTCAACTGTTGGAGCGGGTGGCTGAAAATTAGAAATAATTGGGAGTTTGAAATAAAAATTAAACCTCCGGTTCTTCGTCAACAATGGCTAATTCCGGCTGGGCTGGCTCGGCCGGCAAAGGCTCAGAAAAAATTGGCAAAGTATCTTCGACTCCCCAAGTCATGGTCGTTAGAAATTCCATAGTTCTGAATAGAAATTACAATTTTTTGGACCTATATATACTTTCAAAATGATTGAATTGACCTTTTGCAATGAACAAGGGGATGGAACTGCTATTGGCTTAATCAAAAAATCGATTGCAAAATGCTGTTGCCAATAATGAGAGAATGGATCCCGATTCTCAAGCAGTTAACTATTAGCAGAATTTTAAAAGATTTAACAAACTTTTAAAAGAAAAAGAGGAAAAACCGATAAATGTAAATGTTAAAAATTTTTCTGAAAATTTAGGGTGAATAATTCTAGAGTAATCCTTAGAAAAAAAAAGTTATGAAAAAAATAAAAGAAAATTCATTCCAATTAAAATTGAAGAGAGAAAGGTGAAGGGAGATGTTAATGATGATGATGATGAAGAGAAAGAAGAGGATGTGGGTCTCTCTCTTACTCTGGAAGAGGAAAAACTTCCATACATCTGGAAGTGGGGTGGAAGATGAAGAAAAGGAAAAACAAGTTTTTCGTCAAAAATTTTTAAAAAAATTTTATTTTTTTTCAAAAAAATAATTTTTAACCTACAAATTTCTCGAAAAAAATGCCAAAATATGCATAAATTTTAGTAAAAATATGCAAATTTTCCCGAAAATGCAAAAATATGCATTAAGAACCGGGTCCTAAAGTGCCGGCCCGATGTAGAAACACTATTTTGAGCGTTTAAGCTTAAGGAAATCCGCATGCAATAATAATATTAATGCAATAAAATAAATCAGCATCAATAAAATAAATTGCAACTATGTACTAATAATATTAATTTCTTTTTATTTTCAAAAATAATTCAAGCCTAACATTTATTTAAATATTTAATTTAACAGTTGATTTAATTAAATAGGTTTACATAATAATAATATTATTATTAATTAGTAATATCAGATAATTTCGTTCATTAAATTGGTAAATTCTTCACTTGGCCTTGCGTTTAGATCCAGCTTCTTTGAATGGAGCCAAAACATCTGAAGCTCGGCAGTTAATATCTATGCATTTATTGCACAAGTCGATTTTTAATGTAACTCCTGCTGCATATCTTACAAATTTGTCTTGCATCAGGAACAAACGATTTTGACAATCAAAAATAAAAATTAATTAAAATTTGAAATTAAATTTTTACCAGAGCATAGCTTAATTGTCAACATATATTTACATCTTATTAGCTTCCAGAGATATTCCTTTTTAGGTGCCTTTTTATGTTCAACATTTACTTTAGCAAGTTCTTCCCTGGTAAGTGTTTCATAGAATGGTGTATGAATCTCAATTAAATCCTTTGATGTGTTTTGTGTATCAGTTGTCCCAATAGGTTTAACAAAAGCCTCGTCGTTGATATTCTGTTCTTTTACCTCCGAAGCTAAAGAAGTTTTCCGAGGCATTGTTAATTGTGTAAAGGACGTGTATATTAGCTGAATATTTTTAGAATTAGTGAATGAATAGAAAGTCGCTCTTTTATACTTTAAAAAGTGGGTGGTATCTTGGGAATGGAAGTAGAGACCTTTCTGTCGTTGGTAGAATAAAATTTAAGACTGGTGTCGCTATAGGAAACTGCCGGGCTTTTATAGTGTCAAACCCTACTGAAACGCTCCATGTCTTGTGATGTACTTTAGCCTTTCATTCCCATTCCGATATCTTAAATTCCTTAAATTAACTAAAATCTCTCTTAAATTACCATAAAATCTCCACTTCTTCCTCTTCTTTTGCAATTACCCTCTTCTTTTGTAATAACAATTTCCCTCTTCTTTTGTAAATACCAGTTTCCCTCTTCGTTTGTAACTACCAAGTTCTCTCTTCTTTTGTAATTGCCACTATAGTCTTCTCCTTATCACGTGAATCTCTCACAACCTTTCTCCATGAAAATAAGAGAGAGTGTACTTTCATAAGAGAGTACACGCTCTCTCTTCTCCCGCAGCTGGATGGCTGTAGTTTGTGACAGCCATCCAGCTGCCACACTATTTCTTTTTTCTCTAACCACAGGGTTAGAGAAACTTCCTGCCTCTAGCAAACCGTCCGTTTGAGTCCTGTCTCTCCTATATACACCCCACTATATCCTTAGTTTCTCCTTCTATATTTCCTTATTGGGGATTTACCGGAGGGTTCGATCAATATTAAAGTTTCCAGTGGAAACAGAGGGAAAGCTACCAACAGATATTACATTAAATTTGAAACCTAGTAACACTCGCGAGCGGCCGAATGGATAACGCGTCCGCCTACAGGCTGAAGGATGGAGGTTCGAATCCGATGGGGGAATATTAATTTTGAAAGGAATTTTACCGCAACACCCTTCAAAAGGTTTTGGCTGGTTGCACGTGCTAGTCACGTGACTAGCACGTGCACGTGCTAGTCACGTGCACGTCGGGAAGGCTTTGCAGAGAAGCCTATGCCTTTTTGAAAGAGAAGAGAAAAAAAATCGATAATCAAAGTGGCATTATTTTGTAGTCATGTCCTCATTTATTAAAAATCTGTCAAACTCCAACACATTTTTCTTCACGTTAATTTTAAATCTATAAAAAATCTTTAGAAAGTAAAAAATGTTTTCTAAGGCCAACAGAAAAAGAAATTACCAGCTCCAGAAAATGCAAGCATTAGAAATTCGCGTTAAATAATCAAAACCGTCTACTAATCAATAGAGATGTGCGAGACTCTTGGTCTTGGTCTTGGAACCAAGACTTTTCTTGGTTTTTTTTCGGTCTTGGTCTTGGTCTTGGTGTGTTTGTCTTGGTCTTGTCTTGGTTTTATTTTTTGGTCTTGGTTTTTTGGCCTCTTTGGATCTAATGCTTGGCCTTCCAAAATCCTCAAAATTTTCGCCTGCGGCGTTGAAAAAGGAAGATTTTTGGCTTCTTGGCCTTCCAAAATTTTCAAAATTTTCGCCTACGGCGCAGGAAAAGGAAGATTTTTGGCTTCTTGGCCTTCATATTTCCCAAAATTTTCGCCTGCGGCGCTGGAAAAAGAATTCTTGCCCTTCCGAAATTTTCGTAATTTTCGCCTGCAGCGCTGGGATAAGAAGATTTTTGGCTTAAAATTCCTCAAAATTGTAAAAATTTTCGACTGAGGCTCAAAAAGATAGGATAAATAGAGGATGGATATCAGTAGCCAGCATCACTCAATCAACCAGGTCCCCCAACTTCATGATATTCCTTTTGATCCCTCTTAATCCAATTAAATTCCCCTTTAAACCTCAATATTCTCCTTAATCCAAGGGGGGTCGATTTCGAGGAGGGCTAACGTTGGGTGTCGCCAAAATTTTGGCTTTACCCTTTGATATCACTAAGATCCCCTTAATCCACCCAAATCCTTTGAAATAATATATCTCATTGATTTTCCACCCGGATAAATTCCTTAAAATTCTTTGAATTTCGCATAGATTTTTCGAAATTATAGGTGATTGTGCTGAAGTTGACTGTGATCGTGTCAAAATAACAAAAAATAAACCAAAAATTTAACCAATGGGACCTAAAAATTGTCTCGAGTTTTGTATTATTTTTGGTCTTGAGTCTTGGAGTTTTGGTCTTGGTCTTGAGTCTTGGTCTTGGAAAAATTTTTGTCTTGGGTCTTAAGTCTTGAGTCTTGGAAAAATTTCGGTCTCGCACATCTCTACTAATCAACATAATTTACAACAACAGCAAATATCGTAATCCTTCTCAAATAACACAAACATTGGCATAGGAGGTTTTTATTATATGTATTATCTGTTGTTAAATTTTTAAATAAATTACTTCATTAGTAAAAATATTATATAATCAAACTAAATTTTCGAATACTTATTTAAAAAGTATTTAAAAATTAAAAATATTTTTTTTAATTGAAATAAATAAAAAAAGTAAACAATCCTGAAACGCACGAAAAATGTTTTTAGCATATGTTGATAAGACTGATAATAAGTTATCAATCCATATTTTCCATATTTTTCATATTTGGGCGTTCCGTACATATTTTCCATGTTTTATCCATATTTCGTCGTTTTTTGTAAAATTTTGCCTAAAATTGGTCAAAATTTTCAAAATTTTGAAATATTTTTGTCAAAAATTTAAAAAAATATTGAAAAAATTTTTTAAAAAAATTTTTTGGTAAAAATTTTTCGAAAAATTTTCTGATCAAATATTATTAAAATTATTTCACCGGGAAACACTTTAAATGTACCTTTAATTGACAAAAAGCCTTTAGAAAACACTTTAAATGAACAAAATCAAATTATTTATTTGTGAAAATTAATTTTTACGTAATTTTTTTTCGGGCATATTTGATCTATATTTTGGATTTTAGTCCATATTTCAGTCCATATTTTGAGATTTTTAGTCCATATTATATCTCCATATTTTTCAATTGATAGTCCATATAAATCCCATCCCTAGTGATTAATTATAATTATCAATAATACATATTTAAAAATAAAATCATTCACGGTGCGAATGCATCGTTTTCACATAATTCATATATTAATTATTTATTTAAATTTTTATATACGGTGTAAATTAAGTAAAATCAGAATTTGTTAAAATCAAAAATTGAATAATTATAAATTCATAATAATACGAATTAATATATAATATTTAAAAATTTAATATTTCTAAATTGTTACAAATAATTTAATTATATAATTTAAAATTTATAAATAATGAATTCAGAGATTTCCAGTTAAGGCCGTCGCTATAGCGGCATTAGTCCATTTGTCGTATCCGAGTTAAAACTTATCATTTTATTGGGTTTTCTTAATCATATTTTTTATTTAAAATTAATTTTCCCATATAAAGATTCCTTTTAAAGATAAAAATACTTTCACACATTTTTTTTCTAATGCCTATAAAATAAAAAGGGCTTTTAATTACTCCAGCTTTTTGCATTGCTCACTTTTTAAAACTTTTATTTTTTCTGCTAAACCTTTAATAGGAAAAGCTTATCGATTATAATTAAATATATATATATTTGTTGAAATAAATAAATTTGAAATCGTTTTTTTTCTTGTTTGAGAAATCTAGGGATTTGTTACTTAATCGGATAAAGGTTGATCCGAAAGCTCAGCCGGACGTTTTAAACATGTCAGCACATTTCCGTGGCCAAATTACCCTCTTGAATGAAGAGGCCGCTGAATTATTGAATTCTAGGAAAGATTTTCTTTTACCTCCAAAAGTAGGAGGTCAATCGGATAAAGAGTATAAACGAATCATCGAAACAATTCTCCACAACTTAGACGCCGAATATGAAGAAATTTCGGAGGTATTAAATCAATTAGCAGACAATGAAGCAAAATGGTCAGCCCTCCGGACAAATATGACAGGCAATGAAAGAATTCAGGATAATACCGAATACGATGCGTTTATCGTAGCGGTCCCATTTGTTAAAACACTTTCTGATCTTAGACGTTATCTACGTAATATCCGTAGTCAACGCCGTTTACTTGAGGCTGCTATCCCAGTAATAGAAAATATTAATGTTCCTATTGCCTCGTCCTTAATTCATTTACCTAAAACACAACTACCTACATTTTCTGGGGATTGTGTCGCTTTTCTCTCTTTTTGGAATACTTTTAAAGCAGGAGTTCATGACCTGCCAATTTCTGATTCAATTAAATTCACTTACCTAAAACAGTGCCTTTCAGGCTCACCATTGACTTTGATAAGCTCTTTACCTGTTACTGACGAATCTTATGAGTCAGCTCTTGAATTACTTAGAAAAAATTATGATAATCCAAATGAAGTGGCCAGATCATTACATAATTCTTTAAGAAAATTACCCCAGGTACGGGCAGGGGAAAATTTTTGTACTGATTTACGGTTATTATTAGATAAAATTGAAGGCATCTGTGTGCAAATGTCGCAACGAAATCAATCATTTAACACTACCTCTTTCCAAATGGAAATTGAGGAAAGGTTGCCAAGATTTGTATTGGATGAAATTTTCAAGGCTAAAGACAACGACCCGGAATGGGACTCATTAAAGCTCAAGGAGCATCTTCATCATATTTTAAAACGTAAGGAACAAATTGAATCGCTCACTTTGAGCTCGCATAATACTCCTAAACAAATTAGGACGTCGCAATTACAAACCCCGTCGTCTCAAAATAATAAACCTCCTCCAATTTTATCTTTTCACACCCAAGGTGAAAATCAAAATAAAAATAATACTCGTGGTAATAATAAAAAGCCGAAATGGCCTTGTTTATTTTGTGAAAATCCATCTCATTTTTCCGCGAATTGTGAAACTTACCTTTCTATCAAACAAAGAAAGGACAAACTCAGAGCGTTAAAACGTTGTTTTAGCTGCCTTCGGCCTAATCATCTCGCCAATCAATGTACTAAACCTTCTCAATGTTCAAATTGTCAAGGTAAACACCCCAGGGCACTTTGTCCCACTTTACAAAATCGTTCGAGTTATTATACTAGTAATTTACCGCCTAACATCCAAGAAGGCGGTCCCCGACAAACTCAAGCTAGTAATTTAAATAATCAGCACGTTCAAGCTGTCTCTATTCCTCATCCAATTCCAATGCCTTTATCTCAAATAGTGCAAACTACAGCTTCTGCTGTTCCAGACACTCCACCTTATCAAGCTAATTTAGCCTCTGTAAGCACAGAGTCAATAAATAAGAAACTTATTTTACTTAAATGTGTACGTGTTATGCTTTTTAATCCAAATAATCCATTACAAGAGCGCGAAGTTATACTCTTAATGGACGATGCTAGTACAAACTCCTATATTACCTTAAATGAGGCTAAAAATCTAAAATTAAATTTAACGCCTAGAACAATTAAATTAGGTGTTTTTAATTCGCCTTCTTGTAAGGTAGTTCAAGCTTACACCACTCAATTTGGAATTCGTCTAGCCAACGGACGATCAATAATTATTACCGCAAATGCGGCTGAACATCTTACTCAAAACACGAATTATGTTCCCTTCACTCCACAGCTTCTTTCTTACCCAGAATTAATTTCTAATAACAAAATTGTTCAACCATCGGTTCTTTTAGGTTCTGATTATTATTATGAGGTAGAACCAACACCTCTCTTACGCCTGCCGTCAGGTCACCATTTAATTCATACACTCTTCGGACCTATTGTAGCTGGTAAAGGATTCATTCCTCGAAATACTAACCAGCCTAATCAAATAAATTGTGCTATTCAACCTCAATTAGAGGCTCCTTCAAACGAATTCTTTTCTTTAGAAAGTATTGGAATTAAAGACTTGCCTCGTTCAGAGGATCAAGATGTATTGAAAAAATTTAATAAAGAAATTAAAATGATAGATGGACGTTACCAAGTAAAATTACCTTTCAAAACACCCCCAGAAGCCATCCAAATCCCATCTAATTTTGGGCTTTGCTGGGGTCGTCTTCGTTCAGTTCACAATTCGTTAATGAAAAATAAAGAATTTTTAATAAAATATGATAATATAATTAAAGAACAATTAGAGTTAGGGATTATTGAAATTGTAAAAAATCCTGACAATTATTCTCCCCCACTTCATTACATACCGCATCATGCGGTCATAAAAGCTTCAAATGGAAAAATCAGAATAGTATACGACGGCTCGGCAAAGGTAGGTCGAGAACTCTCGTTAAACGAATGCCTATATCCAGGACCAGTAATTTTACCCGATTTAGTCGGTCTATTACTAAGATTTCGTATTCCAAAAATAGCTATAATTTCAGATATAGCCAAAGCTTTTCTGCAGGTTTCTGTTCATCCTGACCATAGAGATTGCACAAGATTTCTCTGGCTAAAAAATATTGAATTGCCTCCTTCCACCTCTAATGTAGAAATTTACAGATTTTGCCGTGTTTCTTTCGGTCTTGCTCCCTCCCCATTTTTATTAGCCGCTACCGTTCAGCACCATCTCTCTCTGTTTCCATCACCCTTATCATCAGAAATTTCCACAAACATATATGTGGACAATGTGTTCTTATCTGCTGAAACCCCTAAAGAGGGCAAAGAAAAATCTAACAATACAATAGAATTATTTAATAAAGCTAATATGAAATTACAAGAATTTGTGAGTAATTCAAGTGAAAGTATAGCACACTTGCCAGAAAAAATCAAATTAATTGGTAATAAACAGAAATTCTTAGGCCTAGATTGGCATACTGAAGAAGATGTTCTCTTGATTAGAGCCCATGCTTTACCATCTTTAGAAAATACTATTTCAAAAAGAACTATTTTAACTTTTATGGCATCGCATTTCGACCCGTTAGGGCTAATTTCTCCACTAATTCTCCCAATAAAAATATTTCTGCAGTCACTTTGGAATGAAAAAGTTGACTGGGATGAGAATCTGAATGAAAAGACAATAAACGAATGGAAATTATTAACCCAAAATTGGGATGCAAATTCTTGTTTTTCAATCCCTAGATATCCGTCACGACTACCTACAACTGGACGAAAATATCAACTACATTGTTTTGCAGATGCCTCATCAATGGCAATGTGTGCTGCTGTTTATTTAAGGATATCAAAAGATTGCTCGCCAATTTCAGACGTTTGTTTAATTTTCAGCAAGACAAAGGTAAAACCTATTAATAAAAATAAATTACTCAGCATTCCTCGCTTAGAACTTATAGCTGCCCTTATGGGATCACGAGCCTTAAAGTTTACTTCATCTGAACTTAGTTGTATTAATTTAGATAAATCAATCTATCTGTGGAGTGATTCATCCGCAGTCCTGTCATGGCTTAATTCTAAAACCTTGATAAAGGACATTTTTGTTCAAAATCGAGTTTCTGAGATTAGAAAACTTAAAAATTTAATAGTAAATCACCTACCAGGTATAGACAATCCGTCAGATATAGGAACAAGAGGTGTTTCATCAATTAGGGAATTAAAAAACTTACCAATTTGGACTAAAGGCCCTGACTGGCTTTCCCTTCCTCAACCAAATTGGCCCACCTCAAATTTAATAAAACAATTTTCTTCTAACGATTATGTATTGAAATCCGAAAAATCGGTCGAAACCCCAATATTTACCTTTAACACGCAAATTAATGCCCCAGAAAATATTATTGAATCAGTACGCTTCTCACGTCTTCCAAAACTTTTAAGAATATTTTCATATACATTAAGATTTATTAATCACACTAAAAAACGTGCCAGATATCCTTCCTTAAAAATTAATTCTAAGGAAATTAAAATTTCATTAAAAATTCTTATTAAATTAGAACAAGCAGTTTATCCTCCTTCTGGACAAGAAAATGAGTATTTGGGTATTTATACTGATCCAGAGGAAATTTTGAGATGTAAAGGTCGCTTAGGGAAAAGCAATTTAACTCTTGAAACTAAAGAGCCCATATTTTTACCTTCACGTTCCTATTTAACTTGCTTAATAATTTATGAAACTCACTTACTTAATCATCACTCAAGTCCATTATTGACTTTATCTATTATTCGGAAACAATTTTGGATTCCTTCTGGCCGACGTGTTTCGGAAAAAGCTATACATAAATGCTGTCTATCTTGCAGAAGATTTACTGCTAAACCATTTGATCTTCCACCCTTTCCACAATTCCCCACAGATCGAGTAGAACCATCTCCACCATTTACAGCAGTGGGACTCGATTTTTGTGGACCCTTGTATATTAAAACACCTTTCTTGGTCCCGAATCAAAGAAGAAATACTAAAATAGAAACAATCAAACACTGGATCACGGTGTGGGTATGCTTATCGACAAGAGCAGTTGCTCTTGACCTCATATCGGATTTGACGATCCAATCGTTTTCCCTCGCTTTTAGAAGACAAACAGCTAAATATGGAGTTATAAAAAATATTTATTGCGATAACGCTCCAACTTTCATTTCCGCTAAAAATTTTTTATCTGAACAAGCCAATTTATCTCCCCCTAATTGGAATTTCCGCGCACCAATGGCAGCTTGGAAGTCTGGACATTACGAGAGGAGCATGGCACTTATCAAATATCATCTAAAAAGAACTTTATCGGGAGGAGCAATACCGAGATCATACCTCTTTCATGAGGTTCTTACTATATTATTGGAAATTGAAAATATAATTAATAGTAGGCCCATCACATTTGAGTCTGCAAATCCATTAGAACCGCGGGCTTTGAGTCCTGCGGATATAATTAAGCCATACCGTAATAACTCTCCCATAGAAATTACACCATCGGAAAAGATGGACGATCCAGACTACAATCAAAATATTCAATCTAATAGTCAATCTTTAATTACAACCTGGGAAAAAATCACTTCCCGTGCAAAAAACTTTTGGATACGCTGGAAAGCGGACTATATACTCTCGCTTAGAGAGCGATATAAAAAATTACAACAATCCTCTCAAAGATGGCCTACCATAAATGAATTAGTGATTGTACACAGTGACACTTTACCAAGATCGAATTGGTCTTTGGCCATAATTTTAGAAATTAATTACACTGAAAATCACTTTCCAAACACCGCTAAAATAAAGTTTCTCAGCGGAAATATTACACTCCGATCCGTCCATCACTTATATCCACTTGAAACGACGGGAGAATTGAATGTTGATAAAAATCAGACAGAGAAAGTTCCTTTAACGTCGCCTAGACCAAACTCTAGTCCTAACACATTAAAACTTCGTAATAGAATAGTAAATAAAAATTGTTAAAGGGGGAGGGCGCTCCGCGATCTTTCTTATAAAGCACTATCGCCTCTCCTTAATCGTTCATTCTTATTGTTCATTAAAGTTTTAGCTTACAAAAAAGCTCTTACCTTTTAAAAAATTCTTTAGAAAATTGATCCCTCTTATGGGTAATATTGTCAATATACAACTGCCTATTGATTTAAACCTGTTCAAGCCCGAACCACCTCCACCGGAACCTTTTCCGTGGACTATACTTATTGCTTCTATCGTATTGATAGCAATACTTTTAATCTGTATAATTTTCTCCTATTACCTTCTTCACAAACGTAGATCGGCTCGAGTAGCCCCTATTATCGCTCTTTTGGTAATATCTCTTTTAATAAGTCCTACGCCTGTTGAAAGTCGTAGTAAGGGTAAATACGTTGTTAATCGTCTTAAAAAGCCAATTTCAAAGGGAATTGGATCTTTAGTTGGAACCACTGCCATCTACTTTGGCTTGGATACGTTAGCTTCTTTTCTGCAAAAAGAGCCAGAAATTGCCCTTCCTATTCTCTCTATTATAGGCCTTCTAAGCTTAATTTTAATTTTCCTTCTTTTGAAGGTTTTATTTAACATCTACAAATATTTTAAGCCGAATACGGCTCCTATTGTTCCACATCCAATAGAACTTACCGAAATTAATTCGGCCGTTCGAGAACTTATTAATCGCTCAGATCCACCTTTGGCTCGTAATTAAATATTTTTAGTCCATGCCTAAAAGAAGGCCCGTCGGCAAAAAGGACATTAGTCTTATTTTATCCCACTTACGTATTTCTCCAAAAACCAAAAAAATGGAGCCAACAATTACTAAAATAAAGAAACCCATTAACTCGAATACTTCTTATTCTAACGACTTAAATGCCAATATTTATTTGGTCAACAGTAATTCTCACGCCGTTGTTGAAAATTCTATTAATTCTTCAAATAATCTTATTGCAAATTCAAAAATCACTCCCAAGCCTATTGAATCCCTCGAAATTAATAATATTGGAAATTTTGGTAATATTAATTAGTTCTTTTCTGTCTTCAAAAATTTCAGGTGTCTCAACCCCGCTTTTGTTTGGTGCTCAACATGTTGAAAGAATTGTTTTGGACGACCCGCCTCCACCGCCTCCTCCGCCTCCGGAACAACAACATGGCACGTCAATTCCAGTTCTTGTTGGTGCACAAAACAAAGAAGAGGAAGACGTTATTTTGGACGAGCCACCACCTCCGCCCGATGAAAACGAAACTCTATATGAAGTGCTGACACCACCACCAATTATTCCAACTGAAACTACTCAAATTCCCGCCTCCACTCAAACAAACAACGACCACTGTGAAATTCCTCCAGAATTTATTGTTATGGAAAATGAAGAAATTAAGTTACCGAAACTAATTTCACGTGTTCGTATTAGCCAGACAGGTCGTATTATTAAAATGCCTCTCCATTGTAGGAAAGGAAAACCGCTGTCTTGGAAATTTATGGCTTTTAAGTCTAAAATTGCTAATCCCTACAATTATTTAAAAATGTTCATTCCTCGTTAGGGGAATGTCGTATCCGAGTTAAAACTTATCATTTTATTGGGTTTTCTTAATCATATTTTTTATTTAAAATTAATTTTCCCATATAAAGATTCCTTTTAAAGATAAAAATACTTTCACACATTTTTTTTCTAATGCCTATAAAATAAAAAGGGCTTTTAATTACTCCAGCTTTTTGCATTGCTCACTTTTTAAAACTTTTATTTTTTCTGCTAAACCTTTAATAGGAAAAGCTTATCGATTATAATTAAATATATATATTTGTTGAAATAAATAAATTTGAAATCGTTTTTTTTCTTGTTTGAGAAATCTAGGGATTTGTTACTTAATCGGATAAAGGTTGATCCGAAACATTTTTGACATTTTGTACCCTTTCTTTTCGGATTAGCTTTTATAATGAATGTTATTTTCCGTTTCCTGCTTTCTCCGTTCAAATTCCGAAATTAGATAGTTTTAACTTTAAAATTATGATTTTATTAATTCATAGCGTTTTATTGAGCAAATATTGATATTATAAAATTCCTGAAATATGTTCATTTTTTAAATTATTTTTCTTTTGATATATGTGATCATTTGGCCAATTCAATTTCAATAGACTTGTTCGCCCTGTACTTGTAGGAATCAAGTATTCTAAACCAAGAAGACATTCGGAATTTGCCTTGCCTTTGGACTTAGTTTTTGATTTTTATAATTAGCAGCTAAATTAAATTTTTCCATCAAAAATTTTTAAAACGTATTTATAAACTCCGTTGTAATAATGCCATTGTTTATAATTCATTATAAATTATGAAATATTTTTTTATTTTCCTTTATTTCATTTTATACATACATAATTATTTTCGTTCAGTTATTTCTCATTTAGTTCATTTACAGTATTTTTTTCTCGTTTTTTCGTAATGATGTAATATTTTCTATTTAATTTTTTATTTAGATTTTAATTAATCGAGTTTATAAATCGTAAATAAACTGATACTCAGTTTAGTATATTTTTTAGTTTTTTACTTTATTTATTATTTTTTTAAATTTATAACTCAGTTTGGAAATTTTATTACTATGAATCCAACGCTTGTTATATTACTATTATTTGATATGACTAGAGCCCGGATTTTTATGCATTAAAAAATGCAAAATATGCACTATAATATGCATAAAAAATTGCCAAAATATGCACAAAAATATGCAAGTAAACCAAAATATACACGCATATATGCATGAAAAATACAATTTATACCTAAAAATTTTACATTTTTTTAGTCAAAATGATTTAAAATACATTTTTTTATTAAGATTTCTCCTATTTTAAATGTATAGTTCGACAATGTTGGGTATGTGCTTAGTATAAAAGGCTACGGCTTTAGCCATTCGGTGTCTCAGTATTCGTTAGTGTTATTCTTAGTCTTATTCTAGTGCTCCACATATTCGGCGTTAGCCATATTCCTATTGTCCGCTACTATTGTATTAGTATTGTAGATAAAGCACAGTTTGTTAGTCTGTCTTATCTTGTTATTCTTGTTAGTACGTTGACATACAAGTCACGTACATAACAGTGGCGCGGTCGACAATTGTATTC
Organism: Meloidogyne incognita; assembly: GCA_036172945.1. Lineage (NCBI taxonomy): Eukaryota > Metazoa > Nematoda > Chromadorea > Rhabditida > Meloidogynidae > Meloidogyne > Meloidogyne incognita. The sequence goes on along the minus strand of JARQAC010000006.1, from coordinate 3,530,767 downwards.
GAACAGTTGTATTCGGACAAGTTCTATTCGGATAGTCGTATTCGGATATTCAATTCTGTATTCAGTAATTCGTGATTCAGTAATTCGATATTCAGTATTCAAGTTATTCAATTCAAGATGGATGAAAAGTTTGTGAAGATCTTCAAGGCTCAGACGGAGCATATTAGTCAGCAGTTTATTCTATTATTCAAAGGATTGTGCGAGATCAATCCTAAATTCGGAGATTCAAACGGAGAGTCAGCGGAATGGTATGATAAATTACAATCGCTATTCGAAGAAGTCAGGATTCTAGCATTCGTTGCAGCTATTCCGGAAGAAATGAAAGATATGCGAGAGATGAGTCGTAAATTCGTGGAGCGTTATTCGAGGCCAGACGAATGTAGTCTGATGATTCTATTAGAGGAATGCTGCAGTTATTCAGAAAAGAAGGACGAGAACAAAACGTTCGACAGTCATTCAAAGGTCAAGATAGAACCTGAGAATTATGTGAATAATGTTAGTCGAGTCGAACATATTCAGAGTAGTCAATTCGGAAATTTGAGAAATAATTCAGGGCAACGAAAAGGCCAATTCAATATTCGAGATTCACGTCAGTGTTACAAGTGTGGCATGATTGGACATATTAGTAGAGACTGCCGGAAACCAAAGAAAAGGTTGAGCCAAGGCAAAAGTCCAGTAGTCAATCATGTGAAAGTAGATTCTAGTTATTCAAGACCACATTGTCTGACGGTAGAAATTCCGAGTTTGATAGATTCTAGTCAAAATAGTCGTAGTAGTATTCAAAAGGGCAGGAAGCCAAGTTTTCGGAAAAGCAATAAAATTCGGAAAAGTCAACATTCGAGAAATTCAAAATATTCGGTAGATTCTAATTATTCTGGAAAGTCAAAGTATTCAAATGATTCTCGAAATTCTATTCAATTCAGAGAAGACATGAAAGTCTTTGTATGGAACAAGAACAGAAACGGTAAAACAGTTTGGTTGCCAGGGACAATTCTTAGTAAATTCGGAGATGATTATAAAGTCGAAGTCCCTTGGCTGAAAACTGTAGTCAGTAGAGAAAAATGGCAGTTAAGAAAGCCAAATTCGATTCATTCAAAAGGAAGTTATTCGGATTCGACAGATTCTAGGGCCAGTCTAAGAACTCGAGAAAGTTCAATTCGAAGTCAAATTCTTGAAAATTCCAGGTACAATTCGAAGAGCGTAGCAGAGACGAAGCAGGATCCGCGCGCTGGCACAGAGGCTAAAGAAGAAAAGAAGTCTTGGGTGCATAAGATGATTTGGGGAAAATAAATGTGATAATATTGTGTAAATTTTCTTTTTTGTTTGTTTTTTTTTGTCCCATTTGCTTCTTTTGTTTTGTAATTTTGGCCCTTTGTATGTATTTTTGTTGTTGGAGTAAGTATTCGAGCACACCCATGACAGATTCAGAGATAATTCATTCTTTTTAAAGGAGGGAGATGTTGGGTATGTGCTTAGTATAAAAGGCTACGGCTTTAGCCATTCGGTGTCTCAGTATTCGTTAGTGTTATTCTTAGTCTTATTCTAGTGCTCCACATATTCGGCGTTAGCCATATTCCTATTGTCCGCTACTATTGTATTAGTATTGTAGATAAAGCACAGTTTGTTAGTCTGTCTTATCTTGTTATTCTTGTTAGTACGTTGACATACAAGTCACGTACATAACAGACAAATTGAGCATTTTTACGGTGATGGGCATTTTGAGATGAGGCATTTTGGTGGTGGGACATCTTGGGGTGCGACGTTTTGGGGCTGAGACATTATGAGTGGGGGCCATTTTCTGGCGAAACCAATAAACACAAAAATTTTTTTACAAAATTTGTAATTTTTACAAATTTTTTCCTAAATTTTTACTAAATTTTCACTTTTTGGCAGGATTTTGGGCAATTTTCGCAATATTTTCCCCAAAAACCTAAAAATATGCAGTAAAATATGCATTATGCAGCAAAGTCCGGAATATGCAAAAATATGCATTATATGCAAATAGAAACCCCCTCTAAAGTTTTCAAAACTTGCGGAAACAGTGTTTTTTGTGCATAACACATCATGAAAAGTTTGCAAAAAAATATGCATTTGCATAAAAATCCGGTCTCTAGTAATAATGCAGGTAAACTTATAAAAGACGGATAAATTAAAGCAACCTAAAAGATTTACCTATTGTGTTAGAACAGTCAATGAAATTATGTAGATAATCGTTCGTTAAAACCGAGTAACGTTACACTTAATTAAAAATTTAGAAAATATAAAGGATAAAAAATGTCATGATTGTATATAAAATGTTAAATTTGAAAAAAATCAAAAAATTCGACCGATTTATTTAAAAGTTATATATTTTCTAGCAAGGTAATACTTTTTTAAGATTCCGAAAATAATAGATTTAAAATAATAAATAATAATAAAAAATAAAATTGAATAATAATAAAAATAATAATAAAAAATAATTTTGAAAAATAATAGATTAAAAATATTAAAATTCTAAATAAGTTACTTCAGAAATAAATGAGTGATTTGGTAACAGAATTACATTTTTTTAGTTTACTTCTTAAAATATATTATATGAAAAATCAGCTTTTTTGACATAATTAATAATAAATGAAATTTTGTCAAAAGTGATGATGTAAAAAAAGCAAAATTATCACGATCGATGGACACACGAAAAATGAATACAAATAATATATTCGTATTCAAGAAATTTAATAATTTTCAATTTAATATCTTTCAAATTGAAGAATTTTAATATTTTTCATAATATTTCTAAGAAATTTTTGAGAAGGCTCCCAATAGTTAAAATCGATATATCTTTTCCGTTTTATGCAGAAATTTCAATAACATAAATACAATTTCTTTCCATCTACTCCATTAACTAATGTCAATTAATTTCAAATAGAAAATTGTTGTAATTTAAATTGTAAAATAATTTTAAAGTATTTTATATATAATAAACGATAATTTAAATGTACACCTGCTACGCATAAATTAATTGAACTCTTTTCAGCTTGTTTCAAATTAAATTTAAATAAATAATCACTAGCAAATATACCGCATTTGATTAAATCGTACATATTTAGAAAAAAATAATGAATAAAATTCAATAAAAATTACTAGATTTGTAAAAAATATTTATTAGCTAATATAGATTCGAATACTAATATAACTAGACAAAGACTTACCCCGACAAAGAGAAATTAACAGGCTAATTATTAGCCACTACAAGTCCTAAGTATATATGAAGTTTCTATCACTATATATATATTTTATTGAATATATATTTATACTAGATATAAATGCCCAAATATTATAATTATTGAGGGAAATGGAAGCACCATCATATGTTAGCTTTTAAGTTTCAAAAAATATTTTTATGGTTCCAGTTTTTCCATTTTTCCTTATATATTTTTTATATAAAAACATAGTTTTTTGGAAATTGATTTGAGGAAATAAGAGAATGAAACGAAATCTTATTAAAAGTAAAGCCAACACACAAATATAATCAATTTAATACAACTCAAATAGCAAATATGTACATACATTTATCTCCTTAAATATTTGTGCATTTTTAAAAGAAGTATTGAAAAAATGGAGAAAAGAAGCTGGAAAATTTTTTGCCTCAATAGCGTAAAAGAAAAAATTAGTAAAATTAAAATAAAAAAGGTTTAAATAATGCATTTACGCTTAATGAGAAATAAATAATCGAGAAATGGAAAAAATGTTTTATCTAATTTTTTAAATTATATATTTTGTAGTAATATGAACTTTTTATAATTTACATATGAATCTATACTAATATTAAAAATTCAATAAATAAATTTACATATATTTTATCCCTTTTATAATTTACAACAAATTTAAATTTTATAATTAATTTACTTAATATTTTTCCGATTATTTTATATAACAATACATATCAAATTCAAAGAAAAATTAAAAAAAATATTTAATTATATTTTAATCAAAATTGAATTAACATTTATACGGAAATGGAAGTAATTTAATTCAGCAATATAAAAAATTGATACGGCGCGAAAATCTTAATATAAAAGAGTTGTGGAAAGAATATTTGTATAAAATATAATAGAAGTTCTGGCTTCTTTCGAAGGTCATCAGTTTAGCTCCAACTAGAAATAGGTTCGACGATAAAATAGTTAGCCCTGTATATCAAACTGATATTGATCATAAAGCAAAAACTCACTAAATAATTACAAGATAAATAACATTGATAACCAAATAATGAAAATATAAATATTCTACATATAAATATTCATGGTGGAAGCTTCGCCAAGTGATGTTTATTGGGGCGTGGATTAACTTTATTAAATTAATTTGGTAATTTAAATTTAAGAATCAAAAATTTAAAATATAATAATTTAAAATAATAAACTGCAATAATTAACCATAATTATATAAGTTATGGAGAATCAAACATTAATTGAATTCAGCATAATGTAGAATTTCCGCCCCTGGGCTACAATAAAAATCTTTTTTAGTTATTTTAAAATTTTTAAGTATTCAACTACATAAGAGGGTTTCAAAAATTTATTATTTCAATAGGATTCAAGAGATATTTAAATTTAAAAAAATTATTTTTAAAAATTAAATTAGTTTTTATACGTAAATACAATAAGAGTAAAAAATTAAATTTGTGAATCTATAATTTAAATTATTATCCAAGTTTACCTAGTGATTTACGTACAGTTGGTAAAGCTTAATGAATTAATACAAACTGCACAATTTCATCTGAATTATTAAGTTAGTTTAAGTAAATGTACATACCGCCTGACCATACGAAGGATCTTTTAACAACGAAATAATTTTTATTTGCTATATTTATTAAACTAAGATGCATATAGTTTGTTAAAAAAATTTTTAATAAAATAATATAGCATATCACCTCATTTAGGACAATTCCTAATTTTATTATAACAATTTTTAAAATCGGTATTTTTTATTAACTTACAAATAAGCATAATATTTGGTCATTTTTGACTGGTTTAATTGTATATCTTATATTTTATTTATTAGGAGCCCTCGAGCCGATAAAATTATTATTGGCATATAAATCCTGTAGATATGCCCATTGTTAAATATAAACTTTGTTAATATTAACTTTTTGATTTTCTCTTCAAAAATGACCGTCTGAGTTCTATTTCAATAATTTCAATATCTTTCTTCTGTGTCACATTATCTCCCTCTTTTGTTTAACCTTTATTCAAATAAATTGTCTCATTATCTACCATTTTTTATTTCGTTTTTCAAAGAAATTATCTCATTATTAGCACAATTTTCGTTATCTAAAATTGTTTCACACAGGTCATTTAATGACTTATGAATATTATTAAATTTGAACCATATTCTTTTGTCCAAAATTAGTTGATTCATATGGATTCTTATTAAATTAAATGTTGTTTCTGTTAAGCTACTAATCTCTTTACAAATATTAATTAATTTCATATTTTCTATTTTCTTCATTTTTCTTTACTTTATTATTATAAATAAGAATATTTAAAATTAAATAAATAAGAATATTTAAACAATCAGAATATTTTCAATAACTGATTCTTTTAAATCAGAATTGGTTGAAAAATCAGAATTTTTTTAAATACCAAAATATTTAGTAAAATCAGAATATTTTAATAATTTATATTTTCTATTAAGAGTCAATCTTTAGTTACCGCTCAGCATACCACAATTAGTAGCGCGATGAGCGGCAACCCCATACAAGTTGACCACATCACGTACTGAAGTTGTTATATGATATATCAGTTTTTAATCTTCTAGGACCATTAAAGCAAATGTAAAAATTATAATAATATGTAAATAAACAAATTCTAATTCAATTAATTCTATTAAAACCATTTTATATTTTTAAATAATTTAACTAAGCTTAGATAAGTCTAAAAAAGTATACAAAATTTTTGAATGTATATGCTGTATAAAATTTTTAATTAAATCCGCCATCTTTAATTAAGTATGAAGAACTCGGTAACTATCCGGTGCTACTAGTTATACTTTTGAATTATAATATAAATAATTACACTCGTTGATATATAAAGTGGATAGTCGATTTTGTATTATTAATTTATTATATTAATAATTAAATATTTTTTATTATTCATTTCCATAAAAATTTTAGTTCTTCACGAATAGGAAATTATTTTCTGTTATCTAATTAATATTAAATCATCATGTGTCAATGTATTAAAATAATACGCCTTCAGCACTACATGTTGATACATATTTAGATATTAAATCTAATAATTTTAATTTTCAAATATTGTTTAAATTAAAGTGTCTTTGAATGTGTTTAAATTAGAATCATTTCCTCCTTCCTACAATTTCTTATGCTTTTTGATATATGAATATTATTTAAATCTTTAGCTTGAAGTAATCTTTTACTTTAATATAGTAAAAATATAATAATAAAATAAGTAAAAATATCAATATATCCTCCGTCAGGATTTGAATATCTGTTGACATCTATGTGTTAAGGTTTAATTTATTACATAGTATTTAACTTTATATAAAATTTTATTTATTTTTGCCTAAGCATTTAAAATTAAGACTTTCTGTTTTGGATTTTTCCTTAGATTGTATTTCGTTATTTTTTGCCTTCCTAACTCATCTTTCTCTTTATCATGATTTGTAAAAGAAATAATTTAAGTAATAAGCGTAAAAATAGAGAATAAAAATATTTTTATTTTTATTAAATGAGGAAGGTTCATTCGATGATAAAACATTAACAAACAGAAATTTAAAATCTTGTATTTTAAAGAATAAACCTTTTTCCACAATTTACGATATGTTTTCTCTTTTAATAAAAAATTTTTTACTATATTTCGTATGGGACATTTAATTTTAAGCGAACATCTCTATGAATGGAAAAAATGAATCATTATATTTTTCGCTATTTTCAATTTTCTCTTTAAACTTTTTTGTTGTGTATCTTTGCGATATTTGTGTGTTTATACATCCTCCCACCTCAAAAGTAAAGGTATTTATTAAAATTATCATTTTTAATAAATATTTGTACAATCAATAAGAGTTCTCAAGTGTTTTAAATGCTATGGTTTTGATTCTTTTTTATAATAATAAGTAAAGTTAGTAAAAATTTGATCATTATATTAATTTTTTGTCATAATTATTTTTAAAATTAATATCACTTATTTTTGCACTTTCCCATATACATACAAATTTAAATTTAGATTTACAAAAATTAATTTAAAAATTTACAATACAAAATAAAATATTTTTAAAGTACTATATATTTTTTAAAACTAGGATTTCTCTATTTGGATAAATAATTCATCATGGGTCTCTTTTATCATTGACTGTTTACTCCAGAATATTTATTTCTGCGTAGTTTTTATAGCTCTATGACTGCTCACGCTGTTTGCACTCGTTCCACATAAATCGCTGATATTTTTACATTTTACTCTTTATTTCTAACTCTTCAATCATTTTCTTTTACAATTTATTCTTACTACTATGTTTCAATAAAAGTTAGATAACTTTTAAATTTTAAAATTCTTTTAACATCGAGTTATGCAGATATTTTTTCTTATAAATTGTTATTTGATCATAATCAGATATATTATTATGATTTCTAATAAGTTATATAAATATTTTAATATTAAAAATTCTAAAATAGCCCACTAATGAACAGAATGTCGGAATTGTTTCATTATCACCATTTTTTCCTTCTTCTTTTAAATATTTTTAATTAAAATAGCCTTTAAAATTGATTCTCTTCATTGCATTAGAATCAGTTTTTGTTTAACAAACTTATTTTTTTATAAAAAATTTGACCAATTTTAATTTTGTTCATTTTTAATTAAAAGGTTGAATAGATGATTTTGATATATTTATAATGAATAAGAATTCATTATAAATATATCAAAATCATCTATTCAACCTTTTAATTAAAAATGAATAAAAAAACAAATAATATATGAACATTGAATGAACTACAAGCCATTTTTGTTTGGGATATCCTCTATCGCCATTGGGTATAAGTTACGCAAATTATCGGTTTCAAAATAATCTCTAGGCGTTGCAGCTAATTTACAAATTCGATTTAATCTTTTTATCAATAATTATATATAAGTTTATTTATATATTTTGTTTTTTTGTAAAAAAATTATCGGCATTTTTTAAGCGGAGGATTTAAAAACAATTAATTTAATAAATATAATATGTATGTTTTTAATAAATATAATATCTTATATCCACAAGTTGTTATTAATTTTTATAATTCAACAATCAACAAGAATTATAAAATATACATATTTCGTAGAATATTGAAGAATAGTTTTTACAATAATAAAAACTATAATTTTTTAAGTTGTAGTCAAAATTCAAAAAATAAACCAGATAATCAGGAATGTATCTTTTGACTTGATATAATTTTTGCAATTTAAATGATTTAAAAATGAGCAACATGATGTTTTCTACATTAAGGCTTAATCTGTCCATCAAATGATAACTAAGCATTTATAACGTATTTTTGTTGCTATTTTAATTATATGTAGTCTTTATTTTGCCTAATATATTTTTATTAATTCGATTTTATTCACGTTTAATTCTTATTTATATAATTTATTAATTTATTTTTTTACTTAACGAAAATTATTGTGTTGTTTTTAATTTTTTGCATCATTTTCGCTATTTTTCAATAATTTAGCAGTTCGAACCTTGAAGTTTTATAAATGCTTTATATTTGGATTTTTGATGTTACGTCTTATCTGTGCAACTTCGTTTGCCCCTAAATGTCAACGATTAGTAATATCCACAAATCACAGAGCAAATAAAAATTATCATGATTGGATCGATTAGTAGTCATATAATAAGATTATAACATTGTAATAAGTTAATCTAATAAAATTATAAATTTTTTCATATATAAAGGTAGACTAACTATTTAATATAAAATTAAAAATATTCGATAGATCATAATTTTGACGAGAAATAATTCTTGTTAATAAAAATATTTTTAAAATAAATTAGAAGTTATTAAATTATATTTGATTTATTTAAAATGCGCTGTACCATTCCTGATTCCCTAGTCGATAAATGACTTACTACAAAAGTTTTTTCCGAATCAATAAAATTGGCAAAATAATTTTTAATAATAAAATATTATTACTATAAAAAATTAATATTTATATGGTATATCGTTCTGCAATCTAATACATAAATAATAAAAAATAATTAAGTCATAATAAAATAAAATCTATTTTTTAAACTGCTAATTAGATTGCACATGAAACCTATAACGATCTTTTTTTAGAGGTTCTTTTTTTGTTTTTAAAATTTTTGGAATTTAAGTTATCATACATTAAAAATGGTAGTGTACTAGAAATTGTAATGCTTTTGTGTTCACAAGAGTGGCAAACCTCACTTCAAAAACATTCTGGTTTAGCATTATTAAGTTGTTTAATGAAGGTTCTATTTCTAATCTATTTAAATTAATAAAGAAATATATAGATTAAAATTTAGATAACTTATTGAATAAATTTATCATTTATGAAAAATTATAATCTTTATTAAGTAAATAAATATAAACAGATTGTAAAATAATTTTGAAAAATTGTTATTTTAATTAGATGATTATAGATACTTTATAAGAATTAATTTTTTATAAATTTATTTTTTAGAAAAGATTAAATTTTAAATTAGTTTGTAAATTTTATTTAATCGTAAGTAAGAAAACTAAAGGTAAATTTTAATAATAAAATGTTCATTTACTAAAAATTATTATGAAAATTTTCTAAAAACTTCTAAATGTTTTAAAAATGAAAGGGTAAATTTAACAAATGTGATTATGATTTAGTTTTTTATTTTAATTAGATGATTATAGATACTTTTAAATGTTTTAAAAATGATTTTTTATAATTTTTTTATTTTTAATTTGTTTATAATGTCGATATTTTATGCTTATTTCTTTAATTCAAAAATTCTATATTTTATATCAATTATTTAATAATCAATTTTAATTATAATTTTTAGTTATAATTTTTCCAATTTCAGTAATGTCAGCTTCTTTTTGAGATTGAGTATAAGTTGGGTTTACATTTACGGCTCATTTGCTTAAATTTGTCAATTTATAGTTATAATTACCCAAGTTTAAGTTTAATTACCCAAGTTTAAGTTTAAGATTTTAAAAAAAATAAATTATTTGTGAAAAAAATGCCAACTCCAGCAACTTCTCGTAATTCCTTACGAAATTTTGAACAACGTTTTCAAAAAATTGAAAATCTTCTGCTTCAAATTATTCCGGAAAATAATTCTGATAATGAACCACCATTAGCTCGATTAGAAAAACGTCTTGATAAGCTGGAAAAACTAGTACATTCACTTGTTGCATCATTTAAACAACAAAAAGTTGGACAAAATTCTAATTTTACACCAGATTTCACACCACAAACAACAGAAAATATTACACCATGGGGTTGCCCACCAGTCCTTCTAATCCGACATGTCAATGCTGCAATGTTAGATAGAGAAATTATAGAAGAAAAATCAAAAAGAGCAGTGTTGGAAAAGGTACCAGAGAATATAGATGAAAAAGAGGTAATAAAATCGATTGTAGAGGAATGCGGATTAAAAAATGATTTAATAGAAGAAGAAATTCACCGCCATCCTAGGCAAAAACGTGAGTCAAATAATAAAGCTCGTATAATTAAGATACCATTTCGAACTGTCAAGGCCCGTAATACTTTCTTAAAATTGTACCGTAAGGCACTTAAAAATTTACCAAATATTCCAAAATTCATTAGTGCCCGACGGGACATGACTATGTCTGAATTGTCTATTTTATATAATCTACGTTCCAAGGCATATGCCGCAAATCAAAAGTGTGGCCAATATAAATATGTTGTAAATGACCTTTCAATAAAGGAATTACCCAATCCAAAACCATTCAAAACTCATGCATAGGGATTTCCGAGCAAACCAAAAGAAATAAATAATCAAGTGTATAATGAGATAATTCCCAAAATTTCTTGTTTACTTATTAATGCGAGATCAATATCTAACAAAATAGCTGAATTAGAATTCCTGGTTAATCAATATAAACCTGATATAATTATGATAAATGAAACATGGTTAAATAACAATAATACAATTTGTCCCGAACTCACGATCATGGGTAAATATGAGATAGTATTAGCTAACAGAACTGCTAGTAGGGGAGGAGGGGCTTTAATTTTAATTACAAAAGAAATTAGCTTTCAAGAGATATTTTCAGGAACAAAATTTCAATGCGAACTAAATCATATCAAGCTTCTAATAGGAATCAAAACCATCCATCTAATTAATATTTACCGACCTCCTAATTGTTTATTAAAGAATACAAAAAACTTACTTAACCATCTTTCTAAGTTAACAGAATCGGACAATTTGATTTATTGTGGGGATTTTAATATAAGAAATATTGATTGGCAAGAAAATAAACTAATCGATTTAAACGATCCTTTAGCAAACTTAATGCTAGAATTCATAGACAAAAAACAACTAAAACAGTTTGTTAGAGAACCCACTAGGGAAAACTCAATTTTAGATATAATTCTCTCTAACAATATTAAAATTGTTCAAGAAGTTGAAGTTCTTGAAAATTTTTCAACATCAGACCATAAAATAGTTAAATTAATATACTAACAAAGATATTAGGTCGGGTCATAATTAGTGTCGCTTTTTTTATTTGGGTTTTTTGGATTTTTAAAATTAAGCTTTTTGAAAATATTTTTTATTTTTATTACGAATCATTTGTTAGAGTATTGTCTAAGAGATTCCAGAATTTGAGAATTTTTGGTTAGGTATTCAGGGAGTTCTGATCGAAAATATCAAAATTCCCGAAATCATCGGAAATCAAATTTTCTCAAGTATATGTAATGATAATAGTTAGTGTAATATATCATTCGAAAGCTCTTCAAAAACTCTAAATGTTGGGCACAATTTCGAATTTTTATTACGAAAGGTCTAAATTTTCGAAAAAGTCGAATTTCGAATTCCGGGGTTCGGCACGATTTACAGACTTTATATTTCGGATTTAGTATAAGCTCTCTATGAGATTTAAAAAACCGTTTAGATCATCCTGATCGGATGATTTTACGCTGAGTTCTAAGAAAACGTTTTTGGGGGGATGTCGTGTCGTTTATTTCATTTTTGAAATGTGAGTACACGCGGCATTTGATTCGTCTTCCTGAAGCGCAGACCGCGTTTTTCGAGTCACCCGTGGCCTTACGTATAGAGAAGATATCCCTCTACAATTCAGCAGAAGAAATTACCGGATTCCATCTTAGCCGGCCAAGCAGGACCGTTTTTCTTAATGACACCCGTCTTCATCGACCATGTTTGCTTCTGAGAGTCATACGACCTCCATCGTAAAGCCTGAACCCTATTATTGCTGTCTAGGATAGATAACGATCCCATTGACTAGATCATTAAGATTTTTTGCTTCTTGTGTCCATTTTTGGTAATTTATAATTCATGGTGCAAATGCTTGAGAATTTCACTACGAGGTAGCGAAGTTCAAAAAATCATAACTTTATGAATATCACTCATATATACCTAAACCTGGTATTAAAATGAAGTGTAGATTCAGATCTTTAAGTTGGTTAATAAGAAAAAAAGATATTTATAAAATAACACCCCTAAAAATTTAATCGAAAAAAAGCGACACTAATTATGACCCGACCTAATAGTAGGGACTAAGCTAACCAAAATATACAAAAGAGATTTCCAAAATAAAAACTTTGTAAAGCTAAACCATATGCTAATACAAAGTCAGATTGAGCGTCATATTTCCAATAAATATGATGTAAATCAAAAATATTTAACATTTATAAATGAATTATTAGAAATATATAATAACGTCATACCAAATAAACCATTAAATAAAATAATAAGAAACTCTTATCCACAACGAATAAGGGACCTATACTCTAAGAAACTAAGGTTATATAGAATAAAAAAAAATTATTCAAATAATAATGAAGTCAAAATAGAATATAGAAATGTATCACGAGAGCTTAAAAAGCATTTAGATAAATTTAGGAATGAATCTGAAATAAAAATGATTTCACGAGGTCAAAATGGTTTTAATAAATATATTAGAAATAAACTTAAACCAAACAAAGAAATCCCAATGTTAATTGATTCAAATGGTATTATCCAATCAGATAAGAAACAAAAATGTGAATTATTTGCAAAAATTTTTCAACAAGTATTTAAAGAAAAAACAGTTAATATTTTAGATAATCACAATGACCAAGTTAATAATAACAGTCTTTCAGATATTGACATTAATTTAGGAATAATTTGGGATATTCTTAAGAAGCTCCCAAGTCAAAACTCAACATCACCCGATAACATTCCTTATATTTTACTTAAAAAATGTCCAGAATATTTGACAAAAATTCTAGGTGATATATTTAGACTATGTATAGATGAGGGTAAAATACCAGAACTCTGGCGAAAATCTATTATAATATCAATATTTAAAAAAGGATTAAAAACCGGTCCAAAAAATTATCGACCTATTTCATTGACAAGCGCAGTGTGTCGAGTATTTGAAAGAATTGTTTATAATCAAATATTAGAGTTTTTAGATGGAAAAAACTTTTTCTGTAGTGAACAATTTGGGTTTATGAAAAAAAGATCCACAACGCTACAGCTTTTAGAAATGACCAATGAATTTTACGATGCCATTCAAAATAACTGCAATGTTGATGTAATATACATCGATATCAAGAAGGCATTTGATTCGGTTCCAATAAATTTATTATTGTATAAACTAAAGCAGGCTGGGATAACCGGAAAATTATTAACTTTTCTAGAAAACTTTTTAACAAATAGAACCTTTAGGGTCAAAATAGACGATGTATTATCTGAAAATAAACCAATTCACTCGGGAGTACCGCAGGGTAGTGTTTTAGGACCCTTATTATTTTTAATATTCATAAACGATTTACCAAACTATATTTCCGAAAATGTTGGGATAAAAATGTATGCAGATGATGTCAAATTATATAAAGTTCAAAAGGAAAAATCATAAGAAAATTAAATATTATAGATGATAATTGACCAATACAAGAAGATTTTTTAAAATAAATTAGTAGGTTAAGGAAAAATCATAAGAAAATTAAATATTATAGATGATAATTGACCAATACAAGAAGATTTTCTAAAATAAATTAGTAGGTTAAGGGAAAATCATAAGAAAATTAAATATTATAGATGATAATTGACCAATACAAGAAGATTTTCTAAAATAAATATTATAGATGATAATTGACCAATACAAGAAGATTTTCTAAAATAAATTAGTAGGTTAAGGGAAAATCATAAGAAAATTAAATATTATAGATGATAATTGACCAATACAAGAAGATTTTCTAAAATAAATTAGTAGGTTAAGGAAAAATCATAAGAAAATTAAATATTATAGATGATAATTGACCAATACAAGAAGATTTTCTAAAATAAATTAAGGAAAGGAAAAATAATAAGAAAATTAAATATTATAGATGATAATTGACCAATACAAGAAGATTTTCTAAAATAAATTAGTAGGTTAAGGAAAAATCATAAGAAAATTAAATATTATAGATGATAATTGACCAATACAAGAAGATTTTCTAAAATAAATTAGTAGGTTAAGGAAAAATCATAAGAAAATTAAATATTATAGATGATAATTGACCAATACAAGAAGATTTTCTAAAATAAATTAGTAGGTTAAGGAAAAATCATAAGAAAATTAAATATTATAGATGATAATTGGCCAATACAAGAAGATTTTCTAAAATAAATTAGTAGGTTAAGGAAAAATCATAAGAAAATTAAATATTATAGATGATAATTGACCAATACAAAAAGATTTTCTAAAATAAATTAGTAGGTTAAGGGAAAATCATAAGAAAATTAAATATTATAGATGATAATTGACCAATACAAGAAGATTTTCTAAAATAAATTAGTAGGTTAAGGGAAAATCATAAGAAAATTAAATATTATAGATGATAATTGACCAATACAAGAAGATTTTCTAAAATAAATTAGTAGGTTAAGGAAAAATCATAAGAAAATTAAATATTATAGATGATAATTGACCAATACAAGAAGATTTTCTAAAATAAATTAGTAGGTTAAGGAAAAATAATAAGAAAATTAAATATTATAGATGATAATTGACCAATACAAGAAGATTTTCTAAAATAAATTAGTAGGTTAAGGAAAAATCATAAGAAAATTAAATATTATAGATGATAATTGACCAATACAAGAAGATTTTCTAAAATAAATTAGTAGGTTAAGGAAAAATCATAAGAAAATTAAATATTATAGATGATAATTGACCAATACAAGAAGATTTTCTAAAATAAATTAGTAGGTTAAGGAAAAATCATAAGAAAATTAAATATTATAGATGATAATTGACCAATACAAGAAGATTTTCTAAAATAAATTAGTAGGTTAAGGAAAAATCATAAGAAAATTAAATATTATAGATGATAATTGACCAATACAAGAAGATTTTCTAAAATAAATTAGTAGGTTAAGGAAAAATCATAAGAAAATTAAATATTATAGATGATAATTGACCAATACAAGAAGATTTTCTAAAATAAATTAGTAGGTTAAGGAAAAATCATAAGAAAATTAAATATTATAGATGATAATTGACCAATACAAGAAGATTTTCTAAAATAAATTAGTAGGTTAAGGAAAAATCATAAGAAAATTAAATATTATAGATGATAATTGACCAATACAAGAAGATTTTCTAAAATAAATTAGTAGGTTAAGGAAAAATCATAAGAAAATTAAATATTATAGATGATAATTGACCAATACAAGAAGATTTTCTAAAATAAATTAGTAGGTTAAGGAAAAATCATAAGAAAATTAAATATTATAGATGATAATTGACCAATACAAGAAGATTTTCTAAAATAAATTAGTAGGTTAAGGAAAAATCATAAGAAAATTAAATATTATAGATGATAATTGACCAATACAAGAAGATTTTCTAAAATAAATTAGTAGGTTAAGGAAAAATCATAAGAAAATTAAATATTATAGATGATAATTGACCAATACAAGAAGATTTTCTAAAATAAATTAGTAGGTTAAGGAAAAATCATAAGAAAATTAAATATTATAGATGATAATTGACCAATACAAGAAGATTTTCTAAAATAAATTAGTAGGTTAAGGAAAAATCATAAGAAAATTAAATATTATAGATGATAATTGACCAATACAAGAAGATTTTCTAAAATAAATTACTAGGTTAAGGAAAAATCATAAGAAAATTAAATATTATAGATGATAATTGACCAATACAAGAAGATTTTCTAAAATAAATTAGTAGGTTAAGGAAAAATCATAAGAAAATTAAATTTTATAGATGATAATTGACCAATACAAGAAGATTTTCTAAAATAAATTACTAGGTTAAGGAAAAATCATAAGAAAATTAAATATTATAGATGATAATTGACCAATACAAGAAGATTTTCTAAAATAAATTAGTAGGTTAAGGAAAAATCATAAGAAAATTAAATATTATAGATGATAATTGACCAATACAAGAAGATTTTCTAAAATAAATTAGTAGGTTAAGGGAAAATCATAAGAAAATTAAATATTATAGATGATAATTGACCAATACAAGAAGATTTTCTAAAATAAATTAGTAGGTTAAGGGAAAATCATAAGAAAATTAAATATTATAGATGATAATTGACCAATACAAGAAGATTTTCTAAAATAAATTAGTAGGTTAAGGAAAAATCATAAGAAAATTAAATATTATAGATGATAATTGACCAATACAAGAAGATTTTCTAAAATAAATTAGTAGGTTAAGGAAAAATCATAAGAAAATTAAATATTATAGATGATAATTGACCAATACAAGAAGATTTTCTAAAATAAATTAGTAGGTTAAGGAAAAATCATAAGAAAATTAAATATTATAGATGATAATTGACCAATACAAGAAGATTTTCTAAAATAAATTAGTAGGTTAAGGGAAAATCATAAGAAAATTAAATATTATAGATGATAATTGACCAATACAAGAAGATTTTCTAAAATAAATTAGTAGGTTAAGGGAAAATCATAAGAAAATTAAATATTATAGATGATAATTGACCAATACAAGAAGATTTTCTAAAATAAATTAGTAGGTTAAGGAAAAATCATAAGAAAATTAAATATTATAGATGATAATTGACCAATACAAGAAGATTTTCTAAAATAAATTAGTAGGTTAAGGGAAAATCATAAGAAAATTAAATATTATAGATGATAATTGACCAATACAAGAAGATTTTCTAAAATAAATTAGTAGGTTAAGGGAAAATCATAAGAAAATTAAATATTATAGATGATAATTGACCAATACAAGAAGATTTTCTAAAATAAATTAGTAGGTTAAGGGAAAATCATAAGAAAATTAAATATTATAGATGATAATTGACCAATACAAGAAGATTTTCTAAAATAAATTAGTAGGTTAAGGAAAAATTGTTGTGTATGGGTGTAAGCCCTTAAGTATAATAGTATAAAAGCTAGCCAAGAGTTAGTTCTGCCCCTTCACTCTTATTCTACCTACCCCAATCTACATCTTCATTGTATTTTCGTCGTGATAAATATTCTGTTGTGTACTTGGAGTCACAACAGAATTGGCGCGGTCGACAGGATAAAGTAATGTCCCGTGGAATGTCTACACTAAACTCACTAATCAAACTGCTCAACTTACAATAAATCGAAGTTTCGATTTCTTCTGGTCCACTTCCGGCTTGTTTTTTGAGCACTCGTGCCAGCATCAATTCGAACTTTTCCTGTTGAGCGTCGAGAATACGTTGAAGGTCCAACTTGTTCATTTTATCTGAATGAACAAAAACTTTTTTTTTACACTAACACTAGACTTTTTCACTTATACTTTGTACTAACACTCACTTTTTTTTTATAGTCGATCTTTTTCGACTGGTCCTACTTGTTGCTGTTGTCGATCGTTTGTCGGCGTACAGACTTTTTGTTGTTGCTGACGTCATCGAAGAATGTCGATTGCATTTGGGGCCGAAGGCCCGAAGTGCGCCAATTTGTAAAAATGGGTCCCAACGGTGGGGAAGGGGGGGGGGACGAGGGCCGAAGGCCCGAAGTGCGCCAATTTGTAAAAATGGGTCCCAACGGTGGGGAAGGGGGGGGCGAGGGCCGAAGGCCCGAAGTGCGCCAATTTGCCTCGTCCCCTTCCCCACAGTTGGGACCCATTTTTACAAGTTGGCGCACTTCGGGCCTTCGGCCCTCCTCCCCTTCCCCACCGTTGGGACCCATTTTTACAAGTTGGCGCACTTCGGGCCTTCGGCCCTCGTCCCCACCCTCCCCCCCCGTTGGGATCCATTTTTACACGTGGGCGCCCTTCGGGCCTGCGGCCCTCGTCCCCCCCCCTTCCCCACCGTTGGGACCCATTTTTACAAGTTTGCGCACGGTGGGGAAGGGGGGGGGGCGGGGGCCGAAGGCCCGAAGTGCGCCAACTTGTAAAAATGGGTCCCCACGGGGGGGGAGGGGGGGGGGACGAGGGCCGAAGGCCCGAAGTGCGCCAACTTGTAAAAATGGGTCCCAACGGTGGTGAAGGGGGGGGGACGAGGGCCGAAGGCCCGAAGTGCGCCAATTTGTAAAAATGTGTCCCAACGGTGGGGAAGGGGGGGACGAGGGCCGAAGGCCCGAAGTGCGCCAATTTGTAAAAATGGGTCCCAACGGTGGGGAAGGGGGGGGACGAGGGCCGAAGGCCCGAAGTGCGCCAATTTGTAAAAATGGGTCCCAACGGTGGGGAAGGGGGGGCGAGGGCCGAAGGCCCGAAGTGCGCCAATTTGCCTCGTCCCCCCCCCTTCCCCACAGTTGGGACCCATTTTTACAAGTTGGCGCACTTCGGGCCTGCGGCCCTCGTCCCCCACCGTTGGGACCCATTTTTACAAGTTGGCGCACTTCGGGCCTTCGGCCCTCGTCCCACCCTTCCCCACCGTTGGGATCCATTTTTACAAATTGGCGCACTTCGGGCCTGCGGCCCTCGTCCCCTTC
The DNA here is from genome assembly GCA_036172945.1 of Meloidogyne incognita. Lineage (NCBI taxonomy): Eukaryota > Metazoa > Nematoda > Chromadorea > Rhabditida > Meloidogynidae > Meloidogyne > Meloidogyne incognita. The sequence goes on along the minus strand of JARQAC010000006.1, from coordinate 3,511,663 downwards.
CCCACCGTTGGGACCCATTTTTACAAGTTTGCGCACGGTGGGGAAGGGGGGACGAGGGCCGAGGGCCCGAAGTGCGCCAATTTGTAAAAATGGGTCCCAACGGTGGGGAAGGGGGGACGAGGGCCGAAGGCCCGAAGTGCGCCAACTTGTAAAAATGGGTCCCAACGGTGGTGAAGGGGGGGGGGGGGGGCGAGGGCCGAAGGCCCGAAGTGCGCCAATTTGTAAAAATGGGTCCCAACGGTGGGGAAGGGGGGGGGGGCGAGGCCGAAGGCCCGAAGTGCGCCAATTTGTAAAAATGGGTCCCAACGGTGGGGAAGGGGGGGGGACGAGGGCCGAAGGCCCGAAGTGCGCCAATTTGTAAAAATGGGTCCCAACGGTGGGGAAGGGGGGGGGACGAGGGCCGAAGGCCCGAAGTGCGCCAATTTGTAAAAATGGGTCCCAACGGTGGGGAGGGGGGGGACGAGGGCCGAAGGCCCGAAGTGCGCAAACTTGTAAAAATGGGTCCCAACGGTGGGGAAGGGGGGGGGGACGAGGGCCGCAGGCCCGAAGTGCGCCAATTTGTAAAAATGGATCCCAACGGTGGGGAAGGGTGGGGGACGAGGGCCGAAGGCCCGAAGTGCGCCAACTTGTAAAAATGGGTCCCAACGGTGGGGAAGGGGGGGGGGGGGGCGAGGGCCGAAGGCCCGAAGTGCGCCAACTTGTAAAAATGGGTCCCAACTGTGGGGAAGGGGGGGGACGAGGGCCGAAGGCCCGAAGTGCGCCAATTTGTAAAAATGGGTCCCAACGGTGGGGAAGGGGGGGGGACGAGGGCCGAAGGCCCGAAGTGCGCCAATTTGTAAAAATGGGTCCCAACGGTGGGGAAGGGGGGGGGGGCGAGGGCCGAAGGCCCGAAGTGCGCCAATTTGTAAAAATGGGTCCCAACGGTGGGGAAGGGGGGGGGGCGAGGGCCGAAGGCCCGAAGTGCGCCAATTTGTAAAAATGGGTCCCAACGGTGGGGAGGGGGGGGGACGAGGGCCGAAGGCCCGAAGTGCGCAAACTTGTAAAAATGGGTCTCAACTGTGGGGAAGGGGGGGGGGACGAGGGCCGAAGGCCCGAAGTGCGCCAACTTGTAAAAATTGGTCCCAACGGTGGTGAAGGGGGGGGGGGGGGGGACGAGGGCCGAAGGCCCGAAGTCATAAGAAAATTAAATATTATAGATGATAATTGACCAATACAAGAAGATTTTCTAAAATAAATTAGTAGGTTAAGGAAAAATCATAAGAAAATTAAATTTTATAGATGATAATTGACCAATACAAGAAGATTTTCTAAAATAAATTACTAGGTTAAGGAAAAATCATAAGAAAATTAAATATTATAGATGATAATTGACCAATACAAGAAGATTTTCTAAAATAAATTAGTAGGTTAAGGAAAAATCATAAGAAAATTAAATATTATAGATGATAATTGACCAATACAAGAAGATTTTCTAAAATAAATTAGTAGGTTAAGGGAAAATCATAAGAAAATTAAATATTATAGATGATAATTGACCAATACAAGAAGATTTTCTAAAATAAATTAGTAGGTTAAGGGAAAATCATAAGAAAATTAAATATTATAGATGATAATTGACCAATACAAGAAGATTTTCTAAAATAAATTAGTAGGTTAAGGAAAAATCATAAGAAAATTAAATATTATAGATGATAATTGACCAATACAAGAAGATTTTCTAAAATAAATTAGTAGGTTAAGGAAAAATCATAAGAAAATTAAATATTATAGATGATAATTGACCAATACAAGAAGATTTTCTAAAATAAATTAGTAGGTTAAGGAAAAATCATAAGAAAATTAAATATTATAGATGATAATTGACCAATACAAGAAGATTTTCTAAAATAAATTAGTAGGTTAAGGGAAAATCATAAGAAAATTAAATATTATAGATGATAATTGACCAATACAAGAAGATTTTCTAAAATAAATTAGTAGGTTAAGGGAAAATCATAAGAAAATTAAATATTATAGATGATAATTGACGAATACAAGAAGATTTTCTAAAATAAATTAGTAGGTTAAGGAAAAATCATAAGAAAATTAAATATTATAGATGATAATTGACCAATACAAGAAGATTTTCTAAAATAAATTAGTAGGTTAAGGGAAAATCATAAGAAAATTAAATATTATAGATGATAATTGACCAATACAAGAAGATTTTCTAAAATAAATTAGTAGGTTAAGGGAAAATCATAAGAAAATTAAATATTATAGATGATAATTGACCAATACAAGAAGATTTTCTAAAATAAATTAGTAGGTTAAGGGAAAATCATAAGAAAATTAAATATTATAGATGATAATTGACCAATACAAGAAGATTTTCTAAAATAAATTAGTAGGTTAAGGAAAAATCATAAGAAAATTAAATATTATAGATGATAATTGACCAATACAAGAAGATTTTCTAAAATAAATTAGTAGGTTAAGGAAAAATCATAAGAAAATTAAATATTATAGATGATAATTGACCAATACAAGAAGATTTTCTAAAATAAATTAGTAGGTTAAGGAAAAATCATAAGAAAATTAAATATTATAGATGATAATTGACCAATACAAGAAGATTTTCTAAAATAAATTAGTAGGTTAAGGGAAAATCATAAGAAAATTAAATATTATAGATGATAATTGACCAATACAAGAAGATTTTCTAACTTCGGGCCTTCGGCCCTCGTCCCCCACCCTTCGGGCCTTCGGCCCTCGTCCCCCACCCTTCCCCACCGTTGGGATCCATTTTTACAAATTGGCGCACTTCGGGCCTGCGGCCCCCCCCCCCCCCCCCCCCTTCCCCACCGTTGGGACCCATTTTTACAAGTTTGCGCACGGTGGGGAAGGGGGGGGACGAGGGCCGAAGGCCCGAAGTGCGCCAATTTGTAAAAATGGGTCCCAACGGTGGGGAAGGGGGGGACGAGGGCCGAAGGCCCGAAGGGCGCCAACTTGTAAAAATGGGTCCCAACGGTGGTGAAGGGGGGGGGACGAGGGCCGAAGGCCCGAAGTGCGCCAATTTGTAAAAATGTGTCCCAACGGTGGGGAAGGGGGGGGACGAGGGCCGAAGGCCCGAAGTGCGCCAATTTGTAAAAATGGGTCCCAACGGTGGGGAAGGGGGGGGACGAGGGCCGAAGGCCCGAAGTGCGCCAATTTGTAAAAATGGGTCCCAACGGAGGGGAAGGGGGCGAGGGCCGAAGGCCCGAAGTGCGCCAATTTGCCTCGTCCCCCCTTCCCCACAGTTGGGACCCATTTTTACAAGTTGGCGCACTTCGGGCCTTCGGCCCTCGTCCCTTCCCCACCGTTGGGACCCATTTTTACAAGTTGGCGCACTTCGGGCCTTCGGCCCTCGTCCCCACCCTTCCCCACCGTTGGGATCCATTTTTACAAATTGGCGCACTTCGGGCCTGCGGCCCTCGTCCCCTTCCCCACCGTTGGGACCCATTTTTACAAGTTTGCGCACGGTGTGGAAGGGGGGGGGACGAGGGCCGAAGGCCCGAAGTGCGCCAATTTGTAAAAATGGGTCCCAACGGTGGGGAAGGGGGGGGGACGAGGGCCGAAGGCCCGAAGTGCGCCAACTTGTAAAAATGGGTCCCAACGGTGGTGAAGGGGGGGGGACGAGGGCCGAAGGCCCGAAGTGCGCCAATTTGTAAAAATGGGTCCCAACGGTGGGGAAGGGGGGGGGGGGGGGAGGCCGAAGGCCCGAAGTGCGCCAATTTGTAAAAATGGGTCCCAACGGTGGGGAAGGGGGGGACGAGGGCCGAAGGCCCGAAGTGCGCCAATTTGTAAAAATGGGTCCCAACGGTGGGGAAGGGGGGGGGAGGGCCGAAGGCCCGAAGTGCGCCAATTTGTAAAAATGGGTCCCAACGGTGGGGAGGGGGGGACGAGGGCCGAAGGCCCGAAGTGCGCAAACTTGTAAAAATGGGTCCCAACGGTGGGGAAGGGGGGGGACGAGGGCCGCAGGCCCGAAGTGCGCCAATTTGTAAAAATGGATCCCAACGGTGGGGAAGGGTGGGGGACGAGGGCCGAAGGCCCGAAGTGCGCCAACTTGTAAAAATGGGTCCCAACGGTGGGGAAGGGGGGGACGAGGGCCGAAGGCCCGAAGTGCGCCAACTTGTAAAAATGGGTCCCAACTGTGGGGAGGGGGGGGGACGAGGGCCGAAGGCCCGAAGTGCGCCAATTTGTAAAAATGGGTCCCAACGGTGGGGAAGGGGGGGGACGAGGGCCGAAGGCCCGAAGGGCGCCAAATTGTAAAAAAGGGTACAAACGGAGGGGAAGGGGGGGACGAGGGCCGAAGGCCCGAAGTGCGCCAATTTGTAAAAATGGGTCCCAACGGTGGGGAAGGGGGGGGGGCGAGGGCCGAAGGCCCGAAGTGCGCCAATTTGTAAAAATGGGTCCCAACGGTGGGGAGGGGGACGAGGGCCGAAGGCCCGAAGTGCGCAAACTTGTAAAAATGGGTCTCAACTGTGGGGAAGGGGGGGACGTGGGCCGAAGGCCCGAAGTGCGCCAATTTGTAAAAATGGGTCCCAACGGTGGGGAAGGGGGGGGGACGAGGGCCGAAGGCCCGAAGTCATAAGAAAATTAAATATTATAGATGATAATTGACCAATACAAGAAGATTTTCTAAAATAAATTAGTAGGTTAAGGAAAAATCATAAGAAAATTAAATTTTATAGATGATAATTGACCAATACAAGAAGATTTTCTAAAATAAATTACTAGGTTAAGGAAAAATCATAAGAAAATTAAATATTATAGATGATAATTGACCAATACAAGAAGATTTTCTAAAATAAATTAGTAGGTTAAGGAAAAATCATAAGAAAATTAAATATTATAGATGATAATTGACCAATACAAGAAGATTTTCTAAAATAAATTAGTAGGTTAAGGGAAAATCATAAGAAAATTAAATATTATAGATGATAATTGACCAATACAAGAAGATTTTCTAAAATAAATTAGTAGGTTAAGGGAAAATCATAAGAAAATTAAATATTATAGATGATAATTGACCAATACAAGAAGATTTTCTAAAATAAATTAGTAGGTTAAGGAAAAATCATAAGAAAATTAAATATTATAGATGATAATTGACCAATACAAGAAGATTTTCTAAAATAAATTAGTAGGTTAAGGAAAAATCATAAGAAAATTAAATATTATAGATGATAATTGACCAATACAAGAAGATTTTCTAAAATAAATTAGTAGGTTAAGGAAAAATCATAAGAAAATTAAATATTATAGATGATAATTGACCAATACAAGAAGATTTTCTAAAATAAATTAGTAGGTTAAGGGAAAATCATAAGAAAATTAAATATTATAGATGATAATTGACCAATACAAGAAGATTTTCTAAAATAAATTAGTAGGTTAAGGGAAAATCATAAGAAAATTAAATATTATAGATGATAATTGACGAATACAAGAAGATTTTCTAAAATAAATTAGTAGGTTAAGGAAAAATCATAAGAAAATTAAATATTATAGATGATAATTGACCAATACAAGAAGATTTTCTAAAATAAATTAGTAGGTTAAGGGAAAATCATAAGAAAATTAAATATTATAGATGATAATTGACCAATACAAGAAGATTTTCTAAAATAAATTAGTAGGTTAAGGGAAAATCATAAGAAAATTAAATATTATAGATGATAATTGACCAATACAAGAAGATTTTCTAAAATAAATTAGTAGGTTAAGGGAAAATCATAAGAAAATTAAATATTATAGATGATAATTGACCAATACAAGAAGATTTTCTAAAATAAATTAGTAGGTTAAGGAAAAATCATAAGAAAATTAAATATTATAGATGATAATTGACCAAGACAAGAAGATTTTCTAAAATAAATTAGTAGGTTAAGGAAAAATCATAAGAAAATTAAATATTATAGATGATAATTGACCAATACAAGAAGATTTTCTAAAATAAATTAGTAGGTTAAGGAAAAATCATAAGAAAATTAAATATTATAGATGATAATTGACCAATACAAGAAGATTTTCTAAAATAAATTAGTAGGTTAAGGGAAAATCATAAGAAAATTAAATATTATAGATGATAATTGACCAATACAAGAAGATTTTCTAAAATAAATTAGTAGGTTAAGGGAAAATCATAAGAAAATTAAATATTATAGATGATAATTGACCAATACAAGAAGATTTTCTAAAATAAATTAGTAGGTTAAGGGAAAATCATAAGAAAATTAAATATTATAGATGATAATTGACCAATACAAGAAGATTTTCTAAAATAAATTAGTAGGTTAAGGAAAAATTGTTGTGTATGGGTGTAAGCCCTTAAGTATAATAGTATAAAAGCTAGCCAAGAGTTAGTTCTGCCCCTTCACTCTTATTCTACCTACCCCAATCTACATCTTCATTGTATTTTCGTCGTGATAAATATTCTGTTGTGTACTTGGAGTCACAACAGAATTGGCGCGGTCGACAGGATAAAGTAATGTCCCGTGGAATGTCTACACTAAACTCACTAATCAAACTGCTCAACTTACAATAAATCGAAGTTTCGATTTCTTCTGGTCCACTTCCGGCTTGTTTTTTGAGCACTCGTGCCAGCATCAATTCGAACTTTTCCTGTTGAGCGTCGAGAATACGTTGAAGGTCCAACTTGTTCATTTTATCTGAATGAACAAAAACTTTTTTTTTTACACTAACACTAGACTTTTTCACTTATACTTTGTACTAACACTCACTTTTTTTTTATAGTCGATCTTTTTCGACTGGTCCTACTTGTTGCTGTTGTCGATCGTTTGTCGGCGTACAGACTTTTTGTTGTTGCTGACGTCATCGAAGAATGTCGATTGCATTTGGGGCCGAAGGCCCGAAGTGCGCCAATTTGTAAAAATGGGTCCCAACGGTGGGGAAGGGGGGGGGGACGAGGGCCGAAGGCCCGAAGTGCGCCAATTTGTAAAAATGGGTCCCAACGGTGGGGAAGGGGGGGGGGGGGCCGAAGGCCCGAAGTGCGCCAATTTGCCTCGTCCCCCCCCCCCTTCCCCACAGTTGGGACCCATTTTTACAAGTTGGCGCACTTCGGGCCTTCGGCCCTCGTCCCCCCCCCTTCCCCACCGTTGGGACCCCTTTTTACAAGTTGGCGCACTTCGGGCCTTCGGCCCTCGTCCCCCCCCCTTCCCCCCCGTTGGGATCCCTTTTTACAAATTGGCGCACTTCGGGCCTGCGGCCCTCGTCCCCCCCCCTTCCCCACCGTTGGGACCCATTTTTACAAGTTTGCGCACGGTGGGGAAGGGGGGGGGGACGAGGGCCGAAGGCCCGAAGTGCGCCAATTTGTAAAAATGGGTCCCAACGGGGGGGAAGGGTGGGGGACGAGGGCCGAAGGCCCGAAGTGCGCCAACTTGTAAAAATGGGTCCCAACGGTGGTGAAGGGGGGACGAGGGCCGAAGGCCCGAAGTGCGCCAATTTGTAAAAATGGGTCCCAACGGTGGGGAAGGGGGGGGGACGAGGGCCGAAGGCCCGAAGTGCGCCAATTTGTAAAAATGGGTCCCAACGGTGGGGAAGGGGGGGACGAGGGCCGAAGGCCCGAAGTGCGCCAATTTGTAAAAATGGGTCCCAAGGGGGGGGGAGGGGGGGGGGCGAGGGCCGAAGGCCCGAAGTGCGCCAATTTGCCTCGTCCCCCCCCCCCTTCCCCACAGTTGGGACCCATTTTTACAAGTTGGCGCACTTCGGGCCTTCGGCCCTCGTCCCCCCCCCTTCCCCACCGTTGGGACCCATTTTTACAAGTTGGCGCACTTCGGGCCTTCGGCCCTCGTCCCCCACCCTTCCCCACCGTTGGGATCCATTTTTACAAATTGGCGCACTTCGGGCCTGCGGCCTCGTCCCTTCCCCACCGTTGGGACCCATTTTTACAAGTTTGCGCACGGTGGGGAAGGGGGGGGACGAGGGCCGAAGGCCCGAAGTGCGCCAATTTGTAAAAATGGGTCCCAACGGGGGGGAAGGGGGGGGGGGACGAGGGCCGAGGGCCCGAGGTGCGCCAACTTGTAAAAATGGGTCCCAACGGTGGTGAAGGGGGGACGAGGGCCGAAGGCCCGAAGTGCGCCAATTTGTAAAAATGGGTCCCAACGGTGGGGAAGGGGGGGGGGACGAGGCCGAAGGCCCGAAGTGCGCCAATTTGTAAAAATGGGTCCCAACGGTGGGGAAGGGGGGACGAGGGCCGAAGGCCCGAAGTGCGCCAATTTGTAAAAATGGGTCCCAACGGTGGGGAAGGGGGGACGTGGGCCGAAGGCCCGAAGTGCGCCAATTTGTAAAAATGGGTCCCAACGGTGGGGAGGGGGGGACGAGGGCCGAAGGCCCGAAGTGCGCAAACTTGTAAAAATGGGTCCCAACGGTGGGGAAGGGGGGGGGGACGAGGGCCGCAGGCCCGAAGTGCGCCAATTTGTAAAAATGGATCCCAACGGTGGGGAAGGGTGGGGGACGAGGGCCGAAGGCCCGAAGTGCGCCAACTTGTAAAAATGGGTCCCAACGGTGGGGAAGGGGGGGGGGGGACGAGGGCCGAAGGCCCGAAGTGCGCCAACTTGTAAAAATGGGTCCCAACGGTGGGGAAGGGGGGGGGGACGAGGGCCGAAGGCCCGAAGTGCGCCAATTTGTAAAAATGGGTCCCAACGGTGGGGAAGGGGGGGGGACGAGGGCCGAAGGCCCGAAGTGCGCCTGTTATGACCCCGCTTACGAAGAGATCAGAACAAACGTTTATCGCACAACGAAATACAGAGCAGGTGAAGGTAGGTAGAAGAACTAAAACTGGGAGCGAGAACTAACTATTGGCTGGGCTTTTATACTAATCACACTAAGGGCTAACGCCCATACACAACACCTCCCCCCTTGAAAAAAAGGTTCGGCTTCACTTAAAGCCGAAGCTTTACAATATACTTAACTTTGCCAGCCAAACAAACAACAACAAAAATACATACAAAAATTTGGGGGAATAAGGGCAATGGGAACAAAAAATACATACAACATTACAAAAAATACAACAATAATATTATCACAAAATTTTATTTATTTATTTATTTTACACATCTACGTCTCCATTTGCTTATCTTCTTCAACATCTTTCATCTTCGGCTTGTTCCCATTGTATGTGTCCTGCGTCTTTGCCTTGATCTTCTTTGATTTGTCCACACTGTTGACACTTGACGAAGTTACACTACTTTCACTCACTATTGTTTCTTCACTAATATTCATCCTTTTGATGTCTTCACTCAGCAACTTCTTTTTATTACTCCACTCATCACGCCGAATTTCTTTAAACGACCTGGTTACAATACTCTTGAGCACTGACACTTTGACCTTCCAGGCGTTTTCGGTTTTGCGCCAAATTTCACCCTTGAGCCACTCAATTTTGCCACTTCTTTTATTTGTGTTCTTCACTTTCACTTTTGTCCCGTTCGGAAACGCATTTTTCTGTATCTTGAAATTTGCCTTCTTTTCACTCCACTTTTTGTATTTTGGCTTTTGATTTTGCACTGACACTTCTTTCAAGCCCGGCAAACCCAAGATACACATTTCACTATTCACTACATGGAAGTCCATAAAGACGTCTTTGTCTTTCACTCTCACTTTGCTTTTGAACTTTCCTTCAATTTCTACTTTATTGTCTCCCAGCCCAATACCACTATAATTCACTTTTTCAATTTTGGGTTGACCAATACTCTTCCACACTTCTTTATTGACAACATTTATCTGCGAAGCAGTGTCGACAATCATTTCAATATCCAATTCTCCAAACTTCACTTTTTGTTTTATCCACTCTTCTTTTTCTACACTTTGCATTGGATCGAATATATCCAGAATTGCACAATGTGGAGACCCTGAATGATTATTATTATCACTCCACTGCCTTTTAGGCTGATATTGTTTATCATTCAAGAACTTACAATGCATCCGCCAGTGACCAAAACGTCCACAATGACTACACTTTTTCTCAATCACATTTTGTTGATACTTGACGTTTGGCTTGGTCCACTTTGGTTTGCACTCGAATCTATTTTCACTTTCACTATCTTTCCAACACTTCACTTTTTCCACTGTGTTGACTTCAGGCAGTTCTTTCTTCACTTCACTCATTTTCTCTTTTACTAGATACAGTGCCTCACTTTTGTTGGCCATATATGCCCGACAATCTTCAATCACTTCTTTTAAGGTCACTGTATGCCCCTTTTCACTTTTATTTTCAACACTTTTCATGGCAACTTGTCGCACTGAGGTAGCATCACTGGGCATACCTGAAATAAAAATAAGAATTTTCAATTCTTCGATAGACAAGGCCATTTCTGCACGCTCACATTGAGCATTCACTACGTTCCCAAACTCAACAATATCTTGAAGGGCACTACACTTAACATTTAAGGCCTCGAACCTTTTCAACAATTTAGACCTATGGTCACTAAATTCTTTCACTAACTCATTGCAGAGTTCGTCAAACTTCATCTCACTCAATTTGGTTGGCAGCATCTTCCTTTCAATTTGGGCATACTCTTCTGGCCCCAATTTACTCAACAACAATCTTACTTTAGAGGATTCTGGCAGGGTTTTACCCTCCTCCTCAAAATAGGACCGATGCCTGCCCAACCAAGACTCAAAGGTCATTCCACTCGTCAAATCAAAAACAAACTCACCGATCATGCCAACCAATTTACTGTATAGCTCGGTGTCGTTCATCTCACTCGGCTTCAACAGCCTCACTAACATTTTCTCAAAATGCTCCTGTTGAGCTTTCAGCAATTTCTCGAGCACTTTTGCGTCCATTGTTCACTCACTAAAATACAATTTTTTTATCACTACACTAACACTAATCACTACAATTTCACTAACCTTTTGGTTTTATTACACTACAATTGTCCACACAGCTTTTCTTTCCTGAATTGCACACAGCTTACGTTGACGAGCCTCACTGAAGTTGACGAACTTGTTTGACGAGACCAGGTTCTTTTTTACTCGACCGCGCCACTGTTATGACCCCGCTTACGAAGAGATCAGAACAAACGTTTATCGCACAACGAAATACAGAGCAGGTGAAGGTAGGTAGAAGAACTAAAACTGGGAGCGAGAACTAACTATTGGCTGGGCTTTTATACTAATCACACTAAGGGCTAACGCCCATACACAACAGCGCCAATTTGTAAAAATGGGTCCCAACGGTGGGGAAGGGGGGGGGGCGAGGGCCGAAGGCCCGAAGTGCGCCAATTTGTAAAAATGGGTCCCAACGGTGGGGAGGGGGGGGGACGAGGGCCGAAGGCCCGAAGTGCGCAAACTTGTAAAAATGGGTCTCAACTGTGGGGAAGGGGGGACGAGGGCCGAAGGCCCGAAGTGCGCCAACTTGTAAAAATTGGTCCCAACGGTGGTGAAGGGGGGGGGGGACGAGGGCCGAAGGCCCGAAGTGCGCCAACTTGTAAAAATGGGTCCCAACGGTGGTGAAGGGGGGACGAGGGCCGAAGGCCCGAAGTGCGCCAACTTGTAAAAATGGGTCCCAACGGTGGTGAAGGGGGGGGACGAGGGCCGAAGGCCCGAAGTGCGCCAATTTGTAAAAATGGGTCCCAACGGTGGGGAAGGGGGGGGACGAGGCCGAAGGCCCGAAGTGCGCCAATTTGTAAAAATGGGTCCCAACGGTGGGGAAGGGGGGGGGGACGAGGGCCGAAGGCCCGAAGTGCGCCAATTTGTAAAAATGGGTCCCAACGGTGGGGAAGGGGGGGGGCGAGGGCCGAAGGCCCGAAGTGCGCCAATTTGTAAAAATGGGTCCCAAGGGGGGGGAGGGGGGGGACGAGGGCCGAAGGCCCGAAGTGCGCAAACTTGTAAAAATGGGTCTCAACTGTGGGGAAGGGGGGACGAGGGCCGAAGGCCCGAAGTGCGCCAACTTGTAAAAATTGGTCCCAACGGTGGTGAAGGGGGGGGGCGAGGGCCGAAGGCCCGAAGTGCGCCAACTTGTAAAAATGGGTCCCAACGGTGGGGAAGGGGGGGGGACGAGGGCCGAAGGCCCGAAGTGCGCCAACTTGTAAAAATGGGTCCCAACGGTGGTGAAGGGGGGACGAGGGCCGAAGGCCCGAAGTGCGCCAATTTGTAAAAATGGGTCCCAACGGTGGGGAAGGGGGGACGAGGCCGAAGGCCCGAAGTGCGCCAATTTGTAAAAATGGGTCCCAACGGTGGGGACGTGGGGGCCCGAGGGCCGAAGGCCCGAAGTGCGCCAATTTGTAAAAATGGGTCCCAACGGTGGGGAAGGGGGGACGAGGGCCGAAGGCCCGAAGTGCGCCAATTTGTAAAAATGGGTCCCAACGGTGGGGAGGGGGGACAAGGGCCGAAGGCCCGAAGTGCGCAAACTTGTAAAAATGGGTCTCAACTGTGGGGAAGGGGGGGGGGACGAGGGCCGAAGGCCCGAAGTGCGCCAACTTGTAAAAATTGGTCCCAACGGTGGTGAAGGGGGGGGGGGGGGACGAGGGCCGAAGGCCCGAAGTGCGCCAATTTGTAAAAATGGGTCCCAACGGTGGGGAAGGGGGGGACGAGGGCCGAAGGCCCGAAGTGCGCCAACTTGTAAAAATGGGTCCCAACGGTGGGGAAGGGGGGGGGGGGACGAGGGCCGAACTAAAACATTTAATGTAAATCTCCAAGCAAACAATAAACCTAGCACAGTTTTAAAGCCGCAGGCTTTCAACGCGCGTCCATGGATGCGCCTCCAATTATAAACAAACGCTTCCCCGACGTAATTAAATTTTAAAGCTATCAAACCCATTCAGCTATTTATCCCTAAGCTGGTTATCATCTATAATATTTAATTTTCTTATGATTTTTCCTTAACCTACTAATTTATTTTAGAAAATCTTCTTGTATTGGTCAATTATCATCTATAATATTTAATTTTCTTATGATTTTCCCTTAACCTACTAATTTATTTTAGAAAATCTTCTTGTATTGGTCAATTATCATCTATAATATTTAATTTTCTTATGATTTTTCCTTAACCTACTAATTTATTTTAGAAAATCTTCTTGTATTGGTCAATTATCATCTATAATATTTAATTTTCTTATGATTTTTCCTTAACCTACTAATTTATTTTTTACCTACTAATTTATTTTATTTTTAGGTTAAGGGAAAATCATAAGAACATTAAATATTATAGATAATAATTGACCAATACAAGAAGATTTTCTAAAATAAATTAGTAGGTTAAGGAAAAATCATAAGAAAATTAAATATTATAGATGATAATTGACCAATACAAGAAGATTTTCTAAAATAAATTAGTAGGTTAAGGGAAAATCATAAGAAAATTAAATATTATAGATGATAATTGACCAATACAAGAAGATTTTCTAAAATAAATTAGTAGGTTAAGGGAAAATCATAAGAAAATTAAATATTATAGATGATAATTGACCAATACAAGAAGATTTTCTAAAATAAATTAGTAGGTTAAGGAAAAATCATAAGAAAATTAAATATTATAGATGATAATTGACCAATACAAGAAGATTTTCTAAAATAAATTAGTAGGTTAAGGAAAAATCATAAGAAAATTAAATATTATAGATGATAATTGACCAATACAAGAAGATTTTCTAAAATAAATTAGTAGGTTAAGGGAAAATCATAAGAAAATTAAATATTATAGATGATAATTGACCAATACAAGAAGATTTTCTAAAATAAATTAGTAGTTCTAAAATAAATTACCCCCCTTCCCCACCGTTGGGACCCATTTTTACAAGTTGGCGCACTTCGGGCCTTCGGCCCTCGTCCCCCCCTTCCCCACCGTTGGGACCCATTTTTACAAATTGGCGCACTTCGGGCCTTCGGCCCTCGTCCCCCCCCCCTTCACCACCGTTGGGACCCATTTTTACAAATTGGCGCACTTCGGGCCTTCGGCCCTCGTCCCCCCCCCCTTCCCCACCGTTGGGACCCATTTTTACAAATTGGCGCACTTCGGGCCTTCGGCCCTCGTCCCCCCCCCCTTCCCCACCGTTGGGACCCATTTTTACAAATTGGCGCACTTCGGGCCTTCGGCCCTCGTCCCCCCTTCCCCACCGTTGGGACCCATTTTTACAAATTGGCGCACTTCGGGCCTTCGGCCCTCGTCCCCCCTTCACCACCGTTGGGACCCATTTTTACAAGTTGGCGCACTTCGGGCCTTCGGCCCTCGTCCCCCCTTCACCACCGTTGGGACCCATTTTTACAAGTTGGCGCACTTCGGGCCTTCGGCCCCCGGCTCCCCCTTCACCACCGTTGGGACCAATTTTTACAAGTTGGCGCACTTCGGGCCTTCGGCCCTCGGCCCCCCTTCCCCACAGTTGAGACCCATTTTTACAAGTTTGCGCACTTCGGGCCTTCGGCCCTCGTCCCCCCCTTCCCCACCGTTGGGACCCATTTTTACAAATTGGCGCACTTCGGGCCTTCGGCCCTCGTCCCCCCTTCCCCACCGTTGGGACCCATTTTTACAAGTTTGCGCACTTCGGGCCTTCGGCCCTCGTCCCCCCCTCCCCACCGTTGGGACCCATTTTTACAAATTGGCGCACTTCGGGCCTTCGGCCCTCGTCCCCCCCCCTTCCCCACCGTTGGGACCCATTTTTACAAATTGGCGCACTTCGGGCCTTCGGCCCTCGTCCCCCCCCCTTCCCCACCGTTGGGACCCATTTTTACAAATTGGCGCACTTCGGGCCTTCGGCCCTCGTCCCCCCCCCTTCCCCACCGTTGGGACCCATTTTTACAAATTGGCGCACTTCGGGCCTTCGGCCCTCGTCCCCCCTCCCCACCGTTGGGACCCATTTTTACAAATTGGCGCACTTCGGGCCTTCGGCCCTCGTCCCCCCCCCCCTTCCCCACAGTTGGGACCCATTTTTACAAGTTGGCGCACTTCGGGCCTTCGGCCCTCGTCCCCCCCCCCTTCCCCACCGTTGGGACCCATTTTTACAAGTTGGCGCACTTCGGGCCTTCGGCCCTCGCCCCCCCCCCTTCCCCACCGTTGGGACCCATTTTTACAAATTGGCGCACTTCGGGCCTTCGGCCTTCGGGCCTTCGGCCCTCGTCCTCCCCCCCCCCTTCCCCACCGTTGGGACCCATTTTTACAAGTTGGCGCACTTCGGGCCTTCGGCCCTCGTCCCCCCCCTTCCCCACCGTTGGGATCCATTTAACAAATTGGCGCACTTCGGGCCTTCGGCCCTCGTCCCCCTTCCCCACCGTTGGGACCCATTTTTACAAATTGGCGCACTTCGGGCCTTCGGCCCTCGTCCCCCCCCCCTTCCCCACAGTTGGGACCCATTTTTACAAGTTGGCGCACTTCGGGCCTTCGGCCCTCGTCCCCCCCCTTCCCCACCGTTGGGACCCATTTTTACAAGTTGGCGCACTTCGGGCCTTCGGCCCTCGTCCCCCACCCTTCCCCACCGTTGGGACCCATTTTTACAAATTGGCGCACTTCGGGCCTTCGGCCCTCGTCCTCCCCCCCCCCTCCCCCCCGTTGGGACCCATTTTTACAAGTTGGCGCCCTTCGGGCCTTCGGCCCTCGTCCCCCCCCCCTTCCCCACCGTTGGGATCCATTTAACAAATTGGCGCACTTCGGGCCTGCGGCCCTCGTCCCCCCCCCCCTTCCCCACCGTTGGGACCCATTTTTACAGGTTGGCGCACTTCGGGCCTTCGGCCCTCGTCCCCCCCCCCCTTCCCCACCGTTGGGACACATTTTTCTAATTTGGGTCACTTCGGGCCTTGTACCGTCAGTTTCGGTGCCACAGTGAGTGTGGCACCAGAATGGACATTCGCACTAAACTCCCCGGGGTCGATTACCTAATACCCAACCGGTTTTATATCGATTCCAAAAACCGTCCCATGACCGGTCGTTTCAGTGCCACACTCAAATGTGGCACCAAAATGACCGTGCTCATTGAACTCAGCGTGGTCGATTACATACTATCCCACCGGTTTTATTTCAGTCCCATTTGTCGTTTTCCAGTTATAGAAATACGACAAAATATCACACCCCCTTATGCGACAAAATGCCACCATTTAAAAAGGGTTACAACGGCATATCGTATCTTAGAGTTCGATTTTTTTCGAAAATTTTTTTTTATTTGACATCTACTAAATGCGGGTCAGGGCCCTCTAAGCGGAAGTTTTCCGCTATTTCTTCCGGTTCACGAGATAGCCAAGTCCCAGGGGTCGTTTCGGCGCGAAGGAGACGGCGCAGAGTCTCGGCTATAATTTTCCTAGATGCCCCAGGTCAATAACCGTGAACAATGTGCAAGTTTCAGGAAGGTCCCGGTACCCGTTCTTGAGTTCTGAGTTTTTTTGAACGAAACTCAAAACTATTATATATATATATAATTGACCAATACAAGATTTTCTAAAATAAATTAGTAGGTTAAGGAAAAATCATAAGAAAATTAAATATTATAGATGATAATTGACCAATACAAGAAGATTTTCTAAAATAAATTAGTAGGTTAAGGAAAAATCATAAGAAAATTAAATATTATAGATGATAATTGACCAATACAAGAAGATTTTCTAAAATAAATTAGTAGGTTAAGGGAAAATCATAAGAAAATTAAATATTATAGATGATAATTGACCAATACAAGAAGATTTTCTAAAATAAATTAGTAGGTTAAGGAAAAATCATAAGAAAATTAAATATTATAGATGATAATTGACCAATACAAGAAGATTTTCTAAAATAAATTAGTAGGTTAAGGAAAAATCATAAGAAAATTAAATATTATAGATGATAATTGACCAATACAAGAAGATTTTCTAAAATAAATTAGTATGTTAAGGAAAAATCATAAGAAAATTAAATATTATAGATGATAATTGACCAATACAAGAAGATTTTCTAAAATAAATTAGTAGGTTAAGGGAAAATCATAAGAAAATTAAATATTATAGATGATAATTGACCAATACAAGAAGATTTTCTAAAATAAATTAGTAGGTTAAGGAAACAGCATAAGAAAATTAAATCTTATCGATGATCATTGGCCAATACACGAAGATTTTCTCAAATAAATTCGTAGGTTAAGGGAAAATCATAAGAAAATTAAATATTATAGATGATAATTGACCAATACAAGAAGATTTTCTAAAATAAATTAGTAGGTTAAGGAAAAATCATAAGAAAATTAAATATTATAGATGATACTGGACCAATACAAGAAGAAGTTCTAAAATAAATTAGTAGGTTAAGGGAAAATCATAAGAAAACTAAAGATTATAGATGATAATTGACCAATACCAGAAGCTTTTCTAAAATAAAGTAGTAGGTTAAGGGAAAATCATAAGAAAATTAAATATTATAGATGATAATTGACCAATACAAGAAGATTTTCTAAAATAAATTAGTAGGTTAAGGAAAAATCATAAGAAAATTAAATATTATAGATGATAATTGACCAATACAAGAAGATTTTCTAAAATAAATTAGTAGGTTAAGGAAAAATCATAAGAAAATTAAATATTATAGATGATAATTGACCAATACAAGAAGATTTTCTAAAATAAATTAGTAGGTTAAGGGAAAATCATAAGAAAATTAAATATTATAGATGATAATTGACCAATACAAGAAGATTTTCTAAAATAAATTAGTAGGTTAAGGAAAAATCATAAGAAAATTAAATATTATAGATGATAATTGACCAATACAAGAAGATTTTCTAAAATAAATTAGTAGGTTAAGGGAAAATCATAAGAAAATTAAATATTATAGATGATAATTGACCAATACAAGAAGATTTTCTAAAATAAATTAGTAGGTTAAGGAAAAATCATAAGAAAATTAAATATTATAGATGATAATTGACCAATACAAGAAGATTTTCTAAAATAAATTAGTAGGTTAAGGAAAAATCATAAGAAAATTAAATATTATAGATGATAATTGACCAATACAAGAAGATTTTCTAAAATAAATTAGTAGGTTAAGGAAAAATCATAAGAAAATTAAATATTATAGATGATAATTGACCAATACAAGAAGATTTTCTAAAATAAATTAGTAGGTTAAGGGAAAATCATAAGAAAATTAAATATTATAGATGATAATTGACCAATACAAGAAGATTTTCTAAAATAAATTAGTAGGTTAAGGGAAAATCATAAGAAAATTAAATATTATAGATGATAATTGACCAATACAAGAAGATTTTCTAAAATAAATTAGTAGGTTAAGGAAAAATCATAAGAAAATTAAATATTATAGATGATAATTGACCAATACAAGAAGATTTTCTAAAATAAATTAGTAGGTTAAGGAAAAATCATAAGAAAATTAAATATTATAGATGATAATTGACCAATACAAGAAGATTTTCTAAAATAAATTAGTAGGTTAAGGGAAAATCATAAGAAAATTAAATATTATAGATGATAATTGACCAATACAAGAAGATTTTCTAAAATAAATTAGTAGGTTAAGGAAAAATCATAAGAAAATTAAATATTATAGATGATAATTGACCAATACAAGAAGATTTTCTAAAATAAATTAGTAGGTTAAGGGAAAATCATAAGAAAATTAAATATTATAGATGATAATTGACCAATACAAGAAGATTTTCTAAAATAAATTAGTAGGTTAAGGAAAAATCATAAGAAAATTAAATATTATAGATGATAATTGACCAATACAAGAAGATTTTCTAAAATAAATTAGTAGGTTAAGGAAAAATCATAAGAAAATTAAATATTATAGATGATAATTGACCAATACAAGAAGATTTTCTAAAATAAATTAGTAGGTTAAGGAAAAATCATAAGAAAATTAAATATTATAGATGATAATTGACCAATACAAGAAGATTTTCTAAAATAAATTAGTAGGTTAAGGGAAAATCATAAGAAAATTAAATATTATAGATGATAAGTATACAAGAAGATACAAGAAGATTTTATATATACCAATACAAGAAGATTTTCTAAAATAAATTAGTAGGTTAAGGAAAAATCATAAGAAAATTAAATATTATAGATGATAATTGACCAATACAAGAAGATTTTCTAAAATAAATTAGTAGGTTAAGGAAAAATCATAAGAAAATTAAATATTATAGATGATAATTGACCAATACAAGAAGATTTTCTAAAATAAATTAGTAGGTTAAGGAAAAATCATAAGAAAATTAAATATTATAGATGATAATTGACCAATACAAGAAGATTTTCTAAAATAAATTAGTAGGTTAAGGGAAAATCATAAGAAAATTAAATATTATAGATGATAATTGACCAATACAAGAAGATTTTCTAAAATAAATTAGTAGGTTAAGGAAAAATCATAAGAAAATTAAATATTATAGATGATAATTGACCAATACAAGAAGATTTTCTAAAATAAATTAGTAGGTTAAGGGAAAATCATAAGAAAATTAAATATTATAGATGATAATTGACCAATACAAGAAGATTTTCTAAAATAAATTAGTAGGTTAAGGAAAAATCATAAGAAAATTAAATATTATAGATGATAATTGACCAATACAAGAAGATTTTCTAAAATAAATTAGTAGGTTAAGGAAAAATCATAAGAAAATTAAATATTATAGATGATAATTGACCAATACAAAGAAGATTTTCTAAAATAAATTAGTAGGTTAAGGAAAAATCATAAGAAAATTAAATATTATAGATGATAATTGACCAATACAAGAAGATTTTCTAAAATAAATTAGTAGGTTAAGGGAAAATCATAAGAAAATTAAATATTATAGATGATAAGTATACAAGAAGATACAAGAAGATTTTATATATACCAATACAAGAAGATTTTCTAAAATAAATTAGTAGGTTAAGGAAAAATCATAAGAAAATTAAATATTATAGATGATAATTGACCAATACAAGAAGATTTTCTAAAATAAATTAGTAGGTTAAGGGAAAATCATAAGAAAATTAAATATTATAGATGATATTTGACCAATACAAGAAGATTTTCTAAAATAAATTAGTAGGTTAAGGGAAAATCATAAGAAAATTAAATATTATAGATGATAATTGACCAATACAAGAAGATTTTCTAAAATAAATTAGTAGGTTAAGGAAAAATCATAAGAAAATTAAATATTATAGATGATAATTGACCAATACAAGAAGATTTTCTAAAATAAATTAGTAGGTTAAGGGAAAATCATAAGAAAATTAAATATTATAGATGATAATTGACCAATACAAGAAGATTTTCTAAAATAAATTAGTAGGTTAAGGGAAAATCATAAGAAAATTAAATATTATAGATGATAATTGACCAATACAAGAAGATTTTCTAAAATAAATTAGTAGGTTAAGGAAAAATCATAAGAAAATTAAATATTATAGATGATAATTGACCAATACAAGAAGATTTTCTAAAATAAATTAGTAGGTTAAGGGAAAATCATAAGAAAATTAAATATTATAGATGATAATTGACCAATACAAGAAGATTTTCTAAAATAAATTAGTAGGTTAAGGAAAAATCATAAGAAAATTAAATATTATAGATGATAATTGACCAATACAAGAAGATTTTCTAAAATAAATTAGTAGGTTAAGGAAAAATCATAAGAAAATTAAATATTATAGATGATAATTGACCAATACAAGAAGATTTTCTAAAATAAATTAGTAGGTTAAGGAAAAATCATAAGAAAATTAAATATTATAGATGATAATTGACCAATACAAGAAGATTTTCTAAAATAAATTAGTAGGTTAAGGGAAAATCATAAGAAAATTAAATATTATAGATGATAATTGACCAATACAAGAAGATTTTCTAAAATAAATTAGTAGGTTAAGGAAAAATCATAAGAAAATTAAATATTATAGATGATAATTGACCAATACAAGAAGATTTTCTAAAATAAATTAGTAGGTTAAGGGAAAATCATAAGAAAATTAAATATTATAGATGTTAATTGGCCAATACAAGAAGATTTTCTAAAATAAATTAGTAGGTTACGGAAAAACCATAAGAAAATTAAATATTATAGATGATACTTGACAAATACAAGAAGATTTTCTAAAATAAATTAGTAGGTTAAGGGAAAATCATAAGAAAATTAAATATGATAGATGATAATTGACCAATACAAGAAGATTTTCTAAAATAAATTCGTAGGTTAAGGGAAAATCATAAGAAAATTAAATATTATAGATGATAATTGACCAATACAAGAAGATTTTCTAAAATAAATTAGTAGGTTAAGGGAAAATCATAAGAAAATTTAATTTTCTTATGATTTTTCCTTAACCTACTAATTTATTTTAGAAAATCTTCTTGTATTGGTCAATTATCATCTATAATATTTAATTTTCTTATGATTTTCCCTTAACCTACTAATTTATTTTAGAAAATCTTCTTGTATTGGTCAATTATCATCTATAATATTTAATTTTCTTATGATTTTTCCTTAACCTAATAATTTATTTTAGAAAATCTTCTTGTATTGGTCAATTATCATCTATAATATTTAATTTTCTTATGATTTTTCCTTAACCTACTAATTTATTTTAGAAAATCTTCTTGTATTGGTCAATTATCATCTATAATATTTAATTTTCTTATGATTTTCCCTTAACCTACTAATTTATTTTAGAAAATCTTCTTGTATTGGTCAATTATCATCTATAATATTTAATTTTCTTATGATTTTCCCTTAACCTACTAATTTATTTTAGAAAATCTTCTTGTATTGGTCAATTATCATCTATAATATTTAATTTTCTTATGATTTTTCCTTAACCTACTAATTTATTTTAGAAAATCTTCTTGTATTGGTCAATTATCATCTATAATATTTAATTTTCTTATGATTTTCCCTTAACCTACTAATTTATTTTAGAAAATCTTCTTGTATTGGTCAATTATCATCTATAATATTTAATTTTCTTATGATTTTCCCTTAACCTACTAATTTATTTTAGAAAATCTTCTTGTATTGGTCAATTATCATCTATAATATTTAATTTTCTTATGATTTTTCCTTAACCTACTAATTTATTTTAGAAAATCTTCTTGTATTGGTCAATTATCATCTATAATATTTAATTTTCTTATGATTTTCCCTTAACCTACTAATTTATTTTAGAAAATCTTCTTGTATTGGTCAAATATCATCTATAATATTTAATTTTCTTATGATTTTCCCTTAACCTACTAATTTATTCTAGAAAATCTTCTTGTATTGGTCAATTATCATCTATAATATTTAATTTTCTTATGATTTTTCCTTAACCTACTAATTTATTTTAGAAAATCTTCTTGTATTGGTCAATTATCATCTATAATATTTAATTTTCTTATGATTTTCCCTTAACCTACTAATTTATTTTAGAAAATCTTCTTGTATTGGTCAATTATCATCTATAATATTTAATTTTCTTATGATTTTTCCTTAACCTACTAATTTATTTTAGAAAATCTTCTTGTATTGGTCAATTATCATCTATAATATTTAATTTTCTTATGATTTTTCCTTAACCTACTAATTTATTTTAGAAAATCTTCTTGTATTGGTCAATTATCATCTATAATATTTAATTTTCTTATGATTTTTCCTTAACCTACTAATTTATTTTAGAAAATCTTCTTGTATTGGTCAATTATCATCTATAATATTTAATTTTCTTATGATTTTCCCTTAACCTACTAATTTATTTTAGAAAATCTTCTTGTATTGGTCAATTATCATCTATAATATTTAATTTTCTTATGATTTTTCCTTAACCTACTAATTTATTTTAGAAAATCTTCTTGTATTGGTCAATTATCATCTATAATATTTAATTTTCTTATGATTTTCCCTTAACCTACTAATTTATTTTAGAAAATCTTCTTGTATTGGTCAATTATCATCTATAATATTTAATTTTCTTATGATTTTTCCTTAACCTACTAATTTATTTTAGAAAATCTTCTTGTATTGGTCAATTATCATCTATAATATTTAATTTTCTTATGATTTTTCCTTAACCTACTAATTTATTTTAGAAAATCTTCTTGTATTGGTCAATTATCATCTATAATATTTAATTTTCTTATGATTTTTCCTTAACCTAATAATTTATTTTAGAAAATCTTCTTGTATTGGTCAATTATCATCTATAATATTTAATTTTCTTATGATTTTTCCTTAACCTACTAATTTATTTTAGAAAATCTTCTTGTATTGGTCAATTATCATCTATAATATTTAATTTTCTTATGATTTTCCCTTAACCTACTAATTTATTTTAGAAAATCTTCTTGTATTGGTCAATTATCATCTATAATATTTAATTTTCTTATGATTTTCCCTTAACCTACTAATTTATTTTAGAAAATCTTCTTGTATTGGTCAATTATCATCTATAATATTTAATTTTCTTATGATTTTTCCTTAACCTACTAATTTATTTTAGAAAATCTTCTTGTATTGGTCAATTATCATCTATAATATTTAATTTTCTTATGATTTTCCCTTAACCTACTAATTTATTTTAGAAAATCTTCTTGTATTGGTCAAATATCATCTATAATATTTAATTTTCTTATGATTTTCCCTTAACCTACTAATTTATTTTAGAAAATCTTCTTGTATTGGTCAATTATCATCTATAATATTTAATTTTCTTATGATTTTTCCTTAACCTACTAATTTATTTTAGAAAATCTTCTTGTATTGGTCAATTATCATCTATAATATTTAATTTTCTTATGATTTTCCCTTAACCTACTAATTTATTTTAGAAAATCTTCTTGTATTGGTCAATTATCATCTATAATATTTAATTTTCTTATGATTTTTCCTTAACCTACTAATTTATTTTAGAAAATCTTCTTGTATTGGTCAATTATCATCTATAATATTTAATTTTCTTATGATTTTTCCTTAACCTACTAATTTATTTTAGAAAATCTTCTTGTATTGGTCAATTATCATCTATAATATTTAATTTTCTTATGATTTTTCCTTAACCTACTAATTTATTTTAGAAAATCTTCTTGTATTGGTCAATTATCATCTATAATATTTAATTTTCTTATGATTTTCCCTTAACCTACTAATTTATTTTAGAAAATCTTCTTGTATTGGTCAATTATCATCTATAATATTTAATTTTCTTATGATTTTCCCTTAACCTACTAATTTATTTTAGAAAATCTTCTTGTATTGGTCAATTATCATCTATAATATTTAATTTTCTTATGATTTTTCCTTAACCTACTAATTTATTTTAGAAAATCTTCTTGTATTGGTCAATTATCATCTATAATATTTAATTTTCTTATGATTTTCCCTTAACCTACTAATTTATTTTAGAAAATCTTCTTGTATTGGTCAATTATCATCTATAATATTTAATTTTCTTATGATTTTCCCTTAACCTACTAATTTATTTTAGAAAATCTTCTTGTATTGGTCAATTATCATCTATAATATTTAATTTTCTTATGATTTTTCCTTAACCTACTAATTTATTTTAGAAAATCTTCTTGTATTGGTCAATTATCATCTATAATATTTAATTTTCTTATGATTTTCCCTTAACCTACTAATTTATTTTAGAAAATCTTCTTGTATTGGTCAATTATCATCTATAATATTTAATTTTCTTATGATTTTTCCTTAACCTACTAATTTATTTTAGAAAATCTTCTTGTATTGGTCAATTATCATCTATAATATTTAATTTTCGTATGATTTTCCCTTAACCGACTAATTTATTTTAGAAAAGCTTCTTGTATTTGTCAAGTATCATCTATAATATTTAATTTTCTTATGATTTTTCCTTAACCTACTAATTTATTTTAGAAAATCTTCTTGTATTGGTCAATTATCATCTATAATATTTAATTTTCTTATGATTTTCCCTTAACCTACTAATTTATTTTAGAAAATCTTCTTGTATTGGTCAAATATCCTCTATCATATTTAATTTTCTTATGATTTTCCCTTACCCTACTAATTTATTTTAGAACATCTTCTTGTATTGGTCAATTATCATCTATAATATTTAATTTTCTTATGATTTTTCCTTAACCTACTAATTTATTTTAGAAAATCTTCTCGTATTGGTCAATTACCAGCTAATATATTTAAATTTCATATGGTTTTCCCTTAACCTACTAATTTATTTTAGAAAATCTTCTTGTATTGGTCAATTATCATCTATAATATTTAATTTTCTTATGATTTTTCCTTAACCTACTAATTTATTTTAGAAAATCTTCTTGTATTGGTCAATTATCATCTATAATATTTAATTTTCTTATGATTTTTCCTTAACCTACTAATTTATTTTAGAAAATCTTCTTGTATTGGTCAATTATCATCTATAATATTTAATTTTCTTATGATTTTTCCTTAACCTACTAATTTATTTTAGAAAATCTTCTTGTATTGGTCAATTATCATCTATAATATTTAATTTTCTTATGATTTTTCCTTAACCTACTAATTTATTTTAGAAAATCTTCTTGTATTGGTCAATTATCATCTATAATATTTAATTTTCTTATGATTTTTCCTTAACCTACTAATTTATTTTAGAAAATCTTCTTGTATTGGTCAATTATCATCTATAATATTTAATTTTCTTATGATTTTTCCTTAACCTACTAATTTATTTTAGAAAATCTTCTTGTATTGGTCAATTATCATCTATAATATTTAATTTTCTTATGATTTTTCCTTAACCTACTAATTTATTTTAGAAAATCTTCTTGTATTGGTCAATTATCATCTATAATATTTAATTTTCTTATGATTTTTCCTTAAACTACTAATTTACTTTAGAAAATCTTCTTGTATTGGTCAATTATCATCTATAATATTTAATTTTCTTATGATTTTTCCTTAACCTACTAATTTGTTTTAGAAAATCATCTTGTATTGGTCAATTATCATCTATAATATTTAATTTTCTTATGATTTTTCCTTAACCTACTAATTTATTTTAGAAAATCTTCTTGTATTGGTCAATTATCATCTATAATATTTAATTTTCTTATGATTTTTCCTTAACCTACTAATTTATTTTAGAAAATCTTCTTGTATTGGTCAATTATCATCTATAATATTTAATTTTCTTATGATTTTTCCTTAACCTACTAATTTATTTTAGAAAATCTTCTTGTATTGGTCAATTATCATCTATAATATTTAATTTTCTTATGATTTTTCCTTAACCTACTAATTTATTTTAGAAAATCTTCTTGTATTGGTCAATTATCATCTATAATATTTAATTTTCTTATGATTTTTCCTTAACCTACTAATTTATTTTAGAAAATCTTCTTGTATTGGTCAATTATCATCTATAATATTTAATTTTCTTATGATTTTCCCTTAACCTACTAATTTATTTTAGAAAATCTTCTTGTATTGGTCAATTATCATCTATAATATTTAATTTTCTTATGATTTTTCCTTAACCTACTAATTTATTTTAGAAAATCTTCTTGTATTGGTCAATTATCATCTATAATATTTAATTTTCTTATGATTTTTCCTTAACCTACTAATTTATTTTAGAAAATCTTCTTGTATTGGTCAATTATCATCTATAATATTTAATTTTCTTATGATTTTTCCTTAACCTAATAATTTATTTTAGAAAATCTTCTTGTATTGGTCAATTATCATCTATAATATTTAATTTTCTTATGATTTTTCCTTAACCTACTAATTTATTTTAGAAAATCTTCTTGTATTGGTCAATTATCATCTATAATATTTAATTTTCTTATGATTTTCCCTTAACCTACTAATTTATTTTAGAAAATCTTCTTGTATTGGTCAATTATCATCTATAATATTTAATTTTCTTATGATTTTCCCTTAACCTACTAATTTATTTTAGAAAATCTTCTTGTATTGGTCAATTATCATCTATAATATTTAATTTTCTTATGATTTTTCCTTAACCTACTAATTTATTTTAGAAAATCTTCTTGTATTGGTCAATTATCATCTATAATATTTAATTTTCTTATGATTTTCCCTTAACCTACTAATTTATTTTAGAAAATCTTCTTGTATTGGTCAATTATCATCTATAATATTTAATTTTCTTATGATTTTCCCTTAACCTACTAATTTATTTTAGAAAATCTTCTTGTATTGGTCAATTATCATCTATAATATTTAATTTTCTTATGATTTTTCCTTAACCTACTAATTTATTTTAGAAAATCTTCTTGTATTGGTCAATTATCATCTATAATATTTAATTTTCTTATGATTTTCCCTTAACCTACTAATTTATTTTAGAAAATCTTCTTGTATTGGTCAAATATCATCTATAATATTTAATTTTCTTATGATTTTCCCTTAACCTACTAATTTATTTTAGAAAATCTTCTTGTATTGGTCAATTATCATCTATAATATTTAATTTTCTTATGATTTTTCCTTAACCTACTAATTTATTTTAGAAAATCTTCTTGTATTGGTCAATTATCATCTATAATATTTAATTTTCTTATGATTTTCCCTTAACCTACTAATTTATTTTAGAAAATCTTCTTGTATTGGTCAATTATCATCTATAATATTTAATTTTCTTATGATTTTTCCTTAACCTACTAATTTATTTTAGAAAATCTTCTTGTATTGGTCAATTATCATCTATAATATTTAATTTTCTTATGATTTTTCCTTAACCTACTAATTTATTTTAGAAAATCTTCTTGTATTGGTCAATTATCATCTATAATATTTAATTTTCTTATGATTTTTCCTTAACCTACTAATTTATTTTAGAAAATCTTCTTGTATTGGTCAATTATCATCTATAATATTTAATTTTCTTATGATTTTCCCTTAACCTACTAATTTATTTTAGAAAATCTTCTTGTATTGGTCAATTATCATCTATAATATTTAATTTTCTTATGATTTTTCCTTAACCTACTAATTTATTTTAGAAAATCTTCTTGTATTGGTCAATTATCATCTATAATATTTAATTTTCTTATGATTTTCCCTTAACCTACTAATTTATTTTAGAAAATCTTCTTGTATTGGTCAATTATCATCTATAATATTTAATTTTCTTATGATTTTTCCTTAACCTACTAATTTATTTTAGAAAATCTTCTTGTATTGGTCAATTATCATCTATAATATTTAATTTTCTTATGATTTTTCCTTAACCTACTAATTTATTTTAGAAAATCTTCTTGTATTGGTCAATTATCATCTATAATATTTAATTTTCTTATGATTTTTCCTTAACCTAATAATTTATTTTAGAAAATCTTCTTGTATTGGTCAATTATCATCTATAATATTTAATTTTCTTATGATTTTTCCTTAACCTACTAATTTATTTTAGAAAATCTTCTTGTATTGGTCAATTATCATCTATAATATTTAATTTTCTTATGATTTTCCCTTAACCTACTAATTTATTTTAGAAAATCTTCTTGTATTGGTCAATTATCATCTATAATATTTAATTTTCTTATGATTTTCCCTTAACCTACTAATTTATTTTAGAAAATCTTCTTGTATTGGTCAATTATCATCTATAATATTTAATTTTCTTATGATTTTTCCTTAACCTACTAATTTATTTTAGAAAATCTTCTTGTATTGGTCAATTATCATCTATAATATTTAATTTTCTTATGATTTTCCCTTAACCTACTAATTTATTTTAGAAAATCTTCTTGTATTGGTCAAATATCATCTATAATATTTAATTTTCTTATGATTTTCCCTTAACCTACTAATTTATTTTAGAAAATCTTCTTGTATTGGTCAATTATCATCTATAATATTTAATTTTCTTATGATTTTTCCTTAACCTACTAATTTATTTTAGAAAATCTTCTTGTATTGGTCAATTATCATCTATAATATTTAATTTTCTTATGATTTTCCCTTAACCTACTAATTTATTTTAGAAAATCTTCTTGTGTTGGTCAATTATCATCTATAATATTTAATTTTCTTATGATTTTTCCTTAACCTACTAATTTATTTTAGAAAATCTTCTTGTATTGGTCAATTATCATCTATAATATTTAATTTTCTTATGATTTTACATTAACCTACTAATTTATTTTAGAAAATATTCTTGTATTGGTCAATTATCATCTATACTATTTAATTTTCTTATGATTTTTCCTTAACCTACTAATTTATTTTAGAAAATCTTCTTGTATTGGTCAATTATCATCTATAATATTTAATTTTCTTATGATTTTCCCTTAACCTACTAATTTATTTTAGAAAATCTTCTTGTATTGGTCAATTATCATCTATAATATTTAATTTTCTTATGATTTTCCCTTAACCTACTAATTTATTTTAGAAAATCTTCTTGTATTGGTCAATTATCATCTATAATATTTAATTTTCTTATGATTTTTCCTTAACCTACTAATTTATTTTAGAAAATCTTCTTGTATTGGTCAATTATCATCTATAATATTTAATTTTCTTATGATTTTCCCTTAACCTACTAATTTATTTTAGAAAATCTTCTTGTATTGGTCAATTATCATCTATAATATTTAATTTTCTTATGATTTTCCCTTAACCTACTAATTTATTTTAGAAAATCTTCTTGTATTGGTCAATTATCATCTATAATATTTAATTTTCTTATGATTTTTCCTTAACCTACTAATTTATTTTAGAAAATCTTCTTGTATTGGTCAATTATCATCTATAATATTTAATTTTCTTATGATTTTCCCTTAACCTACTAATTTATTTTAGAAAATCTTCTTGTATTGGTCAATTATCATCTATAATATTTAATTTTCTTATGATTTTTCCTTAACCTACTAATTTATTTTAGAAAAGCGTCTTGTATTGGTCAATTATCATCTATAATATTTAATTTTCTTATGATTTTCCCTTCACCTACTCCTTTCTTTTCGCACATCTTCTTGTATTGGTCAATTATCATCTATAATATTTACTTTTCTTATGATTTTTCCTTAACCTACTAATTTATTTTAGAAAATCTTCTTGTATTGGTCCATTATCATCTATAATATTTAATTTTCTTATGATTTTCCCTTAACCTACTAATTTATTTTAGAAAATCTTCTTGTATTGGTCAAATATCATCTATAATATTTAATTTTCTTATGATTTTCCCTTAACCTACTAATTTATTTTCGAAAATCTTCTTGTATTGGTCAATTATCATCTATAATATTTAATTTTCTTATGATTTTTCCTTAACCTACCAATTTATTTTAGAAAATCTTCTTGTATTGGTCAATTATCATCTATAATATTTAATTTTCTTATGATTTTCCCTTAACCTACTAATTTATTTTAGAAAATCTTCTTGTATTGGTCAATTATCATCTATAATATTTAATTTTCTTATGATTTTTCCTTAACCTACTAATTTATTTTAGAAAATCTTCTTGTATTGGTCAATTATCATCTATAATATTTAATTTTCTTATGATTTTTCCTTAACCTACTAATTTATTTTAGAAAATCTTCTTGTATTGGTCAATTATCATCTATAATATTTAATTTTCTTATGATTTTTCCTTAACCTACTAATTTATTTTAGAAAATCTTCTTGTATTGGTCAATTATCATCTATAATATTTAATTTTCTTATGATTTTTCCTTAACCTACTAATTTATTTTAGAAAATCTTCTTGTATTGGTCAATTATCATCTATAATATTTAATTTTCTTATGATTTTTCCTTAACCTACTAATTTATTTTAGAAAATCTTCTTGTATTGGTCAATTATCATCTATAATATTTAATTTTCTTATGATTTTTCCTTAACCTACTACTTTATTCCAGAAAATCTTCTTGGATTGGTCACTTATCATCTATAATATTTAATTTTCTTATGATTTTTCCTTAACCTACTAATTTATTTTAGAAAATCTTCTTGTATTGGTCAATTATCATCTATAATATTTAATTTTCTTATGATTTTTCCTTAACCTACTAATTTATTTTAGAAAATCTTCTTGTATTGGTCAATTATCATCTATAATATTTAATTTTCTTATGATTTTTCCTTAACCTACTAATTTATTTTAGAAAATCTTCTTGTATTGGTCAATTATCATCTATAATATTTAATTTTCTTATGATTTTTCCTTAACCTACTAATTTATTTTAGAAAATCTTCTTGTATTGGTCAATTATCATCTATAATATTTAATTTTCTTATGATTTTTCCTTAACCTACTAATTTATTTTAGAAAATCTTCTTGTATTGGTCAATTATCATCTATAATATTTAATTTTCTTATGATTTTTCCTTAACCTACTAATTTATTTTAGAAAATCTTCTTGTATTGGTCAATTATCATCTATAATATTTAATTTTCTTATGATTTTTCCTTAACCTACTAATTTATTTTAGAAAATCTTCTTGTATTGGTCAATTATCATCTATAATATTTAATTTTCTTATGATTTTCCCTTAACCTACTAATTTATTTTAGAAAATCTTCTTGTATTGGTCAATTATCATCTATAATATTTAATTTTCTTATGATTTTTCCTTAACCTACTAATTTATTTTAGAAAATCTTCTTGTATTGGTCAATTATCATCTATAATATTTAATTTTCTTATGATTTTTCCTTAACCTACTAATTTATTTTAGAAAATCTTCTTGTATTGGTCAATTATCATCTATAATATTTAATTTTCTTATGATTTTTCCTTAACCTACTAATTTATTTTAGAAAATCTTCTTGTATTGGTCAATTATCATCTATAATATTTAATTTTCTTATGATTTTTCCTTAACCTACTAATTTATTTTAGAAAATCTTCTTGTATTGGTCAATTATCATCTATAATATTTAATTTTCTTATGATTTTTCCTTAACCTACTAATTTATTTTAGAAAATCTTCTTGTATTGGTCAATTATCATCTATAATATTTAATTTTCTTATGATTTTTCCTTAACCTACTAATTTATTTTAGAAAATCTTCTTGTATTGGTCAATTATCATCTATAATATTTAATTTTCTTATGATTTTTCCTTAACCTACTAATTTATTTTAGAAAATCTTCTTGTATTGGTCAATTATCATCTATAATATTTAATTTTCTTATGATTTTCCCTTAACCTACTAATTTATTTTAGAAAATCTTCTTGTATTGGTCAATTATCATCTATAATATTTAATTTTCTTATGATTTTTCCTTAACCTACTAATTTATTTTAGAAAATCTTCTTGTATTGGTCAATTATCATCTATAATATTTAATTTTCTTATGATTTTTCCTTAACCTACTAATTTATTTTAGAAAATCTTCTTGTATTGGTCAATTATCATCTATAATATTTAATTTTCTTATGATTTTTCCTTAACCTACTAATTTATTTTAGAAAATCTTCTTGTATTGGTCAATTATCATCTATAATATTTAATTTTCTTATGATTTTTCCTTAACCTACTAATTTATTTTAGAAAATCTTCTTGTATTGGTCAATTATCATCTATAATATTTAATTTTCTTATGATTTTCCCTTAACCTACTAATTTATTTTAGAAAATCTTCTTGTATTGGTCAATTATCATCTATAATATTTAATTTTCTTATGATTTTTCCTTAACCTACTAATTTATTTTAGAAAATCTTCTTGTATTGGTCAATTATCATCTATAATATTTAATTTTCTTATGATTTTTCCTTAACCTACTAATTTATTTTAGAAAATCTTCTTGTATTGGTCAATTATCATCTATAATATTTAATTTTCTTATGATTTTTCCTTAACCTACTAATTTATTTTAGAAAATCTTCTTGTATTGGTCAATTATCATCTATAATATTTAATTTTCTTATGATTTTCCCTTAACCTACTAATTTATTTTAGAAAATCTTCTTGTATTGGTCAATTATCATCTATAATATTTAATTTTCTTATGATTTTTCCTTAACCTACTAATTTATTTTAGAAAATCTTCTTGTATTGGTCAATTATCATCTATAATATTTAATTTTCTTATGATTTTCCCATAACCTACTAATTTATTTTAGAAAATCTTCTTGTATTGGTCAAATATCATCTATAATATTTAATTTTCTTATGATTTTCCCTTAACCTACTAATTTATTTTAGAAAATCTTCTTGTATTGGTCAATTATCATCTATAATATTTAATTTTCTTATGATTTTTCCTTAACCTACTAATTTATTTTAGAAAATCTTCTTGTATTGGTCAATTATCATCTATAATATTTAATTTTCTTATGATTTTCCCTTAACCTACTAATTTATTTTAGAAAATCTTCTTGTATTGGTCAATTATCATCTATAATATTTAATTTTCTTATGATTTTTCCTTAACCTACTAATTTATTTTAGAAAATCTTCTTGTATTGGTCAATTATCATCTATAATATTTAATTTTCTTATGATTTTTCCTTAACCTACTAATTTATTTTAGAAAATCTTCTTGTATTGGTCAATTATCATCTATAATATTTAATTTTCTTATGATTTTTCCTTAACCTACTAATTTATTTTAGAAAATCTTCTTGTATTGGTCAATTATCATCTATAATATTTAATTTTCTTATGATTTTCCCTTAACCTACTAATTTATTTTAGAAAATCTTCTTGTATTGGTCAATTATCATCTATAATATTTAATTTTCTTATGATTTTTCCTTAACCTACTAATTTATTTTAGAAAATCTTCTTGTATTGGTCAATTATCATCTATAATATTTAATTTTCTTATGATTTTCCCTTAACCTACTAATTTATTTTAGAAAATCTTCTTGTATTGGTCAATTATCATCTATAATATTTAATTTTCTTATGATTTTTCCTTAACCTACTAATTTATTTTAGAAAATCTTCTTGTATTGGTCAATTATCATCTATAATATTTAATTTTCTTATGATTTTTCCTTAACCTACTAATTTATTTTAGAAAATCTTCTTGTATTGGTCAATTATCATCTATAATATTTAATTTTCTTATGATTTTCCCTTAACCTACTAATTTATTTTAGAAAATCTTCTTGTATTGGTCAATTATCATCTATAATATTTAATTTTCTTATGATTTTCCCTTAACCTACTAATTTATTTTAGAAAATCTTCTTGTATTGGTCAATTATCATCTATAATATTTAATTTTCTTATGATTTTTCCTTAACCTACTAATTTATTTTAGAAAATCTTCTTGTATTGGTCAATTATCATCTATAATATTTAATTTTCTTATGATTTTCCCTTAACCTACTAATTTATTTTAGAAAATCTTCTTGTATTGGTCAATTATCATCTATAATATTTAATTTTCTTATGATTTTTCCTTAACCTACTAATTTATTTTAGAAAATCTTCTTGTATTGGTCAATTATCATCTATAATATTTAATTTTCTTATGATTTTCCCTTAACCTACTAATTTATTTTAGAAAATCTTCTTGTATTGGTCAATTATCATCTATAATATTTAATTTTCTTATGATTTTTCCTTAACCTACTAATTTATTTTAGAAAATCTTCTTGTATTGGTCAATTATCATCTATAATATTTAATTTTCTTATGATTTTCCCTTAACCTACTAATTTATTTTAGAAAATCTTCTTGTATTGGTCAATTATCATCTATAATATTTAATTTTCTTATGATTTTCCCTTAACCTACTAATTTATTTTAGAAAATCTTCTTGTATTGGTCAATTATCATCTATAATATTTAATTTTCTTATGATTTTTCCTTAACCTACTAATTTATTTTAGAAAATCTTCTTGTATTGGTCAATTATCATCTATAATATTTAATTTTCTTATGATTTTCCCTTAACCTACTAATTTATTTTAGAAAATCTTCTTGTATTGGTCAATTATCATCTATAATATTTAATTTTCTTATGATTTTTCCTTAACCTACTAATTTATTTTAGAAAATCTTCTTGTATTGGTCCCCCCCCCTTCCCCACCCAACGGTGGGGAAGGGGGGGGGGGGAGGACGAGGGCCGAAGGCCCGAAGTGCGCCAATTTGTAAAAATGGGTCCCAACGGTGGGGAAGGGGGGGGGACGAGGGCCGAAGGCCCGAAGTGCGCCAACTTGTAAAAATGGGTCCCAACGGTGGGGAAGGGGGGGACGAGGGCCGAAGGCCCGAAGTGCGCCAACTTGTAAAAATGGGTCCCAACTGTGGGGAAGGGGGGGACGAGGGCCGAAGGCCCGAAGTGCGCCAATTTGTAAAAAGGGGTCCCAACGGTGGGGAAGGGGGGGGGCGAGGGCCGAAGGCCCGAAGTGCGCCAATTTGTAAAAATGGGTCCCAACGGTGGGGAAGGGGGGGGACGGGGGCCGAAGGCCCGAAGTGCGCCAATTTGTAAAAATGGGTCCCAACGGTGGGGAAGGGGGGGACGAGGGCCGAAGGCCCGAAGTGCGCCAATTTGTAAAAATGGGTCCCAACTGTGGGGAAGGGGGGTGGGGGACGAGGGCCGAAGGCCCGAAGTGCGCCAATTTGTAAAAATGGGTCCCAACGGTGGGGAGGGGGGGACGAGGGCCGAAGGCCCGAAGTGCGCCAATTTGTAAAAATGGGTCCCAACGGTGGGGAAGGGGGGGACACGAGGGCCGAAGGCCCGAAGTGCGCCAATTTGTAAAAATGGGTCCCAACGGTGGGGAAGGGGGGACGAGGGCCGAAGGCCCGAAGTGCGCCAATTTGTAAAAATGGGTCCCAACGGTGGGGGGGGGGGACGAGGGCCGAAGGCCCGAAGTGCGCAAACTTGTAAAAATGGGTCCCAACGGTGGGGAAGGGGGGGGGGGACGAGGGCCGAAGGCCCGAAGTGCGCCAATTTGTAAAAATGGGTCCCAACGGTGGGGAAGGGGGGGACGAGGGCCGAAGGCCCGAAGTGCGCCAACTTGTAAAAATGGGTCCCAACGGTGGTGAAGGGGGGGGGACGAGGGCCGAAGGCCCGAAGTGCGACAATTTGTAAAAATGGGTCCCAACGGTGGGGAAGGGGGGGGGGGACGAGGCCGAAGGCCCGAAGTGCGCCAATTTGTAAAAATGGGTCCCAACGGTGGGGAAGGGGGGACGAGGGCCGAAGGCCCGAAGTGCGCCAATTTGTAAAAATGGGTCCCAACGGTGGGGAAGGGGGGGGGACGAGGGCCGAAGGCCCGAAGTGCGCCAATTTGTAAAAATGGGTCCCAACGGTGGGGAGGGGGGGGGGACGAGGGCCGAAGGCCCGAAGTGCGCAAACTTGTAAAAATGGGTCCCAACGGTGGGGAAGGGGGGGGGGGACGAGGGCCGCAGGCCCGAAGTGCGCCAATTTGTAAAAATGGATCCCAACGGTGGGGAAGGGGGGGGGACGAGGGCCGAAGGCCCGAAGTGCGCCAACTTGTAAAAATGGGTCCCAACGGTGGGGAAGGGGGGGGACGAGGGCCGAAGGCCCGAAGTGCGACAATTTGTAAAAATGGGTCCCAACGGTGGGGAAGGGGGGAGGAGGCCGAAGGCCCGAAGTGCGCCAATTTGTAAAAATGGGTCCCAACGGTGGGGAAGGGGGGACGAGGGCCGAAGGCCCGAAGTGCGCCAATTTGTAAAAATGGGTCCCAACGGTGGGGAAGGGGGGGGACGAGGGCCGAAGGCCCGAAGTGCGCCAATTTGTAAAAATGGGTCCCAACGGTGGGGAGAGGGGGGGGACGAGGGCCGAAGGCCCGAAGTGCGCAAACTTGTAAAAATGGGTCCCAACGGGGGGGGAGGGGGGAGGAGGGCCGCAGGCCCGAAGTGCGCCAATTTGTAAAAATGGATCCCAACGGGGGGGAGGGGGGGGGGACGAGGGCCGAAGGCCCGAAGTGCGCCAACTTGTAAAAATGGGTCCCAACGGTGGGGAAGGGGGGACGAGGGCCGAAGGCCCGAAGTGCGCCAACTTGTAAAAATGGGTCCCAACTGTGGGGAAGGGGGGGGACGAGGGCCGAAGGCCCGAAGTGCGCCAATTTGTAAAAATGGGTCCCAACGGTGGGGAAGGGGGGGGGCGAGGGCCGAAGGCCCGAAGTGCGCCAACTTGTAAAAATGGGTCCCAACGGTGGGGGAGGGGGGGGACGAGGGCCGAAGGCCCGAAGTGCGCCAATTTGTAAAAATGGGTCCCAACGGTGGGGAAGGGGGGGCGAGGGCCGAAGGCCCGAAGTGCGCCAATTTGTAAAAATGGGTCCCAACGGTGGGGAGGGGGGGGGACGAGGGCCGAAGGCCCGAAGTGCGCAAACTTGTAAAAATGGGTCTCAACTGTGGGGAAGGGGGGGGGGGGGCGAGGGCCGAAGGCCCGAAGTGCGCCAACTTGTAAAAATTGGTCCCAACGGTGGTGAAGGGGGGGGACGAGGGCCGAAGGCCCGAAGTGCGCCAACTTGTAAAAATGGGTCCCAACGGTGGTGAAGGGGGGGGGGACGAGGGCCGAAGGCCCGAAGTGCGCCAACTTGTAAAAATGGGTCCCAACGGTGGTGAAGGGGGGGGGGGGAGTAGTTAACCACCCCCCACCGTCGCGGCTGCCTAAAAAAGGACATTTGGTCTACAACCCTGTTTTTGGTCATTTTATTAACAGTCGGTCAATTAAATCCTAGTAAACGGTTGTTTTGACCAATTATCTTACTGCAATTTGTAATTATGTTATCTTTTATCTCTTTCAAGATGCCGCCAAAAAAAAGAACATAATTAATTACAAATTGTTTTCCCGCGACGGTGATTTTCGCGCAAAGTCGCGACAGTAATTTTCGCGCAAATTTTTAAAAACATGCCAAGTTAAAACTTTGTAAAAAAGTTTTAAAAATTAATTTTATTTAAATATTTTTATACAAAGTTAAACATACCAAAACTTTTCATTTACAAATTTTTCTTTATTGATATTACCGCAATTTATAAATAATAAGTCGGACAAGTGCTAACAAGGATAATATCTTCTTTTACTATAATGCGGCAAAACATGTAAAAAGAAAATAAAATAAAAAGAAAATTTGATTGTTAATAGGACAATTAATAATTTCTTTATTTTTGTGCGGCAACAAGCTAAAAAATAAATTTTAAGGGTTAACACGTGTTTATTTATACAAATTTTTGTTATTTTAGAGCGGAAAGAAAGTTCATCAAAGGGCAAATTTGTTCAATTGTTTATTCTGAAAAATATGTGTCAATTTTTTGTGGATATATAAACAGGCCAAACTTTTCGGTAATAACTTTTCTTCATATATCACTTTTACCGAAAAAAAAATGGAAAATTTCCCCTCTAACCAGACTTGGGTCCCTGTTTCCAATTGTTCTTGTCCTATAGCTGAAAATAATTGCTATAGGCCTGAACTCTATAGCAAACCCATAATCTGCGCCCACAATTCTATCCCCAATATTTTAAAATTTCTTGAGCGACCTGTTGAATTAAATTGTTCTATTTATTTCATTTATATTATTTTGTTCGCTATTTTGGGGGCCCAGGTCGTAAAAATATTTTTTATATATTCTAAATTAAAACAATATTTTTTTAAAATTTAGTTGTTTGTTTGGTGGTTGGATTATGGAACGTTATCTCAATGGACGGAAAGCTGAACAACATAGACGTCGAAGGGAGGAACTGATTTTTGCCCCGGATCTCCGCGTTCACACACGAAGAGGTAATAAATATATTAGAAAAAATAAACAAATGTAAAAATCTAAATTTTTAGTCCGTCGACCTATCAAAAAAGATGACATTGGCCCACCACTACCTCTCCATTGCCTTGTTACAAAGCAACGGGTGGAGGTTCACGAAATTGAAATGGATACGATGGGAGGAAAAGAAAATGAAAAGAAAAATGAAAATAAAGAAGTTAAAAATAAAGAAATAGAAAAAGTATAAATTTTTAAAAATTCAATTATTTAAAATATTTTTTTTCAAAATACTTTATTTAAAAATTAAAAAATAAATGTTGAGGATTTTTTAAAATTTAATACATTAGAAAAAATAGTAGGATTAAGTTTTTTGAACCCTTTTTTTTCAAATTTTACTTTTAAATCTTAAAAATTAGAAAGGGTTCAATATTTTAGTTTTCAACATTTTAAGGCAGACAAAAACATTGTTAGGATTTTTATCTACCTCAACTCAATTCAGAAGAATGATTCATCCTCATTCAGGTAATCTGCCAAATATGGCTCAGCGAGTAGTGCTGGTGATGAATTAATAATTGACACCGGCGAATCACGCGGTGTTGAAGTATAGACTGGTGAAAACCATGTTGGTGTTGTTGTTGTTTCTTCTGTTAATGTTGAACTCTTTAAATTTATAAATAATATTTTGTTTTAAATATAAAATACATACTTCCATCGAGGAAATGTCCAACATCTCAACTCGCACATTTTCATTTTGCCAAAATGGTTGCATTTCCTTTTCAGCCTCTGGTTGTTTCAAAAATGGATGTGTTTCTCCCTTTTCATTCATACATTTCATATTTTTCACAGCATTTACCATGTCAATTAATTTATCCTTTGTAACACGCATCCAAAATTCCTAATAAATTAATAAATATACTCATAAATAGATATAAATATTACTTCTGGAAGTTGATCACATTCCGAAATATAAAATTTGCCTGTTAAGGCATTTTGCACTATGCCGAAACCTGCTAAGTCGTAAGGGTTTGGAGTCGTGAGAAAAAATGGGTACTTCTCTATATACGCAGAAAAATGTGGCTGAGATGTTTGGGAAGCTTTTTCAGTCTAAATTTAATTTTTAAATTATTTTCTTAGATTTTTGGAGCTTACTTTTTTCGGCTTAAAGAAAGTAGTTATTTTTATTTGTTTCATTGTTAAAAAAAGTTGGAAAAAAACTGAAAATAAAATGAATTGCTATAAATAAACAAAAAATGAAAAATTATAATTAAAAGCAAATTATGTAAATGAAATTTTAATGAAAATATAAAATAATATTTAAAAATTAAATTTAAAAAATTATTAAACTAAGATAATGAATTTAAAATAGTGAAATAATAATAAATGAAAATTATTGAAATAATATTAATTTAAAAATAAATTCCTATTCTTATAAAATAAATTCCTATTTTTATAAAAATTTATGGAAGGAGAAATATCTCTCCTTTCTCGAATATTTCCAAATGAATGAAGGAAAGGCATGACCATATATAGCCATTCTCTTATTCAAAGGAGATTTTCTCGACCGCCCATTTTCCATTTTATCCATTCATATACACTGAAACCTTGGAAAAAAGGGGTGTGGCTTTTTTTTTCGAACTTTTTAAATTAAAAATTTTAAAAATTAAAATTTTCAAGGTTAAATTAAATTTCCTACCATTTTCTAAAATCATTCTTAAAATTTTTCCAAAAAATAATGGCAATCAATATGTCCAACAAAAAAGCTCTCATAGGACAAATTCTCCCCGAAATAGAATTTAATATTACTGCTAACGGTCTAACAATTTCTGCTTCTGAGCGTATTTCTACTCCACGTTTTGTGCCTTTTGACCATGCAGGACGTTGTCGAGAATGCAAGGGATCTGAAGTGGAACTCGACTTTGTTGTCACCAAAGAGGGGGTGACTTGTTATTGTACGCGAATTAAAACACCCACATTCATACCGTTTGACACCATCCATGATCTTCCAGGACACTGCTTTTTTAAGGTATTTATTATTAAAACTAAAAATTATATTTTTTTTAAATTATAGATCAAGAACAAGGGTCGAATCTTCAACATTGAACATGGATCTCCACCATGTGCAGCGACTCCTATTATTAAAAATATCCAGCCGGAGATAAAAGAAGTTGAAGTATCACCAATAAAACCACCATCACCTAAGAAGATAAAACAAGAAATCCCCGCTGATGAAGAATTCGAAAATATTCTTCAGGAATTCTTCGACAACATAGGTTGTACCACTACTACTACTACTACAGCCACTGTTCCGAAAGAAAAAGAAAATAGTGAAGAAAAAAGTACAAAAGAACAAGAAAAAGAGGTTATAGAAAGTCCCCCTCATGTTGAAAATTTGGATAATATACCGATTCATTGATTTGTAAATCCTTTCTTTTTTTTTAATCATTTATTTGTATTATTATTACTTATTAATTTTAATGGAATCAATTAATTTTTCTAGTAAAGAATTGAAATTTAAACTTCCATTCGGTCTAATTATTTCTGGACCAAGTTCCAGTGGAAAGAGTACTTTTCTCCTAAGATTCATTACCCAAGCATTGGATTTAATCGATCCCCCTCCTAAAAGTATTCTCTATTGTTTTGGTGAAATGAGTAATATTGTCCCCGTTCTTCAAAAATCTGGTGTAAGTGTATTCGCTGGTGTGCCACCTGAAGATGTAATTAAAAGACTTCCAAAACCTTCTCTAGTTATTCTCGACGATTTATTACTCTCTATCGATGAAAAATATTTGTCTGAATTATTTACTAAAAAGTCACACCACCAAAATTTTTCTATAGTATTTGTGACACAAAACTTATTTGAAAAGAAAATTAAAGTTGCCCGACAAAATGCACAGTATATAGTTATTATGCGCTCTCCAAACTCTGTTCTTTCCGTCAGAAACATTGGTGCTCAACTTTTTCCCAAGAAGTTAGATTATTTTCTCGATTCCTATCGGCAAGCTACAAATATTCCTTATGGATACCTTTTAATTGATATGCATGCTTCTTCAGATCCAACATTACGTCTTCGAACAAATATTTTTAGAAACGACAGCGAAAAAATAATTTTCATTCCTAAAAATGGGGTCTAAATCTCAGTGCAATATTAGCTCGCTTATAATGGATAATAAAGACTTTTTAAATTTATTGGCAAAATCAAAATCGGATAGCAAACGTCATCGAATGCTTAAACAAGCTAACAGTCAGCAACTTCTTGCCATCGCTGAAATATGTTTAAATATTCTAAAAGCGCGTTATCAGCTAACTACTCGCCAACGGAATCGTCTTTTACCGTATGCCGAATTTGTCCGTCGCATGAGTCGTGCTAGAAGTGAGAGAGGAGCAAGAAAAGTTATTTCACAGAAGGGAAGTGGGATAGGAGGTGTCCTTACAGCTCTTCTTACCCCTATACTTATAGAAATTGGAAGAAAAATTATAAAAAGTGATACCGATACAAATTAACTATTCATTATTATATTTTCATTTCTAAAAATTTTAAATAAAAGTTAAAAAAAAAATATGGCAAATAAATTTATTCTTGTCCCAGAGGATATTTATCGTGGTCTTACAACAAGTGATGTAGGCGAACCAAATCTAGATTTTACTCGTCGTGCTTTAGAAAGATCTAAAAGAAGAAAAGAAAGTGAATCTTCCAAGAATGTTCACTATAATCAAGAGTTGAGGCGATATTTACAATTGAGAAATGAACGCGAAAATAGACCAGTCAAAGTTGAACTAGTTAACAATAAATCTAAAGGTACTATTGTACCCAAAAGTAATTCAAGACGCGCATCGTATATTTCTGCAAACGATGACATAGATAACGACGACAATTGGATTAGTGACAATTCTTTTTCATATTATCCTCAAGAACCCCCTAATCAAGCATACAATATTGTCCCTTCTCTTTCTTCATCCTCAAATCATTCAACAGCAAATAGTGGTCAAAATTTAGAACTAGATCCAAGGCCTACATCAAATCGCGTATTAGAAAGAAATTTAAAAAATAATGGTAAAAGAATTAAAATAAAGAGAGAAATAAAAAAGAAAGGGAAACCAAAGAGAAAAACAAATAAAACATTTTCTCTACCTGAAGATATTGTAGAACCAAATTCTGTTATAGCATCACAAAATGCACCATTAAGTCCTTCTCCCCCCATACCTCTAGAAGTATCAAAGAGAGAATTAGACTCGACTGACTCAGATGTGTTTAAACGTAGAAGAAATAGTGATATTAAAGGAGAAAGACTAAAAGAGATTGCGCAAGAAAAAAGAAGAAGAAAAGTATTTGAAAGAAAAAGAGATATTAAAAAATATAAAGTTCCCATAGACCAATCAGTTTTAGCTCAATTTAGAAAGGAAGATGATATTAAAAGACGTCAAAAACTAAAAAGGAAATTTGTTATTCCTGAAGGAACTACCCTCATCCCCTTTAAAAGAGTTAGAAGACCTGTTACAAAGAAACAATCGGAAAACGCAGCAAAAAGTTGGATTAAGAGATTAGCCGCTGCAAGATTCAAAATAGGAAAAAATAAATGGGCAAAACAAAAACCTACACAAGAGGATATTAATAAATTTAAACCTACACTTTGGTAATTTTTTAAAATGGCTGATTTTACAAAACTTCTTGACAGACTTTACAATGACCCCAATTCCCCTTCAGCTTATGCAGGCATAGATAGTTTATGGAGAGAGGCAAAGAAAATTTTTAAACATATACCAAGAAATGTAATCAGACATTATTTGGAGGGGCATCGTACTTATACCCTTATGCGCCAAAAGAGGGTGAATTTTAAAAGAAGTAGAACTATTGCAGCAGGGTTTATGACAGATGTACAAGTGGATTTAGCAGATATGCAGTCTCTCTCTAGGCATAATAAAGGAAATCGATATATACTTTTGGGAATAGATGTATTGTCCAAACGAGTCTTCACTACCCCTTTAAAATCAAAGAAATCAGAAGACATGTTGGAAGCTTTTCGTAATCTTATTACCCAGATGCCTATGAAACCCCACAGGATATTTTCAGACAAAGGGACCGAATTTAAAAATCGGCTACTAAAAGAATATTTTGAAAGAGAAGAAATATCAAAACATGAAGCAACTCATTCTACAGTAAAGGCATCTCTCGCAGAAAGGGCTATTAGAAACTTAAAACAAAGACTTTACCGATATTTCTCTCAAAATCACAAACTTAATTGGATAGATATTTTACCAAAAATTATTGAGGGAATTAATAAATCCTACTGTCGTGTGCATGGAATGCGTCCAATAGATGTGAATTTTAAAAATGC
The DNA here is from genome assembly GCA_036172945.1 of Meloidogyne incognita. Lineage (NCBI taxonomy): Eukaryota > Metazoa > Nematoda > Chromadorea > Rhabditida > Meloidogynidae > Meloidogyne > Meloidogyne incognita. The sequence goes on along the minus strand of JARQAC010000006.1, from coordinate 3,467,746 downwards.
TCAAAAAGTATGGGAGAAAATTTATGGAAATATTTTTTCAACTAAAAATTCAAAGAAACATAAATTCAAAAAGAATGATTACGTAAGAATAAGTCGCGACAAGGGTCATTTCGAAAAAGGCTATTTACCAAATTGGGGAGATGAAATATTAGAGGTGGAAAAAGTTAAAGACCATGTGAACCCTATATTATATAAATTGCGCGATGATAAAGGAGAGAAATTCAAAGGATCCTTTTATGAAGATGAAATGTCTAGAGTAAGAAAAGATGCGGCAACAGAGTACCGCATAGAAAAAGTTATCCGAAAAAAGAAAAGAGATGATGGAACATATGATATACTTGTTAAATTTATTGGTTACCCGGAAAGAGAATGGATTCATGAATCGAATTTAGTATAAAAGATAAATAATTTTTTCATTTTGTATCATTTTAACAAATTTAATAAAAATGTCAAATAGCTTTTTCGTATTTTTACCAAGTAATGTCCCAGATTATTCATCAAATAGACCAAATAAATTCCGTGTACATCTACCAAAGCCACTTTATTTTAATGGAAATTGGGTGTGTGGATTACACAGTATAAGTTATCCTTATTCATGGCCCTCAACTATTGGAACTTTGGATGAGCAATGGTTAAAAATACACTTCACAGATGATTTAGGGCAAAAGCATATTCTTCGTATACCAATCCCTGGGGCATCACATACCAACGTTCAAAAATTATGCGATTTTTTAAATTCGACCCTTAAACATCAAATTATAGCAATAGACCATGTTTTTGATCCTGATAGGACGCCAAAAGATTTAATTGTTTCCCCTCCAAGATTAGAAAAGAGAATAAAAAGAAATGTTCCTTCTTCACCACCACCAGTACCAAAATTGAGTCAAGTATTAAATTATTTTTTTCAAAAATTTTTTAATTACTTTTCTTAGCTATCATCACCACCAAGAATAGCAGATGTAAAAAAAGAATTAAATAAAGGTCAAAAGGTTATTGTTCCTTCCTCCCCTCCAAAAACAGTGGATAAAAATGTTCAAAAATTAGATGAAGGAAATAAAAAAATAAAATTGACACAAGACCAACCAAAACAAGAAAAATATGTTGCGCAACCCAATAATGAGGGAAAAATAAAAACGAATGAAAATGTTCCATCTCAAAAACCTTTAAAAACAGATGGTCAGAAAGTGGAAATAAAGAACGAGAAAAGTCAAATAAAAAGTGAAAAGGTCATTACTACACCAACCCCTGCTAAAATTGAAAAAGATAGAAAAGATCCAGAACCAAAATCATTAGAAAAAATAGAAAATGATAGAATTAAGAAAACAATTGTAACACCTGTCATCACTACTCCCTTCTTTTCATTAGGATTAGCAGAAATTGAAGAAGAAGAAAACAATAAAACAAATGAAGAAGAGGAAGAGTTTGAGTTTTCCATAGGGAACGAAAATGTGTTGGATAACAATAATTACAGTGATAGTTCAAAATTTTTATTATGGAGGGGTGGTATACGATTAAGTGGAAATTTGACCATGCTCAAAAATATTATAGACTCAATTAGTTTTGAATACAACATAGATTTTGCAAGATTTAGACTTTTATTTAATCATGAAAATATTGATCACATTTCTTTGTCACCACAATTAGGATATGTTCTAGGATTTGAAAACCCTCAAAATATTAAAAATAAGGAAGTTGCAAAATATGGATCTGATCTAAGAGGAGGATTTTCTAGTTTTGCTGTATATGCAAATGGTCTTACAGAGAATATGATTATTGGGAATTCACTCAGCTCTCTTCTACGAGTAGTTTCTGTTTCTGGCGCGACACCAGGAGAATATAACGAAAAGATTTATGATACACCTATTTATGCCCGTGTCCTACCTAGAGAGATTAATGAAATAGAAATAGAGTTAAGAACTTTGGATAATGGACGATTAGTACCTTTCGCATACGGAACAGTTTTAATAGTATTGATATTCAAAAAAGTGATAAATTTTTAAAATCCATCCATTTATTGTATTCATTTCTTTTTTTTTCATAAAATTAATTTAACAAAAATGGTCCATATTTTATTTGATACTTCTACAGTAGGATATGATGATTTTATTCAATCACCTTTAAACATTCAAGAAGGGAGCGGTTTAGAAAACACATATACTTATTTCAAAGGAGCGTCCCTGTTGTGTATGGGCGTCAGCCCTTAAAGTGTTTAGTATAAAAGCCAGAGTAAGCGTCAGTCTATTTGGATCATACTAGCGGGGCTAGTCACTGATCTCCTTCGTCTGTCCCATTCCCTTCGCCTACTTTGTTTATTTCTCTTTGTGATAAAGTGTTATTATTGTGCTCGTCACATTAGTTAAATCTCGGACACCTCGGGTCGTAACAATGGCGCGGTCGACAAAAAGTGAAGTGTGGCGAAGTGTAGTGAATTGCTTTGGCAATTAGTGAAAGTGATTGTTTTGATTGTGAGTGGACAGACGTCGTAATTTAGTGATCGGCATGAGTCGGAAGTGAATTAATTCTTCAATCACTTCTTTTAAGGTCACTGCATGCCCCTTTTCACTTTTATTTTCAACACTTTTCATGGCAACTTGTCGCACTGACCAGACTACACAGACTACACAGACTACACAGACTACACAGACTACACAGACTACACAGACTACACAGACTACACAGACCAGACTACACAGACTACCCAGACTACACATAGTGTAAGTTCAGTGAAGTGTTGCGGTACCTGAGTCTTTGACAGAGGCAGGATGTAACAGGCATCCTTTGAGTGGTTAGTTAGTAGTAGTATTCAAGTGTTAGTATTCAAACCACGAGCCATCCTAAAAGTACACGGGAAAACGGCACCGAACTGCACACTAACTAAATGTTAGTGTTGTGGTGTTTGACTTCATTTAAGTCGTGAAATAGTGATAGTGGTGCAATTCAGTGAAATTTTATTATTGGGCACAGTGTTGAAAAGTGAATGTAGTGCCGCAATAGAAAGTGTTAAAAAAATGGAAGTGAAATAAAAAGTGAGGAACATAAAATAGTGAAGAAAAGTGAAAAATAAAGTGAAATGCTTATGGACAAGCAGTGTGACGCTCAACAAGTGTGACCAATTCAGGACGTACGATTGCCTTGATGGGAGCTGTGTATGCACTGTAGATGACCGCCGCCAGAAGAAGAAAAATAAAATGTGGAATAAGATGACAAATTTTGTGATTTTGTAATTGTTGTATTGTGATTTTAATTTGTTGTTTTCGTTTTGCCCTTTTGTCATCCCACATTTTTTTGTATTTTGTTGTGATTTGAGTGTTAGTGAGAGACTAGACGCTCTGGCTTAAGTGTTAATTGTATTGATAGCATGGAAGCTATAGTGAATTTAAAGTTGTAAAGCTTCGGCTTTAAGTGAAAGCCGAACCTTTTTTTCAAGGGGGGAGGTGTTGTGTATGGGCGTCAGCCCTTAAAGTGTTTAGTATAAAAGCCAGAGTAAGCGTCAGTCTATTTGGATCATACTAGCGGGGCTAGTCACTGATCTCCTTCGTCTGTCCCATTCCCTTCGCCTACTTTGTTTATTTCTCTTTGTGATAAAGTGTTATTATTGTGCTCGTCACATTAGTTAAATCTCGGACACCTCGGGTCGTAACAGTCCCCTTTTCAAAGAGGATATGGATTACAAGGGGGTGCGGGAATAGGCGATGTTCTTCGAGGACTTTGGCGCTTTTTTCTTCCTATTGTTCGTCGTGTGGGGACTACTGTATCAGCTGAGGCTTTAAACACGGGGCAGCGTGTGCTGGAAAGAGTAAACCAAGGAGAGAATATTAAAGACGCTCTAACTAGTGAGGGAAAGAAGGGGATAGACACACTACTTGAGAAGGGAGGTATGCTAAAACAATTTGGAAGTGGTGGTAGTCCAAGAAAAAGTATTAGAGATAAAAGAAAGTATTCCCAGCAAAATCATAAAATCATTATTGGAAAAGTTAACAAAAAACGAATCAGATCAGACGCATTCGGACTTTATTAATTAAATTTAAAAATTACAAAAAATAACATACCACAAAATAGATAAAGATAGTATTAATTCGATTACAAATGCTTTGGACTTTTTTCAAATTCCTCCCACAAATGTGAGCATTTCTTCAGCAAAAGTTTTTGAAATTCTACCAAGTAATCCTCTTACTGATACTCCATACCACTTCAAAATACACTCTAGTCAAAATTATATTGACCTCACAAAATGTTACTTATTTACTGAATTCCGTATACGAAAAGAAGGTGCAAACGGCACATGGGTAAATCCAAGCGAAAACGACATAGTCGCCCCTATCCAGTTAATTGGACATACATTTATTAATAATATGAGAATAAGTATAAATGGAAGAGAAGTTTTCAACTCCAATTCGTTAATGGCCTACAAGTCTTATCTTTCACATGAATTAAGCTTCTCAACAGCGGCAAAAAATTCCCATTTAAATGTTGCAGGGTATTATGGAGACACAGGATTAAACTTACAGGCAGGAATAGGATTTAATTCGAGGAAAGCACGTTTTGGGACAAGCAATACAGCACAGTTTATGGCAAAGATAGATGCCGACCTTTTCAACCAACCCTTATATTTAATTAACCATTGTGAAATAGATATAGAAATTCTCCCCAATGATTCACGTTTTGTTTTAATTGCCCCACCAACAGCAGCAGGAATACCCCAAACAAATCGTTACCGTTTCGAAGTGACTAATTGTAAGCTATATGTGAAAAAAGTCGATATAATGGATGGGTTAGCTCTCGATATAGCAAAAAAGTTGGATATTCGCCCCGCAAGATATGCTATAAGGAAGACAATGATGAAACCTTTATTTATTAGCCAAGGTCGCTACGAGTTCAATGCAAATTTATTTATGGATCAAATTCCTAGGAGGATAATACTAGGGTTAGTCTCAAATAATGACTACGTGGGAGCTATTGACAGAAGCCCTTTTAATTTTCAACCCTTCAATATAAGAGAAATTAGTATAATTGCAAATGGTCGAAGTTATCCTCAGGCTCCCTATGACTTGGATTTCCCCAATGGAAAATTCGCGAGAGCTTTTAATGATATGAATGAGGCTATAGGTTTTTCAAATTCCCTGGAAAGCAATGGAATATCTTTTGAGCAATATGCCTACACGCATTGCATCTTTGTATTTAACCTTACAAATAGTGGCGAGGATCAAAGTGGACTCTTCGATTTAATTAGAAATGGTACAACAGCCGTCAATATAAAATTTAGTCGACCAATTCCAGAGGGAGGGGTGATGCTTATAGTGATGGGTGAAGCTGACTCACTAATAATGCTAGATAAGAATAGAACAATTACTAGTGATACAACTATTTGATTATCATTTTCATTTATTTTCCATTCATTCTCTTTTTTAAATTGTATTTTTTTAGATTATAGAAATAAAAATGTTTTCAAAAAATATTTCTCTTATTATTTTAATATTAAGAATTTTCCTTCCCATATGTGGATTAACTGATGAAGAAGGGATTAATATCAAAGAATTACCCGAATATCGCGAATATTTAAGACAGGTAGCTGACAGACATATAATTTTAACAACAACGCAAGCTTTACCAAGGAAATCTGCTATTGGTCCCTTTGCTAATTTTCCCTCTATACAATTATGTAAGGATGCGCCTACAGCAAATGAAAATTACTATACCCATGTCTATTGTTGGGTAATGCTCCTTCTTTATGCTTTGCTAGTACTCAGTCTAGTTATTTACCAATTACGTTCAATTGTTTGGCTAGGGAATACGATCCCTTCGAGAAAAAATAGAAAAGAAAATAAAGATATAGAACTTAAAATATTAGATGAACAGTATACAGATTACAAAAATATTGGAATCAAATCCACAGACGAGTCAAGTGTTCAAAGGATGTCTATCGTGTGACCGACTTCCCGACTACAATTCAATAAAATACCCCGCAGCATTCATTTTGAACTTGGACCCCCAACATTTAGAAGGATCTCACTGGGTGGCAATATATGCAGAAGGAAAAGAAAGACCAATTATTTATTTCGATAGTTTAACACTTTTTAATACTCAAAAACCCAAAAATGGATGTATAATTAATAAATTCCTACACCAATTCCCACAAATAATTAGAAATTGTAAACCTTACCAATCGGCCTTAGCCAAAACATGTGCCCACCACTGTATATGTTTTATATTTTTCCTTTCTCAAAATTGTACATTTAATGAATATACTAAAATGTTAAATAATGAACCCTATCCAGATTTATTTGTTAAAAAATTTGTAGATAAAATGATTAACTATTAATGCTCCTCAATTTATTACCATAGGAAATTTTAGGCATATTAAAAAAGATCTGCAACCGCATCCAAAAGAATTACGATAATTGGATATTTGGAGGGCGTGGCTTTTTGGTCTAATAGTATAAAGTCGAAAATAAGGGTAACATACATCGAAAAAATATTCTCGGTAATGAACCATCATCATTTTAATTTATTCGACAATTTTTATTTATATTTTTTAAATTTTTATTTATTAATAATGAAAAAATAAATATTTTTTAAAGTTCAAAATTAATTACACTTCTTTTTTAAATTTTAAATTCTTAAACCATTTTATTCATATCCTTAATTACGTAAATCCTTTTTACAAAAATTTTTTAGTTGATTTACTCCTAACTTTTTCCTTCAAACAATACACAATTTCCCCTCATATTTTTCTTTCCTCTTTTTTACCTAAATCTTTTAATATATATAGAAATTTTACATCTATCCATAGGAATAAGCTATCGATATGAATAATGATATCTATCCATAGGAATAACTATTTTTTTATCCCGTTCATAAATAATTTCCATCATTTTTCAACATTCATTCATCAATTTTCATACATTTTCCAAATTTAAAAAATTAATAATTTTTTCTATTCTTTTTAATTAAACAAATTATTCAGATTTAGAAACATAATTTTAAATATTTCGATTTTCACTAATTATTATTACTAATGAGTCCTCCACCAACCAAACGTGCAAAGCTTTCCTCAGAGAACTCTCGCGCATTTTTTATTGAAAATATTCTTTCTTCAACACCAAAATTAATTGATTTACCGCAAATCGGCCAAGGACATCCAGAAAAATACATCACAAAATTGGGACAACAAATTGTACATAATAAAAAATTCCGCTACACTAAATGTCACACGAAATTCCAAATCAAGGATGTTCCCGCAGACCCTGAAGGTCTTTTCATAGGTATATTCCAGCATTGCATTGACACAGCAATTGAAGAAAGTCGTGAGAAGGGGTATGAAACAGATCATTTAGGATGTATTATTAGCAGCGAATTACTTGAACATGATGTGTGGATCCCTATTAGACAACTTACTGACAACACTACCGATTCTATTTTAAATCAATTTCTTAAAGTTGGTCAAAGTAAAAAACAACAAGGAACAACACTATGGGGAAAACCCTTTGATGTAAAAATAACTACACTTGATATGAAAAATTTACCTGAACGACAAAAGACGCTTGGTGGTCGTAAAAACGCTGCTACACACCACCGAATTAACCAGCAATGTTTGATTAAGGTATAATATTAAAAAATTTAAAAAACAAAGGGTTTTTTAGATCAATAATATTGACGGCAAAAATCATTGCCTTTTCTTTGCCTTACAGGCAACTCTTGTTAGCAACATTGGAGAACTTTCCCGCTCCCAGTTTTACAATTATTTGCACGGCCGCTATGGATCTAGAAATAAATTAAAAAAGGAAACTTATGAACTTATTAAAGAAGTTGGGGCTACATTTGGTTTAAAAGAATATGCGGCAGAGGACTGGGTTGGTCCAGTCGTTGATTACTGGAACAACAAATATAATGGAAAATTTACATTCAAAGTCTTTATTTTTGGTTCATCAGGGAACTACAAGCCAAAGTATAAATATGGTCCTGAAATTTATGATACCCCTATAATTCTTTATCACGACAACAAACATTTTGATGGAGTTCAAAAAGTCGGTAATATTTTTGGTCAGTCTTATTGTCTTTCATGTGAAATGGTTTACGACAAACCTCAAAAGCACAATGCCAAATGCTGTTCACGTTGTTTAAAATGTTCTCAAATGGGACCAAAGTTCCCTTGCAAAAAGGAAAACTTTTATAGGTAATTTTATGAAGTTTTTTATTAATAAAAATTTTTAACTATTTAGAAAATGCAAAGATTGCTGCAAAACTTTTGAAAATGTTGATTGTTTTTTACATCATTTAAATAGTGGATTTTGCAAAAATTCTAAACAATGCGAAAAATGTGGAGAAATTTACAATGTTCATGATAATAACAGGAATGGTCGCAAAGGTCATGTTTGTTTTGAAAAATATTGTGGGAAATGCGGGGATTATCATGATCCAAAAAGAGGGTGCTACATCAGACCACTTAAACCTAAGCAACGGGATCCATATCGATTAGTGGCATTTGACTTAGAGACAATGCAGCACAAAATTACAAATCCAACTAAACAACAAAGAATTCATGAAACCAACTTTATTGCAGCAAAGATTGTCTGTCCAAAATGTATTACAACAGGGGAATGGAAAATAAGTTTAAAAAATAAAAGTTGCAAAGTTTGCGGACCCCACCGCACCATTACATTTTCACAACAGCCTTACAACGATACAATTACTGATCATAAAATTATTTCACAAAATCCATTAGAAGCTTTTGCCCTATGGGTATTATACGATCTTCCAAACAACTACGACACCTACATCTATTCTCACTTCGGTGGACGTTTCGATATGATTCTTCTCTTTGAAAAATTATACAGCCAAAATTTAAATCCTGAATTGATTATGTAGGGCAACAAACTTTATGAAATGAAAGTAACGAAGCGACCAAATTCAAATCCTAATATTGTATTCCGTGACTCCTATAATTTAATGCCTATGGCTCTAGCAGCGCTGGTCCCAACATTTGGCTTAGAAGTAGAAGACAAGCCATTTTTCCCACATTTATCAAATCGACCAGAGAACTATGGAAAAAGAATATTCCCTACAAAAGAAGATTATTTGGCGGATGGAATGATGCCCGCTAAAAGAAGAGAATTTGATATTTGGTATGAAGAAAACAAGCACACTCCCTTCTTATTGGATGAAGCGCTGGCAAGCTACTGTACTAATGACGTTGAAATATTGATGTGCGCGCTTATAGCCTTTAGAAAAGAATTTTTTGAAACAACAAAGAGAACATCACATAATGGAATTGATGCTTTGAGGGAGTGTATGACTATTGCAAGTGCGTGTATGAAGCATTTCCGCACCAACCATTTAGAAAAGGAACATCTGGCAATAGTCCCTGAAAGAGGATATGAAAATGTGGATAACCAAAGTCTTTTGGCGTTGAAGTTCTTCCAGTGGTATAGAGAGGAAAACAACGTAGAAATTCAAACAGCACACTGGAAAGGGGAAAAGGTCGTGGGAAAATATAAATTAGATGGGTGGATAGAGGAAGAACAGTTAGGAATAGAAGTTAATGGGTGCGCCTGGCATGGTTGTAAAGATTGTTATCCGCGTGACAACATGATTTTACCTAATGGATTAACAGCAGGAAAGAAGCGACAAAAAGATAAAGAAAGAATGGAATATATTTTAACCCAGATACCAGAAGTGAAAGTTTATTGGCAGTGTGAGATAGAAAAAATGTTAAGAAGAGATAGAGAAATGAAGAAGAATTTTGATAATTATTTGGATGAAGGTCCTTTGGAAATTAGAGATTGCTTTTTTGGAGGGCGCACCGGACCACTTAAACTTTTTCATAAGGCTAACGAAGGAGAAAGAATATCCTATTACGATGTAACATCACTTTACCCGTTCACTAATTTTATTACCAACTACCCCATTGGGCACCCAATTGTGCATAATTTAAATGAAGAAGTTAATTGGGTAACATCAGCTGACAACAAATACCCATTGGCACTCTTGAAAGTATTTGTTATTCCACCAAGAAATATTGATATTCCTATTCTTCCTGTGAAATTAGACGAAGAGAGACTACTTTTCCCGCTGTGTGCCAAATGTGCCAAAATGTACCCAAATGGAGGAAGAAATGAATTTTATAATTGCCAACATAGTGATAGACAAAGAGGATGGGTCAGCACGTGCACATCTATTGAATTAAATGCAGCATTGGACGAAGGATATATTGTCACCAAAATATATCGTGTATTAGAATATCAGCAGGCAGACAACGAGCTTTTCCGTCCATACATGCGGGAATTTCTTGCCCATAAAATCCACGCTTCAGGCTTTGATGAAAAAATAAGAGGAAATAGAGAAGAAGAAGAGAAATTTGTGAAAGAGTGTTGGGAAATGTTTGGAATGAAGATAGAAAGGGAAAAGATGATACCAAATAAAGGAAAAAGGGCAATTGCAAAGTTGGCTGTAAATAACCTTTGGGGGCGTTTTTCACTGAGAAATCAAGGATTTACCCAGACTCACATTACCGACGACCTAGCTGAACTTGGGGAATACATCCACAACAATTCTATAGAAGTTGCAGCAATTGAAGAATTAAACAGTGAAACATTAATGATACGTTATTCAAAGAAGAAGGAATGGATAGAAGAGCATGATAGTTCAAATGTGGTGATTTCGTTATGGACAACCTCAGCCGCACGCTTGCACCTCCTGAAGTTGATGCAAAAAGTGGTACGAACACCTGGGTGTTGACTACTTTATACTGGTATTTTTTCTTAATTTTTATTCAAAATTTATTTTTATTCTTCAGATACTGACTCATTAATCTTCGCCCACCCCGAAAACAACAACCCACTTGAACTCGGACCACACCTTGGCGATTTGACTGACGAATACCCACAGCATCACATTCTTGAATATTGCAGTGGTGGCGCAAAGCAATATGGATTGAAGTTGAAAAGGAAGAATGGAAATGACGACTATGAATATGTCCTAAAGGTGAGAGGAATGACACTTAATTATGATGTCATGAACAATCAAAATCTAAGATATGAAACTTTTAAAGATACTGTTATTAATTTTGTTAAAAATGGTGATCGTGACCCTATATGTGTAATCTACCCAAATTTTTTACGCCCTTCAGTTGTAAATAGTTCCGTTATCTCTCAACCTTTTCATAAAATGTATAAGCCTTTTGTCGGCAAGGGCATCATACGCCCGAGCGATTTCTCTGTATTAAATTTTGGCCATGTATCTCAATAATTTTTCATTTTTTATATTGTACTCTCTACCTATCTTAACTTATTGTATTATTTTTATTTTCTATTTCTCTTACCTATGTTTTTTATCTTTCGCTTTATTTTAAAAAATTTTTCGATTTTTCATAATATTTATTTATTTTTAAATAAAAAATTTACAATTGGGAAATACTTTTTTGAAAAAATTAAGGAATGGAAAATACTTTTTTGAAAAAATTAAGGAATTGAAGATACCTATTTTAGGGGTAAAAACACATAATTAGTGAATAGAAGATACTATTTTGAAAAAATTAAGGATCAGAAGATACTATTTTGAAAAAATTAAGGATCAGAAGATACTATTTTGAAAAAATTAAGGAAAAGAAGATACAAAATTAATTTTAGAAATCAAAATTAAGAAAAGGGAAATACTATTTTGAAAAAATTAACAAGTGGAAGATATCGATTTTAGGGGTAAAAAAGCATAATTAGTGGATAGAAGATACAATTTTGAAAAAATTAAGGAAAAGAAGATAATATTTACTGTTTTTTGGTGTTTTTTAGTAAAAAATAGACAAAAAAGTGGCAAAAATGTATATATATGCGCGTGTAAATTGTATGCGCGTGTATTTCCTACGTGTAAAAAATCACCATCCTTGCATGTATTCAAAATCATCTACCGATTGACTAAATTTTCTTCCTCCATAACAAAGATTATCATCGTAGTCAGAAAGAGGTACGGGTGATGTTACATCAAAATCTTTTTCAGATTGTTGTGAAGTTGACTGAGTTGTTTTATCAATAAAAATATTTGCCATCCATCCTGATAATGGTTCTTCCTCAGCTAATTCTAATAATTCCAATGGGTAATATCTATCTTCATGAGTATTTTTCTGGACTACACACAGATGATATGGATGATTAAGTCGTATACGATGTCGGGCGTAAAAATGCGCTGCGACATTAATATTAAAAGGTGAAGAAAGTCGTCCATAAGCGAGAATACTATTCGCCCCAATTCTACTCAAGTCGTCAAAAAATATAGTTTTGCTCATCCCATTATTATCCAAATAAGTTGTTTTTAATTTTTTCCCCTTCAGCTGTTTTAAAATTTTATCTCTATTTGAAGGGTGAATGAGTTGATAGCGCAGTGAGGCAACACTACATTTTAAAATTCTAGCTATTTCATCAATCAGGAGAACCATTTTATTAAATAATTTGGAAATACAAAAAATTTGGAAAATTTTTAAAATGATTTTGGAAAAATGAAAGGATTCAAAAATCTTCCTACCCCTTACCCCTACGATACAGACATGCACCATCCGATTTCTCCCCCTACCCCAGACAATCTTGAGCTTTAGATGACTTCCACTCAAATATGAAAATCATTTTTAAATTTTGTTAAAAAAAATGAGTCAAATTATTCCTGAATTTAATCCATCCATTCCTCCTCCTGCTCTTCCTTTGAAGCCCGAGAATTTAGTACCAAAAACACTTTTCCCTGAACAGCTTCTTTGGAAACTCGTCAAAGGGAAAACTGTTCTACAATACCACCTTTGCTATGGTTATTTAATATTAATTTAATTTATGAGTTTTAATTTAAATTTTTAGAATGTCAAAATCGACTTTTCAATTCAAAAGACAAGGTAATGCGCAATGGTGAAAGAGTGGTCATCAAAATTGAACTTTGCGAAGAATGTGTGAAAGAAAATTGCAATGCAACTGATTTGCTATCAAACAAGAGAAAGAAAATTGAAAAGAAAACTTAAAACTTGAATAATTAATCTGATTTTAAAAACTTATTGTAATATTTTAAACTTTAAATAAATATTTTTTAAAAAATATTGTTTATTTATTTTTAGGTCCCTTGTTTCTTTCTAGTTTTGATCCTTTACCAATTATTTTTCCCTTTTTTAAAAACATCTGGCTTTTTCTCTTCTTGTTCGAGATGCGCCTGATAAAATCTCAAATTTTGAATAATTATTGTGGAAAGGCGAGAAATAAAGGGAGAATAAAGGGGTAAATTAGGAAAATAAACAATAATAGGCAGAGAAGATTGGCACTTGTTTTTCTACATTGCTAGACATATCAACAACTATTGTTTTATTTTTGTTTAATTTTAAGTTGATTGTTTTTTTAATTTTAAATTAATTTTTAAGTTCAATATTTTAATTTAAAAATTTGAAATGTCCTCCTCCTCTTCTTCCTCTTCTTCGTCTTCCTCCTCTTCTTCTTTAAATCCACCAACAGCAGCTGCTAATCTGCCGGTTTTCGGTCCGAAAACTGCAGCTGAAGCGCGACGCATTGAAGAACAGCGTCGGGCTTCTGAACAGGAGCGTGCTTTAAGAAGGAATGAAAATTTAAGGAGGATTATCAGCGAGAGACAACAAAGACTTGAAGAGCGGAGACGGATTTTGTTTACAGGTGTTTATCCTATCCCTATTCTTTTTTGAAATGTTTTTATTTTCTAGTACATATCCCCGATTTTAACTCAATTGATTCTGGGGATGAGGAAGAGTTTTATTCTGATGAGGATGTGGATGATGAGAGTCTCATCCGAATTCCTAGAGCTGCCACAGCTAATGGTAAATTTTGGATTATTCTGATTGAAAATTTTAACTTTTATAGGAAGAGCACAACAAATTCAACGACTGGAGAACCGGCGTGGAAGAAGGATAACAACAGACGAACCACTTGAGTGGTTCGAGCCTGAGCGGAAAGTCCCTGAAGAACGGGACACATGTTTAGCCTGTTGGAAGGAAGGTTGTGCTTCATCCATATGCTATGGAATCTGTGGCCATCTTTCCATGTGTGAAGCATGTGCCAATAAATCGTGTAGGACTTCTTTTGGGGAAAATTTCTACCCAAATTGTCCAATATGTCGTTTACAAACGCCATATTTTAAGAGTTTAAATGGTAGGATTTGTAGAGGGAATGAATAAAAATTGTAAGATTTTACATAGGCATGTGTGCAGTGGAATCCCTCTATAACGACACCTCTCACATGTATATTACCTTTTCTTAGTTTTTTTTTAAGAACAATAGGGTTTAACACGGCTTAAAATTTTCTCTTCTTTTTATTCTCGTTACTTTTTTAATCGACAAAATTCAGCCAAAGAGTATCGTTACACAGGAATTCCACTATAGATTGACCGTTTCTCTACTTAATATAAAAATTTTTGTTTGGTAAATATATGTTAATGTACGCCTATGGAATCAAATTTAATTAAATCTTATATATCTTTCTTATTTTTAACAATAATGTTTTTAAATATTTTATAATTATTGAACGTATATTTACAACAATTTTAGTTGTACAAGCTGTTTATCTGCGCACATTTCATTTCAAACCTTTCTTTTATATTTCCTTTTGACAAGACATTCAAAAAATTTTACATAAATTGCCTCTAATTTTTAATTATAAAATATTTTAACCTCTGAAAACGTTTTTAGTAAATACATCATCATATAGTTTTGTATTATTTTTAACTTTTCATTTAAGTTAAACAATAAATCATAACATTCTTACTCCTATATAATTTTAAATTAATAATTAAAAATTGGATAAATGTAGAAAATGTTAAAATCAATTTTTAATTTTGTAATTTTTAGATATATTAACAAATTAAATATAAAATCTGTGAATGAAGTCAATAAGTTAAGCATATTTTCGAAAAGTTTAGTAGCCGGTGATTAAAAGTAATGTGCTAAAAGCAGATAGCCAGATTTCTCTTTATTTAAATTCAATACCTCCTTATATTTAAAATTTTTTATTTTATTAATATTCATTTTTTAATCAAAAAACCAAAGTTTTAATTTATTTCAAAAAGAATAATGATAACTAAATACATACTAACCAATCAAAAAAAAAAACTTTTAGCAAAAATTAAATCAAAAACCTAATTTAATAGATTATCAAGCATTGTTCGTCTTTTTTTAGCATCCCTTTTAAAGCTTCCGTTCTTTTTCTAGAAAATTGATAAAATTAGCTTTTAACAACTTTCTAGCCGAAAAAAATTAGTAAATGATATAATATATATAATTGACTATTTATCATATAAGGATCAGTTTCACCCCAAAAGTAACAGTTCCATCCCTGATGGAACAGTTGTTCTAATAGTATTAGAACTTCCATCCCAAAAAGGAACAGTTCCATCCCTGGTGGAACAGTTGTTCTAATAGTATTAAACTTCCATCCCAAAAGGAACAGTTCCATCCCTGGTGGAACAGTTATTCTAATAATATTAGAACTTCCATCCCAAAAGGAACAGTTCCATCCCTGATAGAACAGTTATTCTAATAATATTAGAACTTCCATCCCAAAAGGAACAGTTCCATCCCTGATGGAACAGTTGTACTAATATTATTAGAACTTCCATCCCAAAAGGAACAGTTCCATCCCTGATGGAACAGTTGTACTGATATTATTAGAACTTCCATCCCAAAAGGAACAGTTCCATCCCTGATGGAACAGTTGTACTAATATTATTAGAACTTCCATCCCAAAAGGAACAGTTCCATCCCTGATGGAACAGTTGTACTGATATTATTAGAACTTCCATCCCAAAAGGAACAGTTCCATCCCTGATGGAACAGTTGTACTAATAATATTAGAACTTCCATACCAAAAGGAACAGTTCCATCCCTGATGGAACAGTTGTACTAATAATATTAGAACTTCCATCCCAAAAGGAACAGTTCCATCCCTGATGGAACAGTTGTACTAATATTATTAGAACTTCCATCCCAAAAGGAACAGTTCCATCCCTGATGGAACCCATCCCAAAATGAACAGAATATTCCACCCCGAAAGGAAGGATTGGTAAATATATATATTATATCATGTACTTAATATTATAATTTAGAAAACGAACACGACGTGCGAGAACAGTGGAGCCTACACGTTCATGAGCTTCCTGTTCATATTGTGGTTCAACAGGTCCACGTGTTTCTTGCAGGTCTTCGTGTTGAGCATTTAGATCTTCCCCAAATCTAGACCCTTCGTGAACTTGAGGAACTTCATGTACTAAAATTTCTTCTTGAACTACAGGTCCTTCGTTAACTTGAGGATCTTCAAGTACTATAGGTTCTTCGCGAACTCGTTGAGCAGCAGCGACGTCGAGAAGATTCCTTAAAGCATTTTCAACGTCGTTGATGGAAACTTGAGGTTCAAATCGACGAAATATTTGACGTACTAAATATTGAACTTATATTTAAAAATATAAATTTTATTAAATACCAGCTGAAGATCTTGCAGCACGTGATTCAGCCAGAACCTTTCTTTTATTTCCAGATAAAGTCCAGATAGGTTGTTCATGAGCCCGATCATTATCCAGATTATCGACCAAGCGTTCTGGAGTTGACCCGTCAAGATGTCGAACCCTCCAGTACTCGAGAGCCTCCGCACATGATTCGTGCTAAATATATTTTATAAAAATGAAATTCGTTATAAAGATACATGTAGCCCGATTATATCATTTTAGACACCCGGATTTCTTAAAAAAATAAAGTGTATCTTATAGTTAGGTCCTACTATATTAATTTTTCAAAAAAAATTAATTTTATTAAAATTATTTTATGTGTCTACCCCTTCTATATATCGAACATCCTCCCATGTTGGTTGATATGGATTGGCCCACTTCACCCAAAATCTCTCGACACTAGCACCGCACTTGCAAATTATCTTCAGTTTAGTACATATTCTTCTAATTTCGTATTCTAAATTAAAAAAAAATATATGTAAAAAATTTAAAATTATAATTTAGAATTACGACGCTCTTCAAGCACAGGCAATGTATGTACATGATCTTAAATATAGAAATATTTTAAAAATATAATATAAAATTTAAGATAAGTTTTTACCATCTTGGTCAGCTCCACCACCATCTCCACCAAGTCCTGGCACGTGCCTACCAAGTCCCAAGTCATGTCCAGCAGGGTCTAGCACATGTCCCTCACCATGTTGAAGCTCATTTACAAGAACTGATAAATTGTTACATTTACTTAAATTTCTAGATTGAAAAATAACCATTTCCGCGATCTTGTTGCCCTCGCCTTAATTCTCTATCAGGTGTTCTTGGTTGGAAACCACGTGCTTGAACAACTCCTAAGAACTCAATACCTATACAAAAGATCTCTTTCAAAATAAATTTTTATATTTGATCCACCATGATCCTCGTCACGTGCAATATTGTCTTCATCACGTGCATCGCGTCCAATCAGTCCTAACAACGATCTAACATCATGACCACCGACGTCGGAACGGCATTTTGGACACCTAGGATCATTAGCAAGTGCTCTTTCCAAACAAAACTGATGGAACTGGTGACCACAGGAATTCAAAACATAAATCTTTTTAAGAGATTCATGTAAGGTTAGAAATGTCCCATCCTCGAACATTTCCTCTAGACAAATAGAACAGACCATTCTAAATACTTTAATTAGGATTGTTCACGAACGTTCAGTCGAAAGGTAACCAAGCCCAAATATTTTTAACTGAATAACCAAAAACGGGTGGGTTTGGTAATAACCGGTAGTGAACAACCATAATTTTAACAGTAAATTTGTTTTAAAAATTAAAATTGATTAATATATAAATTAACGTTAAATTTTAGAATTAAAAAATAAAACCACAAATAACTTTAAAACTTGAAATATAAAATTTAAAAATTTAAAGAAAAATATTTTAAATGTAAAAAAATTTTAGAAAATGTATTTAATAAAAAAGAATTAAAACTAAAATACAAATGGAAACTATTGATAAATAAACTGAGAGTGAGGAAAGTAGTTTTTGGTCGTTCCCTCCCAGTTAACTAGTAGTATGTTCATTAGAAAAGGAAGCACCTCGCAAATAAGAAAATACGTAGACACATTATTCTAACACAACCAGAGAAATTGATGACCTGAAAAGGTGTTGATGACCTTTTCAGGTCATCAATTTCTCTGGCGAAGGGAAAGTTGTGTGTAAGAAAGCGTTGGGAATTAATGAAGGAAAAACTAGATATGGTGACCTATAAGACAAATCAATATGTTTTTTAAGTTAAAGTATATAATAATTTTTAATTTTTTAGTTGAAAAACATTTTTCAAGTTTTCACTAGAGTTTTAAAAATTTTGTGCGAAAATCGCCGCCGCAACTTTTGAGCAAATTACCGTCGCGGCTTTTTGCGCAAAAACCATTGTCGCGAAAAAACAATTTGTATTACAAATTGTTTTTAAAATTTTTTTAAAAATTTTTCGCAAAATCACCGTCGCGGGAAAAACAATTTGTAATTAATTATGTTCTTTTTTTTGGCGGCATCTTGAAAGAGATAAAAGATAACATAATTACAAATTGCAGTAAGATAATTGGTCAAAACAACCGTTTACTAGGATTTAATCGACCGACTGTTAATAAAATGACCAAAAACAGGGTTGTAGACCAAATGTCCTTTTTTAGGCAGCCGCGACGGTGGGGGGTGGTTAACTACTGGGGGGGACGAGGGCCGAAGGCCCGAAGTGCGCCAATTTGTAAAAATGGGTCCCAACGGTGGGGAAGGGGGGGGGGGGCGAGGCCGAAGGCCCGAAGTGCGCCAATTTGTAAAAATGGGTCCCAACGGTGGGGAAGGGGGGGTCACGAGGGCCGAAGGCCCGAAGTGCGCCAATTTGTAAAAATGGGTCCCAACGGTGGGGAAGGGGGGGTCACGAGGGCCGAAGGCCCGAAGTGCGCCAATTTGTAAAAATGGGTCCCAACGGGGGGGAGGGGGGGGACGAGGGCCGAAGGCCCGAAGTGCGCAAACTTGTAAAAATGGGTCTCAACTGTGGGGAAGGGGGGGACGAGGGCCGAAGGCCCGAAGTGCGCCAACTTGTAAAAATTGGTCCCAACGGTGGTGAAGGGGGGACGAGGGCCGAAGGCCCGAAGTGCGCCAATTTGTAAAAATGGGTCCCAACGGTGGGGAAGGGGGGACGAGGGCCGAAGGCCCGAAGTGCGCCAATTTGTAAAAATGGGTCCCAACGGTGGGGAAGGGGGGGGACGAGGGCCGAACTAAAACATTTAATGTAAATCTCCAAGCAAACAATAAACCTAGCACAGTTTTAAAGCCGCAGGCTTTCAACGCGCGTCCATGGATGCGCCTCCAATTATAAACAAACGCTTCCCCGACGTAATTAAATTTTAAAGCTATCAAACCCATTCAGCTATTTATCCCTAAGCTGGTTATCATCTATAATATTTAATTTTCTTATGATTTTTCCTTAACCTACTAATTTATTTTAGAAAATCTTCTTGTATTGGTCAATTATCATCTATAATATTTAATTTTCTTATGATTTTCCCTTAACCTACTAATTTATTTTAGAAAATCTTCTTGTATTGGTCAATTATCATCTATAATATTTAATTTTCTTATGATTTTTCCTTAACCTACTAATTTATTTTAGAAAATCTTCTTGTATTGGTCAATTATCATCTATAATATTTAATTTTCTTATGATTTTTCCTTAACCTACTAATTTATTTTTTACCTACTAATTTATTTTATTTTTAGGTTAAGGGAAAATCATAAGAAAATTAAATATTATAGATGATAATTGACCAATACAAGAAGATTTTCTAAAATAAATTAGTAGGTTAAGGAAAAATCATAAGAAAATTAAATATTATAGATGATAATTGACCAATACAAGAAGATTTTCTAAAATAAATTAGTAGGTTAAGGAAAATCATAAGAAAATTAAATATTATAGATGATAATTGACCAATACAAGAAGATTTTCTAAAATAAATTAGTAGGTTAAGGAAAAATCATAAGAAAATTAAATATTATAGATGATAATTGACCAATACAAGAAGATTTTCTAAAATAAATTAGTAGGTTAAGGGAAAATCATAAGAAAATTAAATATTATAGATGATAATTGACCAATACAAGAAGATTTTCTAAAATAAATTAGTAGGTTAAGGAAAAATCATAAGAAAATTAAATATTATAGATGATAATTGACCAATACAAGAAGATTTTCTAAAATAAATTAGTAGGTTAAGGGAAAATCATAAGAAAATTAAATATTATAGATGTTAATTGGCCAATACAAGAAGATTTTCTAAAATAAATTAGTAGGTTAAGGAAAAATCATAAGAAAATTAAATATTATAGATGATAATGGACCAATACAAGAAGATTTTCTAAAATAAATTAGTAGGTTAAGGGAAAATCATAAGAAAATTAAATATTATAGATGATAATTGACCAATACAAGAAGATTTTCTAAAATAAATTAGTAGGTTAAGGGAAAATCATAAGAAAATTAAATATTATAGATGATAATTTTCTTATGATTTTCCCTTAACCTACTAATTTATTTTAGAAAATCTTCTTGTATTGGTCAATTATCATCTATAATATTTAATTTTCTTATGATTTTTCCTTAACCTACTAATTTATTTTAGAAAATCTTCTTGTATTGGTCAATTATCATCTATAATATTTAATTTTCTTATGATTTTTCCTTAACCTAATAATTTATTTTAGAAAATCTTCTTGTATTGGTCAATTATCATCTATAATATTTAATTTTCTTATGATTTTTCCTTAACCTACTAATTTATTTTAGAAAATCTTCTTGTATTGGTCAATTATCATCTATAATATTTAATTTTCTTATGATTTTCCCTTAACCTACTAATTTATTTTAGAAAATCTTCTTGTATTGGTCAATTATCATCCATAATATTTAATTTTCTTATGATTTTCCCTTAACCTACTAATTTATTTTAGAAAATCTTCTTGTATTGGTCAATTATCATCTATAATATTTATTTTAGAAAATCTTCTTGTATTGGTCAATTATCATCTATAATATTTAATTTTCTTATGATTTTCCCTTAACCTACTAATTTATTTTAGAAAATCTTCTTGTATTGGTCAATTATCATCTATAATATCTAATTTTCTTATGATTTTCCCTTAACCTACTAATTTATTTTAGAAAATCTTCTTGTATTGGTCAATTATCATCTATAATATTTAATTTTCTTATGATTTTTCCTTAACCTACTAATTTATTTTAGAAAATCTTCTTGTATTGGTCAATTATCATCTATAATATTTAATTTTCTTATGATTTTCCCTTAACCTACTAATTTATTTTAGAAAATCTTCTTGTATTGGTCAAATATCATCTATAATATTTAATTTTCTTATGATTTTCCCTTAACCTACTAATTTATTTTAGAAATTCTTCTTGTATTGGTCAATTATAATCTATAATATTTAATTTTCTTATGCTTTTCCCATAGCCTACTCATTTATTTTAGAAAATCTTCTTGTATTGGTCAATTATCATCTATAATATTTAATTTTCTTATGATTTTCCCTTAAACTACTAATTTATTTTAGAAAATCTTCTTGTATTGGTCAATTATCATCTATAATATTTAATTTTCTTATGATTTTTCCTTAACCTACTAATTTATTTTAGAAAATCTTCTTGTATTGGTCAATTATCATCTATAATATTTAATTTTCTTATGATTTTTCCTTAACCTACTAATTTATTTTAGAAAATCTTCTTGTATTGGTCAATTATCATCTATAATATTTAATTTTCTTATGATTTTTCCTTAACCTACTAATTTATTTTAGAAAATCTTCTTGTATTGGTCAATTATCATCTATAATATTTAATTTTCTTATGATTTTCCCTTAACCTACTAATTTATTTTAGAAAATCTTCTTGTATTGGTCAATTATCATCTATAATATTTAATTTTCTTATGATTTTTCCTTAACCTACTAATTTATTTTAGAAAATCTTCTTGTATTGGTCAATTATCATCTATAATATTTAATTTTCTTATGATTTTTCCTTAACCTACTAATTTATTTTAGAAAATCTTCTTGTATTGGTCAATTATCATCTATAATATTTAATTTTCTTATGATTTTTCCTTAACCTACTAATTTATTTTAGAAAATCTTCTTGTATTGCTCAATTATCATCTATAATCTTTAATTTTCTTATGATTTTCCCTTACCCTACTAATTTATTTTAGAAAATCTTCTTGTATTGGTCAATTATCATCTATAATATTTAATTTTCTTATGATTTTCCCTTAACCTACTAATTTATTTTAGAAAATCTTCTTGTATTGGTCAATTATCATCTATAATATTTAATTTTCTTATGATTTTTCCTTAACCTACTAATTTATTTTAGAAAATCTTCTTGTATTGGTCAATTATCATCTATAATATTTAATTTTCTTATGATTTTCCCTTAACCTACTAATTTATTTTAGAAAATCTTCTTGTATTGGTCAATTATCATCTATAATATTTAATTTTCTTATGATTTTTCCTTAACCTACTAATTTATTTTAGAAAATCTTCTTGTATTGGTCAATTATCATCTATAATATTTAATTTTCTTATGATTTTCCCTTAACCTACTAATTTATTTTAGAAAATCTTCTTGTATTGGTCAATTATCATCTATAATATTTAATTTTCTTATGATTTTTCCTTAACCTACTAATTTATTTTAGAAAATCTTCTTGTATTGGTCAATTATCATCTATAATATTTAATTTTCTTATGATTTTCCCTTAACCTACTAATTTATTTTAGAAAATCTTCTTGTATTGGTCAATTATCATCTATAATATTTAATTTTCTTATGATTTTCCCTTAACCTACTAATTTATTTTAGAAAATCTTCTTGTATTGGTCAATTATCATCTATAATATTTAATTTTCTTATGATTTTTCCTTAACCTACTAATTTATTTTAGAAAATCTTCTTGTATTGGTCAATTATCATCTATAATATTTAATTTTCTTATGATTTTCCCTTAACCTACTAATTTATTTTAGAAAATCTTCTTGTATTGGTCAATTATCATCTATAATATTTAATTTTCTTATGATTTTTCCTTAACCTACTAATTTATTTTAGAAAATCTTCTTGTATTGGTCAATTATCATCTATAATATTTAATTTTCTTATGATTTTTCCTTAACCTACTAATTTATTTTAGAAAATCTTCTTGTATTGGTCAATTATATATATATATAATAGTTTCGAGTTTCGTTAAAAAAACTCAGAACTCAAGAACGGGTACCGGGACCTTCCTGAAACTTGCACATTGTTCACGGTTATTGACCTGGGGCATCTAGGAAAATTATAGCCGAGACTCTGCGCCGTCTCCTTCGCGCCGAAACGACCCCTGGGACTTGGCTATCTCGTGAACCGGAAGAAATAGCGGAAAACTTCCGCTTAGAAACTTCCGCCGAAGGCCCGAAGTGCGCCAACTTGTAAAAATGGGTCCCAACGGTGGGGAAGGGGAGGACGCGGGCCGAAGGCCCGAAGGGCGCCAATTTGTAAAAATGGGTCCCAACGGTGGGGAAGGGTGGGGGACGAGGGCCGAAGGCCCGAAGTGCGCCAACTTGTAAAAATGGGTCCCAACGGTGGGGAAGGGGGGGGACGAGGGCCGAAGGCCCGAAGTGCGCCAACTTGTAAAAATGGGTCCCAACTGTGGGGAAGGGGGGGACGAGGGCCGAAGGCCCGAAGTGCGCCAATTTGTAAAAATGGGTCCCAACGGTGGGGAAGGGGGGACGAGGGCCGAAGGCCCGAAGTGCGCCAATTTGTAAAAATGGGTCCCAACGGTGGGGAAGGGGGGACGAGGGCCGAAGGCCCGAAGTGCGCCAATTTGTAAAAATGGGTCCCAACGGTGGGGAAGGGGGGACGAGGGCCGAAGGCCCGAAGTGCGCCAACTTGTAAAAATGGGTCCCAACTGTGGGGAAGGGGGGGACGAGGGCCGAAGGCCCGAAGTGCGCCAATTTGTAAAAATGGGTCCCAACGGTGGGGAAGGGGGAGGACGAGGGCCGAAGGCCGGAAGGGCGCCAATTTGTAAAAATGGGTCCCAACGGTGGGGAAGGGTGGGGGACGAGGGCCGAAGGCCCGAAGTGCGCCAACTTGTAAAAATGGGTCCCAACGGTGGGGAAGGGGGGACGAGGGCCGAAGGCCCGAAGTGCGCCAACTTGTAAAAATGGGTCCCAACTGTGGGGAAGGGGGGACGAGGGCCGAAGGCCCGAAGTGCGCCAATTTGTAAAAATGGGTCCCAACGGTGGGGAAGGGGGGACGAGGGCCGAAGGCCCGAAGTGCGCCAATTTGTTAAATGGATCCCAACGGTGGGGAAGGGGGGACGAGGGCCGAAGGCCCGAAGTGCGCCAACTTGTAAAAATGGGTCCCAACGGTGGGGAAGGGGGGGGGAGGACGAGGGCCGAAGGCCCGAAGGCCGAAGGCCCGAAAGAAGCGCCAATTTGTAAAAATGGGTCCCAACGGTGGGGAAGGGTGGGGGACGAGGGCCGAAGGCCCGAAGTGCGCCAACTTGTAAAAATGGGTCCCAACTGTGGGGAAGGGGGGGGGACGAGGGCCGAAGGCCCGAAGTGCGCCAATTTGTAAAAATGGGTCCCAACGGTGGGGAGGGGGGACGAGGGCCGAAGGCCCGAAGTGCGCCAATTTGTAAAAATGGGTCCCAACGGTGGGGAAGGGGGGGGGACGAGGGCCGAAGGCCCGAAGTGCGCCAATTTGTAAAAATGGGTCCCAACGGTGGGGAAGGGGGGACGAGGGCCGAAGGCCCGAAGTGCGCCAATTTGTAAAAATGGGTCCCAACGGTGGGGAAGGGGGGACGAGGGCCGAAGGCCCGAAGTGCGCCAATTTGTAAAAATGGGTCCCAACGGTGGGGAGGGGGGGGGCGAGGGCCGAAGGCCCGAAGTGCGCCAATTTGTAAAAATGGGTCCCAACGGTGGGGAGAGGGGGACGAGGGCCGAAGGCCCGAAGTGCGCAAACTTGTAAAAATGGGTCCCAACGGTGGGGAAGGGGAGGACGAGGGCCGAAGGCCCGAAGTGCGCCAATTTGTAAAAATGGGTCCCAACGGTGGGGAAGGGTGGGGGACGAGGGCCGAAGGCCCGAAGTGCGCCAACTTGTAAAAATGGGTCCCAACGGTGGGGAAGGGGGGGGGGACGAGGGCCGAAGGCCCGAAGTGCGCCAACTTGTAAAAATGGGTCCCAACTGTGGGGAAGGGGGGGGGACGAGGGCCGAAGGCCCGAAGTGCGCCAATTTGTAAAAATGGGTCCCAACGGTGGGGAAGGGGGGGACGAGGGCCGAAGGCCCGAAGTGCGCCTATTTGTTAAATGGATCCCAACGGTGGGGAAGGGGGGGACGAGGGCCGAAGGCCCGAAGTGCGCCAACTTGTAAAAATGGGTCCCAACGGTGGGGAAGGGGGGGGGAGGACGAGGGCCGAAGGCCCGAAGGCCGAAGGCCCGAAAGAAGCGCCAATTTGTAAAAATGGGTCCCAACGGTGGGGAAGGGTGGGGGACGAGGGCCGAAGGCCCGAAGTGCGCCAACTTGTAAAAATGGGTCCCAACTGTGGGGAAGGGGGGGGGGGACGAGGGCCGAAGGCCCGAAGTGCGCCAATTTGTAAAAATGGGTCCCAACGGGGGGGAGGGGGGGGGCGAGGGCCGAAGGCCCG
The DNA here is from genome assembly GCA_036172945.1 of Meloidogyne incognita. Lineage (NCBI taxonomy): Eukaryota > Metazoa > Nematoda > Chromadorea > Rhabditida > Meloidogynidae > Meloidogyne > Meloidogyne incognita. The sequence goes on along the minus strand of JARQAC010000006.1, from coordinate 3,442,016 downwards.
AAGTGCGCCAATTTGTAAAAATGGGTCCCAACGGTGGGGAAGGGGGGGGGGACGAGGGCCGAAGGCCCGAAGTGCGCCAATTTGTAAAAATGGGTCCCAACGGTGGGGAAGGGGGGGGGACGAGGGCCGAAGGCCCGAAGTGCGCCAATTTGTAAAAATGGGTCCCAACGGTGGGGAAGGGGGGGACGAGGGCCGAAGGCCCGAAGTGCGCCAATTTGTAAAAATGGGTCCCAACGGTGGGGAAGGGGGGGACGAGGGCCGAAGGCCCGAAGTGCGCCAATTTGTTAAATGGATCCCAACGGTGGGGAAGGGGGGGACGAGGGCCCGAAGTGCGCCAATTTGTAAAAATGGGTCCCAACGGTGGGGAAGGGGGGACGAGGGCCGAAGGCCCGAAGTGCGCCAATTTGTAAAAATGGGTCCCAACGGTGGGGAAGGGGGGGACGAGGGCCGAAGGCCCGAAGTGCGCCAACTTGTAAAAATGGGTCCCAAAAGTGGTGAAGGGGGGGGACGAGGGCCGAAGGCCCGAAGTGCGCCAATTTGTAAAAATGGGTCCCAACGGTGGGGAAGGGGGGACGAGGCCGAAGGCCCGAAGTGCGCCAATTTGTAAAAATGGGTCCCAACGGTGGGGAAGGGGGGGACGAGGGCCGAAGGCCCGAAGTGCGCCAATTTGTAAAAATGGGTCCCAACGGTGGGGAAGGGGGGACGAGGGCCGAAGGCCCGAAGTGCGCCAACTTGTAAAAATGGGTCCCAACTGTGGGGAAGGGGGGACGAGGGCCGAAGGCCCGAAGTGCGCCAATTTGTAAAAATGGGTCCCAACGGTGGGGAAGGGGGAGGACGAGGGCCGAAGGCCGGAAGTGCGCCAATTTGTAAAAATGGGTCCCAACGGGGGGGAAGGGTGGGGGACGAGGGCCGAAGGCCCGAAGTGCGCCAACTTGTAAAAATGGGTCCCAACGGTGGGGAAGGGGGGACGAGGGCCGAAGGCCCGAAGTGCGCCAACTTGTAAAAATGGGTCCCAAAAGTGGGGAAGGGGGGGGGGGGGGCGGGGGCCGAAGGCCCGAAGTGCGCCAATTGGTAAAAATGGGTCCCAACGGGGGGGAGGGGGGGGACGAGGGCCGAAGGCCCGAAGTGCGCCAATTTGTAAAAATGGGTCCCAACGGTGGGGAAGGGGGGACGAGGGCCGAAGGCCCGAAGTGCGCCAATTTGTAAAAATGGGTCCCAACGGTGGGGAAGGGGGTGGGGCGAGGGCCGAAGGCCCGAAGTGCGCCAATTTGAAAAAACGGGTCCCAACGGGGGGGACGGGGGGGGACGGGGGCCGGAGGCCCGAAGTGCGCCAATTTGTAAAAATGGGTCCCAACGGTGGGGGAGGGGGGACGAGGGCCGAAGGCCCGAAGTGCGCCAATTTGTTAAATGGATCCCAACGGTGGGGAAGGGGGGGGGACGAGGGCCCGAAGTGCGCCAATTTGTAAAAATGGGTCCCAACGGTGGGGAAGGGGGGACGAGGGCCGAAGGCCCGAAGTGCGCCAATTTGGAAAAAAGGGGCCCAACGGGGGGGAGGGGGGGGGACGAGGGCCGAAGGCCCGAAGTGCGCCAACTTGTAAAAATGGGTCCCAAAAGTGGTGAAGGGGGGGACGAGGGCCGAAGGCCCGAAGTGCGCCAATTTGTAAAAATGGGTCCCAACGGTGGGGAAGGGGGGACGAGGCCGAAGGCCCGAAGTGCGCCAATTTGTAAAAATGGGTCCCAACGGTGGGGAAGGGGGGACGAGGGCCGAAGGCCCGAAGTGCGCCAATTTGTAAAAATGGGTCCCAACGGTGGGGAAGGGGGGACGAGGGCCGAAGGCCCGAAGTGCGCCAACTTGTAAAAATGGGTCCCAACTGTGGGGAAGGGGGGGACGAGGGCCGAAGGCCCGAAGTGCGCCAATTTGTAAAAATGGGTCCCAACGGTGGGGAAGGGGGGGGGACGAGGGCCGAAGGCCCGAAGTGCGCCAATTTGTAAAAATGGGTCCCAACGGTGGGGAAGGGGGGGGGACGAGGGCCGAAGGCCCGAAGTGCGGCAACTTGTAAAGATGGGTCCCAACGGGGGGGGAGGGGGGACGAGGGCCGAAGGCCCGAAGTGCGCCAACTTGTAAAAATGGGTCCCAACTGTGGGGAAGGGGGGGGGAGGGCCGAAGGCCCGAAGTGCGCCAATTTGTAAAAATGGGTCCCAACGGTGGGGAAGGGGGGGTGACGAGGGCCGAAGGCCCGAAGTGCGCCAATTTGTTAAATGGATCCCAACGGTGGGGAAGGGGGGGGGGGGGGGACGGGGGCCGAAGGCCCGAAGTGCGCCAACTTGTAAAAATGGGTCCCAACGGTGGGGAAGGGGGGGGGGGGGGGGGACGAGGGCCGAAGGCCCGAAGGCCGAAGGCCCGAAAGAAGCGCCAATTTGTAAAAATGGGTCCCAACGGGGGGGAAGGGTGGGGGACGAGGGCCGAAGGCCCGAAGTGCGCCAACTTGTAAAAATGGGTCCCAACTGTGGGGAAGGGGGGGGGTGGGGGACGAGGGCCGAAGGCCCGAAGTGCGCCAATTTGTAAAAATGGGTCCCAACGGTGGGGAGGGGGGGGGGGGCGAGGGCCGAAGGCCCGAAGTGCGCCAATTTGTAAAAATGGGTCCCAACGGTGGGGAAGGGGGGACGAGGGCCGAAGGCCCGAAGGGCGCCAATTTGTAAAAATGGGTCCCAACGGTGGGGAAGGGGGGGGACGAGGGCCGAAGGCCCGAAGTGCGCCAATTTGTAAAAATGGGTCCCAACGGGGGGGAAGGGGGGGGGAGGGCCGAAGGCCCGAAGTGCGCCAATTTGTAAAAATGGGTCCCAACGGTGGGGAGGGGGGGGGGGACGAGGGCCGAAGGCCCGAAGTGCGCAAACTTGTAAAAATGGGTCCCAACGGTGGGGAAGGGGGGGGGACGAGGGCCGAAGGCCCGAAGTGCGCCAACTTGTAAAAATGGGTCCCAACGGTGGTGAAGGGGGGGGGGGGGACGAGGGCCGAAGGCCCGAAGTGCGCCAATTTGTAAAAATGGGTCCCAACGGTGGGGAAGGGGGGGGGGACCAGGCCGAAGGCCCGAAGTGCGCCAATTTGTAAAAATGGGTCCCAACGGTGGGGAAGGGGGGACGAGGGCCGAAGGCCCGAAGTGCGCCAATTTGTAAAAATGGGTCCCAACGGTGGGGAAGGGGGGGGACGAGGGCCGAAGGCCCGAAGTGCGCCAACTTGTAAAAATGGGTCCCAACTGTGGGGAAGGGGGGGGGACGAGGGCCGAAGGCCCGAAGTGCGCCAATTTGTAAAAATCGGTCCCAACGGTGGGGAAGGGGGGGTCACGAGGGCCGAAGGCCCGAAGTGCGCCAATTTGTAAAAATGGGTCCCAACGGTGGGGAAGGGGGGGGGGGACGAGGGCCGAAGGCCCGAAGTGCGCCAATTTGTAAAAATGGGTCCCAACGGTGGGGAAGGGGGGGGGGGGCGAGGGCCGAAGGCCCGAAGTGCGCCAATTTGTAAAAATGGGTCCCAACGGGGGGGAAGGGGGGACGAGGGCCGAAGGCCCGAAGTGCGCAAACTTGTAAAAATGGGTCTCAACTGTGGGGAAGGGGGGGGGGGACGAGGGCCGAAGGCCCGAAGTGCGCCAACTTGTAAAAATTGGTCCCAACGGTGGTGAAGGGGGGGGGGACGAGGGCCGAAGGCCCGAAGTGCGCCAACTTGTAAAAATGGGTCCCAACGGTGGTGAAGGGGGGGGGACGAGGGCCGAAGGCCCGAAGTGCGCCAACTTGTAAAAATGGGTCCCAACGGTGGTGAAGGGGGGGGGGACGAGGGCCGAAGGCCCGAAGTGCGCCAATTTGTAAAAATGGGTCCCAACGGTGGGGAGGGGGGGGGGACGAGGCCGAAGGCCCGAAGTGCGCCAATTTGTAAAAATGGGTCCCAACGGTGGGGAAGGGGGGACGAGGGCCGAAGGCCCGAAGTGCGCCAATTTGTAAAAATGGGTCCAAACGGTGGGGAAGGGGGGGGGGACGAGGGCCGAAGGCCCGAAGTGCGCCAATTTGTAAAAATGGGTCCCAACGGTGGGGAGGGGGGGGGGGACGAGGGCCGAAGGCCCGAAGTGCGCAAACTTGTAAAAATGGGTCTCAACTGTGGGGAAGGGGGGGGGGACGAGGGCCGAAGGCCCGAAGTGCGCCAACTTGTAAAAATTGGTCCCAACGGTGGTGAAGGGGGGGGGGACGAGGGCCGAAGGCCCGAAGTGCGCCAATTTGTAAAAATGGGTCCCAACGGTGGGGAAGGGGGGGACGAGGGCCGAAGGCCCGAAGTGCGCCGACTTGTAAAAATGGGTCCCAACGGTGGGGAAGGGGGGGGGGACGAGGGCCGAACTAAAACATTTAATGTAAATCTCCAAGCAAACAATAAACCTAGCACAAATTTAAAGCCGCAGGCTTTCAACGCGCGTCCATGGATGCGCCTCCAATTATAAACAAACGCTTCCCCGACGTAATTAAATTTTAAAGCTATCAAACCCATTCAGCTATTTATCCCTAAGCTGGTTATCATCTATAATATTTAATTTTCTTATGATTTTTCCTTAACCTACTAATTTATTTTAGAAAATCTTCTTGTATTGGTCAATTATCATCTATAATATTTAATTTTCTTATGATTTTCCCTTAACCTACTAATTTATTTTAGAAAATCTTCTTGTATTGGTCAATTATCATCTATAATATTTAATTTTCTTATGATTTTTCCTTAACCTACTAATTTATTTTAGAAAATCTTCTTGTATTGGTCAATTATCATCTATAATATTTAATTTTCTTATGATTTTTCCTTAACCTACTAATTTATTTTAGAAAATCTTCTTGTATTGGTCAATTATATATATATATAATAGTTTTGAGTTTCGTTCAAAAAAACTCAGAACTCAAGAACGGGTACCGGGACCTTCCTGAAACTTGCACATTGTTCACGGTTATTGACCTGGGGCATCTAGGAAAATTATAGCCGAGACTCTGCGCCGTCTCCTTCGCGCCGAAACGACCCCTGGGACTTGGCTATCTCGTGAACCGGAAGAAATAGCGGAAAACTTCCGCTTAGAAACTTCCGCCGAAGGCCCGAAGTGCGCCAACTTGTAAAAATGGGTCCCAACGGTGGGGAAGGGGGGGGGGAGGACGAGGGCCGAAGGCCCGAAGTGCGCCAATTTGTAAAAATGGGTCCCAACGGTGGGGAAGGGTGGGGGACGAGGGCCGAAGGCCCGAAGTGCGCCAACTTGTAAAAATGGGTCCCAACGGTGGGGAAGGGGGGGACGAGGGCCGAAGGCCCGAAGTGCGCCAACTTGTAAAAATGGGTCCCAACTGTGGGGAAGGGGGGACGAGGGCCGAAGGCCCGAAGTGCGCCAATTTGTAAAAATGGGTCCCAACGGTGGGGAAGGGGGGACGAGGGCCGAAGGCCCGAAGTGCGCCTATTTGTTAAATGGATCCCAACGGTGGGGAAGGGGGGACGAGGGCCGAAGGCCCGAAGTGCGCCAACTTGTAAAAATGGGTCCCAACGGTGGGGAAGGGGAGGACGAGGGCCGAAGGCCCGAAGGCCGAAGGCCCGAAAGAAGCGCCAATTTGTAAAAATGGGTCCCAACGGTGGGGAAGGGTGGGGGACGAGGGCCGAAGGCCCGAAGTGCGCCAACTTGTAAAAATGGGTCCCAACTGTGGGGAAGGGGGGGGGGTGGGGGGACGAGGGCCGAAGGCCCGAAGTGCGCCAATTTGTAAAAATGGGTCCCAACGGTGGGGAAGGGTGGGGGGGACGAGGGCCGAAGGCCCGAAGTGCGCCAATTTGTAAAAATGGGTCCCAACGGTGGGGAAGGGGGGGACGAGGGCCGAAGGCCCGAAGTGCGCCAATTTGTAAAAATGGGTCCCAACGGTGGGGAAGGGGGGACGAGGGCCGAAGGCCCGAAGTGCGCCAATTTGTAAAAATGGGTCCCAACGGTGGGGAAGGGGGGACGAGGGCCGAAGGCCCGAAGTGCGCCAATTTGTAAAAATGGGTCCCAACGGTGGGGAGGGGGGGGGGACGAGGGCCGAAGGCCCGAAGTGCGCAAACTTGTAAAAATGGGTCCCAACGGTGGGGAAGGGGGGGGGGACGAGGGCCGAAGGCCCGAAGTGCGCCAATTTGTAAAAATGGGTCCCAACGGGGGGGCAGGGGGGGACGAGGGCCGAGGGCCCGAAGGGCGCCAATTTGTAAAAATGGGTCCCAACGGTGGGGAAGGGGGGACGAGGGCCGAAGGCCCGAAGTGCGCCAACTTGTAAAAATGGGTCCCAAAAGTGGTGAAGGGGGGGGGGGACGAGGGCCGAAGGCCCGAAGTGCGCCAATTTGTAAAAATGGGTCCCAACGGTGGGGAAGGGGGGGGGGGACGAGGCCGAAGGCCCGAAGTGCGCCAATTTGTAAAAATGGGTCCCAACGGTGGGGAAGGGGGGGGAGGAGGGGGGCGAAGGCCCGAAGTGCGCCAATTTGTAAAAATGGGTCCCAACGGTGGGGGAGGGGGGACGAGGGCCGAAGGGACGAAGTGCGCCAACTTGTAAAAATGGGTCCCAACTGTGGGGAAGGGGGGACGAGGGCCGAAGGCCCGAAGTGCGCCAATTTGTAAAAATGGGTCCCAACGGTGGGGAAGGGGGGGGGGAGGACGAGGGCCGAAGGCCCGAAGTGCGCCAATTTGTAAAAATGGGTCCCAACGGTGGGGAAGGGTGGGGGACGAGGGCCGAAGGCCCGAAGTGCGCCAACTTGTAAAAATGGGTCCCAACGGTGGGGAAGGGGGGGACGAGGGCCGAAGGCCCGAAGTGCGCCAACTTGTAAAAATGGGTCCCAACTGTGGGGAAGGGGGGACGAGGGCCGAAGGCACGAAGTGCGCCAATTTGTAAAAATGGGTCCCAACGGGGGGGAGGGGGGGGGGACGAGGGCCGAAGGCCCGAAGTGCGCCAATTTGTTAAATGGATCCCAACGGTGGGGAAGGGGGGACGAGGGCCGAAGGCCCGAAGTGCGCCAACTTGTAAAAATGGGTCCCAACGGTGGGGAAGGGGAGGGCGAGGGCCGAGGGCCCGAGGGCGGAAGGCCCGAAAGAGGCGCCAATTGGTAAAAATGGGTCCCAACGGTGGGGAAGGGTGGGGGACGAGGGCCGAAGGCCCGAAGTGCGCCAACTTGTAAAAATGGGTCCCAACTGTGGGGAAGGGGGTGGGGGACGAGGGCCGAAGGCCCGAAGTGCGCCAATTTGTAAAAATGGGTCCCAACGGTGGGGAGGGGGGGACGAGGGCCGAAGGCCCGAAGTGCGCCAATTTGTAAAAATGGGTCCGAACGGTGGGGAAGGGGGGACGAGGGCCGAAGGCCCGAAGTGCGCCAATTTGTAAAAATGGGTCCCAACGGTGGGGAAGGGGGGGACGAGGGCCGAAGGCCCGAAGTGCGCCAATTTGTAAAAATGGGTCCCAACGGTGGGGAAGGGGGGGACGAGGGCCGAAGGCCCGAAGTGCGCCAATTTGTAAAAATGGGTCCCAACGGTGGGGAGGGGGGGACGAGGGCCGAAGGCCCGAAGTGCGCCAATTTGTAAAAATGGGTCCCAACGGTGGGGAGGGGGGGGGGACGAGGGCCGAAGGCCCGAAGTGCGCAAACTTGTAAAAATGGGTCCCAACGGTGGGGAAGGGGGGGGGGAGGACGAGGGCCGAAGGCCCGAAGTGCGCCAATTTGTAAAAATGGGTCCCAACGGTGGGGAAGGGGGGGGGACGAGGGCCGAAGGCCCGAAGTGCGCCAACTTGTAAAAATGGGTCCCAACGGGGGGGGAGGGGGGGGGGAGGGGGGCCGAAGGCCCGAAGGGCGCCAACTTGTAAAAAAGGGTCCCAACTGTGGGGAAGGGGGGACGAGGGCCGAAGGCCCGAAGTGCGCCAATTTGTAAAAATGGGTCCCAACGGTGGGGAAGGGGGGACGAGGGCCGAAGGCCCGAAGTGCGCCTATTTGTTAAATGGATCCCAACGGTGGGGAAGGGGGGACGAGGGCCGAAGGCCCGAAGTGCGCCAACTTGTAAAAATGGGTCCCAACGGTGGGGAAGGGGGGGGGAGGACGAGGGCCGAAGGCCCGAAGGCCGAAGGCCCGAAAGAAGCGCCAATTTGTAAAAATGGGTCCCAACGGGGGGGAAGGGTGGGGGACGAGGGCCGAAGGCCCGAAGTGCGCCAACTTGTAAAAATGGGTCCCAACTGTGGGGAAGGGGGTGGGGGGAGGAGGGCCGAAGGCCCGAAGTGCGCCAATTTGTAAAAATGGGTCCCAACGGTGGGGAGGGGGGGACGAGGGCCGAAGGCCCGAAGTGCGCCAATTTGTAAAAATGGGTCCCAACGGTGGGGAAGGGGGGACGAGGGCCGAAGGCCCGAAGTGCGCCAATTTGTAAAAATGGGTCCCAACGGTGGGGAAGGGGGGGAGGGGAGCCGAAGGCCCGAAGTGCGCCAATTTGTAAAAATGGGTCCCAACGGTGGGGAAGGGGGGACGAGGGCCGAAGGCCCGAAGTGCGCCAATTTGTAAAAATGGGTCCCAACGGTGGGGAAGGGGGGACGAGGGCCGAAGGCCCGAAGTGCGCCAATTTGTTAAATGGATCCCAACGGTGGGGAAGGGGGGACGAGGGCCCGAAGTGCGCCAATTTGTAAAAATGGGTCCCAACGGTGGGGAAGGGGGGGGGGACGAGGGCCGAAGGCCCGAAGTGCGCCAATTTGTAAAAATGGGTCCCAACGGTGGGGAAGGGGGGGGGGGGACGAGGGCCGAAGGCCCGAAGTGCGCCAACTTGTAAAAATGGGTCCCAAAAGTGGGGAAGGGGGGGGGGACGAGGGCCGAAGGCCCGAAGTGCGCCAATTTGTAAAAATGGGTCCCAACGGTGGGGAAGGGGGGACGAGGCCGAAGGCCCGAAGTGCGCCAATTTGTAAAAATGGGTCCCAACGGTGGGGAAGGGGGGACGAGGGCCGAAGGCCCGAAGTGCGCCAATTTGTAAAAATGGGTCCCAACGGTGGGGAAGGGGGGGACGAGGGCCGAAGGCCCGAAGTGCGCCAACTTGTAAAAATGGGTCCCAACTGTGGGGAAGGGGGGACGAGGGCCGAAGGCCCGAAGTGCGCCAATTTGTAAAAATGGGTCCCAACGGTGGGGAAGGGGAGGACGAGGGCCGGAGGCCCGAAGGGCGCCAATTTGTAAAAAGGGGCCCCAACGGTGGGGAAGGGTGGGGGACGAGGGCCGAAGGCCCGAAGTGCGCCAACTTGTAAAAATGGGTCCCAACGGTGGGGAAGGGGGGACGAGGGCCGAAGGCCCGAAGTGCGCCAACTTGTAAAAATGGGTCCCAACTGTGGGGAAGGGGGGGGGGGGGACGAGGGCCGAAGGCCCGAAGTGCGCCAATTTGTAAAAATGGGTCCCAACGGTGGGGAGGGGGGGACGAGGGCCGAAGGCCCGAAGTGCGCCAATTTGTAAAAATGGGTCCCAACGGTGGGGAAGGGGGGACGAGGGCCGAAGGCCCGAAGTGCGCCAATTTGTAAAAATGGGTCCCAACGGTGGGGAAGGGGGGGACGAGGGCCGAAGGCCCGAAGTGCGCCAATTTGTAAAAATGGGTCCCAACGGTGGGGAAGGGGGGACGAGGGCCGAAGGCCCGAAGTGCGCCAATTTGTAAAAATGGGTCCCAACGGTGGGGAAGGGGGGACGAGGGCCGAAGGCCCGAAGTGCGCCAATTTGTTAAATGGATCCCAACGGTGGGGAAGGGGGGACGAGGGCCCGAAGTGCGCCAATTTGTAAAAATGGGTCCCAACGGTGGGGAAGGGGGGACGAGGGCCGAAGGCCCGAAGTGCGCCAATTTGTAAAAATGGGTCCCAACGGTGGGGAAGGGGGGGGACGAGGGCCGAAGGCGCGAGGTGCGCCACCTTGTAAAAATGGGTCCCAAAAGTGGTGAAGGGGGGGGACGAGGGCCGAAGGCCCGAAGTGCGCCAATTTGTAAAAATGGGTCCCAACGGTGGGGAAGGGGGGACGAGGCCGAAGGCCCGAAGTGCGCCAATTTGTAAAAATGGGTCCCAACGGTGGGGAAGGGGGGGGACGAGGGCCGAAGGCCCGAAGTGCGCCAATTTGTAAAAATGGGTCCCAACGGTGGGGAAGGGGGGGGACGAGGGCCGAAGGCCCGAAGTGCGCCAACTTGTAAAAAAGGGTCCCAACTGCGGGGAAGGGGGGACGAGGGCCGAAGGCCCGAAGTGCGCCAATTTGTAAAAATGGGTCCCAACGGTGGGGAAGGGGGGGGGAGGACGAGGGCCGAAGGCCCGAAGTGCGCCAATTTGTAAAAATGGGTCCCAACGGTGGGGAAGGGGGGGGGACGAGGGCCGAAGGCCCGAAGTGCGCCAACTTGTAAAAATGGGTCCCAACGGTGGGGAAGGGGGGGGGACGAGGGCCGAAGGCCCGAAGTGCGCCAACTTGTAAAAATGGGTCCCAACTGTGGGGAAGGGGGGGGGGACGAGGGCCGAAGGCCCGAAGTGCGCCAATTTGTAAAAATGGGTCCCAACGGTGGGGAAGGGGGGGGGGACGAGGGCCGAAGGCCCGAAGTGCGCCAATTTGTTAAATGGATCCCAACGGTGGGGAAGGGGGGGGACGAGGGCCGAAGGCCCGAAGTGCGCCAACTTGTAAAAATGGGTCCCAACGGTGGGGAAGGGGAGGACGAGGGCCGAAGGCCCGAAGGCCGAAGGCCCGAAAGAAGCGCCAATTTGTAAAAATGGGTCCCAACGGTGGGGAAGGGGGGGGGACGAGGGCCGAAGGCCCGAAGTGCGCCAACTTGTAAAAATGGGTCCCAACTGTGGGGAAGGGGGGTGGGGGACGAGGGCCGAAGGCCCGAAGTGCGCCAATTTGTAAAAATGGGTCCCAACGGTGGGGAGGGGGGACGAGGGCCGAAGGCCCGAAGTGCGCCAATTTGTAAAAATGGGTCCCAACGGTGGGGAAGGGGGGGGACGAGGGCCGAAGGCCCGAAGTGCGCCAATTTGTAAAAATGGGTCCCAACGGTGGGGAAGGGGGGACGAGGGTCGAAGGCCCGAAGTGCGCCAATTTGTAAAAATGGGTCCCAACGGTGGGGAAGGGGGGACGAGGGCCGAAGGCCCGAAGTGCGCCAATTTGTAAAAATGGGTCCCAACGGTGGGGAGGGGGGGACGAGGGCCGAAGGCCCGAAGTGCGCAAACTTGTAAAAATGGGTCCCAACGGTGGGGAAGGGGGGACGAGGGCCGAAGGCCCGAAGTGCGCCAACTTGTAAAAATGGGTCCCAACGGTGGTGAAGGGGGGACGAGGGCCGAAGGCCCGAAGTGCGCCAATTTGTAAAAATGGGTCCCAACGGTGGGGAAGGGGGGGGGGACGAGGCCGAAGGCCCGAAGTGCGCCAATTTGTAAAAATGGGTCCCAACGGTGGGGGAGGGGGGGGGGGCCGAGGGCCGAAGGCCCGAAGTGCGCCAATTTGTAAAAATGGGTCCCAACGGTGGGGAAGGGGGGACGAGGGCCGAAGGCCCGAAGTGCGCCAACTTGTAAAAATGGGTCCCAACTGTGGGGAAGGGGGGGGACGAGGGCCGAAGGCCCGAAGTGCGCCAATTTGTAAAAATCGGTCCCAACGGGGGGGGAGGGGGGGGACGAGGGCCGAAGGCCCGAAGTGCGCCAATTTGTAAAAATGGGTCCCAACGGTGGGGAAGGGGGGACGAGGGCCGAAGGCCCGAAGTGCGCCAATTTGTAAAAATGGGTCCCAACGGTGGGGAAGGGGGGCGAGGGCCGAAGGCCCGAAGTGCGCCAATTTGTAAAAATGGGTCCCAACGGTGGGGAGGGGGGGGACGAGGGCCGAAGGCCCGCAGTGCGCGCACTCGTAAAAATGGGTCTCAACTGTGGGGAAGGGGGGACGAGGGCCGAAGGCCCGAAGTGCGCCAACTTGTAAAAATTGGTCCCAACGGTGGTGAAGGGGGGGGACGAGGGCCGAAGGCCCGAAGTGCGCCAACTTGTAAAAATGGGTCCCAACGGTGGTGAAGGGGGGACGAGGGCCGAAGGCCCGAAGTGCGCCAACTTGTAAAAATGGGTCCCAACGGTGGTGAAGGGGGGACGAGGGCCGAAGGCCCGAAGTGCGCCAATTTGTAAAAATGGGTCCCAACGGTGGGGAAGGGGGGGGACGAGGCCGAAGGCCCGAAGTGCGCCAATTTGTAAAAATGGGTCCCAACGGTGGGGAAGGGGGGACGAGGGCCGAAGGCCCGAAGTGCGCCAATTTGTAAAAATGGGTCCAAACGGTGGGGAAGGGGGGACGAGGGCCGAAGGCCCGAAGTGCGCCAATTTGTAAAAATGGGTCCCAACGGTGGGGAGGGGGGGACGAGGGCCGAAGGCCCGAAGTGCGCAAACTTGTAAAAATGGGTCTCAACTGTGGGGAAGGGGGACGAGGGCCGAAGGCCCGAAGTGCGCCAACTTGTAAAAATTGGTCCCAACGGTGGTGAAGGGGGGGGGGACGAGGGCCGAAGGCCCGAAGTGCGCCAATTTGTAAAAATGGGTCCCAACGGTGGGGAAGGGGGGGACGAGGGCCGAAGGCCCGAAGTGCGCCAACTTGTAAAAATGGGTCCCAACGGTGGGGAAGGGGGGGGGGACGAGGGCCGAACTAAAACATTTAATGTAAATCTCCAAGCAAACAATAAACCTAGCACAAATTTAAAGCCGCAGGCTTTCAACGCGCGTCCATGGATGCGCCTCCAATTATAAACAAACGCTTCCCCGACGTAATTAAATTTTAAAGCTATCAAACCCATTCAGCTATTTATCCCTAAGCTGGTTATCATCTATAATATTTAATTTTCTTATGATTTTTCCTTAACCTACTAATTTATTTTAGAAAATCTTCTTGTATTGGTCAATTATCATCTATAATATTTAATTTTCTTATGATTTTCCCTTAACCTACTAATTTATTTTAGAAAATCTTCTTGTATTGGTCAATTATCATCTATAATATTTAATTTTCTTATGATTTTTCCTTAACCTACTAATTTATTTTAGAAAATCTTCTTGTATTGGTCAATTATCATCTATAATATTTAATTTTCTTATGATTTTTCCTTAACCTACTAATTTATTTTTTACCTACTAATTTATTTTATTTTTAGGTTAAGGGAAAATCATAAGAAAATTAAATATTATAGATGATAATTGATCAATACAACAAGATTTTATAAAATAAATTAATAGCTTAAAGAAAAATCATAAGAAAATTAAATATTATAGATGATAATTGCCCAATACAAGAAGATTTTCTAAAATAAATTAGTAGGTTAAGGGAAAATCATAAGAAAATTAAATATTATAGATGATAATTGACCAATACAAGAAGATTTTCTAAAATAAATTAGTAGGTTAAGGGAAAATCATAAGAAAATTAAATATTATAGATGATAATTGACCAATACAAGAAGATTTTCTAAAATAAATTAGTAGGTTAAGGAAAAATCATAAGAAAATTAAATATTATAGATTATAATTGACCAATACAACTTTAAAATTTAATTACGTCGGGGAAGCGTTTGTTTATAATTGGAGGCGCATCCATGGACGCGCGTTGAAGCCTGCGGCTTTAAAACTGTGCTAGGTTTATTGTTTGCTTGGAGATTTACATTAAATGTTTTAGTTCGGCCCTCGTCCCCCCCCCCTTCCCCCCCGTTGGGACCCATTTTTACAAGTTGGCGCACTTCGGGCCTTCGGCCCTCGTCCCCCCCTTCCCCACCGTTGGGACCCATTTTTACAAATTGGCGCACTTCGGGCCTTCGGCCCTCGTCCCCCCCCCTTCACCACCGTTGGGACCAATTTTTACAAGTTGGCGCACTTCGGGCCTTCGGCCCTCGTCCCCCCCCCTTCCCCACAGTTGAGACCCATTTTTACAAGTTTGCGCACCGAATAGAAAACGCTCAAATCAAGTGTCTAAGAGTAGGGTTTTAAATTTTATAGAATTTCTATCCAAAAAATTTCTATTCGGTGGATTGCAAAACGCTCAAATCAAGTGTCTAAGAGTAGGGTTTTAAATTTTATAGAAGTTCTATCCAAAAAATTTCTATTCGGTAGATTGCAAAACGCTCAAATCAAGTGTCTAAGAGTAGGGTTTTAAATTTTATAGAAGTTCTATCCAAAAAATTTCTATTCGGTAGATTGCAAAACGCTCAAATCAAGTGTCTAAGAGTAGGGTTTTAAATTTTATAGAAGTTCTATCCAAAAAATTTCTATTCGGTAGATTGCAAAACGCTCAAATCAAGTGTCTAAGAGTAGGGTTTTAAATTTTATAGAAGTTCTATCCAAAAAATTTCTATTCGGTAGATTGCAAAACGCTCAAGTCAAGTGTCTAAGAGTAGGGTTTTAAATTTTATAGAAGTTCTATCCAAAAAATTTCTATTCGGTAGATTGCAAAACGTTCAAATCAAGTGTCTAAGAGTAGGGTTTTAAATTTTATAGAAGTTCTATCCAAAAAATTTCTATTCGGTAGATTGCAAAACGCTCAAATCAAGTGTCTAAGAGTAGGGTTTTAAATTTTATAGAAGTTCTATCCAAAAAATTTCTATTCGGTAGATTGCAAAACGCTCAAATCAAGTGTCTAAGAGTAGGGTTTTAAATTTTATAGAAGTTCTATCCAAAAAATTTCTATTCGGTAGATTGCAAAACGCTCAAATCAAGTGTCTAAGAGTAGGGTTTTAAATTTTATAGAAGTTCTATCCAAAAAATTTCTATTCGGTAGATTGCAAAACGCTCAAATCAAGTGTCTAAGAGTAGGGTTTTAAATTTTATAGAAGTTCTATCCAAAAAATTTCTATTCGGTAGATTGCAAAACGCTCAAATCAAGTGTCTAAGAGTAGGGTTTTAAATTTTATAGAAGTTCTATCCAAAAAATTTCTATTCGGTAGATTGCAAAACGCTCAAATCAAGTGTCTAAGAGTAGGGTTTTAAATTTTATAGAAGTTCTATCCAAAAAATTTCTATTCGGTAGATTGCAAAACGCTCAAATCAAGTGTCTAAGAGTAGGGTTTTAAATTTTATAGAAGTTCTATCCAAAAAATTTCTATTCGGTAGATTGCAAAACGCTCAAATCAAGTGTCTAAGAGTAGGGTTTTAAATTTTATAGAAGTTCTATCCAAAAAATTTCTATTCGGTAGATTGCAAAAGGAGGAAAGAGCTCGACCTACTTATTTCAGTTAAAGAAGAGGTCCAGAGATGTAGCGTTAATAAGGAACCTGATTGGCACCAACGAAGGGACAGACGCCCACTGCCACTGCCAAACCCAGAACAAACCCGTTCTTTTCCGGTAGCTAGTCAACCGAGGAAACCCTTTTGTTCTTTGTGCCAAGGAAATCATCTACCAAGCAAATGCCCGAAATATAACAACCCTCAGGCTAGGAAGGATCGTTTGCAGGAACAAAACCGTTGCATAAATTGCCTGAAAGAGGGTCACAGGGCTATGGATTGTCAGAATAACCGTCGTTGCAGCAATTGCCATGGACGGCACCACTTTCTTGTTTGTTTTTCGCGAGCCAACAAACCGCAGAGCCGCCCGAAAATGTTGGAATTTAACCAAAGGAACTCATTCCAGTCGCGTCCTCCGGCACCTGTTTTCAAGCCAAGACGCCCGACACAGGCCCATCCTATATGGGAAAGGAAAATTGAACCACCCATGTCCAATTACAATTATGCAAAGAAGGAAGAACCCGTAATTCAGGGACCGAATGAAAACTCTGTGGTATCAACAGTTATGAACGATCAGAACAAACCCAAGGCTTATCTAATGACTAAACGATTATGGGTGAGTGCGCGTGGATCAAGAGAAGAGGTTCCGGTCTATGTTTTCTTTGATACTGGAAGTCAAACTAGCTTCGTATCAAAACGATTAGTGGAAAGGCTTAACCCGCCTAGAAGTCGTGAGATTGATCAGCTGGAAATTCATGGATTTGGTGGCTCCCTTTCTGACCCGCTAAAAATAAATTCGCCGAATTATAAGATGGAAATCCAAAGAGAAGATGGAAAATGGGAGGAAATAGTGTTGAATTATACAGAAGAAATTACTACACCTTTTGATATGATGAATATTGATGAGTCAAAAATCACGCGTCGCTCGGTTGCTAATGCATTAGAAATTGTGAATGAGAAGCCAGATATAATGATTGGAATCCGGTTCGAGCTCGATGGTCAGAAAGGCGGCTTGGATGTCAGCCAGAACTGGAAAATTGTGACATCTAAATCGTATCAGTAGGCCAGCTAAGATTCAGTAGGCCAGCTAGATTGCAAAACGCTCAAATCAAGTGTCTAAGTAGGCCAGCTAGATTGCAAAACGCTCAAATCAAGTGTCTAAGAGTAGGGTTTTAAATTTTATAGAAGTTCTATCCAAAAAATTTCTATTCGGTAGATTGCAAAACGCTCAAATCAAGTGTCTAAGAGTAGGGTTTTAAATTTTATAGAAGTTCTATCCAAAAAATTTCTATTCGGTAGATTGCAAAACGCTCAAATCAAGTGTCTAAGAGTAGGGTTTTAAATTTTATAGAAGTTCTATCCAAAAAATTTCTATTCGGTAGATTGCAAAACGCTCAAATCAAGTGTCTAAGAGTAGGGTTTTAAATTTTATAGAAGTTCTATCCAAAAAATTTCTATTCGGTAGATTGCAAAACGCTCAAATCAAGTGTCTAAGAGTAGGGTTTTAAATTTTATAGAAGTTCTATCCAAAAAATTTCTATTCGGTAGATTGCAAAACGCTCAAATCAAGTGTCTAAGAGTAGGGTTTTAAATTTTATAGAAGTTCTATCCAAAAAATTTCTATTCGGTAGATTGCAAAACGCTCAAATCAAGTGTCTAAGAGTAGGGTTTTAAATTTTATAGAAGTTCTATCCAAAAAATTTCTATTCGGTAGATTGCAAAACGCTCAAATCAAGTGTCTAAGAGTAGGGTTTTAAATTTTATAGAAGTTCTATCCAAAAAATTTCTATTCGGTAGATTGCAAAACGCTCAAATCAAGTGTCTAAGAGTAGGGTTTTAAATTTTATAGAAGTTCTATCCAAAAAATTTCTATTCGGTAGATTGCAAAACGCTCAAATCAAGTGTCTAAGAGTAGGGTTTTAAATTTTATAGAAGTTCTATCCAAAAAATTTCTATTCGGTAGATTGCAAAAGGAGGAAAGAGCTCGACCTACTTATTTCAGTTAAAGAAGAGGTCCAGAGATGTAGCGTTAATAAGGAACCTGATTGGCACCAACGAAGGGACAGACGCCCACTGCCACTGCCAAACCCAGAACAAACCCGTTCTTTTCCGGTAGCTAGTCAACCGAGGAAACCCTTTTGTTCTTTGTGCCAAGGAAATCATCTACCAAGCAAATGCCCGAAATATAACAACCCTCAGGCTAGGAAGGATCGTTTGCAGGAACAAAACCGTTGCATAAATTGCCTGAAAGAGGGTCACAGGGCTATGGATTGTCAGAA
Source organism: Meloidogyne incognita (assembly GCA_036172945.1). Lineage (NCBI taxonomy): Eukaryota > Metazoa > Nematoda > Chromadorea > Rhabditida > Meloidogynidae > Meloidogyne > Meloidogyne incognita. The sequence continues at coordinate 3,424,539 of JARQAC010000006.1, read as the reverse complement.
TAACCGTCGTTGCAGCAATTGCCATGGACGGCACCACTTTCTTGTTTGTTTTTCGCGAGCCAACAAACCGCAGAGCCGCCCGAAAATGTTGGAATTTAACCAAAGGAACTCATTCCAGTCGCGTCCTCCGGCACCTGTTTTCAAGCCAAGACGCCCGACACAGGCCCATCCTATATGGGAAAGGAAAATTGAACCACCCATGTCCAATTACAATTATGCAAAGAAGGAAGAACCCGTAATTCAGGGACCGAATGAAAACTCTGTGGTATCAACAGTTATGAACGATCAGAACAAACCCAAGGCTTATCTAATGACTAAACGATTATGGGTGAGTGCGCGTGGATCAAGAGAAGAGGTTCCGGTCTATGTTTTCTTTGATACTGGAAGTCAAACTAGCTTCGTATCAAAACGATTAGTGGAAAGGCTTAACCCGCCTAGAAGTCGTGAGATTGATCAGCTGGAAATTCATGGATTTGGTGGCTCCCTTTCTGACCCGCTAAAAATAAATTCGCCGAATTATAAGATGGAAATCCAAAGAGAAGATGGAAAATGGGAGGAAATAGTGTTGAATTATACAGAAGAAATTACTACACCTTTTGATATGATGAATATTGATGAGTCAAAAATCACGCGTCGCTCGGTTGCTAATGCATTAGAAATTGTGAATGAGAAGCCAGATATAATGATTGGAATCCGGTTCGAGCTCGATGGTCAGAAAGGCGGCTTGGATGTCAGCCAGAACTGGAAAATTGTGACATCTAAATCGTATCAGTAGGCCAGCTAAGTCAGGAAGGAGCACCGGTCCTCTATAGAGGCAATCATTTAAGGAAGGGCTCCCTTTTCGATGAGCGCTCGCATCGTAGACAATTCGCAATTTATGGGTGACCACTCCATGATGCGGCAAGTAATGTTCCAGTCCTTCCGGGTTTCTAACTGCTTCCTCAATTATTCCTTCTTTTAATTGGTCATTAATCTGGTCATTATATTTCTTTGCAATTTCTGTTCCTTTTAGTTTGTCTAAAACCGAAATTAATCGGCGAAATGCCATTTTGAAATTAGAATCAAGTTGGGGGGTTTCCTCTTTCCACGGCCAGCGAACAGAGTATCTTCCCTCCTTGGTTTGAGTAATCGATTTTTCTATAAGTTTCATGGCTACTTCGTCATCTTTCTGAGCCGGATTTTCATTAATCCCGATAGATTCTAAGTTCCAAAAATCATCAACGGCTTTAGGAGTTGGCATATGCTCCTCATTACTCGCATGTATTGCCATAAGGGATATAGATGTTCGATTTGAGTTTTGGCCAATTTCAGATTCTCCAGCAACCATTGCCCCAAAAACTGTTTGGATTATGTGGAGACCAGGTAAAATTTCCTTTCCTTTAGATACAAAAAACTTCCAAAATTGGCGGATTCCAATCATTATATCTGGCTTCTCATTCACAATTTCTAATGCATTAGCAACCGAGCGACGCGTGATTTTTGACTCATCAATATTCATCATATCAAAAGGTGTAGTAATTTCTTCTGTATAATTCAACACTATTTCCTCCCATTTTCCATCTTCTCTTTGGATTTCCATCTTATAATTCGGCGAATTTATTTTTAGCGGGTCAGAAAGGGAGCCACCAAATCCATGAATTTCCAGCTGATCAATCTCACGACTTCTAGGCGGGTTAAGCCTTTCCACTAATCGTTTTGATACGAAGCTAGTTTGACTTCCAGTATCAAAGAAAACATAGACCGGAACCTCTTCTCTTGATCCACGCGCACTCACCCATAATCGTTTAGTCATTAGATAAGCCTTGGGTTTGTTCTGATCGTTCATAACTGTTGATACCACAGAGTTTTCATTCGGTCCCTGAATTACGGGTTCTTCCTTCTTTGCATAATTGTAATTGGACATGGGTGGTTCAATTTTCCTTTCCCATATAGGATGGGCCTGTGTCGGGCGTCTTGGCTTGAAAACAGGTGCCGGAGGACGCGACTGGAATGAGTTCCTTTGGTTAAATTCCAACATTTTCGGGCGGCTCTGCGGTTTGTTGGCTCGCGAAAAACAAACAAGAAAGTGGTGCCGTCCATGGCAATTGCTGCAACGACGGTTATTCTGACAATCCATAGCCCTGTGACCCTCTTTCAGGCAATTTATGCAACGGTTTTGTTCCTGCAAACGATCCTTCCTAGCCTGAGGGTTGTTATATTTCGGGCATTTGCTTGGTAGATGATTTCCTTGGCACAAAGAACAAAAGGGTTTCCTCGGTTGACTAGCTACCGGAAAAGAACGGGTTTGTTCTGGGTTTGGCAGTGGCAGTGGGCGTCTGTCCCTTCGTTGGTGCCAATCAGGTTCCTTATTAACGCTACATCTCTGGACCTCTTCTTTAACTGAAATAAGTAGGTCGAGCTCTTTCCTCCTTTTGCAATCTACCGAATAGAAATTTTTTGGATAGAACTTCTATAAAATTTAAAACCCTACTCTTAGACACTTGATTTGAGCGTTTTGCAATCTACCGAATAGAAATTTTTTGGATAGAACTTCTATAAAATTTAAAACCCTACTCTTAGACACTTGATTTGAGCGTTTTGCAATCTACCGAATAGAAATTTTTTGGATAGAACTTCTATAAAATTTAAAACCCTACTCTTAGACACTTGATTTGAGCGTTTTGCAATCTACCGAATAGAAATTTTTTGGATAGAACTTCTATAAAATTTAAAACCCTACTCTTAGACACTTGATTTGAGCGTTTTGCAATCTACCGAATAGAAATTTTTTGGATAGAACTTCTATAAAATTTAAAACCCTACTCTTAGACACTTGATTTGAGCGTTTTGCAATCTACCGAATAGAAATTTTTTGGATAGAACTTCTATAAAATTTAAAACCCTACTCTTAGACACTTGATTTGAGCGTTTTGCAATCTACCGAATAGAAATTTTTTGGATAGAACTTCTATAAAATTTAAAACCCTACTCTTAGACACTTGATTTGAGCGTTTTGCAATCTACCGAATAGAAATTTTTTGGATAGAACTTCTATAAAATTTAAAACCCTACTCTTAGACACTTGATTTGAGCGTTTTGCAATCTACCGAATAGAAATTTTTTGGATAGAACTTCTATAAAATTTAAAACCCTACTCTTAGACACTTGATTTGAGCGTTTTGCAATCTACCGAATAGAAATTTTTTGGATAGAACTTCTATAAAATTTAAAACCCTACTCTTAGACACTTGATTTGAGCGTTTTGCAATCTACCGAATAGAAATTTTTTGGATAGAACTTCTATAAAATTTAAAACCCTACTCTTAGACACTTGATTTGAGCGTTTTGCAATCTACCGAATAGAAATTTTTTGGATAGAACTTCTATAAAATTTAAAACCCTACTCTTAGACACTTGATTTGAGCGTTTTGCAATCTACCGAATAGAAATTTTTTGGATAGAACTTCTATAAAATTTAAAACCCTACTCTTAGACACTTGATTTGAACGTTTTGCAATCTACCGAATAGAAATTTTTTGGATAGAACTTCTATAAAATTTAAAACCCTACTCTTAGACACTTGACTTGAGCGTTTTGCAATCTACCGAATAGAAATTTTTTGGATAGAACTTCTATAAAATTTAAAACCCTACTCTTAGACACTTGATTTGAGCGTTTTGCAATCTACCGAATAGAAATTTTTTGGATAGAACTTCTATAAAATTTAAAACCCTACTCTTAGACACTTGATTTGAGCGTTTTGCAATCTACCGAATAGAAATTTTTTGGATAGAACTTCTATAAAATTTAAAACCCTACTCTTAGACACTTGATTTGAGCGTTTTGCAATCCACCGAATAGAAATTTTTTGGATAGAAATTCTATAAAATTTAAAACCCTACTCTTTGACACTTGATTTGAGCGTTTTGCAATCTACCGAATAGAAATTTTTTGGATAGAACTTCTATAAAATTTAAAACCCTACTCTTAGACACTTGATTTGAGCGTTTTGCAATCTACCGAATAGAAATTTTTTGGATAGAACTTCTATAAAATTTAAAACCCTACTCTTAGACACTTGATTTGAGCGTTTTGCAATCTACCGAATAGAAATTTTTTGGATAGAACTTCTATAAAATTTAAAACCCTACTCTTAGACACTTGATTTGAGCGTTTTGCAATCTACCGAATAGAAATTTTTTGGATAGAACTTCTATAAAATTTAAAACCCTACTCTTAGACACTTGATTTGAGCGTTTTGCAATCTACCGAATAGAAATTTTTTGGATAGAACTTCTATAAAATTTAAAACCCTACTCTTAGACACTTGATTTGAGCGTTTTGCAATCTACCGAATAGAAATTTTTTGGATAGAACTTCTATAAAATTTAAAACCCTACTCTTAGACACTTGATTTGAGCGTTTTGCAATCTACCGAATAGAAATTTTTTGGATAGAACTTCTATAAAATTTAAAACCCTACTCTTAGACACTTGATTTGAGCGTTTTGCAATCTACCGAATAGAAATTTTTTGATAGAACTTCTATAAAATTTAAAACCCTACTCTTAGACACTTGATTTGAGCGTTTTGCAATCTACCGAATAGAAATTTTTTGGATAGAACTTCTATAAAATTTAAAACCCTACTCTTAGACACTTGATTTGAGCGTTTTGCAATCTACCGAATAGAAATTTTTTGGATAGAACTTCTATAAAATTTAAAACCCTACTCTTAGACACTTGATTTGAGCGTTTTGCAATCTACCGAATAGAAATTTTTTGGATAGAACTTCTATAAAATTTAAAACCCTACTCTTAGACACTTGATTTGAACGTTTTGCAATCTACCGAATAGAAATTTTTTGGATAGAACTTCTATAAAATTTAAAACCCTACTCTTAGACACTTGACTTGAGCGTTTTGCAATCTACCGAATAGAAATTTTTTGGATAGAACTTCTATAAAATTTAAAACCCTACTCTTAGACACTTGATTTGAGCGTTTTGCAATCTACCGAATAGAAATTTTTTGGATAGAACTTCTATAAAATTTAAAACCCTACTCTTAGACACTTGATTTGAGCGTTTTGCAATCTACCGAATAGAAATTTTTTGGATAGAACTTCTATAAAATTTAAAACCCTACTCTTAGACACTTGATTTGAGCGTTTTGCAATCCACCGAATAGAAATTTTTTGGATAGAAATTCTATAAAATTTAAAACCCTACTCTTAGACACTTGATTTGAGCGTTTTGCAATCTACCGAATAGAAATTTTTTGGATAGAAATTCTATAAAATTTAAAACCCTACTCTTAGACACTTGATTTGAGCGTTTTGCAATCTACCGAATAGAAATTTTTTGGATAGAACTTCTATAAAATTTAAAACCCTACTCTTAGACACTTGATTTGAGCGTTTTGCAATCTACCGAATAGAAATTTTTTGGATAGAACTTCTATAAAATTTAAAACCCTACTCTTAGACACTTGATTTGAGCGTTTTGCAATCTACCGAATAGAAATTTTTTGGATAGAACTTCTATAAAATTTAAAACCCTACTCTTAGACACTTGATTTGAGCGTTTTGCAATCTACCGAATAGAAATTTTTTGGATAGAACTTCTATAAAATTTATAACCCTACTCTTAGACACTTGATTTGAGCGTTTTGCAATCTACCGAATAGAAATTTTTTGGATAGAACTTCTATAAAATTTAAAACCCTACTCTTAGACACTTGATTTGGCGTTTTGCAATCTACCGAATAGAAATTTTTTGGATAGAACTTCTATAAAATTTAAAACCCTACTCTTAGACACTTGATTTGAGCGTTTTGCAATCTACTGAATAGAAATTTTTTGGATAGAACTTCTATAAAATTTAAAACCCTACTCTTAGACACTTGATTTGAGCGTTTTGCAATCTACCGAATAGAAATTTTTTGGATAGAACTTCTATAAAATTTAAAACCCTACTCTTAGACACTTGATTTGAGCGTTTTGCAATCTACCGAATAGAAATTTTTTGGATAGAACTTCTATAAAATTTAAAACCCTACTCTTAGACACTTGATTTGAGCGTTTTGCAATCTACCGAATAGAAATTTTTTGGATAGAACTTCTATAAAATTTAAAACCCTACTCTTAGACACTTGATTTGAGCGTTTTGCAATCTACCGAATAGAAATTTTTTGGATAGAACTTCTATAAAATTTAAAACCCTACTCTTAGACACTTGATTTGAGCGTTTTGCAATCTACCGAATAGAAATTTTTTGGATAGAACTTCTATAAAATTTAAAACCCTACTCTTAGACACTTGATTTGAGCGTTTTGCAATCCACCGAATAGAAATTTTTTGGATAGAAATTCTATAAAATTTAAAACCCTACTCTTAGACACTTGATTTGAGCGTTTTGCAATCTACCGAATAGAAATTTTTTGGATAGAAATTCTATAAAATTTAAAACCCTACTCTTAGACACTTGATTTGAGCGTTTTGCAATCTACCGAATAGAAATTTTTTGGATAGAACTTCTATAAAATTTAAAACCCTACTCTTAGACACTTGATTTGAGCGTTTTGCAATCTACCGAATAGAAATTTTTTGGATAGAACTTCTATAAAATTTAAAACCCTACTCTTAGACACTTGATTTGAGCGTTTTGCAATCTACCGAATAGAAATTTTTTGGATAGAACTTCTATAAAATTTAAAACCCTACTCTTAGACACTTGATTTGAGCGTTTTGCAATCTACCGAATAGAAATTTTTTGGATAGAACTTCTATAAAATTTAAAACCCTACTCTTAGACACTTGATTTGAGCGTTTTGCAATCTACCGAATAGAAATTTTTTGGATAGAACTTCTATAAAATTTAAAACCCTACTCTTAGACACTTGATTTGAGCGTTTTGCAATCTACCGAATAGAAATTTTTTGGATAGAACTTCTATAAAATTTAAAACCCTACTCTTAGACACTTGATTTGAGCGTTTTGCAATCTACCGAATAGAAATTTTTTGGATAGAAATTCTATAAAATTTAAAACCCTACTCTTAGACACTTGATTTGAGCGTTTTGCAATCTACCGAATAGAAATTTTTTGGATAGAACTTCTATAAAATTTAAAACCCTACTCTTAGACACTTGATTTGAGCGTTTTGCAATCTACCGAATAGAAATTTTTTGGATAGAACTTCTATAAAATTTAAAACCCTACTCTTAGACACTTGATTTGAGCGTTTTGCAATCTACCGAATAGAAATTTTTTGGATAGAACTTCTATAAAATTTAAAACCCTACTCTTAGACACTTGATTTGAGCGTTTTGCAATCTACCGAATAGAAATTTTTTGGATAGAACTTCTATAAAATTTAAAACCCTACTCTTAGACACTTGATTTGAGCGTTTTGCAATCTATCGAATAGAAATTTTTTGGATAGAACTTCTATAAAATTTAAAACACTACTCTTAGACACTTGATTTGAGCGTTTTGCAATCTACCGAATAGAAATTTTTTGGATAGAACTTCTATAAAATTTAAAACCCTACTCTTACACTTGATTTGAGCGTTTTGCAATCTACCGAATAGAAATTTTTTGGATAGAACTTCTATAAAATTTAAAACCCTACTCTTAGACACTTGATTTGAGCGTTTTGCAATCTACCGAATAGAAATTTTTTGGATAGAACTTCTATAAAATTTAAAACCCTACTCTTAGACACTTGATTTGAGCGTTTTGCAATCTACCGAATAGAAATTTTTTGGATAGAACTTCTATAAAATTTAAAACCCTACTCTTAGACACTTGATTTGAGCGTTTTGCAATCTACCGAATAGAAATTTTTTGGATAGAACTTCTATAAAATTTATAACCCTACTCTTAGACACTTGATTTGAGCGTTTTGCAATCTACCGAATAGAAATTTTTTGGATAGAACTTCTATAAAATTTAAAACCCTACTCTTAGACACTTGATTTGGCGTTTTGCAATCTACCGAATAGAAATTTTTTGGATAGAACTTCTATAAAATTTAAAACCCTACTCTTAGACACTTGATTTGAGCGTTTTGCAATCTACTGAATAGAAATTTTTTGGATAGAACTTCTATAAAATTTAAAACCCTACTCTTAGACACTTGATTTGAGCGTTTTGCAATCTACCGAATAGAAATTTTTTGGATAGAACTTCTATAAAATTTAAAACCCTACTCTTAGACACTTGATTTGAGCGTTTTGCAATCTACCGAATAGAAATTTTTTGGATAGAACTTCTATAAAATTTAAAACCCTACTCTTAGACACTTGATTTGAGCGTTTTGCAATCTACCGAATAGAAATTTTTTGGATAGAACTTCTATAAAATTTATAACCCTACTCTTAGACACTTGATTTGAGCGTTTTGCAATCTACCGAATAGAAATTTTTTGGATAGAACTTCTATAAAATTTAAAACCCTACTCCTAGACACTTGATTTGAGCGTTTTGCAATCTACCGAATAGAAATTTTTTGGATAGAACTTCTATAAAATTTAAAACCCTACTCTTAGACACTTGATTTGAGCGTTTTGCAATCTACCGAATAGAAATTTTTTGGATAGAACTTCTATAAAATTTAAAACCCTACTCGTAGACACTTGATTTGAGCGTTTTGCAATCTATCGAATAGAAATTTTTTGGATAGAACTTCTATAAAATTTAAAATTAAATACACTTGATTTGAGCGTTTTGCAATCTACCGAATAGAAATTTTTTGGATAGAACTTCTATAAAATTTAAAACCCTACTCTTAGACACTTGATTTGAGCGTTTTGCAATCTACCGAATAGAAATTTTTTGGATAGAACTTCTATAAAATTTAAAACCCTACTCTTAGACACTTGATTTGAGCGTTTTGCAATCTACCGAATAGAAATTTTTTGGATAGAACTTCTATAAAATTTAAAACCCTACTCTTAGACACTTGATTTGAGCGTTTTGCAATCTACCGAATAGAAATTTTTTGGATAGAACTTCTATAAAATTTAAAACCCTACTCTTAGATACTTGATTTGAGCGTTTTGCAATCTACCGAATAGAAATTTTTTGGATAGAACTTCTATAAAATTTAAAACCCTACTCTTAGACACTTGATTTGAGCGTTTTGCAATCTACCGAATAGAAATTTTTTGGATAGAACTTCTATAAAATTTATAACCCTACTCTTAGACACTTGATTTGAGCGTTTTGCAATCTACCGAATAGAAATTTTTTGGATAGAACTTCTATAAAATTTAAAACCCTACTCTTAGACACTTGATTTGGCGTTTTGCAATCTACCGAATAGAAATTTTTTGGATAGAACTTCTATAAAATTTAAAACCCTACTCTTAGACACTTGATTTGAGCGTTTTGCAATCTACTGAATAGAAATTTTTTGGATAGAACTTCTATAAAATTTAAAACCCTACTCTTAGACACTTGATTTGAGCGTTTTGCAATCTACCGAATAGAAATTTTTTGGATAGAACTTCTATAAAATTTAAAACCCTACTCTTAGACACTTGATTTGAGCGTTTTGCAATCTACCGAATAGAAATTTTTTGGATAGAACTTCTATAAAATTTAAAACCCTACTCTTAGACACTTGATTTGAGCGTTTTGCAATCTACCGAATAGAAATTTTTTGGATAGAACTTCTATAAAATTTATAACCCTACTCTTAGACACTTGATTTGAGCGTTTTGCAATCTACCGAATAGAAATTTTTTGGATAGAACTTCTATAAAATTTAAAACCCTACTCTTAGACACTTGATTTGAGCGTTTTGCAATCTACCGAATAGAAATTTTTTGGATAGAACTTCTATAAAATTTAAAACCCTACTCTTAGACACTTGATTTGAGCGTTTTGCAATCTACCGAATAGAAATTTTTTGGATAGAACTTCTATAAAATTTAAAACCCTACTCGTAGACACTTGATTTGAGCGTTTTGCAATCTATCGAATAGAAATTTTTTGGATAGAACTTCTATAAAATTTAAAATTAAATACACTTGATTTGAGCGTTTTGCAATCTACCGAATAGAAATTTTTTGGATAGAACTTCTATAAAATTTAAAACCCTACTCTTAGACACTTGATTTGAGCGTTTTGCAATCTACCGAATAGAAATTTTTTGGATAGAACTTCTATAAAATTTAAAACCCTACTCTTAGACACTTGATTTGAGCGTTTTGCAATCTACCGAATAGAAATTTTTTGGATAGAACTTCTATAAAATTTAAAACCCTACTCTTAGACACTTGATTTGAGCGTTTTGCAATCTACCGAATAGAAATTTTTTGGATAGAACTTCTATAAAATTTAAAACCCTACTCTTAGACACTTGATTTGAGCGTTTTGCAATCTACCGAATAGAAATTTTTTGGATAGAACTTCTATAAAATTTAAAACCCTACTCTTAGACACTTGATTTGAGCGTTTTGCAATCTACCGAATAGAAATTTTTTGGATAGAACTTCTATAAAATTTAAAACCCTACTCTTAGACACTTGATTTGAGCGTTTTGCAATCTACCGAATAGAAATTTTTTGGATAGAACTTCTATAAAATTTAAAACCCTACTCTTAGACACTTGATTTGAGCGTTTTGCAATCTACCGAATAGAAATTTTTTGGATAGAACTTCTATAAAATTTAAAACCCTACTCTTAGACACTTGATTTGAGCGTTTTGCAATCTACCGAATAGAAATTTTTTGGATAGAACTTCTATAAAATTTAAAACCCTACTCTTAGACACTTGATTTGAGCGTTTTGCAATCTACCGAATAGAAATTTTTTGGATAGAACTTCTATAAAATTTAAAACCCTACTCTTAGACACTTGATTTGAGCGTTTTGCAATCTACCGAATAGAAATTTTTTGGATAGAACTTCTATAAAATTTAAAACCCTACTCTTAGACACTTGATTTGAGCGTTTTGCAATCTACCGAATAGAAATTTTTTGGATAGAACTTCTATAAAATTTAAAACCCTACTCTTAGACACTTGATTTGAGCGTTTTGCAATCTACCGAATAGAAATTTTTTGGATAGAACTTCTATAAAATTTAAAACCCTACTCTTAGACACTTGATTTGAACGTTTTGCAATCTACCGAATAGAAATTTTTTGGATAGAACTTCTATAAAATTTAAAACCCTACTCTTAGACACTTGACTTGAGCGTTTTGCAATCTACCGAATAGAAATTTTTTGGATAGAACTTCTATAAAATTTAAAACCCTACTCTTAGACACTTGATTTGAGCGTTTTGCAATCTACCGAATAGAAATTTTTTGGATAGAACTTCTATAAAATTTAAAACCCTACTCTTAGACACTTGATTTGAGCGTTTTGCAATCTACCGAATAGAAATTTTTTGGATAGAACTTCTATAAAATTTAAAACCCTACTCTTAGACACTTGATTTGAGCGTTTTGCAATCTACCGAATAGAAATTTTTTGGATAGAACTTCTATAAAATTTAAAAGCCTACTCTTAGACACATGATTTGAGCGTTTTGCAATCTACCGAATAGAAATTTTTTGGATAGAACTTCTATAAAATTTAAAACCCTACTCTTAGACACTTGATTTGAGCGTTTTGCAATCTACCGAATAGAAATTTTTTGGATAGAACTTCTATAAAATTTAAAACCCTACTCTTAGACACTTGATTTGACCGTTTTGCAATCTACCGAATAGAAATTTTTTGGATAGAACTTCTATAAAATTTAAAGCCCTACTCTTAGACACTTGATTTGAGCGTTTTGCAATCTACCGAATAGAAATTTTTTGGATAGAACTTCTATAAAATTTAAAACCCTACTCTTAGACACTTGATTTGAGCGTTTTGCAATCTACCGAATAGAAATTTTTTGGATAGAACTTCTATAAAATTTAAAGCCCTACTCTTAGACACTTGATTTGAGCGTTTTTCAATCCACCGAATAGAAATTTTTTGGATAGAACTTCTATAAAATTTAAAACCCTACTCTTAGACACTTGATTTGAGCGTTTTGCAATCTACCGAATAGAAATTTTTTGGATAGAACTTCTATAAAATTTAAAACCCTACTCTTAGACACTTGATTTGAGCGTTTTGCAATCTACCGAATAGAAATTTTTTGGATAGAACTTCTATAAAATTTAAAACCCTATTCTTAGACACTTGATTTGAGCGTTTTGCAATCTACCGAATAGAAATTTTTTGGATAGAACTTCTATAAAATTTAAAGCCCTACTCTTAGACACTTGATTTGAGCGTTTTGCAATCTACCGAATAGAAATTTTTTGGATAGAACTTCTATAAAATTTAAAACCCTACTCTTAGACACTTGATTTGAGCGTTTTGCAATCTATCGAATAGAAATTTTTTGGATAGAACTTCTATAAAATTTAAAACCCTACTCTTAGACACTTGATTTGAGCGATTTGCAATCTACCAATAGAAATTTTTTGGATAGAACTTCTATAAAATTTAAAACCCTACTCTTAGACACTTGATTTGAGCGTTTTGCAATCTACCGAATAGAAATTTTTTGGATAGAACTTCTATAAAATTTAAAACCCTACTCTTAGACACTTGATTTGAGCGTTTTGCAATCTACCGAATAGAAATTTTTTGGATAGAACTTCTATAAAATTTAAAACCCTACTCTTAGACACTTGATTTGAGCGATTTGCAATCTACCAATAGAAATTTTTTGGATAGAACTTCTATAAAATTTAAAACCCTACTCTTAGACACTTGATTTGAGCGATTTGCAATCTACCAATAGAAATTTTTTGGATAGAACTTCTATAAAATTTAAAACCCTACTCTTAGACACTTGATTTGAGCGTTTTGCAATCTACCGAATAGAAATTTTTTGGATAGAACTTCTATAAAATTTAAAACCCTACTCTTAGACACTTGATTTGAGCGATTTGCAATCTACCAATAGAAATTTTTTGGATAGAACTTCTATAAAATTTAAAGCCCTACTCTTAGACACTTGATTTGAGCGTTTTGCAATCTACCGAATAGAAATTTTTTGGATAGAACTTCTATAAAATTTAAAGCCCTACTCTTAGACACTTGATTTGAGCGTTTTGCAATCTACCGAATAGAAATTTTTTGGATAGAACTTCTATAAAATTTAAAACCCTACTCTTAGACACTTGATTTGAGCGTTTTGCAATCTACCGAATAGAAATTTTTTGGATAGAACTTCTATAAAATTTAAAGCCCTACTCTTAGACACTTGATTTGAGCGTTTTGCAATCTACCGAATAGAAATTTTTTGGATAGAACTTCTATAAAATTTAAAGCCCTACTCTTAGACACTTGATTTGAGCGTTTTGCAATCTACCGAATAGAAATTTTTTGGATAGAACTTCTATAAAATTTAAAACCCTACTCTTAGACACTTGATTTGAGCGTTTTGCAATCTATCGAATAGAAATTTTTTGGATAGAACTTCTATAAAATTTAAAACCCTACTCTTAGACACTTGATTTGAGCGATTTGCAATCTACCAATAGAAATTTTTTGGATAGAACTTCTATAAAATTTAAAACCCTACTCTTAGACACTTGATTTGAGCGTTTTGCAATCTACCGAATAGAAATTTTTTGGATAGAACTTCTATAAAATTTAAAACCCTACTCTTAGACACTTGATTTGAGCGTTTTGCAATCTACCGAATAGAAATTTTTTGGATAGAACTTCTATAAAATTTAAAACCCTACTCTTAGACACTTGATTTGAGCGATTTGCAATCTACCAATAGAAATTTTTTGGATAGAACTTCTATAAAATTTAAAACCCTACTCTTAGACACTTGATTTGAGCGTTTTGCAATCTACCGAATAGAAATTTTTTGGATAGAACTTCTATAAAATTTAAAACCCTACTCTTAGACATTTGATTTGAGCGTTTTGCAATCTACCGAATAGAAATTTTTTGGATAGAACTTCTATAAAATTTAAAACCCTACTCTTAGAAGTTCTATAGAAGTTCTATCCAAAAAATTTCTATTTGGTAGATTGCAAAACGCTCAAATCAAGTGTCTAAGAATAGGGTTTTAAATTTTATAGAAGTTCTATCCAAAAAATTTCTATTCGGTAGATTGCAAAACGCTCAAATCAAGTGTCTAAGAGTAGGGTTTTAAATTTTATAGAAGTTCTATCCAAAAAATTTCTATTTGGTAGATTGCAAAACGCTCAAATCAAGTGTCTAAGAATAGGGTTTTAAATTTTATAGAAGTTCTATCCAAAAAATTTCTATTCGGTAGATTGCAAAACGCTCAAATCAAGTGTCTAAGAGTAGGGTTTTAAATTTTATAGAAGTTCTATCCAAAAAATTTCTATTCGGTAGATTGCAAAACGCTCAAATCATGTGTCTAAGAGTAGGCTTTTAAATTTTATAGAAGTTCTATCCAAAAAATTTCTATTCGGTAGATTGCAAAACGCTCAAATCAAGTGTCTAAGAGTAGGGTTTTAAATTTTATAGAAGTTCTATCCAAAAAATTTCTATTCGGTAGATTGCAAAACGCTCAAATCATGTGTCTAAGAGTAGGCTTTTAAATTTTATAGAAGTTCTATCCAAAAATTTCTATTCGGTAGATTGCAAAACGCTCAAATCAAGTGTCTAAGAGTAGGGTTTTAAATTTTATAGAAGTTCTATCCAAAAAATTTCTATTCGGTAGATTGCAAAACGCTCAAATCAAGTGTCTAAGAGTAGGGTTTTAAATTTTATAGAAGTTCTATACAAAAAATTTCTATTCGGTAGATTGCAAAACGCTCAAATCATGTGTCTAAGAGTAGGCTTTTAAATTTTATAGAAGTTCTATCCAAAAAATTTCTATTCGGTAGATTGCAAAACGCTCAAATCAAGTGTCTAAGAGTAGGGTTTTAAATTTTATAGAAGTTCTATCCAAAAAATTTCTATTCGGTAGATTGCAAAACGCTCAAATCAAGTGTCTAAGAGTAGGGTTTTAATTTTATAGAAGTTCTATCCAAAAAATTTCTATTTGGTAGATTGCAAAACGCTCAAATCAAGTGTCTAAGAATAGGGTTTTAAATTTTATAGAAGTTCTATCCAAAAAATTTCTATTCGGTGGATTGAAAAACGCTCAAATCAAGTGTCTAAGAGTAGGGCTTTAAATTTTATAGAAGTTCTATCCAAAAAATTTCTATTCGGTAGATTGCAAAACGCTCAAATCAAGTGTCTAAGAGTAGGGTTTTAAATTTTATAGAAGTTCTATCCAAAAAATTTCTATTCGGTAGATTGCAAAACGCTCAAATCAAGTGTCTAAGAGTAGGGCTTTAAATTTTATAGAAGTTCTATCCAAAAAATTTCTATTCGGTAGATTGCAAAACGCTCAAATCAAGTGTCTAAGAGTAGGGTTTTAAATTTTATAGAAGTTCTATCCAAAAAATTTCTATTCGGTAGATTGCAAAACGCTCAAATCAAGTGTCTAAGAGTAGGGTTTTAAATTTTATAGAAGTTCTATCCAAAAAATTTCTATTCGGTAGATTGCAAAACGCTCAAATCATGTGTCTAAGAGTAGGCTTTTAAATTTTATAGAAGTTCTATCCAAAAAATTTCTATTCGGTAGATTGCAAAACGCTCAAATCAAGTGTCTAAGAGTAGGCTTTTAAATTTTATAGAAGTTCTATCCAAAAAATTTCTATTCGGTAGATTGCAAAACGCTCAAATCATGTGTCTAAGAGTAGGCTTTTAAATTTTATAGAAGTTCTATCCAAAAAATTTCTATTCGGTAGATTGCAAAACGCTCAAATCAAGTGTCTAAGAGTAGGGTTTTAAATTTTATAGAAGTTCTATCCAAAAAATTTCTATTCGGTAGATTGCAAAACGCTCAAATCAAGTGTCTAAGAGTAGGGTTTTAAATTTTATAGAAGTTCTATCCAAAAAATTTCTATTCGGTAGATTGCAAAAGGAGGAAAGAGCTCGACCTACTTATTTCAGTTAAAGAAGAGGTCCAGAGATGTAGCGTTAATAAGGAACCTGATTGGCACCAACGAAGGGACAGACGCCCACTGCCACTGCCAAACCCAGAACAAACCCGTTCTTTTCCGGTAGCTAGTCAACCGAGGAAACCCTTTTGTTCTTTGTGCCAAGGAAATCATCTACCAAGCAAATGCCCGAAATATAACAACCCTCAGGCTAGGAAGGATCGTTTGCAGGAACAAAACCGTTGCATAAATTGCCTGAAAGAGGGTCACAGGGCTATGGATTGTCAGAATAACCGTCGTTGCAGCAATTGCCATGGACGGCACCACTTTCTTGTTTGTTTTTCGCGAGCCAACAAACCGCAGAGCCGCCCGAAAATGTTGGAATTTAACCAAAGGAACTCATTCCAGTCGCGTCCTCCGGCACCTGTTTTCAAGCCAAGACGCCCGACACAGGCCCATCCTATATGGGAAAGGAAAATTGAACCACCCATGTCCAATTACAATTATGCAAAGAAGGAAGAACCCGTAATTCAGGGACCGAATGAAAACTCTGTGGTATCAACAGTTATGAACGATCAGAACAAACCCAAGGCTTATCTAATGACTAAACGATTATGGGTGAGTGCGCGTGGATCAAGAGAAGAGGTTCCGGTCTATGTTTTCTTTGATACTGGAAGTCAAACTAGCTTCGTATCAAAACGATTAGTGGAAAGGCTTAACCCGCCTAGAAGTCGTGAGATTGATCAGCTGGAAATTCATGGATTTGGTGGCTCCCTTTCTGACCCGCTAAAAATAAATTCGCCGAATTATAAGATGGAAATCCAAAGAGAAGATGGAAAATGGGAGGAAATAGTGTTGAATTATACAGAAGAAATTACTACACCTTTTGATATGATGAATATTGATGAGTCAAAAATCACGCGTCGCTCGGTTGCTAATGCATTAGAAATTGTGAATGAGAAGCCAGATATAATGATTGGAATCCGGTTCGAGCTCGATGGTCAGAAAGGCGGCTTGGATGTCAGCCAGAACTGGAAAATTGTGACATCTAAATCGTATCAGTAGGCCAGCTAAGTCAGGAAGGAGCACCGGTCCTCTATAGAGGCAATCATTTAAGGAAGGGCTCCCTTTTCGATGAGCGCTCGCATCGTAGACAATTCGCAATTTATGGGTGACCACTCCATGATGCGGCAAGTAATGTTCCAGTCCTTCCGGGTTTCTAACTGCTTCCTCAATTATTCCTTCTTTTAATTGGTCATTAATCTGGTCATTATATTTCTTTGCAATTTCTGTTCCTTTTAGTTTGTCTAAAACCGAAATTAATCGGCGAAATGCCATTTTGAAATTAGAATCAAGTTGGGGGGTTTCCTCTTTCCACGGCCAGCGAACAGAGTATCTTCCCTCCTTGGTTTGAGTAATCGATTTTTCTATAAGTTTCATGGCTACTTCGTCATCTTTCTGAGCCGGATTTTCATTAATCCCGATAGATTCTAAGTTCCAAAAATCATCAACGGCTTTAGGAGTTGGCATATGCTCCTCATTACTCGCATGTATTGCCATAAGGGATATAGATGTTCGATTTGAGTTTTGGCCAATTTCAGATTCTCCAGCAACCATTGCCCCAAAAACTGTTTGGATTATGTGGAGACCAGGTAAAATTTCCTTTCCTTTAGATACAAAAAACTTCCAAAATTGGCGGATTCCAATCATTATATCTGGCTTCTCATTCACAATTTCTAATGCATTAGCAACCGAGCGACGCGTGATTTTTGACTCATCAATATTCATCATATCAAAAGGTGTAGTAATTTCTTCTGTATAATTCAACACTATTTCCTCCCATTTTCCATCTTCTCTTTGGATTTCCATCTTATAATTCGGCGAATTTATTTTTAGCGGGTCAGAAAGGGAGCCACCAAATCCATGAATTTCCAGCTGATCAATCTCACGACTTCTAGGCGGGTTAAGCCTTTCCACTAATCGTTTTGATACGAAGCTAGTTTGACTTCCAGTATCAAAGAAAACATAGACCGGAACCTCTTCTCTTGATCCACGCGCACTCACCCATAATCGTTTAGTCATTAGATAAGCCTTGGGTTTGTTCTGATCGTTCATAACTGTTGATACCACAGAGTTTTCATTCGGTCCCTGAATTACGGGTTCTTCCTTCTTTGCATAATTGTAATTGGACATGGGTGGTTCAATTTTCCTTTCCCATATAGGATGGGCCTGTGTCGGGCGTCTTGGCTTGAAAACAGGTGCCGGAGGACGCGACTGGAATGAGTTCCTTTGGTTAAATTCCAACATTTTCGGGCGGCTCTGCGGTTTGTTGGCTCGCGAAAAACAAACAAGAAAGTGGTGCCGTCCATGGCAATTGCTGCAACGACGGTTATTCTGACAATCCATAGCCCTGTGACCCTCTTTTCAGGCAATTTATGCAACGGTTTTGTTCCTGCAAACGATCCTTCCTAGCCTGAGGGTTGTTATATTTCGGGCATTTGCTTGGTAGATGATTTCCTTGGCACAAAGAACAAAAGGGTTTCCTCGGTTGACTAGCTACCGGAAAAGAACGGGTTTGTTCTGGGTTTGGCAGTGGCAGTGGGCGTCTGTCCCTTCGTTGGTGCCAATCAGGTTCCTTATTAACGCTACATCTCTGGACCTCTTCTTTAACTGAAATAAGTAGGTCGAGCTCTTTCCTCCTTTTGCAATCTACCGAATAGAAATTTTTTGGATAGAACTTCTATAAAATTTAAAACCCTACTCTTAGACACTTGATTTGAGCGTTTTGCAATCTACCGAATAGAAATTTTTTGGATAGAACTTCTATAAAATTTAAAACCCTACTCTTAGACACTTGATTTGAGCGTTTTGCAATCTACCGAATAGAAATTTTTTGGATAGAACTTCTATAAAATTTAAAACCCTACTCTTAGACACTTGATTTGAGCGTTTTGCAATCTACCGAATAGAAATTTTTTGGATAGAACTTCTATAAAATTTAAAACCCTACTCTTAGACACTTGATTTGAGCGTTTTGCAATCTACCGAATAGAAATTTTTTGGATAGAACTTCTATAAAATTTAAAACCCTACTCTTAGACACTTGATTTGAGCGTTTTGCAATCTACCGAATAGAAATTTTTTGGATAGAACTTCTATAAAATTTAAAACCCTACTCTTAGACACTTGATTTGAGCGTTTTGCAATCTACCGAATAGAAATTTTTTGGATAGAACTTCTATAAAATTTAAAACCCTACTCTTAGACACTTGATTTGAGCGTTTTGCAATCTACCGAATAGAAATTTTTTGGATAGAACTTCTATAAAATTTAAAACCCTACTCTTAGACACTTGATTTGAGCGTTTTGCAATCTACCGAATAGAAATTTTTTGGATAGAACTTCTATAAAATTTAAAACCCTACTCTTAGACACTTGATTTGAGCGTTTTGCAATCTACCGAATAGAAATTTTTTGGATAGAACTTCTATAAAATTTAAAACCCTACTCTTAGACACTTGATTTGAGCGTTTTGCAATCTACCGAATAGAAATTTTTTGGATAGAACTTCTATAAAATTTAAAACCCTACTCTTAGACACTTGATTTGAGCGTTTTGCAATCTACCGAATAGAAATTTTTTGGATAGAACTTCTATAAAATTTAAAACCCTACTCTTAGACACTTGATTTGAACGTTTTGCAATCTACCGAATAGAAATTTTTTGGATAGAACTTCTATAAAATTTAAAACCCTACTCTTAGACACTTGACTTGAGCGTTTTGCAATCTACCGAATAGAAATTTTTTGGATAGAACTTCTATAAAATTTAAAACCCTACTCTTAGACACTTGATTTGAGCGTTTTGCAATCTACCGAATAGAAATTTTTTGGATAGAACTTCTATAAAATTTAAAACCCTACTCTTAGACACTTGATTTGAGCGTTTTGCAATCTACCGAATAGAAATTTTTTGGATAGAACTTCTATAAAATTTAAAACCCTACTCTTAGACACTTGATTTGAGCGTTTTGCAATCCACCGAATAGAAATTTTTTGGATAGAAATTCTATAAAATTTAAAACCCTACTCTTAGACACTTGATTTGAGCGTTTTGCAATCTACCGAATAGAAATTTTTTGGATAGAACTTCTATAAAATTTAAAACCCTACTCTTAGACACTTGATTTGAGCGTTTTGCAATCTACCGAATAGAAATTTTTTGGATAGAACTTCTATAAAATTTAAAACCCTACTCTTAGACACTTGATTTGAGCGTTTTGCAATCTACCGAATAGAAATTTTTTGGATAGAACTTCTATAAAATTTAAAACCCTACTCTTAGACACTTGATTTGAGCGTTTTGCAATCTACCGAATAGAAATTTTTTGGATAGAACTTCTATAAAATTTAAAACCCTACTCTTAGACACTTGATTTGAGCGTTTTGCAATCTACCGAATAGAAATTTTTTGGATAGAACTTCTATAAAATTTAAAACCCTATTCTTAGACACTTGATTTGAGCGTTTTGCAATCTACCAAATAGAAATTTTTTGGATAGAACTTCTATAAAATTAAAACCCTACTCTTAGACACTTGATTTGAGCGTTTTGCAATCTACCGAATATAAATTTTTTGGATAGAACTTCTATAAAATTTAAAACCCTACTCTTAGACACTTGATTTAAGCGTTTTGCAATCTACCGAATAGAAATTTTTTGGATAGAACTTCTATAAAATTTAAAAGCCTACTCTTAGACACATGATTTGAGCGTTTTGCAATCTACCGAATAGAAATTTTTTGTATAGAACTTCTATAAAATTTAAAACCCTACTCTTAGACACTTGATTTGAGCGTTTTGCAATCTACCGAATAGAAATTTTTTGGATAGAACTTCTATAAAATTTAAAACCCTACTCTTAGACACTTGATTTGAGCGTTTTGCAATCTACCGAATAGAAATTTTTTGGATAGAACTTCTATAAAATTTAAAAGCCTACTCTTAGACACATGATTTGAGCGTTTTGCAATCTACCGAATAGAAATGCTTTGGATAGAACTTCTATAAAATTTAAAACCCTACTCTTAGACACTTGATTTGAGCGTTTTGCAATCTACCGAATAGAAATTTTTTGGATAGAACTTCTATAAAATTTAAAAGCCTACTCTTAGACACATGATTTGAGCGTTTTGCAATCTACCGAATAGAAATTTTTTGGATAGAACTTCTATAAAATTTAAAACCCTACTCTTAGACACTTGATTTGAGCGTTTTGCAATCTACCGAATAGAAATTTTTTGGATAGAACTTCTATAAAATTTAAAACCCTACTCTTAGACACTTGATTTGAGCGTTTTGCAATCTACCGAATAGAAATTTTTTGGATAGAACTTCTATAAAATTTAAAACCCTACTCTTAGACACTTGATTTGAGCGTTTTGCAATCTACCGAATAGAAATTTTTTGGATAGAACTTCTATAAAATTTAAAACCCTACTCTTAGACACTTGATTTGAGCGTTTTGCAATCTACCGAATAGAAATTTTTTGGATAGAACTTCTATAAAATTTAAAACCCTACTCTTAGACACTTGATTTGAGCGTTTTGCAATCTACCGAATAGAAATTTTTTGGATAGAACTTCTATAAAATTTAAAACCCTACTCTTAGACACTTGATTTGAACGTTTTGCAATCTACCGAATAGAAATTTTTTGGATAGAACTTCTATAAAATTTAAAACCCTACTCTTAGACACTTGACTTGAGCGTTTTGCAATCTACCGAATAGAAATTTTTTGGATAGAACTTCTATAAAATTTAAAACCCTACTCTTAGACACTTGATTTGAGCGTTTTGCAATCTACCGAATAGAAATTTTTTGGATAGAACTTCTATAAAATTTAAAACCCTACTCTTAGACACTTGATTTGAGCGTTTTGCAATCTACCGAATAGAAATTTTTTGGATAGAACTTCTATAAAATTTAAAACCCTACTCTTAGACACTTGATTTGAGCGTTTTGCAATCCACCGAATAGAAATTTTTTGGATAGAAATTCTATAAAATTTAAAACCCTACTCTTAGACACTTGATTTGAGCGTTTTGCAATCTACCGAATAGAAATTTTTTGGATAGAAATTCTATAAAATTTAAAACCCTACTCTTAGACACTTGATTTGAGCGTTTTGCAATCTACCGAATAGAAATTTTTTGGATAGAACTTCTATAAAATTTAAAACCCTACTCTTAGACACTTGATTTGAGCGTTTTGCAATCTACCGAATAGAAATTTTTTGGATAGAACTTCTATAAAATTTAAAACCCTACTCTTAGACACTTGATTTGAGCGTTTTGCAATCTACCGAATAGAAATTTTTTGGATAGAACTTCTATAAAATTTAAAACCCTACTCTTAGACACTTGATTTGAGCGTTTTGCAATCTACCGAATAGAAATTTTTTGGATAGAACTTCTATAAAATTTATAACCCTACTCTTAGACACTTGATTTGAGCGTTTTGCAATCTACCGAATAGAAATTTTTTGGATAGAACTTCTATAAAATTTAAAACCCTACTCTTAGACACTTGATTTGGCGTTTTGCAATCTACCGAATAGAAATTTTTTGGATAGAACTTCTATAAAATTTAAAACCCTACTCTTAGACACTTGATTTGAGCGTTTTGCAATCTACTGAATAGAAATTTTTTGGATAGAACTTCTATAAAATTTAAAACCCTACTCTTAGACACTTGATTTGAGCGTTTTGCAATCTACCGAATAGAAATTTTTTGGATAGAACTTCTATAAAATTTAAAACCCTACTCTTAGACACTTGATTTGAGCGTTTTGCAATCTACCGAATAGAAATTTTTTGGATAGAACTTCTATAAAATTTAAAACCCTACTCTTAGACACTTGATTTGAGCGTTTTGCAATCTACCGAATAGAAATTTTTTGGATAGAACTTCTATAAAATTTAAAACCCTACTCTTAGACACTTGATTTGAGCGTTTTGCAATCTACCGAATAGAAATTTTTTGGATAGAACTTCTATAAAATTTAAAACCCTACTCTTAGACACTTGATTTGAGCGTTTTGCAATCTACCGAATAGAAATTTTTTGGATAGAACTTCTATAAAATTTAAAACCCTACTCTTAGACACTTGATTTGAGCGTTTTGCAATCCACCGAATAGAAATTTTTTGGATAGAAATTCTATAAAATTTAAAACCCTACTCTTAGACACTTGATTTGAGCGTTTTGCAATCTACCGAATAGAAATTTTTTGGATAGAAATTCTATAAAATTTAAAACCCTACTCTTAGACACTTGATTTGAGCGTTTTGCAATCTACCGAATAGAAATTTTTTGGATAGAACTTCTATAAAATTTAAAACCCTACTCTTAGACACTTGATTTGAGCGTTTTGCAATCTACCGAATAGAAATTTTTTGGATAGAACTTCTATAAAATTTAAAACCCTACTCTTAGACACTTGATTTGAGCGTTTTGCAATCTACCGAATAGAAATTTTTTGGATAGAACTTCTATAAAATTTAAAACCCTACTCTTAGACACTTGATTTGAGCGTTTTGCAATCTACCGAATAGAAATTTTTTGGATAGAACTTCTATAAAATTTAAAACCCTACTCTTAGACACTTGATTTGAGCGTTTTGCAATCTATCGAATAGAAATTTTTTGGATAGAACTTCTATAAAATTTAAAACACTACTCTTAGACACTTGATTTGAGCGTTTTGCAATCTACCGAATAGAAATTTTTTGGATAGAACTTCTATAAAATTTAAAACCCTACTCTTACACTTGATTTGAGCGTTTTGCAATCTACCGAATAGAAATTTTTTGGATAGAACTTCTATAAAATTTAAAACCCTACTCTTAGACACTTGATTTGAGCGTTTTGCAATCTACCGAATAGAAATTTTTTGGATAGAACTTCTATAAAATTTAAAACCCTACTCTTAGACACTTGATTTGAGCGTTTTGCAATCTACCGAATAGAAATTTTTTGGATAGAACTTCTATAAAATTTAAAACCCTACTCTTAGACACTTGATTTGAGCGTTTTGCAATCTACCGAATAGAAATTTTTTGGATAGAACTTCTATAAAATTTATAACCCTACTCTTAGACACTTGATTTGAGCGTTTTGCAATCTACCGAATAGAAATTTTTTGGATAGAACTTCTATAAAATTTAAAACCCTACTCTTAGACACTTGATTTGGCGTTTTGCAATCTACCGAATAGAAATTTTTTGGATAGAACTTCTATAAAATTTAAAACCCTACTCTTAGACACTTGATTTGAGCGTTTTGCAATCTACTGAATAGAAATTTTTTGGATAGAACTTCTATAAAATTTAAAACCCTACTCTTAGACACTTGATTTGAGCGTTTTGCAATCTACCGAATAGAAATTTTTTGGATAGAACTTCTATAAAATTTAAAACCCTACTCTTAGACACTTGATTTGAGCGTTTTGCAATCTACCGAATAGAAATTTTTTGGATAGAACTTCTATAAAATTTAAAACCCTACTCTTAGACACTTGATTTGAGCGTTTTGCAATCTACCGAATAGAAATTTTTTGGATAGAACTTCTATAAAATTTATAACCCTACTCTTAGACACTTGATTTGAGCGTTTTGCAATCTACCGAATAGAAATTTTTTGGATAGAACTTCTATAAAATTTAAAACCCTACTCTTAGACACTTGATTTGAGCGTTTTGCAATCTACCGAATAGAAATTTTTTGGATAGAACTTCTATAAAATTTAAAACCCTACTCTTAGACACTTGATTTGAGCGTTTTGCAATCTACCGAATAGAAATTTTTTGGATAGAACTTCTATAAAATTTAAAACCCTACTCGTAGACACTTGATTTGAGCGTTTTGCAATCTATCGAATAGAAATTTTTTGGATAGAACTTCTATAAAATTTAAAATTAAATACACTTGATTTGAGCGTTTTGCAATCTACCGAATAGAAATTTTTTGGATAGAACTTCTTAAAATTTAAAACCCTACTCTTAGACACTTGATTTGAGCGTTTTGCAATCTACCGAATAGAAATTTTTTGGATAGAACTTCTATAAAATTTAAAACCCTACTCTTAGACACTTGATTTGAGCGTTTTGCAATCTACCGAATAGAAATTTTTTGGATAGAACTTCTATAAAATTTAAAACCCTACTCTTAGACACTTGATTTGAGCGTTTTGCAATCTACCGAATAGAAATTTTTTGGATAGAACTTCTATAAAATTTAAAACCCTACTCTTAGACACTTGATTTGAGCGTTTTGCAATCTACCGAATAGAAATTTTTTGGATAGAACTTCTATAAAATTTAAAACCCTACTCTTAGACACTTGATTTGAGCGTTTTGCAATCTACCGAATAGAAATTTTTTGGATAGAACTTCTATAAAATTTATAACCCTACTCTTAGACACTTGATTTGAGCGTTTTGCAATCTACCGAATAGAAATTTTTTGGATAGAACTTCTATAAAATTTAAAACCCTACTCTTAGACACTTGATTTGAGCGTTTTGCAATCTACCGAATAGAAATTTTTTGGATAGAACTTCTATAAAATTTAAAACCCTACTCTTAGACACTTGATTTGAGCGTTTTGCAATCTACCGAATAGAAATTTTTTGGATAGAACTTCTATAAAATTTAAAACCCTACTCTTAGACACTTGATTTGAGCGTTTTGCAATCTACCGAATAGAAATTTTTTGGATAGAACTTCTATAAAATTTAAAACCCTACTCTTAGACACTTGATTTGAGCGTTTTGCAATCTACCGAATAGAAATTTTTTGGATAGAACTTCTATAAAATTTAAAACCCTACTCTTAGACACTTGATTTGAGCGTTTTGCAATCTACCGAATAGAAATTTTTTGGATAGAACTTCTATAAAATTTAAAACCCTACTCTTAGACACTTGATTTGAGCGTTTTGCAATCTACCGAATAGAAATTTTTTGGATAGAACTTCTATAAAATTTAAAACCCTACTCTTAGACACTTGATTTGAGCGTTTTGCAATCTACCGAATAGAAATTTTTTGGATAGAACTTCTATAAAATTTAAAACCCTACTCTTAGACACTTGATTTGAGCGTTTTGCAATCTACCGAATAGAAATTTTTTGGATAGAACTTCTATAAAATTTAAAACCCTACTCTTAGACACTTGATTTGAGCGTTTTGCAATCTACCGAATAGAAATTTTTTGGATAGAACTTCTATAAAATTTAAAACCCTACTCTTAGACACTTGATTTGAGCGTTTTGCAATCTACCGAATAGAAATTTTTTGGATAGAACTTCTATAAAATTTAAAACCCTACTCTTAGACACTTGATTTGAGCGTTTTGCAATCTACCGAATAGAAATTTTTTGGATAGAACTTCTATAAAATTTAAAACCCTACTCTTAGACACTTGATTTGAGCGTTTTGCAATCTACCGAATAGAAATTTTTTGGATAGAACTTCTATAAAATTTAAAACCCTACTCTTAGACACTTGATTTGAGCGTTTTGCAATCTACCGAATAGAAATTTTTTGGATAGAACTTCTATAAAATTTAAAACCCTACTCTTAGACACTTGATTTGAGCGTTTTGCAATCTACCGAATAGAAATTTTTTGGATAGAACTTCTATAAAATTTAAAACCCTACTCTTAGACACTTGATTTGAGCGTTTTGCAATCTACCGAATAGAAATTTTTTGGATAGAACTTCTATAAAATTTAAAACCCTACTCTTAGACACTTGATTTGAGCGTTTTGCAATCTACCGAATAGAAATTTTTTGGATAGAACTTCTATAAAATTTATAACCCTACTCTTAGACACTTGATTTGAGCGTTTTGCAATCTACCGAATAGAAATTTTTTGGATAGAACTTCTATAAAATTTAAAACCCTACTCTTAGACACTTGATTTGGCGTTTTGCAATCTACCGAATAGAAATTTTTTGGATAGAACTTCTATAAAATTTAAAACCCTACTCTTAGACACTTGATTTGAGCGTTTTGCAATCTACTGAATAGAAATTTTTTGGATAGAACTTCTATAAAATTTAAAACCCTACTCTTAGACACTTGATTTGAGCGTTTTGCAATCTACCGAATAGAAATTTTTTGGATAGAACTTCTATAAAATTTAAAACCCTACTCTTAGACACTTGATTTGAGCGTTTTGCAATCTACCGAATAGAAATTTTTTGGATAGAACTTCTATAAAATTTAAAACCCTACTCTTAGACACTTGATTTGAGCGTTTTGCAATCTACCGAATAGAAATTTTTTGGATAGAACTTCTATAAAATTTATAACCCTACTCTTAGACACTTGATTTGAGCGTTTTGCAATCTACCGAATAGAAATTTTTTGGATAGAACTTCTATAAAATTTAAAACCCTACTCTTAGACACTTGATTTGAGCGTTTTGCAATCTACCGAATAGAAATTTTTTGGATAGAACTTCTATAAAATTTAAAACCCTACTCTTAGACACTTGATTTGAGCGTTTTGCAATCTACCGAATAGAAATTTTTTGGATAGAACTTCTATAAAATTTATAACCCTACTCTTAGACACTTGATTTGAGCGTTTTGCAATCTACCGAATAGAAATTTTTTGGATAGAACTTCTATAAAATTTAAAACCCTACTCTTAGACACTTGATTTGAGCGTTTTGCAATCTACCGAATAGAAATTTTTTGGATAGAACTTCTATAAAATTTATAACCCTACTCTTAGACACTTGATTTGAGCGTTTTGCAATCTACCGAATAGAAATTTTTTGGATAGAACTTCTATAAAATTTAAAACCCTACTCTTAGACACTTGATTTGAGCGTTTTGCAATCTACCGAATAGAAATTTTTTGGATAGAACTTCTATAAAATTTAAAACCCTACTCGTAGACACTTGATTTGAGCGTTTTGCAATCTATCGAATAGAAATTTTTTGGATAGAACTTCTATAAAATTTAAAATTAAATACACTTGATTTGAGCGTTTTGCAATCTACCGAATAGAAATTTTTTGGATAGAACTTCTATAAAATTTAAAACCCTACTCTTAGACACTTGATTTGAGCGTTTTGCAATCTACCGAATAGAAATTTTTTGGATAGAACTTCTATAAAATTTAAAACCCTACTCTTAGACACTTGATTTGAGCGTTTTGCAATCTACCGAATAGAAATTTTTTGGATAGAACTTCTATAAAATTTAAAACCCTACTCTTAGACACTTGATTTGAGCGTTTTGCAATCTACCGAATAGAAATTTTTTGGATAGAACTTCTATAAAATTTAAAACCCTACTCTTAGACACTTGATTTGAGCGTTTTGCAATCTACCGAATAGAAATTTTTTGGATAGAACTTCTATAAAATTTAAAACCCTACTCTTAGACACTTGATTTGAGCGTTTTGCAATCTACCGAATAGAAATTTTTTGGATAGAACTTCTATAAAATTTAAAACCCTACTCTTAGACACTTGATTTGAGCGTTTTGCAATCTACCGAATAGAAATTTTTTGGATAGAACTTCTATAAAATTTAAAACCCTACTCTTAGACACTTGATTTGAGCGTTTTGCAATCTACCGAATAGAAATTTTTTGGATAGAACTTCTATAAAATTTAAAACCCTACTCTTAGACACTTGATTTGAGCGTTTTGCAATCTACCGAATAGAAATTTTTTGGATAGAACTTCTATAAAATTTAAAACCCTACTCTTAGACACTTGATTTGAGCGTTTTGCAATCTACCGAATAGAAATTTTTTGGATAGAACTTCTATAAAATTTAAAACCCTACTCTTAGACACTTGATTTGAGCGTTTTGCAATCTACCGAATAGAAATTTTTTGGATAGAACTTCTATAAAATTTAAAACCCTACTCTTAGACACTTGATTTGAGCGTTTTGCAATCTACCGAATAGAAATTTTTTGGATAGAACTTCTATAAAATTTAAAACCCTACTCTTAGACACTTGATTTGAGCGTTTTGCAATCTACCGAATAGAAATTTTTTGGATAGAACTTCTATAAAATTTAAAACCCTACTCTTAGACACTTGATTTGAACGTTTTGCAATCTACCGAATAGAAATTTTTTGGATAGAACTTCTATAAAATTTAAAACCCTACTCTTAGACACTTGACTTGAGCGTTTTGCAATCTACCGAATAGAAATTTTTTGGATAGAACTTCTATAAAATTTAAAACCCTACTCTTAGACACTTGATTTGAGCGTTTTGCAATCTACCGAATAGAAATTTTTTGGATAGAACTTCTATAAAATTTAAAACCCTACTCTTAGACACTTGATTTGAGCGTTTTGCAATCTACCGAATAGAAATTTTTTGGATAGAACTTCTATAAAATTTAAAACCCTACTCTTAGACACTTGATTTGAGCGTTTTGCAATCTACCGAATAGAAATTTTTTGGATAGAACTTCTATAAAATTTAAAAGCCTACTCTTAGACACATGATTTGAGCGTTTTGCAATCTACCGAATAGAAATTTTTTGGATAGAACTTCTATAAAATTTAAAACCCTACTCTTAGACACTTGATTTGAGCGTTTTGCAATCTACCGAATAGAAATTTTTTGGATAGAACTTCTATAAAATTTAAAACCCTACTCTTAGACACTTGATTTGACCGTTTTGCAATCTACCGAATAGAAATTTTTTGGATAGAACTTCTATAAAATTTAAAGCCCTACTCTTAGACACTTGATTTGAGCGTTTTGCAATCTACCGAATAGAAATTTTTTGGATAGAACTTCTATAAAATTTAAAACCCTACTCTTAGACACTTGATTTGAGCGTTTTGCAATCTACCGAATAGAAATTTTTTGGATAGAACTTCTATAAAATTTAAAGCCCTACTCTTAGACACTTGATTTGAGCGTTTTTCAATCCACCGAATAGAAATTTTTTGGATAGAACTTCTATAAAATTTAAAACCCTACTCTTAGACACTTGATTTGAGCGTTTTGCAATCTACCGAATAGAAATTTTTTGGATAGAACTTCTATAAAATTTAAAACCCTATTCTTAGACACTTGATTTGAGCGTTTTGCAATCTACCGAATAGAAATTTTTTGGATAGAACTTCTATAAAATTTAAAACCCTATTCTTAGACACTTGATTTGAGCGTTTTGCAATCTACCGAATAGAAATTTTTTGGATAGAACTTCTATAAAATTTAAAACCCTATTCTTAGACACTTGATTTGAGCGTTTTGCAATCTACCGAATAGAAATTTTTTGGATAGAACTTCTATAAAATTTAAAACCCTATTCTTAGACACTTGATTTGAGCGTTTTGCAATCTACCGAATAGAAATTTTTTGGATAGAACTTCTATAAAATTTAAAGCCCTACTCTTAGACACTTGATTTGAGCGTTTTTCAATCCACCGAATAGAAATTTTTTGGATAGAACTTCTATAAAATTTAAAACCCTACTCTTAGACACTTGATTTGAGCGTTTTGCAATCTACCGAATAGAAATTTTTTGGATAGAACTTCTATAAAATTTAAAACCCTATTCTTAGACACTTGATTTGAGCGTTTTGCAATCTACCGAATAGAAATTTTTTGGATAGAACTTCTATAAAATTTAAAGCCCTACTCTTAGACACTTGATTTGAGCGTTTTGCAATCTACCGAATAGAAATTTTTTGGATAGAACTTCTATAAAATTTAAAACCCTACTCTTAGACACTTGATTTGAGCGTTTTGCAATCTATCGAATAGAAATTTTTTGGATAGAACTTCTATAAAATTTAAAACCCTACTCTTAGACACTTGATTTGAGCGATTTGCAATCTACCAATAGAAATTTTTTGGATAGAACTTCTATAAAATTTAAAACCCTACTCTTAGACACTTGATTTGAGCGTTTTGCAATCTACCGAATAGAAATTTTTTGGATAGAACTTCTATAAAATTTAAAACCCTACTCTTAGACACTTGATTTGAGCGTTTTGCAATCTACCGAATAGAAATTTTTTGGATAGAACTTCTATAAAATTTAAAACCCTACTCTTAGACATTTGATTTGAGCGTTTTGCAATCTACCGAATAGAAATTTTTTGGATAGAACTTCTATAAAATTTAAAACCCTACTCTTAGAAGTTCTATAGAAGTTCTATCCAAAAAATTTCTATTTGGTAGATTGCAAAACGCTCAAATCAAGTGTCTAAGAATAGGGTTTTAAATTTTATAGAAGTTCTATCCAAAAAATTTCTATTCGGTAGATTGCAAAACGCTCAAATCAAGTGTCTAAGAGTAGGGTTTTAAATTTTATAGAAGTTCTATCCAAAAAATTTCTATTTGGTAGATTGCAAAACGCTCAAATCAAGTGTCTAAGAATAGGGTTTTAAATTTTATAGAAGTTCTATCCAAAAAATTTCTATTCGGTAGATTGCAAAACGCTCAAATCAAGTGTCTAAGAGTAGGGTTTTAAATTTTATAGAAGTTCTATCCAAAAAATTTCTATTCGGTAGATTGCAAAACGCTCAAATCATGTGTCTAAGAGTAGGCTTTTAAATTTTATAGAAGTTCTATCCAAAAAATTTCTATTCGGTAGATTGCAAAACGCTCAAATCAAGTGTCTAAGAGTAGGGTTTTAAATTTTATAGAAGTTCTATCCAAAAAATTTCTATTCGGTAGATTGCAAAACGCTCAAATCATGTGTCTAAGAGTAGGCTTTTAAATTTTATAGAAGTTCTATCCAAAAAATTTCTATTCGGTAGATTGCAAAACGCTCAAATCAAGTGTCTAAGAGTAGGGTTTTAAATTTTATAGAAGTTCTATCCAAAAAATTTCTATTCGGTAGATTGCAAAACGCTCAAATCAAGTGTCTAAGAGTAGGGTTTTAAATTTTATAGAAGTTCTATACAAAAAATTTCTATTCGGTAGATTGCAAAACGCTCAAATCATGTGTCTAAGAGTAGGCTTTTAAATTTTATAGAAGTTCTATCCAAAAAATTTCTATTCGGTAGATTGCAAAACGCTCAAATCAAGTGTCTAAGAGTAGGCTTTTAAATTTTATAGAAGTTCTATCCAAAAAATTTCTATTCGGTAGATTGCAAAACGCTCAAATCAAGTGTCTAAGAGTAGGGTTTTAAATTTTATAGAAGTTCTATCCAAAAAATTTCTATTCGGTAGATTGCAAAACGCTCAAATCAAGTGTCTAAGAGTAGGGTTTTAATTTTATAGAAGTTCTATCCAAAAAATTTCTATTTGGTAGATTGCAAAACGCTCAAATCAAGTGTCTAAGAATAGGGTTTTAAATTTTATAGAAGTTCTATCCAAAAAATTTCTATTCGGTGGATTGAAAAACGCTCAAATCAAGTGTCTAAGAGTAGGGCTTTAAATTTTATAGAAGTTCTATCCAAAAAATTTCTATTCGGTAGATTGCAAAACGCTCAAATCAAGTGTCTAAGAGTAGGGTTTTAAATTTTATAGAAGTTCTATCCAAAAAATTTCTATTCGGTAGATTGCAAAACGCTCAAATCAAGTGTCTAAGAGTAGGGTTTTAAATTTTATAGAAGTTCTATCCAAAAAATTTCTATTCGGTAGATTGCAAAACGCTCAAATCAAGTGTCTAAGAGTAGGGTTTTAATTTTATAGAAGTTCTATCCAAAAAATTTCTATTTGGTAGATTGCAAAACGCTCAAATCAAGTGTCTAAGAATAGGGTTTTAAATTTTATAGAAGTTCTATCCAAAAAATTTCTATTCGGTGGATTGAAAAACGCTCAAATCAAGTGTCTAAGAGTAGGGCTTTAAATTTTATAGAAGTTCTATCCAAAAAATTTCTATTCGGTAGATTGCAAAACGCTCAAATCAAGTGTCTAAGAGTAGGGTTTTAAATTTTATAGAAGTTCTATCCAAAAAATTTCTATTCGGTAGATTGCAAAACGCTCAAATCAAGTGTCTAAGAGTAGGGCTTTAAATTTTATAGAAGTTCTATCCAAAAAATTTCTATTCGGTAGATTGCAAAACGCTCAAATCAAGTGTCTAAGAGTAGGGTTTTAAATTTTATAGAAGTTCTATCCAAAAAATTTCTATTCGGTAGATTGCAAAACGCTCAAATCAAGTGTCTAAGAGTAGGGTTTTAAATTTTATAGAAGTTCTATCCAAAAAATTTCTATTCGGTAGATTGCAAAACGCTCAAATCATGTGTCTAAGAGTAGGCTTTTAAATTTTATAGAAGTTCTATCCAAAAAATTTCTATTCGGTAGATTGCAAAACGCTCAAATCATGTGTCTAAGAGTAGGCTTTTAAATTTTATAGAAGTTCTATCCAAAAAATTTCTATTCGGTAGATTGCAAAACGCTCAAATCATGTGTCTAAGAGTAGGCTTTTAAATTTTATAGAAGTTCTATCCAAAAAATTTCTATTCGGTAGATTGCAAAACGCTCAAATCATGTGTCTAAGAGTAGGCTTTTAAATTTTATAGAAGTTCTATCCAAAAAATTTCTATTCGGTAGATTGCAAAACGCTCAAATCAAGTGTCTAAGAGTAGGCTTTTAAATTTTATAGAAGTTCTATCCAAAAAATTTCTATTCGGTAGATTGCAAAACGCTCAAATCATGTGTCTAAGAGTAGGCTTTTAAATTTTATAGAAGTTCTATCCAAAAAATTTCTATTCGGTAGATTGCAAAACGCTCAAATCATGTGTCTAAGAGTAGGCTTTTAAATTTTATAGAAGTTCTATCCAAAAAATTTCTATTCGGTAGATTGCAAAACGCTCAAATCAAGTGTCTAAGAGTAGGCTTTTAAATTTTATAGAAGTT
This sequence comes from Meloidogyne incognita, assembly GCA_036172945.1. Taxonomy (NCBI): domain Eukaryota; kingdom Metazoa; phylum Nematoda; class Chromadorea; order Rhabditida; family Meloidogynidae; genus Meloidogyne; species Meloidogyne incognita. The sequence continues at coordinate 3,390,708 of JARQAC010000006.1, read as the reverse complement.
CTATCCAAAAAATTTCTATTCGGTAGATTGCAAAACGCTCAAATCATGTGTCTAAGAGTAGGCTTTTAAATTTTATAGAAGTTCTATCCAAAAAATTTCTATTCGGTAGATTGCAAAACGCTCAAATCAAGTGTCTAAGAGTAGGGTTTTAAATTTTATAGAAGTTCTATCCAAAAAATTTCTATTCGGTAGATTGCAAAACGCTCAAATCATGTGTCTAAGAGTAGGCTTTTAAATTTTATAGAAGTTCTATCCAAAAAATTTCTATTCGGTAGATTGCAAAACGCTCAAATCATGTGTCTAAGAGTAGGCTTTTAAATTTTATAGAAGTTCTATCCAAAAAATTTCTATTCGGTAGATTGCAAAACGCTCAAATCATGTGTCTAAGAGTAGGCTTTTAAATTTTATAGAAGTTCTATCCAAAAAATTTCTATTCGGTAGATTGCAAAACGCTCAAATCATGTGTCTAAGAGTAGGCTTTTAAATTTTATAGAAGTTCTATCCAAAAAATTTCTATTCGGTAGATTGCAAAACGCTCAAATCAAGTGTCTAAGAGTAGGCTTTTAAATTTTATAGAAGTTCTATCCAAAAAATTTCTATTCGGTAGATTGCAAAACGCTCAAATCATGTGTCTAAGAGTAGGCTTTTAAATTTTATAGAAGTTCTATCCAAAAAATTTCTATTCGGTAGATTGCAAAACGCTCAAATCATGTGTCTAAGAGTAGGCTTTTAAATTTTATAGAAGTTCTATCCAAAAAATTTCTATTCGGTAGATTGCAAAACGCTCAAATCATGTGTCTAAGAGTAGGCTTTTAAATTTTATAGAAGTTCTATCCAAAAAATTTCTATTCGGTAGATTGCAAAACGCTCAAATCAAGTGTCTAAGAGTAGGGTTTTAAATTTTATAGAAGTTCTATCCAAAAAATTTCTATTCGGTAGATTGCAAAACGCTCAAATCAAGTGTCTAAGAGTAGGGTTTTAAATTTTATAGAAGTTCTATCCAAAAAATTTCTATTCGGTAGATTGCAAAACGCTCAAATCAAGTGTCTAAGAGTAGGGTTTTAAATTTTATAGAAGTTCTATCCAAAAAATTTCTATTCGGTAGATTGCAAAACGCTCAAATCAAGTGTCTAAGAGTAGGGTTTTAAATTTTATAGAAGTTCTATCCAAAAAATTTCTATTCGGTAGATTGCAAAACGCTCAAATCAAGTGTCTAAGAGTAGGGTTTTAAATTTTATAGAAGTTCTATCCAAAAAATTTCTATTCGGTAGATTGCAAAACGCTCAAATCAAGTGTCTAAGAGTAGGGCTTTAAATTTTATAGAAGTTCTATCCAAAAAATTTCTATTCGGTAGATTGCAAAACGCTCAAATCAAGTGTCTAAGAGTAGGGTTTTAAATTTTATAGAAGTTCTATCCAAAAAATTTCTATTCGGTAGATTGCAAAACGCTCAAATCAAGTGTCTAAGAGTAGGGTTTTAAATTTTATAGAAGTTCTATCCAAAAAATTTCTATTCGGTAGATTGCAAAACGCTCAAATCATGTGTCTAAGAGTAGGCTTTTAAATTTTATAGAAGTTCTATCCAAAAAATTTCTATTCGGTAGATTGCAAAACGCTCAAATCATGTGTCTAAGAGTAGGCTTTTAAATTTTATAGAAGTTCTATCCAAAAAATTTCTATTCGGTAGATTGCAAAACGCTCAAATCAAGTGTCTAAGAGTAGGCTTTTAAATTTTATAGAAGTTCTATCCAAAAAATTTCTATTCGGTAGATTGCAAAACGCTCAAATCATGTGTCTAAGAGTAGGCTTTTAAATTTTATAGAAGTTCTATCCAAAAAATTTCTATTCGGTAGATTGCAAAACGCTCAAATCAAGTGTCTAAGAGTAGGGTTTTAAATTTTATAGAAGTTCTATCCAAAAAATTTCTATTCGGTAGATTGCAAAACGCTCAAATCAAGTGTCTAAGAGTAGGGTTTTAAATTTTATAGAAGTTCTATCCAAAAAATTTCTATTCGGTAGATTGCAAAACGCTCAAATCAAGTGTCTAAGAGTAGGGTTTTAAATTTTATAGAAGTTCTATCCAAAAAATTTCTATTCGGTAGATTGCAAAACGCTCAAATCAAGTGTCTAAGAGTAGGGTTTTAAATTTTATAGAAGTTCTATCCAAAAAATTTCTATTCGGTAGATTGCAAAACGCTCAAATCAAGTGTCTAAGAGTAGGGTTTTAAATTTTATAGAAGTTCTATCCAAAAAATTTCTATTCGGTAGATTGCAAAACGCTCAAATCAAGTGTCTAAGAGTAGGGCTTTAAATTTTATAGAAGTTCTATCCAAAAAATTTCTATTCGGTAGATTGCAAAACGCTCAAATCAAGTGTCTAAGAGTAGGGTTTTAAATTTTATAGAAGTTCTATCCAAAAAATTTCTATTCGGTAGATTGCAAAACGCTCAAATCAAGTGTCTAAGAGTAGGGTTTTAAATTTTATAGAAGTTCTATCCAAAAAATTTCTATTCGGTAGATTGCAAAACGCTCAAATCATGTGTCTAAGAGTAGGCTTTTAAATTTTATAGAAGTTCTATCCAAAAAATTTCTATTCGGTAGATTGCAAAACGCTCAAATCATGTGTCTAAGAGTAGGCTTTTAAATTTTATAGAAGTTCTATCCAAAAAATTTCTATTCGGTAGATTGCAAAACGCTCAAATCATGTGTCTAAGAGTAGGCTTTTAAATTTTATAGAAGTTCTATCCAAAAAATTTCTATTCGGTAGATTGCAAAACGCTCAAATCAAGTGTCTAAGAGTAGGCTTTTAAATTTTATAGAAGTTCTATCCAAAAAATTTCTATTCGGTAGATTGCAAAACGCTCAAATCATGTGTCTAAGAGTAGGCTTTTAAATTTTATAGAAGTTCTATCCAAAAAATTTCTATTCGGTAGATTGCAAAACGCTCAAATCATGTGTCTAAGAGTAGGCTTTTAAATTTTATAGAAGTTCTATCCAAAAAATTTCTATTCGGTAGATTGCAAAACGCTCAAATCATGTGTCTAAGAGTAGGCTTTTAAATTTTATAGAAGTTCTATCCAAAAAATTTCTATTCGGTAGATTGCAAAACGCTCAAATCAAGTGTCTAAGAGTAGGCTTTTAAATTTTATAGAAGTTCTATCCAAAAAATTTCTATTCGGTAGATTGCAAAACGCTCAAATCATGTGTCTAAGAGTAGGCTTTTAAATTTTATAGAAGTTCTATCCAAAAAATTTCTATTCGGTAGATTGCAAAACGCTCAAATCATGTGTCTAAGAGTAGGCTTTTAAATTTTATAGAAGTTCTATCCAAAAAATTTCTATTCGGTAGATTGCAAAACGCTCAAATCAAGTGTCTAAGAGTAGGCTTTTAAATTTTATAGAAGTTCTATCCAAAAAATTTCTATTCGGTAGATTGCAAAACGCTCAAATCATGTGTCTAAGAGTAGGCTTTTAAATTTTATAGAAGTTCTATCCAAAAAATTTCTATTCGGTAGATTGCAAAACGCTCAAATCAAGTGTCTAAGAGTAGGGTTTTAAATTTTATAGAAGTTCTATCCAAAAAATTTCTATTCGGTAGATTGCAAAACGCTCAAATCATGTGTCTAAGAGTAGGCTTTTAAATTTTATAGAAGTTCTATCCAAAAAATTTCTATTCGGTAGATTGCAAAACGCTCAAATCATGTGTCTAAGAGTAGGCTTTTAAATTTTATAGAAGTTCTATCCAAAAAATTTCTATTCGGTAGATTGCAAAACGCTCAAATCATGTGTCTAAGAGTAGGCTTTTAAATTTTATAGAAGTTCTATCCAAAAAATTTCTATTCGGTAGATTGCAAAACGCTCAAATCATGTGTCTAAGAGTAGGCTTTTAAATTTTATAGAAGTTCTATCCAAAAAATTTCTATTCGGTAGATTGCAAAACGCTCAAATCAAGTGTCTAAGAGTAGGCTTTTAAATTTTATAGAAGTTCTATCCAAAAAATTTCTATTCGGTAGATTGCAAAACGCTCAAATCATGTGTCTAAGAGTAGGCTTTTAAATTTTATAGAAGTTCTATCCAAAAAATTTCTATTCGGTAGATTGCAAAACGCTCAAATCATGTGTCTAAGAGTAGGCTTTTAAATTTTATAGAAGTTCTATCCAAAAAATTTCTATTCGGTAGATTGCAAAACGCTCAAATCAAGTGTCTAAGAGTAGGCTTTTAAATTTTATAGAAGTTCTATCCAAAAAATTTCTATTCGGTAGATTGCAAAACGCTCAAATCATGTGTCTAAGAGTAGGCTTTTAAATTTTATAGAAGTTCTATCCAAAAAATTTCTATTCGGTAGATTGCAAAACGCTCAAATCAAGTGTCTAAGAGTAGGGTTTTAAATTTTATAGAAGTTCTATCCAAAAAATTTCTATTCGGTAGATTGCAAAACGCTCAAATCAAGTGTCTAAGAGTAGGGTTTTAAATTTTATAGAAGTTCTATCCAAAAAATTTCTATTCGGTAGATTGCAAAACGCTCAAATCAAGTGTCTAAGAGTAGGGTTTTAAATTTTATAGAAGTTCTATCCAAAAAATTTCTATTCGGTAGATTGCAAAACGCTCAAATCAAGTGTCTAAGAGTAGGGTTTTAAATTTTATAGAAGTTCTATCCAAAAAATTTCTATTCGGTAGATTGCAAAACGCTCAAATCAAGTGTCTAAGAGTAGGGTTTTAAATTTTATAGAAGTTCTATCCAAAAAATTTCTATTCGGTAGATTGCAAAACGCTCAAATCAAGTGTCTAAGAGTAGGGCTTTAAATTTTATAGAAGTTCTATCCAAAAAATTTCTATTCGGTAGATTGCAAAACGCTCAAATCAAGTGTCTAAGAGTAGGGTTTTAAATTTTATAGAAGTTCTATCCAAAAAATTTCTATTCGGTAGATTGCAAAACGCTCAAATCAAGTGTCTAAGAGTAGGGTTTTAAATTTTATAGAAGTTCTATCCAAAAAATTTCTATTCGGTAGATTGCAAAACGCTCAAATCATGTGTCTAAGAGTAGGCTTTTAAATTTTATAGAAGTTCTATCCAAAAAATTTCTATTCGGTAGATTGCAAAACGCTCAAATCATGTGTCTAAGAGTAGGCTTTTAAATTTTATAGAAGTTCTATCCAAAAAATTTCTATTCGGTAGATTGCAAAACGCTCAAATCAAGTGTCTAAGAGTAGGCTTTTAAATTTTATAGAAGTTCTATCCAAAAAATTTCTATTCGGTAGATTGCAAAACGCTCAAATCATGTGTCTAAGAGTAGGCTTTTAAATTTTATAGAAGTTCTATCCAAAAAATTTCTATTCGGTAGATTGCAAAACGCTCAAATCAAGTGTCTAAGAGTAGGGTTTTAAATTTTATAGAAGTTCTATCCAAAAAATTTCTATTCGGTAGATTGCAAAACGCTCAAATCAAGTGTCTAAGAGTAGGGTTTTAAATTTTATAGAAGTTCTATCCAAAAAATTTCTATTCGGTAGATTGCAAAACGCTCAAATCAAGTGTCTAAGAGTAGGGTTTTAAATTTTATAGAAGTTCTATCCAAAAAATTTCTATTCGGTAGATTGCAAAACGCTCAAATCAAGTGTCTAAGAGTAGGGTTTTAAATTTTATAGAAGTTCTATCCAAAAAATTTCTATTCGGTAGATTGCAAAACGCTCAAATCAAGTGTCTAAGAGTAGGGTTTTAAATTTTATAGAAGTTCTATCCAAAAAATTTCTATTCGGTAGATTGCAAAACGCTCAAATCAAGTGTCTAAGAGTAGGGCTTTAAATTTTATAGAAGTTCTATCCAAAAAATTTCTATTCGGTAGATTGCAAAACGCTCAAATCAAGTGTCTAAGAGTAGGGTTTTAAATTTTATAGAAGTTCTATCCAAAAAATTTCTATTCGGTAGATTGCAAAACGCTCAAATCAAGTGTCTAAGAGTAGGGTTTTAAATTTTATAGAAGTTCTATCCAAAAAATTTCTATTCGGTAGATTGCAAAACGCTCAAATCATGTGTCTAAGAGTAGGCTTTTAAATTTTATAGAAGTTCTATCCAAAAAATTTCTATTCGGTAGATTGCAAAACGCTCAAATCATGTGTCTAAGAGTAGGCTTTTAAATTTTATAGAAGTTCTATCCAAAAAATTTCTATTCGGTAGATTGCAAAACGCTCAAATCATGTGTCTAAGAGTAGGCTTTTAAATTTTATAGAAGTTCTATCCAAAAAATTTCTATTCGGTAGATTGCAAAACGCTCAAATCATGTGTCTAAGAGTAGGCTTTTAAATTTTATAGAAGTTCTATCCAAAAAATTTCTATTCGGTAGATTGCAAAACGCTCAAATCAAGTGTCTAAGAGTAGGCTTTTAAATTTTATAGAAGTTCTATCCAAAAAATTTCTATTCGGTAGATTGCAAAACGCTCAAATCATGTGTCTAAGAGTAGGCTTTTAAATTTTATAGAAGTTCTATCCAAAAAATTTCTATTCGGTAGATTGCAAAACGCTCAAATCATGTGTCTAAGAGTAGGCTTTTAAATTTTATAGAAGTTCTATCCAAAAAATTTCTATTCGGTAGATTGCAAAACGCTCAAATCAAGTGTCTAAGAGTAGGCTTTTAAATTTTATAGAAGTTCTATCCAAAAAATTTCTATTCGGTAGATTGCAAAACGCTCAAATCATGTGTCTAAGAGTAGGCTTTTAAATTTTATAGAAGTTCTATCCAAAAAATTTCTATTCGGTAGATTGCAAAACGCTCAAATCAAGTGTCTAAGAGTAGGGTTTTAAATTTTATAGAAGTTCTATCCAAAAAATTTCTATTCGGTAGATTGCAAAACGCTCAAATCATGTGTCTAAGAGTAGGCTTTTAAATTTTATAGAAGTTCTATCCAAAAAATTTCTATTCGGTAGATTGCAAAACGCTCAAATCATGTGTCTAAGAGTAGGCTTTTAAATTTTATAGAAGTTCTATCCAAAAAATTTCTATTCGGTAGATTGCAAAACGCTCAAATCATGTGTCTAAGAGTAGGCTTTTAAATTTTATAGAAGTTCTATCCAAAAAATTTCTATTCGGTAGATTGCAAAACGCTCAAATCATGTGTCTAAGAGTAGGCTTTTAAATTTTATAGAAGTTCTATCCAAAAAATTTCTATTCGGTAGATTGCAAAACGCTCAAATCAAGTGTCTAAGAGTAGGCTTTTAAATTTTATAGAAGTTCTATCCAAAAAATTTCTATTCGGTAGATTGCAAAACGCTCAAATCATGTGTCTAAGAGTAGGCTTTTAAATTTTATAGAAGTTCTATCCAAAAAATTTCTATTCGGTAGATTGCAAAACGCTCAAATCATGTGTCTAAGAGTAGGCTTTTAAATTTTATAGAAGTTCTATCCAAAAAATTTCTATTCGGTAGATTGCAAAACGCTCAAATCAAGTGTCTAAGAGTAGGCTTTTAAATTTTATAGAAGTTCTATCCAAAAAATTTCTATTCGGTAGATTGCAAAACGCTCAAATCATGTGTCTAAGAGTAGGCTTTTAAATTTTATAGAAGTTCTATCCAAAAAATTTCTATTCGGTAGATTGCAAAACGCTCAAATCAAGTGTCTAAGAGTAGGGTTTTAAATTTTATAGAAGTTCTATCCAAAAAATTTCTATTCGGTAGATTGCAAAACGCTCAAATCAAGTGTCTAAGAGTAGGGTTTTAAATTTTATAGAAGTTCTATACAAAAAATTTCTATTCGGTAGATTGCAAAACGCTCAAATCATGTGTCTAAGAGTAGGCTTTTAAATTTTATAGAAGTTCTATCCAAAAAATTTCTATTCGGTAGATTGCAAAACGCTCAAATCAAGTGTCTAAGAGTAGGGTTTTAAATTTTATAGAAGTTCTATCCAAAAAATTTCTATTCGGTAGATTGCAAAACGCTCAAATCAAGTGTCTAAGAGTAGGGTTTTAATTTTATAGAAGTTCTATCCAAAAAATTTCTATTCGGTAGATTGCAAAACGCTCAAATCAAGTGTCTAAGAGTAGGGTTTTAAATTTTATAGAAGTTCTATCCAAAAAATTTCTATTCGGTAGATTGCAAAACGCTCAAATCAAGTGTCTAAGAGTAGGGTTTTAAATTTTATAGAAGTTCTATCCAAAAAATTTCTATTCGGTAGATTGCAAAACGCTCAAATCAAGTGTCTAAGAGTAGGGTTTTAAATTTTATAGAAGTTCTATCCAAAAAATTTCTATTCGGTAGATTGCAAAACGCTCAAATCAAGTGTCTAAGAGTAGGGTTTTAAATTTTATAGAAGTTCTATCCAAAAAATTTCTATTCGGTAGATTGCAAAACGCTCAAATCAAGTGTCTAAGAGTAGGGTTTTAATTTTATAGAAGTTCTATCCAAAAAATTTCTATTCGGTAGATTGCAAAACGCTCAAATCAAGTGTCTAAGAGTAGGGTTTTAAATTTTATAGAAGTTCTATCCAAAAAATTTCTATTCGGTAGATTGCAAAACGCTCAAATCAAGTGTCTAAGAGTAGGGTTTTAAATTTTATAGAAGTTCTATCCAAAAAATTTCTATTCGGTAGATTGCAAAACGCTCAAATCATGTGTCTAAGAGTAGGCTTTTAAATTTTATAGAAGTTCTATCCAAAAAATTTCTATTCGGTAGATTGCAAAACGCTCAAATCAAGTGTCTAAGAGTAGGGTTTTAAATTTTATAGAAGTTCTATCCAAAAAATTTCTATTCGGTAGATTGCAAAACGCTCAAATCAAGTGTCTAAGAGTAGGGTTTTAAATTTTATAGAAGTTCTATCCAAAAAATTTCTATTCGGTAGATTGCAAAACGCTCAAATCAAGTGTCTAAGAGTAGGGTTTTAAATTTTATAGAAGTTCTATCCAAAAAATTTCTATTCGGTAGATTGCAAAACGCTCAAATCAAGTGTCTAAGAGTAGGGTTTTAAATTTTATAGAAGTTCTATCCAAAAAATTTCTATTCGGTAGATTGCAAAACGCTCAAATCAAGTGTCTAAGAGTAGGGTTTTAAATTTTATAGAAGTTCTATCCAAAAAATTTCTATTCGGTAGATTGCAAAACGCTCAAATCAAGTGTCTAAGAGTAGGGTTTTAAATTTTATAGAAGTTCTATCCAAAAAATTTCTATTCGGTAGATTGCAAAACGCTCAAATCATGTGTCTAAGAGTAGGCTTTTAAATTTTATAGAAGTTCTATCCAAAAAATTTCTATTCGGTAGATTGCAAAACGCTCAAATCAAGTGTCTAAGAGTAGGGTTTTAATTTTATAGAAGTTCTATCCAAAAAATTTCTATTCGGTAGATTGCAAAACGCTCAAATCAAGTGTCTAAGAGTAGGGTTTTAAATTTTATAGAAGTTCTATCCAAAAAATTTCTATTCGGTAGATTGCAAAACGCTCGAATCATGTGTCTAAGAGTAGGGTTTTAAATTTTATAGAAGTTCTATCCAAAAAATTTCTATTCGGTAGATTGCAAAACGCTCAAATCATGTGTCTAAGAGTAGGGTTTTAAATTTTATAGAAGTTCTATCCAAAAAATTTCTATTCGGTAGATTGCAAAACGCTCAAATCAAGTGTCTAAGAGTAGGGTTTTAAATTTTATAGAAGTTCTATCCAAAAAATTTCTATTCGGTAGATACAAAACGCTCAAATCATGTGTCTAAGAGTAGGCTTTTAAATTTTATAGAAGTTCTATCCAAAAAATTTCTATTCGGTAGATTGCAAAACGCTCAAATCAAGTGTCTAAGAGTAGGCTTTTAAATTTTATAGAAGTTCTATCCAAAAAATTTCTATTCGGTAGATTGCAAAACGCTCAAATCATGTGTCTAAGAGTAGGCTTTTAAATTTTATAGAAGTTCTATCCAAAAAATTTCTATTCGGTAGATTGCAAAACGCTCAAATCAAGTGTCTAAGAGTAGGCTTTTAAATTTTATAGAAGTTCTATCCAAAAAATTTCTATTCGGTAGATTGCAAAACGCTCAAATCAAGTGTCTAAGAGTAGGGTTTTAAATTTTATAGAAGTTCTATACAAAAAATTTCTATTCGGTAGATTGCAAAACGCTCAAATCATGTGTCTAAGAGTAGGCTTTTAAATTTTATAGAAGTTCTATCCAAAAAATTTCTATTCGGTAGATTGCAAAACGCTCAAATCAAGTGTCTAAGAGTAGGGTTTTAAATTTTATAGAAGTTCTATCCAAAAAATTTCTATTCGGTAGATTGCAAAACGCTCAAATCAAGTGTCTAAGAGTAGGGTTTTAATTTTATAGAAGTTCTATCCAAAAAATTTCTATTCGGTAGATTGCAAAACGCTCAAATCAAGTGTCTAAGAGTAGGGTTTTAAATTTTATAGAAGTTCTATCCAAAAAATTTCTATTCGGTAGATTGCAAAACGCTCAAATCATGTGTCTAAGAGTAGGGTTTTAAATTTTATAGAAGTTCTATCCAAAAAATTTCTATTCGGTAGATTGCAAAACGCTCAAATCATGTGTCTAAGAGTAGGCTTTTAAATTTTATAGAAGTTCTATCCAAAAAATTTCTATTCGGTAGATTGGCTCAAATCAAGTGTCTAAGAGTAGGGTTTTAAATTTTATAGAAGTTCTATCCAAAAAATTTCTATTCGGTAGATTGCAAAACGCTCAAATCAAGTGTCTAAGAGTAGGGTTTTAAATTTTATAGAAGTTCTATCCAAAAAATTTCTATTCGGTAGATTGCAAAACGCTCAAATCATGTGTCTAAGAGTAGGCTTTTAAATTTTATAGAAGTTCTATCCAAAAAATTTCTATTCGGTAGATTGCAAAACGCTCAAATCAAGTGTCTAAGAGTAGGGTTTTAAATTTTATAGAAGTTCTATCCAAAAAATTTCTATTCGGTAGATTGCAAAACGCTCAAATCATGTGTCTAAGAGTAGGCTTTTAAATTTTATAGAAGTTCTATCCAAAAAATTTCTATTCGGTAGATTGCAAAACGCTCAAATCAAGTGTCTAAGAGTAGGGTTTTAAATTTTATAGAAGTTCTATCCAAAAAATTTCTATTCGGTAGATTGCAAAACGCTCAAATCATGTGTCTAAGAGTAGGCTTTTAAATTTTATAGAAGTTCTATCCAAAAAATTTCTATTCGGTAGATTGCAAAACGCTCAAATCAAGTGTCTAAGAGTAGGGTTTTAAATTTTATAGAAGTTCTATCCAAAAAATTTCTATTCGGTAGATTGCAAAACGCTCAAATCAAGTGTCTAAGAGTAGGGTTTTAAATTTTATAGAAGTTCTATCCAAAAAATTTCTATTCGGTAGATTGCAAAACGCTCAAATCAAGTGTCTAAGAGTAGGGTTTTAAATTTTATAGAAGTTCTATCCAAAAAATTTCTATTCGGTAGATTGCAAAACGCTCAAATCAAGTGTCTAAGAGTAGGGTTTTAAATTTTATAGAAGTTCTATCCAAAAAATTTCTATTCGGTAGATTGCAAAACGCTCAAATCATGTGTCTAAGAGTAGGCTTTTAAATTTTATAGAAGTTCTATCCAAAAAATTTCTATTCGGTAGATTGCAAAACGCTCAAATCAAGTGTCTAAGAGTAGGGTTTTAATTTTATAGAAGTTCTATCCAAAAAATTTCTATTCGGTAGATTGCAAAACGCTCAAATCAAGTGTCTAAGAGTAGGGTTTTAAATTTTATAGAAGTTCTATCCAAAAAATTTCTATTCGGTAGATTGCAAAACGCTCAAATCATGTGTCTAAGAGTAGGGTTTTAAATTTTATAGAAGTTCTATCCAAAAAATTTCTATTCGGTAGATTGCAAAACGCTCAAATCATGTGTCTAAGAGTAGGCTTTTAAATTTTATAGAAGTTCTATCCAAAAAATTTCTATTCGGTAGATTGGCTCAAATCAAGTGTCTAAGAGTAGGGTTTTAAATTTTATAGAAGTTCTATCCAAAAAATTTCTATTCGGTAGATTGCAAAACGCTCAAATCAAGTGTCTAAGAGTAGGGTTTTAAATTTTATAGAAGTTCTATCCAAAAAATTTCTATTCGGTAGATTGCAAAACGCTCAAATCATGTGTCTAAGAGTAGGCTTTTAAATTTTATAGAAGTTCTATCCAAAAAATTTCTATTCGGTAGATTGCAAAACGCTCAAATCAAGTGTCTAAGAGTAGGGTTTTAAATTTTATAGAAGTTCTATCCAAAAAATTTCTATTCGGTAGATTGCAAAACGCTCAAATCATGTGTCTAAGAGTAGGCTTTTAAATTTTATAGAAGTTCTATCCAAAAAATTTCTATTCGGTAGATTGCAAAACGCTCAAATCAAGTGTCTAAGAGTAGGGTTTTAAATTTTATAGAAGTTCTATCCAAAAAATTTCTATTCGGTAGATTGCAAAACGCTCAAATCATGTGTCTAAGAGTAGGCTTTTAAATTTTATAGAAGTTCTATCCAAAAAATTTCTATTCGGTAGATTGCAAAACGCTCAAATCAAGTGTCTAAGAGTAGGGTTTTAAATTTTATAGAAGTTCTATCCAAAAAATTTCTATTCGGTAGATTGCAAAACGCTCAAATCAAGTGTCTAAGAGTAGGGTTTTAAATTTTATAGAAGTTCTATCCAAAAAATTTCTATTCGGTAGATTGCAAAACGCTCAAATCAAGTGTCTAAGAGTAGGGTTTTAAATTTTATAGAAGTTCTATCCAAAAAATTTCTATTCGGTAGATTGCAAAACGCTCAAATCAAGTGTCTAAGAGTAGGGTTTTAAATTTTATAGAAGTTCTATCCAAAAAATTTCTATTCGGTAGATTGCAAAACGCTCAAATCATGTGTCTAAGAGTAGGCTTTTAAATTTTATAGAAGTTCTATCCAAAAAATTTCTATTCGGTAGATTGCAAAACGCTCAAATCAAGTGTCTAAGAGTAGGCTTTTAAATTTTATAGAAGTTCTATCCAAAAAATTTCTATTCGGTAGATTGCAAAACGCTCAAATCAAGTGTCTAAGAGTAGGGTTTTAAATTTTATAGAAGTTCTATCCAAAAAATTTCTATTCGGTAGATTGCAAAACGCTCAAATCAAGTGTCTAAGAGTAGGCTTTTAAATTTTATAGAAGTTCTATCCAAAAAATTTCTATTCGGTAGATTGCAAAACGCTCAAATCATGTGTCTAAGAGTAGGCTTTTAAATTTTATAGAAGTTCTATCCAAAAAATTTCTATTCGGTAGATTGCAAAACGCTCAAATCAAGTGTCTAAGAGTAGGGTTTTAAATTTTATAGAAGTTCTATCCAAAAAATTTCTATTCGGTAGATTGCAAAACGCTCAAATCAAGTGTCTAAGAGTAGGGTTTTAAATTTTATAGAAGTTCTATCCAAAAAATTTCTATTCGGTAGATTGCAAAACGCTCAAATCAAGTGTCTAAGAGTAGGGTTTTAAATTTTATAGAAGTTCTATCCAAAAAATTTCTATTCGGTAGATTGCAAAACGCTCAAATCATGTGTCTAAGAGTAGGCTTTTAAATTTTATAGAAGTTCTATCCAAAAAATTTCTATTCGGTAGATTGCAAAACGCTCAAATCAAGTGTCTAAGAGTAGGGTTTTAAATTTTATAGAAGTTCTATCCAAAAAATTTCTATTCGGTAGATTGCAAAACGCTCAAATCATGTGTCTAAGAGTAGGCTTTTAAATTTTATAGAAGTTCTATCCAAAAAATTTCTATTCGGTAGATTGCAAAACGCTCAAATCATGTGTCTAAGAGTAGGCTTTTAAATTTTATAGAAGTTCTATCCAAAAAATTTCTATTCGGTAGATTGCAAAACGCTCAAATCAAGTGTCTAAGAGTAGGGTTTTAAATTTTATAGAAGTTCTATCCAAAAAATTTCTATTCGGTAGATTGCAAAACGCTCAAATCAAGTGTCTAAGAGTAGGGTTTTAAATTTTATAGAAGTTCTATCCAAAAAATTTCTATTCGGTAGATTGCAAAACGCTCAAATCAAGTGTCTAAGAGTAGGGTTTTAAATTTTATAGAAGTTCTATCCAAAAAATTTCTATTCGGTAGATTGCAAAACGCTCAAATCATGTGTCTAAGAGTAGGCTTTTAAATTTTATAGAAGTTCTATCCAAAAAATTTCTATTCGGTAGATTGCAAAACGCTCAAATCAAGTGTCTAAGAGTAGGGTTTTAAATTTTATAGAAGTTCTATCCAAAAAATTTCTATTCGGTGGATTGAAAAACGCTCAAATCAAGTGTCTAAGAGTAGGGCTTTAAATTTTATAGAAGTTCTATCCAAAAAATTTCTATTCGGTAGATTGCAAAACGCTCAAATCAAGTGTCTAAGAGTAGGGTTTTAAATTTTATAGAAGTTCTATCCAAAAAATTTCTATTCGGTAGATTGCAAAACGCTCAAATCAAGTGTCTAAGAGTAGGGTTTTAAATTTTATAGAAGTTCTATCCAAAAAATTTCTATTCGGTAGATTGCAAAACGCTCAAATCAAGTGTCTAAGAGTAGGGTTTTAAATTTTATAGAAGTTCTATCCAAAAAATTTCTATTCGGTAGATTGCAAAACGCTCAAATCATGTGTCTAAGAGTAGGCTTTTAAATTTTATAGAAGTTCTATCCAAAAAATTTCTATTCGGTAGATTGCAAAACGCTCAAATCAAGTGTCTAAGAGTAGGGTTTTAAATTTTATAGAAGTTCTATCCAAAAAATTTCTATTCGGTAGATTGCAAAACGCTCAAATCATGTGTCTAAGAGTAGGCTTTTAAATTTTATAGAAGTTCTATCCAAAAAATTTCTATTCGGTAGATTGCAAAACGCTCAAATCAAGTGTCTAAGAGTAGGGTTTTAAATTTTATAGAAGTTCTATCCAAAAAATTTCTATTCGGTAGATTGCAAAACGCTCAAATCAAGTGTCTAAGAGTAGGGTTTTAAATTTTATAGAAGTTCTATCCAAAAAATTTCTATTCGGTAGATTGCAAAACGCTCAAATCAAGTGTCTAAGAGTAGGGTTTTAAATTTTATAGAAGTTCTATCCAAAAAATTTCTATTCGGTAGATTGCAAAACGCTCAAATCATGTGTCTAAGAGTAGGCTTTTAAATTTTATAGAAGTTCTATCCAAAAAATTTCTATTCGGTAGATTGCAAAACGCTCAAATCAAGTGTCTAAGAGTAGGGTTTTAAATTTTATAGAAGTTCTATCCAAAAAATTTCTATTCGGTAGATTGCAAAACGCTCAAATCATGTGTCTAAGAGTAGGCTTTTAAATTTTATAGAAGTTCTATCCAAAAAATTTCTATTCGGTAGATTGCAAAACGCTCAAATCAAGTGTCTAAGAGTAGGGTTTTAAATTTTATAGAAGTTCTATCCAAAAAATTTCTATTCGGTAGATTGCAAAACGCTCAAATCAAGTGTCTAAGAGTAGGGTTTTAAATTTTATAGAAGTTCTATCCAAAAAATTTCTATTCGGTAGATTGCAAAACGCTCAAATCAAGTGTCTAAGAGTAGGGTTTTAAATTTTATAGAAGTTCTATCCAAAAAATTTCTATTCGGTAGATTGCAAAACGCTCAAATCAAGTGTCTAAGAGTAGGGTTTTAAATTTTATAGAAGTTCTATCCAAAAAATTTCTATTCGGTAGATTGCAAAACGCTCAAATCATGTGTCTAAGAGTAGGCTTTTAAATTTTATAGAAGTTCTATCCAAAAAATTTCTATTCGGTAGATTGCAAAACGCTCAAATCAAGTGTCTAAGAGTAGGCTTTTAAATTTTATAGAAGTTCTATCCAAAAAATTTCTATTCGGTAGATTGCAAAACGCTCAAATCAAGTGTCTAAGAGTAGGGTTTTAAATTTTATAGAAGTTCTATCCAAAAAATTTCTATTCGGTAGATTGCAAAACGCTCAAATCAAGTGTCTAAGAGTAGGGTTTTAAATTTTATAGAAGTTCTATCCAAAAAATTTCTATTCGGTAGATTGCAAAACGCTCAAATCAAGTGTCTAAGAGTAGGGTTTTAAATTTTATAGAAGTTCTATCCAAAAAATTTCTATTCGGTAGATTGCAAAACGCTCAAATCAAGTGTCTAAGAGTAGGGTTTTAAATTTTATAGAAGTTCTATCCAAAAAATTTCTATTCGGTAGATTGCAAAACGCTCAAATCAAGTGTCTAAGAGTAGGGTTTTAAATTTTATAGAAGTTCTATCCAAAAAATTTCTATTCGGTAGATTGCAAAACGCTCAAATCAAGTGTCTAAGAGTAGGGTTTTAAATTTTATAGAAGTTCTATCCAAAAAATTTCTATTCGGTAGATTGCAAAACGCTCAAATCAAGTGTCTAAGAGTAGGGTTTTAAATTTTATAGAAGTTCTATCCAAAAAATTTCTATTCGGTAGATTGCAAAACGCTCAAATCATGTGTCTAAGAGTAGGCTTTTAAATTTTATAGAAGTTCTATCCAAAAAATTTCTATTCGGTAGATTGCAAAACGCTCAAATCAAGTGTCTAAGAGTAGGCTTTTAAATTTTATAGAAGTTCTATCCAAAAAATTTCTATTCGGTAGATTGCAAAACGCTCAAATCAAGTGTCTAAGAGTAGGGTTTTAAATTTTATAGAAGTTCTATCCAAAAAATTTCTATTCGGTAGATTGCAAAACGCTCAAATCATGTGTCTAAGAGTAGGCTTTTAAATTTTATAGAAGTTCTATCCAAAAAATTTCTATTCGGTAGATTGCAAAACGCTCAAATCAAGTGTCTAAGAGTAGGGTTTTAAATTTTATAGAAGTTCTATCCAAAAAATTTCTATTCGGTAGATTGCAAAACGCTCAAATCAAGTGTCTAAGAGTAGGGTTTTAAATTTTATAGAAGTTCTATCCAAAAAATTTCTATTCGGTAGATTGCAAAACGCTCAAATCAAGTGTCTAAGAGTAGGGTTTTAAATTTTATAGAAGTTCTATCCAAAAAATTTCTATTCGGTAGATTGCAAAACGCTCAAATCAAGTGTCTAAGAGTAGGGTTTTAAATTTTATAGAAGTTCTATCCAAAAAATTTCTATTCGGTAGATTGCAAAACGCTCAAATCAAGTGTCTAAGAGTAGGGTTTTAAATTTTATAGAAGTTCTATCCAAAAAATTTCTATTCGGTAGATTGCAAAACGCTCAAATCAAGTGTCTAAGAGTAGGGTTTTAAATTTTATAGAAGTTCTATCCAAAAAATTTCTATTCGGTAGATTGCAAAACGCTCAAATCAAGTGTCTAAGAGTAGGGTTTTAAATTTTATAGAAGTTCTATCCAAAAAATTTCTATTCGGTAGATTGCAAAACGCTCAAATCAAGTGTCTAAGAGTAGGGTTTTAAATTTTATAGAAGTTCTATCCAAAAAATTTCTATTCGGTAGATTGCAAAACGCTCAAATCAAGTGTCTAAGAGTAGGGTTTTAAATTTTATAGAAGTTCTATCCAAAAAATTTCTATTCGGTAGATTGCAAAACGCTCAAATCAAGTGTCTAAGAGTAGGGTTTTAAATTTTATAGAAGTTCTATCCAAAAAATTTCTATTCGGTAGATTGCAAAACGCTCAAATCAAGTGTCTAAGAGTAGGGTTTTAAATTTTATAGAAGTTCTATCCAAAAAATTTCTATTCGGTAGATTGCAAAACGCTCAAATCAAGTGTCTAAGAGTAGGGTTTTAAATTTTATAGAAGTTCTATCCAAAAAATTTCTATTCGGTAGATTGCAAAACGCTCAAATCAAGTGTCTAAGAGTAGGGTTTTAAATTTTATAGAAGTTCTATCCAAAAAATTTCTATTCGGTAGATTGCAAAACGCTCAAATCAAGTGTCTAAGAGTAGGGTTTTAAATTTTATAGAAGTTCTATCCAAAAAATTTCTATTCGGTAGATTGCAAAACGCTCAAATCAAGTGTCTAAGAGTAGGGTTTTAAATTTTATAGAAGTTCTATCCAAAAAATTTCTATTCGGTAGATTGCAAAACGCTCAAATCAAGTGTCTAAGAGTAGGGTTTTAAATTTTATAGAAGTTCTATCCAAAAAATTTCTATTCGGTAGATTGCAAAACGCTCAAATCAAGTGTCTAAGAGTAGGGTTTTAAATTTTATAGAAGTTCTATCCAAAAAATTTCTATTCGGTAGATTGCAAAACGCTCAAATCAAGTGTCTAAGAGTAGGGTTTTAAATTTTATAGAAGTTCTATCCAAAAAATTTCTATTCGGTAGATTGCAAAACGCTCAAATCAAGTGTCTAAGAGTAGGGTTTTAAATTTTATAGAAGTTCTATCCAAAAAATTTCTATTCGGTAGATTGCAAAACGCTCAAATCAAGTGTCTAAGAGTAGGGTTTTAAATTTTATAGAAGTTCTATCCAAAAAATTTCTATTCGGTAGATTGCAAAACGCTCAAATCAAGTGTCTAAGAGTAGGGTTTTAAATTTTATAGAAGTTCTATCCAAAAAATTTCTATTCGGTAGATTGCAAAACGCTCAAATCAAGTGTCTAAGAGTAGGGTTTTAAATTTTATAGAAGTTCTATCCAAAAAATTTCTATTCGGTAGATTGCAAAACGCTCAAATCAAGTGTCTAAGAGTAGGGTTTTAAATTTTATAGAAGTTCTATCCAAAAAATTTCTATTCGGTAGATTGCAAAACGCTCAAATCAAGTGTCTAAGAGTAGGGTTTTAAATTTTATAGAAGTTCTATCCAAAAAATTTCTATTCGGTAGATTGCAAAACGCTCAAATCAAGTGTCTAAGAGTAGGGTTTTAAATTTTATAGAAGTTCTATCCAAAAAATTTCTATTCGGTAGATTGCAAAACGCTCAAATCAAGTGTCTAAGAGTAGGGTTTTAAATTTTATAGAAGTTCTATCCAAAAAATTTCTATTCGGTAGATTGCAAAACGCTCAAATCAAGTGTCTAAGAGTAGGGTTTTAAATTTTATAGAAGTTCTATCCAAAAAATTTCTATTCGGTAGATTGCAAAACGCTCAAATCAAGTGTCTAAGAGTAGGGTTTTAAATTTTATAGAAGTTCTATCCAAAAAATTTCTATTCGGTAGATTGCAAAACGCTCAAATCAAGTGTCTAAGAGTAGGGTTTTAAATTTTATAGAAGTTCTATCCAAAAAATTTCTATTCGGTAGATTGCAAAACGCTCAAATCAAGTGTCTAAGAGTAGGGTTTTAAATTTTATAGAAGTTCTATCCAAAAAATTTCTATTCGGTAGATTGCAAAACGCTCAAATCAAGTGTCTAAGAGTAGGGTTTTAAATTTTATAGAAGTTCTATCCAAAAAATTTCTATTCGGTAGATTGCAAAACGCTCAAATCAAGTGTCTAAGAGTAGGGTTTTAAATTTTATAGAAGTTCTATCCAAAAAATTTCTATTCGGTAGATTGCAAAACGCTCAAATCAAGTGTCTAAGAGTAGGGTTTTAAATTTTATAGAAGTTCTATCCAAAAAATTTCTATTCGGTAGATTGCAAAACGCTCAAATCATGTGTCTAAGAGTAGGCTTTTAAATTTTATAGAAGTTCTATCCAAAAAATTTCTATTCGGTAGATTGCAAAACGCTCAAATCAAGTGTCTAAGAGTAGGGTTTTAAATTTTATAGAAGTTCTATCCAAAAAATTTCTATTCGGTGGATTGAAAAACGCTCAAATCAAGTGTCTAAGAGTAGGGCTTTAAATTTTATAGAAGTTCTATCCAAAAAATTTCTATTCGGTAGATTGCAAAACGCTCAAATCAAGTGTCTAAGAGTAGGGTTTTAAATTTTATAGAAGTTCTATCCAAAAAATTTCTATTCGGTAGATTGCAAAACGCTCAAATCAAGTGTCTAAGAGTAGGGTTTTAAATTTTATAGAAGTTCTATCCAAAAAATTTCTATTCGGTAGATTGCAAAACGCTCAAATCATGTGTCTAAGAGTAGGCTTTTAAATTTTATAGAAGTTCTATCTAAAAAATTTCTATTCGGTAGATTGCAAAACGCTCAAATCATGTGTCTAAGAGTAGGCTTTTAAATTTTATAGAAGTTCTATCCAAAAAATTTCTATTCGGTAGATTGCAAAACGCTCAAATCAAGTGTCTAAGAGTAGGCTTTTAAATTTTATAGAAGTTCTATCCAAAAAATTTCTATTCGGTAGATTGCAAAACGCTCAAATCATGTGTCTAAGAGTAGGCTTTTAAATTTTATAGAAGTTCTATCCAAAAAATTTCTATTCGGTAGATTGCAAAACGCTCAAATCAAGTGTCTAAGAGTAGGGTTTTAAATTTTATAGAAGTTCTATCCAAAAAATTTCTATTCGGTAGATTGCAAAACGCTCAAATCAAGTGTCTAAGAGTAGGGTTTTAAATTTTATAGAAGTTCTATACAAAAAATTTCTATTCGGTAGATTGCAAAACGCTCAAATCATGTGTCTAAGAGTAGGCTTTTAAATTTTATAGAAGTTCTATCCAAAAAATTTCTATTCGGTAGATTGCAAAACGCTCAAATCAAGTGTCTAAGAGTAGGGTTTTAAATTTTATAGAAGTTCTATCCAAAAAATTTCTATTCGGTAGATTGCAAAACGCTCAAATCAAGTGTCTAAGAGTAGGGTTTTAAATTTTATAGAAGTTCTATCCAAAAAATTTCTATTCGGTAGATTGCAAAACGCTCAAATCAAGTGTCTAAGAGTAGGGTTTTAAATTTTATAGAATTTCTATCCAAAAAATTTCTATTCGGTAGATTGCAAAACGCTCAAATCAAGTGTCTAAGAGTAGGGTTTTAAATTTTATAGAAGTTCTATCCAAAAATTTCTATTCGGTAGATTGCAAAACGCTCAAATCAAGTGTCTAAGAGTAGGGTTTTAAATTTTATAGAAGTTCTATCCAAAAAATTTCTATTCGGTAGATTGCAAAACGCTCAAATCAAGTGTCTAAGAGTAGGGTTTTAAATTTTATAGAAGTTCTATCCAAAAAATTTCTATTCGGTAGATTGCAAAACGCTCAAATCATGTGTCTAAGAGTAGGCTTTTAAATTTTATAGAAGTTCTATCCAAAAAATTTCTATTCGGTAGATTGCAAAACGCTCAAATCATGTGTCTAAGAGTAGGCTTTTAAATTTTATAGAAGTTCTATCCAAAAAATTTCTATTCGGTAGATTGCAAAACGCTCAAATCATGTGTCTAAGAGTAGGCTTTTAAATTTTATAGAAGTTCTATCCAAAAAATTTCTATTCGGTAGATTGCAAAACGCTCAAATCAAGTGTCTAAGAGTAGGGTTTTAAATTTTATAGAAGTTCTATCCAAAAAATTTCTATTCGGTAGATTGCAAAACGCTCAAATCAAGTGTCTAAGAGTAGGGTTTAAATTTTATAGAAGTTCTATCCAAAAAATTTCTATTCGGTAGATTGCAAAACGCTCAAATCAAGTGTCTAAGAGTAGGTTTTAAATTTTATAGAAGTTCTATCCAAAAAATTTCTATTCGGTAGATTGCAAAACGCTCAAATCAAGTGTCTAAGAGTAGGGTTTTAAATTTTATAGAAGTTCTATCCAAAAAATTTCTATTCGGTAGATTGCAAAACGCTCAAATCAAGTGTCTAAGAGTAGGGTTTTAAATTTTATAGAAGTTCTATCCAAAAAATTTCTATTCGGTAGATTGCAAAACGCTCAAATCAAGTGTCTAAGAGTAGGGTTTTAAATTTTATAGAAGTTCTATCCAAAAAATTTCTATTCGGTAGATTGCAAAACGCTCAAATCAAGTGTCTAAGAGTAGGGTTTTAAATTTTATAGAAGTTCTATCCAAAAAATTTCTATTCGGTAGATTGCAAAACGCTCAAATCAAGTGTCTAAGAGTAGGGTTTTAAATTTTATAGAAGTTCTATCCAAAAAATTTCTATTCGGTAGATTGTAAAACGCTCAAATCATGTGTCTAAGAGTAGGCTTTTAAATTTTATAGAAGTTCTATCCAAAAAATTTCTATTCGGTAGATTGCAAAACGCTCAAATCATGTGTCTAAGAGTAGGCTTTTAAATTTTATAGAAGTTCTATCCAAAAAATTTCTATTCGGTAGATTGCAAAACGCTCAAATCAAGTGTCTAAGAGTAGGGTTTTAAATTTTATAGAAGTTCTATCCAAAAAATTTCTATTCGGTAGATTGCAAAACGCTCAAATCAAGTGTCTAAGAGTAGGGTTTTAAATTTTATAGAAGTTCTATCCAAAAATTTCTATTCGGTTGATTGCAAAACGCTCAAATCAAGTGTCTAAGAGTAGGGTTTTAAATTTTATAGAAGTTCTATCCAAAAAATTTCTATTCGGTAGATTGCAAAACGCTCAAATCAAGTGTCTAAGAGTAGGGTTTTAAATTTTATAGAAGTTCTATCCAAAAAATTTCTATTCGGTAGATTGCAAAACGCTCAAATCATGTGTCTAAGAGTAGGCTTTTAAATTTTATAGAAGTTCTATCCAAAAAATTTCTATTCGGTAGATTGCAAAACGCTCAAATCATGTGTCTAAGAGTAGGCTTTTAAATTTTATAGAAGTTCTATCCAAAAAATTTCTATTCGGTAGATTGCAAAACGCTCAAATCAAGTGTCTAAGAGTAGGGTTTTAAATTTTATAGAAGTTCTATCCAAAAAATTTCTATTCGGTAGATTGCAAAACGCTCAAATCAAGTGTCTAAGAGTAGGGTTTAAATTTTATAGAAGTTCTATCCAAAAAATTTCTATTCGGTAGATTGCAAAACGCTCAAATCAAGTGTCTAAGAGTAGGGTTTTAAATTTTATAGAAGTTCTATCCAAAAAATTTCTATTCGGTAGATTGCAAAACGCTCAAATCATGTGTCTAAGAGTAGGCTTTTAAATTTTATAGAAGTTCTATCCAAAAAATTTCTATTCGGTAGATTGCAAAACGCTCAAATCATGTGTCTAAGAGTAGGCTTTTAAATTTTATAGAAGTTCTATCCAAAAAATTTCTATTCGGTAGATTGCAAAACGCTCAAATCAAGTGTCTAAGAGTAGGGTTTTAAATTTTATAGAAGTTCTATCCAAAAAATTTCTATTCGGTAGATTGCAAAACGCTCAAATCAAGTGTCTAAGAGTAGGGTTTTAAATTTTATAGAAGTTCTATCCAAAAAATTTCTATTCGGTAGATTGCAAAACGCTCAAATCAAGTGTCTAAGAGTAGGGTTTTAAATTTTATAGAAGTTCTATCCAAAAAATTTCTATTCGGTAGATTGCAAAACGCTCAAATCATGTGTCTAAGAGTAGGCTTTTAAATTTTATAGAAGTTATATCCAAAAAATTTCTATTCGGTAGATTGCAAAACGCTCAAATCAAGTGTCTAAGAGTAGGGTTTTAAATTTTATAGAAGTTCTATCCAAAAAATTTCTATTCGGTAGATTGCAAAACGCTCAAATCAAGTGTCTAAGAGTAGGGTTTTAAATTTTATAGAAGTTCTATCCAAAAAATTTCTATTCGGTAGATTGCAAAACGCTCAAATCATGTGTCTAAGAGTAGGCTTTTAAATTTTATAGAAGTTCTATCCAAAAAATTTCTATTCGGTAGATTGCAAAACGCTCAAATCAAGTGTCTAAGAGTAGGGTTTTAAATTTTATAGAAGTTCTATCCAAAAAATTTCTATTCGGTAGATTGCAAAACGCTCAAATCAAGTGTCTAAGAGTAGGGTTTTAAATTTTATAGAAGTTCTATCCAAAAAATTTCTATTCGGTAGATTGCAAAACGCTCAAATCAAGTGTCTAAGAGTAGGGTTTTAAATTTTATAGAAGTTCTATCCAAAAAATTTCTATTCGGTAGATTGCAAAACGCTCAAATCATGTGTCTAAGAGTAGGCTTTTAAATTTTATAGAAGTTCTATCCAAAAAATTTCTATTCGGTAGATTGCAAAACGCTCAAATCAAGTGTCTAAGAGTAGGGTTTTAAATTTTATAGAAGTTCTATCCAAAAAATTTCTATTCGGTAGATTGCAAAACGCTCAAATCAAGTGTCTAAGAGTAGGGTTTTAAATTTTATAGAAGTTCTATCCAAAAAATTTCTATTCGGTAGATTGCAAAACGCTCAAATCAAGTGTCTAAGAGTAGGGTTTTAAATTTTATAGAAGTTCTATCCAAAAAATTTCTATTCGGTAGATTGCAAAACGCTCAAATCAAGTGTCTAAGAGTAGGGTTTTAAATTTTATAGAAGTTCTATCCAAAAAATTTCTATTCGGTAGATTGCAAAACGCTCAAATCATGTGTCTAAGAGTAGGCTTTTAAATTTTATAGAAGTTCTATCCAAAAAATTTCTATTCGGTAGATTGCAAAACGCTCAAATCAAGTGTCTAAGAGTAGGGTTTTAAATTTTATAGAAGTTCTATCCAAAAAATTTCTATTCGGTAGATTGCAAAACGCTCAAATCATGTGTCTAAGAGTAGGCTTTTAAATTTTATAGAAGTTCTATCCAAAAAATTTCTATTCGGTAGATTGCAAAACGCTCAAATCAAGTGTCTAAGAGTAGGGTTTTAAATTTTATAGAAGTTCTATCCAAAGCATTTCTATTCGGTAGATTGCAAAACGCTCAAATCATGTGTCTAAGAGTAGGCTTTTAAATTTTATAGAAGTTCTATCCAAAAAATTTCTATTCGGTAGATTGCAAAACGCTCAAATCAAGTGTCTAAGAGTAGGGTTTTAAATTTTATAGAAGTTCTATCCAAAAAATTTCTATTCGGTAGATTGCAAAACGCTCAAATCAAGTGTCTAAGAGTAGGGTTTTAAATTTTATAGAAGTTCTATACAAAAAATTTCTATTCGGTAGATTGCAAAACGCTCAAATCATGTGTCTAAGAGTAGGCTTTTAAATTTTATAGAAGTTCTATCCAAAAAATTTCTATTCGGTAGATTGCAAAACGCTCAAATCAAGTGTCTAAGAGTAGGGTTTTAAATTTTATAGAAGTTCTATCCAAAAAATTTCTATTCGGTAGATTGCAAAACGCTCAAATCAAGTGTCTAAGAGTAGGGTTTTAATTTTATAGAAGTTCTATCCAAAAAATTTCTATTTGGTAGATTGCAAAACGCTCAAATCAAGTGTCTAAGAATAGGGTTTTAAATTTTATAGAAGTTCTATCCAAAAAATTTCTATTCGGTAGATTGCAAAACGCTCAAATCAAGTGTCTAAGAGTAGGGTTTTAAATTTTATAGAAGTTCTATCCAAAAAATTTCTATTCGGTAGATTGCAAAACGCTCAAATCAAGTGTCTAAGAGTAGGGTTTTAAATTTTATAGAAGTTCTATCCAAAAAATTTCTATTCGGTGGATTGAAAAACGCTCAAATCAAGTGTCTAAGAGTAGGGCTTTAAATTTTATAGAAGTTCTATCCAAAAAATTTCTATTCGGTAGATTGCAAAACGCTCAAATCAAGTGTCTAAGAGTAGGGTTTTAAATTTTATAGAAGTTCTATCCAAAAAATTTCTATTCGGTAGATTGCAAAACGCTCAAATCAAGTGTCTAAGAGTAGGGTTTTAAATTTTATAGAAGTTCTATCCAAAAAATTTCTATTCGGTAGATTGCAAAACGCTCAAATCAAGTGTCTAAGAGTAGGGTTTTAAATTTTATAGAAGTTCTATCCAAAAAATTTCTATTCGGTAGATTGCAAAACGCTCAAATCATTTGTCTAAGAGTAGGCTTTTAAATTTTATAGAAGTTCTATCCAAAAAATTTCTATTCGGTAGATTGCAAAACGCTCAAATCAAGTGTCTAAGAGTAGGGTTTTAAATTTTATAGAAGTTCTATCCAAAAAATTTCTATTCGGTAGATTGCAAAACGCTCAAATCAAGTGTCTAAGAGTAGGGTTTTAAATTTTATAGAAGTTCTATCCAAAAAATTTCTATTCGGTAGATTGCAAAACGCTCAAATCAAGTGTCTAAGAGTAGGGTTTTAAATTTTATAGAAGTTCTATCCAAAAAATTTCTATTCGGTGGATTGAAAAACGCTCAAATCAAGTGTCTAAGAGTAGGGCTTTAAATTTTATAGAAGTTCTATCCAAAAAATTTCTATTCGGTAGATTGCAAAACGCTCAAATCAAGTGTCTAAGAGTAGGGTTTTAAATTTTATAGAAGTTCTATCCAAAAAATTTCTATTCGGTAGATTGCAAAACGCTCAAATCAAGTGTCTAAGAGTAGGGTTTTAAATTTTATAGAAGTTCTATCCAAAAAATTTCTATTCGGTAGATTGCAAAACGCTCAAATCAAGTGTCTAAGAGTAGGGTTTTAAATTTTATAGAAGTTCTATCCAAAAAATTTCTATTCGGTAGATTGCAAAACGCTCAAATCATGTGTCTAAGAGTAGGCTTTTAAATTTTATAGAAGTTCTATCCAAAAAATTTCTATTCGGTAGATTGCAAAACGCTCAAATCAAGTGTCTAAGAGTAGGCTTTTAAATTTTATAGAAGTTCTATCCAAAAAATTTCTATTCGGTAGATTGCAAAACGCTCAAATCAAGTGTCTAAGAGTAGAGGTTTTAAATTTTATAGAAGTTCTATCCAAAAAATTTCTATTCGGTAGATTGCAAAACGCTCAAATCAAGTGTCTAAGAGTAGGGTTTTAAATTTTATAGAAGTTCTATCCAAAAAATTTCTATTCGGTAGATTGCAAAACGCTCAAATCATTTGTCTAAGAGTAGGCTTTTAAATTTTATAGAAGTTCTATCCAAAAAATTTCTATTCGGTAGATTGCAAAACGCTCAAATCAAGTGTCTAAGAGTAGGGTTTTAAATTTTATAGAAGTTCTATCCAAAAAATTTCTATACGGTAGATTGCAAAACGCTCAAATCAAGTGTCTAAGAGTAGGGTTTTAAATTTTATAGAAGTTCTATCCAAAAAATTTCTTTTCGGTAGATTGCAAAACGCTCAAATCAAGTGTCTAAGAATAGGGTTTTAAATTTTATAGAAGTTCTATCCAAAAAATTTCTATTCGGTAGATTGCAAAACGCTCAAATCAAGTGTCTAAGAGTAGGGTTTTAATTTTATAGAAGTTCTATCCAAAAAATTTCTATTCGGTAGATTGCAAAACGCTCAAATCATTTGTCTAAGAGTAGGCTTTTAAATTTTATAGAAGTTCTATCCAAAAAATTTCTATTCGGTAGATTGCAAAACGCTCAAATCAAGTGTCTAAGAGTAGGGTTTTAAATTTTATAGAAGTTCTATCCAAAAAATTTCTATTCGGTAGATTGCAAAACGCTCAAATCATGTGTCTAAGAGTAGGCTTTTAAATTTTATAGAAGTTCTATCCAAAAAATTTCTATTCGGTAGATTGCAAAACGCTCAAATCATGTGTCTAAGAGTAGGCTTTTAAATTTTATAGAAGTTCTATCCAAAAAATTTCTATTCGGTAGATTGCAAAACGCTCAAATCAAGTGTCTAAGAGTAGGGTTTTAAATTTTATAGAAGTTCTATCCAAAGCATTTCTATTCGGTAGATTGCAAAACGCTCAAATCATGTGTCTAAGAGTAGGCTTTTAAATTTTATAGAAGTTCTATCCAAAAAATTTCTATTCGGTAGATTGCAAAACGCTCAAATCAAGTGTCTAAGAGTAGGGTTTTAAATTTTATAGAAGTTCTATCCAAAAAATTTCTATTCGGTAGATTGCAAAACGCTCAAATCAAGTGTCTAAGAGTAGGGTTTTAAATTTTATAGAAGTTCTATACAAAAAATTTCTATTCGGTAGATTGCAAAACGCTCAAATCATGTGTCTAAGAGTAGGCTTTTAAATTTTATAGAAGTTCTATCCAAAAAATTTCTATTCGGTAGATTGCAAAACGCTCAAATCAAGTGTCTAAGAGTAGGCTTTTAAATTTTATAGAAGTTCTATCCAAAAAATTTCTATTCGGTAGATTGCAAAACGCTCAAATCAAGTGTCTAAGAGTAGAGGTTTTAAATTTTATAGAAGTTCTATCCAAAAAATTTCTATTCGGTAGATTGCAAAACGCTCAAATCAAGTGTCTAAGAGTAGGGTTTTAAATTTTATAGAAGTTCTATCCAAAAAATTTCTATTCGGTAGATTGCAAAACGCTCAAATCATTTGTCTAAGAGTAGGCTTTTAAATTTTATAGAAGTTCTATCCAAAAAATTTCTATTCGGTAGATTGCAAAACGCTCAAATCAAGTGTCTAAGAGTAGGGTTTTAAATTTTATAGAAGTTCTATCCAAAAAATTTCTATACGGTAGATTGCAAAACGCTCAAATCAAGTGTCTAAGAGTAGGGTTTTAAATTTTATAGAAGTTCTATCCAAAAAATTTCTATTCGGTAGATTGCAAAACGCTCAAATCAAGTGTCTAAGAATAGGGTTTTAAATTTTATAGAAGTTCTATCCAAAAAATTTCTATTCGGTAGATTGCAAAACGCTCAAATCAAGTGTCTAAGAGTAGGGTTTTAATTTTATAGAAGTTCTATCCAAAAAATTTCTATTCGGTAGATTGCAAAACGCTCAAATCATTTGTCTAAGAGTAGGCTTTTAAATTTTA
The DNA here is from genome assembly GCA_036172945.1 of Meloidogyne incognita. Taxonomy (NCBI): domain Eukaryota; kingdom Metazoa; phylum Nematoda; class Chromadorea; order Rhabditida; family Meloidogynidae; genus Meloidogyne; species Meloidogyne incognita. Next base: position 3,362,271 of record JARQAC010000006.1, on the reverse strand, counting down.
TAGAAGTTCTATCCAAAAAATTTCTATTCGGTAGATTGCAAAACGCTCAAATCAAGTGTCTAAGAGTAGGGTTTTAAATTTTATAGAAGTTCTATCCAAAAAATTTCTATTCGGTAGATTGCAAAACGCTCAAATCATGTGTCTAAGAGTAGGCTTTTAAATTTTATAGAAGTTCTATCCAAAAAATTTCTATTCGGTAGATTGCAAAACGCTCAAATCATGTGTCTAAGAGTAGGCTTTTAAATTTTATAGAAGTTCTATCCAAAAAATTTCTATTCGGTAGATTGCAAAACGCTCAAATCAAGTGTCTAAGAGTAGGGTTTTAAATTTTATAGAAGTTCTATCCAAAGCATTTCTATTCGGTAGATTGCAAAACGCTCAAATCATGTGTCTAAGAGTAGGCTTTTAAATTTTATAGAAGTTCTATCCAAAAAATTTCTATTCGGTAGATTGCAAAACGCTCAAATCAAGTGTCTAAGAGTAGGGTTTTAAATTTTATAGAAGTTCTATCGAAAAAATTTCTATTCGGTGGATTGAAAAACGCTCAAATCAAGTGTCTAAGAGTAGGGCTTTAAATTTTATAGAAGTTCTATCCAAAAAATTTCTATTCGGTAGATTGCAAAACGCTCAAATCAAGTGTCTAAGAGTAGGGTTTTAAATTTTATAGAAGTTCTATCCAAAAAATTTCTATTCGGTAGATTGCAAAACGCTCAATCAAGTGTCTAAGAGTAGGGTTTTAAATTTTATAGAAGTTCTATCCAAAAAATTTCTATTCGGTAGATTGCAAAACGCTCAAATCAAGTGTCTAAGAGTAGGGTTTTAAATTTTATAGAAGTTCTATCCAAAAAATTTCTATTCGGTAGATTGCAAAACGCTCAAATCATGTGTCTAAGAGTAGGCTTTTAAATTTTATAGAAGTTCTATCCAAAAAATTTCTATTCGGTAGATTGCAAAACGCTCAAATCAAGTGTCTAAGAGTAGGCTTTTAAATTTTATAGAAGTTCTATCCAAAAAATTTCTATTCGGTAGATTGCAAAACGCTCAAATCAAGTGTCTAAGAGTAGAGGTTTTAATTTTTTAGAAGTTCTATCCAAAAAATTTCTATTCGGTAGATTGCAAAACGCTCAAATCAAGTGTCTAAGAGTAGGGTTTTAAATTTTATAGAAGTTCTATCCAAAAAATTTCTATTCGGTAGATTGCAAAACGCTCAAATCATTTGTCTAAGAGTAGGCTTTTAAATTTTATAGAAGTTCTATCCAAAAAATTTCTATTCGGTAGATTGCAAAACGCTCAAATCAAGTGTCTAAGAGTAGGGTTTTAAATTTTATAGAAGTTCTATCCAAAAAATTTCTATACGGTAGATTGCAAAACGCTCAAATCAAGTGTCTAAGAGTAGGGTTTTAAATTTTATAGAAGTTCTATCCAAAAAATTTCTATTCGGTAGATTGCAAAACGCTCAAATCAAGTGTCTAAGAATAGGGTTTTAAATTTTATAGAAGTTCTATCCAAAAAATTTCTATTCGGTAGATTGCAAAACGCTCAAATCAAGTGTCTAAGAGTAGGGTTTTAATTTTATAGAAGTTCTATCCAAAAAATTTCTATTCGGTAGATTGCAAAACGCTCAAATCAAGTGTCTAAGAATAGGGTTTTAAATTTTATAGAAGTTCTATCCAAAAAATTTCTATTCGGTAGATTGCAAAACGCTCAAATCAAGTGTCTAAGAATAGGGTTTTAAATTTTATAGAAGTTCTATCCAAAAAATTTCTATTCGGTAGATTGCAAAACGCTCAAATCAAGTGTCTAAGAATAGGGTTTTAAATTTTATAGAAGTTCTATCCAAAAAATTTCTATTCGGTAGATTGCAAAACGCTCAAATCAAGTGTCTAAGAATAGGGTTTTAAATTTTATAGAAGTTCTATCCAAAAAATTTCTATTCGGTAGATTGCAAAACGCTCAAATCAAGTGTCTAAGAATAGGGTTTTAAATTTTATAGAAGTTCTATCCAAAAAATTTCTATTCGGTAGATTGCAAAACGCTCAAATCAAGTGTCTAAGAGTAGGGTTTTAAATTTTATAGAAGTTCTATCCAAAAAATTTCTATTCGGTAGATTGCAAAACGCTCAAATCAAGTGTCTAAGAGTAGTGTTTTAAATTTTATAGAAGTTCAATCCAAAAAATTTCTATTCGGTAGATTGCAAAACGCTCAAATCAAGTGTCTAAGAATAGGGTTTTAAATTTTATAGAAGTTCTATCCAAAAAATTTCTATTCGGTAGATTGCAAAACGCTCAAATCAAGTGTCTAAGAATAGGGTTTTAAATTTTATAGAAGTTCTATCCAAAAAATTTCTATTCGGTAGATTGCAAAACGCTCAAATCAAGTGTCTAAGAATAGGGTTTTAAATTTTATAGAAGTTCTATCCAAAAAATTTCTATTCGGTAGATTGCAAAACGCTCAAATCAAGTGTCTAAGAATAGGGTTTTAAATTTTATAGAAGTTCTATCCAAAAAATTTCTATTCGGTAGATTGCAAAACGCTCAAATCAAGTGTCTAAGAGTAGTGTTTTAAATTTTATAGAAGTTCTATCCAAAAAATTTCTATTCGGTAGATTGCAAAACGCTCAAATCAAGTGTCTAAGAATAGGGTTTTAAATTTTATAGAAGTTCTATCCAAAAAATTTCTATTCGGTAGATTGCAAAACGCTCAAATCAAGTGTCTAAGAGTAGGGTTTTAATTTTATAGAAGTTCTATCCAAAAAATTTCTATTCGGTAGATTGCAAAACGCTCAAATCAAGTGTCTAAGAATAGGGTTTTAAATTTTATAGAAGTTCTATCCAAAAAATTTCTATTCGGTAGATTGCAAAACGCTCAAATCAAGTGTCTAAGAATAGGGTTTTAAATTTTATAGAAGTTCTATCCAAAAAATTTCTATTCGGTAGATTGCAAAACGCTCAAATCAAGTGTCTAAGAATAGGGTTTTAAATTTTATAGAAGTTCTATCCAAAAAATTTCTATTCGGTAGATTGCAAAACGCTCAAATCAAGTGTCTAAGAATAGGGTTTTAAATTTTATAGAAGTTCTATCCAAAAAATTTCTATTCGGTAGATTGCAAAACGCTCAAATCAAGTGTCTAAGAATAGGGTTTTAAATTTTATAGAAGTTCTATCCAAAAAATTTCTATTCGGTAGATTGCAAAACGCTCAAATCAAGTGTCTAAGAGTAGGGTTTTAAATTTTATAGAAGTTCTATCCAAAAAATTTCTATTCGGTAGATTGCAAAACGCTCAAATCAAGTGTCTAAGAGTAGTGTTTTAAATTTTATAGAAGTTCAATCCAAAAAATTTCTATTCGGTAGATTGCAAAACGCTCAAATCAAGTGTCTAAGAATAGGGTTTTAAATTTTATAGAAGTTCTATCCAAAAAATTTCTATTCGGTAGATTGCAAAACGCTCAAATCAAGTGTCTAAGAGTAGGCTTTTAAATTTTATAGAAGTTCTATCCAAAAAATTTCTATTCGGTAGATTGCAAAACGCTCAAATCAAGTGTCTAAGAGTAGGGTTTTAAATTTTATAGAAGTTCTATCCAAAAAATTTCTATTCGGTAGATTGCAAAACGCTCAAATCAAGTGTCTAAGAGTAGGGTTTTAAATTTTATAGAAGTTCTATCCAAAAAATTTCTATTCGGTAGATTGCAAAACGCTCAAATCAAGTGTCTAAGAATAGGCTTTTAAATTTTATAGAAGTTCTATCCAAAAAATTTCTATTCGGTAGATTGCAAAACGCTCAAATCAAGTGTCTAAGAATAGGGTTTTAAATTTTATAGAAGTTCTATCCAAAAAATTTCTATTCGGTAGATTGCAAAACGCTCAAATCAAGTGTCTAAGAGTAGGGTTTTAAATTTTATAGAAGTTCTATCCAAAAAATTTCTATTCGGTAGATTGCAAAACGCTCAAATCAAGTGTCTAAGAGTAGTGTTTTAAATTTTATAGAAGTTCAATCCAAAAAATTTCTATTCGGTAGATTGCAAAACGCTCAAATCAAGTGTCTAAGAATAGGGTTTTAAATTTTATAGAAGTTCTATCCAAAAAATTTCTATTCGGTAGATTGCAAAACGCTCAAATCAAGTGTCTAAGAATAGGGTTTTAAATTTTATAGAAGTTCTATCCAAAAAATTTCTATTCGGTAGATTGCAAAACGCTCAAATCAAGTGTCTAAGAGTAGGGTTTTAAATTTTATAGAAGTTCTATCCAAAAAATTTCTATTCGGTAGATTGCAAAACGCTCAAATCAAGTGTCTAAGAGTAGGGTTTTAAATTTTATAGAAGTTCTATCCAAAAAATTTCTATTCGGTAGATTGCAAAACGCTCAAATCAAGTGTCTAAGAATAGGGTTTTAAATTTTATAGAAGTTCTATCCAAAAAATTTCTATTCGGTAGATTGCAAAACGCTCAAATCAAGTGTCTAAGAATAGGGTTTTAAATTTTATAGAAGTTCTATCCAAAAAATTTCTATTCGGTAGATTGCAAAACGCTCAAATCAAGTGTCTAAGAATAGGGTTTTAAATTTTATAGAAGTTCTATCCAAAAAATTTCTATTCGGTAGATTGCAAAACGCTCAAATCAAGTGTCTAAGAATAGGGTTTTAAATTTTATAGAAGTTCTATCCAAAAAATTTCTATTCGGTAGATTGCAAAACGCTCAAATCAAGTGTCTAAGAGTAGGGTTTTAAATTTTATAGAAGTTCTATCCAAAAAATTTCTATTCGGTAGATTGCAAAACGCTCAAATCAAGTGTCTAAGAGTAGTGTTTTAAATTTTATAGAAGTTCAATCCAAAAAATTTCTATTCGGTAGATTGCAAAACGCTCAAATCAAGTGTCTAAGAATAGGGTTTTAAATTTTATAGAAGTTCTATCCAAAAAATTTCTATTCGGTAGATTGCAAAACGCTCAAATCAAGTGTCTAAGAGTAGGCTTTTAAATTTTATAGAAGTTCTATCCAAAAAATTTCTATTCGGTAGATTGCAAAACGCTCAAATCAAGTGTCTAAGAGTAGGGTTTTAAATTTTATAGAAGTTCTATCCAAAAAATTTCTATTCGGTAGATTGCAAAACGCTCAAATCAAGTGTCTAAGAGTAGGGTTTTAAATTTTATAGAAGTTCTATCCAAAAAATTTCTATTCGGTAGATTGCAAAACGCTCAAATCAAGTGTCTAAGAATAGGCTTTTAAATTTTATAGAAGTTCTATCCAAAAAATTTCTATTCGGTAGATTGCAAAACGCTCAAATCAAGTGTCTAAGAATAGGGTTTTAAATTTTATAGAAGTTCTATCCAAAAAATTTCTATTCGGTAGATTGCAAAACGCTCAAATCAAGTGTCTAAGAATAGGGTTTTAAATTTTATAGAAGTTCTATCCAAAAAATTTCTATTCGGTAGATTGCAAAACGCTCAAATCAAGTGTCTAAGAATAGGGTTTTAAATTTTATAGAAGTTCTATCCAAAAAATTTCTATTCGGTAGATTGCAAAACGCTCAAATCAAGTGTCTAAGAATAGGCTTTTAAATTTTATAGAAGTTCTATCCAAAAAATTTCTATTCGGTAGATTGCAAAACGCTCAAATCAAGTGTCTAAGAATAGGCTTTTAAATTTTATAGAAGTTCTATCCAAAAAATTTCTATTCGGTAGATTGCAAAACGCTCAAATCAAGTGTCTAAGAATAGGCTTTTAAATTTTATAGAAGTTCTATCCAAAAAATTTCTATTCGGTAGATTGCAAAACGCTCAAATCAAGTGTCTAAGAATAGGGTTTTAAATTTTATAGAAGTTCTATCCAAAAAATTTCTATTCGGTAGATTGCAAAACGCTCAAATCAAGTGTCTAAGAATAGGGTTTTAAATTTTATAGAAGTTCTATCCAAAAAATTTCTATTCGGTAGATTGCAAAACGCTCAAATCAAATGTCTAAGAATAGGGTTTTAAATTTTATAGAAGTTCTATCCAAAAAATTTCTATTCGGTAGATTGCAAAACGCTCAAATCAAGTGTCTAAGAGTAGGGTTTTAAATTTTATAGAAGTTCTATCCAAAAAATTTCTATTCGGTAGATTGCAAAACGCTCAAATCAAGTGTCTAAGAGTAGTGTTTTAAATTTTATAGAAGTTCAATCCAAAAAATTTCTATTCGGTAGATTGCAAAACGCTCAAATCAAGTGTCTAAGAATAGGGTTTTAAATTTTATAGAAGTTCTATCCAAAAAATTTCTATTCGGTAGATTGCAAAACGCTCAAATCAAGTGTCTAAGAATAGGGTTTTAAATTTTATAGAAGTTCTATCCAAAAAATTTCTATTCGGTAGATTGCAAAACGCTCAAATCAAGTGTCTAAGAGTAGGGTTTTAAATTTTATAGAAGTTCTATCCAAAAAATTTCTATTCGGTAGATTGCAAAACGCTCAAATCAAGTGTCTAAGAGTAGGGTTTTAAATTTTATAGAAGTTCTATCCAAAAAATTTCTATTCGGTAGATTGCAAAACGCTCAAATCAAGTGTCTAAGAATAGGCTTTTAAATTTTATAGAAGTTCTATCCAAAAAATTTCTATTCGGTAGATTGCAAAACGCTCAAATCAAGTGTCTAAGAATAGGGTTTTAAATTTTATAGAAGTTCTATCCAAAAAATTTCTATTCGGTAGATTGTTAAACGCTCAAATCAAGTGTCTAAGAGTAGGGTTTTAAATTTTATAGAAGTTCGATCCAAAAAATTTCTATTCGGTAGATTGCAAAACGCTCAAATCAAGTGTCTAAGAGTAGTGTTTTAAATTTTATAGAAGTTCAATCCAAAAAATTTCTATTCGGTAGATTGCAAAACGCTCAAATCAAGTGTCTAAGAATAGGGTTTTAAATTTTATAGAAGTTCTATCCAAAAAATTTCTATTCGGTAGATTGCAAAACGCTCAAATCAAGTGTCTAAGAGTAGGCTTTTAAATTTTATAGAAGTTCTATCCAAAAAATTTCTATTCGGTAGATTGCAAAACGCTCAAATCAAGTGTCTAAGAGTAGGGTTTTAAAGAGTAGGGTTTTTTTTTTTTAAAGAGTAGGGTTTTTTTTTGTCTAAGAGTAGGGTTTTATTTAATTTCAAGCAAAGTTCAAAAGATTTAGGATTTCTTTATTCTTTTAGTAAATTAATAGCGAAAGAACCCTGCAGGCCTTAGCGGATTAATACATAAGTAGCGGCACGACCCTAGCGGATCGATAGTAAAATTAGACAAAAGTTAGACAAAAGACAAAATTAGACAAAAGTAAAGGCGCAGCCTTTTAGTAGTCAGGGAGTTAGTCCAGAGTTAGTCCGGAGTCAGTCCAGAGTCGCCAGTTAGCCATTCTTAGTCAAAGCTATATTCTACTCCAGCGCATAGTCTCGTCATTTCTATTGTAATATTGCTTTGTGATAAACCTTGTTAATAAGTAAGCTAGTTAGTCTTTCTGTTAGTATCGGACACACCGCAAGTCGATACATAACAAACCTGATCTTCAGTGCTTGGTCGTTCGGGAGTATTATCCGATATAACATCGAATACACAAACAATCATCAAAAGAATAGAAGCAATAATAATTTTATTGCCAATTGACATTTTTTGATAAATAATAAAATATTTGGATTTCTAAATTTAAATCTTAAATAAATATTTTAATCAAATAAATTTTTCGAGTGAAAATTCTGAAATTTCCATTCTGAAATATCTCCCTGCCAAATCCTCTAATTTTTTATTAGTTAAGTGCATATGACTTTGAAAATAAAACATACTAGATAAACAAATCGAAATTAAAAGAAAATTCTATTTTTAATTAATTTAGAGTTTATTTATATTTTTAAATATTTTGAAACAAAGTTCACAAAAAATTATATGGATAAATAAGTTAAATTAGCCGTTAACAAATTAGCCGATTTTTAATTTAGGATAAATAACCGTATCCATAAATTAAATGGATACGGCTGGATGTTCTGGATATCAGTACTGAAAGCCCTACTGTTGTGTATGCGTAAAAAAAATAAACATCATAGGGTTCTGTATATCAGAAACTGAATACCTTCTCTATCTGTTTTTATTTAATGAATATATTTAAATAAAATTAAATAAAAATAAAAAATTATTCAGAAAATAAAATTTGAAATAAATAATATTAATAATAAAAAATTAAATGGGGGGGGGCATTAAAAGCAAATTTTTGCGTGGGATTGGCATATGATAGTCACGCCTGCCGGAAAAGGAAGTTGCTATTGACTTCCGTTGTAAATTTAAATAAATTTGCAAAGCATTATTCAAATGCAAAAGCATGATTTAATCAATTAAAATTATTTTTTTAAATTAAAGGAAAAGTTGAATTAAAACTTTAAAGTAAAAAATTGAGAAAAAGTTACCTCACTAATTTAAATGATTTTCCAAGATTAGTTTTAAAACCGAAAGTTTTAAAACCGAAATTTTTTTGACAAATTCTTAGAAAATACTAAATGATTGGTCGAAAGACTAGGAAACCGATACTTGTACACAAAGCAACATCTGAGGTTAGAAATCTGATTTTATTCAACCTCAAATTTATTTCAAGTTAATTCAACCTCAAAGAGAAATGACTTAACAAAGCTTACTAGACATAAACAAAGTTTAGCTAAAGACTGATAAAAACTTTGTTGGCAAAAAACAATTTTCTATATGATGTTTGAGTCTAAAAATTTATTCAGAATCTTACTTCAATTTTTACTTCATTTTTTACTTCCTTTTTCACTTTCTTAATTTAATTTACTTTTTACTCCAATTCTTTACTTTAATTTTAAAAAATAATTTAAATTGATTGATGGATTCATGGAAAAATTTTTTCATTGCCCTCCTTTCAATTTTTTTCTCTGCTATCCTCTTATAAAAAATTATTTTAATTGACAGCGGAAGTCAAAAAAATTTTTTTACTTCCTAAAAATTTTTCAAAGCTTCTTTTTTTAATTCAATTTTTTCCATTAATTAAAAAAATATTTTAATTGATTGAATCTTGCTTTTGCATTTGAATAATGCTTTGCAACTTTATTTAAATTGACAACGGAAGTCAATGGAAAAATAAAAATTTTATTTAATTAAAATATTTATTTAAGATTTAAATTTAGAAATCCAAAAATTTTATTATTTATCAACAAAATGTCTATTGGCAATAAAATTATTATTGCTTCTATTCTTTTGATAATTATTAAAATATTTATTTAAGATTTAAATTTAGAAATCCAAAAATTTTATTATTTATCAACAAAATCGATGTTGTATCGAATAATACTCCTGAACGACCAAGCAGTGAAGAACAGGTTACTCTCGCCCGCATAACTTGCGCAACATAACTTTGTCTAATTTTACTTAAGTATCGATGCGCTAAGGCCTGCTTTTAGTGTAATAAGTCTACATATTATTCTTTTAACCCACTGTATCTCTCTTATATGTAGAATGAAATTTATTCGGATTAAAGCCATAACTTTTGTGGGCATACTGAATTATTTTTTATTTTTTGCCATTTTTGAAGAGCTGGTCATAAAGTTTTATTCCCCCAATAAGCAAGTGTATCTGAATCACGAGCAAAATTATTTTTCATAAGATTTTGATTAGTTTCTCGTTTAAAACCTTGTTCTTCCAAAATACTATTGACGAAGCGCTTGAAGAAAGTCGTCAATGGGGGGTTGAACCAGGCCAACTAAGTTGTATTGTTTCGAGTCAACTAATTGACTCGGACATCTGGATTCCCGTTCGTAAGTTCACCTCCCATACTATAGACGCTATCATTAATCAATTTCTAAAATCACCCAGAAAAAACAGGATAATGGTTTGTTATGGGGCGAAACTTATTTTCTCGGTTTCAACTTTCACCGAAGTAACACTCCACGCAGAATGCCCGGCATCTAGAAAATTGTTTTTTGCCAACAAAGTTTTTATCAGTCTTTAGCTAAACTTTGTTTATGTCTAGGTTTTGTTAAGTCCGTTCTCCTTGAAATTGAATTAACTTGAATTAGCTTTGAGGTTGAATAAAATTAGATTTTTCAACCTCAGATGTTGCTTTGTGTACAAGTATCGGTTTCCTAGTCTTTCCATCAATTTAGTATTATTTTCAGTTTTGTCAAAACATGCTAAAAATAAAAAAACAAATCTTGGAAATTCACTTAAATTTGTGCCGTAACATTTTCTTTAGTTTTTTACTTCCTTAAAAATTTTCAAAGCTACTTTTTACTTCCTTTTTTACTTCCTTAATTTAACTTCCTTTTTACTTCAATATTTTCTTTTAATTAAAAAGATTGTTTTAATTGATTGAATCATGCTTTAACATTTGCTATATTAATGGAAAAATTTTTTCATTGTCCTCCTTTCAATTTTATTCTCCTAGCTACCCTCTTATAAAAATTTATTTTACAGCGGAAGTAAATTACAACTTCCTATTTCCATCATGCGTGAATTATCATATGCCAATCACACGTAAAAATTTTTCCTATTTAATGCCCTCCCATTTGATTTTTTTATTATTTTTAATACTTTATTTTGCATTTAAATTCCAGAATAATTTTTTATTTTTATTTAATTTTATCTGAATAATTTAAATAAAATAAGAAAAAGTATTCTTTTAGATCCCTTGAATATTCTTTTATATTCTCTTAGCTACCTTATTTATTCTTGTGGCTATTCTATTTATTCTTTTAGCTATCCTTTCAGATCCTTGAAATCTCCGGATATAAATAAAATCCACCTGACTTGATTCAATCTTACGATATACATAAATCTTCCTTTTTCAGCGCCGCAACCGAACATTTTGGGAAATTTGGAAGATCAAGAAACAAAATTTCTTCTTTTTTCAGCGCAGCAGGCTAAAATTTCAAGAATTTTGGAGAATCATTTTTTAATCTACATTTTTGAGCCGCAGATAGGGGCAGAATTATACTCTGTTTTAACAGTCTGTATAGTAGAAAGTTTCCGAGCTCGAGTATTCCGAGTATTATGATCCCGAGTTCCGAGTCGAGTAATTACGCAAAAAGCCCGAGAGGTGGAGTCGAGTAACTCGAACTCGCTCGATTCGGATTTACTCTAATTTAAACAATACTAAAAAACCTTCCTACTCAAGTACAAATTATAGCTGCAGTTGCGTATTAATCTAGCATATCTATTTCTAGTAAATTTTTGATGCTTGTATTTATATCCAGCAATGTATTCTACAATTTTAAGTCTGTTTTCAACACAGCAACGTTTTAATTTTAACAAGAAAAAAATTATAGCGACTATTGTAACATTCGGTTTCGCCATAAGAAACGTGACGCGTTACTTGAAGAAAACTTTAAAAAATTTCTACGCTTAATTTCATAATAGCATATTGATTAATTAGTTAACAATAATGCCAACAGTTAATATTTGTATATGCTACCTATCCACTCTCTCTTTCTCCCGCGCAGACTTATTGCCAAATTTTTATTTATACCCCCCCCCCCCACTCGTCTCCTCTACTCGCTTCTCCTGTCCTTGATTGCATATCCATTATTTTTTATTATGCCATTTAAAATTAATTTAAGAGTGTCTTGCTATCTGCTGTTTGCGATTAAAGAGAATTTTTATTGAAAACTTATTTAATATTAAAGTTATTTTATTAAAATATTTATTAAAGATTTTTTAAGTAAAAAATAATGATTTTAACTAAGTAATTTATCAAAGATTTATGTAGGCTTTACTGAGAAAATTTAATTGTTTCACGGTTGGGAGAAGTATATTACTATTTTATAATAATATGATTGAGAAAAAACGCATCCTTTTTTAAATTTTTTAATAATTTTTTAGTATCTTTTTTATTTATATATTAACAATGCGAAAAAACATCTTAGTATCTTGTTTACTGTTTTTGATGTTCTGTCTGCATGATATTCTGGCATCTCCTGGAGAAAGCTCTGGACAGGGAGAAGTATGTTATGTTTTAATTTTAAACATTCTATTTCTTAAATAGTAATGGAATAATCTAAAATTAAGTTAAATCCACCCCCAAAACTTCAATATTTTCTACAAGGGAATGATGAGCCTTATATTCGCTTATTGAGAACGAATGTTTCTGTTAAAGGTATTATTTTTTCATGTGCGCTTAATTAGCATTAAAACATTTGCATGAACGTATAAAGTTTGAATGGACGCATACATGTTGATTGGCGTATAAACTGAGCATGAGTTAAAATTCACATTTAATTTTAAGGACATTTAACTTTGGAGGAAATTGAAAAAATTAAAGAAGACAATAAACTTCGAAAAGAACTTGATTGCCTTAAAAAAGTATTTAAAAGCAAACACCAAGAAAATCATTCTAACAAGAAAAAATCTATGGATTATTTAGGATCAAAACAAAATGTTGAAATTGAGCAACTTATATCTAAGAACAGAGAAGAGCAATTAGTAACCATAGGAAAACTCCTGGAGATTCATAATTATTTTGCGCAACGTAAAAGTAATTATTGGTGGTTCTCAAATTTAAAGCTATGACCCTCTTTTATGGTTCTCGAATACAATAGGGCTGTCACTTAAAGCTGAAATTTTAGTCGTGTCTCGGTTTCCTATTTTCTTGGAAATTTTTCGGCCTTGACGTCCCGTTATCTATACTTGGACAAATTTAACATGAAATAATTTTTGAATTCAGATCAAATCTCACAACAAAATATGTCAAACTTTGACTTCCAACATCATGGGGACAGTTCACAATTTTCTCAATATTCTAGTCTTCAACAAGGACGCAATTTTTATGGCACATCAGGTTCAGGCAATCAAGAGGGTAATAAAAATTGGTTGAATTTATTTTAATAAAATATAAAAAATCCGCATTTGTATTTGAAAAATTGGTTATATTGAAAAATTGGAATCTCAAAATCTGAATCACGGAACAAAAACCAAAATTTTTTGATATAAATTTACAAAACAATTAAAAAATTAATATCAAATTAAAAAATTAAATTAATTATTTGACTTGAAATGAAAATAATATTTATTTAAAAGGTGAGAGCAGTCATTAAGATATAAAGAATGAAGTTAACAAATCCAGAAGGCCTTGAAGAAGGGTAAACTAAGATTTATTGAAGTTCCAGAGAACCATTACATATTTTCTAAAATTAAGTTTGTAAACGTAAATCCTCTATTTAAATCCCTATATGCAAGCTAATGTATGCCAAACATAAGCTTATATATATTCATATTCAAAGTGCATTTCCATTAGAGTGCATTTTTTACTATCCGGTACCCAAATCTTGGCGTTTATGCATTCCTGAAAATCATTCTCGTAGATTCCCTAGAAAACAAGAAAAACTAAAATATCAAACTAGGAAAGTGAAGTGAAAAGAATTTTCGATAAAACATTCAAATGAATCTTTAAGCATCTATATAAAAAATAGAAAAACTGTCATTAATAGAGGATTTATGGCTTAGTAAGCTTCTTCATATTGCATTCATGTACAAGTATTTTTAGTATAAAAACTTTAGTTTATTTTTTTCCTAAAAATGAAATCTGGAGTAGATATTAAATAGAAAATTAGATTAATATTATAACATGATAATGAATATAATAGTAAAAAACTACATTATGCAAAATATTTAAACATGCTTGAATTTAAATTTTTTATTAAAACAAATTTATAATTAATAACTCTTTTCAAAATCATAGAGCCACTAAATTTTTTGTAATAACTCGATGAAAATCGATTGAATTTTTTGCAATTTTTTCATAATGTTTAAACATAACATATCTTTAAATATTACATTTATCTTTAAATATTACATCTTTAAATATTACATACAAACATAGTAGAAAATCATAAATTCTAAATAATTGTACTTTCTGAATCTAAAGACATGAAATACCTGTTGATGAAATCATTTATCTCTTTGTGTGATAAGGCAACTCCTTAATTTTTTACAGAAAAGCCTAGTATTTGGAGAACAAACACGATCGAATTTATCCTTCCACACTACATTACGAATTATTTTTTATTTTCTATACTTTTTTATAATTTGTTAAATTTATTTAAAATTTTTGATGTTAAAAGTAAATGTTTACATAGAAATATTTAGTCTTCAAGTTAATTACTTTTTAGCTTAATTAGCTTTTACCAAGTTATTTACTTATTCAAGTTATACCATTTTGTACAGAGTTGATTATATCTTATGTATAGAACGTTCTTTCATAAATAAGAAAATCCTATCTTTAAACCTGATATTTGTTAAAGGTTTCAAATATCAAATAAAAAATATAAAAAATTTTAATATAATCACTTTATTTATTATTAAATTTGATAAGTTAAATTTAAATTCTTTGTTTACAATTATTTTCGACTTTTTCTTTTTATTTAATTTTATTATTATGAGCATTTTTCCTTTCATACTAAAAAATTTTGTTAATATATTTCCAAAAATAGCACAACTTTCACTGCAATTTATAGGTTTGTATTCGACTTTATATAAGGACTGGGATTAAAATAGATTATGTAAATTTAATATTAAATTTGATATTAGACTTAAAAATATTAATTGTTTTTTAAGTAATTTTTAAAATAATTAACAATTTTTGTAAAATTATAAGTTCATTAATGAAAATTTAATGAACAAAAATTTCATTAATGAATTTTTGTAAAATTATAAGTTCATTAATGAAATTTTTATAAGTTCATTAATGAACTTCAGTATAACTTTCTATTTACCGTATTTTCTCTAAAATAACCCCCTCTAAAATAACCCCCCTCTAGAGGTCGATCGAAAAAAATAACCCCCCTCTAAAATAACCCCCTCTAAAATAGCCCCCCCTAAAATATTTAATTATTTTTTTGGCATTGCTATTTTTCAAACCACAGCACGGTTTAATCCCTATATTTCAATAAGATTAGAAATGATTATGGGGGATATCAGGGATTTGGAGGGATATAAGGGGATTCTGATGGATTAAGGGATGGCGGTGGATTAATATTGATTCGGGGATTTGGAGAGATATTAGGTATTAGGTGTGAATTTATGAATTAAAAGAGATAAGTATTAAGAGTATTTTTTCACTTTTATTCAATCAAATGTCCGATATCCTCCCAAGTCCCTGATATCTCAAATCCATTGATTTCCACCTTAATCCAGTCAAATTGGATTTTGAGAGGTCCACTAATAATCTTTTACTTCTTAAATCTCATAATATTCAACTTAATCCTCCAGCATTTCCCTTAATCTCTTAAAATCCATTAATATCCAACGATGTCTACTCCACTAATTCCATCCACTTGATCTCTCGACGAAGGATTAAAGTCATGTCACATTGACTTTAATACCTGAAAATGCCAAGATAGGCATCTTAATCCAATCCCTTTTAATATTATTAAACTTTGGGACTTAACTGAGTTATATAAAAGTGGGATAATAATCTAAAATAAGTTCTTAATTATGTATCCCGAACCTTAAACCAAGTTTTTTATGAATTTACGGACTGAGGAGTACTTGATGAAAGTTTTTGTGCTAGGATTTTCGTTAAGAAACCTTTAGTTTGTGATGAATTCTCTTAAATTTTAGAAAAATATTATTCAAAATTTGGTAAAAAATTTTGGTTTTCAGAAAATTTAGAGATCGAAAAAAATACCCCCCCCCCCCCCTAAAATAACCCCCCTCTAGAGGTCGATCGAAAAAAATAACCCCCGGGGGTTATTTTAGAGAAAATACGGTAATTAATA
Organism: Meloidogyne incognita; assembly: GCA_036172945.1. NCBI lineage: Eukaryota > Metazoa > Nematoda > Chromadorea > Rhabditida > Meloidogynidae > Meloidogyne > Meloidogyne incognita. Next base: position 3,346,562 of record JARQAC010000006.1, on the reverse strand, counting down.
TAGCTTTTACATGTGGTATTTCCTTGTTGGATTTTGAATCAGTGTATTTTAAATAAAGACAATAACATGCTATGCAAGTACTTTTTATAAAGAAAACAAATGAAATTCATAAGGGATTGCAAATTTTTTGCAGGAATTTTTAATATTTTTTTATTTTAAACTCGATTTTCAACTTACATACATTACGTTTTATGTTATTATGTTTTTTAAGTGTACTACGACCATTACGTTTTATCTTCTCGAGATATATTTTTATACAAATTTTGGCTAGTTTTAGTCAATCATTAAAAAATGTTTAAAAACTACTCTAAGTTAAAAAATTTTTTGAGAAATATATTTAGCAAACTGAATTTAAAACGACAATTCGAATTAACAATGTCATGTAAAAGAAAGAAATTTATCGAAAACCCAATTCAAACTTTAACTACCAAAAACAGTTTAAAAAAAATCGTGCTTAAATAAAAAACATTGGTACGTAAAATAATTGGTACTGGTACATAGACTTTAAAAAGGAACCCATGGTAGTGTACAAATGAAAGATTACGGAGAGAATAAAATTTAAAAAAATAAAAAAGGATTCCGACTTTAATAAGGAATAAAGAAGTTCATTTGATGTTTAACAAAATACATGTTATCTTTTGGACAATTCAAGGTGACAATTTCCATATTTACTGGCTTTGCCCTATCTTCGACGTTTTCGCCCATTTCCTCCCTTTTTCTATTTTTACCATATTTTGCCCTATTTTATGATTTTTTAATTTTTTGGGGCATTTTATAAATAAAATGCGAAAAAACGAATAAATCTAGCTCTTGGCCTTTCAATCGTAAATTCATAAAAAATCTTTAAAAAATTATCTGGATCATTGTCCTTCCTACTTTCTCAAAATTCTCGCCTGCGGCGCTGCAAAGGAGAATAATGGCTTAATATTAGAATCAACGCGAAAAAGGAGCATGCATGAATTTTGAGTGTTATCGGTTTCGAATTCGGATATCCGAACTTTTGGTTCGACTTTCTAGTTCGGAGATTTTTAAACCTATTTTCAATTTCGATATTTTAGAAATTTTATCCATTAAGATTTTAGAAAAATAATTTTATTTCACAATGCTCTGATCCTAATTTGCTGAATTTAGTTAAAACTAGTGAAAATTTCTCTGAATAAAGCTTTTTTGAAATTTTAATGATTTTTAGCTTTTTAAAACAATCCCTATTTTTTCTCTGTTTTGACCGATTTCGCCCTATTTTTGCCAGAGTTTTGAGTGGCTTCGCATATTTTAGTGTTTTGGAAAGAGTCACCCTGGTGCAAACCCATTAGATCCAACATGGACTAGAACAAATGTCGATAGGTTGTTCCCGAAATGTGGTGGAAGTTTAAGAAAATTTTGTCATAAAGAGCGCAATGGAACCGAATAATAAATCACTCAATTTTTTTCTTCCGCTTGAACAACTCTTCTCCTCGTTCAACAAAAATTTCAATAGCTTGGTGGCTGTTAAGTTTTAAAAATAAATTTTAAAATTTAATTAACTTTTCTACATATAAGTATAGGTGGTTCACTAAGCTTTAATAAAGTATTTTTGTTGCGGGAATTTCACATCCTAAGATGCTAAAAGGATCAATTATCACAATTTTGGTGGCGACTCTACATTAGGTATTTACTGGATCAACAAAATAAATTGCTTATATTCAGATAGCTGATGTTATTAACTTATTTGCTATAACATATACATACATACATTTTTAAATTTTTACAATCTAATATCCCAATCTATTACTAGTAATTTATGTTTAATTATTTTTAATATACAACCTGATACAATTGATTTAAGAAAGCAAGAATTTTGGTTCCAATTTGCATAAGCTATCCATAAATTTAATTTATAATATATAAATAATTTTAAAATAATAATTTTATGCCGAGTATTATTAGATTTAAAATTAAAGGAAATCTTTCATAAGCAAAACCTATCATCGCTTTTTAGAGATCCTAATTATTTTTTGTGGGTGACATGGTCGTTTGGAAGTGGTCATGTTCGAATGCGACATGTAAGATTTTGTTTTGAATTTATCGAAATTCCGAAATCTTACTCCTAGATTAGCATTAGGATAGCAAATATTTTACCAGGAGAAATTTTGGGAAGTGACACCTTTTTTCCTTTCTATTTTTTCCTAGTTTTTTCTAATTTTATGGCAAATTATATATCATTCAAAAGAGCTCTTCGAGCTGAGTGCATGACATTAAAATCAACGAAATCTGACTTAAGTGAACAAAGTTTTGACCGTTTATTTTATTCCCTTGCATTGACACAAAAAGTTAACCTAACTAGGATTTTGCTTCATAATTTGGTAAGAATGATTAGATCAAGCGGCGTTACGACATGCGGATTCAAAATTTTTTTAAATGATTGAAAAGATATCCTTGTTTTTTAGTCCCGCTGTCAGTTTCAGACTTTTGACGCTTCCTGAAGCATTTTTAGATTTTTTTTAAAGAATTTTATATCCGCAATAATCGCATCCGCACTTGCGTTTCCGCAATTGTTGTACCGCCGATCTAGCCTATCATGGTATCATTCGACCAAGTTCGAAGAGCTCTTTCGAATGATATATGATAAATTATGTAGTAAACAAAAAAAAGCTCAAAATGGTCAGGGAACGGTGACCATTACCAACTTTCATTCGTTCTGGATAAATTAAATATTGCTAATAAAATAATCCAAAATACTTATTATCCCTAGTTGTAATTTCCCTAACTAAACCACGGAGCTTTTTCTAGGATGCACATGAACAAGTTTATAATTATTAATAATTTACATCCTGTAGTTCATTGGGCTCAAGCTCCCTTAGATTTGATACAATATGGCCAATGTCAACATGTTCTTGATTAAGGTTATAGGCTTGTTCGAACTATAAATTTGCACAAATTTATTTTTTAATTGTCCTAGGTTGGAATTAACTGCTTAAAATTGTGCGAAAAAATTATTAATTAGGTATTTTATTAGGATATCCTATAGTTTCATAGCGGATATTGTATTTGATGACTCAATTTGGGTAATACATACTAAACGGGTTACATAGTACAAAGTGACCGAAAAAGTTTAGCAATTAAACATAATGAGATCAAATAAAGCTAAAATGATAAAGAATCAAATAAAGAACAAATATTATTGATTATACTTTGCTTGTATACAAGGTAGAAGACGCTTTTGGCAAAAGTCGCACCAGATCGAGAGTGATTTCCCTACGATTAAAATCCAGAGTAATCGGTGCTTATATTTGAGACGAGTTAAAACAGGGAAAATGGCATGCCTTTAGAAGTATGATAACGGGATGAATTCTGCTGAAAGATCCCATCCCTATGCTAAAAGTTTCCTCAGACCTAAACTGAGGCAAGTTTTGGCCTTTTTCCTGTAGATACTAGTTTATATTCATTTTTATCCTATAGTTCACGAAAATCATGTGATTCTGACCGTTTTGCAAATAACAGTACATACATTAGAGAAGAGTGATGTTGGCAATGTTTAACAAGAGTATTAGAAAGGGGTGGGGTATATGTTATACCCCCCAATATGTTATCTCATTCATAAAAAATTTTTTTATGAACGAGATATTTATGAAGTTACATATTATTAACGCAAAATTATTATTATATGTAACAAAAATTTTTGCTTCTGAAATAATTCGGGTGACTTGCGATTGCGAACTGCCTTAAAGAATACTTGAATCTTAGGATTGGAAATGGTGTTGTAATATTTTTGATTAGAATATTAGGGATTTTGATTCTATAAAGCTAAAAATTTTTTCTTACATTGTCTCATGTGTATTCTTTGAGAAAGGAAAAGTAAAGGAGATGAAAAATAAAATAGTTGGAGATAGCCACAAAGTATCAAAGTTTCAATAATAGAACCGATGACCCGAATTAAGAATTGTTTGTGCTTCGAAATGAGAAGAAATATATAAAAAATGTAAATGAGAAAATATTTAAGGCAAATCAATTGTTCCTAAACTTTTTGGGTGACCCTGTACATAGGTTAACGTGGTGATCGCTGACAAAGTACGATTTTTAAATGCAAAACCAATTAGATATGATTTAATAAAAATTAATTGTACCAGAGTTTCAGGTGCAGTCGAACCCACTTGAGCTACCAAATTATTAAGGCTTTGATGGAGATACCCAATGCGTTCACGTACCTAAAAATTTGATAAAAATTTTAACTGAAAACATTATGTTTTGAATCGCCAGCTTCCGCCTTTCATTATTATTTATTAATTTCCCTCCATTATTCGCCAAACCCCTTTCCTTAGAAACATTATTGTGTTTTCAATTTTTTCAGTTTTTATTAGAGTTGCACGAGGTCGAGGTTTTTCGAAAAAACCGAGACCGAGGATCACCGAAGCTGGAAAAGCCGAGATCGAGGTCGAGGGGCAAATTTTGGCCGAGGTCCGAGGTTCGAGAATTACCGAGGTTTCTAGAAACCTCTATAAATTTTCAAAATCCAATTGAATTTACTAAATTTTATCAAAATTTCACTAATTCATTATCAAATTCATCTGTCTAATCTTATTCAGTAGATGTCCCAAGCATCAGTTTAGTTGTCTGATACGGAGAGGTCTTGGGAAAATTTTTTGAAGAAACCTCATGTCTTTTAACTTAGCACCGCAGGCGAAAATTTTTAAATTTTGAGAGGATAAAAAGTTTGGATTCTCACAAAAATTACTACTAGATACCCAGATTTTTTAACATCTTTCATCCACCGTAGGCAAAAATTTTGAGAATTTTTGAGGTAATCCTTCATTTTATCGAGAAAGAAAAATACTAAAATTCTAAAAAAGTCGGGTCGGATTTCGGATCCGAGTTTCAAAAAGTGTTTCGGGTAAAGTGATTTGGATAACCGGCCATCCCTGATAACCATTATATAATCTTGCCTGCGGCGCCATTTGTAACTAGAGCCGGACGAAATCCGGCCGGATTATCTTATTAATCTGGTCTGAAAATAACCCAGGATTGCGAAAACTCCGGAAAATCTGGTCGGATCCGGTCCTTCGCCCACTAGGATTTTATAAATTTGAGAAGTAAACAACTTCCCTCTTATAACAACTTCTCATGTTGCGAGAACAATCTCCCTAATATAGGATAGTTCCTAATTTTCAGGGACTGGTGTAGACAGAAAGTTAGTATTCATTTTCTTAATCCTTTGCAGCGCTGCAGGCGAAAATTCTTTGAATCTTGGATGAGCAAGAAGCAAATTTCGTCCATTTTCCGCGCCGCAGACGAAAATTTTGAAACTTGGAAGGGCAAGAGGCCAGATTTCTTCCATTTCTTAGAAAAATTCATCTGTAGGGTGTATATTTAGCCTAGTTCCTCGGCAAGGTTCTTGGCGAGGATCGAGACCGAGGTTCCGAGGCCTTGACCTCGTGCAACTCTAGTTTTTATTCACTATTTTTGTCCCAAGTGACATCTTGTTTATGACCCACACGAGTAAATAACTAACCACAATTAAAAGTAAATTATCACTATAACCTGACGTAAAACTTCAGCTTTAATCTGAGCGATTAAATGATTTGTTCGTTGGTAAATTTCTTGAACCTATTCAAATATTTTTATTAATAATTTTAAAAGATTTAAATTAAATCAACTAAATCTCACGATATATCTCACTATTAGGGCGTGCTTTAATTCAGGATGAGGCTCTATTTTTCGACTTCACTCTAAAGTGGGGAACTATTTCTGTTTGGGCTCTAATTCAAGGTATGGCTCTATCTTCGGAACTCCTTTCTGAAGAAACTTTTGTATCTTCAACTGATATATAACTTAACATAAAAAGAGGAAAAATTAATAAAGAAAAGCGGTAAGAAACGAGGTATACTCAACTTGGTAGTGATTTCCTGCCTAGATTGGGAATGGCACACGAGATCCTAGTTATGTTGAAAAATCTCAAATCTCGACAACCAAGATTTTATACTAGATCTTATAATTTCTGTTACAAACAAATGTAAATAGATATTAAAATTCCGATCAAATGGAAGATATTTGGCTCTATCTTAGGACATGCGTCCAATGAAATATATGCCATGAAATAAAATATATGCCCATGAAAGTATATGCGTCCCATCAACAAAAAATTGGATTTTTCTTGGTGTTGGAAAGTTGAGTTATGGTTCCAAAGCATTTCTTCATGTTCGGGACCTACGCCCACTCGGTCTGAGACCGTTCCTTATCCTAACCCTCGAAATATCTGAAAGTTATAGCCATTTTTAAAAAAAACGACTTTAACTTTCAGAAATTTCGAGGAATGGGTAAGGACGAGGCCTAAGTACGATCCCAGACCAAGTGGGTTTTTCGGGGTTTCCGGGTTTTCAGGATTTTAGCCCGGAAAACCCGGCCCGGGCCGCATCTGAAAGCATCGAGCCCTGCTTGGGTCCAATTTCGAGTAAATTCTGAATACAATTCTGGATTTTTGGCCAAATCTAGCCCCTTAAAAATCCAAAAAAGGAAAAATTTTTGCCTGCGGCGCCAAAAAAGGAAGAGATTGGCTCATTGGCCTTCAAAAAATGTCAAAATTTTCGCCTGCGGCGCTGTAAAGCTAAGACGTAATATATCGAGGGAATTGGATGGATTAAGATGGACCTTGAGTGCAGTGCTTCGAAGCTCGTACCAAAATTCGTACTCGTACCTCGTACTCGTACCTGGTATGAAGTACGAGTACGAGTACGAGCAAAAAAATAAGGCAGGTACGAAGTACGAGTACGAGTACGAGGCCAAAAAATGTGAAAAGTACGAGGTACGAGGCCTAAGTACGAGCTCGTACTTCTCGTACTTGGTGTTAATAGTAAAATTGAAAAAAATATATTTAATTTCTTTCATTCGCCATTATATGAGCGTGTGGCCGAGTGGTGAATGTGTTAGGCTTCACCAAAGACGTTAATGACTTAGAGGTGGGTTCGATGCCTAGTCAGAGGACAAGGATTTTTAATATTTTTTTTTCATAAATAACTTATTTATAATTTTATTTTTGTTTTAAAAATTATTTTATTTTTACTTGGATTAATTATGAGATTTTAACCCTCTAAATTTCTAAAAATATTTTTACTTTGAACACTAAAAAGTGAATTTTTTCGGCTACGGCCTTCCGAAATTTTCAAAATTTTCGCCTGCGGCGCAGAAAAATGCTAGAAAGCTGGCTTCATGGCCTTCAAAATTTTTGAAAATTTTCGTCTACGGCGCAAAAATGGAAGAAATCTGGCTTCATGGCCTTAAAAATTTTTCAAAATTTTCGCCTGCGGCGCAAAAAATAGAAGAAATCAGAATTAAGGACATTCAAAATTCTCAAAATTTTTGAAAAAAAGGGATTTGAGATTAAGAAGGATATAAGGAGATTAAAATGTGAAAAGTTCGGCGGAAAAGATAAAAAGCTCCATGTAAGAAGATGAAAAATGGATGAAAAAATGTCGGATTTCGGGTAGCACGACCCTTCTTGGAGGAAATATTTCTCCTTGCACTCCAAAATGCTCAAAAATTTCGCCTGCGGCGCAGAAAATTGATGAAATTGGAGGATTTATAGCTTCAAAACCTTCCAATATTCAAAAATTATAGCATACGTCGCTTTAAATATAAAACTAGATGTTATGGACTCCAAAAAATCATGAAAATTTTAGATTTTTTCCTTTTTTCTCATGTACGAATAAGTACGAGGTATGAGTACGAGGTACGAGGCCAAAAATAGGGGCGGTACGAGGTACGAGTACGAGTACGAGCAAAAAAATGGGGGTGGTACGAGGTACGAGGCACCAAAAAGGGGTGGTACGAAGTACGAGTACGAGCAAATTTGAAATTTCGAAGCACTGCTTGAGTGATTTCGGGAAATTTCAAGTGGTCAAATTGAATGTAATTGGAATAAAATGCAGCAAATTTTTGCGAACATATAAATTTATATTTACCTGATTATTTTGTTGAATTTCTGGATTATGTACATAATGGTTGCGGAGATTTAAAGCTTGTTGTGCCTATAAATTAGCAATATCAATAGTATTTTAATTGAGTTTTAAAAAAATAGGATGACGAGAATGTATTTTTTTAATCGAAAAAATATAAATCCTATTGACGGTCTGAAAAGATCTGCGCGAAAATAAGAATTATTATGATTAACGATATGAAACAAAAATTAACAAAAATTCCGTTCACGAAACGGTTTTTATTTTTGTCGTCACAACTAGACTGTTGCTTGGTCCACCAAGTTTTGAAAAATCTCTGTTTATCTCGGATCTCGATATCGGTCTCGGGTCAAATTTTGCATCTCAGTCTCGGTCATGCGAGTCTCGGTCAATCTTGGACTCGGATATTTTCTAAAATCTCGATCTCTTGTAACTCTAGTCACAACACAAAAATAAAAACTACTAACGAAACCAACAAAAATACGAAACGGAATCTTTTTCAAATATCTGATCCGGAATTGCTGAAATAAAAATCTGGATGAATATCCTTAAAGATATTTTCCTCAACCAATTTCCAAATTTATTTATAATAAAAATTACCAGCTGTCTCAACTCATTTATATGATATTCATGTCTAAGATTATTTAATTGATCTTGCAAGTATTGATGTTGAGTTTCAAATCCAGAATAAGCTGATGCCTAGAAATCGAATTTAAATTTTTCAATTCGAAAATTTAAAACGTTAAATTAGATAATAGTTAATAAAAAAGTCATATGTGACTCTTAATTAGAGGGCGCTCTTGACCAAGTAACTTAAGAAAAACTTATTAGATAGCATATAATTTCTAAAGAATAATTCCAGATTATGCGTCTTATCCAAAAATAACCATTTTTATGAATGTATTAACTAGGGAAGCTACCCGATCCTTCGGGGTTTTTGCCCCATTTTTGACAAATTTTGCCCTATTTTTGCCATATTTGTGTCGCTTCGCCCTATTTTGGTGTTTTGGAAAGGGACATCTTGGGTTAAACGATCTAAAAGGGGAAAAGCGAAAGCAATAGTCGATGCCTCGGGGTACTTCAGAGGTAGAATACTGCCCGGTGGCTAAATTTTTGCTAAACCCTTTTAGGTCCGAACATAACAGGTTTTCGAATATTGATACAGAAAATTAGAGTCCATAAAATACTGATAATAAACTTCGCACGATTATTAACCTGTATTCTCTGTCTGCGTCCAAGTCTACCACAAGACACGACATCGAATTCAAAAATAATCACCAAAAGAACGGATGTAATAATAATTTTGCCTCCAATCGAATACATTTTTGTGTTTTTAAATAAAGATTTTTGGATTTAAAATCTGATTAAAATTCAAAAAGAAATATTGAAACAAAACAGAAGTAGTTAAATTTAATCAAGTCTGAAGGCAAAAATCAAAACCTAACGGCAAAAATCATAAACAATAAAAACTTGGAAAAGTTGACCAGTCCAAAAAGATAAGGAAAAATATCAAGTCTGGCACGATTTCATATGGAGCCGAAAAGTATGTATTCACTTTGCGGACAGGTTGGGAGTAAACTAGCCATAATAGAATATAAGATCGAAGTCTATTAATTCTAATTTTTTCAAAAATATAGTTTCTAGAATGAACGGGGAAATGAGGGTAATTAAAATATGGAAATTAAAGTATATAAAAATGATAAAGATTAAACTAAGCCTTAACCATGCATTCTACTTACACAAGTTCTATTACACAATTTACGTCCTCTCAAATACTAGAGATTTGAGAAGCGACTTTGTTATTTTTAGTTCCTTACATATCATTGGAAATGTTTATGTAAATTTTTTAAAATTTTCAGTCATTTCTAATATGAAAATAAAAATTTTTTCACATAGCGTTATAATTTTTTAGAGCTAAAATTTTTTAAATTTAAATAAAATAAATTAATTTAATATTAAAAAATATTTTAATATAATTAATTTTAAAAAATTATTTAAAATTGATTTATTAAAATTGATGAGCATGTGGAGTAAAATAAAGAAATAGAAAAATCCAATTTAAGAATCTAACCAAAGGCATGCTTCATGAGTCGCTTTACGTGTTGCTACAGAGAATAAAATTAAGTGATAGAATTCAAAGTAAGTGATAGACTCGCACGCTACTTTATTTTCTCCCCTGTCGATTGCTATACGCTTTTATTGGGAGTAAATTGCAGTAATGTCCGACTGTAATACCTAATTATTTATTAAAATTAATAGTTGATTTAATAACTGAATGAATTATCCTCTCCTTAAATTATATTTATATACGCTCTAAATAAAAACTCCCCCCTCTATTTCTTTTCTATTAGATTTGCTCGAGACAAGGCCTCGTAGAATATAGCGAGACGATAAGAAATTTATTTTGATGTTTTTATGCCTATGGATTTAGGATCGGGCTTTTAGATTTTTGAATTTAAGGATAATTTACTGGAAAACTTTGATTTTTTTGAGTCAATATTAAATTCAGTAATTTTTAAGTAGTTTTTAGTAAATCAGTAGTTTTACCAATTTTTAAAAGCGAAAACAAAAGCAAAAGCATGTTACAATATTGTATCATATAAACTGTTGAATAATTTTTATTAATAATCTCTATTATAATGGTGATCTTCTTACCTTAATAATAATATAATCATTAATTTGTACCAGTTATTTTGCGTAAAAAACTTTTAAAGTTGCGTTGCTTTAGTTCATCATTTAATAAACTTGACTAAGTATTCTTCTTACCATTGATTTAAACAATTATTTAGCTCTTGTAATATTTTCCTATCTCGGAATCTCGACTTTCCCGCAGAATCTCGACTTTCTCGATCTAATAATTAAAGACAAGTCAGATGTCAATAATTAATTAAAAATCATTTGACTGTATAGCGACGGAAAGACTTAAACAAAAGAAAAATTAGAATTAAGAATTTAAAATTAGACTTAAACAAAAGAAAGAATTCAAAATCATTTGACTGTCTAGCGAAGGAAAGACTTAAACAAAAGAAAGAATTCTAAATTAAAAATTAAAATTAAACAAAATAAAAAATTAATTATAAAGGCGAGAACTTAAATATTAAATTAACTAAATTAATTAAATATTTATTATTTAAATATCCAACTAAATATAAAGTCGAAGAAAACTATTTGTTAAAAAGCATAGAAGCACTATAGCCATATAAAAAATATACAGGTTCAACATGAAATAGCACATGTAATAACTCTCCAACACAAAGAAATATCAAGTTTAATCAAATGTATTCTTGATATATTATCAAATTTTATGAAATAAAAACTCAGCAACAATAAGTCAATAAATTCTACTATATTTATAAATCAAAATGATTATTATTAAGTTTTGCAATAATAATCATTAAAATAAAGGGAATGTTTATACTAAAAGTAATACTTTCTGCTGGAGATATTACAGATTTATAGCAAATGATAAATTTTTTCCGTTACTTTACGTCTAAAAATTAAGCCTATAAGATTTTTTATTATGTTTATTTACCTTAAAAAAATTTTTTTAATGTTTTTTTAATATTTTTTTAAATATTTTATTTAAAAAATATTTCTATTGGATTAAATGCTTATAATATTAGTTGATATATAATCCTATAATAAATAGTTTATACATATGTCAATAATGGGTTTTCTTGAGAACATCAGAGTAAATTGAGTCAAGTTCTAAATCTTTTAACAAAAAATCAAATTTAAAGCTCAACATATTAATTTTTTCAATCATTGTACAAGTTATTTGGCGTAAAAATTTTTAAAGTTCCTCTTTTGTAACTTTTTCTGAATTTCTTTTTCCCAGCGAATTACACAATTATTTACTTCCTGTCATATTTTCATAGTTAGAAATCTCGACTCCAGCAAAAATCAAATGGCCTCGATCAATTAATTAAAGACGAGTCAGATGTTAATTAGCGAATTAAAAATCATTTGACTGTCTAGCGAAGGAAAGCCAAAACAAAAGAAAAATTTAAATAAAATAAAAATTAATTATAAAGGCGAAGAAATTAAACATTAAAATTAAATTAATTTAATATTAAATTAATTAAATATCCAATTAAATATAAAGACGAAGACAACATATTAATTTTTTCAATCATTGTACCAGTTATTTGGCGTAAAAATTTTTAAAGTTGCGTTGCTTTCGTTCCTCTTTTGTAACTTTGCTTGAATATTCTTTTTCCCATCAATTAAACAATTGTGTACTCGTTGTCTAGACTCCCGAAAAAAATTTTTTTTGAAATTTACCAAATCGTTTGACCGTCTAGCGAAGGAAAGAAAGAATTAAATATAGACATAATTATTAATTAATTAAATCCGTTTATATCCTCCATTAATATCCTCAATCCGTTTAAATCCTCCGATTTCTCTTCAAGCCAATGAGAAAATTATGTAACTTATCTCTTTTAATCGCAAAAATCCCCTAAATCTTCAATACCATCATAATCACTTCTAATCACTTAATATTCTTCATGGCTATTTTAGTAAAAATACGGTAACTTTTTGACAAGTCATAAACGTTTCTATTTTCCATCGTTAAAATTATAAAACTGTAACTTTCTTATTTATTAAATAAATTAAATAAATAAATTAGAAAAAATATAATATAATTTTAAGTTAATATTAATTAAAGTTAAATTAATATTATATTAATATAAAAAAGTTTTTAAAAGCACACAAAAAACTCAGAACTCAAGAAGGACTGCGGAACCTTCCTGAAAGTTTTATATTGTTCATGGTTGTTAACCAGGTCCGCCTTCTAGATATAATGCTAATTAACTTGGAACTTAAGTGTGAATGTTTATATTATTTAAATTAAATTTTAAATTAATATTTATTAACGTTAATAGACATCGTAGAAATAGCAAGATTTAAAATCAATAACAAGCAATTAATAAATTTAAATGCGCGACAATCATGAGGAAAATTGAGTGAAAAAAATTTTTAATTCAATAATTCTTATAAATTTAATTAAAAAATTTAAAAATTAGAAAGAAAATTTAAAAAATTTAATTCAAAAGCAGTTTATAAATTGTTTTATTGTGGTATGTTGGTTTCCTTCAAACTTTTTTTGTGATTGGCATTGAGTATTTTGTCAGCTCCGGCTCCGTCTGCGACATTTTTGCGATTTTTTAAGACCTTGGCACTACCGTAAGCCAAAAATTTAAGATCTTTTTTCCTGCTCTATCTTCGGCTACGTCTATCACATTGATCGCTCGGCCACTTTATTGGAAACGAACATCTATGCAGAAGGGACTCGCCCAAAACACGCAAACACGCACAACGCTAAGCGATAACTTGCTTCAAAATTTCCGAATTTTAACAAATTTAGTATTAAACGATTCCTCTCATCGAGCTTAAGAGAATATACCAAAATTGATAAGGGCCAGTAATCTTCCAGTTATTTATGGCTTTGCGTTGTTATGGCCGCTCGTTGTTTTGGGCTGTACCTCTAGGCCGTATTATTATTTTTTTATTATTCTTAATTTAAATTTTATTATTTTCATTTCCATTTTGTTTGTTTAAAACTCCTCATTTTGTCTAATGTGACTGTTACCACGACCAAATACAATAAAAGAATTTACATTTAATCCCTTTCAAGTCCCCCGAGTTAGCTTTGACCCTGCTAGCTCCCTCACCCTCTAATTTTTTTGTAATTAATCCAATGTTATTCTTCAGATTTGATTTCATTAAATTGCCCATTCAGGAATAATTTCAAATAATTTATTAAATTAAATCTTAATGCCTCTTCTATTTTTAATTTTCTTTAATATATTTTTTTAATTTTATTCAGATTTAAAATTCCAAAAATCCCTATTTAAAAACACAAATATGTGTTCGATTGGTGGCAAAATTTTTATTACATCCGTTTTTTTGGTGATTATTTTTGAATTCGAAGTCGTGTCTTGTCCTAGACCTGGAAGTGGACGAGTGCAGGTTAATTTTCATGCAAAGCTTATTATACGAATTTTACAGACCCTAATTTTCCGGTTCGAGGACCCGCTATATTCGGACCAGAAAGAGTTTAGTAAAAGTATAGCAACCGGGCAGGATTGAACCTGCGACCTCCTCGTAGTTATTGCTAGGCGCTTTAGCTTACCACATACAGGAGTTCTACCACTGAGCTAGCGGGGCATCGACTAATGCTTTATCTTTTATGAAGATAAATCTTTATCTTTTAGATCGTTTAACGGCCGCCTAAGTGTTTTAAATGCTGTTAGGTGGATCATTCTTACAGACACAGAATGCTTAATTTATTTGTTACTATACTTTTCTTGACTGAGTTTCATGTTTTGGATAAAACAGACATTTAGCTAATTTAACAATAATTTTATTTTCACATATCTTTCAAACATATTTTATAGCCGAATGCAAATGATGCGCTTCAAAACGCATTACAAAGTTTTAATAACCGCTTAATTACGTATGGCCAAGAAGGAAACATAAGAGAGTTGCATAATCTGGTTAAATTTATTATTAATAAAATAAATTCATAACTTGGTAATGGAAAAACTTTGATGGTATTTGCGGTCTTATGAAATGCGAATATTATTTTTGGATTTTCTGACTTATTTTGGATACATCAAAGATTTAAACAAAGATTTAATTTGCCATATTTCTGTTTTAGGTACTTATCACTTATACCACACCCCCTCAAAGTAGTGTCCAAAATGTCATATATGGGGTAATAAAGGGTGCTGATCACGATTATGGTGTTTAATTCTCAATATAAGAACCCCCTCACCCATAAATTGTCATGGTTCATAATGGTCAAACTTCAAGTTTGGACGCATTTGACTACCACAATGGCAGAAACGTTCAGTATGAAGCAAACCGCAATTTTGAAAAAATTTTGCAGCGTTTGATTCATCAGGACATCCCCCATTAGTGTGTCGTAATTATAGGGCATTTTTTATTTATTTTTATTATTATGGGTTCAAATGAATGAAATCGTTTATATACTCATTAAACAACCAATAATCACACAGAAAATAAATATTAAATATTAGTGCATTAATAAATATAAGTGCAAAATAAATATTAGTGCATTAATATTGCTCATACCTATATATTTATTTAAATAAAAACTTGAAGTTTGACCATTATGAACCATGACAATTTATGGGTGAGGGGGTTCTTATATTGAGAAATAAACACCATAATCGTGATCAGCACCCTTTATTACCCCATATATGACATTTTGGACACTACTTTGAGGGGGTGTGGTATAAGGGATAAGTACCCTGTTTTACTGATTAAAATTTTATGACATAATTTCAGGTAGAAGAAGCTCGAAGTGTTGGACAAGAATATAGAGAGGCTCCAGGAATAACTCTAGCTGAAGTAATTTCTGAGCATAATTATAAATTTGTTCATAGTATATTTCATATCTTCACAGAAAATTGCCGACATTACCCTTTATTAAAAAATTACCCTGTACTACTATTTAAGAAATAACAAAGGCGAATTTTTCAGAGTACCGACGAGAGGGTTGTCAGTTCTTGGGAATTCTTCGGATATCCGAAAACGAACCAAAGAACCGAACCGAAAATTTCGGATATCCGAACCGAAGTATCATCGGTACTTCGGTTCGGTTCGGTCCAAAACCGACAACCCTACCCATCAGCCATTTATTGAATTTAATAATACTATTTAGGAGAAGGTACTACACCTTAAAATAAATTAATAATTTTAAATTGTTTATATAAAAATTTTTGAATAGCTGGCACAAGTTCGACAATTTGAGAGACAATGCGGCAGGGTGATTTTTGGATTGGAACAGGTGGGTTATAGACTATATGATGCCTGTTAGTCTGTGTTGTTTGTGGTATTGTGATAATATAAAAGCCACTAACAGCATCAGTCTAGTTGTTATAGGAAAATTTACGCATATGAAAGAAATATTGATATTTGTTAGAGAATTTTAGTGAACTAAAAACTCTTATTTAACTAAAAATGAAAATAAACCAGGGCTCGGATCTTTGCGGATTTTTCCGCTTTTTGATGTTTTTTGGAAGGTCGATGCGGATTTATTTTTTAAATGCGGAAAAATCCTCATTTGATGTTTGAGGAAATTTTGCGGAATTTTTTGATTTTCTTGATGTTTTTTCACTTTTTTGGTCCTCAAAATTCAAAATCCTCAAA
This sequence comes from Meloidogyne incognita, assembly GCA_036172945.1. Classification (NCBI taxonomy): domain Eukaryota; kingdom Metazoa; phylum Nematoda; class Chromadorea; order Rhabditida; family Meloidogynidae; genus Meloidogyne; species Meloidogyne incognita. Next base: position 3,330,456 of record JARQAC010000006.1, on the reverse strand, counting down.
ATTTTCGCCTGCGGCTCAGAAAAAAAGAAGAAATTTGGCTTAAGGATCTTCCAAAATCCTAAAAATTTTCGCATGCGGCGTAAAAAAAGTGGATTTTTTGGTGTTGAAGGCGCCAAAAAAGTTTTTGTGGATTTTTGAGTAAAATGCGGATTTTTTAGCTCAAAATTGCGGATTTTTAAAATTTTGAGATCCGAGCCCTGAAATAAGCGGAAATATGTATCTTATTGCCCTTCCAGATAAACAGACGGAAGTTGGAAACGAATCTGAAATAATGTCTAATTAATGTGTCTTTTTTTAATATGAAATAAAAACCAGGACGAGAAATATTCGAACTTTTGACGTGGACCCACATTTTTATTTAAACTTTTATAAAATGAGAATTTTGGAGAACCCCCACCTTTACTAGTTTGAATTAGTTTCAATTATACAAAAATATAATTGCAGCCTGCTCAGCTTGCTTCGGATTATGAGAGTCTAATCAATTTAATCAATCAAGCTCTGCAGCGTCCAATAACACGTCAAATACGTCGTGATCTGGTTAAATTTATTATTATAAATTATTTTCTAAAGTGGGTTATCCTTTCAAATCGTGTTGCGACATTTGAGGAGTAATTAACTAAATATATCGTTTATAAAAATAAGTGACCTCGCCAAAATGACCTCGCCAAAATGACCCAAAGTGACCTCGCCAAAATCGACTTTTTAACGCGTGAATTGTAATTCCTTTTGAGTACCCTATCTTATAGAGCGTCCCTTGAAACCTCTAAAAATATATACTTTGTTGGGGGTACACTTGAGTCTGGGGGAGTTATACTCAAAAAAGTGGCATTTTTGGGGCCAAAAGTGGCCGGTTTTTTGAGTATAACTTTTTTTAAAAATTTTTTAAAAATAAACGGACTTCAGATTCGTGCTCAGCACATATTGGAGCACCATAAAACATATTTTTCTCGAGGTCGAATTTTTGACACATTTTTGGACAAAAATTTTGCCGAAAAAATAGACCAAATTTCAAAAAATCATAACTTTTTTAAAACTAACCATTTTTGAATATTTTAAAATTTTATTCTATGCAGAAAAATCTGCTCTATCCAGGAAAAATACCTACGCCCCGAACTGCCGGCAAAATCCGAAAATTTTTTCGAAAAACCGAAAAATTTTGGGTTTTTTGAAATTCGACCCCCTCGGGCCATATTTCGAATTTTTCCGAAAGTTTTTCGGCTCTAAAAAACTTAATTTTTTGCTTGATTTTATAAAGCAAACTCTATCCCAATCTATCCACCTCAAAAAAAGTTATGGCGATTTAAAAAATCCCGAAATTCGGGCAAAAGGGGTACCCCTTTGGAAATAGGGGTGGGACAAAATTTTCGAACCTTGACCCAAAAAAGACCCTATATGGTGCTCTGACACCCGCTGAGTACGAATCCGTCCTCGAAAAAATTTTAAAAATTTCCTCGGGGCATTAGAGTCTCAAAACTACTTGCGACATTTGCGAACATTGGCTATATCTTTTTGAGACTCAAATGTCACCCCAACATATTATACCTTTTTCGAAGCCCCAGGGGATGCTCTTTCGAACTGGCTATCGAAGAGACCTGAAACGACCCTCTACAAAAAGTCGACTTTTCGTCCCCGACTCTTTGGACCATATCACTCCCAAAAGTTCGCCCGAGACTCAAGTGGTCAACTACTGATAAGTTCCCCACATTCTACCCTCCAACATCACTCCCAGGCTCTAAGACCTCCAGGCATTGGAAAACCCGCTATAACGTGTTGAATTATTGATCCGGCCTTTTCGGTGCCACACTTGAGTGTGGCACCAAAATGGCCATGCCCATTAAACTCCCCGTGGCTGATAACCTATTACCCCACCTTTTTTTCTTTAATTAGATTTCAAATAGTTGTAGAATAGAGCATGGGCATTTTGTTATATATTTAATAAAAATCTTGATGTTCGATTTAAAAAAACTCCTGCTCCCGGCCGAAGGCCGGGAGCCTCCTGAAAGTTGTACATCTCTGGAGCAACTTTTTACGGCGCATCCAGGAAAATTATGACCTAAGCTCTGCAATGAACTCTTGGCACTGAAACGACCAGGGTCACTTTGCTATCTCGAAAAAGTTCAATAGAAAGGTGGTTTGGTCTTGCTGGGAGGCGATTGGCCCTCGATGAGTAGATATTGAATAAAAAAAAATTTATGTCAAAATGTCAAGGGAAAGTGGCGTTTTGCTTGGATAACCCTTTTTAAATTGTGCGCAAATGTCGTCGTCACTGGTAGCGGTCAATTGTACTTTTTCTATATCTCGATAGTGGCTTAACCGATTGAGATGGAACTTGAGGGGTTATAGGTAATCGCCCAAGAGAAAATTAATGGGCAAAGTTATGATGGGGACAGTTGAGTCTTAAGGGGCACAATTGAGTCTTGAAAAATTCAAATGATTATAGCGTGAAATTTTTGGGTGGAAAGCTTTTGGGTGTAGAAGTATTATTTGAAGGCATGAGTGTTCTGAACATTTCACTTGGGGGACACTTGAGTCAGGGATTTTTTCTGGGCGAGTTATGAGTCTTGGGGTGAGACTCAAAATTTCAACTTTTTAATGCGTGAATCGCAATTCGGTTTGAGTGTACCAGCTTATAGAGCGTCTTTTGAATGTATGAAAAATATATACATTGTTGGGAGTACACTTGAGTCCCTGGGAGATATAAGGCAAAAAGTGGCATTTTTGGAGCCAAAAGTGGTAGGTTTTTTGAGTGTAACTCCGCGGAAAAAATTTTTAAAAATAAACGGTGTTCGGATTCGTGTTCAGCACATATTGGAGCACCATAAAACATATTTTTCTCGAGGTCGAATTTTTGACTCATTTTTGAAGGGGTACCCCTTTTGAAATTTTTTGGTGAAATTTAAATCGAGTGTAACTTTTCGAGATTTTGTCGTAGCCGAACGAATTAAGGGTCATAAAATAGAGCAAAAAATTACAAATTTTTTGAGCTATTTAAATTTTTGAAAAATTTCGCCCGAGGCCTGGTAGGGTCGATTTTTTGAAAATTCAAATTTTTTCGGTTTTTTAAAAATTTCTGGGGTATATCGAGGCTGAGGGTGGTTGAAAATATTTTTATAAAATAGAGCAGAATTTTTACTATATATTAAGCTTTTAAAACGTTTCAAAAGGGTCACTTTTTGGGGAGTTATGATTTTTTGAAAAAATACGTTAATTTTTCGGTCGAAATTTTCGGCCAAAAAATTTTTTTTCCAAAAATGGGTATAGATGGGCCAAATGTTATATCAATCGAAAGCTCTCATCGAGCTGAGTACAAAAATATTTTTTAAAATTTTCTGACCATTTTGTACAAAGTTACAAAAGGTCGAAATTTTGGGTGTGGGTGGTTTGGGGGCCGAAGGCCTTCAAACGGCGGGCCGGAGGCCCGCCGTGCGAGGGCCGAAGGCCCGAGCTTCGACCCATCCCAGAAGGCATAGCAAAGACCGACCGAGGCCGAAGGCCGAGGAGTTTGGGGCGAGGGCCGAAGGCCCGAGCTTAAGACCCATCCCGTAAGGCAGATCAAAGACCCACCGAGGCCGAAGGCCGAGGAGTTTGGGGCGAGGGCCGAAGGCCCGAGCTTAAGATCCATCACAAAATGGGTCGCGAGGGCCGAAGGCCCGAGCTTCGACCCATCCCGGAAGGCAGAGCAAAGACCCACCGAGGCCGAAGGCCGAGGAGTTTGGGGGCGAGGGCCGAAGGCCCGAGCTTCGACCCATCCCGGAAGGCAGAGCAAAGACCCACCGAGGCCGAAGGCCGAGGAGTAAGGGGCGAGGGCCGAAGGCCCGAGCTTAAGACCCATCCCAAAACGAATCGCGAGGGCCGGAGGCCCGAGCCTCGACCCATCCCGGGAGGCAGACAAAGACTCACCGAGGCCGAAGGCCGAGGAGTTTGGGGGCGAGGGCCGCAGGCCCGAGCTTAAGACCCATCCCAAAACGAATCGCGAGGGCCGGAGGCCCGAGCTGCGACCCATCCCGGAAGGCAGAGCAAAGACTCACCGAGGCCGAAGGCCGAGGAGTTTAGCGGCGAGGGCCGGAGGCCCGAAGCGATGAAAAGGCAGGGCTAAATATTACCGGCGAGGGCCGAAGGCCCGAAGCAATGAAAAGGCAGTGCATATCATAATGTTTCTAGCAGCGCGCGAAGCGCGCCCCAAAGCCGTTAGGCTTTCCAACGGGCAGAGCAAAATTTAAACCCAGAGCAAAATTAAACTGCCATTGCATACGTAAGTTACCGCCATCGCATACGTAACCCACAGCTAGTTATAATAGTATAAAAAAACCCCAACTTCGATTTTAAAAAAGTCCCTGGCCCGGCCGAAGGCCGTTGCTCCTGAAAGTTGTGGAAGGGTCCTACAACTTTTTGAGGGCTATTCAGGAAAAATCCGACTTTGGCGCCATGACTTTTCCTTTGCGCCGAAACGACCCCATGTGATTTTATATCTCGTGAACCAGAACCTGGAGCAAAAAACTTCTGCTGGTAGGATTTTAAGTTGGAGTAGGTAGATATATGCAGGAAAAAACCCGGACCCGAAATCCGAACTTGGAGGGTACTTATGCCTTTCCAAAAATTCACATAATGTCCGTGAATTGTCGATTTTGTCGGACTTGGCCGATGTTTTTGAGGTATATCTCGGGAATGGTTGGGGAGATTTAGATGCGGTCATGGGGGGATTAGGTATGTGGCTACGGGGGATTTTTTGGGGTGGGTCAGTTTGGTGCCGCCCTGAAGTTTGGCACTGAAACGTCCGGATGCATAATTCAACGCGTTATAACGCGTTTTTGAGAAGTGGGGGTTCTTTGGCCTGGGAGTGTTGTTGGAGGGTGGGATGTTGGGAAAATATTTGGTGTTGGACATTTGAGTCTTGGATGAACTTTTGGGGGTGATAAGACTCAAAGAGTCGGGGTCGGAAAGTCGACTTTTTTTAAAAGGTCGTTTCGGGTCTCTTCGATAGCCAGTCCGAAAGAGCGTCCCTGGCGGTCAGAAAAAGGTATAATATGTTGGGGGTCCACTTGAGTCTCGAAAAGTTATAGCCAGTGTGGCAAAATGTCGTGAACCTTTTTGAGACTCTAACGTCCCGGATCAATTTTTAAAAATTTTTCTGACACCGGATTCGTACTCAGCGCATGCCAGAGCACTATATAGGTCGAATTTCGGGTCAAAATTCGAAAATTTTGTCCCACCCCTTATTTCCAAAGGGATCCCCTTTTGGGGGATCTTTTGGGGAATCCCCTTTTGGGGGATTTTCGGGATTTTTTAAGTCGACATAACTTTTTTTGGAATTCTCGGATTGGGATGGGGTTTCTTTCTAAAAATAGACCTAAAAATTAGGTGTTTTTTGACCGAAGAAAATTTCGAAAAAATTCGAAATTGGGGGTGTAGGGGTCTCATTTAGAAAAACCCAAAATTTTTCGGTTTTTCGAAACTTTTTCGGGATTTTTGCCGACCGTTCGAGCCGCATGTATTTTTCCTGTATAGAGGAGATTTTTCTGCATAGGATAAGCTTTTAAAATTTTCAAAAAAGGTTAACCTCGAAAAAGTTATGATTTTTTGAAAATTTCGTTGAATTTTTCGGCCAAAATTTTCGGCCAAAAAAATAAATTTTTCAAAATGGCCATAAATGGACCAAATGTTATATCATTTGAGAGCACTTATCGAGGGGAGTCTAAAAATATTTTTTCCAAAATTTTCTGACTATTTTGGCCAAAGTTACAAAAGGTCAAAATTTTGGGGGTGGGGGTACTCGCATACTTTTATCACCGTCAAAAGTTCGTCCCAGACTCAAATGCCCAACTGCTTATAAGTTCCCCGCATTATACCCTGCAACATAACTCCCAGCCACTAAACCCTCCGGCCTTTCAAAAAACCATTATAACGCGTTGAAATTTTCAACCGGCCATTTCAGTGCCACACTTGAGTGCGGCACCAAAATGGCCCTGTTCATTGAATTCCCCATGGTCGATTACCTATAATCCCATTGCATTTTTGCCCCATTTGGTCTTTTTTTGATTTTGACCATTTTTCCATGTACCCTTTTGTCGAAAAAAGGGCTGCAGCTTTTATTTTTCCATTTTTTTAATTTTTTTAATTTTTTAAAAATCCCCCTAAAATTTAATTTTACTTTAATGGGGAACTGCTGGGGCTTTTTAGCGGAAATTTGGGGTAGTAGGTAATAGGACCTGGGGAGTTCATTGGGCATGTTCATTTTGGTGCCACACTTGAGTGTGCACTGAAAGGTCCTACTTCGGGAACTTTTTCTCCGTTTGGGTTTAAACATGGGGATATAGGTAATCGACCTTGGGGAATTCAGCTAGCATGGTCGTTTTGGTGCCACACTTGAGTGTGGCACTGAAACGGTCGTTTTTTTCCAAATACCCCAAAATTAATTTTTAATTAAACTTTTATATATTTTTTCATTTCTAGCCTAAAAAATTAAAATATTTTAATTCAAAAAATTATTTTTATTCAACATAACATAATTTTTCTATTTTTCCAAAAATTTAAATTTTTCGACAACAACAACAAACTTCAATTAATTTTATTTTTTCATCAACAACAACATCCAGTTTCTTCAAATATTTTTATTAATTTATTCAAAATCAACTCAACACCAACACATCTCTTCAAAAATACAATTATGGTTTGTTTTAACATTTATAATTTTTTTAAAAACAAATTTTTTTTGAAAGAAAAAAATCCCACGGATGTGGGTAGCGCATTTGTATGACCACTATGCGGAGGGGTCATGCCGGTTTTTTCTCAGAAATGGGCGGAGCCGGCATGATCGGGGATTGGGTCATGCCCGTTTCCCCTTTTGGGGGTATGGGAAGGCTCCCCTTCCTTCTGCACAGTGGGACAGTACAACCACTGTGCGGACGGGTCATGCCGGTTTTTTCCCATAAATGGGCGGAGCCGGCATGATCGGGGATTGGGTCATGCCCGTTTCCCCTTTTGGGGGTACGGGAAAGCTCCCCATTCCTTCTGCACAGTGGGAAAGGACAACCACTGTGCGGACGGGTCATGCCAAAATTTTTTTAATTTTAATTAACTTCAAAATTTTTAAAAAATTTTTTTATTTTTAAGGTTTCTCAACGCCTGCTCCCCTTAATCAATATGTTTGGTGGGTGGTCTTTCTTGTGAGTTTTGTTTTTTAAATATTTTAATTCCCCAATTCGGTTTCCTTCCCTGTCGGGGGAAGGAGATCTTGTACCCCCGTATGGGGAGAATGTGGGGCACCAAGACGCGGGGGAGAACAAATACGCGTCTTGATGCCTCACTTGTGCGGAGGGGTCATGCCAAAATTTTTTTTAATTTAAATAAACTTACTTTTTTACAATATTTTTATTTTCAGTGTTTCTCAACTTACTGCTCCCTTAGTTCAATATACTTGGTTGGTGGTCTTTGTTTTGAGTGAGTTTATTGTTGAAAAAATTTTAAATATGTTTTTAACTAAACTTTTATTGAAAAATATTTTTTTGGGAAAATTCTTAAACATTTTCGCAATTTTTGGGGAAAAACTTTAAATAGTTAAACATTTTTCCAAAAAATTTTTGATAAATATTTTTGAAATTTCATATCTAAAATTTTAATTTTCAATTTTTTTTTTGTTTTATCCGTTTTTGCGAAGGGTTTACTTCCGTTCACATTAAAAGGGGACTATGCATGACCTCTTCTGCACTAGAAACACAGAGAGGCATGCAAGTTCCCCTTGTGCCCCATTCCGTGGAAAAACCTGTATCACAAGGTTTCGGGTCCTCGCCTTGAAGGCCCACGGGATGGGATGAGAACGTGGAGCAACAATACTTGGGGGAAGAATAACTCCTTGTATTGATGCTTCACTGTGCCGACGGGTCATGCCAAAATTTTTCAAAAATCAAAAAAACTAAAATTTTTTAATTTTTACATTTATCATTTTAGTGTCAACACTTGCTCTATCTTTGAATCAACTTTTGGTGGTTTGCTTTTGGTTTCGTAATATTTTTGTTTTTAATCTTTTCGGCTTTTTCGGAAAAATTTTTTTAAACTAAATTTGCTAAATTCTTTAAAAATTTAGAAATTTTCGATACTTTTCGATATTTTTTTCAGAATTCAAAATTTTAATTTTATTATTGACCCCTGAGAGACGGCTGCACTAACGTTGCAGTACGACTCAGCCTTTTAAAAATGGCTTTGCGTGGTGGGCCAATTACACACCACGTGAAAAATATCCTTTACAGATGGGGATGCCACACATCTGTCCCCAAATTAAAAATGGCCTCTGGTGGGCTTGATGCACCAGGAAAAATAGTCTGCTGGCGGACTCTTCAACTGTTCTCAGCCTGACCAGCTGTTAATGGTTGGGACACCAGTACCCATTTTGCACTTTTTTGGTCGTAGAGTGAAAGCCGTGTTCAACACGGTGGGCAACTCTACTTTTTGTTAAATTAATTCATCTTATTTTTTTTATTATTTTGTTGCCTTTAATTCGTTTTCTTTTTTGCCTTGATCCGTCGCGTTATTATTTTCATTAGTGTTTTTAATTTTTGATTGAAACTTTATCGCGTTTTGTCGTTTTACATTGTTTTCGCATTTTTCGTTTTTTTTCGAGTTACACTTAATTTATTTTCTTTTTTTCAGATATTTTAAATAATTTATTTATTTTCTTTATTTTAAATGCCTTCAAGACAGCAAAACAACCGGAGGAAACGTAAGTTAAGTTATTTGGCTGAAGGTACGTTTGGTAGTGATGCAACTAATAGTTGCGATGTTGAAGGTGTTTCCAATGATGGTAAATCTTTGAATGTTAATTCACCCGGGGTTAGTTTTGGTGATGGTATTTTAGATAGTGTATCAATGGTTGATGGTGTTGAATTACATTCAGAAAATGTTTTGGTTGAATGTGGGAGTAGTGCTTTAAATAGTGTGGTTGAAGGTACGAATGATAGGGTTTTAATGGGTGATGGTTCTGAAATTAGGGGTTCTAATGTTGATGGTTCGTTACCTGGGAGTTCTTTGGGTGATGGTGTTATTTTTGAAAATATTTTGGTTGATAGTTTTTTGGTTGATGGTTCTTTAGTTGGGAATTCTGTTGACAAAGGGAATTTAAGCAATTTTTTGTTAGGAGACCAAGATACTGTGTCTGTAGTGTCTCAGAGTGTTTCTATGGGTAGTGAAGTGTCGTATGAAAAAAGTTCAAGGGGTAGACCTAAAAAAGTTAAACGTAGTGGTCGGCCTAAGAAATCCAATGTGATTGCAAATAGTTGTGTTATGGAAGTAAATAATAATGTTCAAACTTTAATGTCAATGCAGAACAATAACGAAACTTTTAATATTAACGAGCCTCTACACATAGTTAATGCTCCATGTAATAATAATATGAACTGTGTTCCAGAATTTTTATCTATTGATTTGTTAGATGTTCCGTTTGGTCCAATGCCTAATATTGCAAATAGAATTTTTAGTGATGATATTGTTTTTTCAAGGCCCGAAATTAATAGTTTGTGGTCAGATCCTAATATGTGGTTACAAGATAGTTTCGTGTTTATCTATTTAAAATTTTTGTCATATCGTTCTAATTTAAATGTTGTTGTTGTCTCGCCTCAGTTTGCTGTTGTGGATTATCATTTTGGGCAGGGTGTTGATCCTCTTAATATTTTTGATTATTGTTATAACTATAACCAGGATTATGATATTTTGTTGATTCCAATTGTATTTCCTGGACATTTTGGGTTGGTAATTTTTGATCGTTCTGATCGTGCTACTTTTTCTTGTATTTTTGTTGACTCCTTGCCTTCTGTTAATCGTTTAACCGATGTTTCTTGCGGTGTTTTTGATCAAAGGCGTGTTGATTTGATTAAAAGGTGTATTTGTGATTTGACACCTGGTCTTTTTGTTGACAGTATTAATATTCAAGTTTTGCCACGTTCTCAATTTACTGAACAAAGAGATGGGATTAATTGTGGATTTTATGTTTGTCTTTATTCGGAATTGTTTTTATTTAATAATAAATCGTTAATAATTCCAAATTTAAATATTCAGTATGAGAGGAAACGTATTTTATGGCACCTTTCGCAATTGCTTCTTTCGAATGATATTGATTATGTTGGGATTTTTGATTATAATCCTAGAAATGTACAAGTGAATGAAAATGTTTTTAATTTTAATCTTGATTTTGGTACTGATTTAGATGATAATTGTGTTGTTAATAATTTTCCAGTAGTCAATATTGAACCAGATCCACCTTCAGAAAATTTAAGGAGGTCTGAAAGGATTAAGTTGATGCAAAAGAATGATGTTTCTGAATTAAATATAAGTAAAATTTCACTTAAAACGTTGAACGAAATTACATCTAATTGTCATAGAGCTCATAAATTATTTCCGTGTGCAGATGTGCGAGCTAGACACGTCGTTAATTATTACGATTCAGGAAATCTAGGAGATGAAGATTGCTATTATTGCGGTGCAATGTTATTTAAATCTGAAGTTAATGATGCACACTTTAAAAAATTTAAAAAAACTTCATCTTCGTATTGTTGTCGTTGTGGTTTAGTTGTTCTCCCTTCATTTAAACCGCATCCGCAGTTATTAAGAGATTTAACTATGGGCGATACACAAGAATCTTTAGATTTTTTAAAGAAACAAAATATTTATAATTCTCTATTGGCGTTTGCGTCTGTTTTCGTTGCACATAGAGAAACCAAACTCGATGGTGGTATTAGTTACATGTTAAACGGTGAATTTGTTAGGAAACTGAGTTCGATGATTTCAGGCGATTCAGGGCCCTCATTTTCCCAATTATATATATTAGATGCTGATACAGCATTTAAACACAGAGTTTCTAATATTGCATATGGTGGGGATAGAGTCAATCCAGATGTGTTAAAGCGTTTAGACACTCTTCTTAGAGATTGCCACCCTCTCGCAAATACTTATAAAAATTTTCATGAACAATATTTAGATAAATTAAGCAGGGATGGCCCAGATTCAGTGGAAAATTTTAGACTTGTACTTTTGGAAGAGCGTGAAGCGCCTGAGTTGATAAAAGATAATTCCTTACATGTCAGACAAGTGAACCTTCCTACAGAGGAAACTTTATTTTCATTACATACCGAATCAAGTGAACCTCCTATTATTAAAGGGCTTTTTATCACTAATGAGGAAGGGAAATTATTTATTTTTAAACCACATCATCCTCAAACTGACACTTTGTGTTACCCTCTTTTATTTCCGTGTGGGGATGATAGTTACCACCCTAAGATTCCTTTTGCTAGAAAAGTGTTAAATGAAGATACAAGTGATAATGAGTGTTCTGATTGCGAAGATGATCCTCTTTTAGATACTAAGCGCAAAACTATTAGTATTCGTGATTATGTTAAATATAGATTAGCAGTAAGAAAACAGGAAGATTATCATAATATTTGGAATTCTGGGGAGGCTTAAGTCAAAAATTTGCTTTAGACTACACAGCAAGGATAGATTCTGATGTGGCAGATTATTTGCGAAGGGACGATTTAGATTTAAGAGCTTCTCTTCCTGAGCCTGCTTTAAGATGGTTAGCAAGAGACAGTAATGCCAATAGTATTGCAGATATAGGACACTGTGTTATGTTTAGAAAAGAGCATCCTGGCACAAGGCCATATTTTCAAGACATGTTTTACGACGCGACTACTCTTATGGCAAGAAGCCGAAAACCTGAAAATGCGTCCTTTATGTTTACATTTACGAGTAATCCACGGTGGCCAGAAATTAAAAGAAATATGTTACGTGATAACCAGAAAAGCGTGGATAGATTTGATATTATTAGCAGAGTATATGAAGATAAACTAAGAGAAATTCATTACTTATTAAATAAAAAACATATTTTCGGAAAAATTTTAGGTTATGCAGAAAGTAGGGAGTTCCAAAAAAGGATTGGCGGTCCTCATTTACATAGAGTTTTTTGTACTGATATTGTTGCAACGCCCGATAATATTTCTAATTTAATTTGGGCACATATACCTCCTGAACCTCCTGCAACCGATAATTCACCATGGGCTAATTTTATGAGAAAGGTCCGCGAATTATTACCCTTTTATCAGTTTCATGACTGTGGGGAACATTGTAAGAAAGCTAATGGGAAATGTAAAAAGGACTTTCCGAAACCTTATAGTAACATAACAATTTTACACGCTAATAAGCCGGCAGTATATTATCGGCCCAGTCCAGACGATGGCGGTGAAACATTAAAAATAAAACGGGGTAGAGCGTGGATAACTTATGATAATACGAAAGTAGTGCCATATAATCCGCTCATTTTAGTTATGTTTGAATGCCACCATAATTTAGAATTCGCTTACGGCCAAACAGATAATTTAAAATATGCGTTAAAATATCCTTTTAAGGGGTCCAGCTTTTCTTACGTACGGAGTGAAGTTAACGGTCTTATAACTGTAGATGAACCGTTGCATTATGCAAGAATGATATACCGTAGCCCGACTGAGGCATATTCTCGGATTATGTCTTTCAAATATGCATTTTTATCACATATAGTAATACCGTTAAGTATTCATTTACCAGACAACCAGAAAATTTATTTTACGAGTAAAAATGCAAGTAAAATTATTAGTGCTATTAATGCAGGTAAAATTCCAGATTCACGTCTTTCGGCTTATTGGAAGTTATGTATTTCTGATTCTGCAGCTAAAAATATTCTTTTTGAAAATATTCCTGAAACATATGCATTTAATAAAAATGATAAAGTTTGGAAAAAGTTAAATATTTCTGAGAAAAATAAAAATCGTAAACCTCGTATCGGAAGAATTTATACCGTGTCCCCGAGAGATCCAGAATTGTTCGCTTTATATATTTTAACTAAACATTTTCCTGGGACACCAAAAGATTTGTTAACTGTTAATGGACATGAATGTCAAACCTTTGCCGAAGCGGCAAGATTGCGAGGGTTATTTGAAGATAATAATGTATGGGAGCGTACTTTAAGAGAAGGGTCAATATCTCTCAATCCTTCCCAAATGAGACAGTTGTTTGCAAATATACTTGTATTTGGTGGTACTGAAAAGTGTGTGATAGATGGGCTTTTACTTTGGAACATGTTTGTTGATCATTTTTATGATAGGAGGTGTACAGAAGCAGAGAAATTAATACGTATTGATAGAGCTTTAGCAATTATAGAAAAACTTTTATTAAGTAACGGTCGTAGTTTACAAGAATTTAACCTCCCTCTTCCCAATAATTCAATAAGAAACAATCCTGATAGAGCTCTTGATGAATTTTTCTTTCCACATCATATTAATGATGATGAAATGGATGAAGCTATAGATACCTCTATTTATGATAACACAAACTTAAATCCTGAACAGCAAAGATTTTTTAATTTAATTAGAGCTTCAGTTTTAGATCCTAATACTAAAAATAAATTATTTTTCTTGTCTGGAGATGGAGGTACGGGGAAAACTTTCCTCCTTAATTATATTATTTATAAATTACGAGAAATGAGATTAAAAGTATTAGCAACCGCTTCGACCGGTATAGCAGCCACAAATTTTTACGCGGGAGGAATGACATTCCATTCAGCTTTTAGATTCGGTATTAATGTGGAACCTGATGTAATTCCACCCGTAACCGTAGATAGTTACTTTGGGCGCAGAATAATTGAAGCTAATTTGGTAATAGTAGATGAAGTCACAATATTAAATAAAACAATTTTTGAAAACGTAAATCTTTTATGTAAGAAGTTAATTCCTCAATATAATAACGAACCGTTTGCGGGAAAAATTGTAATAATATCAGGTGATTGGAAGCAGTCTCTTCCTGTAGTTGAGGAATCTTCGGCTCCTGGAGCACAGGTAGCAGCGTCGATTCAATCCTCGGAGTTGTATGGAAGATTTGAAAAACATAGATTAATGCAGAATATGAGAGTAATTCAGTCGGAAATCGCATTTAAGGATTGGCTTTATAGTATAGGAACAGGACAAATGGGTGATTCTGTTATAATCCCAGAAGCAATGCGAGTTAATTCAAGGCAAGAATTGTATAGATTCGTATTTAATACAGGTTTTGATGCACCTGTTGCAGATTTGTTAAAACGTTTGATTCTTTCGCCAACTAATAGAGTAGTAGATGTGATCAACTCAGAAATTATTGATTTAATAAACGCGCCTCTTCACGAGTATTTGTCAATAGATAGCCCTACAAGTGAGAACCCGTTTGCTTATAACTTAGCCGATTATGAAGTAGCTCAATTAAACAGATTAACACCTAAGGGTTGCCAGCGCACAATATAAAGCTTAAAGTGGGTGCAGTAATAGTATTGCTTCAAAATTTAAATACTCAAAAGGGGTTGTGTAACGGTACCAGAATGATTGTTAGGCGTTTACATCAAGATTTAATTGAAGCGGAAACTATAAGTGGTTCTTCAGAACGTGGTATTGTTGTGGGAATTTGCAGAGCAAGAAATAGCTATAAGGAACTGCGTCCGGACGGAGTTAGTTTTGAAAGATTCCAATTCCCAATAAGGGTAGCATTTTGTATGACAATAACTAAAGCTCAGGGGCAAACATGCGAACGTTTAGGAATTGATATTCTTGATGAACCATTCGCACATGGTCAGACTTATACGGCTTTTTCGAGATGCAGAAGTGGGGAAAATATTAGAGTATTTGCACCTGGAAAAACGCCCGATAATAATGGGAATGTATCAATGAGAAATGTAGTAGCAAGAGGAATCCGTTTTGATTAAGTTTTATAATATAGTAGAATGAAAAATAGTATTAAAATTTAGGTTAAACTTCTTTTAGGGGTATACTTTCAAATAAAAAAATAAGGTTAAATTTTAGGGGTATACTTTCAAATAAAAAAAAAGGATAAATTTTATAGGCAAACTTTAAATTAAAAATAACAAAAAGGCCATAAAAAAGAATGAGACCACTTCAACATTCTTTAAAAAAGAACGAGACCACTTCAACGTTCTAAAAAATAAAAGGCCAAAATAAATAAAAAATAAAAAGGCCAAAAGAGTGAGACCACTTCAACACTCTTTAAAAAGAACGAGACCACTTCAACGTTCTAAAAAATAAAAAGGCCAAAATAAATAAAATAAAAAAGGCCAAATAGAGTGAGACCACTTCAACACTCTATAAAAAAGAACGAGACCACTTCAACGTTCTAAAAAAAGGCCAAAATAAAAAAATAAAAAAGGCAAAAAGAGTGAGACCATTTCAACACCCTTTAAAAAGAACGAGACCACTTCAACGTTCTAAAAAAAGGCCAAAATAAATAAAAAAATAAAAAAGGCCAAAAGAGTGAGACCACTTCAACACTCTTTAAAAAGAACGAGACCACTTCAACGTTCTAAAAAATAAAAGGCCTAAATAAAAAAAGGCCAAAATAAATAAAATAAAAAAGGCCAAAAGAGTGAGACCACTTCAACACTCTTTAAAAAGAACGAGACCACTTCAACGTTCTAAAAATAAAAAAGGCCAAAATAAATAAAAAATGGCCAAGAGTCAGACCACTTTAACATTATAAGTAAGAATTCCGACCCCAATGGGGCGGGGTACAGGGTTTGCCCGTTTACCTCCGTGCACCTCCACGTGGTGTACCCTGGGCATTGTTGTATAATTAAAAAATGTTATACAACAATGGCTAAGCACGGTAAAAAACGGGAAGAGTTGAAATTAAATAAATTATGTGACTGTTTCTAGCCGCGCGCGAAGCGCGCCCCAAAGCCGTTAGGCTTTCCAACGAGCAGAGCAAAATTTTACTGCCAGAGTATCCTAATAGGAATTGCATACGCACAACGCCGCCATCGCATACGTAACCCATAGCTAGTTATATATATTATAAAAATCTTGGTAGTGCCCCTCTTTTTGGGTGGAAAATCGCTAGAAAAAAGTCCTACGCCCCGGCCGAAGGCCGGGGAATTTTTTTGAAGGTGGATTTGTCCTGCAACTTTTTGCGCTCTATTCAGGAAAAATCTGACCTCGGCACTGAAACGTCGTTTTCGCACTGAAACGGCCATGGGTGGTTTTTCAAATGGAAATAGCGAGAAGGGATGAAGTGTTATCAAAAAGTGCTTGCTGGGAGGCACTCAAGTTGGGATGTGTACTATATCGTATAAAAAATTTGGGAGTGATCGGATCAACGCCTGAGGCTGTAGGCGAGTGCGAAAATTGTACATCTCGTCCAAAAATGACACATGATGTCCGACGAAATTCACCGACAATTTATAATCTATATGCCATTCGATAGAGCTCCATGAGTTGGTTATGGGAAAATTTGGTTTAATTTTTTCTGACCATTTTGGGCAAAGTTATGGGACTCAAAAGGTCCAAAATGGCCAGGACCCCTAACGTGAAGGGTGGCTCCCATGGAATGTAATTATAAAAGTGGTTAAACTTGGGCGAATGGTTTCAACTCTTTTTTAGTATATTAGGGCACTAAATGTACTACAATTTTGTTGGGGGACACAAGAGTCTGGGATTTTTTCCTGACATAGTTATGGGCACCAAAGTGACCTCGCCAAAATCGACTTTTTAACGCGTGAATTGTAATTCCTTTTGAGTACCCTATCTTATAGAGCGTCCCTTGAAACCTCTAAAAATATATACTTTGTTGGGGGTACACTTGAGTCTGGGGGAGTTATACTCAAAAAAGTGGCATTTTTGGGGCCAAAAGTGGCCGGTTTTTTGAGTATAACTTTTTTAAAAATTTTTTAAAAATAAACGGACTTCAGATTCGTGCTCAGCACATATTGGAGCACCATAAAACATATTTTTCTCGAGGTCGAATTTTTGACACATTTTTGGACAAAAATTTTGCCGAAAAAATAGACCAAATTTCAAAAAATCATAACTTTTTTAAAACTAACCATTTTTGAATATTTTAAAATTTTATTCTATGCAGAAAAATCTGCTCTATCCAGGAAAAATACCTACGCCCCGAACTGCCGGCAAAATCCGAAAATTTTTTCGAAAAACCGAAAAATTTTGGGTTTTTTGAAATTCGACCCCCTCGGGCCATATTTCGAATTTTTCCGAAAGTTTTTCGGCTCTAAAAAAACTTAATTTTTTGCTTGATTTTATAAAGCAAACTCTATCCCAATCTATCCACCTCAAAAAAAGTTATGGCGATTTAAAAAATCCCGAAATTCGGGCAAAAGGGGTACCCCTTTGGAAATAGGGGGTGGGACAAAATTTTCGAACCTTGACCCAAAAAAGACCCTATATGGTGCTCTGACACCCGCTGAGTACGAATCCGTCCTCGAAAAAATTTTAAAAAATTTCCTCGGGGCATTAGAGTCTCAAAAATATTTGCGACATTTGCGAACATTGGCTATATCTTTTTGAGACTCAAATGTACCCCAACATATTATACCTTTTTCGAAGCCCCAGGGGATGCTCTTTCGAACTGGCTATCGAAGAGACCTGAAACGACCCTCTACAAAAAGTCGACTTTTCGTCCCCGACTCTTTGGACCATATCACTCCCAAAAGTTCGCCCGAGACTCAAGTGGTCAACTACTGATAAGTTCCCCACATTCTACCCTCCAACATCACTCCCAGGCTCTAAGACCTCCAGGCATTGGAAAACCCGCTATAACGTGTTGAATTATTGATCCGGCCTTTTCGGTGCCACACTTGAGTGTGGCACCAAAATGGCCATGCCCATTAAACTCCCCGTGGCTGATAACCTATTACCCCACCTTTTTTTCTTTAATTAGATTTCAAATAGTTGTAGAATAGAGCATGGGCATTTTGTTATATATTTAATAAAAATCTTGATGTTCGATTTAAAAAAACTCCTGCTCCCGGCCGAAGGCCGGGAGCCTCCTGAAAGTTGTACATCTCTGGAGCAACTTTTTACGGCGCATCCAGGAAAATTATGACCTAAGCTCTGCAATGAACTCTTGGCACTGAAACGACCAGGGTCACTTTGCTATCTCGAAAAAGTTCAATAGAAAGGTGGTTTGGTCTTGCTGGGAGGCGATTGGCCCTCGATGAGTAGATATTGAATAAAAAAAAATTTATGTCAAAATGTCAAGGGAAAGTGGCGTTTTGCTTGGATAACCCTTTTTAAATTGTGCGCAAATGTCGTCGTCACTGGTAGCGGTCAATTGTACTTTTTCTATATCTCGATAGTGGCTTAACCGATTGAGATGGAACTTGAGGGGTTATAGGTAATCGCCCAAGAGAAAATTAATGGGCAAAGTTATGATGGGGACAGTTGAGTCTTAAGGGGCACAATTGAGTCTTGAAAAATTCAAATGATTATAGCGTGAAATTTTTGGGTGGAAAGCTTTTGGGTGTAGAAGTATTATTTGAAGGCATGAGTGTTCTGAACATTTCACTTGGGGGACACTTGAGTCAGGGATTTTTTCTGGGCGAGTTATGAGTCTTGGGGTGAGACTCAAAATTTCAACTTTTTAATGCGTGAATCGCAATTCGGTTTGAGTGTACCAGCTTATAGAGCGTCTTTTGAATGTATGAAAAATATATACATTGTTGGGAGTACACTTGAGTCCCTGGGATTTGTAATCTGACAATTTGTAATCTATATGCCATTCGATAGAGTCCCTGACAATTTGTAATCTATATGCCATTCGATAGAGCTCCATGAGTTGGTTATGGGAAAAATTGGTTTGATTTTTTCTGACCATTTTGGGCAAAGTTATGGGACTCAAAAGGTCCAAAATGGCCAGGACCCCTAACGTGAAGGGTGGCTCCCATCGAATGTAATTATAAAAGTGGTTAAACTTGGGCAAACGATTTCAACTCTTTTTTGGTATAATAGGGCACTAAATGTACTACAATTTTGTTGGGGGACACAAGAGTCTGGGATTTTTCCTGACATAGTTATGGGCACCAAAGTGACCTCGCCAAAATCGACTTTTTAACGCGTGAATTCTAATTCCTTTTGAGTACCCTATCTTATAGAGCGTCCCTTGAAACCTCTAAAAATATATACTTTGTTGGGGGTACACTTGAGTCTGGGAGAGTTATACTCAAAAAAGTGGCATTTTTGGGGCCAAAAGTGGTCGGTTTTTTGAGTATAACTTTTTTTAAAAAATTTTTAAAAATAAACGGTGTTCGGATTCGTGTTCAGCACATATTGGAGCACATAAAACATATTTTTCTCGAGGTCGAATTTTTGACTCATTTTTGAAGGGGTACCCCTTTTGAAATTTTTTGGTGAAATTTAAATCGAGTGTAACTTTGTGAGTTTTTGTCGTGGCCAAACGAATTAAAGCTTATAAAATAGTGCAAAAAATTACAAATTTTTTGAGCTATTTAAATTTTTGGAAATTTTCACCCGAGGCCTGGTAGGGTCAATTTTTTGAAAATTCAAATTTTTTCGGTTTTTTGAAATTTTCTGGGGTATATCGAGGCTGAGGGTCGTTGCAAATATTTTTATAAAATACTACAGAATTTTTGCTATATATTAAGCTTTTAAAATGTTTCAAAAGGGTTTATTTTTGTGGAGTTATGATTTTTTGAAAAATTACGTAAATTTTTCGGTCGAAATTTTCGGCCAAAAAATTTTTTTTCCAAAAATGGGAATAAATGGGCCAAATGTTATATCAATCGAAAGCTCTCATCGAGCTGAGCTTAAAAATATTTTTTGTAAAATTTTCTGACCATTTTGTACAAAGTTACAAAAGGTCGAAATTTTGGGTGTGGGTGGTTTGGGGGCCGAAGGCCCCCAAACGGCGGGCCGGAGGCCCGCCGTGCGAGGGCCGAAGGCCCGAGCTTAAGATCCATCCCAAAACGAATCGCGAGGGCCGAAGGCCCGAGTTTAAGATCCATCCCAAAACGAATCGCGAGGGCCGAAGGCCCGAGCTTAAGATCCATCCCAAAATGGATCGCGAGGGCCGAAGGCCCGAGTTAAGATCCATCCCAAAATGGGTCGCGAGGGCCGAAGGCCCGAGCTTAAGATCCATCCCAAAATGGATCGCGAGGGCCGAAGGCCCGAGCTTAAGATCCATCCCAAAATGGGTCGCGAGGGCCGAAGGCCCGAGCTTAAGATCCATCCCAAATTGGGTCGCGAGGGCCGAAGGCCCGAGCTTAAGATCCATCACAAAATGGGTCGCGAGGGCCGAAGGCCCGAGCTTAAGATCCATCACAAAATGGGTCGCGAGGGCCGAAGGCCCGAAGCAATGAAAAGGCAGGGCTAAACTTTATCGGCGACGGCCGAAGGCCCGGAGCAATGAAAAGGCAGGGCTAAACTTTGCCGGCGAGGGCCGAAGGCCCGAAGCAATGAAAAGGCAGGGCTAAATTTTATCGGCGAGGGCCGAAGGCCCGAAGCAATGAAAAGGCAGGGCTAATCTTAATGTTTCTAGCAGCGCGCGAAGCGCGCCCCAAAGCCGTTAGGCTTTCAAACGGGCAGAGCAAAATTTAAACCCAAAGCAAAATTAAACTGCCAGAGTATGCTATTCGCCGCCATACCCCAATGGGCACAACTAGTTATATTATACTAAAAAAAACCTCCTGGTGGCCCTCTTTTTGGGGGGGATTTTCATTCAAAAAAGTGCACAGCCTCCATGTTTGCTCGAGTATTTTTTTGAGTTGTACATTGGTCCTACAACTTTTTGTCGCGCATTTGGGAAAATTATAGATTTGGCGCCAAAACGTACCGCTGCGCCGAAACGGCCAAGTTGAAAATTCAAACGGGTGTAACTCGGAATGCGAAAGTCAGATCGAAAAACGCTTGGGGAAAGGGCACTGGTCCGGTTCAAGGTCTAAAACTCTGAAAAAAATTTGGAGTCCTCGGATCATGCCCTGAGGCGGTAGGCGATGACAAAAATGGTACACTTTGTCCAAAATCGAGACATGGTGTCCGACGAAATTCACCGACAATTTACAAATTATATACCATTCGAAAGCTCTCGTCGAGCTAAGTCTGAAAAAATTTAGTTTAATTTTTTCTGACCATTTTGTACAAAGTTATAAAACGCCAAAGGGTCAAAATGTCCAGGACCCCTATCGGGAAGGGTGGCTCCCATTGGGTCTGATTATAAAAGTGCTTATGAGAAGCCAAATCGCTCCAACTCTTTTTTCATATGTTGGGGCCCTAAGTGTACTAAAATTTTGTTGGGAGACACTTGAGTCTGGGACTTTGATTTGGGGGTGATATGGTTCAAAAGGTAGAAGTCGAAAAATCGACTTTTTGTAAGAGGTCGAGTCACCCGTTTTCGATAGCCTAAGTGAAAGAGCGTCCCCTGGCGGTCAGAAAAATATATACTTTGTTGGGGGTCCACTTGAGTCTAGAAAAGTTATAGCCAAAATGGCCAAATGTCGCAAATCGGTTTTTAGACTCTAACTTCCCGGGGAATTTTTCAAAAATTTTTCTGAGACCGGATATCGACTCAGCGGGTTCTAAAGCACCATATAGGACGTTTTTTGACCCAAAATTAAAAAATTTTTTTTCCCTCGTGTTCCCTTGTGGGCCCAAAACATTTTGTCGTTTTTTATGGGTAGCGGTCTTTTGTACCTTTTTTATATCTCGGGAACGGCTGTTGGGAATTGGATGGGACTTGGGGGATATTAGGTAGTTGCGTATGGGGAGTTTGATAGGCATGGCCGTTTTGGTGCCGCACTTGAGTGTGGCACCGAAATGGCCGGATGAAAAATTCAAAGTGTTATAACGGGTTTTTGAGAAGTGGGGGGTTCTGGGGCCTGGGAGTTTTGTTGTAGGGGAGGCTGTGAGAAACTTATAAATAGTTGGACACTTGAGTCTCAGATGAACTTTTGGGGGTCATATGGGTCAATGAGTCGCGGTTTTACAATAAACTTTTTCTGAAGAGTCGGGTCAGCTTTTTTCTATTGCCTATTCGAAAGAGCGTTTCCTGGGGCTCCGAAAAAGGTATACTTTGTTGGGGGTCCACTTGAGTCTCAAAAAGTTATAGCGGATGTTCGCAAATGTAGCAAATCTTTTTGAGACTCTAACGTCCGGGGTCAGCTTTTTCTGAAGAGTCGGGTCAGCTTTTTTCTATTGCCTATTCGAAAGAGCGTTTCCTGGGGCTCCGAAAAAGGTATACTTTGTTGGGGGTCCACTTGAGTCTCAAAAAGTTATAGCGGATGTTCGCAAATGTAGCAAATCTTTTTGAGACTCTAACGTCCCAGGGAATTTTTTATTAATTTTTCTGAGACCTAATATGGATACAGCGCATCTAAATACACCATATTGGTCGTTTTTTGACCTAAAATTAAAAAAATTTTTTCCCGACCCCATTCCAAAAGGGGTACCCCTTTTGGGGGATTTTCGCGAATTTTAAAGTGACCATAACTTTTTATGGGATTTTCGGATTGGGATGGGGTTTCTTTTGAAAAATAGTCCTAAAAATTAGAAATTTTATCACCGAAGAAAATTTCGAAAAAAGTCGAAATTGAACCCATAGGGATCGAATTTCGAAAAACCCAAAATTTTTCGGTTTTTCGAAAAATTTTCGACATTTTTGCCGGCGATTCTACTCGAACGTATTTTTCCTGGATAGAGCAGATTTTTCTGCATAAAATAAGCTATTAAAATGTTCAAGAAAGGTTAACTTTAAAAAAGTTATGAATTTTTTAAAATTTGGGTGATTTTTCCGGCCAAAATTTTCGGCCTAAAAAATATTTTTTTCAAAATGGATATAAATGGGCCAAATGATATATTAATCGAAAGCTCTCATTGAGCTATGTTTAAAAATAATTTTTGTAAAATTTTCTAAACATTTTGTCCAAAGTTATAGACGGTTAAAGTTTTGAGTCTGGGGGTACTTATCCCTGGTGGGGTACCAAAGGAGGGGTAATAAATTAAAAAGACTTACGTTATATTGTAGAGCATCCTGAAACCCACCAAAAAACATTACTTTTTTGAGGATCCACTTGAGTCTTAAAAAGTTATGTCCAATGTTCGCAAATGTCGGAAATATTTTTGAGACTCTAACGTCCCTGCGAATTTTTTAAAATTTTTTCTGAGACCGGATATGGACTCAGCGCATATTAATACACCACATAGGTCGTTTTTGGTGAAAAAATTCGAAAATTTTTTCCCGACCCCATTCCTAAAGGGGTACCCCTTTTGGGGGATTTTCGGATAATTTTAAGTGACCATAATTTTTTTTAGAATTTTCGGATTGGGATGGGGTTTCTTTATAAAAATAGAACTAAAAATTAGAAATTTTTGAAGCCGAAAAAATTTCGAAAAAAGTTGAAATTGAACCCGTGGGGGTCGAATTTCGAAAAACTCATAATTTTTCGGTTTTTCGAAAAATTTTCGGGATTTTTGCCGGCGTTTCGCGCTAAAAGTATTTTTCCTGAATAGAGCTTATTTTTCTCTATAGAATAAGCTTTTAAAATTTTTCAAAAAGGTCAACTTTGAAAAAGTTATGAATTTTTTAAAAATTCGGTGATTTTTCTGGCCCAAATTTTCGGCCAAAAAAATAAATTTTTCAAAATGGCCATAAATAGGCCAAATGTTATATCAATCGAAAGCTCTTATCGAGCTGAGTATAAAAATATTTTTGCAAAATTTTCTGACTATTTTGTAAAAAGTTACAAAAGGTCGAAATTTCGGGTGTGGGGGCCCAAGGCCCCCAAACGGCGGCCTGAGGCCCGCCATGCGAGGGCCGAAGGCCCGAGCTTTCAACCCATCTATAACACAGAGCAATGGTCAAAGGCAGGGCAGTCTTTACTTGCGAGGGCCGAAGGCCCGAGCTTCAACCCATCTAAAAGGCTGAGAAATAGTCGAAGGCAGGGCGAGGAGATGGCCTCGCCGTTTGGCGAGGGCCGAAGGCCCGAGCTTTCAACCCGTCTAAAGGGCTGAACAATAGTCAAACGCAGGGCAAATTTACCGGCGAGGGCTGAAGGCCCGAGCTTCAACCCATCTAAAAGGCAGAGCAATGGTCAAAGGCAGGGCAAACTTTACCGGCGAGGGCCGAAGGCCTGAAGCAACGCTCGGGCCGAAGGCCCGAGCTTCAACCCATCTAAAAGGCAGAGCAATGGTCAAAGGCAGGGCAAACTTTACCGGCGAGGGCCGAAGGCCGAAGCAACGCTCGGGCCGAAGGCCCGAGCGATGTCAAAGGCAGGGCAATGTCAAAGGCAGGGCAAACTTTACCGGCGAGGGCCGAAGGCCCGAAGCAACGCTCGGGCCGAAGACCCGAAGCAACGCTCGGGCCGAAGACCCGAGCTTCAACCCTTCTAAAAGGCAGAGCAATGGTCAAAGGCAGGACAAACTTTATCGGCGAGGGCCGAAGGCCGAAGCAACGCTCGGGCCGAAGGCCCGAGCTTTCAACCCATCTAAAAGGCAGCACAACGAATTAAAAAGCAGGGCTAAACTTTGCCGGCGAGGGCCGAAGGCCCGAGCTTTCAACCCATCTAAAAGGCAGAGCAACGAATTAAAAGCAGGGCTATACTTTGCCGGCGAGGGCCGAAGGCCCGAGCTTTCAACCCATCTAAAAAGCAGAGCAACGAATTAAAAGCAGGGCTATACTTTGCCGGCGAGGGCCGAAGGCCCGAGCTTTCAACCCATCTAAAAGGCAGAGCAACGAATTAAAAGCAGGGCTATACTTTACCTACGAGGGCCGAAGGCCCGAGCTTTCAACCCATCTAAAAGGCAGCACGACGAATTAAAAAGCAGGGCAAAACTTTGCTGGCGAGGGCCGAAGGCCCGAGCTTTCAACCCATCTAAAAGGCAGCACGACGAATTAAAAAGCAGGGCTAAACTTTGCCGGCGAGGGCCGAAGGCCCGAGCTTTCAACCCATCTAAAAGGCAGCACAACGAATTAAAAAGCAGGGCTAAACTTTGCCGGCGAGGGCCGAAGGCCCGAGCTTTCAACTCATCTAAAAGGCAGAGCAACGAATTAAAAGCAGGGCTATACTTTGCCGGCGAGGGCCGAAGGCCCGAGCTTTCAACCCATCTAAAAGGCAGCACAACGAATTAAAAAGCAGGGCTATACTTTGCCGGCGAGGGCATAAGGCCCGAGCTTTCAACCCATCTAAAAAGCAGAGCAACGAATTAAAAGGCAGGGCACAACTTTACCGGCGAGGGCCGAAGGCCCGAGCTTTCAACCCATCTAAAAGACAGAGCAATGAATTAAAAGGCAGGGCACAACTTTACCGGCGAGGCCGAGCTTTCAACCCATCTAAACGGCAGAGCAACGAATTAAAAGGATGGGCAAACTTTACCGGCGAGGGCCGAAGGCCCAAGCTTTCAACCCATCTAAACGGCAGAGTAACGAATTAAAAGGATGGGCAAACTTTACCGGCGAGGGCCGAAGGCCCGAGCTTTCAACCCATCTAAAAGACAGAACAATGAATGAATATGCAGGGCTTAACTTTACAGGCGAGGGCCGAAGGCCCGAGCTTTCAACCCATCTCTGAAGGCAGGGCTAAACTTTACCAGCGAGGGCCGAAGGCCCGAGCTTTCAACCCATCTGAAAAGCAGAGCAATAGTAAAAGGCAGAGAAAACAACTGGCGAGGGCCGAAGGCCCGAGCTTAAAACCCATCCCGCAACGAATAGCGAGGGCCGCAGGCCCGAAGCAATGAAAAGGCGGGGAAAAACTTACCGGCGAGGGCCGAAGGCCCGAAGCAATGAAAAGGCTGGGCGAAAACATCCATTTTTCAAAAAAATTTTAAAGGTGGCCAAATGATATATCAAATGAAAGCTCTCAGTGAGCTGAGTCAAAAAATAATATCAGAAAAATTTTCTGACCATTTTGTACAAAGTTATTCTTGGGCAAAACTTCGACCATCGCAAATAAACATTCTAGCAGCGCGCGAAGCGCGCCCCAAAGCCGTTAGGCTTTCCAACGGGCACCCCAAACTAAACAGCCAGAGTATCCTAATAGGAATTGCATACGTAAGTTACCGCCATCGCATACGTAACCCAGAGCTAGTTATATATATTATAAAAATCTCGCTTGTGGCTGGGTTTTTGGGGAGAAAATCCTTTCAAAAAAGTCCAGCGCCCCGGCCGAAGGCCGGGAATTTTTTTGAGGGTGGATTTGTCCTGCAACTTTTTGCGCTCTATTCAGGAAAAATCCGACCTCGGCACTGAAACGTCGTTTTCGCACTGAAACGGCCATGGGTGGTTTTTCAAATGGAAATAGCTCGGAGGGCAGAAGTTGGATCAAAAAGTGCTTGCTGGGAGGCACTCAAGTTGGGATAGGTACTATATCGTATAAAAAATTTGGGAGGGATCGGATCAACGCCTGAGGCTGTAGGCGAGTGCGAAAATTGTACATCTCGTCCCAAAATGACACATGGTGTCCGACGAAATTCACCGACAATTTGTAATCTATATGCCATTCGATAGAGCTCCATGAGTTGGTTATGGGAAAAATTGGTTTGATTTTTTCTGACCATTTTGGGCAAAGTTATGGGACTCAAAAGGTCCAAAATGGCCAGGACCCCTAACGTGAAGGGTGGCTCCCATCGAATGTAATTATAAAAGTGGTTAAACTTGGGCAAACGATTTCAACTCTTTTTTGGTATAATAGGGCACTAAATGTACTACAATTTTGTTGGGGGACACAAGAGTCTGGGATTTTTTCCTGACATAGTTATGGGCACCAAAGTGACCTCGCCAAAATCGACTTTTTAACGCGTGAATTCTAATTCCTTTTGAGTACCCTATCTTATAGAGCGTCCCTTGAAACCTCTAAAAATATATACTTTGTTGGGGGTACACTTGAGTCTGGGAGAGTTATACTCAAAAAAGTGGCATTTTTGGGGCCAAAAGTGGTCGGTTTTTTGAGTATAACTTTTTTTAAAAAATTTTTAAAAATAAACGGTGTTCGGATTCGTGTTCAGCACATATTGGAGCACATAAAACATATTTTTCTCGAGGTCGAATTTTTGACTCATTTTTGAAGGGGTACCCCTTTTGAAATTTTTTGGTGAAATGTAAATCGAGTGTAACTTTGTGAGTTTTTGTCGTGGCCAAACGAATTAAAGCTTATAAAATAGTGCAAAAAATTACAAATTTTTTGAGCTATTTAAATTTTTGGAAATTTTCACCCGAGGCCTGGTAGGGTCAATTTTTTGAAAATTCAAATTTTTCGGTTTTTTGAAATTTTCTGGGGTATATCGAGGCTGAGGGTCGTTGCAAATATTTTTATAAAATACTACAGAATTTTTGCTATATATTAAGCTTTTAAAATGTTTCAAAAGGGTTTATTTTTGTGGAGTTATGATTTTTTGAAAAATTACGTAAATTTTTCGGTCGAAATTTTCGGCCAAAAAATTTTTTTTCCAAAAATGGGAATAAATGGGCCAAATGTTATATCAATCGAAAGCTCTCATCGAGCTGAGCTTAAAAATATTTTTTGTAAAATTTTCTGACCATTTTGTACAAAGTTACAAAAGGTCGAAATTTTGGGTGTGGGTGGTTTGGGGGCCGACGGCCACAAACGGCGGGCCGGAGGCCCGCCGTGCGAGGGCCGAAGGCCCGAGCTTAAGATCCATCCCAAAACGAATCGCGAGGGCCGAAGGCCCGAGTTTAAGATCCATCCCAAAACGAATCGCGAGGGCCGAAGGCCCGAGCTTAAGATCCATCCCAAAATGGATCGCGAGGGCCGAAGGCCCGAGTTAAGATCCATCCCAAAATGGGTCGCGAGGGCCGAAGGCCCGAGCTTAAGATCCATCCCAAAATGGATCGCGAGGGCCGAAGGCCCGAGCTTAAGATCCATCCCAAAATGGGTCGCGAGGGCCGAAGGCCCGAGCTTAAGATCCATCCCAAAATGGGTCGCGAGGGCCGAAGGCCCGAGCTTAAGATCCATCCCAAATTGGGTCGCGAGGGCCGAAGGCCCGAGCTTAAGATCCATCACAAAATGGGTCGCGAGGGCCGAAGGCCCGAAGCAATGAAAAGGCAGGGCTAAACTTTATCGGCGACGGCCGAAGGCCCGGAGCAATGAAAAGGCAGGGCTAAACTTTGCCGGCGAGGGCCGAAGGCCCGAAGCAATGAAAAGGCAGGGCTAAATTTTATCGGCGAGGGCCGAAGGCCCGAAGCAATGAAAAGGCAGGGCTAATCTTAATGTTTCTAGCAGCGCGCGAAGCGCGCCCCAAAGCCGTTAGGCTTTCAAACGGGCAGAGCAAAATTTAAACCCAAAGCAAAATTAAACTGCCAGAGTATGCTATTCGCCGCCATACCCCAATGGGCACAACTAGTTATATATATTATAAAAATCTCGCTTGTGGCTGGGTTTTTGGGGAGAAAATCCTTTCAAAAAAGTCCAGCGCCCCGGCCGAAGGCCGGGGAATTTTTTTGAGGGTGGATTTGTCCTGCAACTTTTTGCGCTCTATTCAGGAAAAATCCGACCTCGGCACTGAAACGTCGTTTTCGCACTGAAACGGCCATGGGTGGTTTTTCAAATGGAAATAGCTCGGAGGGCAGAAGTTGGATCAAAAAGTGCTTGCTGGGAGGCACTCAAGTTGGGATAGGTACTATATCGTATAAAAAATTTGGGAGGGATCGGATCAACGCCTGAGGCTGTAGGCGAGTGCGAAAATTGTACATCTCGTCCCAAAATGACACATGGTGTCCGACGAAATTCACCGACAATTTGTAATCTATATGCCATTCGATAGAGCTCCATGAGTTGGTTATGGGAAAAATTGGTTTGATTTTTTCTGACCATTTTGGGCAAAGTTATGGGACTCAAAAGGTCCAAAATGGCCAGGACCCCTAACGTGAAGGGTGGCTCCCATCGAATGTAATTATAAAAGTGGTTAAACTTGGGCAAACGATTTCAACTCTTTTTTGGTATAATAGGGCACTAAATGTACTACAATTTTGTTGGGGGACACAAGAGTCTGGGATTTTTTCCTGACATAGTTATGGGCACCAAAGTGACCTCGCCAAAATCGACTTTTTAACGCGTGAATTCTAATTCCTTTTGAGTACCCTATCTTATAGAGCGTCCCTTGAAACCTCTAAAAATATATACTTTGTTGGGGGTACACTTGAGTCTGGGAGAGTTATACTCAAAAAAGTGGCATTTTTGGGGCCAAAAGTGGTCGGTTTTTTGAGTATAACTTTTTTTAAAAAATTTTTAAAAATAAACGGTGTTCGGATTCGTGTTCAGCACATATTGGAGCACATAAAACATATTTTTCTCGAGGTCGAATTTTTGACTCATTTTTGAAGGGGTACCCCTTTTGAAATTTTTTGGTGAAATTTAAATCGAGTGTAACTTTGTGAGTTTTTGTCGTGGCCAAACGAATTAAAGCTTATAAAATAGTGCAAAAAATTACAAATTTTTTGAGCTATTTAAATTTTTGGAAATTTTCACCCGAGGCCTGGTAGGGTCAATTTTTTGAAAATTCAAATTTTTTCGGTTTTTTGAAATTTTCTGGGGTATATCGAGGCTGAGGGTCGTTGCAAATATTTTTATAAAATACTACAGAATTTTTGCTATATATTAAGCTTTTAAAATGTTTCAAAAGGGTTTATTTTTGTGGAGTTATGATTTTTTGAAAAATTACGTAAATTTTTCGGTCGAAATTTTCGGCCAAAAAATTTTTTTTTCCAAAAAATGGGAATAAATGGGCCAAATGTTATATCAATCGAAAGCTCTCATCGAGCTGAGCTTAAAAATATTTTTTGTAAAATTTTCTGACCATTTTGTACAAAGTTACAAAAGGTCGAAATTTTGGGTGTGGGTGGTTTGGGGGCCGAAGGCCAAACGGCGGGCCGGAGGCCCGCCGTGCGAGGGCCGAAGGCCCGAGCTTAAGATCCATCCCAAAACGAATCGCGAGGGCCGAAGGCCCGAGTTTAAGATCCATCCCAAAACGAATCGCGAGGGCCGAAGGCCCGAGCTTAAGATCCATCCCAAAATGGATCGCGAGGGCCGAAGGCCCGAGTTAAGATCCATCCCAAAATGGGTCGCGAGGGCCGAAGGCCCGAGCTTAAGATCCATCCCAAAATGGATCGCGAGGGCCGAAGGCCCGAGCTTAAGATCCATCCCAAAATGGGTCGCGAGGGCCGAAGGCCCGAGCTTAAGATCCATCCCAAAATGGGTCGCGAGGGCCGAAGGCCCGAGCTTAAGATCCATCCCAAATTGGGTCGCGAGGGCCGAAGGCCCGAGCTTAAGATCCATCACAAAATGGGTCGCGAGGGCCGAAGGCCCGAAGCAATGAAAAGGCAGGGCTAAACTTTATCGGCGACGGCCGAAGGCCCGGAGCAATGAAAAGGCAGGGCTAAACTTTGCCGGCGAGGGCCGAAGGCCCGAAGCAATGAAAAGGCAGGGCTAAATTTTATCGGCGAGGGCCGAAGGCCCGAAGCAATGAAAAGGCAGGGCTAATCTTAATGTTTCTAGCAGCGCGCGAAGCGCGCCCCAAAGCCGTTAGGCTTTCAAACGGGCAGAGCAAAATTTAAACCCAAAGCAAAATTAAACTGCCAGAGTATGCTATTCGCCGCCATACCCCAATGGGCACAACTAGTTATATTATACTAAAAAAAACCTCCTGGTGGCCCTCTTTTTGGGGGGGATTTTCATTCAAAAAAGTGCACAGCCTCCATGTTTGCTCGAGTATTTTTTTGAGTTGTACATTGGTCCTACAACTTTTTGTCGCGCATTTGGGAAAATTATAGATTTGGCGCCAAAACGTACCGCTGCGCCGAAACGGCCAAGTTGAAAATTCAAACGGGTGTAACTCGGAATGCGAAAGTCAGATCGAAAAACGCTTGGGGAAAGGGCACTGGTCCGGTTCAAGGTCTAAAACTCTGAAAAAAATTTGGAGTCCTCGGATCATGCCCTGAGGCGGTAGGCGATGACAAAAATGGTACACTTTGTCCAAAATCGAGACATGGTGTCCGACGAAATTCACCGACAATTTACAAATTATATACCATTCGAAAGCTCTCGTCGAGCTAAGTCTGAAAAAATTTAGTTTAATTTTTTCTGACCATTTTGTACAAAGTTATAAAACGCCAAAGGGTCAAAATGTCCAGGACCCCTATCGGGAAGGGTGGCTCCCATTGGGTCTGATTATAAAAGTGCTTATGAGAAGCCAAATCGCTCCAACTCTTTTTTCATATGTTGGGGCCCTAAGTGTACTAAAATTTTGTTGGGAGACACTTGAGTCTGGGACTTTGATTTGGGGGTGATATGGTTCAAAAGGTAGAAGTCGAAAAATCGACTTTTTGTAAGAGGTCGAGTCACCCGTTTTCGATAGCCTAAGTGAAAGAGCGTCCCCTGGCGGTCAGAAAAATATATACTTTGTTGGGGGTCCACTTGAGTCTAGAAAAGTTATAGCCAAAATGGCCAAATGTCGCAAATCGGTTTTTAGACTCTAACTTCCCGGGGAATTTTTCAAAAATTTTTCTGAGACCGGATATCGACTCAGCGGGTTCTAAAGCACCATATAGGACGTTTTTTGACCCAAAATTAAAAAATTTTTTTTCCCTCGTGTTCCCTTGTGGGCCCAAAACATTTTGTCGTTTTTTATGGGTAGCGGTCTTGCTCGGGCCGAAGGCCCGAGCTTTCAACCCATCTAAAAGGCAGAGCAATTGTCCACCGAGGCCGAGGTTTGCAGGCGAGGGCCGAAGGCCCGAACCAACGCTCGGGCCGAAGGCCCGAGCAAGTGAGATAGGAATAGGTTTATGTTACTGACCCAGACCCGGCGACCGTTGACTCCCCGCGAGGCGCGTGCCGCGAAACCCCGCGCCAAACGCGGGGCGAGGGCCGGGGGCCGAAGGCGAGGGCCGAAGGCCCGAAGCAACGCTCGGGCCGAAGGCCCGAGCTTTCAACCCATCTAAAAGGCAGAGCAATTGTCCACCGAGGCCGAGGTTTGCAGGCGAGGGCCGAAGGCCCGAACCAACGCTCGGGCCGAAGGCCCGAGCAAGTGAGATAGGAATAGGTTTATGTTACTGACCCAGACCCGGCGACCGTTGACTCCCCGCGAGGCGCGTGCCAAAACTCCGCGCTAAGCGCGGGGTTTTGCAAAAGCGCCTTGCCGACGCCCCAAAGGTTTAGCTTTTTAGCGAGGGCCGAAGGCCCGAGCTTTCATTCCATCTAAAAGGCAGAGCAGCGGTCAAAGGCAGGGCAAACTTTACCGGCGAGGGCCGAAGGCCCGAAGCAACGCTCGGGCCGAAGGCCCGAGCTTCAACCCATCTAAAAGGCAGAGCAATAGTCGAAGGCAGGGCAAACTTTACCGGCGAGGGCCGGAGGCCCGAGCTTCAACCCATCTAAAAGGCAGAGCACTGGTCCACCGAGGCCGAAGGCCGAGGAGTTGGCGGGCCGAAGGCCCGCCGTTTGGCGAGGGCCGAAGGCCCGAGCTTTCATTCCATCTAAAATGCAGAGCAATCTGTCAAAGGCAGGGCTAAACTTTGCCGGCGAGGGCCGAAGGCCCGAAGCAATGAAAAGGCAGGGCTAATCTTTGCCGGCGAGGGCCGAAGGCCCGAAGCAATGAAAAGGCAGGGCTAATCCTTGCCGGCGAGGGCCGAAGGCCCGAAGCAATGAAAAGGCAGGGCTAATCCTTGCCGGCGAGGGCCGAAGGCCCGAAGCAATGAAAAGGCAGGGCTAATCTTTGCTGGCGAGGGCCGAAGGCCGAAGCAATGAAAAGGCAGGGCTAATCCTTGCCGGCGAGGGCCGAAGGCCCGAAGCAATGAAAAGGCAGGGCTAATCCTTGCCGGCGAGGGCCGAAGGCCCGAAGCAATGAAAAGGCAGGGCAAAATTTTACCGGCGAGGGCCGAAGGCCCGAAGCAATGAAAAGGCAAGGCGAAACTTTACCGGCGAGGGCCGAAGGCCCGAAGCAATGAAAAGCTTGACTGATCTTTGCTGGCGAGGGCCGAAGGCCCGAAGCAATGAAAAGGCAGGGCGCAACTTTACCAGCGAGGGCCGAAGGCCCGAAGCAATGAAAAGGCAGGGCAAAATTTTACCGGCGAGGGCCGAAGGCCCGAAGCAATGAAAAGGCAGAGGTAATCAAACATTTTCCATGCATCTAAACTTTCTAGCAGCGCGCGAAGCGCGCCCCAAAGCCGATAGGCTTTCCAAAACCAAGAAGTATCGTAACCAAAGGCTTCCCAAATTTAAATATATTGCATACGCACTACGCCGCCATCGCATACGTAACCCATAGCTAGTTATATTATACTAAAAAAAACCTCCTGGTGGCCCTCTTTTTGGGGGGGATTTTCATTCAAAAAAGTGCACAGCCTCCATGTTTGCTCGAGTATTTTTTTGAGTTGTACATTGGTCCTACAACTTTTTGTCGCGCATTTGGGAAAATTATAGATTTGGCGCCAAAACGTACCGCTGCGCCGAAACGGCCAAGTTGAAAATTCAAACGGGTGTAACTCGGAATGCGAAAGTCAGATCGAAAAACGCTTGGGGAAAGGGCACTGGTCCGGTTCAAGGTCTAAAACTCTGAAAAAAATTTGGAGTCCTCGGATCATGCCCTGAGGCGGTAGGCGATGACAAAAATGGTACACTTTGTCCAAAATCGAGACATGGTGTCCGACGAAATTCACCGACAATTTACAAATTATATACCATTCGAAAGCTCTCGTCGAGCTAAGTCTGAAAAAATTTAGTTTAATTTTTTCTGACCATTTTGTACAAAGTTATAAAACGCCAAAGGGTCAAAATGTCCAGGACCCCTATCGGGAAGGGTGGCTCCCATTGGGTCTGATTATAAAAGTGCTTATGAGAAGCCAAATCGCTCCAACTCTTTTTTCATATGTTGGGGCCCTAAGTGTACTAAAATTTTGTTGGGAGACACTTGAGTCTGGGACTTTGATTTGGGGGTGATATGGTTCAAAAGGTAGAAGTCGAAAAATCGACTTTTTGTAAGAGGTCGAGTCACCCGTTTTCGATAGCCTAAGTGAAAGAGCGTCCCCTGGCGGTCAGAAAAATATATACTTTGTTGGGGGTCCACTTGAGTCTAGAAAAGTTATAGCCAAAATGGCCAAATGTCGCAAATCGGTTTTTAGACTCTAACTTCCCGGGGAATTTTTCAAAAATTTTTCTGAGACCGGATATCGACTCAGCGGGTTCTAAAGCACCATATAGGACGTTTTTTGACCCAAAATTAAAAAATTTTTTTCCCTCGTGTTCCCTTGTGGGCCCAAAACATTTTGTCGTTTTTTATGGGTAGCGGTCTTTTGTACCTTTTTTATATCTCGGGAACGGCTGTTGGGAATTGGATGGGACTTGGGGGATATTAGGTAGTTGCGTATGGGGAGTTTGATAGGCATGGCCGTTTTGGTGCCGCACTTGAGTGTGGCACCGAAATGGCCGGATGAAAAATTCAAAGTGTTATAACGGGTTTTTGAGAAGTGGGGGGTTCTGGGGCCTGGGAGTTTTGTTGTAGGGGAGGCTGTGAGAAACTTATAAATAGTTGGACACTTGAGTCTCAGATGAACTTTTGGGGGTCATATGGGTCAATGAGTCGCGGTTTTACAATAAACTTTTTCTGAAGAGTCGGGTCAGCTTTTTTCTATTGCCTATTCGAAAGAGCGTTTCCTGGGGCTCCGAAAAAGGTATACTTTGTTGGGGGTCCACTTGAGTCTCAAAAAGTTATAGCGGATGTTCGCAAATGTCGCAAATCTTTTTGAGACTCTAACGTCCCAGGGAATTTTTTATTAATTTTTCTGAGACCTAATATGGATACAGCGCATCTAAATACACCATATTGGTCGTTTTTTGACCTAAAATTAAAAAAATTTTTTCCCGACCCCATTCCAAAAGGGGTACCCCTTTTGGGGGATTTTCGCGAATTTTAAAGTGACCATAACTTTTTATGGGATTTTCGGATTGGGATGGGGTTTCTTTTGAAAAATAGTCCTAAAAATTAGAAATTTTATCACCGAAGAAAATTTCGAAAAAAGTCGAAATTGAACCCATAGGGATCGAATTTCGAAAAACCCAAAATTTTTCGGTTTTTCGAAAAATTTTCGACATTTTTGCCGGCGATTCTACTCGAACGTATTTTTCCTGGATAGAGCAGATTTTTCTGCATAAAATAAGCTATTAAAATGTTCAAGAAAGGTTAACTTTAAAAAAGTTATGAATTTTTTAAAATTTGGGTGATTTTTCCGGCCAAAATTTTCGGCCTAAAAAATATTTTTTTCAAAATGGATATAAATGGGCCAAATGATATATTAATCGAAAGCTCTCATTGAGCTATGTTTAAAAATAATTTTTGTAAAATTTTCTAAACATTTTGTCCAAAGTTATAGACGGTTAAAGTTTTGAGTCTGGGGGTACTTATCCCTGGTGGGGTACCAAAGGAGGGGTAATAAATTAAAAAGACTTACGTTATATTGTAGAGCATCCTGAAACCCACCAAAAAACATTACTTTTTTGAGGATCCACTTGAGTCTTAAAAAGTTATGTCCAATGTTCGCAAATGTCGGAAATATTTTTGAGACTCTAACGTCCCTGCGAATTTTTTAAAATTTTTTCTGAGACCGGATATGGACTCAGCGCATATTAATACACCACATAGGTCGTTTTTGGTGAAAAAATTCGAAAATTTTTTCCCGACCCCATTCCTAAAGGGGTACCCCTTTTGGGGGATTTTCGGATAATTTTAAGTGACCATAATTTTTTTTAGAATTTTCGGATTGGGATGGGGTTTCTTTATAAAAATAGAACTAAAAATTAGAAATTTTTGAAGCCGAAAAAATTTCGAAAAAAGTTGAAATTGAACCCGTGGGGGTCGAATTTCGAAAAACTCAAAATTTTTCGGTTTTTCGAAAAATTTTCGGGATTTTTGCCGGCGTTTCGCGCTAAAAGTATTTTTCCTGAATAGAGCTTATTTTTCTCTATAGAATAAGCTTTTAAAATTTTTCAAAAAGGTCAACTTTGAAAAAGTTATGAATTTTTTAAAAATTCGGTGATTTTTCTGGCCCAAATTTTCGGCCAAAAAAATAAATTTTTCAAAATGGCCATAAATAGGCCAAATGTTATATCAATCGAAAGCTCTTATCGAGCTGAGTATAAAAATATTTTTTGCAAAATTTTCTGACTATTTTGTAAAAAGTTACAAAAGGTCGAAATTTCGGGTGTGGGGGGCCCAAGGCCCCCAAACGGCGGCCTGAGGCCCGCCATGCGAGGGCCGAAGGCCCGAGCTTTCAACCCATCTATAACACAGAGCAATGGTCAAAGGCAGGGCAGTCTTTACTTGCGAGGGCCGAAGGCCCGAGCTTCAACCCATCTAAAAGGCTGAGAAATAGTCGAAGGCAGGGCGAGGAGATGGCCTCGCCGTTTGGCGAGGGCCGAAGGCCCGAGCTTTCAACCCGTCTAAAGGGCTGAACAATAGTCAAACGCAGGGCAAATTTACCGGCGAGGGCTGAAGGCCCGAGCTTCAACCCATCTAAAAGGCAGAGCAATGGTCAAAGGCAGGGCAAACTTTACCGGCGAGGGCCGAAGGCCAGCAACGCTCGGGCCGAAGGCCCGAGCTTCAACCCATCTAAAAGGCAGAGCAATGGTCAAAGGCAGGGCAAACTTTACCGGCGAGGGCCGAAGGCCCGAAGCAACGCTCGGGCCGAAGGCCCGAGCGATGTCAAAGGCAGGGCAATGTCAAAGGCAGGGCAAACTTTACCGGCGAGGGCCGAAGGCCCGAAGCAACGCTCGGGCCGAAGACCCGAAGCAACGCTCGGGCCGAAGACCCGAGCTTCAACCCTTCTAAAAGGCAGAGCAATGGTCAAAGGCAGGACAAACTTTATCGGCGAGGGCCGAAGGCCCGAAGCAACGCTCGGGCCGAAGGCCCGAGCTTTCAACCCATCTAAAAGGCAGCACAACGAATTAAAAAGCAGGGCTAAACTTTGCCGGCGAGGGCCGAAGGCCCGAGCTTTCAACCCATCTAAAAGGCAGAGCAACGAATTAAAAGCAGGGCTATACTTTGCCGGCGAGGGCCGAAGGCCCGAGCTTTCAACCCATCTAAAAAGCAGAGCAACGAATTAAAAGCAGGGCTATACTTTGCCGGCGAGGGCCGAAGGCCCGAGCTTTCAACCCATCTAAAAGGCAGAGCAACGAATTAAAAGCAGGGCTATACTTTACCTACGAGGGCCGAAGGCCCGAGCTTTCAACCCATCTAAAAGGCAGCACGACGAATTAAAAAGCAGGGCAAAACTTTGCTGGCGAGGGCCGAAGGCCCGAGCTTTCAACCCATCTAAAAGGCAGCACGACGAATTAAAAAGCAGGGCTAAACTTTGCCGGCGAGGGCCGAAGGCCCGAGCTTTCAACCCATCTAAAAGGCAGCACAACGAATTAAAAAGCAGGGCTAAACTTTGCCGGCGAGGGCCGAAGGCCCGAGCTTTCAACTCATCTAAAAGGCAGAGCAACGAATTAAAAGCAGGGCTATACTTTGCCGGCGAGGGCCGAAGGCCCGAGCTTTCAACCCATCTAAAAGGCAGCACAACGAATTAAAAAGCAGGGCTATACTTTGCCGGCGAGGGCAGAAGGCCCGAGCTTTCAACCCATCTAAAAAGCAGAGCAACGAATTAAAAGGCAGGGCACAACTTTACCGGCGAGGGCCGAAGGCCCGAGCTTTCAACCCATCTAAAAGACAGAGCAATGAATTAAAAGGCAGGGCACAACTTTACCGGCGAGGCCGAGCTTTCAACCCATCTAAACGGCAGAGCAACGAATTAAAAGGATGGGCAAACTTTACCGGCGAGGGCCGAAGGCCCAAGCTTTCAACCCATCTAAACGGCAGAGTAACGAATTAAAAGGATGGGCAAACTTTACCGGCGAGGGCCGAAGGCCCGAGCTTTCAACCCATCTAAAAGACAGAACAATGAATGAATATGCAGGGCTTAACTTTACAGGCGAGGGCCGAAGGCCCGAGCTTTCAACCCATCTCTGAAGGCAGGGCTAAACTTTACCAGCGAGGGCCGAAGGCCCGAGCTTTCAACCCATCTGAAAAGCAGAGCAATAGTAAAAGGCAGAGAAAACAACTGGCGAGGGCCGAAGGCCCGAGCTTAAAACCCATCCCGCAACGAATAGCGAGGGCCGCAGGCCCGAAGCAATGAAAAGGCGGGGAAAAACTTACCGGCGAGGGCCGAAGGCCCGAAGCAATGAAAAGGCTGGGCGAAAACATCCATTTTTCAAAAAAATTTTAAAGGTGGCCAAATGATATATCAAATGAAAGCTCTCAGTGAGCTGAGTCAAAAAATAATATCAGAAAAATTTTCTGACCATTTTGTACAAAGTTATTCTTGGGCAAAACTTCGACCATCGCAAATAAACATTCTAGCAGCGCGCGAAGCGCGCCCCAAAGCCGTTAGGCTTTCCAACGGGCACCCCAAACTAAACAGCCAGAGTATCCTAATAGGAATTGCATACGTAAGTTACCGCCATCGCATACGTAACCCATAGCTAGTTATATTATACTAAAAAAAACCTCCTGGTGGCCCTCTTTTTGGGGGGGATTTTCATTCAAAAAAGTGCACAGCCTCCATGTTTGCTCGAGTATTTTTTTGAGTTGTACATTGGTCCTACAACTTTTTGTCGCGCATTTGGGAAAATTATAGATTTGGCGCCAAAACGTACCGCTGCGCCGAAACGGCCAAGTTGAAAATTCAAACGGGTGTAACTCGGAATGCGAAAGTCAGATCGAAAAACGCTTGGGGAAAGGGCACTGGTCCGGTTCAAGGTCTAAAACTCTGAAAAAAATTTGGAGTCCTCGGATCATGCCCTGAGGCGGTAGGCGATGACAAAAATGGTACACTTTGTCCAAAATCGAGACATGGTGTCCGACGAAATTCACCGACAATTTACAAATTATATACCATTCGAAAGCTCTCGTCGAGCTAAGTCTGAAAAAATTTAGTTTAATTTTTTCTGACCATTTTGTACAAAGTTATAAAACGCCAAAGGGTCAAAATGTCCAGGACCCCTATCGGGAAGGGTGGCTCCCATTGGGTCTGATTATAAAAGTGCTTATGAGAAGCCAAATCGCTCCAACTCTTTTTTCATATGTTGGGGCCCTAAGTGTACTAAAATTTTGTTGGGAGACACTTGAGTCTGGGACTTTGATTTGGGGGTGATATGGTTCAAAAGGTAGAAGTCGAAAAATCGACTTTTTGTAAGAGGTCGAGTCACCCGTTTTCGATAGCCTAAGTGAAAGAGCGTCCCCTGGCGGTCAGAAAAATATATACTTTGTTGGGGGTCCACTTGAGTCTAGAAAAGTTATAGCCAAAATGGCCAAATGTCGCAAATCGGTTTTTAGACTCTAACTTCCCGGGGAATTTTTCAAAAATTTTTCTGAGACCGGATATCGACTCAGCGGGTTCTAAAGCACCATATAGGACGTTTTTTGACCCAAAATTAAAAAATTTTTTTCCCTCGTGTTCCCTTGTGGGCCCAAAACATTTTGTCGTTTTTTATGGGTAGCGGTCTTTTGTACCTTTTTTATATCTCGGGAACGGCTGTTGGGAATTGGATGGGACTTGGGGGATATTAGGTAGTTGCGTATGGGGAGTTTGATAGGCATGGCCGTTTTGGTGCCGCACTTGAGTGTGGCACCGAAATGGCCGGATGAAAAATTCAAAGTGTTATAACGGGTTTTTGAGAAGTGGGGGTTCTGGGGCCTGGGAGTTTTGTTGTAGGGGAGGCTGTGAGAAACTTATAAATAGTTGGACACTTGAGTCTCAGATGAACTTTTGGGGGTCATATGGGTCAATGAGTCGCGGTTTTACAATAAACTTTTTCTGAAGAGTCGGGTCAGCTTTTTTCTATTGCCTATTCGAAAGAGCGTTTCCTGGGGCTCCGAAAAAGGTATACTTTGTTGGGGGTCCACTTGAGTCTCAAAAAGTTATAGCGGATGTTCGCAAATGTCGCAAATCTTTTTGAGACTCTAACGTCCCAGGGAATTTTTTATTAATTTTTCTGAGACCTAATATGGATACAGCGCATCTAAATACACCATATTGGTCGTTTTTTGACCTAAAATTAAAAAAATTTTTTCCCGACCCCATTCCAAAAGGGGTACCCCTTTTGGGGGATTTTCGCGAATTTTAAAGTGACCATAACTTTTTATGGGATTTTCGGATTGGGATGGGGTTTCTTTTGAAAAATAGTCCTAAAAATTAGAAATTTTATCACCGAAGAAAATTTCGAAAAAAGTCGAAATTGAACCCATAGGGATCGAATTTCGAAAAACCCAAAATTTTTCGGTTTTTCGAAAAATTTTCGACATTTTTGCCGGCGATTCTACTCGAACGTATTTTTCCTGGATAGAGCAGATTTTTCTGCATAAAATAAGCTATTAAAATGTTCAAGAAAGGTTAACTTTAAAAAAGTTATGAATTTTTTAAAATTTGGGTGATTTTTCCGGCCAAAATTTTCGGCCTAAAAAATATTTTTTTCAAAATGGATATAAATGGGCCAAATGATATATTAATCGAAAGCTCTCATTGAGCTATGTTTAAAAATAATTTTTGTAAAATTTTCTAAACATTTTGTCCAAAGTTATAGACGGTTAAAGTTTTGAGTCTGGGGGTACTTATCCCTGGTGGGGTACCAAAGGAGGGGTAATAAATTAAAAAGACTTACGTTATATTGTAGAGCATCCTGAAACCCACCAAAAAACATTACTTTTTTGAGGATCCACTTGAGTCTTAAAAAGTTATGTCCAATGTTCGCAAATGTCGGAAATATTTTTGAGACTCTAACGTCCCTGCGAATTTTTTAAAATTTTTTCTGAGACCGGATATGGACTCAGCGCATATTAATACACCACATAGGTCGTTTTTGGTGAAAAAATTCGAAAATTTTTTCCCGACCCCATTCCTAAAGGGGTACCCCTTTTGGGGGATTTTCGGATAATTTTAAGTGACCATAATTTTTTTTAGAATTTTCGGATTGGGATGGGGTTTCTTTATAAAAATAGAACTAAAAATTAGAAATTTTTGAAGCCGAAAAAATTTCGAAAAAAGTTGAAATTGAACCCGTGGGGGTCGAATTTCGAAAAACTCAAAATTTTTCGGTTTTTCGAAAAATTTTCGGGATTTTTGCCGGCGTTTCGCGCTAAAAGTATTTTTCCTGAATAGAGCTTATTTTTCTCTATAGAATAAGCTTTTAAAATTTTTCAAAAAGGTCAACTTTGAAAAAGTTATGAATTTTTTAAAAATTCGGTGATTTTTCTGGCCCAAATTTTCGGCCAAAAAAATAAATTTTTCAAAATGGCCATAAATAGGCCAAATGTTATATCAATCGAAAGCTCTTATCGAGCTGAGTATAAAAATATTTTTTGCAAAATTTTCTGACTATTTTGTAAAAAGTTACAAAAGGTCGAAATTTCGGGTGTGGGGGGCCCAAGGCCCCCAAACGGCGGCCTGAGGCCCGCCATGCGAGGGCCGAAGGCCCGAGCTTTCAACCCATCTATAACACAGAGCAATGGTCAAAGGCAGGGCAGTCTTTACTTGCGAGGGCCGAAGGCCCGAGCTTCAACCCATCTAAAAGGCTGAGAAATAGTCGAAGGCAGGGCGAGGAGATGGCCTCGCCGTTTGGCGAGGGCCGAAGGCCCGAGCTTTCAACCCGTCTAAAGGGCTGAACAATAGTCAAACGCAGGGCAAATTTACCGGCGAGGGCTGAAGGCCCGAGCTTCAACCCATCTAAAAGGCAGAGCAATGGTCAAAGGCAGGGCAAACTTTACCGGCGAGGGCCGAAGGCCCGAAGCAACGCTCGGGCCGAAGGCCCGAGCTTCAACCCATCTAAAAGGCAGAGCAATGGTCAAAGGCAGGGCAAACTTTACCGGCGAGGGCCGAAGGCCTGAAGCAACGCTCGGGCCGAAGGCCCGAGCGATGTCAAAGGCAGGGCAATGTCAAAGGCAGGGCAAACTTTACCGGCGAGGGCCGAAGGCCCGAAGCAACGCTCGGGCCGAAGACCCGAAGCAACGCTCGGGCCGAAGACCCGAGCTTCAACCCTTCTAAAAGGCAGAGCAATGGTCAAAGGCAGGACAAACTTTATCGGCGAGGGCCGAAGGCCGAAGCAACGCTCGGGCCGAAGGCCCGAGCTTTCAACCCATCTAAAAGGCAGCACAACGAATTAAAAAGCAGGGCTAAACTTTGCCGGCGAGGGCCGAAGGCCCGAGCTTTCAACCCATCTAAAAGGCAGAGCAACGAATTAAAAGCAGGGCTATACTTTGCCGGCGAGGGCCGAAGGCCCGAGCTTTCAACCCATCTAAAAAGCAGAGCAACGAATTAAAAGCAGGGCTATACTTTGCCGGCGAGGGCCGAAGGCCCGAGCTTTCAACCCATCTAAAAGGCAGAGCAACGAATTAAAAGCAGGGCTATACTTTACCTACGAGGGCCGAAGGCCCGAGCTTTCAACCCATCTAAAAGGCAGCACGACGAATTAAAAAGCAGGGCAAAACTTTGCTGGCGAGGGCCGAAGGCCCGAGCTTTCAACCCATCTAAAAGGCAGCACGACGAATTAAAAAGCAGGGCTAAACTTTGCCGGCGAGGGCCGAAGGCCCGAGCTTTCAACCCATCTAAAAGGCAGCACAACGAATTAAAAAGCAGGGCTAAACTTTGCCGGCGAGGGCCGAAGGCCCGAGCTTTCAACTCATCTAAAAGGCAGAGCAACGAATTAAAAGCAGGGCTATACTTTGCCGGCGAGGGCCGAAGGCCCGAGCTTTCAACCCATCTAAAAGGCAGCACAACGAATTAAAAAGCAGGGCTATACTTTGCCGGCGAGGGCAGAAGGCCCGAGCTTTCAACCCATCTAAAAAGCAGAGCAACGAATTAAAAGGCAGGGCACAACTTTACCGGCGAGGGCCGAAGGCCCGAGCTTTCAACCCATCTAAAAGACAGAGCAATGAATTAAAAGGCAGGGCACAACTTTACCGGCGAGGCCGAGCTTTCAACCCATCTAAACGGCAGAGCAACGAATTAAAAGGATGGGCAAACTTTACCGGCGAGGGCCGAAGGCCCAAGCTTTCAACCCATCTAAACGGCAGAGTAACGAATTAAAAGGATGGGCAAACTTTACCGGCGAGGGCCGAAGGCCCGAGCTTTCAACCCATCTAAAAGACAGAACAATGAATGAATATGCAGGGCTTAACTTTACAGGCGAGGGCCGAAGGCCCGAGCTTTCAACCCATCTCTGAAGGCAGGGCTAAACTTTACCAGCGAGGGCCGAAGGCCCGAGCTTTCAACCCATCTGAAAAGCAGAGCAATAGTAAAAGGCAGAGAAAACAACTGGCGAGGGCCGAAGGCCCGAGCTTAAAACCCATCCCGCAACGAATAGCGAGGGCCGCAGGCCCGAAGCAATGAAAAGGCGGGGAAAAACTTACCGGCGAGGGCCGAAGGCCCGAAGCAATGAAAAGGCTGGGCGAAAACATCCATTTTTCAAAAAAATTTTAAAGGTGGCCAAATGATATATCAAATGAAAGCTCTCAGTGAGCTGAGTCAAAAAATAATATCAGAAAAATTTTCTGACCATTTTGTACAAAGTTATTCTTGGGCAAAACTTCGACCATCGCAAATAAACATTCTAGCAGCGCGCGAAGCGCGCCCCAAAGCCGTTAGGCTTTCCAACGGGCACCCCAAACTAAACAGCCAGAGTATCCTAATAGGAATTGCATACGTAAGTTACCGCCATCGCATACGTAACCCAGAGCTAGTTATATTATACTAAAAGAAACCACAAAGTGCCCCTTCTTTTGTGGGTAAAATCGGCCATTTTGGCTACCAAAAATTAAGGCTCCTCAGGGTTTCCCCGGAGATTTTTTTGAATGGTGGATGGGTCCTACAACTTTTTGAGGCGCATCTGGGAAAATTATATGTTTGGCGCCAAAACGTACCGCTGCGCCGAAACGACCCCAAGTGAAATTTCAAAGGGCTATAACTCGGAAACTAAAAGTCGGATCACAAAGGGTCTGCTGGGAGGCGATTGCACTGGGATATGACCTATAACTCTGAAAAAAAATTCGAGGCCTGGGATCAAATGTCGAGGCTGTAGAAGTTGGCAAAAATTCACCGATTGTCGGTGAATTGTCCCACCGTGTTTTACAAAAGTCACCGACAATTTACAAATTATACACCAATCGAAAGATCTCATCGAGCTGAGTCTGAAAAATTTAGTTTAATTTTTTCTGACCATTTTGAAAAAAGTTATAAAACGCCAAAGGTTCAAAATGACCTAAAAATACTTGGACCCCTATCGGGAAGGGTGGCTCCCATTGGATGTAATTATAAAAGTGCTTATGAAAGGCTGAATCGCTCCAACTTTTTTTTCATATGTTAGGGCACTAAGTTGGCTAAAATTTTGTTGTTGGACATTTGAGTCTCGGACTTCGCTTTGGGGGTGATATGGTTCAAAAGGTCGATGTCGAAAAATCGACTTTTTAACGCGTGAATTGAAACTCGATTTGAGTATCCTATGTTATAGAGCGTCCCTTGAAACCTCTAAAAATATATACTTTGTTGGGGGTCCACTTGAGTCTCAGAAAGTTATAGGCCAAAAAGTGACATTTTGGGGGTCAAAAATTGAACTTTTTTGGGCTATAACTTTTTTTAAAAATTTTTAAAAATAAACGGACGTCGGATTCGGTTTCAGCACCTATTGGAGCACCATATAACATATTTTTCTCAATATCGATTTTTGGACCCATTTTTGAAGGGGTACCCCTTTTGAAATTTTTGGGTGAAATTTAAATTGGGCATAACTTTATAAATTTTTGTCGTAGCCAAACGAATTAAAATTTAAAAAATAGAGCTAAAAATTACAAAATTTTTGAGCTATTTAAATTTTTGAAAAATTTCACCCGAGGCCTGGTAGGGTCGATTTTTTGAAAATTCAAAAATTTTCGAATTTTCGAAAAAATTCGGGATTTATACCGGCGGTTCTGGGCGCAGGTATTTTTCCTGCATAGAGCCGATTTTTCTACATAAAATAAGCTTATAAAATGTTCAAAAAATGTTAACTTTAAGAAAGTTATGATTTTTTTTAAATTT
Source organism: Meloidogyne incognita (assembly GCA_036172945.1). Taxonomy (NCBI): domain Eukaryota; kingdom Metazoa; phylum Nematoda; class Chromadorea; order Rhabditida; family Meloidogynidae; genus Meloidogyne; species Meloidogyne incognita. The sequence goes on along the minus strand of JARQAC010000006.1, from coordinate 3,285,564 downwards.
GGTCGATTTTTTCGGCCAAAATTTTCGGCCTAAAAAATAATTTTTTCAAAATGGCCATAAATCGGCCAAGTGTTATATCAATCGAAAGCTCTCATCGAGCTGAGTTTAAAAATATTTTTTCCAAAATTTTCTGACCATTTTGGCAAAAGTTAGAGAAGGTCGAAATTTTGGGAGTGGGCGGTTTTCTCAGACTCATATGACACGAAAAAGTCGATCGCAGACTCAATTGGTCAACTACTCAAATCGTCCCCCCACCCTGCTTTACAATATCACTCCCAGACGCGTAAAACCCCAGGCCTCCAAAAAACCGCTATGAGCAGTTGAATTTTTCATTTGGACGTTTCAGTGCCACACTTGAGTGTGGCACCAAAATAACCATGCTCATTGAATTCCCCATGGCCGATTACCTATAATCCCAATGAGTTTTTGCTCCGTTTGGTCTTTTTTCGATTTTGACCATTTTTCCATGTACCCTTTTGTCGAAAAAAGGGCTGAAGCTTTTATTTTTCCATTTTTTTAATTTTTAAAATTTTTAAAAAATCCCCCTAAAATTTAATTTCACTTTAATGGGGAACCGCTGGGGCTTTTTAGCGGAAATTTGGGGTAGTAGGTAATCGGACCTGGGGAGTTCGTTGGGCATGTTCATTTTGGTGCCACACTTGAGTGTGGCACTGAAATGTCCTACTTCGGGAACTTTTTGTCCGTTTGGGTTTAAACTTGGGGATATAGGTAATCGACCTTGGGGAATTCAGCCAGCATGGTCGTTTTGGTGCCACACTTGAGTGTGGCACTGAAACGGTCGTTTTTTCCAAATACCTCTAAATTAAATTTTAATTAAACTTTTGTATATTTTTTTCATTTTTAGCCTAAAAAATTAAAATATTTTAATTCAAACGATTATTTCAATTCAACTTCAACATAATTTTTATTTTTCAAAAATTTCAATTTTTTCGACAACAACAACAAATTTCAAACAATTTTATTTTTTCACCAACAACAACATCCAATTTCTTCAAATATTTTTATCAATTCATCCAACATCAACTCAACACCATCAAATCTCTACAAACAAACCAGTTTGGTTTGTTTTATAATTTATATATTTTTTTTAAAAAAACAAAATTTTTTTCATAAATTTATAATTTTTTTCAAAAAACAAAATTTTTTTTGAGGAAAGAAATCCCACGGACGTGGGTGTGCGACTTGTAAGACCACTGTGCGGAGGGGTCATGCCGGTTTTTTCCCAGAAATGGGCGGAGCCGGCATGATCGGGGATTGGGTCATGCCCGTTTCCCCTTTTGGGGGTATGGGAAGGCTCCCCTTCCTTCTGCACAATGGGACAGTACAATAACTGTGCGGACGGGTCATGCCCAAATTTTTTTTAAATTTAAAAAACTTAAAAAATTTTTCAAATTTTTTCTTTTTAGGGTTCTCTACGCCTGCTCCACTTATCAATATGCTTGATGGTGGTCTTTTTCGTGAGTTTAATTTTAAAAAATAATTTTAGATTCCCCAAATCGGTTTCCTTCCCTGTCGGGGGAAGGAGATCTTGTACCCCCGTATGGGGAGAGTGTGGGGTACCAAGACGCGGGGGAGAACAAATACGCGTCTTGATGCCTCACTTGTGCGGAGGGGTCATGCCAAAATTTTTTTAAATTTAAATAAACTTTAAATTTTTTACAATTTTTTATTTTTAGAGTTTCTCAACTTACTGCTCCTTTTTTCAATATGCTTGGTGGGATGCTATTTTTAAGTGAGTTTATTGTTAACCATTTTTAATTTTTTTTATTAACTAAACTTTCATTGAAAAATATTTTTTGGTTAATTTTTAAATCAGCTTTGGAATTTTTCTGGGAAAACCTGAAAATAGCAAAACATTTTTTCAAAAAAATTCGATAAATATTTTTTTAATTTTTTTATATCTAAAATTTTAATTTTCATTTTTTTTGTTTTATCCGTCTGTTCGGAGGGGTGTTTCCCTTCCACAAAAAGGGGACTATGCATGTCCTCTTCTGCACTAGAAACACAGAGAGGCATGCAAGTTCTCCTTTGTGCCCCATTCCGTGGAAAAACCTGTATAATAAGGTTTCGGGTCCTCGCCTTGAAGGCCCACGGGATGGGATGAGAACGTGGAGCACCAATACTTGGGGGAAGAATAACTCCTTGTATTGATGCTTCACTGTGCGGACGGGTCATGCCAAAATTTTTCAAAATTAAAAAAAACTTAAACATTTTTTAATTTTTTTAATTTTTCGTTTTAGTGTCAACACATGCTCTATTTTTGAATCGAATTTGGTGGCTTGCTTTTTGTTACGTAATCTTAGTTTTTCATATTTTCGACTTTTTCGGAAAATTTTTTATTTTTAAAAACTAAAATTACTAAATTCTTTAAAATTTTTTAAATACTTTTCGATGTTTTTTTCAAAATTTAAATTTTATTATTGACCCCTGAGAGACGGCTGCACTAACGTTGCAGTACGACTCAGCCTTTAAAAATGGCTTTGCGTGGTGGGCCAATTACACACCACGTGAAAAATATCCTTTACAGATGGGGATGCCACACATCTGTCCCCAAATTAAAAATGGCCACTGGTGGGCTTGATGCACCAGAAAAAATAGTCTGCTGGCGGACTTTCAAACTGTTCTCAGCCTGACCAGCTGTTAATGGTTTGGACACCAGCACCCCTGTTTCACATTTTTTGGTCGTAGAGTGAAAGCCATGTTCAACATGGTGGGCAACTCTACTTTGTGCTAACTTTTTACTTTTTTATATTTTGTTTTTCTCCCATGTTCCTGCTTATTTTTTATTTGTTCCGCGTTTTGTAGTAGCACTGTTTTATTTGTTTTTTAGTAATTTATTATACTGTTTCGCGTTTTTGTCGCTTTCACCTTTTTCGCGTTTTGTTTCCTATTAAAATTTATTAATATTCTCTTTTTCAGATATTTTAGATAATATTATTATTTATTTATTTTAAAATGCCTTCAAAAAATGAAATGAACCGGAGGAAACGAAAGCAGCGTTATTTGGATGCTGGTAAGTTTGGTAGTGTTGCAACCAAAAGTTGCAGGGTAGATGGGGTTTCCGATGATGGTAGAGTGTTGAATGTTAATTCACCCGGGGTTAGTTTAGGTGATGGTATTTTAGATAGTGTATCAATGGTTGATGGTGTTGAATTACATTCACAGAATGTTTTGGTTGAGTGTGGGAGTAGTGTTTTAGATAGTATGGTTGAAGGTACGAATGGTAGTGTTTTAATGGTTGATGGTTCTGAAAAAAGGGGTTCGTTGGTTGATGGTAAGGGTAGTAATTCTATGGATGATGGTTCTTTAGATAGGGTTTCTTTGGTAGATGGTAAGGGTAGTGATAATTTGGATGATGGTTGTTTAAATAGAGATTCTTTTATTGTTGATAGGGGTAGTGAGCATTTTGTTGATGGTTGTTTAGTTGAAAATTCCTTTGATGTTTTATTAGAAAATTCTGTAAAAGATTTTGATGAAAGTGTCGCAAGTGATATTAGTAAAAGTGAGATTAGTAGTATTTTTTCGAGCTCTTTTTCTCGAAGTATCTCACCTGTTAGTTCATTGTTTGCTAAAAGAGGTAGACCATCAAAAAACAAAAGAAGCAGTGGTAGAAAAAAGAAAACTGATGTAGAAAATAGTGGTAATGTGTTACAGTCTGATAATCATAATTTTGAGTGGCCTAATGCTAATATAAATTTTGTTCCTGCATTTTTGTCTATTGATTTATTAGATGTTCCTTTCGGTCCAATGCCTAATGTTGATAATAGGATTTTTACCGATGATATTGTTTTTTCAAGGCCCGAAATTATTAGCTTGTGGTCAGATCCTAATGTGTGGTTGCAAGATAGTTTTGTTTTTATTTACTTAAAATTTTTGTCATATCGTTCAAATTTAAATGTTGTTGTTGTCTCGCCTCAGTTTGCTGTTGTTGATTACCATTTTGGGCAGGGTGTTGATCCTCTTAATATTTTTGATCATTGTTATAATTATAACCAGGATTATGATATTCTGTTTATTCCAATTGTATTTCCTGGTCATTTTGGTTTGGTAATTTTCGATCGTTCAGATCGTGATAATTTTTCTTGCATTTTTGTTGACTCCTTGCCTTCTGTTAATCGTTTAACCGATGTTTCTTGCGGTGTTTTTGATCAAAGGCGTGTTGATTTAATTAAAAGGTGTATTTGTGATTTGACACCTGGTCTTTTTGTTGAGAATATAAATATTCAAGTTTTACCCCGTTCTCAGTTTACAGAACAAAGAGATGGGATTAATTGCGGATTTTATGTTTGTCTTTATTCGGAATTGTTTTTGTTTAATAACAAATCGCTAATAATTCCAAATTTAAATATTCAATATGAGAGGAAGCGTATTTTATGGCACCTTTCACAATTGATTCTTTCGAATGATTTTGATTATGTAGGGATTTTTGATTATAATCCTATAACTGCACAAGTGAATGAAAATGTTTTTGATTTTAATCTAGACTTAGGTACTGATTTTCATGATAATTGTGTCGTTAATAATTTTCCTATAGTTGATATGGAGCCTGATCCACCTCGTAACTTAAGGCGTTCGGAAAGAATTAAAACAATGAAAAATGATTTAGTTTCTGAAATTACTGTTGAGAGTATAAATCTGCACTCCTTATATGAAATATCTTCTTATTGTAAAAGAAACCATAAGGATGTTCCATGTGCCGATGTCCGTGCTGAACACGTTGTTAGTTTTTACGATTCTGGTAACATTGGAGATGCAGAGTGTTATTACTGTAATGCGTTATTGTTAAAATCAGAAATTAATGAATTGCATCAAAGCAAGTTTAAACGTGTTACGTCTTCTTTTTGTTGTAAATGTGGGTCGGTTTCTCTGCCTCCTTTTAGTCCACATCCAACTCTATTAAGAGATTTAACTACGGCAAATACGCAAGGTTCCTTGGAGTTTTTAAAAAACAAAATATTTACAACTCCTTACTTGCTTTTGCGTCCGTTTTCGTAGGACACCGAGAAACTAAACTAGACGGAGGTATTTGTTACATGTTAAACGGCGAGTTTGTCAGAAAAATGAGTTCGATGATAGCCGGAGATTCAGGACCCTCATTTTCTCAGTTGTACATTTTAGATGCTGATACTGCCTTTCAAAAACGCGTGTCTAATATTGCTTATGGGGGGGATCGAGTTGATCCGGATGTTTTAAAAAAATTGGATACTTTATTAAGAGAATGTCATCCCCTTGCAAATATTTATAAAAATTTCCACACGCAATATCAAGAAAAATTACAGAATGAAGGTCCAGATGCAATTAAAAATTTCCGTCTTGTGCTTTTAGAAGAAAGAGAGGTCCCTGATGATGTCCGGGCTAATAATTTACATCCTAGACAAGTAAATCTTCCCACAGAGGAAACACTTTTTTCTTTACATACTGAGTCTGATGAACCTCCTATGTTAAAGGGTATTTGTATAACTGATGAACAAGGAAAGATTTTTAAATTTTCACCACACCACCCTTTAACCGATACTCTTTGTTATCCTTTGTTATTCCCATGTGGTGATGACGGATATCATAATAAGATACCTTTTGTTAGAAAATTAACGGATGACGACGCGAGTGAAAGTAATGATTCTGATCATGAGAATGTAGGCTTTGTCCCAATTAAAAAAAGAAAATCTATTAGTTGTCGTGATTATGTTAAGTATAGATTGGCCATAAGAAAAGGTGAAGATTATCATAATATTTGGAGTTCAGGGGGAGGTTTGAGTCAAAAATATACTTTAGATTATAATGCTCGAATAGATTCTGATAATGCCTCTTATTTGCGAAGGCCCGAATTAGATTTACTGTCCACAACTCCTGAGTCAGCTAGAAGGTGGTTGGCAAGAGACTGTGGGGCACAAAGCATAAATGACTTTGGGAGTATTGTTATGTTTAGAAAAAATTACCCAGGAACGCGTCCATATTTTCAGGATATGTTTTATGACGCTACTTCTATTATGGCTAGAAGCCGAAAGTCTGAAAATGCGTCTTTTATGTTTACATTCACAAGTAATCCACACTGGCCTGAAATTAAAAGAAATTTATTCCATAAAAAACAAAAAATAGTGGATAGGTTCGATATAATTTGTAGAATTTACGAAGATAAATTAAGACACCTTCATTTTTTATTAAACAAAAAACATATATTTGGAAAAATTTTAGGTTATGGGGAAAGTAGGGAGTTTCAGAAAAGGATTGGCGGACCACATTTACATAGAGTTTTTTGCACTGATATTCTTTCAACCCCTGAAAATGTTGAAAATCTTATATGGGCACATATTCCTAAAGAACCTCCAACTGAAGACAAATCGTCTTGGGCTAATTTTATAAGAAAGGTTCGCGAACTTTTAAAGCATCATCAATTGCATGATTGTGGAGAGCATTGTAAGAAATTGAATGGTAAATGTAAGAAAGGCTTCCCTAAACCGTTTAGTAATATAACCATTTTACACGAAAATAAGCCGGCAGAATACAAGCGGCCTAGCCCTGATGATGGTGGGGAAGTTTTAGAGATAAAAAGGAAAAAACACAATTAAATATGATAACTCGAGAGTGGTCGCATATAATCCGCTTATTCTTGTAATGTTTGAATGCCACCATAACTTAGAATTCGCGTACGGACAAACTGATAATTTAAAATACGCATTGAAGTATCCATTTAAAGGTTCAAGTTTTTCCTATGTACGTAGTGAAACAACAGGTCTTATTCACGTGGACGAACCTTTACAGTATGCTAGAATGATTTATAGGAGTCCAACAGAAGCGTACTCTAGAATATTAACTTATAAATATGCATTTTTATCCCATGTCGTTTTGGCTTTGACAATTCATTTACCCGAAAATCAGAGAGTTTACTTTACTCACCAATCAGCTAATCAAACACTTGGGAATATTGATTCAGGAGATTTACCAGAGACTCCCCTTACTGCATATTGGAATTTATGTAATAAAGACCCAACTTTTACTATTCTTTTTGAAAATATGCCAGAGACTTATGCATTCAATAAAAAAACAAGAGTTTGGAAAAAGTTGAAAATTGATCCAAAAAATAAAAATAGGAAACCGCGTATTGGGAGGATTTATACAGTGTCACCACGTGAGCCAGAAAAATTCGCCCTTTACCTTCTCACTAAACATTTTGTAGGATCTTTTGAAAATTTATTGAACGTTAACGGTCATATTTGTGACACATTTGTTGAAGCTGGAAGGTTAAGGGGTTTATTAGAAGATAATGAAGTATGGGAGCGTACGTTAAGAGAAGGATCGACTTATCTTACACCTTCGCAAATGCGTTTATTATTTGCTAATATACTTGTATTCGGGGGTACTGAAAAATGTGTAATTGATGGTTTGTATTTGTGGAATATGTTTATTGAGCATTTTTATGACAGAAGATGTACGGAAGCTGAAAGACCAATTCGTATTGATAGGGCTTTAGCACTTATTGAAAAGATTTTGCTGAGTCAGGGTCGAAATCTGGGTGAATTTAATCTTCCTTCACCTAATAATCCTCTTATAAACAACCCGGATAGGGCTTTAGACGCATTTTTCTTTCCGCATAATTTAAATGATGATGAGATGGATGAAACTATAGATGTTTCTGTTTTTGATAGAGCTCAGTTAAATCAAGAGCAACAAATTTTTTTCAATTTAATAAGGGCATCAGTTTTGGATCCTTCCGTTAGAAATAAATTGTTTTATATTTCCGGTGATGGTGGTACGGGAAAAACTTTTTTACTTAATTATGTTATTTATAAGTTGAGAGAAATTAGGCAAAAAGTATTAGCTACAGCCTCTACTGGTATAGCTGCCACAAATTTCTATGCTGGCGGTATGACTTTCCACTCAGCTTTTCGATTTGGAAAAGATGTTGAACCTGGTGTTCTTCCCTCTATTCCGTTAGAAAGTTATTTTGGTCGAAGGATTATCGAAGCAAATGTTATAGTTATTGACGAAATTACTATGCTAAATAAGACTGTTTTTGAAAATGTAGATATTTTATGCCGTACTTTAATTCCCCAATTTCAAGATAATCCTTTTGCGGGAAAAACAGTAATAATTTCTGGTGACTGGAAGCAGTCTCTGCCAGTGGTTAGAGAATCCTCGGCTCCTGGAGCACAAGTTGCAGCTTCAGTTCAGTCCTCTGATTTATATAGAATGTTTGAAAAACATAGACTGCTGCAAAATATGAGAGTAATCCCGGCGGAAATACAGTTTAAAGATTGGCTATATAGTATAGGAACAGGTCAAGTGGGCGATTCTGTTATGATTCCATTAGCTATGCGAGTTAATTCGAGACAAGAATTGTATACATTTGTATTTAACACGGGCTTTGATGCACCAGTTAATGAACTTTTGAAACGTTTAATTCTTTCTCCGACAAATAGGATAGTAGACTTAATTAACGATGAAATTATAGACATAATAGATTCACCAGAACATGTATATTTATCAAGGGATAATCCTACAAGCGAGAATCCGTTTGCTTATAACTTAGCTGATTATGATGTAGCGCAATTGAACCGACTTACGCCTATAGGAATGCCAGCCCATAATATAAAGCTTAAGGTGGGAGCAATAATAGTATTATTACAAAATTTAAATACTCAAAAAGGTTTATGTAACGGTACCAGAATGATAGTTAGGCGTTTACACCAAGATTTGATAGAAGCAGAAACTGTTAGTGGTTCCTCGGATCGTGGTATTAGAATTGGAATATGCCGTGTTAGGAATAATTATAAAGATCTCCGACCTGATCAAGTTAGTTTCGAACGATTTCAGTTCCCTGTAAGAGTAGCGTTTTGCATGACTATAACTAAGGCACAAGGGCAGACATGTGAACGTTTAGGTATTGATATTAGCGATGAACCTTTTGCGCATGGACAGACTTATACCGCGTTTTCAAGGTGCAGAAGTGGGGAAAATATAAGAGTTTTCGCACCAGGTAAAAAACCCGATAATAATGGGAATATATCAATGAGAAATGTAGTAGCAAGAGGAATCCGTTTCGATTAAAAATAGTATTGAAAAATATAAAATGAAAAATAGTATTTAAATTTCGGTTAATTTCTCTTAGGGGTATACTTTAAAATCAAAAAAAAACTAAGGGTAAATTTTAGGGGTAAACTTATATAAAAAAACAAAAAGGCCGTAAAAAAAGAATGAGACCACTTCAACATTCTTTAAAAAGAACGAGACCACTTCAACGTTCTAAAAAATAAAAAAGGCCAAAATAAAAAAAAGGCCAAAAGAGTGAGACCACTTCAACACTCTTTAAAAAAGAACGAGACCACTTCAACGTTCTAAAAAATAAAAAAAAGGCCAAAAGATATTAAAAAAAGGCCAAAAGAGTGAGACCACTTCAACACACTTTAAAAAGAACGAGACCACTTCAACGTTCTAACAACAAAAAGGGAAAAACAAAAAGAAGGAAAAGGCCAAAAGAGTGAGACCACTTCAACACTCTTTAAAAAGAACGAGACCACTTCAACGTTCTAAAAAAAGGCCAAAATAAAAAAAATAAAAAAAGGCCAAAAGAGTGAGACCACTTCAACACTCTTTAAAAAGAACGAGACCACTTCAACGTTCTAAAAAATAAAAAGGCCAAAATAAAAAAAGGCCAAAATAAATAAAATAAAAAAGGCCAAAAGAGTGAGACCACTTCAACACTCTTTAGAAAGAACGAGACCACTTCAACGTTCTAAAAATAAAAAAGGCCAAAATAAATAAAAAAATGGCCAAGAGTCAGACCACTTTAACACTATAAGTAAGAATTCCGACCCCACCGGGGCGGGGTACAGGGTTTGCCCGTTTACCTCCGTGCACCTCCACGTGGTGTACCCTGGGCATTGTTGTATAATAATAAAATGTTATACAACAATGGCTAAGCACGGTAAAAAACGGGATGGTTTAATTAGAAAAAATGTAACCTTCTAGCCGCGCGCGAAGCGCGCCCCAAAGCCGTTAGGCTTTCCAACGGGCACCCCAAAATTTTACCGCCAGAGTATGCTATTCGCGCCATCGCATACGTAACCCAGAGCTAGTTATATTATACTAAAAGAAACCACAAAGTGCCCCTTCTTTTGTGGGTAAAATCGGCCATTTTGGCTACCAAAAATTAAGGCTCCTCAGGGTTTCCCCGGAGATTTTTTTGAATGGTGGATGGGTCCTACAACTTTTTGAGGCGCATCTGGGAAAATTATATGTTTGGCGCCAAAACGTACCGCTGCGCCGAAACGACCCCAAGTGAAATTTCAAAGGGCTATAACTCGGAAACTAAAAGTCGGATCACAAAGGGTCTGCTGGGAGGCGATTGCACTGGGATATGACCTATAACTCTGAAAAAAAATTCGAGGCCTGGGATCAAATGTCGAGGCTGTAGAAGTTGGCAAAAATTCACCGATTGTCGGTGAATTGTCCCACCGTGTTTTACAAAAGTCACCGACAATTTACAAATTATACACCAATCGAAAGATCTCATCGAGCTGAGTCTGAAAAAATTTAGTTTAATTTTTTCTGACCATTTTGAAAAAAGTTATAAAACGCCAAAGGTTCAAAATGACCTAAAAATACTTGGACCCCTATCGGGAAGGGTGGCTCCCATTGGATGTAATTATAAAAGTGCTTATGAAAGGCTGAATCGCTCCAACTTTTTTCATATGTTAGGGCACTAAGTTGGCTAAAATTTTGTTGTTGGACATTTGAGTCTCGGACTTCGCTTTGGGGGTGATATGGTTCAAAAGGTCGATGTCGAAAAATCGACTTTTTAACGCGTGAATTGAAACTCGATTTGAGTATCCTATGTTATAGAGCGTCCCTTGAAACCTCTAAAAATATATACTTTGTTGGGGGTCCACTTGAGTCTCAGAAAGTTATAGGCCAAAAAGTGACATTTTGGGGGTCAAAAATTGAACTTTTTTGGGCTATAACTTTTTAAAAAATTTTTTAAAAATAAACGGACGTCGGATTCGGTTTCAGCACCTATTGGAGCACCATATAACATATTTTTCTCAATATCGATTTTTGGACCCATTTTTGAAGGGGTACCCCTTTTGAAATTTTTGGGTGAAATTTAAATTGGGCATAACTTTATAAATTTTTGTCGTAGCCAAACGAATTAAAATTTAAAAAATAGAGCTAAAAATTACAAAATTTTTGAGCTATTTAAATTTTTGAAAAATTTCACCCGAGGCCTGGTAGGGTCGATTTTTTGAAAATTCAAAAATTTTCGAATTTTCGAAAAAATTCGGGATTTATACCGGCGGTTCTGGGCGCAGGTATTTTTCCTGCATAGAGCCGATTTTTCTACATAAAATAAGCTTATAAAATGTTCAAAAAATGTTAACTTTAAGAAAGTTATGATTTTTTTTTAAATTTGGTCGATTTTTTCGGCCAAAATTTTCGGCCTAAAAAATAATTTTTTCAAAATGGCCATAAATCGGCCAAGTGTTATATCAATCGAAAGCTCTCATCGAGCTGAGTTTAAAAATATTTTTTCCAAAATTTTCTGACCATTTTGGCAAAAGTTAGAGAAGGTCGAAATTTTGGGAGTGGGCGGTTTTCTCAGACTCATATGACACGAAAAAGTCGATCGCAGACTCAATTGGTCAACTACTCAAATCGTCCCCCCACCCTGCTTTACAATATCACTCCCAGACGCGTAAAACCCCAGGCCTCCAAAAAACCGCTATGAGCAGTTGAATTTTTCATTTGGACGTTTCAGTGCCACACTTGAGTGTGGCACCAAAATAACCATGCTCATTGAATTCCCCATGGCCGATTACCTATAATCCCAATGAGTTTTTGCTCCGTTTGGTCTTTTTTCGATTTTGACCATTTTTCCATGTACCCTTTTGTCGAAAAAAGGGCTGAAGCTTTTATTTTTCCATTTTTTTAATTTTTAAAATTTTTAAAAAATCCCCCTAAAATTTAATTTCACTTTAATGGGGAACCGCTGGGGCTTTTTAGCGGAAATTTGGGGTAGTAGGTAATCGGACCTGGGGAGTTCGTTGGGCATGTTCATTTTGGTGCCACACTTGAGTGTGGCACTGAAATGTCCTACTTCGGGAACTTTTTGTCCGTTTGGGTTTAAACTTGGGGATATAGGTAATCGACCTTGGGGAATTCAGCCAGCATGGTCGTTTTGGTGCCACACTTGAGTGTGGCACTGAAACGGTCGTTTTTTCCAAATACCTCTAAATTAAATTTTAATTAAACTTTTGTATATTTTTTTCATTTTTAGCCTAAAAAATTAAAATATTTTAATTCAAACGATTATTTCAATTCAACTTCAACATAATTTTTATTTTTCAAAAATTTCAATTTTTTCGACAACAACAACAAATTTCAAACAATTTTATTTTTTCACCAACAACAACATCCAATTTCTTCAAATATTTTTATCAATTCATCCAACATCAACTCAACACCATCAAATCTCTACAAACAAACCAGTTTGGTTTGTTTTATAATTTATATATTTTTTTTAAAAAAACAAAATTTTTTTCATAAATTTATAATTTTTTTCAAAAAACAAAATTTTTTTTGAGGAAAGAAATCCCACGGACGTGGGTGTGCGACTTGTAAGACCACTGTGCGGAGGGGTCATGCCGGTTTTCCCAGAAATGGGCGGAGCCGGCATGATCGGGGATTGGGTCATGCCCGTTTCCCCTTTTGGGGGTATGGGAAGGCTCCCCCTTCCTTCTGCACAATGGGACAGTACAATAACTGTGCGGACGGGTCATGCCCAAATTTTTTTTAAATTTAAAAAACTTAAAAAATTTTTCAAATTTTTTTCTTTTTAGGGTTCTCTACGCCTGCTCCACTTATCAATATGCTTGATGGTGGTCTTTTTCGTGAGTTTAATTTTAAAAAATAATTTTAGATTCCCCAAATCGGTTTCCTTCCCTGTCGGGGGAAGGAGATCTTGTACCCCCGTATGGGGAGAGTGTGGGGTACCAAGACGCGGGGGAGAACAAATACGCGTCTTGATGCCTCACTTGTGCGGAGGGGTCATGCCAAAATTTTTTTAAATTTAAATAAACTTTAAATTTTTTACAATTTTTTATTTTTAGAGTTTCTCAACTTACTGCTCCTTTTTTCAATATGCTTGGTGGGATGCTATTTTTAAGTGAGTTTATTGTTAACCATTTTTAATTTTTTTTATTAACTAAACTTTCATTGAAAAATATTTTTTGGTTAATTTTTAAATCAGCTTTGGAATTTTTCTGGGAAAACCTGAAAATAGCAAAACATTTTTTCAAAAAAATTCGATAAATATTTTTTTAATTTTTTTATATCTAAAATTTTAATTTTCATTTTTTTTGTTTTATCCGTCTGTTCGGAGGGGTGTTTCCCTTCCACAAAAAGGGGACTATGCATGTCCTCTTCTGCACTAGAAACACAGAGAGGCATGCAAGTTCTCCTTTGTGCCCCATTCCGTGGAAAAACCTGTATAATAAGGTTTCGGGTCCTCGCCTTGAAGGCCCACGGGATGGGATGAGAACGTGGAGCACCAATACTTGGGGGAAGAATAACTCCTTGTATTGATGCTTCACTGTGCGGACGGGTCATGCCAAAATTTTTCAAAATTAAAAAAAACTTAAACATTTTTTAATTTTTTTAATTTTTCGTTTTAGTGTCAACACATGCTCTATTTTTGAATCGAATTTGGTGGCTTGCTTTTTGTTACGTAATCTTAGTTTTTCATATTTTCGACTTTTTCGGAAAATTTTTTATTTTTAAAAACTAAAATTACTAAATTCTTTAAAATTTTTTAAATACTTTTCGATGTTTTTTTCAAAATTTAAATTTTATTATTGACCCCTGAGAGACGGCTGCACTAACGTTGCAGTACGACTCAGCCTTTAAAAATGGCTTTGCGTGGTGGGCCAATTACACACCACGTGAAAAATATCCTTTACAGATGGGGATGCCACACATCTGTCCCCAAATTAAAAATGGCCACTGGTGGGCTTGATGCACCAGAAAAAATAGTCTGCTGGCGGACTTTCAAACTGTTCTCAGCCTGACCAGCTGTTAATGGTTTGGACACCAGCACCCCTGTTTCACATTTTTTGGTCGTAGAGTGAAAGCCATGTTCAACATGGTGGGCAACTCTACTTTGTGCTAACTTTTTACTTTTTTATATTTTGTTTTTCTCCCATGTTCCTGCTTATTTTTTATTTGTTCCGCGTTTTGTAGTAGCACTGTTTTATTTGTTTTTTAGTAATTTATTATACTGTTTCGCGTTTTTGTCGCTTTCACCTTTTTCGCGTTTTGTTTCCTATTAAAATTTATTAATATTCTCTTTTTCAGATATTTTAGATAATATTATTATTTATTTATTTTAAAATGCCTTCAAAAAATGAAATGAACCGGAGGAAACGAAAGCAGCGTTATTTGGATGCTGGTAAGTTTGGTAGTGTTGCAACCAAAAGTTGCAGGGTAGATGGGGTTTCCGATGATGGTAGAGTGTTGAATGTTAATTCACCCGGGGTTAGTTTAGGTGATGGTATTTTAGATAGTGTATCAATGGTTGATGGTGTTGAATTACATTCACAGAATGTTTTGGTTGAGTGTGGGAGTAGTGTTTTAGATAGTATGGTTGAAGGTACGAATGGTAGTGTTTTAATGGTTGATGGTTCTGAAAAAAGGGGTTCGTTGGTTGATGGTAAGGGTAGTAATTCTATGGATGATGGTTCTTTAGATAGGGTTTCTTTGGTAGATGGTAAGGGTAGTGATAATTTGGATGATGGTTGTTTAAATAGAGATTCTTTTATTGTTGATAGGGGTAGTGAGCATTTTGTTGATGGTTGTTTAGTTGAAAATTCCTTTGATGTTTTATTAGAAAATTCTGTAAAAGATTTTGATGAAAGTGTCGCAAGTGATATTAGTAAAAGTGAGATTAGTAGTATTTTTCGAGCTCTTTTTCTCGAAGTATCTCACCTGTTAGTTCATTGTTTGCTAAAAGAGGTAGACCATCAAAAAACAAAAGAAGCAGTGGTAGAAAAAAGAAAACTGATGTAGAAAATAGTGGTAATGTGTTACAGTCTGATAATCATAATTTTGAGTGGCCTAATGCTAATATAAATTTTGTTCCTGCATTTTTGTCTATTGATTTATTAGATGTTCCTTTCGGTCCAATGCCTAATGTTGATAATAGGATTTTTACCGATGATATTGTTTTTTCAAGGCCCGAAATTATTAGCTTGTGGTCAGATCCTAATGTGTGGTTGCAAGATAGTTTTGTTTTTATTTACTTAAAATTTTTGTCATATCGTTCAAATTTAAATGTTGTTGTTGTCTCGCCTCAGTTTGCTGTTGTTGATTACCATTTTGGGCAGGGTGTTGATCCTCTTAATATTTTTGATCATTGTTATAATTATAACCAGGATTATGATATTCTGTTTATTCCAATTGTATTTCCTGGTCATTTTGGTTTGGTAATTTTCGATCGTTCAGATCGTGATAATTTTTCTTGCATTTTTGTTGACTCCTTGCCTTCTGTTAATCGTTTAACCGATGTTTCTTGCGGTGTTTTTGATCAAAGGCGTGTTGATTTAATTAAAAGGTGTATTTGTGATTTGACACCTGGTCTTTTTGTTGAGAATATAAATATTCAAGTTTTACCCCGTTCTCAGTTTACAGAACAAAGAGATGGGATTAATTGCGGATTTTATGTTTGTCTTTATTCGGAATTGTTTTTGTTTAATAACAAATCGCTAATAATTCCAAATTTAAATATTCAATATGAGAGGAAGCGTATTTTATGGCACCTTTCACAATTGATTCTTTCGAATGATTTTGATTATGTAGGGATTTTTGATTATAATCCTATAACTGCACAAGTGAATGAAAATGTTTTTGATTTTAATCTAGACTTAGGTACTGATTTTCATGATAATTGTGTCGTTAATAATTTTCCTATAGTTGATATGGAGCCTGATCCACCTCGTAACTTAAGGCGTTCGGAAAGAATTAAAACAATGAAAAATGATTTAGTTTCTGAAATTACTGTTGAGAGTATAAATCTGCACTCCTTATATGAAATATCTTCTTATTGTAAAAGAAACCATAAGGATGTTCCATGTGCCGATGTCCGTGCTGAACACGTTGTTAGTTTTTACGATTCTGGTAACATTGGAGATGCAGAGTGTTATTACTGTAATGCGTTATTGTTAAAATCAGAAATTAATGAATTGCATCAAAGCAAGTTTAAACGTGTTACGTCTTCTTTTTGTTGTAAATGTGGGTCGGTTTCTCTGCCTCCTTTTAGTCCACATCCAACTCTATTAAGAGATTTAACTACGGCAAATACGCAAGGTTCCTTGGAGTTTTTAAAAAAACAAAATATTTACAACTCCTTACTTGCTTTTGCGTCCGTTTTCGTAGGACACCGAGAAACTAAACTAGACGGAGGTATTTGTTACATGTTAAACGGCGAGTTTGTCAGAAAAATGAGTTCGATGATAGCCGGAGATTCAGGACCCTCATTTTCTCAGTTGTACATTTTAGATGCTGATACTGCCTTTCAAAAACGCGTGTCTAATATTGCTTATGGGGGGGATCGAGTTGATCCGGATGTTTTAAAAAAATTGGATACTTTATTAAGAGAATGTCATCCCCTTGCAAATATTTATAAAAATTTCCACACGCAATATCAAGAAAAATTACAGAATGAAGGTCCAGATGCAATTAAAAATTTCCGTCTTGTGCTTTTAGAAGAAAGAGAGGTCCCTGATGATGTCCGGGCTAATAATTTACATCCTAGACAAGTAAATCTTCCCACAGAGGAAACACTTTTTTCTTTACATACTGAGTCTGATGAACCTCCTATGTTAAAGGGTATTTGTATAACTGATGAACAAGGAAAGATTTTTAAATTTTCACCACACCACCCTTTAACCGATACTCTTTGTTATCCTTTGTTATTCCCATGTGGTGATGACGGATATCATAATAAGATACCTTTTGTTAGAAAATTAACGGATGACGACGCGAGTGAAAGTAATGATTCTGATCATGAGAATGTAGGCTTTGTCCCAATTAAAAAAAGAAAATCTATTAGTTGTCGTGATTATGTTAAGTATAGATTGGCCATAAGAAAAGGTGAAGATTATCATAATATTTGGAGTTCAGGGGGAGGTTTGAGTCAAAAATATACTTTAGATTATAATGCTCGAATAGATTCTGATAATGCCTCTTATTTGCGAAGGCCCGAATTAGATTTACTGTCCACAACTCCTGAGTCAGCTAGAAGGTGGTTGGCAAGAGACTGTGGGGCACAAAGCATAAATGACTTTGGGAGTATTGTTATGTTTAGAAAAAATTACCCAGGAACGCGTCCATATTTTCAGGATATGTTTTATGACGCTACTTCTATTATGGCTAGAAGCCGAAAGTCTGAAAATGCGTCTTTTATGTTTACATTCACAAGTAATCCACACTGGCCTGAAATTAAAAGAAATTTATTCCATAAAAAACAAAAAATAGTGGATAGGTTCGATATAATTTGTAGAATTTACGAAGATAAATTAAGACACCTTCATTTTTTATTAAACAAAAAACATATATTTGGAAAAATTTTAGGTTATGGGGAAAGTAGGGAGTTTCAGAAAAGGATTGGCGGACCACATTTACATAGAGTTTTTTGCACTGATATTCTTTCAACCCCTGAAAATGTTGAAAATCTTATATGGGCACATATTCCTAAAGAACCTCCAACTGAAGACAAATCGTCTTGGGCTAATTTTATAAGAAAGGTTCGCGAACTTTTAAAGCATCATCAATTGCATGATTGTGGAGAGCATTGTAAGAAATTGAATGGTAAATGTAAGAAAGGCTTCCCTAAACCGTTTAGTAATATAACCATTTTACACGAAAATAAGCCGGCAGAATACAAGCGGCCTAGCCCTGATGATGGTGGGGAAGTTTTAGAGATAAAAAGGGAAAAAACACAATTAAATATGATAACTCGAGAGTGGTCGCATATAATCCGCTTATTCTTGTAATGTTTGAATGCCACCATAACTTAGAATTCGCGTACGGACAAACTGATAATTTAAAATACGCATTGAAGTATCCATTTAAAGGTTCAAGTTTTTCCTATGTACGTAGTGAAACAACAGGTCTTATTCACGTGGACGAACCTTTACAGTATGCTAGAATGATTTATAGGAGTCCAACAGAAGCGTACTCTAGAATATTAACTTATAAATATGCATTTTTATCCCATGTCGTTTTGGCTTTGACAATTCATTTACCCGAAAATCAGAGAGTTTACTTTACTCACCAATCAGCTAATCAAACACTTGGGAATATTGATTCAGGAGATTTACCAGAGACTCCCCTTACTGCATATTGGAATTTATGTAATAAAGACCCAACTTTTACTATTCTTTTTGAAAATATGCCAGAGACTTATGCATTCAATAAAAAAACAAGAGTTTGGAAAAAGTTGAAAATTGATCCAAAAAATAAAAATAGGAAACCGCGTATTGGGAGGATTTATACAGTGTCACCACGTGAGCCAGAAAAATTCGCCCTTTACCTTCTCACTAAACATTTTGTAGGATCTTTTGAAAATTTATTGAACGTTAACGGTCATATTTGTGACACATTTGTTGAAGCTGGAAGGTTAAGGGGTTTATTAGAAGATAATGAAGTATGGGAGCGTACGTTAAGAGAAGGATCGACTTATCTTACACCTTCGCAAATGCGTTTATTATTTGCTAATATACTTGTATTCGGGGGTACTGAAAAATGTGTAATTGATGGTTTGTATTTGTGGAATATGTTTATTGAGCATTTTTATGACAGAAGATGTACGGAAGCTGAAAGACCAATTCGTATTGATAGGGCTTTAGCACTTATTGAAAAGATTTTGCTGAGTCAGGGTCGAAATCTGGGTGAATTTAATCTTCCTTCACCTAATAATCCTCTTATAAACAACCCGGATAGGGCTTTAGACGCATTTTTCTTTCCGCATAATTTAAATGATGATGAGATGGATGAAACTATAGATGTTTCTGTTTTTGATAGAGCTCAGTTAAATCAAGAGCAACAAATTTTTTTCAATTTAATAAGGGCATCAGTTTTGGATCCTTCCGTTAGAAATAAATTGTTTTATATTTCCGGTGATGGTGGTACGGGAAAAACTTTTTTACTTAATTATGTTATTTATAAGTTGAGAGAAATTAGGCAAAAAGTATTAGCTACAGCCTCTACTGGTATAGCTGCCACAAATTTCTATGCTGGCGGTATGACTTTCCACTCAGCTTTTCGATTTGGAAAAGATGTTGAACCTGGTGTTCTTCCCTCTATTCCGTTAGAAAGTTATTTTGGTCGAAGGATTATCGAAGCAAATGTTATAGTTATTGACGAAATTACTATGCTAAATAAGACTGTTTTTGAAAATGTAGATATTTTATGCCGTACTTTAATTCCCCAATTTCAAGATAATCCTTTTGCGGGAAAAACAGTAATAATTTCTGGTGACTGGAAGCAGTCTCTGCCAGTGGTTAGAGAATCCTCGGCTCCTGGAGCACAAGTTGCAGCTTCAGTTCAGTCCTCTGATTTATATAGAATGTTTGAAAAACATAGACTGCTGCAAAATATGAGAGTAATCCCGGCGGAAATACAGTTTAAAGATTGGCTATATAGTATAGGAACAGGTCAAGTGGGCGATTCTGTTATGATTCCATTAGCTATGCGAGTTAATTCGAGACAAGAATTGTATACATTTGTATTTAACACGGGCTTTGATGCACCAGTTAATGAACTTTTGAAACGTTTAATTCTTTCTCCGACAAATAGGATAGTAGACTTAATTAACGATGAAATTATAGACATAATAGATTCACCAGAACATGTATATTTATCAAGGGATAATCCTACAAGCGAGAATCCGTTTGCTTATAACTTAGCTGATTATGATGTAGCGCAATTGAACCGACTTACGCCTATAGGAATGCCAGCCCATAATATAAAGCTTAAGGTGGGAGCAATAATAGTATTATTACAAAATTTAAATACTCAAAAAGGTTTATGTAACGGTACCAGAATGATAGTTAGGCGTTTACACCAAGATTTGATAGAAGCAGAAACTGTTAGTGGTTCCTCGGATCGTGGTATTAGAATTGGAATATGCCGTGTTAGGAATAATTATAAAGATCTCCGACCTGATCAAGTTAGTTTCGAACGATTTCAGTTCCCTGTAAGAGTAGCGTTTTGCATGACTATAACTAAGGCACAAGGGCAGACATGTGAACGTTTAGGTATTGATATTAGCGATGAACCTTTTGCGCATGGACAGACTTATACCGCGTTTTCAAGGTGCAGAAGTGGGGAAAATATAAGAGTTTTCGCACCAGGTAAAAAACCCGATAATAATGGGAATATATCAATGAGAAATGTAGTAGCAAGAGGAATCCGTTTCGATTAAAAATAGTATTGAAAAATATAAAATGAAAAATAGTATTTAAATTTCGGTTAATTTCTCTTAGGGGTATACTTTAAAATCAAAAAAAAACTAAGGGTAAATTTTAGGGGTAAACTTATATAAAAAAACAAAAAGGCCGTAAAAAAAGAATGAGACCACTTCAACATTCTTTAAAAAGAACGAGACCAC
This sequence comes from Meloidogyne incognita, assembly GCA_036172945.1. Lineage (NCBI taxonomy): Eukaryota > Metazoa > Nematoda > Chromadorea > Rhabditida > Meloidogynidae > Meloidogyne > Meloidogyne incognita. The sequence goes on along the minus strand of JARQAC010000006.1, from coordinate 3,264,884 downwards.
TTCAACGTTCTAAAAAATAAAAAAGGCCAAAATAAAAAAAAGGCCAAAAGAGTGAGACCACTTCAACACTCTTTAAAAAAGAACGAGACCACTTCAACGTTCTAAAAAATAAAAAAAAGGCCAAAAGATATTAAAAAAAGGCCAAAAGAGTGAGACCACTTCAACACACTTTAAAAAGAACGAGACCACTTCAACGTTCTAACAACTAAAAGGCCAAAATAAAAAAATAAAAAAGGCCAAAAGAGTGAGACCACTTCAACACTCTTTAAAAAGAACGAGACCACTTCAACGTTCTAAAAAAAGGCCAAAATAAAAAAAATAAAAAAGGCCAAAAGAGTGAGACCACTTCAACACTCTTTAAAAAGAACGAGACCACTTCAACGTTCTAAAAAATAAAAAGGCCAAAATAAAAAAAGGCCAAAATAAATAAAATAAAAAAGGCCAAAAGAGTGAGACCACTTCAACACTCTTTAGAAAGAACGAGACCACTTCAACGTTCTAAAAATAAAAAAGGCCAAAATAAATAAAAAAATGGCCAAGAGTCAGACCACTTTAACACTATAAGTAAGAATTCCGACCCCACCGGGGCGGGGTACAGGGTTTGCCCGTTTACCTCCGTGCACCTCCACGTGGTGTACCCTGGGCATTGTTGTATAATAATAAAATGTTATACAACAATGGCTAAGCACGGTAAAAAACGGGATGGTTTAATTAGAAAAAATGTAACCTTCTAGCCGCGCGCGAAGCGCGCCCCAAAGCTCGTTAGGCTTTCCAACGGGCACCCCAAAATTTTACCGCCAGAGTATGCTATTCGCGCCATCGCATACGTAACCCAGAGCTAGTTATATTATACTAAAAAAAACCTCCTGGTGGCCCTCTTTTTGGGGGGGATTTTCATTCAAAAAAGTGCACAGCCTCCATGTTTGCTCGAGTATTTTTTTGAGTTGTACATTGGTCCTACAACTTTTTGTCGCGCATTTGGGAAAATTATAGATTTGGCGCCAAAACGTACCGCTGCGCCGAAACGGCCAAGTTGAAAATTCAAACGGGTGTAACTCGGAATGCGAAAGTCAGATCGAAAAACGCTTGGGGAAAGGGCACTGGTCCGGTTCAAGGTCTAAAACTCTGAAAAAAATTTGGAGTCCTCGGATCATGCCCTGAGGCGGTAGGCGATGACAAAAATGGTACACTTTGTCCAAAATCGAGACATGGTGTCCGACGAAATTCACCGACAATTTACAAATTATATACCATTCGAAAGCTCTCGTCGAGCTAAGTCTGAAAAAATTTAGTTTAATTTTTTCTGACCATTTTGTACAAAGTTATAAAACGCCAAAGGGTCAAAATGTCCAGGACCCCTATCGGGAAGGGTGGCTCCCATTGGGTCTGATTATAACTTTGCTTATGAGAAGCCAAATCGCTCCAACTCTTTTTTCATATGTTGGGGCCCTAAGTGTACTAAAATTTTGTTGGGAGACACTTGAGTCTGGGACTTTGATTTGGGGGTGATATGGTTCAAAAGGTAGAAGTCGAAAAATCGACTTTTTGTAAGAGGTCGAGTCACCCGTTTTCGATAGCCTAAGTGAAAGAGCGTCCCCTGGCGGTCAGAAAAATATATACTTTGTTGGGGGTCCACTTGAGTCTAGAAAAGTTATAGCCAAAATGGCCAAATGTCGCAAATCGGTTTTTAGACTCTAACTTCCCGGGGAATTTTTCAAAAATTTTTCTGAGACCGGATATCGACTCAGCGGGTTCTAAAGCACCATATAGGACGTTTTTTGACCCAAAATTAAAAAATTTTTTTCCCTCGTGTTCCCTTGTGGGCCCAAAACATTTTGTCGTTTTTTATGGGTAGCGGTCTTTTGTACCTTTTTTATATCTCGGGAACGGCTGTTGGGAATTGGATGGGACTTGGGGGATATTAGGTAGTTGCGTATGGGGAGTTTGATAGGCATGGCCGTTTTGGTGCCGCACTTGAGTGTGGCACCGAAATGGCCGGATGAAAAATTCAAAGTGTTATAACGGGTTTTTGAGAAGTGGGGGTTCTGGGGCCTGGGAGTTTTGTTGTAGGGGAGGCTGTGAGAAACTTATAAATAGTTGGACACTTGAGTCTCAGATGAACTTTTGGGGGTCATATGGGTCAATGAGTCGCGGTTTTACAATAAACTTTTTCTGAAGAGTCGGGTCAGCTTTTTTCTATTGCCTATTCGAAAGAGCGTTTCCTGGGGCTCCGAAAAAGGTATACTTTGTTGGGGGTCCACTTGAGTCTCAAAAAGTTATAGCGGATGTTCGCAAATGTCGCAAATCTTTTTGAGACTCTAACGTCCCAGGGAATTTTTTATTAATTTTTCTGAGACCTAATATGGATACAGCGCATCTAAATACACCATATTGGTCGTTTTTTGACCTAAAATTAAAAAAATTTTTTCCCGACCCCATTCCAAAAGGGGTACCCCTTTTGGGGGATTTTCGCGAATTTTAAAGTGACCATAACTTTTTATGGGATTTTCGGATTGGGATGGGGTTTCTTTTGAAAAATAGTCCTAAAAATTAGAAATTTTATCACCGAAGAAAATTTCGAAAAAAGTCGAAATTGAACCCATAGGGATCGAATTTCGAAAAACCCAAAATTTTTCGGTTTTTCGAAAAATTTTCGACATTTTTGCCGGCGATTCTACTCGAACGTATTTTTCCTGGATAGAGCAGATTTTTCTGCATAAAATAAGCTATTAAAATGTTCAAGAAAGGTTAACTTTAAAAAAGTTATGAATTTTTTAAAATTTGGGTGATTTTTCCGGCCAAAATTTTCGGCCTAAAAAATATTTTTTTCAAAATGGATATAAATGGGCCAAATGATATATTAATCGAAAGCTCTCATTGAGCTATGTTTAAAAATAATTTTTGTAAAATTTTCTAAACATTTTGTCCAAAGTTATAGACGGTTAAAGTTTTGAGTCTGGGGGTACTTATCCCTGGTGGGGTACCAAAGGAGGGGTAATAAATTAAAAAGACTTACGTTATATTGTAGAGCATCCTGAAACCCACCAAAAAACATTACTTTTTTGAGGATCCACTTGAGTCTTAAAAAGTTATGTCCAATGTTCGCAAATGTCGGAAATATTTTTGAGACTCTAACGTCCCTGCGAATTTTTTAAAATTTTTTCTGAGACCGGATATGGACTCAGCGCATATTAATACACCACATAGGTCGTTTTTGGTGAAAAAATTCGAAAATTTTTCCCGACCCCATTCCTAAAGGGGTACCCCTTTTGGGGGATTTTCGGATAATTTTAAGTGACCATAATTTTTTTTAGAATTTTCGGATTGGGATGGGGTTTCTTTATAAAAATAGAACTAAAAATTAGAAATTTTTGAAGCCGAAAAAATTTCGAAAAAAGTTGAAATTGAACCCGTGGGGGTCGAATTTCGAAAAACTCAAAATTTTTCGGTTTTTCGAAAAATTTTCGGGATTTTTGCCGGCGTTTCGCGCTAAAAGTATTTTTCCTGAATAGAGCTTATTTTTCTCTATAGAATAAGCTTTTAAAATTTTTCAAAAAGGTCAACTTTGAAAAAGTTATGAATTTTTTAAAAATTCGGTGATTTTTCTGGCCCAAATTTTCGGCCAAAAAATAAATTTTTCAAAATGGCCATAAATAGGCCAAATGTTATATCAATCGAAAGCTCTTATCGAGCTGAGTATAAAAATATTTTTTGCAAAATTTTCTGACTATTTTGTAAAAAGTTACAAAAGGTCGAAATTTCGGGTGTGGGGGGCCCAAGGCCCCCCAAACGGCGGCCTGAGGCCCGCCATGCGAGGGCCGAAGGCCCGAGCTTTCAACCCATCTATAACACAGAGCAATGGTCAAAGGCAGGGCAGTCTTTACTTGCGAGGGCCGAAGGCCCGAGCTTCAACCCATCTAAAAGGCTGAGAAATAGTCGAAGGCAGGGCGAGGAGATGGCCTCGCCGTTTGGCGAGGGCCGAAGGCCCGAGCTTTCAACCCGTCTAAAGGGCTGAACAATAGTCAAACGAAGGGCAAATTTACCGGCGAGGGCTGAAGGCCCGAGCTTCAACCCATCTAAAAGGCAGAGCAATGGTCAAAGGCAGGGCAAACTTTACCGGCGAGGGCCGAAGGCCGAAGCAACGCTCGGGCCGAAGGCCCGAGCTTCAACCCATCTAAAAGGCAGAGCAATGGTCAAAGGCAGGGCAAACTTTACCGGCGAGGGCCGAAGGCCCGAAGCAACGCTCGGGCCGAAGGCCCGAGCGATGTCAAAGGCAGGGCAATGTCAAAGGCAGGGCAAACTTTACCGGCGAGGGCCGAAGGCCCGAAGCAACGCTCGGGCCGAAGACCCGAAGCAACGCTCGGGCCGAAGACCCGAGCTTCAACCCTTCTAAAAGGCAGAGCAATGGTCAAAGGCAGGACAAACTTTATCGGCGAGGGCCGAAGGCCGAAGCAACGCTCGGGCCGAAGGCCCGAGCTTTCAACCCATCTAAAAGGCAGCACAACGAATTAAAAAGCAGGGCTAAACTTTGCCGGCGAGGGCCGAAGGCCCGAGCTTTCAACCCATCTAAAAGGCAGAGCAACGAATTAAAAGCAGGGCTATACTTTGCCGGCGAGGGCCGAAGGCCCGAGCTTTCAACCCATCTAAAAAGCAGAGCAACGAATTAAAAGCAGGGCTATACTTTGCCGGCGAGGGCCGAAGGCCCGAGCTTTCAACCCATCTAAAAGGCAGAGCAACGAATTAAAAGCAGGGCTATACTTTACCTACGAGGGCCGAAGGCCCGAGCTTTCAACCCATCTAAAAGGCAGCACGACGAATTAAAAAGCAGGGCAAAACTTTGCTGGCGAGGGCCGAAGGCCCGAGCTTTCAACCCATCTAAAAGGCAGCACGACGAATTAAAAAGCAGGGCTAAACTTTGCCGGCGAGGGCCGAAGGCCCGAGCTTTCAACCCATCTAAAAGGCAGCACAACGAATTAAAAAGCAGGGCTAAACTTTGCCGGCGAGGGCCGAAGGCCCGAGCTTTCAACTCATCTAAAAGGCAGAGCAACGAATTAAAAGCAGGGCTATACTTTGCCGGCGAGGGCCGAAGGCCCGAGCTTTCAACCCATCTAAAAGGCAGCACAACGAATTAAAAAGCAGGGCTATACTTTGCCGGCGAGGGCAGAAGGCCCGAGCTTTCAACCCATCTAAAAAGCAGAGCAACGAATTAAAAGGCAGGGCACAACTTTACCGGCGAGGGCCGAAGGCCCGAGCTTTCAACCCATCTAAAAGACAGAGCAATGAATTAAAAGGCAGGGCACAACTTTACCGGCGAGGCCGAGCTTTCAACCCATCTAAACGGCAGAGCAACGAATTAAAAGGATGGGCAAACTTTACCGGCGAGGGCCGAAGGCCCAAGCTTTCAACCCATCTAAACGGCAGAGTAACGAATTAAAAGGATGGGCAAACTTTACCGGCGAGGGCCGAAGGCCCGAGCTTTCAACCCATCTAAAAGACAGAACAATGAATGAATATGCAGGGCTTAACTTTACAGGCGAGGGCCGAAGGCCCGAGCTTTCAACCCATCTCTGAAGGCAGGGCTAAACTTTACCAGCGAGGGCCGAAGGCCCGAGCTTTCAACCCATCTGAAAAGCAGAGCAATAGTAAAAGGCAGAGAAAACAACTGGCGAGGGCCGAAGGCCCGAGCTTAAAACCCATCCCGCAACGAATAGCGAGGGCCGCAGGCCCGAAGCAATGAAAAGGCGGGGAAAAACTTACCGGCGAGGGCCGAAGGCCCGAAGCAATGAAAAGGCTGGGCGAAAACATCCATTTTTCAAAAAAATTTTAAAGGTGGCCAAATGATATATCAAATGAAAGCTCTCAGTGAGCTGAGTCAAAAAATAATATCAGAAAAATTTTCTGACCATTTTGTACAAAGTTATTCTTGGGCAAAACTTCGACCATCGCAAATAAACATTCTAGCAGCGCGCGAAGCGCGCCCCAAAGCCGTTAGGCTTTCCAACGGGCACCCCAAACTAAACAGCCAGAGTATCCTAATAGGAATTGCATACGTAAGTTACCGCCATCGCATACGTAACCCAGAGCTAGTTATATTATACTAAAAAAAACCTCCTGGTGGCCCTCTTTTTGGGGGGATTTTCATTCAAAAAAGTGCACAGCCTCCATGTTTGCTCGAGTATTTTTTTGAGTTGTACATTGGTCCTACAACTTTTTGTCGCGCATTTGGGAAAATTATAGATTTGGCGCCAAAACGTACCGCTGCGCCGAAACGGCCAAGTTGAAAATTCAAACGGGTGTAACTCGGAATGCGAAAGTCAGATCGAAAAACGCTTGGGGAAAGGGCACTGGTCCGGTTCAAGGTCTAAAACTCTGAAAAAATTTGGAGTCCTCGGATCATGCCCTGAGGCGGTAGGCGATGACAAAAATGGTACACTTTGTCCAAAATCGAGACATGGTGTCCGACGAAATTCACCGACAATTTACAAATTATATACCATTCGAAAGCTCTCGTCGAGCTAAGTCTGAAAAAATTTAGTTTAATTTTTTCTGACCATTTTGTACAAAGTTATAAAACGCCAAAGGGTCAAAATGTCCAGGACCCCTATCGGGAAGGGTGGCTCCCATTGGGTCTGATTATAAAAGTGCTTATGAGAAGCCAAATCGCTCCAACTCTTTTTTCATATGTTGGGGCCCTAAGTGTACTAAAATTTTGTTGGGAGACACTTGAGTCTGGGACTTTGATTTGGGGGTGATATGGTTCAAAAGGTAGAAGTCGAAAAATCGACTTTTTGTAAGAGGTCGAGTCACCCGTTTTCGATAGCCTAAGTGAAAGAGCGTCCCCTGGCGGTCAGAAAAATATATACTTTGTTGGGGGTCCACTTGAGTCTAGAAAAGTTATAGCCAAAATGGCCAAATGTCGCAAATCGGTTTTTAGACTCTAACTTCCCGGGGAATTTTTCAAAAATTTTTCTGAGACCGGATATCGACTCAGCGGGTTCTAAAGCACCATATAGGACGTTTTTTGACCCAAAATTAAAAAATTTTTTTCCCTCGTGTTCCCTTGTGGGCCCAAAACATTTTGTCGTTTTTTATGGGTAGCGGTCTTTTGTACCTTTTTTATATCTCGGGAACGGCTGTTGGGAATTGGATGGGACTTGGGGGATATTAGGTAGTTGCGTATGGGGAGTTTGATAGGCATGGCCGTTTTGGTGCCGCACTTGAGTGTGGCACCGAAATGGCCGGATGAAAAATTCAAAGTGTTATAACGGGTTTTTGAGAAGTGGGGGTTCTGGGGCCTGGGAGTTTTGTTGTAGGGGAGGCTGTGAGAAACTTATAAATAGTTGGACACTTGAGTCTCAGATGAACTTTTGGGGGTCATATGGGTCAATGAGTCGCGGTTTTACAATAAACTTTTTCTGAAGAGTCGGGTCAGCTTTTTTCTATTGCCTATTCGAAAGAGCGTTTCCTGGGGCTCCGAAAAAGGTATACTTTGTTGGGGGTCCACTTGAGTCTCAAAAAGTTATAGCGGATGTTCGCAAATGTAGCAAATCTTTTTGAGACTCTAACGTCCCAGGGAATTTTTTATTAATTTTTCTGAGACCTAATATGGATACAGCGCATCTAAATACACCATATTGGTCGTTTTTTGACCTAAAATTAAAAAAATTTTTTCCCGACCCCATTCCAAAAGGGGTACCCCTTTTGGGGGATTTTCGCGAATTTTAAAGTGACCATAACTTTTTATGGGATTTTCGGATTGGGATGGGGTTTCTTTTGAAAAATAGTCCTAAAAATTAGAAATTTTATCACCGAAGAAAATTTCGAAAAAAGTCGAAATTGAACCCATAGGGATCGAATTTCGAAAAACCCAAAATTTTTCGGTTTTTCGAAAAATTTTCGACATTTTTGCCGGCGATTCTACTCGAACGTATTTTTCCTGGATAGAGCAGATTTTTCTGCATAAAATAAGCTATTAAAATGTTCAAGAAAGGTTAACTTTAAAAAAGTTATGAATTTTTTAAAATTTGGGTGATTTTTCCGGCCAAAATTTTCGGCCTAAAAAATATTTTTTTCAAAATGGATATAAATGGGCCAAATGATATATTAATCGAAAGCTCTCATTGAGCTATGTTTAAAAATAATTTTTGTAAAATTTTCTAAACATTTTGTCCAAAGTTATAGACGGTTAAAGTTTTGAGTCTGGGGGTACTTATCCCTGGTGGGGTACCAAAGGAGGGGTAATAAATTAAAAAGACTTACGTTATATTGTAGAGCATCCTGAAACCCACCAAAAAACATTACTTTTTTGAGGATCCACTTGAGTCTTAAAAAGTTATGTCCAATGTTCGCAAATGTCGGAAATATTTTTGAGACTCTAACGTCCCTGCGAATTTTTTAAAATTTTTTCTGAGACCGGATATGGACTCAGCGCATATTAATACACCACATAGGTCGTTTTTGGTGAAAAAATTCGAAAATTTTTTCCCGACCCCATTCCTAAAGGGGTACCCCTTTGGGGGATTTTCGGATAATTTTAAGTGACCATAATTTTTTTTAGAATTTTCGGATTGGGATGGGGTTTCTTTATAAAAATAGAACTAAAAATTAGAAATTTTTGAAGCCGAAAAAATTTCGAAAAAAGTTGAAATTGAACCCGTGGGGGTCGAATTTCGAAAAACTCAAAATTTTTCGGTTTTTCGAAAAATTTTCGGGATTTTTGCCGGCGTTTCGCGCTAAAAGTATTTTTCCTGAATAGAGCTTATTTTTCTCTATAGAATAAGCTTTTAAAATTTTTCAAAAAGGTCAACTTTGAAAAAGTTATGAATTTTTTAAAAATTCGGTGATTTTTCTGGCCCAAATTTTCGGCCAAAAAATAAATTTTTCAAAATGGCCATAAATAGGCCAAATGTTATATCAATCGAAAGCTCTTATCGAGCTGAGTATAAAAATATTTTTTGCAAAATTTTCTGACTATTTTGTAAAAAGTTACAAAAGGTCGAAATTTCGGGTGTGGGGGCCCAAGGCCCCCAAACGGCGGCCTGAGGCCCGCCATGCGAGGGCCGAAGGCCCGAGCTTTCAACCCATCTATAACACAGAGCAATGGTCAAAGGCAGGGCAGTCTTTACTTGCGAGGGCCGAAGGCCCGAGCTTCAACCCATCTAAAAGGCTGAGAAATAGTCGAAGGCAGGGCGAGGAGATGGCCTCGCCGTTTGGCGAGGGCCGAAGGCCCGAGCTTTCAACCCGTCTAAAGGGCTGAACAATAGTCAAACGCAGGGCAAATTTACCGGCGAGGGCTGAAGGCCCGAGCTTCAACCCATCTAAAAGGCAGAGCAATGGTCAAAGGCAGGGCAAACTTTACCGGCGAGGGCCGAAGGCCGAAGCAACGCTCGGGCCGAAGGCCCGAGCTTCAACCCATCTAAAAGGCAGAGCAATGGTCAAAGGCAGGGCAAACTTTACCGGCGAGGGCCGAAGGCCGAAGCAACGCTCGGGCCGAAGGCCCGAGCGATGTCAAAGGCAGGGCAATGTCAAAGGCAGGGCAAACTTTACCGGCGAGGGCCGAAGGCCCGAAGCAACGCTCGGGCCGAAGACCCGAAGCAACGCTCGGGCCGAAGACCCGAGCTTCAACCCTTCTAAAAGGCAGAGCAATGGTCAAAGGCAGGACAAACTTTATCGGCGAGGGCCGAAGGCCTGAAGCAACGCTCGGGCCGAAGGCCCGAGCTTTCAACCCATCTAAAAGGCAGCACAACGAATTAAAAAGCAGGGCTAAACTTTGCCGGCGAGGGCCGAAGGCCCGAGCTTTCAACCCATCTAAAAGGCAGAGCAACGAATTAAAAGCAGGGCTATACTTTGCCGGCGAGGGCCGAAGGCCCGAGCTTTCAACCCATCTAAAAAGCAGAGCAACGAATTAAAAGCAGGGCTATACTTTGCCGGCGAGGGCCGAAGGCCCGAGCTTTCAACCCATCTAAAAGGCAGAGCAACGAATTAAAAGCAGGGCTATACTTTACCTACGAGGGCCGAAGGCCCGAGCTTTCAACCCATCTAAAAGGCAGCACGACGAATTAAAAAGCAGGGCAAAACTTTGCTGGCGAGGGCCGAAGGCCCGAGCTTTCAACCCATCTAAAAGGCAGCACGACGAATTAAAAAGCAGGGCTAAACTTTGCCGGCGAGGGCCGAAGGCCCGAGCTTTCAACCCATCTAAAAGGCAGCACAACGAATTAAAAAGCAGGGCTAAACTTTGCCGGCGAGGGCCGAAGGCCCGAGCTTTCAACTCATCTAAAAGGCAGAGCAACGAATTAAAAGCAGGGCTATACTTTGCCGGCGAGGGCCGAAGGCCCGAGCTTTCAACCCATCTAAAAGGCAGCACAACGAATTAAAAAGCAGGGCTATACTTTGCCGGCGAGGGCATAAGGCCCGAGCTTTCAACCCATCTAAAAAGCAGAGCAACGAATTAAAAGGCAGGGCACAACTTTACCGGCGAGGGCCGAAGGCCCGAGCTTTCAACCCATCTAAAAGACAGAGCAATGAATTAAAAGGCAGGGCACAACTTTACCGGCGAGGCCGAGCTTTCAACCCATCTAAACGGCAGAGCAACGAATTAAAAGGATGGGCAAACTTTACCGGCGAGGGCCGAAGGCCCAAGCTTTCAACCCATCTAAACGGCAGAGTAACGAATTAAAAGGATGGGCAAACTTTACCGGCGAGGGCCGAAGGCCCGAGCTTTCAACCCATCTAAAAGACAGAACAATGAATGAATATGCAGGGCTTAACTTTACAGGCGAGGGCCGAAGGCCCGAGCTTTCAACCCATCTCTGAAGGCAGGGCTAAACTTTACCAGCGAGGGCCGAAGGCCCGAGCTTTCAACCCATCTGAAAAGCAGAGCAATAGTAAAAGGCAGAGAAAACAACTGGCGAGGGCCGAAGGCCCGAGCTTAAAACCCATCCCGCAACGAATAGCGAGGGCCGCAGGCCCGAAGCAATGAAAAGGCGGGGAAAAACTTACCGGCGAGGGCCGAAGGCCCGAAGCAATGAAAAGGCTGGGCGAAAACATCCATTTTTCAAAAAAATTTTAAAGGTGGCCAAATGATATATCAAATGAAAGCTCTCAGTGAGCTGAGTCAAAAAATAATATCAGAAAAATTTTCTGACCATTTTGTACAAAGTTATTCTTGGGCAAAACTTCGACCATCGCAAATAAACATTCTAGCAGCGCGCGAAGCGCGCCCCAAAGCCGTTAGGCTTTCCAACGGGCACCCCAAACTAAACAGCCAGAGTATCCTAATAGGAATTGCATACGTAAGTTACCGCCATCGCATACGTAACCCATAGCTAGTTATATTATACTAAAAAAACCTCCTGGTGGCCCTCTTTTTGGGGGGGATTTTCATTCAAAAAAGTGCACAGCCTCCATGTTTGCTCGAGTATTTTTTTGAGTTGTACATTGGTCCTACAACTTTTTGTCGCGCATTTGGGAAAATTATAGATTTGGCGCCAAAACGTACCGCTGCGCCGAAACGGCCAAGTTGAAAATTCAAACGGGTGTAACTCGGAATGCGAAAGTCAGATCGAAAAACGCTTGGGGAAAGGGCACTGGTCCGGTTCAAGGTCTAAAACTCTGAAAAAAATTTGGAGTCCTCGGATCATGCCCTGAGGCGGTAGGCGATGACAAAAATGGTACACTTTGTCCAAAATCGAGACATGGTGTCCGACGAAATTCACCGACAATTTACAAATTATATACCATTCGAAAGCTCTCGTCGAGCTAAGTCTGAAAAAATTTAGTTTAATTTTTTCTGACCATTTTGTACAAAGTTATAAAACGCCAAAGGGTCAAAATGTCCAGGACCCCTATCGGGAAGGGTGGCTCCCATTGGGTCTGATTATAAAAGTGCTTATGAGAAGCCAAATCGCTCCAACTCTTTTTTCATATGTTGGGGCCCTAAGTGTACTAAAATTTTGTTGGGAGACACTTGAGTCTGGGACTTTGATTTGGGGGTGATATGGTTCAAAAGGTAGAAGTCGAAAAATCGACTTTTTGTAAGAGGTCGAGTCACCCGTTTTCGATAGCCTAAGTGAAAGAGCGTCCCCTGGCGGTCAGAAAAATATATACTTTGTTGGGGGTCCACTTGAGTCTAGAAAAGTTCTAGCCAAAATGGCCAAATGTCGCAAATCGGTTTTTAGACTCTAACTTCCCGGGGAATTTTTCAAAAATTTTTCTGAGACCGGATATCGACTCAGCGGGTTCTAAAGCACCATATAGGACGTTTTTTGACCCAAAATTAAAAAATTTTTTTCCCTCGTGTTCCCTTGTGGGCCCAAAACATTTTGTCGTTTTTTATGGGTAGCGGTCTTTTGTACCTTTTTTATATCTCGGGAACGGCTGTTGGGAATTGGATGGGACTTGGGGGATATTAGGTAGTTGCGTATGGGGAGTTTGATAGGCATGGCCGTTTTGGTGCCGCACTTGAGTGTGGCACCGAAATGGCCGGATGAAAAATTCAAAGTGTTATAACGGGTTTTTGAGAAGTGGGGGTTCTGGGGCCTGGGAGTTTTGTTGTAGGGGAGGCTGTGAGAAACTTATAAATAGTTGGACACTTGAGTCTCAGATGAACTTTTGGGGGTCATATGGGTCAATGAGTCGCGGTTTTACAATAAACTTTTTCTGAAGAGTCGGGTCAGCTTTTTTCTATTGCCTATTCGAAAGAGCGTTTCCTGGGGCTCCGAAAAAGGTATACTTTGTTGGGGGTCCACTTGAGTCTCAAAAAGTTATAGCGGATGTTCGCAAATGTAGCAAATCTTTTTGAGACTCTAACGTCCCAGGGAATTTTTTATTAATTTTTCTGAGACCTAATATGGATACAGCGCATCTAAATACACCATATTGGTCGTTTTTTGACCTAAAATTAAAAAAATTTTTTCCCGACCCCATTCCAAAAGGGGTACCCCTTTTGGGGGATTTTCGCGAATTTTAAAGTGACCATAACTTTTTATGGGATTTTCGGATTGGGATGGGGTTTCTTTTAAAAAATAGTCCTAAAAATTAGAAATTTTATCACCGAAGAAAATTTCGAAAAAGTCGAAATTGAACCCATAGGGATCGAATTTCGAAAAACCCAAAATTTTTCGGTTTTTCGAAAAATTTTCGACATTTTTGCCGGCGATTCTACTCGAACGTATTTTTCCTGGATAGAGCAGATTTTTCTGCATAAAATAAGCTATTAAAATGTTCAAGAAAGGTTAACTTTAAAAAAGTTATGAATTTTTTAAAATTTGGGTGATTTTTCCGGCCAAAATTTTCGGCCTAAAAAATATTTTTTTCAAAATGGATATAAATGGGCCAAATGATATATTAATCGAAAGCTCTCATTGAGCTATGTTTAAAAATAATTTTTGTAAAATTTTCTAAACATTTTGTCCAAAGTTATAGACGGTTAAAGTTTTGAGTCTGGGGGTACTTATCCCTGGTGGGGTACCAAAGGAGGGGTAATAAATTAAAAAGACTTACGTTATATTGTAGAGCATCCTGAAACCCACCAAAAAACATTACTTTTTTGAGGATCCACTTGAGTCTTAAAAAGTTATGTCCAATGTTCGCAAATGTCGGAAATATTTTTGAGACTCTAACGTCCCTGCGAATTTTTTAAAATTTTTTCTGAGACCGGATATGGACTCAGCGCATATTAATACACCACATAGGTCGTTTTTGGTGAAAAAATTCGAAAATTTTTTCCCGACCCCATTCCTAAAGGGGTACCCCTTTTGGGGGATTTTCGGATAATTTTAAGTGACCATAATTTTTTTTAGAATTTTCGGATTGGGATGGGGTTTCTTTATAAAAATAGAACTAAAAATTAGAAATTTTTGAAGCCGAAAAAATTTCGAAAAAAGTTGAAATTGAACCCGTGGGGGTCGAATTTCGAAAAACTCATAATTTTTCGGTTTTTCGAAAAATTTTCGGGATTTTTGCCGGCGTTTCGCGCTAAAAGTATTTTTCCTGAATAGAGCTTATTTTTCTCTATAGAATAAGCTTTTAAAATTTTTCAAAAAGGTCAACTTTGAAAAAGTTATGAATTTTTTAAAAATTCGGTGATTTTTCTGGCCCAAATTTTCGGCCAAAAAAATAAATTTTTCAAAATGGCCATAAATAGGCCAAATGTTATATCAATCGAAAGCTCTTATCGAGCTGAGTATAAAAATATTTTTTGCAAAATTTTCTGACTATTTTGTAAAAAGTTACAAAAGGTCGAAATTTCGGGTGTGGGGGGCCCAAGGCCCCCAAACGGCGGCCTGAGGCCCGCCATGCGAGGGCCGAAGGCCCGAGCTTTCAACCCATCTATAACACAGAGCAATGGTCAAAGGCAGGGCAGTCTTTACTTGCGAGGGCCGAAGGCCCGAGCTTCAACCCATCTAAAAGGCTGAGAAATAGTCGAAGGCAGGGCGAGGAGATGGCCTCGCCGTTTGGCGAGGGCCGAAGGCCCGAGCTTTCAACCCGTCTAAAGGGCTGAACAATAGTCAAACGCAGGGCAAATTTACCGGCGAGGGCTGAAGGCCCGAGCTTCAACCCATCTAAAAGGCAGAGCAATGGTCAAAGGCAGGGCAAACTTTACCGGCGAGGGCCGAAGGCCCGAAGCAACGCTCGGGCCGAAGGCCCGAGCTTCAACCCATCTAAAAGGCAGAGCAATGGTCAAAGGCAGGGCAAACTTTACCGGCGAGGGCCGAAGGCCGAAGCAACGCTCGGGCCGAAGGCCCGAGCGATGTCAAAGGCAGGGCAATGTCAAAGGCAGGGCAAACTTTACCGGCGAGGGCCGAAGGCCCGAAGCAACGCTCGGGCCGAAGACCCGAAGCAACGCTCGGGCCGAAGACCCGAGCTTCAACCCTTCTAAAAGGCAGAGCAATGGTCAAAGGCAGGACAAACTTTATCGGCGAGGGCCGAAGGCCGAAGCAACGCTCGGGCCGAAGGCCCGAGCTTTCAACCCATCTAAAAGGCAGCACAACGAATTAAAAAGCAGGGCTAAACTTTGCCGGCGAGGGCCGAAGGCCCGAGCTTTCAACCCATCTAAAAGGCAGAGCAACGAATTAAAAGCAGGGCTATACTTTGCCGGCGAGGGCCGAAGGCCCGAGCTTTCAACCCATCTAAAAAGCAGAGCAACGAATTAAAAGCAGGGCTATACTTTGCCGGCGAGGGCCGAAGGCCGAGCTTTCAACCCATCTAAAAGGCAGAGCAACGAATTAAAAGCAGGGCTATACTTTACCTACGAGGGCCGAAGGCCCGAGCTTTCAACCCATCTAAAAGGCAGCACGACGAATTAAAAAGCAGGGCAAAACTTTGCTGGCGAGGGCCGAAGGCCCGAGCTTTCAACCCATCTAAAAGGCAGCACGACGAATTAAAAAGCAGGGCTAAACTTTGCCGGCGAGGGCCGAAGGCCCGAGCTTTCAACCCATCTAAAAGGCAGCACAACGAATTAAAAAGCAGGGCTAAACTTTGCCGGCGAGGGCCGAAGGCCCGAGCTTTCAACTCATCTAAAAGGCAGAGCAACGAATTAAAAGCAGGGCTATACTTTGCCGGCGAGGGCCGAAGGCCCGAGCTTTCAACCCATCTAAAAGGCAGCACAACGAATTAAAAAGCAGGGCTATACTTTGCCGGCGAGGGCATAAGGCCCGAGCTTTCAACCCATCTAAAAAGCAGAGCAACGAATTAAAAGGCAGGGCACAACTTTACCGGCGAGGGCCGAAGGCCCGAGCTTTCAACCCATCTAAAAGACAGAGCAATGAATTAAAAGGCAGGGCACAACTTTACCGGCGAGGCCGAGCTTTCAACCCATCTAAACGGCAGAGCAACGAATTAAAAGGATGGGCAAACTTTACCGGCGAGGGCCGAAGGCCCAAGCTTTCAACCCATCTAAACGGCAGAGTAACGAATTAAAAGGATGGGCAAACTTTACCGGCGAGGGCCGAAGGCCCGAGCTTTCAACCCATCTAAAAGACAGAACAATGAATGAATATGCAGGGCTTAACTTTACAGGCGAGGGCCGAAGGCCCGAGCTTTCAACCCATCTCTGAAGGCAGGGCTAAACTTTACCAGCGAGGGCCGAAGGCCCGAGCTTTCAACCCATCTGAAAAGCAGAGCAATAGTAAAAGGCAGAGAAAACAACTGGCGAGGGCCGAAGGCCCGAGCTTAAAACCCATCCCGCAACGAATAGCGAGGGCCGCAGGCCCGAAGCAATGAAAAGGCGGGGAAAAACTTACCGGCGAGGGCCGAAGGCCCGAAGCAATGAAAAGGCTGGGCGAAAACATCCATTTTTCAAAAAAATTTTAAAGGTGGCCAAATGATATATCAAATGAAAGCTCTCAGTGAGCTGAGTCAAAAAATAATATCAGAAAAATTTTCTGACCATTTTGTACAAAGTTATTCTTGGGCAAAACTTCGACCATCGCAAATAAACATTCTAGCAGCGCGCGAAGCGCGCCCCAAAGCCGTTAGGCTTTCCAACGGGCACCCCAAACTAAACAGCCAGAGTATCCTAATAGGAATTGCATACGTAAGTTACCGCCATCGCATACGTAACCCAGAGCTAGTTATATTATACTAAAAAAAACCTCCTGGTGGCCCTCTTTTGGGGGGATTTTCATTCAAAAAAGTGCACAGCCTCCATGTTTGCTCGAGTATTTTTTTGAGTTGTACATTGGTCCTACAACTTTTTGTCGCGCATTTGGGAAAATTATAGATTTGGCGCCAAAACGTACCGCTGCGCCGAAACGGCCAAGTTGAAAATTCAAACGGGTGTAACTCGGAATGCGAAAGTCAGATCGAAAAACGCTTGGGGAAAGGGCACTGGTCCGGTTCAAGGTCTAAAACTCTGAAAAAAATTTGGAGTCCTCGGATCATGCCCTGAGGCGGTAGGCGATGACAAAAATGGTACACTTTGTCCAAAATCGAGACATGGTGTCCGACGAAATTCACCGACAATTTACAAATTATATACCATTCGAAAGCTCTCGTCGAGCTAAGTCTGAAAAAATTTAGTTTAATTTTTTCTGACCATTTTGTACAAAGTTATAAAACGCCAAAGGGTCAAAATGTCCAGGACCCCTATCGGGAAGGGTGGCTCCCATTGGGTCTGATTATAAAAGTGCTTATGAGAAGCCAAATCGCTCCAACTCTTTTTTCATATGTTGGGGCCCTAAGTGTACTAAAATTTTGTTGGGAGACACTTGAGTCTGGGACTTTGATTTGGGGGTGATATGGTTCAAAAGGTAGAAGTCGAAAAATCGACTTTTTGTAAGAGGTCGAGTCACCCGTTTTCGATAGCCTAAGTGAAAGAGCGTCCCCTGGCGGTCAGAAAAATATATACTTTGTTGGGGGTCCACTTGAGTCTAGAAAAGTTATAGCCAAAATGGCCAAATGTCGCAAATCGGTTTTTAGACTCTAACTTCCCGGGGAATTTTTCAAAAATTTTTCTGAGACCGGATATCGACTCAGCGGGTTCTAAAGCACCATATAGGACGTTTTTTGACCCAAAATTAAAAAATTTTTTCCCTCGTGTTCCCTTGTGGGCCCAAAACATTTTGTCGTTTTTTATGGGTAGCGGTCTTTTGTACCTTTTTTATATCTCGGGAACGGCTGTTGGGAATTGGATGGGACTTGGGGGATATTAGGTAGTTGCATATGGGGAGTTTGATAGGCATGGCCGTTTTGGTGCCGCACTTGAGTGTGGCACCGAAATGGCCGGATGAAAAATTCAAAGTGTTATAACGGGTTTTTGAGAAGTGGGGGGTTCTGGGGCCTGGGAGTTTTGTTGTAGGGGAGGCTGTGAGAAACTTATAAATAGTTGGACACTTGAGTCTCAGATGAACTTTTGGGGGTCATATGGGTCAATGAGTCGCGGTTTTACAATAAACTTTTTCTGAAGAGTCGGGTCAGCTTTTTTCTATTGCCTATTCGAAAGAGCGTTTCCTGGGGCTCCGAAAAAGGTATACTTTGTTGGGGGTCCACTTGAGTCTCAAAAAGTTATAGCGGATGTTCGCAAATGTAGCAAATCTTTTTGAGACTCTAACGTCCCAGGGAATTTTTTATTAATTTTTCTGAGACCTAATATGGATACAGCGCATCTAAATACACCATATTGGTCGTTTTTTGACCTAAAATTAAAAAAATTTTTTCCCGACCCCATTCCAAAAGGGGTACCCCTTTTGGGGGATTTTCGCGAATTTTAAAGTGACCATAACTTTTTATGGGATTTTCGGATTGGGATGGGGTTTCTTTTGAAAAATAGTCCTAAAAATTAGAAATTTTATCACCGAAGAAAATTTCGAAAAAAGTCGAAATTGAACCCATAGGGATCGAATTTCGAAAAACCCAAAATTTTTCGGTTTTTCGAAAAATTTTCGACATTTTTGCCGGCGATTCTACTCGAACGTATTTTTCCTGGATAGAGCAGATTTTTCTGCATAAAATAAGCTATTAAAATGTTCAAGAAAGGTTAACTTTAAAAAAGTTATGAATTTTTTAAAATTTGGGTGATTTTTCCGGCCAAAATTTTCGGCCTAAAAATATTTTTTTCAAAATGGATATAAATGGGCCAAATGATATATTAATCGAAAGCTCTCATTGAGCTATGTTTAAAAATAATTTTTGTAAAATTTTCTAAACATTTTGTCCAAAGTTATAGACGGTTAAAGTTTTGAGTCTGGGGGTACTTATCCCTGGTGGGGTACCAAAGGAGGGGTAATAAATTAAAAAGACTTACGTTATATTGTAGAGCATCCTGAAACCCACCAAAAAACATTACTTTTTTGAGGATCCACTTGAGTCTTAAAAAGTTATGTCCAATGTTCGCAAATGTCGGAAATATTTTTGAGACTCTAACGTCCCTGCGAATTTTTTAAAATTTTTTCTGAGACCGGATATGGACTTCTACCCTCCAACATCACTTCTACCCTCCAACATCACATTCTACCCTCCAACATCACTCCCAGGCTCTAAGACCTCCAGGCATTGGAAAACCCGCTATAACGTGTTGAATTATTGATCCGGCCTTTTCGGTGCCACACTTGAGTGTGGCACCACAATGGCCATGCCCATTAAACTCCCCGTGGCTGATAACCTATTACCCCACCTTTTTTCTTTAATTAGATTTCAAATAGTTGTAGAATAGAGCATGGGCATTTTGTTATATATTTAATAAAAATCTTGATGTTCGATTTAAAAAACTCCTGCTCCCGGCCGAAGGCCGGGAGCCTCCTGAAAGTTGTACATCTCTGGAGCAACTTTTTACGGCGCATCCAGGAAAATTATGACCTAAGCTCTGCAATGAACTCTTGGCACTGAAACGACCAGGGTCACTTTGCTATCTCGAAAAAGTTCAATAGAAAGGTGGTTTGGTCTTGCTGGGAGGCGATTGGCCCTCGATGAGTAGATATTGAATAAAAAAATTTATGTCAAAATGTCAAGGGAAAGTGGCGTTTTGCTTGGATAACCCTTTTTAAATTGTGCGCAAATGTCGTCGTCACTGGTAGCGGTCAATTGTACTTTTTCTATATCTCGATAGTGGCTTAACCGATTGAGATGGAACTTGAGGGGTTATAGGTAATCGCCCAAGAGAAAATTAATGGGCAAAGTTATGATGGGGACAGTTGAGTCTTAAGGGGCACAATTGAGTCTTGAAAAATTCAAATGATTATAGCGTGAAATTTTTGGGTGGAAAGCTTTTGGGTGTAGAAGTATTATTTGAAGGCATGAGTGTTCTGAACATTTCACTTGGGGGACACTTGAGTCAGGGATTTTTTCTGGGCGAGTTATGAGTCTTGGGGTGAGACTCAAAATTTCAACTTTTTAATGCGTGAATCGCAATTCGGTTTGAGTGTACCAGCTTATAGAGCGTCTTTTGAATGTATGAAAAATATATACATTGTTGGGAGTACACTTGAGTCCCTGGGAGATATAAGGCAAAAAGTGGCATTTTTGGAGCCAAAAGTGGTAGGTTTTTTGAGTGTAACTCCGCGGAAAAAATTTTTAAAAATAAACGGTGTTCGGATTCGTGTTCAGCACATATTGGAGCACCATAAAACATATTTTTCTCGAGGTCGAATTTTTGACTCATTTTTGAAGGGGTACCCCTTTTGAAATTTTTTGGTGAAATTTAAATCGAGTGTAACTTTTCGAGATTTTGTCGTAGCCGAACGAATTAAGGGTCATAAAATAGAGCAAAAAATTACAAATTTTTTGAGCTATTTAAATTTTTGAAAATTTCGCCCGAGGCCTGGTAGGGTCGATTTTTTGAAAATTCAAATTTTTTCGGTTTTTTAAAAATTTCTGGGGTATATCGAGGCTGAGGGTGGTTGAAAATATTTTTATAAAATAGAGCAGAATTTTTACTATATATTAAGCTTTTAAAACGTTTCAAAAGGGTCACTTTTTGGGGAGTTATGATTTTTTGAAAAAATACGTTAATTTTTCGGTCGAAATTTTCGGCCAAAAAATTTTTTTTCCAAAAATGGGTATAGATGGGCCAAATGTTATATCAATCGAAAGCTCTCATCGAGCTGAGTACAAAAATATTTTTTTAAAAATTTTCTGACCATTTTGTACAAAGTTACAAAAGGTCGAAATTTTGGGTGTGGGTGGTTTGGGGGCCGAAGGCCCCCAAACGGCGGGCCGGAGGCCCGCCGTGCGAGGGCCGAAGGCCCGAGCTTAAGATCCATCCCAAAATGGGTCGCGAGGGCCGAAGGCCCGAGCTTAAGATCCATCCCAAATTGGGTCGCGAGGGCCGAAGGCCCGAGCTTAAGATCCATCCCAAATTGGGTCGCGAGGGCCGAAGGCCCGAAGCAATGAAAAGGCAGGGCTAAACTTTATCGGCGAGGGCCGAAGGCCCGAAGCAATGAAAAGGCAGGGCTAAACTCTATCGGCGAGGGCCGAAGGCCCGAAGCAATGAAAAGGCAGGGCTAAACTTTATCGGCGAGGGCCGAAGGCCCGAAGCAATGAAAAGGCAGGGCTAAACCTTACCGGCGAGGGCCGAAGGCCCGGAGCAATGAAAAGGCAGGGCAAATCTTAATGTTTCTAGCAGCGCGCGAAGCGCGCCCCAAAGCCGTTAGGCTTTCCAACGGGCAGAGCAAAATTTAAACCCAAAGCATACGTCGAGGCAATGCATACGTAACTTACCGCCTGCACCTCAATGGGCACAACTAGTTATATATATTATAAAAATCTCGCTTGTGGCTGGGTTTTTGGGGAGAAAATCCTTTCAAAAAAGTCCAGCGCCCCGGCCGAAGGCCGGGGAATTTTTTTGAGGGTGGATTTGTCCTGCAACTTTTTGCGCTCTATTCAGGAAAAATCCGACCTCGGCACTGAAACGTCGTTTTCGCACTGAAACGGCCATGGGTGGTTTTTCAAATGGAAATAGCTCGGAGGGCAGAAGTTGGATCAAAAAGTGCTTGCTGGGAGGCACTCAAGTTGGGATAGGTACTATATCGTATAAAAAATTTGGGAGGGATCGGATCAACGCCTGAGGCTGTAGGCGAGTGCGAAAATTGTACATCTCGTCCCAAAATGACACATGGTGTCCGACGAAATTCACCGACAATTTGTAATCTATATGCCATTCGATAGAGCTCCATGAGTTGGTTATGGGAAAAATTGGTTTGATTTTTTCTGACCATTTTGGGCAAAGTTATGGGACTCAAAAGGTCCAAAATGGCCAGGACCCCTAACGTGAAGGGTGGCTCCCATCGAATGTAATTATAAAAGTGGTTAAACTTGGGCAAACGATTTCAACTCTTTTTTGGTATAATAGGGCACTAAATGTACTACAATTTTGTTGGGGGACACAAGAGTCTGGGATTTTTTCCTGACATAGTTATGGGCACCAAAGTGACCTCGCCAAAATCGACTTTTTAACGCGTGAATTCTAATTCCTTTTGAGTACCCTATCTTATAGAGCGTCCCTTGAAACCTCTAAAAATATATACTTTGTTGGGGGTACACTTGAGTCTGGGAGAGTTATACTCAAAAAAGTGGCATTTTTGGGGCCAAAAGTGGTCGGTTTTTTGAGTATAACTTTTTTTAAAAAATTTTTAAAAATAAACGGTGTTCGGATTCGTGTTCAGCACATATTGGAGCACATAAAACATATTTTTCTCGAGGTCGAATTTTTGACTCATTTTTGAAGGGGTACCCCTTTTGAAATTTTTTGGTGAAATTTAAATCGAGTGTAACTTTGTGAGTTTTTGTCGTGGCCAAACGAATTAAAGCTTATAAAATAGTGCAAAAAATTACAAATTTTTTGAGCTATTTAAATTTTTGGAAATTTTCACCCGAGGCCTGGTAGGGTCAATTTTTTGAAAATTCAAATTTTTTCGGTTTTTTGAAATTTTCTGGGGTATATCGAGGCTGAGGGTCGTTGCAAATATTTTTATAAAATACTACAGAATTTTTGCTATATATTAAGCTTTTAAAATGTTTCAAAAGGGTTTATTTTTGTGGAGTTATGATTTTTTGAAAAATTACGTAAATTTTTCGGTCGAAATTTTCGGCCAAAAAATTTTTTTTTCCAAAAATGGGAATAAATGGGCCAAATGTTATATCAATCGAAAGCTCTCATCGAGCTGAGCTTAAAAATATTTTTTGTAAAATTTTCTGACCATTTTGTACAAAGTTACAAAAGGTCGAAATTTTGGGTGTGGGTGGTTTGGGGGCCGAAGGCCCAAACGGCGGGCCGGAGGCCCGCCGTGCGAGGGCCGAAGGCCCGAGCTTAAGATCCATCCCAAAACGAATCGCGAGGGCCGAAGGCCCGAGTTTAAGATCCATCCCAAAACGAATCGCGAGGGCCGAAGGCCCGAGCTTAAGATCCATCCCAAAATGGATCGCGAGGGCCGAAGGCCCGAGTTAAGATCCATCCCAAAATGGGTCGCGAGGGCCGAAGGCCCGAGCTTAAGATCCATCCCAAAATGGATCGCGAGGGCCGAAGGCCCGAGCTTAAGATCCATCCCAAAATGGGTCGCGAGGGCCGAAGGCCCGAGCTTAAGATCCATCCCAAAATGGGTCGCGAGGGCCGAAGGCCCGAGCTTAAGATCCATCCCAAATTGGGTCGCGAGGGCCGAAGGCCCGAGCTTAAGATCCATCACAAAATGGGTCGCGAGGGCCGAAGGCCCGAAGCAATGAAAAGGCAGGGCTAAACTTTATCGGCGACGGCCGAAGGCCCGGAGCAATGAAAAGGCAGGGCTAAACTTTGCCGGCGAGGGCCGAAGGCCCGAAGCAATGAAAAGGCAGGGCTAAATTTTATCGGCGAGGGCCGAAGGCCCGAAGCAATGAAAAGGCAGGGCTAATCTTAATGTTTCTAGCAGCGCGCGAAGCGCGCCCCAAAGCCGTTAGGCTTTCAAACGGGCAGAGCAAAATTTAAACCCAAAGCAAAATTAAACTGCCAGAGTATGCTATTCGCCGCCATACCCCAATGGGCACAACTAGTTATATTATACTAAAAAAAACCTCCTGGTGGCCCAACTTTTGGGGGGGATTTTCATTCAAAAAAGTGCACAGCCTCCATGTTTGCTCGAGTATTTTTTTGAATTGTACATTGGTCCTACAACTTTTTGTCGCGCATTTGGGAAAATTATAGATTTGGCGCCAAAACGTACCGCTGCGCCGAAACGGCCAATTTGAAAATTCAAACGGGTGTAACTCGGAATGCGAAAGTCAGATCGAAAAACGCTTGGGGAAAGGGCACTGGTCCGGTTCAAGGTCTAAAACTCTGAAAAAAATTTGGAGTCCGGTGATCATGCCCTGAGGCGGTAGGCGATGACAAAAATGGTACACTTTGTCCAAAATCGAGACATGGTGTCCGACGAAATTCACCGACAATTTACAAATTATATACCATTCGAAAGCTCTCGTCGAGCTGAGTCTGAAAAAATTTAGTTTAATTTTTTCTGACCATTTTGAAAAAAGTTATAAAACGCCAAAGGGTCAAAATGTCATGGACCCCTATCGGGAAGGGTGGCTCCCATTGGGTCTGATTATAAAAGTGCTTATGAGAAGCCAAATCGCTCCAACTCTTTTTTCATATGTTGGGGCCCTAAGTGTACTAAAATTTTGTTGGGAGACACTTGAGTCTGGGACTTTGATTTGGGGGTGATATGGTTCAAAAGGTAGAAGTCGAAAAATCGACTTTTTGTAAGAGGTCGAGTCACCCGTTTTCGATAGCCTAAGTGAAAGAGCGTCCCCTGGCGGTCAGAAAAATATATACTTTGTTGGGGGTCCACTTGAGTCTAGAAAAGTTATAGCCAAAATGGCCAAATGTCGCAAATCGGTTTTTAGACTCTAACTTTTAGGGGAATTTTTTAAAAATTTTTCTGAGACCTGATATGGATTCAGCGGGTCTTAATGCACCATATTGGTCGTTTTTTGACCTAAAATTAAAAATTTTTTTTCACGACCCCATTCCAAAAGGGGTACCCCTTTTGGGGGATTTTCGCGTATTTTAAAGTGACCATAACTTTTTATGGGATTCTCGGATTGGGAGGGGGTTTCTTTCTAAAAATAGTCCTAAAAATTAGGTATTTTATCGCCGAAGAAAATTTCGAAAAAAGTCGAAATTGAACCCTTAGGGGTCGAATTTCGAAAAACATAAAATTTTTCGGTTTTTCGAAAAATTTTCGACATTTTTGCCGGCGGTTCTGCCCAAACGTATTTTTCCTGGATAGAGCAGATTTTTCTGCATAAAATAAGCTTTAAAAATGTTCAACAAATGTTAACTTTAAAAAATTTATGAATTTTTTTTTAACTTGGGTGATTTTTCCGGCTAAAATTTTCAACCTAAAAAATATTTTTTTATAAATGGATATAAATGGGCCAAATGATATATCAATCGACAGCCCTTATCGCCCCGAGTCTAACAATATTTTTTTCTTAATTTTCCGACCTTTTTGCAAGAAGTTAGAAAGGGTTAAAGTTTTGAGTCTGGGGTACTTTAGCCTGTGGGGTACCAAAGGAGGGGTAATAAATTAAATTACTCAAATCTTCCCCCCACCCTGCCCTACAAGATCACTCTCAGACGCGAAAAACCCCAGGCCTCCAAAAAACCGCTATGAGCATTTGAATTTTTCATTTGGACGTTTCAGTGCCACACTTGAGTGCGGCACCAAAATAACCATGCCCATTGAATTCCCCATGGCCGATTACCTATAATCCCAATGAGTTTTTGCCCCGTTTGGTCTTTTTTCGATGTTGACCATTTTTCCATGTACCATTTTGTCGAAAAAAGGGCTGAAGCTTTTATTTTTCCATTTTTTTAATTTTTTTTTATTTTTTAAAAATCCCCCTAAAATTTAATTTTACTTTAGTGGGGAACCGCTGGGGCTTTTTAGCGGAAATTTGGGGTAGTAGGTAATCGGACCTGGGGAGTTCATTGGGCATGATCATTTTGGTGCCACACTTGAGTTGGCACTGAAACGTCCTACTTCGGGAACTTTTTGTCCGTTTGGGTTTAAACTTGGGGATATAGGTAATCGACCTTGGGGAATTCAGCTAGCATGGTCGTTTTGGTGCCACACTTGAGTGTGGCACTGAAACGGTCGTTTTTTTCCAAATACCCCAAAATTAATTTTTAATTAAACTTTTATATATTTTTTTCATTTTTAGCCTAAAAAATTAAAATATTTTAATTCAAAAAATTATTTTTATTCAACATCAACATAATTTTTATATTTTTCAAAAATTTAAATTTTTTCGACAACACCAACAAATTTCAATTAATTTTATTTTTTAATCAACAACAACATCCTATTTCTTCAAATAGTTTAATCAATTCTTCAACATCAACACAACACCTACAAACAAACCATTATGGTTGGTTTTATAATTTTTAATTTTTAAAAAAAAAACAAAAATTTTTTCACGAATTTTTAATTTTTTTCAAAAAAACAAAATTTTTTGAAAGAATAAATTCCCACGGATGTGGGTAGCGAATTTGTATTACCACTGTGCGGAGGGGTCATGCCGGTTTTTTCCCAGAAATGGGCGGAGCCGGCATGATCGGGGATTGGGTCATGCCCGTTTCCCCTTTTGGGGGTATGGGAAGGCTCCCCCTTCCTTCTGCACAGTGGGACAGTACAACTACTGTGCGGACGGGTCATGCCGGATTTTTCCAGAAATGGGCGGAGCCGGCATGATCGGGGATTGGGTCATGCCCGTTTCCCCTTTTGTGGGTTTGGGAAGGCTCCCCCTTCCTTCTGCACAGTGGGACAGTACAACTACTGTACGGACGGGTCATGCCCAAATTTTTTTAAAATTAAATTAACTTAAAAATTTTTAAATTTTTTATATTTGGGACTTCTCAACGCCTGCTCACCTTATCCAATATGCTTTATGGTGGTCCTTTTTCCGTGAGTTTAATTTTTAAAAAATCTATTTAATTCCCCACTCTGTTCTCCTTCTCTGTCGGGGGAAGGAGATCTTGTACCCCGTATGGGGAGAATGTGGGGCACCAAAACGCGGGGGATAACAAATACGCGTTTTGATGCCTCACTTGTGCGGAGGGGTCATGCCCAAATTTTTTAAATTCAAATAACTTAGAATTTTTTCGATTTTTAATTTTTCTTTTTAGGTCAATCAACATGTTGGTGGTTTATTTGGTGGTAGCTCATGTGTTTGATGTGAGTTTAATTTTTAAAATTATTTTTTTATATTTTTTTAAATTATTTAAATTATTTTTATAACTTTTTCGAATATATTTTGGCAATTTTCGATAATTTTTTAAAAATTTTTTCGTAATATTAAAATTTTTTTTTACGATTTTCCTTCTCTGCGGAGTTCATACCGGCCTCCACACAAAAAGGGGACTATCCATGACCTCTTCTGCACTAGAAACACAGAGAGGCATGGAAGTTCTCCTTTGTGCCCCATTCCGTGGAAAAACCTGTATAATAAGGTTTCGGGTCCTCGCCTTGAAGGCCCATGGGATGGGATGAGAACGTGGAGCACCAATACTTGGGGGAAGAATAACTCCTTGTATTGATGCTTCACTGTGCCGACGGGTCATGCCAAAATTTTTCAAAATTTAAAAAACTTAAAAAATTTTGATTTTTTTAAATTTCTATTTTAGTGATCAACACGTGCCTACTTCTTTGAATCAAATTTGGTGGTTTGCTTTTGGTTACGTAAAAGTTTTAGTTTTATCTTTTCGGCTTTTTCGGAGAATTTTTTATTTTTAAAATCTAAAATTGCTAAATTCTTTAAAAATTTTTCAAATACTTTTCGATGTTTTTTTCAAAATTTAAATTTTATTATTGACCCCTGAGAAACGGCTGCACTAACGTTGCAGTACGACTCAGCCTTTTAAAAATGGCTTTGCGTGGTGGGCCAATTACACACCACGTGAAAAATATCCTTTACAGATGGGGATGCCACACATCTGTCCCCAAATTAAAAATGGCCTCTGGTGGGCTTGATGCACCAGAAAAAATAGTCTGCTGGCGGACTTTCCAACTGTTCTCAGCCTGACCAGCTGTTAATGGTTGGGACACCAGTTCCCCTTTTTTCACATTTTTGGTCGTAGAGTGAAAGCTGTGTTCAACACGGTGGGCAACTCTACTTTTTGTTAAATTAATTCATTTTATTTTTTTTGTTTTATTTTGTTGCCTTAAATTCGGTAGTTTTTTTGCCTTGCTCTGTCGCGTTATTATTTCCATTAGTGTTTTTAATTTTAATTAAATCTTTTTGTCGCGTTTTGTAATTTCACATTGTTTTCGCGTTTTGTGGCGAATTGCTCTTAATTTATTTTCTTTTTTTCAGATATTTTAAATAATTATTTTATTTTCTATATTTTAAAATGCCTTCAAAAAATGTGACTGCCCGGAGGAAACGTAAGTTGCGCCGTTCGGATGATGGTAAGTTGGTGAGTGATGCAACAAATTGTTGCGGGGTTGAGGGTGTTTCCAATGACGGGCTTTTGTTAAATGTTAATTCAACCCGGGGTAGTAGTAATGGTGATGGTAATTCTATGGGTTGTAGTTCTATGGTTGATGGAGGGGTTGATTTAACTTTGGAGAGTGGGGTTGTTGGTTGTGAAAAGGGTGTAGTTGGTAGTGGAGTAGGTGATTGTGAGATGAGGGAAGTTGGTGTTGGGGTAGTTGGTTGTGTAGTGAGTGAAGTTGGTAGTGGGGTATTTGGTTATGAAATGAGTGAGATTAGTAGTGATGTAGTAAATAATGATCTAAGTGAATCAAATATTGAGAATGATAATTTCTATTATGATTTTGAAAACATGTCTGATAATTTTTCTGTTTTTTCTCTGGAAAGTTCTAACAAGAGTGTTATTTCATATGAACGATCGAAAGCTGGTAGGCCTAAAAAAGGAAAGGGGGTACTGGCAGACCAAAAAAAATTAATGTGATGAATAATATTATTGTTAATGAGTTAAATTGTAATGAGCTTCCTGATTTAATGTCCCTACAATCATTAGATATTCCGATGGGTCCTTTATTGGATTCAGATAGTAGTATTTGTTTTGTAAGCCTTACTGCTGCTGCTAGAAATTATATTAACGAGTTGTGGTCCAATCCTGAAGCATGGTTAGAAGACGATTATATTTACTCATACCTTAGGTATTTGACCGCACGTGCTGACAAACGTGTTGTAGTTCTTATTCCGTCATTTACATATGTTAACTATCAGTATGGGCCTCACATCGAGCAGCTTAGTCCTTTAGAAAATTGCTTTAATTATTCACTAGACTATGATGTGTTACTTATGCCAGTTTGCTTCGAAGCACATTTTGGGTTAATAATTTATGACAGGACTGATAGAAACAATACAGATTGTTTGTTTGTCGATTCTTTGCCGTCTGTGGATAGATTGTTTGATGTTAGGTATCCTGGATTTGATATAAGACGGATAGATATAATTAAGAGGGGAATAATTAGTTTAACTCCTAATATTACGGAAGATGCTATTCAAATAAGAACCCTTCCTCGCGATCAGTTTACCGAACAGTTAGATGGTGTAAATTGTGGGTTTTTTATTTGCATTTACTCTGAATTATATTTATTTAATAATAAGTCGTTGTTGATTCCAAATTTAGATATTAATTATGAAAGAAAACGTATTTTATGGAATCTTTCTAAGTTATTTTTGGCCAATGAAATTGATTACATTGGTATTGTCATTAATAGCAATATAAATATAGATCAGGTTCTAAGAAATAACGAACCCTTAAATATTAATGGGCCTCTAAATATTGTTTATGCTCCATCTAATGAAAATTCGAATATAAATTATGTTCCTGAATTTTTATCTATTGATTTGTTAGATGTTCCTTTTGGCCCAATGCCAAATACTGAAAATAGAATTTTTACTGATGATATTGTTTTTTCTAGGCCCGAAATTATTAGTTTGTGGTCAGATCCTAATGTGTGGATTCAGGATAGTTTTGTTTTTATTTATTTAAAATTTTTATCATATCGTTCCAATTTAAATGTTGTTGTTGTTTCCCCTCAATTTATTGTTGTTGAACACCATTTTGGTCAGGGTGTTGAACCTCTTAATATTTTTAATTACTGCTTTAATTATAACCAGGATTACGATATTTTGTTGATTCCAATTATGTTTCCTGGTCATTTTGGTTTAGTAATTTTTGATCGTTCAGATCGTAATAATTTTTCTTGCATTTTTGTTGACTCTTTGCCATCTGTAAACCGTTTAACTGATGTTTCTTGTGGTGTTTTTGATCAAAGGCGTGTAGATTTAGTTAAAAGGTGTATTTGTGATTTGACACCTGGTCTTTTAGTTGAAAATGTTAATATACAAATTTTACCGCGTTCTCAATTTACTGAACAAAGAGATGGGATTAATTGCGGGTTTTATGTTTGTCTTTATGCGGAATTTTTTCTATTTAATAATAAATCGTTAATAATTCCTAATTTAAATATTCAGTATGAGAGGAAACGTATTTTATGGCACCTTATGCAATTAATTCTTTCAAATGACATTGATTATGTTGAGATTTTCGCTTATAATCCTATCAATGCACAAGTGAATGCAAATGTTTTTAATTTTAATCTAGACTTCGGGGATAATGTTCATGATAATTGCGTTGTTAATAATTTTCCGATAGTCGATATGGAACCCGATCCACCTCGTAATTTAAGGCGTTCTGACAGAATTAAAGCATTGAATAACAATAAGGTTTCTATGATTACACTAGAGAATATAAGCCTTAATTCTTTGTTTGAAATATCCTATTTCTGTAAAAGAAAACATAAGGATGTCCCATGTGCCGATGTCCGTGCACGGCACGTTGTAAGTTATTACGATTCTGGTAATTTTGGAGATGCTGAATGTTATTACTGTAATGCGTTGTTGTTAAAATCTGAAATAAATGAATCGCATCAAAGCAAGTTTAAGCGTATTACGTCTTCTTTTTGTTGTAAATGTGGGTCAGTTTTTCTTCCTCCGTTTAGACCACATCCAGCTCTATTAAGAGATTTAACTAGGGCAGATACGCAAGGTTCCTTGGAGTTTTTGAAAAAACAAAATATTTACAACTCTTTACTTGCTTTTGCGTCCGTTTTCGTAGGACACCGAGAAACTAAACTATACGGGGGAATTTGTTACATGTTAAACGGCGAGTTTGTCAGAAAAATGAGTTCGATGATTGCCGGAGATTCAGGACCCTCATTTTCTCAACTGTACATTTTAGATGCTGATACAGCCTTTCAACACCGAGTGTCTAATATTGCTTATGGGGGAGATCGAGTTGATCCGGATGTTTTAAAAAATTTAGATATTTTGTTAAGAGAATGTCATCCCCTAGCTAATATTTATAAAAATTTTCACACACAATATCTAGAAAAATTACAAAATGAAGGTCCGGATGCAATTAAAAATTTCCGCCTTGTGCTTTTAGAAGAAAGGGAAGTACCGGAGGATATTAGAGCTAATAGTTTACATCCAAGACAAGTAAACCTTCCTACAGAGGAAACACTTTTTTCGTTACATACTGAGTCTGATGAACCTCCTATGTTAAAGGGTATTTGTATAACCGACGAGCAAGGAAGAATTTTTGTTTTTTCACCACATCATCCTTTAACAGACACACTTTGTTATCCTTTGCTATTCCCATGTGGTGATGATGGGTATCATAGTAAAATCCCCTTTGCTAGAAAATTAACTGATGAGGACGCGAGTGAAAGTAATGATTCGGATCACGAGAATGTTGGTTTTGTCCCAATTAAGCAAAGAAAATCTATTAGTTGTCGTGATTATGTTAAGTATAGATTGGCCATAAGAAAGGGTGAAGATTACCATAATATTTGGAGTTCAGGGGGAGGTTTAAGTCAAAAATATACTTTAGATTATAATGCAAGAATTGATTCTGATAATGCCTCTTATTTGCGAAGGCCTGAATTAGATTTATTATCCACAACTCCTGAGTCAGCTAGAAGGTGGTTGGCAAGAGACTGTGGGGCTCAAAGTATAGACGATTTTGGGAGTATTGTAATGTTTAGGAAGAATTACCCGGGAACACGTCCATATTTTCAAGACATGTTTTATGACGCTACAACTATTATGGCTAGAACCCGGAAGTCTGAAAATGCCTCTTTTATGTTTACGTTCACAAGTAATCCACACTGGCCTGAAATTAAACGAAATTTATTTCATAAAAAACAAAAAATAGTGGATAGGTTTGATATAATTTGTAGAATTTACGAAGATAAATTAAGACATCTTCATTACTTATTAAACAAAAAAAATATATTTGGAAAAATCTTAGGTTATGGGGAAAGTAGGGAGTTTCAGAAAAGGATTGGAGGTCCACATTTGCATAGAGTTTTTTGCACAGATATTCCTGCAATTCCTGTAAATATTGAAAATTTAATATGGGCACATATTCCTGAAGAACCGGCAGCTGAAGATAAATCAAATTGGGCTAATTTTATAAGAAAGGTTCGTGAACTTATAGAACATCACCAGTTGCATGATTGTGCAGAGCATTGTAAGAAAGCAAATGGTAAATGTAAGAAAGGTTTCCCGAAACCGTTTAGTAACATTACCGTTTTGCACGAAAATAAGCCGGCAGAGTATAAGAGGCCTAGTCCGGAAAATGGTGGGGAAGTTTTAAAAATAAAAAGAGGAAAGCACACAATTATTTATGACAACTCTAGAGTAGTCCCGTATAATCCATTAATTCTTGTAATGTTTGAATGCCACCATAACTTAGAATTCGCGTATGGACAAACTGATAATTTAAAATATGCATTAAAATATCCATTTAAGGGTTCAAGTTTCTCCTATGTACGTAGTGAAACTACTGGACTTATACATGTAGATGAACCTTTACAATATGCTAGAATGATTTATAGGAGTCCCACAGAGGCGTATTCTAGAATATTATCTTATAAATATGCATTTTTGTCCCATGTCGTTTTGGCTTTAACAATTCATTTACCCGAAAATCAGAGAGTTTACTTTACTCATCGAACAGCTAATCAAACTCTTGGGAATATTGATGGAGGAGATTTACCAGAGACTCCTCTTACTTCGTATTGGAATTTATGTAATAAAGACCCAACTTTTAGTATTCTTTTTGAAAATATGCCAGAAACTTATGCGTTTAATAAAAATACAAGAGCTTGGAAAAAACTGAAAATTGATCCAAAAAATAAAAATAGGAAACCGCGTATTGGCAGAATTTACACAGTGTCACCACGTGAGCCAGAAAAATTTGCACTTTATCTTCTTACTAAACATTTTGCAGGCTCTTATGAAAATTTATTAAATGTTAACGGTCACATTTGTGACACATTTGTCGAAGCAGGGCGATTAAGGGGTTTGTTAGAAGATAATGAAGTATGGGAACGGACTTTAAGAGAAGGATCCACTTATCTTAATCCTTCGCAAATGCGTTTATTGTTTGCTAATATACTTGTATTCGGAGGTACTGAAAAATGTGTAATTGATGGTTTGTATTTGTGGAATATGTTTATTGATCATTTTTATGACAGAAGATGTACAGAAGCAGAAAGACCAATTCGTATCGATAGAGCTTTAGCTCTTATTGAAAAGCTTTTGCTGAGTCAGGGTCGAAATCTGGGTGAATTTAATCTCCCTTCACCTAATAACCCTCTTATAAACAACCCAGATAGGGCTTTAGACGCATTTTTCTTTCCACATAACTTAAACGATGATGAAATGGATGAAACTATAGATGTTTCCGTTTTTGATAGAGCTCAATTAAATCAAGCGCAACAAAACTTTTTTAATTTAATTAGGGCATCAGTTTTAGATCCTTCTGCTAATAATAAATTGTTTTATATTTCCGGAGATGGTGGTACGGGAAAAACTTTTCTACTTAATTATGTTATCTATAAGTTAAGAGAACTTAGACAAAAAGTATTAGCTACCGCCTCTACTGGTATAGCTGCCACAAATTTTTATTCTGGCGGTATGACTTTCCATTCAGCTTTTCGATTTGGAAAAGATGTTGAACCTGGTGTTATTCCCTCTATTCCGTTAGAAAGTTATTTTGGTCGTAGAATTATTGAAGCAAATGTTATAGTTATTGACGAAATTACTATGCTAAATAAGACTGTTTTTGAAAATGTTGATATTCTATGCCGTACTTTAATTCCCCAATTTCAAGATAAGCCTTTTGCAGGAAAGACAGTAATAATTTCTGGCGACTGGAAGCAGTCTTTGCCTGTGGTAAGAGAATCCTCGGCACCTGGAGCACAGGTAGCAGCTTCAATTCAGTCTTCTGATTTATATAGAAGGTTTGAAAAACATAGATTGATGCAAAATATGAGAGTGATTCCGGCGGAAATACAGTTTAAAGATTGGCTTTATAGTATAGGAACAGGTCAAGTTGGCGATTCTGTTATAATTCCATTAGCTATGCGAGTTAATTCGAGACAAGAATTGTATACATTTGTATTTAACACGGGCTTTGATGCACCAGTTAATCAACTTTTGAAACGTTTAATTCTTTCTCCGACAAATAGAATAGTAGACTTAATTAACGATGAAATTATAGCCTTAATAGATTCACCAGAACATGTATATTTATCGAGGGATAATCCTACAAGCGAAAACCCGTTTGCGTATAACTTGGCTGATTATGACGTAGTTCAATTAAATAGGCTTACGCCAATAGGAATGCCCGCCCATAATATAAAACTTAAGGTGGGAGCGATAATAGTATTATTACAAAATTTAAATACTCAAAAAGGTTTATGTAACGGTACTAGAATGATAGTTAGGCGTTTACACCAAGATTTGATAGAAGCGGAAACTATTAGTGGTTCCTCGGACCGTGGTATAAGAATTGGAATATGTCGCGTAAGGAATAGTTATAAAGAACTTCGTCCTGACGGAGTAAGTTTCGAAAGATTTCAATTCCCTGTAAGAGTTGCGTTTTGTATGACTATAACTAAGGCCCAAGGACAGACTTGTGAGCGTTTAGGTATTGATATTAGTGATGAACCATTCGCTCATGGACAGACGTATACCGCATTTTCAAGGTGCAGAAGTGGAGAGAATATTAGAGTTTTCGCACCTGGTAAAATACCCGATAATAATGGGAATATTTCTATGAGAAATGTGGTAGCTAGAGGTATCCGTTTTGATTAAATTTTTTTATTTAGTAGAAAGAAAAAATGAAATTAAAATTTGGTTAAATTCTCTTAGGGGTAAACTTGAAAATTTACAAAAGAAATAATAACTTAAAGGCCAATAGAGTGAGACCACTTCAACACTCTATAAAAAAGAACGAGACCACTTCAACGTTCTAAAAAATAAAAAGGCCAAAAGATATAAAAAATAAAAAAGGCCAAAAGAGTGAGACCACTTCAACACTCTTTAAAAAAGAACGAGACCACTTCAACGTTCTAAAATAAAAAAGGCCAAAATAAATAAAAAAATAAAAAAAGGCCAAAAGAGTGAGACCACTTCAACACTCTTTAAAAAGAACGAGACCACTTCAACGTTCTAAAATAAAAAAAGGCCAAAATAAATAAAAATAAAAAAGGCCAAAAGAGTGAGACCACTTCAACACTCTTTAAACAGAACGAGACTACTTCAACGTTCTAAAATAAAAAAGGCCAAAATAAATAAAAAAAATAAAAAAGGCCAAAAGAGTGAGACCACTTCAACACTCTTTAAAAAAGAACGAGACCACTTCAACGTTCTAAAATAAAAAAAGGCCAAAATAAATAAAAATAAAAAAAAAGGCCAAAAGAGTGAGACCACTTCAACACTCTTTAAAAAGAACGAGACCACTTCAACGTTCTAAAACATAAAAAAGGCCAAAAGATATAAAAAAATAAAAATGGCCAATAGAGTGAGACCACTTCAACACTCTATAAGTAAGAATTCCGACCCCAACGGGGCGGGGTACAGGGTTTATCCGTTTGCCTCCATGCACCTCCACGTGGTGTACCCTGGGCATTGTTATATATAGTTAAAACTTTTCATAGTCGTAATTATTTGTTTTTTCGTTTTTAATGAGTTAGTGTACTAATTATATAACAATGGCTAAGCATGGTTAAAAACGGATTGTCTTATAGTCCACTGTTATTACTTAGTTTTTCTTATTTTTAGTCGTTCTAACCTCTTTTTATATTTACTTAGTTGTATTGATTAGTCGAGTTTCCAATATTAATAGTTTTTTTAATTTTAGTTCGTGCTTAATTGTGTTTGTTTTTGATACTTTTACCTTAAAATTTTAAATTAACAATTTTTTTCTTTTTCAGATAACAAAAAATTTACTTTTCAACCAAATTATAATAATATTTATTTTTCTTTCAATTTTCAATTCAACAAAAATAACAACAATTTACAGACCAAATTTTCTTTGGTAATAGTTTGTTTCATACCTCCCACCCCCTTTGTTTCTCACCAATATTTTTGTTTTTCAGTCTGTCATTTGTTAGAAAACTCATCGATCCGTGTACACATCTCGACGATTGTGATAACATGTGACTTACTGAAAAATTAAAAAATGGTCAGAAAAAACGACATGTGTGACGAGACCGGGGGAGGGGGGGTATGAAAGAAATTATTATTCAATCATTTTTAGAAAAAATGTCTTCTCCTTCTTCTTCAAATTATTTATCAACACAAAACTCTGACATCTCTTCAACATTTTCACTCAGATCAAATTTATCACGGAGTGTTGGTTCTTTGGAGGGCGGTAAGCAGTTTTATAAATTACACTCAAAAAAAAACAAACACAATTCTATTTTTTGTTGAAAAAGTTTGATTGAATTTAATGAATTTTTGAAGATCAAGAAGCAAACCTTTTTTGGTAGCTGATTAAAAACTTTTTTGTGAAATTTATTTTTGTCAAACTTTTTCAGCAACGCATGCGAAAATATTTTAGGTTTTTATACGATTAAAAAACTCAGTCCTTCCTTTTAAAAAGCCGCTTGTAAAAGTTATACTTTTTATTAAGACTTTTAACATTATCTTGATTTCTCGCTATGCAACCTCGCATTTTAATGAACTCCAAAGACGTCAAATTTTAAATTTTTTTCTTTTTTAAATCTGAATTTTTAGACATTGTTCGCCATACTTTTGATAATATGAGTTGGAGTAGTGGAATTGGTGGAGGTGGAGGTCGTGGCATTGATGGTCGTGGTGGACGTGGAGGTCGTGGCTTTGGTGGGCGTGGAGGGCGTGGAATTGGTGGACGTGGAGGGCGTGGCGATGGTGGACGTGGAGGCCGAGGAAGAGAAAGAGGTGGCCGACGAACTGGCCGAAATAATACAAATTTTGGAAGGCCGGGCCGCGGCGTTGGGGCCAACTCGGGGGCGGTTCGTTGGCTTCTTGCCAACGGGCTTGCTACTCGGGGGACGCCTCAACGTCGAGGCGCCGAGTGGTCGAACCGTGGGTTTAACTCCCGCGGTGGAAGTTCCGGCGGGCAATCTCGCGGTCGTAGATCCTTCGGGAACTCCCGCGGGGTTGCTCGTGGCGGGAACTCCCGCGGGAGTGGCCCACGGGGACACCAGCCTCATACCAACAACCATCCTATGGGGGGACACTCCGTAAACGTGTACCCCACTTATAATGTTTATACTTACAATTAATTAACTTTTTTAAAATTTATTTTTAAAAGGTTAATTAATTGAGATATAAACATTATGAGTGGGGTACACGTTTACGGAGTGTCCTCATCAGTGGTGTGCAGTTGCACTTTTCGTCTTTCGCCTTTCGTTTTTTAAAATCATTTTGGCATTTTTTTGGCTTTCGTTTTTTAAAATCTGTTTCGGCACATCAATGATCCTCACACCCTCATTCAATATTTATTTAAAATATTTTTGATTGAAATTTTATTTAATTTATTTTTTTGATACTATTTTGGTTATTTTTTGTTTCATTTTTTTGACGATTTGTTATTTAAATTTAATTTTTTGAATTTATTTGTTGGTAAATGTTTTTTGATAGAGTTTATTCTATATAAGTTTGCTATCTCCGTATTTAATTCCATTTCTTTCGCTTCTTTTCAGTTCTTTTGCTTCTCTCTGTCGATGTTTTAGTTTAAGTACAAAGTGGTCGGTCATTTCTTCCTTACAAGATTTAAATGTATTATGTATTTAATGTATCAAAAACCTTCTAGCCGCGCGCGAAGCGCGCCCCAAAGCCGTTAGGCTTTCCAAAGGGCAGAGCATAAAAATTATAAAGTATCGTACTCGCCGCCGTTGCATACGCACAACGCCGCCATCGCATACGTAACCCACAGCTAGTTATATTATACTAAAAAAAACCTCCTGGTGGCCCTCTTTTTGGGGGGGATTTTCATTCAAAAAAGTGCACAGCCTCCATGTTTGCTCGAGTATTTTTTTGAGTTGTACATTGGTCCTACAACTTTTTGTCGCGCATTTGGGAAAATTATAGATTTGGCGCCAAAACGTACCGCTGCGCCGAAACGGCCAAGTTGAAAATTCAAACGGGTGTAACTCGGAATGCGAAAGTCAGATCGAAAAACGCTTGGGGAAAGGGCACTGGTCCGGTTCAAGGTCTAAAACTCTGAAAAAATTTGGAGTCCTCGGATCATGCCCTGAGGCGGTAGGCGATGACAAAAATGGTACACTTTGTCCAAAATCGAGACATGGTGTCCGACGAAATTCACCGACAATTTACAAATTATATACCATTCGAAAGCTCTCGTCGAGCTAAGTCTGAAAAAATTTAGTTTAATTTTTTCTGACCATTTTGTACAAAGTTATAAAACGCCAAAGGGTCAAAATGTCCAGGACCCCTATCGGGAAGGGTGGCTCCCATTGGGTCTGATTATAAAAGTGCTTATGAGAAGCCAAATCGCTCCAACTCTTTTTTCATATGTTGGGGCCCTAAGTGTACTAAAATTTTGTTGGGAGACACTTGAGTCTGGGACTTTGATTTGGGGGTGATATGGTTCAAAAGGTAGAAGTCGAAAAATCGACTTTTTGTAAGAGGTCGAGTCACCCGTTTTCGATAGCCTAAGTGAAAGAGCGTCCCCTGGCGGTCAGAAAAATATATACTTTGTTGGGGGTCCACTTGAGTCTAGAAAAGTTATAGCCAAAATGGCCAAATGTCGCAAATCGGTTTTTAGACTCTAACTTCCCGGGGAATTTTTCAAAAATTTTTCTGAGACCGGATATCGACTCAGCGGGTTCTAAAGCACCATATAGGACGTTTTTTGACCCAAAATTAAAAAATTTTTTTCCCTCGTGTTCCCTTGTGGGCCCAAAACATTTTGTCGTTTTTTATGGGTAGCGGTCTTTTGTACCTTTTTTATATCTCGGGAACGGCTGTTGGGAATTGGATGGGACTTGGGGGATATTAGGTAGTTGCGTATGGGGAGTTTGATAGGCATGGCCGTTTTGGTGCCGCACTTGAGTGTGGCACCGAAATGGCCGGATGAAAAATTCAAAGTGTTATAACGGGTTTTTGAGAAGTGGGGGTTCTGGGGCCTGGGAGTTTTGTTGTAGGGGAGGCTGTGAGAAACTTATAAATAGTTGGACACTTGAGTCTCAGATGAACTTTTGGGGGTCATATGGGTCAATGAGTCGCGGTTTTACAATAAACTTTTTCTGAAGAGTCGGGTCAGCTTTTTTCTATTGCCTATTCGAAAGAGCGTTTCCTGGGGCTCCGAAAAAGGTATACTTTGTTGGGGGTCCACTTGAGTCTCAAAAAGTTATAGCGGATGTTCGCAAATGTAGCAAATCTTTTTGAGACTCTAACGTCCGGGGTCAGCTTTTTCTGAAGAGTCGGGTCAGCTTTTTTCTATTGCCTATTCGAAAGAGCGTTTCCTGGGGCTCCGAAAAAGGTATACTTTGTTGGGGGTCCACTTGAGTCTCAAAAAGTTATAGCGGATGTTCGCAAATGTAGCAAATCTTTTTGAGACTCTAACGTCCCAGGGAATTTTTTATTAATTTTTCTGAGACCTAATATGGATACAGCGCATCTAAATACACCATATTGGTCGTTTTTTGACCTAAAATTAAAAAAATTTTTCCCGACCCCATTCCAAAAGGGGTACCCCTTTTGGGGGATTTTCGCGAATTTTAAAGTGACCATAACTTTTTATGGGATTTTCGGATTGGGATGGGGTTTCTTTTGAAAAATAGTCCTAAAAATTAGAAATTTTATCACCGAAGAAAATTTCGAAAAAGTCGAAATTGAACCCATAGGGATCGAATTTCGAAAAACCCAAAATTTTTCGGTTTTTCGAAAAATTTTCGACATTTTTGCCGGCGATTCTACTCGAACGTATTTTTCCTGGATAGAGCAGATTTTTCTGCATAAAATAAGCTATTAAAATGTTCAAGAAAGGTTAACTTTAAAAAAGTTATGAATTTTTTAAAATTTGGGTGATTTTTCCGGCCAAAATTTTCGGCCTAAAAAATATTTTTTTCAAAATGGATATAAATGGGCCAAATGATATATTAATCGAAAGCTCTCATTGAGCTATGTTTAAAAATAATTTTTGTAAAATTTTCTAAACATTTTGTCCAAAGTTATAGACGGTTAAAGTTTTGAGTCTGGGGGTACTTATCCCTGGTGGGGTACCAAAGGAGGGGTAATAAATTAAAAAGACTTACGTTATATTGTAGAGCATCCTGAAACCCACCAAAAAACATTACTTTTTTGAGGATCCACTTGAGTCTTAAAAAGTTATGTCCAATGTTCGCAAATGTCGGAAATATTTTTGAGACTCTAACGTCCCTGCGAATTTTTTAAAATTTTTTCTGAGACCGGATATGGACTCAGCGCATATTAATACACCACATAGGTCGTTTTTGGTGAAAAAATTCGAAAATTTTTTCCCGACCCCATTCCTAAAGGGGTACCCCTTTTGGGGGATTTTCGGATAATTTTAAGTGACCATAATTTTTTTTAGAATTTTCGGATTGGGATGGGGTTTCTTTATAAAAATAGAACTAAAAATTAGAAATTTTTGAAGCCGAAAAAATTTCGAAAAAAGTTGAAATTGAACCCGTGGGGGTCGAATTTCGAAAAACTCATAATTTTTCGGTTTTTCGAAAAATTTTCGGGATTTTTGCCGGCGTTTCGCGCTAAAAGTATTTTTCCTGAATAGAGCTTATTTTTCTCTATAGAATAAGCTTTTAAAATTTTTCAAAAAGGTCAACTTTGAAAAAGTTATGAATTTTTTAAAAATTCGGTGATTTTTCTGGCCCAAATTTTCGGCCAAAAAAATAAATTTTTCAAAATGGCCATAAATAGGCCAAATGTTATATCAATCGAAAGCTCTTATCGAGCTGAGTATAAAAATATTTTTGCAAAATTTTCTGACTATTTTGTAAAAAGTTACAAAAGGTCGAAATTTCGGGTGTGGGGGGCCCAAGGCCCCCAAACGGCGGCCTGAGGCCCGCCATGCGAGGGCCGAAGGCCCGAGCTTTCAACCCATCTATAACACAGAGCAATGGTCAAAGGCAGGGCAGTCTTTACTTGCGAGGGCCGAAGGCCCGAGCTTCAACCCATCTAAAAGGCTGAGAAATAGTCGAAGGCAGGGCGAGGAGATGGCCTCGCCGTTTGGCGAGGGCCGAAGGCCCGAGCTTTCAACCCGTCTAAAGGGCTGAACAATAGTCAAACGCAGGGCAAATTTACCGGCGAGGGCTGAAGGCCCGAGCTTCAACCCATCTAAAAGGCAGAGCAATGGTCAAAGGCAGGGCAAACTTTACCGGCGAGGGCCGAAGGCCCGAAGCAACGCTCGGGCCGAAGGCCCGAGCTTCAACCCATCTAAAAGGCAGAGCAATGGTCAAAGGCAGGGCAAACTTTACCGGCGAGGGCCGAAGGCCGAAGCAACGCTCGGGCCGAAGGCCCGAGCGATGTCAAAGGCAGGGCAATGTCAAAGGCAGGGCAAACTTTACCGGCGAGGGCCGAAGGCCCGAAGCAACGCTCGGGCCGAAGACCCGAAGCAACGCTCGGGCCGAAGACCCGAGCTTCAACCCTTCTAAAAGGCAGAGCAATGGTCAAAGGCAGGACAAACTTTATCGGCGAGGGCCGAAGGCCCGAAGCAACGCTCGGGCCGAAGGCCCGAGCTTTCAACCCATCTAAAAGGCAGCACAACGAATTAAAAAGCAGGGCTAAACTTTGCCGGCGAGGGCCGAAGGCCCGAGCTTTCAACCCATCTAAAAGGCAGAGCAACGAATTAAAAGCAGGGCTATACTTTGCCGGCGAGGGCCGAAGGCCCGAGCTTTCAACCCATCTAAAAAGCAGAGCAACGAATTAAAAGCAGGGCTATACTTTGCCGGCGAGGGCCGAAGGCCCGAGCTTTCAACCCATCTAAAAGGCAGAGCAACGAATTAAAAGCAGGGCTATACTTTACCTACGAGGGCCGAAGGCCCGAGCTTTCAACCCATCTAAAAGGCAGCACGACGAATTAAAAAGCAGGGCAAAACTTTGCTGGCGAGGGCCGAAGGCCCGAGCTTTCAACCCATCTAAAAGGCAGCACGACGAATTAAAAAGCAGGGCTAAACTTTGCCGGCGAGGGCCGAAGGCCCGAGCTTTCAACCCATCTAAAAGGCAGCACAACGAATTAAAAAGCAGGGCTAAACTTTGCCGGCGAGGGCCGAAGGCCCGAGCTTTCAACTCATCTAAAAGGCAGAGCAACGAATTAAAAGCAGGGCTATACTTTGCCGGCGAGGGCCGAAGGCCCGAGCTTTCAACCCATCTAAAAGGCAGCACAACGAATTAAAAAGCAGGGCTATACTTTGCCGGCGAGGGCATAAGGCCCGAGCTTTCAACCCATCTAAAAAGCAGAGCAACGAATTAAAAGGCAGGGCACAACTTTACCGGCGAGGGCCGAAGGCCCGAGCTTTCAACCCATCTAAAAGACAGAGCAATGAATTAAAAGGCAGGGCACAACTTTACCGGCGAGGCCGAGCTTTCAACCCATCTAAACGGCAGAGCAACGAATTAAAAGGATGGGCAAACTTTACCGGCGAGGGCCGAAGGCCCAAGCTTTCAACCCATCTAAACGGCAGAGTAACGAATTAAAAGGATGGGCAAACTTTACCGGCGAGGGCCGAAGGCCCGAGCTTTCAACCCATCTAAAAGACAGAACAATGAATGAATATGCAGGGCTTAACTTTACAGGCGAGGGCCGAAGGCCCGAGCTTTCAACCCATCTCTGAAGGCAGGGCTAAACTTTACCAGCGAGGGCCGAAGGCCCGAGCTTTCAACCCATCTGAAAAGCAGAGCAATAGTAAAAGGCAGAGAAAACAACTGGCGAGGGCCGAAGGCCCGAGCTTAAAACCCATCCCGCAACGAATAGCGAGGGCCGCAGGCCCGAAGCAATGAAAAGGCGGGGAAAAACTTACCGGCGAGGGCCGAAGGCCCGAAGCAATGAAAAGGCTGGGCGAAAACATCCATTTTTCAAAAAAATT
This sequence comes from Meloidogyne incognita, assembly GCA_036172945.1. Classification (NCBI taxonomy): domain Eukaryota; kingdom Metazoa; phylum Nematoda; class Chromadorea; order Rhabditida; family Meloidogynidae; genus Meloidogyne; species Meloidogyne incognita. The sequence continues at coordinate 3,222,012 of JARQAC010000006.1, read as the reverse complement.
TTAAAGGTGGCCAAATGATATATCAAATGAAAGCTCTCAGTGAGCTGAGTCAAAAAATAATATCAGAAAAATTTTCTGACCATTTTGTACAAAGTTATTCTTGGGCAAAACTTCGACCATCGCAAATAAACATTCTAGCAGCGCGCGAAGCGCGCCCCAAAGCCGTTAGGCTTTCCAACGGGCACCCCAAACTAAACAGCCAGAGTATCCTAATAGGAATTGCATACGTAAGTTACCGCCATCGCATACGTAACCCAGAGCTAGTTATATTATACTAAAAAAACCTCCTGGTGGCCCTCTTTTTGGGGGGGGATTTTCATTCAAAAAAGTGCACAGCCTCCATGTTTGCTCGAGTATTTTTTTGAGTTGTACATTGGTCCTACAACTTTTTGTCGCGCATTTGGGAAAATTATAGATTTGGCGCCAAAACGTACCGCTGCGCCGAAACGGCCAAGTTGAAAATTCAAACGGGTGTAACTCGGAATGCGAAAGTCAGATCGAAAAACGCTTGGGGAAAGGGCACTGGTCCGGTTCAAGGTCTAAAACTCTGAAAAAAATTTGGAGTCCTCGGATCATGCCCTGAGGCGGTAGGCGATGACAAAAATGGTACACTTTGTCCAAAATCGAGACATGGTGTCCGACGAAATTCACCGACAATTTACAAATTATATACCATTCGAAAGCTCTCGTCGAGCTAAGTCTGAAAAAATTTAGTTTAATTTTTTCTGACCATTTTGTACAAAGTTATAAAACGCCAAAGGGTCAAAATGTCCAGGACCCCTATCGGGAAGGGTGGCTCCCATTGGGTCTGATTATAACTTTGCTTATGAGAAGCCAAATCGCTCCAACTCTTTTTTCATATGTTGGGGCCCTAAGTGTACTAAAATTTTGTTGGGAGACACTTGAGTCTGGGACTTTGATTTGGGGGTGATATGGTTCAAAAGGTAGAAGTCGAAAAATCGACTTTTTGTAAGAGGTCGAGTCACCCGTTTTCGATAGCCTAAGTGAAAGAGCGTCCCCTGGCGGTCAGAAAAATATATACTTTGTTGGGGGTCCACTTGAGTCTAGAAAAGTTATAGCCAAAATGGCCAAATGTCGCAAATCGGTTTTTAGACTCTAACTTCCCGGGGAATTTTTCAAAAATTTTTCTGAGACCGGATATCGACTCAGCGGGTTCTAAAGCACCATATAGGACGTTTTTTGACCCAAAATTAAAAAATTTTTTTCCCTCGTGTTCCCTTGTGGGCCCAAAACATTTTGTCGTTTTTTATGGGTAGCGGTCTTTTGTACCTTTTTTATATCTCGGGAACGGCTGTTGGGAATTGGATGGGACTTGGGGGATATTAGGTAGTTGCGTATGGGGAGTTTGATAGGCATGGCCGTTTTGGTGCCGCACTTGAGTGTGGCACCGAAATGGCCGGATGAAAAATTCAAAGTGTTATAACGGGTTTTTGAGAAGTGGGGGTTCTGGGGCCTGGGAGTTTTGTTGTAGGGGAGGCTGTGAGAAACTTATAAATAGTTGGACACTTGAGTCTCAGATGAACTTTTGGGGGTCATATGGGTCAATGAGTCGCGGTTTTACAATAAACTTTTTCTGAAGAGTCGGGTCAGCTTTTTTCTATTGCCTATTCGAAAGAGCGTTTCCTGGGGCTCCGAAAAAGGTATACTTTGTTGGGGGTCCACTTGAGTCTCAAAAAGTTATAGCGGATGTTCGCAAATGTCGCAAATCTTTTTGAGACTCTAACGTCCCAGGGAATTTTTTATTAATTTTTCTGAGACCTAATATGGATACAGCGCATCTAAATACACCATATTGGTCGTTTTTTGACCTAAAATTAAAAAAATTTTTTCCCGACCCCATTCCAAAAGGGGTACCCCTTTTGGGGGATTTTCGCGAATTTTAAAGTGACCATAACTTTTTATGGGATTTTCGGATTGGGATGGGGTTTCTTTTGAAAAATAGTCCTAAAAATTAGAAATTTTATCACCGAAGAAAATTTCGAAAAAAGTCGAAATTGAACCCATAGGGATCGAATTTCGAAAAACCCAAAATTTTTCGGTTTTTCGAAAAATTTTCGACATTTTTGCCGGCGATTCTACTCGAACGTATTTTTCCTGGATAGAGCAGATTTTTCTGCATAAAATAAGCTATTAAAATGTTCAAGAAAGGTTAACTTTAAAAAAGTTATGAATTTTTTAAAATTTGGGTGATTTTTCCGGCCAAAATTTTCGGCCTAAAAAATATTTTTTTCAAAATGGATATAAATGGGCCAAATGATATATTAATCGAAAGCTCTCATTGAGCTATGTTTAAAAATAATTTTTGTAAAATTTTCTAAACATTTTGTCCAAAGTTATAGACGGTTAAAGTTTTGAGTCTGGGGGTACTTATCCCTGGTGGGGTACCAAAGGAGGGGTAATAAATTAAAAAGACTTACGTTATATTGTAGAGCATCCTGAAACCCACCAAAAAACATTACTTTTTTGAGGATCCACTTGAGTCTTAAAAAGTTATGTCCAATGTTCGCAAATGTCGGAAATATTTTTGAGACTCTAACGTCCCTGCGAATTTTTTAAAATTTTTTCTGAGACCGGATATGGACTCAGCGCATATTAATACACCACATAGGTCGTTTTTGGTGAAAAAATTCGAAAATTTTTTCCCGACCCCATTCCTAAAGGGGTACCCCTTTTGGGGGATTTTCGGATAATTTTAAGTGACCATAATTTTTTTTAGAATTTTCGGATTGGGATGGGGTTTCTTTATAAAAATAGAACTAAAAATTAGAAATTTTTGAAGCCGAAAAAATTTCGAAAAAAGTTGAAATTGAACCCGTGGGGGTCGAATTTCGAAAAACTCAAAATTTTTCGGTTTTTCGAAAAATTTTCGGGATTTTTGCCGGCGTTTCGCGCTAAAAGTATTTTTCCTGAATAGAGCTTATTTTTCTCTATAGAATAAGCTTTTAAAATTTTTCAAAAAGGTCAACTTTGAAAAAGTTATGAATTTTTTAAAAATTCGGTGATTTTTCTGGCCCAAATTTTCGGCCAAAAAAATAAATTTTTCAAAATGGCCATAAATAGGCCAAATGTTATATCAATCGAAAGCTCTTATCGAGCTGAGTATAAAAATATTTTTTGCAAAATTTTCTGACTATTTTGTAAAAAGTTACAAAAGGTCGAAATTTCGGGTGTGGGGGGCCCAAGGCCCCCAAACGGCGGCCTGAGGCCCGCCATGCGAGGGCCGAAGGCCCGAGCTTTCAACCCATCTATAACACAGAGCAATGGTCAAAGGCAGGGCAGTCTTTACTTGCGAGGGCCGAAGGCCCGAGCTTCAACCCATCTAAAAGGCTGAGAAATAGTCGAAGGCAGGGCGAGGAGATGGCCTCGCCGTTTGGCGAGGGCCGAAGGCCCGAGCTTTCAACCCGTCTAAAGGGCTGAACAATAGTCAAACGAAGGGCAAATTTACCGGCGAGGGCTGAAGGCCCGAGCTTCAACCCATCTAAAAGGCAGAGCAATGGTCAAAGGCAGGGCAAACTTTACCGGCGAGGGCCGAAGGCCGAAGCAACGCTCGGGCCGAAGGCCCGAGCTTCAACCCATCTAAAAGGCAGAGCAATGGTCAAAGGCAGGGCAAACTTTACCGGCGAGGGCCGAAGGCCTGAAGCAACGCTCGGGCCGAAGGCCCGAGCGATGTCAAAGGCAGGGCAATGTCAAAGGCAGGGCAAACTTTACCGGCGAGGGCCGAAGGCCCGAAGCAACGCTCGGGCCGAAGACCCGAAGCAACGCTCGGGCCGAAGACCCGAGCTTCAACCCTTCTAAAAGGCAGAGCAATGGTCAAAGGCAGGACAAACTTTATCGGCGAGGGCCGAAGGCCGAAGCAACGCTCGGGCCGAAGGCCCGAGCTTTCAACCCATCTAAAAGGCAGCACAACGAATTAAAAAGCAGGGCTAAACTTTGCCGGCGAGGGCCGAAGGCCCGAGCTTTCAACCCATCTAAAAGGCAGAGCAACGAATTAAAAGCAGGGCTATACTTTGCCGGCGAGGGCCGAAGGCCCGAGCTTTCAACCCATCTAAAAAGCAGAGCAACGAATTAAAAGCAGGGCTATACTTTGCCGGCGAGGGCCGAAGGCCCGAGCTTTCAACCCATCTAAAAGGCAGAGCAACGAATTAAAAGCAGGGCTATACTTTACCTACGAGGGCCGAAGGCCCGAGCTTTCAACCCATCTAAAAGGCAGCACGACGAATTAAAAAGCAGGGCAAAACTTTGCTGGCGAGGGCCGAAGGCCCGAGCTTTCAACCCATCTAAAAGGCAGCACGACGAATTAAAAAGCAGGGCTAAACTTTGCCGGCGAGGGCCGAAGGCCCGAGCTTTCAACCCATCTAAAAGGCAGCACAACGAATTAAAAAGCAGGGCTAAACTTTGCCGGCGAGGGCCGAAGGCCCGAGCTTTCAACTCATCTAAAAGGCAGAGCAACGAATTAAAAGCAGGGCTATACTTTGCCGGCGAGGGCCGAAGGCCCGAGCTTTCAACCCATCTAAAAGGCAGCACAACGAATTAAAAAGCAGGGCTATACTTTGCCGGCGAGGGCAGAAGGCCCGAGCTTTCAACCCATCTAAAAAGCAGAGCAACGAATTAAAAGGCAGGGCACAACTTTACCGGCGAGGGCCGAAGGCCCGAGCTTTCAACCCATCTAAAAGACAGAGCAATGAATTAAAAGGCAGGGCACAACTTTACCGGCGAGGCCGAGCTTTCAACCCATCTAAACGGCAGAGCAACGAATTAAAAGGATGGGCAAACTTTACCGGCGAGGGCCGAAGGCCCAAGCTTTCAACCCATCTAAACGGCAGAGTAACGAATTAAAAGGATGGGCAAACTTTACCGGCGAGGGCCGAAGGCCCGAGCTTTCAACCCATCTAAAAGACAGAACAATGAATGAATATGCAGGGCTTAACTTTACAGGCGAGGGCCGAAGGCCCGAGCTTTCAACCCATCTCTGAAGGCAGGGCTAAACTTTACCAGCGAGGGCCGAAGGCCCGAGCTTTCAACCCATCTGAAAAGCAGAGCAATAGTAAAAGGCAGAGAAAACAACTGGCGAGGGCCGAAGGCCCGAGCTTAAAACCCATCCCGCAACGAATAGCGAGGGCCGCAGGCCCGAAGCAATGAAAAGGCGGGGAAAAACTTACCGGCGAGGGCCGAAGGCCCGAAGCAATGAAAAGGCTGGGCGAAAACATCCATTTTTCAAAAAAATTTTAAAGGTGGCCAAATGATATATCAAATGAAAGCTCTCAGTGAGCTGAGTCAAAAAATAATATCAGAAAAATTTTCTGACCATTTTGTACAAAGTTATTCTTGGGCAAAACTTCGACCATCGCAAATAAACATTCTAGCAGCGCGCGAAGCGCGCCCCAAAGCCGTTAGGCTTTCCAACGGGCACCCCAAACTAAACAGCCAGAGTATCCTAATAGGAATTGCATACGTAAGTTACCGCCATCGCATACGTAACCCAGAGCTAGTTATATTATACTAAAAAAACCTCCTGGTGGCCCTCTTTTTGGGGGGATTTTCATTCAAAAAAGTGCACAGCCTCCATGTTTGCTCGAGTATTTTTTTGAGTTGTACATTGGTCCTACAACTTTTTGTCGCGCATTTGGGAAAATTATAGATTTGGCGCCAAAACGTACCGCTGCGCCGAAACGGCCAAGTTGAAAATTCAAACGGGTGTAACTCGGAATGCGAAAGTCAGATCGAAAAACGCTTGGGGAAAGGGCACTGGTCCGGTTCAAGGTCTAAAACTCTGAAAAAAATTTGGAGTCCTCGGATCATGCCCTGAGGCGGTAGGCGATGACAAAAATGGTACACTTTGTCCAAAATCGAGACATGGTGTCCGACGAAATTCACCGACAATTTACAAATTATATACCATTCGAAAGCTCTCGTCGAGCTAAGTCTGAAAAAATTTAGTTTAATTTTTTCTGACCATTTTGTACAAAGTTATAAAACGCCAAAGGGTCAAAATGTCCAGGACCCCTATCGGGAAGGGTGGCTCCCATTGGGTCTGATTATAAAAGTGCTTATGAGAAGCCAAATCGCTCCAACTCTTTTTTCATATGTTGGGGCCCTAAGTGTACTAAAATTTTGTTGGGAGACACTTGAGTCTGGGACTTTGATTTGGGGGTGATATGGTTCAAAAGGTAGAAGTCGAAAAATCGACTTTTTGTAAGAGGTCGAGTCACCCGTTTTCGATAGCCTAAGTGAAAGAGCGTCCCTGGCGGTCAGAAAAATATATACTTTGTTGGGGGTCCACTTGAGTCTAGAAAAGTTATAGCCAAAATGGCCAAATGTCGCAAATCGGTTTTTAGACTCTAACTTCCCGGGGAATTTTTCAAAAATTTTTCTGAGACCGGATATCGACTCAGCGGGTTCTAAAGCACCATATAGGACGTTTTTTGACCCAAAATTAAAAAATTTTTTTCCCTCGTGTTCCCTTGTGGGCCCAAAACATTTTGTCGTTTTTTATGGGTAGCGGTCTTTTGTACCTTTTTTATATCTCGGGAACGGCTGTTGGGAATTGGATGGGACTTGGGGGATATTAGGTAGTTGCGTATGGGGAGTTTGATAGGCATGGCCGTTTTGGTGCCGCACTTGAGTGTGGCACCGAAATGGCCGGATGAAAAATTCAAAGTGTTATAACGGGTTTTTGAGAAGTGGGGGTTCTGGGGCCTGGGAGTTTTGTTGTAGGGGAGGCTGTGAGAAACTTATAAATAGTTGGACACTTGAGTCTCAGATGAACTTTTGGGGGTCATATGGGTCAATGAGTCGCGGTTTTACAATAAACTTTTTCTGAAGAGTCGGGTCAGCTTTTTTCTATTGCCTATTCGAAAGAGCGTTTCCTGGGGCTCCGAAAAAGGTATACTTTGTTGGGGGTCCACTTGAGTCTCAAAAAGTTATAGCGGATGTTCGCAAATGTCGCAAATCTTTTTGAGACTCTAACGTCCCAGGGAATTTTTTATTAATTTTTCTGAGACCTAATATGGATACAGCGCATCTAAATACACCATATTGGTCGTTTTTTGACCTAAAATTAAAAAATTTTTTCCCGACCCCATTCCAAAAGGGGTACCCCTTTTGGGGGATTTTCGCGAATTTTAAAGTGACCATAACTTTTTATGGGATTTTCGGATTGGGATGGGGTTTCTTTTGAAAAATAGTCCTAAAAATTAGAAATTTTATCACCGAAGAAAATTTCGAAAAAAGTCGAAATTGAACCCATAGGGATCGAATTTCGAAAAACCCAAAATTTTTCGGTTTTTCGAAAAATTTTCGACATTTTTGCCGGCGATTCTACTCGAACGTATTTTTCCTGGATAGAGCAGATTTTTCTGCATAAAATAAGCTATTAAAATGTTCAAGAAAGGTTAACTTTAAAAAAGTTATGAATTTTTTAAAATTTGGGTGATTTTTCCGGCCAAAATTTTCGGCCTAAAAAATATTTTTTTCAAAATGGATATAAATGGGCCAAATGATATATTAATCGAAAGCTCTCATTGAGCTATGTTTAAAAATAATTTTTGTAAAATTTTCTAAACATTTTGTCCAAAGTTATAGACGGTTAAAGTTTTGAGTCTGGGGGTACTTATCCCTGGTGGGGTACCAAAGGAGGGGTAATAAATTAAAAAGACTTACGTTATATTGTAGAGCATCCTGAAACCCACCAAAAAACATTACTTTTTTGAGGATCCACTTGAGTCTTAAAAAGTTATGTCCAATGTTCGCAAATGTCGGAAATATTTTTGAGACTCTAACGTCCCTGCGAATTTTTTAAAATTTTTTCTGAGACCGGATATGGACTCAGCGCATATTAATACACCACATAGGTCGTTTTTGGTGAAAAAATTCGAAAATTTTTTCCCGACCCCATTCCTAAAGGGGTACCCCTTTTGGGGGATTTTCGGATAATTTTAAGTGACCATAATTTTTTTTAGAATTTTCGGATTGGGATGGGGTTTCTTTATAAAAATAGAACTAAAAATTAGAAATTTTTGAAGCCGAAAAAATTTCGAAAAAAGTTGAAATTGAACCCGTGGGGGTCGAATTTCGAAAAACTCAAAATTTTTCGGTTTTTCGAAAAATTTTCGGGATTTTTGCCGGCGTTTCGCGCTAAAAGTATTTTTCCTGAATAGAGCTTATTTTTCTCTATAGAATAAGCTTTTAAAATTTTTCAAAAAGGTCAACTTTGAAAAAGTTATGAATTTTTTAAAAATTCGGTGATTTTTCTGGCCCAAATTTTCGGCCAAAAAAATAAATTTTTCAAAATGGCCATAAATAGGCCAAATGTTATATCAATCGAAAGCTCTTATCGAGCTGAGTATAAAAATATTTTTTGCAAAATTTTCTGACTATTTTGTAAAAAGTTACAAAAGGTCGAAATTTCGGGTGTGGGGGGCCCAAGGCCCCCAAACGGCGGCCTGAGGCCCGCCATGCGAGGGCCGAAGGCCCGAGCTTTCAACCCATCTATAACACAGAGCAATGGTCAAAGGCAGGGCAGTCTTTACTTGCGAGGGCCGAAGGCCCGAGCTTCAACCCATCTAAAAGGCTGAGAAATAGTCGAAGGCAGGGCGAGGAGATGGCCTCGCCGTTTGGCGAGGGCCGAAGGCCCGAGCTTTCAACCCGTCTAAAGGGCTGAACAATAGTCAAACGCAGGGCAAATTTACCGGCGAGGGCTGAAGGCCCGAGCTTCAACCCATCTAAAAGGCAGAGCAATGGTCAAAGGCAGGGCAAACTTTACCGGCGAGGGCCGAAGGCCGAAGCAACGCTCGGGCCGAAGGCCCGAGCTTCAACCCATCTAAAAGGCAGAGCAATGGTCAAAGGCAGGGCAAACTTTACCGGCGAGGGCCGAAGGCCGAAGCAACGCTCGGGCCGAAGGCCCGAGCGATGTCAAAGGCAGGGCAATGTCAAAGGCAGGGCAAACTTTACCGGCGAGGGCCGAAGGCCCGAAGCAACGCTCGGGCCGAAGACCCGAAGCAACGCTCGGGCCGAAGACCCGAGCTTCAACCCTTCTAAAAGGCAGAGCAATGGTCAAAGGCAGGACAAACTTTATCGGCGAGGGCCGAAGGCCCGAAGCAACGCTCGGGCCGAAGGCCCGAGCTTTCAACCCATCTAAAAGGCAGCACAACGAATTAAAAAGCAGGGCTAAACTTTGCCGGCGAGGGCCGAAGGCCCGAGCTTTCAACCCATCTAAAAGGCAGAGCAACGAATTAAAAGCAGGGCTATACTTTGCCGGCGAGGGCCGAAGGCCCGAGCTTTCAACCCATCTAAAAAGCAGAGCAACGAATTAAAAGCAGGGCTATACTTTGCCGGCGAGGGCCGAAGGCCCGAGCTTTCAACCCATCTAAAAGGCAGAGCAACGAATTAAAAGCAGGGCTATACTTTACCTACGAGGGCCGAAGGCCCGAGCTTTCAACCCATCTAAAAGGCAGCACGACGAATTAAAAAGCAGGGCAAAACTTTGCTGGCGAGGGCCGAAGGCCCGAGCTTTCAACCCATCTAAAAGGCAGCACGACGAATTAAAAAGCAGGGCTAAACTTTGCCGGCGAGGGCCGAAGGCCCGAGCTTTCAACCCATCTAAAAGGCAGCACAACGAATTAAAAAGCAGGGCTAAACTTTGCCGGCGAGGGCCGAAGGCCCGAGCTTTCAACTCATCTAAAAGGCAGAGCAACGAATTAAAAGCAGGGCTATACTTTGCCGGCGAGGGCCGAAGGCCCGAGCTTTCAACCCATCTAAAAGGCAGCACAACGAATTAAAAAGCAGGGCTATACTTTGCCGGCGAGGGCAGAAGGCCCGAGCTTTCAACCCATCTAAAAAGCAGAGCAACGAATTAAAAGGCAGGGCACAACTTTACCGGCGAGGGCCGAAGGCCCGAGCTTTCAACCCATCTAAAAGACAGAGCAATGAATTAAAAGGCAGGGCACAACTTTACCGGCGAGGCCGAGCTTTCAACCCATCTAAACGGCAGAGCAACGAATTAAAAGGATGGGCAAACTTTACCGGCGAGGGCCGAAGGCCCAAGCTTTCAACCCATCTAAACGGCAGAGTAACGAATTAAAAGGATGGGCAAACTTTACCGGCGAGGGCCGAAGGCCCGAGCTTTCAACCCATCTAAAAGACAGAACAATGAATGAATATGCAGGGCTTAACTTTACAGGCGAGGGCCGAAGGCCCGAGCTTTCAACCCATCTCTGAAGGCAGGGCTAAACTTTACCAGCGAGGGCCGAAGGCCCGAGCTTTCAACCCATCTGAAAAGCAGAGCAATAGTAAAAGGCAGAGAAAACAACTGGCGAGGGCCGAAGGCCCGAGCTTAAAACCCATCCCGCAACGAATAGCGAGGGCCGCAGGCCCGAAGCAATGAAAAGGCGGGGAAAAACTTACCGGCGAGGGCCGAAGGCCCGAAGCAATGAAAAGGCTGGGCGAAAACATCCATTTTTCAAAAAAATTTTAAAGGTGGCCAAATGATATATCAAATGAAAGCTCTCAGTGAGCTGAGTCAAAAAATAATATCAGAAAAATTTTCTGACCATTTTGTACAAAGTTATTCTTGGGCAAAACTTCGACCATCGCAAATAAACATTCTAGCAGCGCGCGAAGCGCGCCCCAAAGCCGTTAGGCTTTCCAACGGGCACCCCAAACTAAACAGCCAGAGTATCCTAATAGGAATTGCATACGTAAGTTACCGCCATCGCATACGTAACCCAGAGCTAGTTATATTATACTAAAAAAAACCTCATGTTGCCCCTTCTTTTGGGGGGGAAAACGGCCATTTTTCATTCAAAAAAGTGCACGGGTCGTAGGCTTTCCAGAGGATTTTTTGAGTTGCACATTAGTCCTACAACTTTTGATGGCGCATTCAGGAAAATTATAGATTTGGCGCCAAAACGTACCCCCGCGCCGAAATGGCCAAGTTGAAAATTCAAACGGCTATAACTCAGGATGCGAAAGTCAGATCGAAAAACGCTTGGGGGAGGATTTTAAGTTGAAATGGGTACTATATCGTGAAAAAAATTTCAGACCCCTGGGATCAACTGTCCGACCTGTGGAGGTTGGCAAAAATTCACCGATTGTCGGTGAATTGTCCTACCGTGTCCGACGAAAATCACCGACAATTTACAAATTATATACCAATCGAAAGCTCTCATCGAGCTGAGTCTGAAAAAATTTAGTTTAATTTTTTCTGACCATTTTTACAAAAGTTACAAAGTGTCAAAGGGTCAAAATGTCCAGGACCCCTATCGGGAAGGGTGGCTCCCATTGGATGTAATTATAACTTTGCTTATGAGAGGCCAAATCGCTCCAACTCTTTTTTAGTATGTTAGGGGACATAGTTGGCTAAAATTTTGTTGGTGGACACTTGAGTCTGGGATTTGGTTCTGGGGGTGTTATGGTTCAAAAGGTCCGGGTCGAAAAGTCGACTTTTTAACGCGTGAATTGAAACTCGATTTGAATATCCTATGTTATAGAGCGTCCCTTGAAACCTCTAAAAATATATAGTTTGTTGCGGGTCCACTTGAGTCTCAGAAAGTTATAGCCCAAAAAGTGACATTTTGGGGGTCAAAATTGGTCGGTTTTTTGGGTATAACTTTTTTTAAAAAATTTTTAAAAATAAACGGACTTCGGATTCGGATTCAGCACCTATTAGAGTACCATAAAACACATTAATCTCGATATCGATTTTTTGAGACATTTTTGAAGAGGTACACCTATCGAAATTTTTAGGTGAAATTTATATCGAGTGCAACTTTTCGAGATTTTGTCGTAATTAAACGAATTAAAGTTTATAAAATCGAATAAAAAATTACAAATTTTTTGAGCTATTTAACTTTTTGAAAAATTTCACCCGAGGCCTGGTAGGGTCGATTTTTTCAAAATTCAAAATTTTTCGGTTTTTTGAAATTTTTTGGGGTATATCGAGGCTGAGGGTTGTTGCAAATATTTTTATAAAATAGAGCAGAATTTTTACTATATATTAAGCTTTTAAAATGTTACAAAAGGGTTTATTTTTGGGGAGTTATGAATTTTTGAAAAATTACGTAAATTTTTCGGTCGAAATTTTCGGCCAAAAAAATTTTTTTCCAAAAATGGGTATAGATGGGCCAAATGTTATATCAATCGAAAGCTCTCATCGAGCTGAGCATGAAAATATTTTTTTCAAAATTTTCTGACCATTTTGTACAAAGTTACAAAAGGTCGAAATTTCAGGTGTGGGGGTTTGGGGGCCGAAGGCCCCCACCGAGGCCGAAGGCCGAGGATTTTGGGGGCGAGGGCCGAAGGCCCGAGCTTCGACCCATCCCTGAAGGCAGAGCAAAGACTCACCGAGGCCGAAGGCCGAGGAGTTTGGGGCGAGGGCCGAAGGCCCGAGCTTCGACCCATCCCTGAAGGCAGAGCAAAGACTCACCGAGGCCGAAGGCCGAGGAGTTTGGGGGCGAGGGCCGAAGGCCCGAGCTTAAGACCCATCCCTGAAGGCAGAGCAAAGACTCACCGAGGCCGAAGGCCGAGGAGTTTGCGGGCGAGGGCCGAAGGCCCGAGCTTAAGACCCATCCCGAAAGGCAGAGCAAAGATCCACCGAGGCCGAGGAGTTTGGGGGCGAGGGCCGAAGGTCCGAGCTTAAGACCCATCCCGAAAGGCAGAGCAAAGACCTACCGAGGCCGAAGGCCGAGGAGTTTGGGGGCGAGGGCCGAAGGCCCGAGCTTAAGACCCATCCCGAAAGGCAGAGCAAAGACCTACCGAGGCCGAAGGCCGAGGAGTTTGGGGGCGAGGGCCGAAGGCCCGAGCTTAAGACCCATCCCGAAAGGCAGAGCAAAGACCTATCGAGGCCGAAGGCCGAGGAGTTTGGGGTGAGGGCCGAAGGCCCGAGCTTAAGACCCATCCCGAAAGGCAGAGCAAAGACCCACCGAGGCCGAAGGCCGAGGTGGGTATAACTTTGTACAAAGTTATTCTTGGGCAAAACTTCGACCATCGCAAATAAACATTCTAGCAGCGCGCGAAGCGCGCCCCAAAGCCGTTAGGCTTTCCAACGGGCACCCCAAACTAAACAGCCAGAGTATCCTAATAGGAATTGCATACGTAAGTTACCGCCATCGCATACGTAACCCAGAGCTAGTTATATTATACTAAAAAAAACCTCCTGGTGGCCCTCTTTTTGGGGGGGATTTTCATTCAAAAAAGTGCACAGCCTCCATGTTTGCTCGAGTATTTTTTTGAGTTGTACATTGGTCCTACAACTTTTTGTCGCGCATTTGGGAAAATTATAGATTTGGCGCCAAAACGTACCGCTGCGCCGAAACGGCCAAGTTGAAAATTCAAACGGGTGTAACTCGGAATGCGAAAGTCAGATCGAAAAACGCTTGGGGAAAGGGCACTGGTCCGGTTCAAGGTCTAAAACTCTGAAAAAAATTTGGAGTCCTCGGATCATGCCCTGAGGCGGTAGGCGATGACAAAAATGGTACACTTTGTCCAAAATCGAGACATGGTGTCCGACGAAATTCACCGACAATTTACAAATTATATACCATTCGAAAGCTCTCGTCGAGCTAAGTCTGAAAAAATTTAGTTTAATTTTTTCTGACCATTTTGTACAAAGTTATAAAACGCCAAAGGGTCAAAATGTCCAGGACCCCTATCGGGAAGGGTGGCTCCCATTGGGTCTGATTATAAAAGTGCTTATGAGAAGCCAAATCGCTCCAACTCTTTTTTCATATGTTGGGGCCCTAAGTGTACTAAAATTTTGTTGGGAGACACTTGAGTCTGGGACTTTGATTTGGGGGTGATATGGTTCAAAAGGTAGAAGTCGAAAAATCGACTTTTTGTAAGAGGTCGAGTCACCCGTTTTCGATAGCCTAAGTGAAAGAGCGTCCCCTGGCGGTCAGAAAAATATATACTTTGTTGGGGGTCCACTTGAGTCTAGAAAAGTTATAGCCAAAATGGCCAAATGTCGCAAATCGGTTTTTAGACTCTAACTTCCCGGGGAATTTTTCAAAAATTTTTCTGAGACCGGATATCGACTCAGCGGGTTCTAAAGCACCATATAGGACGTTTTTTGACCCAAAATTAAAAAATTTTTTTCCCTCGTGTTCCCTTGTGGGCCCAAAACATTTTGTCGTTTTTTATGGGTAGCGGTCTTTTGTACCTTTTTTATATCTCGGGAACGGCTGTTGGGAATTGGATGGGACTTGGGGGATATTAGGTAGTTGCGTATGGGGAGTTTGATAGGCATGGCCGTTTTGGTGCCGCACTTGAGTGTGGCACCGAAATGGCCGGATGAAAAATTCAAAGTGTTATAACGGGTTTTTGAGAAGTGGGGGTTCTGGGGCCTGGGAGTTTTGTTGTAGGGGAGGCTGTGAGAAACTTATAAATAGTTGGACACTTGAGTCTCAGATGAACTTTTGGGGGTCATATGGGTCAATGAGTCGCGGTTTTACAATAAACTTTTTCTGAAGAGTCGGGTCAGCTTTTTTCTATTGCCTATTCGAAAGAGCGTTTCCTGGGGCTCCGAAAAAGGTATACTTTGTTGGGGGTCCACTTGAGTCTCAAAAAGTTATAGCGGATGTTCGCAAATGTCGCAAATCTTTTTGAGACTCTAACGTCCCAGGGAATTTTTTATTAATTTTTCTGAGACCTAATATGGATACAGCGCATCTAAATACACCATATTGGTCGTTTTTTGACCTAAAATTAAAAAATTTTTTCCCGACCCCATTCCAAAAGGGGTACCCCTTTGGGGGATTTTCGCGAATTTTAAAGTGACCATAACTTTTTATGGGATTTTCGGATTGGGATGGGGTTTCTTTTGAAAAATAGTCCTAAAAATTAGAAATTTTATCACCGAAGAAAATTTCGAAAAAAGTCGAAATTGAACCCATAGGGATCGAATTTCGAAAAACCCAAAATTTTTCGGTTTTTCGAAAAATTTTCGACATTTTTGCCGGCGATTCTACTCGAACGTATTTTTCCTGGATAGAGCAGATTTTTCTGCATAAAATAAGCTATTAAAATGTTCAAGAAAGGTTAACTTTAAAAAAGTTATGAATTTTTTAAAATTTGGGTGATTTTTCCGGCCAAAATTTTCGGCCTAAAAAATATTTTTTTCAAAATGGATATAAATGGGCCAAATGATATATTAATCGAAAGCTCTCATTGAGCTATGTTTAAAAATAATTTTTGTAAAATTTTCTAAACATTTTGTCCAAAGTTATAGACGGTTAAAGTTTTGAGTCTGGGGGTACTTATCCCTGGTGGGGTACCAAAGGAGGGGTAATAAATTAAAAAGACTTACGTTATATTGTAGAGCATCCTGAAACCCACCAAAAAACATTACTTTTTTGAGGATCCACTTGAGTCTTAAAAAGTTATGTCCAATGTTCGCAAATGTCGGAAATATTTTTGAGACTCTAACGTCCCTGCGAATTTTTTAAAATTTTTTCTGAGACCGGATATGGACTCAGCGCATATTAATACACCACATAGGTCGTTTTTGGTGAAAAAATTCGAAATTTTTTCCCGACCCCATTCCTAAAGGGGTACCCCTTTTGGGGGATTTTCGGATAATTTTAAGTGACCATAATTTTTTTTAGAATTTTCGGATTGGGATGGGGTTTCTTTATAAAAATAGAACTAAAAATTAGAAATTTTTGAAGCCGAAAAAATTTCGAAAAAAGTTGAAATTGAACCCGTGGGGGTCGAATTTCGAAAAACTCAAAATTTTTCGGTTTTTCGAAAAATTTTCGGGATTTTTGCCGGCGTTTCGCGCTAAAAGTATTTTTCCTGAATAGAGCTTATTTTTCTCTATAGAATAAGCTTTTAAAATTTTTCAAAAAGGTCAACTTTGAAAAAGTTATGAATTTTTTAAAAATTCGGTGATTTTTCTGGCCCAAATTTTCGGCCAAAAAAATAAATTTTTCAAAATGGCCATAAATAGGCCAAATGTTATATCAATCGAAAGCTCTTATCGAGCTGAGTATAAAAATATTTTTTGCAAAATTTTCTGACTATTTTGTAAAAAGTTACAAAAGGTCGAAATTTCGGGTGTGGGGGCCCAAGGCCCCCAAACGGCGGCCTGAGGCCCGCCATGCGAGGGCCGAAGGCCCGAGCTTTCAACCCATCTATAACACAGAGCAATGGTCAAAGGCAGGGCAGTCTTTACTTGCGAGGGCCGAAGGCCCGAGCTTCAACCCATCTAAAAGGCTGAGAAATAGTCGAAGGCAGGGCGAGGAGATGGCCTCGCCGTTTGGCGAGGGCCGAAGGCCCGAGCTTTCAACCCGTCTAAAGGGCTGAACAATAGTCAAACGCAGGGCAAATTTACCGGCGAGGGCTGAAGGCCCGAGCTTCAACCCATCTAAAAGGCAGAGCAATGGTCAAAGGCAGGGCAAACTTTACCGGCGAGGGCCGAAGGCCGAAGCAACGCTCGGGCCGAAGGCCCGAGCTTCAACCCATCTAAAAGGCAGAGCAATGGTCAAAGGCAGGGCAAACTTTACCGGCGAGGGCCGAAGGCCGAAGCAACGCTCGGGCCGAAGGCCCGAGCGATGTCAAAGGCAGGGCAATGTCAAAGGCAGGGCAAACTTTACCGGCGAGGGCCGAAGGCCCGAAGCAACGCTCGGGCCGAAGACCCGAAGCAACGCTCGGGCCGAAGACCCGAGCTTCAACCCTTCTAAAAGGCAGAGCAATGGTCAAAGGCAGGACAAACTTTATCGGCGAGGGCCGAAGGCCGAAGCAACGCTCGGGCCGAAGGCCCGAGCTTTCAACCCATCTAAAAGGCAGCACAACGAATTAAAAAGCAGGGCTAAACTTTGCCGGCGAGGGCCGAAGGCCCGAGCTTTCAACCCATCTAAAAGGCAGAGCAACGAATTAAAAGCAGGGCTATACTTTGCCGGCGAGGGCCGAAGGCCCGAGCTTTCAACCCATCTAAAAAGCAGAGCAACGAATTAAAAGCAGGGCTATACTTTGCCGGCGAGGGCCGAAGGCCCGAGCTTTCAACCCATCTAAAAGGCAGAGCAACGAATTAAAAGCAGGGCTATACTTTACCTACGAGGGCCGAAGGCCCGAGCTTTCAACCCATCTAAAAGGCAGCACGACGAATTAAAAAGCAGGGCAAAACTTTGCTGGCGAGGGCCGAAGGCCCGAGCTTTCAACCCATCTAAAAGGCAGCACGACGAATTAAAAAGCAGGGCTAAACTTTGCCGGCGAGGGCCGAAGGCCCGAGCTTTCAACCCATCTAAAAGGCAGCACAACGAATTAAAAAGCAGGGCTAAACTTTGCCGGCGAGGGCCGAAGGCCCGAGCTTTCAACTCATCTAAAAGGCAGAGCAACGAATTAAAAGCAGGGCTATACTTTGCCGGCGAGGGCCGAAGGCCCGAGCTTTCAACCCATCTAAAAGGCAGCACAACGAATTAAAAAGCAGGGCTATACTTTGCCGGCGAGGGCAGAAGGCCCGAGCTTTCAACCCATCTAAAAAGCAGAGCAACGAATTAAAAGGCAGGGCACAACTTTACCGGCGAGGGCCGAAGGCCCGAGCTTTCAACCCATCTAAAAGACAGAGCAATGAATTAAAAGGCAGGGCACAACTTTACCGGCGAGGCCGAGCTTTCAACCCATCTAAACGGCAGAGCAACGAATTAAAAGGATGGGCAAACTTTACCGGCGAGGGCCGAAGGCCCAAGCTTTCAACCCATCTAAACGGCAGAGTAACGAATTAAAAGGATGGGCAAACTTTACCGGCGAGGGCCGAAGGCCCGAGCTTTCAACCCATCTAAAAGACAGAACAATGAATGAATATGCAGGGCTTAACTTTACAGGCGAGGGCCGAAGGCCCGAGCTTTCAACCCATCTCTGAAGGCAGGGCTAAACTTTACCAGCGAGGGCCGAAGGCCCGAGCTTTCAACCCATCTGAAAAGCAGAGCAATAGTAAAAGGCAGAGAAAACAACTGGCGAGGGCCGAAGGCCCGAGCTTAAAACCCATCCCGCAACGAATAGCGAGGGCCGCAGGCCCGAAGCAATGAAAAGGCGGGGAAAAACTTACCGGCGAGGGCCGAAGGCCCGAAGCAATGAAAAGGCTGGGCGAAAACATCCATTTTTCAAAAAATTTTAAAGGTGGCCAAATGATATATCAAATGAAAGCTCTCAGTGAGCTGAGTCAAAAAATAATATCAGAAAAATTTTCTGACCATTTTGTACAAAGTTATTCTTGGGCAAAACTTCGACCATCGCAAATAAACATTCTAGCAGCGCGCGAAGCGCGCCCCAAAGCCGTTAGGCTTTCCAACGGGCACCCCAAACTAAACAGCCAGAGTATCCTAATAGGAATTGCATACGTAAGTTACCGCCATCGCATACGTAACCCAGAGCTAGTTATATTATACTAAAAAAAACCTCCTGGTGGCCCTCTTTTTGGGGGGATTTTCATTCAAAAAAGTGCACAGCCTCCATGTTTGCTCGAGTATTTTTTTGAGTTGTACATTGGTCCTACAACTTTTTGTCGCGCATTTGGGAAAATTATAGATTTGGCGCCAAAACGTACCGCTGCGCCGAAACGGCCAAGTTGAAAATTCAAACGGGTGTAACTCGGAATGCGAAAGTCAGATCGAAAAACGCTTGGGGAAAGGGCACTGGTCCGGTTCAAGGTCTAAAACTCTGAAAAAAATTTGGAGTCCTCGGATCATGCCCTGAGGCGGTAGGCGATGACAAAAATGGTACACTTTGTCCAAAATCGAGACATGGTGTCCGACGAAATTCACCGACAATTTACAAATTATATACCATTCGAAAGCTCTCGTCGAGCTAAGTCTGAAAAAATTTAGTTTAATTTTTTCTGACCATTTTGTACAAAGTTATAAAACGCCAAAGGGTCAAAATGTCCAGGACCCCTATCGGGAAGGGTGGCTCCCATTGGGTCTGATTATAAAAGTGCTTATGAGAAGCCAAATCGCTCCAACTCTTTTTTCATATGTTGGGGCCCTAAGTGTACTAAAATTTTGTTGGGAGACACTTGAGTCTGGGACTTTGATTTGGGGGTGATATGGTTCAAAAGGTAGAAGTCGAAAAATCGACTTTTTGTAAGAGGTCGAGTCACCCGTTTTCGATAGCCTAAGTGAAAGAGCGTCCCCTGGCGGTCAGAAAAATATATACTTTGTTGGGGGTCCACTTGAGTCTAGAAAAGTTATAGCCAAAATGGCCAAATGTCGCAAATCGGTTTTTAGACTCTAACTTCCCGGGGAATTTTTCAAAAATTTTTCTGAGACCGGATATCGACTCAGCGGGTTCTAAAGCACCATATAGGACGTTTTTTGACCCAAAATTAAAAAATTTTTTTCCCTCGTGTTCCCTTGTGGGCCCAAAACATTTTGTCGTTTTTTATGGGTAGCGGTCTTTTGTACCTTTTTTATATCTCGGGAACGGCTGTTGGGAATTGGATGGGACTTGGGGGATATTAGGTAGTTGCGTATGGGGAGTTTGATAGGCATGGCCGTTTTGGTGCCGCACTTGAGTGTGGCACCGAAATGGCCGGATGAAAAATTCAAAGTGTTATAACGGGTTTTTGAGAAGTGGGGGTTCTGGGGCCTGGGAGTTTTGTTGTAGGGGAGGCTGTGAGAAACTTATAAATAGTTGGACACTTGAGTCTCAGATGAACTTTTGGGGGTCATATGGGTCAATGAGTCGCGGTTTTACAATAAACTTTTTCTGAAGAGTCGGGTCAGCTTTTTTCTATTGCCTATTCGAAAGAGCGTTTCCTGGGGCTCCGAAAAAGGTATACTTTGTTGGGGGTCCACTTGAGTCTCAAAAAGTTATAGCGGATGTTCGCAAATGTAGCAAATCTTTTTGAGACTCTAACGTCCCAGGGAATTTTTTATTAATTTTTCTGAGACCTAATATGGATACAGCGCATCTAAATACACCATATTGGTCGTTTTTTGACCTAAAATTAAAAAAATTTTTTCCCGACCCCATTCCAAAAGGGGTACCCCTTTTGGGGGATTTTCGCGAATTTTAAAGTGACCATAACTTTTTATGGGATTTTCGGATTGGGATGGGGTTTCTTTTGAAAAATAGTCCTAAAAATTAGAAATTTTATCACCGAAGAAAATTTCGAAAAAAGTCGAAATTGAACCCATAGGGATCGAATTTCGAAAAACCCAAAATTTTTCGGTTTTTCGAAAAATTTTCGACATTTTTGCCGGCGATTCTACTCGAACGTATTTTTCCTGGATAGAGCAGATTTTTCTGCATAAAATAAGCTATTAAAATGTTCAAGAAAGGTTAACTTTAAAAAAGTTATGAATTTTTTAAAATTTGGGTGATTTTTCCGGCCAAAATTTTCGGCCTAAAAAATATTTTTTTCAAAATGGATATAAATGGGCCAAATGATATATTAATCGAAAGCTCTCATTGAGCTATGTTTAAAAATAATTTTTGTAAAATTTTCTAAACATTTTGTCCAAAGTTATAGACGGTTAAAGTTTTGAGTCTGGGGGTACTTATCCCTGGTGGGGTACCAAAGGAGGGGTAATAAATTAAAAAGACTTACGTTATATTGTAGAGCATCCTGAAACCCACCAAAAAACATTACTTTTTTGAGGATCCACTTGAGTCTTAAAAAGTTATGTCCAATGTTCGCAAATGTCGGAAATATTTTTGAGACTCTAACGTCCCTGCGAATTTTTTAAAATTTTTTCTGAGACCGGATATGGACTCAGCGCATATTAATACACCACATAGGTCGTTTTTGGTGAAAAAATTCGAAAATTTTTTCCCGACCCCATTCCTAAAGGGGTACCCCTTTTGGGGGATTTTCGGATAATTTTAAGTGACCATAATTTTTTTTAGAATTTTCGGATTGGGATGGGGTTTCTTTATAAAAATAGAACTAAAAATTAGAAATTTTTGAAGCCGAAAAAATTTCGAAAAAAGTTGAAATTGAACCCGTGGGGGTCGAATTTCGAAAAACTCAAAATTTTTCGGTTTTTCGAAAAATTTTCGGGATTTTTGCCGGCGTTTCGCGCTAAAAGTATTTTTCCTGAATAGAGCTTATTTTTCTCTATAGAATAAGCTTTTAAAATTTTTCAAAAAGGTCAACTTTGAAAAAGTTATGAATTTTTTAAAAATTCGGTGATTTTTCTGGCCCAAATTTTCGGCCAAAAAAATAAATTTTTCAAAATGGCCATAAATAGGCCAAATGTTATATCAATCGAAAGCTCTTATCGAGCTGAGTATAAAAATATTTTTTGCAAAATTTTCTGACTATTTTGTAAAAAGTTACAAAAGGTCGAAATTTCGGGTGTGGGGGGCCCAAGGCCCCCAAACGGCGGCCTGAGGCCCGCCATGCGAGGGCCGAAGGCCCGAGCTTTCAACCCATCTATAACACAGAGCAATGGTCAAAGGCAGGGCAGTCTTTACTTGCGAGGGCCGAAGGCCCGAGCTTCAACCCATCTAAAAGGCTGAGAAATAGTCGAAGGCAGGGCGAGGAGATGGCCTCGCCGTTTGGCGAGGGCCGAAGGCCCGAGCTTTCAACCCGTCTAAAGGGCTGAACAATAGTCAAACGCAGGGCAAATTTACCGGCGAGGGCTGAAGGCCCGAGCTTCAACCCATCTAAAAGGCAGAGCAATGGTCAAAGGCAGGGCAAACTTTACCGGCGAGGGCCGAAGGCCCGAAGCAACGCTCGGGCCGAAGGCCCGAGCTTCAACCCATCTAAAAGGCAGAGCAATGGTCAAAGGCAGGGCAAACTTTACCGGCGAGGGCCGAAGGCCGGAAGCAACGCTCGGGCCGAAGGCCCGAGCGATGTCAAAGGCAGGGCAATGTCAAAGGCAGGGCAAACTTTACCGGCGAGGGCCGAAGGCCCGAAGCAACGCTCGGGCCGAAGACCCGAAGCAACGCTCGGGCCGAAGACCCGAGCTTCAACCCTTCTAAAAGGCAGAGCAATGGTCAAAGGCAGGACAAACTTTATCGGCGAGGGCCGAAGGCCTGAAGCAACGCTCGGGCCGAAGGCCCGAGCTTTCAACCCATCTAAAAGGCAGCACAACGAATTAAAAAGCAGGGCTAAACTTTGCCGGCGAGGGCCGAAGGCCCGAGCTTTCAACCCATCTAAAAGGCAGAGCAACGAATTAAAAGCAGGGCTATACTTTGCCGGCGAGGGCCGAAGGCCCGAGCTTTCAACCCATCTAAAAAGCAGAGCAACGAATTAAAAGCAGGGCTATACTTTGCCGGCGAGGGCCGAAGGCCCGAGCTTTCAACCCATCTAAAAGGCAGAGCAACGAATTAAAAGCAGGGCTATACTTTACCTACGAGGGCCGAAGGCCCGAGCTTTCAACCCATCTAAAAGGCAGCACGACGAATTAAAAAGCAGGGCAAAACTTTGCTGGCGAGGGCCGAAGGCCCGAGCTTTCAACCCATCTAAAAGGCAGCACGACGAATTAAAAAGCAGGGCTAAACTTTGCCGGCGAGGGCCGAAGGCCCGAGCTTTCAACCCATCTAAAAGGCAGCACAACGAATTAAAAAGCAGGGCTAAACTTTGCCGGCGAGGGCCGAAGGCCCGAGCTTTCAACTCATCTAAAAGGCAGAGCAACGAATTAAAAGCAGGGCTATACTTTGCCGGCGAGGGCCGAAGGCCCGAGCTTTCAACCCATCTAAAAGGCAGCACAACGAATTAAAAAGCAGGGCTATACTTTGCCGGCGAGGGCATAAGGCCCGAGCTTTCAACCCATCTAAAAAGCAGAGCAACGAATTAAAAGGCAGGGCACAACTTTACCGGCGAGGGCCGAAGGCCCGAGCTTTCAACCCATCTAAAAGACAGAGCAATGAATTAAAAGGCAGGGCACAACTTTACCGGCGAGGCCGAGCTTTCAACCCATCTAAACGGCAGAGCAACGAATTAAAAGGATGGGCAAACTTTACCGGCGAGGGCCGAAGGCCCAAGCTTTCAACCCATCTAAACGGCAGAGTAACGAATTAAAAGGATGGGCAAACTTTACCGGCGAGGGCCGAAGGCCCGAGCTTTCAACCCATCTAAAAGACAGAACAATGAATGAATATGCAGGGCTTAACTTTACAGGCGAGGGCCGAAGGCCCGAGCTTTCAACCCATCTCTGAAGGCAGGGCTAAACTTTACCAGCGAGGGCCGAAGGCCCGAGCTTTCAACCCATCTGAAAAGCAGAGCAATAGTAAAAGGCAGAGAAAACAACTGGCGAGGGCCGAAGGCCCGAGCTTAAAACCCATCCCGCAACGAATAGCGAGGGCCGCAGGCCCGAAGCAATGAAAAGGCGGGGAAAAACTTACCGGCGAGGGCCGAAGGCCCGAAGCAATGAAAAGGCTGGGCGAAAACATCCATTTTTCAAAAAAATTTTAAAGGTGGCCAAATGATATATCAAATGAAAGCTCTCAGTGAGCTGAGTCAAAAAATAATATCAGAAAAATTTTCTGACCATTTTGTACAAAGTTATTCTTGGGCAAAACTTCGACCATCGCAAATAAACATTCTAGCAGCGCGCGAAGCGCGCCCCAAAGCCGTTAGGCTTTCCAACGGGCACCCCAAACTAAACAGCCAGAGTATCCTAATAGGAATTGCATACGTAAGTTACCGCCATCGCATACGTAACCCAGAGCTAGTTATATTATACTAAAAAAACCTCCTGGTGGCCCTCTTTTTGGGGGGATTTTCATTCAAAAAAGTGCACAGCCTCCATGTTTGCTCGAGTATTTTTTTGAGTTGTACATTGGTCCTACAACTTTTTGTCGCGCATTTGGGAAAATTATAGATTTGGCGCCAAAACGTACCGCTGCGCCGAAACGGCCAAGTTGAAAATTCAAACGGGTGTAACTCGGAATGCGAAAGTCAGATCGAAAAACGCTTGGGGAAAGGGCACTGGTCCGGTTCAAGGTCTAAAACTCTGAAAAAAATTTGGAGTCCTCGGATCATGCCCTGAGGCGGTAGGCGATGACAAAAATGGTACACTTTGTCCAAAATCGAGACATGGTGTCCGACGAAATTCACCGACAATTTACAAATTATATACCATTCGAAAGCTCTCGTCGAGCTAAGTCTGAAAAAATTTAGTTTAATTTTTTCTGACCATTTTGTACAAAGTTATAAAACGCCAAAGGGTCAAAATGTCCAGGACCCCTATCGGGAAGGGTGGCTCCCATTGGGTCTGATTATAAAAGTGCTTATGAGAAGCCAAATCGCTCCAACTCTTTTTTCATATGTTGGGGCCCTAAGTGTACTAAAATTTTGTTGGGAGACACTTGAGTCTGGGACTTTGATTTGGGGGTGATATGGTTCAAAAGGTAGAAGTCGAAAAATCGACTTTTTGTAAGAGGTCGAGTCACCCGTTTTCGATAGCCTAAGTGAAAGAGCGTCCCCTGGCGGTCAGAAAAATATATACTTTGTTGGGGGTCCACTTGAGTCTAGAAAAGTTATAGCCAAAATGGCCAAATGTCGCAAATCGGTTTTTAGACTCTAACTTCCCGGGGAATTTTTCAAAAATTTTTCTGAGACCGGATATCGACTCAGCGGGTTCTAAAGCACCATATAGGACGTTTTTTGACCCAAAATTAAAAAATTTTTTTCCCTCGTGTTCCCTTGTGGGCCCAAAACATTTTGTCGTTTTTTATGGGTAGCGGTCTTTTGTACCTTTTTTATATCTCGGGAACGGCTGTTGGGAATTGGATGGGACTTGGGGGATATTAGGTAGTTGCGTATGGGGAGTTTGATAGGCATGGCCGTTTTGGTGCCGCACTTGAGTGTGGCACCGAAATGGCCGGATGAAAAATTCAAAGTGTTATAACGGGTTTTTGAGAAGTGGGGGTTCTGGGGCCTGGGAGTTTTGTTGTAGGGGAGGCTGTGAGAAACTTATAAATAGTTGGACACTTGAGTCTCAGATGAACTTTTGGGGGTCATATGGGTCAATGAGTCGCGGTTTTACAATAAACTTTTTCTGAAGAGTCGGGTCAGCTTTTTTCTATTGCCTATTCGAAAGAGCGTTTCCTGGGGCTCCGAAAAAGGTATACTTTGTTGGGGGTCCACTTGAGTCTCAAAAAGTTATAGCGGATGTTCGCAAATGTCGCAAATCTTTTTGAGACTCTAACGTCCCAGGGAATTTTTTATTAATTTTTCTGAGACCTAATATGGATACAGCGCATCTAAATACACCATATTGGTCGTTTTTTGACCTAAAATTAAAAAAATTTTTTCCCGACCCCATTCCAAAAGGGGTACCCCTTTTGGGGGATTTTCGCGAATTTTAAAGTGACCATAACTTTTTATGGGATTTTCGGATTGGGATGGGGTTTCTTTTGAAAAATAGTCCTAAAAATTAGAAATTTTATCACCGAAGAAAATTTCGAAAAAAGTCGAAATTGAACCCATAGGGATCGAATTTCGAAAAACCCAAAATTTTTCGGTTTTTCGAAAAATTTTCGACATTTTTGCCGGCGATTCTACTCGAACGTATTTTTCCTGGATAGAGCAGATTTTTCTGCATAAAATAAGCTATTAAAATGTTCAAGAAAGGTTAACTTTAAAAAAGTTATGAATTTTTTAAAATTTGGGTGATTTTTCCGGCCAAAATTTTCGGCCTAAAAAATATTTTTTTCAAAATGGATATAAATGGGCCAAATGATATATTAATCGAAAGCTCTCATTGAGCTATGTTTAAAAATAATTTTTGTAAAATTTTCTAAACATTTTGTCCAAAGTTATAGACGGTTAAAGTTTTGAGTCTGGGGGTACTTATCCCTGGTGGGGTACCAAAGGAGGGGTAATAAATTAAAAAGACTTACGTTATATTGTAGAGCATCCTGAAACCCACCAAAAAACATTACTTTTTTGAGGATCCACTTGAGTCTTAAAAAGTTATGTCCAATGTTCGCAAATGTCGGAAATATTTTTGAGACTCTAACGTCCCTGCGAATTTTTTAAAATTTTTTCTGAGACCGGATATGGACTCAGCGCATATTAATACACCACATAGGTCGTTTTTGGTGAAAAAATTCGAAAATTTTTTCCCGACCCCATTCCTAAAAAACATTACTTTTTTGAGGATCCACTTGAGTCTTAAAAAGTTAAAATTTTCTAAAAAATTTTTTTTCTCCCTTTTGGGGGATTTTCGGATAATTTTAAGTGACCATAATTTTTTTTAGAATTTTCGGATTGGGATGGGGTTTCTTTATAAAAATAGAACTAAAAATTAGAAATTTTTGAAGCCGAAAAAATTTCGAAAAAAGTTGAAATTGAACCCGTGGGGGTCGAATTTCGAAAAACTCAAAATTTTTCGGTTTTTCGAAAAATTTTCGGGATTTTTGCCGGCGTTTCGCGCTAAAAGTATTTTTCCTGAATAGAGCTTATTTTTCTCTATAGAATAAGCTTTTAAAATTTTTCAAAAAGGTCAACTTTGAAAAAGTTATGAATTTTTTAAAAATTCGGTGATTTTTCTGGCCCAAATTTTCGGCCAAAAAAATAAATTTTTCAAAATGGCCATAAATAGGCCAAATGTTATATCAATCGAAAGCTCTTATCGAGCTGAGTATAAAAATATTTTTTGCAAAATTTTCTGACTATTTTGTAAAAAGTTACAAAAGGTCGAAATTTCGGGTGTGGGGGCCCAAGGCCCCCAAACGGCGGCCTGAGGCCCGCCATGCGAGGGCCGAAGGCCCGAGCTTTCAACCCATCTATAACACAGAGCAATGGTCAAAGGCAGGGCAGTCTTTACTTGCGAGGGCCGAAGGCCCGAGCTTCAACCCATCTAAAAGGCTGAGAAATAGTCGAAGGCAGGGCGAGGAGATGGCCTCGCCGTTTGGCGAGGGCCGAAGGCCCGAGCTTTCAACCCGTCTAAAGGGCTGAACAATAGTCAAACGCAGGGCAAATTTACCGGCGAGGGCTGAAGGCCCGAGCTTCAACCCATCTAAAAGGCAGAGCAATGGTCAAAGGCAGGGCAAACTTTACCGGCGAGGGCCGAAGGCCAGAAGCAACGCTCGGGCCGAAGGCCCGAGCTTCAACCCATCTAAAAGGCAGAGCAATGGTCAAAGGCAGGGCAAACTTTACCGGCGAGGGCCGAAGGCCCGAAGCAACGCTCGGGCCGAAGGCCCGAGCGATGTCAAAGGCAGGGCAATGTCAAAGGCAGGGCAAACTTTACCGGCGAGGGCCGAAGGCCCGAAGCAACGCTCGGGCCGAAGACCCGAAGCAACGCTCGGGCCGAAGACCCGAGCTTCAACCCTTCTAAAAGGCAGAGCAATGGTCAAAGGCAGGACAAACTTTATCGGCGAGGGCCGAAGGCCCGAAGCAACGCTCGGGCCGAAGGCCCGAGCTTTCAACCCATCTAAAAGGCAGCACAACGAATTAAAAAGCAGGGCTAAACTTTGCCGGCGAGGGCCGAAGGCCCGAGCTTTCAACCCATCTAAAAGGCAGAGCAACGAATTAAAAGCAGGGCTATACTTTGCCGGCGAGGGCCGAAGGCCCGAGCTTTCAACCCATCTAAAAAGCAGAGCAACGAATTAAAAGCAGGGCTATACTTTGCCGGCGAGGGCCGAAGGCCCGAGCTTTCAACCCATCTAAAAGGCAGAGCAACGAATTAAAAGCAGGGCTATACTTTACCTACGAGGGCCGAAGGCCCGAGCTTTCAACCCATCTAAAAGGCAGCACGACGAATTAAAAAGCAGGGCAAAACTTTGCTGGCGAGGGCCGAAGGCCCGAGCTTTCAACCCATCTAAAAGGCAGCACGACGAATTAAAAAGCAGGGCTAAACTTTGCCGGCGAGGGCCGAAGGCCCGAGCTTTCAACCCATCTAAAAGGCAGCACAACGAATTAAAAAGCAGGGCTAAACTTTGCCGGCGAGGGCCGAAGGCCCGAGCTTTCAACTCATCTAAAAGGCAGAGCAACGAATTAAAAGCAGGGCTATACTTTGCCGGCGAGGGCCGAAGGCCCGAGCTTTCAACCCATCTAAAAGGCAGCACAACGAATTAAAAAGCAGGGCTATACTTTGCCGGCGAGGGCAGAAGGCCCGAGCTTTCAACCCATCTAAAAAGCAGAGCAACGAATTAAAAGGCAGGGCACAACTTTACCGGCGAGGGCCGAAGGCCCGAGCTTTCAACCCATCTAAAAGACAGAGCAATGAATTAAAAGGCAGGGCACAACTTTACCGGCGAGGCCGAGCTTTCAACCCATCTAAACGGCAGAGCAACGAATTAAAAGGATGGGCAAACTTTACCGGCGAGGGCCGAAGGCCCAAGCTTTCAACCCATCTAAACGGCAGAGTAACGAATTAAAAGGATGGGCAAACTTTACCGGCGAGGGCCGAAGGCCCGAGCTTTCAACCCATCTAAAAGACAGAACAATGAATGAATATGCAGGGCTTAACTTTACAGGCGAGGGCCGAAGGCCCGAGCTTTCAACCCATCTCTGAAGGCAGGGCTAAACTTTACCAGCGAGGGCCGAAGGCCCGAGCTTTCAACCCATCTGAAAAGCAGAGCAATAGTAAAAGGCAGAGAAAACAACTGGCGAGGGCCGAAGGCCCGAGCTTAAAACCCATCCCGCAACGAATAGCGAGGGCCGCAGGCCCGAAGCAATGAAAAGGCGGGGAAAAACTTACCGGCGAGGGCCGAAGGCCCGAAGCAATGAAAAGGCTGGGCGAAAACATCCATTTTTCAAAAAAATTTTAAAGGTGGCCAAATGATATATCAAATGAAAGCTCTCAGTGAGCTGAGTCAAAAAATAATATCAGAAAAATTTTCTGACCATTTTGTACAAAGTTATTCTTGGGCAAAACTTCGACCATCGCAAATAAACATTCTAGCAGCGCGCGAAGCGCGCCCCAAAGCCGTTAGGCTTTCCAACGGGCACCCCAAACTAAACAGCCAGAGTATCCTAATAGGAATTGCATACGTAAGTTACCGCCATCGCATACGTAACCCAGAGCTAGTTATATTATACTAAAAAAAACCTCCTGGTGGCCCTCTTTTGGGGGGGATTTTCATTCAAAAAAGTGCACAGCCTCCATGTTTGCTCGAGTATTTTTTTGAGTTGTACATTGGTCCTACAACTTTTTGTCGCGCATTTGGGAAAATTATAGATTTGGCGCCAAAACGTACCGCTGCGCCGAAACGGCCAAGTTGAAAATTCAAACGGGTGTAACTCGGAATGCGAAAGTCAGATCGAAAAACGCTTGGGGAAAGGGCACTGGTCCGGTTCAAGGTCTAAAACTCTGAAAAAAATTTGGAGTCCTCGGATCATGCCCTGAGGCGGTAGGCGATGACAAAAATGGTACACTTTGTCCAAAATCGAGACATGGTGTCCGACGAAATTCACCGACAATTTACAAATTATATACCATTCGAAAGCTCTCGTCGAGCTAAGTCTGAAAAAATTTAGTTTAATTTTTTCTGACCATTTTGTACAAAGTTATAAAACGCCAAAGGGTCAAAATGTCCAGGACCCCTATCGGGAAGGGTGGCTCCCATTGGGTCTGATTATAAAAGTGCTTATGAGAAGCCAAATCGCTCCAACTCTTTTTTCATATGTTGGGGCCCTAAGTGTACTAAAATTTTGTTGGGAGACACTTGAGTCTGGGACTTTGATTTGGGGGTGATATGGTTCAAAAGGTAGAAGTCGAAAAATCGACTTTTTGTAAGAGGTCGAGTCACCCGTTTTCGATAGCCTAAGTGAAAGAGCGTCCCCTGGCGGTCAGAAAAATATATACTTTGTTGGGGGTCCACTTGAGTCTAGAAAAGTTATAGCCAAAATGGCCAAATGTCGCAAATCGGTTTTTAGACTCTAACTTCCCGGGGAATTTTTCAAAAATTTTTCTGAGACCGGATATCGACTCAGCGGGTTCTAAAGCACCATATAGGACGTTTTTTGACCCAAAATTAAAAATTTTTTTTCCCTCGTGTTCCCTTGTGGGCCCAAAACATTTTGTCGTTTTTTATGGGTAGCGGTCTTTTGTACCTTTTTTATATCTCGGGAACGGCTGTTGGGAATTGGATGGGACTTGGGGGATATTAGGTAGTTGCGTATGGGGAGTTTGATAGGCATGGCCGTTTTGGTGCCGCACTTGAGTGTGGCACCGAAATGGCCGGATGAAAAATTCAAAGTGTTATAACGGGTTTTTGAGAAGTTGGGGTTCTGGGGCCTGGGAGTTTTGTTGTAGGGGAGGCTGTGAGAAACTTATAAATAGTTGGACACTTGAGTCTCAGATGAACTTTTGGGGGTCATATGGGTCAATGAGTCGCGGTTTTACAATAAACTTTTTCTGAAGAGTCGGGTCAGCTTTTTTCTATTGCCTATTCGAAAGAGCGTTTCCTGGGGCTCCGAAAAAGGTATACTTTGTTGGGGGTCCACTTGAGTCTCAAAAAGTTATAGCGGATGTTCGCAAATGTAGCAAATCTTTTTGAGACTCTAACGTCCCAGGGAATTTTTTATTAATTTTTCTGAGACCTAATATGGATACAGCGCATCTAAATACACCATATTGGTCGTTTTTTGACCTAAAATTAAAAAATTTTTTCCCGACCCCATTCCAAAAGGGGTACCCCTTTTGGGGGATTTTCGCGAATTTTAAAGTGACCATAACTTTTTATGGGATTTTCGGATTGGGATGGGGTTTCTTTTGAAAAATAGTCCTAAAAATTAGAAATTTTATCACCGAAGAAAATTTCGAAAAAAGTCGAAATTGAACCCATAGGGATCGAATTTCGAAAAACCCAAAATTTTTCGGTTTTTCGAAAAATTTTCGACATTTTTGCCGGCGATTCTACTCGAACGTATTTTTCCTGGATAGAGCAGATTTTTCTGCATAAAATAAGCTATTAAAATGTTCAAGAAAGGTTAACTTTAAAAAAGTTATGAATTTTTTAAAATTTGGGTGATTTTTCCGGCCAAAATTTTCGGCCTAAAAAATATTTTTTTCAAAATGGATATAAATGGGCCAAATGATATATTAATCGAAAGCTCTCATTGAGCTATGTTTAAAAATAATTTTTGTAAAATTTTCTAAACATTTTGTCCAAAGTTATAGACGGTTAAAGTTTTGAGTCTGGGGGTACTTATCCCTGGTGGGGTACCAAAGGAGGGGTAATAAATTAAAAAGACTTACGTTATATTGTAGAGCATCCTGAAACCCACCAAAAAACATTACTTTTTTGAGGATCCACTTGAGTCTTAAAAAGTTATGTCCAATGTTCGCAAATGTCGGAAATATTTTTGAGACTCTAACGTCCCTGCGAATTTTTTAAAATTTTTTCTGAGACCGGATATGGACTCAGCGCATATTAATACACCACATAGGTCGTTTTTGGTGAAAAAATTCGAAAATTTTTTCCCGACCCCATTCCTAAAGGGGTACCCCTTTTGGGGGATTTTCGGATAATTTTAAGTGACCATAATTTTTTTTAGAATTTTCGGATTGGGATGGGGTTTCTTTATAAAAATAGAACTAAAAATTAGAAATTTTTGAAGCCGAAAAAATTTCGAAAAAAGTTGAAATTGAACCCGTGGGGGTCGAATTTCGAAAAACTCAAAATTTTTCGGTTTTTCGAAAAATTTTCGGGATTTTTGCCGGCGTTTCGCGCTAAAAGTATTTTTCCTGAATAGAGCTTATTTTTCTCTATAGAATAAGCTTTTAAAATTTTTCAAAAAGGTCAACTTTGAAAAAGTTATGAATTTTTTAAAAATTCGGTGATTTTTCTGGCCCAAATTTTCGGCCAAAAAAATAAATTTTTCAAAATGGCCATAAATAGGCCAAATGTTATATCAATCGAAAGCTCTTATCGAGCTGAGTATAAAAATATTTTTTGCAAAATTTTCTGACTATTTTGTAAAAAGTTACAAAAGGTCGAAATTTCGGGTGTGGGGGGCCCAAGGCCCCCAAACGGCGGCCTGAGGCCCGCCATGCGAGGGCCGAAGGCCCGAGCTTTCAACCCATCTATAACACAGAGCAATGGTCAAAGGCAGGGCAGTCTTTACTTGCGAGGGCCGAAGGCCCGAGCTTCAACCCATCTAAAAGGCTGAGAAATAGTCGAAGGCAGGGCGAGGAGATGGCCTCGCCGTTTGGCGAGGGCCGAAGGCCCGAGCTTTCAACCCGTCTAAAGGGCTGAACAATAGTCAAACGCAGGGCAAATTTACCGGCGAGGGCTGAAGGCCCGAGCTTCAACCCATCTAAAAGGCAGAGCAATGGTCAAAGGCAGGGCAAACTTTACCGGCGAGGGCCGAAGGCCCGAAGCAACGCTCGGGCCGAAGGCCCGAGCTTCAACCCATCTAAAAGGCAGAGCAATGGTCAAAGGCAGGGCAAACTTTACCGGCGAGGGCCGAGGGCCGGAAGCAACGCTCGGGCCGAAGGCCCGAGCGATGTCAAAGGCAGGGCAATGTCAAAGGCAGGGCAAACTTTACCGGCGAGGGCCGAAGGCCCGAAGCAACGCTCGGGCCGAAGACCCGAAGCAACGCTCGGGCCGAAGACCCGAGCTTCAACCCTTCTAAAAGGCAGAGCAATGGTCAAAGGCAGGACAAACTTTATCGGCGAGGGCCGAAGGCCAGAAGCAACGCTCGGGCCGAAGGCCCGAGCTTTCAACCCATCTAAAAGGCAGCACAACGAATTAAAAAGCAGGGCTAAACTTTGCCGGCGAGGGCCGAAGGCCCGAGCTTTCAACCCATCTAAAAGGCAGAGCAACGAATTAAAAGCAGGGCTATACTTTGCCGGCGAGGGCCGAAGGCCCGAGCTTTCAACCCATCTAAAAAGCAGAGCAACGAATTAAAAGCAGGGCTATACTTTGCCGGCGAGGGCCGAAGGCCCGAGCTTTCAACCCATCTAAAAGGCAGAGCAACGAATTAAAAGCAGGGCTATACTTTACCTACGAGGGCCGAAGGCCCGAGCTTTCAACCCATCTAAAAGGCAGCACGACGAATTAAAAAGCAGGGCAAAACTTTGCTGGCGAGGGCCGAAGGCCCGAGCTTTCAACCCATCTAAAAGGCAGCACGACGAATTAAAAAGCAGGGCTAAACTTTGCCGGCGAGGGCCGAAGGCCCGAGCTTTCAACCCATCTAAAAGGCAGCACAACGAATTAAAAAGCAGGGCTAAACTTTGCCGGCGAGGGCCGAAGGCCCGAGCTTTCAACTCATCTAAAAGGCAGAGCAACGAATTAAAAGCAGGGCTATACTTTGCCGGCGAGGGCCGAAGGCCCGAGCTTTCAACCCATCTAAAAGGCAGCACAACGAATTAAAAAGCAGGGCTATACTTTGCCGGCGAGGGCATAAGGCCCGAGCTTTCAACCCATCTAAAAAGCAGAGCAACGAATTAAAAGGCAGGGCACAACTTTACCGGCGAGGGCCGAAGGCCCGAGCTTTCAACCCATCTAAAAGACAGAGCAATGAATTAAAAGGCAGGGCACAACTTTACCGGCGAGGCCGAGCTTTCAACCCATCTAAACGGCAGAGCAACGAATTAAAAGGATGGGCAAACTTTACCGGCGAGGGCCGAAGGCCCAAGCTTTCAACCCATCTAAACGGCAGAGTAACGAATTAAAAGGATGGGCAAACTTTACCGGCGAGGGCCGAAGGCCCGAGCTTTCAACCCATCTAAAAGACAGAACAATGAATGAATATGCAGGGCTTAACTTTACAGGCGAGGGCCGAAGGCCCGAGCTTTCAACCCATCTCTGAAGGCAGGGCTAAACTTTACCAGCGAGGGCCGAAGGCCCGAGCTTTCAACCCATCTGAAAAGCAGAGCAATAGTAAAAGGCAGAGAAAACAACTGGCGAGGGCCGAAGGCCCGAGCTTAAAACCCATCCCGCAACGAATAGCGAGGGCCGCAGGCCCGAAGCAATGAAAAGGCGGGGAAAAACTTACCGGCGAGGGCCGAAGGCCCGAAGCAATGAAAAGGCTGGGCGAAAACATCCATTTTTCAAAAAAATTTTAAAGGTGGCCAAATGATATATCAAATGAAAGCTCTCAGTGAGCTGAGTCAAAAAATAATATCAGAAAAATTTTCTGACCATTTTGTACAAAGTTATTCTTGGGCAAAACTTCGACCATCGCAAATAAACATTCTAGCAGCGCGCGAAGCGCGCCCCAAAGCCGTTAGGCTTTCCAACGGGCACCCCAAACTAAACAGCCAGAGTATCCTAATAGGAATTGCATACGTAAGTTACCGCCATCGCATACGTAACCCAGAGCTAGTTATATTATACTAAAAAAAACCTCCTGGTGGCCCTCTTTTGGGGGGGATTTTCATTCAAAAAAGTGCACAGCCTCCATGTTTGCTCGAGTATTTTTTTGAGTTGTACATTGGTCCTACAACTTTTTGTCGCGCATTTGGGAAAATTATAGATTTGGCGCCAAAACGTACCGCTGCGCCGAAACGGCCAAGTTGAAAATTCAAACGGGTGTAACTCGGAATGCGAAAGTCAGATCGAAAAACGCTTGGGGAAAGGGCACTGGTCCGGTTCAAGGTCTAAAACTCTGAAAAAAATTTGGAGTCCTCGGATCATGCCCTGAGGCGGTAGGCGATGACAAAAATGGTACACTTTGTCCAAAATCGAGACATGGTGTCCGACGAAATTCACCGACAATTTACAAATTATATACCATTCGAAAGCTCTCGTCGAGCTAAGTCTGAAAAAATTTAGTTTAATTTTTTCTGACCATTTTGTACAAAGTTATAAAACGCCAAAGGGTCAAAATGTCCAGGACCCCTATCGGGAAGGGTGGCTCCCATTGGGTCTGATTATAAAAGTGCTTATGAGAAGCCAAATCGCTCCAACTCTTTTTTCATATGTTGGGGCCCTAAGTGTACTAAAATTTTGTTGGGAGACACTTGAGTCTGGGACTTTGATTTGGGGGTGATATGGTTCAAAAGGTAGAAGTCGAAAAATCGACTTTTTGTAAGAGGTCGAGTCACCCGTTTTCGATAGCCTAAGTGAAAGAGCGTCCCCTGGCGGTCAGAAAAATATATACTTTGTTGGGGGTCCACTTGAGTCTAGAAAAGTTATAGCCAAAATGGCCAAATGTCGCAAATCGGTTTTTAGACTCTAACTTCCCGGGGAATTTTTCAAAAATTTTTCTGAGACCGGATATCGACTCAGCGGGTTCTAAAGCACCATATAGGACGTTTTTTGACCCAAAATTAAAAAATTTTTTTTCCCTCGTGTTCCCTTGTGGGCCCAAAACATTTTGTCGTTTTTTATGGGTAGCGGTCTTTTGTACCTTTTTTATATCTCGGGAACGGCTGTTGGGAATTGGATGGGACTTGGGGGATATTAGGTAGTTGCGTATGGGGAGTTTGATAGGCATGGTCATTTTGGTGCCGCACTTGAGTGTGGCACCGAAATGGCCGGATGAAAAATTCAAAGTGTTATAACGGGTTTTTGAGAAGTGGGGGGTTCTGGGGCCTGGGAGTTTTGTTGTAGGGGAGGCTGTGAGAAACTTATAAATAGTTGGACACTTGAGTCTCAGATGAACTTTTGGGGGTCATATGGGTCAATGAGTCGCGGTTTTACAATAAACTTTTTCTGAAGAGTCGGGTCAGCTTTTTTCTATTGCCTATTCGAAAGAGCGTTTCCTGGGGCTCCGAAAAAGGTATACTTTGTTGGGGGTCCACTTGAGTCTCAAAAAGTTATAGCGGATGTTCGCAAATGTCGCAAATCTTTTTGAGACTCTAACGTCCCAGGGAATTTTTTATTAATTTTTCTGAGACCTAATATGGATACAGCGCATCTAAATACACCATATTGGTCGTTTTTTGACCTAAAATTAAAAAATTTTTTCCCGACCCCATTCCAAAAGGGGTACCCCTTTGGGGGATTTTCGCGAATTTTAAAGTGACCATAACTTTTTATGGGATTTTCGGATTGGGATGGGGTTTCTTTTGAAAAATAGTCCTAAAAATTAGAAATTTTATCACCGAAGAAAATTTCGAAAAAAGTCGAAATTGAACCCATAGGGATCGAATTTCGAAAAACCCAAAATTTTTCGGTTTTTCGAAAAATTTTCGACATTTTTGCCGGCGATTCTACTCGAACGTATTTTTCCTGGATAGAGCAGATTTTTCTGCATAAAATAAGCTATTAAAATGTTCAAGAAAGGTTAACTTTAAAAAAGTTATGAATTTTTTAAAATTTGGGTGATTTTTCCGGCCAAAATTTTCGGCCTAAAAAATATTTTTTTCAAAATGGATATAAATGGGCCAAATGATATATTAATCGAAAGCTCTCATTGAGCTATGTTTAAAAATAATTTTTGTAAAATTTTCTAAACATTTTGTCCAAAGTTATAGACGGTTAAAGTTTTGAGTCTGGGGGTACTTATCCCTGGTGGGGTACCAAAGGAGGGGTAATAAATTAAAAAGACTTACGTTATATTGTAGAGCATCCTGAAACCCACCAAAAAACATTACTTTTTTGAGGATCCACTTGAGTCTTAAAAAGTTATGTCCAATGTTCGCAAATGTCGGAAATATTTTTGAGACTCTAACGTCCCTGCGAATTTTTTAAAATTTTTTCTGAGACCGGATATGGACTCAGCGCATATTAATACACCACATAGGTCGTTTTTGGTGAAAAAATTCGAAAATTTTTTCCCGACCCCATTCCTAAAGGGGTACCCCTTTTGGGGGATTTTCGGATAATTTTAAGTGACCATAATTTTTTTTAGAATTTTCGGATTGGGATGGGGTTTCTTTATAAAAATAGAACTAAAAATTAGAAATTTTTGAAGCCGAAAAAATTTCGAAAAAAGTTGAAATTGAACCCGTGGGGGTCGAATTTCGAAAAACTCAAAATTTTTCGGTTTTTCGAAAAATTTTCGGGATTTTTGCCGGCGTTTCGCGCTAAAAGTATTTTTCCTGAATAGAGCTTATTTTTCTCTATAGAATAAGCTTTTAAAATTTTTCAAAAAGGTCAACTTTGAAAAAGTTATGAATTTTTTAAAAATTCGGTGATTTTTCTGGCCCAAATTTTCGGCCAAAAAAATAAATTTTTCAAAATGGCCATAAATAGGCCAAATGTTATATCAATCGAAAGCTCTTATCGAGCTGAGTATAAAAATATTTTTTGCAAAATTTTCTGACTATTTTGTAAAAAGTTACAAAAGGTCGAAATTTCGGGTGTGGGGGGCCCAAGGCCCCCAAACGGCGGCCTGAGGCCCGCCATGCGAGGGCCGAAGGCCCGAGCTTTCAACCCATCTATAACACAGAGCAATGGTCAAAGGCAGGGCAGTCTTTACTTGCGAGGGCCGAAGGCCCGAGCTTCAACCCATCTAAAAGGCTGAGAAATAGTCGAAGGCAGGGCGAGGAGATGGCCTCGCCGTTTGGCGAGGGCCGAAGGCCCGAGCTTTCAACCCGTCTAAAGGGCTGAACAATAGTCAAACGCAGGGCAAATTTACCGGCGAGGGCTGAAGGCCCGAGCTTCAACCCATCTAAAAGGCAGAGCAATGGTCAAAGGCAGGGCAAACTTTACCGGCGAGGGCCGAAGGCCGGAAGCAACGCTCGGGCCGAAGGCCCGAGCTTCAACCCATCTAAAAGGCAGAGCAATGGTCAAAGGCAGGGCAAACTTTACCGGCGAGGGCCGAAGGCCCGAAGCAACGCTCGGGCCGAAGGCCCGAGCGATGTCAAAGGCAGGGCAATGTCAAAGGCAGGGCAAACTTTACCGGCGAGGGCCGAAGGCCCGAAGCAACGCTCGGGCCGAAGACCCGAAGCAACGCTCGGGCCGAAGACCCGAGCTTCAACCCTTCTAAAAGGCAGAGCAATGGTCAAAGGCAGGACAAACTTTATCGGCGAGGGCCGAAGGCCTGAAGCAACGCTCGGGCCGAAGGCCCGAGCTTTCAACCCATCTAAAAGGCAGCACAACGAATTAAAAAGCAGGGCTAAACTTTGCCGGCGAGGGCCGAAGGCCCGAGCTTTCAACCCATCTAAAAGGCAGAGCAACGAATTAAAAGCAGGGCTATACTTTGCCGGCGAGGGCCGAAGGCCCGAGCTTTCAACCCATCTAAAAAGCAGAGCAACGAATTAAAAGCAGGGCTATACTTTGCCGGCGAGGGCCGAAGGCCCGAGCTTTCAACCCATCTAAAAGGCAGAGCAACGAATTAAAAGCAGGGCTATACTTTACCTACGAGGGCCGAAGGCCCGAGCTTTCAACCCATCTAAAAGGCAGCACGACGAATTAAAAAGCAGGGCAAAACTTTGCTGGCGAGGGCCGAAGGCCCGAGCTTTCAACCCATCTAAAAGGCAGCACGACGAATTAAAAAGCAGGGCTAAACTTTGCCGGCGAGGGCCGAAGGCCCGAGCTTTCAACCCATCTAAAAGGCAGCACAACGAATTAAAAAGCAGGGCTAAACTTTGCCGGCGAGGGCCGAAGGCCCGAGCTTTCAACTCATCTAAAAGGCAGAGCAACGAATTAAAAGCAGGGCTATACTTTGCCGGCGAGGGCCGAAGGCCCGAGCTTTCAACCCATCTAAAAGGCAGCACAACGAATTAAAAAGCAGGGCTAAACTTTGCCGGCGAGGGCCGAAGGCCCGAGCTTTCAACCCATCTAAAAGGCAGAGCAACGAATTAAAAGCAGGGCTATACTTTGCCGGCGAGGGCCGAAGGCCCGAGCTTTCAACCCATCTAAAAAGCAGAGCAACGAATTAAAAGCAGGGCTATACTTTGCCGGCGAGGGCCGAAGGCCCGAGCTTAAGATCCATCCCAAAATGGATCGCGAGGGCCGAAGGCCCGAGTTAAGATCCATCCCAAAATGGGTCGCGAGGGCCGAAGGCCCGAGCTTAAGATCCATCCCAAAATGGATCGCGAGGGTCGAAGGCCCGAGCTTAAGATCCATCCCAAAATGGGTCGCGAGGGCCGAAGGCCCGAGCTTAAGATCCATCCCAAAATGGGTCGCGAGGGCCGAAGGCCCGAGCTTAAGATCCATCCCAAATTGGGTCGCGAGGGCCGAAGGCCCGAAGCAATGAAAAGGCAGGGCTAAACTTTATCGGCGAGGGCCGAAGGCCCGAAGCAATGAAAAGG
The DNA here is from genome assembly GCA_036172945.1 of Meloidogyne incognita. Taxonomy (NCBI): domain Eukaryota; kingdom Metazoa; phylum Nematoda; class Chromadorea; order Rhabditida; family Meloidogynidae; genus Meloidogyne; species Meloidogyne incognita. The sequence goes on along the minus strand of JARQAC010000006.1, from coordinate 3,183,007 downwards.
CAGGGCTAAACTCTATCGGCGAGGGCCGAAGGCCCGAAGCAATGAAAAGGCAGGGCTAAACTTTATCGGCGAGGGCCGAAGGCCCGAAGCAATGAAAAGGCAGGGCTAAACCTTACCGGCGAGGGCCGAAGGCCCGGAGCAATGAAAAGGCAGGGCAAATCTTAATGTTTCTAGCAGCGCGCGAAGCGCGCCCCAAAGCCGTTAGGCTTTCCAACGGGCAGAGCAAAATTTAAACCCAAAGCATACGTCGAGGCAATGCATACGTAACTTACCGCCTGCACCTCAATGGGCACAACTAGTTATATTATACTAAAAAAAACCTCCTGGTGGCCCAACTTTTGGGGGGGATTTTCATTCAAAAAAGTGCACAGCCTCCATGTTTGCTCGAGTATTTTTTTGAATTGTACATTGGTCCTACAACTTTTTGTCGCGCATTTGGGAAAATTATAGATTTGGCGCCAAAACGTACCGCTGCGCCGAAACGGCCAATTTGAAAATTCAAACGGGTGTAACTCGGAATGCGAAAGTCAGATCGAAAAACGCTTGGGGAAAGGGCACTGGTCCGGTTCAAGGTCTAAAACTCTGAAAAAAATTTGGAGTCCGGTGATCATGCCCTGAGGCGGTAGGCGATGACAAAAATGGTACACTTTGTCCAAAATCGAGACATGGTGTCCGACGAAATTCACCGACAATTTACAAATTATATACCATTCGAAAGCTCTCGTCGAGCTGAGTCTGAAAAAATTTAGTTTAATTTTTTCTGACCATTTTGAAAAAAGTTATAAAACGCCAAAGGGTCAAAATGTCATGGACCCCTATCGGGAAGGGTGGCTCCCATTGGGTCTGATTATAAAAGTGCTTATGAGAGTCCAAATCGCTCCAACTCTTTTTTCATATGTTAGGGCCCTAAGTGTACTAAAATTTTGTTGTGGGACATTTGAGTCTCGGACTTCGATTTGGGGGTGATATGGTTCAAAAGGTAGAAGTCGAAAAATCGACTTTTTGTAAGAGGTCGAGTCACCCGTTTTCGATAGCCTAAGTGAAAGAGCGTCCCCTGGCGGTCAGAAAAATATATACTTTGTTGGGGGTCCACTTGAGTCTAGAAAAGTTATAGCCAAAATGGCCAAATGTCGCAAATCGGTTTTTAGACTCTAACTTCCCGGGGAATTTTTCAAAAATTTTTCTGAGACCGGATATCGACTCAGCGGGTTCTAAAGCACCATATAGGACGTTTTTTGACCCAAAATTAAAAAATTTTTTTTCCCTCGTGTTCCCTTGTGGGCCCAAAACATTTTGTCGTTTTTTATGGGTAGCGGTCTTTTGTACCTTTTTTATATCTCGGGAACGGCTGTTGGGAATTGGATGGGACTTGGGGGATATTAGGTAGTTGCGTATGGGGAGTTTGATAGGCATGGCCGTTTTGGTGCCGCACTTGAGTGTGGCACCGAAATGGCCGGATGAAAAATTCAAAGTGTTATAACGGGTTTTTGAGAAGTGGGGGGTTCTGGGGCCTGGGAGTTTTGTTGTAGGGGAGGCTGTGAGAAACTTATAAATAGTTGGACACTTGAGTCTCAGATGAACTTTTGGGGGTCATATGGGTCAATGAGTCGCGGTTTTACAATAAACTTTTTCTGAAGAGTCGGGTCAGCTTTTTTCTATTGCCTATTCGAAAGAGCGTTTCCTGGGGCTCCGAAAAAGGTATACTTTGTTGGGGGTCCACTTGAGTCTCAAAAAGTTATAGCGGATGTTCGCAAATGTAGCAAATCTTTTTGAGACTCTAACGTCCCAGGGAATTTTTTATTAATTTTTCTGAGACCTAATATGGATACAGCGCATCTAAATACACCATATTGGTCGTTTTTTGACCTAAAATTAAAAAATTTTTTCCCGACCCCATTCCAAAAGGGGTACCCCTTTTGGGGGATTTTCGCGAATTTTAAAGTGACCATAACTTTTTATGGGATTTTCGGATTGGGATGGGGTTTCTTTTGAAAAATAGTCCTAAAAATTAGAAATTTTATCACCGAAGAAAATTTCGAAAAAAGTCGAAATTGAACCCATAGGGATCGAATTTCGAAAAACCCAAAATTTTTCGGTTTTTCGAAAAATTTTCGACATTTTTGCCGGCGATTCTACTCGAACGTATTTTTCCTGGATAGAGCAGATTTTTCTGCATAAAATAAGCTATTAAAATGTTCAAGAAAGGTTAACTTTAAAAAAGTTATGAATTTTTTAAAATTTGGGTGATTTTTCCGGCCAAAATTTTCGGCCTAAAAAATATTTTTTTCAAAATGGATATAAATGGGCCAAATGATATATTAATCGAAAGCTCTCATTGAGCTATGTTTAAAAATAATTTTTGTAAAATTTTCTAAACATTTTGTCCAAAGTTATAGACGGTTAAAGTTTTGAGTCTGGGGGTACTTATCCCTGGTGGGGTACCAAAGGAGGGGTAATAAATTAAAAAGACTTACGTTATATTGTAGAGCATCCTGAAACCCACCAAAAAACATTACTTTTTTGAGGATCCACTTGAGTCTTAAAAAGTTATGTCCAATGTTCGCAAATGTCGGAAATATTTTTGAGACTCTAACGTCCCTGCGAATTTTTTAAAATTTTTTCTGAGACCGGATATGGACTCAGCGCATATTAATACACCACATAGGTCGTTTTTGGTGAAAAAATTCGAAAATTTTTTCCCGACCCCATTCCTAAAGGGGTACCCCTTTTGGGGGATTTTCGGATAATTTTAAGTGACCATAATTTTTTTTAGAATTTTCGGATTGGGATGGGGTTTCTTTATAAAAATAGAACTAAAAATTAGAAATTTTTGAAGCCGAAAAAATTTCGAAAAAAGTTGAAATTGAACCCGTGGGGGTCGAATTTCGAAAAACTCAAAATTTTTCGGTTTTTCGAAAAATTTTCGGGATTTTTGCCGGCGTTTCGCGCTAAAAGTATTTTTCCTGAATAGAGCTTATTTTTCTCTATAGAATAAGCTTTTAAAATTTTTCAAAAAGGTCAACTTTGAAAAAGTTATGAATTTTTTAAAAATTCGGTGATTTTTCTGGCCCAAATTTTCGGCCAAAAAATAAATTTTTCAAAATGGCCATAAATAGGCCAAATGTTATATCAATCGAAAGCTCTTATCGAGCTGAGTATAAAAATATTTTTTGCAAAATTTTCTGACTATTTTGTAAAAAGTTACAAAAGGTCGAAATTTCGGGTGTGGGGGGCCCAAGGCCCCCAAACGGCGGCCTGAGGCCCGCCATGCGAGGGCCGAAGGCCCGAGCTTTCAACCCATCTATAACACAGAGCAATGGTCAAAGGCAGGGCAGTCTTTACTTGCGAGGGCCGAAGGCCCGAGCTTCAACCCATCTAAAAGGCTGAGAAATAGTCGAAGGCAGGGCGAGGAGATGGCCTCGCCGTTTGGCGAGGGCCGAAGGCCCGAGCTTTCAACCCGTCTAAAGGGCTGAACAATAGTCAAACGCAGGGCAAATTTACCGGCGAGGGCTGAAGGCCCGAGCTTCAACCCATCTAAAAGGCAGAGCAATGGTCAAAGGCAGGGCAAACTTTACCGGCGAGGGCCGAAGGCCGAAGCAACGCTCGGGCCGAAGGCCCGAGCTTCAACCCATCTAAAAGGCAGAGCAATGGTCAAAGGCAGGGCAAACTTTACCGGCGAGGGCCGAAGGCCTGAGCAACGCTCGGGCCGAAGGCCCGAGCGATGTCAAAGGCAGGGCAATGTCAAAGGCAGGGCAAACTTTACCGGCGAGGGCCGAAGGCCCGAAGCAACGCTCGGGCCGAAGACCCGAAGCAACGCTCGGGCCGAAGACCCGAGCTTCAACCCTTCTAAAAGGCAGAGCAATGGTCAAAGGCAGGACAAACTTTATCGGCGAGGGCCGAAGGCCCGAAGCAACGCTCGGGCCGAAGGCCCGAGCTTTCAACCCATCTAAAAGGCAGCACAACGAATTAAAAAGCAGGGCTAAACTTTGCCGGCGAGGGCCGAAGGCCCGAGCTTTCAACCCATCTAAAAGGCAGAGCAACGAATTAAAAGCAGGGCTATACTTTGCCGGCGAGGGCCGAAGGCCCGAGCTTTCAACCCATCTAAAAAGCAGAGCAACGAATTAAAAGCAGGGCTATACTTTGCCGGCGAGGGCCGAAGGCCCGAGCTTTCAACCCATCTAAAAGGCAGAGCAACGAATTAAAAGCAGGGCTATACTTTACCTACGAGGGCCGAAGGCCCGAGCTTTCAACCCATCTAAAAGGCAGCACGACGAATTAAAAAGCAGGGCAAAACTTTGCTGGCGAGGGCCGAAGGCCCGAGCTTTCAACCCATCTAAAAGGCAGCACGACGAATTAAAAAGCAGGGCTAAACTTTGCCGGCGAGGGCCGAAGGCCCGAGCTTTCAACCCATCTAAAAGGCAGCACAACGAATTAAAAAGCAGGGCTAAACTTTGCCGGCGAGGGCCGAAGGCCCGAGCTTTCAACTCATCTAAAAGGCAGAGCAACGAATTAAAAGCAGGGCTATACTTTGCCGGCGAGGGCCGAAGGCCCGAGCTTTCAACCCATCTAAAAGGCAGCACAACGAATTAAAAAGCAGGGCTATACTTTGCCGGCGAGGGCATAAGGCCCGAGCTTTCAACCCATCTAAAAAGCAGAGCAACGAATTAAAAGGCAGGGCACAACTTTACCGGCGAGGGCCGAAGGCCCGAGCTTTCAACCCATCTAAAAGACAGAGCAATGAATTAAAAGGCAGGGCACAACTTTACCGGCGAGGCCGAGCTTTCAACCCATCTAAACGGCAGAGCAACGAATTAAAAGGATGGGCAAACTTTACCGGCGAGGGCCGAAGGCCCAAGCTTTCAACCCATCTAAACGGCAGAGTAACGAATTAAAAGGATGGGCAAACTTTACCGGCGAGGGCCGAAGGCCCGAGCTTTCAACCCATCTAAAAGACAGAACAATGAATGAATATGCAGGGCTTAACTTTACAGGCGAGGGCCGAAGGCCCGAGCTTTCAACCCATCTCTGAAGGCAGGGCTAAACTTTACCAGCGAGGGCCGAAGGCCCGAGCTTTCAACCCATCTGAAAAGCAGAGCAATAGTAAAAGGCAGAGAAAACAACTGGCGAGGGCCGAAGGCCCGAGCTTAAAACCCATCCCGCAACGAATAGCGAGGGCCGCAGGCCCGAAGCAATGAAAAGGCGGGGAAAAACTTACCGGCGAGGGCCGAAGGCCCGAAGCAATGAAAAGGCTGGGCGAAAACATCCATTTTTCAAAAAAATTTTAAAGGTGGCCAAATGATATATCAAATGAAAGCTCTCAGTGAGCTGAGTCAAAAAATAATATCAGAAAAATTTTCTGACCATTTTGTACAAAGTTATTCTTGGGCAAAACTTCGACCATCGCAAATAAACATTCTAGCAGCGCGCGAAGCGCGCCCCAAAGCCGTTAGGCTTTCCAACGGGCACCCCAAACTAAACAGCCAGAGTATCCTAATAGGAATTGCATACGTAAGTTACCGCCATCGCATACGTAACCCAGAGCTAGTTATATATATTATAAAAATCTCGCTTGTGGCTGGGTTTTTGGGGAGAAAATCCTTTCAAAAAAGTCCAGCGCCCCGGCCGAAGGCCGGGGAATTTTTTTGAGGGTGGATTTGTCCTGCAACTTTTTGCGCTCTATTCAGGAAAAATCCGACCTCGGCACTGAAACGTCGTTTTCGCACTGAAACGGCCATGGGTGGTTTTTCAAATGGAAATAGCTCGGAGGGCAGAAGTTGGATCAAAAAGTGCTTGCTGGGAGGCACTCAAGTTGGGATAGGTACTATATCGTATAAAAAATTTGGGAGGGATCGGATCAACGCCTGAGGCTGTAGGCGAGTGCGAAAATTGTACATCTCGTCCCAAAATGACACATGGTGTCCGACGAAATTCACCGACAATTTGTAATCTATATGCCATTCGATAGAGCTCCATGAGTTGGTTATGGGAAAAATTGGTTTGATTTTTTCTGACCATTTTGGGCAAAGTTATGGGACTCAAAAGGTCCAAAATGGCCAGGACCCCTAACGTGAAGGGTGGCTCCCATCGAATGTAATTATAAAAGTGGTTAAACTTGGGCAAACGATTTCAACTCTTTTTTGGTATAATAGGGCACTAAATGTACTACAATTTTGTTGGGGGACACAAGAGTCTGGGATTTTTTCCTGACATAGTTATGGGCACCAAAGTGAGTTTTTGTCGTGGCCAAACGAATTAAAGCTTATAAAATAGTGCAAAAAATTACAAATTTTTTGAGCTATTTAAATTTTTGGAAATTTTCACCCGAGGCCTGGTAGGGTCAATTTTTTGAAAATTCAAATTTTTTCGGTTTTTTGAAATTTTCTGGGGTATATCGAGGCTGAGGGTCGTTGCAAATATTTTTATAAAATACTACAGAATTTTTGCTATATATTAAGCTTTTAAAATGTTTCAAAAGGGTTTATTTTTGTGGAGTTATGATTTTTTGAAAAATTACGTAAATTTTTCGGTCGAAATTTTCGGCCAAAAAATTTTTTTTCCAAAAATGGGAATAAATGGGCCAAATGTTATATCAATCGAAAGCTCTCATCGAGCTGAGCTTAAAAATATTTTTTGTAAAATTTTCTGACCATTTTGTACAAAGTTACAAAAGGTCGAAATTTTGGGTGTGGGTGGTTTGGGGGCCGAAGGCCCAAACGGCGGGCCGGAGGCCCGCCGTGCGAGGGCCGAAGGCCCGAGCTTAAGATCCATCCCAAAACGAATCGCGAGGGCCGAAGGCCCGAGTTTAAGATCCATCCCAAAACGAATCGCGAGGGCCGAAGGCCCGAGCTTAAGATCCATCCCAAAATGGATCGCGAGGGCCGAAGGCCCGAGTTAAGATCCATCCCAAAATGGGTCGCGAGGGCCGAAGGCCCGAGCTTAAGATCCATCCCAAAATGGATCGCGAGGGCCGAAGGCCCGAGCTTAAGATCCATCCCAAAATGGGTCGCGAGGGCCGAAGGCCCGAGCTTAAGATCCATCCCAAAATGGGTCGCGAGGGCCGAAGGCCCGAGCTTAAGATCCATCCCAAATTGGGTCGCGAGGGCCGAAGGCCCGAGCTTAAGATCCATCACAAAATGGGTCGCGAGGGCCGAAGGCCCGAAGCAATGAAAAGGCAGGGCTAAACTTTATCGGCGACGGCCGAAGGCCCGGAGCAATGAAAAGGCAGGGCTAAACTTTGCCGGCGAGGGCCGAAGGCCCGAAGCAATGAAAAGGCAGGGCTAAATTTTATCGGCGAGGGCCGAAGGCCCGAAGCAATGAAAAGGCAGGGCTAATCTTAATGTTTCTAGCAGCGCGCGAAGCGCGCCCCAAAGCCGTTAGGCTTTCAAACGGGCAGAGCAAAATTTAAACCCAAAGCAAAATTAAACTGCCAGAGTATGCTATTCGCCGCCATACCCCAATGGGCACAACTAGTTATATATATTATAAAAATCTTGGTAGTGCCCCTATTTTTGGGGGGAAAATCGCTAGAAAAAAGTCCTACGCCCCGGCCGAAGGCCGGGGCGTAAAAAGTCCTACGCCCCGGCCGAAGGCCGGGGCGTAAAAATTCCCCGGCCGAAGGCCGGGGAATTTTTTTGAAGGTGGATTTGTCCTGCAACTTTTTGCGCTCTATTCAGGAAAAATCTGACCTCGGCACTGAAACGTCGTTTTCGCACTGAAACGGCCATGGGTGGTTTTTCAAATGGAAATAGCGAGAAGGGATGAAGTGTTATCAAAAAGTGCTTGCTGGGAGGCACTCATGTTGGGATGTGTACTATATCGTATAAAAAATTTGGGAGGGATCGGATCAACGCCTGAGGCTGTAGGCGAGTGCGAAAATTGTACATCTCGTCCCAAAATGACACATGGTGTCCGACGAAATTCACCGACAATTTATAATCTATATGCCATTCGATAGAGCTCCATGAGTTGGTTATGGGAAAATTTGGTTTAATTTTTTCTGACCATTTTGGGCAAAGTTATGGGACTCAAAAGGTCCAAAATGGCCAGGACCCCTAACGTGAAGGGTGGCTCCCATGGAATGTAATTATAAAAGTGGTTAAACTTGGGCGAATGGTTTCAACTCTTTTTTAGTATATTAGGGCACTAAATGTACTACAATTTTGTTGGGGGACGCAAGAGTCTGGGATTTTTTCCTGACATAGTTATGGGCACCAAAGTGACCTCGCCAAAACCGACTTTTTAACGCGTGAATTGAAACTCGATTTGAGTATCCTATCTTGTAGAGCGCCCCTTGAAACCTCTAAAAATATATACTTTGTTGGGGGTACACTTGAGTCTGGGAAAGTTATAGGGCAAAAAGTGGCATTTTTGGTGCCAAAAGTTGTCGGTTTTTTGAGTATATCTCTGCGGAAAAAAATTTTAAAAATAAACGGTGTTCGGATTCGTGTTCAGGACATATTGGAGCACCATAAAACATATTTTTCTCGAGGTCGAATTTTTGACCCATTTTTGAAGGGGTACCCCTTTTGAAATTTTTTGGTGAAATTTAAATTGGGCATAACTTTGTAAGTTTTTGTCGTAGCCGAACGAATTAAGGGTCAAAAAATAGAGCAAAAAATTACAAATTTTTTGAGCTATTTAAATTTTTGAAAAATTTCGCCCGAGGCCTGGTAGGGTCGATTTTTTGAAAATTCAAATTTTTTGGTTTTTTAAAAATTTCTGGGGTATATCGAGGATGAGGGTGGTTGCAAATATTTTTATAAAATAGAGCAGAATTTTTACTATATATTAAGCTTTTAAAATGTTTCAAAAGGGTTTATTTTTGGGGAGTTATGATTTTTTGAAAAATTACGTAAATCTTTCAGTCGAAATTTTCGGCCAAAAATTTATTTTTTCCAAAATGACTTAAAATAGGGCAAATGTTATATCAATCGAAAGCCCTTATCGAGCTGAAGATGAAAATATTTTTTCTGGAATTTTCTGACCATTTTGTCCAAAGTTACAAAAGGTCGAAATTTCAGGTGTGGGGTTTGGGGGCCGAAGGCCCCAAACGGCGGGCCGGAGGCACGCCGTGCGAGGGCCGAAGGCCCGAGCTTAAGATCCATCCCAAAACGAATCGCGAGGGCCGAAGGCCCGAGCTTAAGATCCATCCCAAAACGAATCGCGAGGGCCGAAGGCCCGAGCTTAAGATCCATCCCAAAATGGATCGCGAGGGCCGAAGGCCCGAGTTAAGATCCATCCCAAAATGGGTCGCGAGGGCCGAAGGCCCGAGCTTAAGATCCATCCCAAAATGGATCGCGAGGGTCGAAGGCCCGAGCTTAAGATCCATCCCAAAATGGGTCGCGAGGGCCGAAGGCCCGAGCTTAAGATCCATCCCAAAATGGGTCGCGAGGGCCGAAGGCCCGAGCTTAAGATCCATCCCAAATTGGGTCGCGAGGGCCGAAGGCCCGAGCTTAAGATCCATCCCAAATTGGGTCGCGAGGGCCGAAGGCCCGAAGCAATGAAAAGGCAGGGCTAAACTTTATCGGCGAGGGCCGAAGGCCCGAAGCAATGAAAAGGCAGGGCTAAACTCTATCGGCGAGGGCCGAAGGCCCGAAGCAATGAAAAGGCAGGGCTAAACTTTATCGGCGAGGGCCGAAGGCCCGAAGCAATGAAAAGGCAGGGCTAAACCTTACCGGCGAGGGCCGAAGGCCCGGAGCAATGAAAAGGCAGGGCAAATCTTAATGTTTCTAGCAGCGCGCGAAGCGCGCCCCAAAGCCGTTAGGCTTTCCAACGGGCAGAGCAAAATTTAAACCCAAAGCATACGTCGAGGCAATGCATACGTAACTTACCGCCTGCACCTCAATGGGCACAACTAGTTATATATATTATAAAAATCTTGGTAGTGCCCCTATTTTTGGGGGGGAAATCGCTAGAAAAAGGTCCTACGCCCCGGCCGAAGGCCGGGGAATTTTTTTGAAGGTGGATTTGTCCTGCAACTTTTTGCGCTCTATTCAGGAAAAATCTGACCTCGGCACTGAAACGTCGTTTTCGCACTGAAACGGCCATGGGTGGTTTTTCAAATGGAAATAGCGAGAAGGGATGAAGTGTTATCAAAAAGTGCTTGCTGGGAGGCACTCAAGTTGGGATGTGTACTATATCGTATAAAAAATTTGGGAGTGATCGGATCAACGCCTGAGGCTGTAGGCGAGTGCGAAAATTGTACATCTCGTCCAAAAATGACACATGATGTCCGACGAAATTCACCGACAATTTATAATCTATATGCCATTCGATAGAGCTCCATGAGTTGGTTATGGGAAAATTTGGTTTAATTTTTTCTGACCATTTTGGGCAAAGTTATGGGACTCAAAAGGTCCAAAATGGCCAGGACCCCTAACGTGAAGGGTGGCTCCCATGGAATGTAATTATAAAAGTGGTTAAACTTGGGCGAATGGTTTCAACTCTTTTTTAGTATATTAGGGCACTAAATGTACTACAATTTTGTTGGGGGACGCAAGAGTCTGGGATTTTTTCCTGACATAGTTATGGGCACCAAAGTGACCTCGCCAAAACCGACTTTTTAACGCGTGAATTGAAACTCGATTTGAGTATCCTATCTTGTAGAGCGCCCCTTGAAACCTCTAAAAATATATACTTTGTTGGGGGTACACTTGAGTCTGGGAAAGTTATAGGGCAAAAAGTGGCATTTTTGGTGCCAAAAGTTGTCGGTTTTTTGAGTATATCTCTGCGGAAAAAAATTTTAAAAATAAACGGTGTTCGGATTCGTGTTCAGGACATATTGGAGCACCATAAAACATATTTTTCTCGAGGTCGAATTTTTGACCCATTTTTGAAGGGGTACCCCTTTTGAAATTTTTTGGTGAAATTTAAATTGGGCATAACTTTGTAAGTTTTTGTCGTAGCCGAACGAATTAAGGGTCAAAAAATAGAGCAAAAAATTACAAATTTTTTGAGCTATTTAAATTTTTGAAAAATTTCGCCCGAGGCCTGGTAGGGTCGATTTTTTGAAAATTCAAATTTTTGTGTTTTTTAAAAATTTCTGGGGTATATCGAGGATGAGGGTGGTTGCAAATATTTTTATAAAATAGAGCAGAATTTTTACTATATATTAAGCTTTTAAAATGTTTCAAAAGGGTTTATTTTTGGGGAGTTATGATTTTTTGAAAAATTACGTAAATCTTTCAGTCGAAATTTTCGGCCAAAAATTTATTTTTTCCAAAATGACTTAAAATAGGGCAAATGTTATATCAATCGAAAGCCCTTATCGAGCTGAAGATGAAAATATTTTTTCTGGAATTTTCTGACCATTTTGTCCAAAGTTACAAAAAGGTCGAAATTTCAGGTGTGGGGGTTTGGGGGCCGAAGGCCCCAAACGGCGGGCCGGAGGCACGCCGTGCGAGGGCCGAAGGCCCGAGCTTAAGATCCATCCCAAAACGAATCGCGAGGGCCGAAGGCCCGAGCTTAAGATCCATCCCAAAACGAATCGCGAGGGCCGAAGGCCCGAGCTTAAGATCCATCCCAAAATGGATCGCGAGGGCCGAAGGCCCGAGTTAAGATCCATCCCAAAATGGGTCGCGAGGGCCGAAGGCCCGAGCTTAAGATCCATCCCAAAATGGATCGCGAGGGTCGAAGGCCCGAGCTTAAGATCCATCCCAAAATGGGTCGCGAGGGCCGAAGGCCCGAGCTTAAGATCCATCCCAAAATGGGTCGCGAGGGCCGAAGGCCCGAGCTTAAGATCCATCCCAAATTGGGTCGCGAGGGCCGAAGGCCCGAGCTTAAGATCCATCCCAAATTGGGTCGCGAGGGCCGAAGGCCCGAAGCAATGAAAAGGCAGGGCTAAACTTTATCGGCGAGGGCCGAAGGCCCGAAGCAATGAAAAGGCAGGGCTAAACTCTATCGGCGAGGGCCGAAGGCCCGAAGCAATGAAAAGGCAGGGCTAAACTTTATCGGCGAGGGCCGAAGGCCCGAAGCAATGAAAAGGCAGGGCTAAACCTTACCGGCGAGGGCCGAAGGCCCGGAGCAATGAAAAGGCAGGGCAAATCTTAATGTTTCTAGCAGCGCGCGAAGCGCGCCCCAAAGCCGTTAGGCTTTCCAACGGGCAGAGCAAAATTTAAACCCAAAGCATACGTCGAGGCAATGCATACGTAACTTACCGCCTGCACCTCAATGGGCACAACTAGTTATATTATACTAAAAAAAACCTCATGTTGCCCCTTCTTTTGGGGGGGAAAACGGCCATTTTTCATTCAAAAAAGTGCACGGGTCGTAGGCTTTCCAGAGGATTTTTTGAGTTGCACATTAGTCCTACAACTTTTGATGGCGCATTCAGGAAAATTATAGATTTGGCGCCAAAACGTACCCCCGCGCCGAAATGGCCAAGTTGAAAATTCAAACGGCTATAACTCAGGATGCGAAAGTCAGATCGAAAAACGCTTGGGGGGAGGATTTTAAGTTGAAATGGGTACTATATCGTGAAAAAAATTTCAGACCCCTGGGATCAACTGTCCGACCTGTGGAGGTTGGCAAAAATTCACCGATTGTCGGTGAATTGTCCTACCGTGTCCGACGAAAATCACCGACAATTTACAAATTATATACCAATCGAAAGCTCTCATCGAGCTGAGTCTGAAAAAATTTAGTTTAATTTTTTCTGACCATTTTACAAAAGTTACAAAGTGTCAAAGGGTCAAAATGTCCAGGACCCCTATCGGGAAGGGTGGCTCCCATTGGATGTAATTATAACTTTGCTTATGAGAGGCCAAATCGCTCCAACTCTTTTTTAGTATGTTAGGGGACATAGTTGGCTAAAATTTTGTTGGTGGACACTTGAGTCTGGGATTTGGTTCTGGGGGTGTTATGGTTCAAAAGGTCCGGGTCGAAAAGTCGACTTTTTAACGCGTGAATTGAAACTCGATTTGAATATCCTATGTTATAGAGCGTCCCTTGAAACCTCTAAAAATATATAGTTTGTTGCGGGTCCACTTGAGTCTCAGAAAGTTATAGGGCAAAAAGTGGCATTTTTGGTGCCAAAAGTTGTCGGTTTTTTGAGTATATCTCTGCGGAAAAAAATTTTAAAAATAAACGGTGTTCGGATTCGTGTTCAGCACCTATTAGAGTACCATAAAACACATTAATCTCGATATCGATTTTTTGAGACATTTTTGAAGAGGTACACCTATCGAAATTTTTAGGTGAAATTTATATCGAGTGCAACTTTTCGAGATTTTGTCGTAATTAAACGAATTAAAGTTTATAAAATCGAATAAAAAATTACAAATTTTTTGAGCTATTTAACTTTTTGAAAAATTTCACCCGAGGCCTGGTTTTTTTTTGAAAAATTTCACCCCGAGGAGTTTGGGGTGAGGGCCGAAGGCCCGAGCTTAAGACCCATCCCGAAAGGCAGAGCAAAGACCCACCGAGGCCGAAGGCCGAGGAGTTTGGGGGCGAGGGCCGAAGGCCCGAGCTTCGACCCATCCCTGAAGGCAGAGCAAAGACTCACCGAGGCCGAAGGCCGAGGAGTTTGGGGCGAGGGCCGAAGGCCCGAGCTGCGACCCATCCCGGAAGGCAGAGCAAAGATTCACCGAGGCCGAAGGCCGAGGAGTTTGGGGCGAGGGCCGAAGGCCCGAAGCAATGAAAAGGCAGGGCTAATCTTTCCGGCGAGGGCCGAAGGCCCGAAGCAATGAAAAGGCAGGGCAAATCTTAATTGTTTCTAGCAGCGCGCGAAGCGCGCCCCAAAGCCGTTAGGCTTTCCAACGGGCACCCCAAAATTTTACCGCCAGAGAGCTACAAAACGCATTGCATACGCACAACGCCGCCATCGCATACGTAACCCAGAGCTAGTTATAATAGTATAAAAAAACCCCAACTTCGATTTTAAAAAAAGTCCCTGGCCCGGCCGAAGGCCGGGCCGCTCCTGAAAGTTGTGGAAGGGTCCTACAACCCCGCGCTTCGCGCGGGGTTTTGCGGCACGCGCCTCGCGGGGAGTCTACGGGCGATGGGTCTGGGTTCGTAACATAAACCTATTCCTATCTCCCTTGCTCTGGACGTATTTGGGGCCTCCGTAGCAGCAAAAATCTCCACAGATGCCATAGGTAAGGAGCTAAAATAAAAGATCATAACTTTGTCTAATCAAGTCGGATTTCGTTGATTTTGGTTTTATTCGACTCAGCTCGACGAGCTCTTTCGAATGAGGTATAATTTGCATTTTCGAATTTTTCACCCCAAAAAAGTGCTTGGTCCCCCCTATGGTTTTTCGATTTTCAATCGCCTGTATCTCGGTTCAAAAATTTTTCCTAGAGCTAATTTTGGTGGCATTCGACTCAGCTCGACTAGCTCTTTCAAATGATATAACATTTGTAATTTAAAGCCTGCACCCACGTACTAAAGTGACCCCCTTTTTTAAATATTTAAAATTAATTTTTCGAATTTTACAAACTGAAAAAATTTTTGCTTTTTAAATTTATTTTCGGCTAAACTACAGTTTCCGGATCAGGCTCAGAATTGGAGGATTTATATGTCATTCGAAAGAGCTCGTCGAGCTGAGTCGAACGACACCAAAATTATTCAGCGGAAAAAATTCTGAGCCGAGTTACAGACCCCTAAATTTCAAAAAACCATAGTAAAACAAAAAACCATAGTAAAGTTCAAAAAACCAAAAAACCATAAAAAAACCATCTAATATTCCTTTAAAATCCTCACCTAATTTAACAAACAAAATCTTTCAAAACAATGTTAAAACAAAAAATACTAATAATACCACCAAATATTCTCAAGAATGGATTGGTGTGGTTTGTTGAAGTATATTTACATAAGTATATATCTGAATAACCTGACATTCATTTTTTCTCAAAAATGTTGACTTATTTTTACATTCCAATCCTACCTTGACCGTAATCTGATACTTTTAATTAAAATTTTTGAAAATAAATATTTTTTGTTTAATTTTATATTTTTTTCCGTTTAACAATTTTAGTCAATCTTTTAGTCAATCTTCTTCTAATTTAATTGTATTTTAATTTATTTATTTAATTAAAATAATTTATTTATTTGTTTTAGACACATACTCGAAAACATTCTGGATATAAACCTTTCTCTTGTGATTGTTGCGAAAAAACATTTCAAAGAAAAGTAAAAACAAATAAGTTAATTAATTTTTATGAAAGAATATTTTTAAAAAAAAAGGTTGACCGTCGCCGACATATGGAAACTCATCATTCAACATATTTAAGAAGAACAACAATACCTTTAATAGAAACTAATAGTTGTAGTAATAGACAAAATGAATTAAGAAAAAATATTATAAAATCTCCAAAAATTACTAAAAAAAAATAATACTAAAAAAAACCTCCTGGTGGCCCTTCTTTTGGGGGGGATTTCGCTTTCAAAAAATCAGGCTCCTCAGCGTTTGCCGAGGGATTTTTTTGAGTAGTACATTGGTCCTACAACTTTTGACGGGCTATTCAGGAAAACTCTAACATCGGCGCCAAAACGTACCTCCGCGCCGAAACGGCTGTCGGTAAAATTCAAACGGCTGTAACTCGGAAACGAAAAGTCAGATCAAAAAGTGGTTGGGGAAAGGGCACTGAAGCAGTTCAAGGGCTATAACTCTAAAGAATTTGGAATCCGGGGATCATGCCCTGAGGCGGTAGGCGATGACAAAAATTCACCGATTTTCGGTGGTTTGACCTACCGTGTCCGACGAAATTCACCGACAATTTACAAAATATACACCAATCGAAAGCTCTCATCGAGCTGAGTCTGAAAAAATTAGTTTAAGTTTTTCTGACCATTTTGCAAAAAGTTATAAAACGCCAAAGGGTCAAAATGTCCAGGACCCCTATCGGGAAGGGTGGCTCCCATTGGGTCTGATTATAACTTTGCTTATGAGAGTCCAAATCGCTCCAACTCTTTTTTCATATGTTAGGGCCCTAAGTGTACTAAAATTTTGTTGTGGGACATTTGAGTCTCGGACTTCGATTTGGGGGTGATATGGTTCAAAAGGTCGAGGTCGAAAAATCGACTTTTTGTAGGAGGTCGAGTCACCCGTTTTCGATAGCCTAAGTGAAAGAGCGTCCCCTGGCGGTCAGAAAAATATATACTTTGTTGGGGGTCCACTTGAGTCTGAGAAAGTTATGGCCAAATTGGCCAAATGTCGCAAATCGGTTTTTAGACTCTAACTTCCCGGGGAATTTTTCAAAAATTTTTCTGAGACCGGATATCGACTCAGCGGGTCCTAAAGCACCATATAGGACGTTTTTTGACCCAACATTAAAAAATTTTTTTTCCCTCGTGTTCCCTTGTGGGCCCAAAACATTTTGTCGTTTTTTATGGGTAGCGGTCTTTTGTACCTTTTTTATATCTCGGGAACGGCTGATGGGAATTGGATGGGACTTGGGGGGATATTAGGTAAACGGTCATGAGGAGTTTAATGGGCATGGTCATTTTGGTGCCGCACTTGAGTGTGGCACCGAAATGGCCGGATAAAAAATTCAAAGTATTATAACGGGTTTTTGAGAAGTGGGGGGTTTTTGGGCCTGGGAGTGATGTTGTAGGGTAAAGTGAGGGGAAGTTATAAATAGTTGGCCACTTGAGTCTCGGGTGAACTTTTGGGGGTCATATGGGTCAATGAGTCAGGGTTTCACAGTAAAATTTTTTTAAAGAGACGGGTCTGCTTTTTTCGATTACCTATTCGAAAGCCCGTCCCCTGGGGCTCCGAAAAAGGTATACTTTGTTGGGGGTCCACTTGAGTCTCAAAAAGTTATGGTCAATGTGCGCAAATGTCGCAAAACTTTTTGAGACTCTAACGTCACGGGGAATTTTTTTAAATTTTTTCTGAGACCTAATATGGATACAGCGCATCTAAATACACCATATTGGTCGTTTTTTGACCTAAAATTAAAAAAATTTTTTCCCGACCCCATTCCAAAAGGGGTACCCCTTTTGGGGGATTTTCGCGAATTTTAAAGTGACCATAACTTTTTATGGGATTTTCGGATTGGGATGGGGTTTCTTTTGAAAAATAGTCCTAAAAATTAGAAATTTTATCACCGAAGAAAATTTCGAAAAAAGTCGAAATTGAACCCATAGGGATCGAATTTCGAAAAACCCAAAATTTTTCGGTTTTTCGAAAAATTTTCGACATTTTTGCCGGCGATTCTACTCGAACGTATTTTTCCTGGATAGAGCAGATTTTTCTGCATAAAATAAGCTATTAAAATGTTCAAGAAAGGTTAACTTTAAAAAAGTTATGAATTTTTTAAAATTTGGGTGATTTTTCCGGCCAAAATTTTCGGCCTAAAAAATATTTTTTTCAAAATGGATATAAATGGGCCAAATGATATATTAATCGAAAGCTCTCATTGAGCTATGTTTAAAAATAATTTTTGTAAAATTTTCTAAACATTTTGTCCAAAGTTATAGACGGTTAAAGTTTTGAGTCTGGGGGTACTTATCCCTGGTGGGGTACCAAAGGAGGGGTAATAAATTAAAAAGACTTACGTTATATTGTAGAGCATCCTGAAACCCACCAAAAAACATTACTTTTTTGAGGATCCACTTGAGTCTTAAAAAGTTATGTCCAATGTTCGCAAATGTCGGAAATATTTTTGAGACTCTAACGTCCCTGCGAATTTTTTAAAATTTTTTCTGAGACCGGATATGGACTTCTACCCTCCAACATCACTTCTACCCTCCAACATCACATTCTACCCTCCAACATCACTCCCAGGCTCTAAGACCTCCAGGCATTGGAAAACCCGCTATAACGTGTTGAATTATTGATCCGGCCTTTTCGGTGCCACACTTGAGTGTGGCACCACAATGGCCATTTGAGACTCAAGTGGACCCCCAACAAAGTATACCTTTTTCGGAGCCCCAGGAAACGCTCTTTCGAATAGGCAATAGAAAAAAGCTGACCCGACTCTTCAGAAAAAGTTTATTGTAAAACCGCGACTCATTGACCCATATGACCCCCAAAAGTTCATCTGAGACTCAAGTGTCCAACTATTTATAAGTTTCTCACAGCCTCCCCTACAACAAAACTCCCAGGCCCCAGAACCCCCCACTTCTCAAAAACCCGTTATAACACTTTGAATTTTTCATCCGGCCATTTCGGTGCCACACTCAAGTGCGGCACCAAAACGGCCATGCCTATCAAACTCCCCATACGCAACTACCTAATATCCCCCAAGTCCCATCCAATTCCCAACAGCCGTTCCCGAGATATAAAAAAGGTACAAAAGACCGCTACCCATAAAAAACGACAAAATGTTTTGGGCCCACAAGGGAACACGAGGGAAAAAAAATTTTTTAATTTTGGGTCAAAAAACGTCCTATATGGTGCTTTAGAACCCGCTGAGTCGATATCCGGTCTCAGAAAAATTTTTGAAAAATTCCCCGGGAAGTTAGAGTCTAAAAACCGATTTGCGACATTTGGCCATTTTGGCTATAACTTTTCTAGACTCAAGTGGACCCCCAACAAAGTATATATTTTTCTGACCGCCAGAGACGCTCTTTCACTTAGGCTATCGAAAACGGGTGACTCGACCTCTTACAAAAAGTCGATTTTTCGACTTCTACCTTTTGAACCATATCACCCCCAAATCGAAGTCCGAGACTCAAATGTCCCACAACAAAATTTTAGTACACTTAGGGCCCTAACATATGAAAAAAGAGTTGGAGCGATTTGGACTCTCATAAGCAAAGTTATAATCAGACCCAATGGGAGCCACCCTTCCCGATAGGGGTCCTGGACATTTTGACCCTTTGGCGTTTTATAACTTTTTGCAAAATGGTCAGAAAAACTTAAACTAATTTTTTTCAGACTCAGCTCGATGAGAGCTTTCGATTGGTGTATATTTTGTAAATTGTCGGTGAATTTCGTCGGACACGGTAGGTCAAACCACCGAAAATCGGTGAATTTTTGTCATCGCCTACCGCCTCAGGGCATGATCCCCGGATTCCAAATTTTTTAGAGTTATAGCCCTTGAACTGCTTCAGTGCCCTTTCCCCAACCACTTTTTGATCTGACTTTTCGTTTCCGAGTTACAGCCGTTTGAATTTTACCGACAGCCGTTTCGGCGCGGAGGTACGTTTTGGCGCCGATGTTAGAGTTTTCCTGAATAGCCCGTCAAAAGTTGTAGGACCAATGTACTACTCAAAAAAATCCCTCGGCAAACGCTGAGGAGCCTGATTTTTTGAAAGCGAAATCCCCCAAAAGAAGGGCCACCAGGAGGTTTTTTTTAGTATTATTTTTTTTTAGTAATTTTTGGAGATTTTATAATATTTTTCTTAATTCATTTTGTCTATTACTACAACTATTAGTTTCTATTAAAGGTATTGTTGTTCTTCTTAAATATGTTGAATGATGAGTTTCCATATGTCGGCGACGGTCAACCTTTTTTTTTTTAAAAATATTCTTTCATAAAAATTAATTAACTTATTTGTTTTTACTTTTCTTTGAAATGTTTTTTCGCAACAATCACAAGAGAAAGGTTTATATCCAGAATGTTTTCGAGTATGTGTCTAAAACAAATAAATAAATTATTTTAATTAAATAAATAAATTAAAATACAATTAAATTAGAAGAAGATTGACTAAAAGATTGACTAAAATTGTTAAACGGAAAAAAATATAAAATTAAACAAAAAATATTTATTTTCAAAAATTTTAATTAAAAGTATCAGATTACGGTCAAGGTAGGATTGGAATGTAAAAATAAGTCAACATTTTTGAGAAAAAAAATGAATGTCAGGTTATTCAGATATATACTTATGTAAATATACTTCAACAAACCACACCAATCCATTCTTGAGAATATTTGGTGGTATTATTAGTATTTTTTGTTTTAACATTGTTTTGAAAGATTTTGTTTGTTAAATTAGGTGAGGATTTTAAAGGAATATTAGATGGTTTTTTTATGGTTTTTTGGTTTTTTGAACTTTACTATGGTTTTTTGTTTTACTATGGTTTTTTGAAATTTAGGGGTCTGTAACTCGGCTCAGAATTTTTTCCGCTGAATAATTTTGGTGTCGTTCGACTCAGCTCGACGAGCTCTTTCGAATGACATATAAATCCTCCAATTCTGAGCCTGATCCGGAAACTGTAGTTTAGCCGAAAATAAATTTAAAAAGCAAAAATTTTTTCAGTTTGTAAAATTCGAAAAATTAATTTTAAATATTTAAAAAAGGGGGGTCACTTTAGTACGTGGGTGCAGGCTTTAAATTACAAATGTTATATCATTTGAAAGAGCTAGTCGAGCTGAGTCGAATGCCACCAAAATTAGCTCTAGGAAAAATTTTTGAACCGAGATACAGGCGATTGAAAATCGAAAAACCATAGGGGGGACCAAGCACTTTTTTGGGGTGAAAAATTCGAAAATGCAAATTATACCTCATTCGAAAGAGCTCGTCGAGCTGAGTCGAATAAAACCAAAATCAACGAAATCCGACTTGATTAGACAAAGTTATGATCTTTTATTTTAGCTCCTTACCTATGGCATCTGTGGAGATTTTTGCTGCTACGGAGGCCCCAAATACGTCCAGAGCAAGGGAGATAGGAATAGGTTTATGTTACGAACCCAGACCCATCGCCCGTAGACTCCCCGCGAGGCGCGTGCCGCAAAACCCCGCGCGAAGCGCGGGGTTGTAGGACCCTTCCACAACTTTCAGGAGCGGCCCGGCCTTCGGCCGGGCCAGGGACTTTTTTTAAAATCGAAGTTGGGGTTTTTTTTATACTATTATAACTAGCTCTGGGTTACGTATGCGATGGCGGCGTTGTGCGTATGCAATGCGTTTTGTAGCTCTCTGGCGGTAAAATTTTGGGGTGCCCGTTGGAAAGCCTAACGGCTTTGGGGCGCGCTTCGCGCGCTGCTAGAAACAATTAAGATTTGCCCTGCCTTTTCATTGCTTCGGGCCTTCGGCCCTCGCCGGAAAGATTAGCCCTGCCTTTTCATTGCTTCGGGCCTTCGGCCCTCGCCCCCAAACTCCTCGGCCTTCGGCCTCGGTGAATCTTTGCTCTGCCTTCCGGGATGGGTCGCAGCTCGGGCCTTCGGCCCTCGCCCCCAAACTCCTCGGCCTTCGGCCTCGGTGAGTCTTTGCTCTGCCTTCAGGGATGGGTCGAAGCTCGGGCCTTCGGCCCTCGCCCCCAAACTCCTCGGCCTTCGGCCTCGGTGGGTCTTTGCTCTGCCTTTCGGGATGGGTCTTAAGCTCGGGCCTTCGGCCCTCACCCCAAACTCCTCGGGGTGAAATTTTTCAAAAAAAAAAACCAGGCCTCGGGTGAAATTTTTCAAAAAGTTAAATAGCTCAAAAAATTTGTAATTTTTTATTCGATTTTATAAACTTTAATTCGTTTAATTACGACAAAATCTCGAAAAGTTGCACTCGATATAAATTTCACCTAAAAATTTCGATAGGTGTACCTCTTCAAAAATGTCTCAAAAAATCGATATCGAGATTAATGTGTTTTATGGTACTCTAATAGGTGCTGAACACGAATCCGAACACCGTTTATTTTTAAAATTTTTTTCCGCAGAGATATACTCAAAAAACCGACAACTTTTGGCACCAAAAATGCCACTTTTTGCCCTATAACTTTCTGAGACTCAAGTGGACCCGCAACAAACTATATATTTTTAGAGGTTTCAAGGGACGCTCTATAACATAGGATATTCAAATCGAGTTTCAATTCACGCGTTAAAAAGTCGACTTTTCGACCCGGACCTTTTGAACCATAACACCCCCAGAACCAAATCCCAGACTCAAGTGTCCACCAACAAAATTTTAGCCAACTATGTCCCCTAACATACTAAAAAAGAGTTGGAGCGATTTGGCCTCTCATAAGCAAAGTTATAATTACATCCAATGGGAGCCACCCTTCCCGATAGGGGTCCTGGACATTTTGACCCTTTGACACTTTGTAACTTTTGTAAAATGGTCAGAAAAAATTAAACTAAATTTTTTCAGACTCAGCTCGATGAGAGCTTTCGATTGGTATATAATTTGTAAATTGTCGGTGATTTTCGTCGGACACGGTAGGACAATTCACCGACAATCGGTGAATTTTTGCCAACCTCCACAGGTCGGACAGTTGATCCCAGGGGTCTGAAATTTTTTTCACGATATAGTACCCATTTCAACTTAAAATCCTCCCCCAAGCGTTTTTCGATCTGACTTTCGCATCCTGAGTTATAGCCGTTTGAATTTTCAACTTGGCCATTTCGGCGCGGGGGTACGTTTTGGCGCCAAATCTATAATTTTCCTGAATGCGCCATCAAAAGTTGTAGGACTAATGTGCAACTCAAAAAATCCTCTGGAAAGCCTACGACCCGTGCACTTTTTTGAATGAAAAATGGCCGTTTTCCCCCAAAAGAAGGGGCAACATGAGGTTTTTTTTAGTATAATATAACTAGTTGTGCCCATTGAGGTGCAGGCGGTAAGTTACGTATGCATTGCCTCGACGTATGCTTTGGGTTTAAATTTTGCTCTGCCCGTTGGAAAGCCTAACGGCTTTGGGGCGCGCTTCGCGCGCTGCTAGAAACATTAAGATTTGCCCTGCCTTTTCATTGCTCCGGGCCTTCGGCCCTCGCCGGTAAGGTTTAGCCCTGCCTTTTCATTGCTTCGGGCCTTCGGCCCTCGCCGATAAAGTTTAGCCCTGCCTTTTCATTGCTTCGGGCCTTCGGCCCTCGCCGATAGAGTTTAGCCCTGCCTTTTCATTGCTTCGGGCCTTCGGCCCTCGCCGATAAAGTTTAGCCCTGCCTTTTCATTGCTTCGGGCCTTCGGCCCTCGCGACCCAATTTGGGATGGATCTTAAGCTCGGGCCTTCGGCCCTCGCGACCCAATTTGGGATGGATCTTAAGCTCGGGCCTTCGGCCCTCGCGACCCATTTTGGGATGGATCTTAAGCTCGGGCCTTCGGCCCTCGCGACCCATTTTGGGATGGATCTTAAGCTCGGGCCTTCGACCCTCGCGATCCATTTTGGGATGGATCTTAAGCTCGGGCCTTCGGCCCTCGCGACCCATTTTGGGATGGATCTTAACTCGGGCCTTCGGCCCTCGCGATCCATTTTGGGATGGATCTTAAGCTCGGGCCTTCGGCCCTCGCGATTCGTTTTGGGATGGATCTTAAGCTCGGGCCTTCGGCCCTCGCGATTCGTTTTGGGATGGATCTTAAGCTCGGGCCTTCGGCCCTCGCACGGCGTGCCTCCGGCCCGCCGTTTGGGGGGCCTCCGGCCCCCCAACCCCCACACCTGAAATTTCGACCTTTTGTAACTTTGGACAAAATGGTCAGAAAATTCCAGAAAAAATATTTTCATCTTCAGCTCGATAAGGGCTTTCGATTGATATAACATTTGCCCTATTTTAAGTCATTTTGGAAAAAATAAATTTTTGGCCGAAAATTTCGACTGAAAGATTTACGTAATTTTTCAAAAAATCATAACTCCCCAAAAATAAACCCTTTTGAAACATTTTAAAAGCTTAATATATAGTAAAAATTCTGCTCTATTTTATAAAAATATTTGCAACCACCCTCATCCTCGATATACCCCAGAAATTTTTAAAAAACCAAAAAAATTTGAATTTTCAAAAAATCGACCCTACCAGGCCTCGGGCGAAATTTTTCAAAAATTTAAATAGCTCAAAAAATTTGTAATTTTTTGCTCTATTTTTTGACCCTTAATTCGTTCGGCTACGACAAAAACTTACAAAGTTATGCCCAATTTAAATTTCACCAAAAAATTTCAAAAGGGGTACCCCTTCAAAAATGGGTCAAAAATTCGACCTCGAGAAAAATATGTTTTATGGTGCTCCAATATGTCCTGAACACGAATCCGAACACCGTTTATTTTTAAAATTTTTTTCCGCAGAGATATACTCAAAAAACCGACAACTTTTGGCACCAAAAATGCCACTTTTTGCCCTATAACTTTCCCAGACTCAAGTGTACCCCCAACAAAGTATATATTTTTAGAGGTTTCAAGGGGCGCTCTACAAGATAGGATACTCAAATCGAGTTTCAATTCACGCGTTAAAAAGTCGGTTTTGGCGAGGTCACTTTGGTGCCCATAACTATGTCAGGAAAAAATCCCAGACTCTTGCGTCCCCCAACAAAATTGTAGTACATTTAGTGCCCTAATATACTAAAAAAGAGTTGAAACCATTCGCCCAAGTTTAACCACTTTTATAATTACATTCCATGGGAGCCACCCTTCACGTTAGGGGTCCTGGCCATTTTGGACCTTTTGAGTCCCATAACTTTGCCCAAAATGGTCAGAAAAAATTAAACCAAATTTTCCCATAACCAACTCATGGAGCTCTATCGAATGGCATATAGATTATAAATTGTCGGTGAATTTCGTCGGACATCATGTGTCATTTTTGGACGAGATGTACAATTTTCGCACTCGCCTACAGCCTCAGGCGTTGATCCGATCACTCCCAAATTTTTTATACGATATAGTACACATCCCAACTTGAGTGCCTCCCAGCAAGCACTTTTTGATAACACTTCATCCCTTCTCGCTATTTCCATTTGAAAAACCACCCATGGCCGTTTCAGTGCGAAAACGACGTTTCAGTGCCGAGGTCAGATTTTTCCTGAATAGAGCGCAAAAAGTTGCAGGACAAATCCACCTTCAAAAAATTCCCCGGCCTTCGGCCGGGGCGTAGGACTTTTTCTAGCGATTTTCCCCCAAAAATAGGGGCACTACCAAGATTTTTATAATATATATAACTAGTTGTGCCCATTGAGGTGCAGGCGGTAAGTTACGTATGCATTGCCTCGACGTATGCTTTGGGTTTAAATTTTGCTCTGCCCGTTGGAAAGCCTAACGGCTTTGGGGCGCGCTTCGCGCGCTGCTAGAAACATTAAGATTTGCCCTGCCTTTTCATTGCTCCGGGCCTTCGGCCCTCGCCGGTAAGGTTTAGCCCTGCCTTTTCATTGCTTCGGGCCTTCGGCCCTCGCCGATAAAGTTTAGCCCTGCCTTTTCATTGCTTCGGGCCTTCGGCCCTCGCCGATAGAGTTTAGCCCTGCCTTTTCATTGCTTCGGGCCTTCGGCCCTCGCCGATAAAGTTTAGCCCTGCCTTTTCATTGCTTCGGGCCTTCGGCCCTCGCGCACCAATTTGGGATGGATCTTAAGCTCGGGCCTTCGGCCCTCGCGACCCAATTTGGGATGGATCTTAAGCTCGGGCCTTCGGCCCTCGCGACCCATTTTGGGATGGATCTTAAGCTCGGGCCTTCGGCCCTCGCGACCCATTTTGGGATGGATCTTAAGCTCGGGCCTTCGACCCTCGCGATCCATTTTGGGATGGATCTTAAGCTCGGGCCTTCGGCCCTCGCGACCCATTTTGGGATGGATCTTAACTCGGGCCTTCGGCCCTCGCGATCCATTTTGGGATGGATCTTAAGCTCGGGCCTTCGGCCCTCGCGATTCGTTTTGGGATGGATCTTAAGCTCGGGCCTTCGGCCCTCGCGATTCGTTTTGGGATGGATCTTAAGCTCGGGCCTTCGGCCCTCGCACGGCGTGCCTCCGGCCCGCCGTTTGGGGCCTTCGGCCCCCAAACCCCCACACCTGAAATTTCGACCTTTTGTAACTTTGGACAAAATGGTCAGAAAATTCCAGAAAAAATATTTTCATCTTCAGCTCGATAAGGGCTTTCGATTGATATAACATTTGCCCTATTTTAAGTCATTTTGGAAAAAATAAATTTTTGGCCGAAAATTTCGACTGAAAGATTTACGTAATTTTTCAAAAAATCATAACTCCCCAAAAATAAACCCTTTTGAAACATTTTAAAAGCTTAATATATAGTAAAAATTCTGCTCTATTTTATAAAAATATTTGCAACCACCCTCATCCTCGATATACCCCAGAAATTTTTAAAAAACCAAGAAAATTTGAATTTTCAAAAAATCGACCCTACCAGGCCTCGGGCGAAATTTTTCAAAAATTTAAATAGCTCAAAAAATTTGTAATTTTTTGCTCTATTTTTTGACCCTTAATTCGTTCGGCTACGACAAAAACTTACAAAGTTATGCCCAATTTAAATTTCACCAAAAAATTTCAAAAGGGGTACCCCTTCAAAAATGGGTCAAAAATTCGACCTCGAGAAAAATATGTTTTATGGTGCTCCAATATGTCCTGAACACGAATCCGAACACCGTTTATTTTTAAAATTTTTTTCCGCAGAGATATACTCAAAAAACCGACAACTTTTGGCACCAAAAATGCCACTTTTTGCCCTATAACTTTCCCAGACTCAAGTGTACCCCCAACAAAGTATATATTTTTAGAGGTTTCAAGGGGCGCTCTACAAGATAGGATACTCAAATCGAGTTTCAATTCACGCGTTAAAAAGTCGGTTTTGGCGAGGTCACTTTGGTGCCCATAACTATGTCAGGAAAAAATCCCAGACTCTTGCGTCCCCCAACAAAATTGTAGTACATTTAGTGCCCTAATATACTAAAAAAGAGTTGAAACCATTCGCCCAAGTTTAACCACTTTTATAATTACATTCCATGGGAGCCACCCTTCACGTTAGGGGTCCTGGCCATTTTGGACCTTTTGAGTCCCATAACTTTGCCCAAAATGGTCAGAAAAAATTAAACCAAATTTTCCCATAACCAACTCATGGAGCTCTATCGAATGGCATATAGATTATAAATTGTCGGTGAATTTCGTCGGACACCATGTGTCATTTTGGGACGAGATGTACAATTTTCGCACTCGCCTACAGCCTCAGGCGTTGATCCGATCCCTCCCAAATTTTTTATACGATATAGTACACATCCCAACTTGAGTGCCTCCCAGCAAGCACTTTTTGATAACACTTCATCCCTTCTCGCTATTTCCATTTGAAAAACCACCCATGGCCGTTTCAGTGCGAAAACGACGTTTCAGTGCCGAGGTCAGATTGCAGGACAAATCCACCTTCAAAAAAATTCCCCGGCCTTCGGCCGGGGAATTTTTACGCCCCGGCCTTCGGCCGGGGCGTAGGACTTTTTACGCCCCGGCCTTCGGCCGGGGCGTAGGACTTTTTTCTAGCGATTTTCCCCCCAAAAATAGGGGCACTACCAAGATTTTTATAATATATATAACTAGTTGTGCCCATTGGGGTATGGCGGCGAATAGCATACTCTGGCAGTTTAATTTTGCTTTGGGTTTAAATTTTGCTCTGCCCGTTTGAAAGCCTAACGGCTTTGGGGCGCGCTTCGCGCGCTGCTAGAAACATTAAGATTAGCCCTGCCTTTTCATTGCTTCGGGCCTTCGGCCCTCGCCGATAAAATTTAGCCCTGCCTTTTCATTGCTTCGGGCCTTCGGCCCTCGCCGGCAAAGTTTAGCCCTGCCTTTTCATTGCTCCGGGCCTTCGGCCGTCGCCGATAAAGTTTAGCCCTGCCTTTTCATTGCTTCGGGCCTTCGGCCCTCGCGACCCATTTTGTGATGGATCTTAAGCTCGGGCCTTCGGCCCTCGCGACCCAATTTGGGATGGATCTTAAGCTCGGGCCTTCGGCCCTCGCGACCCATTTTGGGATGGATCTTAAGCTCGGGCCTTCGGCCCTCGCGACCCATTTTGGGATGGATCTTAAGCTCGGGCCTTCGGCCCTCGCGATCCATTTTGGGATGGATCTTAAGCTCGGGCCTTCGGCCCTCGCGACCCATTTTGGGATGGATCTTAACTCGGGCCTTCGGCCCTCGCGATCCATTTTGGGATGGATCTTAAGCTCGGGCCTTCGGCCCTCGCGATTCGTTTTGGGATGGATCTTAAACTCGGGCCTTCGGCCCTCGCGATTCGTTTTGGGATGGATCTTAAGCTCGGGCCTTCGGCCCTCGCACGGCGGGCCTCCGGCCCGCCGTTTGAGGCCTTCGGCCCCCAAACCACCCACACCCAAAATTTCGACCTTTTGTAACTTTGTACAAAATGGTCAGAAAATTTTACAAAAAATATTTTTAAGCTCAGCTCGATGAGAGCTTTCGATTGATATAACATTTGGCCCATTTATTCCCATTTTTGGAAAAAAATTTTTTGGCCGAAAATTTCGACCGAAAAATTTACGTAATTTTTCAAAAAATCATAACTCCACAAAAATAAACCCTTTTGAAACATTTTAAAAGCTTAATATATAGCAAAAATTCTGTAGTATTTTATAAAAATATTTGCAACGACCCTCAGCCTCGATATACCCCAGAAAATTTCAAAAAACCGAAAAAATTTGAATTTTCAAAAAATTGACCCTACCAGGCCTCGGGTGAAAATTTCCAAAAATTTAAATAGCTCAAAAAATTTGTAATTTTTTGCACTATTTTATAAGCTTTAATTCGTTTGGCCACGACAAAAACTCACTTTGGTGCCCATAACTATGTCAGGAAAAAATCCCAGACTCTTGTGTCCCCCAACAAAATTGTAGTACATTTAGTGCCCTATTATACCAAAAAAGAGTTGAAATCGTTTGCCCAAGTTTAACCACTTTTATAATTACATTCGATGGGAGCCACCCTTCACGTTAGGGGTCCTGGCCATTTTGGACCTTTTGAGTCCCATAACTTTGCCCAAAATGGTCAGAAAAAATCAAACCAATTTTTCCCATAACCAACTCATGGAGCTCTATCGAATGGCATATAGATTACAAATTGTCGGTGAATTTCGTCGGACACCATGTGTCATTTTGGGACGAGATGTACAATTTTCGCACTCGCCTACAGCCTCAGGCGTTGATCCGATCCCTCCCAAATTTTTTATACGATATAGTACCTATCCCAACTTGAGTGCCTCCCAGCAAGCACTTTTTGATCCAACTTCTGCCCTCCGAGCTATTTCCATTTGAAAAACCACCCATGGCCGTTTCAGTGCGAAAACGACGTTTCAGTGCCGAGGTCGGATTTTTCCTGAATAGAGCGCAAAAAGTTGCAGGACAAATCCACCCTCAAAAAAATTCCCCGGCCTTCGGCCGGGGCGCTGGACTTTTTTGAAAGGATTTTCTCCCAAAAACCCAGCCACAAGCGAGATTTTTATAATATATATAACTAGCTCTGGGTTACGTATGCGATGGCGGTAACTTACGTATGCAATTCCTATTAGGATACTCTGGCTGTTTAGTTTGGGGTGCCCGTTGGAAAGCCTAACGGCTTTGGGGCGCGCTTCGCGCGCTGCTAGAATGTTTATTTGCGATGGTCGAAGTTTTGCCCAAGAATAACTTTGTACAAAATGGTCAGAAAATTTTTCTGATATTATTTTTTGACTCAGCTCACTGAGAGCTTTCATTTGATATATCATTTGGCCACCTTTAAAATTTTTTTGAAAAATGGATGTTTTCGCCCAGCCTTTTCATTGCTTCGGGCCTTCGGCCCTCGCCGGTAAGTTTTTCCCCGCCTTTTCATTGCTTCGGGCCTGCGGCCCTCGCTATTCGTTGCGGGATGGGTTTTAAGCTCGGGCCTTCGGCCCTCGCCAGTTGTTTTCTCTGCCTTTTACTATTGCTCTGCTTTTCAGATGGGTTGAAAGCTCGGGCCTTCGGCCCTCGCTGGTAAAGTTTAGCCCTGCCTTCAGAGATGGGTTGAAAGCTCGGGCCTTCGGCCCTCGCCTGTAAAGTTAAGCCCTGCATATTCATTCATTGTTCTGTCTTTTAGATGGGTTGAAAGCTCGGGCCTTCGGCCCTCGCCGGTAAAGTTTGCCCATCCTTTTAATTCGTTACTCTGCCGTTTAGATGGGTTGAAAGCTTGGGCCTTCGGCCCTCGCCGGTAAAGTTTGCCCATCCTTTTAATTCGTTGCTCTGCCGTTTAGATGGGTTGAAAGCTCGGCCTCGCCGGTAAAGTTGTGCCCTGCCTTTTAATTCATTGCTCTGTCTTTTAGATGGGTTGAAAGCTCGGGCCTTCGGCCCTCGCCGGTAAAGTTGTGCCCTGCCTTTTAATTCGTTGCTCTGCTTTTTAGATGGGTTGAAAGCTCGGGCCTTATGCCCTCGCCGGCAAAGTATAGCCCTGCTTTTTAATTCGTTGTGCTGCCTTTTAGATGGGTTGAAAGCTCGGGCCTTCGGCCCTCGCCGGCAAAGTATAGCCCTGCTTTTAATTCGTTGCTCTGCCTTTTAGATGAGTTGAAAGCTCGGGCCTTCGGCCCTCGCCGGCAAAGTTTAGCCCTGCTTTTTTAAGCTCGGGCCGAAGGCCCGAGCTTCAACCCATCTAAAAGGCAGAGCAATGGTCAAAGGCAGGGCAAACTTTACCGGCGAGGGCCGAAGGCCCGAAGCAACGCTCGGGCCGAAGGCCCGAGCGATGTCAAAGGCAGGGCAATGTCAAAGGCAGGGCAAACTTTACCGGCGAGGGCCGAAGGCCCGAAGCAACGCTCGGGCCGAAGACCCGAAGCAACGCTCGGGCCGAAGACCCGAGCTTCAACCCTTCTAAAAGGCAGAGCAATGGTCAAAGGCAGGACAAACTTTATCGGCGAGGGCCGAAGGCCCGAAGCAACGCTCGGGCCGAAGGCCCGAGCTTTCAACCCATCTAAAAGGCAGCACAACGAATTAAAAAGCAGGGCTAAACTTTGCCGGCGAGGGCCGAAGGCCCGAGCCGGCCTTTCTCCCGGCGAGGGCCGAAGGCCCGAGCCGGGAGAAAATCCTTTCAAAAAAGTCCAGCGCCCCGGCCGAAGGCCGGGGAATTTTTTTGAGGGTGGATTTGTCCTGCAACTTTTTGCGCTCTATTCAGGAAAAATCCGACCTCGGCACTGAAACGTCGTTTTCGCACTGAAACGGCCATGGGTGGTTTTTCAAATGGAAATAGCTCGGAGGGCAGAAGTTGGATCAAAAAGTGCTTGCTGGGAGGCACTCAAGTTGGGATAGGTACTATATCGTATAAAAAATTTGGGAGGGATCGGATCAACGCCTGAGGCTGTAGGCGAGTGCGAAAATTGTACATCTCGTCCCAAAATGACACATGGTGTCCGACGAAATTCACCGACAATTTGTAATCTATATGCCATTCGATAGAGCTCCATGAGTTGGTTATGGGAAAAATTGGTTTGATTTTTTCTGACCATTTTGGGCAAAGTTATGGGACTCAAAAGGTCCAAAATGGCCAGGACCCCTAACGTGAAGGGTGGCTCCCATCGAATGTAATTATAAAAGTGGTTAAACTTGGGCAAACGATTTCAACTCTTTTTTGGTATAATAGGGCACTAAATGTACTACAATTTTGTTGGGGGACACAAGAGTCTGGGATTTTTTCCTGACATAGTTATGGGCACCAAAGTGAGTTTTTGTCGTGGCCAAACGAATTAAAGCTTATAAAATAGTGCAAAAAATTACAAATTTTTTGAGCTATTTAAATTTTTGGAAATTTTCACCCGAGGCCTGGTAGGGTCAATTTTTTGAAAATTCAAATTTTTTCGGTTTTTTGAAATTTTCTGGGGTATATCGAGGCTGAGGGTCGTTGCAAATATTTTTATAAAATACTACAGAATTTTTGCTATATATTAAGCTTTTAAAATGTTTCAAAAGGGTTTATTTTTGTGGAGTTATGATTTTTTGAAAAATTACGTAAATTTTTCGGTCGAAATTTTCGGCCAAAAAATTTTTTTCCAAAAATGGGAATAAATAGGCCAATTGTTATATTAATCGAAAGTCCTCATCGAGCTGAGCTTAAAAATATTTTTGTAAAATTTTCTGACCATTTTGTACAAAGTTACAAAAGGTCGAAATTTTGGGTGTGGGTGGTTTGGGGGCCGAAGGCCCCCAAACGGCGGGCCGGAGGCCCGCCGTGCGAGGGCCGAAGGCCCGAGCTTAAGATCCATCCCAAAACGAATCGCGAGGGCCGAAGGCCCGAGTTTAAGATCCATCCCAAAACGAATCGCGAGGGCCGAAGGCCCGAGCTTAAGATCCATCCCAAAATGGATCGCGAGGGCCGAAGGCCCGAGTTAAGATCCATCCCAAAATGGGTCGCGAGGGCCGAAGGCCCGAGCTTAAGATCCATCCCAAAATGGATCGCGAGGGCCGAAGGCCCGAGCTTAAGATCCATCCCAAAATGGGTCGCGAGGGCCGAAGGCCCGAGCTTAAGATCCATCCCAAAATGGGTCGCGAGGGCCGAAGGCCCGAGCTTAAGATCCATCCCAAATTGGGTCGCGAGGGCCGAAGGCCCGAGCTTAAGATCCATCACAAAATGGGTCGCGAGGGCCGAAGGCCCGAAGCAATGAAAAGGCAGGGCTAAACTTTATCGGCGACGGCCGAAGGCCCGGAGCAATGAAAAGGCAGGGCTAAACTTTGCCGGCGAGGGCCGAAGGCCCGAAGCAATGAAAAGGCAGGGCTAAATTTTATCGGCGAGGGCCGAAGGCCCGAAGCAATGAAAAGGCAGGGCTAATCTTAATGTTTCTAGCAGCGCGCGAAGCGCGCCCCAAAGCCGTTAGGCTTTCAAACGGGCAGAGCAAAATTTAAACCCAAAGCAAAATTAAACTGCCAGAGTATGCTATTCGCCGCCATACCCCAATGGGCACAACTAGTTATATATATTATAAAAATCTTGGTAGTGCCCCTATTTTTGGGGAAAATCGCTAGAAAAAGTCCTACGCCCCGGCCGAAGGCCGGGGCGTAAAGTCCTACGCCCCGGCCGAAGGCCGGGGCGTAAAAATTCCCCGGCCGAAGGCCGGGGAATTTTTTTGAAGGTGGATTTGTCCTGCAACTTTTTGCGCTCTATTCAGGAAAAATCTGACCTCGGCACTGAAACGTCGTTTTCGCACTGAAACGGCCATGGGTGGTTTTTCAAATGGAAATAGCGAGAAGGGATGAAGTGTTATCAAAAAGTGCTTGCTGGGAGGCACTCAAGTTGGGATGTGTACTATATCGTATAAAAAATTTGGGAGGGATCGGATCAACGCCTGAGGCTGTAGGCGAGTGCGAAAATTGTACATCTCGTCCCAAAATGACACATGGTGTCCGACGAAATTCACCGACAATTTATAATCTATATGCCATTCGATAGAGCTCCATGAGTTGGTTATGGGAAAATTTGGTTTAATTTTTTCTGACCATTTTGGGCAAAGTTATGGGACTCAAAAGGTCCAAAATGGCCAGGACCCCTAACGTGAAGGGTGGCTCCCATGGAATGTAATTATAAAAGTGGTTAAACTTGGGCGAATGGTTTCAACTCTTTTTTAGTATATTAGGGCACTAAATGTACTACAATTTTGTTGGGGGACGCAAGAGTCTGGGATTTTTTCCTGACATAGTTATGGGCACCAAAGTGACCTCGCCAAAACCGACTTTTTAACGCGTGAATTGAAACTCGATTTGAGTATCCTATCTTGTAGAGCGCCCCTTGAAACCTCTAAAAATATATACTTTGTTGGGGGTACACTTGAGTCTGGGAAAGTTATAGGGCAAAAAGTGGCATTTTTGGTGCCAAAAGTTGTCGGTTTTTTGAGTATATCTCTGCGGAAAAAAATTTTAAAAATAAACGGTGTTCGGATTCGTGTTCAGGACATATTGGAGCACCATAAAACATATTTTTCTCGAGGTCGAATTTTTGACCCATTTTTGAAGGGGTACCCCTTTTGAAATTTTTTGGTGAAATTTAAATTGGGCATAACTTTGTAAGTTTTTGTCGTAGCCGAACGAATTAAGGGTCAAAAAATAGAGCAAAAAATTACAAATTTTTTGAGCTATTTAAATTTTTGAAAAATTTCGCCCGAGGCCTGGTAGGGTCGATTTTTTGAAAATTCAAATTTTTTGGTTTTTTAAAAATTTCTGGGGTATATCGAGGATGAGGGTGGTTGCAAATATTTTTATAAAATAGAGCAGAATTTTTACTATATATTAAGCTTTTAAAATGTTTCAAAAGGGTTTATTTTTGGGGAGTTATGATTTTTTGAAAAATTACGTAAATCTTTCAGTCGAAATTTTCGGCCAAAAATTTATTTTTTCCAAAATGACTTAAAATAGGGCAAATGTTATATCAATCGAAAGCCCTTATCGAGCTGAAGATGAAAATATTTTTTCTGGAATTTTCTGACCATTTTGTCCAAAGTTACAAAAGGTCGAAATTTCAGGTGTGGGGGGTTTGGGGGCCGAAGGCCCCAAACGGCGGGCCGGAGGCACGCCGTGCGAGGGCCGAAGGCCCGAGCTTAAGATCCATCCCAAAACGAATCGCGAGGGCCGAAGGCCCGAGCTTAAGATCCATCCCAAAACGAATCGCGAGGGCCGAAGGCCCGAGCTTAAGATCCATCCCAAAATGGATCGCGAGGGCCGAAGGCCCGAGTTAAGATCCATCCCAAAATGGGTCGCGAGGGCCGAAGGCCCGAGCTTAAGATCCATCCCAAAATGGATCGCGAGGGTCGAAGGCCCGAGCTTAAGATCCATCCCAAAATGGGTCGCGAGGGCCGAAGGCCCGAGCTTAAGATCCATCCCAAAATGGGTCGCGAGGGCCGAAGGCCCGAGCTTAAGATCCATCCCAAATTGGGTCGCGAGGGCCGAAGGCCCGAGCTTAAGATCCATCCCAAATTGGGTCGCGAGGGCCGAAGGCCCGAAGCAATGAAAAGGCAGGGCTAAACTTTATCGGCGAGGGCCGAAGGCCCGAAGCAATGAAAAGGCAGGGCTAAACTCTATCGGCGAGGGCCGAAGGCCCGAAGCAATGAAAAGGCAGGGCTAAACTTTATCGGCGAGGGCCGAAGGCCCGAAGCAATGAAAAGGCAGGGCTAAACCTTACCGGCGAGGGCCGAAGGCCCGGAGCAATGAAAAGGCAGGGCAAATCTTAATGTTTCTAGCAGCGCGCGAAGCGCGCCCCAAAGCCGTTAGGCTTTCCAACGGGCAGAGCAAAATTTAAACCCAAAGCATACGTCGAGGCAATGCATACGTAACTTACCGCCTGCACCTCAATGGGCACAACTAGTTATATATATTATAAAAATCTTGGTAGTGCCCCTATTTTTGGGGGGAAAATCGCTAGAAAAAAGTCCTACGCCCCGGCCGAAGGCCGGGGAATTTTTTTGAAGGTGGATTTGTCCTGCAACTTTTTGCGCTCTATTCAGGAAAAATCTGACCTCGGCACTGAAACGTCGTTTTCGCACTGAAACGGCCATGGGTGGTTTTTCAAATGGAAATAGCGAGAAGGGATGAAGTGTTATCAAAAAGTGCTTGCTGGGAGGCACTCAAGTTGGGATGTGTACTATATCGTATAAAAAATTTGGGAGTGATCGGATCAACGCCTGAGGCTGTAGGCGAGTGCGAAAATTGTACATCTCGTCCAAAAATGACACATGATGTCCGACGAAATTCACCGACAATTTATAATCTATATGCCATTCGATAGAGCTCCATGAGTTGGTTATGGGAAAATTTGGTTTAATTTTTTCTGACCATTTTGGGCAAAGTTATGGGACTCAAAAGGTCCAAAATGGCCAGGACCCCTAACGTGAAGGGTGGCTCCCATGGAATGTAATTATAAAAGTGGTTAAACTTGGGCGAATGGTTTCAACTCTTTTTTAGTATATTAGGGCACTAAATGTACTACAATTTTGTTGGGGGACGCAAGAGTCTGGGATTTTTTCCTGACATAGTTATGGGCACCAAAGTGACCTCGCCAAAACCGACTTTTTAACGCGTGAATTGAAACTCGATTTGAGTATCCTATCTTGTAGAGCGCCCCTTGAAACCTCTAAAAATATATACTTTGTTGGGGGTACACTTGAGTCTGGGAAAGTTATAGGGCAAAAAGTGGCATTTTTGGTGCCAAAAGTTGTCGGTTTTTTGAGTATATCTCTGCGGAAAAAAATTTTAAAAATAAACGGTGTTCGGATTCGTGTTCAGGACATATTGGAGCACCATAAAACATATTTTTCTCGAGGTCGAATTTTTGACCCATTTTTGAAGGGGTACCCCTTTTGAAATTTTTTGGTGAAATTTAAATTGGGCATAACTTTGTAAGTTTTTGTCGTAGCCGAACGAATTAAGGGTCAAAAAATAGAGCAAAAAATTACAAATTTTTTGAGCTATTTAAATTTTTGAAAAATTTCGCCCGAGGCCTGGTAGGGTCGATTTTTTGAAAATTCAAATTTTTTTGGTTTTTTAAAAATTTCTGGGGTATATCGAGGATGAGGGTGGTTGCAAATATTTTTATAAAATAGAGCAGAATTTTTACTATATATTAAGCTTTTAAAATGTTTCAAAAGGGTTTATTTTTGGGGAGTTATGATTTTTTGAAAAATTACGTAAATCTTTCAGTCGAAATTTTCGGCCAAAAATTTATTTTTTCCAAAATGACTTAAAATAGGGCAAATGTTATATCAATCGAAAGCCCTTATCGAGCTGAAGATGAAAATATTTTTTCTGGAATTTTCTGACCATTTTGTCCAAAGTTACAAAAGGTCGAAATTTCAGGTGTGGGGGTTTGGGGGCCGAAGGCCCCAAACGGCGGGCCGGAGGCACGCCGTGCGAGGGCCGAAGGCCCGAGCTTAAGATCCATCCCAAAACGAATCGCGAGGGCCGAAGGCCCGAGCTTAAGATCCATCCCAAAACGAATCGCGAGGGCCGAAGGCCCGAGCTTAAGATCCATCCCAAAATGGATCGCGAGGGCCGAAGGCCCGAGTTAAGATCCATCCCAAAATGGGTCGCGAGGGCCGAAGGCCCGAGCTTAAGATCCATCCCAAAATGGATCGCGAGGGTCGAAGGCCCGAGCTTAAGATCCATCCCAAAATGGGTCGCGAGGGCCGAAGGCCCGAGCTTAAGATCCATCCCAAAATGGGTCGCGAGGGCCGAAGGCCCGAGCTTAAGATCCATCCCAAATTGGGTCGCGAGGGCCGAAGGCCCGAGCTTAAGATCCATCCCAAATTGGGTCGCGAGGGCCGAAGGCCCGAAGCAATGAAAAGGCAGGGCTAAACTTTATCGGCGAGGGCCGAAGGCCCGAAGCAATGAAAAGGCAGGGCTAAACTCTATCGGCGAGGGCCGAAGGCCCGAAGCAATGAAAAGGCAGGGCTAAACTTTATCGGCGAGGGCCGAAGGCCCGAAGCAATGAAAAGGCAGGGCTAAACCTTACCGGCGAGGGCCGAAGGCCCGGAGCAATGAAAAGGCAGGGCAAATCTTAATGTTTCTAGCAGCGCGCGAAGCGCGCCCCAAAGCCGTTAGGCTTTCCAACGGGCAGAGCAAAATTTAAACCCAAAGCATACGTCGAGGCAATGCATACGTAACTTACCGCCTGCACCTCAATGGGCACAACTAGTTATATTATACTAAAAAAACCTCATGTTGCCCCTTCTTTTGGGGGGGAAAACGGCCATTTTTCATTCAAAAAAGTGCACGGGTCGTAGGCTTTCCAGAGGATTTTTTTGAGTTGCACATTAGTCCTACAACTTTTGATGGCGCATTCAGGAAAATTATAGATTTGGCGCCAAAACGTACCCCCGCGCCGAAATGGCCAAGTTGAAAATTCAAACGGCTATAACTCAGGATGCGAAAGTCAGATCGAAAAACGCTTGGGGGGAGGATTTTAAGTTGAAATGGGTACTATATCGTGAAAAAAATTTCAGACCCCTGGGATCAACTGTCCGACCTGTGGAGGTTGGCAAAAATTCACCGATTGTCGGTGAATTGTCCTACCGTGTCCGACGAAAATCACCGACAATTTACAAATTATATACCAATCGAAAGCTCTCATCGAGCTGAGTCTGAAAAAATTTAGTTTAATTTTTTCTGACCATTTTACAAAAGTTACAAAGTGTCAAAGGGTCAAAATGTCCAGGACCCCTATCGGGAAGGGTGGCTCCCATTGGATGTAATTATAACTTTGCTTATGAGAGGCCAAATCGCTCCAACTCTTTTTTAGTATGTTAGGGGACATAGTTGGCTAAAATTTTGTTGGTGGACACTTGAGTCTGGGATTTGGTTCTGGGGGTGTTATGGTTCAAAAGGTCCGGGTCGAAAAGTCGACTTTTTAACGCGTGAATTGAAACTCGATTTGAATATCCTATGTTATAGAGCGTCCCTTGAAACCTCTAAAAATATATAGTTTGTTGCGGGTCCACTTGAGTCTCAGAAAGTTATAGGGCAAAAAGTGGCATTTTTGGTGCCAAAAGTTGTCGGTTTTTTGAGTATATCTCTGCGGAAAAAAATTTTAAAAATAAACGGTGTTCGGATTCGTGTTCAGCACCTATTAGAGTACCATAAAACACATTAATCTCGATATCGATTTTTTGAGACATTTTTGAAGAGGTACACCTATCGAAATTTTTAGGTGAAATTTATATCGAGTGCAACTTTTCGAGATTTTGTCGTAATTAAACGAATTAAAGTTTATAAAATCGAATAAAAAATTACAAATTTTTTGAGCTATTTAACTTTTTGAAAAATTTCACCCGAGGCCTGGTTTTTTTTTGAAAAATTTCACCCCGAGGAGTTTGGGGTGAGGGCCGAAGGCCCGAGCTTAAGACCCATCCCGAAAGGCAGAGCAAAGACCCACCGAGGCCGAAGGCCGAGGAGTTTGGGGGCGAGGGCCGAAGGCCCGAGCTTCGACCCATCCCTGAAGGCAGAGCAAAGACTCACCGAGGCCGAAGGCCGAGGAGTTTGGGGGCGAGGGCCGAAGGCCCGAGCTGCGACCCATCCCGGAAGGCAGAGCAAAGATTCACCGAGGCCGAAGGCCGAGGAGTCTTGGGGCGAGGGCCGAAGGCCCGAAGCAATGAAAAGGCAGGGCTAATCTTTCCGGCGAGGGCCGAAGGCCCGAAGCAATGAAAAGGCAGGGCAAATCTTAATTGTTTCTAGCAGCGCGCGAAGCGCGCCCCAAAGCCGTTAGGCTTTCCAACGGGCACCCCAAAATTTTACCGCCAGAGAGCTACAAAACGCATTGCATACGCACAACGCCGCCATCGCATACGTAACCCAGAGCTAGTTATAATAGTATAAAAAAAACCCCAACTTCGATTTTAAAAAAAGTCCCTGGCCCGGCCGAAGGCCGGGCCGCTCCTGAAAGTTGTGGAAGGGTCCTACAACCCCGCGCTTCGCGCGGGGTTTTGCGGCACGCGCCTCGCGGGGAGTCTACGGGCGATGGGTCTGGGTTCGTAACATAAACCTATTCCTATCTCCCTTGCTCTGGACGTATTTGGGGCCTCCGTAGCAGCAAAAATCTCCACAGATGCCATAGGTAAGGAGCTAAAATAAAAGATCATAACTTTGTCTAATCAAGTCGGATTTCGTTGATTTTGGTTTTATTCGACTCAGCTCGACGAGCTCTTTCGAATGAGGTATAATTTGCATTTTCGAATTTTTCACCCCAAAAAAGTGCTTGGTCCCCCCTATGGTTTTTCGATTTTCAATCGCCTGTATCTCGGTTCAAAAATTTTTCCTAGAGCTAATTTTGGTGGCATTCGACTCAGCTCGACTAGCTCTTTCAAATGATATAACATTTGTAATTTAAAGCCTGCACCCACGTACTAAAGTGACCCCCCTTTTTTAAATATTTAAAATTAATTTTTCGAATTTTACAAACTGAAAAAATTTTTGCTTTTTAAATTTATTTTCGGCTAAACTACAGTTTCCGGATCAGGCTCAGAATTGGAGGATTTATATGTCATTCGAAAGAGCTCGTCGAGCTGAGTCGAACGACACCAAAATTATTCAGCGGAAAAAATTCTGAGCCGAGTTACAGACCCCTAAATTTCAAAAAACCATAGTAAAACAAAAAACCATAGTAAAGTTCAAAAAACCAAAAAACCATAAAAAAACCATCTAATATTCCTTTAAAATCCTCACCTAATTTAACAAACAAAATCTTTCAAAACAATGTTAAAACAAAAAATACTAATAATACCACCAAATATTCTCAAGAATGGATTGGTGTGGTTTGTTGAAGTATATTTACATAAGTATATATCTGAATAACCTGACATTCATTTTTTCTCAAAAATGTTGACTTATTTTTACATTCCAATCCTACCTTGACCGTAATCTGATACTTTTAATTAAAATTTTTGAAAATAAATATTTTTTGTTTAATTTTATATTTTTTTCCGTTTAACAATTTTAGTCAATCTTTTAGTCAATCTTCTTCTAATTTAATTGTATTTTAATTTATTTATTTAATTAAAATAATTTATTTATTTGTTTTAGACACATACTCGAAAACATTCTGGATATAAACCTTTCTCTTGTGATTGTTGCGAAAAAACATTTCAAAGAAAAGTAAAAACAAATAAGTTAATTAATTTTTATGAAAGAATATTTTTAAAAAAAAAAAGGTTGACCGTCGCCGACATATGGAAACTCATCATTCAACATATTTAAGAAGAACAACAATACCTTTAATAGAAACTAATAGTTGTAGTAATAGACAAAATGAATTAAGAAAAAATATTATAAAATCTCCAAAAATTACTAAAAAAAAATAATACTAAAAAAAACCTCCTGGTGGCCCTTCTTTTGGGGGGGATTTCGCTTTCAAAAAATCAGGCTCCTCAGCGTTTGCCGAGGGATTTTTTTGAGTAGTACATTGGTCCTACAACTTTTGACGGGCTATTCAGGAAAACTCTAACATCGGCGCCAAAACGTACCTCCGCGCCGAAACGGCTGTCGGTAAAATTCAAACGGCTGTAACTCGGAAACGAAAAGTCAGATCAAAAAGTGGTTGGGGAAAGGGCACTGAAGCAGTTCAAGGGCTATAACTCTAAAAAAATTTGGAATCCGGGGATCATGCCCTGAGGCGGTAGGCGATGACAAAAATTCACCGATTTTCGGTGGTTTGACCTACCGTGTCCGACGAAATTCACCGACAATTTACAAAATATACACCAATCGAAAGCTCTCATCGAGCTGAGTCTGAAAAAAATTAGTTTAAGTTTTTCTGACCATTTTGCAAAAAGTTATAAAACGCCAAAGGGTCAAAATGTCCAGGACCCCTATCGGGAAGGGTGGCTCCCATTGGGTCTGATTATAACTTTGCTTATGAGAGTCCAAATCGCTCCAACTCTTTTTTCATATGTTAGGGCCCTAAGTGTACTAAAATTTTGTTGTGGGACATTTGAGTCTCGGACTTCGATTTGGGGGTGATATGGTTCAAAAGGTAGAAGTCGAAAAATCGACTTTTTGTAAGAGGTCGAGTCACCCGTTTTCGATAGCCTAAGTGAAAGAGCGTCCCCTGGCGGTCAGAAAAATATATACTTTGTTGGGGGTCCACTTGAGTCTAGAAAAGTTATAGCCAAAATGGCCAAATGTCGCAAATCGGTTTTTAGACTCTAACTTCCCGGGGAATTTTTCAAAAATTTTTCTGAGACCGGATATCGACTCAGCGGGTTCTAAAGCACCATATAGGACGTTTTTTGACCCAAAATTAAAAAATTTTTTTCCCTCGTGTTCCCTTGTGGGCCCAAAACATTTTGTCGTTTTTTATGGGTAGCGGTCTTTTGTACCTTTTTTATATCTCGGGAACGGCTGTTGGGAATTGGATGGGACTTGGGGGATATTAGGTAGTTGCGTATGGGGAGTTTGATAGGCATGGCCGTTTTGGTGCCGCACTTGAGTGTGGCACCGAAATGGCCGGATGAAAAATTCAAAGTGTTATAACGGGTTTTTGAGAAGTGGGGGGTTCTGGGGCCTGGGAGTTTTGTTGTAGGGGAGGCTGTGAGAAACTTATAAATAGTTGGACACTTGAGTCTCAGATGAACTTTTGGGGGTCATATGGGTCAATGAGTCGCGGTTTTACAATAAACTTTTTCTGAAGAGTCGGGTCAGCTTTTTCTATTGCCTATTCGAAAGAGCGTTTCCTGGGGCTCCGAAAAAGGTATACTTTGTTGGGGGTCCACTTGAGTCTCAAATGGCCATTGTGGTGCCACACTCAAGTGTGGCACCGAAAAGGCCGGATCAATAATTCAACACGTTATAGCGGGTTTTCCAATGCCTGGAGGTCTTAGAGCCTGGGAGTGATGTTGGAGGGTAGAATGTGATGTTGGAGGGTAGAAGTGATGTTGGAGGGTAGAAGTCCATATCCGGTCTCAGAAAAAATTTTAAAAAATTCGCAGGGACGTTAGAGTCTCAAAAATATTTCCGACATTTGCGAACATTGGACATAACTTTTTAAGACTCAAGTGGATCCTCAAAAAAGTAATGTTTTTTGGTGGGTTTCAGGATGCTCTACAATATAACGTAAGTCTTTTTAATTTATTACCCCTCCTTTGGTACCCCACCAGGGATAAGTACCCCCAGACTCAAAACTTTAACCGTCTATAACTTTGGACAAAATGTTTAGAAAATTTTACAAAAATTATTTTTAAACATAGCTCAATGAGAGCTTTCGATTAATATATCATTTGGCCCATTTATATCCATTTTGAAAAAAATATTTTTTAGGCCGAAAATTTTGGCCGGAAAAATCACCCAAATTTTAAAAAATTCATAACTTTTTTAAAGTTAACCTTTCTTGAACATTTTAATAGCTTATTTTATGCAGAAAAATCTGC
This sequence comes from Meloidogyne incognita, assembly GCA_036172945.1. Lineage (NCBI taxonomy): Eukaryota > Metazoa > Nematoda > Chromadorea > Rhabditida > Meloidogynidae > Meloidogyne > Meloidogyne incognita. Next base: position 3,140,613 of record JARQAC010000006.1, on the reverse strand, counting down.
TCTATCCAGGAAAAATACGTTCGAGTAGAATCGCCGGCAAAAATGTCGAAAATTTTTCGAAAAACCGAAAAATTTTGGGTTTTTCGAAATTCGATCCCTATGGGTTCAATTTCGACTTTTTTCGAAATTTTCTTCGGTGATAAAATTTCTAATTTTTAGGACTATTTTTCAAAAGAAACCCCATCCCAATCCGAAAATCCCATAAAAAGTTATGGTCACTTTAAAATTCGCGAAAATCCCCCAAAAGGGGTACCCCTTTTGGAATGGGGTCGGGAAAAAATTTTTTTAATTTTAGGTCAAAAAACGACCAATATGGTGTATTTAGATGCGCTGTATCCATATTAGGTCTCAGAAAAAATTTAAAAAAATTCCCCGTGACGTTAGAGTCTCAAAAAGTTTTGCGACATTTGCGCACATTGACCATAACTTTTTGAGACTCAAGTGGACCCCCAACAAAGTATACCTTTTTCGGAGCCCCAGGGGACGGGCTTTCGAATAGGTAATCGAAAAAAGCAGACCCGTCTCTTTAAAAAATTTTACTGTGAAACCCTGACTCATTGACCCATATGACCCCCAAAAGTTCACCCGAGACTCAAGTGGCCAACTATTTATAACTTCCCCTCACTTTACCCTACAACATCACTCCCAGGCCCAAAAACCCCCCACTTCTCAAAAACCCGTTATAATACTTTGAATTTTTTATCCGGCCATTTCGGTGCCACACTCAAGTGCGGCACCAAAATGACCATGCCCATTAAACTCCTCATGACCGTTTACCTAATATCCCCCCAAGTCCCATCCAATTCCCATCAGCCGTTCCCGAGATATAAAAAAGGTACAAAAGACCGCTACCCATAAAAAACGACAAAATGTTTTGGGCCCACAAGGGAACACGAGGGAAAAAATTTTTTAATGTTGGGTCAAAAAACGTCCTATATGGTGCTTTAGGACCCGCTGAGTCGATATCCGGTCTCAGAAAAATTTTTGAAAAATTCCCCGGGAAGTTAGAGTCTAAAAACCGATTTGCGACATTTGGCCAATTTGGCCATAACTTTCTCAGACTCAAGTGGACCCCCAACAAAGTATATATTTTTCTGACCGCCAGGGGACGCTCTTTCACTTAGGCTATCGAAAACGGGTGACTCGACCTCCTACAAAAAGTCGATTTTTCGACCTCGACCTTTTGAACCATATCACCCCCAAATCGAAGTCCGAGACTCAAATGTCCCACAACAAAATTTTAGTACACTTAGGGCCCTAACATATGAAAAAAGAGTTGGAGCGATTTGGACTCTCATAAGCAAAGTTATAATCAGACCCAATGGGAGCCACCCTTCCCGATAGGGGTCCTGGACATTTTGACCCTTTGGCGTTTTATAACTTTTTGCAAAATGGTCAGAAAAACTTAAACTAATTTTTTCAGACTCAGCTCGATGAGAGCTTTCGATTGGTGTATATTTTGTAAATTGTCGGTGAATTTCGTCGGACACGGTAGGTCAAACCACCGAAAATCGGTGAATTTTTGTCATCGCCTACCGCCTCAGGGCATGATCCCCGGATTCCAAATTTTTTAGAGTTATAGCCCTTGAACTGCTTCAGTGCCCTTTCCCCAACCACTTTTTGATCTGACTTTTCGTTTCCGAGTTACAGCCGTTTGAATTTTACCGACAGCCGTTTCGGCGCGGAGGTACGTTTTGGCGCCGATGTTAGAGTTTTCCTGAATAGCCCGTCAAAAGTTGTAGGACCAATGTACTACTCAAAAAAATCCCTCGGCAAACGCTGAGGAGCCTGATTTTTTGAAAGCGAAATCCCCCCAAAAGAAGGGCCACCAGGAGGTTTTTTTAGTATTATTTTTTTTTAGTAATTTTTGGAGATTTTATAATATTTTTTCTTAATTCATTTTGTCTATTACTACAACTATTAGTTTCTATTAAAGGTATTGTTGTTCTTCTTAAATATGTTGAATGATGAGTTTCCATATGTCGGCGACGGTCAACCTTTTTTTTTAAAAATATTCTTTCATAAAAATTAATTAACTTATTTGTTTTTACTTTTCTTTGAAATGTTTTTTCGCAACAATCACAAGAGAAAGGTTTATATCCAGAATGTTTTCGAGTATGTGTCTAAAACAAATAAATAAATTATTTTAATTAAATAAATAAATTAAAATACAATTAAATTAGAAGAAGATTGACTAAAAGATTGACTAAAATTGTTAAACGGAAAAAAATATAAAATTAAACAAAAAATATTTATTTTCAAAAATTTTAATTAAAAGTATCAGATTACGGTCAAGGTAGGATTGGAATGTAAAAATAAGTCAACATTTTTGAGAAAAAAAATGAATGTCAGGTTATTCAGATATATACTTATGTAAATATACTTCAACAAACCACACCAATCCATTCTTGAGAATATTTGGTGGTATTATTAGTATTTTTTGTTTTAACATTGTTTTGAAAGATTTTGTTTGTTAAATTAGGTGAGGATTTTAAAGGAATATTAGATGGTTTTTTTATGGTTTTTTGGTTTTTTGAACTTTACTATGGTTTTTTGTTTTACTATGGTTTTTTGAAATTTAGGGGTCTGTAACTCGGCTCAGAATTTTTTCCGCTGAATAATTTTGGTGTCGTTCGACTCAGCTCGACGAGCTCTTTCGAATGACATATAAATCCTCCAATTCTGAGCCTGATCCGGAAACTGTAGTTTAGCCGAAAATAAATTTAAAAAGCAAAAATTTTTTCAGTTTGTAAAATTCGAAAAATTAATTTTAAATATTTAAAAAAGGGGGGTCACTTTAGTACGTGGGTGCAGGCTTTAAATTACAAATGTTATATCATTTGAAAGAGCTAGTCGAGCTGAGTCGAATGCCACCAAAATTAGCTCTAGGAAAAATTTTTGAACCGAGATACAGGCGATTGAAAATCGAAAAACCATAGGGGGGACCAAGCACTTTTTTGGGGTGAAAAATTCGAAAATGCAAATTATACCTCATTCGAAAGAGCTCGTCGAGCTGAGTCGAATAAAACCAAAATCAACGAAATCCGACTTGATTAGACAAAGTTATGATCTTTTATTTTAGCTCCTTACCTATGGCATCTGTGGAGATTTTTGCTGCTACGGAGGCCCCAAATACGTCCAGAGCAAGGGAGATAGGAATAGGTTTATGTTACGAACCCAGACCCATCGCCCGTAGACTCCCCGCGAGGCGCGTGCCGCAAAACCCCGCGCGAAGCGCGGGGTTGTAGGACCCTTCCACAACTTTCAGGAGCGGCCCGGCCTTCGGCCGGGCCAGGGACTTTTTTTAAAATCGAAGTTGGGGTTTTTTTTATACTATTATAACTAGCTCTGGGTTACGTATGCGATGGCGGCGTTGTGCGTATGCAATGCGTTTTGTAGCTCTCTGGCGGTAAAATTTTGGGGTGCCCGTTGGAAAGCCTAACGGCTTTGGGGCGCGCTTCGCGCGCTGCTAGAAACAATTAAGATTTGCCCTGCCTTTTCATTGCTTCGGGCCTTCGGCCCTCGCCGGAAAGATTAGCCCTGCCTTTTCATTGCTTCGGGCCTTCGGCCCTCGCCCCCAAACTCCTCGGCCTTCGGCCTCGGTGAATCTTTGCTCTGCCTTCCGGGATGGGTCGCAGCTCGGGCCTTCGGCCCTCGCCCCCAAACTCCTCGGCCTTCGGCCTCGGTGAGTCTTTGCTCTGCCTTCAGGGATGGGTCGAAGCTCGGGCCTTCGGCCCTCGCCCCCAAACTCCTCGGCCTTCGGCCTCGGTGGGTCTTTGCTCTGCCTTTCGGGATGGGTCTTAAGCTCGGGCCTTCGGCCCTCACCCCAAACTCCTCGGGGTGAAATTTTTCAAAAAAAACCACCAGGCCTCGGGTGAAATTTTTCAAAAAGTTAAATAGCTCAAAAAATTTGTAATTTTTTATTCGATTTTATAAACTTTAATTCGTTTAATTACGACAAAATCTCGAAAAGTTGCACTCGATATAAATTTCACCTAAAAATTTCGATAGGTGTACCTCTTCAAAAATGTCTCAAAAAATCGATATCGAGATTAATGTGTTTTATGGTACTCTAATAGGTGCTGAACACGAATCCGAACACCGTTTATTTTTAAAATTTTTTTCCGCAGAGATATACTCAAAAAACCGACAACTTTTGGCACCAAAAATGCCACTTTTTGCCCTATAACTTTCTGAGACTCAAGTGGACCCGCAACAAACTATATATTTTTAGAGGTTTCAAGGGACGCTCTATAACATAGGATATTCAAATCGAGTTTCAATTCACGCGTTAAAAAGTCGACTTTTCGACCCGGACCTTTTGAACCATAACACCCCCAGAACCAAATCCCAGACTCAAGTGTCCACCAACAAAATTTTAGCCAACTATGTCCCCTAACATACTAAAAAAGAGTTGGAGCGATTTGGCCTCTCATAAGCAAAGTTATAATTACATCCAATGGGAGCCACCCTTCCCGATAGGGGTCCTGGACATTTTGACCCTTTGACACTTTGTAACTTTTGTAAAATGGTCAGAAAAAATTAAACTAAATTTTTTCAGACTCAGCTCGATGAGAGCTTTCGATTGGTATATAATTTGTAAATTGTCGGTGATTTTCGTCGGACACGGTAGGACAATTCACCGACAATCGGTGAATTTTTGCCAACCTCCACAGGTCGGACAGTTGATCCCAGGGGTCTGAAATTTTTTTCACGATATAGTACCCATTTCAACTTAAAATCCTCCCCCCAAGCGTTTTTCGATCTGACTTTCGCATCCTGAGTTATAGCCGTTTGAATTTTCAACTTGGCCATTTCGGCGCGGGGGTACGTTTTGGCGCCAAATCTATAATTTTCCTGAATGCGCCATCAAAAGTTGTAGGACTAATGTGCAACTCAAAAAAATCCTCTGGAAAGCCTACGACCCGTGCACTTTTTTGAATGAAAAATGGCCGTTTTCCCCCCCAAAAGAAGGGGCAACATGAGGTTTTTTTTAGTATAATATAACTAGTTGTGCCCATTGAGGTGCAGGCGGTAAGTTACGTATGCATTGCCTCGACGTATGCTTTGGGTTTAAATTTTGCTCTGCCCGTTGGAAAGCCTAACGGCTTTGGGGCGCGCTTCGCGCGCTGCTAGAAACATTAAGATTTGCCCTGCCTTTTCATTGCTCCGGGCCTTCGGCCCTCGCCGGTAAGGTTTAGCCCTGCCTTTTCATTGCTTCGGGCCTTCGGCCCTCGCCGATAAAGTTTAGCCCTGCCTTTTCATTGCTTCGGGCCTTCGGCCCTCGCCGATAGAGTTTAGCCCTGCCTTTTCATTGCTTCGGGCCTTCGGCCCTCGCCGATAAAGTTTAGCCCTGCCTTTTCATTGCTTCGGGCCTTCGGCCCTCGCGACCCAATTTGGGATGGATCTTAAGCTCGGGCCTTCGGCCCTCGCGACCCAATTTGGGATGGATCTTAAGCTCGGGCCTTCGGCCCTCGCGACCCATTTTGGGATGGATCTTAAGCTCGGGCCTTCGGCCCTCGCGACCCATTTTGGGATGGATCTTAAGCTCGGGCCTTCGACCCTCGCGATCCATTTTGGGATGGATCTTAAGCTCGGGCCTTCGGCCCTCGCGACCCATTTTGGGATGGATCTTAACTCGGGCCTTCGGCCCTCGCGATCCATTTTGGGATGGATCTTAAGCTCGGGCCTTCGGCCCTCGCGATTCGTTTTGGGATGGATCTTAAGCTCGGGCCTTCGGCCCTCGCGATTCGTTTTGGGATGGATCTTAAGCTCGGGCCTTCGGCCCTCGCACGGCGTGCCTCCGGCCCGCCGTTTGGGGCCTTCGGCCCCCAAACCCCCACACCTGAAATTTCGACCTTTTGTAACTTTGGACAAAATGGTCAGAAAATTCCAGAAAAAATATTTTCATCTTCAGCTCGATAAGGGCTTTCGATTGATATAACATTTGCCCTATTTTAAGTCATTTTGGAAAAAATAAATTTTTGGCCGAAAATTTCGACTGAAAGATTTACGTAATTTTTCAAAAAATCATAACTCCCCAAAAATAAACCCTTTTGAAACATTTTAAAAGCTTAATATATAGTAAAAATTCTGCTCTATTTTATAAAAATATTTGCAACCACCCTCATCCTCGATATACCCCAGAAATTTTTAAAAAACCAAAAAATTTGAATTTTCAAAAAATCGACCCTACCAGGCCTCGGGCGAAATTTTTCAAAAATTTAAATAGCTCAAAAAATTTGTAATTTTTTGCTCTATTTTTTGACCCTTAATTCGTTCGGCTACGACAAAAACTTACAAAGTTATGCCCAATTTAAATTTCACCAAAAAATTTCAAAAGGGGTACCCCTTCAAAAATGGGTCAAAAATTCGACCTCGAGAAAAATATGTTTTATGGTGCTCCAATATGTCCTGAACACGAATCCGAACACCGTTTATTTTTAAAATTTTTTTCCGCAGAGATATACTCAAAAAACCGACAACTTTTGGCACCAAAAATGCCACTTTTTGCCCTATAACTTTCCCAGACTCAAGTGTACCCCCAACAAAGTATATATTTTTAGAGGTTTCAAGGGGCGCTCTACAAGATAGGATACTCAAATCGAGTTTCAATTCACGCGTTAAAAAGTCGGTTTTGGCGAGGTCACTTTGGTGCCCATAACTATGTCAGGAAAAAATCCCAGACTCTTGCGTCCCCCAACAAAATTGTAGTACATTTAGTGCCCTAATATACTAAAAAAGAGTTGAAACCATTCGCCCAAGTTTAACCACTTTTATAATTACATTCCATGGGAGCCACCCTTCACGTTAGGGGTCCTGGCCATTTTGGACCTTTTGAGTCCCATAACTTTGCCCAAAATGGTCAGAAAAAATTAAACCAAATTTTCCCATAACCAACTCATGGAGCTCTATCGAATGGCATATAGATTATAAATTGTCGGTGAATTTCGTCGGACATCATGTGTCATTTTTGGACGAGATGTACAATTTTCGCACTCGCCTACAGCCTCAGGCGTTGATCCGATCACTCCCAAATTTTTTATACGATATAGTACACATCCCAACTTGAGTGCCTCCCAGCAAGCACTTTTTGATAACACTTCATCCCTTCTCGCTATTTCCATTTGAAAAACCACCCATGGCCGTTTCAGTGCGAAAACGACGTTTCAGTGCCGAGGTCAGATTTTTCCTGAATAGAGCGCAAAAAGTTGCAGGACAAATCCACCTTCAAAAAAATTCCCCGGCCTTCGGCCGGGGCGTAGGACTTTTTTCTAGCGATTTCCCCCCAAAAATAGGGGCACTACCAAGATTTTTATAATATATATAACTAGCTCTGGGTTACGTATGCGATGGCGGTAACTTACGTATGCAATTCCTATTAGGATACTCTGGCTGTTTAGTTTGGGGTGCCCGTTGGAAAGCCTAACGGCTTTGGGGCGCGCTTCGCGCGCTGCTAGAATGTTTATTTGCGATGGTCGAAGTTTTGCCCAAGAATAACTTTGTACAAAATGGTCAGAAAATTTTTCTGATATTATTTTTTGACTCAGCTCACTGAGAGCTTTCATTTGATATATCATTTGGCCACCTTTAAAATTTTTTTGAAAAATGGATGTTTTCGCCCAGCCTTTTCATTGCTTCGGGCCTTCGGCCCTCGCCGGTAAGTTTTTCCCCGCCTTTTCATTGCTTCGGGCCTGCGGCCCTCGCTATTCGTTGCGGGATGGGTTTTAAGCTCGGGCCTTCGGCCCTCGCCAGTTGTTTTCTCTGCCTTTTACTATTGCTCTGCTTTTCAGATGGGTTGAAAGCTCGGGCCTTCGGCCCTCGCTGGTAAAGTTTAGCCCTGCCTTCAGAGATGGGTTGAAAGCTCGGGCCTTCGGCCCTCGCCTGTAAAGTTAAGCCCTGCATATTCATTCATTGTTCTGTCTTTTAGATGGGTTGAAAGCTCGGGCCTTCGGCCCTCGCCGGTAAAGTTTGCCCATCCTTTTAATTCGTTACTCTGCCGTTTAGATGGGTTGAAAGCTTGGGCCTTCGGCCCTCGCCGGTAAAGTTTGCCCATCCTTTTAATTCGTTGCTCTGCCGTTTAGATGGGTTGAAAGCTCGGCCTCGCCGGTAAAGTTGTGCCCTGCCTTTTAATTCATTGCTCTGTCTTTTAGATGGGTTGAAAGCTCGGGCCTTCGGCCCTCGCCGGTAAAGTTGTGCCCTGCCTTTTAATTCGTTGCTCTGCTTTTTAGATGGGTTGAAAGCTCGGGCCTTATGCCCTCGCCGGCAAAGTATAGCCCTGCTTTTTAATTCGTTGTGCTGCCTTTTAGATGGGTTGAAAGCTCGGGCCTTCGGCCCTCGCCGGCAAAGTATAGCCCTGCTTTTAATTCGTTGCTCTGCCTTTTAGATGAGTTGAAAGCTCGGGCCTTCGGCCCTCGCCGGCAAAGTTTAGCCCTGCTTTTTAATTCGTTGTGCTGCCTTTTAGATGGGTTGAAAGCTCGGGCCTTCGGCCCTCGCCGGCAAAGTTTAGCCCTGCTTTTTAATTCGTCGTGCTGCCTTTTAGATGGGTTGAAAGCTCGGGCCTTCGGCCCTCGCCAGCAAAGTTTTGCCCTGCTTTTTAATTCGTCGTGCTGCCTTTTAGATGGGTTGAAAGCTCGGGCCTTCGGCCCTCGTAGGTAAAGTATAGCCCTGCTTTTAATTCGTTGCTCTGCCTTTTAGATGGGTTGAAAGCTCGGGCCTTCGGCCCTCGCCGGCAAAGTATAGCCCTGCTTTTAATTCGTTGCTCTGCTTTTTAGATGGGTTGAAAGCTCGGGCCTTCGGCCCTCGCCGGCAAAGTATAGCCCTGCTTTTAATTCGTTGCTCTGCCTTTTAGATGGGTTGAAAGCTCGGGCCTTCGGCCCTCGCCGGCAAAGTTTAGCCCTGCTTTTTAATTCGTTGTGCTGCCTTTTAGATGGGTTGAAAGCTCGGGCCTTCGGCCCGAGCGTTGCTTCGGGCCTTCGGCCCTCGCCGATAAAGTTTGTCCTGCCTTTGACCATTGCTCTGCCTTTTAGAAGGGTTGAAGCTCGGGTCTTCGGCCCGAGCGTTGCTTCGGGTCTTCGGCCCGAGCGTTGCTTCGGGCCTTCGGCCCTCGCCGGTAAAGTTTGCCCTGCCTTTGACATTGCCCTGCCTTTGACATCGCTCGGGCCTTCGGCCCGAGCGTTGCTTCTGGCCTTCGGCCCTCGCCGGTAAAGTTTGCCCTGCCTTTGACCATTGCTCTGCCTTTTAGATGGGTTGAAGCTCGGGCCTTCGGCCCGAGCGTTGCTTCGGGCCTTCGGCCCTCGCCGGTAAAGTTTGCCCTGCCTTTGACCATTGCTCTGCCTTTTAGATGGGTTGAAGCTCGGGCCTTCAGCCCTCGCCGGTAAATTTGCCCTGCGTTTGACTATTGTTCAGCCCTTTAGACGGGTTGAAAGCTCGGGCCTTCGGCCCTCGCCAAACGGCGAGGCCATCTCCTCGCCCTGCCTTCGACTATTTCTCAGCCTTTTAGATGGGTTGAAGCTCGGGCCTTCGGCCCTCGCAAGTAAAGACTGCCCTGCCTTTGACCATTGCTCTGTGTTATAGATGGGTTGAAAGCTCGGGCCTTCGGCCCTCGCATGGCGGGCCTCAGGCCGCCGTTTGGGGGCCTTGGGCCCCCCACACCCGAAATTTCGACCTTTTGTAACTTTTTACAAAATAGTCAGAAAATTTTGCAAAAATATTTTTATACTCAGCTCGATAAGAGCTTTCGATTGATATAACATTTGGCCTATTTATGGCCATTTTGAAAAATTTATTTTTTTGGCCGAAAATTTGGGCCAGAAAAATCACCGAATTTTTAAAAAATTCATAACTTTTTCAAAGTTGACCTTTTTGAAAAATTTTAAAAGCTTATTCTATAGAGAAAAATAAGCTCTATTCAGGAAAAATACTTTTAGCGCGAAACGCCGGCAAAAATCCCGAAAATTTTTCGAAAAACCGAAAAATTTTGAGTTTTTCGAAATTCGACCCCCACGGGTTCAATTTCAACTTTTTTCGAAATTTTTTCGGCTTCAAAAATTTCTAATTTTTAGTTCTATTTTTATAAAGAAACCCCATCCCAATCCGAAAATTCTAAAAAAAATTATGGTCACTTAAAATTATCCGAAAATCCCCCAAAAGGGGTACCCCTTTAGGAATGGGGTCGGGAAAAAATTTTCGAATTTTTTCACCAAAAACGACCTATGTGGTGTATTAATATGCGCTGAGTCCATATCCGGTCTCAGAAAAAATTTTAAAAAATTCGCAGGGACGTTAGAGTCTCAAAAATATTTCCGACATTTGCGAACATTGGACATAACTTTTTAAGACTCAAGTGGATCCTCAAAAAAGTAATGTTTTTTGGTGGGTTTCAGGATGCTCTACAATATAACGTAAGTCTTTTTAATTTATTACCCCTCCTTTGGTACCCCACCAGGGATAAGTACCCCCAGACTCAAAACTTTAACCGTCTATAACTTTGGACAAAATGTTTAGAAAATTTTACAAAAATTATTTTTAAACATAGCTCAATGAGAGCTTTCGATTAATATATCATTTGGCCCATTTATATCCATTTTGAAAAAAATATTTTTTAGGCCGAAAATTTTGGCCGGAAAAATCACCCAAATTTTAAAAAATTCATAACTTTTTTAAAGTTAACCTTTCTTGAACATTTTAATAGCTTATTTTATGCAGAAAAATCTGCTCTATCCAGGAAAAATACGTTCGAGTAGAATCGCCGGCAAAAATGTCGAAAATTTTTCGAAAAACCGAAAAATTTTGGGTTTTTCGAAATTCGATCCCTATGGGTTCAATTTCGACTTTTTCGAAATTTTCTTCGGTGATAAAATTTCTAATTTTTAGGACTATTTTTCAAAAGAAACCCCATCCCAATCCGAAAATCCCATAAAAAGTTATGGTCACTTTAAAATTCGCGAAAATCCCCCAAAAGGGGTACCCCTTTTGGAATGGGGTCGGGAAAAATTTTTTTAATTTTAGGTCAAAAAACGACCAATATGGTGTATTTAGATGCGCTGTATCCATATTAGGTCTCAGAAAAATTAATAAAAAATTCCCTGGGACGTTAGAGTCTCAAAAAGATTTGCTACATTTGCGAACATCCGCTATAACTTTTTGAGACTCAAGTGGACCCCCAACAAAGTATACCTTTTTCGGAGCCCCAGGAAACGCTCTTTCGAATAGGCAATAGAAAAAAGCTGACCCGACTCTTCAGAAAAAGTTTATTGTAAAACCGCGACTCATTGACCCATATGACCCCCAAAAGTTCATCTGAGACTCAAGTGTCCAACTATTTATAAGTTTCTCACAGCCTCCCCTACAACAAAACTCCCAGGCCCCAGAACCCCCACTTCTCAAAAACCCGTTATAACACTTTGAATTTTTCATCCGGCCATTTCGGTGCCACACTCAAGTGCGGCACCAAAACGGCCATGCCTATCAAACTCCCCATACGCAACTACCTAATATCCCCCAAGTCCCATCCAATTCCCAACAGCCGTTCCCGAGATATAAAAAAGGTACAAAAGACCGCTACCCATAAAAAACGACAAAATGTTTTGGGCCCACAAGGGAACACGAGGGAAAAAAATTTTTTAATTTTGGGTCAAAAAACGTCCTATATGGTGCTTTAGAACCCGCTGAGTCGATATCCGGTCTCAGAAAAATTTTTGAAAAATTCCCCGGGAAGTTAGAGTCTAAAAACCGATTTGCGACATTTGGCCATTTTGGCTATAACTTTTCTAGACTCAAGTGGACCCCCAACAAAGTATATATTTTTCTGACCGCCAGGGGACGCTCTTTCACTTAGGCTATCGAAAACGGGTGACTCGACCTCTTACAAAAAGTCGATTTTTCGACTTCTACCTTTTGAACCATATCACCCCCAAATCAAAGTCCCAGACTCAAGTGTCTCCCAACAAAATTTTAGTACACTTAGGGCCCCAACATATGAAAAAAGAGTTGGAGCGATTTGGCTTCTCATAAGCACTTTTATAATCAGACCCAATGGGAGCCACCCTTCCCGATAGGGGTCCTGGACATTTTGACCCTTTGGCGTTTTATAACTTTGTACAAAATGGTCAGAAAAAATTAAACTAAATTTTTTCAGACTTAGCTCGACGAGAGCTTTCGAATGGTATATAATTTGTAAATTGTCGGTGAATTTCGTCGGACACCATGTCTCGATTTTGGACAAAGTGTACCATTTTTGTCATCGCCTACCGCCTCAGGGCATGATCCGAGGACTCCAAATTTTTTTCAGAGTTTTAGACCTTGAACCGGACCAGTGCCCTTTCCCCAAGCGTTTTTCGATCTGACTTTCGCATTCCGAGTTACACCCGTTTGAATTTTCAACTTGGCCGTTTCGGCGCAGCGGTACGTTTTGGCGCCAAATCTATAATTTTCCCAAATGCGCGACAAAAAGTTGTAGGACCAATGTACAACTCAAAAAAATACTCGAGCAAACATGGAGGCTGTGCACTTTTTTGAATGAAAATCCCCCCAAAAAGAGGGCCACCAGGAGGTTTTTTTAGTATAATATAACTAGTTGTGCCCATTGAGGTGCAGGCGGTAAGTTACGTATGCATTGCCTCGACGTATGCTTTGGGTTTAAATTTTGCTCTGCCCGTTGGAAAGCCTAACGGCTTTGGGGCGCGCTTCGCGCGCTGCTAGAAACATTAAGATTTGCCCTGCCTTTTCATTGCTCCGGGCCTTCGGCCCTCGCCGGTAAGGTTTAGCCCTGCCTTTTCATTGCTTCGGGCCTTCGGCCCTCGCCGATAAAGTTTAGCCCTGCCTTTTCATTGCTTCGGGCCTTCGGCCCTCGCCGATAGAGTTTAGCCCTGCCTTTTCATTGCTTCGGGCCTTCGGCCCTCGCCGATAAAGTTTAGCCCTGCCTTTTCATTGCTTCGGGCCTTCGGCCCTCGCGACCCAATTTGGGATGGATCTTAAGCTCGGGCCTTCGGCCCTCGCGACCCAATTTGGGATGGATCTTAAGCTCGGGCCTTCGGCCCTCGCGACCCATTTTGGGATGGATCTTAAGCTCGGGCCTTCGGCCCTCGCGACCCATTTTGGGATGGATCTTAAGCTCGGGCCTTCGACCCTCGCGATCCATTTTGGGATGGATCTTAAGCTCGGGCCTTCGGCCCTCGCGACCCATTTTGGGATGGATCTTAACTCGGGCCTTCGGCCCTCGCGATCCATTTTGGGATGGATCTTAAGCTCGGGCCTTCGGCCCTCGCGATTCGTTTTGGGATGGATCTTAAGCTCGGGCCTTCGGCCCTCGCGATTCGTTTTGGGATGGATCTTAAGCTCGGGCCTTCGGCCCTCGCACGGCGTGCCTCCGGCCCGCCGTTTCGGGCCTTCGGCCCCCAAACCCCCACACCTGAAATTTCGACCTTTTGTAACTTTGGACAAAATGGTCAGAAAATTCCAGAAAAAATATTTTCATCTTCAGCTCGATAAGGGCTTTCGATTGATATAACATTTGCCCTATTTTAAGTCATTTTGGAAAAAATAAATTTTTGGCCGAAAATTTCGACTGAAAGATTTACGTAATTTTTCAAAAAATCATAACTCCCCAAAAATAAACCCTTTTGAAACATTTTAAAAGCTTAATATATAGTAAAAATTCTGCTCTATTTTATAAAAATATTTGCAACCACCCTCATCCTCGATATACCCCAGAAATTTTTAAAAAACCAAAAAATTTGAATTTTCAAAAAATCGACCCTACCAGGCCTCGGGCGAAATTTTTCAAAAATTTAAATAGCTCAAAAAATTTGTAATTTTTTGCTCTATTTTTTGACCCTTAATTCGTTCGGCTACGACAAAAACTTACAAAGTTATGCCCAATTTAAATTTCACCAAAAAATTTCAAAAGGGGTACCCCTTCAAAAATGGGTCAAAAATTCGACCTCGAGAAAAATATGTTTTATGGTGCTCCAATATGTCCTGAACACGAATCCGAACACCGTTTATTTTTAAAATTTTTTTCCGCAGAGATATACTCAAAAAACCGACAACTTTTGGCACCAAAAATGCCACTTTTTGCCCTATAACTTTCCCAGACTCAAGTGTACCCCCAACAAAGTATATATTTTTAGAGGTTTCAAGGGGCGCTCTACAAGATAGGATACTCAAATCGAGTTTCAATTCACGCGTTAAAAAGTCGGTTTTGGCGAGGTCACTTTGGTGCCCATAACTATGTCAGGAAAAAATCCCAGACTCTTGCGTCCCCCAACAAAATTGTAGTACATTTAGTGCCCTAATATACTAAAAAAGAGTTGAAACCATTCGCCCAAGTTTAACCACTTTTATAATTACATTCCATGGGAGCCACCCTTCACGTTAGGGGTCCTGGCCATTTTGGACCTTTTGAGTCCCATAACTTTGCCCAAAATGGTCAGAAAAAATTAAACCAAATTTTCCCATAACCAACTCATGGAGCTCTATCGAATGGCATATAGATTATAAATTGTCGGTGAATTTCGTCGGACACCATGTGTCATTTTGGGACGAGATGTACAATTTTCGCACTCGCCTACAGCCTCAGGCGTTGATCCGATCCCTCCCAAATTTTTTATACGATATAGTACACATCCCAACTTGAGTGCCTCCCAGCAAGCACTTTTTGATAACACTTCATCCCTTCTCGCTATTTCCATTTGAAAAACCACCCATGGCCGTTTCAGTGCGAAAACGACGTTTCAGTGCCGAGGTCAGATTTTTCCTGAATAGAGCGCAAAAAGTTGCAGGACAAATCCACCTTCAAAAAAATTCCCCGGCCTTCGGCCGGGGAATTTTTACGCCCCGGCCTTCGGCCGGGGCGTAGGACTTTTTACGCCCCGGCCTTCGGCCGGGGCGTAGGACTTTTTTCTAGCGATTTTCCCCCCAAAAATAGGGGCACTACCAAGATTTTTATAATATATATAACTAGTTGTGCCCATTGGGGTATGGCGGCGAATAGCATACTCTGGCAGTTTAATTTTGCTTTGGGTTTAAATTTTGCTCTGCCCGTTTGAAAGCCTAACGGCTTTGGGGCGCGCTTCGCGCGCTGCTAGAAACATTAAGATTAGCCCTGCCTTTTCATTGCTTCGGGCCTTCGGCCCTCGCCGATAAAATTTAGCCCTGCCTTTTCATTGCTTCGGGCCTTCGGCCCTCGCCGGCAAAGTTTAGCCCTGCCTTTTCATTGCTCCGGGCCTTCGGCCGTCGCCGATAAAGTTTAGCCCTGCCTTTTCATTGCTTCGGGCCTTCGGCCCTCGCGACCCATTTTGTGATGGATCTTAAGCTCGGGCCTTCGGCCCTCGCGACCCAATTTGGGATGGATCTTAAGCTCGGGCCTTCGGCCCTCGCGACCCATTTTGGGATGGATCTTAAGCTCGGGCCTTCGGCCCTCGCGACCCATTTTGGGATGGATCTTAAGCTCGGGCCTTCGGCCCTCGCGATCCATTTTGGGATGGATCTTAAGCTCGGGCCTTCGGCCCTCGCGACCCATTTTGGGATGGATCTTAACTCGGGCCTTCGGCCCTCGCGATCCATTTTGGGATGGATCTTAAGCTCGGGCCTTCGGCCCTCGCGATTCGTTTTGGGATGGATCTTAAACTCGGGCCTTCGGCCCTCGCGATTCGTTTTGGGATGGATCTTAAGCTCGGGCCTTCGGCCCTCGCACGGCGGGCCTCCGGCCCGCCGTTTGGGGGCCTTCGGCCCCCAAACCACCCACACCCAAAATTTCGACCTTTTGTAACTTTGTACAAAATGGTCAGAAAATTTTACAAAAAATATTTTTAAGCTCAGCTCGATGAGAGCTTTCGATTGATATAACATTTGGCCCATTTATTCCCATTTTTTGGAAAAAAAATTTTTTGGCCGAAAATTTCGACCGAAAAATTTACGTAATTTTTCAAAAAATCATAACTCCACAAAAATAAACCCTTTTGAAACATTTTAAAAGCTTAATATATAGCAAAAATTCTGTAGTATTTTATAAAAATATTTGCAACGACCCTCAGCCTCGATATACCCCAGAAAATTTCAAAAAACCGAAAAAATTTGAATTTTCAAAAAATTGACCCTACCAGGCCTCGGGTGAAAATTTCCAAAAATTTAAATAGCTCAAAAAATTTGTAATTTTTTGCACTATTTTATAAGCTTTAATTCGTTTGGCCACGACAAAAACTCACTTTGGTGCCCATAACTATGTCAGGAAAAAATCCCAGACTCTTGTGTCCCCCAACAAAATTGTAGTACATTTAGTGCCCTATTATACCAAAAAAGAGTTGAAATCGTTTGCCCAAGTTTAACCACTTTTATAATTACATTCGATGGGAGCCACCCTTCACGTTAGGGGTCCTGGCCATTTTGGACCTTTTGAGTCCCATAACTTTGCCCAAAATGGTCAGAAAAAATCAAACCAATTTTTCCCATAACCAACTCATGGAGCTCTATCGAATGGCATATAGATTACAAATTGTCGGTGAATTTCGTCGGACACCATGTGTCATTTTGGGACGAGATGTACAATTTTCGCACTCGCCTACAGCCTCAGGCGTTGATCCGATCCCTCCCAAATTTTTTATACGATATAGTACCTATCCCAACTTGAGTGCCTCCCAGCAAGCACTTTTTGATCCAACTTCTGCCCTCCGAGCTATTTCCATTTGAAAAACCACCCATGGCCGTTTCAGTGCGAAAACGACGTTTCAGTGCCGAGGTCGGATTTTTCCTGAATAGAGCGCAAAAAGTTGCAGGACAAATCCACCCTCAAAAAAATTCCCCGGCCTTCGGCCGGGGCGCTGGACTTTTTGAAAGGATTTTCTCCCCAAAAACCCAGCCACAAGCGAGATTTTTATAATATATATAACTAGCTCTGGGTTACGTATGCGATGGCGGTAACTTACGTATGCAATTCCTATTAGGATACTCTGGCTGTTTAGTTTGGGGTGCCCGTTGGAAAGCCTAACGGCTTTGGGGCGCGCTTCGCGCGCTGCTAGAATGTTTATTTGCGATGGTCGAAGTTTTGCCCAAGAATAACTTTGTACAAAATGGTCAGAAAATTTTTCTGATATTATTTTTTGACTCAGCTCACTGAGAGCTTTCATTTGATATATCATTTGGCCACCTTTAAAATTTTTTTGAAAAATGGATGTTTTCGCCCAGCCTTTTCATTGCTTCGGGCCTTCGGCCCTCGCCGGTAAGTTTTTCCCCGCCTTTTCATTGCTTCGGGCCTGCGGCCCTCGCTATTCGTTGCGGGATGGGTTTTAAGCTCGGGCCTTCGGCCCTCGCCAGTTGTTTTCTCTGCCTTTTACTATTGCTCTGCTTTTCAGATGGGTTGAAAGCTCGGGCCTTCGGCCCTCGCTGGTAAAGTTTAGCCCTGCCTTCAGAGATGGGTTGAAAGCTCGGGCCTTCGGCCCTCGCCTGTAAAGTTAAGCCCTGCATATTCATTCATTGTTCTGTCTTTTAGATGGGTTGAAAGCTCGGGCCTTCGGCCCTCGCCGGTAAAGTTTGCCCATCCTTTTAATTCGTTACTCTGCCGTTTAGATGGGTTGAAAGCTTGGGCCTTCGGCCCTCGCCGGTAAAGTTTGCCCATCCTTTTAATTCGTTGCTCTGCCGTTTAGATGGGTTGAAAGCTCGGCCTCGCCGGTAAAGTTGTGCCCTGCCTTTTAATTCATTGCTCTGTCTTTTAGATGGGTTGAAAGCTCGGGCCTTCGGCCCTCGCCGGTAAAGTTGTGCCCTGCCTTTTAATTCGTTGCTCTGCTTTTTAGATGGGTTGAAAGCTCGGGCCTTATGCCCTCGCCGGCAAAGTATAGCCCTGCTTTTTAATTCGTTGTGCTGCCTTTTAGATGGGTTGAAAGCTCGGGCCTTCGGCCCTCGCCGGCAAAGTATAGCCCTGCTTTTAATTCGTTGCTCTGCCTTTTAGATGAGTTGAAAGCTCGGGCCTTCGGCCCTCGCCGGCAAAGTTTAGCCCTGCTTTTTAATTCGTTGTGCTGCCTTTTAGATGGGTTGAAAGCTCGGGCCTTCGGCCCTCGCCGGCAAAGTTTAGCCCTGCTTTTTAATTCGTCGTGCTGCCTTTTAGATGGGTTGAAAGCTCGGGCCTTCGGCCCTCGCCAGCAAAGTTTTGCCCTGCTTTTTAATTCGTCGTGCTGCCTTTTAGATGGGTTGAAAGCTCGGGCCTTCGGCCCTCGTAGGTAAAGTATAGCCCTGCTTTTAATTCGTTGCTCTGCCTTTTAGATGGGTTGAAAGCTCGGGCCTTCGGCCCTCGCCGGCAAAGTATAGCCCTGCTTTTAATTCGTTGCTCTGCTTTTTAGATGGGTTGAAAGCTCGGGCCTTCGGCCCTCGCCGGCAAAGTATAGCCCTGCTTTTAATTCGTTGCTCTGCCTTTTAGATGGGTTGAAAGCTCGGGCCTTCGGCCCTCGCCGGCAAAGTTTAGCCCTGCTTTTTAATTCGTTGTGCTGCCTTTTAGATGGGTTGAAAGCTCGGGCCTTCGGCCCGAGCGTTGCTTCGGCCTTCGGCCCTCGCCGATAAAGTTTGTCCTGCCTTTGACCATTGCTCTGCCTTTTAGAAGGGTTGAAGCTCGGGTCTTCGGCCCGAGCGTTGCTTCGGGTCTTCGGCCCGAGCGTTGCTTCGGGCCTTCGGCCCTCGCCGGTAAAGTTTGCCCTGCCTTTGACATTGCCCTGCCTTTGACATCGCTCGGGCCTTCGGCCCGAGCGTTGCTTCGGGCCTTCGGCCCTCGCCGGTAAAGTTTGCCCTGCCTTTGACCATTGCTCTGCCTTTTAGATGGGTTGAAGCTCGGGCCTTCGGCCCGAGCGTTGCTTCCGGCCGTCGGCCCTCGCCGGTAAAGTTTGCCCTGCCTTTGACCATTGCTCTGCCTTTTAGATGGGTTGAAGCTCGGGCCTTCAGCCCTCGCCGGTAAATTTGCCCTGCGTTTGACTATTGTTCAGCCCTTTAGACGGGTTGAAAGCTCGGGCCTTCGGCCCTCGCCAAACGGCGAGGCCATCTCCTCGCCCTGCCTTCGACTATTTCTCAGCCTTTTAGATGGGTTGAAGCTCGGGCCTTCGGCCCTCGCAAGTAAAGACTGCCCTGCCTTTGACCATTGCTCTGTGTTATAGATGGGTTGAAAGCTCGGGCCTTCGGCCCTCGCATGGCGGGCCTCAGGCCGCCGTTTGGGGGCCTTGGGCCCCCCACACCCGAAATTTCGACCTTTTGTAACTTTTTACAAAATAGTCAGAAAATTTTGCAAAAAATATTTTTATACTCAGCTCGATAAGAGCTTTCGATTGATATAACATTTGGCCTATTTATGGCCATTTTGAAAAATTTATTTTTTTGGCCGAAAATTTGGGCCAGAAAAATCACCGAATTTTTAAAAATTCATAACTTTTTCAAAGTTGACCTTTTTGAAAAATTTTAAAAGCTTATTCTATAGAGAAAAATAAGCTCTATTCAGGAAAAATACTTTTAGCGCGAAACGCCGGCAAAAATCCCGAAAATTTTTCGAAAAACCGAAAAATTTTGAGTTTTTCGAAATTCGACCCCCACGGGTTCAATTTCAACTTTTTTCGAAATTTTTTCGGCTTCAAAAATTTCTAATTTTTAGTTCTATTTTTATAAAGAAACCCCATCCCAATCCGAAAATTCTAAAAAAAATTATGGTCACTTAAAATTATCCGAAAATCCCCCAAAAGGGGTACCCCTTTAGGAATGGGGTCGGGAAAAAATTTTCGAATTTTTTCACCAAAAACGACCTATGTGGTGTATTAATATGCGCTGAGTCCATATCCGGTCTCAGAAAAAATTTTAAAAAATTCGCAGGGACGTTAGAGTCTCAAAAATATTTCCGACATTTGCGAACATTGGACATAACTTTTTAAGACTCAAGTGGATCCTCAAAAAAGTAATGTTTTTTGGTGGGTTTCAGGATGCTCTACAATATAACGTAAGTCTTTTTAATTTATTACCCCTCCTTTGGTACCCCACCAGGGATAAGTACCCCCAGACTCAAAACTTTAACCGTCTATAACTTTGGACAAAATGTTTAGAAAATTTTACAAAAATTATTTTTAAACATAGCTCAATGAGAGCTTTCGATTAATATATCATTTGGCCCATTTATATCCATTTTGAAAAAAATATTTTTTAGGCCGAAAATTTTGGCCGGAAAAATCACCCAAATTTTAAAAAATTCATAACTTTTTTAAAGTTAACCTTTCTTGAACATTTTAATAGCTTATTTTATGCAGAAAAATCTGCTCTATCCAGGAAAAATACGTTCGAGTAGAATCGCCGGCAAAAATGTCGAAAATTTTTCGAAAAACCGAAAAATTTTGGGTTTTTCGAAATTCGATCCCTATGGGTTCAATTTCGACTTTTTTCGAAATTTTCTTCGGTGATAAAATTTCTAATTTTTAGGACTATTTTTCAAAAGAAACCCCATCCCAATCCGAAAATCCCATAAAAAGTTATGGTCACTTTAAAATTCGCGAAAATCCCCCAAAAGGGGTACCCCTTTTGGAATGGGGTCGGGCAGAAATTTTTTTAATTTTAGGTCAAAAAACGACCAATATGGTGTATTTAGATGCGCTGTATCCATATTAGGTCTCAGAAAAATTAATAAAAAATTCCCTGGGACGTTAGAGTCTCAAAAAGATTTGCTACATTTGCGAACATCCGCTATAACTTTTTGAGACTCAAGTGGACCCCCAACAAAGTATACCTTTTTCGGAGCCCCAGGAAACGCTCTTTCGAATAGGCAATAGAAAAAAGCTGACCCGACTCTTCAGAAAAAGTTTATTGTAAAACCGCGACTCATTGACCCATATGACCCCCAAAAGTTCATCTGAGACTCAAGTGTCCAACTATTTATAAGTTTCTCACAGCCTCCCCTACAACAAAACTCCCAGGCCCCAGAACCCCCCACTTCTCAAAAACCCGTTATAACACTTTGAATTTTTCATCCGGCCATTTCGGTGCCACACTCAAGTGCGGCACCAAAACGGCCATGCCTATCAAACTCCCCATACGCAACTACCTAATATCCCCCAAGTCCCATCCAATTCCCAACAGCCGTTCCCGAGATATAAAAAAGGTACAAAAGACCGCTACCCATAAAAAACGACAAAATGTTTTGGGCCCACAAGGGAACACGAGGGAAAAAAAATTTTTTAATTTTGGGTCAAAAAACGTCCTATATGGTGCTTTAGAACCCGCTGAGTCGATATCCGGTCTCAGAAAAATTTTTGAAAAATTCCCCGGGAAGTTAGAGTCTAAAAAAAACAGCCAGAGTATCCTAATAGGAATTGCATACGTAAGTTACCGCCATCGCATACGTAACCCAGAGCTAGTTATAATAGTATAAAAAAAACCCCAACTTCGATTTTAAAAAAAGTCCCTGGCCCGGCCGAAGGCCGGGCCGCTCCTGAAAGTTGTGGAAGGGTCCTACAACTTTTTGAGGGCTATTCAGGAAAAATCCGACTTTGGCGCCATGACTTTTCCTTTGCGCCGAAACGACCCCATGTGATTTTATATCTCGTGAACCAGAACCTGGAGCAAAAAACTTCTGCTGGTAGGATTTTAAGTTGGAGTAGGTAGATATATGCAGGAAAAAACCCGGACCCGAAATCCGAACTTGGAGGGTACTTATGCCTTTCCAAAAATTCACATAATGTCCGTGAATTGTCGATTTTGTCGGACTTGGCCGATGTTTTTGAGGTATATCTCGGGAATGGTTGGGGAGATTTAGATGCGGTCTGGGGGTATTAGGTATGTGGCTACGGCGAATTTTTTGGGGTGGGTCATTTTGGTGCCGCACTGAAGTGTGGCACTGAAACGTCCGGATGCATAATTCAACGCGTTATAACGCGTTTTTGAGAAGTGGGGGTTCTTTGGCCTGGGAGTGTTGTTGGAGGGTGGGATGTTGGGAAGATAGGTGGTGTTGGACATTTGAGTCTTGGATGAACTTTTGGGGGTGATAAGACTCAAAGAGTCGGGGTCGGAAGGTCGACTTTTTGGAAAAGGTAGGTGCGGTTCTCTTCGATAGCCAGTCCGAAAGAGCGTCCCTGGCGGTCAGAAAAAGGTATAATATGTTGGGGGTCCACTTGAGTCTCGAAAAGTTATAGCCAGTGTGGCAAAATGTCGTGAACCTTTTTGAGACTCTAACGTCCCGGATCAATTTTTAAAAATTTTTCTGACACCGGATTCGTACTCAGCGCATGCCAGAGCACTATATAGGTCGAATTTCGGGTCAAAATTCGAAAATTTTGTCCCACCCCTTATTTCCAAAGGGATCCCCTTTTGGGGGATCTTTTGGGGAATCCCCTTTTGGGGGATTTTCGGGATTTTTTAAGTCGACATAACTTTTTTTGGAATTCTCGGATTGGGATGGGGTTTCTTTCTAAAAATAGACCTAAAAATTAGGTGTTTTTTGACCGAAGAAAATTTCGAAAAAATTCGAAATTGGGGGTGTAGGGGTCTCATTTAGAAAAACCCAAAATTTTTCGGTTTTTCGAAACTTTTTCGGGATTTTTGCCGACCGTTCGAGCCGCATGTATTTTTCCTGTATAGAGGAGATTTTTCTGCATAGGATAAGCTTTTAAAATTTTCAAAAAAGGTTAACCTCGAAAAAGTTATGATTTTTTGAAAATTTCGTTGAATTTTTCGGCCAAAATTTTCGGCCAAAAAATAAATTTTTCAAAATGGCCATAAATGGACCAAATGTTATATCATTTGAGAGCACTTATCGAGGGGAGTCTAAAAATATTTTTTCCAAAATTTTCTGACTATTTTGGCCAAAGTTACAAAAGGTCAAAATTTTGGGGGTGGGGGTACTCGCATACTTTTATCACCGTCAAAAGTTCGTCCCAGACTCAAATGCCCAACTGCTTATAAGTTCCCCGCATTATACCCTGCAACATAACTCCCAGCCACTAAACCCTCCGGCCTTTCAAAAAACCATTATAACGCGTTGAAATTTTCAACCGGCCATTTCAGTGCCACACTTGAGTGCGGCACCAAAATGGCCCTGTTCATTGAATTCCCCATGGTCGATTACCTATAATCCCATTGCATTTTTGCCCCATTTGGTCTTTTTTTGATTTTGACCATTTTTCCATGTACCCTTTTGTCGAAAAAAGGGCTGCAGCTTTTATTTTTCCATTTTTTTAATTTTTTTAATTTTTTAAAAATCCCCCTAAAATTTAATTTTACTTTAATGGGGAACTGCTGGGGCTTTTTAGCGGAAATTTGGGGTAGTAGGTAATAGGACCTGGGGAGTTCATTGGGCATGTTCATTTTGGTGCCACACTTGAGTGTGCACTGAAAGGTCCTACTTCGGGAACTTTTTCTCCGTTTGGGTTTAAACATGGGGATATAGGTAATCGACCTTGGGGAATTCAGCTAGCATGGTCGTTTTGGTGCCACACTTGAGTGTGGCACTGAAACGGTCGTTTTTTTCCAAATACCCCAAAATTAATTTTTAATTAAACTTTTATATATTTTTTCATTTCTAGCCTAAAAAATTAAAATATTTTAATTCAAAAAATTATTTTTATTCAACATAACATAATTTTTCTATTTTTCCAAAAATTTAAATTTTTCGACAACAACAACAAACTTCAATTAATTTTATTTTTTCATCAACAACAACATCCAGTTTCTTCAAATATTTTTATTAATTTATTCAAAATCAACTCAACACCAACACATCTCTTCAAAAATACAATTATGGTTTGTTTTAACATTTATAATTTTTTTAAAAACAAATTTTTTTGAAAGAAAAAAATCCCACGGATGTGGGTAGCGCATTTGTATGACCACTATGCGGAGGGGTCATGCCGGTTTTTTCTCAGAAATGGGCGGAGCCGGCATGATCGGGGATTGGGTCATGCCCGTTTCCCCTTTTGGGGGTATGGGAAGGCCTCCCCTCCCTTCTGCACAGTGGGACAGTACAACCACTGTGCGGACGGGTCATGCCGGTTTTTTCCCATAAATGGGCGGAGCCGGCATGATCGGGGATTGGGTCATGCCCGTTTCCCCTTTTGGGGGTACGGGAAAGCTCCCCATTCCTTCTGCACAGTGGGAAAGGACAACCACTGTGCGGACGGGTCATGCCAAAATTTTTTTAATTTTAATTAACTTCAAAATTTTTAAAAAATTTTTTTATTTTTAAGGTTTCTCAACGCCTGCTCCCCTTAATCAATATGTTTGGTGGGTGGTCTTTCTTGTGAGTTTTGTTTTTTAAATATTTTAATTCCCCAATTCGGTTTCCTTCCCTGTCGGGGGAAGGAGATCTTGTACCCCCGTATGGGGAGAATGTGGGGCACCAAGACGCGGGGGAGAACAAATACGCGTCTTGATGCCTCACTTGTGCGGAGGGGTCATGCCAAAATTTTTTTTAATTTAAATAAACTTACTTTTTTACAATATTTTTATTTTCAGTGTTTCTCAACTTACTGCTCCCTTAGTTCAATATACTTGGTTGGTGGTCTTTGTTTTGAGTGAGTTTATTGTTGAAAAAATTTTAAATATGTTTTTAACTAAACTTTTATTGAAAAATATTTTTTTGGGAAAATTCTTAAACATTTTCGCAATTTTTGGGGAAAAACTTTAAATAGTTAAACATTTTTCCAAAAAATTTTTGATAAATATTTTTGAAATTTCATATCTAAAATTTTAATTTTCAATTTTTTTTTGTTTTATCCGTTTTTGCGAAGGGTTTACTTCCGTTCACATTAAAAGGGGACTATGCATGACCTCTTCTGCACTAGAAACACAGAGAGGCATGCAAGTTCCCCTTGTGCCCCATTCCGTGGAAAAACCTGTATCACAAGGTTTCGGGTCCTCGCCTTGAAGGCCCACGGGATGGGATGAGAACGTGGAGCAACAATACTTGGGGGAAGAATAACTCCTTGTATTGATGCTTCACTGTGCCGACGGGTCATGCCAAAATTTTTCAAAAATCAAAAAAACTAAAATTTTTTAATTTTTACATTTATCATTTTAGTGTCAACACTTGCTCTATCTTTGAATCAACTTTTGGTGGTTTGCTTTTGGTTTCGTAATATTTTTGTTTTTAATCTTTTCGGCTTTTTCGGAAAAATTTTTTTAAACTAAATTTGCTAAATTCTTTAAAAATTTAGAAATTTTCGATACTTTTCGATATTTTTTTCAGAATTCAAAATTTTAATTTTATTATTGACCCCTGAGAGACGGCTGCACTAACGTTGCAGTACGACTCAGCCTTTTAAAAATGGCTTTGCGTGGTGGGCCAATTACACACCACGTGAAAAATATCCTTTACAGATGGGGATGCCACACATCTGTCCCCAAATTAAAAATGGCCTCTGGTGGGCTTGATGCACCAGGAAAAATAGTCTGCTGGCGGACTCTTCAACTGTTCTCAGCCTGACCAGCTGTTAATGGTTGGGACACCAGTACCCATTTTGCACTTTTTTGGTCGTAGAGTGAAAGCCGTGTTCAACACGGTGGGCAACTCTACTTTTTGTTAAATTAATTCATCTTATTTTTTTTATTATTTTGTTGCCTTTAATTCGTTTTCTTTTTTGCCTTGATCCGTCGCGTTATTATTTTCATTAGTGTTTTTAATTTTTGATTGAAACTTTATCGCGTTTTGTCGTTTTACATTGTTTTCGCATTTTTCGTTTTTTTTCGAGTTACACTTAATTTATTTTCTTTTTTTCAGATATTTTAAATAATTTATTTATTTTCTTTATTTTAAATGCCTTCAAGACAGCAAAACAACCGGAGGAAACGTAAGTTAAGTTATTTGGCTGAAGGTACGTTTGGTAGTGATGCAACTAATAGTTGCGATGTTGAAGGTGTTTCCAATGATGGTAAATCTTTGAATGTTAATTCACCCGGGGTTAGTTTTGGTGATGGTATTTTAGATAGTGTATCAATGGTTGATGGTGTTGAATTACATTCAGAAAATGTTTTGGTTGAATGTGGGAGTAGTGCTTTAAATAGTGTGGTTGAAGGTACGAATGATAGGGTTTTAATGGGTGATGGTTCTGAAATTAGGGGTTCTAATGTTGATGGTTCGTTACCTGGGAGTTCTTTGGGTGATGGTGTTATTTTTGAAAATATTTTGGTTGATAGTTTTTTGGTTGATGGTTCTTTAGTTGGGAATTCTGTTGACAAAGGGAATTTAAGCAATTTTTTGTTAGGAGACCAAGATACTGTGTCTGTAGTGTCTCAGAGTGTTTCTATGGGTAGTGAAGTGTCGTATGAAAAAGTTCAAGGGGTAGACCTAAAAAAGTTAAACGTAGTGGTCGGCCTAAGAAATCCAATGTGATTGCAAATAGTTGTGTTATGGAAGTAAATAATAATGTTCAAACTTTAATGTCAATGCAGAACAATAACGAAACTTTTAATATTAACGAGCCTCTACACATAGTTAATGCTCCATGTAATAATAATATGAACTGTGTTCCAGAATTTTTATCTATTGATTTGTTAGATGTTCCGTTTGGTCCAATGCCTAATATTGCAAATAGAATTTTTAGTGATGATATTGTTTTTTCAAGGCCCGAAATTAATAGTTTGTGGTCAGATCCTAATATGTGGTTACAAGATAGTTTCGTGTTTATCTATTTAAAATTTTTGTCATATCGTTCTAATTTAAATGTTGTTGTTGTCTCGCCTCAGTTTGCTGTTGTGGATTATCATTTTGGGCAGGGTGTTGATCCTCTTAATATTTTTGATTATTGTTATAACTATAACCAGGATTATGATATTTTGTTGATTCCAATTGTATTTCCTGGACATTTTGGGTTGGTAATTTTTGATCGTTCTGATCGTGCTACTTTTTCTTGTATTTTTGTTGACTCCTTGCCTTCTGTTAATCGTTTAACCGATGTTTCTTGCGGTGTTTTTGATCAAAGGCGTGTTGATTTGATTAAAAGGTGTATTTGTGATTTGACACCTGGTCTTTTTGTTGACAGTATTAATATTCAAGTTTTGCCACGTTCTCAATTTACTGAACAAAGAGATGGGATTAATTGTGGATTTTATGTTTGTCTTTATTCGGAATTGTTTTTATTTAATAATAAATCGTTAATAATTCCAAATTTAAATATTCAGTATGAGAGGAAACGTATTTTATGGCACCTTTCGCAATTGCTTCTTTCGAATGATATTGATTATGTTGGGATTTTTGATTATAATCCTAGAAATGTACAAGTGAATGAAAATGTTTTTAATTTTAATCTTGATTTTGGTACTGATTTAGATGATAATTGTGTTGTTAATAATTTTCCAGTAGTCAATATTGAACCAGATCCACCTTCAGAAAATTTAAGGAGGTCTGAAAGGATTAAGTTGATGCAAAAGAATGATGTTTCTGAATTAAATATAAGTAAAATTTCACTTAAAACGTTGAACGAAATTACATCTAATTGTCATAGAGCTCATAAATTATTTCCGTGTGCAGATGTGCGAGCTAGACACGTCGTTAATTATTACGATTCAGGAAATCTAGGAGATGAAGATTGCTATTATTGCGGTGCAATGTTATTTAAATCTGAAGTTAATGATGCACACTTTAAAAAATTTAAAAAAACTTCATCTTCGTATTGTTGTCGTTGTGGTTTAGTTGTTCTCCCTTCATTTAAACCGCATCCGCAGTTATTAAGAGATTTAACTATGGGCGATACACAAGAATCTTTAGATTTTTTAAAGAAACAAAATATTTATAATTCTCTATTGGCGTTTGCGTCTGTTTTCGTTGCACATAGAGAAACCAAACTCGATGGTGGTATTAGTTACATGTTAAACGGTGAATTTGTTAGGAAACTGAGTTCGATGATTTCAGGCGATTCAGGGCCCTCATTTTCCCAATTATATATATTAGATGCTGATACAGCATTTAAACACAGAGTTTCTAATATTGCATATGGTGGGGATAGAGTCAATCCAGATGTGTTAAAGCGTTTAGACACTCTTCTTAGAGATTGCCACCCTCTCGCAAATACTTATAAAAATTTTCATGAACAATATTTAGATAAATTAAGCAGGGATGGCCCAGATTCAGTGGAAAATTTTAGACTTGTACTTTTGGAAGAGCGTGAAGCGCCTGAGTTGATAAAAGATAATTCCTTACATGTCAGACAAGTGAACCTTCCTACAGAGGAAACTTTATTTTCATTACATACCGAATCAAGTGAACCTCCTATTATTAAAGGGCTTTTTATCACTAATGAGGAAGGGAAATTATTTATTTTTAAACCACATCATCCTCAAACTGACACTTTGTGTTACCCTCTTTTATTTCCGTGTGGGGATGATAGTTACCACCCTAAGATTCCTTTTGCTAGAAAAGTGTTAAATGAAGATACAAGTGATAATGAGTGTTCTGATTGCGAAGATGATCCTCTTTTAGATACTAAGCGCAAAACTATTAGTATTCGTGATTATGTTAAATATAGATTAGCAGTAAGAAAACAGGAAGATTATCATAATATTTGGAATTCTGGGGAGGCTTAAGTCAAAAATTTGCTTTAGACTACACAGCAAGGATAGATTCTGATGTGGCAGATTATTTGCGAAGGGACGATTTAGATTTAAGAGCTTCTCTTCCTGAGCCTGCTTTAAGATGGTTAGCAAGAGACAGTAATGCCAATAGTATTGCAGATATAGGACACTGTGTTATGTTTAGAAAAGAGCATCCTGGCACAAGGCCATATTTTCAAGACATGTTTTACGACGCGACTACTCTTATGGCAAGAAGCCGAAAACCTGAAAATGCGTCCTTTATGTTTACATTTACGAGTAATCCACGGTGGCCAGAAATTAAAAGAAATATGTTACGTGATAACCAGAAAAGCGTGGATAGATTTGATATTATTAGCAGAGTATATGAAGATAAACTAAGAGAAATTCATTACTTATTAAATAAAAAACATATTTTCGGAAAAATTTTAGGTTATGCAGAAAGTAGGGAGTTCCAAAAAAGGATTGGCGGTCCTCATTTACATAGAGTTTTTTGTACTGATATTGTTGCAACGCCCGATAATATTTCTAATTTAATTTGGGCACATATACCTCCTGAACCTCCTGCAACCGATAATTCACCATGGGCTAATTTTATGAGAAAGGTCCGCGAATTATTACCCTTTTATCAGTTTCATGACTGTGGGGAACATTGTAAGAAAGCTAATGGGAAATGTAAAAAGGACTTTCCGAAACCTTATAGTAACATAACAATTTTACACGCTAATAAGCCGGCAGTATATTATCGGCCCAGTCCAGACGATGGCGGTGAAACATTAAAAATAAAACGGGGTAGAGCGTGGATAACTTATGATAATACGAAAGTAGTGCCATATAATCCGCTCATTTTAGTTATGTTTGAATGCCACCATAATTTAGAATTCGCTTACGGCCAAACAGATAATTTAAAATATGCGTTAAAATATCCTTTTAAGGGGTCCAGCTTTTCTTACGTACGGAGTGAAGTTAACGGTCTTATAACTGTAGATGAACCGTTGCATTATGCAAGAATGATATACCGTAGCCCGACTGAGGCATATTCTCGGATTATGTCTTTCAAATATGCATTTTTATCACATATAGTAATACCGTTAAGTATTCATTTACCAGACAACCAGAAAATTTATTTTACGAGTAAAAATGCAAGTAAAATTATTAGTGCTATTAATGCAGGTAAAATTCCAGATTCACGTCTTTCGGCTTATTGGAAGTTATGTATTTCTGATTCTGCAGCTAAAAATATTCTTTTTGAAAATATTCCTGAAACATATGCATTTAATAAAAATGATAAAGTTTGGAAAAAGTTAAATATTTCTGAGAAAAATAAAAATCGTAAACCTCGTATCGGAAGAATTTATACCGTGTCCCCGAGAGATCCAGAATTGTTCGCTTTATATATTTTAACTAAACATTTTCCTGGGACACCAAAAGATTTGTTAACTGTTAATGGACATGAATGTCAAACCTTTGCCGAAGCGGCAAGATTGCGAGGGTTATTTGAAGATAATAATGTATGGGAGCGTACTTTAAGAGAAGGGTCAATATCTCTCAATCCTTCCCAAATGAGACAGTTGTTTGCAAATATACTTGTATTTGGTGGTACTGAAAAGTGTGTGATAGATGGGCTTTTACTTTGGAACATGTTTGTTGATCATTTTTATGATAGGAGGTGTACAGAAGCAGAGAAATTAATACGTATTGATAGAGCTTTAGCAATTATAGAAAAACTTTTATTAAGTAACGGTCGTAGTTTACAAGAATTTAACCTCCCTCTTCCCAATAATTCAATAAGAAACAATCCTGATAGAGCTCTTGATGAATTTTTCTTTCCACATCATATTAATGATGATGAAATGGATGAAGCTATAGATACCTCTATTTATGATAACACAAACTTAAATCCTGAACAGCAAAGATTTTTTAATTTAATTAGAGCTTCAGTTTTAGATCCTAATACTAAAAATAAATTATTTTTCTTGTCTGGAGATGGAGGTACGGGGAAAACTTTCCTCCTTAATTATATTATTTATAAATTACGAGAAATGAGATTAAAAGTATTAGCAACCGCTTCGACCGGTATAGCAGCCACAAATTTTTACGCGGGAGGAATGACATTCCATTCAGCTTTTAGATTCGGTATTAATGTGGAACCTGATGTAATTCCACCCGTAACCGTAGATAGTTACTTTGGGCGCAGAATAATTGAAGCTAATTTGGTAATAGTAGATGAAGTCACAATATTAAATAAAACAATTTTTGAAAACGTAAATCTTTTATGTAAGAAGTTAATTCCTCAATATAATAACGAACCGTTTGCGGGAAAAATTGTAATAATATCAGGTGATTGGAAGCAGTCTCTTCCTGTAGTTGAGGAATCTTCGGCTCCTGGAGCACAGGTAGCAGCGTCGATTCAATCCTCGGAGTTGTATGGAAGATTTGAAAAACATAGATTAATGCAGAATATGAGAGTAATTCAGTCGGAAATCGCATTTAAGGATTGGCTTTATAGTATAGGAACAGGACAAATGGGTGATTCTGTTATAATCCCAGAAGCAATGCGAGTTAATTCAAGGCAAGAATTGTATAGATTCGTATTTAATACAGGTTTTGATGCACCTGTTGCAGATTTGTTAAAACGTTTGATTCTTTCGCCAACTAATAGAGTAGTAGATGTGATCAACTCAGAAATTATTGATTTAATAAACGCGCCTCTTCACGAGTATTTGTCAATAGATAGCCCTACAAGTGAGAACCCGTTTGCTTATAACTTAGCCGATTATGAAGTAGCTCAATTAAACAGATTAACACCTAAGGGGTTGCCAGCGCACAATATAAAGCTTAAAGTGGGTGCAGTAATAGTATTGCTTCAAAATTTAAATACTCAAAAGGGGTTGTGTAACGGTACCAGAATGATTGTTAGGCGTTTACATCAAGATTTAATTGAAGCGGAAACTATAAGTGGTTCTTCAGAACGTGGTATTGTTGTGGGAATTTGCAGAGCAAGAAATAGCTATAAGGAACTGCGTCCGGACGGAGTTAGTTTTGAAAGATTCCAATTCCCAATAAGGGTAGCATTTTGTATGACAATAACTAAAGCTCAGGGGCAAACATGCGAACGTTTAGGAATTGATATTCTTGATGAACCATTCGCACATGGTCAGACTTATACGGCTTTTTCGAGATGCAGAAGTGGGGAAAATATTAGAGTATTTGCACCTGGAAAAACGCCCGATAATAATGGGAATGTATCAATGAGAAATGTAGTAGCAAGAGGAATCCGTTTTGATTAAGTTTTATAATATAGTAGAATGAAAAATAGTATTAAAATTTAGGTTAAACTTCTTTTAGGGGTATACTTTCAAATAAAAAAATAAGGTTAAATTTTAGGGGTATACTTTCAAATAAAAAAAAGGATAAATTTTATAGGCAAACTTTAAATTAAAAATAACAAAAAGGCCATAAAAAAGAATGAGACCACTTCAACATTCTTTAAAAAAGAACGAGACCACTTCAACGTTCTAAAAAATAAAAGGCCAAAATAAATAAAAAATAAAAAGGCCAAAAGAGTGAGACCACTTCAACACTCTTTAAAAAGAACGAGACCACTTCAACGTTCTAAAAAATAAAAAGGCCAAAATAAATAAAATAAAAAAGGCCAAATAGAGTGAGACCACTTCAACACTCTATAAAAAAGAACGAGACCACTTCAACGTTCTAAAAAAAGGCCAAAATAAAAAAATAAAAAAGGCCAAAAGAGTGAGACCACTTCAACACTCTTTATAAAGAACGAGACCACTTCAACGTTCTAAAAAAAGGCCAAAATAAATAAAAAAATAAAAAAAGGCCAAAAGAGTGAGACCACTTCAACACTCTTTAAAAAGAACGAGACCACTTCAACGTTCTAAAAAATAAAAGGCCTAAATAAAAAAAGGCCAAAATAAATAAAATAAAAAAGGCCAAAAGAGTGAGACCACTTCAACACTCTTTAAAAAGAACGAGACCACTTCAACGTTCTAAAAATAAAAAAGGCCAAAATAAATAAAAAATGGCCAAGAGTCAGACCACTTTAACATTATAAGTAAGAATTCCGACCCCAATGGGGCGGGGTACAGGGTTTGCCCGTTTACCTTCGTGCACCTCCACGTGGTGTACCCTGGGCATTGTTGTATAATTAAAAAATGTTATACAACAATGGCTAAGCACGGTAAAAAACGGGAAGAGTTGAAATTAAATAAATTATGTGACTGTTTCTAGCCGCGCGCGAAGCGCGCCCCAAAGCCGTTAGGCTTTCCAACGAGCAGAGCAAAATTTTACTGCCAGAGTATCCTAATAGGAATTGCATACGCACAACGCCGCCATCGCATACGTAACCCATAGCTAGTTATATTATACTAAAAAAAACCTCCTGGTGGCCCAACTTTTGGGGGGGATTTTCATTCAAAAAAGTGCACAGCCTCCATGTTTGCTCGAGTATTTTTTTGAATTGTACATTGGTCCTACAACTTTTTGTCGCGCATTTGGGAAAATTATAGATTTGGCGCCAAAACGTACCGCTGCGCCGAAACGGCCAATTTGAAAATTCAAACGGGTGTAACTCGGAATGCGAAAGTCAGATCGAAAAACGCTTGGGGAAAGGGCACTGGTCCGGTTCAAGGTCTAAAACTCTGAAAAAAATTTGGAGTCCGGTGATCATGCCCTGAGGCGGTAGGCGATGACAAAAATGGTACACTTTGTCCAAAATCGAGACATGGTGTCCGACGAAATTCACCGACAATTTACAAATTATATACCATTCGAAAGCTCTCGTCGAGCTGAGTCTGAAAAAATTTAGTTTAATTTTTTCTGACCATTTTGAAAAAAGTTATAAAACGCCAAAGGGTCAAAATGTCATGGACCCCTATCGGGAAGGGTGGCTCCCATTGGGTCTGATTATAAAAGTGCTTATGAGAAGCCAAATCGCTCCAACTCTTTTTTCATATGTTGGGGCCCTAAGTGTACTAAAATTTTGTTGGGAGACACTTGAGTCTGGGACTTTGATTTGGGGGTGATATGGTTCAAAAGGTAGAAGTCGAAAAATCGACTTTTTGTAAGAGGTCGAGTCACCCGTTTTCGATAGCCTAAGTGAAAGAGCGTCCCCTGGCGGTCAGAAAAATATATACTTTGTTGGGGGTCCACTTGAGTCTAGAAAAGTTATAGCCAAAATGGCCAAATGTCGCAAATCGGTTTTTAGACTCTAACTTCCCGGGGAATTTTTCAAAAATTTTTCTGAGACCGGATATCGACTCAGCGGGTTCTAAAGCACCATATAGGACGTTTTTTGACCCAAAATTAAAAAATTTTTTTTCCCTCGTGTTCCCTTGTGGGCCCAAAACATTTTGTCGTTTTTTATGGGTAGCGGTCTTTTGTACCTTTTTTATATCTCGGGAACGGCTGTTGGGAATTGGATGGGACTTGGGGGATATTAGGTAGTTGCGTATGGGGAGTTTGATAGGCATGGCCGTTTTGGTGCCGCACTTGAGTGTGGCACCGAAATGGCCGGATGAAAAATTCAAAGTGTTATAACGGGTTTTTGAGAAGTGGGGGTTCTGGGGCCTGGGAGTTTTGTTGTAGGGGAGGCTGTGAGAAACTTATAAATAGTTGGACACTTGAGTCTCAGATGAACTTTTGGGGGTCATATGGGTCAATGAGTCGCGGTTTTACAATAAACTTTTTCTGAAGAGTCGGGTCAGCTTTTTTCTATTGCCTATTCGAAAGAGCGTTTCCTGGGGCTCCGAAAAAGGTATACTTTGTTGGGGGTCCACTTGAGTCTCAAAAAGTTATAGCGGATGTTCGCAAATGTAGCAAATCTTTTTGAGACTCTAACGTCCCAGGGAATTTTTTATTAATTTTTCTGAGACCTAATATGGATACAGCGCATCTAAATACACCATATTGGTCGTTTTTTGACCTAAAATTAAAAAAATTTTTCCCGACCCCATTCCAAAAGGGGTACCCCTTTTGGGGGATTTTCGCGAATTTTAAAGTGACCATAACTTTTTATGGGATTTTCGGATTGGGATGGGGTTTCTTTTGAAAAATAGTCCTAAAAATTAGAAATTTTATCACCGAAGAAAATTTCGAAAAAAGTCGAAATTGAACCCATAGGGATCGAATTTCGAAAAACCCAAAATTTTTCGGTTTTTCGAAAAATTTTCGACATTTTTGCCGGCGATTCTACTCGAACGTATTTTTCCTGGATAGAGCAGATTTTTCTGCATAAAATAAGCTATTAAAATGTTCAAGAAAGGTTAACTTTAAAAAAGTTATGAATTTTTTAAAATTTGGGTGATTTTTCCGGCCAAAATTTTCGGCCTAAAAAATATTTTTTTCAAAATGGATATAAATGGGCCAAATGATATATTAATCGAAAGCTCTCATTGAGCTATGTTTAAAAATAATTTTTGTAAAATTTTCTAAACATTTTGTCCAAAGTTATAGACGGTTAAAGTTTTGAGTCTGGGGGTACTTATCCCTGGTGGGGTACCAAAGGAGGGGTAATAAATTAAAAAGACTTACGTTATATTGTAGAGCATCCTGAAACCCACCAAAAAACATTACTTTTTTGAGGATCCACTTGAGTCTTAAAAAGTTATGTCCAATGTTCGCAAATGTCGGAAATATTTTTGAGACTCTAACGTCCCTGCGAATTTTTTAAAATTTTTTCTGAGACCGGATATGGACTCAGCGCATATTAATACACCACATAGGTCGTTTTTGGTGAAAAAATTCGAAAATTTTTTCCCGACCCCATTCCTAAAGGGGTACCCCTTTTGGGGGATTTTCGGATAATTTTAAGTGACCATAATTTTTTTTAGAATTTTCGGATTGGGATGGGGTTTCTTTATAAAAATAGAACTAAAAATTAGAAATTTTTGAAGCCGAAAAAATTTCGAAAAAAGTTGAAATTGAACCCGTGGGGGTCGAATTTCGAAAAACTCAAAATTTTTCGGTTTTTCGAAAAATTTTCGGGATTTTTGCCGGCGTTTCGCGCTAAAAGTATTTTTCCTGAATAGAGCTTATTTTTCTCTATAGAATAAGCTTTTAAAATTTTTCAAAAAGGTCAACTTTGAAAAAGTTATGAATTTTTTAAAAATTCGGTGATTTTTCTGGCCCAAATTTTCGGCCAAAAAAATAAATTTTTCAAAATGGCCATAAATAGGCCAAATGTTATATCAATCGAAAGCTCTTATCGAGCTGAGTATAAAAATATTTTTGCAAAATTTTCTGACTATTTTGTAAAAAGTTACAAAAGGTCGAAATTTCGGGTGTGGGGGGCCCAAGGCCCCCAAACGGCGGCCTGAGGCCCGCCATGCGAGGGCCGAAGGCCCGAGCTTTCAACCCATCTATAACACAGAGCAATGGTCAAAGGCAGGGCAGTCTTTACTTGCGAGGGCCGAAGGCCCGAGCTTCAACCCATCTAAAAGGCTGAGAAATAGTCGAAGGCAGGGCGAGGAGATGGCCTCGCCGTTTGGCGAGGGCCGAAGGCCCGAGCTTTCAACCCGTCTAAAGGGCTGAACAATAGTCAAACGCAGGGCAAATTTACCGGCGAGGGCTGAAGGCCCGAGCTTCAACCCATCTAAAAGGCAGAGCAATGGTCAAAGGCAGGGCAAACTTTACCGGCGAGGGCCGAAGGCCAGAAGCAACGCTCGGGCCGAAGGCCCGAGCTTCAACCCATCTAAAAGGCAGAGCAATGGTCAAAGGCAGGGCAAACTTTACCGGCGAGGGCCGAAGGCCGAAGCAACGCTCGGGCCGAAGGCCCGAGCGATGTCAAAGGCAGGGCAATGTCAAAGGCAGGGCAAACTTTACCGGCGAGGGCCGAAGGCCCGAAGCAACGCTCGGGCCGAAGACCCGAAGCAACGCTCGGGCCGAAGACCCGAGCTTCAACCCTTCTAAAAGGCAGAGCAATGGTCAAAGGCAGGACAAACTTTATCGGCGAGGGCCGAAGGCCAGAAGCAACGCTCGGGCCGAAGGCCCGAGCTTTCAACCCATCTAAAAGGCAGCACAACGAATTAAAAAGCAGGGCTAAACTTTGCCGGCGAGGGCCGAAGGCCCGAGCTTTCAACCCATCTAAAAGGCAGAGCAACGAATTAAAAGCAGGGCTATACTTTGCCGGCGAGGGCCGAAGGCCCGAGCTTTCAACCCATCTAAAAAGCAGAGCAACGAATTAAAAGCAGGGCTATACTTTGCCGGCGAGGGCCGAAGGCCCGAGCTTTCAACCCATCTAAAAGGCAGAGCAACGAATTAAAAGCAGGGCTATACTTTACCTACGAGGGCCGAAGGCCCGAGCTTTCAACCCATCTAAAAGGCAGCACGACGAATTAAAAAGCAGGGCAAAACTTTGCTGGCGAGGGCCGAAGGCCCGAGCTTTCAACCCATCTAAAAGGCAGCACGACGAATTAAAAAGCAGGGCTAAACTTTGCCGGCGAGGGCCGAAGGCCCGAGCTTTCAACCCATCTAAAAGGCAGCACAACGAATTAAAAAGCAGGGCTAAACTTTGCCGGCGAGGGCCGAAGGCCCGAGCTTTCAACTCATCTAAAAGGCAGAGCAACGAATTAAAAGCAGGGCTATACTTTGCCGGCGAGGGCCGAAGGCCCGAGCTTTCAACCCATCTAAAAGGCAGCACAACGAATTAAAAAGCAGGGCTATACTTTGCCGGCGAGGGCATAAGGCCCGAGCTTTCAACCCATCTAAAAAGCAGAGCAACGAATTAAAAGGCAGGGCACAACTTTACCGGCGAGGGCCGAAGGCCCGAGCTTTCAACCCATCTAAAAGACAGAGCAATGAATTAAAAGGCAGGGCACAACTTTACCGGCGAGGCCGAGCTTTCAACCCATCTAAACGGCAGAGCAACGAATTAAAAGGATGGGCAAACTTTACCGGCGAGGGCCGAAGGCCCAAGCTTTCAACCCATCTAAACGGCAGAGTAACGAATTAAAAGGATGGGCAAACTTTACCGGCGAGGGCCGAAGGCCCGAGCTTTCAACCCATCTAAAAGACAGAACAATGAATGAATATGCAGGGCTTAACTTTACAGGCGAGGGCCGAAGGCCCGAGCTTTCAACCCATCTCTGAAGGCAGGGCTAAACTTTACCAGCGAGGGCCGAAGGCCCGAGCTTTCAACCCATCTGAAAAGCAGAGCAATAGTAAAAGGCAGAGAAAACAACTGGCGAGGGCCGAAGGCCCGAGCTTAAAACCCATCCCGCAACGAATAGCGAGGGCCGCAGGCCCGAAGCAATGAAAAGGCGGGGAAAAACTTACCGGCGAGGGCCGAAGGCCCGAAGCAATGAAAAGGCTGGGCGAAAACATCCATTTTTCAAAAAAATTTTAAAGGTGGCCAAATGATATATCAAATGAAAGCTCTCAGTGAGCTGAGTCAAAAAATAATATCAGAAAAATTTTCTGACCATTTTGTACAAAGTTATTCTTGGGCAAAACTTCGACCATCGCAAATAAACATTCTAGCAGCGCGCGAAGCGCGCCCCAAAGCCGTTAGGCTTTCCAACGGGCACCCCAAACTAAACAGCCAGAGTATCCTAATAGGAATTGCATACGTAAGTTACCGCCATCGCATACGTAACCCAGAGCTAGTTATATATATTATAAAAATCTCGCTTGTGGCTGGGTTTTTGGGGAGAAAATCCTTTCAAAAAAGTCCAGCGCCCCGGCCGAAGGCCGGGGAATTTTTTTGAGGGTGGATTTGTCCTGCAACTTTTTGCGCTCTATTCAGGAAAAATCCGACCTCGGCACTGAAACGTCGTTTTCGCACTGAAACGGCCATGGGTGGTTTTTCAAATGGAAATAGCTCGGAGGGCAGAAGTTGGATCAAAAAGTGCTTGCTGGGAGGCACTCAAGTTGGGATAGGTACTATATCGTATAAAAAATTTGGGAGGGATCGGATCAACGCCTGAGGCTGTAGGCGAGTGCGAAAATTGTACATCTCGTCCCAAAATGACACATGGTGTCCGACGAAATTCACCGACAATTTGTAATCTATATGCCATTCGATAGAGCTCCATGAGTTGGTTATGGGAAAAATTGGTTTGATTTTTTCTGACCATTTTGGGCAAAGTTATGGGACTCAAAAGGTCCAAAATGGCCAGGACCCCTAACGTGAAGGGTGGCTCCCATCGAATGTAATTATAAAAGTGGTTAAACTTGGGCAAACGATTTCAACTCTTTTTTGGTATAATAGGGCACTAAATGTACTACAATTTTGTTGGGGGACACAAGAGTCTGGGATTTTTTCCTGACATAGTTATGGGCACCAAAGTGAGTTTTTGTCGTGGCCAAACGAATTAAAGCTTATAAAATAGTGCAAAAAATTACAAATTTTTTGAGCTATTTAAATTTTTGGAAATTTTCACCCGAGGCCTGGTAGGGTCAATTTTTTGAAAATTCAAATTTTTTCGGTTTTTTGAAATTTTCTGGGGTATATCGAGGCTGAGGGTCGTTGCAAATATTTTTATAAAATACTACAGAATTTTTGCTATATATTAAGCTTTTAAAATGTTTCAAAAGGGTTTATTTTTGTGGAGTTATGATTTTTTGAAAAATTACGTAAATTTTTCGGTCGAAATTTTCGGCCAATAAATTTTTTTTTCCAAAAATGGGAATAAATGGGCCAAATGTTATATCAATCGAAAGCTCTCATCGAGCTGAGCTTAAAAATATTTTTTGTAAAATTTTCTGACCATTTTGTACAAAGTTACAAAAGGTCGAAATTTTGGGTGTGGGTGGTTTGGGGGCCGAAGGCCCCAAACGGCGGGCCGGAGGCCCGCCGTGCGAGGGCCGAAGGCCCGAGCTTAAGATCCATCCCAAAACGAATCGCGAGGGCCGAAGGCCCGAGTTTAAGATCCATCCCAAAACGAATCGCGAGGGCCGAAGGCCCGAGCTTAAGATCCATCCCAAAATGGATCGCGAGGGCCGAAGGCCCGAGTTAAGATCCATCCCAAAATGGGTCGCGAGGGCCGAAGGCCCGAGCTTAAGATCCATCCCAAAATGGATCGCGAGGGCCGAAGGCCCGAGCTTAAGATCCATCCCAAAATGGGTCGCGAGGGCCGAAGGCCCGAGCTTAAGATCCATCCCAAAATGGGTCGCGAGGGCCGAAGGCCCGAGCTTAAGATCCATCCCAAATTGGGTCGCGAGGGCCGAAGGCCCGAGCTTAAGATCCATCACAAAATGGGTCGCGAGGGCCGAAGGCCCGAAGCAATGAAAAGGCAGGGCTAAACTTTATCGGCGACGGCCGAAGGCCCGGAGCAATGAAAAGGCAGGGCTAAACTTTGCCGGCGAGGGCCGAAGGCCCGAAGCAATGAAAAGGCAGGGCTAAATTTTATCGGCGAGGGCCGAAGGCCCGAAGCAATGAAAAGGCAGGGCTAATCTTAATGTTTCTAGCAGCGCGCGAAGCGCGCCCCAAAGCCGTTAGGCTTTCAAACGGGCAGAGCAAAATTTAAACCCAAAGCAAAATTAAACTGCCAGAGTATGCTATTCGCCGCCATACCCCAATGGGCACAACTAGTTATATATATTATAAAAATCTTGGTAGTGCCCCTATTTTTGGGGAAAATCGCTAGAAAAAGTCCTACGCCCCGGCCGAAGGCCGGGGCGTAAAATCCTACGCCCCGGCCGAAGGCCGGGGCGTAAAAATTCCCCGGCCGAAGGCCGGGGAATTTTTTTGAAGGTGGATTTGTCCTGCAACTTTTTGCGCTCTATTCAGGAAAAATCTGACCTCGGCACTGAAACGTCGTTTTCGCACTGAAACGGCCATGGGTGGTTTTTCAAATGGAAATAGCGAGAAGGGATGAAGTGTTATCAAAAAGTGCTTGCTGGGAGGCACTCAAGTTGGGATGTGTACTATATCGTATAAAAAATTTGGGAGGGATCGGATCAACGCCTGAGGCTGTAGGCGAGTGCGAAAATTGTACATCTCGTCCCAAAATGACACATGGTGTCCGACGAAATTCACCGACAATTTATAATCTATATGCCATTCGATAGAGCTCCATGAGTTGGTTATGGGAAAATTTGGTTTAATTTTTTCTGACCATTTTGGGCAAAGTTATGGGACTCAAAAGGTCCAAAATGGCCAGGACCCCTAACGTGAAGGGTGGCTCCCATGGAATGTAATTATAAAAGTGGTTAAACTTGGGCGAATGGTTTCAACTCTTTTTTAGTATATTAGGGCACTAAATGTACTACAATTTTGTTGGGGGACGCAAGAGTCTGGGATTTTTTCCTGACATAGTTATGGGCACCAAAGTGACCTCGCCAAAACCGACTTTTTAACGCGTGAATTGAAACTCGATTTGAGTATCCTATCTTGTAGAGCGCCCCTTGAAACCTCTAAAAATATATACTTTGTTGGGGGTACACTTGAGTCTGGGAAAGTTATAGGGCAAAAAGTGGCATTTTTGGTGCCAAAAGTTGTCGGTTTTTTGAGTATATCTCTGCGGAAAAAATTTTAAAAATAAACGGTGTTCGGATTCGTGTTCAGGACATATTGGAGCACCATAAAACATATTTTTCTCGAGGTCGAATTTTTGACCCATTTTTGAAGGGGTACCCCTTTTGAAATTTTTTGGTGAAATTTAAATTGGGCATAACTTTGTAAGTTTTTGTCGTAGCCGAACGAATTAAGGGTCAAAAAATAGAGCAAAAAATTACAAATTTTTTGAGCTATTTAAATTTTTGAAAAATTTCGCCCGAGGCCTGGTAGGGTCGATTTTTTGAAAATTCAAATTTTTTTGGTTTTTTAAAAATTTCTGGGGTATATCGAGGATGAGGGTGGTTGCAAATATTTTTATAAAATAGAGCAGAATTTTTACTATATATTAAGCTTTTAAAATGTTTCAAAAGGGTTTATTTTTGGGGAGTTATGATTTTTTGAAAAATTACGTAAATCTTTCAGTCGAAATTTTCGGCCAAAAATTTATTTTTTCCAAAATGACTTAAAATAGGGCAAATGTTATATCAATCGAAAGCCCTTATCGAGCTGAAGATGAAAATATTTTTTCTGGAATTTTCTGACCATTTTGTCCAAAGTTACAAAAGGTCGAAATTTCAGGTGTGGGGGGTTTGGGGGCCGAAGGCCCCCAAACGGCGGGCCGGAGGCACGCCGTGCGAGGGCCGAAGGCCCGAGCTTAAGATCCATCCCAAAACGAATCGCGAGGGCCGAAGGCCCGAGCTTAAGATCCATCCCAAAACGAATCGCGAGGGCCGAAGGCCTGAGCTTAAGATCCATCCCAAAATGGATCGCGAGGGCCGAAGGCCCGAGTTAAGATCCATCCCAAAATGGGTCGCGAGGGCCGAAGGCCCGAGCTTAAGATCCATCCCAAAATGGATCGCGAGGGTCGAAGGCCCGA
Source organism: Meloidogyne incognita (assembly GCA_036172945.1). Classification (NCBI taxonomy): domain Eukaryota; kingdom Metazoa; phylum Nematoda; class Chromadorea; order Rhabditida; family Meloidogynidae; genus Meloidogyne; species Meloidogyne incognita. The sequence continues at coordinate 3,098,689 of JARQAC010000006.1, read as the reverse complement.
GCTTAAGATCCATCCCAAAATGGGTCGCGAGGGCCGAAGGCCCGAGCTTAAGATCCATCCCAAAATGGGTCGCGAGGGCCGAAGGCCCGAGCTTAAGATCCATCCCAAATTGGGTCGCGAGGGCCGAAGGCCCGAGCTTAAGATCCATCCCAAATTGGGTCGCGAGGGCCGAAGGCCCGAAGCAATGAAAAGGCAGGGCTAAACTTTATCGGCGAGGGCCGAAGGCCCGAAGCAATGAAAAGGCAGGGCTAAACTCTATCGGCGAGGGCCGAAGGCCCGAAGCAATGAAAAGGCAGGGCTAAACTTTATCGGCGAGGGCCGAAGGCCCGAAGCAATGAAAAGGCAGGGCTAAACCTTACCGGCGAGGGCCGAAGGCCCGGAGCAATGAAAAGGCAGGGCAAATCTTAATGTTTCTAGCAGCGCGCGAAGCGCGCCCCAAAGCCGTTAGGCTTTTCATTTGGCCACCTTTAAAATTTTTTTGAAAAATGGATGTTTTCGCCCAGCCTTTTCATTGCTTCGGGCCTTCGGCCCTCGCCGGTAAGTTTTTCCCCGCCTTTTCATTGCTTCGGGCCTGCGGCCCTCGCTATTCGTTGCGGGATGGGGCTCCGGGCCTTCGGCCCTCGCCGGTAAGGTTTAGCCCTGCCTTTTCATTGCTTCGGGCCTTCGGCCCTCGCCGATAAAGTTTAGCCCTGCCTTTTCATTGCTTCGGGCCTTCGGCCCTCGCCGATAGAGTTTAGCCCTGCCTTTTCATTGCTTCGGGCCTTCGGCCCTCGCCGATAAAGTTTAGCCCTGCCTTTTCATTGCTTCGGGCCTTCGGCCCTCGCGACCCAATTTGGGATGGATCTTAAGCTCGGGCCTTCGGCCCTCGCGACCCAATTTGGGATGGATCTTAAGCTCGGGCCTTCGGCCCTCGCGACCCATTTTGGGATGGATCTTAAGCTCGGGCCTTCGGCCCTCGCGACCCATTTTGGGATGGATCTTAAGCTCGGGCCTTCGACCCTCGCGATCCATTTTGGGATGGATCTTAAGCTCGGGCCTTCGGCCCTCGCGACCCATTTTGGGATGGATCTTAACTCGGGCCTTCGGCCCTCGCGATCCATTTTGGGATGGATCTTAAGCTCGGGCCTTCGGCCCTCGCGATTCGTTTTGGGATGGATCTTAAGCTCGGGCCTTCGGCCCTCGCGATTCGTTTTGGGATGGATCTTAAGCTCGGGCCTTCGGCCCTCGCACGGCGTGCCTCCGGCCCGCCGTTTGGGGCCTTCGGCCCCCAAACCCCCACACCTGAAATTTCGACCTTTTGTAACTTTGGACAAAATGGTCAGAAAATTCCAGAAAAAATATTTTCATCTTCAGCTCGATAAGGGCTTTCGATTGATATAACATTTGCCCTATTTTAAGTCATTTTGGAAAAAATAAATTTTTGGCCGAAAATTTCGACTGAAAGATTTACGTAATTTTTCAAAAAATCATAACTCCCCAAAAATAAACCCTTTTGAAACATTTTAAAAGCTTAATATATAGTAAAAATTCTGCTCTATTTTATAAAAATATTTGCAACCACCCTCATCCTCGATATACCCCAGAAATTTTTAAAAAACCAAAAAATTTGAATTTTCAAAAAATCGACCCTACCAGGCCTCGGGCGAAATTTTTCAAAAATTTAAATAGCTCAAAAAATTTGTAATTTTTTGCTCTATTTTTTGACCCTTAATTCGTTCGGCTACGACAAAAACTTACAAAGTTATGCCCAATTTAAATTTCACCAAAAAATTTCAAAAGGGGTACCCCTTCAAAAATGGGTCAAAAATTCGACCTCGAGAAAAATATGTTTTATGGTGCTCCAATATGTCCTGAACACGAATCCGAACACCGTTTATTTTTAAAATTTTTTCCGCAGAGATATACTCAAAAAACCGACAACTTTTGGCACCAAAAATGCCACTTTTTGCCCTATAACTTTCCCAGACTCAAGTGTACCCCCAACAAAGTATATATTTTTAGAGGTTTCAAGGGGCGCTCTACAAGATAGGATACTCAAATCGAGTTTCAATTCACGCGTTAAAAAGTCGGTTTTGGCGAGGTCACTTTGGTGCCCATAACTATGTCAGGAAAAATCCCAGACTCTTGCGTCCCCCAACAAAATTGTAGTACATTTAGTGCCCTAATATACTAAAAAAGAGTTGAAACCATTCGCCCAAGTTTAACCACTTTTATAATTACATTCCATGGGAGCCACCCTTCACGTTAGGGGTCCTGGCCATTTTGGACCTTTTGAGTCCCATAACTTTGCCCAAAATGGTCAGAAAAAATTAAACCAAATTTTCCCATAACCAACTCATGGAGCTCTATCGAATGGCATATAGATTATAAATTGTCGGTGAATTTCGTCGGACACCATGTGTCATTTTGGGACGAGATGTACAATTTTCGCACTCGCCTACAGCCTCAGGCGTTGATCCGATCCCTCCCAAATTTTTTATACGATATAGTACACATCCCAACTTGAGTGCCTCCCAGCAAGCACTTTTTGATAACACTTCATCCCTTCTCGCTATTTCCATTTGAAAAACCACCCATGGCCGTTTCAGTGCGAAAACGACGTTTCAGTGCCGAGGTCAGATTTTTCCTGAATAGAGCGCAAAAAGTTGCAGGACAAATCCACCTTCAAAAAAATTCCCCGGCCTTCGGCCGGGGCACCTTTACGCCCCGGCCTTCGGCCGGGGCGTAGGACTTTTTACGCCCCGGCCTTCGGCCGGGGCGTAGGACTTTTTTCTAGCGATTTTCCCCCCAAAAATAGGGGCACTACCAAGATTTTTATAATATATATAACTAGTTGTGCCCATTGGGGTATGGCGGCGAATAGCATACTCTGGCAGTTTAATTTTGCTTTGGGTTTAAATTTTGCTCTGCCCGTTTGAAAGCCTAACGGCTTTGGGCGCGCTTCGCGCGCTGCTAGAAACATTAAGATTAGCCCTGCCTTTTCATTGCTTCGGGCCTTCGGCCCTCGCCGATAAAATTTAGCCCTGCCTTTTCATTGCTTCGGGCCTTCGGCCCTCGCCGGCAAAGTTTAGCCCTGCCTTTTCATTGCTCCGGGCCTTCGGCCGTCGCCGATAAAGTTTAGCCCTGCCTTTTCATTGCTTCGGGCCTTCGGCCCTCGCGACCCATTTTGTGATGGATCTTAAGCTCGGGCCTTCGGCCCTCGCGACCCAATTTGGGATGGATCTTAAGCTCGGGCCTTCGGCCCTCGCGACCCATTTTGGGATGGATCTTAAGCTCGGGCCTTCGGCCCTCGCGACCCATTTTGGGATGGATCTTAAGCTCGGGCCTTCGGCCCTCGCGATCCATTTTGGGATGGATCTTAAGCTCGGGCCTTCGGCCCTCGCGACCCATTTTGGGATGGATCTTAACTCGGGCCTTCGGCCCTCGCGATCCATTTTGGGATGGATCTTAAGCTGGGCCCTCGGCCCTCGCGATTCGTTTTGGGATGGATCTTAAACTCGGGCCTTCGGCCCTCGCGATTCGTTTTGGGATGGATCTTAAGCTCGGGCCTTCGGCCCTCGCACGGCGGGCCTCCGGCCCGCCGTTTGGGGGCCTTCGGCCCCCAAACCACCCACACCCAAAATTTCGACCTTTTGTAACTTTGTACAAAATGGTCAGAAAATTTTACAAAAAATATTTTTAAGCTCAGCTCGATGAGAGCTTTCGATTGATATAACATTTGGCCCATTTATTCCCATTTTTGGAAAAAATTTTTTGGCCGAAAATTTCGACCGAAAAATTTACGTAATTTTTCAAAAAATCATAACTCCACAAAAATAAACCCTTTTGAAACATTTTAAAAGCTTAATATATAGCAAAAATTCTGTAGTATTTTATAAAAATATTTGCAACGACCCTCAGCCTCGATATACCCCAGAAAATTTCAAAAAACCGAAAAAATTTGAATTTTCAAAAAATTGACCCTACCAGGCCTCGGGTGAAAATTTCCAAAAATTTAAATAGCTCAAAAAATTTGTAATTTTTTGCACTATTTTATAAGCTTTAATTCGTTTGGCCACGACAAAAACTCACTTTGGTGCCCATAACTATGTCAGGAAAAAATCCCAGACTCTTGTGTCCCCCAACAAAATTGTAGTACATTTAGTGCCCTATTATACCAAAAAAGAGTTGAAATCGTTTGCCCAAGTTTAACCACTTTTATAATTACATTCGATGGGAGCCACCCTTCACGTTAGGGGAAAGATCAAATTTATCGAATCCATCAAGTAAAGGAAGTACTAAAGTTTCAGAAGTGCTAAAACCTCCATTAATTAGTTTACGCCGGGCCTGATAAAAACGGGATATCAGTACGGGATAACAGAGAGCGGATATCTACTATAAATACCTTAATAATATAAGATATGCATCTAATGTCAATTTTTATCTCAGCAATAGTACCCAAGCGTTGAATTAAAGAATGGTTAAGTCCGTTTAATGAACGTTCTTCAGAAATACATTGTGTGGTTAATTCCGCATCGCCTTCTATTAAAAAACGGCGACGTAACTATAATAAAATATAAGTAAGGCTTTAGAATTAGATCTAACATAAGTTAAAAACGTACATAAATGAGCATTCTACGTGTATTTCGAGTGAACGCCGGTTTCAAAGGAATCTGAAAAAAGGTTCAAGTATTGGTTGGGAAATTTACCAGTTCAAAGCCTGGATTAAACAAATCCCATTCTTTAACAGTTTTCGCTGACAAAAAAGATCCACGTTCAGTAACCTCAGCAATTAATTTAATTTTTTGATGTTTTTCTTCTGTCACACCGCAGACTTTAAGATCTAGTTTGCCTGACCAATGGCCTTCTAGCAGCTAAAAAGAATTTTTAAAACATGGCTACCTTACTATAATAAAATATAAGTAAGGCTTTAGAATTAGATCTAACATAAGTTAAAAACGTACATAAATGAGAATCCGCTCTCTGTTATCCCGTAACAGAGAGCGGATTAGATCTAACATAAGTTAAAAACGTACATAAATGAGAATCCGCTCTCTGTTATCCCGTACTGATATCCCGTTTTTATCAGGCCCGGCGTAAACTAATTAATGGAGGTTTTAGCACTTCTGAAACTTTAGTACTTCCTTTACTTGATGGATTCGATAAATTTGATCTTTCATTAATCGAAATAAATCAAAACAAAGTGGAATATATTGAAGGTGAATTTATTGAGGCAATAATTCACAATGTTACTGGGCGAAACTTCAACTATGCGGTAAAAGTTGATATAAATTTGTTGAAAAAATCAATTTAGTTAATTTGTGGGAATGGCCGAGAATTGGCATCTGTTGGTCCTATTAAAGATGGCCGTGTCAGAGTCCAAATAACTGAACAAATGGGTACTGGTGCTTGTGTTCTCTACGTTTATGGTAGCAATGGGAAAAATTCAGAAATGGTTGTGGATATGCACCTTATTTCTAAAAGGCCTGGATATTGTCCTAAGGTCGGTTTTCAATTTTTGAATAAAAATGAAAAAAATAGCTAATATTTACTTCTAAAATATAGAAAAATAATTTATTTTCTTTTCTCTTTTCCCTCCAACTGATTTAAAAGTCCCCCTCTTTCAATTCTTTTTATTCCTTCAATTTTTTCGTTTTCATCCTCCTCAATCTGCCCGTAAAACAATTCCTGCTTATTACATTTACTCCAGTCTGTATTTATAAGTTCTGTCCCAGTCAAAGGATTTTTCCAATATCCAAAACGAGTTAGATAATCAAGCACTTCTTCGCGATATTGATTATTAAATCTATTCAGATTAGATCTATTATTTTTTTAAATCTATTATTTTTTTAAATCCCTTTTATCCATTTCGCGCAACAAAAAGGATTTATTCCTTCTTTTTCCCGATCAACATCGACAATAAAAAAAACAATCACGTAAATGCATATTCATTCCATTTATTCCTTCATTCCAGAAGATACTCTCATCACTCCCCAGGATTTAAATATATATAAAGCTTTAAAGGGAAAAATAAATATATACAGCTCGATCAAACTCAACTGTACGACAGCACTTGGGGAAGGGAATCATCCCAGACATGTGGAATTAATCGGAATTGGGGAAATATTTATTGAATTAGTGAAAAAAACTCCTAATCTATATTTTAGCTAAACTAGATTTTGATAATAAAATGTCATCAAAAATCAGGGAAAGAATTTCGGCAGTTATATTAAAATTCGTTTTTATGCTGTTTTTGCTTGATAAAGGCAGGACAATAAATTTTTACGAATAAAATTTCTAATCTAGATGTACTTTCTATTAATTATTATGGCGGTGTTATTGTCCCTGGCAGGAGTGTTCCAGCTATTCGTTCATTTGAACTTTTTCTTAACCTCTGCCGATCATCTCCTACTCTGGATAAATTACATAAGGCAAGAATTATTATTTTTTAAGTTTCCTTCATAGGGTTAAAAAAATATTCTTCAATTAAAAGTTGATAAAACAAGTAAATGCTGATCAGGTAGCAGAAAAATTACAAAGAAACTTATATGTTGCTGTTGATGATTTGGATGTTGAAAAAATGACAGGGAAATGGTACACGGTTGGTTTACACAAAAATAAAGAACCCAAGGAGATGGATAAATTTTTAAGATGATTTATGATCCTAGAGTTGAACAGGACCATTGTATTAGAACACAATGTAAGTTAACAAAGCTTGTTTGTCAATCCAGAAAATTTCCAAGTTAAATTACTCGACCAAAGCCCTAATTTTGCATCATTTTCAACAATAAGACATTCAATCCGCGCAAGCGATGGGTCAATTCGAATATTGCATGGAATTGGTCGAAAATATGGTCCAGACCCTTTCTCTATGTTGATCACAATGGGACAAGCGAATGAACCATGCCCTTGTTTGTTTTTAAAAATACAAGCATAAAGCTAATTAATTTTTTAAAGATTTTCCAGTGAAAGTTGGACAGTCATTATCGGGCAAGAATGAAAACTATAAATATTTGGTATTAACCCAAGCATTAAAACAACCAACAATAGTACTAGCAAGAGATCCAGAAGAGTAAATAGATTTAAAAAAATAATAGATCTAATCTGAATAGATTTAATAATCAATATCGCGAAGAAGTGCTTGATTATCTAACTCGTTTTGGATATTGGAAAAATCCTTTGACTGGGACAGAACTTATAAATACAGACTGGAGTAAATGTAATAAGCAGGAATTGTTTTACGGGCAGATTGAGGAGGATGAAAACGAAAAAATTGAAGGAATAAAAAGAATTGAAAGAGGGGGACTTTTAAATCAGTTGGAGGGAAAAGAGAAAAGAAAATAAATTATTTTTCTATATTTTAGAAGTAAATATTAGCTATTTTTTTCATTTTTATTCAAAAATTGAAAACCGACCTTAGGACAATATCCAGGCCTTTTAGAAATAAGGTGCATATCCACAACCATTTCTGAATTTTTCCCATTGCTACCATAAACGTAGAGAACACAAGCACCAGTACCCATTTGTTCAGTTATTTGGACTCTGACACGGCCATCTTTAATAGGACCAACAGATGCCAATTCTCGGCCATTCCCACAAATTAACTAAATTGATTTTTTCAACAAATTTATATCAACTTTTACCGCATAGTTGAAGTTTCGCCCAGTAACATTGTGAATTATTGCCTCAATAAATTCACCTTCAATATATTCCACTTTGTTTTGATTTATTTCGATTAATGAAAGATCAAATTTATCGAATCCATCAAGTAAAGGAAGTACTAAAGTTTCAGAAGTGCTAAAACCTCCATTAATTAGTTTACGCCGGGCCTGATAAAAACGGGATATCAGTACGGGATAACAGAGAGCGGATTCTCATTTATGTACGTTTTTAACTTATGTTAGATTTAATCCGCTCTCTGTTACGGGATAACAGAGAGCGGATTCTCATTTATGTACGTTTTTAACTTATGTTAGATCTAATTCTAAAGCCTTACTTATATTTTATTATAGTAAGGTAGCCATGTTTTAAAAATTCTTTTTAGCTGCTAGAAGGCCATTGGTCAGGCAAACTAGATCTTAAAGTCTGCGGTGTGACAGAAGAAAAACATCAAAAAATTAAATTAATTGCTGAGGTTACTGAACGTGGATCTTTTTTGTCAGCGAAAACTGTTAAAGAATGGGATTTGTTTAATCCAGGCTTTGAACTGGTAAATTTCCCAACCAATACTTGAACCTTTTTTCAGATTCCTTTGAAACCGGCGTTCACTCGAAATACACGTAGAATGCTCATTTATGTACGTTTTTAACTTATGTTAGATCTAATTCTAAAGCCTTACTTATATTTTATTATAGTTACGTCGCCGTTTTTTAATAGAAGGCGATGCGGAATTAACCACACAATGTATTTCTGAAGAACGTTCATTAAACGGACTTAACCATTCTTTAATTCAACGCTTGGGTACTATTGCTGAGATAAAAATTGACATTAGATGCATATCTTATATTATTAAGGTATTTATAGTAGATATCCGCTCTCTGTTATCCCGTACTGATATCCCGTTTTTATCAGGCCCGGCGTAAACTAATTAATGGAGGTTTTAGCACTTCTGAAACTTTAGTACTTCCTTTACTTGATGGATTCGATAAATTTGATCTTTCATTAATCGAAATAAATCAAAACAAAGTGGAATATATTGAAGGTGAATTTATTGAGGCAATAATTCACAATGTTACTGGGCGAAACTTCAACTATGCGGTAAAAGTTGATATAAATTTGTTGAAAAAATCAATTTAGTTAATTTGTGGGAATGGCCGAGAATTGGCATCTGTTGGTCCTATTAAAGATGGCCGTGTCAGAGTCCAAATAACTGAACAAATGGGTACTGGTGCTTGTGTTCTCTACGTTTATGGTAGCAATGGGAAAAATTCAGAAATGGTTGTGGATATGCACCTTATTTCTAAAAGGCCTGGATATTGTCCTAAGGTCGGTTTTCAATTTTTGAATAAAAATGAAAAAAATAGCTAATATTTACTTCTAAAATATAGAAAAATAATTTATTTTCTTTTCTCTTTTCCCTCCAACTGATTTAAAAGTCCCCCTCTTTCAATTCTTTTTATTCCTTCAATTTTTTCGTTTTCATCCTCCTCAATCTGCCCGTAAAACAATTCCTGCTTATTACATTTACTCCAGTCTGTATTTATAAGTTCTGTCCCAGTCAAAGGATTTTTCCAATATCCAAAACGAGTTAGATAATCAAGCACTTCTTCGCGATATTGATTATTAAATCTATTCAGATTAGATCTATTATTTTTTTAAATCTATTTACTCTTCTGGATCTCTTGCTAGTACTATTGTTGGTTGTTTTAATGCTTGGGTTAATACCAAATATTTATAGTTTTCATTCTTGCCCGATAATGACTGTCCAACTTTCACTGGAAAATCTTTAAAAAATTAATTAGCTTTATGCTTGTATTTTTAAAAACAAACAAGGGCATGGTTCATTCGCTTGTCCCATTGTGATCAACATAGAGAAAGGGTCTGGACCATATTTTCGACCAATTCCATGCAATATTCGAATTGACCCATCGCTTGCGCGGATTGAATGTCTTATTGTTGAAAATGATGCAAAATTAGGGCTTTGGTCGAGTAATTTAACTTGGAAATTTTCTGGATTGACAAACAAGCTTTGTTAACTTACATTGTGTTCTAATACAATGGTCCTGTTCAACTCTAGGATCATAAATCATCTTAAAAATTTATCCATCTCCTTGGGTTCTTTATTTTTGTGTAAACCAACCGTGTACCATTTCCCTGTCATTTTTTCAACATCCAAATCATCAACAGCAACATATAAGTTTCTTTGTAATTTTTCTGCTACCTGATCAGCATTTACTTGTTTTATCAACTTTTAATTGAAGAATATTTTTTTAACCCTATGAAGGAAACTTAAAAAATAATAATTCTTGCCTTATGTAATTTATCCAGAGTAGGAGATGATCGGCAGAGGTTAAGAAAAAGTTCAAATGAACGAATAGCTGGAACACTCCTGCCAGGGACAATAACACCGCCATAATAATTAATAGAAAGTACATCTAGATTAGAAATTTTATTCGTAAAAATTTATTGTCCTGCCTTTATCAAGCAAAAACAGCATAAAAACGAATTTTAATATAACTGCCGAAATTCTTTCCCTGATTTTTGATGACATTTTATTATCAAAATCTAGTTTAGCTAAAATATAGATTAGGAGTTTTTTTCACTAATTCAATAAATATTTCCCCAATTCCGATTAATTCCACATGTCTGGGATGATTCCCTTCCCCAAGTGCTGTCGTACAGTTGAGTTTGACCCCTTTCTCTATGTTGATCACAATGGGACAAGCGAATGAACCATGCCCTTGTTTGTTTTTAAAAATACAAGCATAAAGCTAATTAATTTTTTAAAGATTTTCCAGTGAAAGTTGGACAGTCATTATCGGGCAAGAATGAAAACTATAAATATTTGGTATTAACCCAAGCATTAAAACAACCAACAATAGTACTAGCAAGAGATCCAGAAGAGTAAATAGATTTAAAAAAATAATAGATCTAATCTGAATAGATTTAATAATCAATATCGCGAAGAAGTGCTTGATTATCTAACTCGTTTTGGATATTGGAAAAATCCTTTGACTGGGACAGAACTTATAAATACAGACTGGAGTAAATGTAATAAGCAGGAATTGTTTTACGGGCAGATTGAGGAGGATGAAAACGAAAAAATTGAAGGAATAAAAAGAATTGAAAGAGGGGGACTTTTAAATCAGTTGGAGGAAAAGAGAAAAGAAAATAAATTATTTTTCTATATTTTAGAAGTAAATATTAGCTATTTTTTTCATTTTTATTCAAAAATTGAAAACCGACCTTAGGACAATATCCAGGCCTTTTAGAAATAAGGTGCATATCCACAACCATTTCTGAATTTTTCCCATTGCTACCATAAACGTAGAGAACACAAGCACCAGTACCCATTTGTTCAGTTATTTGGACTCTGACACGGCCATCTTTAATAGGACCAACAGATGCCAATTCTCGGCCATTCCCACAAATTAACTAAATTGATTTTTTCAACAAATTTATATCAACTTTTACCGCATAGTTGAAGTTTCGCCCAGTAACATTGTGAATTATTGCCTCAATAAATTCACCTTCAATATATTCCACTTTGTTTTGATTTATTTCGATTAATGAAAGATCAAATTTATCGAATCCATCAAGTAAAGGAAGTACTAAAGTTTCAGAAGTGCTAAAACCTCCATTAATTAGTTTACGCCGGGCCTGATAAAAACGGGATATCAGTACGGGATAACAGAGAGCGGATATCTACTATAAATACCTTAATAATATAAGATATGCATCTAATGTCAATTTTTATCTCAGCAATAGTACCCAAGCGTTGAATTAAAGAATGGTTAAGTCCGTTTAATGAACGTTCTTCAGAAATACATTGTGTGGTTAATTCCGCATCGCCTTCTATTAAAAAACGGCGACGTAACTATAATAAAATATAAGTAAGGCTTTAGAATTAGATCTAACATAAGTTAAAAACGTACATAAATGAGCATTCTACGTGTATTTCGAGTGAACGCCGGTTTCAAAGGAATCTGAAAAAAGGTTCAAGTATTGGTTGGGAAATTTACCAGTTCAAAGCCTGGATTAAACAAATCCCATTCTTTAACAGTTTTCGCTGACAAAAAAGATCCACGTTCAGTAACCTCAGCAATTAATTTAATTTTTTGATGTTTTTCTTCTGTCACACCGCAGACTTTAAGATCTAGTTTGCCTGACCAATGGCCTTCTAGCAGCTAAAAAGAATTTTTAAAACATGGCTACCTTACTATAATAAAATATAAGTAAGGCTTTAGAATTAGATCTAACATAAGTTAAAAACGTACATAAATGAGAATCCGCTCTCTGTTATCCCGTAACAGAGAGCGGATTAGATCTAACATAAGTTAAAAACGTACATAAATGAGAATCCGCTCTCTGTTATCCCGTACTGATATCCCGTTTTTATCAGGCCCGGCGTAAACTAATTAATGGAGGTTTTAGCACTTCTGAAACTTTAGTACTTCCTTTACTTGATGGATTCGATAAATTTGATCTTTCATTAATCGAAATAAATCAAAACAAAGTGGAATATATTGAAGGTGAATTTATTGAGGCAATAATTCACAATGTTACTGGGCGAAACTTCAACTATGCGGTAAAAGTTGATATAAATTTGTTGAAAAAATCAATTTAGTTAATTTGTGGGAATGGCCGAGAATTGGCATCTGTTGGTCCTATTAAAGATGGCCGTGTCAGAGTCCAAATAACTGAACAAATGGGTACTGGTGCTTGTGTTCTCTACGTTTATGGTAGCAATGGGAAAAATTCAGAAATGGTTGTGGATATGCACCTTATTTCTAAAAGGCCTGGATATTGTCCTAAGGTCGGTTTTCAATTTTTGAATAAAAATGAAAAAAATAGCTAATATTTACTTCTAAAATATAGAAAAATAATTTATTTTCTTTTCTCTTTTCCCTCCAACTGATTTAAAAGTCCCCCTCTTTCAATTCTTTTTATTCCTTCAATTTTTTCGTTTTCATCCTCCTCAATCTGCCCGTAAAACAATTCCTGCTTATTACATTTACTCCAGTCTGTATTTATAAGTTCTGTCCCAGTCAAAGGATTTTTCCAATATCCAAAACGAGTTAGATAATCAAGCACTTCTTCGCGATATTGATTATTAAATCTATTCAGATTAGATCTATTATTTTTTTAAATCTATTTACTCTTCTGGATCTCTTGCTAGTACTATTGTTGGTTGTTTTAATGCTTGGGTTAATACCAAATATTTATAGTTTTCATTCTTGCCCGATAATGACTGTCCAACTTTCACTGGAAAATCTTTAAAAAATTAATTAGCTTTATGCTTGTATTTTTAAAAACAAACAAGGGCATGGTTCATTCGCTTGTCCCATTGTGATCAACATAGAGAAAGGGTCTGGACCATATTTTCGACCAATTCCATGCAATATTCGAATTGACCCATCGCTTGCGCGGATTGAATGTCTTATTGTTGAAAATGATGCAAAATTAGGGCTTTGGTCGAGTAATTTAACTTGGAAATTTTCTGGATTGACAAACAAGCTTTGTTAACTTACATTGTGTTCTAATACAATGGTCCTGTTCAACTCTAGGATCATAAATCATCTTAAAAATTTATCCATCTCCTTGGGTTCTTTATTTTTGTGTAAACCAACCGTGTACCATTTCCCTGTCATTTTTTCAACATCCAAATCATCAACAGCAACATATAAGTTTCTTTGTAATTTTTCTGCTACCTGATCAGCATTTACTTGTTTTATCAACTTTTAATTGAAGAATATTTTTTTAACCCTATGAAGGAAACTTAAAAAATAATAATTCTTGCCTTATGTAATTTATCCAGAGTAGGAGATGATCGGCAGAGGTTAAGAAAAAGTTCAAATGAACGAATAGCTGGAACACTCCTGCCAGGGACAATAACACCGCCATAATAATTAATAGAAAGTACATCTAGATTAGAAATTTTATTCGTAAAAATTTATTGTCCTGCCTTTATCAAGCAAAAACAGCATAAAAACGAATTTTAATATAACTGCCGAAATTCTTTCCCTGATTTTTGATGACATTTTATTATCAAAATCTAGTTTAGCTAAAATATAGATTAGGAGTTTTTTTCACTAATTCAATAAATATTTCCCCAATTCCGATTAATTCCACATGTCTGGGATGATTCCCTTCCCCAAGTGCTGTCGTACAGTTGAGTTTGATCGAGCTGTATATATTTATTTTTCCCTTTAAAGCTTTATATATATTTAAATCCTGGGGAGTGATGAGAGTATCTTCTGGAATGAAGGAATAAATGGAATGAATATGCATTTACGTGATTGTTTTTTTTATTGTCGATGTTGATCGGGAAAAAGAAGGAATAAATCCTTTTTGTTGCGCGAAATGGATAAAAGGGATTTAAAAAAATAATAGATTTAAAAAAATAATAGATCTAATCTGAATAGATTTAATAATCAATATCGCGAAGAAGTGCTTGATTATCTAACTCGTTTTGGATATTGGAAAAATCCTTTGACTGGGACAGAACTTATAAATACAGACTGGAGTAAATGTAATAAGCAGGAATTGTTTTACGGGCAGATTGAGGAGGATGAAAACGAAAAAATTGAAGGAATAAAAAGAATTGAAAGAGGGGGACTTTTAAATCAGTTGGAGGGAAAAGAGAAAAGAAAATAAATTATTTTTCTATATTTTAGAAGTAAATATTAGCTATTTTTTTCATTTTTATTCAAAAATTGAAAACCGACCTTAGGACAATATCCAGGCCTTTTAGAAATAAGGTGCATATCCACAACCATTTCTGAATTTTTCCCATTGCTACCATAAACGTAGAGAACACAAGCACCAGTACCCATTTGTTCAGTTATTTGGACTCTGACACGGCCATCTTTAATAGGACCAACAGATGCCAATTCTCGGCCATTCCCACAAATTAACTAAATTGATTTTTTCAACAAATTTATATCAACTTTTACCGCATAGTTGAAGTTTCGCCCAGTAACATTGTGAATTATTGCCTCAATAAATTCACCTTCAATATATTCCACTTTGTTTTGATTTATTTCGATTAATGAAAGATCAAATTTATCGAATCCATCAAGTAAAGGAAGTACTAAAGTTTCAGAAGTGCTAAAACCTCCATTAATTAGTTTACGCCGGGCCTGATAAAAACGGGATATCAGTACGGGATAACAGAGAGCGGATTCTCATTTATGTACGTTTTTAACTTATGTTAGATCTAATCCGCTCTCTGTTACGGGATAACAGAGAGCGGATTCTCATTTATGTACGTTTTTAACTTATGTTAGATCTAATTCTAAAGCCTTACTTATATTTTATTATAGTAAGGTAGCCATGTTTTAAAAATTCTTTTTAGCTGCTAGAAGGCCATTGGTCAGGCAAACTAGATCTTAAAGTCTGCGGTGTGACAGAAGAAAAACATCAAAAAATTAAATTAATTGCTGAGGTTACTGAACGTGGATCTTTTTTGTCAGCGAAAACTGTTAAAGAATGGGATTTGTTTAATCCAGGCTTTGAACTGGTAAATTTCCCAACCAATACTTGAACCTTTTTTCAGATTCCTTTGAAACCGGCGTTCACTCGAAATACACGTAGAATGCTCATTTATGTACGTTTTTAACTTATGTTAGATCTAATTCTAAAGCCTTACTTATATTTTATTATAGTTACGTCGCCGTTTTTTAATAGAAGGCGATGCGGAATTAACCACACAATGTATTTCTGAAGAACGTTCATTAAACGGACTTAACCATTCTTTAATTCAACGCTTGGGTACTATTGCTGAGATAAAAATTGACATTAGATGCATATCTTATATTATTAAGGTATTTATAGTAGATATCCGCTCTCTGTTATCCCGTACTGATATCCCGTTTTTATCAGGCCCGGCGTAAACTAATTAATGGAGGTTTTAGCACTTCTGAAACTTTAGTACTTCCTTTACTTGATGGATTCGATAAATTTGATCTTTCATTAATCGAAATAAATCAAAACAAAGTGGAATATATTGAAGGTGAATTTATTGAGGCAATAATTCACAATGTTACTGGGCGAAACTTCAACTATGCGGTAAAAGTTGATATAAATTTGTTGAAAAAATCAATTTAGTTAATTTGTGGGAATGGCCGAGAATTGGCATCTGTTGGTCCTATTAAAGATGGCCGTGTCAGAGTCCAAATAACTGAACAAATGGGTACTGGTGCTTGTGTTCTCTACGTTTATGGTAGCAATGGGAAAAATTCAGAAATGGTTGTGGATATGCACCTTATTTCTAAAAGGCCTGGATATTGTCCTAAGGTCGGTTTTCAATTTTTGAATAAAAATGAAAAAAATAGCTAATATTTACTTCTAAAATATAGAAAAATAATTTATTTTCTTTTCTCTTTTCCCTCCAACTGATTTAAAAGTCCCCCTCTTTCAATTCTTTTTATTCCTTCACTTTTTTCGTTTTCATCCTCCTCAATCTGCCCGTAAAACAATTCCTGCTTATTACATTTACTCCAGTCTGTATTTATAAGTTCTGTCCCAGTCAAAGGATTTTTCCAATATCCAAAACGAGTTAGATAATCAAGCACTTCTTCGCGATATTGATTATTAAATCTATTCAGATTAGATCTATTATTTTTTTAAATCTATTTACTCTTCTGGATCTCTTGCTAGTACTATTGTTGGTTGTTTTAATGCTTGGGTTAATACCAAATATTTATAGTTTTCATTCTTGCCCGATAATGACTGTCCAACTTTCACTGGAAAATCTTTAAAAAATTAATTAGCTTTATGCTTGTATTTTTAAAAACAAACAAGGGCATGGTTCATTCGCTTGTCCCATTGTGATCAACATAGAGAAAGGGTCTGGACCATATTTTCGACCAATTCCATGCAATATTCGAATTGACCCATCGCTTGCGCGGATTGAATGTCTTATTGTTGAAAATGATGCAAAATTAGGGCTTTGGTCGAGTAATTTAACTTGGAAATTTTCTGGATTGACAAACAAGCTTTGTTAACTTACATTGTGTTCTAATACAATGGTCCTGTTCAACTCTAGGATCATAAATCATCTTAAAAATTTATCCATCTCCTTGGGTTCTTTATTTTTGTGTAAACCAACCGTGTACCATTTCCCTGTCATTTTTTCAACATCCAAATCATCAACAGCAACATATAAGTTTCTTTGTAATTTTTCTGCTACCTGATCAGCATTTACTTGTTTTATCAACTTTTAATTGAAGAATATTTTTTTAACCCTATGAAGGAAACTTAAAAAATAATAATTCTTGCCTTATGTAATTTATCCAGAGTAGGAGATGATCGGCAGAGGTTAAGAAAAAGTTCAAATGAACGAATAGCTGGAACACTCCTGCCAGGGACAATAACACCGCCATAATAATTAATAGAAAGTACATCTAGATTAGAAATTTTATTCGTAAAAATTTATTGTCCTGCCTTTATCAAGCAAAAACAGCATAAAAACGAATTTTAATATAACTGCCGAAATTCTTTCCCTGATTTTTGATGACATTTTATTATCAAAATCTAGTTTAGCTAAAATATAGATTAGGAGTTTTTTTCACTAATTCAATAAATATTTCCCCAATTCCGATTAATTCCACATGTCTGGGATGATTCCCTTCCCCAAGTGCTGTCGTACAGTTGAGTTTGATCGAGCTGTATATATTTATTTTTCCCTTTAAAGCTTTATATATATTTAAATCCTGGGGAGTGATGAGAGTATCTTCTGGAATGAAGGAATAAATGGAATGAATATGCATTTACGTGATTGTTTTTTTTATTGTCGATGTTGATCGGGAAAAAGAAGGAATAAATCCTTTTTGTTGCGCGAAATGGATAAAAGGGAATATTTGTATTAAGGGATTTATTAAATAACGACCCAAATTTACTTGAAATTTCTCTCTGAAAAATTTTATTTATTAAAAATCACATGAGTTGAATATCTTAAAAATTAAATAACGAATAATTATTAGATTAATGAAATTTAATTATTTAGGATTATGGAATAATTATTCCCAATGAAAACGTGACTGTTGGAGTTCCTATTAACATCACACTACGATCACAACCAAATTCTTTAGCTACATTGCATATTTATGGTTTCTTTAAAGTACCCAAAAGAATTCTTTAAAAATATTTAGATAGTCGTCTGGATGCATTAATCAAGCAATCTGTCTCTTCTACCTCAAATAACCAATTATGGACTTTCTCAGAATTTCTCAACCCGGAACCTGGGGAACACTATTTTGAAAATTTTATTTGGTTTTCTAATGTTTTGGAATTGTCTAAATTATTTGCAAAAAGAAAAGAAATATGTCAAAATGCTGGAAAACTTGCTCCTCAATGTCCAGTTGAGGGTACTGAGCAGATATCAAACGCTCATATCCAACCATCAAGTAAAACAAGAATACCAATTTCGGCTTCTAGATTTTCTACTGAATGTTTGCGCGAAATACAGGTTGATTTGAGAAAGTTGATTAATAACACGGACTAAGAACTTTTTTTAACCAACCAAGATGAAATTAACAATTTATTCAATACATTTATTTATTAGGGAGAGTGTGAACGTCAAAAAACAATTCGAGAATCGGCTAATGGATTTTTAACAGAAAAAAGCCAAAATAATCAACAACAAAATGCCTGGCCGATAAAAACCTCTGGAAATGATAATCAACTTATGTGGATGTTAAATAAAAAGAGCTATGTCCAAAATGTTCAAGAAGCATCAAATAATGTTGAAATGGATGATTTGAAGGCAAATTGAATTTTTAAAGTTTAATATTAAAAAAATAAATTTGAAGGCATTAAGAAATGGCGACCAGGAAAAAACATCAAATAACAATGATGTTTTGTGGCGCTACTTTTTCCCTGATGTTTGGATGTTTAATGATTTCTTTATTGGTCAAACAGGAGAATTGGAATTAAATCTAAAAACACCACATACCGTAACTGAATGGTTATTTATTCCTAAATTTTGGACGGAGGGACGTAGGGATGTTTGTAAACTGTTTAATAAACATGTTTTGTTTGTCCAGAAAGATGGTGAGAAAAAGTTTTATAAATCCTAAAATAATACTTATCTCTAAATTTACAGTTTTTATGGATGTTGACGTACCTTCGCATATTTATGTTAATGAAACTATTTCAGTAAAGGTACTAAATTAATTTAAGGATGATAATTATTTTATTTTGATTTTTGAATTATTTAAATAATTTAATAGGTAACGATTACAGCAGAAAATCTAAATAAAAATGGAGAAGGCAAAAGAATGGCAGTTTGTTTTAAAGGCCTTTCACCTTCTGTTTGTGGGGATGTTGGGAGAGATGGTGTTGCTGGAGAGATAGATTTTACTCGTATAGAATTAACAGAAGAAAAGCCAGTACAACAAAAACAATTTTTTGTTCGTTTCCTTCGTCCAGGACTTCACAATCTTACTTTTGAGTTGAGAAATGAGGAGGTATTGAAAGGCCATGGTTGGCATTGTCGTGATGGGAATATACACGTTTTTGACCGCATAGTAAAGCAAATAAGTGTAACCAATCGTGTCGATATAGAAGAACATTTTCGCCAAATTGTTGTTTACCAGCGTCAAAGCTTACCCCCAAGAACTGTTACACTTGAAGAAGTTTTGGGAGAGAAATCGAGTACGCGTGCAACAACAGATCATTCTTCACAAAATTATTTAACTTTACGTTCAACACAAGATGTTATTAGTTATAGTCAACAACAACCTTTAAAAGTGGATGAAAATCAAGAAGAACAAGACGATGATACAACTATTATTGATTCTGAACAAGTTAAGAATCATCTGATTACTCAGGTAAATTACTTTCTGGAGCGGGGTACAACCCTACTTAACGGATCAATGTC
This sequence comes from Meloidogyne incognita, assembly GCA_036172945.1. Taxonomy (NCBI): domain Eukaryota; kingdom Metazoa; phylum Nematoda; class Chromadorea; order Rhabditida; family Meloidogynidae; genus Meloidogyne; species Meloidogyne incognita. The sequence goes on along the minus strand of JARQAC010000006.1, from coordinate 3,079,167 downwards.
TTAAAATTTTCAGATTCAAATAAACCCTGGAGGTCTCAGAATTTTTAGCATTGGAGTAGAATTCTCTAAATTCGTTGCCTCCTTTCCTCCAGCACTTTCTACTGAATTGATAGCTGCCTCTTCACCTCTTTCACTCAATTCTGACCAATTTCTACAGCGTGTGCGCAATCGTTCTCCAACAAATTTATTGTCACCATCAATTGCTGAAAATTTACAAACCCGTCGAAAACGTTCAGAAGCCAAAAAAGGAGGAAGAATCCAAAATAAAGAATTGCCTATAAGAAAAATATTGCCTAATATAGCGCTAATTAAAGGAGTAGATTTGGATAATAGTAAAGAAATTGATAGACCTCTTCAAGGTTAAGCCCTATTTTGCTTTTATTTATTTTTAAATATAATTTAAGGCTATTCCCTGCCTAATTTGCTCAAGGAATTAGCTCAAGCCAGTTATGAATTTAAATCTTTGAGTGCTTTAATAGCGGGAATAGAAAATAATGATGGTTCCAAAGAAAGTTTCTGGAATAATCCAATAGAAAAAAATGGTTAGAACAACGGGAACGCAGATTGGGCAATTTATTATCAGAATTGCTCACTTTTTCTGATTGTCAAGGAAAGAAGTTATGTGCTTTTGGGGAATTTGGAAAGCCAAATAAACCTGAAGAACGCAATTTGGTTGGTAGTCTTTGATTTGATCATAAAATTAATCTTAAGCAATTACTAAGGTTTTAACATCACTAGCAACCTCCCTACTTTGTGAACAAAGAACGCCGGATGAATATGTAAAATTAAAAAATAGTTAATAAAAATATCTTTATTAGATATGTGCTCCAATTCAATTTCTTGCTCAATTAGTTCTAAAAATATTAAATGGCGAAGAAGAAAAAGAGGAAATTATAGCAGGACTTGATGCTTTTGCCCATTTTGTAAATAAATTTAAATTAGTATAATGAACCTTATAAATCCATGAGAAAGGTACGGTCTGAACTCCATGCATTTTTAATTTTAGTAATTCTTTATAATTTTAATAATTGTGTATTTTAGAACGACAAGAAAAGCAAGTGGTTATTTTTACAAGCATTAATAGTCCAAGTTGTTCTGGATTGTTCAGCATATGCATGTGCAGCAGTAAGTTAATTTTAGATTGGAGAATAATTAAAATTGTTAAAATAATTATTTAATTTTATTTATTTATTATTAATATATAATAAATGAAAAAAAGAAAAAATAGCCATTAATGAATGATCAGTCTTCTTTGGCCAAGGAAGCATGGATGAAACTGCACAGTTCTTTTTATCGTTCTGTTGATCTGAGTGTGGACTATGATGTGAAAGTAATTGCTGCTCTTGCTTATATGTCTACACCGGCTATAAGGTAGTCTTTTGATCGGGAGATTATTTGATTAGAGAATTTTTTCAGAAGTGAGATGCGTGCAAAACTTGCCGGTAAAACTGCCAATGATAACCATATTCCATATTGGAGTGTGAATGAGGGTTTTTTGAATAGAACAGTCAAAGTGCAAAATTTATTCGAAAGAAGTTTGCAAAAAGTAAATTTATGTGGTTTATTTAATTCAAAAAATGTTTTTAGAGTTCAATTGTTCTTGTAAATGCTTTAGCCTTACTAGCTTATACACAAAATCAAAGTATTTACAAATTCTGGAGGAATGAATTTAATTTGGAGGCTTTGAGTAATTGGTTAATTGAGCAACAAGATAGTAATAGACAATATGAGAATGCTTTGGTGATTCTTATGAAAATATTTTAAAATTTTTACAATCTAGGACACTTTCTTTGCTACTCGTGCATTGCATCAATTTGCTGTTGTTAATGCGCAAAGGCAAATGCGTCAAGCTTTGACAGGAACACTTAATGTATTTTTTAGATATTTGTATATTTATGGAGTTAAAATTTTTGTAACTATTACAAATTTAATCAAGATGCATATGGTCCTTATGTATCAGAGATATAGCTAGCCTACAAAAAATATTCACGATTTCGTCAAGTTGGGGTACGGAGTTAGAAAGCGACGGGAATTCCATATTTTCGGGAATCAGGTCGGCTAGATCCTGTTGTGTATATAATTCCCACTTCAAGGGAATAATAGATGGATAATAATAATTGTGTAGGGAGTAGATACCACATCCATCTGCGGTTATAACGAGATTAAACCTTATTTAACCTTCTTAGGCAAATTTCACAGTATATTCAACATCATCAAATAGTAGCAGATTATTTAAAGATCATGATTTGCCTTTTGGAATATTTGTAGAACCCACAGTCCGTCAAATGGAGCTTAAATCTCGAGGAGATTCACAACTCTTATTAGGCGTTAAAGTTCAAATAGAAAAGAGAAAACGTTCTCGACGTGATCCAAGTGATGGTGAACCGATTGTTTTAAGCTTAGAACAAAAAAGGATACAAGCTGGATTTATAAATCAAACAGTTACAATTCGGTAAATTAATTAAAGTTTTTAAATAATTATCTAATACATGTAGTTGTAATTCACATTTACTCAATTCAATTCAAATTGAACATGGCATATTTACTGGATTCAGTACTTATCCACATTTTGTCAATATTCTGGTTAATTTCTAAAATTTTTCTTAGAAATTTAAATTAAGCATTTGATAGAGAGGCCCAGCAAGTTTCCAAGTGGAACCTCGCATTAGTGCTACAGCTGTCCATTTTGTTCTGACTAATTTAATTAAAGAAGTTAATGTTGTTTATACAAGTAAATATTTTTTGATAACATATATACATCATGAGTGGGCTCATCCATATTTTAAAAACGGGAGGCGGAAGAAAACGGAATAGTATAAAAAAGAGAAGACGAAAGATGGAAGCGGAAGGTTCAAAAAAGACGGAAGCGGAAGAAAAATATATTTTTTATTCATAATAGAACCAAGGAAGGCCCTGCAGTATTTTACGGAAGAAAGTAAAAACAGAAGATTGAAGCGGAAGGGCCAAAAACCCTAATTCAAATCAACCGATCGCTCTAATATTTTTTCATTCAAGTTGCATTAATCGAACCTAATGGAGGCTATTTACCTGAGAATTTGGCACCCATCTCCATTAGTGCAATGCATCATCGTTAGTCCTTTTTTAACTGAAAATTTTAATCAAATTAATTTTCTTTTTAATAAGATTTATCACTTGCTCAACTTATTGTTTTGCCACAGGACTTTGACTTTCTTGAAGACTTAACAACGTCATCTAGGAGACGACGTTCAGTATTAACTAATTCTGAGAGGGATATTCTTCCTCCAGCAATATTTCCAGTTGCCACTTCTTTTCTGAGTCCATTGGCAACACCCGAAAAGGATAATGAGGAAATTAATGTTTTAAATGTAAATTTAATTTAATTTGAAATATTTACTTCTTTTACATAAATCCTTTAAGTCAACAACAAAATCAAATCAACAGCATCGATTTTTAAATTTGATCACAGAAAAGAGCGATAAGCCTCAATCTGAGGTAATCTCATTATATATTTATTTTTGGAGTCAGATTTACCAGATATCAGAAATTTTAAAATATCTTGACCTTGATTTTTATTTTGGTTGGGGACCTTAACCAGATTCTTGACGTTGAGTCAAGGAAAAATCAAGGGACACTTGAAAATGCACTGATCTTGACTCATGATCCAGGAAAAATTAAGGGCTGCATCCAGATCCAGGCAAATCTAATATTTAAGCATCTAATAATTAAGCTAACTTCGATTTGTTAATATTTTTTCTATAGATTGTTGAAACAATTTGTCTGCAAAATGGAGCTTGTACTTGCGCGGAGCTAAGCTGTACAGTCAAATGTTCCTCTTGTGCCAGGTTGTCGTTTTCACAAATATGAAATTCAAGGCATATGTATTTTTTAGGCTTACATTTGGTGAGCTTTGTGAGAATATCAACACTCCGGAAGGACGTAAATTTGGTGGGTCAATTAGTAATCTTTAACATAGTTTTTAAGTACGACCTTTAGCTCTTTTATGCTAAAATGAGCCCTTTGGGTATTCCCATACTTAATTAACTATTAATTCTTTTTTAATTATCGAATACTCTATTTTCATTTTTAAGTTTTCCACAGAATGATTACTAATTAGATTATTGAATCATTTTAATAATCTCTCTTGTATATATTTTTTTAATTTTTTTATTAAACTATATTTTCGAAAAATAATTTTTAAGTACCTATTTTTCTTCCTATTTATCAAAAAAATTTCAATATTTAAAAAAATTTTCTTCCTTAATAAATAATCTGCTTTATGTAACACGCTTTTCTTGCATGTTAAACTTAGATTTTATGCTTTTTTCAAAAAAATTTTCATTAAATATTTCCTTCCTGATCGTTGGTGATTTTTTATATAAAAATTAGTTAGAGATTTTCCAGAAAAATAATTTTTCCTGAATCTTCTTATTATATCGTCTAGTTGTCTAAATTAATTATAAACGTCTTATTGTCTGATTTATCAATTTTCAATCTTTCACCTTTCTTTTAATTTATTATCAGTCTATTTATCATATCTCTGGTTATTTTTTACAAATATTTTTGTCCGCAATTTTAGTCATTTTTTACTCATATTTACCTTTTGCACTTGACTTCCTTTTTTCAAAAAGTCATACGACCTCTTCAAAAGTCAGACAAATAATTTATTTATTTATTAAAATAAATATAAATAAATATTTGTACTTTATATAAACACATTTTATTTAAAAAAGTCTCGAAAAATAATTTTGAAAAAGAGCGGCTGTTGATAACAAAATATAAGATTTTTTGCTAATACTTGGTTGTTGTTTACACTTTAATTGTTTTTAATCAAAAGGGATTAAATACCTATATAATACATAATCAGATATGTTTTTAAATAAAATAGGTATGTATTAACGATTATTTACCTATTTATGGAGATAACAATAAATTGAAAAATAGAGATTTTTTGCCTGATTTTCGCCTGAGGCGCAAAAAATGGAACAAATCTGGCTTGAGGACCTCAAAAATTCCAAAATTATTTATTAACTAATTATCATACTTTATTAATTATTTAACAAATAGGTAATTAATTCAAACAATAATTAAATATTACCTTTTAATCATTTTTCAAAATTTTTTTCTTTTTTTAATTGTGTTTTAAAAATGTCAGAATATTCTAGTATTTATGCTTTCAATATTTAAATACATAATTCTTTGAATAACACTTTATTTAAAAAAAGTGTGAATAACTTGTTAATATTTTTATTTTATAATTTACTATTTTTCTTTTAAAGTACACTTTTTATTTTAAATATCTCAAAACTTAATCATTTTGTCTTTTAAACAAATATATAAAAATTAAAATAAGTAAAATTTATTAGATAATTTAGCAGCGTAAAAGTTGCTTTAATTTAAATATGGGATGAGCAACAAAATTAAAAAAATTATTGGGAGAATGGCTTAATTTTTGGGTTGTTGTTGGGTACAAAATAAAAATGCTAAAGTAAAAATGAGTAAAAGATAGAAAAGTCTAAAATTAAATGTTCTTTCGACGTTTGATCCTAGGGCCTGCTCAGTCGTCTTTTTCCTTTGGCCATGAGTCCACAATTTTTTTGCGGGGCCGGACTTCGGATAGAGCCCTCCAGAATCAACACTGATCGAATTTTGAAGAGTTTTTGTAGAGTAAAATGAAGAAGAATTTTTGGAAGAGCAGTCTTATTGTTAGTCTGAAAAATAAAAATTAAATAATTTTTATTTGTGATCATTCCTATTTTACCTTTAAAATTAAAGACCAAATATTTTGCTGTCATTTTCTGGGTGCTAAGAGTTTTTTTTTTGTTGAAATGAACAAAAATAATTTTTAATAAAGCTAAGGACAATAGACGAATTTTAGTTGATAAAGAAAATTTTTTAAAATTTTGTAAATTTCGGAAGCTGAAGCGTAAGTAGGGAGGGAAGAAAAATAATTGACCGGTTTTTGCATCGTTGTTGTTTTGTATTCTCGCAATTTTTTAAAAATATTTTGAAGTATTTCAATATTATTTTTTGTTGAGCGTATTTGCGAGAATGCAAAATTAGTTTTTGTTGTGGTGGTAATTCTAGTTGAGGAAGATATTTTTTATTTACATAAGAAACTGGAGATCATTTAGTTGTGGAATTCCTTTATTTGCTGGAATTTTTACATCTGATAAAGAATATTTTTTAGTTCGTTAAGATTATATTAATAAAATGAGAAGGAATTAATATATTTTTAATCAGTAAAAAATTTTTATCAATAATAAGCCAAGAATTAGAGACCGGCTCCCTCTAGTAGATGTCCCTTTGGAGCGGGCATTCTATTAGAAATTTCAGGTGAAATTTTTATCATTAATAAGCTAATGATGTTGGCTTTTAGCTTCTAAATTTGGAAATAAACTATATATTCTTCCAATTTATATTCTTCCAAGTGAGAAATATAAATTTAAAATTAAATAAAAATTTAAATTTTGTAAATGTGTGTATGTATGTTCTTCTCTTTTGGATTGAGTCTTTTATTTGGCCAAAAATGGGCGGGTCGGTTGTCAGGAATGGAATCGAGAGTAAAGGGAGATAAGAGAAGGAAGAGGGAGAAAGAAATATTTAAAAAAACTATTTTATTATTTAAATGACGCAAAACTGCAAAACAAGCAATGGACCTGTGACTAATTTAGCCACGTTTCTTTACCTCGCGTTTTAGAGAAATTTCAAGAAAATTTCTGAATTTTTTGTATTTCTAAATTAAGATTTTATTTTAAATATTTCTGTGGCTTACTTTTAAATTTTTGAAATAAGAACTATTGAAAGACTACTACTACCTAAACCTACCTAAACCTGAATTCCTATCCAGTTTTATAAAGACCATTTTTATTTTTTATCTCGTCACAAGTTTAATAGGGGAACTGAAGAGGTTAAAGAGGGTAAATGTGGATTTGGGAGGATTTCGAGGGATTAAGGAGGGAGGATTGAGGTCATTTTGACAGGGCTAAGCAAGGAATGTTGTTTCAATACATTCAAATACAACTTGAATTTGCATAAACCACAAAAATCCATTCGATTATATTTTATTTTATTTTCCAAATATAGAAATATTTGGTATTTTAATTTTTACATAAAAAGCTTTATTCCCTGCAAGAATATTTTCTATCTATTTTTTATTTATAATTTTAAATTGATTAATAATTTAGTTTTTGGTTTTATGAACAGTGACTATTTTTCTATCAATAATTCTCTCAATCCTTCCAAATCTTTTCAAACAGGACCACAGCAGTTATGTGTGTGTTTATTAAAAATTTTTTATAATCATGTAAAGTTCAAAAATATTTTTTATCAGATTTGCTTAAAATTTTGTTTTGCAAAGCTAATTCGGAATCTCTAAAACTTTTCATTCAAAAATATTTTATATTTTATTAATTTACAATTATTGAGCTTTCATTCCATTCGTCTTTCATTACTATTAAAATTTATCTTATTAAATCACCTTATATTAGAGTTTTAGGATTCTTTAGATACTTCAGAACTCTAGATACAATTTCCTTCCTTATATTCTAGGTTGATTATTCTACTCGATTGATACTCATTCGACTGATCAATTAAACTTTTTTTATATTTATTTGATACTTATTTCGATAGATTTTGTCTAAACTTTCACAATTTAATTCGTAATAATTTTAGTTTTCTGACTCATTTCTAAATTTACCTAGCGTCATACGACAAATTTTAGAGTTATTTTTAACTTAATTCTTGTCGATTTATTGTTATTCAAATTCTTCTTTTTATTACTTAAACATCTTTGACGTTCAAAACTAAGAAATGTTTGTTATTTATTATACTAAAATTAGTCACATTTTTAAACGTGACGATGTCCGCTTCACTTTTTATATTTCGAGGACTTTGTATTCATAATTTAATTTTTAGAATGATTATATAGCTTTTGCATGGAACTCGAGATTTTTTAGCATTTTAGATTTTTAAATTTTACAAGATTTAACATTTGACTAAAAAAATAAAAGCTGACTTAGAGCATAAATTTAAAAATTTCACTTAAATTATAAATCGAAAGCAAAATCGAATGATTACGATGAAAAACTAAATAGTATATTTTTTTAAATACATATATCAAACATTCAAATTTAATCACTAACTTTTTATAGTGCAACATCATATTTTTAAACATTTTATATAAGATATAAATAAAATTTACATAACAAACAAAAAATTATAAAAACAAATTAATCAAAAAGTATCTATAGTACTATAGTAGTGCAAAGAAAAAAAAATATTACAAATATTTGGGTAATAGGTAAGGGATAAAAGTTGACTAGGGTGATTATGGAGGTGAAATTGATGATGAAAAATATGGAGATGAATAGTAAAGTATTTTTACATGTTGAATTCTTTCGACGTTTGATCCTAGAGCCAGCTCATCCGTCTTTATCCATTGGCCATGAACCCGTCAATTTTCAAGATGGGGCCGGAAGTCAGGTAGAGTCTTCTAGAATCAATACTGATCGAATTTGTTTCTTTTAGATTTAAAATTTTTATGGGCACTTTAGATCATTTGATTATCAGTAGGGTAGATAAAGTGCAAAATATTTTTAAAGCTAATAAAATTAGAGAATTGAAGTCTTCACATTTACAGATTTCTAATTAGTTCTAGGAATTCTTTATTCAGTTTTTGTTGAAACTGCATTTAATTTTCTCATTGGGGATTAAAAATATTGTTGCTAATTTGTATATTAATGCTATTTATAAAAATTATTTACAAAGAGCAATAAGCTCTTTCTTTTAGTGCTACATCTGAAAGTTTTTGAGCTTTATTCGAGAGACTTTTTTTAATATGGAAATTAAAGTTTGTTAAAAAACTTTATAAATTTATATTTTATAATTGGAAAATTTTATATAGAATACATCAAAAATTCAGCGGCCTTTTATTTGACCTTTCGGGGGCAAAATTCCAGCCATGGGGATGTAAACAAAAAAAGCCAACTTGGCTATAATAAATTCTTCTTCTCTTCTTTCTCTCTTTTTTCTCTTCTCTCTCCTTAAATTTCCACGCAATCACAAGATTTTCAAATTCGTAAACAGATTTAAAAAAATTTTTTTAATATTCAAATCTTTTTGTTTGTATAACAAAAATAAAACAACCACATGGCCGGGGCATTTAGAGAATTAAATTTACTGTTAACAATTTATCGAGCGTACATATTTATTTTTACGTTTTTATTGTTTACCATCTTATTTTATATTTTTGCATATTTATTTCCTCACATGGTACTTTTTATTATTGGAATTGAAAATTTTTATTAAGAAAATTTATATGTTTATCTGTTTATACATAAAATACTATTTCTTCCTTAATAATAAAAAAGTTTAATCACAAGAATCTTTGTTTGTGAAATAAATATGTATCTTTATCTATCTTGATGATTTTAAACAATATTTTGAAGTTTAGCCCAAGGATTTTCAATTTTGTCACAAATTATATTATACATTTAGGTTTAATTTATGATGCCGTGGGGTTAAATTAAATAAAAGATTGATTAGGTATTTGCGAACGTTGTCCTTAAATTTACATAATGTACTATAATAGTACTTGAAAAATTTTTTCATACAAATCCATTTATTCTTTTCCTGTTTATTTTTCTAAGCAAAATGCACTTTACTTCAATAGTAATCCATCAATTTCTGAAAATTTGTATGGAATATATCTCGAGTTTATTTTAAAATATTTGTTAAATTATCATTAGACTTTGATTCATTCGCTTTAGATAAATAATATTTATAAAATTAATTAGAATATTTGTACATATGATAAAGTACAAAATTATGCTGAACTCGTGAGGGTTGTTAATTGCGTGGAAATTTAATAAATATGTGAGTATTATCTCTTGAACCTTTTCTACGTGTCATTTTTTTAACTTTAAAATTTTTTAAATTATTGCCATTTTCAAATATTCAAAAAATTATTCTAAAGTGTATGTACTTTACTTAATTATTAATCTATTTTATGATAAATGAATAAATTTCCGGCTAAAAATATGCTCCCTCTTCACAATAACTTCTAGTGTATTTAAAATCAAAGCTGGAAAAAATTGATGCTTAAAGGCTTCAACATATTTTTATTTATCATTGTGTTTATATCTTCTCTTTAAGCTTTATTCTTTCGAATCTCTTCTAAAAATATCGCTACCATCCAAATTGGTGACAGCTCAACAGAATATACTGTTTTAAAAAACGTGCGCATTATGGAATGGAAAAGTAATGAAATTGAACAACCAGGTATTTTCTCAAAGGAAATAAAAGTTTGCTAATCTTTTTAGAGCAGATAACAATTTGGATTAGAAGTTGTAATCTAAATTGTTTGAGGATGGTCAATGAAAGAAAAGACGGAGAATTGCCTCGATTTTTACTTATAGGTGATCCTAGGTAAAATACGAATTATTCCCACCAAGATAAAAATAATTCCAAAATTTTCTTAGGGGTCTGTTTGATGAAAGTGACTTAGTAGAAACAAAATCAAGATATGCAAGTTTTGAGAAGCTTGAAGGACAAAAATCAACAAAAATGCTTCTTCAGACACATTATTTAATGGTATGTACATAAATGTATATATTATATAGAACATGTAGGACCACAAAAACAAGGAATCTTTGTTTTAATTGTTTTCTATAAAGGTATTTCTAGAAATTCCTTTTGTTGCATGTAAAAAATAGCTAAAAAACTAAAATTTTCACTTAAAAGAGAGACAACGACCGATTGTTGAAAAGTACAGACTGTTACGAATTATTTGGAAGAGTAGAAGATGAAAGTTGCTTTATATGAAAAGGCTGCTGCTTTAAAAAGAGATAAAACCCAAAGATAATTTTATACATAATTTGATCTTACAGAATTTGTATTATAAAATTAATAATTATTCGATTTTTTTGTCGCCTACGGCGCCAAAAAATGGCGCCAAAAATTCTAATTTAATTAAAAATTCTAATCCAAATTGTTATCTGCTCTAAAAAGATTAGCAAACTTTTATTTCCTTTGAGAAAATACCTGGTTGTTCAATTTCATTACTTTTCCATTCCATAATGCGCACGTTTTTTAAAACAGTATATTCTGTTGAGCTGTCACCAATTTGGATGGTAGCGATATTTTTAGAAGAGATTCGAAAGAATAAAGCTTAAAGAGAAGATATAAACACAATGATAAATAAAAATATGTTGAAGCCTTTAAGCATCAATTTTTTCCAGCTTTGATTTTAAATACACTAGAAGTTATTGTGAAGAGGGAGCATATTTTTAGCCGGAAATTTATTCATTTATCATAAAATAGATTAATAATTAAGTAAAGTACATACACTTTAGAATAATTTTTTGAATATTTGAAAATGGCAATAATTTAAAAAATTTTAAAGTTAAAAAAATGACACGTAGAAAAGGTTCAAGAGATAATACTCACATATTTATTAAATTTCCACGCAATTAACAACCCTCACGAGTTCAGCATAATTTTGTACTTTATCATATGTACAAATATTCTAATTAATTTTATAAATATTATTTATCTAAAGCGAATGAATCAAAGTCTAATGATAATTTAACAAATATTTTAAAATAAACTCGAGATATATTCCATACAAATTTTCAGAAATTGATGGATTACTATTGAAGTAAAGTGCATTTTGCTTAGAAAAATAAACAGGAAAAGAATAAATGGATTTGTATGAAAAAATTTTTCAAGTACTATTATAGTACATTATGTAAATTTAAGGACAACGTTCGCAAATACCTAATCAATCTTTTATTTAATTTAACCCCACGGCATCATAAATTAAACCTAAATGTATAATATAATTTGTGACAAAATTGAAAATCCTTGGGCTAAACTTCAAAATATTGTTTAAAATCATCAAGATAGATAAAGATACATATTTATTTCACAAACAAAGATTCTTGTGATTAAACTTTTTTATTATTAAGGAAGAAATAGTATTTTATGTATAAACAGATAAACATATAAATTTTCTTAATAAAAATTTTCAATTCCAATAATAAAAAGTACCATGTGAGGAAATAAATATGCAAAAATATAAAATAAGATGGTAAACAATAAAAACGTAAAAATAAATATGTACGCTCGATAAATTGTTAACAGTAAATTTAATTCTCTAAATGCCCCGGCCATGTGGTTGTTTTATTTTTGTTATACAAACAAAAAGATTTGAATATTAAAAAAATTTTTTTTAAATCTGTTTACGAATTTGAAAATCTTGTGATTGCGTGGAAATTTAAGGAGAGAGAAGAGAAAAAGAGAGAAAGAAGAGAAGAAGAATTTATTATAGCCAAGTTGGCTTTTTTTGTTTACATCCCCATGGCTGGAATTTTGCCCCCGAAAGGTCAAATAAAAGGCCGCTGAATTTTTGATGTATTCTATATAAAATTTTCCAATTATAAAATATAAATTTATAAAGTTTTTTAACAAACTTTAATTTCCATATTAAAAAAAGTCTCTCGAATAAAGCTCAAAAACTTTCAGATGTAGCACTAAAAGAAAGAGCTTATTGCTCTTTGTAAATAATTTTTATAAATAGCATTAATATACAAATTAGCAACAATATTTTTAATCCCCAATGAGAAAATTAAATGCAGTTTCAACAAAAACTGAATAAAGAATTCCTAGAACTAATTAGAAATCTGTAAATGTGAAGACTTCAATTCTCTAATTTTATTAGCTTTAAAAATATTTTGCACTTTATCTACCCTACTGATAATCAAATGATCTAAAGTGCCCATAAAAATTTTAAATCTAAAAGAAACAAATTCGATCAGTATTGATTCTAGAAGACTCTACCTGACTTCCGGCCCCATCTTGAAAATTGACGGGTTCATGGCCAATGGATAAAGACGGATGAGCTGGCTCTAGGATCAAACGTCGAAAGAATTCAACATGTAAAAATACTTTACTATTCATCTCCATATTTTTCATCATCAATTTCACCTCCATAATCACCCCTAGTCAACTTTTATCCCTTACCTATAACCCAAATATTTGTAATATTTTTTTGTCTTTGCACTACTATAGATACTTTTTGATTAATTTGTTTTTATAATTTTTTGTTTGTTATGTAAATTTTATTTATATCTTATATAATATGTTTAAAAATATGATGTTGCACTATAAAAAGTTTGTGATTAAATTTGAATGTTTGATATGTATATGTATTTAAAAGAATATACTATTTAGTTTTTCATCGGATCATTCGATTTTGCTTTCGATTTATAATTTAAGTGAAGTAAGGGATAAAAGTTGACTAGGGGTGATTATGGAGGTGAAATTGATGATGAAAAATATGGAGATGAATAGTAAAGTATTTTTGCATGTTCAATTCTTTCGACGTTTGATCCTAGAGCCAGCTCATCCGTCTTTATCCATTGGCCATGAACCCGTCAATTTTCAAGACGGGGCCGGAAGTCAGGTGGAGTCTTCTAGAATCAATACTGATCGAATTTGTTTCTTTTAGATTTCAAATTTTTATGGGCACTTTAGATCATTTGATTATCAGTAGGGTAGATAAAGTGCAAAATATTTTTAAAGCTAATAAAATTAGAGAATTGAAGTCTTCACATTTACAGATTTCTAATTAGTTCTAGGAATTCTTTATTCAGTTTTTGTTGAAACTGCATTTAATTTTCTCATTGGGGATTAAAAATATTGTTGCTAATTTGTATATTAATGCTATTTATAAAAATTATTTACAAAGAGCAATAAGCTCTTTCTTTTAGTGCTACATCTGAAAGTTTTTGAGCTTTATTCGAGAGACTTTTTTTAATATGGAAATTAAAGTTTGTTAAAAAACTTTATAAATTTATATTTTATAATTGGAAAATTTTATATAGAATACATCAAAAATTCAGCGGCCTTTTATTTGACCTTTCGGGGGCAAAATTCCAGCCATGGGGATGTAAACAAAAAAAGCCAACTTGGCTATAATAAATTCTTCTTCTCTTCTTTCTCTCTTTTTTCTCTTCTCTCTCCTTAAATTTCCACGCAATCACAAGATTTTCAAATTCGTAAACAGATTTAAAAAATTTTTTTAATATTCAAATCTTTTTGTTTGTATAACAAAAATAAAACAACCACATGGCCGGGGCATTTAGAGAATTAAATTTACTGTTAACAATTTATCGAGCGTACATATTTATTTTTACGTTTTTATTGTTTACCATCTTATTTTATATTTTTGCATATTTATTTCCTCACATGGTACTTTTTATTATTGGAATTGAAAATTTTTATTAAGAAAATTTATATGTTTATCTGTTTATACATAAAATACTATTTCTTCCTTAATAATAAAAAAGTTTAATCACAAGAATCTTTGTTTGTGAAATAAATATGTATCTTTATCTATCTTGATGATTTTAAACAATATTTTGAAGTTTAGCCCAAGGATTTTCAATTTTGTCACAAATTATATTATACATTTAGGTTTAATTTATGATGCCGTGGGGTTAAATTAAATAAAAGATTGATTAGGTATTTGCGAACGTTGTCCTTAAATTTACATAATGTACTATAATAGTACTTGAAAAATTTTTTCATACAAATCCATTTATTCTTTTCCTGTTTATTTTTCTAAGCAAAATGCACTTTACTTCAATAGTAATCCATCAATTTCTGAAAATTTGTATGGAATATATCTCGAGTTTATTTTAAAATATTTGTTAAATTATCATTAGACTTTGATTCATTCGCTTTAGATAAATAATATTTATAAAATTAATTAGAATATTTGTACATATGATAAAGTACAAAATTATGCTGAACTCGTGAGGGTTGTTAATTGCGTGGAAATTTAATAAATATGTGAGTATTATCTCTTGAACCTTTTCTACGTGTCATTTTTTTAACTTTAAAATTTTTTAAATTATTGCCATTTTCAAATATTCAAAAAATTATTCTAAAGTGTATGTACTTTACTTAATTATTAATCTATTTTATGATAAATGAATAAATTTCCGGCTAAAAATATGCTCCCTCTTCACAATAACTTCTAGTGTATTTAAAATCAAAGCTGGAAAAAATTGATGCTTAAAGGCTTCAACATATTTTTATTTATCATTGTGTTTATATCTTCTCTTTAAGCTTTATTCTTTCGAATCTCTTCTAAAAATATCGCTACCATCCAAATTGGTGACAGCTCAACAGAATATACTGTTTTAAAAAACGTGCGCATTATGGAATGGAAAAGTAATGAAATTGAACAACCAGGTATTTTCTCAAAGGAAATAAAAGTTTGCTAATCTTTTTAGAGCAGATAACAATTTGGATTAGAATTTTTAATTAAATTAGAATTTTTGGCGCCATTTTTTGGCGCCGTAGGCGACAAAAAAATCGAATAATTATTAATTTTATAATACAAATTCTGTAAGATCAAATTATGTATAAAATTATCTTTGGGTTTTATCTCTTTTTAAAGCAGCAGCCTTTTCATATAAAGCAACTTTCATCTTCTACTCTTCCAAATAATTCGTAACAGTCTGTACTTTTCAACAATCGGTCGTTGTCTCTCTTTTAAGTGAAAATTTTAGTTTTTTAGCTATTTTTTACATGCAACAAAAGGAATTTCTAGAAATACCTTTATAGAAAACAATTAAAACAAAGATTCCTTGTTTTTGTGGTCCTACATGTTCTATATAATATATACATTTATGTACATACCATTAAATAATGTGTCTGAAGAAGCATTTTTGTTGATTTTTGTCCTTCAAGCTTCTCAAAACTTGCATATCTTGATTTTGTTTCTACTAAGTCACTTTCATCAAACAGACCCCTAAGAAAATTTTGGAATTATTTTTATCTTGGTGGGAATAATTCGTATTTTACCTAGGATCACCTATAAGTAAAAATCGAGGCAATTCTCCGTCTTTTCTTTCATTGACCATCCTCAAACAATTTAGATTACAACTTCTAATCCAAATTGTTATCTGCTCTAAAAAGATTAGCAAACTTTTATTTCCTTTGAGAAAATACCTGGTTGTTCAATTTCATTACTTTTCCATTCCATAATGCGCACGTTTTTTAAAACAGTATATTCTGTTGAGCTGTCACCAATTTGGATGGTAGCGATATTTTTAGAAGAGATTCGAAAGAATAAAGCTTAAAGAGAAGATATAAACACAATGATAAATAAAAATATGTTGAAGCCTTTAAGCATCAATTTTTTCCAGCTTTGATTTTAAATACACTAGAAGTTATTGTGAAGAGGGAGCATATTTTTAGCCGGAAATTTATTCATTTATCATAAAATAGATTAATAATTAAGTAAAGTACATACACTTTAGAATAATTTTTTGAATATTTGAAAATGGCAATAATTTAAAAAATTTTAAAGTTAAAAAAATGACACGTAGAAAAGGTTCAAGAGATAATACTCACATATTTATTAAATTTCCACGCAATTAACAACCCTCACGAGTTCAGCATAATTTTGTACTTTATCATATGTACAAATATTCTAATTAATTTTATAAATATTATTTATCTAAAGCGAATGAATCAAAGTCTAATGATAATTTAACAAATATTTTAAAATAAACTCGAGATATATTCCATACAAATTTTCAGAAATTGATGGATTACTATTGAAGTAAAGTGCATTTTGCTTAGAAAAATAAACAGGAAAAGAATAAATGGATTTGTATGAAAAAATTTTTCAAGTACTATTATAGTACATTATGTAAATTTAAGGACAACGTTCGCAAATACCTAATCAATCTTTTATTTAATTTAACCCCACGGCATCATAAATTAAACCTAAATGTATAATATAATTTGTGACAAAATTGAAAATCCTTGGGCTAAACTTCAAAATATTGTTTAAAATCATCAAGATAGATAAAGATACATATTTATTTCACAAACAAAGATTCTTGTGATTAAACTTTTTTATTATTAAGGAAGAAATAGTATTTTATGTATAAACAGATAAACATATAAATTTTCTTAATAAAAATTTTCAATTCCAATAATAAAAAGTACCATGTGAGGAAATAAATATGCA
The DNA here is from genome assembly GCA_036172945.1 of Meloidogyne incognita. Classification (NCBI taxonomy): domain Eukaryota; kingdom Metazoa; phylum Nematoda; class Chromadorea; order Rhabditida; family Meloidogynidae; genus Meloidogyne; species Meloidogyne incognita. The sequence continues at coordinate 3,062,135 of JARQAC010000006.1, read as the reverse complement.
AAAATATAAAATAAGATGGTAAACAATAAAAACGTAAAAATAAATATGTACGCTCGATAAATTGTTAACAGTAAATTTAATTCTCTAAATGCCCCGGCCATGTGGTTGTTTTATTTTTGTTATACAAACAAAAAGATTTGAATATTAAAAAAATTTTTTTTAAATCTGTTTACGAATTTGAAAATCTTGTGATTGCGTGGAAATTTAAGGAGAGAGAAGAGAAAAAAGAGAGAAAGAAGAGAAGAAGAATTTATTATAGCCAAGTTGGCTTTTTTTGTTTACATCCCCATGGCTGGAATTTTGCCCCCGAAAGGTCAAATAAAAGGCCGCTGAATTTTTGATGTATTCTATATAAAATTTTCCAATTATAAAATATAAATTTATAAAGTTTTTTAACAAACTTTAATTTCCATATTAAAAAAAGTCTCTCGAATAAAGCTCAAAAACTTTCAGATGTAGCACTAAAAGAAAGAGCTTATTGCTCTTTGTAAATAATTTTTATAAATAGCATTAATATACAAATTAGCAACAATATTTTTAATCCCCAATGAGAAAATTAAATGCAGTTTCAACAAAAACTGAATAAAGAATTCCTAGAACTAATTAGAAATCTGTAAATGTGAAGACTTCAATTCTCTAATTTTATTAGCTTTAAAAATATTTTGCACTTTATCTACCCTACTGATAATCAAATGATCTAAAGTGCCCATAAAAATTTTAAATCTAAAAGAAACAAATTCGATCAGTATTGATTCTAGAAGACTCTACCTGACTTCCGGCCCCATCTTGAAAATTGACGGGTTCATGGCCAATGGATAAAGACGGATGAGCTGGCTCTAGGATCAAACGTCGAAAGAATTCAACATGTAAAAATACTTTACTATTCATCTCCATATTTTTCATCATCAATTTCACCTCCATAATCACCCTAGTCAACTTTTATCCCTTACCTATTACCCAAATATTTGTAATATTTTTTTTTCTTTGCACTACTATAGTACTATAGATACTTTTTGATTAATTTGTTTTTATAATTTTTTGTTTGTTATGTAAATTTTATTTATATCTTATATAAAATGTTTAAAAATATGATGTTGCACTATAAAAAGTTAGTGATTAAATTTGAATGTTTGATATATGTATTTAAAAAAATATACTATTTAGTTTTTCATCGTAATCATTCGATTTTGCTTTCGATTTATAATTTAAGTGAAATTTTTAAATTTATGCTCTAAGTCAGCTTTTATTTTTTTAGTCAAATGTTAAATCTTGTAAAATTTAAAAATCTAAAATGCTAAAAAATCTCGAGTTCCATGCAAAAGCTATATAATCATTCTAAAAATTAAATTATGAATACAAAGTCCTCGAAATATAAAAAGTGAAGCGGACATCGTCACGTTTAAAAATGTGACTAATTTTAGTATAATAAATAACAAACATTTCTTAGTTTTGAACGTCAAAGATGTTTAAGTAATAAAAAGAAGAATTTGAATAACAATAAATCGACAAGAATTAAGTTAAAAATAACTCTAAAATTTGTCGTATGACGCTAGGTAAATTTAGAAATGAGTCAGAAAACTAAAATTATTACGAATTAAATTGTGAAAGTTTAGACAAAATCTATCGAAATAAGTATCAAATAAATATAAAAAAAAGTTTAATTGATCAGTCGAATGAGTATCAATCGAGTAGAATAATCAACCTAGAATATAAGGAAGGAAATTGTATCTAGAGTTCTGAAGTATCTAAAGAATCCTAAAACTCTAATATAAGGTGATTTAATAAGATAAATTTTAATAGTAATGAAAGACGAATGGAATGAAAGCTCAATAATTGTAAATTAATAAAATATAAAATATTTTTGAATGAAAAGTTTTAGAGATTCCGAATTAGCTTTGCAAAACAAAATTTTAAGCAAATCTGATAAAAAATATTTTTGAACTTTACATGATTATAAAAAATTTTTAATAAACACACACATAACTGCTGTGGTCCTGTTTGAAAAGATTTGGAAGGATTGAGAGAATTATTGATAGAAAAATAGTCACTGTTCATAAAACCAAAAACTAAATTATTAATCAATTTAAAATTATAAATAAAAAATAGATAGAAAATATTCTTGCAGGGAATAAAGCTTTTTATGTAAAAATTAAAATACCAAATATTTCTATATTTGGAAAATAAAATAAAATATAATCGAATGGATTTTTGTGGTTTATGCAAATTCAAGTTGTATTTGAATGTATTGAAACAACATTCCTTGCTTAGCCCTGTCAAAATGACCTCAATCCTCCCTCCTTAATCCCTCGAAATCCTCCCAAATCCACATTTACCCTCTTTAACCTCTTCAGTTCCCCTATTAAACTTGTGACGAGATAAAAAATAAAAATGGTCTTTATAAAACTGGATAGGAATTCAGGTTTAGGTAGGTTTAGGTAGTAGTAGTCTTTCAATAGTTCTTATTTCAAAAATTTAAAAGTAAGCCACAGAAATATTTAAAATAAAATCTTAATTTAGAAATACAAAAAATTCAGAAATTTTCTTGAAATTTCTCTAAAACGCGAGGTAAAGAAACGTGGCTAAATTAGTCACAGGTCCATTGCTTGTTTTGCAGTTTTGCGTCATTTAAATAATAAAATAGTTTTTTTAAATATTTCTTTCTCCCTCTTCCTTCTCTTATCTCCCTTTACTCTCGATTCCATTCCTGACAACCGACCCGCCCATTTTTGGCCAAATAAAAGACTCAATCCAAAAGAGAAGAACATACATACACACATTTACAAAATTTAAATTTTTATTTAATTTTAAATTTATATTTCTCACTTGGAAGAATATAAATTGGAAGAATATATAGTTTATTTCCAAATTTAGAAGCTAAAAGCCAACATCATTAGCTTATTAATGATAAAAATTTCACCTGAAATTTCTAATAGAATGCCCGCTCCAAAGGGACATCTACTAGAGGGAGCCGGTCTCTAATTCTTGGCTTATTATTGATAAAAATTTTTTACTGATTAAAAATATATTAATTCCTTCTCATTTTATTAATATAATCTTAACGAACTAAAAAATATTCTTTATCAGATGTAAAAATTCCAGCAAATAAAGGAATTCCACAACTAAATGATCTCCAGTTTCTTATGTAAATAAAAAATATCTTCCTCAACTAGAATTACCACCACAACAAAAACTAATTTTGCATTCTCGCAAATACGCTCAACAAAAAATAATATTGAAATACTTCAAAATATTTTTAAAAAATTGCGAGAATACAAAACAACAACGATGCAAAAACCGGTCAATTATTTTTCTTCCCTCCCTACTTACGCTTCAGCTTCCGAAATTTACAAAATTTTAAAAAATTTTCTTTATCAACTAAAATTCGTCTATTGTCCTTAGCTTTATTAAAAATTATTTTTGTTCATTTCAACAAAAAAAAAACTCTTAGCACCCAGAAAATGACAGCAAAATATTTGGTCTTTAATTTTAAAGGTAAAATAGGAATGATCACAAATAAAAATTATTTAATTTTTATTTTTCAGACTAACAATAAGACTGCTCTTCCAAAAATTCTTCTTCATTTTACTCTACAAAAACTCTTCAAAATTCGATCAGTGTTGATTCTGGAGGGCTCTATCCGAAGTCCGGCCCCGCAAAAAAATTGTGGACTCATGGCCAAAGGAAAAAGACGACTGAGCAGGCCCTAGGATCAAACGTCGAAAGAACATTTAATTTTAGACTTTTCTATCTTTTACTCATTTTTACTTTAGCATTTTTATTTTGTACCCAACAACAACCCAAAAATTAAGCCATTCTCCCAATAATTTTTTTTTAATTTTGTTGCTCATCCCATATTTAAATTAAAGCAACTTTTAAGCTGCTAAATTATCTAATAAATTTTACTTATTTTAATTTTTATATATTTGTTTAAAAGACAAAATGATTAAGTTTTGAGATATTTAAAATAAAAAGTGTACTTTAAAAGAAAAATAGTAAATTATAAAATAAAAATATTAACAAGTTATTCACACTTTTTTTAAATAAAGTGTTATTCAAAGAATTATGTATTTAAATATTGAAAGCATAAATACTAGAATATTCTGACATTTTTAAAACACAATTAAAAAAAAGAAAAAAATTTTGAAAAATGATTAAAAGGTAATATTTAATTATTGTTTGAATTAATTACCTATTTGTTAAATAATTAATAAAGTATGATAATTAGTTAATAAATAATTTTGGAATTTTTGAGGTCCTCAAGCCAGATTTGTTCCATTTTTTGCGCCTCAGGCGAAAATCAGGCAAAAAATCTCTATTTTTCAATTTATTGTTATCTCCATAAATAGGTAAATAATCGTTAATACATACCTATTTTATTTAAAAACATATCTGATTATGTATTATATAGGTATTTAATCCCTTTTGATTAAAAACAATTAAAGTGTAAACAACAACCAAGTATTAGCAAAAAATCTGATATTTTGTTATCAACAGCCGCTCTTTTTCAAAATTATTTTTCGAGACTTTTTTAAATAAAATGTGTTTATATAAAGTACAAATATTTATTTATATTTATTTTAATAAATAAATAAATTATTTGTCTGACTTTTGAAGAGGTCGTATGACTTTTTGAAAAAAGGGAAGTCAAGTGCAAAAGGTAAATATGAGTAAAAAATGACTAAAATTGCGGACAAAAATATTTGTAAAAAATAACCAGAGATATGATAAATAGACTGATAATAAATTAAAAGAAAGGTGAAAGATTGAAAATTGATAAATCAGACAATAAGACGTTTATAATTAATTTAGACAACTAGACGATATAATAAGAAGATTCAGGAAAAATTATTTTTCTGGAAAATCTCTAACTAATTTTTATATAAAAAATCACCAACGATCAGGAAGGAAATATTTAATGAAAATTTTTTTGAAAAAAGCATAAAATCTAAGTTTAACATGCAAGAAAAGCGTGTTACATAAAGCAGATTATTTATTAAGGAAGAAAATTTTTTTAAATATTGAAATTTTTTTGATAAATAGGAAGAAAAATAGGTACTTAAAAATTATTTTTCGAAAATATAGTTTAATAAAAAAATTAAAAAAATATATACAAGAGAGATTATTAAAATGATTCAATAATCTAATTAGTAATCATTCTGTGGAAAACTTAAAAATGAAAATAGAGTATTCGATAATTAAAAAAGAATTAATAGTTAATTAAGTATGGGAATACCCAAAGGGCTCATTTTAGCATAAAAGAGCTAAAGGTCGTACTTAAAAACTATGTTAAAGATTACTAATTGACCCACCAAATTTACGTCCTTCCGGAGTGTTGATATTCTCACAAAGCTCACCAAATGTAAGCCTAAAAAATACATATGCCTTGAATTTCATATTTGTGAAAACGACAACCTGGCACAAGAGGAACATTTGACTGTACAGCTTAGCTCCGCGCAAGTACAAGCTCCATTTTGCAGACAAATTGTTTCAACAATCTATAGAAAAAATATTAACAAATCGAAGTTAGCTTAATTATTAGATGCTTAAATATTAGATTTGCCTGGATCTGGATGCAGCCCTTAATTTTTCCTGGATCATGAGTCAAGATCAGTGCATTTTCAAGTGTCCCTTGATTTTTCCTTGACTCAACGTCAAGAATCTGGTTAAGGTCCCCAACCAAAATAAAAATCAAGGTCAAGATATTTTAAAATTTCTGATATCTGGTAAATCTGACTCCAAAAATAAATATATAATGAGATTACCTCAGATTGAGGCTTATCGCTCTTTTCTGTGATCAAATTTAAAAATCGATGCTGTTGATTTGATTTTGTTGTTGACTTAAAGGATTTATGTAAAAGAAGTAAATATTTCAAATTAAATTAAATTTACATTTAAAACATTAATTTCCTCATTATCCTTTTCGGGTGTTGCCAATGGACTCAGAAAAGAAGTGGCAACTGGAAATATTGCTGGAGGAAGAATATCCCTCTCAGAATTAGTTAATACTGAACGTCGTCTCCTAGATGACGTTGTTAAGTCTTCAAGAAAGTCAAAGTCCTGTGGCAAAACAATAAGTTGAGCAAGTGATAAATCTTATTAAAAAGAAAATTAATTTGATTAAAATTTTCAGTTAAAAAAGGACTAACGATGATGCATTGCACTAATGGAGATGGGTGCCAAATTCTCAGGTAAATAGCCTCCATTAGGTTCGATTAATGCAACTTGAATGAAAAAATATTAGAGCGATCGGTTGATTTGAATTAGGGTTTTTTGGCCCTTCCGCTTCAATCTTCTGTTTTTACTTTCTTCCGTAAAATACTGCAGGGCCTTCCTTGGTTCTATTATGAATAAAAAATATATTTTTCTTCCGCTTCCGTCTTTTTTGAACCTTCCGCTTCCATCTTTCGTCTTCTCTTTTTTATACTATTCCGTTTTCTTCCGCCTCCCGTTTTTAAAATATGGATGAGCCCACTCATGATGTATATATGTTATCAAAAAATATTTACTTGTATAAACAACATTAACTTCTTTAATTAAATTAGTCAGAACAAAATGGACAGCTGTAGCACTAATGCGAGGTTCCACTTGGAAACTTGCTGGGCCTCTCTATCAAATGCTTAATTTAAATTTCTAAGAAAAATTTTAGAAATTAACCAGAATATTGACAAAATGTGGATAAGTACTGAATCCAGTAAATATGCCATGTTCAATTTGAATTGAATTGAGTAAATGTGAATTACAACTACATGTATTAGATAATTATTTAAAAACTTTAATTAATTTACCGAATTGTAACTGTTTGATTTATAAATCCAGCTTGTATCCTTTTTTGTTCTAAGCTTAAAACAATCGGTTCACCATCACTTGGATCACGTCGAGAACGTTTTCTCTTTTCTATTTGAACTTTAACGCCTAATAAGAGTTGTGAATCTCCTCGAGATTTAAGCTCCATTTGACGGACTGTGGGTTCTACAAATATTCCAAAAGGCAAATCATGATCTTTAAATAATCTGCTACTATTTGATGATGTTGAATATACTGTGAAATTTGCCTAAGAAGGTTAAATAAGGTTTAATCTCGTTATAACCGCAGATGGATGTGGTATCTACTCCCTACACAATTATTATTATCCATCTATTATTCCCTTGAAGTGGGAATTATATACACAACAGGATCTAGCCGACCTGATTCCCGAAAATATGGAATTCCCGTCGCTTTCTAACTCCGTACCCCAACTTGACGAAATCGTGAATATTTTTTGTAGGCTAGCTATATCTCTGATACATAAGGACCATATGCATCTTGATTAAATTTGTAATAGTTACAAAAATTTTAACTCCATAAATATACAAATATCTAAAAAATACATTAAGTGTTCCTGTCAAAGCTTGACGCATTTGCCTTTGCGCATTAACAACAGCAAATTGATGCAATGCACGAGTAGCAAAGAAAGTGTCCTAGATTGTAAAAATTTTAAAATATTTTCATAAGAATCACCAAAGCATTCTCATATTGTCTATTACTATCTTGTTGCTCAATTAACCAATTACTCAAAGCCTCCAAATTAAATTCATTCCTCCAGAATTTGTAAATACTTTGATTTTGTGTATAAGCTAGTAAGGCTAAAGCATTTACAAGAACAATTGAACTCTAAAAACATTTTTTGAATTAAATAAACCACATAAATTTACTTTTTGCAAACTTCTTTCGAATAAATTTTGCACTTTGACTGTTCTATTCAAAAAACCCTCATTCACACTCCAATATGGAATATGGTTATCATTGGCAGTTTTACCGGCAAGTTTTGCACGCATCTCACTTCTGAAAAAATTCTCTAATCAAATAATCTCCCGATCAAAAGACTACCTTATAGCCGGTGTAGACATATAAGCAAGAGCAGCAATTACTTTCACATCATAGTCCACACTCAGATCAACAGAACGATAAAAAGAACTGTGCAGTTTCATCCATGCTTCCTTGGCCAAAGAAGACTGATCATTCATTAATGGCTATTTTTTCTTTTTTTCATTTATTATATATTAATAATAAATAAATAAAATTAAATAATTATTTTAACAATTTTAATTATTCTCCAATCTAAAATTAACTTACTGCTGCACATGCATATGCTGAACAATCCAGAACAACTTGGACTATTAATGCTTGTAAAAATAACCACTTGCTTTTCTTGTCGTTCTAAAATACACAATTATTAAAATTATAAAGAATTACTAAAATTAAAAATGCATGGAGTTCAGACCGTACCTTTCTCATGGATTTATAAGGTTCATTATACTAATTTAAATTTATTTACAAAATGGGCAAAAGCATCAAGTCCTGCTATAATTTCCTCTTTTTCTTCTTCGCCATTTAATATTTTTAGAACTAATTGAGCAAGAAATTGAATTGGAGCACATATCTAATAAAGATATTTTTATTAACTATTTTTTAATTTTACATATTCATCCGGCGTTCTTTGTTCACAAAGTAGGGAGGTTGCTAGTGATGTTAAAACCTTAGTAATTGCTTAAGATTAATTTTATGATCAAATCAAAGACTACCAACCAAATTGCGTTCTTCAGGTTTATTTGGCTTTCCAAATTCCCCAAAAGCACATAACTTCTTTCCTTGACAATCAGAAAAAGTGAGCAATTCTGATAATAAATTGCCCAATCTGCGTTCCCGTTGTTCTAACCATTTTTTTTCTATTGGATTATTCCAGAAACTTTCTTTGGAACCATCATTATTTTCTATTCCCGCTATTAAAGCACTCAAAGATTTAAATTCATAACTGGCTTGAGCTAATTCCTTGAGCAAATTAGGCAGGGAATAGCCTTAAATTATATTTAAAAATAAATAAAAGCAAAATAGGGCTTAACCTTGAAGAGGTCTATCAATTTCTTTACTATTATCCAAATCTACTCCTTTAATTAGCGCTATATTAGGCAATATTTTTCTTATAGGCAATTCTTTATTTTGGATTCTTCCTCCTTTTTTGGCTTCTGAACGTTTTCGACGGGTTTGTAAATTTTCAGCAATTGATGGTGACAATAAATTTGTTGGAGAACGATTGCGCACACGCTGTAGAAATTGGTCAGAATTGAGTGAAAGAGGTGAAGAGGCAGCTATCAATTCAGTAGAAAGTGCTGGAGGAAAGGAGGCAACGAATTTAGAGAATTCTACTCCAATGCTAAAAATTCTGAGACCTCCAGGGTTTATTTGAATCTGAAAATTTTAAGACATTGATCCGTTAAGTAGGGTTGTACCCCGCTCCAGAAAGTAATTTACCTGAGTAATCAGATGATTCTTAACTTGTTCAGAATCAATAATAGTTGTATCATCGTCTTGTTCTTCTTGATTTTCATCCACTTTTAAAGGTTGTTGTTGACTATAACTAATAACATCTTGTGTTGAACGTAAAGTTAAATAATTTTGTGAAGAATGATCTGTTGTTGCACGCGTACTCGATTTCTCTCCCAAAACTTCTTCAAGTGTAACAGTTCTTGGGGGTAAGCTTTGACGCTGGTAAACAACAATTTGGCGAAAATGTTCTTCTATATCGACACGATTGGTTACACTTATTTGCTTTACTATGCGGTCAAAAACGTGTATATTCCCATCACGACAATGCCAACCATGGCCTTTCAATACCTCCTCATTTCTCAACTCAAAAGTAAGATTGTGAAGTCCTGGACGAAGGAAACGAACAAAAAATTGTTTTTGTTGTACTGGCTTTTCTTCTGTTAATTCTATACGAGTAAAATCTATCTCTCCAGCAACACCATCTCTCCCAACATCCCCACAAACAGAAGGTGAAAGGCCTTTAAAACAAACTGCCATTCTTTTGCCTTCTCCATTTTTATTTAGATTTTCTGCTGTAATCGTTACCTATTAAATTATTTAAATAATTCAAAAATCAAAATAAAATAATTATCATCCTTAAATTAATTTAGTACCTTTACTGAAATAGTTTCATTAACATAAATATGCGAAGGTACGTCAACATCCATAAAAACTGTAAATTTAGAGATAAGTATTATTTTAGGATTTATAAAACTTTTTCTCACCATCTTTCTGGACAAACAAAACATGTTTATTAAACAGTTTACAAACATCCCTACGTCCCTCCGTCCAAAATTTAGGAATAAATAACCATTCAGTTACGGTATGTGGTGTTTTTAGATTTAATTCCAATTCTCCTGTTTGACCAATAAAGAAATCATTAAACATCCAAACATCAGGGAAAAAGTAGCGCCACAAAACATCATTGTTATTTGATGTTTTTTCCTGGTCGCCATTTCTTAATGCCTTCAAATTTATTTTTTTAATATTAAACTTTAAAAATTCAATTTGCCTTCAAATCATCCATTTCAACATTATTTGATGCTTCTTGAACATTTTGGACATAGCTCTTTTTATTTAACATCCACATAAGTTGATTATCATTTCCAGAGGTTTTTATCGGCCAGGCATTTTGTTGTTGATTATTTTGGCTTTTTTCTGTTAAAAATCCATTAGCCGATTCTCGAATTGTTTTTTGACGTTCACACTCTCCCTAATAAATAAATGTATTGAATAAATTGTTAATTTCATCTTGGTTGGTTAAAAAAAGTTCTTAGTCCGTGTTATTAATCAACTTTCTCAAATCAACCTGTATTTCGCGCAAACATTCAGTAGAAAATCTAGAAGCCGAAATTGGTATTCTTGTTTTACTTGATGGTTGGATATGAGCGTTTGATATCTGCTCAGTACCCTCAACTGGACATTGAGGAGCAAGTTTTCCAGCATTTTGACATATTTCTTTTCTTTTTGCAAATAATTTAGACAATTCCAAAACATTAGAAAACCAAATAAAATTTTCAAAATAGTGTTCCCCAGGTTCCGGGTTGAGAAATTCTGAGAAAGTCCATAATTGGTTATTTGAGGTAGAAGAGACAGATTGCTTGATTAATGCATCCAGACGACTATCTAAATATTTTTAAAGAATTCTTTTGGGTACTTTAAAGAAACCATAAATATGCAATGTAGCTAAAGAATTTGGTTGTGATCGTAGTGTGATGTTAATAGGAACTCCAACAGTCACGTTTTCATTGGGAATAATTATTCCATAATCCTAAATAATTAAATTTCATTAATCTAATAATTATTCGTTATTTAATTTTTAAGATATTCAACTCATGTGATTTTTAATAAATAAAATTTTTCAGAGAGAAATTTCAAGTAAATTTGGGTCGTTATTTAATAAATCCCTTAATACAAATATTCCCTTTTATCCATTTCGCGCAACAAAAAGGATTTATTCCTTCTTTTTCCCGATCAACATCGACAATAAAAAAAACAATCACGTAAATGCATATTCATTCCATTTATTCCTTCATTCCAGAAGATACTCTCATCACTCCCCAGGATTTAAATATATATAAAGCTTTAAAGGGAAAAATAAATATATACAGCTCGATCAAACTCAACTGTACGACAGCACTTGGGGAAGGGAATCATCCCAGACATGTGGAATTAATCGGAATTGGGGAAATATTTATTGAATTAGTGAAAAAAACTCCTAATCTATATTTTAGCTAAACTAGATTTTGATAATAAAATGTCATCAAAAATCAGGGAAAGAATTTCGGCAGTTATATTAAAATTCGTTTTTATGCTGTTTTTGCTTGATAAAGGCAGGACAATAAATTTTTACGAATAAAATTTCTAATCTAGATGTACTTTCTATTAATTATTATGGCGGTGTTATTGTCCCTGGCAGGAGTGTTCCAGCTATTCGTTCATTTGAACTTTTTCTTAACCTCTGCCGATCATCTCCTACTCTGGATAAATTACATAAGGCAAGAATTATTATTTTTTAAGTTTCCTTCATAGGGTTAAAAAAATATTCTTCAATTAAAAGTTGATAAAACAAGTAAATGCTGATCAGGTAGCAGAAAAATTACAAAGAAACTTATATGTTGCTGTTGATGATTTGGATGTTGAAAAAATGACAGGGAAATGGTACACGGTTGGTTTACACAAAAATAAAGAACCCAAGGAGATGGATAAATTTTTAAGATGATTTATGATCCTAGAGTTGAACAGGACCATTGTATTAGAACACAATGTAAGTTAACAAAGCTTGTTTGTCAATCCAGAAAATTTCCAAGTTAAATTACTCGACCAAAGCCCTAATTTTGCATCATTTTCAACAATAAGACATTCAATCCGCGCAAGCGATGGGTCAATTCGAATATTGCATGGAATTGGTCGAAAATATGGTCCAGACCCTTTCTCTATGTTGATCACAATGGGACAAGCGAATGAACCATGCCCTTGTTTGTTTTTAAAAATACAAGCATAAAGCTAATTAATTTTTTAAAGATTTTCCAGTGAAAGTTGGACAGTCATTATCGGGCAAGAATGAAAACTATAAATATTTGGTATTAACCCAAGCATTAAAACAACCAACAATAGTACTAGCAAGAGATCCAGAAGAGTAAATAGATTTAAAAAAATAATAGATCTAATCTGAATAGATTTAATAATCAATATCGCGAAGAAGTGCTTGATTATCTAACTCGTTTTGGATATTGGAAAAATCCTTTGACTGGGACAGAACTTATAAATACAGACTGGAGTAAATGTAATAAGCAGGAATTGTTTTACGGGCAGATTGAGGAGGATGAAAACGAAAAAATTGAAGGAATAAAAAGAATTGAAAGAGGGGGACTTTTAAATCAGTTGGAGGGAAAAGAGAAAAGAAAATAAATTATTTTTCTATATTTTAGAAGTAAATATTAGCTATTTTTTTCATTTTTATTCAAAAATTGAAAACCGACCTTAGGACAATATCCAGGCCTTTTAGAAATAAGGTGCATATCCACAACCATTTCTGAATTTTTCCCATTGCTACCATAAACGTAGAGAACACAAGCACCAGTACCCATTTGTTCAGTTATTTGGACTCTGACACGGCCATCTTTAATAGGACCAACAGATGCCAATTCTCGGCCATTCCCACAAATTAACTAAATTGATTTTTTCAACAAATTTATATCAACTTTTACCGCATAGTTGAAGTTTCGCCCAGTAACATTGTGAATTATTGCCTCAATAAATTCACCTTCAATATATTCCACTTTGTTTTGATTTATTTCGATTAATGAAAGATCAAATTTATCGAATCCATCAAGTAAAGGAAGTACTAAAGTTTCAGAAGTGCTAAAACCTCCATTAATTAGTTTACGCCGGGCCTGATAAAAACGGGATATCAGTACGGGATAACAGAGAGCGGATATCTACTATAAATACCTTAATAATATAAGATATGCATCTAATGTCAATTTTTATCTCAGCAATAGTACCCAAGCGTTGAATTAAAGAATGGTTAAGTCCGTTTAATGAACGTTCTTCAGAAATACATTGTGTGGTTAATTCCGCATCGCCTTCTATTAAAAAACGGCGACGTAACTATAATAAAATATAAGTAAGGCTTTAGAATTAGATCTAACATAAGTTAAAAACGTACATAAATGAGCATTCTACGTGTATTTCGAGTGAACGCCGGTTTCAAAGGAATCTGAAAAAAGGTTCAAGTATTGGTTGGGAAATTTACCAGTTCAAAGCCTGGATTAAACAAATCCCATTCTTTAACAGTTTTCGCTGACAAAAAAGATCCACGTTCAGTAACCTCAGCAATTAATTTAATTTTTTGATGTTTTTCTTCTGTCACACCGCAGACTTTAAGATCTAGTTTGCCTGACCAATGGCCTTCTAGCAGCTAAAAAGAATTTTTAAAACATGGCTACCTTAGGCTAATACTTGAGTTGAAAGTATTTTTCTTGCAGTCGAAGATGCTTCCTTATTATCATTTTCGTTGGAAGTTTCTTTATCTACAGGTAGACAACGAAGCGTTAATTCACCTTTTACTTTCATTCCATGAGCAAATCTAATTTACAAAAATTAATTATAGAAATTATTTTTTTGATTTTAAAGTACCTAGCAAATATATCTACATTCAAGGAAAACGGTGAATCAGATACCTCTTCAAAAGTCATAAAAACATGAAACTTTGGGAGTTCTAAAAATATTATTTAAATTTAAGTTGAAAAATTAAATTGACTAGCCATATTCTTCCACACGAATTGTAGTATGAAAGCGGCTAGAAGAGCCATGTTCGTAATCTCCGGCAAAGGCTACCACTTTCCAATTACCGTAACGAAGAAACTTTAAAAATAATTTTATTTAAATTTAAAACTTTAAGCTGAAATTTTTTACCTTGGGCAAATCAAAATATTCTCTTAGAAATCCGCTAGTTTGACTTTTATTTTCATTATTATCAGACAAGCTATTAACTTCATCATTCTCTTCCAATTCTAGACTGTCATCATTATCATAATGTAAATTTCCATTGTTAGTTTTGTTGAAAATACGAAATCCATTAGGATCCTGAAAATAATTTTGAGTTACTTTGATCTATATCGGTGATAAGATAATATTTGATCAAGTACTATAACGGGTAATATTATATGTAGCACACAAAAGATAACTAAAGAATACCAACCAGTAATTGGAATTGAATAGGACCTCTATAAATCTGTCTATCACTTGTCAATGGCAGTGCCCTTATATTAACTATATGAATAAATTAATTTAAAAAATAGAAATTCTTAAATTTACTTCTCTCATTTGGCCTATAAAATACTTTATCTGTTTGTATATTTATCAGATTTATATCTGGTGCACCAGCCAAAACCGTAGAAAAAGGCGAATGACCATCAATTTTTATAGAGACGTAGAAATTTTTAAATAAATTTTTCGATGTGTCGAGTCTGTGAATATTAATTTTAAATTGTTGTTGTATTCCTTCTGGATAATTATAATTATTAGAGTTTGAGATATAATTAGAGCCCGGACAGTACCGTGCTACCGTCGGTATTTCTAGGGATTTATCTGTATTCCGCATCGGTAGCATGGTACGGAATACCGATCGATAAAATTTTGGAATTTATCGGTATTTTTGATTTAGGTACCGAATATGGTACGATATGAGATTCAAGGCTCTAGCTATAAAAATTATTTTTATCAAATCACCCACCCTTCTGGCGAATTGTCTCGCTAAAAATCTGTGTTTTATTTCCATGAATACTTTCGCCTTCAACTCGTAAATTGATATCTACAGGCTGGAAATTATGTTATTTCAAATTTTTGAAATAATTTTAAAAATGATCAATAAATTTAGGAATTTTATCAAATTTTAAACCAACTTTGTCGCTCAAGGTCGACTGTTGTGTTGGAGTGATGTAAATAAAATTGCTTGCGTCCCAATGAAAAATTGAAGGTAAAAGGACTATTGGCAAATGTTGGGACTTTTGTTGCGACAAATCAACAAAACTAATAAATTAATTTTTTTAATTTAATTTTTATTTAGGTACCTTATTAATAACCCCCTCCCTATTAATTTTTCTTTCATCATTTACTTTCCTCAAGCATTTTATGATAAGGTAAGTTAGGTGACAAAACAAAGAGAATTCTTAAGTACTTTATTTCCTCCAAAACATAAATAGGGGAGGGTGGTATTAATAAAGTACCCTTATTTAAATATGTAGTATTAATTAAATTGATTAACCATGCCAAAAGAAGATACGCAAAAGCTGAGATCATTCTTGTTCAATAAAAAAAATTAATTAGCCGTAATTTTTAGATTAAAATATGGCAAGGGATTTAGTTGTTTTGGGTTTATTGTTGTCGTCTAAAATTACAAATTGTGCAGATTTGGCAAATAGCCAGATTTATTTTTTATTTTTAGATGTTAAAAAATATGAATTTTAAAAATTCGATAATGGAAACAATCTAAAGTTAAATTGACAGGATTTTCCACGAAGGAAATGACGTTTATTAAATATTACTAAAAATTTGATGAATGGTCGATTAAAGGAATGCAAACATTTATATAAATACAAATAAGCATTACCACTCCAAGCTTTGAAAAATTAAAAGAAAGTTTTTAATTTTAAATATCTACTTTGATTTTAAAAGTATTTTTAAGTAGATTTAAAGCGCGAGAAAGATTATAGCCTTCCAAAATAAACGATCTTTTATGAAAATAGTAGATGATATTTATTTGTCCTTACTTTAATTTCAAATTTTCAATTTTTAAAATACCGTATTTCATCCAGTTGATGCTCCTCTCTAATAAAATGCCACTTTGGAAGAGGATTGAAAAATAAAATGCTGAAATTTTCCTAGGAACATTGCTCCATGAACAATGTTCTTCTTCCAGAAAGGATAACGGTGGATTTGGAAGTTGTAAGGGGATTTAGAGAGATATCTGAGTTAGGGGATGCCATGGCATTCGATTGGAGGAAATAAGGTAATTAAAAATAAATGTTTTAATGATTTATACCTATTTTAAAACATGTCAAAGAGAGAGAAGCAAAAGAGTGATCAAATTTAGTGTCAGTTTAAATTTTCGATCATTAGCCTTTACTTAAAATAATCAACATTTGACGAAAAATAAAACAGATAATCGATAACGTGGATTTGGCTAAAAAATAATATACTAGAGAACAAACAATATTTTAGGGTATTTAATGGAAGGGTTTAGTTACCTATAAATGATGAAGGGCTATTAAATAATTATTTGAGCAGGAGTGAGGGGAATTTTCTATTAGAGAGAAATATTGCTATAGGCAACTTAAAATAATTAAAAGCCTAAAGTTTTTTTGTCAACAATCAGTCAGAGTTGACTTTTAACTAAATATGTAGCATGTAAATGGCTGCAGGCTGGCTGTTAGTCTTTTTTTGATTGATCGGGGGCAGATGGAAAGCAAAAAAATTGAAAAGAAATAAGCCAAATAATAAAGCTTTGGAAATGTTTGGAACGATTTTATGGGAAATATAATATTATTAATAATAGTAATAAGATTATAAATTAAGATAAGCTATGGGAAATTTTAGTTAGGCAATATTTCTCAAATACCAATCTTAAATTAATTAAAAAAACATCACTAAAAAGGGTTATACGACACTTGGGGACGGACTTTTGCGGACCGACATTTGAGGATGGACATTTGGGGATTGCGGACCGACATTTGAGGACCGACAATTGGGGATCGAATTTGAGGACCGACAATTGGGGATCGAATTTGAGGATTGAGGACAGACATTTGGGGACCGACTTTTGAGGACCGACATTTGAGGATTGCCATTTGAGTATAAGAATATCATTATCTTAAAACAGAAATTATCACAAATTATGTACTAAGGTGAAGTTGTTTCACAAGCGGGGGAAGTTGATTTGTCGGCGGGGGATGTTGTTCCTTCAACGGGGGATGTATTCCAGCAACGGTGGATGTTGTTCCTTCAACGGAGGATGTTGTTCTTTCAACGGTGGATGTTGTTCCTTCAACGGAGGATGTTGTTCCTTCAAAGGGGGATGTTGTTCCTTCAACGGAGGATGTTGTTCCTTCAAAGGGGGATGTTGTTCCTTCAACGGGGGTTGTTGTTCCTTCAACGGAGGATGTTGTTCAAACGACGAGGAATATTGTTCCAACGACGGGGGAGGTTATTTTATTACCTTCCCCCATTATTATTATATTACCTTCCCCCATTGACGAAGCAAAAGCTTGCCGTTGACGAAACAACATCCCCCGTTGAAGGAACAACATCCCCCGCCGACAAATCAACTTCCCCCGCTTGTGAAACAACTTCACCTTAGTACATAATTTGTGATAATTTCTGTTTTAAGATAATGATATTCTTATACTCAAATGGCAATCCTCAAATGTCGGTCCTCAAAAGTCGGTCCCCAAATGTCTGTCCTCAATCCTCAAATTCGATCCCCAATTGTCGGTCCTCAAATGTCGGTCCGCAAAAGTCCGCTTTTGTCGCATTTTTTTTTGTCGCACCACTTTTGTCGCACCACGCTAAAAAGCTTCAGTATCAATTTATTTTTCAAATTTGTTTTCCAATAATTTACTCTTAACTCTAATTGTTTTCCATCATACCTGAACAATCAAAAAAATAAATTGATTAATCGTCGGGATACCAAAACAAACACCACACAAATTAATCTATTCGCTGCGCGGATCTATCATACTAGCTAGCCTCTGTTTGCTTTTCTTTTATACAACATAAGGATTTTATTCACAAAAATTCACTTTTCATCAAAATAAAACTTCCTACATACATATACATATTATTTTTTACAAATTGTACAACTTTTACAATTATCAATTCTTAGTTTTTTTACACAAAATTTTTTACAAATTGTAATATGTATGTAATTCGATCCTACAAAATTGGAAATTTTAATAAATTATTCAAAACCCCAATAAAAAGACCAAATCTAGGGTGTGCATTTTTTTAAATCACAAAGTTAAAAAATAATATGCAAATCCATTTAAAAATTAGTATAGCAATTAAGAGGTTGTTTTTTATTTTCTACAATACATACTCCTTCAAGAATTAAATAAGTCGGCCCCAATCCCTAATATGTATGTTTTTTTAATTTTTATTTTCTAATGTGGAACCCATCATCCAAATTTATTTTTTTCTAGAGTACATTTAGGGGTTGTTGCGACAAAATCGACCCATTTCCTATGTCCAACCAATTTACCTTCACTTTTTTTACTTTACACTTCTACCTTTTAGTGTAAAAATAGCAAGTATTACTAGTTAGTTGGGCCAATCATTAACAACACTATTTTATGTTTTATGTGTTTTCTAAAGTCATTTGAAGCTTCCTCTTTCTAATTTGATTATCACAAAATTTTTAAAATAAAATTTAAACAATAAAAATATTTATTTTTCTAAACAATTTTCTGAATTCTCTAAAAAACATCCTTTCAACAAAAAATTAATTACCAGCTGCATAAATATAAATAGTATGTAAAAATATTTTTTATGTTCTGTCCTTTAATACACGCCACAATGAACAATGCATCTATGCAGCACCAACATTCTATCTCCGCTTCCGCTATGTCCACCTCACAGCATGGATCGATTGCTCAGCAAACAATAGCTTCGAATGATGGTTAGTTAATAAAATTTTGAAATAATTGAAAAATAGTTGTTTTAAAAGTAAAATCTTGGGAATTTTTTAAAAATCATTCTAAGGTCTTCCCTTGCACATTTCTCCATTTTACGGACCCAACTTTCCCCAACAAAATCCAGTTGCATCTACTTCTATCCAACAAAAACAACAAACATCTGCCAGTTTTGACCCTCGAAATTTGGAAATAAAAACCCATTCAGTTGAACAAACTTTACTACCTCTTGTTCAACAGGTTTTTAACTCAGTTTTGAAGAAAATAAAAATTAAATTTTAAAGATCTCAACTTTGGTTAATTTTAAAGAAACTATTCTGACTGGAGGAAGACCAAAATCAGATAGAGCACTTCGAGCAGCTCTTAAGGTTTGTACTAAATTTAAATTGGCTTAAAAGTAATTTCCCTCCTTAAAGATTGGAACAGCGGTAGAAGCAGCTGTTGAACGCTTTGTTGCCGTTGGAGAAACTATTGCAGATGAAAACCCAGATATTCAACCAGAGCTTTATGATGCTTGTCATGAAGCTAGAATTGCTGGTTTTTAACTTTTTAAAATTATTTTTAAAATTTTTAAAGGTTCTTCTATTGCAAATTTGCATGGTTCGATGCTGGCAGAGCCATTGCACGATTCCTCTAATTTTCCCGTAGAAAATGGGGGTACTGCAATCTTCCCAAATGTTAATACAACACAATTAGTTAGAGCTGCTAGGCAGTTACTTTCTTCTGTTACACGGTTTTTATTTTGTGAATATTTTTGAAATAATTTGTATAATTATTAGGCTAAATATTGTTAAAGATTGTAGCTTTTCAATCCTTGAGCTTTAAGACACCTATATCCTTAACTTAAGAAAGTATCTTTAACTTAATCTAAAGCAGTTAAGCTGAGCTATCAAAATTTGGAGGTCCAGTTCAAAAAAAACCTCTTTTTAGTAAAGTAGTTACCTTAAAATACAAATTATTTTTAAAGTGTTTTACTCTTGGCTGATCGTGTACTTGTTAAACACATTCTCCGAGCTGAAGATAAAATAGCCTATTCTCTTACAAAATTAGAACATACTTCTAATTTTACTGAATTTGTCCAAATTTTTACTGAATTTGGTGGTCAAATGGTGGATCTGGCACATCGTTCTGGTGATAGACAACAAGATCTGAAAAGTGAAAAAAGGCAAGCACAAATGCAAGTTGCTAGAGCACAATTAGAAAGGCTTACAATGCTTTTATTGACATCTGCTAAAACACTTTTGAGACATCCTGATGACCCTGCTGCTAGGTAAAATACTTGGTCTTTCAAATTACTTTAAATTTTGGATACCGAAAAATTCCACAAAATTAAATCAAAATACTTTAGGCAATGTAGAGATGGTGTCTTTCACCAAATCCGTTCTGCATTACAATTAATTGCTATATGTGTAACTGATGGTGTAATGGCATTCGATGCGGTGTCTGCTTATTCCTCTCCATTAGATGAATTATCACTTGCAACGGTTATTTTAAGTTAAATTTAAAAATAATTCTGTAAAATATTAGGATGGGCCTCTGGATATTGGAATACAATTGACAGCTTCAGTTGCGATTAGACAATTGTGTGAAATGGTAAGCATAAGAATATCAATTTCATCATGTCACCTTTTTAAAGCTGGATATGTGTCGAATGATGTCCTTAATTGGAGCTGGTGTCCGAGAACGTTTAATCTCTGCTTTAAGCGCTCTTTGCGAAATGAGCACAGACTTTACTGATTCTTCTTGGACACCAAATCAACAAAGAGAACAAATTCTGGACTTATTAGAAGAATGTAGATTTGAAATGGGAAATTTAGTTAATCCTCCAACATCGGAAATAGGAAATGATGAAAGATTGAGAAATGAAAGTATTCAAGTAACTGTTGAAAGATTGAATAGAAGATTAAAGGATTTGCGTAAACAATTGCAACTTGTGGCATTAGAACAGGTTAGAATGAAGTAAGGGCGTAACGAGGGTTGGATTTCAGGAAGGCATAGACGTCGGATTTGGGTGATAGGCTAAGACGATTTCAAGGCCCCCTGGATACCCCTTATATACCTCCCCTTTTTGACTTAGTATTTTACAGATAGCTTCAGTATTTCGTCAAAACGAAGATCAGACCCTTTTATCTTCATTAAAAACTTGTTCAATCTCTGGTGATATAGACGGTGTTGAACGCTTCTTGGAACAATTTCGTATACATTCTGAACATTTACAGGAAGTATTTTAGTAGAAAATCCCCAAAAATATTTAAGACTTAATATTTTAGGTATGTCGTCTTCTTCATCATATTTCGATTACTGATGCTCTCCATGTTTTTACTGGACATGCTGAGAGGAATCTTCGATCATTGGCTCCTTTGGTAAAAATATACTTTGATTAAATAATTCTAAAAGGATTATTTAGACATTATTATCTGGCCGCATCTTATGCGTTCATCCTTCCTCAAGAATTGCTCGAGAAAATTTGGAGGTGTTCTGCGATACATGGGCAACTAATGTAAGTAGAATGAATTGATTTCTAAAAAATAATATAAAGGTCAATGATTTGGCTCGTCTCACCAAGGAGATAGATGCGGCTTGTTCCGGTCGTTTAGCAGCTGAAAAACAGGCTTATATGTCACTTCCCAGGCCAGGAGTGAGTAATTTTATGTGGTGGTCTAATAACTATAATACTCCTGGGAGTAGTCCATTATTATCTTCTTCAACACGTTCATCTACAACTGCTAATTTTGCTTCTAATAATCTTTTTTGCAGTGGTTTTGTTAATAATTTAAATAGTTGTGTTAGTGTTAGTGGTGGTGTTTGTCCTCAGTTTCAACAAAATTCTGTTTTGCCTTTTATGCCTCAACAAAACAATTCTGATAATTCTGGTTTTATTTCAAATACAACAACTACTTCGGAATTATTCCAACCCTCTATTGTTGAAATAAAACCTTCTGAAACACCAAAATCAGAACAAATATATGAAGAAAAATCGGAACAAAATAATAAAGAAACGAATATTTGTACAAGTAGAATGTCAAAAAAGGATGCGAAAGTGAAGAAGAAAAAAGAAAGAAATTTGTCATTGGAATCTTCAAAGAATCGGCAACTAGAAAAAGAACATTTTTTACCTAAAAATGTCAGTCAAGATGGAAGTTTGGAAGAATTAAAAAAGAAGAATAAAAGTGGAATTAATTTAATGAGTATTTCTGCTATTTTTAGGAGAATTAAAGGAGGTAATGAAGAGGAAACTAAAAAAGTTAAGGATAAAAAGAAAAAGTTGAATATTGAAAAAGAAGTAAAATCGGATGGAGAATATTTAGTAGAAGCTGGAAAATTTGAGAAAAATGAAGATATTAAAATTTTTAATGACAACGAATGTGTTAATGAAGATAATTTGAAAGACATTAAACCTCCTTCTAAAGAAGAAAATGAAGATTTTTCAGAATCAAGTAAATCACTTCAAATAGGAATTTTAAATAATGACGATCAAAATAACCAAGATAATGATATTATTGAGGAAGATATTACGTATAATAAAGAAACTAATATTAGATCACATTCACCTCTTTATGCAGAGATTGTGAAACGCCCATCACTTGAGACACAGGAAAATGTTGAAAAGGTAGGAAATTTCGATATAACTAGAGACCCATGTTTATTAAAACTAAAACAGTGAAACTAAAAAATTGTTTTAAGCCTGAAACCAAAGATGGAAGCGCACCAAAATTATGTCCAAATTCAGCATTTACGCCTTACGAAAAGTTTATCAATCAACAACAGGAACAACCGAAAACCTCAACAATTTCTTCAAAATCACCACAAATATTTGTTTATACTTCCCCGCCAATTAGAAGACAAAATTTGGAAAATAAGAAGGATTTGAAGAAATCAAAATCTTTAAATGGAATAGTAAAATTTAATCGTACTGGAATTGGATTTGATGAACCTGTAATTTTAAGACAATGGGAAGATTCTGATACAACTACAGCGAGTACACAGGTAGAAAATAAATATTGATGCTTTGATACGAACAGGGCCGGTTTGGGATTCTTTAATTTAAATCCTGGGGTTTATTAAATCCTAAAGATAATTATTAGAAAATTTTCATAAACTTTCATTAAGGATTCTTCCAATGCAAGTGGCTATGTAACTGAATATCTACATAATTCTAACCACCAGAATCTAATTCAAATAGAAGAAAACAACAATTATGCAACCGTAAATAAGAAAAAACCAATAATAGCTCCATTAGCCAAATGTGATGAAGTAGATGATGATGAAGAAGAAGAAAATATCGAATATGAAAAAGAAAAGGATGGAAAAAGTTTGGAAGAATATAATAAAAATGGGAACAATAATAAGAATAATTTTGTTGTTCGAATGAGAGAGAAAAAAGCAGCAAAAGTTGATCCTTCTAATAAACAACAAAATTGCAATAATAAATTTGAGAAACGAATTAGCCAAATTTTAGAAAGTCTGCAAGCTGAAGCAGAAAGTTTAATTCAATTACAGAAATTACAAAAACAACAAGAAAAGCAATAATTTTAATTATTTTTGTATTTTTATTTTGTGTATGTATTGTATGTATTTTTATTTGTTCTGAACTTAATCTTTTGTGTTTTATTAATATAAATTTAAGTTGAATGTGTTTAATTTATTTCTAATTTTAGTTTTGGGTGTGTGATCATAACTCATAACATGAGTTTTGATCTACATATTTTAGTTTTAAACATGTTTTGTTGATCTGGCTTTATCTTTTGTTTTATTTATAACTTATGTAAGTATAATTTTGTATTAAATATTGTATATTACTTTAAGTTTTCCTGTGTTTGTGTTAATTTTATTTCAAATTTGGTTTTTCTAATCTAAGTGATATATAGAAGTGAATTGAATTGTTTCCTAAGCTAAAACTCCACGCTGAAGTAAAACCCTATTCTATAATAGACCCTCCCCTTTGGAGGATAGTTGAAATTAAAGCCCGCTTTACCTGATAAAATATAACTAAACGGTTCAGAGGCATGGAACAACATTCAAACCTACAAAACCAATAACTCTCGACCTGGAAGATCACCAAAAGATTGCTAAAGTCGGTTTAGAAATGAAGTTATTAACAGATGAAATGGAAGCTGAAGCTGAAAATTGGGATAAATATGCAGAGAATGATATTGTTAAAAGAGCAAAGGTGGTCTTATGTTCGGATTTTGCTTAATAAATTTTTTTAATAATCTTCTCAGACAATGTCAGCTATGTCCTACAACATGTATTTATTCACCAAAGGAGATGGTCCATTAAAAACAACGCACGATTTGTTCACACAAGCAGAATTTTTTGCTGAACAAGCTAATAAAATGCATAAAACTGTCAAGGAGTTTGCTTTTGAAGTTTTATTGAAAAAGTAACGAACAAAATAATATAATTTTAAAGGTTCCTGGAAGTGCAGAAAAGAATGATTTATTACAAATATTAGAAAAAATTCCTGTTCATTGTCAGCAATTACAAGTTTTAGTTAAAAGTCCGACTGTTGGGAAGACGGCAACTTTTAATAAAGTACATAATTGAATTTAGAATTAAAAAACAAATTTTATTTAAGGTTGATGCTGTCATTTCAGAGACAAAACGGCTAATGAATGAAATAGCCAAACTCGTTACTGCCTGTTTTGTATGTGCAACTAAGGTATTTTTTAAAGATATCTATTATGTATAACTGAATTTCTTTAATGCCTAAAAGTAAGTTTATGGGATATTTTATATATATACAGAATGGGATATTTTCAAAGAATATCACTATACTTTTTCAATAAAAATTTTTAAGTTCGAAATCGAATTTCGTGGAAATATTGGTGGGCATACTGCAGCTGAAGGAGATATAATAGGTGAATATTCTTCTCAAAGAGCAAGCCGCGAATCCAGTGCTGTTTGGCGTAGAACGCCAAGTATGAGAAGGTGAGAGCTAATGATTATAATAATTTATAAAGAATTTTATTTTTGAAGGAATAAAAATTAATTTAAATAATTTTTGTTTCATTTTCAGAGCAATTCAACCTCAAACACAACATCAACAATACCTAACAGCTTGTGGACCGTCTAGCAGTGAAGGATTATAGAAATTAAAGAATTCTTTTTGAAATAATTCTTTTAAGTATTTGTTTTTATAGAAATAGTTTCAGGAGAGATTATTAAAATTAAAATTTATTTTTAAATAAAAACAATAAATAAAGCACACCGAGGGTAATAAAAGAAAAATGCAAAAAAAAAATTTAAAATTAAAATAAATTAAAAAGGAAGCTAATATTTACAGATGAATCCTATTATGTATATCTAAAACTTTGTTGAGAAAATAAAGATCCTTTCTGTATTGACAGAGAATTTCCTGTATTATTATCAAATATTTTTTCATACACCATTTTATAGAATATATTTTGCTGTCTATTATAGTCGAATATTTTTCCAATAGATAATAAACAGTCTGCATGTCTCATTGCTCCTTTAAAATTCCCCAATAAATTTTGTAAATATTTCATTAATATTTGTCCATAACGTTCTGCCTCTAATTTTAATAAATTTTTGGAATTTTGACTGATATTTTCTGGTATTGAATTACAAAATAATATTGTTTTGAGTAAAACATATTCTTGTTGTGTTATATTATAGGGCTTAAATTCTGTTATTATGTCAATAAATGCTCGTCTTCTCAAAACTTGATATCTATAAATTTGATTAAAGATAATTAAATTGTAATAAAAAAGTTGTAATAAAAAATAAAGCTTCAAATGAATATAGATACGGATATAAGGCAGACCCGTATCTAGGGCCTCACACCTTATTAGAGAAATTCCTTAGAGATAATAGAAAATTACCTCTTCAAATCTTCTCCAATAAATATTTTTTCAAACAAATTTTTACAAAAATCGCCTAGATGCAATCCATTTGGATATGTAACGGATGATTCTCCCATTTGTAAAGATTGAAAACAATTTGAAAGAGTTACTAGACGATGGATATTTGAGCGGAAGAGACAAATCTTTAAATTTTACTTTTTAGAAATGGATGAAGTTAATAAAAATTAAAAAAAAGTTCAAGTCTTACCTTATCTTCAAAGGGAATTTTATCAAAAATAGGTAATTTCCTCATAATTTCAATTTCCAAAAGAAAATCCAGATTTTGGTAATTTCCAATAGTTGGGAGATTCTTTCCTTCTTTAAATAAATTTTCATCTATAATCAACTGTTTACCATTCTTAAAACAAAAATTTTTAAAATTTATAAAAAATTAATTTTTCTACCATTCCAAAAAGTTCAATAAAATCCAATACATTAGTTTTACTTTCAATTAAATTTTCCAAACTTTTTGTAAATAAATATTCTAATAATAAATTATTTGGAGATTGACGTAATTTTAAAGCTTTATTTTCTGTTGATAACAACATTTCCAAATCAACATCAAATACATTTACATTTTGAGGAACCTTTGAAAATATTAATGATATTCTATGAATATTTACATATACAGTAAATGCTGAAATAATTACCTTCTCTTAAATAATTACCCCTATGTATTAGGAAATATTAAAAAATAATCATATTGTAGCATATTACGTAGGCAAAAAATAACGTAACAATAAATACCCTGTCCCACCTCCTCCCTTTTAATTACCACCTCCTCCGATGGTAAAAACAATAATTACCCAGGATAATTATTTCAGCTTATACTAATTTATTGAAAACAAACATTAGTTTTGATTATATTATCATTTGCATTATAGATAATGCTATTACGAACATCTGTCAAATTATTTTGATGCCCCTTTAAATTTCTTGCAATATTATTAGCCATTAATTCTTTCCTTTTCCTAGATAACCATTCTTTCATTTTTTGAAAATTATAACCAGCCGGAAATTGAATTAAAGAAATATCCATATTTTCTTTTACACACGTATCAAAGCGACAGGAACGGCATTTTTCTCCTAAAAATTAATGTCTCTCTAATGCAACAATTAGAGGGTATTGTACGAGTGAATAAAAAGGAGTACCAATGGATCCAAATGGAAAAAATGAAGAAAATTTATAAAAATGAAGAAAATTTTTATTATGAAGAAAATTTATATGTTCGGGGGTTTTGTAATTATAAAGAATGTTCATTAATTCATAGACTTTGTAATATAAACATTTTTTAAAACATACCTTTTTTTGTTTGGCATTTTCCTTGAGATTTGCAACGAAACACCTTTAGACTCAAAACTGATCGGCGGAAGAACATTCGGCAGGCTTAATAAACAATTTACAATTATAAAATAGTAATTTATTTTTGTAAGAAAAATTAATTGATAGTCCAAATATTCTTTAAAATTGGGATTGTTCACAATTTCAATTCAAACTTGAAATCTACCGTGACAACATTTAACTCCAAAATTGTGACATTTTGCCTCTTGACCACAAACCCGGCAGTCTGAAAATTCTTTCCTTGTAATCTTTCCTACTTTCAATTGTTCATCTGAACAATTTGAGTTGTTGTTTTGAATTCCATTATTATCTAAATTTGTTACTTTGGTTACTGATGTTGAAGTTTTGGCTAATTGAGAAGATGGGGAATATGGAGGGGATGAATAGCATGAAGATAGTATTACACACTGTGGGGAAGTTGACATTAAAAAAATTTTTAGGATAAATAATTCTAAAATAAGTTTAAATCTGATTTTTAAAACTGGAAAATTAATTTTATAAAAATTAATTATTAAATTGAGATAAATCTCTAATGCTTCTACAGATATCAGAGCTGTTTGCGGTGTTTATCTGGATTAAATCTCGATTAATTCCCATGGAGAATTAATATTTAAACCCAACAGTGGTATGGGGAATTATTCGCGGGAAGAGAATAATCGAGTTCTGGAATTTGACACCCAGTAGGGTATTTGTTAGGATATCATTCCCATCCATGGCATAATCGTGAGTGGGGATTTATTCGAGGGTGGGGAACTAATAGAGAAACTTCTATAAGAATTTTTCATAAGACAATTTTTAATAAAATTCTTTAAACAAAATTTTTTAATTAAATAAAAATACATTTACATATATATGCATGCTTGAGAAATAAAATTTGAATCTGATGTTAATATTACCTATATGTATAAAATTTTGTATGTATATAGCTGGATTAAGGGAATGGAAATTAAAAAAAAGAGAGAAGGAGATAAAGGGAGAGAAGAGAGAAAATAGACAAATTTGGGTAATTGAAAATGATCTTAAATGTCTATCTAAGACGAAATAAATTTTTATGGGGGACCAAAATTCCTTAAAAGTGATCATTATTTCGAAATTTCGAATTTGCTTTCGTACTTTATACAAACAATTAAACAAAATTAATTTTAATTTAATTTTAAAATTAAATTTTTAAAATTAAATTTAAACGAATTCACTCTTTATATTAACGAAAATCCACTATTAAAAAGGATTTCACCTAAAGAATTTTCGGTAGCACATACATACATAGTTTAGAAAATAAGTAACTACAACTTAAATTTTAATCTTATTTCTAATAATCTATTTTTTTTATAAATATTACTTATTAAATACAGATTTAATTGATGAAGAGATAGAGATTTAAAAGATTTTTGACATTATTACCATAAACTTGTATCAATGTCAAAAATATTGAATTTTTTTTTGCAAAATAATTGATGGCCAGATTTTTAAGAGTCCTGAAAAGTTTACGAAACTAGAAAAATATTTTTTTTAATAATAAAAAAAATATTTTAAGGATATTTTTAAAATATTTTTTTATCTTTAATCTTGATGCAAGAAAAGTCAAGTTTTGGCAATGAAAGAGAATGGGAAGGAAATAATATTGAATTAAAAAATAAATATAATGCGTATAAATAATTCATAAATAAAAATTTCAAAATTTTGGTAGGATTATAAAATCAAAAATCAGAACACAAAATCATAAAAAAAGAAAGAATAAATATATTTTTGCAATAATAATCCCCAGTTTGTGATTAGAAACAATTTTAGAATTTTTATCTCTTACATTTATGTACAATAAAATGGCCCATAATCCGTTTTTGCAATAATTATTTTCATATACCATTTTTTAAATATTTATTTGTGCATGTATTATATTTTTTTATTTGAAGACAACTAGTAAATAGAAAAAAATTACTTCTTGTGAGAAGAGACAAGGGTGCTGAGAAATCCATACTAATAGAGGATCAGATATCTGGACCAATATCCGAACCCAAAATTTCCGATTCGACAACACAGGCTTTGAGAGCTACGAAACTAAGACTTCCAATGAAGCTGCTTGTCACAAATACAAAGTATATCCAATACCGATTTAATAAAAAAATTGAGTTAATAATCCTAGTTTTTTATTCTTATAAAAATAAATAAATAAAGCAAAGTGAAAAAATAAATAAAAAAATTAAATTACAATAATAATAATAAAGCACAAAAAATAAAAATAAATAATAATGTACGTATGTACAGGGACCCTACTTATTCGAAAGACAAAAAGCTAAATTCTCGATTTAGGAAATTTGGAACCCGACCCATAAAACGTCGGTGATCCCTAGTAGGGATTCCCTACTATGTACATATGTATTTTAAGAAAAATTTGAAAATTAGTTGGGAAATTTAAATAAGCATTGCTCCACGAATATTGGTCTTTCCATAATTAAACGAGAACTCCTTTCATTATTATAAAATATCTTTTCGTCAACCATTTTATAAAATATATTTTGTTGCATATTATATTCAAATATTTTTCCAATAAATAATAAACAGTCTGCATGTCTCATTGCTCCTTTAAAATTCCCCAATAAATTCTGTAAATATTTCATTAATATTTGTCCATAACGTTCTGCCTCTAATTTTAATAAATTTTTGGAATTTTGGCTGATATTTTCTGGTATTGAATTACAAAATAATATTGTTTTGAGTAAAACATATTCTTGTTGTGTTATATTATAGGGCTTAAATTCTGATATTATATCAGTAAATGCTCGTCTTCTCAAAACTTGATATCTATAAATTAGATTAAAGATATAATTAATATAGTCACTGATATTAGGGATAAGGCTACAAATAAATATAGATACTGATACAAAGCAGTTATTGATTTAGGGACACAAACCTCATTAGGTTCAAAAAATACCTATTCAGATCTTTTCCAGAAAATATTCTTTCAAACAAATTTTTACAGAAATCGCCAAGACATAAACCATTTGGATATGTAACTGATGATTCTCCCATTTGTACAGATTGAAAACAATTTGAAAGAGTTACTAGACGATGGATATTTGAGCGGAAGAGACAAATCTTTAAATTTTATGTTTTAAAATTTTCTAGAAATGGAGGGTGATAAAAATTGAAGAAAAGTACAAGACTTTACCTTATCTTCAAAGGGAATTTTATCAAAAATAGGTAATTTCCTCATAATTTCAATTTCCAAAAGAAAATCCAGATTCTGGTAATTTCCAATAGTTGGGAGATTTTTTCCTTCTTTAAATAAATTTTCATTTATAATCAACTGTTTACCATTCTTAAAAATACAAAAATATTTTTTCAAAAAATTTAATTTTCTACCATTCCAAAAAGTTCAATAAAATCCAATACATTAGTTTTACTTTCAATTAAATTTTTCAAACTTTTTGTAAATAAATATTCTAATAATAAATTATTTGGAGATTGACGTAATTTTAAAGCTTTATTTTCTGTTGATAACAACATTTCCAAATCAACATTAATTATTTCAATTATATTATTTGGCAATAATTGAGGTAACTAAAATTTATAAATATATATATTTAATTCTGCCTATATTTAAATAATTTCAATAAAAAGAAAGTCAATGTCAGTCGAACGATTATAGTGCCATAATGTCGTTTGTATAAAGGGATAACTTTAGATATAAGCCTCGAAAATTTTTATCCCTATTGAAAGAAGGGTATTCAGCAAATACATGACCACTTTACAGCCATAAAGTAAAGATAAAGCCTTAAAGGTTACTTAGGAAAAAGACATGCTAATATCATGAAGGTTAATTAGGAAGCTTTTTATTGCTTTAAAAAAATTATTTTATTTTAATAAATTAATGGATACATTTGTTTTAATTATACTCCCATTATTATTCTCAATAATATTCCCATTGTTACATTTGCTAATTAATTTAAAATTTTTTATCATATTTTGTTGTCCACTCAAGTGTTTAACAAAATTATTAGGCATTAATTCTCGTCTTTTCTTAGATAACCAATCCTTCATTTTTTTAAAATTATAACTTGAAGGAAATTGAATTAAAGAAATGTCCAAATTTTCTTTAATACAAGTATCAAGGCGACAGGAACGGCATTTTTCTCCTTTAAAATAATTAATTTAAAATGAAATTCTTTATAGAAATCACCTTTGCGTGTTTGACATTTTCCGCCAGATTTACATCTAAATTCTTTTAGGCTCAAAACTGATCGCCGGAAAAACATTCGACAGGCTTGAAAAAATAATTATTAAATTTCTTAAAAATAATTTTAGCCATGTTTAATTAACTAAAACCAAATTTAGGTTAGTTGGATAAGTTTGAGAGTGTCTTTTGTTAATTGAAAATTAAATTAAGAATTTACTTGAATTTCAACTTTTTAAAAAAAAATTTTTTTTATTTCAAAAAACTTTAATTTTAAAATTTTTTGAAATCTCAGGCATAAAATTAAAATACTTTTTAAATCTATTTTAAGTGACTCATGTTCCATTAATATTCCTCATAGTTAACACATTTTATTTTTTAATAATTTTACCATGGCAACATTTAACTCCAAAATTGTGGCACTTTGCCTGCTGGCCACAAACCCTGCAGTCAGAAAAAAATGATTTTGGATTCCTTTTTTCATTCAAATTTTCTTTTGGTTTTTCTCCTCGATTAGCTTCTCTTTGATTATCTTCTTTAGCTTCTTGAATTACTTGGGAATTGTTGTTTAAATCTTTTGAATTATTTTGAAAGGTGGAAGGATTGTTTGGGGGATATAGGGCTTGAGGATATACATGGGAAGATGAAGCTAATAACATTGTGAGGAAAAATTGGAATTAATTTCAAAAAATACTTCTAAAAATTAATTAAATTTCAATATTAAATTTGTATGGAAATTAAATTTTTATTTGGATTTATTAGATATTAAGCAATAAAATAAATATTTATCGAAGTAAATATGGGGGAATATTAATCAAAAATGTCAACATTTTATTAAATTATAAAGCTAAGCATACAAAAATCCAAAAAAAATTTTTAAAAACATTTTTGTGATATTATGAGCTAAAAATAATTTTTTTAAAACAAAATTTAAGAACGATAAAAATTCTTATTTATAAAATATTAAACATTTTTATATTTTATTTAAATATTTACATTAAATGAAATAATCCAAAAAAATTTTCTTGGTTCATTTATGCAAATATTTATTTATTATTTGTTATAAAAGTTTGTAGTTTGTTAAGTATAAATTGATATAATTTTAAAAAATTGTTTATGTACAAAAAATAATTAAAAAATAACAAATTAACAAAAAATAATTTTAAATTTAATTTTTTTGATAATAAACAGATAAAGATTTAGAATAAAAAATATCAAGATTTAAAAGTCATATAATACATACAAATGAGGGAGACAACATGAGACTTGGAACCCGCACTTTTTTCGATCCGAAGCCCGATCAGAAGATGCATGTTTGGTCAATTAGTTTTTCGTTTTAGATGATATTTAATAGGATTTTTATTTTTTATTGAAAAGTGATTCATCATTAGAAATTTATGTTAGCCAATATAAAATGTTTAAATTACAAAAAGAGGATAACTCACGGCTTGAGCGATTCAAAGCTGAAAAGTTTGAGACAGAAGATAGATTTTATCTATCTATTTAAAACAGTTGCGAGATTTACTTAGACAAAGTTTTATTTAGTAAAATGACTTAAGCGATAATTTTAAATAAAAAGGGAGAGAATTTTTTGAGGGGAAGGTGAATGTGAAGCATTGACTATAATTAAATAAATTTTTATTCAATGCCCAGGATTCTTCTCAAATAAAAAAAAGAGGGAGAGGGAAGTATACATAGGCATAAAAAAGTGAACTAAAATGATCTAATGTGTGATCTCTTTAAATAAAATG
Source organism: Meloidogyne incognita (assembly GCA_036172945.1). NCBI lineage: Eukaryota > Metazoa > Nematoda > Chromadorea > Rhabditida > Meloidogynidae > Meloidogyne > Meloidogyne incognita. The sequence goes on along the minus strand of JARQAC010000006.1, from coordinate 3,028,971 downwards.
AACCATGGAATAATATCTCTTTTAACTTAAATTAAATCTTATCTTGGTGATTGGTAAAGTTTAGATCTTTTTAAAAAATGTTTTTTGAAAGTGTTTTTTAATTTCAAAATTCACTATTAAAATTTGTGGGGTGGGAGGGGGGTCAAATGAAAATATGTGTTGCATTATAAGTTTGTATTTTTGAAACACACCCTAGGACAACTTTAAAGCCGCAGACTTTAACATCATATTGACTTAACCAAACGCTCCCTAGGCGGAATAAATTTCGATATCCCATTTGGAACCAAGTTTAATATATCCATATCCCAACTAAATAAAGATATTTAGCAATAATATTTTGAATGATATTTAGCAATAATATCTTTTCCAACAAGATTTTAAATTTAAAAAAACTTTAAATAAATATTACTGCTATTACTCAAACAATAATTTAAAATAGAAATGGAGAGAGAATTTTGTGAGAGGGGAATGTGTGAAGCATTGACAATAATTAAAAAAAATTATTAAATGCCCAGGATCCTTCATAAATAAAAAAGGGGGAGAGAGGTAATAATGTGAACTAAAACGATACTGATGTGTGATCTTTTCTAATAAAAAGAACCACGAAATATTATAATATTTGTTTTAGCTTTTTAGCTGTCATTAAACATGTTGGCGCTTGCTAATGTTTGGATTTTTTAAAAAAATGTTTCTATTTAAAATTTCTTTTTAATTTTAATTAAAAAACCTTTCAAAATTTTGAATGACTAATTTAAAAAGTGGAGGAAGGGGACTTCAGATTCGGGGGAATTTTGTTTTTTTCATAGCTTTTTGGTTAGATGAAGAAAATATTTTTATAAAAAATTACAAATATTGGTAAATATTATATCTAAAGAAATTTTTTGTTAATTTTTATAAGTAATTTGTGCATTAAATTGTATTTTGTGATATTTTATTCCTTCTTTGTGCTTAAAAAATGTTTGTTTTGTACATCTCTTTCAAATTTATAACGCTAAAAATATTCACATGATATGGAAAAGAACCATTTTAAGGATTGACATTTTTCAAAAATACTTTTAATAAAATATTAGAATAAAAAGTTATACTAGGTTAATAATCAACATTATATCTGGAAGGAGATCAGATTGACATTTTTAGAAGAGAAGTTTTCTTCTATTTTATTGCCATTAATCTCTTTCTCTTTTATCTCGAATAGATATTTCCAAATAATTTTTGTAATTGTTGAATAAGCTATAATTTTTATTAATTAAATATTTATTTAAACAAGATTTAATAACTTAATTTTAGTTAACTTATTTACTTTTTTCACAAAAATACTAATTTTCTTTTTTCTTCCAATACTAATTTTGTATTGTTTGAAAACTTTACATTTACTTATTTTGATTTATTGTGATTATTTTTAAAATAATTTTTATAAAATATCAAATAAAAACATCGGAAAAAAATAATTTTTTTAAATGTAAGAACTTTATTCAGTAACATTCTTACAATTAAATTTTTTATAAAGGAGCAAAAATTAAAAATTAAAAAATAATTAATGCTTTTCCCATCATTTCTTGTTGAACGAATTTTGAACGTAAAAGTGAAATTTGCTCAATCAAAATAGTGTTTCGTTTTTAGACAGGAAAAAAGTTTTATTTTCATTAAAAATATTTTTATCAATAAAACTTGATTACACTCATTAAATTAGTAAAGTTTTAGTCAGCTTATAAAGGCTTCATAAACTAGGAAATTCTACAGAAATTATACCTAAACTCCATTAATTATTAATAAATTCACCTAACTATGAATACTTCAATTAAGCTATATTCCTTGCTCATACTTTTCAATATTATTTTAGATTCATGCTGTTCCGCTTCGAATGAGAAGTAAGCTTATAACTTTTTAAAATTCTTTAATTTATGTTACAGAGTATTGGGGTCTATCCTTGGTCTCAAGTCTTGAAAATTCTCGGCTTGAAAAATTCTCGGCCTTGGACAAATACCGAAACTGCCATCCCCTGAGTGTGCATTTAACTAATTCTAAAAAATTAAGAATGCTTCGAAATAAACGTTATGGTTATTCAAATTGGCATTGCTGTCATTATTCATATATGCCAGCTGCAAGTTCTTTTACTTCTGGTGGAGGTGGGGGATTTAATGGAAATGGTGGAGGTGGAATTCAATCAGTTGTAAATGTTTCTCCATATGGAGGTATTTCAACTACTTTTACTGCTGGTGGAGGAGGAGGAGGAAGTGGGGCAGGATTTCAAAGGGTAACAGGCCCTGGAGGAACTGTAGTAGTTGCGGCCGGTGGAGGAGGTTTTGGAAATGGTTATGGCTATGGATATGCATGGGGAAGGAGAATATGAATTATTTTTTCAATGAATTTTTATTTGTTTATACATAATAAAAACAACATTTTTTCATTATAAAAATCCAAACAATTTTCCTTCATTCAGAGACATAGCCGTCTTTAAGCAATGTAACTTTTTTCAATACATGATCACCTCCATAAAGAACTGCTGATAAATTTCTTAGATCTCTTTCAGCATAATGTATGTACTCATAAGATTCTTCGTTGGGATTTGTAATTACAACCTAAAAATTCAGTTTATAATATATCTTGTTATTATTATCGAAGTACCTTAATCGTATTATTTTGCAATGCAAAGAAATCAAGTTTAAAATTGTTCTCGGTTTTAAAATCAATAACATCGAATCCTGGTGTGACATAGATCTATAAATCAACATATATTTTGTTAAGTTTTCTAGACTTTATCTAAACTCACTTTCAATTTCAGTAATTTAAAATTATTATTATTAATGAGAACTAATATTTCATCATTAATATTCATACCTTATTTCCGTTTGTGCTGAATTCAAGATAAAAGTATCCCTCTTCAGACCCCCACTCGTTCGAACCAAACAGAGTAATTAAAAAATACATGTCGTGCTTTTCAATTTCGATTTCAATATGTTTTGGAGGAAGAAAACCGATACCATAACAATCACCAAAATTTACTCTTTCATATTTCTATTTAGTATATTGAATTTAAAAATTTAAGTAAAAATTTTCTAACCAAATTCCTATATACAAATGGTGTACCATCGGGTGGGCAAGTTGGAGAAGGGGTTGGAGGATTATTATACTTTTCTTGATCATCAGTTGATGAGTAAAAAAATAAGGAAAAGAATAAAATTGATGGAATTACAAAATACATCAAGTAAATATGTAAATTACTCTTGATTTCTGATTTTAAAGGTATAATGAATTTTAGAAATTATGTGAAGCTTTGGAAACTTTTATCAATATTTAAATATTGTCAACAATTATTTTGTAAATCACTATTGCCAACAAAACATCATCCACGTGGAATAGCTCTAAACGTTTCATTCTTAAACTAAATTAAACATCCTGCTTGAGAGTTGTAATTATAAAAAATCAAATAAATATTTATGTAAACATTCTTTATTTTCAAATATTAATGATATCATTGAATCTTAGTCTAAATTTTTATGAGAGAATAAAACTAAAAAAATTTAGCATAAAATAATATTATTTTAAATTCTAAAAATACAAAAGGGAATAAAAAGGATTTTCAAGTTTTATCTTTTAAGATTATCTAAAGGATGTAGCTATTAAATTCCAATAACACAACATTCCGGTCAACACTCCCATGTGCCGAATAACCTTTTGTACTAGCTGGAGAAAGCTTTACTATTCCATATATGCTAAAATCTGCATGAAACTTGTTCAAATTTTCAGTTTCAACATGGATTATCATTTCACAAATATTTTAGAACATTTAAAATATTTTGAGTAGCCATGATCAGAAACTGAAGCTAAAGAGAGTTTGAGAGCTATTCTGATGCATAATAAAAAAGTCTAGACAATTAATTTTAATTTAACAAGCATAAAATAGTATTACTATATGTCGGGATTTCACAATCATGCTCAATAAATCAATTATTTCTTTATATTTATTTTATATGTATATTTTTAATTTTTTTACCTTATAAAATAATTAATTTAATTTTTTTTTGAATAAAATTTAGCTAATGATTCTCGGCAGAATTGTTTGTAAGTGTTCTATTAGAATTCTTGTTAATTGAATATTAGTGACCTATAAATTATCTTCACAGTTTAGGATCTAGGAGGATTTTTATGGAGGGTATAAGCGGAAGATAGAGGGGATAAAGGGTAAATGACAAACCAGGCATTTTATCATCGGAAGCTGAAGAAGCTCTTCCAAAAAATCTCCGAACACATCCCAACTGATATCTACTATATATATGTAATTTTCAGTCCTACAAATCATCCTGCATTATCCATTAGTTAATGCCTTAATCCGTTCGACATTTCTTGATGATATTCCAAAGAACGAGAGAAAAAAGTATGAAGAAATAAAAAATACCGAATTTAATCATAATATAAGTATTTTATCAGCTGAAGCTAAAGTAGCTCTAATTTCTTCACTTTCCGTAAAGCAAAGTTTAGAAAAAAATGTTGAAATAGCTTTAGATAAATTTAAGTTTTATAATAAACTTGTTGATAAAATAGTTGAAAGAATTGAAAGTTTGGCTGATTTGATAGGGGAGGAAAATGGAGAAGCATTTGATGATTTTATTGATAAAATTAGAAATAAATTGAAAAAATTTGATACATACGGGTTTAACCTCATCAAAAATAGTTTTGAAGAAATTAAGAATGAAGTTGAGGTAATAGTTGAATTAATAAAATAGGGATGCAGAAATGATATGCAAAATAATTTTTTTAAATTCAAGGAAACAAATTACACATCAAAAACAAAAGTATTTTATTTCTTCTATTTATGGATTTGGAATTTAATTGAATTCCTGGATAAAATTGAATATTTGGACAAAGATATTGATAAAAGAATGTCATTTGTTGAAAAGCATGACATTTTTGCAATTTTGCCTGGCTATATTTCTGAAATGACTTTTGCTGATTGGTTACAAAATAATGTTATTCGTGTACTCGAGCTAAAGTTTTATCCACATGTAAGACGGAAATATATTTCCCTAATATTTTATTATTTTAATATTTTATCCTGAAAATTTTTTAGATAAAATTGAACGACTTTAATCAGGCCAAATATATCATAAAAACAAGTGTTATCAATCTATTACCTGTTGCAAACAAAAAAGCAACTTCCTATATTGAAGTTTTACAACTTGATAAAATATTTAAATTTAATAATAAAAACAGCAATTTTGAGCAGAAAGAAATTAGTATTTTAATTTTTGCTTCAGTTATGTTAATATCCAAGAATATATCTTTAAATTATACAGAAAAGTTTAAAGTATTTGAATTATTTGAAAAAGAATTTTTAAATTTTGTTTCAATATCGGAATATTTAAAAGAAGAGTATGAAAGTATTTTTGAAATTTTAAAGGAGTATTTTATTGAAAAAGTGGAAATAGATTCTAAACAATTGGAAATTAAAGTTATCAATTTTTATATTAAAGTTTTTGAAAAGTATGAATCGTTGGATTGGGTTAAAGTGTTAATTGATGAATTAAATAATGAAGTTACATCGCTAAAAAGCACAGGTATATTTAAATTCAGAGCAGGGCTATGCGTCCTTGGAATTGGAGAGCCAGGAGAGACTTACTGTTCAAAGGCTACATGAACCTTAAGCAGTCGCCTGATTAAGCAGTCGCCTGAAACGACCATGAGAACAACAATTAATAAGTAAATTTCAGGAAAAGGAAGGCGACGAAGTAAAATCGTGAATGTAAATCGTAAAGAAGATTTGTACATAGATGATCCATCGTGGGAATTTATTGAAGTAAATGGTTATTAAAATTTATTTAGTATTTTTGTCAAAACTTTATATTATGAGATTTAAATTTTTTTTAATTTTTTCCGATTTTTGCTTCATTATTTTAAATTTATTTATTAGCTTTTCTATATTTTAATTAAAAGTAAATAAAAAAGTATTGAATTTAATCCTACTAAAATATTTCACTTACAATTGATTAAAAGAAACAAACACAAAAGCTATAATAAAAACACTTGAAAATTAAGTATATGGCAAAATAAACTTGAAAAACTCTTGAAATTCTTTTTTAAAATTTTTATAATTCAAGTAAAATTAAAATCAACAGTATCAAGTTGTTTATATAAATCTGTAACAAGATATTTTATTAAATCCCTGGCATCATAAAGCGAGCCCAATGTATCTCGTATGGTTCGATTTAGCTCGTCGAGGCGCATCGAAACCAGGGTGTACCGAATTTGATACTTTTGAACGAGGCTATGGCTCGGAGTATTTTGGGCTTGAGGTACATCGCTGGAAATAACCCTGAAGATTCTGTTTATTTACATAAGTTCTATATACTATTCTAGAATTGTTCAACTAAAAGCGAAAATAATATCAAAATGGGCATTCTAGGCCCCTGGTTCTTAAATTTATTAATTTCTGTGTGCTTCACATCAATTAGTGTATTTCTATTCATAAAAACTGATTTTGAATTTATGGTCTATTATGACTTGGTTTGCTTAAACTTTTGGGCAGCTAATAAAAAATAATTTTCAGTTAACTATTATTTTAATGATTCTCTCAATTATATTAATTATGGATTTTCTACTTAGAATGAGCTTTGGACTTTTACCAAAATTAAGCAATCCTTTAGTTATCCCTCACCCAACATATATTTGTACACTTGTCCTTACTTTGACTGTTACCTTGGGTTATGGCTATATTTTCGTAAGTTTATTCTTTTATCAATTTGAAGCATGACTATCTTGAAATACTGACAAAATTTTAGGTTTATAAATTGGCTCTGTATGGATGTGATAGGGCTGTGGAGGCAAGAGATCCATTACAAATGACTCTTGATTCAATATTAAGATTAACAATAGCTTTATATTCTTTGGTTTCCTTTATCTATATAATACAACGGTTTGGATTTTTTAATACTATATGAATTTTAAAATTAATTTTTAAAGAGCTCATGTCGGCTCTGTGAAAACAAAAATTGATTTACTTACTAGAAATTTTATCAACTGTGTTTTTGGCATTATCTGGATGCGTTTTGTTATGTTAAAGGCTTATTTTACTATCGAACAATTCTGTCGTGATCAAATCGAAATGATGTCTATTGTTAAAGCATTTTGCCCTCCTTATATGTAGGTTTAAGTATCCGCGATTTTTCGGTTCCAAAAAATCGAAAACTTCTGGTTCCTCCAAGATTTACGGTTCAGGGATCGGAACCCGCCGTTATGACCATTAAAAATTTTTACAAGCTTAATCCTAAATTTAATATTAGAAAGAAAGGCTTCAATTGTACAACTGTATCTCTACGTAAGGAACAGATGATATGGTACAGAGTTCATTATGGACTTCTCAAATCAGTTGTAGTTACTGCTGCTTCAGAATTTATTCCTGTACTTTTAGTTGCTCATTGGTATTTTAAGACACAAATTTTTATTAAAATATTTGAATTTTCATGTTGGCATGTGGTAGAGCTGAATTGGTAGTTCGCAAAATGACTGTTAAAATTAATGTAAAATTTATGTTTTTGGTGGGTAAAATAATCCCGAATATCACAAGATTAACCTTAGATTTTTAACTCTGGTCTGTATTCATGTCTTCTAAATAAAGATTATAGCGCTCTCTTTATTAGAGACTTTCGCACATAAGGATCTGAACAATTGTAGATCTATCTTTAAACCTTCAAAATATATCTGTTTATAATTTAATTTTAAGACGCTTAATGCAATCAAAAAATTTTCATTGAAGAAATTCTCTACAGTAACTGGTAGGGCATATAATATTTGACAGTATTATTCGTTAAACTTTAATTAAATTTTTCAAAATTAGATTCAAATACAACATCTACTAACGAATTTCTTTTTCTAAAAAATCCCCTAATTCAAAGAATATTTCGTTTATTAGCTTTATGTCTGGGATTTACTGGAATATCTCTTTGCATGCTTTCCTTTTTTAATTATGTAAATGATTTGGATGAAAGCCCCCAAGTTTTTACTCAGGATGCCGTGGAAGTTTTTCTTTCAATAATGAAGCTTTGTTTCTTTGTTTTGGTATAATTATTTTAATAACTTTGAGAAATTTATTCCTAAAATTGTGAACAAGAGCCAATGGGAAGTGATCAAGATTAGTCAACCCGTGTCCTCCCAAAAATAAAGCTCCTTTTGTGCCATATGGGGTATAGTAATTTTTGGGGAGATGTTAAATCCGAGAACTTGACAGCATACAAACTTTCTCTTTTAAATTCTGATAATTTTAATAGCTATTTACCTGGATACGCCGAATTCCTCCTCGATTACTCGATTTACATAGACAAGCTGAATCTCGTGGTGATAAAGTATTGATACTTGGTTCTGTTCTATTTCTTACAGCTGAATGTATATGTGAAATTATGGAATTACTTTTCTTTTCTTTCCGGAATAAACGTGTTTATCTGGCAATTAAAATCCTTGATATTCTTTATAGTGTTAATAATTTGGTTGGTTTTTAATTCTCGCGTATTTAGATAGTGAAAAGTTCTCTCCAACGCCATATAGCCTTTCAATCCGTGCCAAGCCGTATTTCAATTTAATTTTCAGGCCTCTAATTTTCTTGAAGCCTTTTGCCTAATGAAATTAATTGCACTTAAAGATAACTTCCTAAAAGAATTAAGTTCCATTCTTCCATTTATTGCAACTTGTTGCACAATACTTAATTTGACAGATTTCGCAATGACTTATTTCTATATCGAAACGGAAAAACATCATTTAAAGGTATTGAAATACCTAATATTAATCAGTGCTTTATTAGGGTATAATCGAGAGTCTTGAATCTAGCGAGTTTTTTGTGCTAGTTGGAGTTATTGGAAGGCTATTAGATACTGCCAATTATTTATACACATTTACATGTGCTCTTTGTTGGATAGACATAATTATCCGGTTAAATTAAAATTTTTAATAATTTTCTAAAATTTTTAAAAATTCAGTTATCGCCATTTTGGACTCTTTATATTAGGCAACAAACCAAAAACTAATTTAGGAAGGACGAATTATGCATCTGATGGTGAAGAATCAGAAACTCAATGCTAATTTTTTTCTAATCTAAATATCGTTTAAGCTCAAATAATTACCCAGGGTAATTACTGTTTAACCATTAGAGGGAAGTGTAAATTAATAAGAGGGACTTTAAGAATTTGGCATTATACATATTTATTATCGATATTAAAAATTATTTGAGAATATACTGTGGATTCATTAATTAGACTTTCTAAATAAATTTAAATCCTGAAAAAAAAGTTTTAAAAAAATTAAAACATAAAAATTATTCACTTTGTTTGCTCTAACAAGCCGTCAGGAGATTTTTTGGCTCACATGCTAAATTTCCAACCATAGAGAGCGTTCGTTTCCGTTTTGTTGGAGGTGATATTTTGTTACCAAATTTGGAAATTTTGTAGTTTATAAAAAAGTCAAAAGTCATCTAAATTTGGTATAATTCATTATGAAGAGAGGTTAAAGTTTTTGTTAAAGTTTTACGCAAACTCCAACCGATTCGAATACTAGCCAGTAAATTATGGCGCAGAACAGTTTGAGTTTAATTTTTAAATAAATTCCTGTATTATTTTACCTCGTTGATTTCTAATTTTGAGAAGTATTAATAATTTTTAAATAAAGATTTGATTAAATCCAGAACATTGAGCTAAAGAATATTTTGTATCATGGGGACGTAAATTCACAAAATGATGGGCATTGGAAAGAATACAAGTTCTTGAGCTCCCTAGCTTAACGGCTTATTTAAGCCGTTAAGCTGGTCAAATCTAATAATACTCAAAGTAGGATTCAGAGATGATATAAAATCATATCTAGCTTGTTCAAGTATATAAAATCCTTGCGCCATAACGCCACAACTCATGATATTCTGAGTATATTTCTTCACTTAACATTCTCTAAATTTGATATATAAATTTTTTAAAATTTCGCTGGATTTTTATTAAATATTTGCTCACCTGCATTTGGCTTGGATTTTATTGGAAAGTTAATAGATGAATTTAAAGTCACAAGAAATAAGCATTACCAAACCAAAATGAAGTATACTCAATTTTTTGTTCAAGCTCTTGCTTTCCTTGCGTTAACCAAAATTTGTTATTCCGCTGAAGCATCGAAACCCGAATATTTATCAATTGAAGGATTTCAAAACTGTACTGGAAGGTAAATCGTTTAAAATAAATTATTCAAAATTAAAAATTATTTCTAATATTTACATAATTAAAGCAAGACGATTGGCACGTACGAAATTTATTGTCTCCCCGAGATACAAAATGGATCTTGTACTAACTCTTCTTGGGAGGCGCTTCATGTAAATCAAAATTTTCAAAATTTACAAGAAAAATTTCCTGAACTTTTAATGGCAGAAAATATTTATCATATCCATTATCATTAATTTATATTTTTAAATATAGAGTCTGAATGGCAGTGATTCATTACAACCATGCGAAGACAATGGAACTACTATTAGTATATAAAATCCTAAATTTAGATAAATATTTTGCAACTAAGGTTATGATACAACTACAATAAACGCTAGCACAGACGGAAATGATGAAAACAACGACTGTAACAATGAAGATGATAAAAAGGAAAAGAAAGGTGATAATGAAGTCAAAAAATTGTTGAAAAAACCTGGTGAACTTCTCAGCAAGTTTAAGCATCTTTTGGGATTTTCAAAGGATAATGTGAATTAATAAGATTCGTGAATTCGCACAAAGTTTATTGGAAGAAAACTTTTCTATATTTTTTAAACATTTTGGGAAAACTACCTTTATTGAAAATGGAATATACCTTTCAAACTAACTATTGTAATTCCATCTATAGTGACAAGATACTATCTGTGATTCTATTCCAGAACTAATTTCGATAATATCGAAATTATGTCCATTAACCAAAAGATGTGGACAATGTCCATTAACACAAACCCGATTCTAAAAAATTTTCCAAACCCGACCCATCTTCTTTCCCTCTTAATCCCCTAACTTTTCTGATCCGAAATCCAATCCGTGACCCGAAACCCGGACTTTGACCCGAAACCCGACTTTTTCGACTCTAAACAACTCTAATCCTGTCACTATAATAATGGGTCAATTTTAAAGCAAATCTGGTATTCTTTATTATAAATATCACATAAAATATTATAATTACAGTCGGATCCCAGTTTGTATGAGTAATATTTAATTTTATTTTAATTATACGATTTTACAGCCCAAAGGGCATATACATAAAAGAGGTCCGACTGTATTAAATAAGATAGATTAATAAAATGTCATGCTTAAAGTGCAGATTTATTAAATCAATTGCAACTTAATTAAATAAATAAATATCGTATATTTCCGTTGATTAAGATAAAGTTCAGACAATGATGCAATTTTATTTAATATTTTATCAGATTATCCTTAGGAGATGACGAAAATCTAGTCAATTTTTGCATTATTCAATTTATTATTTAAGGCTCTAGGGTTTAAGCATATTATTTATTTTAATTATTTAATTAATAAAAGCTTTCTTTTATTGAATGAATAAAATTATTCAATTCGTAGAGAATTTCGATCGGAATCACGACCTGATCGTTATCTCGATCAGAGAATTTAGATTTTACTCATACCAGAATGAATCCGGTGAAAATAATTTGAATCCGGCATAATCCATTCAGACTAATCTAAAAATTTTTACTAACATTTAGATTAAATGAATTACAAAAAATTCTTTTTGATAATTTTTTTCTTGATAACATGCTCAAATGTTATTTTATGTAAGCTATTGTATGTGTTAAGTATAAAAATATTCCTAATATTTAGCCCTTTTAAAAATGCCAACCGAAAACGGGGAAGCTAAAATGTTGGTAGAAGACGAGAAACAAGATATGGTTTATCTAATCATCTTCCCAAGAATTTCAACAACTCCGAATCATTGGACAATGTGTTTGAAAATTGAGAGTTGGTTAAAGCTTATGGGCATCAGATTTTATGTATTATACTTTATAAGAGTATATTTAAATCCCTTATTAATATTTCAGCGTATCTCCAACCAATTTTTACTTGGCTCACCAAATTCTGGCATAGCTCCATTTGTTCAGTTTAATGGAAAATATTATGAAGGATTTGATAATATAAAAGAAGCTGTTAAACATTTAGGAAAGAAAAAACTATTAGAAAATGATAGGGAAGCCGAGATAATTTCGATTTCGGAAAATTATCTATTAAAAATATTAACAAAGGATAAAACAACGAGGCATCGAAAAATAGGAGGCAAAAAATCAGGGGGATTGGACTATCTAATAAAAGATAATGGTGTCCGTGCACAGTTTTTCCAATCACATCCCCAACTTTTTGAGTGGAGATGGCAAGAAATTGTTTTAAATAATGATAAAAAAATTAAATTTGAAATGGGTTTTGAATTTTGGAATGAATTTTTTGCAATAGAAAGAGGAATAGAAAATTTAGAAATTGATGAAAAGGAAATTTTGACTTTTTTGGAGAAGCATTTAGCGATAATTTTAGGTAGTGATGTGAGTAGTGATGGAGTTGGGAGTTCTAATTATTCGTATAGTGATGGGACTGAGGGTTCTTCTCATTCTTTGAATAAAGAGATAAATAATGATTATTTATGGAATTTGGATGATTGGCAATACTTTTATGAATGGATGGCTAAATTTGTTGAAGCTAAATTGGAAGAATATTTCACAAAAGAGAAGAACAGCATGGAAGGGAAGGTTGGGGAGATTAATTTTAAGATTGATCATAATATCTCCCATATTCAGCTTCGAGAATATTTACATAAACATTCATGGGATCAAGTTTTTGATGAAAAAATTTATGAAAGTTTTGAAAAAATAATACAAAAAATAGTAAATATGCTTGGTTCTCAAAGATTTCTTTTTGGAGATCAGCCTAGTCTTGTAAGATTAAAAGATAAAAAAATTTTCCAAGGATATTTTTAGGCAGATATCTCTTTATTTTCTATTTTGATTCAATTCTTTGAAGGCCATCTAAATATTCCAGTAATCAAGCACTTTTTCCTTAAAAAGGGTGAAAAGCCGGAAAGAGAGGACATTGAATCCATAGGTAAAGCAATAGTTATTGAACAAAAATCAAAAAATAATTGTGAAATTGAGGAAGAAGGTCCGAGTTTTATCGAAAATTGTGGGGAACTGGAAGAAAATGATATATATATCGATAAAAGAATTGGACATCTTCATAGTTATGTCGAACGTATGAAAGAGAAAATAGGCCTGGGTTCATTCAAATGGATCAACTTAACAAAATACCCATGGGCTCTAAATTATGAAGAGGTTGATTACATGACGGATAAATATTCAGGCAAGATTTCGAATATAATTAAACTAAATTTGAAACAAAACAGGTTTATTTCATCTTGAAACTGATGATATGAGTTCCTTTGTTGATCAACTCGACAGTAATAAATGGACGAATATTGCCAAAACGATTTTACATAAAAAACCAAATAAATGGATGAATATCAAAAATATTTATCACGGGAAAAATCAACCCAAGATTGAGGAAATAGGCAAACACTCTCGATTAGTCCTAAAAGAAATTCTGAATTATTTATCAGTTTTTTGGCCTGATAAAAATGATGAAGATAGGAAAATGTATGGAAAAATAATTCTACATTCTATTGCTGCTGCCTATTGTAATTTGGGAAAAGGTAAAACTCTTGAGGATGCAAATAAATGCCAAAAAATACATAAAAATAAGGCTGTAGAACTGAAACAATATGTGGTTGATGATGCAGGCAAGACTGCATTCAATGAGAAGGGGAGCTATTTTAGTTCAGCCCCATCGGTTAATACGACGGAAATTAAGCAAAATATAGATTTTCACGTTAGAAGTTGCTTAAAGATTGCTTATGAGACCATACAGAAATATAATGAAAATGGAATTGTTAAAAATGTAGAAGAAGCAATTAATAAGGCTTGGATTACTAAAAAGAATGAAGGAAAATATTTAGATAATAAACAATATAACCAAAGAAATTTAGATTAATTTTGTTAATAAAGGATTAAAAATACGCATTATTCCCGCTTGAATACCCAAACTAATATGGACGTTAAGCATTTAACTTCTGAGAAGCATCGCCCTGGGTGGGAGTCTACAATACCATATTTAAGCAATTTGAAAACTTAAAAATTCGTTTATTAGTGAATACAGATCTGGAATACAGATCGATAAGGATAAACATTATATCATTCGAATCAGCATTAAAAACTGTATTTAAAAATTACCGGTTAAGATTTTTTTATTAACTTACTGTAAGTCTATAATACGATATTTAAGCACTATTATGTATTTTTTGGGGAATTTGAAATTTTAAAAATTCATTTATCAGTGAATACTGATCTGATAAGGATAAACATTATATCATTCGAATCAGCATTAAAAACTGTATTTAAAAATTACCGGTTAAGATTTTTTTATTAACTTACTGTAAGTCTATAATACGATATTTAAGCACTATTATGTATTTTTTGGGGAATTTGAAATTTTAAAAATTCATTTATCAGTGAATACTGATCTGATAAGGATAAACATTATATCATTCGAATCAGCATTAAAAACTGTATTTAAAAATTACCGGTTAAGATTTTTTCATTAACTTACTGTAAGTCTATAATACGATATTTAAGCACTATTATGTATTTTTTGGGGAATTTGAAATTTTAAAAATTCATTTATCAGTGAATACTGATCTGATAAGGATAAACATTATATCATTCGAATCAGCATTAAAAACTGTATTTAAAAATTACCGGCAGAAGATTTTTTCATTAACTTACTGTAAGTCTATAATACGATATTTAATCACTATTATGTATTTTTTGGGGAATTTGAAATTTAAAAATTCATTTATCAGTGAATACTGATCTGATAAGGATAACTAGTATATCATTCGAATCAGCATTAAAAACTGTATTTAAAAATTACCGGTTAAGATTTTTTCATATACTTACTGTAAGTCTATAATACGATATTTAATCACTATTATGTATTTTTTGGGGAATATGAAATTTTAAAAATTCATTTATCAGTGAATACTGATCTGATAAGGATAAACATTATATCATTCGAATCAGCATTAAAAACTGTATTTAAAAATTACCGGTTAAGATTTTTTCATTAACTTACTGTAAGTCTATAATACGATATTTAATCACTATTATTTATTTTTTGGGGAATTTGAAATTTTAAAAATTCATTTATCAGTGAATACTGATCTGATAAGGATAAACATTATATCATTCGAATCAGCATTAAAAACTGTATTTAAAAATTACCGGTTAAGATTTTTTCATTAACTTACTGTAAGTCTATAATACGATATTTAATCACTATTATGTATTTTTTGGGGAATTTGAAATTTTAAAAATTCATTTATCAGTGAATACTGATCTGATAAGGATAAACATTATATCATTCGAATCAGCATTAAAAACTGTATTTAAAAATTACCGGTTAAGATTTTTTCATTAACTTACTGTAAGTCTATAATACGATATTTAAGCACTATTATGTATTTTTTGGGGAATTTGAAATTTTAAAAATTCATTTATCAGTGAATACTGATCTGATAAGGATAAACATTATATCATTCGAATCAGCATTAAAAACTGTATTTAAAAATTACCGGCAGAAGATTTTTTCATTAACTTACTGTAAGTCTATAATACGATATTTAAGCACTATTATGTATTTTTTGGGGAATTTGAAATTTTAAAAATTCATTTATCAGTGAATACTGATCTGATAAGGATAAACATTATATCATTCGAATCAGCATTAAAAACTGTATTTAAAAATTACCGGCAGAAGATTTTTTCATTAACTTACTGTAAGTCTATAATACGATATTTAAGCACTATTATGTATTTTTTGGGGAATTTGAAATTTTAAAAATTCATTTATCAGTGAATACTGATCTGATAAGGATAAACATTATATCATTCGAATCAGCATTAAAAACTGTATTTAAAAATTACCGGCAGAAGATTTTTTCATTAACTTACTGTAAGTCTATAATACGATATTTAATCACTATTATGTATTTTTTGGGGAATTTGAAATTTAAAAATTCATTTATCAGTGAATACTGATCTGATAAGGATAACTAGTATATCATTCGAATCAGCATTAAAAACTGTATTTAAAAATTACCGGCAGAAGATTTTTTCATTAACTTACTGTAAGTCTATAATACGATATTTAATCACTATTATGTATTTTTTGGGGAATTTGAAATTTAAAAATTCATTTATCAGTGAATACTGATCTGATAAGGATAACTAGTATATCATTCGAATCAGCATTAAAAACTGTATTTAAAAATTACCGGTTAAGATTTTTTCATCTCCTTACTGTAAGTCTATAATACGATATTTAATCACTATTATTTATTTTTTGGGGAATTTGAAATTTTAAAAATTCATTTATCAGTGAATACTGATCTGATAAGGATAAACATTATATCATTCGAATCAGCATTAAAAACTGTATTTAAAAATTACCGGTTAAGATTTTTTCATTAACTTACTGTAAGTCTATAATACGATATTTAATCACTATTATGTATTTTTTGGGGAATTTGAAATTTTAAAAATTCATTTATCAGTGAATACTGATCTGATAAGGATAAACATTATATCATTCGAATCAGCATTAAAAACTGTATTTAAAAATTACCGGCCGAGATTTTTTCATTAACTTACTGTAAGCTTTTATTTTCATTAAATTTAAATAACAATGAGTAAGAAACAATAATAAAAATAAAAACAAAATGAGAAGAAGAAATAATTGAGCAAGTCCAAGCAAAACCTAATTTTTGAGCACCAAACCCTCCGAGTATGTTACCAGCAAACGATCTGAAATTATTCTGTTTATTAAATAAAGGTTTAAAAACCCTAGAGTTGAGGATGACTGGACTAATCCGAATAGACAAGCATAGATGCGGGTCGATTCTTCATCCGTCGATTTTGAGATATCCGAGCAAAGTTGAAAGACAGGAATATATAAAGCAGCAGATGCGCAGCCCAGCAGTGCAAATGAAACGCTAATGAGTGGAATAGTCTTTTGGATGGGTAAAAGAGGGAATGGCCCCATCAAAAATGTTGATAGAAAAGCGAATATTGACCCAGTTATTGTAACAATTATGGCAGAATTTTGACATTTGTTTTTATTCAATCCCATAAATAATCCCCATATTGGAGCGCTCATAAAGTAGCTGACACTCATTATTGTATATATTGTGCCAATGATCACTGCGGAAGAATTTAACTATAAAATGTGGAATTACCTCTATAAGCAAGCCTTTGTAAAGATTTACCGAGTTTAAATGCTCTGGCAAAGGTGCTTGAAAGAAAGAACAAGTAATCCCACGAGTAGTTATCACTAACATTATAAGCCACGTACTGGGTAGTCTAAGTACTGATAAAAGTCCATTATTCGATGAATTAATATCAGTCCTAGTTTTGTTTATTTTTGTATTAGAACTGCATTTTGAAGACTTTGATAATGCCTCAGAATCAGAGGAATTGGAAGATTCTTCAGATAATTGACCAGCTTTTTGTGGATAAATTAAAGAAAGATTTTTGAAGCTTTTTAGTTCCTTTCTTCTTTTATTTTCTTTGTTTTTCTTCAATTTTGTGGAGAAGGCAAAAGCCATTCCAGTCAATGCCATTAATGTTCCAAACGTAAAATTTGGGGTTATAAACCCTCCAAATTCAAACAGGACACTTCCTATTACTGGCCCTGAGATGTATCCAAAACCAGCGAATGCTTCAAGTAGGCCCTTAATGAATTTTAAACAGTTAAAGGATTTTAAAAAAATTTACATACACCCAAAAGTGAAATATTTGCAGGAAAAAGTTGTGCCATAATAGTCAATGAACTTATGACAAAAACGGTTCTAGCAAGTGCCTGAACGATTCGAATAGCTAATGAAGCCCAAAAGAAATAGAAACCGTTTGGTAATAGGGTAAGTAATCTAAAAATAATGTAAATTAGTAGTAAAAGGATTAAAGTACCCAAATCCAAAAGCTGTAAATGCAGTTAAGAAAAGGCTAAAAAAGAAGGCTTTTGAAGTTCCAATAATTATTATCTTAATATTTTTAAAATTAATTGAGATTTAATTAAATATATTTACATATTTTCCAGTAAAAGGTGCTATTATGAATCTACTTAATTGATATGTACCAATAATTAAACCAATATCACCAGTATTTATTTGTCTTTTATTAGCCTAATAAAAGATATAATTTAATCAGAAATAATTAGAAAAGCGTGCCCAATTTTAAAATTTTTTTTAGAAAAAATGTTAAGGAGTGTAATCAAAAATTATTAAAGAAACCCGAAGGTAGCCGCACTTCTTTTGGATAAAAAGCATCCATACAATTGAAAGTTATTGTATTAACAAAATTGGCAATTAAAAGTGTAGAAATTATTGCCCATTCTCGATGAGTAAATATTTTAAAGAAATTGGTATTTAATTTTAATAAATGTTCAAACATTAGATCTTCTAAATTACTTATTTAATAGTTACTAGGCTTTTAGTTGAGGTTTCAATTTATTTTATATTTCCGAATTTGTTTCGAAGTCTCGAGCTCAAGACTCGAGTCAAATATTTATCCAAGATATGGGTACGAATTCAAGTACAACGATCCAAAACTGATCAGAAAACTCTAGCAATATTAACAAGAATACATAAAATAAAAATTAAAGAATATTAGGGAATGTCAAAATAATTTGTAAAATATTAAAATAATGTCATATGTTAGAGATTTACATACACAACTTTATACGAAAATTATCTACGCATATTAAACATGCAAAATACAAAATACGTGATCGAGAAATCTATAAGTAGAAGTACATTTAGAACTTTGGAA
The DNA here is from genome assembly GCA_036172945.1 of Meloidogyne incognita. Lineage (NCBI taxonomy): Eukaryota > Metazoa > Nematoda > Chromadorea > Rhabditida > Meloidogynidae > Meloidogyne > Meloidogyne incognita. Next base: position 3,010,049 of record JARQAC010000006.1, on the reverse strand, counting down.
AATATTTTTTTAATAAAATTTTGAGTTAAATAAAAAATATGTAGTATTATTATTTCAAGTAATATTTAAAGTAAATAATTTGGCGAATGATAAAAATAAACAATAAAACTTTTTTCCTTCACCTTGTTTCAGATCATAAGTTCTTTGCTCTCTTAACAGGAAATTCAGCAAAAAATATTTTTATTTACAAATCAAAGAAATCAACGCTCACGTTCATTAACACACAACTAGGTGATAGTAAATAAATTTTAAGTTGTTTGATCGATGCATTAAATTGATCAGTTTTCTGCAAGTTACCTGATTAAATTTGTGGAAAATTTCTAAAAAGAGAAGGACTATTTAAAGAATTTTAAATAAATTAACACGGAAGTGGCAAGAATTAATTAGTTATTTTAAATATTAAATTAGATTATCAAAAATTTTAATAATTTAAATATGGAAAATTGCCAAAAATGTACTTGAAAATACTTACAATATTTTAAGTCTTACACTATTTCAAATTTTAAATTATAAAATTTTTAGTGTTTGGCGAATTTTAAATTTTTTTATTAATTATTTTATTAATTATTCTTTTAAATTTTTATTTAATTAGAATTCTTATCTTTATTCAATTTAGTTATAAATTGTTCTTTAATTATAATTTGTAATTTACTACATATTTATTTTAGAAAATTCAAAGTATAATACAAAGTTGCGCATTGAATAATTTTCAAAATTTTGTATGTCTATTTAAACAAAATAGTAAATAATATCGCTGCGCAAATGCGTGCATTTTCGCTTGAATGAGTTCATTGTTGGACGATCCAAAGCCTTTTCAATTATTTGGATCGGATAACAGAGAAAGCGGACCAAACAATGTTTATGTAAATGCTTTATTGCGCAGGATTTAAAGAGAGACTCTATAAATTCCCAAAATGCGTTAAAATTTAATAATAAAAGTATATCAAAAAATTTATTTTAGTAACAATTCCTTCAAAATTTTAAAATTCTTTTCCCAATTTAATTTTAAAAAATAATAAGTTTATTAAAATGATCATTTATTTGTTATCTTTATTTTTATTAAACCTTATCAACATCCTTCAATTTTATACGTTAGCTATTCCACTTCCAGCTCCACCCGTTTTTGAGAAAATCCCACATTACCCAGCAAAGTGCTATCTTCCTCCAGGTATTTTGAGCTTGACAAGACTTGGAAAAATCAGGGTCATTATTTCAGAATCCGGTCTTTGCCTTAACAATGATGATTCAGTAAAAGTTAAAATCTCGAATGACAAAAATGAAATAGATCAACTTGAGGAAAACAGATTATTATTACATCGCTTCTTTTTTGATTCTGTTACCAGACAATGTTATGAATTTAGTGCTCAGGAATGTGGAGGGAATGAAAATAGATTTAAAACTGCTAAAGAATGTATGGAAATATGTGCATTATCATAAAGATTATTTCTGAAATTCCCTCTTAATTATAATTAAAATTCCAATTATTCAATGATGATCACACGATAAATTAAAATTCTTTAATTTACAATTCTCTCAATTCATTTACCAATCCATCCATATTTATTTTATCGTCAAGAAGCGCTTCTTCTGCCTCGCAAAATGGCACTATCTTACTTAGCTCCTTTCCACATTTTGTAGAATTAAAACAACAAGACCAACCATAATCTATCAATTTTGCATTTATAGAAGTTCCATTATTTGGAAATAGAAGTATATTATCTGGATGGATGTCGCAATGAGCTAAACCTAAAATGATGGATTATTTTGGGAAATTAACTGAATTTCTCTGCAAGTTATATCCCAGGGGCACTAGTTTATAGCTTTCCTAGTATATTACCTTTCTCATGCAGTTTATCCAATTGTTTTTGGATTTGTAATTTTAATTGTTCCAATTCTCCATTACTATTGACTTTTTTAGAATTTAAACGCTGCCAATGTTTTGTGGCATCTTCTTCGCCAAGTTCTAAAACTGTTGTTACCAAGGTACAATTGGCTACATAAAATATAAAAAAATTTTCTTATAGAATAATTTTCAATTTTCTAGTTAATTTTAATTAAAATACCTACTTAAAGATTTATTATTCTTTGCAACTTCACGTTTCTTTCGTCTATTACTTCCTATTATTACAACACGCAAAAAATCGGAAAATAACGTCTCCTCGTTGCATCTTTGATTAATTGATATATCACTGAAACAAAAATATAATTATTTTATTTTGGAAATTTCCTAAATATTCAAGCTACCTACTAATAAAATAGTTTAACATTTCCAAAATTAGAATCATTCAGAGCCTTCATCACCTCCAATTCTCTTGTACATTTGTTCACCCATGGCTGTTCCATACAACGCTTGATTGCTACACATTTATCCAATGATGGTGAATACGCGAGAAAAATCTGAATATTTTCTAGACATTATGACGTATAACGACCACTATTTTCTCCTAATAGATCAAGGAAAATAAGGATCTTTGCCTCCTGACGATCTGAAGAAATAAAGGTCTTCACTACCTCTGGGAAAGACCACACAATTAAAACAACGTAAAACTCGCCTTAGAATCATAACCATTCCCTAAAGGCACCACTGTATCAAATATTCTTCCATCAACCATTAATTTGCTTGTTTTATTACGAACAGTATATCCTCCACAATTCGACAATTGTTCTGTATTTTTGTTTAAGTGTGAAGAATAACAATAATAATGGGAAATAATAAACAATAATAGAGATATTAAGGTTTTCAGCTTTAAAATACAGCAAACTCTCGTCATTAGCGACATTATAATTTGAATATTATCTCGATATAGGAAGCGAATGTTTTTGGGTTTTTTCTACTGATAACAGAACAAACAAATTTTTTCTCGCGGGTGTTACCCAAAATAATAAATAAAACAAATAAGTTGACATTTTATTCAAGTTAAAAAAGAGTTGTAAAATATTTGGCGAATTAATTTGAAAAAAAAGGTTTGATTAATGATTGTTGACAATACACAAATTTAAATTAAATTATAAAAATAAACGAAATAATAAATTTAGATATTCATTAAAAAATGAATAAATTTAAATAGATTGTTTGCACAGGATATATTGAAACAAATCTGGATTTAAATTTAATAGAAATTAAATGAAAAATTTAAATAAAAAAATCCCCTAAATCTATTTTAGTTTTTAAGTTTTTTTTATTAATAATTTTTTTCACCTCATCGACTATATTTCAAAATTTCAAATGAGAAAATTCTATAAATTTTACTTGAAAACGGTTTGAGATCTGGATTGATCAAGATCGCTAAAGGGGTTAATTAATAGAAGTGGGGTAATTATTTTGAGAAAGGGCTTATACGTTAAAAAGATGTCGAGGACAGCGACCAGTGATTAGTCATAAATAATTTAAATTTATTTTTTTAGTTAGCTAAAATTCTTTCTATTGAATTTGCCCCGTCTTTTGTCTAATCTTAACTTATTTCTGTCTTTCTTTTGTATTTAAAATTAGTTCTATTATATTAACTAAGCTCATCTGTTTAATTCGCTTTTTATGTACCAGCCGCCATTCATTAATTTTTCTGATCTATATAATCTCCTCTCCAAACCTAAATTAACTTGGTTTTTGCTTTCTCACTTATCTTCTGTGGCTCTGGTTCTTAATTGTGGCCTTATCATTAATCTATTTGTTGGAGTTTATTTGTGTGAAATTAACTTATTAGGTATTATTTGTTTGGCTTAAATTTGGTTGTTATTAATCCCTTGGTCAATTGTGTTTGATATGGTCAATTGTCAATCTTTTGGCCTAAACCCACTAATTAATTTATTGTCTCTATCTTGGCTACAAAAGAGGAATTCGACTTAATTTTAAAAATCTCATAATAATTCAAAATTTTTTCTTTTTATCGAAAAAAAAATAAAAATTTTAACTCGCCTTAAATTTTTTACTTGTTTATTGCCTACATAAAATATTTTTTAACATTAAAATGAAACGTTATAAATTCTTACACGTTTAAATTTTTTTATTATAGAATACTAGCTATTCAAATCTATAATAAATTTCGTTATTTGCCTAGTTCGTTATTTGCCTAGGTTAAAATTCGTTAGCTTAACAGTCTTAATTTAAAAAATATTTTCGATAATTTGTTCAATCCAACCATTAATTTTCAGTTTCCAATCAAATTTCGAAACTCTAGCACGGTCTAAAGTAAAGAAACCATCAGCTTTACAAAGTTTGTTAATCGTGAATCAACCTAAGAAAAAGATTGGGTCCTCTATTCTTGTTTAATATTCTCCTTTTTCTTTAGCTTTTCACGTGTTTAAAATTTTTTAGCTAATATTTTTTGTTAAATATTTTTGTTAAATCCAATATTAGATCCAAAACAAAATTGAATTAAGCACGATAAGTTAAAGCTGATTACCAACAAATTTATTAATTTTCCAAGATTTTAATGGAAAAATATCGAAAATTTTCCCTTCAATTTAAACAACAAAATGGAGGAAAATACACCAAAAATATTAATTATATAATAATTTTAATTTTGATAATTTTTATATTTATGATTTGTTCTACAATATATAGACCGAATACAAGAAATGATTATGATCGGGTTGAAGATATTCAGAAGATGACAGTAAATAAAAATATTAAAATTTTTCTAATATATAATTAAAAGAATGAAAACAATCAATATTATGAACAATGGCTAGAACCTATAGATTCGATGAGAGAAAGGCCGGAATTTGATCATTTTATTTATACCAGAATGATGGGCGGTGGACTTGGAAATCAAGTTTGTCGTTAACTTTAATCGAGATCAAGCATTTCAAGTCGAAAGTCACGCAGGATTCCAGTTATTAACTCAAACTTATCTGTACCTACTATAACTATAATCTACTATAACTTGACCTACTATAATATTTTCGATAATTTGTTCAATCCAACCATTAAGGATTCCAGACAGGAGAACTAAATTCTTCTTTCTTTCTAAAAAAAAGAAATCAAACTGTAAGGGATTTGGGTATTTTCTTTGACCATGAGTTAAAAAAAATCAATCCAACCATTAAGGATTCCAGACAGGAGAACTAAATTCTTCTTTCTTTCTAAAAAAAAGAAATCAAACTGTAAGGGATTTGGGTATTTTCTTTGACCATGAGTTAAAAAAAATCAATCCAACCATTAAGGATTCCAGACAGGAGAACTAAATTCTTCTTTCTTTCTAAAAAAAAGAAATCAAACTGTAAGGGATTTGGGTATTTTCTTTGACCATGAGTTAAAAAAAATCAATCCAACCATTAAGGATTCCAGACAGGAGAACTAAAGGGGTCACTTTAGTACGTGGGTGCCGGAGTTAATATACAAATGTTATACCATTCGAAAGAGCTAGTTGAGCTGAGTCGAATGCCACCAGTTTTAGCTCTAGGAAAAATTTTTGAACCGAGATACAGTCGATTGAAAATCGAAAAACCATAGGGGGGACCAAGCACTTTTTTGGGGTGAAAAATTCGAAAATGCAAATTATACCTCATTCGAAAGAGCTCATCGAGCTGAGTCGAATGACACCAAAATCAACGAAATCTGACTTGATTTGGCCGAGTTACAGACCCCTGAAATTTGAAAATTTTCGGGGTCAAAAAATTCAAATATGCAAATAATACCTCATTCGAAAGAGCTCATCGAGCTGAGTCGAATGACACCAAAATCACCGTGATTGAACAAGATGAGACAAAGTTATGACACAAAAAACTCTAAACCTATGGGTCGGCGGCGAGGCGCTTGTGCAAAACCCCGCGCTTCGCGCGGGGTTTTGCGGCACGCGCCTCGCGGGGAGTCTACGGGCGCTGGGTCTGGGCTAGTAACATAAACCTATTCCTATCTCCCTTGCTCTGGACGTATTTGGGGCCTCCGTAGCAGCAAAAACCTCCACAAATGCCATAGGTAAGGAGCTAAAAGAAAGGATCATAACTTTGTCAAATCAAGTCAGATTTCGTTGATTTTGGTGTCATTCGACTCAGCTCGATGAGCTCTTTCGAATGAGGTATAATTTGCATTTTCGAATTTTTCACCCCAAAAAAGTGCTTGGTCCCCCCTATGGTTTTTCGATTTTCAATCGACTGTATCTCGGTTCAAAAATTTTTCCTAGAGCTAATTTTGGTGGCGTTCGACTCAGCTCGACTAGCTCTTTCGAATGGTATAACATTTGTATATTAACTCCGGCACCCACGTACTAAAGTACAGCCGAACTAAATTCTTCTTTCTTTCTAAAAAAAAGAAATCAAACTGTAAGGGATTTGGGTATTTTCTTTGACCATGAGTTAAAATTCCATAATCATATCGACATTATTTGTAATAAAGCTAGGAGAATTAGTTATACAATTCTTAGGTCCTTAAAATCAAATGATGAAAAATTCTTAATTAATATGTTCACTACATATGTAAGAAGTATATTGGAATTTAGTTCTCCTGTCTGGAATCCTTACTATAAAAAGTACATTAACAAATTAGAAAAGATTCAAAAAGATTTCGTAAGGATGGTGTATAACCGCAAGAATAATATAACACTTAATGAACAAATCCCTAACTACCATGAACTCCTCGGATTATATAATATAGATTCTTTAGAGAATAGAAGAATTATAACAGATCTTAAAATCTTTCACAAGCATTGCATAGGATTAAGCCCAATTAACATAAGTAACCCCTATTTTATCACTCCATCTAAAACAAGGGGGGACGAAAACAAAATATCATATAAAGCATGCACCTCAATTACTAGACATAATTCATTTTTTGTAAGGACTATAAGGTATTATAATAAACTACCAGCATACTTTAGAAAATTAGATTACAAAAATTTCGCAAAAAACATAACACATATTAATTTTTCCCGCAATTCGGAGGCTGAATTAAGTTAAATTTATACACTTATAATTTTTTTATATATACTATTTATTTACATTCTTTTTGTTTTTTTAATTTATTGACATGATTTTGTTTTTTTATATATTTTTTTGACTTGATTTCGTTTTTTATTGTTTTTTGACTTGACTCGCGCCATCAAGGCGTAAATAAATAAATAAATAAATAGAATATAATAGTGTAATCTGACTTTAGTTTTTGAGAGTAGCAATCCTGGTCGGGGCTGCTATATTATAAAACTTCATAAAAATTATCATATTAAAGATGTATCGTTTTGCTGGTCTCTACGCGATGGGCAAAATGCTTAACAGAACACCTGTTTACGTTCATGATGAATTTAAAATGCATGAAATAGATAAAGAATTAGCTTATGTTTTTCCTAATTATCATTCAAAAGTTTATTTTTTGGTAAACTTCATTTTGAATTTTAGCTTTAAAAAATATTTTTAGAAAAAAGATTTTAAAGATTTCCATCAATTTCACTTTGCTCAACATTGCTGTGATTATCATGATCCTAAAATGTAACTTGGAATAACCATTTAATAATCATGTCTATTCATATTCTACCTTTATATTAAGATTGTTGGGACAAAATAAAGGAAGAGGATTATATTTGGCTGGTGGACCTAATTTTCTTGATACACGATATATTGAACATATGCGACCACAAATCCTTAAAATATTTGAATTTGGCAAAGAACTTGTTTCAAAAGTTTCTGCTATAAAGGATAAGATTATTAGGTGTGATAACTGTAGAATAAAGAAATATTTTTAAAGAAATTTTAGTGAAGATACTTCATCACACAAAATGTGTATCCACACACGAGTTGGAGATTTTAAAGGTGTTGGGGAATCTAAAACTGTAGAGGTGAATAAGGCACATGTGAGAATGTTGAAGATTTTAAAAAGATTATTGGTGAGACTTTGTTAATTATAATTAGTAACAAACGATTTTTATTTTTAAGAAAGACAAGACTTATTCTTTGTTGCTATTTGGGACAGATAATGACTTTTTGAAAACAATTAAAGTTGATAAGGTAAACAGTTGGATCCCAATTTTATATTAACCAAGTTCCGTATTTATTCAATTAACTCCCCCTTGGAATTAAGCATTCAAACATCCATGGGTGGGAAATCATTCGAGGTTGAGGAATTGATCGAGTGTCATTGGTTGGGGTTGTTATTAGTTAGCAGAAAGGCATATATCACTAGCTAAGGCAGCTGATAAGAATTTAATCATAAATTTCAGTCAATAAGTAAAGTCCACTATGTTATTAATCTAAATCTGACCCGTGGAGAAGAATTAAACTTTGCAACACAAATATGCGATTCATTCTTGATTACTGCTGCCATGTCTACCTATGCTACTTGGATGGGTTATTTAATGCCTGATGTAATTTATAAAATTTTAAAAGCTACAAAATTCAAGTTTTAGGATCGACCAATTTTCTTTATAAGAAGACTTATGCAAAATCCAACAATTGATACATTATATATGTTGCCTGAAAGTTGGATTCCTATTGATGAAAATTGGCTTAAAGATTAATTCGAAACTAATAAATTTTTATATTTTAATCATTTTTTTTAATTCAATATCTTTGGATAAAAATTAAATTAAAAAGATTTTTTAATTGAATTGTAATTTTTAATTTTAATTTTCTAATTAAATCACTCCTCAAAAAAACCAACTCGTTTCTTTAAATTTTTTATTAATTTTATGAATAATGCCAGATAATTAATATCGTTAGGGAAAATATTGCATGTACTTTTAATGGCAAATAAATTATAACATTATTTTCTTATTTGTTGTTGGATAATAAAAAATTCTCAAATATTTAATTTTAAAATTTTAAAATAAATGAAAAAATAGAAAGCATAAAATCGAAGTGAATAAAATCAATTTTCTTTATTTCTTTTTCTTTTTTTATTATTATGGGACAATTTTTCTCGGGTTGTGTTTGCTTTATTTTTATTTAAATCCACGAGAATTTTTTCATTTATTTTAAAATTTTAAAATTTTTTATTTGTTTAATTTGCTTAATTTATAAATTGTTCCAAAATTTTCCCCAATTTCACTCAAAATATATTACCTCAATATTTCTAAAATTAAAATTATTAATCCAAAATATTAATTAATTTTCCAAGATATTCAATGGAAAAATATCGAAAATTTTCCCTTCAATTTAAACAACAAAATGGAGGAAAATACACCAAAAATATTAATTATATAATAATTTTAATTTTGATAATTTTTATATTTATGATTTGTTCTACAATATATAGACCTAGTACAATTAAAAATGATCATGATCGGGTTGAAAATAGTCAAAGGATGACAGTAAATAAAAATATTAAAATTTTTCTAATATATAATTAAAAGAATGAAAACAAAAAATATTATGAGCAATGGCTAGAACCTTTAGATACTTTCAGAGAAATGCCGGAATTCGATCGTTTTATTTATACCAGAACGATGGGCGGTGGACTTGGAAATCAAGTAATTTTAATTAATAAAAATATTAGAAGGAATAATAAGTATTTTACAAAATCTAAATTAGAAAAATTGATTAGAACTGGAACGAGATCTTGTTAAAAATCTTTGATATGGAGATCAGATTTTACAAGGCTTGAATTTCGACCAGTCCTAAAGTCCATCCCTAATATAAATTAATTTTAAAATACATGCCTAAGCCATATCCGATGCATCTCATTGAGATCCCATAGATTTCGAAAAGAGATTGAGGTTCCTCTTTATCTCAAATCTCGCATAACTCAAGAGTTATAAGAACCAATGACCTATATGACACCCATTATCACGCCGATTCCTTAATTTCTGCTCTGATTGTGAGCTTATGTCTTTTTTTATATTTTACTTTTAAAGATGTATCGTTTCGCCAGTCTCTACGCAATGGGAAAATTGCTTAACAGAACGCCTGTTTACGTTCATGATGAATCCACAATGCATCAGATAGATAAAGAATTAGCTTATACTTTCCCTAATTTTCATTCGAAAATTTATTTTTTGGTAATCTATTTTTAGAAATTTAATAATATAAAGCAATTTTTTAGAGAAAAAATTTGACAGATATTCATACGTCTGCTTTTGCTAAAGAATGCTGCGATTATAATGATCCAAAAACGTAAATGAATTTGAAATTTCTGATTTAAAATAAAAAATTTTCAGACTTTTGAGTCAAAATAAAGGGAGAGCCTTAATGTTAACTGGTGAACCTGTTTTTGAAAATACTCGATACTTTAATCATATGCGACCACAAATCCTTAAAATATTTGAATTTGGTAAAGAACTTGTTTCAAAAGTTGCTGCTATAAAGGATAAAATTATTAGGTGTGAAAAATAAATGACAGAAATATTTTTAAAAAATTTTAGTGAGGATAATTCACACAAAATATGCATTCACACACGAGTTGGTGATTTTACAGGTATGGGAGAATCTAAAACTGGCGAGATAAACAAGGCACTTGTCCGGATAATAAAAATTTTAAAGAGGCTATTGGTGAGATTTTGTTAATTTTAAATAAAATATTTTTATTCCTTAGAGAAACAAGACTTATTCATTGGTACTCTTTGGAACTGACAAAGGATTTTTGAAGACAATTAAAGCTGAAGAGGTAATTAATGAACATTTTCCATCTGAATTATTATGATCAAAGCCTCTCATGACTTCATCCAATCCCTCGTTTTTGAGACCCGACCTTCGTTTTGGTTTACAAAGCTTTACTGAGGGTTACACAATAAATACGATATTTCTCTGAGATATCTCCTGCCACTACTTATTTGCTAGTATAAGCTTTGCCACCTTAAATGAACCTCGACTCGAAAACTAGCTTTTTGAGCGAGATCACAGCCTCGATCCGATCTCTATTTTTTATTTCAGCCAATAAGTAAAGTTCACTATGTTCCCGACTTAAATCTGTCTCGTGGAGAAGAGCTAAACTTTGCTCAACAAATATGCGATTCATTCCTCGATTCTGCTGACCTTTCTTCCTTTGCTGCCTGGATGGGATATCTAATGCCTGAAGTAATTTAGGAATTTTAAGAGATAAAAAATTAATTTTCAGGATCGGCCAATCTTCTTTATACGAAGATATAGGAAAGGCTCTTTAATAGATTCATTATCAATGTTGCCTGAAAGTTGGATTCCTATAGACGAAAGTTGGCTCAAAGATTAATTTGTAAACTATCTTTTCTGTCTGATATTTATTTTCTATTAATTTTAATATCAATTCTTTAAATAAAATTTTCTATTTTTCCCAATTAAATGGCTTATTGCATCATTTTAAAAAAGGAAAAGGAACAAAAAATAATTTTAATTAAATAAAACGTGGATTATTAAAAAATTAACAACTATTTAAGCATTATCAAATGTAAATGTTTAAAGAGTAACAATAGTTATTGTTTTTATGTTGTCAACTGACAAACATAATATCATTCTTAGACATTTAAATTTTAGTTCCCTATTCGAAAAAAATATTTTATAGCATGGGTTTATAAGGCTATAGGTTGGTGTTTAATAATCATTATAATGAAAATTACAAAAGATATACCAAAAAGTTTGAGATAGGAAGGAAACAAGCCATCTAACAAAATCCTCAATTATCGAGGTGGATATTCTCAAACGATCTCTAAAGTACGGCTAAATATTCTAGATACAGCCTTTAAATAATGATCATAAATGATCATTATTTGATAAAATAATCATTATCAAATAATTATCAATAATTACCTTCAATTCCTGATCATAGGCGAACAACCCTCTTGATCATAGCCCTATCACACATTTTTTGATGTTATGGTCTCAGTTCAAATCTTTAAAAAGTCCTTTAGATGTATCATTTATTAATAAAAATTCTTTTATTTTCATTTTTAATCTTAAATTCATTTTCTTCTGAGGATTGTGATGAGGATAACGATGATTACTATCCTGCACCTTCACCAACATGCCAACCACATTTTTCAGTGTATTACTTAGCCTATGGGGTAAGTAAATTCTTTAATAAAATTTAAAATTTATATAAAAAAGACCAAAGAATTCGATCTAGTTCCTTGCTTTGGGAAAGGATTCACTGTAGAGAAGAACAGTTATGCTGGAATTGGAGTTGAAAGAACCAATCCTGGAGATTTAAAGTTTTCATTGGCATCGGAAAAAGGTGATATTATAAGCGTTGGAATTGATACGAATGATAAGGTGAGAAAAATGCGTTTTTAATGAAAATAAGTGGAATTTAAAATCTGCTATTTTCTAAAAAATGGGTGATAAACAAAGTCCTATGAATACTGAATAAATTTTTAACCTTAATATTAATTTCAGGTTTTTATCGACGGAGAGGGTATATTACCAAATATTAAAATTGGAAATAGTTTTGGAGTTCATTTTGATATGTTACGTAAAAATGCTACTGATACCAATACTAAAGAACATAAAATTAAGGTATTTGTTAGATCTGAGTTCTAATTTACTGAAAAAAATTTTTATTTGTTTTTCAGGTTAGAGTAGCCAGCAATAATGAATATCTTATGGTTGATTATTATTCTGACGCTGATTTTGAAAGTGTAACGAAAATTTATAATTGCGGAAACTCGAGAATGAAGAGTATTAACTTCTATAAAAGCTAAAAAAGAAGAGGATTGATTCAAATTAAATATTTTTTTAAAAATACTAAATCAAATGTTGTGATATGTTAATAAGATAAAATTAAATATGAACAATGATTGGAAAGAATTAATTGTCCCCCCCCCCTCAAATAATTACCTCCCTCAACTCTGTTGATTATCCCATTCAATGAAAGGTTAAAACTAGAGATAGGACCGAGACTAGATCTCGATCGAAAATCTCGGTTATCGAGATCTCGATTCTCTTACGACCATTCCAGTCCAATCTCTATTTAAAACAATAATTACCCAGGGTTGTTATTATAGGAAAGGTAAACCGAATTGAACGAATACTGAGTGCTTAAATTAAAACAAACGGCTTTTGGACCAAATATTAGAAAAATTTTAACAACTTTAATTTTAACACACAAAAAACTTGATAAAAAACACAAGCTATAACATCGAAAATTTCAACAGCAATCAAGATAAAAATCAAAGGTAAAATAATGAAAAAATTCAGAGGGTAGAAAACAGGAAAAAATGCAAAGATTTGAAAGAATGGAAAAAGAAAATTGAGATTCTAAAAAAATATTTTTTAAAAATTGCAAAACTTTTAGAAATTTCTTTTTATGTGTTTAGAAGCCAAGGGTGCTTCTCAACAGTTAAGGCAGTGCTAAAAAATTTTAATTTTTGAAAATGAAAATTTTTTTTATTAAAAATTTTTACCGATCACCATAATCAAACAAAAGCTCTTCACCAATTTGTATTTCACGTATTGCGACTAGACATAAATGAGGGTATTTTTCACCAAAATCGATTATCTTAAATAAAATATATTTTAAAAAATTAAAAAAAATATTCCATTTACTTTAGCTTTTAAATTAGGCACTAAACGGCTGTGATTGACTAAACGTCCTTTATCTCCAGTTTCTTTTGTAGCATCAATACAAAGTTTCTTTTCATTATGCTAAATTTTAAATTGAATTTTTAAAATTCATAAATGAGTACCGTAAAATAAAACATATAGCAACCAATTTTTGGATCAAGTGAGTAAACATATTCTCTCCGTTTGGCTCTTTTCATATTTATTATATCCCCTAAAAATATTTAATTTTAATTGAATATTTAATAGTTGCTTCCAATATTTGTGCTCATTCTTGCCTTAATAAAGGAATCAACTCAGAAGGTCTTAGGGATGGGGGTTAATAGTTAATAATAAAAATCTAATTCATTCTAATTTAATTTTAAAAAATTGTACTCAAACCACACCTTTATATTCAACTACAAATTCATCCTTAGAGAAAGCAAGTTGTGTGCGTAAACCTCTCCCTTTAATTTCCGAAGTAAATATTTCCAAATATGGCTCGTTTACAGCCAAGTTTACTTGTTCTTTGAGTACCTGAAGACGTAAAATCTAAAAAAAAATTAATTTTAGATTTTATAAAATAGCGGGTATTAATAAACATACATCCAAAAAGCTTGGTGTAATCCGACTACTTCGACGACTAGGAAAGAAATCTGTTATTTTGTTTTTCGCACAAGCAGTATTTCTCTGCCCTGAATTGTTGACTGAATCATTTAATGCAACTGAATTTTCATCTAAATTAAAAAAAATAAAATTTCCAGCTTATTGTTAACTTCATTACCTGGATTTTTATTTTCTATAGACTCAAGTGTGTTATCTCTCTCTTTATTTAGCAATACATTTTCTTTCGATTCGTTTTCTTCTCCTTTAAAGATTTTATCACTGATTTTTGAAGTAAATAATTTGCTTCTTCTCTTCTTGGTATTTTCTTTATTTAATTCAAGATGAGGAAGCTGGGTAGTTGAGGTTTGAGGAAATTGACAAAGATATTTAATTTTTTGATCGGCACTGTTAAAAAATTGAAATTAATTAAAAAATTGAAATTAATTTTTAAAAAAAATTAGAAAGATATTAAGACTTAATCTCAACTATTTTAAACCTATTTAAATCTCATAAACAAAGCAGGATTCCGAAGGACAATCATTGTAACCGTTATCCTAGTTTTGTGCCTAAATTTCTATCTTCTATAAGATCCTCGATTTATTTTTAAACAAATTCCCTCACCTCATAATTGTTTTCTGTCTTGATTTCACTCTTATAATTGCAACAATTTGAGCTTCATTAAAATCTTTGTTGACATATTCACTGTCCTCGGCAAAAATATTTTTGAACAAAATGAAGTTTGAAATACCAACAGAACGATTAGAGCCATTGAAATGCGCGATAATCTAAAAAAAATTTTAAGGAAAATATTTTTTGTAAAATAAAATTTTTTCCCACTTCATTATCCATTCCAGCATATCCTTCCTCTTGCGAAACCAAACGAAAAGTAATTAGAGCAATCAGGGTTTCATTAAAAGGTAAATCCTCACAAATAACGTAGACTGAGATAAATCGGCTCTGACCAGTCAAAGTATTTCTATTAAAAAGAATTTGAAGTCGCCTAAAAATATTTTTTAGAGGATTAAGGGCGAGTGTAAAATATCCCATACCAATTGAGTCCTGCAATTCTAAACGATTCAGAAAGTTGAATAATGGAAGTAGATGCTGGGGCAATGTTTTTAATTGCAACACTAATGCGTCCGTGGTTGGCTTAAATAAAATTGATTTATAACCTTTAAATAAACACCAATAATCAATCGACAAAATAATTTGAACAAAAAATCAAAACTCACCCTCTTTTTGTTTGAATGACTGATCTTTAGTCTCCGACGTTTCATTCTTCTCATTCCTCTTCTCTTTTCCAACTTCAGCTCCTTCCAGCTCTTTTTTAATTGCTAAACGTCTTTCTTTTTGTTTAAATGGAATTGTAAAAGTATTAAGACTTGTAGATCTTTTGATTTTTGATGGAGTTGTATGAGGAGAAAATTTAACGGCAAATATTTTGGTGCGGGATGAACGACGTAAAGGACGCATTTTGACAAGAATTAAGAGGTAAAGAACTGAAAAAAACAAATTTAATAATGGATTAATAAGCATGAAAATTTGAAAAAAATTTGTTGAGAAGTTTAGAAAATCGATTTACACAAAATTTAATAATGGATTAAAAAAAACAAAACAAAAACAAACAAAATGCCAAAAAACTTAAAAATGGCAGATTCATTGCCAAATTTGTGTTATAAAAATTTTTAAAATTTGTCGCGTTTTTTGACAAAATAGAAATGTTATGGTTTGTCAGACTTGTCGTGATTGTTTTGAAAAAATTGAAAAATTTACTTGAACAAAAGAAGTGATTGAAATAATAACTTTGATGTTATTTTTAGAATTATTTTTAAAATGTTGTCTAGTATTTTTAAAGCATTTCTGTTTTATTTATTCATCTGTATTTTAAAAATATTTTGTTGAAAAAATTATTGATTTCACTTGTATTGAAAATAAATTTTTGTTTATATAAAATGAGAAATATGGAAAAAGTAGAAAATATATGTACAATAAGGAGAAAAAATGACGAATGTCCTCACCCTCTCCCTCTCCTCATTTTCAATCCATAAACTTGCCGTTCTTACTGACCTCTTACGTAAGTGTACGTAATTATTAGTGTTTCACCGGAACCGAACTTTACTTATCACATATTTTTTTATATTTATCTGCAATACGTAAAAAGAAATTATGTCTATAACTACACATTAGTTTTTGAAGATACTTATAGAAAAATATTAAACTTGGCAAAACAAAAATTCAAATCACTGCTTAATCTCACCGTCGTTCTCTTCTAACTCTAATTAATTATTTTCTAAATCCTTTTTCTTTATCCTTTTCTTTAAAGCCTTATTCTTCCCACCATTCTCGTTATTTTTTAATTCATCCTCTTCATCATCATCACTACTTTCATCGTCCGAATCTGAAGAAGCATCATCATCATCATCACTAAATTCTTCTTCAATTTCCTTTCTTGCTTTTTTTCTGAAAATTTATTTTTTATAATTTATTTCTATAGCTATTTAAGAATAGAAAGCCAAAAATTTATCCAAAAGATAAGAAAACAAATAATAAGTATGTATTTATTTATAAAAATATTATTTAATGGTGGTCAGATCAAAAATTTCTAAAAAACAGTTAAGTTTTAAGCAGGCTTAAACTATTCCAAAAAAATTTTTTGCAAAATTTTTTTCTAAAAAATTTTCGGATCCAACTACCTCCTATTACATAAAATATTCAACATAAAATTAATTTGAAATTAATTTCATTTATTGTTTTCTTTTCTTTCTTCACATTTTTGCCGCAGTAATTCATTAAATTTCACTGCGATAAATTACGGACGTTCGGCTATGTGGCAAAGAAGTTTGGCCCATATGTCGGGAACGCTCGGCACCAGCTTCGACTGCATTGATTAAAAGACCGCGCAATCCACCCTTTTCTAATTCGTGCATGCCAAAAATTGTGCTCCCACCTTAAATTTAATATTGACTTTCATTATAAAGGCTTGGAAATCTCTCATTCTATATCCAAAATTCTCAATAAATAGGGTTAATAAACCAACCCGGGCTTTGGATAGCCTCTTTAAGTATTGCTGGATGTTCACCGGTCTCTAAAAACATTTTTGCAGCACCATATAGAGTCATGGCTGCTAATTTCATTGAGAGATCTCTTGGTAATCCCTAACAAATTTTATAATTTAAAATCAAAGTTTATGTTTTCTAACCAATTTAACTCCACCATCAGACAATCCTTCAATTATAGCAAATCCCTAATAAAGAAAATTTTTTATACGAATTAAAATATTTTACATTACATAAGATGGTCCACTTCCACTTAGTCCTGTAACAGGATCAATGTGTATTTCAGGAAGCTAAAGAAATTTTTTTGAAAAGTATTTGAATTGGAATTGAATATAATTAAAACCTCAACAGCATAACCAACGGTTGATAGAAGATCTTGAACAATTTGGGAATCACCTTTAGAGGAATTAAGAATTTTTGATAAGATTTTGAAAATTTTACCAACCATCTTGACATGCCGATCCTGAGAAAATCAATATTTTAATAATATTTAAATTATTCATATAATTTAATATCCGGAAACTAAAGTAATATTATTTCCGGAAAACACTTTTGTAAACAAATAATATAATATTTTATCCGGAAACTTTATAATACTATATTATTTCCGGAAAAACGTTTCGTAAACTTAACTTTACAGAATATGGGTAATATAATTTTCCGGATAGCTTTTTCGTAAACTTAAGTTAACAAAACTTGGATGATATTATTTTCGGAATTTTAAATATTAGCATTAGGAAACAGCATTTAATTTCATTAAAAATTAATGCAAATATCAATTTACATACCCATGCTATAAGCTGAAGCCCCTGCTCCAACAACTACAGGAGTATCTAAATTTATTTCATTTCATAAAAAATGGCTAAATTAATATACTTGGCATTACACGAACAATTCGGGATTTCGAAGGCAATAACTGCTCAATGTAGCGTATGGTGATGCCTAAGAATAGAATAAATTTTATTGATAGTAATATTGTATATTAATACCCAATGCTATAGAAATAAGTAAATGATCTCGGCGGATGGCTGGTGCAATTTCTAAAATTAAGGATGAAACGGAAATAATATTTAAATTATTACCCGAAGCAACTTTAGACACAATAGTTGGTTTAACTGCCAAAATCACCACATCATTTTCACGAGCAACTTTAAATATTAGAATTTTAATATTTTGTTTAAATCGAACACCTTGTGAATTATCATGTGTTGTATTAATCCCAAGCTTCTAAAATCAAGTTAAAGTATTAAATATAATTGATAATTTTTACAACCTTGCAATCCTCCAATAAAGAGACATCAGTCTTTAATTTTCATTAAATAAATTTTAATTTGTAAGGTACCTTAGGGCAGCTAGCCATCAAATTTTGTGAAGGATAACGTCCAGAATTTATTAGTCCTCTGGCTAAAATAAGTTTGTATAGAGAGAGCTTAGCTCTATTTATTAGACTAACTGACCCAATGCCTGTGCCATCTTTCCAGCGCCAATAAATCCAATCTTCATTATTATCAGTTATTAGTAGCTCTAGGTAACTTTTATAAAGTAAATAAAAAAAATAACCTATAAAAATACCTTCACTGATATTATAACTAAATAATTAACTAAACCAATAATAATTATCGCTATCAGCGATTTTTAACTTTAATCGATTCAACCAGATGCAAAAAAATATATACCTAATAAAAATAATAAATTAGAACTAAATTCCATCTTCTATCTTTCATATTTTTCTAAGAAAATATTCTTTTACTTCTGTCAATTAATAAAAAAATATTAATTAGTAAGAAATAGCAAATGAAGAACCAAATTTGGAGATTGATGGCGATAAATTAGAAAAATTTCATTAACCACAAATTCTGTCTTAAAAATTCGGCAGGCCTTTATTAGAAATAAATTATCCTACAGAATGGTCATTGGAATGTTTGCTGGCACACTAATATACCTATATACTTTATTCTCCTTTTAAAAATTATTATCCTTCCAACTTCTGTAATTGCCACAGATAAATCTGACGTAATTATCCCTCACAAATTTGTTAAAAAGCTTATTAAATAAGGAAATAAAAAAGGTATATCCTGTTTAAACAACAAGGAAGTAATTTTTGTAATATTTAATATTAAGTAGAGTTTAAAATAATACTTGGAATTTCGAAAAAATAGTAAATAAATAAACAAATTTTGGTATACAACTACTCATGTACAAATATGTAAATAATATTTCCTAATTTATAAAAAAATAGTAACTCAAAAACTAATTCAAATACGTATTTTGTACATATTTAACATCATTTCGGCATTTTTAAGCTTTAATTTCCATATTTCCTTATTTTTGTGCTGAGATTAGTACTTTGGGTGCAAGCTTATAAAAGGGATAAGTAAACACAAGATAAAGCTTACTTTTTAAGATTTAACTTTTTTATTTCTAAACTTTAAATAATTTACTGCCGGAAATGATTTTTTATCAAGTTTAAATTTTAATTTCATATCCATCCATTAAAATTTACGTCTACAAATTGTTAATGCCATCATAGTTTTTTGATTTTTTAAGCTTTTTGTGATTATTTAAATTTTAGATGGTTAATTTAATGGCAGATAATTCCAAGGAAAAGCCGCAATGTTCATAAAAAAATTTTGAAAAATTTTTAATAAGATATACAGTAGTCCCCCCATCACTAAAATAAATTCTTTGCTACAGTATTAATTTAAAATTGTATTTATTTAAGCTAAAATGCCACCTGAAATGCCATACCTATTCGAAGTTTTGATTTAAATTTTCCGAATTTTGCCGTATTTTTGAAATATTCAGGAAATTTAGCTTCTTGACTTTTTCATGTTTTACCTCAATGCCAAGATTATAATTATAGGCAATTGATTCACGGAAAGTAACAAATCCTAATTTTACCACTAATTTTGGGTGAACAGCATTTTCCAGTCTGTCTAGAGTTTAGAGAGAAAATTTAAAATACCTAATCTGAAAATTTAGGGTATTAATGATGATATAAAAATTGCTAGGCGGAAATTATAAAAAAATAATCTGTATTAATTTAAATCCTAATTAATTTCCATCATTTTTTAAGGGTGCCGGAAAATTGGGCTCTGGAAAATTGGGCTCCAAGATCTTTCGGAAATTTGGGCTCCAACTTTTCGGAAAATTGGGCTCCAGCGGTAATTTGGGCTCTGCGTGAAAAAATCGGAATATTGGGCTCTAAAATTTTGGGCTCCGAAGGAATTTTGGGCTCTGAGGAAAAAAGTCAAATTATGCAAACCTACGGAGCGAAGTCGAGTTCTGGGTTCGGAACCTACGGCTAGTTGGTCTGGGTGAGTACTTGGCCCTATTCCTTTAAAGTTTACTCAAATTGGTTCAAATTGGTCGGTCCGATTCAGTGGAATTTGATAAAGAAATCCTATTCCTTTTAAGAACAGTTGGGCGTACACGCAAAATCTCCCGATTTCGAAGACTCATCTCTAATTTTTGCATAATTTGACTTTTTTCCTCAGAGCCCAAAATTCCTCCGGAGCCCAAAATTTTAGAGCCCAATATTCCGATTTTTTCACGCAGAGCCCAAATTACCGCTGGAGCCCAATTTTCCGAAAGGTTGGAGCCCAAATTTCCGAAAAATCTTGGAGCCCAATTTTCCAGAGCCCAATTTTCCGGACACCTTTTTTAATGATAATATTTACTATACAGATTACTAATAATTTTAATAAAATTTTACTTCCGTGTTTTTAACAAAATAATATGCCCTCTCTTTAAATATTTTCTAGTTGCTTAAATAATCAAAAAAATAAATAGCTTTTTAATTTCTCTCTTTTTTTATTGCCAATTTACTTCCGTGTATTTTTATTGTATTCTTATTTTATTTTGCTTTTCTACGATTCGAGACTTGTATGTAAAGTGCAAAACACGCAAACTGACGTGGCAAAAGCACAAACAAGGAAGTAATATTTTTGAGGTTGAAATGGGCGTGGAGAGAAAAAAATACAAGTGAAAAGCGGCGCTATTTCCTTATAGAGGAAAGTGGCAAAATAAAAAAGAATAAAAGGGCGTGGTGGGTGGGAGTGTTTTTTGGCCCGGGATAGTTGGCGTTTTTGAGGGGCTTATAAAATAAGGGATTTATATTAGGATTCATCCCATAAAGTTTTATTAAAGAAATTCTTTCATGGACGACTAGAATAGGGATAGTGTTTCCAGACTGGACTTTATGGGCTACCTAGACTAGTG
The DNA here is from genome assembly GCA_036172945.1 of Meloidogyne incognita. Taxonomy (NCBI): domain Eukaryota; kingdom Metazoa; phylum Nematoda; class Chromadorea; order Rhabditida; family Meloidogynidae; genus Meloidogyne; species Meloidogyne incognita. The sequence goes on along the minus strand of JARQAC010000006.1, from coordinate 2,988,795 downwards.
GTAATGGATACGGGATCTCAAAGTCTGGATATTCGAAATCCTCATTTAGCCTATGTATTCCTATACAATTTCCTAGAACGTTGAAGTTGATCAGAATATTACAGATTCATATTGTAAAATTCAGACCTCCTACGGTCTTTATTTACGATCATTATCTAGCAGTTTATTAGAACCTTTTTGTCTCCATCTATAAGATATTTAAGAAAAAATTTCACAGTTCGAGGTAGGGGCTTCATTTTTATACCAACGCGCTATTGTTACTACGTCCTAGCGTCCCCATCCCCGTGACAGCTTGTAACAAAGGACAAGTAAATAAGAAGCGGAAGTAGTACTACTGACAGACAAAGAGTTCATTTTTCTGAGCTTTTGGCTTTAGCGTTACATAAAAAACGGCGAAATAAATAATTATCTTTATATTCCATATTAAAATTTTAATATTTACAGTACACGCTTTCTCTCATTTTTTCTCAAAAAAAACTTCCTGTTTAAATGTGAAGGATTATTTAAATCTTCACTTTGCTAGTAAATAAATATTAACTTCTAGTGCTTCATCTATTATTTTTAAATGGAGAAACTAAATTTCATTTTGAATAGAGCCATTGAATTTTTGTTCAAGATTTAATGCACCAATTTGGACTCGTTCCCGAATTTTTTCACAATCATCCCCGAACCCCATCCAGGGATTTTCTATTATTTTTTAAATTTCGGATGTTTAATTTGATTTTTAATTTAATTTCCGATGCCGCAATCCGCAGTTTAATTTTAAAATCCACAATACGCAATTGCACTCCGCATTGAACCTGACTCCGCATTGAAACAATGTGAAAACCCCCGTGCAACCTTACATTCAAACATGAAATCATTTACTAAATTAGGACCAAATCTGTTATGGCAACTGTTATTATTAATAATAAATATTATTATTATTGTTAGTATAATAATAATTATTATTAAAATAATATCTAACAATAACATGACTAGACCATTGTTATATTCATTATAAATGTCAACTTTAATCATACCCCTCTCAAAAAAATATTTTTAATTCATCAATTAATTAATTCATTAAATCATAAAATACAAACACTTTGGGTTCATCTCGACATTAAATCTTTTTTTCCTTTCATTTTCACCAAATTAACACCCCAAAAATATACTCATATTAAATGGTTGCCTGCATGCACTTTGTTATTGTTTTTGTTTATCACCATTTTTTACTTCCTGTTTTGCATTAAAGTACAGACATTTAAATTGTTAATAATCACATTTTGGTAAATATTTTTAATTATTTTGGGTGTTAATTTATTCGTTTTAGATAATAAAATGGGTTTCTGCAATTTAATTAATTTTTTATCAAAAATGTATCAATCTTTCCGACTATAAATAGGTCACATCATACACTTAAATGCACCCATTAATGAAATTGAGAAAATGCCATCCTGCACTAATATGCTTTAAATATTCATTTAATTCCTTCGTTAAATTTTCTTCATGTTTTCTAAATTTAATTTAGTTTAAAAAATTATCTGGCTATTTTTCTTCAATATTTTTGATAAAACATTAACAAAGCTGACACCCGATCAGAGAGACCCGATTTGCGTCCAGCTCCTATACACATAAAAGACAGAGCTTATCAGGATCTTTAATTTTTAGAGAACCAAGAATTCTGAAAATTAAAAAAATGTAGCTGGCGCATTATGGAAAGCTATACTGAAGTTGATAAATTTAGGTTTATATAGAAAATCCTAATAGGCCGTTGAGTAAGGCCATATCGCGCATTATCATCTCTAATTTCTTCGCCTTATTTCTACATTAGTTTAAAATATTTTCTTTTTAAAGATACTTAATTAAAAAATAAAAATTATGCTAATTAAAACACCCAAATGCTTAGTTTGTGGAGCTAGAAATGCCAAACAACATTATGGCAGTTGGTGTTGTAATGGTTGTAAAGGCTTCTTCTGGCGTACAATTTCGTGTCGTCGAAATTATATTTGTTTAAATGTTAACAACAATTCCGTTTTTGTTAAATGTGAAATTGAACATGGTGAGAAGATTTGAAAAAATTTTTAATAATTGGAAAAAAATTTTTAAGGTCGTCGAAATAGTTGTAGAGCCTGCCGTCTTGAACGATGCTTGAAAGTTGGGATGGATCCAAATTGTAAGTTTAAAAGGAAATTATTAAAGAAGGGATGCAATGTGGAAATAATTTAATAGACCCGTTATAAGCCCTTTTTGACCACAAGCCTTTCCTTAGCGAGGATGATCTGTCTACAAAATTTCATCCCGAAATCCCACGGACAACCATCCTTTGTGAGGGTGTGTCTAAGGGAGTGTCTTATGAAACCATTATCTTAGAACAATTCTAATTCAACATTAATTCAATTTTTAGAATTAAAATAATATTTTCAGTGATTAGAGACAGCTGGGGGAAAAGTACAGCTTTGCGTTCTCGAGATGAAAATTGGGATGAGACTGGTCCAAGTCAACGAGCTTTTACCTTATCCGAGACGGAAATGAAAAAGGCTAGAAGATTGGAGAAGAGGCAAAGAAAAACTGAAATTAAAGAAACTCAAGGATTGACACCCAAAAATGAGCCTAATGTTGGAATTTCAAATACAGAGGAAACCAGTGGATTACACAGCCAAGGACGAGTTAAATTACTTAGTGATTATCTTGAATGGATACAATCTTTACATGAATTGGAATTGTTTAATGAACAGGAGAAGGTACCAGAAGGCCTAAAAATTTTTGAAATCTTAAAAAATTTTTCAGAATTTCATAGTTATGGGCCGTTCTAGACCTTCTGGATGGTTATTATTGGCCAGTCAATTATTATTTCCAATAGAACAAAAGCAAGAATCTCCTCCATTATCTTTACTTTTGCTAAGTCCTTCCAAAATGGAGGTTCTTAAGACTGAAATTGTTAATCCAATTCGGGAATTAAACGTTAGCCGATTGGAATTTGAATTGCTTAGATTGATTTGCTTTTTTAGTCCAGGTAACCTTTAAATTATATTTAAATAATAAATTTTATTTTTAGTTCCACAATTGAGCGCGGAAAGTAAAAAAATTGTTCAAGCCATACAAAACAGTTATTCAAGCTCTCTAAGTCAATATTCTCTCAGAAATTCCATCTCTTCCATAATTATGCCAATCTCATCCAATTCTGACCCTTTTGCTGGGGCAATGTCCAGAATAACTCGAATTGTTCATTTATTGTCTGTTGTTGAGGTAACCTTTCTGTTGATACATTGAAAATAATTTTTGTCACTTTTTCAGAGAATTTCATATCAATATGAGTGAAGGGGAATAATACAATAAAATCAAAATCAACAATATATTTGATCATTTAAAATAACCATAACTTTAAATTCTTTATCGACTCTTGAATGTTCTCATTTATATTTTTTTCATTATTTTTTATTAAAAAAAAATTTTTTTTTAATTAGAACGGCCAAAACGACCAGTTTAATCTTTAAATCTGGAATTTTCTATATCGACGTGATAGATTCTTCTGTATTTCGAGTCATAAATTTATAATATATGGACTAATTCCGGAGCGGATTAATCCCAAGAAGTTCGGCTGGGCCCGTTCATTTTTTCACCCGTCCTTTTCTCAAGTGCCTAGTTAGGAATCCCAAACCGCAACCGGAGGAATTTTGCGGATCACTAAGCATTTATAAATTAAATATCCGCTTGTTTACTGTACCTGTTAATAAATCAATTGGCGTTAAAATAGCGTCGACTTTATTTCTTATAAATAGACGTTGAACCGTCCCTTCTCCTGAAAAATTCATCAAAATAAATTTTTTAAAAATTCTTTCCGTTTTTCTAAAAATTTTAATAATTTTTTTAGGATTATAAAAAGGATCTCTTGTAAAAAAATGGACGGGCATGGACACGGACATCATGGTGGGCATTGTTCAAATATAGCCACAAATTTTGAGTATCATCAACAGGGAATGCATTACACAATGGATAAAGTGATTAAACAACTAAAAAATATTTAATAATTTCAACAAAATTTTTTTAAGTTTATCAATAAAGAAAATGTTATTGTTCTCAATGAAAGTGTTGAAGGTTCCGGTGTTAAAGTATTTAAAACTTGGGCTGATCGGTTTGATAAGTGAGGTTTTCTTTTTTAATTTTTTAATAACTTAGGTTGGGACTTTGCCGTTATCCCAACGAACTTTTAGTTGACTTTTGATGGATTTAATTTTTATGTCTTCCCCCATTTTCCACCACCAAGCAAATCTTGATTTGGTGACAATGGCATAGGGAGGAAAAACTTTTATCAGCAAAAAGTTCGGGGAATAATGGAAAAGTACTCGTTTAATAGAGAACAGGATTTTTTAGATCATTAACCCAAACTTTAATGACCTGGTTGCTTTCTAGTTTACTAGTGACTGAGGGTGGGAAACTGCATAAGTACCCTTTACCTCTCCATCTGAATAATTTTTGGTAGATTTTCCTGTTTCCCGATTTTTGGAGTTGCCAACCTTCTCACAATTTATTTTTACATTTGTATTGATTTATTTTATAATACGGGTGTTATTTTTCCTCTCTTTTCTTCTCATTTTTTAATTTAAAAATTTTTTAGAAACGATTTTGTTCACAGCGATGTTGACGAACAATTGCTTTTCTCTGTTCCTTTTACTGGTTTTTCTTTATTTAAATTTATTAAATGTAATTTTTTTTCTAAATTTTAGCCAACGTTAAACTTACGGGAATTACATTTTCTGGGCCGTTGAGTGGTTCGTTTCCGTCAACTGTTCGGCTTTTTAAAGATCGAGGAAATGTTTGTTTAATTTTTATTTTTAAATTAGTAAAGTTAATTTGCTCTTACTATAAGTTTCTTTTTGACATCTTCCAACAAGGGCGGTCATAAAATTTTTTGAGCCCCACTAAAAATTTTTCTAAAATTTTTTGAGAAAAGTCTTTTTGCATTTCTCTTCACTTCATTTTTCCGATAAATATTGAGTTTACTGGTCCCTGGAAATGATCTAGAGAAAGTGGGGTTCGTTTTATCATGCTGATTTTTAATTTCAAAATTTTTACCTTCGGTTTTGTTAAATCCTTTCTAAAAATTTTTCTTTCAGATGTCTTTTGATGACTGTGAAAATGCAAAAGAAGATCAACAAATTGAGTTAAAACAAGATTCTGATGCTTCTATTGACTATCCTTTAATGTCTAGTAAATTTAATTCTGTTGGCCATTTGACTCTTTATTTTCCTGCAAATTTTGGGGACGAGAAAACGATTATTTATGTTTGTTTTTTTTAATTTTTTTTGAAAAATATTTTGGGGTTTTCCAGGATTCTAATTTTAGCCATAACTGTGTGGAAGTTTTTTCTATAGCGAATAAATATACCTTCCGATCAAAAATATTTTGGGGTAGTTCTGCGGTTTATCTTTGATTTTGGTTTATCTTTCAGACAATCAGACTCGAATGATTTTTTGTTCGTGTGGATTCTTTCGATAGTATTTTAGGGGTTTCTTTGGTTTTTTTAGAGGTTTCTTTGGTTTTTTAGAGGTTTCTTTGGTTTTTTTGAGGTTTCTTTGGTTTTTTCTTCTATTTTAGAAGTTTCTTTGGTTTTTTCCTTTCTTTTCTTTTTTATTCGAAAATTTATTAAATCTAGAAACTCAGGTTAGCGTTAAATAAGCTTTATTCTTTCAAAAATTTTTCTAAAATTAAAAAAAAATAAAGTTTATTTTTTTAAGTATATTGGTCTTCGAGGTGAATTTCAATCAGAATTTCGAAATAAGGTTAATTTTTTAATTTAAGAAATCTTTTTAATTCCCCATCTTTTAAAGATTGTAATTGCAACATATGAAGCTCGCCCAGTTCCAGATGACCATAAAGCTGGATTGCGTGATATGGTGAATCATCAAGTGTGCTGATTATTTTGAATTTAAAGAGTTGAGCTTGAAAATAAAAATTTTTTTTGGGTATTTTTTGGAAATTTTTCGAGGCCTAAGAATTTTTGAAAAATTTTTGAAAAATTGGAAATTTTTCACAAATTTTTAAAATTATATATTTTAGTTTAAAAGGCGTCAAAGATTGCTGATTAGATGTAAAAGCGTTTAAAAAATAAGCGGAATTGTAAAATATTATATTTTTTTGTTTTGTTGCATAAATAAATGTTTGATTATTTTAAAAATAAATTTGTTTATTAATAAGTGATTTCAACCTCTTGGCGAATTTAATTTATTCATTCATTTTTTATTAACCCCAACTTTTTCCAGTTTCTGACAACCCAAATTTGAGTGCAGAACGCAAACGTTCAATGGAACATGCAAACAAACACCACTTCCTCAACACAATTGGAATTGCTGGCGTCAGTAGCTTCGAGTCATCCTAAGGTTACTTCGATCTTTTTGCTCTAGGAGCTTTGTTTTTTGTGGACCAAGTTATGCTCATGCAATTGAAGCGAACAAGACCTTCCGTGCAATTACCCCAATTGGAGGAATTCTTTCCATGTTTGCTTGGCTGAGTTTTATTCTTTAATTGATTGTTTTGTGGTTTTTGTTTAAAAAATATTTATCTGATAGAAAATTTTTGTTAGAGATCGGCCTGGTTTTGGACCTGGATTTCTAAATTTTCCGATCTCTAATTTTATTATTTTTAATCCCAATAATTTTGAGACAAGTTTTCGTTATTTTACCAAAATTGACAAGGGCTAGAAATTTTCCAGCAGGTTATGGCTTTGCGCCGTTATGGCCACGCGCCGTTTTGGGACATCTCCCAAATGACTCAATTCTTGTTCTGGCACTCAACAGGCTTTTTTACACTTTGAAATGATAAAGACGAAATAGCGAAGGAAAAGAAAAAGAGTAAATAACGAAGATTTTCAGCAGTCATTTTTATTCTTCGTTTTAGTTTTTTGGGGGCTGGGGTTGTCATTTGCGGACAAAACTTGCTAGATTTAAGATTTTAAAAGATTTTACATCCTTTCTTTTTAGGGCTCCCTTTTCAACATAAAACGTTAGTTTAAGTTTAGTTTTTTTAACCTAGAAAAAATTTTTTTGTACTTGGAGTTGGAGGTCAAATGGGTAATTTAGGTTCCTTTTCCCATGGGGATTTAGGCACTTCCTGGCATAATTTATGTTGTGGCGGTGTCAAGGCACTTCCTGGCATAATTTATGTTGTGGCGGTGTCAAGGCACTTCCTGGCATAATTTATGTTGTGGCGGTGTCAAGGCACTTCCTGGCATAATTTATGTTGTGGCGGTGTCAAGGCACTTCCTGGCATAATTTATGTTGTGGCGGTGTCAAGGCACTTCCTGGCATAATTTATGTTGTGGCGGTGTCAAGGCACTTCCTGGCATAATTTATGTTGTGGCGGTGTCAAGGCACTTCCTGGCATAATTTATGTTGTGGCGGTGTCAAGGCACTTCCTGGCATAATTTATGTTGTGGCGGTGTCAAGGCACTTCCTGGCATAATTTATGTTGTGGCGGTGTCAAGGCACTTCCTGGCATAATTTATGTTGTGGCGGTGTCAAGGCACTTCCTGGCATAATTTATGTTGTGGCGGTGTCAAGGCACTTCCTGGCATAATTTATGTTGTGGCGGTAGCATTCGATATCCCTTCCTAATATTTTTAGTCCGGGGGCATTCTCACTCCAAGTACTTAGGCAGCAACATCTACAGCAACAATCAACACGAAGATCAACTCAACAGCAACAATCAACCCAACAATCATAATCAACGTTGGAGAAGAAATCTTTACAAGTTTGTTTTATTTTTTTTAAATATCAGCAAGTTTTGTCCGCAAGTTTTCTGGGTCAAAAAAACCTATGTGGGTGGGTTAAATTTTGTAATATTTTGACATGAAAATGTTCCAACTGGACATCCCTCTGTGCTTTAGGCTGCCTAAATGAGGTGAACACATTTGGATGGAGGTTTTTTGGGTTTTTAAATAAAATTCTATGTTTCTTTTTAAAGTTGCTGCCAATGAGTGAGTGCCTGCTTTAAGCGCCGAATCACTTCAAACATTGGCTATTCTTCTTTCTACCGGTGTTGATCCTTTCAGAACGATTATTGTACAACAAAGCAGAGTGCCTGAACTTACATGTCCAAAATATTACATACACGTAAAAGCCGTTATTTTTAGATATTTACTATGGCCTCAAGATTATTTTTTAGGACACGGAATAACAGTATAAAAGCTTTATCAGTTTGAGCTTTACTTCATAACTCGTCTGTCATCTAAGACATAACACAAGCAAATATGGAGTTTTGGACATTAACATCGCTGTTGTGGTTCATGTATCTTTCGCTGCTCACCTCTTCGTTCATAACGACTTCGCTACTTGATTGCTGCTGTTGTAAGAAGAAAAAGAAGGCAAATAAAGTTGGTGGTAAATCTAGCAGACCTCGTAAATTGGCCTCTGTAACTCCAGAAAAGGTTTGTTTTTAGGTCTTAATTTTGTTCACTTAATCTTTATTTAAAGGAGGCGACCCGTGTTGCTGCTGCTGGTAAGAAACCAACAACTATCCCCAGCCCGCCGAAGACACAAGTTGGAAAGAAGACAAAAGCAAACACTGAGGAAACCACTACAACTAAAAAAGTTCGATCAAAAGAATCAAAGAAATCCAAGCAATCAAAGAAAGCGAAACTCTCAAAGTCTGGTTCACCCAAAAATTCCAAGCATTCGCGCAAGCACAGAAAGGATAAGGATGATGGAGGTGATTCAGAATCGTCAAAAGGAGCTTTGGCGGATGTTGTAAGTTGATGATTTTTCGTGCTCAGTTTAATCTCCTCTCTTTTTTAAGCATTTGAGTGCTGAGCCAATCAAACCGAGGTCATTCGTCCTTGATGAGAAGGAGGCAAGAATCAAGAATGAGAGTTTGAAGAAAGAGGAGGCAGATCCATATCCTACAATTTCGGCTTTTCTTTCGGATAAAGACGATGATTAAGAACCTTTTTGAGGAGTTCTATTCTGTATGTCAAATATCTTCAGGTTATAATTGTTAACATTGATGTTTTTAATGTATTTACCTAATATGTAAGTGTTTTTTATTTGTCTAGTGTGTCATAATTAAGTATAAGAGTTTAGATTTAAAATATGAAATATTTTGCTAATTAATGTTCTAGTACCTAAGAAATGCACTCTTGAACTGCATAATCTCAAGACAAATATTGTTTTAATGAAAAATGTGCTGACCGCATTCTCTATTTTTATGAACCATTAACCTCCCATTTTTCTTATAGATGTCTTTTGATGACTGAAAATGCAAAAGAAGATCAACAAATTGAGTTAAAACAAGCTTCTGATGCTTCTATTGACTATCCTTTAATGTCTAGTAAATTTAATTTAAAAATTTTTTTAAATGTTTAATTTGTTTAAAAGTTAAAAAAGATAAAAATAAATTTATTTATTAGCAAAAGTCAAAATTTTACGTAAAAATTTATAAAAAAATTTCTGGATATTTGAACTTTTTTTTTCGATTCTAGATGCCCAAGACCATCAACCTTAAAGCCATTTTGTCGAAAAAATTATTTCATCTTTCATTAAACCAAAATTATCTTTCTTTCCCATAAACATAAATTACTATTTATAATGCACATTTAAAAACATGCCCATAAATTATCTGTTGGTTTTCATTTTTTTTTGTTGATTTTAATTTTAAAATTATTTATTCAAGCAACCCTTTAGATATTCAATTCTCCATTTTTATTGAAAAAAATTTTTTTAAAGAAAAATAAAAATTTTTTACCTGACCAACAAACAACATTTATATGTTGACTCACACAGACTAATCCCCTCTTTAAATTAAACAACTGTTTTGATCCAAAAATATTCGTTCGGTCACTCTTATACACGAAAATAATCATTCAAAGCTTAATATATTTCTTGGCTATTTTTACAAATAAAAATAAATTTGTTAGTAAAAGCACTTCATTTTTCTTTTCTTATTTTATTTAATTTAAACTTGAAAAAGCAGCCTTCCCTTCCCTTCTCCCTTCAGGCATTAAGAAGGATCAATCAATCAATGGACTTAAAAGTTGAGGAAGGAGAGATGGTACAAAGTGAGGAAGTAAAAAGAGCAGCATTTTTGTTATTCCTGCATTTTTCTTTAAAATTTTTTTTAAAAAATTATTCACTAAAATGCAGTTGTTTAAATAAATTAAATCATTTTTGAGCTTTTTTAACACCTATAAACTGCCAAAATAGAATAAATACTGTCATGTTAAATGCCAAAAATAGCCAGCAGCTTATACCAACTAAAAATCTCCAAAATCTTGGTTCTGACATATTTAAAGGAGAAACTACAACAATATCTACAATTGCAGTACGTGCCGAGCCTCATTCTACTTTAGTTGTTGCTTTATTAAAGGTGCTATATTCAAATTTTCTTGCTCAATGAGTGATTAATAATGATTACCTGTTATAAGGATAATATGGAGATTAATAAAGTAATTAATAGACAAAGCCTCATGCCCACTCTATTATAGGGGTAGATGCCCTTCTATTAGAATAAAAATGCCGCTCTATTGGAATAATTTAAAAATCACATTTTTACTTCCTTAGAGCATCAATTATGTCGATTTCCGCATTGATGAAATGCAACCCGGGCTTTTAGAGATTGGTAAAAACCCTCAGGACAACACTCAACTATTGCTAATACACACGGATTTATTTCAAAGACTACTAGAAAAACATCAACAAGTAACTTAGAATTTTTTTGTATTTTAAATGATTAAAAAGGTTGATGATTTACTTGCTAGAGCTGAGCAAATAGCTAGTGAACAGACTGAAGTTAGTGATGTAATAGTCTATGAGGCAATGGCTAATGGGTTGGCTACTGCTTGGAGAGGTTTAAGCAGGTAAGCTTACAATTAAGCTTTAAATCCTCCCTCAATCCCATGGACATCTACAAGTCCTACGTTAACATTCATCCCATATTAAACAGTATAATAACTAAAAAATGATTTTTAAGGCAACTAGAAATGCGTGGATACATCTTATCTGATACAAAAAGATTATATGAATTAGCTTTAAAACAAGAAGAATTAGCAAAATTACTCAACTCACGACTTCAATCAACTAAAAATAATGTTAAGATTGACTCGCATGAAACGTTAATTGACGGCAAGTCAGCTTATTACATGTTGACCCTTTGTTCTTATACTAGTTGATCCTCGTTATAACTCCAACCCATGTGTCTTTATCAATTAGATCCATGAATAAAACCTTTGTAAATATAGATAGAGGGTATTTAGTTCGAGGTGTAATGAAATTCCAAGTATATATTTATTTAGGATTTAAGATCTCAATAGCTATTAAAATTAACATAAAAATATTCAATTTTAAACAAATTCTGTTCAATTTCTCTCAATATATTTTATTTTTGGACTAATATAAAATGCTCTTTATGCACTGATTACTCTTTAAAATAATAAAAATCAATCGTGAAATTTGCGAAATAAAAATAAAAAATTTAACAAACAAGGCTATAAAATTTATTATTTAATTTTTAAATCAACCCTCGCAATTTTCCCTCGCAACATAAATTATAAAATAAATTTTTTATTTAAAAAAATTTCAGAATTAGGTGAATTAACTAGTGAAGGAATGAGTGTTGGTTCCAACTTGATTACTCAAATACGACTTCTTGGATCTCTCTCAGACAATGATCAACGGCCGAGGGAGACTTATGAGGCTTGTTTGCGCATAGAAAAAGTCATGTTAAAGTAAATAAATTTTTCTATTATGGCTGGGCATAGCCATACCGATAAACGGCATTTGATCATCACCTACTTTACCATAAGTGTCAATACAGTAAAGTACCAAGATTTTCGGTCTAAAGGGTTTATCTTAAAGTGAGCAGGTTCGATCGAAAATGATGAAGGTGCCGGAAATGCCGAGAAAAAGGTTCCAGAAAAAATAAGAAATTGCTTAAAAATCGAAAATCAGCGTAAACTTTCGAAATAGAATTTCCGATCGACCCCTAATAATGTCCGATCATATAATAAACAAAAGTTAATATTGAATTCTTTTAATAGAATGGCAGAAAGTTGGGAATTATTAAACGAGGCATGTCGCAACTTAAAAAATAGCTCCGACGAACCTCAACTATTACCTTCACATATAACCCAAACAATAGAATCTAAGCAAATTCAACAACAAATAACTAAAAATTTTGATATTGAAATTCAAAAAAATCAGTTGGATAATGCAGAACAATGGTTAATTGAAACTAGACGAATGTTTGAAAGTATGGAAGAAAGCAAAATTTTAAAAACACTTGAAGAACAAACTAAAGTATGGTTGTGAATTTATATCAGTGAGCTTTTTTCCTGGTTCCGCAAACCGATTTTTAATTTCGGGCTGATGCAGGACAGGATCTGACAGGATTTTTCTGGATTAATCCATTCCGGTTTTAATCCGGTAAAAATGAATTCAGCCTTTGGCTGATTTATCCTTACTCCATACCGGATCCGGGGTTTTTCGTGAGTGATAAATAGAGTTTATTGGGCAAACTACAAAAATTTTCAGAATAGTTTTAAGTGAAAAAAATCCCAGTACACATAAGATTTAATAAAAACCATTGAAAATATTTTAAAGGAAAAACTGGAAGAATTGCGGACATTTTCTTTAACTGAAAATTATTCAGAATTCGAATTAATAAACAATAAATTACAACAACAATATATTAAATTAATTAATGATATGAATATAAAAATTGAACTTTTGGAAAAAACTGAAAATTGGTATTTAAATGCTGATAATGTATGTTTCAGATTATCAAGGCAATACTGACAAAATATTCTTGAACTAATGTTCACAAGTCAGGCATTCCATAACGGAATTTTTTAACGGGGGGGGGGGGGGGTCGGGACTGTATTTTGATTGTGAAAGGAATTAAAAATAAAAAAAAAATTTGGGTTATAAATTAATTTAAACGTATATCCTTTTATTAAAAACTACATAAATCTAATCTCTCTTGATCGAATAATTTATTTAGTAATTAATCATTCTAAAAGTAAAATTATATTACATTTTTGGAAGAGAACACACTCATTTCTAAAATTCCTTCTTCTGAATAAAATCATTAAAAAAATTTTTAAATTCCAAATCACCTTATAGTTAATTTCCCAACTTGAAAAAATGTTGGGAGAATTAAACATTGCCAATGAATCAATGGCTGCAGAACTTGGACCTCTTGCACAACAAAAAGGTGTTGTACTCGTAGAACAAGGGGAACAATTAATTTTACAATGGAAAGGAGAGAATAAGGAGGAAATTTGTATTAATCAAAATATTTGTGAAAGAATTGCTCAAAAAGTTCAATCACTTAAAGAAGCTGTTATTGCTGTTGTACAATTGGCTAGAGAGAAGATTGGGGCTAGTAAAGCTCAGAAAGTTGTTGAAAAGGTGAATAAAAAATAAATTTCCTTTATAAGGGCATACCATGTACCCTAAGGTCGGTGGGATACACACAGTTTCCTCAAGGTCTCTTTGGTCGGGAATTGTACTTGAGTGGGCTTATAACAAAAGATTGCTACTTAAACAAGCTTCTGATAGAAGATTTAAATAGATATTTTAAAGCTAGCAATATTGGACAAATGGCTCAATACTGTTGCTAATCCATTCTTATCCGAATCACTCGTTCTGAGTCCAATAGCTGCTGAAACAACTGAATTCACTGCTAAACACAAAAGTTTTCTGGCAGAAATAACGGTGAATTTAGTCAAAATTTTTGAAGTTTTGTTACACTTTAGGAAAACGAAAATATTCTCAAAACAGTCCAAAATCACCAAAAACAATTGGATTCCACCCAACTCGAACAGTTAATTAATATTCAAAGAAAACTGATTTCTCATAAAATAACAATTGAAAAGCGACTGGAATTGGCTTCAAAATTAGAACAAGTTTTGTTAAATTAAATAGAAAACCTCTTAAAATCCGTTATTTCTAGCTACAAAAATTAGGACGTGAATTGGAAACCTCACTTCATTTTCTTGCTACTTTATTGCAGGGTGGTGGATACAGACCAGAAACAGAACAACACGTTAATAATTTATTACAAACAGTCAAGGAACATTGTATAAGAGAGAAACAACAATGTTCGTTTATTTAAAGTAGACTAGCCTCTCTGAGCATTTAATTAATCACTGATTTTGTGGGTGAAGGAGTGAATTGAAGATAATGCTTCTCCTCAGAATCCGAGGAATAAATGAAACGGAAATTCTGTTATAGGCACTAAATTCGATGCTTAGCATCTCTGGGCAATTGAATCCTCCCCTCGGATTTTCAAACTAAATCCCTGAGATTTAGCTTCCAAAATAAAGCTCCAGCCTGAAGCTCTGGAGTTGTGCTTCAAAATTTACTATTAAATTCATTTTTAAGCCGATAATTTCCAACGGTTGGCTTCTGAGCTTGAACTAAATGATCCTAACTTAGTCACAATTGAGGCAATAAACTGTTCACGCTCTCAAGTTGTCTCACATCAACGTCAATATTCATTGTTTGAACAACAATGCCAACAATTTATGAATTTTAAAGAAATTCAACCAGAAAATAATTTTAAAAAACAAAATATACAACAACCTTCAATAAAAACTATCAAAGAAAATAAACAAAAAATAATTAATGAATTGGGCGAATATAATAATCATCAAGCAAATTTGGTGCAAAAAATAAATATTGAAAACGGTGATTGTCAGAGTTCTAAAGTTCCTCCTAGCATTGGACCACCTCTATGCAGTCAGCTAGTGCGTGAGGGGCAAACTGTCGTTCTTAAGGTGATTTTACCCTGAAAAGTTACACTGATAAGTGATATTATATGACGGTATCATGTATATACTTTATTCATTTTACAGACTCGTATACGTGGTACTCCTTTCCCAAACGTTCACTGGTTCTATAATGATTGCCCTATAGACTTTGAAAGATCAGATATTGGATTGAGTCGACACCAAGATGGTCAATGCATACTAACCATTCCTTGGTTTTGAAAATTATTTTTTTCATTAAAATCCAATTTAAGCGTATTAACTGAACATGCGGGTCAATACAGCATTAGAGCTGAGAATATAGCGGGTAGAGCAACATCTACAGCTACTTTGAACGTTTTGCTGGGTATAGGCAGTCCAGCTGCGCCTTCTGGTCAATTCCAATTTCCTTCTTCAATGAAGCATCAAAATAGGCAACAACAAGTTCCAGTCTATGCATTGATTAAATCAGAAGGTTCTGAATCGAGAAGGGCAAGTGATGGAGATATTATAGATCCTGGTGAGTAAAATGGCAAACTATTGACTCATTTATTCGAGAATTTTGATCTATACTTTGAATCATTTTAAGGCTATTCCAGCCTCGCAAATCCACCAGAATGCTTCCGCCCTTTTCCTTCAGAGGTGACCATTAATGAAGGAGAAAAAGCTGAAGTTGATTGCATGATATTGGGCAATCCACGGCCAAAAGTTCAATGGTTCTTTAATGGACGGCAAATTAAATCTAATGCTGAATTTGTCGAGCTTTCAAATGTTGGAGATACTTACTCACTTCGTTTTAATTCTGCTCGTTTGGAATGTGCCGGTTGGTATCGGCTTGTTGCAGAGAATATTCGTGGTCGTTGTGAATCGCTAACGCTTATTCATGTTCGCCCAAAATCATTAATTCCAAAGCCTATTGGAGGTAATAACCAAAGGGCTAGACGTTCAATTGGCGGTGTTCAAGGGTTATTACAGTGGCAGAAGCAAAGGCAACAATTGGTGATTAATCACTCAATTAGGATCCTAACGCCCCTTCATATTTCAGCTTGAACAACACCAAGCTAGAGCTTTAAGTACCCCTCCACGCCGTGATTTTGAAGCCAAAAGACATTCAACCTCCTCAGCCCATGCAGAAATGATGGGGATTATGTCAACTTCGGATTATGAACCGGATAGAAGGCAATCAGGGTTGGAGGTAGCTTAACAGCGAAATTGTATACCTTACTCTATTTCTAAAAATACATAGATATTTGTCAACGGATTTACTGGCAATGAAGCAACAGAAATTCATAATTATTCAGATATTAACAGACCTCCTTCTAGTGACCAAGAACGAACACTTATCCTCTCCCCAAGAATTATCCAGGAAAATAATTTTGATGTGTCCCCTCCTCATTTTACTAAAACATTGGTTTCTGCAATTGGAAATGAGGGACAAAATATAAAATTTGAGGCAGTCGTCATTGGTTTTTATATTAATATTTTGACTATTAAATTGGAGCCAAATTTATCTGCGCCGAAAATGCTGCATAAGAGGAAAAGCAGCTGTCAGTTTTTCCACTATAGTCTATTACCGTTTCGGCGCATGAAAATTTTGGCGTAGAATTCTTTTTTATGTATGATTATGATATGATAATAAAGAATTTTTTATATAAAGGTGATCCTTTGCCTCGAGTTGTGTGGTCTAAAGATGGGAGTATATTAAAGTCGAATGAACGTATTTCTATCTGGAATGATAATTATGGCAAAACAATACTTAATATAAATAATATTTATATTAATGATGCTGGTAAATATTGTTGTACAGCAGAAAATAAAGCAGGAAAAGCTTGCACTTCTGCTCAACTTGTACTTTCTGGTAAGTTAAAAAACTCCAGTTGAACTACGTTATTGGGCTGGTTGGGGTAGGGGGGATATATCACGATATATGCAGGTTATTTGAGTGCTAGGTTTAAGATAGTGATGGGTCCCCAAAGTATTCTCATCTAAAAACATTTAATTATAATCAGCCAAAATGATTGCTCCTGATTTTGTTGAACGCCTGGTAAGCCAAGAAGTCGAAATCGGCTCTTCACTACTTTGGACGGTTAGAACTAGTGGAGATCCTGAACCTTTAGTTAAATGGTTTAGAGATGGAATTCCAATTTCTGCAGAGTTTGGAATTAAAAACGGCATTCAAACAACTAAAGTAATCTTAATTTTAGGAAATCTATTCAAAGAAAATTAATTTCTAGGATGCCCCATTTATCTATTCACTCAGAATTGAATCCCTAAATGTTGGGCATGCAGGCCAATTTACTTGTTTGCTAGAGAATATTGCAGGAGAAGCTAGGAGCACTGCCGATTTGGTTGTTAGACCTAAAGGTGCACCTCCAGGGAAGGTAAAAATTGAAGAAGAAAATTTTATAGAAAATTTTTAACTTAAAGTATGTACACGTAACCAAAGTGACACAGGAAAGACAAGAAAATGGGATAGCCAAAAATGAAATAGTTATTTTAGAAAACAACGAGAATAATCATTTTTAGATTAATAATTTCTGTAAAAAATTTTTTTTTTATTTTAAAATAAAAACAAACCAAAAACTATAAAATAAACAAAAATATTTTTTGAAAATTTAATAAAATTGGCATTATTTGAAGGCTCATCCAAAACAGATTTTAACAGTTTTTGAGGTTCCCATTGCTCACATTCTGTCCAATTTGTGTCTAATTGTGAAGTGTTGCCGAACCAGTCGAGGAGCATTTGGAGAAGGGCACTTTAATTTTATAAGTATGCACGGAATTAATAAAATATTAAGTTGGTCTCTTAATCAAGATCAGGAATAAATTTAGGAGGGAGCAGGTTAGAGAACACAGAGTAGGTTACACTTCTCATGCCAATATCCTTCAATTTTAGGTTATGTCGGATGAGTATATTTGAGTACTGAACTCTTTAACTATAAATCAGGGTAGCTTAAGCCTTCCAGAAAATGACAAATTTTTCTAGATATTTTATTGATAAATTCAAAAATCTTACGCAGATATTTTTGCGTTGAATCTAACAAAAAATGGAATTGTTCTCCGATGGCAGAGTTTGGCAATAGCTTTAAGATGGCAATCAGCATAGCTATTCATTGCCCTTATTTAAGAGGATATTTCTTTAAATTTTTTCCAATTTATCAACCTACACAATCGTTGGAATCCATCATTTTCCTCATTTTTATCAATTTCGGACGGGTCATATCCATTATATAAAAATTGTCGTTGACTAATAGTCTCGTAAACATCACTTTCCATTAAAGACCAATGAAGCTTTAAAGTTAATTTTTAGAGAATTTAAAGGTTGAATTGAGACTTGACAACTCTTTCCGATACGTGGTCCATTCCTTACAAGGCAGGGTAGAACAAAATTTTGAAATTCTTTGTCTATTCGAAAGCTTTGACAAATTGCCTTAAAATAAATTATTAAGGTTAATATTTAGTTGTAAAGTGAAACATGAAAGGCAAAACACCTAAAAGGACGAAAATTTGGCGAAATACCCCTGTTACCAAGGGTAATTATTTTATCTTAAACGGTAAATAAAAGTCTTTACGTTCATTGCTTGTTGCCCATCTGCAATAATTTGTCGAGCTATAGAATGTTGGCATTTACGAATACATGAAAGAAAACTATTGTGTTTGCTAGAAATTTTCAGAAATTTTAAACTAATTTCTTGAATAATCTACTCGCAAGCAGCAACAATTCTATCCAATGGAGATTTGTTCTCTTCAGTAGAGATAATTATATCTATCTATTGATATTGTTAAACGGATTGAATTAATGAATTCATAATTAGATTATATTCAACTGATTTATATTCTGTCCCCATCCCCGAATTTCTGTCTATCAATATCTCGGTTGTTCCAGAATCATAGAAAATTTTTAAAACAAACTAGAGCATTTAGAGGAGAACCAACAGCAAAAGTATCCCTTCTGACAGCCTTAGTATTTGTTGTAGTGTAAAACATCTTATAAATTTTATATAGACTAAATCCCTAATATTAATTTACATATTCATCCTTGCAACGCAACAAACATGGATCTGCATGGGATTTTTCTAAAGGCTTTATAGGGGAGATGACTGGAGATTGTTCAATTTCTGGGGAATCTCTGATACTTTTTCGGGATGTTTTATTCTAAAATAATTTTAATTTTTAAATATAATTAATTTTAGTTAAACCTCAATTTTAGATAAATTTTGGGACCGAAATTTTTACTTGAGATCCAGATTATCCATAATTGACAGATTTTCTATCCAAATTACCCTATATCCAATTACCCTATCCTTGGATGGGGAATTATTCAATATTTGAGATTGAATGTGCAGTAGTGCATGGAGGTGGGCTATTCAGTGGCCAATCAAATTTTTAAAATAAACTCAAATTAAGGATAATCTATAAAATCGAGGTCCGAGATTTTAAAAATATTATACATGCCTCTTTAAAAACTTCAAGGTTACTTTTATTTGCTTCAATATACTTCGATATCAACAGTAACAATAAAAAAGAAAAATTCATTTAAATAAAATTGGGATTATTAAAAAATAAATTTATGGCCTCCAAAAAATATTTTTATAAATTTTGGAGGTCTACAAAAGTGTTGTGTTAAAATTAAAATAAATTTATTTGTATTTTTGTTTTCTCATGGGAATTATTGCGGCTTAACACAAACCTTGTTTTCACTCTAAAAATTGGGTAAAGTGCCAGCGGGTAAATAAGGATTGGCAAAAAATGGCAAAAAAGGATGAGCATTTTAATAAATTTATTTTTACATAAATTATTAATATTTGAAAGTTGTTAAATAAAAAATTGGAAAAAAATAAAAAAAATATTATTCTAAGGTAAAAATTAATTATTAGTGATCAATTTTATAAATATCAATTTTATAAAGGTTTTAGTAAAAAATTCATTAGTCATTTAAACAGTCAAAAATTTTAACCATTCCTTTTAATTTTATGAAATTTTTCATTAATAAATATTATCTGTATTTGAAATTTGTGTGTATTTTTGTTAAATTTCTGGAATTTTAAAAAATTTTTGAGAATATAAAAACCACAATGTAAATACTGAAACCATGCTCAAGATTAGAGTTGAACGGGATCCCATCACGACATAAAATTCGGTTCAGGATTTTGGAATAATAATCCTAAATCTACTTAAGACGAGAAATTTTCCATTAAACAAAACTCGATACCCAAAAGCTTTTGAACCTTCTGGCTTATTTTTAAATTTATTTCCAACATTTTATTGTTTTTATTCCATTTTTAATTCCATTTCCAATAATTAGATTTTTTGTTCCAATAAAAATTTTTTAAACTAAAAGTTTATTAATAGGAACAAAAAGAGAAACAAACAAAACTTGATTTTTTAAATTTTTAAATAGATCCTTCAACGTAATAATTTTTTATTTTTGTTTTGTTTGACGAATTAAATAAACTTTACAAAAAAAAATAAAATTTTATTAAATTTAAATTCAAAAAAGAGGAAATTATTGACACACGAGAGTTATTATTTATTATTTTACATAAAGGAAGGAAGAGATAATTTGTGAATATCAATTAATCTTTAAATAATTAATTAATTAATAATGTTTTTTTATTCAACAACTATAACTATAATATTAATTTTATTATTATTGAGAGAGGAAGAAATGCTTAGAGCTAATGAAGTTGGTTTATAAATAAAAGCCGACTTGGTTATTTTTAGAAGACCGGACTTGAGTTACAACGAAATACAGTACCTCAATCTCGTACCCTGGGATATAGGAACGAGATCTTGCCTTGAAGCTTTGTGAAGGATCCTTCTTGGCAATTGAGACACATGCAGGGCCTATAAGGTCCATGAATTATCTTACAGGTCCTGTACGCTACTGTTGGGTCCACTATGGTACAATACTATCCGTTCTATTTTTAGATAGATTATAGAAATATTTTTCTATAATAAAAATTTTTATTTCCCAGTCAAAGCAATATATTCGAGTGAAAAGAGCTGATTGTTACAAATACAAAATTGAAACAGAACGTTGTAAACATCCAAGTTGCGCAGACTGTCCATTAACCTCCGCAACTATATACCCTCCGGGGTGGGCTGAATGTTGTTATTATGATGGATGATTGTGAATTTATTGGGATTAATAAATTTTAAAAATAAAAACGCACTCGTAAATTGTTTTTATTATTTTTTCTTTTAAATGTATATCTGGGTAGAACTATTTTAAATTTGAAAAATTTTAAAATTTATTGTAATTTTAATTTCCATCAAAATAAATAATAATCAAACGCAGAATTTCTATTTTTATTAAAACTTCATTAAAATTGTTACTCGTTAAATTTGATTGACTATTTTTGATTAATTATCAAATTTATTTCCTTAATATATCGCATTATCGGCCCACAAATTTTTTCTTTATTCTTTCTTGGTAATAGTAAAAAGTATATCTATTTCCGATTCAGGGTTCGGTTCCTACATGGACATAGGCTGGATGGATCTTGCCTAAAGTCCTGAATATTGTGATTTTCTTCAAATGCCAGGGTCGCGAGGTCAGACGGGGGGTTTGAATTATGAAGAAGGGTTCGAACTATGAAGTGACATTTTTTCAATTGCATGACAAAAAATATTTTTCCTGTTAAAAATAAAGAAAATAAAAATATCGGCCGAATATTTATATGCCTTTAAACAGCTATTGTTTCGAAATAAATTAATAAATTTGTATTTTTACTAAAACTTTTACTAAGATATTCCTTCATAAGATTTTCTAATCACCATTTAAATTCTAATTAATTGAAAATTATTTAAATCTAGGCGTGTTTCTAGTTTTATAAAATTATTGGAAATTATTTTTTTGTTGTTTTTTATTTTTAAAAATTTTATAAAACCAAAATAACGCTCATAAAATTAAAAAATTTTTTAATTAATTTGAATTTAAACTGTGGTTAAAAAGTTTTGTGGAGGAATATATTAGTAAAAGTCTTAGTAAAAAATATAAAATTTATTAATTTTGTTAAAAAAACAGCTGTTTAAAGGCATATAAATAAGAGAAGTTTCTAAACTGTAAAATCATAAAATATTTTTAAATTTTAAAAAACCTTCCAAAATAAAAATAAAAATGTCTTATTTAACTTTTTGCTTTCTACTCGTAGTTGTTGCTTTAATTGCACAAATTGTGGATTTAGCACCTGCTCCTGATCTTGCTCTTGATCAGGTATTCGTTATCGATAAAAGGGCTTGCAGTTAAAAAAGGTATAAGTAATATTAACTGCCTCGGGGCAATTCTAAGTACATACTTTACAAAAATTAACAATTTCGGGTATGCCCTTTTATACGCATAATCACATCAATTCTCGAAGATATTGGAAGGGTCTATATCGATATCCTAAATTTATTTTCAGCCAAAACAATTTCGTGTTAAAAGAACTACTTGCTACAAGTACAACATTCACTCGGGAAATTGTGGTAATCCAAGTTGCCCAAGTTGTCCAGCTTCATCTTCAATGTCTTCTGGAAATCCAGACTGGGCTGATTGCTGTTATTAAGATGGATGTTTTTAATTTTGGAAATAAATAAAGAATATGAAAATAAAAAATTTCCATTAAAATATTTTCAACTTAAAAAAAACTCTAACTATAAGATAAAGAAATATACTAGTATACAATATTCATTCGTAAATATATTTTTTAAAAATTTGGTAGACCAAAGGGGTTGGTGAATAATATTAGGCTGACATAATAAACTATTATTTTGTTTTAATAGAAATTCCAGTCAAATCAGATAAGAGTCAAAAGCAAAATTTTTTAAATTTTTATTACTATGAAGGAAATTGCTTATCTTTTAATTTTATTTTGATTAATTCCTCTATTTATTTACCTTCTATTTTGCGAATATAAATTTAGTCTGAAGGGGCTCCCCAAAAACTATTCAAAAATAAAAACAACAAGGTAATAAATTATAGAAATTAAGAAAAAAGTTTTCTGACAGTCTTAAAACGCCAAAAACTTGTTTTGTTTGCAAACAAGAATATTACTAATAAATAAACGCAACTTAATTAATTGAGCAATTTTTTAAATAATAAAGAGGGCAAAAATTAATAGAGCAATTCAACGAGAAAAAATTTAAAAAATATTTAATTTACTAGTTTGTGCCCAAGCATAATTTTTAAGAAATGTAAAAATACCCCTTATTTAATTAATTATTTAAAATTTTTATAAAAAGTTAAAGTGGAATGTCTTAGTAAACTCTAAACTCTCAAAAAAATTTTTTTAATTTTGATTGAAAAAATAGCTGCTTGAAAGGCCTATAAATAAGAGAAGAGTACACGCCTAATAACCATTAAAAATAAATTTTAATTTATAAACTCTCCCTCTACTATAAATTAAAAATGTCTTCTTCAACTTTTTGCTTTTTAATAGTAGCTGCTTTACTTGCACAAATTGTTATTTCTGCACCTCCACCTCCTGCTCGGTGATATTTCTAAGGCAAAATAACGAAAATTTAATTTTAAGCTGGCGAGTTAAGAGAGGCGATGCAGTGCCGGTGGTTGCTGCTGCTCCTGTTGTAGCTGCTCCAGCCTATTATTATCCTTATTATGCTCCGGTATTTATTATTGATAAACTTAGAATTGGGAAATTAATTCTATAGGGCTTGCAATTAAGGCTACATTCGAATCTCGATATAAGGAACTCAAAGGACAGTTTATCAAGTTCATTATATCGAGCGATCCTTAAATCATGAGCCATTTTAGGGAGAAATCTTAGCCAATAATTTAATTAAGATTCAAATAAACTTTTTAAAAAAAGGTTGCGCCAGCAGCTTCTAGCTTTGTTTCTGGAGGAGGCGGTGCTGGAGGCGGTGGCATTCAAAGCGTAATTGGTGGTGGCTATGGACATTCCGGATCATCGTTTGTATCAGGAGGTGGGGGTTTATATGGAGGTGGGGGAATACAAAGTGTTATAGGAGGACGCTGAGGACTGGAGGAGGATTGAAGAATAATCTGATTAAGGCTGATTAATGCTACAAACTATTATTTAATTTTAGAAAAATTGATAGAAATGATAATTAAATTAATTTTAAATCAATTCATAATTTTATTTAGATTTGAATTTTAATAAGTATTTATTCATATAAATTTTATTTTGTTATTTTTTAGGGTCAGTTAATTTTAGAAAATTAAAGAAATCTAAAAGTACTATTTGTATAAATTCTTTCAGGTTTGTATAGATTCCTTCATTATCAACGTCAGGCGTAAATGCTGAAGTTAAAGTTTTTTCTACAAAACATGACTTTCCTTCAACCTATATTCTCACAATAATCACCTTAAGATTTGATTCATTTTCTCTAACAGAATACGAACGTTGTGATACAAGTCATATTTAGTAAGCTGGGCTATAGCTATTTATACTTCGGCTAGTACAAAAGTTTACCAGCATCTTAAGTAGACCGGAAACCACGCCGCCTACTGCATAGCCTTAGGAATAAAATAGCTACATATATGCTTTATAATTTACAGATTTTTAAATGATTGAAAATTTTGAAAAAATTTAATATTTTTTAAAGATACAATTGTATATTTAAATGCGAATTTTAGAAAATTTTTGTTTTCTATATCATTTTAAATAAATATTTTGATTATTTCATTCTAAATAATTTAACGTCCACCATATCCATAACCACCATACCCATATCCCCCATGTCCATATCCGTACCCACCTCCTCCAGCTACAAATGAAGAGCCACCTCCAATAACGCTTTGGATACCTCCCCCACTACCACCTCCTCCAGCAACAAAGGAAGATCCAGAAAGTCCATAACCTCCTCCAATTACACTTTGGATTCCTCCTCCTCCACTTCCACCACCTCCAGAAACGAAGCTGGAGCTTGCTGGGGCAGCCTTTTTTGAAAAAATGTTTTTAATAAACTCAAAGTCTTTTTAAATTAATCAGAATACAGGATAACTATTATTAAGCCTCTAATAAATATTACAGGAGCATAAGAAGGTGCATAGGCTGGTGCATAAGCTGGTGCTGCATAAACGGGAGCACAACACGTGGCATGTCTCTTATCGCTAAAGAAAATATTTTTTTAATTAAAAATAGAATTAATTTATATAAAATAATAAAGAAATTTAAAGGGTGGGTTAGAAAATATCTAGTTCAGAATCTCAGTTATCAAGAATCTCTAATTAAAATTAGTATTCTGTTTGCCTTTATAGTAATTAGAAAAGTTTAGAAAGCATTTGCTCATCAAGAATTAAAATTAAGCTTGATTTTGAAAATCCTACAAGTCATTGTTTCTCAAAATGCCTTTCAAGATCCCTTCCTTTTTTTAACTAAAATTAAAAAACATACACTGTCTTATCAGCAACAGGTGCAGAAACCACAATTTGTGCAATTAAAGCAGCTACAATTAAAAAGCAAAAAGTTGAAGAAGACATTATTAATTTATTTTAGAGGGATGAGGATTTTTGAAATTTAAAATTAAAATAAAATTAAAATTTTTATGATTATTAGGTGTGAACATTTCTCTTATTTATAGGTTTAATTTTCTCATCAAAATTAAATTAATTCTACTTGTTTACAAAAGCATTCCCTTTCCACGCGTGTTAATGACGTTAATCTACAAGGTAATTAAGGGGGGGGGGTAACCTTGGATTAATTTTAGAAAATTAATCACACTTTGAGGAACAAAAGAAAATTTTTTATAAATTGTACAGTAAGGCAGAACCATTTTAAGCAAAGAAAATTTTAAATTTTATTTAAATTAAATAATTAATTTTTAGAATTTTAAAATTGCTGAAAATTGGTTGTCATCAACAATTAAATGAGAGACAATTTTCGCTAATTTTAAAATTTCTCAAATTAAAAAAAAAATTTTTTTGAGCTTGATTTATTTTGATTAATTATTTTTTTGTTTTATTTATTCGTTATTTCGCGAATAAAATTTAGTAAAAATTTATTTTTGGGGTCCCCCTAAAATTATTCAAAAATAAACAACTTAAAAAGGAACTCTAATTTCTTTGAAATAATTCATGGGAAAAAAATTAATTGGGGGAATTTAATGAAAAAATTTTTGAAGAAATAATAATTTTGGTGTATTTTCTGTGGAACGGAGAGTTTATTTTAATTTAAAGTTTATAAATGCTCGAATTTCCAATTAATTAAAGAAAAAATTTGAATTAACGTCATTTAAAGCATCTAGGCATTAGTAAACAAATAAAATTCTTTTAAATTTTGATAAGTATAGTGAAGCCTATAAATAAGAGAAGAGTTAACACTTAATAATCATAATTTATTTTTAAATTTCAAAAAATCCCCACCCCTCAAAAAAATTAAAAATGTCTTCTTCAACTTTTTGTTTTTTAATTGTAGCTGCTTTAATTGCCCAAATCGTTATTTCTGCACCTGTTGCTGATAAGACAGTGTATGTTTTTTAATTTGGAAATTAGTTTAAAGAATAAATCAGTATTCGGACATTTACGGAAAATACAGATTTTGAACTAATTGAATTTGAAATTTGAACTTATTTTAAACTTATCTGCATCCATTCCAAAGCCTGGAATAAATAAGGTGTTTTTAACTATCCACAGAATTTAGGATGTTTCTGTTATTAATTTCCAATCCTATTTGGAAAAAATTAATTTGGGAAGCTTTAGTCTTCAAAAGCTAATTTTTGTTCCTATAATATTTTTCAGCTAATATTACTTTCATAACTAAAAGAAATTTTATTCCTAGGCAAAAGAGACATGCTGTATATGCACCTGCTTATTATTATCCTTATTATTATGCTCCGGTAAATTTTATTTTTAAATTAAATTAATTTAATGCTAGGATTTTGGGGGAATTAATTCTTCTATGAATTTTAGCTTTAAAAAGAAGAAAATTTAAAAACTAAAAATATTAAAAAATTTCTATTCAAAAAGGCTGCCCCAGCAAGCTCCAGCTTCGTTTCTGGAGGAGGTGGAAGTGGAGGAGGAATCCAAAGTGTAATAGGAGGAGGATATGGCCTTCCTGGATCTTCATTTGTTGCTGGTGGGGGTGGATATGGAGGTGGTGGAATCCAAAGTGTTATTGGAGGAAGATGAATATTAAATTAATGATATAAATTTAAATAAAATATTTAAATAAAATTTCCAACTTTTATGTAATTTTTGTAATAAATATAAATATAAGTTTATCTGCCAAATGTAGTTGTTTCATCCATTAAACCGAGATTGGGGTCCTCGTAAAAAATTTCGTTTAGGACCGTAGGTAGATATACACCCCTAAGTACTGCCTTTTTGTAAGAAATGGAAAGAATCTGGCTTAATGGCCCCCAAAAATTTTATAAATTTTCGCATGCGGCTTTTAAAAAAGAAGAATAACGTCCACAATAACTTGTAAAAATGTAGAGTACCTAAAATATAATTAATAAGCCTAACTTCACAAAACATAAATCTAATAATAAATATTTTTGTATGTACATTTTTATACATTATATAAATATTATATAAATTTGTACTCATATAGGTATACAATTCTGGAAGCCTCATCATTTAAAATTCTTGGACTACTCGAGGCTGATACAGCAAAAAATTTTTAAAAATATACAGGGAACTAATAAATCGTTCCTTGAAATTTGTGTTAATATTTTTTGTGTTTTTTAGTTTTTTTGTGTTTTTTTTTTGTTTTTTTTAATTTTAAAAATTTTTTTTTTAATTTTTCTTGTTTTTTAAATTTTTTTGTGTGTTTTTTTAAATTTTTTTACAACCAAATATCTTCATTAAATGCCCTCCTCATCATCAGTATAATACTTAACAGGCTCAAATTCGTAGTCATTCTCATTTCCGTCGGTATAATTTTCATTAACAAAACTTCCATCATTTGCCGTATAAATAATTCCTACATAATATCCAATTGTATATACATTCTCGTAGTTCCCATTGATATGTAATTCAGGAAATATATTATTTTCAATTCGATATTTAAGTTGCAACGCAACTTTAAAAAAATGACTCTGATAATCTGTAAAAATGTATATTTATTATTTCATTAATTTAAAATTACACCAGCTCTTTTGTGGATTTCTGGTTTATTATAGTAGTAAGAGTTTATCAAAAGTTTACCCAACGCCAGGATGCGAACCTGCGACCTCCTCGTAGTTTTTGCTCACCACATACAGGAGCTCTAACACTGAGGTACCGGGGCTCTAACACTGAGCTTAATCATCCTTACATTACTGTCGAATTAATGTGTAATCTTTATTTTGCTATTTTTATTGCTTTCTAGCCATTTATGACCGGGCCCGGCCCGGGTTCGAACTCTAAATATAACTATATACATACATCATTTACTTACGGTTAATTAAGGAGAAAGTTATATTCGCTTTTAGTTTATTCATTGCTTGATCTATTTTAATTTCATAGTTATTAGAAACTTGTTGATATTTTTCATAATCTAGTTCCTTTCTAAATAAAATTATTTGAGAAAAAATTATTTTTGTATTAAGGTAAAAAACCCCCTACTCTTTAGACGATTAAATTTGTATGCTTCTAAATATTATATAGGTTGCGGACAAGTATTTGCGGAAATATGGAGAGATAAACGCATAATATTCCCTTGTCTAACGGGAGATAATATGGTAATCGACTCTTGATCGGAGCCAAGATTTTGAAACGCTCGGAGCCTGAGCCTTGCTTCTCAATAATCTTGCCTCTTGCTTCTCAATAATCTGTCATTATTAACTCAATTATTCTATACCTATTCAATAATTTTAAAAAATACCCTGTTTGTCCAACAAGTAACTGATAATTCTGTAGCATACGATTATTCAAAAATAATGTTAATGCTTTAGCTTCCCCCATCAAATTATAAAAAATATATATATTCTTCTCTATTTGTGTAGGTTCAAGTAATTCATTCAAAAGATTATGCAATGCAGTATCATCTAATCCCCAAAAATGCATATACAAATCAGTTTCGCTTTAAAAATAATTTTATTTTTAATAGAGAAAGGTGCTGTGTGATTAAAAATAATTCTGGATAAAAAGTTTGAACATGATGTTATTCAAACTAGGAATCATTTTCTGAATAATTATTAGCTTGTTTTGCTCAAAACTGTCTAAATCTAAAGGCAGAAACAACAAAATTTTATTAACTTATTGTTAGTAAATCTCTCACGTTATTATCTGAAAAGCATTATGATCGGAATTTATATATTTTTTTAAAATTTGATTGGCTTTAGCTAATTCATTTAAATCTTTGAGTTCATAGTATCTAGATTTATTCCATTTTATTAATCCAATTTTATATACATAATCTCCTAAATTGCTTTTGAGCGTGTTCATTGCGTCGTTGAGTTTGTTTTCATACCCAGTAATCAACTTAAATAACTTGTATTACTTAAAATTAGGAAAGTATCATGTCTTGGGTCTGTCCGAGATTTTAACAAGAGGTAGCGAGCAAAAGAGGGTTCTTAGAGGGACTTGTCATTTTTTGCTTTTTTACTAATTACATTGAATTACCTTCCCAATTTTGCTCGAAATTTCTACAACGGTATGAAGTATCTGATCTGAATTCCTTTCATTTATATGAGCAGTCAGTTCTGAATCCATTTGCATTTGGTTTTCATGCATTAAAAGATTAAAGTGTATAGGACTCATGTTGCCTCGATTTCCCCATATTAAATGAGCAAGTTGCCCTTGATTCAAGATGTGTTTGGCTCTTAATAAGCCAATTCCTTTAGCAAAAAGGATATCTTGAATAGAATAAACATTTTGTTCCACTTCATTCTCTTCAACCTCCTCCAAAATCCTAATCAGAAAGGACAGCTCGGTTAGAGAAAAATCATTTGATTGATGTTTAAGGACATGTCTTCCAGTTTTGAGTTTTTCTATAATGATTTAATAATTGGGAAACTTAAAAATGACAAATTAATACTTGGATGAGGCCGAGAAGGTCCACCTCTTTCTTTCTGATTTCTCATTCCTTAATAAAAAAAATTTTTTCGTTAATAAAAATTTTTTGAGCTTTTTCTACTTGCATTCAAAGCTTTTCTAAAATTTTCAAAAAAAGCGAGAACCTCCATTTGTCCCAGTTTCCATTCCTTCGACTAATAAATCTCGAGACAACATTCCAACAAAAAACAACAAGAGATGTGTTACAATAAAAGATGAAATAATCATTTGAAAAAACTTTTCTTTGATTTTTTGTTAAAATTAAATTTTAGAATATCTTAACAATTAAACAATTTACTAAACGAATAAAGGAAGAATCCAGGTATTCGAGACAAGAATCGGGGCAAGAGAAGAATTGAGGTATTCAGAGGTATTCGTAAGATAATAGTGTCAGTTATAGCTACTAAGCAGAAGGCGGCATGGTGTAATGGATGAGACACCAGTCCAGTTAACTGAAGATTCTGGTTCGCTTCAGGCACGGGATGGGTTGAGAAAAATGACGAATTCGGGTCGGATCGAGTTTTAATTTTTCTTCAGATGTGATTTTCTTCGGATCGGTGCCTAAGGATAAATAGCCATTTTATGACCGGGCCCGGCCCGGGTTCGAACTCTAAATATAACTATATACATACATCATTTACTTACGGTTAATTAAGGAGAAAGTTATATTCGCTTTTAGTTTATTCATTGCTTGATCTATTTTAATTTCATAGTTATTAGAAACTTGTTGATATTTTTCATAATCTAGTTCCTTTCTAAATAAAATTATTTGAGAAAAAATTATTTTTGTATTAAGGTAAAAAACCCCCTACTCTTTAGACGATTAAATTTGTATGCTTCTAAATATTATATAGGTTGCGGACAAGTATTTGCGGAAATATGGAGAGATAAACGCATAATATTCCCTTGTCTAACGGGAGATAATATGGTAATCGACTCTTGATCGGAGCCAAGATTTTGAAACGCTCGGAGCCTGAGCCTTGCTTCTCAATAATCTTGCCTCTTGCTTCTCAATAATCTGTCATTATTAACTCAATTATTCTATACCTATTCAATAATTTTAAAAAATACCCTGTTTGTCCAACAAGTAACTGATAATTCTGTAGCATACGATTATTCAAAAATAATGTTAATGCTTTAGCTTCCCCCATCAAATTATAAAAAATATATATATTCTTCTCTATTTGTGTAGGTTCAAGTAATTCATTCAAAAGATTATGCAATGCAGTATCATCTAATCCCCAAAAATGCATATACAAATCAGTTTCGCTTTAAAAATAATTTTATTTTTAATAGAGAAAGGTGCTGTGTGATTAAAAATAATTCTGGATAAAAAGTTTGAACATGATGTTATTCAAACTAGGAATCATTTTCTGAATAATTATTAGCTTGTTTTGCTCAAAACTGTCTAAATCTAAAGGCAGAAACAACAAAATTTTATTAACTTATTGTTAGTAAATCTCTCACGTTATTATCTGAAAAGCATTATGATCGGAATTTATATATTTTTTTAAAATTTGATTGGCTTTAGCTAATTCATTTAAATCTTTGAGTTCATAGTATCTAGATTTATTCCATTTTATTAATCCAATTTTATATACATAATCTCCTAAATTGCTTTTGAGCGTGTTCATTGCGTCGTTGAGTTTGTTTTCATACCCAGTAATCAACTTAAATAACTTGTATTACTTAAAATTAGGAAAGTATCATGTCTTGGGTCTGTCCGAGATTTTAACAAGAGGTAGCGAGCAAAAGAGGGTTCTTAGAGGGACTTGTCATTTTTTGCTTTTTTACTAATTACATTAAATTACCTTCCCAATTTTGCTCGAAATTTCTACAACGGTATGAAGTATCTGATCTGAATTCCTTTCATTTATATGAGCAGTCAGTTCTGAATCCATTTGCATTTGGTTTTCATGCATTAAAAGATTAAAGTGTATAGGACTCATGTTGCCTCGATTTCCCCATATTAAATGAGCAAGTTGCCCTTGATTCAAGATGTGTTTGGCTCTTAATAAGCCAATTCCTTTAGCAAAAAGGATATCTTGAATAGAATAAACATTTTGTTCCACTTCATTCTCTTCAACCTCCTCCAAAATCCTAATCAGAAAGGACAGCTCGGTTAGAGAAAAATCATTTGATTGATGTTTAAGGACATGTCTTCCAGTTTTGAGTTTTTCTATAATGATTTAATAATTGGGAAACTTAAAAATGACAAATTAATACTTGGATGAGGCCGAGAAGGTCCACCTCTTTCTTTCTGATTTCTCATTCCTTAATAAAAAAAATTTTTTCGTTAATAAAAATTTTTTGAGCTTTTTCTACTTGCATTCAAAGCTTTTCTAAAATTTTCAAAAAAAGCGAGAACCTCCATTTGTCCCAGTTTCCATTCCTTCGACTAATAAATCTCGAGACAACATTCCAACAAAAAACAACAAGAGATGTGTTACAATAAAAGATGAAATAATCATTTGAAAAAACTTTTCTTTGATTTTTTGTTAAAATTAAATTTTAGAATATCTTAACAATTAAACAATTTACTAAACGAATAAAGGAAGAATCCAGGTATTCGAGACAAGAATCGGGGCAAGAGAAGAATTGAGGTATTCAGAGGTATTCGTAAGATAATAGTGTCAGTTATAGCTACTAAGCAGAAGGCGGCATGGTGTAATGGATGAGACACCAGTCCAGTTAACTGAAGATTCTGGTTCGCTTCAGGCACGGGATGGGTTGAGAAAAATGACGAATTCGGGTCGGATCGAGTTTTAATTTTTCTTCAGATGTGATTTTCTTCGGATCGGTGCCTAAGGATAAATAGCCATTTTATGACCGGGCCCGGCCCGGGTTCGAACTCTAAATATAACTATATACATACATCATTTACTTACGGTTAATTAAGGAGAAAGTTATATTCGCTTTTAGTTTATTCATTGCTTGATCTATTTTAATTTCATAGTTATTAGAAACTTGTTGATATTTTTCATAATCTAGTTCCTTTCTAAATAAAATTATTTGAGAAAAAATTATTTTTGTATTAAGGTAAAAAACCCCCTACTCTTTAGACGATTAAATTTGTATGCTTCTAAATATTATATAGGTTGCGGACAAGTATTTGCGGAAATATGGAGAGATAAACGCATAATATTCCCTTGTCTAACGGGAGATAATATGGTAATCGACTCTTGATCGGAGCCAAGATTTTGAAACGCTCGGAGCCTGAGCCTTGCTTCTCAATAATCTTGCCTCTTGCTTCTCAATAATCTGTCATTATTAACTCAATTATTCTATACCTATTCAATAATTTTAAAAAATACCCTGTTTGTCCAACAAGTAACTGATAATTCTGTAGCATACGATTATTCAAAAATAATGTTAATGCTTTAGCTTCCCCCATCAAATTATAAAAAATATATATATTCTTCTCTATTTGTGTAGGTTCAAGTAATTCATTCAAAAGATTATGCAATGCAGTATCATCTAATCCCCAAAAATGCATATACAAATCAGTTTCGCTTTAAAAATAATTTTATTTTTAATAGAGAAAGGTGCTGTGTGATTAAAAATAATTCTGGATAAAAAGTTTGAACATGATGTTATTCAAACTAGGAATCATTTTCTGAATAATTATTAGCTTGTTTTGCTCAAAACTGTCTAAATCTAAAGGCAGAAACAACAAAATTTTATTAACTTATTGTTAGTAAATCTCTCACGTTATTATCTGAAAAGCATTATGATCGGAATTTATATATTTTTTTAAAATTTGATTGGCTTTAGCTAATTCATTTAAATCTTTGAGTTCATAGTATCTAGATTTATTCCATTTTATTAATCCAATTTTATATACATAATCTCCTAAATTGCTTTTGAGCGTGTTCATTGCGTCGTTGAGTTTGTTTTCATACCCAGTAATCAACTTAAATAACTTGTATTACTTAAAATTAGGAAAGTATCATGTCTTGGGTCTGTCCGAGATTTTAACAAGAGGTAGCGAGCAAAAGAGGGTTCTTAGAGGGACTTGTCATTTTTTGCTTTTTTACTAATTACATTAAATTACCTTCCCAATTTTGCTCGAAATTTCTACAACGGTATGAAGTATCTGATCTGAATTCCTTTCATTTATATGAGCAGTCAGTTCTGAATCCATTTGCATTTGGTTTTCATGCATTAAAAGATTAAAGTGTATAGGACTCATGTTGCCTCGATTTCCCCATATTAAATGAGCAAGTTGCCCTTGATTCAAGATGTGTTTGGCTCTTAATAAGCCAATTCCTTTAGCAAAAAGGATATCTTGAATAGAATAAACATTTTGTTCCACTTCATTCTCTTCAACCTCCTCCAAAATCCTAATCAGAAAGGACAGCTCGGTTAGAGAAAAATCATTTGATTGATGTTTAAGGACATGTCTTCCAGTTTTGAGTTTTTCTATAATGATTTAATAATTGGGAAACTTAAAAATGACAAATTAATACTTGGATGAGGCCGAGAAGGTCCACCTCTTTCTTTCTGATTTCTCATTCCTTAATAAAAAAAATTTTTTCGTTAATAAAAATTTTTTGAGCTTTTTCTACTTGCATTCAAAGCTTTTCTAAAATTTTCAAAAAAAGCGAGAACCTCCATTTGTCCCAGTTTCCATTCCTTCGACTAATAAATCTCGAGACAACATTCCAACAAAAAACAACAAGAGATGTGTTACAATAAAAGATGAAATAATCATTTGAAAAAACTTTTCTTTGATTTTTTGTTAAAATTAAATTTTAGAATATCTTAACAATTAAACAATTTACTAAACGAATAAAGGAAGAATCCAGGTATTCGAGACAAGAATCGGGGCAAGAGAAGAATTGAGGTATTCAGAGGTATTCGTAAGATAATAGTGTCAGTTATAGCTACTAAGCAGAAGGCGGCATGGTGTAATGGATGAGACACCAGTCCAGTTAACTGAAGATTCTGGTTCGCTTCAGGCACGGGATGGGTTGAGAAAAATGACGAATTCGGGTCGGATCGAGTTTTAATTTTTCTTCAGATGTGATTTTCTTCGGATCGGTGCCTAAGGATAAATAGCTATAGACCAGCTTTGCTTTACTATATATATCAGAAAGTTTGTTAAGACAAGGAATTATGAATATTACAATTGAGAATATGATAATTTGGGGATTAAATTTAAAAAATAAATTGTGCCAATTGTTGTCGAATTGTGCCAAATAATGTTAGTCTTAAATAATTTGACAAACTTTGACAAATAAAATCTAACAACAGATTGGCTATGAAAGTTTTAATTTGACTTTAGAATTGCTTTTAATCCCCCTGTAGCTATTACTTTTAATCCCCCTGTAGCTATTAAAAATTTTTAAATTAAAATGGGCTATTAATTAAATAAACAATAAAAATTTCTTTAAATAGGTATAATTTCTTTAAATAGGTATATGAAAGTTATAATTAATGCTTATTTTAAGTTGTTAAAGCCTGGGGAACTTTCAACTAGAGTTCAGCGGGATCGGGATCCCGTGTCGGGGTCCGGGATCGGGATCACCATTCCTTAATCCCGATCCCGGGTTTTTCTCTAAATCCCGATACCGCTGAATACTTTCAACGGAACATATACCTAAATGATTTTGGGTGTTTAATATACCGTAAATTCTCTAATATAAACCCTGGGCTTAAAGCGACGAATAGATCTACGAATTTTTTTCGGAGCGGATTAATTCAGGAAAAACAGTCCAGACCAGAAAAAACAGTCCAGGATCCGGCAGATTTTTATATCAGATTTGAAATTATATTAGAGTATTTACGGTAGATATTTATAATTTTCTGTAGTTGCCTTTAGAATTGAATTTAGAATCCCTCTCTAGATATAAAAAATTTTTTTAATTTAAAAAAAATTGGCTAATGACGAAATAATAAGGAATAAATAGAATTATAATCAAATTTAAATGCCTCTTCGACTATTATTGAAGAATAAAATTGAAATTAAGAGGGAATAAGGAAGTGATAGGCATTTTAAATTTTCTATTGTCTAAAGCGTCTTCACGTGCTTGGAGCCGTGCAAGAGAAAAAGGCACGTAGCGGATATGCTTGTGATTAGTAAATTATTTTTGGCAACACATGATTTAAACAAGAATAAATAAATAAATTTCCGGCGCCCCCCCCTTTAATCCTAATTTAAAAATATTATTTCAAATGATTTGTTTTGAAATTTCTTTAAATACAAATTTTTTTAAATAAATTTTTTAAATTTTTTAAATACAATTAAATTTAAATTTTTTTAAATATGTACATTATAGTAGGTATTATATAAAACATTATATTATGTACATTATATAAAACATTATATTAAGTCCCTTCTTCTTTTTTAGAATACCAAAAAATTCCAACAAAAAATTAAAAAAAACCTCCAATAGAGAAATAAATTGAAATTGAAACACAAACAATTTCTCCAACTTGAACAACATTAAAATCATTATTTGTTGTTGTTGATGTTTTTGGACTAGTTTGATTATCAATTTGTAATGCTAAAAGAGGGGAAAATTTTTAAAAAAAATTAAAATAAAAAATAAACCTATTGTAAGTGTTAGCAATGCCATTTGACGAAGAAATGAAACTGATGATAAAAGTGAGCCAACAGGTACTTGTCCATTCAACTAAAAATTGAAGAATCATTTTTTTAATTAAAAAAATTTCTAAAAAAATTTTCTAATAAAAAATTGTAAAAAGATTATAAAAGGAAGTAACTACGAAAAAAACGATATACAGAAAAATTAATTTACACTAACAGGGCTCGAATCCGAATGGAAAACGTAGGTAGTCAACAACGCTAACCACTAGATCACAGCTACTTCAATACGTGGTTATAAAAAATAATTTACATAACCCAAACAAATACAATTAAAAACACAATTTGACATCTATTTCAACAAAATGACTGCTCACTTATCACTTATTAATCACTTATCACTTATTAATCACTTATCACTTATTAAAAAGGAAGAGGGGATTCGAACCCCAAAATTTCAAAACAATTTTTCTAGAAAAAACTTAAAAAAATTAAATTAAAACAAACATTTAATTGTTCAATCCTCCAATTAATTTCCAAATGATTTAATAAATGCTTCTCAATTTTTGATCGAAGAAGGGCAATTTCTTGCATTTGCATTATATATGAAGCACATTTTGTTACTCGATGAAAAGATATTGATTTAATTTGGGTACAACAAGGGCATAAAAGAGGTACCCTAAAAATTAAAAATTTTCGAATAAAAATGTCTAAAAGAATGTCCCAAAGATTTAAAAGTCCGTTACTAAATGCCATCAAGGGCGTATCAAAAGATGTGGGCAGACATCCCATTATAGTTTCCTCCCTAAAATTCAACCCCTAAATACTATGGGTAAGCCGAAACTGGTTTTGAAAAACGTAAATAAAAATCTCTTCAATTCCCTTCCTTCCATAGGCGTAAAGCAGGGACTACACTTAAACTTTTACAAAAACCTTGATAAACGAAGGAACCGAACCTTCAAACCCAGAAAAAGGAAAACCAAGAACGCTAATAATCTAATCCTAGAATAATTCGTATTTAAATTTAGGTTGTACTTCTTAAAAAATATAAAACCAAAGCAAGTTCCAAACCTAAGAAATTTAAAGTAGAATAAAAACCTTTTGCACCGTCTCACATCAGCCAAAATGATGACCAATTCCGCGGCTATAAGCTCAATCTGTCTGCCCCCAAAGTCTGCATTGTCTTCAGTATAGCTCTATAATTTTCTTAATTAATAAAAAAAATAATTCAAAAATAACTTGAACGATTGTCCCGATTTTCAATTCGTAGTTTTGCCAATTCAATCATTGCATCTTGTTGTTTTTCGCTTATGGTTGATGATCATCTAGTGTGTTATGGAAGAGAAACCTCCTTTCAACAGTGGGAAACAAGGAAAACAAGGAGTCTCACGGTGGGATTGGGTGGGTCAGGATAATTCAACGCCCATGACATTTCGGACAAAACTTGCGACATATAAAAATATAAAACAAACTGTTGTTGAGTTGAAGTTGTTGTTGAATGAAGATGTTGCTGAGTTGAAGTAGTTGGTTGAGTTGATGCTGTTGAGTTGAAGTTGGTTGAGTTGATGCTGTTGAGTTGGTTGGTTAAGTTGATGCTGTTGAGTTGAAGTTGTTTAGTTGATGCTGTTGAGTTGAAGAAGTTGGTTAATGTTGCTGAGTTGGAGATGTTGTTGAGTTGATGCTCCACTTCCACGGCATAAAATTTAGCCAGGAAGAGTCTTGAAACCGCCACGGCATAAAATTTAGCCAGGAAGAGTCTTGAAACCGCCACGGCATAAAATTTAGCCAGGAAGAGTCTTGAAACCGCCACGGCATAAAATTTAGCCAGGAAGAGTCTTGAAACCGCCACGGCATAAAATTTAGCCAGGAAGAGTCTTGAAACCGCCACGGCATAAAATTTAGCCAGGAAGAGTCTTGAAACCGCCACGGCATAAAATTTAGCCAGGAAGTGAATTAACACCGCCACGGCATAAAATTTAGCCAGGAAGAGTCTTGAAACCGCCACGGCATAAAATTTAGCCAGGAAGAGTCTTGAAACCGCCACGGCATAAAATTTAGCCAGGAAGAGTCTTGAAACCGCCACGGCATAAAATTTAGCCAGGAAGAGTCTTGAAACCGCCACGGCATAAAATTTAGCCAGGAAGAGTCTTGAAACCGCCACGGCATAAAATTTAGCCAGGAAGAGTCTTGAAACCGCCACGGCATAAAATTTAGCCAGGAAGTGAAGCATGTTGAGAAGATGTTGACGAAGTACTGAAAAACATTATTTAAAAGGACTATAAGGTTAAATAATTGGCAAGTTTTGTCCGAAATTACTCCCATCCCCAAAGGTTAGGAAAGAGAATTGGTTATATAATGTTGAGTTGAAGTTGGTTGAGTTGAAGATGAATTAGTTGCTACTCCATTGTATCACATGTCACCTAGAAAATAATATTTTTGAACTTCATTCGAGAACGGGTAATTGTCTAAAAGGGATGTCACGGGCTACACGAAACTGAAACAGGACATTATTTGTACTCAGTGACGAAATGAAAATTTTATAAATTTCTTTTTGAAAAAAAATTTTTTCTAGATTTTTCGAGTCAACATTAAAAATAAAAATATTAAAAAATAAAACCTTTAATTTAGATTTAGAATTATCAAAAACAAAATTGGCATTTTGTTGGTTAATAAAATAAAGTTTCCTCGTCTTCTCCTTCTCCATTATTATTAGTAGGCCAATCTATACTAACCCAAAGTTTTGCAATTGAATTAAATTCTTTATTTAAATTAAAAATAGTTGCCAAAATATCTTTGTTGACCAAAGAAACCTTTAAAAAAGAAAATTAAAAAGTGAGGTGACATTTGATCCCAACTTCATTTTTTGATTTAACGTAGC
This sequence comes from Meloidogyne incognita, assembly GCA_036172945.1. Taxonomy (NCBI): domain Eukaryota; kingdom Metazoa; phylum Nematoda; class Chromadorea; order Rhabditida; family Meloidogynidae; genus Meloidogyne; species Meloidogyne incognita. Next base: position 2,949,704 of record JARQAC010000006.1, on the reverse strand, counting down.
CTTTTTAAAGAATATTTTAGCAAAATTTAGGGAAGTTTAGTGACCTATGATTTTTCTAAAAATTAAAAGAAACGAGAAAACCTCTGCAAAACAAAAAAATAGAAAGAGGTGACATTTGATCCCACCTCCTCTTCCTAATTTGCTGTCTTCAAAAATCTTTTCTTTTTATCCCCAATTTTCTCCTAAAATTAAAAAGAAATTCCTCACTATAATTTGTGCATCACTATGATTTAATATATTTATAATATTTGGATGATCAACACTAATTATTTCTGATATTGATATATTTAATTGTCTAATTATTTCTATAAATTTATCGGTAATTGAAGAATCCTCGTTGTTGTCAACTATTGATACCTGAAATAAAAATTTTTTTGAAAAAATTTAAAAATTTACCAAATTAGAATTTCCAATTAATTTAAGTAGCTCAACCAACGTCTGGACATAAACAAATAAAAAAGGAGCTGTGCTAATAAACCCAGTAACTCCTTGATCTAACAAAGCTTGTGCTGAAGAGGAGCTGAATGCTGCAATTGGTAGATTGTAAGGTTTAAGTGCTTGGGCAACAGAATTGGCTGATTCTGAATCCTTTGGTGAGAGAACAGCTGGAAAAATTAAAATTTGAAAAAAATTTTCAAAATGTCAAAAATTCAAAATGTCAAAAACACATTTCGCCAAAATTTTCGAAAATTTATTTACCAATGTCTTGGAACTTCACTCCTCTTCCTCAAAGCCTCCTTATTGTTAAGCAAGCATTCAGTTGGATCATGAAACCCAACAGCATCGAGAAAACTCAATGATTGAGAAATAGCTTCTTTAGGTCTAGAACAACTGTCCCCAGCAAATAAACCGATACGAGGCCGTTTAGTGACATTTCTCATTTTATTGGTTTGTTCGTTCCAGTAGGCTAAAAAATTAAAAGAAAATTTTTTAAAATCTCAAGCTAGCATTGAGTGTTCCTTATGATATTGTCAGTCTAATAATAAAATAAAATCTCAGTTAGTGTAGTTTCCCTCCCACGCCACACCCCTTTCTCGTAAAAACCCACCCATTGCCCATTGTATTGCAACAACTGTACAGACGAATGTTCCCATTTTAGAACCATTGTGCGGTATTGTCAAATAGACCTATTGCGGTATTTTTCAATAGGGTGGTCTAGAGTGTAGGTTTCAGAGGGATGTAAGTTTTTTGGGAAAAAACCCTCCTACCCGAACTGATCAATCAAAATATGAAATTAAAAACCTTATAATAACGTCCAGAGAGCTTTGCTGTTTGTCTCATTTGCTTCATTTCAACATCGTCAGACAATTCAGGAAACAAATCTGTTGTTTTTAAAGGTCATGTGAAGGTTAAGGAAGAAATCTAAAAATTATAAAAAAAACTTTTTTAAAGAAAATATAAAGAACTTATAGACTAAAAATCAGGTTAAAAATAATCGATAAAGACACACCAACTTAAAGATGATTCATCAATTTTCGTTAGAAAAAACAAGTAGAGTAATAAAAAAAAAGGTGCTTTAGAGTCCGGGAATATTTACAGATTTAATAAAGCTTAAGTTGATTTATACATGCTGAATGAGAGGAGAATGTTTAGGTGAAAATTTAAAAGATAATTCTATTGTTAAAAAACAACATTCAAAAAAATACAAAAATTAAAGCAAATTTTATTCTTCAAAATAATATAAAAATTTATTTAAAAACAAAAAAAATAAATTAAAAATGCACTGGAAATTTTATAAAGACTAAAAAGACCGGAACGAGATCTCGAACAAAAATCTCGGTTATCGAGATTGAGATTTTTCGAGATATCTCGTACGACCCTCCCAATCCGGTCTCTAATAAAGACCCTTCTCTCTCCCACGAACAAATTTTCATTGGAAGCGGAAGCAAACCAAAATTAATACAAATATTTTAGGGGTTTGTATAAGTGGAATCTCTCTATGACAACATCCCCCAGAGGCCAAATTCTACTTATTAAGGGAAAGTGTTGCGGAGAGTGAGGGCCTTGGGTCTAAAAACTAACATAAAAAATACTAAAAAAATACCAAATTAATAAAAAACAAATAAAAACTATTTTTCATTCATCAACATCCAATTTATGCCAATATTGCGTATTCTTCCCAGGCTTTTGAATCATCTTTTGCCATTGTCTTCCTCTTTCACCTGTTGCCTCTGTTGAAAGAACAACTCCACCTGATAAAAAAATTTTTATTTTAAATGTATTCTTGTATAAACGGGTACGGCCCACTTAGTCGCGGGCCACTTAGTCGCGACCACTTAGTCGCCGGCCACTTAGTCGCCAACCCACTTAGTCGCCGGCCACTTAGTCGCGATGGTACTTTTTTCATGTCGCTTAAAAACTTAAACCAAGACTGCGCAAACCGGTTTCTAAAAGTCGGTATTCATCAGAATTTATTAAATGTAAAACATTCTAACAAAAATTCTAACAAATCTGTTGTTGGAACCACAGCCCATTGTTGGAACTTTATCCGGGTCCCAAATCCGGGTTTTTTGAGATTTCCGGATTAAAACCGGATTGGATTTATCCAAAAAATCCAACCGGATCCGGTCTGGTTCAAGTTGCAAATCCGGAATCCGGGTCCGGCAAAATAGATTTTGCCAGTCACTACTTTTTAGCTACTTCGCGACTAAGTGGCCGGCGACTAAGTGGGCTGGCGACTAAGTGGCCAGCGACTAAGTGGTCGCGACTAAGTGGTCGCGACTAAGTGGCCCGCGACTAAGTGTCCGTGTCCCGTTTTTTTAATAATTTTTCGAAATTTTTTTAAAATTACGTTAGTTTATTTTAATTTTTAGATTATTTGGATTCAAAAAAATGAATAATCAAGACAAAAACAAACATCAAAATACTCAAAACCAAACAAATGCGACTAAAGAAAATAATCAAAAGGTTTTTAATTTATTTAAATTCATAAGGTTTTAATTCAATTTTTTAGTCCAATCAACATTCGAGAAGACAGAATAATCAACCCAATCAAAACACCCAACAAGCGGGACAAACCTCTCGTGGGAGCAACCAACAACAATTTCATAGAAGAGATTTTCGACAACAAAAATGGCAGCAAAATCGGGATAGAGCTAAGCAATTTAAGACTGATAAAACTAAGGTTTTATTTTCTTAGATTCTTAATTTCCTTGGATATTAACCTTTTTACAATCGGTGCTCTTTTTGCCTCAATTAGGGTTTTTCAATTTAAGCCTTACAATTGGAATGCTAGTATTTTAGTGAGATCCTCAAACCTCTCCATATTTCCGTGGCTTTTTCTCTATTGTCTGTCCAGTTTACTTCAAAACCTCTTCTTAAACTTTTAGTTATTTTTATATTTTTTAGGAACGAACGGATCATGCAGGAATTCCAATGATTGGGGAGATCAGCGATTGTCTAATTTGTTGTCAACGTTCCGATCTTTTTGGACTTGGGGAGTGTATGCATCCGGTTTATTTTTATTTTAATTGAAAATAATTATAATTTATTTTATAGATTTGTATGGAATGCTCACTACGTATCCGCGTTATTGGAGAGACAAAACAATGCCCACAGTGCCGGACTGATATTCCTATTGTATGTTTTTTATTTTGTGGGGTAGATGAGGAGGGTTTAGAGATCAGTGGCTCGTAACTAAAGTTTTTTGGAATCCCCCTTTTTGTGGGCTTGGTCTGAATCTGAATTTAGTCTTTATTCTTTCTGGATCTGGAATCAAGATCAAATCGTTTTCTTAACATTTTGATTTTTCCTTGATTTGGGATCAAGAATTTACATATGTTAGGGTATCCGTTTGAAGCAAATTCATATCTTCCTTAAGATTTCCTGTCTTTTTATTTTTAAGTTCTGTCCTTGTCAAAATCCTTACTTATTTAAGCTTTTCATTGATTTTCCCCTCAAATTTAACTTTTCTATTTCCATTTCAATTTTACAGCTTTATTATGTATCTGCTCCTCCTGGGCAAAAACTTCTTTTAAAGCTGCCATCAAATTGTATTGACCATACCGAATATGAAGCTAAATACTCCGTCCGTTTTGATTCAAAATATGCCTTGGAATGTTTTGATTCTTATATGGCTAATCGTTGCAATGAATGCACTAAAAGGTTTTTTTTATTTTTTTGTTGTTTAGAATTTTTTCTAATTTTAGTGGACAACGTGTTGAGTTTGGAACGTTTGCCGAACTTAGGTCGCATATGAGTCAAGATCATCATCTTTCTTTTTGCCGAATTTGCTGTGATAATTTAAACGTATATAATTTTTATTTTATGTATATGATGGAGGAGGGTTTTACGGGTACTTTTGGTGTTAATAAATAGGCGCTACGAACGCTAGTGTTTTGAACACATGTATTCTTGCTTTTTTAGCTTCTTTTTATTGGCGCTGCCGAAATTTTTTGAATTTCTGAAAGCAAAGACCTTGGCAGTTTCCCCCTATACTTCGATTCGTTTAAATGACCGTCATCAACTTTAGTTTTAATTATTTACCTTTTAGGTCCTCATAAAAGACCGTCGTGTATATACTCGTGAAACACTTCAATTACATATGAATGGAAAGCTCAAATCTGAACAAAATGGATTTAGAGGTTTCTTTTATTTTCTTCAATTATTTATCAATTTTTAAAAAGGTCACCCAACGTGCAATTTTTGTGAAGAACGTTTTTATGATGATGAACAGCAATATCGGCATTTACGTAAAGAACACTATTTTTGTCAGTTTTGTCATCAAGAAGGGCTTGAAAACAATGTATTTTATAGGTTTGTTCGAAGAAATTTTTTTGAATTTTTAGAGTTCTTTCGAATTTTGGTTAATTTTATAAGTCACTTTTTTGGTTTTCTTTAAATTTCTCTTTTTTTATAAGAATATCCCCTGACTCAATTTTCATATTTAATTCAAATTTTTATTTTAAAGAAATCAACATCAACTTAATCAACATAATCGTCGTTTTCATCATCCTTGTCTAGACCAGGAATGTTTACAAATGGGAATTGTTTTTGTTTCTGACGTTGAATTGAATGTTCATAAGGTTGTTAATTTAGAATAATTTTTTGATAAAAAATAATTTTTCGAATAAAAAATAAAAAATTTTTAGGCTAAACAGCACCATCGACTTACACAAAATGGTAGTGGATCTAGTCGTGGAGGCACTATCCCATTAGAATTTCACTTTGTGCATAGTCGTGGAGGTGGAAGTTCTTCACGTCAAATGCAAAATGAAGATAATTTGCCTGTTGAACAACAACAAGTTTTGCAAAAACCGAGCAGGTTTTCTTAAGATTTTTGAAAATTCAATAATTTTTTTCCAGTCAAACTGTTCGTATCGTTCCTAGTGCTCAAAGTCAACAACAAAATGTAAAAATTGTTAAATCGTCTTATGCGAATCCACTTCAATCGACTGATAATTTTCCAAGTTTGACTACTTCTGATCAACAAAATGTTTCTTTTGTTCCATATGGTGCTCCTCCAGGATTTGAATCTATTTTAACAACGAATAATTTTAATGTTAAAAATAAGGTTTTGGGATTTTTTTAAATTTTTTAAGGTTTGAGAATTTGAAAAAAATTTTTCTGATCGTAAATCCGTGGGATTTTGGGAGGGTAGGGTTCTTTTTGCCTATCGTGAGGATTTTTCTTAAAATTAAAATTTCCCTTTTTTAGGTTTCTGAACAACAAAATGGAATATTAACAACCAGCCAATTGCCTTTAACTTCTGCTGAACAATTTCCTTCGTTAGGTGGTACAAGTGGAAGTAGCAATAGTAACAACACAGGCAGCAAAACTAATAAAAATACTGCAACTGTTTGGGGACAAAAATCGAATAAAGATTTGGTAATTTTTCAAATTTTTTAAGCTTAAAAAATTATTTTTTTATTTTTCAAGTTCAATCCGAAAAAAGAAAATAAATTAAATATAAAGAAGGAAGAAGAACCTAAACGCCAAGCTTTTGTGCCTGCCCCAGATTGTTGGCCAGAACATATGTTAAAGAAATTGAAGGCGCGTGAATTGGGACTTCCCGATCCGGAACCGATTGAACCGCCTAGTTGGTTAAATCCACCGAAGAAGGAGAAAAAGAGAAAGGTTTGTTTTTTTTGTTATCGGGGCCTTATTAAAGAGAATACTTATAAAAATAGTAGATACTCTTCAGGTTGGGATACTTTTTTCGGTGATTATCGGTTATCTCCCCCGCATTTTTCTTCTCTTTCTAAATTGTTGACCATTGGGTGAGGGGTGCTGCTACCTGAATATATACCTTTAAAATACACTTTATTTTAAGTAAGTGTAATTTTCTAGCCCCAAAATGTATTTTATAATTAATTAGGTTCGACTCTGCTTAACAATCGAAAATTATTTTTAAAAAATTTCTTTTTTCAAGACAAAAACGGTAACTGCAGCATCACTTATGAATCGTTTAGCTGCTACAGAAATGTCTGAATTAGCTTCATCTTCTTCAAAATTTAATTCATTGTCTGCCTATGATGAAGCAAAAAATGACAAGAAAAGTTAAAAAAATTTAAATATTATATTTTATATATTTCGAGACAAAAAATACTACTAGTAGAGAGAGAGAGAGAAATTTACTTCTATATTTTGTAAAAGTTGTTTTTTTTTTGGATAAATTTTATTGGGAAAAAATTCTTTAAATTGTTGAAAAAAATATTAAAAAAAATTTTTTTTTTGGAATTACAAAGTGACACTCATTCTTTTTGTTCCAACCAAGTATTTGCTGTTTGCAATGTCTTCATACTTTGTCTATTAAAGCACAGATCCAACAGTGCCTTTGGTATCGTTTTTTCATGCCGACCATAATCTTGTACATTACCCACATAAGTTAGTAACATAATATGGTGACGTGCAACATTAAAACAAACTTCAATTAGTCGGAGTATATCTGAATATCTTCTTGCGCCTTGTAGGGGGCCATAACGATTCTGTTAATTTTTTAAGGAATTATACAATGAGAGTGTCAGTTTTGGGAATGATGGTCTAGATTTTTGTAAAATCGGGCGTTTGGGTCGGAAAAATTCTGTTTTATGCGGATAACCGGGACAAACCTTGTAATAAGAATCCGAGTTTACTTGGACTATTTGAGAGTGTATTGGGGTATTGATTTGGTCCAATGCCCGGGATTGGGAATTACCTAGATGAGAGAATTAGGGAGACCATCTATCACACACCTGTAATATCGTTATCAATATTTTTGCATAATTCTCAGCCTCAATTTGCAACATCTGTCTACCATATTGGCTTAACCCCTCCGTTACCATATGCGAATAAATTAAAGCCCGTATAAGAACATATTCCTCGTCGGAGAGTTGCAGTTGAGTGAAAGGCTCCATGCTATTCAGAAACACTCGTTTAACATATTTCTTTACTCTTAATTAAAAATCTTTTTATTTATTTGTAGTCTGCTTATTAATACTTGAAATCAAGTATCTTAAAGACCGATGCACCTAAAATTGAGGGAATTTTAAAATTAATTTACGTTAAATCCCCATTATAATGTTCTCCACTAAAACAGTCAAATAACGATATCCCACAAGGCAAAGTAACTGTTTCGCATTTTTTGCTGCAAGAAAATTGTCGTTCAGCAAGTATGACGAGGGGCATAGCAATGGATGTAAGAAGACAAATCTGTGAAAAAATTTTTTTAATTCCCCGAGGGTATCCTGTGTAATTATAAGGACCTTATCAGATAAATACATTTTGTTAAAGAAAGGTAATGTTTTTGCAAAATCCACAATTAAAAGTAAATCTTCGGTCAGCGTTGAGGGTCGTAATAAGAACGGTCCATTTTTTAGAATAAACGAAAATGTTTCTGGTACATTCAAATGTTTCTCATTCTTAAAAATACAAAAAAATATTTATTTATTATTTAATTCAGAAACTGTATATTCTTGGCTTGTTGCAAGCAAATTTTCAGGTCTTGTAAGCAATATTTCAAGTGAATTGCAAGGATACCCATAATACCATTCAGGAACATTTACTCTTGAATTTCTAATTTGACGAGCTTTTTTGTCTATCAAGAGTAGAAATTCAATGATTTGAGTATCCTGCCCAATTGTTATTGGTGTTTCCTTAAAAATTTTTTTTAAATTTTTTCTTAAAAGATAAAACTTGAAAATAAAGTAAACTTGAATTTTTACGATAAACTTTAGTCCACTATTTATTAAAATTATTTTTTACCGCAGCAGAATTTGACACTTCAAAGGCATTTTTTTCAATATGTTCCTTAACAGCTTTTCCTTGAAGAATTAGATATTTAAGTCTATTTTTAATATGTGTATGTGTTTCCATAAAAGCTTCAGCATTGTTTCCTCGTAAAGTCATTACATTCATTCCTGCCAAAATGCATTTATCAAAACGGCAACTTTTACATTTTAAAGATCCTTAAAATTTTAATAAATTAATTTTATTATTATTATTTGTTCACCTTTAGAAACATCACAATCTCCATTATTGTTACATTTAAACATATTTTTATTAGAAATACAACGACGAAAAAAGTGTTTACAACCTGATAAAATAGTAGTTTAAAAAATTAAATTTAAACACAACTTTAGATATTAGTTTAAGTTTAGAAACTTAGCTCTAAGTTAGCTCTTAGTTTTAACACCTTGGGTTTTAAGTTTAATCTTAATGAACCTTTAATGTTTAATAAACCTAATTCTAAGTTTGATCTTAAATTAACTTGTATGTTTAAGCTTAATAAACTTTATTAAAGTTTATAAACTTGATTCCAAGTTCGATCTTAAATATGCTTATTATTTAGTAATATACATAAGTTTAATCTTAATAAACTTTGTTAAAGTTTATAAACTTGATTCTAAGTTTGAGTTAAATATTCAAGTTTATTCTCAACTTAACTACATATAGATTATAATATTTTTCTCACGTATAATTAATTAATTTACCATCACAACACATAGCATTATAAAATACATATCCACTTGCGATATGTCCACAAACAGTACAATTTGTTGGAAATGCGCGTTTTTTCTTACTATTTTTTGGAACTGAAGAATCTTCGGATTTATTGAGTCCTTCATTAATTCCCCTAGTTTCTTCTTCATTATCATTATATTTTTGCTTATCTACAAAGAATTCATTATTTATTTTGTTAATATTTCCTTTTTTTAATATTTGGGTATTCAAGTTGTTGAAGAAATAAAAGTCTGACATTTTTTACTTTAAACTTTCTATATAAATTAATAATTAACAAAATTTTTGAATTTTAAAATTTTAAAATTAAAAAAAAATTTAATATTCCGTTAAGGGAGTAAATTTAGGATTTATGAGGTTTATCTATTGGATATTTAATTCTTAATATTCTTTGATATTTGAGCAGCTTTTCTATTTTGGGAAATTGTTTTATTGAAATAAATAAAAAATATGTACGATTTGGCAATTTTCTGTTAAAATCATAAAATAAGAATTATTTCTGAAATTTTATTACGGTGTTGTTCAAAAACGAAAAGTTAAAGGGGGGCTATATCTGGCCAACAACATTAATTTTTTACAAATTAGTTCTGAAAAGAATGCTTAAAGTGTCTAAGTTAAGAAACCCTGAGATTTTAATAACAAAAGTTAAATACAAAATGATAAAAATTGGATTAATACTAGGTATTGCACTTATAATCAATTTAAACTAAAGTGATGAAATAAAAATTTTATTTCTTAAAATTATAATTTTATTTATGGATTATAGCAGCAATTCACATGGATTATTGCCAGCTCAAGTATTTTTAAGGATCTATAGGGTTGTAGATATTAATTAATTCCAAAATTAGTTCATTAAACTCTTTCAATTTTATGTCCATTTTGTAATAATTTTTGCCAAGTAACATAATTTCGTATAAAATTTTAGCGAGAAAAAAGATAAAGTTAACTTGGATGCAGTAAATGAAAGCTGTGTAAATATTCAGTATACATTGTAATGATTTTTGTGAAATAAAAAATCCAAACACTGAATAAGAACTAAATTAAAACATGTAGTTTATTACAACTAGTGAATCCAAAACAAAAATATTTTCTAAAATGGAATTAATTCAATAAGAATTTTTACTCATAATTAAATGATAAATGTGGAAACTGAATGATATCACAGAGGTAATTTAAAATAACAAAAAAAAATAAAATTTAAATTAGTCAAATCACCATAAAGATAAAAGGCACTTATCGTCATAAAAGTGTTCATTCCCTTCCCTAACATGTTTAACTGTTGGCAGTTCAGAATAGGCGGAAGCCTTAAATTCTTTTTGATTACGCCAATCAAGTGCTCTCTCATGTATTGTTTTCCAAAGACAAAAATAGGCTTAAATAAATTAAATTTAAATTTAAAATTAATTAATTCGAACAACCTGCAGGCTGAAAAAAAAAAAAAAAAAAAACCGCTCTATGAAGCGGTTTTTGTTTATTTACTTAGAGTGTTACTCACCTTAAGTTCTTCACCAAGCCTGCCAGTTTGATACAAAGAAACTTCCATATTGACAGATCCATGAAGTTGTTTAAAAATTCGGACCATCTGTTGAGAAATTTAAATTTTTAAAATACAAATTGAGAGATACCTCCAGATTTGTTTTTAAAGGCAGATCAAATCCACTCAGATACTAAAAATGTACATATTTAATAGATAGACGAACATAAAAACTCTACTTGGAAATATTTCCAGTCGTGCTTCCTTTCAGTCAAATAACGAAGGCAATTGAAAAGTGAACGAGTTATTCCAAATTCACACCATCCAACAGGGCCAACACTTGCCTTTAAAATAAATTTAAAATAATTTTACATTAACCCCTACCATAACAAAAATATTTGGAAAACAATCAGTCAGTAATAGCATTGAATCTTTAAATTCTTTACTTGATTTTTCGTCAACCAAAATACAATAAATATTTTGAGGCTAAAAATTAAATTGAAATCAAGTTCTAACTCTAAGTGCATACTTGATAAATAGCACTCATCATCATGTAAACTTGGAAAGCTGATTTATAAACGAGCATGCCATAGGCAAGTGGAAATTCCCTTTCATCTTCTGAAAGAGGTTCATCAATAAAAGGAAATTTTTCTTTAAGTCGAATACATCTGTAAAATAAAATAACAAACTTAAAAATTTTCTACGGATAAACTTGAGTGGTTAAGTTATTAATCTCGAAAAATAAACTTGAGAAATCAAGTTTTCCTAGAGATAAACTTAAGAGGTCGAGTTTTAATTTCTAATGAACTTGAAAAATAATCAAGTTTGTAAACTCGAAAAAATAAACTTGAAAATAAATTAAGTTTGAAGATATATTAGTTATTTAAAAAATACATATCAACTAAAATTTTTACTCACTGATTATTGACAGTCTCCCCAGGTTTTATTGATTCCTCTGTAGAAAAAGTTTTGTCTTCTTTAGTAAAAGCCCATTCTTCCAATTTTTTATGTTCCTCACTGTCAAGTTTGCCATTACCCATTCGTTCACACCAATTGCTATTGTTTGCTGGAATCCCCATCACAAATTTTGCAAAGCTTGTATTTACCATATTTCTGAATTAAATAGCAATTATATTTTCAAAAAATCAAAAATCACCTAAAACGCAAACTCCTTTCATTCAAATAATTTTCTGATTTTTCCAGATTAGGGGGAGACACCACAGGCAAACTGCAATTATCTCGAATGGAATAGACTTCACTACCGGCCGAAAGGCTATAAGGTGTGCCATACCAAAGAAGTGTTGATACCTATTTTTGAATTAATTTTAATGACAGAAATTCTGATAGGTTAAAAAATCAAAAAATCACCACAAATAACAAAGCAATAAGCAACAGGAAAGAAATAAGAAAAGAAGGAAATCTTGGAGACTTTCGATATTTTTGCCAAGTCGCCATTTTTTGAATCAAATAAGAATTATTAAGCATTTTAATTTTTTAAATAAATTACTACGAGAGATAAAATTATTAATAACAGAAGAATAGAAGAATTATTTTTAATAGTTTGCTTGATGTTAAAAGATCTCTGTATCTCTTTTATAAGCAAGAAGACTTTTATAGTCAAGTTTTGCAACTCACAATATCGAAACAGGTAAATAAGTTTTTAATAAAATTTTAATAAAAATTAAATAAAATTTTAAATAAAATTTTCCAAAAATTTTTATTGGCGCCAAAGCTTGCGCCGCAGGCGAAAATTTTGAGAATTTTAGGGGTAAATTTAACCTTTTAACCAAAAAGTTTATTTATAAGTATGGACTTATAAAATAAGTAAGAATCGCAACCCTGGGATTTGTAATAAGCTTGAATAAAGCAGAATATTAATTTGTAAAAAATTAAAATAACCCTATTAAAACATTAATGGTCACTAATAATTTAATTCTTTTTCAAATTAACCCTAAATCTTTTATTTCCGATCATTGCTTATTCCTATTGGATTAATAAAAAAAATCCATTTTATATAACAATTTATTTAATAAATTAAAAATTTTATAATTAAAGCTATAATCATTAATTAATTAATAATATATTAAGTGATACACGTGAAAAACAGAGTGATATCACAGAGGTCAAAAATATAGTTTTTGATATATGTATAAATCCCGTAATTTTAAAAATTCTCTTAAAATTAATATTGTAAATGCTGTAAACGGATAGAAAATTTCATTTTTTTGGGAAATTTTGGTTAATAAAAAGAAGAGGCTTAAGAAGGCGAAAAATTTCGGTTAAAACACTAACAATAGAATTTTTGATTGAAAAAAATTTGAGGAAAAACGGATTTTAAGTGATTGTCAATATATAAAAATAAAATTTAAATTAGTCAAATCACCATAAAGATAAAAGGCACTTATCGTCATAAAAGTGTTCATTTCCTTCCCTAACATGTTTAACTGTTGGCAGTTCAGAATAGGCGGTAGCTTTAAATTCTTTTTGACTACGCCAATCAAGTGCCCTCTCATGTATTGTTTTCCAAAGGCAAAAATAGGCTTAAATAAATTAAATTTATTTATTGAATTATTAATATCGGGAACCTGCAGGCTGAAAACTCAAATACATTTTGTGTTGTACAAGTTCAGGTCTTTTAAGCATATAAGGAATATCATTAATTCCATAGACACAAGAAGCACTAGCAAAGTTTTGTGCTAAAAATAAAAAAAGTTTTCAAGTTTGTAAATTTATTTTTAGAGTTTGAACTTATACATATTTAAGTTCGTAAACTTTCTTTTCAGGTTTATTTTTAAAACTTTGATTTCTAAGTTTGATATTTAAAAAGTTTGTAAATGTTGTTTTCAAGTTTGATTTAATCCAAGTTTGAAATTTTTGTTTTAAAGCTTAAACTAAACTTAAGTGTGCAATTATCTTTTCAAGTTTATTTTCAAAACAAAAAGTTTGATTTCTTTAAGTTTGAACTTAAATACAATTTAAAATATTGTTTTAAGTTTAATTTAACTTAAGTTTGCAAATTCTGTTTTAAAGTTTGAGCTTAAACCTAAATTTACAAATACTTTCACGTGTATTTTTAAACTAAAGTTTACATAAACTCTAAAACCTACAATAACATCTATGTAAAGTAGATGAACCCCAAACTTGATAACGAGCGATATAATAATTGTCAGGGAGAAAAGGCTCATTTGGATGTCTTTCAGCCATTGATTTCACTTCCTGTTCAATGATTGCTGTAACATTTCCTTTTTTATGTTTAAGACACTCCGCTCTCTCAAAATGGAAAGCTGCAGCATTAAATCCTCCGGGAATTTTTAATTCTGAAAATTTTAATTTTTCTCAGTTCGAGTCTTAAATTTTAGGCACCTTGTGGATTTCCTGTAACAGTGGTCCAAACAGCTTCATCAGAACAATCTGAGTGCTTCAAAAACCTCATCAATTCGTGTACCTTAGGACTGGAGACCATTACATTAGCTGCTTCACGGGGAACCAAAGAAGACATACTTGACTTCCATAAGGTTAATGGAGGCTTGATATTCTATGAAGCGGTTTTTGTTTATTTACTTAGAGTGTTACTCACCTTAAGTTCTTCACCAAGCCTGCCAGTTTGATACAAAGAAACTTCCATATTGACAGATCCATGAAGTTGTTTAAAAATTCGGACCATCTGTTGAGAAATTTAAATTTTTAAAATACAAATTGAGAGATACCTCCAGATTTGTTTTTAAAGGCAGATCAAATCCACTCAGATACTAAAAATGTACATATTTAATAGATAGACGAACATAAAAACTCTACTTGGAAATATTTCCAGTCGTGCTTCCTTTCAGTCAAATAACGAAGGCAATTGAAAAGTGAACGAGTTATTCCAAATTCACACCATCCAACAGGGCCAACACTTGCCTTTAAAATAAATTTAAAATAATTTTACATTAACCCCTACCATAACAAAAATATTTGGAAAACAATCAGTCAGTAATAGCATTGAATCTTTAAATTCTTTACTTGATTTTTCGTCAACCAAAATACAATAAATATTTTGAGGCTAAAAATTAAATTGAAATCAAGTTCTAACTCTAAGTGCATACTTGATAAATAGCACTCATCATCATGTAAACTTGGAAAGCTGATTTATAAACGAGCATGCCATAGGCAAGTGGAAATTCCCTTTCATCTTCTGAAAGAGGTTCATCAATAAAAGGAAATTTTTCTTTAAGTCGAATACATCTGTAAAATAAAATAACAAACTTAAAAATTTTCTACGGATAAACTTGAGTGGTTAAGTTATTAATCTCGAAAAATAAACTTGAGAAATCAAGTTTTCCTAGAGATAAACTTAAGAGGTCGAGTTTTAATTTCTAATGAACTTGAAAAATAATCAAGTTTGTAAACTCGAAAAAATAAACTTGAAAATAAATTAAGTTTGAAGATATATTAGTTATTTAAAAAATACATATCAACTAAAATTTTTACTCACTGATTATTGACAGTCTCCCCAGGTTTTATTGATTCCTCTGTAGAAAAAGTTTTGTCTTCTTTAGTAAAAGCCCATTCTTCCAATTTTTTATGTTCCTCACTGTCAAGTTTGCCATTACCCATTCGTTCACACCAATTGCTATTGTTTGCTGGAATCCCCATCACAAATTTTGCAAAGCTTGTATTTACCATATTTCTGAATTAAATAGCAATTATAATTTTTAGAAATCAAAAATCACCTAAAACGCAAACTCCTTTCATTCAAATAATTTTCTGATTTATCCACATTAGGTGCAATTTCCAAATAACGTTCCACAGGCAAATTGCGATAATCAGGCGGCATACGATGGTAAGAAACTGACCTTCGGTCATAAAAACTGTAAGGTGTGCCATACCAAAGAAGTGATGACACCTATTAAAAATTTTATCAAATAATAAATGTCCAGAATTCTGGTCTGTGAAGAAAAATAAAAAAAAATAATTGAGTTGTGATAGGTTAAATATAAAAATTAAAAATTCACCATAAATAACAAAGCAACAAGTAGCAAGAAAGAAATAAGAGAAGAAGGAAATCTTGGAGACTTTCGATATTTTTGCCAAGTCGACATTTTTTCGAATCTAAAATTCTAATTTTTAAAATTATCAATAATCGAAGCAAAGAAATTGAATAATTTTTTTAAAGCTCTCAGTTAAAATAAAAAGATTAAAGTAAACAGAGAGAAACAAGGAAAGAATACAAAATTATTGTTTGCTAATACAAAAATTAGAGGAATTTTGGGGAAAATAAAGAGCAATAATAATGTTTAAAAATATTAAAAGATCAATAAATAAAAGAATAATCAAAATATCTAAAAAATATTTTTGAAAAATATTCCAAACTAAATGAGTCAAAATTAATTTAACTTAATCTTAAAGGTAAATAAATAGAGGTTAATATAAGAGGTAATAAACGGCACGAAGTCAATAAATTATGTAAATAAACTTATTAGGTTTTTATGTAAAATGAGGCAAAAATAGAGTTTATTTTTTACTTCAATTGTATTTTTAATGCTACAATTTTTTAAATAAGAAGTAAAGATTAAAAATTAAAAATTAAATGGCAAAATTTAAATAATTAGGTAATTTTATTTATTTATAGCATTATATATAAATTTGTAAAAGTTTTGCGTAATTAAAAAATATAAAATTAGAAGTAGAGAGTATGTTCTAGAGAGGTTAATCTGGGAAATTTTTAGCAAATTTTGTTTTTAAAATAATTTTTTTCTATTTAAATATTTTTTATTTGAAAAAGGATTAACAGAATTTTGATAAAAATTTGCAACAATAAATAAAGTAAGGGATTATAAAAAAATATTTTTAAATATTTTTTAAAATAGAAGTGTATAAATTGGAAATGATCAAAAAAATATTCACTAGAGGAATAATTAAAAATTTGTATTAAAGTAATTAGAGAACAAATTTAAATTTTAGGCTTACTTAAACGAATTACAAACTTGAAATAAATTGTATGCTTTAATTTAAAGTATGGAAACTTAATTTATTAAAACTTAAAGAATTAAAACTTGACTAGATTACAAACTTGAAAACTTAAAACTTGAATTTAAAATTTACTGAACTACAAATTTGAAGAAATTATAAACTTTAATTTAAAACTTGAAAACTTAAGAATTAAAAGCAATAAATTCAAGTTTGTATAAACAAACTTGAATTTATTAAAACAAAGAGCACAATTATGCTTGAACAAATTGCAAACTTAAAAATGTAAAATTTAATTTAACTTTAATAAATTACAAAATTGAATAAATTAAAGCTTTAATTTTAATTTCGCAAACTTAAATTTATTAAAACTTGGAATAAATTAAATGCTTAATTTTTATTAACTTTAAATAATTTAAAATAAAGCAAACTCTAAACAAATATCAAAACTAGATTGAAAATTTTAAATAAAATAAAATTGAGAAAATTAATAAAATCAATTAAAAAATGTGGGGAAAATTTAAATGCTATATTAATTTTAAACATTTTAAATAAAATTTTGAAAAACGTTGCAATAACAAAACATAAAATTTATTGTTTCAAGGTTGTTAAATATTACTTTATTTTTTTTGGAAAATTTTTTTAATGTTTAAAAATGATTTTTGGACTGGTTTTCAGTTTATTTCATTTACCCCTTCAGACTTCACTCACTAATTTCAGGATTCCTTACATTGAAGTCGGTAAAAGAGGCTTCAAGCCTGGACGAACTGGAGCTAAAATGTGTCTTGACAGACTTTATATATTTGAAAACAAGCTCGAGTATTAACACATACGAAATTTAAAATTTTTTTTATTTATTTTTCAAAAAATTTTAGTAATCAACCTTTATGCCTTAAAATGTTTATTATACCGTGATTTGATATTGTAATAAATTTAATGATTGTTTTTGGATGTTAAATTTGTACAATAAAAGCTTTGGAAAAATCGAGATGAAAAGTAAATATTTTGTTAGACAGCGTTCTGCTGGCGATGGGTGATAGGGGGTAGATGAATGGGGGAATAAATTCATATGAATAAACATTGCTGTATTTTATGGCCAAGTAATGCTTAACAATAAAATAAATCGATTTTGACTTTTTAAAAAATTTTTTATTAATTTTTATTTTTTTAAATTAAAAATATTAAACATTAAATAATTAAAAAAAATTTTTTTTGAAATATTTTTTAATGCTATAGAACTGGTTTAAGTAACATCGATTTAGAGATCGAGCTGGACCTGGACCAAGGCCTAGGTTTTTCCTGTACACAGAGTCCAAGTCCAGACATTTTTGACGTCCTGGGCTTTTCCTGGACTACAGGCCCAGGATCCAGACCAGGTCAATAAATCAAACTTCAGAGTCCAACTCCAGAGTCCAGGCTTTTCAAAACGTCGATTTAATTTCTACGTCGATTTAGGGTTTCATAACCCAAATATAATAATATAACCCTTATAATATAACCTTTATAACCCCAATTTATAACCCAATTTTATAACCAAAAATTTATAACCCCAAAGTATTGCGAGAGCAATTTACCTCCAAGTCATAACTGCGTTCAAGTTATTGAATCCGGACGCCCAGGTGTCTCATTAAAGTTCAAAAATAGTTTTGTGTCCTTTTCCGGAACTCATCCCCATAGATCGCATGTCCTATATCAAAGCCAATTTGGGAAAGATTGTGCTCAAGCTCGTTGGAGCTGTTTTTGATTCATGGCTTTTGTTTAATTTTAGTAGATTGGATAGCGAAGTTGACGATGATTTTAATGAGAAAAATGTTCATTTAATACTCTAAATTTATTTATGGAATTTCTAATAGGTATAAATTTTTCAAAATTTTAAGAAAATTTCAGAAAAATAATTATAAAGAGATCAGCAGCTAAGTTGTGACGATTTTTAACATTTTCCCTTTCTGACCATTTTGAAAAATTATTCGTTTAGGTATATCGTGTATTTTACGCGTATAGGCATTTTAGATTAAATAAGAGAAGAGTTAAGAAAGAGTAAAGCAGGTAGAGAAAAGCAAAATTATTAAAGAATGAATAAATAGATTTGTTCTATGTATGTTTATGTTGTAATTTATTTCCCGGTTATGAGTTGTGGCGGTGTATAGGCACTTCCTGGCTAAATTTTATGTTGTGGGGTGTCAACGGCATTTCCTGGCTAAAATTTATGTTGTGGCGGTGTTTAGGCACTTCCTGGCTAAATTTTATGTTGTGGGGTGTCAACGGCATTTCCTGGCTAAAATTTATGTTGTGGCGGTGTTTAATCACCTCCTGGCTAACAAGGCACCCTGCCTCGTGCAGGGAGCAACTCAAGTCCCCCTGCCTCGTGCAGGGGGCAACTCAAGTACCCCTGCCTCGTCGCAGGGGGTACAAATTTTGGTGTGTCCATGTGCCGTTTTGTACATTGGACCTGCCCCTTGCTTCGGAGGGGGCTTTTAATTTAAAAAATATTTATCATTGTTTATCTTTGATCCCTGCTGTCTAATACAAGTGGAAAAATGTTCTGTTGTTTAATTCTAATATTCTTGTTCTTCATATTACCATCTTTCTTTTCGGATTATTCGGCTTTCTATTTCCCACGTTCTTTTGAAATTCACGTTCAAATTATTCCGAATGGTCAACGAGAAAAAGGCAAAAGGAATTAAACAACAGTCCCAATAATAATAGTCTGGTTCACCCAAAAATTCCAAGCATTCGCGCAAGCGCAGAAAGGATAAGGATGATGGAGGTGATTCAGAATCGTCGAAAGGAGCTTTGGCGGATGTTGTCCAAGCTATAATGGGAGATATTTATTTCTAGATACACTTATATGGATTTATCAAAATTTATTCTATACTATTTATTTAAAGATAACTTTATCCTTTAACATTTTAACACTCAATTTCACTCAAAATTAAAATTTTAACCAGAAAAGTCAAAATAAACTGACACAGATTTTCTCTTTTATTTTCACTTAAATTATGAATAAATATACATGAAGTATTATTTTTTCGACGCTACTTTTGCTGATTTTTCTCTTTTTTGCTTCAATTTAATTCAGAACGCGTGCAATTTCCTTTTTCCCTTATTTTCTCCTTATTTTCATCCTCCCAATTCACATTCAATTTATTTCCTCCCAAAAAAGTTGTTCACCAAATCCGGAAATGAGGAAATGCTTGAGGGTGGGGGAAGACCCTTACACGCCCGCATTAAAAGTCAAAAAATTGCAGATTGCGTGAAATAAAAAGGAGGGAGAGGAGGAAAAGGAAAAGCAGGAGAAGAACCACAAAACCCCGGAACTGCTTCTTTATTTCTTATTTATTCTATTGAATTTCCCCTCATTCATTTCCCCCAATTCTCCCTCAATTTTCTCTCAAAGCTTCTCTCTCATATATATTTTATTCTAAATCCCCAGTCAACCGGTAGAATTAAAAATAAATAATAAATCTGTTGTGGATCTGGTTTTGCTTGGTATAAAATCACAAAAATTTTTGTAAGCTTTCCACAAAAATAAATTTTCTCTTTTTCCAACATAAATTTTCTTTAAATCTGAACTAAGAGCAAATGCCTTTAAAAATCAGAATCTCGTTAATTGTAATCATATCAACATTATTTTCTAAAGTTGCTTCATTACCAGCTCCTCCTATTTTTGAAAGAGTTCCTCATTATCCTGGATTATGCTATTTACCTCCAGGTATTTTATTTGGTTAATATTCGTTAGAAATTTTGAAAAAATACTGAACATCTTCTAAAGGATTCTTCTAAAGGATTTTGGCCTGTAAACAACCCTTGATTACCTGATCTTAAGTTACTACATTTAGAATTCCATTAGAAGCTCCCCCTCTCCCCATACTAAGCATAAGTCGTTCTCATTCATCCAAACTGGTTCAGTCGCGAAAGGTGTGTTCTAGTCTGATTTGAGGTAATTATCCTGGATTATGCTATTTTGAGGTAATTATCAGGTAATCAAGGGTTGTTTACAGGCCAAAATCCTTTATTGTATATCCTTTATTGAAATTTAGAATCAGGTCTGTGTTCAACCATCGAACTACAACAAAAATCACCAGTTCAGACAGGTTTAGAAAACAATATAAACGAGCAATTTAATAAATTCTCTGAAGAAGAAAAATTGAATAAATGGGAAACTTCTGTGGAAAATGAAGAAAATATTTTGGATGAAACCAGATTAAATACAAAATTTTATTTTGATAGTGTTACTGCACAGTGTTATGCTTTTAGTACACAAGAATGTGGAGGTAATCAAAATCGGTTTGGTTCGGTAGAGGAATGTTTGGATGTTTGTAAATTGGAATTTTAAAAGATTTTTTTGGAGGATTTTATAAATTTAGAACGGACGAATCTCGTTACAGAAGAATTCCTTTAGGACACAAAAAATTGTAACTTAAAATGAGGTGTTAGATTAAATAGGGGAGGTTCAAGGCAGCTCCCTTGAAGGGGAGGGAGTTTTTAAGAGAGTCTTTTTGAGTGACTCCCTCCTTCCTCTGTCCTTCCTCCCTCCAGGGAAGGCAGCTCCCCATCCTACAGTGGCTAGCCACCTTTTAAAAATCCATAGTAGGCTTACTTATTAAAGAAGGGGGTTCTAATATAACGAGGTTCGAATGTATATTTAATTTTTAAATGTTTCTAATCACCTCAATTACTCCCTCAATTACTCCCTTAACAAAAACTTAAATATTCTCTCATTAATAAAATCTCTCACAATTTTTATCCTCATTATTTATCCGTAAGCATTAATATTTATTTTTTTTTAATTTTCAATTTAAAAATTTAAAAATTAATTTAAAATAAAAATTTAATGTAAATTTATCAAAAATATTTTAATTAATTTAATAAAATATTTAGACGTTTATTATCAATTAATTTTAAAAAATTTTTAATTAAATTTTGTAAACGATCAAATTTAATTTCATTTATTTTGCAGGGTTCTAAAAAATAGTAAAAAATTTATTTTAATAAAATTAAATTTACCGGACAAGAATTTTCACAAACATCGGGAAGCTTTACTTTAAGGCAACGTTTTTGTTGGGCAAACAAAGTTTGGAGTAATCCAAACAAAATTAGGGTTATCAAGAAATAGCAAATCTAAAAAGGAAGGACTCTCTTTAATTTAACAAAGAAGGCTTACCAAACAATTAAGCTTCATAATTTTATTAAATTAAAGAATATAGGTATTGGAGATATGATTGATAAAAATAATTTTAAAAATAGGAAAATTTAAACAAATATTTATATGTTAAGCTTAAAGTTTTGCTTCCTTGTTTTGTTTGTTTTTGTTAAACTCGGGACATGGAGAAGCAAAACAGGAAGTAAAAAAAGGAGGGAAACAAAGGGGGAAAAGTTGGGAATGTTTTGTTTGTTGAAAACAAGAAAGAGGAAGAAACAGAAAAAAAGGTTGTAAACAAAGTTGTCCAAAAAAGTTGGAAATTTTCTTGTGATTGAAAGAAAATTTCACAAATTTTAATGACTTACCTAAAGCCTATTCTTTGTTGCTTAAAATAAACAATAAAAAATTTTTTTTTTCAAAAAATGGAAAACACGTCATTTATTTTCAATATTTTTATTCTAAATATTTTTTAAAAAAATATTATTTATTTATTTTATCAAAAATAATATTTAGAAGATCCTTTCAAATTTTTAAATTTTCTCGTTCTTTTAAATTTTCCCCCTTTCAAAGTTGTTTCTAAAAATGGCGTTCACTAGCCTTTGTCCACTGCCACGTAGTTATTGAACCTCCAATTTTACCGTCATCTAAAGGTATTGAACGAGTTGTTGGCCCTTTAATTTTGAGAAAATTTTTCTTTAAAAAATTTATTTTAATCGCAAAAACCTTCAAAATTGACAAGTTTAAGTGCCGGAGTCCAAAAATTGACAGGCTTGTAAGGATCTTCTTTGCTGTGGATTTCATAATAGCGATTAGGTGTGTGTTTTGGTGAATATACCTTAATGAATAATATTGAAGAATAAATTTTAATTTTAAAATTCATAGACCCCGTTAAGATTCATAAACCTCGTTATAAATTGTGCCAGAGTGTGTCTTATAATTTGATATATTAAATACTGTCTCATCCAGCAGTCCCCTCGCCCAGTTTAAAAAACCTCACACCACCAGCTCCCAGTCCAAACCACTCCCACTCCCAACCCTTTTTCAATTTCCAAAATTAAAAGAATTTTTCTTTTGTTTACCGATTCACTTCTTGGAGGGTAACTATTATACGCCTTTTTGCCATAAATATCGTCTTGCAATCCCTTGTGAAGCTTAATGCTTTCCTCACACAATTTCTTTTCTAATTGGCGACTTGCATCGTTTATATAATCAACTCGGGAATTGTAATCGTGAATGTTCATATTTCTGATTTTTTGTTACTAAAAACTAGTAATGATTTTTAAATTAAATTAGAATTATCATTGGTAAAAAAAATTAAGGAAAAGATATAATCCCAGAACGCGGAAAAAACGGGCGAGGACCTCGGCCTCGGTCTTAGTCAGGCCTCAACCTCACGCGATCATAAAAGGAGATAACTATGGGTATAACCGGATCCCCTTAATGATTGTAGTATTTTATAAAATTAATTTTCGAACTTTAAAAAATTTTTTAGAAATTTTTATTCTCATCATTTTCTCGCTAAATTTATAATTAAAGAATTTTTATAAAAAATTCAATTTAATTAAAATAAGGGTTAAAATAAAAAAAATTAAAAATTCAATCTATTTTTTGGTCTTAAGAATGACAAATTTAAAATTAAAAAAAAATTTTTTTTAATCGAGAACGAAAAAAGAATGGAAAGAGGTAAACATCAAAAAATTTACACGTTTAAATTCATTTAAAATTTCCAAATTGGGAGAGGAAAAAGAATTGTTAAACAATAGAGGAAAGGTTTTAAAGAGAAAAACAGGTTTTCCTTTTTTGTTCTTGAGAATGAATTTAAAATCGAAAAGGAAAAAAATAAAAAAATTTTTAGAAAAAAAATTTAGAAAAGGCAAGGTGAGTGTGAACATTTAATAAAGGATAGGGTTATTTAAAAATTCTTGAGAAATTTTTTTTTTAATTTGGAAAAATTTTTAAATATAAAAAATTTTAAGTAACGTTAAAAATTTGTAGGAAAAATTAAAAAAAAAATTTTTTTTTAAATCGGGAAAATAATTGAAAGGAGAGCTAGAACTTCAATACCTCTGGAAAGAGAGATTACGGTAATATTAATAATTTTAAAAAAATTTTTAAAAATTTTGTGAATTTTTTAAAAGATTTTTGGAATATTTTTTCTTGTATTTTATTCAATTTTTCAATAAAATTTATTTTTCTTATATTCTTCTGATCCATAAAAGGAACTATTTTTGAAACCGTCTTGCAATAAAAATTGACGTTCAAGACAAACAAACATATAGAAAAAATAGAAAAATCTCATAAAAAAATTTTATTTGGCCCCAAAATAATGTCAACTAGAAGGGTGTGTTATGCCTAAAAATTAATAAAATAAAAGCAAAAATAGCTTTAGCAAAGGAAAAAAAATTTTTAATAAAAAATTGGATGAATTGTTATCTATTGTTATCTGAAAAATAAGGGTACGAACGCCTCGGAATTTTTTTTTTGTGTTTGTATTTGGCTTTAAAAGTAAGCTTATTTTTGGGTAATATTTACCTCTGTAAATAAAAATATTAAATGTTAATTTTTAAATTATTTTTATATATTTTATTTATTATATGGGTTATCGAAAGGATAGCTTCAGTACCTCTAAAAAGAGAATTTAAGGTAATTTTGAGGGATTAATTTAAATTATTCTTTTAACTACCTTGTTAAAGCAGCTGGTATTCAGTATTCCCAGACATTGTTATCCACATAGACGGGCTCAACAGTCAACGAGACCTAAAATACCCCTTCCGAATCCTGATATCCTTTTCTGATCCGATATCCGAACCAAAAGATATTGGTCTTTTTCGGATCTGGGTCCGCCAACCCTAGACACATCCCTGCTTTACCCCCTGAATCTACTCTAGACAGGTGTGGATCAAGTTGAAAAATGACGGGTCTGATTTCGAGTCGGACTTTAAAATTTTTGATCGGATTTCGTGTAGCTTGACTCATCACTGTAGATTCCTTTTTTAGCTAGACAACGCTGAACGGATCTCACAACTTTTAAAAGATTTTCGACAACAAATAATTTATCACAATATGTTTAAAATTAAAGAGAAAAAATTTAAATTTTTACAAAAAGATGCTAATAATAAAATTAAAGAAATAATTAATAAAGAAGAAAATCCCCCACGAACTATAGCAAAAATCAACAGAGGACTTGACCACAATTTTTATCAAGGAGATATAATTCTCAACCTTAAACAAGCAGAATTTTTATTTTCAAAATTTAAATTTACTCCATCTCTTAAAAGGAATAGACGACAAGCAATTAATTCTGTAACTTTTCCGACTTCTCTATGGCTAAATCGGACAGTCCCCTACACTTTTGGAAATTCTATTTGTTAGAAAAAATTTTTGGAAAATTTAAATCCTTAAAAATTTAGCTGAGGAAAGGCGCACACGGATCCGACAAGCACTCAGTTTTTGGGCTGATCAGACCTGTCTAAATTTTCGTGAGGAAGAACTTTTTCAAAGGTAGTGAAGGGTTTGGGTAGTTCTGATTGTGAGCTTCTTTGGGCGTTGTATCGTTCGGTTTAAATCTAAATAACGAGCCGGTTAAATCCTTATCCCTATCGGAAATCGTATTTAATTGTGGAATCCCGATATGACTTTTAGGTCTTGATACCGCCAACCTTCCGTTTAATCTAATTTTCATTAACTTCCGTATTCAAATGGTACTTCTATTGAATATAGAGCGACACCTAACTTACAGACTAAAAACAAAAAATTTAATCTAGCAATCCATCAGAGACTAGATTACAATTTGGAAAAGGTAATGGATGTTCTAGTTATGTTGGGAAACAAGAGGGGGATCAGTATGTCTCTATTGGAGAGGATTGTGATCAAGTAACTGAATAGAATTTTTGATAAATTGACTCTTTAACTTAAAGTTTGGCATTATTACACACGAAGTTGCACATGCTCTTGGGTTCTTTCATGAGCAATCACGTTGGGATAGAGACCAGTTTGTCAGCGTTAGTCTTGATAATATAAGACATGGATACGAGGATCAGTTTGATAAGGTGGAGGAACGATTTTGTATTTTATTTTAATTATTCTCATTTCTTCTTATTTCCACATTAGGATATCCTGAAAAATCCATGGGTATCCGAACGAGAATCTGGGATATCAAAAAAATCTGGGATATTTGGAACTCATACTTAATACACAACCACACTCTAGTTCAACTTCTACAACTTTAATTAAAAATTTAATTTAAGGCCGTGATTAACTGAGTAATTACAGTAACCCTTTTATTTAATATGCCTAAAACCTCTCCTTTTTCAAAGGAATCCGAGGAAGAAAATGATAATCAACAAGTACCTTACGATTTGGGTTCGGTAATGCACTATTCAGAATGTGAGTTGATAATTTCGAAATCTCTAAAATGTCAAAATGTCAACTTTAACTTTTTAGACGCTTTTTCTTCCCCCGATGCCCACAACCCAGTGTTATCAGCCAAGGAGCCTTACAATCAAAAAACTATGGGCCAGAGAATTGCTCCCAGCTTTTTAGACGTGCTACTGATGAATAAGCGCTACATGTGTTTGGGTTACTCGAAAAATTAATTTTAAATTTCTTTAAAAAATTAAAATTCGCTAGTAACTAATTATTAATTAAATCAATTTTAAATTCGAGATGACTGCAAAAGTAGAGGTGTAGAATGCAAAAATGGAGGATTTCTAAAGCCAAAAGACTGTAGTCAATGTATATGCCCTTGGGGGTTTGGAGGCAAGCTTTGCGATGAGAGAGGGTCAAGTGTTGGGATTGACTCTAATTGTGGAGAGATAATAAAGGTGGGGATGTCTTTCTAAAAAGATTTTTTCACCAAATAGGGTCTCAGAATCTCCCTCGGTCTCAGTCAGTCATAATTCGTTAAAGTGCACCTAAGTTTATTCTGCACCCAAAGCCCAGAACTAACATCCTTTTTAGCTTCCTCTCCGGTTTTCCCGGGCCAAGAGTTTCCTGACTTGAGGCACAAACTCAGGCCCATCAGGCACAATATCCGTCCAAGATCCTGGCCAAGAATTTTAAAATATATCTCGAGTTCTAGCGCCTTTAATTAAACCGCTATTAATAAAAAAACTAGCTAAATACAGAATAAAAAATAAAAATTTATTAAAATAATCAAAGTATTTTTTCATCATTTACATTAATTTGGCCATTTAAATTTATTTCACAATTCCAAACTAATGCCTAGAAAATTATTTCTTTAAATTTATCTTCAAATTTATCCTTAATACCTCCAATCTATGCCCTATAATTCCATGAGAATCCTGTTTTCCATAAAATTTTGTTTGTAATTTTTGTGTAAGGGTTTGATTCTGACCCTTAAATTTTAAATTTTTTTATTTTTTGAGTGTCTAGCAAAACCTGTAGAACAAATAAAATATCTTGTCTTCCCCCTCTCCTTGTAGGTTCAATCCCCGCGGTGTCCCAAATTGCTGAGTAGCTTCCAATGCCTTGTCCCTTCTCTGGAATGAGTTCCAAATCACTTCCAGCTAGGTGTAGACTTCTAAAAATATTTCAAAAGTTGATAGAAAGATAGCAAGATCGGTCCCCGACTCCCCGTCCGACGATGAGAATTTAGGCAATTCCCTGACCCTACTCCAGGGATTTGTTCATTAGCCGGCATCCTCGTTCCCCGAAAAGTTCTAACCAGCGGGTCGGGGACAAACCTAGGGGTAGTTTATGAGGTTCCGGACATCCGAAAGATGTTCTAGAATAGGCTCTTTTCCTACCATTGGGTGTGTACATGGAACAAACCCCATCCGAAGGAAGTTAGTTTATCTAATCTAGATTTCCAAATATTTCTTAGCATGTGGCAACTCCAACTTTAAAATAGACTTACGTAAATTCCTGAGCAGGTTTGCTGGTTAAAACAATCTGGTATTTACAATTTGTTATAAGCTTTATTGTTCTTTGTGAAGTTGGAAATCTCGAACCGTCCTGTTTGAACGTAACATTATTTGATCCATCTTCTATATTTCTAAACTTATTTTATTTGTATCTTTTGCAGTCTTTGTATTTTGAGGGGATTTTTAAGTTTTTTTGAGACTAGCATATTATCTTAGTTAATGAGTTACTATAGGTACCTATGTATCCAGTGGCCTCTAATTCTATGAAGCGTATCATTTAGGAGGTCTAGTGCCTATTCCTTGAAGTCAATTCCTTGACTTAAAATATCGCTTCATAAAGTAGGCTCTTGGCTGTAAATAGGGCAGAGAGGTCTCTCAAAAAGTGTCAGAGAGAGAGAGAGAGAGAGAGAGAGAGAGAGTCTAACTGACGTAATAGATCTGACTATAATTTTACTTCTAAAATTAACATACTTTAAAGAGATTGTTAACTGAAACGTTTTTGAAACATTATTTGAATTTTGTTGCTTCCCAACACAGCTAGTAGCAGCAGCTTGTTGAACATCCACAGTCATTTTAATAGATTTTAAATAGGCATAATAAGCATAAAAATATTTTTTAAAGCCTTATAGGAATAATGACAGATTTCCGTGTTGGTTTATTTCTGCTCTAGTGCATTCCATTTGTAAATAGGAGTGTTCCCTTTGGCCATTTCGCAAATTGGCATGCCAGCTGGGGGAAGAGAGAAAAGCAGAAAAAATAATTTTAAAAATGCCTAAACAACTAGAGAGTGTGTATAAGCTTTTTTGAAATAGCTTTAGCTTGTCTAGCTAGATAGCTTTAACTGAGAGAAATATTGACTGCGGCTTGTGTGAAAGTGAAAATTGGAATGGGGATGTTTATTTAGAAACGTGTGGATTTGGAGAGTTTTTTATTGGAAATAAATAATAAAAAACAATATTTATTATAGCTAGGCGTGAATGAGAGAATCGAGATTTAAATTAACGAGGGAAGGGGATTTTTATCTGAAAATTACGTGAAGATAATAAAGTTCGTCTGTTGTGTACTTGCTTGGTTTCAAGCTGATATTGGTATCCGTATCCGGATATTTACGGCGGATTCAGACGGATATCCGCAGGCATTTTTATAATATCTGTATCCGTATCCGTATCCATGTCCTAGTCTGATTTCAAGATACCTGTGCTGGGTATGGCTCCGGTAGCTATACGAAGCAGACTCAAGCTTTGTCTCTCCCTTTACCCATCTACTATATAAAAAATTTTTCTATATTTTTAAGACATCTTCAGAACAAAACGAATTAACTGGCACGATAGGCAATGATGATTTTACTTCAAGAGAATTTAGTTCTTGTCATTGGCATTTACAAGCACCCCAAGGAAGATTAATAGAATTGGAAATAATCAGGCTAGGCTCTCAAACAAGTTGCCATGAAGCTTGTTTTTATGGGAATGTTGAGTTTAAATTGCGTGAGGATTTTACGAGGACGGGGATAAGGTAAGGAAATGATTGCTTCGAGGGCCGGAGCTCGTTATAAGATGATGGATATACCCGCTATTTTTCCAAAATTTGGTTGGCCAATGATTGGGTGACACTCCCTATTTTAGTGATACCCTCTATTTAGTAGACACTTCATTATAAGCTCCAATGTTCTAGCCCTAAGGGTGTTCTTATAACTAGCTTCGAATATATCAGAAATCATACTCTTGATTTATTTAACTAAAGAATGTGCTGCCAGACAGATATACCTCCAAACGGATTGAAGCTTTTATCAGAAACTAATTTGGTTGTTCTGAGTTTATACACTAGGAAAGGCACTCAAACATTTACTCTCCGTCATAGATATATTTAAAATGTTTATTTTTATAAATTAATTGTTGTATAAAATATTTTCTAACTAATTTCTATTAAGTACTAAGGATACTAAATTAAATTATTATAATGTCGGACTTCACTGTATGATAAACATTTGCTTCAAAAACCCTGTCTAAAGTAAGAGATGCAACTTCCTTAACTTAAATCAATCTGGATCTTGTCCCTAACTAATAATTTCGTCTTAAATGCTGTTGATTGTTTGGGCAAAACCCCCATCCATACGAAATCCTTAAAAAGTGTTAAAATTAGACGTATATTGGGTTACTTAATTGATGTCCGACTTATAAGATTGTCTATAAAACTAATAAGTATTTATATCACAATATGATTTGCAACCATTTCCATCTGAACTTGAAAAGAATTTAAAAATGTCTCGTCGTGATTAGCACTCGGATAAACTTTTTCTGCATTTTGTGAAGGGATTTGGCTTGTTATCTTTAATTTTAATTAGTTTTTAAAAATTAATTATGCTTGCCTTGTTACAAACTGTGTAACCAATAATTTGATCTCTTTGGCTGTATAGAGAAAAACTGAAAAAAAAATTCTCTTTAAACTTCGGAGTAAGAGACTCTAAATTTGAGGTAGTGTTGACGGATATCGGATACGGATATCCATGGAATTTTCAGAATCCGTCAACCATGATCAGAGGTCCTCAAAAATTTTTGGTCCTCGAAATTAGAGGTCCCCCTCGCTTCGTTCCAGAAGCTCTTTAGTATTCTCCTCCCTTTTTAATATTCTTTGATTTTAATAAATTTGTTAAAGGGAGAGATTAGTTAATATTTCAGGCGCTTTTTTGCGCTTCAAAAATGATTTCAATTTTATTAAATTTTTCCAAAATTCACCGATATTTCCCTTCATATCCTTGCGGTCTATTTATATCCTGAAGAAAAGCACTTTCAGTAGATGGACAGAAACCGGAAGAATAAAGTCCAGTTTGACCATTACATATGGGCAATAGAGCTAAAGCACATCCGGGAAGGGAGAATGAGCCAAGTTGGAGGGATATTCCGTGATTGGGGCCGGCAACACCGACATATGTGTCGACAAATTTTGTGAGGCTGTTTGGAAGAATATTTTGAATTTTTTGAAAAGTTTTTTTTCAATTTTGTAACTCACGGTGCTCCCAAATCCTCTCCAGTATCAACACATCTACCTCCTAAAATAGCCTTTCTTGAGACAGGCACTCCCAATGAATAGCCAATAACATCAACTTTTGTTTAAATTTTTGAATTTTAAAAAATAATTTAAAAATACACCTTGTTTCCCTGTATAAAGACGAATGGCCACAATTAGAGCTCGTACCTTTTTTAAAAAAATTTTAATAATATTTAAAAAATATTTGGACAATTTAAAATAAGTTAAACATGTTCAAAAAAATTTAAAAAATATTTGACCTCGGCCAGACTCGAACTGGCGACCTTCAGTGTGTTAGACTGACGTGATAACCAACTACACCACGAGGCCATCTTGTGAGAGATATTTATTTTTTGTTTTTAATTAAATAAGGATGCACCCAACACCTGTTTATCAAACCTCAACCTCTTTTAAGGCTAATAACTCGGCTTATAAATGTCGGATCTGGATAAATTTGGTATCATCGACGTATTTTTTCGAGCTGTATTTTTTGGTACCAAAAATAGTTTTCTATCACATTTCTACCTTGAGTTATGGCTTCGGGAATAGCCTGAACTTACACTTGACTGGCTGCACCCTTTAACTCAACTTATACTCGGTTTTATTTATTTCCAAGTTATAGATATATTCCCCTACCAATTTGACATATTGGCACTTCATTGAATACTGGGCCCATCTGCATTAATAATTTTTTAAATTTATTTTTTCCAAATTACTGTAAAGGGTTTCCTTCATCTCCATTGGCATAAGTTGTTCCGTAAAGCTCCGCGAAAGAATAACCCTGTTGGCTATAATTATTTATCAATCATAATTTAAAGGAAAATCAAAACTGAAAATAATCTGCTGCATTTTTCATTTTGTCCCATGCACGATTGGAGACACCTTTAGAAAATGACAAGAAAATATTTACTCATTCCACTAACCATGCACAAAAATAACAGGTTGATGACGTATAGGTTCGCTTGGTTCGTTTTTTCCTCCAAACGAGCCCGCATGGCCTAGGTCTTTTCTATAAATAATTTTTAGAGTTAGACTCTCGTTATAACCTTTTCATTGGGGACACCTAATTTCTTTTTGTGGATATCCCCTCAGGCAATTCTAGAGTGAAATGTTATCCTAATAGGGTATAACCTAACACTCAACAGTTATATCTTTATAGACCTCATCCGGACATTGACACCTTATCGAGATTTGATCGTATATTGAATTTCGAGTTAACTGTCCTTTATTTTCTTAAAATAAATTAATCTAAGAACCTCTCCAAATGTGCCCTAACATCTTCACCATAATACTCCGAAAGCCACTTGGCAAAATCCGGACTAAATTCAGCTTTACTCAATGAAGTTAAAATTAAAATAAAATAAATAAATTTAAAGATATTTGGGGATAATTTAAATAAAAAATATTTTTTGTAATTTATTTGACAGTCTTTCATAGGAAAAAAAGTGAAAAATGAAA
Source organism: Meloidogyne incognita (assembly GCA_036172945.1). Taxonomy (NCBI): domain Eukaryota; kingdom Metazoa; phylum Nematoda; class Chromadorea; order Rhabditida; family Meloidogynidae; genus Meloidogyne; species Meloidogyne incognita. Next base: position 2,917,834 of record JARQAC010000006.1, on the reverse strand, counting down.
CGAGAAAAATTTTTGTTTTTATTTTTGTGGTTTTGCGACAGGATATTTTTTATTTTATTTATTTATTTTGGAAGGGAGATTAACGAGGAATTTATTTGACCATCAATATATATCTCTTTTCTATATAGCTCTACTTTCCCTTTCTCATCTTTCGCTACATTTATTATTATTTTTTTGGATATAGAAAATTGATTATCTCCTTGAAAGATACGTCTAATATAAAAAATTGTCCAGATCAGAAATTGGGAGAAAAAATGACCAGAAACTTGAAAGGCTATGACTTATTATGGCTATAATGTGGCTCATTATGGATCATTATATGGCTTATTATGGTTCTGCTCCTTCTCCGAAGTAGCTCTGCTTCTCTTCGAAGTTTCAAAGTAGTTATGCTCCATTGTGCTGTTTACAGCGAAAATAAACTGCTCGGAATAAAATGCCTGATACTCAACGATCAACGCCTGAAACCGATCTATTCTAATCAAAACCTTATCCTCTTTTAATCACCAAAAAAAAATAATTTTTCTGAATTAATTCTAATTTTTTTTTAATTAATTCTAATTAATTCTAATTAAATTCTAATTTTTTTTCAATTTAAATTCAAACATCATTCATTCTTTTTATTTTGTGCATTGTCTTTTTGAAATTAACAGGTCTTGACAATTTTTTTTATTTCAGAGAGATTAATTTTAATTAATATTTAAATTGATTATAAAAAATTAAAAAGGTAAAATAATTGTTTCCTTTTTTGTTTTTTATTCAAATAAATTGGAAAAAAAAGATTGATGCTCCTAATTTATTTCCTAGATTTTTTAAAGGAATTAATTCATTATTTAATTTAAAATTGCTATAAATATGGCACCTCTCCAAGGAAAATTTTTTTATAAAAACTAAATTATAGTTGATATTAAAATAAAATTATTTCTAGGGGTAAAATTATTCTACATACTTGGGAAAGCGCCGAAATTTTATCATTCCCACCCCTCCAGACAAATATAGGTAAATATAAGATTCTTTAAAGGCTCGAAAGGTCCAATTGTCCCAAGTATACCTAACTCTTTCAAACAAGTTGGGTACATGTTGATCATTAAAAAATGGATAAAAGAATCACTCAGGATTATGAGAGCGACATAATCAAAACTCAAGATAATCACTTTGTAAAAATATTTTTTAGATTTTTAAAAATGTTAATATTTATCCATTTAATTCTTTATATATTTATTTGTTCTCTACAAAGCTTAACAAAGAATGTTTATGGAATTGAAGGTCCTCCTCTGAAACAGCTAGAATATACTCATAATGAAGTTGGACAAACATTGACTATGTAAATAATTTTTGAAGTATCAAAAATATTAATAAGTGTATCAAAGAATGTTTATGAATGAGAAAATTTTAGAGGATACATACCTATCTTAAAAATAAATTCTAATTGTATTCATTTACTTCAGTAACCGCAATAAGCGTTACATTGGGCCTGGTGGAATAGGGGATGGTGGTGGAGACGGTGCTGGTGGTGGTTGCTCAGCTCCAACTTGTGGAAAGGGCTTTTGCACCAGATTCGGTCAATGTAAATGCATTCCTTGTCCACGTCCTAGACCAGGGCATCATTTGCGAAGACCTCATACTATTAAACGAAAACATTATTGGAAGCCGAGACAAAAGAAAACATGGTTAAGAAGATGGCTGATGTATGAATTTTAGAAATCAGAAAAATAAATATATTTTTTTTTGTCTTTTGAAATTGAATAAAATTTTAAATTTGTTATTCTTCCTTCTATTCCTAAAAAGTTTTCTCCCTAAAATTCTATCCCTAAAAATTTTTTGACTTTAAAATTTGGTGTTGTTGCTGTAGCATTTTTCAGTGATTAGATATAGGATGGATATTTAGAATCATCTAATACTTCTTTTGATATTTCGTATCCGGATCTGCTGAACGGACAATTAATACGCGAGTCCTTAACAAAAAATAAAATTATATTAATATTAAAACAAAAATAAAAAAATTAAAAAAAATCTAAAAATAAGCATTCGCGAGATGATTTGTGATTTGTTTTAATTATGTAGAAGAGCAGAAAAAATAAAAAGAAAAAAAATTAAAATAAACAATTAATTAGCGAAATTAATTAAGTAATTGTTTTGTTTGATTAAATTGGACTTTAATTTAAAATTAATTTTAGAACGGGTTTAATGAAAGAAAATTGTTGTGTATTATTAAATTTAATCTTAAATAAATTGTAAAAATTAATTAATAATAAAAGACCCCAAAAATAATTTTTAATTAAAATTAAATTCCTTTCTTTTTTAATTACATAGGCTGTAACATAAATAATGTGCCCCCTTGAGTTAAACGGATTAAACTAAATATCTAGGATCATTACGCGCCTATGATTCTTCAAAATATTATTTTTTAGAATTTTTAAAAATGTTAATATTTATCCATTTAATTATTTATTTATTTGTTTGTTCTCTTCAGAGCATAACAACGAATGTTTATGGAATTGCAGATCACTTCAATAATAATCCGAAACAATTAAAATACATTGATAAGGATTTACAGCCGTCTATTAATTATAGTAGCCGCAATAAGCGTTATATGAGTAGCGGTATAGGAGAGGGAGGTGGAGACTTTGGAGGTGGTGCTGGTGCCCCTTGCCCAGAGGGCCTTTGCTTCTATGGAGGTATCAATTGTGTTCGTTGCAGACGTCCTAAAACAAATCGTTATTGGAATGCAGTATTTGGGCATTAATGGAAATCCACTACAAAAGAAGACGTGATTGGGAAGATGGATGGGATATGAATTTTAAAAAATAGAAAAATACATATATTTACTATTTTTTAATCTTATAGAATTGACTAAAAAATTAATTCTAGTTGATTTTGATATAATAAGTTTTGACAATCATTTTATTCATTCGGAGAAGTTAATTTAAATTTATATTTAAATTGTAATTAATAATTAATTTATAAAAGAATTAAAGAATTAATTGTTTCCATTTTTGTTTTATTTTGTTGGTTTTTACAATAAATTGGGAATTATCCAAAAATATAATTTTCAAAAGAAGATTGATGTTTCCTCATTTAATTTCTCAGATTTAAAAAGTTAATTCATTATCAAAGATTAAAATTGGTATAAATATAACACCTCTGCGAAGAAAATTTCTTTTATAAAATAAATTAGTTGATATCAAATTAGGTGAATTATTTTTAGAGGCTTGGGGACCTACTTACGGGAGCGCTTTAATCAGAACTTTATCATTGTCTGTAAACATATATAAATTTTAAAACTCGATAAAAACTCGAAAGGTCCTCTCCGAGTATCAACAACCTTTTCAAACAAGTCTAGGACATGCTTATCAATTCTCGATCAGAATCAATCGGGATTCAGGATTATTCAAAAAACTTAGTTATATATGAAATTATTTTTAGATATGTTAATATTTGTCCATTTAATTCTTTATATATTTATTTGTTCTCTACAAAGCATTTATGGAATTGAAAATTTTTTAAATAATAATCTGAAACAATTAGAACCTATTTATGATAAAGATGAACTGTCATTAAATATGTAAATAATTTTTATTACTAAAAATATTTATAAGTATAGTAAAGAATGTTTATCAAGAAGGTTGATCTAAGGCTTTATATATTTTAAAAATTTTTGTTATCCAGTTAATTATTAAAGCAATCGCGATAAACGTTACTTGGAAGGCGGAGATGGGGATTGGGGTGGAGATGGTGCGGCCGGTTGCTCTGGCCCAGAATGTAGTAAAGGCTATTGTTCGAATGGCCATGACTGCGAATGTAGGCCTTGTCCACGTTCTAGACCAAGAAATGCAAGAAAAAATATACGATTTTCATATCTTTAAAACTGATTAAAACTTTTAACTTGTTATTCTTCTTGTTACTTTTTCCTAGGAAAAATTCTTCAATTTCCCAAAAAGTTGTTTTTCGTGGGCTTAACATTTGTTAATGTTTATATTAAAAATATCTAAATATTTTTAAATTAGTCTTAAAAATATTAATAAGGAAATCGGTTTGCACAAAAAAAAATTTATTTCGGAGATTGTTTCCTTTTCTAAAAAATTGTGAATTTTTAAAATTTAATTTACTAATTTTAAAAGTCTTCAATTCGTTTTGTGTGTTTATGTTTGTTTAAAAATTTATTTAACCTAATTGTTGTACTTTAAATAAAAACTATTAGTAAATTAAATTAAGTCTTAGACTAGGCGTAAATATTTTAAAATTAACTTTAATTGGAAATTTTTCAAATAATTGACAAGAAAAATAATCAGTGTACAAGAGCCAAATTATTTTATCTTTACATGAGTGTTTGGAAATTATTGGTAATTATTTTGTCTGATTTTTTTTAAATTTAATTTTAAATGAATTAAAAATTTATTTTCTTTATTCATTTAAGAAAATAGGATAATTTTTAAAAATTTTTAGAAATGTTAATATTTATCCATTTAATTTTTTATATATTTATTTGTTCTTTACAAAGCCTAACAAAGAATGTTTATGGAGTTGAAGGCTCCTCTAATAAAATTTTTAAACTGGAACAATTAGAACCTAGCTATAATGAAGATGAACAAAAATTAATCATGTAACTAATTTAAATTATTATATGCCTTAAATGCTCTAATAGAACCACATTTGTATTTCCAACCCTCGTAGGGTGCGCTTCTATTAGAGCGGATTTTAGGAACATTTACGGGGAATTAATAAAAGGGGAACTTGACAAAATTTTTAAAATAAACTTTAATTATTCAATCTAGTCTCGGAAGGTCAAGGTTTTTGAATAAAAATAAGGGGAAAATTGTCAAAGGGGCCTCAGTCCCATCCTCAAAAGCCTCAACCTCCTCCTATTCTAATTCAACTCTAAAGCTTTAATAATTAAAGTGATCGAAAAAAGCGTCACTTTGGCAGCGGATTCGGAGATGGAGGTGGGGATGGTGGTGGCGGTTGTGGTTGCCAGACTGGTGTCAGTTGTGGTTGCGTTTGTTGTGAATCTCCACCGAAGAAACGTCCTAAACCAAGAAATTATTGGCTAGACCTTAATGTTAGAAAAGCCTATCGGAGGCGCCACATTACATAAGAAGAAGGCCACATTATAAAAGTAGAAGGCCTTATTGGTGGAAGAGAAGATATTTGGTTATTGAATACTAAAAATAAAATTTTAACCAATTTGAACTAATTAAATTAAAAATTATTTTCTTTTAATTCATTTTGTGGGTTTGTTTTTAAAATTTATTTGTCTCATTCATGCACTAAAAATTCCAATCCATTTAATCAGTTGGAACTTTGCAACCACAAAAAAATGCGTGGTCTTATAATTTCTTAGATAATGCAAATATAGAAGTGCCACCCAAATACCCATCCAACTTTGGCCTAAGTCCCAATCAGGGGTGAGCGCAATAGGAAATTTATAAATACTTTCTCTTTTAATTTGTTTTGTGTTTTTAAATTGTTGCACTTTTAATGAAAATGTTTGTTTTAACAATTGTCAGACAGGGCGTGAATTAATTTTAAACTAATTTTAATTCAAGAATTTTAAGTAAATTTGTTTCATTGAAAGAGTTAAATATTTTTTTCTTAATTTTATTAAATTAAAAAAGTTATTTATTAATTACAACACCTTAACAATTCATATAATTAACAATACTTAGATTTGTATTGGTTTTTAGATTGTAGATTTAGTTTTTTAATTTAACGATGTGGAAGGCCTTAGGCTTATTTGTATCCCTTTTATGCTGAAATTAGTAACGAAAATCTGATTATTTGTTGATATGGAGACAGGGCATGAAATAATTTTAAATTAATTTTAATTCAAGACAAGATTTTAAGTATTTAAATGGCCCACGAATTGACCTGCACATTTATAGAGGTTTAGAGACATCACATAATTGAGTCTTAAAATTTTTCTGTCTAGATTTCTTTAGGTTAATTAACCCACACCCCCACAATAATCACCCCCCTCATATTATAGTTAAAGAAAACTTGAGGATAAATTGAATAGAGATCACGTCTCGATTGCTCTCTAGCCATTAACATCTTCTCTATAATCTGTTAATTATCCAGTGAGAGGATGAAACATTCATTAGCCCGGATAAGTATTCAAAAAAGTATGGTATACTTGAAATATTTTTTAGATTTTTAGAGATGTTAATATTTATCCATTTAATTCTTTATATATTTATTTGTTCTCTACAAAGCCTAACAAAGAATGTTTATGGAATTGAAGATCCCTCCAATAATAATCCGAAACAATTAAAATCTATTTATGATAAAGATGAACATCCATTGACTATGTAAATAAATTTTAAAATTAATTTTAAAAATATTAACAAGGAAAAAAGTTCAGGGATAATTCTTGTTCATTAGATAATTAAAGATTTTGTTACAATGAAAGGGTCTTAATTGAAATTTAAATAGTCCAGTTGAATTTAAAAAATTATTTTTTTTATTAATTATTAAAGTGAACGCTATAAGCGTTACCCTGGTGACGGTGGGCCTGGAGATGGTGGTGGAGACAGTGGTGGCGGTTGTGGAGGTGGTGGTGGTCCTTGCGGTTGTGGAGGTTGCCCCAGTAGCTTCTTTGTACGCCCTAGAAGACCACCATATACCAGGCGAATACCTCCTATTAGACGAAAAAATAGGCCGAAACCGACGAGACGACACAGAAAGATAAGACGTCACTGGTGGTTGAGAAGATATGTGGTTATTGAATACTAGAATATGTACATATATTTTTAGTTTTGAATATTCTCATCTCCATTTTTAATAAAAAAATTTAATAAAAAATAGCCTTCAATAGATAAATAAATCCAAAAAAAATCAACAAAATTTTTTATTTAATGAATCCGAATTAATGGTAAACTTTCAAATCTAGTATCAAAAAGCTTTGAAAAATAATTTCGAATAACTCCCTCCTCCATATTTAATTGACATCTTGTTAATGAATAACACTTGACTTCGTCTTCAACACTCAAATCCTTTATGTTTTTCATTAAAATAATTTCTCCACTTTTTGTATTTTCCAAAGAAAATTCATTCAAAATTTTGTTAGAATGGAATATTAATAAATAAGATCGGCAATCCTCTGTACTTACTGATTCGAGTAAATTCTGGAGAAAGAAAATTTTTTTGATTGGTAATTTTATTTTTAAAATGGTCAGAAGACTTGGTAAAATTTCAAGCCTAAAACATATGGAACTCTAGTTAGATACCAGGGGTGTCTCATCAAAAAAAAATTTCTAGTTTTCCGAAAAACTCGCCTTTTTGCATTTTTCAATTAATTCATTAGCCATATTATACTTCATAAGACATAAATTACGGCATGGATTATCAAAATTAATTTTTTTATAATGAAGCCAATTAAATAATGAATCAACGCTTGGCTCGTTAAAAATTTTGTCGTTGAAAATTTCAAGAAGTTGACAGTTTAGAATGGCTTGATTATTTAATAATTCCTGAAAATGGGAATTTTCAAAAAAATGGTATAACATTCTGTTATACCACAACCCAGGATGACTCGTTCCAACCCACCAAAAGGGGGCATGGCCTCACAAAAAAGCGGCCACAAACACCCTGCCACAACCCTGCCCCCCCCCCTCCTCACCCTTATAGCTCATTCCGGTAACCTCACTTTAGTCTCCGCCCAGTCCGGTTCCCTGGGGAATTAAAAGTTCGACTAATCCGTGAGGGAATTATTCAAGTTTAGAAATTTGAACGTGTAGTAGGGCACTTGAAGGCGGGTGGGGAATTAACCGAGAAAATACGGTAAGGGAAAAGTACCAGGAAAAAAATTTTTTTAATATTTTTACCTGACAGATCTGATACCGTAAATGAACTGGAGTTTGATGAATTGAATGATGTAATTCTAAGGTAATTCTAGAGGGGCAAACAGAATCCAAAATATTTAAATAGGCAAGGATTTCTTGTAAATCAGAATCAGTAAAGTTCTTCCCAAAATCTAATGTATCTATTTTGATGAAACAATTTTTAAAAATGTCTAATGAATGACGCAAAACACACATTTGGTAGCGACAACGACGCTTAATAGAAAAAAAAATTTTTTTTAATTGAAAAAATTATTTTTAAGAAATTTTTGTAAGGTTAAAGTGGAATTTCGGACGAAAAAAAATTTTTTCCAAAATTTCCGGAAAACCTTTTCCGGATTGTCTCTCTTATAAAATTACTGACAGTTACACACTCTCTAATTTTTTGTCTAACCCATTCCTCGGATTTTTAGTTACTACCCTGGAGAGTCGAAAAAATTTTTTTAATTTTAAAACCTTATATTGAGGTGAATTATTCATTTTCTCATCACTGCTAATTACAACATTAAAAACATTTTTTAAACCAAAATGTTCAGCTAAACTACATTCACTTGAAGACAAATTTAAATATTGTTGTTTTGCTTCTTCCAAATTATTAGCCAAATTTTTTATAAAATTTTCATTTTTTGTAATTAAATGGGCAGATTTTACATTTTCTTTGGAAAGTTCAAAAAAATATTTATTGACAGGCTCGACATTTTTAATTAATTTTTTTCGGGGTAAAAAAGAGAAAATGTCCGTTAAAACCTCTGAGGAGAGCGAATCTCTGGAATAAATTAAATTAATTAAAAAATTTATTAAAATTTAATACCTTAAAATATTTTTATTTTTAGAATCGATATCCATTGTTTTTAATAATTTTAGGCTTTTAAAATCTGTAAAATTGAAAAGAAATTTATTTAAAAATTAAATGTTGAAAAATTTATTGTAAGGGTAAAAGGTTGAGAAAGGTTGAGAAACTTTCTTTTTCCGGATTGTCTCTCTTATAAAATTGCTGACAGCCACACACTCTCTCCCCTTTTGTCTAACCTATTTCCGGAATACTTTAGGATTGCTGCAAATATTTGCCGGAAAACTTTTCCAGTTTCTGGTTGAAAGAGAAAAATTTAAATTTTTTGGTTGGAAATAAGGAATGAATTTTTATATTTAGCGAGAAAATATATGTAGGGCGACTTTATTGCGAAATTCTTTCTCTCTACACCTAAAATCAATATACTAATACATATAAATTGTTTTCGTTGCTGACAGTCACACACTCTCTCTCTTGAGCTATTTTCTCTCTCAGTTATTCTTTATTTTTTATCAAAATTAAATTTTATTACCCAAATTTGACTATCATTATCCTTTTTTAGTCTCAAACAGCTTTATCCAATTTTTAAAAAATTTTAACAAAAATTTTAAATGACAAAAGATCCTACAGTATAATCACAATATTTAATTAAATTCATTTTACTCATCACCAATATCCATATCCTCCCCAGCCATATCCACCATAGCAGCAACAACATTCGTAATAGTAGCCATAACGTTTTGAACGAACACTTTAATTGGAAAATATATTTGTTGGAAATATAATTAAGTGATTAGGAAAGAGGATTAGTACAGCCCTGAGACCTTAAAATAGGGGTAAATGCCAAGAATACTAAGTCCCTCTCATAACTTTCTCATATCCTGGGATGGTGGATCTGTGAGGAACTTTCTTTTTTCATTTATATTGAAACTAGCTTGAAGCCAGCCCCCTTACCTCCTATCCATTTGCTGTACTAATCCTTCATTATCCGCTGTCAAATCAGCAATGGCAACAGAAACGAATAGAAAGAAAATCACAAAAAGAGCCAATTTGTAAGAAAGCATTTTTGGCATTATTTTTTATTTTTAAAAGATTTTTAAGAAATTTGGAAGTGATTAAGAATGGCTATTTAATTGGGCCTTTTATAGCAAACATTTTTTAAACTTATTTGGTCTTCAACTTCAAACTACAAATTAAATCAGCAATAAATTTCTTGTTTTGTTTAAACGATCTAGAAAATTTTTTTCTAGAAAAAAATTTTTTTTCTTGAGGCAGAAACGCTAAAATATTTCTTATTTTTATTTAATTTACTCTATATTTTGTAGTAAATAATTTCCGCAAATTTAAATTTAAAACAAAAATAAAGTTTGATAAATTCGCCGAAAATAGAGGTTGAGTGACCTTCAAAAAGTGTAGTATGTTTTCATTGAAAAAATTTTTTTAATTGAACTATAATTTGCTTATCATTCTGTTTTGTATATTTTCGCGTTCCACTCAGTTAATCAACTTTTTAAAATGTTTAAAAGTTTGCATCCGATCAGATAAAATTGAATTTTACAATTTTGTATCAAGGCCAATTTTTCAAAAATGAATTTATTTTTGTATTTTTTGTGTATTTTGTGCAAAAACAAAAATAAAATTTACTTTAAAAATAAAAAAAACTGCATTTTTGATAAATTAAAGTAAAACTAAATTTAGCGAAATAGAAGAAAAATTTGGCAAATTAACAAAAAATAAAGAGAAAAACCTTCACAGAAATAGTAAAGAATGTTAATTTTTTGACTTCAACTTTAAAAATATTTTATCTAAAATTCTAGTTTTTTTACATTTTGTAGCCTGACAAATTCTCTATCGAATGGTTTTTAAATTATAAAGATCGGTCCATTATTTCCTGAGTTATACAGCTTCAAATCAGCTTGGGTAGGTTACTTTTATTTTTAAATTTAGATTATAATTATTTTTTGGCACATTTTTGGCGTTATGCAATTTTTCTTCTCTAACAATCTCTAAACACTATTTTCACGTTTTCCTTGATTAACTTCCAATTTTTCCAAAAAATTAATAATTTTTTTCAGTTTTGTGTTTAAAAAAGAATTGTAACTTAATTAATGGTGAACGACATTATTTTTGAACGTAACGTTTTCAAGAAAAAGTTTAAAAAAGACGCTATGACCAATTCAACAGTTAATAATAATTCAACAACTAATCCATCAACTGTCAACGTTGTTAGGAAGGCCTTAAAAATTCCCACCAATTTTGACTCAATTACTGCAAAACAAATTGCAAACTATAAACACTCTAAAGCTCAAGAAATGTTTAAAGAACGAAACAAAAAGTTTGTGGATGAGGGAGCAAGTAAAGGCTCGAAGAGGTTTTTTGTTTAAATTAATTTTGAAGTTAGTGCGCGGTACCCGTGCGCATCTGGCTGAGTTTTTCCGGATCTGGCTGAGTTTTTCCGGAGTCGGGTCCCAACTCTGAATTTTTTTCGCTGCCTCCGGATTATTTTCGGGACGGATTAATCCAGAAAAATCTGCCTGGTTCCGAACTAGCTCTACTTATAAATCCGCAAACGACTCCGGAAAAGTCGATTTTGCCGCGTTAATTTTTAAAAACATTTTGTAAGGGGAATTCTCGTGTTTCTTTAATATTTAAATCTCTAAGATATTCACTAATTTTTTGATGAAATTGTTATTTGAAGCAACAATTTCATTGACTCTAATAATGGTCATTCTGGTTGTCCTATTGATTTTTTGGAAGATGTTGCTTCGCAGAGAATTGGCAACAATTTTGTATATTTTTTAAATATTTTATGGTTTTAATTTAATTATTTTTAGGAGCATCGACATGAATCTCCAATCTCAATGTCGTCTGGACCTTCTTTTATGTTTCCAGTTCCTCCTATGCATCTTCTGGAAAGGTTTTAAATTTTCACTTTGAAAAAATGGGGGTTTTGATAAATATTTTGCTGGACCTTGGTCAGGCTTTTTTCGCTTCCAAGATTAAGCTTGGATCGGTATTTTCCTGACTTGAGCGGACCTTGTCGTGACCAGCAATCTAACTTACCCTAATCATCCTAAAGCCTGGTCCAAGCATAAGCCTGGGTAAAACCTGGTTGGCCTTTCTTGGCTTTTCTGTTTTCTGCACCTGTTAGACCGTTAATTGTTAATTATGACTGTCTTGTGTATTTGATAATGATTTCTTTTATTTTCAGTTTTGGATCTTATGGACCTATTCCTTCATTTAATCCACACATTCCTCCTCCGAACCCTTTCATGCCAGTGCGTTCAACGAATACATCTCCAAACAACTTCCAACCAAATAATAATGTTTCTGTTCCTCCTTCAAAATCTCCACCTGCTACGGATTCATCTAGTGTCAAAAACAACAAAAGAATTGCTGAGAATAAAAGTGTTGGAAATAAGGTAGTCAAACAGGAAGCTGAAGAAGTGCCGGCGAACACTGAGGTTTAAAAAATATTCTTTATTTGGATGAGGTTTTGAACGTAAGCATTCGGGAAAATTTCTAAAACTAGGATAGCACTCCGACGCTTTGAGATCGGGGTTGGTAATTCTTCGGTTCGTACCCCCCACTCCTTTTTCCTTCCTCAATGTGTTATAAAATGGTCAGTCAATCTTTTGTTATAGAACTCGTCGAGATGAGTCGAATGACATCAAAATTGACAAAATCCGACTTGATTGGTCCGAGATACAGAACCCTGAAAATTGAACAACCACAGGGCAATTTTTTGAAATGAAAAAAATTTACACAAATGATAGCTCATTCGAAGGAGCTCGTCGAGCTCAGTCGAATGACGCCAAATTCAACGTGATTGGACCAGATTTGACATAGTTATGACATGAAGTAGACCTATCGGAGTCGGCGACTTTATGTCATAATTTTGTCAAATCTTGTCCAATCGATTTGATTTTGGCGTCATTCGACTCAGTTCGAAGAGCTCTTTCGAATGAGCTATAATATGTATAAACTCTCGAACCCATGGTTTTTCGCCCCTATGGTTTTTCAGTTTTCAGGGGTCTGTATCTGGGTCAAATCATGTCGGATTTTTTTGATTTTGGTGTCATTCGACGCAGCTCGACGGGTTCTATAACCTAAGACTGACTGACCATTTTTTAATACTTTTATGGAGGAAAAAAGAGTGGGGGGTACGAACCGAAGAATTACCTCGGGGTTTGCCAGGGAGAGCATGTCGGATTTCGGGGTTGACTTTTGTGTCGGGGACGGGGTGTACTACCACAAATCTTTCACTAAAAATTTTTATTATTTTTTTAGGATGATATCCCATCTTTCCAAAGTCCTCCTGACATTGGTAATGGACAGAAGATAAAGACGGTGGAGGAGTTTTCTGAGGATGAAAAGAACAAAAAGAAGGTTTTTGTTTATAAATTTTCTTGCAACTAAAATAGCCATCCCTTGGAAATTCTAAAAAAAAATTTTGACATAAAATAACTTCTTAAATCTTTGAAAATCGGAAAAATTTCCATAAAATCTCAAAATGGCCAATTCGCTTAATTTAAAAGAAAAATTTTTATAGCAAGCTTTACTTTGGTCTTTGTGTCAAGAGGAACTCACTGTGCAATCATCTATTGCTAATGGGTCCAAAAAAATTGAGGGAATTCGAAAGAAGATTGACACTTATCACCATGCTTTGTCAAACGAGGAACTTAAATTGCAAGAGGTTTTTTTTTTGAAATTTTTTTTAGAATAAAATTTTTTGTTAAATTTTTAGTTGAAATTAAAAGCGGAACAGTTGGCAGAACGTAGGAAGGAATTGTTGATGAGCACTGGAGATTAAACGGTTGAAATTAATTTTAATTAAAAAAGAAGTTTTTTTGCTGATCTCCCCCCCCCCCCTTGTAGACCCTCCAATTTTTATTAAATATAATTTTGAGTTTGTATTTTTCAAAAAAATATTTATGGTGTTTATTCAAATTATATATATTTTTGGCAGGAAAATTTTAAAATTTTAGGAAAAATTTCTGGCAAAGACAGAATTACTTTATTTTTAGTTATTTTTTCCTATTTTTTAAAATTTTCCGGAAAATTTAAAATTTACCTGCGACCTACATATACCTATAAAAATTTAATTTTAAATAAAATTTTTGGGCATTTTTGAATTTATTTTTAAATTTTTTCCAAAAAAAAAACTTCAAAAATTAAATTTCCCCACTTCTATTTATTTATTCTCATGAATATTCATTCATGAAATGAGAGGTTAAGGGTGGTATTTGAGTTTTTTTTAATGAAAGGTTTTATTTAACTTTTGGTTTTGTCCATAAAAGAGAACGAATTTTTGTTTTATTTTATTCTTTCTTTTTTATTTCAAAAAAAAATCTGAATTTTCCACCTGAAATATTTTTTAGTTCGTGAAAAATATTTAAGAAAAAAATTTTTTTTCTAACAACTAAAATAAAATCAAACACCAAACTTGACTTTAGAGAAAAAAAGAAGTAGGTTCGATTTTTGGATTTTTTGGCTTAACAATAAAAAAAAATTTTTTTGAGAATATTTTCGGGAGAGAAAAATATTTTGAGAACAATCCAAAATTATAAAAGAATTTTTTGTCTGGATTAGCACCAGTCCAAAATTCCCTATCCTCCATCCAGTCTGAGATTATTATTAGTGATCGGCACGGGATCCGGCCAGGGTTTTTCTGGAGCCGGACCCAAATCCGAAGAAAAGAATTATAGGTCCCTTATCCCACATTAACCTCGTTCGAATGTCTAATTCTTCAAAATCCACTTTTCCTTAACAGTCTCCTCTGTCCTTCCAAGATATTCAAACTTGTTCAATTTCTAGCTTGTTTTTTTTTGTTTTTCTTCAAAAATTTATTTAAAAATTACAATCAATTTAAACCTATTTTTTTCTATTTATTTCCCATCCCCTTTATTTTTCTCTTCAAAATATTCCCAGTCATCAAAAAAATTTCCCTCAAAAAACCGCCAATTTCCTCTATCAACAAAAAAACGGCGCGAGTCAATTCTCCCTTTAAAATAAATAAAAAAACACATGAGGTAAAAAAGCTTTGTGAAGTAAATTAGCGAGAGTGGTCTCTTCTACTTTTTTAAAAAGATGTGTGCTCAGTGGTCTCGCAATGCAAACTTTTTTTAAAAAAAAGAAAATTGGTGGAAAGGGAGTGAAAATATTCGGACTTTGGGAATTGGTGTAAATATACGGAAGGGAGAGAACAGGCTAAAAATGTGAGGGGAAGGGTTGTTGTGAGGATATTTGTGGGGGGAAGGATATTGAGTAAATTAGAATAGAAGGGATATTTTTTGTATTTTTGTTAACAGTCAGACCTCACTATAGTTAACAGTCGGGCCTCACGCATCTAATATTAAATAACACCAATCTAGAATATGTCCTCTAAATTTTGGCCACCAAGGCAGGAGAGAGCCTCATTACGCAGGCAGGAGGGCAGCCTCATTATAATCATATTCATGATAGTTAACAGTCGGACCTCACATCTAAGATGATATAACCATCAGACCATCTCCTATCCTAGACACTAATCCAAGATGGACCCTCTCAACCCTAGAGGGCTGATTGTCTCTACCTTTAAAACCCCCGTTTATAAAAAGCCCCTTTTTTGTACTCCTCACAAATTTGACTTAATAAAACCCCAAAAAGTATGCTTCAATGGGCGGGGAATGAGTTGGGAATTTAGTATTTAATGCTATAGAGGTAAAACCATCGAGGCGTACATGTAGAGGGAAGTAGAAAAAGGGAAAAAGAAGAAGAAATTTTAGTGCGATTCATTCAGTCCTCCTATTTACCCTTCGAGAGATAAATGAAAGAATACCATTAGAGAAAAATTTTTTAAAATAAAAAAAAATTTCTGAACGCGGAACAAAACAACAAAGTAAACAACAACAATAAGTACACAAGTCCAACAATTATTTTTAAAAAATAAAAAAACGCCAAAAAATGCCAAAAAAATTTAACTAACGCCAAAAACGTCTTAGTGCCACAATTTAAAAATGTCCAGAATTTCTTCAATGGCCCGATTAAGAGTGGCTGCAGCATTGGAAGACGAAAGAAAACGAGATTTGGAATTGCAACAAAATGGAGGACCCAGTACTTCATCAATAAATAAAAGTTGTAGCAGTATTTATGGCCATGGATCGCCTGGAGGGACTAGAGGAAGACTCCCTTCTGTGGCTAAATTTCTCTCTGCAAGAAGAAGGTTGACAAAAAAGCAGAATTCTTTTAGCAGTACATCAGAATTCTGACTAAAGAAATCATAATTTTGATAATACAATTGACAATAAAAATCAGAATTCTGGCTCTAAAATGAACAGATTCTGAGTTCAAAAGACCAAAATTATCAATAGGAGAATCAGAATTTATTTCATAAAACATCAGAATTAATAATCAGAAAAATCAAACGTTTTCTATAGGTCAAAGTCGCACTCTCGTCTGCTTGATTCTAGCTTCTTTCTCCGAATTGTTGCGGTAAGAAAAACAAAAAATATTTTGTAAACAAAAATTAATTTTCTTCGTGTCCATTACTTCTTTTTTTTAATCCACTTAAAAGTTCAACTTTTATTTCTCCTCACTCATGCTTTCTTAAACTTTAATTTCCTCCTCTATGTAAATATTTAAATCTTAACTTCAAAACAAGGGAATATAAAGCCTCCTTAGTCCTTCTAAAAGTTGCCAAAAAATTAAAAAAATATTTTTAATCTCCTCATAATTCCAAAAACCCCTTTCTAGGCCTTCGAAAAAAATTCTTCCTGTGGCCGTCATTGTCACCACTCCCATTTGGACGATGGCCTTTGTGGAAGATTTATGAGACGTAAGCTGCAAGGACAACATGCAAATAACTCTCTTGGACGTCAAAACGATCATTATGATTCTTATCGTTTAAACGGTAATTCTAACGCTGTGATAGAAGACGGAAACGAAGCAGATTTGTATTCCTTACAAATGGATATGCCAATAAAAGGTGAATTATTTGACTATTGAGTGCCTTTTTATTGGAGATATATCCTATTATTGGAGAGTGCCTTTATATTAGAGAGGTGCCTTCCTGATCATTAAAAAGGGCCTTTTTATTGGAGAGCTTCCTTTCTATTAGAGAGGTGAGAGTCTTACTATTAGAGAGATGCCTTATTATTGGAGACACTGTCCTTTCTATTAGAGAGCTCCTTTAATTTTCTAATTTTCTAGTTCTAAACGGGTCACCAGGCTATATAAATATTCTCGACGGGTTAAACGCCTGGCAATTAGTATCAGAATTGGCAGAAGCAACAGGTCAACCTGCAGCTGCTTCCTTCAAACATGTCAGTCCAGCAGGTGCGGCAATCGGTGTGCCACTAAATGATACTGAAGCACAATCTTTAATGGTTTAAGAGAAAGAATAAAATAAGATTTAATTTTTTAAAGGTGGCTGATTTGTCGATAGACCCACGTCGTCCATCACTAGCATCGGCACTTGCTAGGGCAAGAGGTTGGAAAAGAGATATAAAATATTTATGGGGGATTTAGGGTGTGAGGGGATATTGGGATATAAGATAAGTATTAGACTGATTCCAATTTTCCCTCGAGACCGGATCAAAACTAGATCTCAAACGAAAATATCGGTTATCAGTATCGAGATTTTTCGAGCTGTTGATCTCGATTTTGTACGGAACCCCTGTCTGTCTCCTGGCCTCCTGACGGCACCCCTAGCCCTGTCTAGTTTTTTCTAGTGTGCCATTGTAACTGGAGTAGATAACTAAAATATTATACTAACACATAACTTCTTTCTAACAAAATCTATACCAAATTTAATAAACTATCCACCACCCCAACACTTTTATTTCCGAAACAAATCTTTAGAACAATATTGGCATATCAGAACACACAACACAATTTTAGTGAACAAAATTTTTGGTAAAAATAATTGTCTTTAAACTTATTTTCCATATTTCTTGCTTGTTTTTTTGTTTGCTTGATTTTAATTTTAATTCTAATTACTGGAAGGTGTCAAGTCGTTCAGCGTGGCACTATAACCGGAATGATGTTTAGCCAGTTTTTTTGTCCTCTTTAGTGTTATTTCGTGTTTCGTTTTGTAGTAGAAGTACTCTAGAAACCTTAGAATATGTATAGTAGGAATTCACTCAAGAGAGATAACTTTAACGCTTCGAGGGGCGATTCACCGTTAAAATTTTTTTCTTTTTTTCCTTCTCTTTTTGCAAAATTTTTTTTAATTTTAAAGGCCTAAAATTTAATTTTCCCCTTTAAATTAAGGTGCAGACAGAATGTCTTCCTTTGGCGATTTTATTGCCTTGTCACAAAAATGTGATGAAATTACGGCTAGATTAATTAGTAGAGAAATAAGTGATGGAGTGATTGCCCCAGATTATGATGACCAAGCTTTGTCTATGTTGGCAAAAAAGAAAAATGGAAATTATATTATTTTAAGGGTAAGGGGCTTAGAATTTTTTAAAAATTCTGAAAAATCAGAAATTCTGAAAAAAATAAGAACTTTGGGGGTCTTTACGGCGCCTGACCATCATGGCGCGAACTTGAATATCTCTATTTCGCGAAGGCCTACAGTAATGAAATTTTGCATAACCATGCCTAATAGATCTGCCTACCGTCTCAATAAATTTTAGAATTTTTTGTTGAATAATCAGAAAGTTATGCTTGAAAAATTGATGAAACTGGATCTTGAAATTTCAAAAAAGAATTTTTTTCAAAAACAGATTGATCCAAAAAACCTTCCCGCTGAAGATGAAGTCCGCACCATTTTTGGCCTCAAATTAAAACAAAAGCGCAATGCTGCTGCTCTCTCAACTGATTCATTTACTGATGTAGCTGTTGGGGATGGTGGGGAAATTACTGCTGAGACGGTGGATGATTTATTGGTGAGAGGATTAGGAGCCGAGAAATTTCAATTTTTAAAAATTCAGGTGGCCTGTGTAGCCGTTAAATACACGCAAAGTGATGCTGTTTGTTTTGCTTATCGAGGGCAAGTTATTGGAATGGGTGCTGGGCAACAAAGTAGACTAAACTGTACTAGACTTGCTGGGGAAAAGGCGGCGAATTGGTAGGGTGAATTTTGAAGATTAATTTGGGTTTTTGGATGTAAGGGAACCATTCCACACGAATAGAAGCCTGTCTCTTTGAGGTGGTGTTATAATCGTAGTTGAATTATATGCGGGAGTATCAGTTAACTGTTGTTGTGTTCCCCCATCCAATATCACCTCGGGCAGTAATTATAAGCAGGAGTATCAGGAGAACCCACATACTGTAGCTCTGCCCCTTGAGATTGTGCCGTAGTTGAGTCAAATGTGAGAGATTATAAGGTATTATTATCACGTTCCCCATCCATTATGCCCTTGAGCATTATTTAAAACGAGCCGTACTTAATGCAAGAGTTCAGGAGAATGATAGCTCATAGACACGACTCACAGTTCCTCAATTTAACATATTACAGACAAAATAATTTTGAGAAAGAAATTGATAAAAATCACAAAAATGAGCTTCATTTTCCGATGAATATTAGATCATTTAAAATCAGAATCATTAAAATTCCTCAACAGTCTGGGCAAAATGATTTTACAGTCACCCAATAGGGCAATGTATCCCCTGTTCGGCACCTTAAAATTTTTTGAAAATTTAAAAAAATTTTCCAATTAAAAACCCATTAGCGCCGCCATCATGAAGCCTAGCAATAGTTTCGCAGTCACTTTTCCCGTAGCATTTAAGCCGGAAACGGCTCGCTACTTGCACAATGCATTTAGAAGCACATTCATAGTCTTCAGAACACCGTATCCAGGCACTTTCTATTTTAATAAATCAGAATTTTAAATTCATAAGCATTTATTGATATCAGAATTTTCAGAATATTTTTCTGAATTCTGATTTTTCTTTCGGAATTCTTCCAGAATATTTTTCAGAATTTTTCAGAATCCTGATTTTTCTGTAAGAATTTTTTTCAGAATATTTCCAGAATTAAAATCAGAATTTCTTTTATTCCAATTAAATGCCTTACATACCAGAATCTTCCCCAATTTGTCTCCCTGGTTCATAGCATTGTTTGAATTGCCAAATATTCATTCTAAAATACCCACAACCCAAACGATCAAAAACATCTCGGCTGCATCCTTTTTGAATACATCCACTGTCAGCTAGGCACATTGCTTTCATACAGTCGCTGCCGATTTCGACTTGAATAATTTTTTATAGTTAATTTTCCATAGAATGGCTTAAACTTTAGCTAGAAATGTGAAAATTTGCAGACTTATTTTTGAGAGTGTTTCCTAGTAAATCCCAAAATTTCAGAATTTTTGGGCATTTATTTTTAAAGTTATGGGGGAGAATGTAGACGTATGTCTATTTAAGAGTTAAACCACCGTCATATTTTTGTATGAAATTTTCCAGATTTTCTAAAATTCTGAAATTTTGCAAACTTATTCACCAGAGTATTTTCTAACTAATCCCCGAATTTCAGAATTTTTGATTCAGTATAACTCAGGTTATGGTTGAAAAAGATAGGTCGATCTCTTCAGACACGCTTCCTATTTTCTCAAATATTTAGGGTCAGAAATTTTATTTTTTCTATTTTAATTTTATTTTTGTGTTTTTTCTTGAATCTACGGCCTCTCATCATTCTAAAAATAATTTTAAAATAATTTTTCAAAAATTCCAAATAACCCACTTTGATGGAAAATCAAATTAGCGGTGGACGGTAGCACCGCTTGCAGCAGCACTAGAAGCAAGCCCAGTAATCGAGTAATTGATATAATTTTATTATTTTTAGGTTTATTAAAGTTGTAAATCCTCATTATTGACAGATAGGATAAGAAAACGGTGCAAGCATTGAAAAAGGAATTTTTGTTGGAAAAGAAAGTTGTTGGGGACGGGGACTTGTAGTTTACTTCAGTCATTTTTTGAAAAATTTTGAGAGATTTTTGAAGTTTTCTGAAGGTTTTTTGAAGGATTTTAAAATTTTTTTGAGAGGTTGGACTTCTTAGAAGCTTCAAAATTCTCTTCAGCAATGCTGCGGATCCAAACGAATACAGCAATTAATCAAATTTTGACTTGAAGAAGTTTTGTCGTTCATACAAAAAATGATTTTCTTCTTTACAATTTTTGTTGAAAAAATATTTTGGAGATTTTGTAAGAAACTAATAGGTCTACAAATTTTATTTTGGTTCAATACAAACATTCGAGGGGGTAAATTTTATTTTTTATTTTTTGATTTGGACACTTTTGGGTGTTTTTAAGGGCTTTTCTTTTTTTTTATTAGGGTATTTAAATGACAGCCATTTTAATCGTTTTATTATTTAAAAGTACGGAAATGGACAAGAAATGATAAAAAAAATATCAAGAAAAATGGGGGAAGATAAGAAATTAATTTTTTTAGTTGTTAATTTTGTCGCGGGAATTTGTACGAAAATTGATTGAGAGGGGAGTGATTTAAAAAAATATTATTTAATTAATTAAATAGAAATAGACTACCCCTCCCTTCTATCATTAATTAATAAATTAAAAATTGAGCTTTCTTAAACGTCAATCTATAAACCAAGCTAGAATTGTAGTATTTTTTAGAGAGGCCTGATCAAAACCTTGATCTTTCCTGAATCTAGAATCAAGATCAAGGCTCAATGGTCCTTGATTTTTCCTTGACTCAAGGTCATTGTCCTCAACCAGAATCAAGGTTGAGATCAAGATTTTTTAAATTTCCGATCTCCTTTACTTTTGTAAGAAACTAATAGGGTCTGGAAATAAGCGATGGAATCCTTGTATAAATCAGGGGTGAAGTGGATAAAAAATAACCTATTCCTTAAGAAAATTCCACATTTTATATTGAGGATTCTCGCCTCTTAATGCCTCAGGGCATGAAAATAATCTTGTAGTTCTTAAGACTTTTTTGGATTTATTTTTTATATTAGGCTTTTTAGAATAAATTAAAAAATAAATTACGTAAAAATATAAAACAGAAAATAGTCCAAAGACTCATTTCCATTGTTTTTTCCCTCCCATAATCGTCATCACCACGAGCCTCCCCTCTTCTCCCCATTGTAATATATTAGCAAATATAGCAACCACTTTAGGCATTAAAGAGTGCTTTAGGCATAAATTATGAGTGTTTTAGAGATGACATTTTTGGTGGAAATGTTGAAGGGATTTTTTGGGGGGAAGGGAGGAAAAAAAGTTTTTTGGGGGGAGGAAATGACGCAGGGAGGAAATAACAAAAAATAAAAATATTTAAAGTACTAGGTCAACAAAAAAAATATTTATTGAAGATAAGCTAGTCACATGGCCCTGTGTTTCCTTTTGAGATTTAAAATAAATGCCCCACGAGGACATGGAAACAAAATTGAAGAAACGTCATTTTATTAAAATTTGAGGGGAATAAATTATGGAAATTAGAGGGGGAAATATTTTTTTGCCTGGCTAACATAAGCTTGGACAAAGCTATGATTCTCAAGCTAGAATAGTACTACTGAATTTTATTTTTAGATACACCTTTGGGATGAAAAAATTTTAAATTAAGAGGTATTACGTAAGCAGCATCTACGCGTATCCACACCCACACACGTCCAGTGGTCAACCACCAAATTTTAGGAAAAAAAATAAAATTTGGTTATCCTAGTTATCCCGCCTTGATTCCATTAATGGAAAAAGAAAGACCTATTTCTTAGTTAAGCATTTCTTTAAAAAATCTTTATTTATTTAAAAAGGTGGCTTCGTCAACACCCTCGTATTCTATCCCTCCCATGGCGCGCAAACGTTCGCCGAGCCGAAAAGGCAAATATAATTGATGCTATAGTTGCTGGAATTCGAGTAGATGATGGTAATTCAATGTCTCTTTTACAACCCAATAGTATTGCTAAAAATGCAGCAACTGAGGCTACTGAACGCCAATGGAATAATTATTTTGCCACTTCTGTTAAGGCATTAAGTCAGGCGAGTGGAAAAATTTTTTTTGGAAATTTCTAGAAAATTTTTGAAAATTTTTTTTCAATTTTTAGAAGGAAAGGAAAGAATGGTTGGACCAATTTAAAGGTGTTTGTATTGCCTCAGAGAGTCATTTTCCTGGTAGAGAGTGCATTGACTTGGCAAAACAGGTACTACTGAGAACTCATGCCCTTGGGAAATTGTACCTTATAATGTGTGTATATTAAACAGAGGGGTTCTTGGTAGGCCTGGACTTTCTAGTGCTTCCTACCAAAACAGTCTACCTAGTGGTCAACTAATGATCTTAAATGAAGGTGTATTTTAGTGTTGAGTTTATCTTTTAGTGAGGGCTGCCGGTGGTAAATCTAAGGGTTCATAAAATAGAAAAATTTTTTTTAAGTTCGGCGCTAAATTTGTGGTGACACCAAGCGGCGGTGCCAATGACGACGAGGTCTGCGAAGCTTGTGAACATAACGATATGGTACTTGTACATACAACACAACGTTCAACTCTTCGGTAGATATGAAGAGATTAATTTTTGTATTTTTTAAATTTTGTGTATTTTATAATTTTTTTGAATAAAATTTTAATAGAAATTTGTTTAATTAAAAGAAGTTCACTCCTCTTCCAAAGAAATATATGGCCAAGTAGGATTACTCCCATTTTAAAGTTATAGTTCGATGAATAGAGTATTTTAGTCTGGTGGACAAATTTTGAGCTGGGACGAATCGTGGCTTTTGTCCAGTGGGACGAATTGTGGATTTTGTTCACTGGGTCAAATTTACTCTAAATCGACGCCTTTAAATAATCCTTTACCGCGAAAAACTTTACATTTTTTCTCTATTTCTTTTCCTCTACTATTTCTTACACGTATATTTCAAAATGTAAATTCTCTCAAAGGACTTCAAAATGCATACAAAAAAAGGAAACAAAAGACAGCAAGGCTGACAATTTGTTTTGTCTTTGTATTACTCACCCATTTTTCTTTGAAATTTCAAAACCGCCTTTTCAAGATTTATTTAATTCCTTTTAAATTTCAGCCTTTGACTATTTAGATATTTTATAGCATTAAATGTACACCCCCAATAAAAATAAAAACAGTGATATTGGAGATTTCTACGAATTATTGGGCGTTTCAAGAAATGCAAGTGAACAAGAAATTAAAGATGCTTACAGAAAATTGGCTTTAAAATATCATCCAGGTTTTTTTTTAATTATTTTGGGGAATTCTGGGACTTTAAGAGCCCGGCTTTGTTATCAGAAAAGCATCAAAAGTAGCGATGAGATGCTTCTTGTATTTTTCATTAGAGTTCGGAAATTTAAAAAACCTTGATTTTTGTTGAGAACCTTGACCAGAATCTTGCCCTTTCGTCAAAGAAAGAACAGGGTCTGGACCCATGCCGATCCCTAGTTTTTCTTACCAAAATTAGTCCTTGTGGTTTTTGGCTGTAAGAGTGGGAAATTGCTATAAAAATGGAAGGAGGCCCTGAAATTCGAATATTTTTATTTAAAAAAATATATTTTTTAATTTTCTTTTATATTTTAGACAAGAATCGAGATGAAAAAGGTTTGCAAATTTTTACTGAATTTTTTCAAAAAAAATTTTCCAGCCCAAGAACACTTCAAAATGATAAGCATTGCTTATTCTGTACTTTCTGACCCAAACAAACGAAGACAATACAATGTTTCTGGTCCGTCTACAGCAATGGCTAATTTTGAGGGTATTGACATTTCTGAGCTTGGTGGATTTGGTAAATACTCTGAGAATATTTTTTAAATTTAAAAACACTTTTAAGGTCGGTTCTTTGGAGCTATGGTGAGGATTTTGAATTTTTTATGAAAATTAGTTGTCGTTAAGTTCAATTATAGAAAATTGTTAAATAAGAGATTTGTGGTTTAGAGGTTGTGTGTTCGCCTATCGGTATGGGGGTTCATAGGTTCTATTCCGGTCGATGTGTTTTGGTTTATTTTTGACTTTTTTTTTTACTAATCTAAATATTAAATCTCCCTCCCTCAAAATTTTTTGAGTAAAATTTTTTTATATTTTCCAAAAAAATTTTTTTCAGGTATCTTCTTTTGGTTTTAAAATTCCAACACAAATTCGACCTAAAGTGTTGGCTCAAGCCATAGATATTTGTAAAGGAAAAGAGTCTGATACAAGGTTTTTTAACTTATTTTTATGATAGCTTAAGTCTATAAATTATTTTTTTTAGTGTCAAAAGGCTTATACCAGGTGTTCCAATCGACAATTCTATGAGCAACCAAGAAGCCCATTTTTATAGATTTGATGTTTCGAATGATTCTAGACATGGAGGTTTTTGTTAATTTTTGATTAAAAGGTCCCCTCCTTTAAAGAATTATTGAAGAGGGGAAATCAAATTTTAGATGGAAAATTTTTTTGGACCTCCTGAACTGGGATTTTTTGTCCCCTTTTTGGTATTTGACGGAAATGACCACAAGCCAATTAATTTTGGGACCGAAGCTGCCTATTTTCGAATAGTTATGGGACTTTAAATTTACTCTAGGAGCAGTTAATCTTTCCTTCTTCCCGTTTAAATAACCTCTTCATTTCTAGTAATTATTCGCTGCAAATCCCATTCCAAAAGTAAATTTAAATTGGTGCTATTTGATAAAGATGGAAGTGTTCGTGACATCAAAGAAAGCCAAAAACGAAAGCATTGCACTTCGGCAGAATTGTTCTTTTTACCTTTCCAAAGAATTGAAATTCCTGAATTTTCTCCAATGCAGTAAATTTTTAAAAAATTCTTTCTCAGATTTTATCTCTACTTTTCAGTCATTTAATGGAAGATAAAGAAACACCTTTGCCTTTTCACTATTTGGATGCATTGGAAACTCAAGGTTAAAATCAATTTTTTTTAATTTTGGGAAAATTTTTTTAATTTTATAGGCGCTAATTTGTCCGAGTTGATTCAACCAAATTATATTCTTTGTGTTTATGGAGATAATTTTCTTTCACAGGTTTTTTTTTTATTTTTTTTGGAAATTTTAAAAAAATTTTGAAAAGTCTTTTGAAAATTTTTTTGAACTTAAACAAATTTAGGTCAAATACAAAATCACATTTTTACCCCTACCAACTAATGAACAAGCTAATTTGGCAATTGAAACAATTAGACAAATTGAGCCTGTTTTGCAAAATAAAAAACAAGAAATGAAACAATTCCAAAAAGAATATATGGATCTTAAAACAAGGTTTTTTTAAAGTTAGTTTTTATTGATCCGTTTTGTTTTTAGATGGGAAGCAGCAAAAGCAAAGCTCAAAAAAGAAGATGAAGATATAACAAATTTACTTAAAGCAAGGGAGGAAGGTTATGATAGGTTTGTTTTCTTAGTTAACTTTTTAAAGGGGGACTTTTTTAGAAAAATAGTAATGGGATTAAAAACAAAAATTTGGAATTTGCTGGTCCTAGGAACTTTGGGAGTTTGAAATTTTTCTACAAAAACTGGGAAATGATTCGAAACTAGAAAACATAGTCCAACCAAGTCCTCAAATCGGTTTCTGGGGTTTTCCTTTGTGTTTAGTTATGGCTTTGAGATAGTTTGGCCCGCTCTTTTCTCGCCTTTACCATCTTTTTGAGAAAAACTTTAAAAAATTTAAATTTAATTCTTTTTTTAAAGATTATTCGATGCTTGTATGTTAGCCTATCGTCCAATGAATGTTGAAGTAGCAACATCAAATGGAGGAGGCGGATTTTTTTCATTCCTTGGAAAATGAAACGGGGCAGCTTTTTTTTAAACTTCTATAAAATTTTTAATTCTAACTAAACTAAAATTTTTAACTAATTTTTGAAAATTTATTTTGGATTTTTAGTCAAATATATAAAAATAGTTTTAATAAATTTTTATTATTTAAAAAGATTATTTTTATTAATTTGATCACTTTACCGAAAAAAAAATATGTAAATTCATACATCTTCAAATTAACACATATACAATTTTATTTTTTAGAATTCTCCCTTTCTTTCCCCTTCTTCAATAGTTAAATTAGTCAAAAGATATTAACCAATCTTCGGGCACTTGAATTTCTTTCTTATGTTGTTCCTCTTCTTGAACCGTTGAATTCTGTTGTTGTTGAGGATTTACCGGATGCTGTTGAGTAGAAGTTATTGGAGGCATTATATAATGTTGTTGCTGTTGATGATATGGTGGCATTTGGAATTGTTGTTGAGGAGGATGATTATTAATAGGTGGCATGTTATTCATCATGTTATTATTCATCAATGGCATAGTTGTTGTCATTGAAGGCATTGTATTCATCATTGAATTCATTGGAATGGTCATTGATTGATGATTGTTTACCATTGGATTGTTGCCCATCATTGGCATCCCCCCTTGAGGCTGATGTTGAATTTGAGTTGGATTGCCTGGATATCCCACCGCTTGCCCGTGCATCTCTTGTTGAGCTTGGTTGCTTGAAGAATACATCATCATTGAATGAGCGGGCAATGCTTGAGGTTGACTGATTGAATATGCAGTTGGCTGATGGGGCATAATTTGAGGCTGTTGAACACCTGCAGTCATTGTTGTCATTTGATTGTTCATCATTATTGGAGGAATTGTTGAAGTGTTTGTCATTGACTGCATTGGATTATGTATCATCTGTTGTTGAGTTGAAGTAACTGGATTATTGTTGTTATTCATCATATTTATTGGAACAGGATTATTAGCTAATGGTGGCACTTGATTTGTCATTGTTGGTAATGCAGGATTGTTAAATTGTGGAGAAGATAAGCGTTGTTGACGAATTTGCCATTCTTGTTCATGAAAACGTTGGATAGCAACATAACGACCGCTAACTAACATTTCCTTTAAAAAAATTTTATTTTAAACAAAAATTTCAAAAAAAATTTCTCTAAAAAAAATTAAGAACCCCCTCAAGCAAAAAATAAGTAAGAAAGAGTTTCAGTCAAGGAAACTTTGTCACTTCACGAGCTTTTCAGACCCGAAAGATGTTAAAATTTAATCATCATAAACTCTTTCCTCTTCCTTTCCCCCACAAAATCAACAACACTAACCACTTAACCACCTGCCCCATTTATCAAAATTTATTCTAACCTTCTTTTTATCCCTCATAACTTCAAGTGTTTGACGCAATTGACTTTTACGACGATTATTTTCTTCTTTAATTCTTTCCTGTCGTAAACGTTCATTTTCTTCTCTCAAAGCATTTACAGCCTGACGAGCTTCTTGAATATGAGCTAAATGGTCTTGTAATTGTTCATAATGTTCTGAAAAAAAATTTTTTTTTTGAAAATTTTTCAAGTCAAAATTTCAAAAAAAAACCTCTCTGTTCTTCCAATTTTGTCATTTTTTGTATAACTATAGCATGTAGTTCAGTAAGTTGTGAAAATAATGTATGAATAGCAGAATCATTAACAATAGAACGGCCACGTAACTGGTTACTTCTCATTCGAGTTTTCATTGTATCAACCTAGAAAATTAAAAATAATTTTTGGGAAGGAAAAAGAACACAGTTCCCCCATACTAAAAACAGTTGCTAGTAATTTTTTGTATAACTCAGGAAAGAAGACAGACATTTATTCCTCCCACAAAAGGACAAAAAAATTTTTTTTTAAAAACAGCCCCTTGTAAAAACTCTAAAAATGAAAACTCTTAATCGGTTAATTCAAAATTTAGATTAATTTCCCTAAACTTAAGACCAAAAAATACAATCAAAAATAATAAATATACCCTTTCATTCAAAGCATTACAAAAGTTTAAAGTCTCTGCCACTTCTTCAACACCTCCATCATTAGATTCATTCTTCCCAATATCCATAGGCATTCCAATATTTAATTTTGCAGCATAATTTTGTGACAAACTATTATCATGTTGAGAAATTTGTTGCTGTTGTTGATCTTCCAAAATTGAAAAATCCAAAGGTTCGTTTAAAGGATAATTATTGTTGGTGTTGTTATTGACATTAGAAATATTTGTTGGAGTTTTAGTTAAACTTTTGTTTGCATTCCCATTTTGTTGTAAAGGTTGCTGTTGGCTAATACTTGAAGATATTGAAATAGAAATTTCACTTGGTGGTGGAGCTGTTGCACGAAGTGGTTGTTCCTTTTTAAAATAAAAAATTAGAAGAAAACTAGTAGGAGGAATATAATGATAGGAGGATTCAAAGAGGAATTTCAGCTTAAAGGTGAAAGACGATCTACCCAGCTCATGTCAATCTTTCACAGAGTAGTCAATGACTGATGGTACCAGAGATAGGTCGGGTTACCCGAAATCGGGATCCTTTTCTCAACCCGGACTCCAATCAAAGTTTTGACAATCCGATGGATTGTGGAACCAAAAGACTTGCGAAATAGATCTGCCCGAACTTATTTTAACATTAAATTTCAAACCTCAACTTCTCTACGTTTTCTCTCCCAATAATCACGATCCAAATAAGTAGCCAGAACAGAATCAATTGGATCATCTTTATTAGCATCATCATTAACCATTCCAGATAAATTAGATTCATCTTTACCAATAACTGGAAAAGTTTGCGGGGGAGGTTCAAACTTTTGTCCACCATATCCACTAGAAATAGAGTTGTCATTTGTCGCTTTATTTATATAAGAAAGATCAATTCCATTATATTTTTGCTTTAAAAAATAAAAAATCTTTTTAAAAAAATTTAGAAAACCTTAGCTTCAGCTTCACTTTGACTTATAGCCAAAGCAAGTTCCAATTCTTCTTGTTCTTTAGCCTAAATTTTAAATGCCAAAATTAATTTGAGCAAGACAAAAACCTCTGCTTCTTTTAAAGCCTTTTCACGCGCAGCAGCTTCTTCTGCAGCCTTGTTAATTTCAGCCTGAATAAAAAATTTATAAACCATCAAATACCCCCAAAAGACTAGTCATCCCAAAATAACCACAAAATACCTATCACCAGAATAACCCTAAAAATTAACCTTTGGTTGCTGTTGAACAGTCTTTTTATCAAAACAGGCCTCACAAACTCGAACTTTCTTCTCTATCCCAAATTGAGGTAACAACATTTGCTTATTCGAGCATTTATCACAGAATATTTGTCCACAAGCACGACAATGATGTTTACGAGTAAAAACGCCAAATTCAACTCGACATCTAAAATTTTAAGAAAATTCTCCTTCAAAACATTAAAAAGTTCAAAACCTGTAGCAATTATCCCCTTCAGCCCAATCTGGAGCAGATTCTGCCAAAAACATTGCTTTTGCTTCGTCTATAGGCGGAAATTCAAATCCATTCATTTTTAGAAGTGAATGAGTGTCTTCAACAATTTTATATTCAGAAATGCCTTTGAATGCAGAAGTCCAACATTGAATAAGTTCAAGTATTTTGGTTCGAACGTTGGCTTGAGGGTTTGAAATGACCAAACTTTTCAAGTCTTCCATGAATTCTTTGGTTGCAATTTCAGCAATAAACTAACAATAAGTTGAAAAAGGAAATAGGAAATTGACGAAAATCTAACTCATGTCAGAATCTTCAAACTCGGAATTTGATTCGTTGTTCTGGGGCCGATCCCAGAGAATGAAGTTAATGAAAAATTCAAACCTATGAAAACCCTGGGGAGCTTATTTGTTAGCTTTTAAAAAGTAGGAAGGTCAAATGCTCGGTCAGGACAGAACAGTAAATACCCAAATCTTAATCTAACAATAAACCAGGGAATTCTATCTTTGATCCAAAAAGAAAAATCGAGGAACTCTGGACCAAATATTTGGAACAAGGAGAAGGCTAGGAATTTGCCACTAAAGGAATTACCATTAATCACCAAAAAATGAAAACCTTCTTTCCACAATTTTTAACACAAGCTTCTAATACCATCAACGCATGATGAGCAACATGCGGATTTGAATTGTGATAACGCTTCTGAATTGCTTTAATTGCATCTTTGACCCTAAAAAGCCAATTATATTCAACTAAAAAATTAAAAATACTTACGGGACTTCCTTTCCTCTAATTAAATCCACACATTCCAAAATTCCTTCCCAATTAGGTTCAACCAAAGTTTGATCTGTTGCAGCATCTAAAAATTAAATTTTAATGATTTAATTTATTGAAATCCATACCTAGCAATTTTACGAAACGGTAAGACATTAGAAGAAATTATTTTTTAAAACAATTAATAAATACAATAGTCTAAAAATAAAAAGAAAAAATAAAAAGGTTGACTAATCAAAAGAAGGAAAATTAATTAGTTATTTATTATTTCTAGAACACAAAAAACAAGGTGTTGTTCGTTGTTATCACCTCGTTTTAGGTGTTTTCCTTCTTTTTAATCAGCGAAGTAGTTATCAAAACACAGTTAACCCCCCTTATAAAATACGGTCTTAAGGCTGAGAAAATCGCATCCTATAATGAGGTGTGTCTTAAATAGAGGGTTCGCTTAGACAACTCTCGACCAAGGAGGTTATTCACGAGTTATTCGAAACCGATACGTGGACATTTTTCGACCCGAAACCCCATCCTAAGAATGTATTGAAAACACGATCAATCTCTTTTTTCACACCCAGTGGTCAACTAAACTTTATAAAAAACATCTAAATTAAGCTTCTAAAGTCACCCGCCTCAATATGAAAAAATAGCAAAAAATTAAAAAAAAGATAAAAATTCTCGAAAGTAAACGAGTCAGATAAAAAAAATTAAATTAAAAAACATTTTATTATTATTCAACAAAAACAGATTTGAAAGCATTTCTATAATTTCTATCACCAACAAGCTTGTCAAATTCTTCTCCAGTACACCATTTATAATCAGCAATTTTGTTTGGGTTAAATCCAACTTCTGTCCAAGAACTAATTGCTTTGTTTGAATGAAGAATTTGGGCAGGATAAAAGAAAATCTGAAATAAAACTCTTAGAAGTTATTAGTTGAGAGGATCTAGGTTTTATTTGTTACGTAATAGCAGTGATATTGGAATAGAAGTTCAGAAACCCCCAAGAGAAAATGCTTGTTCCCGGGCTCTTGGTATAGGAAAATCACAAAATATCTTCAAAGGAAAGCAGTCAAAAACTTAATCTAATCAAAATTTTTCAAATGTTCCTGAAGTGACCCTACATTGGAGGGAACTCTAAAATTGACCTAAATGATAAGTACGATTCATTTGCCTAACTATAAGGTTTATTAAAACATACAATAGACCCATCAAATCCAAGCCGCTCCTGCATCGTTTTTGTATATTTGTATAAATAATGTGCTATTGGTGCATTTCCATACATTTGAAATTCAAACGGAAAAGGATTTTTCGCATCTTCCGAAGGCAATGACAAAGAAAGCAACCTGAGGGCAGTCTTTAAAAAAAATTTTTTTAATTAAAAATATTATCTAAAATAAAAACCTCTTTTAAAGTCTCGCCTTTTTTGTTCATTAACTGAGGTAAAATCCAAGGGGAGACGTATTCATCAGTATGAGCATCTTCAAATTTATGTCTGACAGCTAGCACCAATTTCCTGTCCAAATTACGTTTCAAACATTTAAAATCCATAGAAGCATTAGTTGGGGGATTATCAAGGTTGTACTTCTCTATAAGCTTCTGTGCCTTTTCACTCCATTCATTGCGCTTTTGAACGCTTGAAACGCCCAATTGTTGGTCTAGATGACTAAGATCTTTTCCTTCAGCTTCCATCTTTTTGCGCTTTTCCAGGAGACTTAAAAAAATAAGTTGAATAAATTAAAGTTACTTGGCTATTTTTGAACAAAATAGTCAGGAACTCAAGACTACCTATTGTCAGAAGAAATCCAAAACGTAACCCAAAGTAAATTTAAAAAACCTAGACTTGGACGAGGTGGCCCGTTTCCTTTTTAAGAGACATTTGCCTCCTTTTTGAGAGCCCATGCTCCCTTTTGGTGATTTGGAAAGAGCCCACCCTTGCCTGGACTCTTGATTCCAGTTGCCGATCTAGACCAGATTCTTGACCATGAATCATGAAAAACCAAGATGTGAATACAAATCAATACCGATCTCTAATGTCAAAACGTCTCAATTTCCCCAATACTTCTAAATTACTTACACAGCATCCTTTTCCAGTTCCAATTCAAAATCACATTTATAAGACGTTTGGTTATCCTTTATTTCAGACAATTGAGCAAAATTCCTTTCAACTTCAGTCATTGGAGGAGCAATTAAAGGTAACCGGTAAATAACGAGTGAAACTTCAATTCGCCATCTTTGAGGATTAAGTTGAAATTGTTTGAAATTTGTTGAACAAAAAGATGATGAAGTGTGTAAATAACGAATTAAATTTTTCATTGTTTAAATCACTGAATAAAATAAAAGTTGTTAAAATAATGTTCTCTGTCCCCACAAAAACCCTAGATATCAACAAAAAAATCGTCAAATATTCTGAGAAGACTCTTAAAAAGAAATTGGTTCGACATATTTTGTCATCATTATATTTACCAATACGGAGGGCAAAATGTGTATTTTTAGCCAATTGGCAAAATAAAATGTGGCAAATAAGTGGACACGGAAAATGGAAAAATAAAAAAATTAGAAAACAAGAAAAGAGAGAGTATGGAAAAAGAAAAAAGAGAAAATTGATTAAAACATAACGCCAAAATTAATTATTTTAGTAAAATTTTAATTTTGCATTTTTTTATTCTTGAATTTTCTATTCCTTGGGTGTTAATTTTTTTAATTTTTTTGTTTAATTTTACTTC
Organism: Meloidogyne incognita; assembly: GCA_036172945.1. Classification (NCBI taxonomy): domain Eukaryota; kingdom Metazoa; phylum Nematoda; class Chromadorea; order Rhabditida; family Meloidogynidae; genus Meloidogyne; species Meloidogyne incognita. The sequence goes on along the minus strand of JARQAC010000006.1, from coordinate 2,884,649 downwards.
TTTTTTAGGTTCTGATTTTATTTTTCTTGCGCTGTTGAAGCTAAACTTTTGTAAATGCCGATTAAAGCATCTGGAGAAACGGTTAATTTTTTTGTAGAACTAGTGTTATTTTTAATTTTCAGTTGAGGCAATACATCGTTATTGGCCGTAAACTTCCTACAGAGAATGAGCCAAATCCAAAACTTTACAAAATGCAAATTTTTGCCAGTAATCATGTTGTTGCTAAATCGCGTTTCTGGTACTTTACTAGTATGTTGCGTCGTGTTAAGAAGACTAACGGAGAGATTGTTTCGTGTCAGGAGGTTTGTGTTTTTATTTGCCTCGGGGTTTCTATACACCAGTTTGCTGATGTGTCTTGTTCACAAACACAGGGACATCGAGTAGGGCATTTGGGGTGACAAGGTGTAAACGGACAAGACAAATTGGACATTGGGGTGCGGGCGAACTGGGTTGACCTGCTTTATTTCATCATCCGTTCTCTAACTTTTATTTTTATGGTGACTCGGTTCTTTTAAGACTCACGCCATACATTTTTCATTTCACCCTCCCATTCATGATTAGTCCATTCTTCAATCTTTCATTAATTTTTAAATTTAAAGGTTTTTGAAAAGAAGATAGGCTCTGTAAAGAATTATGGAATTTGGCTTCGTTATGACTCTCGAACCGGTCATCACAACATGTACCGTGAATACCGCGATGTGACAATGGCTGGTGCTGTCACTCAGGCTTATCGCGACATGGGTGCTCGTCATCGTGCTCAAGCCGATCGAATCCAAATAATCAAGGTTCAACCGATCAAGGCTGCCGATTGCAAACGTACTGGAGTTAAACAGTTCCACAACTCGTCAATCAAGTTTCCTTTGCCGCATCGTGTGAATGACAAACGTCGAAAGATGACTCCGTTTACGACGCAGAAGCCGAAGACACATTTTGCTTGAATTAATTTTTTGTTGTCTTTCGAGTGTTGAGAGTTATTTTGTTGTTGAAAAGAAAGGATAAATTTTGTTAAATAATTTTTATTTTATTTTTAAAAATTGTTTCTTTTTTCAATGAATTTATTTTATTCGTTTTGATCAAAATCAATTTATAAAGTTTTCCAGAGAATTTGCTTTAAATCGTTCAACAAAAAATGGCTGAAAATATTCCTGAGGGTGACTATGAGAAGGGAAAGAAGATTTTCAAAGCGAGGTGTTTTCAATGCCATGTACGGTTTATTTTGATTTTGTCAAACATTATGGGGACCTGCTTAGATTTAATGTTAGTGGAGGTTTTAAATGACTTCTCGGGTTCTTTACTGCTTTCTCTAAAGGGGGCTGGCTGTTTTGTGGTTTAATTTTAAGGAGGCGTGCCAAGTTTATGCCCTAGGGTGCGGCCTAACCTAGTGATTAACATAACAAGAATTTTCTTCCCTCTAATATTTAAAATTAAGTTTATTTCGTTCAGGTCATCGATTCGGATGCTGCCAAGACTGGGCCAACATTGAAGGGTGTTATTGGTCGCAAAAGTGGATCGGTTTCTGGTTTTGATTACTCCGCTGCTAATAAGAACAAAGTTTTATTTTTTCAAATTAAGAACATTTTAAATTTAAAAATTAATTTAAGGGAGTGGTTTGGACTCGTGAGACGTTGTTCGAGTACTTGCTGAATCCTAAAAAGTATATTCCTGGCACTAAGATGGTTAGTTTATTTTAAATGTTTAATTAGGATTTTCTGGTTTTCATCATTCTCTCTTCCGTAAATGCTCCTAAAACCAAAACTGGCCCTAACTCGCCCTTAAATTTATTTTGTAACAAAGGGGAATTCACTTTACGATAGGAAATCGAGGGTCCTCTATCGAATAGTACCAAGGATCAATACAAATTTTTGTATCAGTAAACGATGTTCTTTTTGGGGAGCGTCCATAATACCAAATGCCGTAATACCAACCCCCAAAACAGCAAAATGCCCGAATGTAAAAGGTCTCAGCAAAGATGAAGGTTACTCCATCAATGTGGAAATTTGTTAACAATCCACATTTTGGTATTTCGGGGCGGTTTTTTTGGCAGTTTGGTATTACGGGCATCATATACCGTTCATTTGTTAAAATGGAATTTATTAAATATTTTTTTCAAAATTTTAAAGATATTTGCTGGGCTGAAGAAGGCTGATGAGCGTGCGGATCTGATAAAATATATTGAGGAAGAGGGCAAGAAATAAGAAGAAAGAGAAGAAATATATTGTTGAAGAATATTTTTTGTTAAAATTAGGATAGAAGGATTAAAAGAGGCTTGTGTTACGTGAATGTTTTTTTTAATTTTACCTCTATAAAATTATATAGATTTTTTGGTATGAGGATTGGGTGTGAAGTCGACATTTGTATGGTTTTGAGGAAAGTGATGTCTCGATCAATTCTGATCTGAGTTTCAAAATTTAAAATGTTTCTGAAATTTTAAAATACCCCTTTTGCACAATTCTTTCTAAAGACAAAAATGACAAACATCAAAAACTTGGGAAAGATGCCCAGTAAAGAAAGAAAGGAAAAATATCAAGCCATCATGCATTTTACCTAGAATATTTACACAAATCTTTAAAAAATTTAATGGCATCAAACACGAGGAAATTTATTACAATTAAAAAAGAAAATAATTATCACGATATTGCTTTAAGGAAATAGAGAACAACACATACAATACTAAATTTATTTTTTATTTAAAGTAAGAGGTAAATCGAAATTTTAATTTTCGAAAAAAAATTTTTTTTAGGATTTCCGAAAATTTGTCAAATTTCAAATTTTTTATTTTCAAAAAAAAATATTTTCGGATTTTTAGGGCAGTTAAGTTTTCGAAACCTCTCACGTTTACTATACACACAAAACTCTATAGTTATATATTTATTTATCTAGAATAACTGCTTCAAGCATTCGGTTCACCAATTGTGGGTAAGCAGTCTTCGCTAATTGCCAACCTTCACTGTGGAGAAATTCATCGTGTCCACGAATATGAATGACGATAGCCTGAAAATATATAGGTAAAAGAAGAATATTCTGTTAATTTTACCTTCTCAAGAATTGGAGCGCCAAACAAATCGATCAATCGACAATAGTTGAGAATATTGTTATTATCTGAAAAGAGTATTTTAAAATATTATTATAATTCACAAATTTGATATTCCCTCTAAATTTTAAACTAAAGCTTTTTAGTCCCTCGCCCCTTCAAAACAAACAATTTCGGTTCTCCAAAAAATAGCCCAAAAATTTTTCAAAAAATTCCTTACTAATCACGCTCGACATGAACATTTCGCATTCAGGTTTTAACGATTCCACTTTATAGTTGTGTGCCAAAACAAATATTTCCTCCACATGATTCTCCAAAATGCCTTTGTTTATCTCTCCGGAGTAAAGAAATTCCAGCATTCCTCGAAAAGGTTCCGGTTTTGCGTTAGGAATTGATATTTTCTGAATCTGAATTTACAATTAAAGTAAAGTATGAATTTTAATCAATTTTTAGGATTTAATCAATTTTTAGTCTCCTTTTAAATTTCGGGTCCATGGTAATACCCAAAATAAGAAAGCCAGGAATCTTACTACATTCCACAAAATTTAATCTAAGTTCAAATAATTACCATATCCATGGAGTCAGCACTATGTTCTAACAAATTCTGAAGCACAACACTTTTTGCTAAAATACAACGATGCGCTCTAATAGTGTCTCCTTGAACCTTAAAAAATAAATTTTATTTTTTAATTGTTAAATTAACTCCTACCAAAATCACGCAATCGGTGAATTTTTGGCTTTCCAACAGTTGACGACAAGAGGTTTTGAAAATTTCGTTCCTGTCGTACGGAGGATCCACTTCAAGTTTGCATTGCATCCTTAAAACATCTAAAAATTTTAGATTTATTTTTACAAATTTTTTAGTAAACTAACCAAACTCCATCAATTGGTGAACATTTATCGCCTTGAAGCCTAATTTGGTTTGATCCTCAAAAAGTTTGGTTGATCTTAAATTATGAATGAAAATTTATTGTAAAGATCAATCTACGCTACCGCGTTAACAAAATTTCGCTTCCAAATTTAACCACGAACAGTTTATATTTCGTGGTGACTAGCCCGTTGAAGTTTTGTTTTCCAATTTGTCGGAGGTAAACATAAACGACTGCGCTGCAAACTTTCAATACGATCTCCCAACCAAGTCCAGGCAATTCAGGCGATGCAAATTGTTCACCTGAAAATAAGGAAAATTTTTTGATTTAACAAAAAAAAAGTATACTTGTTAGCAAAAGTTCTTCTCCAAGTCCAACCGCACCAAGAATTTTGAACATGTTTTTGAACTCCCACCAAAAAGAAACCCTGACTGTAGTCGACATCTAAAAAACAAAGAAAATTTCTAAGGTTACAAAATTATTTTTGTATTTTACCTTTTTTTGTTGTAGAATAAACAAGAACCGTCAAACAAGAAACGTGCGAGAAGATTTGTTTCAGGCAACCAGAAAAAAGGCCAAACCGCGACAATAAAACAAGCGACGAAAATTTTTTAAAAGGCTAAAAGTATTTAGAATAATGAAGGGAGTTGTAAGGAAGTGGGAGAAACTTTTATATAGAGGAAGGCTTTTATAGTCAGCCGATAGAAAATACTGTAGAAGATTGAGAGAAAGAGAGACGTTAATAAACACTATGCCAATTTGCTAAATAAATTAAACAATGCGAGGAAATCTAAATTTTAATAACGAAGAACAAGTCTTTTTGACTATAAAATATCTTTTAAAAAATAGAGAATAGATCAGGAGCCTGACGAGACTAAATGACAAAAAGTGCCGATAGAAGAACAAAAATAACAGAACAATAACAGAAACGGGAGCAGGCCAGCCTACCGCGAGGCCAACTTATATGGAAGACACCCTGGTCCGGGACACCCCGGGACGCCTCGACGAGGTGAATCGAACCATACCAGGGCGTCCCGGATTCGACAATTCTGAACGTGGTTATAGCTCGGCGGTAGGTTGGCCTCGCGGTAGGTTGGGGTGTACCCAACAGAAACAGAACAAACAATATTTAGAACAAATCTCTCATTAGGAAAAAATGAGAGATTTGTCTCTCATTATTCGGGGCCTGCTAAGATTCACAAAACGAATAAAAAATTTAATTGTTATCAAGAATTTACGGTATATGCAATATGCATAAAATTAAATTTAAAAACATTTTTAATAAATTTATTGCCCAAATATTTGTTTAATTCTTTCCAAATAGAAGCCAAGCATTGTTTGCTCCACTCGAAAGATGATTGATTTGATCTGAAAAGAAATTTTTTAGTTTTATTTTTGTGATTTTTGAGTGAAGAAAAAGGTCTATCCCCCAATAAATTCACTATAACACAACCCAAATTTCACCTCTATTTAATATACACCTAATTATAGGGTTTGATTTTAGCCCACATAGAGTAGGTTATTTTGAGAGCTTTTAAAAACCTGAGAAAGAGTTTAGCAAATGTTTAGCCACCGAGCAGGATTCGAACCTTCGACCTTCTACAGTTATCGCTAGGGCTTTCGCTCACCATATACAGGAGCTCTACCACTGAGCCACCGGGACATCGACTAATGCCCCTCTTTTAAATGCTCTAGGTGAATCATCCTTACACTTGATTGGAATGGAAGATGGAATAGAAATATCGTTAAAACTGTGCCCCATTTTAGGGCATGACCGACTGTCCCCGTTAATTTGTTCCCCGTTACCTTTTTCGCTTTGTCTTTATTCTTCTCGGTCCATTTCTTAATTGTTTCTAGCCCAATATTTACGGCATCTCTGCGTGAATCTTCATCGGCTCTAGGCGATAACATTTCCGGAAATGCCTTTAAAAATAATTTAATTTTTTTAAAATATTTTTTACAAGTTTCTGCATTTCTAATTCCACAGCCAAATTTAATGTTCTCTTGTAGCACTCGGCGAGTTTTTCTTTATCCTCCTGTGTTTGAAGCACTACAGGGGGTACTGTGTGGATGATTTCTGTAAAAAAGGGGTTTGGGTTTTTCTTTTCATGTGTTTTTGTGTTTCTGTTTTTGGGGAGAATTGTATTGAGGGCCAGAACTGCTTGGTAGAGGACCCTCAATTTCCTATTGTGAAGTGAATTCCTTTTTGTTACAAAATGAATTTAGGACAAGGTATAAAATCTGCTTGGTTCCCCTTATGATTTTTACTTTTTAGAGGGCATGTATCTTGGCTCATAGCTGTAGGGAGCGGTCCAATGTAATGTACATCCTAATGTACCTTCCTTCGAATAGCCCTCAAATACAATTTTACCGTTTTCTGTTTTTGTATTACTATGTTTCTATATTCTCGTATTTTTGTATTTTCTATAAATTACTTTTCGCAAAATAATAACGTCCAATTTGAAAACTTTCAGTAGCAAAAGCATCCCCTACAGGCAATCCTCCCTTCTCTTTCGCTATTTGCTCCAATTTTTTAGCTAGAACTGGGCCCGCATTTCGAACAATTCTTTCACTAACACTTGATTCTAATCCTCTATTATATCCATCCATTGGGAGATTTTCTGCTTCCTCCAATAATTCTCCCCATTTTTGGTCATCATTTACCATTTGTTGCCATTGCTGTATTTCTTTTAGAAAAAAATTTTTATCTGTGATTAGGTGATGATTTGATATCAATAGATACAATGACCTTCATTATACAATGGACTTCCATTATAAGGGACTTTCCTTATAAGAGACTTCCATTATAAGGGATTTTTCTAATTGGACTTAGCCTACCTCCGATTGAGATTGATTGAGAAACCCCATCCACAAGATTAGGCATTTGAGTGCTATGCCCGAGGATGAGAGCAAATGATATTAAATTCCCCTCCCACCGAGGATCTCATTACTCTTTTTTCTAAAAAATTTTCCTACTTCTCTTGGCTTGTGTCGCACGTTCCTTTTGCCTCAAATTATTTGCTGGCTCAACCATGTTTGCCAATTTAGTCAAAGCTCTGAACAATCTCTTTTTATCCAGACTATCCTTATCTTTTACGTCGACAACATCAAAGAGGGACTTTGCACGTAAAACTTTCGGGATTGCTTCGTCTCCATTTAATGGCTCTGAAAAGAATTTTTTTCAAAAAATACTCTCCCATCCTCTATTTGCTAAAAGTTAAATTTTGCTTTTACTTAAACATATGGATGTTTCACGAGAATTACTCTCTTTATCTCGGATCAATTTTTGGAATGGAGGCTTAATGCAGTGGCCCATTCTTTAGCTATTAGTAAGGGGCTAGGCTAACGTTCTAAATTTGAAACTTTTCTTAGAGTTTCCTTCTCAATATGATGCTTAATTTATCCCAGTTCTAATTTTAATTAACCTACCAACGGAGAGGGATGGTCTTGTTGGATTTACTATAGCATCAACTCGAGCTTCCAATATATCGCCTCTCTCTGCTTTTATTTTTAGATCAGTCTAAAAGGAATTTTAAATCTGCTCAAAAATTTTTATTGCTTACATCTCTACTAGGTCTGTTCCTTTCATTCCTCCTTCTAAAATCATCATCTACGTTCTTCCCATTCCTTCCATTAAAATCATCATTATCCTCCTCCATATCCCTCTCATTTTCTTCATCTCCCCATTGCCTTTCTTCACTCCATTCTTTATTTTTATTATTCCATTTATCTTCTACACTTCCATATCCATCATATTCTGTATTTTTCGCCTCAGATATTAATTTTTGGCGAAGACGTGAATTCTGGATTTGACTGATTTTAAATAAATTTTGGCCGTTTCTTATACTTCCGCTTGAGAAAAATTTTTTCGTTTTTTATTTTTATTTTCCTTCAGAATCCTTACCTAGTACAGACAGCATCGAATTCCAATTTTCTCATTCCCCTTCTTTTGAATACCCTGGCTACGCAACCTATTCTTCTTGCTCTGGAGTCGACAAGCTGAAAATTTTCTTTTAATTTTTTCTTGATTTGACCTTTACAAGGTTAATACAGTTCGGACCTCATTATATGATATCCCCTTGGAGCTGAATAAATCGTTGTTATAATGAGGTGTATCTTAAAATAGAGGGTATCGCCTAGCTAGAGAGTATCGCTAGTCCACTCATTCAATGACCAAACAAATTAAACACACCATATCTTAAAAAAGAGGTGTAATTAGTATTGGGGAATGGATTATGTTATCGACAAGGTTCCTCTGTTACCTCAATAGGAATTCTATATTTCGAATTTTGTAGTACATGGCAATTTTCTGTCCTCTTTTCGCAATGTATATGACGCCGAATTATTGCCTGAAATAAACTTTCCATTCCAAATTGAAGATTTGAGGCAATCCCGTCAGAAGGATTGGTTATTGGAATAGCTAGAGGCTTCATTTGGTTATAATCTTTTTTTGATAAACTTTTGGCTAGTTGATCATCCCATGACTGTGAAAGTGAATATTAAAAGAATTTTTAATTTTTTTTATTTCTGAAGCTTTGATTAATCCCACATTTTATGTCATTTAAATGAGCTATTTCTTCAAGTTTTAGTGAGTTTAATAGTCCCCATCTGATTTTAAAAATTTCAGAATTTTTAGTTTAATTCTGATTTTAAATATTCCGAAATTCTGGTTTTCTGGTTTAACTATTTCAGAATTTTGCTTAATTCTGATTTAATATTTTAGAGTTTCAATTTCAGAATTAATATTTTTGAGTTCTGGTATTTATTTAACATAAATTCTGATTTTATAGAAACATAATTCTTTTTAAAAGAAAAATTCTGATTTTTAAATTCTGATTTTTCTGATTTAAATTCTGATTTAATTATCTCACCAATCGATCAAAAGAATTTCCCAATTTTTGCCTTCTTAACAAATTAATTTTTTCCAATGCTTTATTCCATATATTTCCTCCACTTCTTCCATCCATTCTATTATCAAAAGTATACAAAAAAGGCCCAACAGCTTCACTCCAAAATTTTGCTTTTGGGTTTTCTTCTACTTTTTCTTCCCTTCCATACTCATCTTCAAATAATTTTTCTAATCCGTAATCGCCAAATTCGTTCTGATTTTCTTCAAATTCGTCCCAATAATCGTCTGCTTGATTGTTTGCTTTCGCGAGGGGATATATCTTTTGATTAAAAATATTTTTTGAAAAAGCTCGATATAAGCGACTCTTCTATAAAAGGTCAAAATGAGACTCTCGATATAAGAGACTATAATTGGCTGTCAAAATAAACTCCCGATATAAGAGACTCTTATTTACTGTCGAAATGAGACTCTCGCTATAAGAGACTCCCCTATAAGAGACCCTTATGGATGAAGTCTGGGGGACAATTATCCCTGGGTGGGATAATTGAACAGAGTACTCTAAGTCTCCTATATTGAGCTTTATTTGTATATTACAATTTTTGTGGGTATCTTATATTAAATTTGAAGGATTTTCTGATTAAATTTTGCTTTTAATTATTTTTATAATTTATTTTAAAAAATTCTACTTGAGCTTTTGGCCAATAATTTGCTCCATAGCCATAAGTTGAGTGGCTGATTGAAACAAAATTAAATATTAATAATATTCTAATTAGCATTTTTAATGGGATGATTAATTTATTTTTTAATGGAAATTAATTTGGATTTTTTTCCTGTTTTTTTGGAGATAAATTGAGCAAAAATCCTCGTCTCCTGACAGCTTTTTCTCCCTTAAAATTTTTTTTTGAATTATTACTCAAATAATTCCTCTATTTCTTAATATTCTTTAGCGAGAGTCAACTGTGCAAATCTCTGAAAAAAAAATCTAAAAATGACGATAAAGGCAAAAATAATTTTTTTCTGTTTGGTGTTTATCTCCCTCTCTAAAAACTCTCTACGCTCTTGTATTTATTTGCCAACAAAATTCAAAATTAAAGAATAAATTTTTTTATTTAAATTAAATTTAAATAAATGCTTTTAAAAATTTTTCTATTTAAATTTAATTATTTTTTTTTAAATTTAAAAGAATTTTAGAAAATGTGGGGTCAATTGGAGTAGAGAACCTTCAAACTTCCAACCTTCAAACTTCTTAAAATACTGAATCATGTAAAATCCTTTTGATATCATTCGATAGAGAATTAAATAAGCTACAAAATAGGTCGAATATAAGAATTTTGAAAAAATTCTAAAGAAGTTTTATAGTCAAAAAACTACCTTTCTCCTATAAAATATGCTCAGGTTTCATCAAGTTTTTCGTCCATAACTTTTCCAAAAGACAATTTAAATTTTTATTTCGAAGCTTATTTAGTAGCAAATTTAATTCTCTATTGAATGATACCAAATTTGTCTAGAAATATTTATTCATTCAGAAGTTAAAGGGTCTGAAATTCAGTTGACCCTTACAGACGGTATTATCAATATTTTAATTTTCTAAAATTTCTATTGTCTCAGTAATGTCTTCTTCCAGTTATTTTGTCCACTACTCGTGTAAGCATTCCTCTCTTTTTATATCCTCCATAATGATTTCCATAACCATTCCCATATCCCCCTCCATATCCGTGCCCATAGCCGTGACGTCGTCCATAGTACCCACGCTGGCTGCTTGAAGAGGAGAAAGAGGAAGAACGTTTTTTCCATTTTTTGAAACGCTTAACTCGTGAAAGGGTGCTAAAATGAAAATTTTTTTATTTTTAGACTTTAATATTTTTTTTTCAAAATTGACCCGTCCTCAGCAGAAGCCGCTCCAGTCATTGAACAAATACTCATTAATAGAATAATTAAAATTATTAGATGAATAAGACGCATTTTTTAATTTTATTTTAATTTTAGAATTAATTAGGAAATTATTTTTAGGGTAAAATTAATTTTAAAAAATTAAAAAAAATTTTTTTAACGTTCTAAAATCAGAAATTTAATAGGGAAATTAATTTTAAGTCAAGGAAAAAAATTTTACTGATAAGAAAAATAAATTTAGAAAGAAAATTTATTTGTTTGTTTATTAAATTAGAAATGATTTCTATGTAGAATTTGGTGATAAAACAAAAAAAATTTTAACAAATGAATTTTTAACTTATAAATTAAATTTTAAAAGGAGTGATGATTAAAGCATTCACATGATTCATTTTATTTTTTATTCTCGATTATTTTTGAATTTTTTTTTGTGAAAGGGTGATAAGGAAAGGGGGGATATTTTTCTTAAATAAACTTTTGCTTGCTTAAAGTATTTGATAATCCATCCTTATTTTTAGGAGATAAAAAAATCTTTTGTTCCCTTCAGCCTACTACTAGGCTGAAGGGAACATTCGCTTAAGCCTTCCGGCTATTTTTAAAAAAATTTCTAATCTTTGTAAGATATAGTCTTTTAAATAAACTCGTTCTATGCATACATATACATACTTCCTCATATCTTTTAAAAAACTCTTACATTAGTGTTCCCTTCAGCCTACTACTTGGCTGAAGGGAACATTCAAGTTTTAGATTAAATTTTAATCTTTGCCAATTTATTTCAATAAACATATTTTTGATCCAAATTGAGATCGAATGTTTTTAGTTTTTTTTTAAGATTTCTTAGTGTATATTAATATTTGCTATATTAGTTTTGGGGGCAACTTTAGTTGTTGTAGACAAATGCCCAGTTTTTGCCCCAGCAAAGTGTCCAACACTTAATTGTTGTGATGGAACGTAGCCAAATAAAGCGAAAGTGTCGTTTCTTATTGTTTTATTCATAAAAAGATAAATTAAGGATGGAAGTCCGTGAGCGGTGACCCACATTAAGGAAGCTATGTAGATGATAGCTTCGCTTATACGGAAGAACTAAAAAAATTATTTTTGTCAAATGAAGGCTTAGAGGCATGAAATTTTGTGTGGATGTTGTTAACAGTCTTATCTAACTTCATTAAAAATTTCAGAATTTTTGGGTCAGAATTTCAGAAGTTCTGGTCAATAATGTAGAAAAACAGTGGAAATTCTGACTTTTTTGACCATAAATTCTGAAACTCCGAACCTAAAATTCTGAAATTTTTAAATGAGTTAGATATAAGTATCAAAGACATCTGTGCAAAATTTCAAGGCTTTAGGCCTAAATTTAGCTATTTTATTAATTTTTGACTGCTTGTTAATCCCTACTACCTTCCCCTTTCCTCTCCCTCATTATTTACCTGCATATAAATATAAATAAGTCCAGTAGCAATATTTACAATGGAAATAGCCAAAACTTGAAGGAACGACTTTAAAATTCAAAAAAAAATTTTAAATTATTTTTATAAATTTTCTAGACCATTTTTTGTGCGAGAGAGGTTCTGTTGTTACCACGAGTTGCGCGAATAAAAAATACAGTGGTGAAAACAATATAGGAGGATGAGAGTCCGAAGGTTACTAACCAATTGTGAAATGTTTGTATTGGGTTGTTATACTTTAAAAATTAATTTTAAACCTTCTATTAGAGAGGGTATTAATTAAAAATAATTATTAAGTATTACCACAAGGCCAAAGTCATCAATATAACCAACTAATAATTAAAAAAAAAGTTTCAGAAATTTAATTTTTAATTGTTTACCATGTGGATTAAAAAACCAAGCAAAATAAATTCCAGAAAATAAAATAGGTTTGGTATAGAAAAGGACATATAACTAGAAAAAATAATTTTTTTCTGAAATTGTTTTAATTTCAAAAAATTTACCCCATAAATCATTGGGGGCAACATCCATAACCAGGCTCTCTTCCCATTGTAAAGTCTCTCCCCCCAAATTGGACTAATTACTTCTACACAACGATTAACTGCTAAAATAATATCTCCGCTGCTTTCAATAACCCAAAAAACTTGAAAATAAAATTTTTTGAAATTTTTAAAATTTTAATTACAAAATCCAAAGCTTCCAGCCAAGTAAATAAATGTTGGATGGGAACAGAAAACAGCACTGAAAATGAGAGGAAAAATAAATTCTGGTCTTAATTATTTATGTTAATTTGGTTGTTAAGAATTAAAATCAGAATAAAATATTAGAATAAAAATCAGAATTAATTAACCAGAATAAAAATCAGAATTAAAAAATTAGAAAATATCAGAAAACAGAACATAACTTCAAAAAAAAGAAAATCAGAATTCTGATATTTAAGAATAATTAATTCCACCCTGTAATAGCAAAATATCCATGAATTAACGCACAAACGGGTAGACAAATAATATCAACAATTCCAATAAAAAGCATAAACTTATAACAAGCTTGGTCTAAATGTTTTGTTATTGAGTAGATACAAGGGAGATAAAGAAGCTGAAAAAAATCAGAATTATTCAGAATAAAAACCAGAATATAATTTAAAAAATCAGAACATCAGAATTTTTTATTCTGTTTACGCCTCAGAATAAAAATCAGAATAAAAAATGGGAAAATCAGAATATCAGAAGGAAATGCCCTCAGGCTATTTGAGATTTAAATGATCATAACTCAGTCCAAAATTGTCCTATCGAGCTCAAATTTTTTTTATTGTACTCAGCTCGACGAGACACATCGAATAGTCTATAGTTTATTTTTTAATTTACTAACTTAAAATTTAATTTTTGGGGAAAATAAGACAATGTGCAGCGTAAATTTTGGAATAAAAATAAAAATATTACCTCATATAAAATAAACATAATAACAAAAATGAGCCCCCAAACTGTTTAAATTTAAGTAAAATTTTAAAAAATAAATTTTAAAATACCAATATCCTGCCTCTTCTCAATAGGAACATCCTCTACTTTATAAGCACTACAATTGTAGAGCTTCTCATAGCCATTGGGGTCAAATAGAAAAAGATTCATTTCGAATATTCAAAAATTTATTTAAATATTTAATTTTATCTTTAAAAAGGATGGGAGAGAATGTCTCGATTTAATGAGATGTCTCGAAATTTAATTTTAGATGCCCCCATTGGAGATGAAAAATTAATGTGCATTATAATTAGGACTTTGAAATTAAAGGACCAGGGGGATCTTTTCCGCATCTGCCTCCGTTTCAGCTTTTATTGATGCGGAAGGGTATGAAGGCAAAAAAAACCTTTCAAATCCATCATATAACGTATGATGGTTCCAAAGTTAGTACTGAACTAAAATGGTGCCAAAAATTAAAATTTGGACGTCTTTGCTCCAAAAATTATTTAGAAAATTTTCCACGTTTAGAAGTACGACGAAGTAAAAAGCTATCAAGTACAAGACTAAAAATAAGGGTGGCATGGGTATGAGTTCGTACTATATAGCAATACCGACACGAAAACTACATTGAAGAAATATTAATTCTAAATTAATATTAAATAGACTTTTTTGTCGGAAACGGTATATTTATATATAAATTTATTATTATTTCCTTTTTTATTGTTTTATTTTAATTTTTAATTTTACCAAATCCATAGAGAATAAAAAATCTTTTTAATTTTATATTAATTAATTAACACGCAATTTTTTTTGATAAAATGGATACATTTAATGAATTATTTATTTTTATTTGGATTTATTATTTTAAGACAATTTTTTAATAAAAAAATTAAATAATAATTTCTAAAATAGACACATAGGAGTAAAATTTTGCAATTTGCAAGTTTGTTAATGATAAAAAATTATATGTATTTTCCTTAATTTAGAAATGAAGCAAGAACTGTTGTGGTGTAGTGGTTAACGTCTTCGACAACATAAGGTTTTGTCTTGGGTTCGAGTCCACTCGTGTAAGATTATGTTTTATAATTCTTTTTTAACTTATAATTTTACTAAAATTTTATTTTTTGACAAAAAAAAATTTTTTAATAATTTTTTAAAGAAATTTTAGAACTAGAGAAGCTCTTATTTGATGAAACATCATTTTTATTCTCAAGGATTATTAATAATTAAATTTTATTTTATTTTTAAAATAAAAAATTATGAAAATAATTGTCTCGAATAAAAATTTGATCAACATAATAATATTAAAAGACTTATTTTAGAACTAGAGAAGCTCTTATTTGATGAAACATCATTTTTATTCTCAAGGATTATTAATAATTAAATTTTATTTTATTTTTAAAATAAAAAATTATGAAAATAATTGTCTCGAATAAAAATTTGATCAACATAATAATATTAAAAGACTTATTTTAGAACTAGAGAAGCTCTTATTTGATGAAACATCATTTTTATTCTCAAGGATTATTAATAATTAAATTTTATTTTATTTTTAAAAATTATTCACTGACAGTGGCGCAAAGTAATTTCCTATAAAACTAAGGATTTTCCCCTTATATTCCCTTATCCTTATCCAATTTTCCCTTATCCAATCATTCACTATGTTTTAAATAAAATCCTTTCTCTACGTTAAAATTATTATTTATTATTGGAAGAAATTAAATTATTTGGAAAATATTTGAATATTTTATTTATATTTTGGAAACAAGTGTTGTAGAACCCATCAAATCGAATTTCGACAGCTCGGAAATAAAAAATTTCAAATTTTATGCCTAATCTGACTCGTCTCTTCGAGCTGATGTGAGTAGTAAAGGGAACGAGTGTGTTGGAAACAGCAACAAGTCGAACGAATAGCAAAGATTAGGTTGAATTAATGGTTTAAAGCAATAGCAAAAATGAGCAATGAATTAATAATGAATTAAAAAGGTGCAAAAAGTTCCTTTTAAAAGGAAGTTCCTTTTAAATTCCTTTTTTACAGAAATCATCCACACAGTACCCCCTGTAGTGCTTCAAACACAGGAGGATAAAGAAAAACTCGCCGAGTGCTACAAGAGAACATTAAATTTGGCTGTAGAATTAGAAATGCAGAAACTTGTAAAAAATATTTTAAAAAAATTAAATTATTTTTAAAGGCATTT
The DNA here is from genome assembly GCA_036172945.1 of Meloidogyne incognita. Lineage (NCBI taxonomy): Eukaryota > Metazoa > Nematoda > Chromadorea > Rhabditida > Meloidogynidae > Meloidogyne > Meloidogyne incognita. Next base: position 2,868,916 of record JARQAC010000006.1, on the reverse strand, counting down.
CCGGAAATGTTATCGCCTAGAGCCGATGAAGATTCACGCAGAGATGCCGTAAATATTGGGCTAGAAACAATTAAGAAATGGACCGAGAAGAATAAAGACAAAGCGAAAAAGGTAACGGGGAACAAATTAACGGGGACAGTCGGTCATGCCCTAAAATGGGGCACAGTTTTAACGATATTTCTATTCCATCTTCCATTCCAATCAAGTGTAAGGATGATTCACCTAGAGCATTTAAAAGAGGGGCATTAGTCGATGTCCCGGTGGCTCAGTGGTAGAGCTCCTGTATATGGTGAGCGAAAGCCCTAGCGATAACTGTAGAAGGTCGAAGGTTCGAATCCTGCTCGGTGGCTAAACATTTGCTAAACTCTTTCTCAGGTTTTTAAAAGCTCTCAAAATAACCTACTCTATGTGGGCTAAAATCAAACCCTATAATTAGGTGTATATTAAATAGAGGTGAAATTTGGGTTGTGTTATAGTGAATTTATTGGGGGATAAGACCCTTTTCTTCACTCAAAAATCACAAAAATAAAACTAAAAAATTTCTTTTCAGATCAAATCAATCATCTTTCGAGTGGAGCAAACAATGCTTGGCTTCTATTTGGAAAGAATTAAACAAATATTTGGGCAATAAATTTATTAAAAATGTTTTTAAATTTAATTTTATGCATATTGCATATACCGTAAATTCTTGATAACAATTAAATTTTTTATTCGTTTTGTGAATCTTAGCAGGCCCCGAATAATGAGAGACAAATCTCTCATTTTTTCCTAATGAGAGATTTGTTCTAAATATTGTTTGTTCTGTTTCTGTTGGGTACACCCCAACCTACCGCGAGGCCAACCTACCGCCGAGCTATAACCACGTTCAGAATTGTCGAATCCGGGACGCCCTGGTATGGTTCGATTCACCTCGTCGAGGCGTCCCGGGGTGTCCCGGACCAGGGTGTCTTCCATATAAGTTGGCCTCGCGGTAGGCTGGCCTGCTCCCGTTTCTGTTATTGTTCTGTTATTTTTGTTCTTCTATCGGCACTTTTTGTCATTTAGTCTCGTCAGGCTCCTGATCTATTCTCTATTTTTTAAAAGATATTTTATAGTCAAAAAGACTTGTTCTTCGTTATTAAAATTTAGATTTCCTCGCATTGTTTAATTTATTTAGCAAATTGGCATAGTGTTTATTAACGTCTCTCTTTCTCTCAATCTTCTACAGTATTTTCTATCGGCTGACTATAAAAGCCTTCCTCTATATAAAAGTTTCTCCCACTTCCTTACAACTCCCTTCATTATTCTAAATACTTTTAGCCTTCTAAAAAGTTTTCGTCGTTTGTTTTATTGTCGCGGTTTGGCCTTTTTTCTGGTTGCCTGAAACAAATCTTCTCGCACGTTTCTTGTTTGACGGTTCTTGTTTATTCTACAACAAAAAAAGGTAAAATACAAAAATAATTTTGTAACTCTTTATCAATTTTCTTTGTTTTTTAGATGTCGACTACAGTCAGGGTTTCTTTTTGGTGGGAGTTCAAAAACATGTTCAAAATTCTTGGTGCGGTTGGACTTGGAGAAGAACTTTTGCTAACAAGTATACTTTTTTTTTGTTAAATCAAAAAATTTTCCTTATTTTCAGGTGAACAATTTGCATCGCCTGAATTGCCTGGACTTGGTTGGGAGATCGTATTGAAAGTTTGCAGCGCAGTCGTTTATGTTTACCTCCGACAAATTGGAAAACAAAACTTCAACGGGCTAGTCACCACGAAATATAAACTGTTCGTGGTTAAATTTGGAAGCGAAATCTTGTTAACGCGGTAGCGTAGATTGATCTTTACAATAAATTTTCATTCATAATTTAAGATCAACCAAACTTTTTGAGGATCAAACCAAATTAGGCTTCAAGGCGATAAATGTTCACCAATTGATGGAGTTTGGTTAGTTTCCTAAAAAATTTGTAAAAATAAATCTAAAATTTTTAGATGTTTTAAGGATGCAATGCAAACTTGAAGTGGATCCTCCGTACGACAGGAACGAAATTTTCAAAACCTCTTGTCGTCAACTGTTGGAAAGCCAAAAATTCACCGATTGCGTGATTTTGGTAGGAGTTAATTTAACAATTAAAAAATAAAATTTATTTTTTAAGGTTCAAGGAGACACTATTAGAGCGCATCGTTGTATTTTAGCAAAAAGTGTTGTGCTTCAGAATTTGTTAGAACATAGTGCTGACTCCATGGATATGGTAATTATTTGAACTTAGATTAAATTTTGTGGAATGTAGTAAGATTCCTGGCTTTCTTATTTTGGGTATTACCATGGACCCGAAATTTAAAAGGAGACTAAAAATTGATTAAATCCTAAAAATTGATTAAAATTCATACTTTACTTTAATTGTAAATTCAGATTCAGAAAATATCAATTCCTAACGCAAAACCGGAACCTTTTCGAGGAATGCTGGAATTTCTTTACTCCGGAGAGATAAACAAAGGCATTTTGGAGAATCATGTGGAGGAAATATTTGTTTTGGCACACAACTATAAAGTGGAATCGTTAAAACCTGAATGCGAAATGTTCATGTCGAGCGTGATTAGTAAGGAATTTTTTGAAAAATTTTTGGGCTATTTTTTGGGGAACCGAAATTGTTTGTTTTGAAGGGGCGAGGGACTAAGAAGCTTTAGTTTAAAATTTAGAGGGAATATCAAATTTGTGAATTATAATAATATTTTAAAATACTCTTTTCAGATAATAACAATATTCTCAACTATTGTCGATTGATCGATTTGTTTGGCGCTCCAATTCTTGAGAAGGTAAAATTAACAGAATATTCTTCTTTTACCTATATATTTTCAGGCTATCGTCATTCATATTCGTGGACACGATGAATTTCTCCACAGTGAAGGTTGGCAATTAGCGAAGACTGCTTACCCACAATTGGTGAACCGAATGCTTGAAGCAGTTATTCTAGATAAATAAATATATAACTATAGAGTTTTGTGTGTATAGTAAACGTGAGAGGTTTCGAAAACTTAACTGCCCTAAAAATCCGAAAATATTTTTTTTTGAAAATAAAAAATTTGAAATTTGACAAATTTTCGGAAATCCTAAAAAAAATTTTTTTTCGAAAATTAAAATTTCGATTTACCTCTTACTTTAAATAAAAAATAAATTTAGTATTGTATGTGTTGTTCTCTATTTCCTTAAAGCAATATCGTGATAATTATTTTCTTTTTTAATTGTAATAAATTTCCTCGTGTTTGATGCCATTAAATTTTTTAAAGATTTGTGTAAATATTTCTACAAATCTTTCCCTTAAAAAAGCTGTAATATTTATGAAGACACCCATTCTTTCCTTTCTATTTTCTCCTTTTTATGAGAAATTGTTAATTTTGAAGTGAAGAAAGAACTAGTGTGGTGTAGTGGTTATTGTTTCTGACTATGGAACATTTAGTGGGGGGTTCGAATCCTCTCGTATGTAAACCTGGTTTTTAATGCTTTTTTACTTATAAATTTTACTGTAATTTTATTTTTTGTCAAAAAAATTTTTTTAATAATTTTTTAAAAGATTTTTTATAATATTGAAATTTATTAGAAGAATTAAAATTGTTTAAAATTATAGAGACTTGAAAAAAATAAAATATGTAGCCAACATTGCACTAAAATTATTTTTTAATCACCGATTTATAAAATATTAAATGGTATAAATTTTTTTTTTTAATTAGCAAAAATTCAATAATTAAAAAAAATATATTAATAATGTACATATATATTGTTGTCATTTTTAAACTTTACTGTTTACACAAGCCAATCGTTAAATTTTTTAAATAAAAAAAAATTTAAAACACGAATGAATTGATGGAGAGAAACATTACAAATTCTCCTTTTTTTAATTAATAAATGTATCTCAATTAAATATTGAATTTTATTTTTAGTTAAATTTAACGCTAAAACAGGTTATTTTAAGTATTCTGATGAATATTCTGATTTTTGAGAATTAATTCTGGTAGAAGTTCTGACTTTTTAAGCATTAACTCTGATTAATTCTGATTTTTTAAAAATTATTCTGACGTGAATTCTGATTTTTCAGAATAATTCTGACAAAAGATTCTGATTTTTATAAATTAATTCTGACAGAAATTCTGATTTTTCAATAGTTAATTCTGCCTAATATTATTTTTTTCTGATTCATTTTTAACTGAACCTTTTGTCTTTTGGTATTATAAACAAACATTCCGGAAAATATCAAAATATCTAAAATTCGAAAATCTCTAATTAAATTAATTAAATAGCAGGAAAATGCGGAAATATGCTTTTCTTGCTAGAAAAGTTAATTTAATTAGTTCAGCTACATTTTATTTAATTCGATCGTTACTTGGGGGTGAATTAAATAAATAAAATTGCTCTAATTTTTCTTTTTAATTTTCCAGCTCTTTTTAGTTAATTAAAAATAAATATTAGAAAATGGCTTTAATTTTGGCTAAAGCCAAATATATTTCTTCTCTTCATAATTCTATTCCAATTTTATTCTTCTTCACTTCTTTATTTATTTACCAAACATTACAACAAGATGCAGGTCAAGCCTCTATGCCTAGCGCCGTCCCAACTCAACACAAAGTTGGCGTTACCGAATTAAATATGCAAAATTTGGAATTGGTTTTGAGGAGTGCTCAGGTTTGTTTACATAGAGGGGAATGATAAATTGATAAGGTTGGTAGAAGTTAGGAGGCACGAGCTAAAACCTTCCTTTCTGTAATTCTTTATTATGTAATTAATTCTATGTAGGTCTTTTAACAGTTGTCTCGATGGTGTGTTGGTACCGTTGCCGACTACACCCATTATGTGATGAAGTTCGAGTCCTTTCAGCGTTAAAGTTTTTTCTTTGCATTCTTCTTCAATTTACTTTCTTTTTTAATTATTTTACCAATCCTTTCCTGTTAAATTATAATTTTTTTTATTATTTTTTTAGATTGTATTTGTTGCTTTTTGTGCAGATTGGTGTCCTTTTAGTAGACGATTGAAACCAATATTTGAGGAAGCTGCGGTTAAATGGCACGATGACAATCCAAATAGGTTATAAAAATATAAATAATGGATAAATTCTAAACAGTTTTTGGGATAATTTTTCAAAAATTTTACTTTTACTAGATGAAAAAAAATAAAAGGTTAAACAGAAAATAAAATTTTTGGAAGCATTTTACAGTCGAAAATATAAGCGAAGAACGCTTAAGTATTTTTTGAAAATTGAGGATGAAAGGGTAAATTTGTTTAAAAAATCATTTGGTAACTTTTAGTTTTTAAATTTATTTTAATTTTTAGTAGTGTTGTATGGGCTTTAGTTGATAGTGTTGCACAAGCTGATGTTGCTGATAAATATTTTGTTAACAAATATCCAACAATGAAGGTAATTTAAATTAATTTTCTCATTTCCTTATTTTATTTCTAGGTCTTCATTAATGGCGAACTTATCAAAAATGAATATAGGTTTGGAATTTTTCTTGATTTTTGATCTTTAACTCTTGAGAGCTAGGGTAGTTCATACTCGGCTGAAAAGTTCATAGTCGGTCTAAATTTGATTTATAAAATTTTTAGGAGTACCAGATCCGTTGAAGCTCTAACCGAATTTGTTCAAAAACAACTCCAAGTCAGCATAAACGAATTCCCTACATTGGAATACCTCAGTGGTGCAATCAAATCAGAAAAGAGAAATATTATCGCTTACTTTCATTGTAGAGATTGTGTTGAATATCAAAACTTTCAGGTTTTTTCTAAACAAAATTTTCTGAAAATTCTTAAAGAAAATTGCTGCCCTTTTACGTGATGATTGTGCCTTTTGGGTTGGTAGAGACGCTGCTTTGACTGCCATAAAAGAAAATATGATGTCTTTTCGTGATCCTACAACACAGGATGAGCAGAAGGTCTTTTGGATTTTTTAAAGAAAATTTAAAAGAATTTCCAATTTTTTAGTTCATTGGGAATTTTGCCGATTATGAGTTTGTCAAAAGCTGGTTGACTGACAAATGTATTCCTCTTGTAAGAGAAGTTACTTTTGAAAATGTTGAAGAATTAACTGAAGAAGGATTGCCTTTTCTTATACTCTTTCGTGATCCAAATGATCGAGAACAGGACAAGATGTTTACTGAAACGGTTTGAGATTTTATGTGAAAAAAGTCGGGTCGTGTTTTTGAAATTTTTTCGGATCGCATTTCAAGTCAAAAGTGTGTGCTCAAGTAGAGTGGCACTTCCGAAATCAAATTCGGATTGAAATGCTATGAAAATGCCTTTTCAGCTAAAAATATTTTTTATTTTAGGTTGCTCGTGAATTGCATGACCAAAAGACTGCAGTTAATGCTTTACTTGCTGATGGTTTTTAATTTTTTTTTTTCAAAATTATTCGCTTTATTTTAGGTTTTAAATTTGCTCATCCACTCAAACATATGGGTAAAACTTCTAAAGATTTGCCAGTTCTTGCTATTGACTCTTTCCAACAGTTTGTGAACTTCTCTAAAAATTTATTTACTTTTTTTTCAATTTTTAAGTATGTTTTTGTTTGAGAATATGGCTGAATTACATGAGCCTGGCAAATTAAGACAGGTTTTTTTGAATTCTTACTAATAGTTGAATTGAAATTGTATAAGTTACAATTTCAACCCTTTGTTAGTGTTCGGCACCGGATCGATACTTTCCGGTACCTCTGAAAGTACCTGATAGATACTTTCCAGTAGGGTCGGTCGGAAATGACTCAAAAGTCGGAAACCATGGTAAATTTTCGAAAGTCGATTTTCCGACCGATCTCCGCTTTCCACTCTACCGGAACTCTACCGGAACGTGCCGACAAGATTTTGTATTTTCGGTATTCATCGGTACAGAAAAAAGGCATTTGCCGCACTAGTTTTATCTTTTAAGGAGATTCTATGTGTATTATTCCTTTTTCTAGTTTATTATGGATTTGCATTCTGGAGAACTCCACAAAAAATTCCACGAGACTTTGGATGAAAAAATTGCCGAAATTCAAAAGAAAGCACTTGAACAGCTTAATGATGATTTTGGAAGTCCTCCAAGTGAAGGAGATGGCGGCGGTGCTAAACCCCCCTCAATAATGCCAAAAGACACAACACCAGTACCTTCAATATTTAAAGAATTGAAACCTTCAGAGAAGCGTTATTCTCTTTTGCAAAAAACTGAGCTGTGATTGAATGGAAGAAAACTATAGTTTTATTTTAATAATTATAATATAATTTTGGGGGGGGGGGCTTTTAAAAAGTAATATTTATTTTAAAAAATGTGTCTTGGATATTTTTTAAAGTTAATTGTGGACTAGAATGGATGATAAGGGTTTATTTTTGATATGAAATGGTCTGATTCTTCTTTCAATCAGAATTCTAATTTTTCCTTAAAATTCTGATCTTTGTATGGAAATCTGATTTTCTAACACTCAAGAGGGGCTGTTCGTGTTGTTTCACATATCCTTGATTTGATGAGTCTCTTAACTCGTTTTTTCATGCTTATGTTAACACTCCCTCTCTCTATATCCATTTTATGTCCATAATTAAAAATTTATTTGCCTTATTAAAAATTAAAAAAAAAGATATATATTTCCCAATATAAGCACCGATTTACATAATAATTTAAACCAAAAGTATTAGAAATTCTGTGATTATGAGTGTAGTATTTAAAAATTATTATATATTTTTTTGGCTATTTTCTCTGTTTTTTAGAACTCAAAAAAATCTATTTTCTTTATATATACTTGGCTAGCAAAACTCTAAAATATATACCTATTTATTCCTTCTTTTTTTTGTTTTTGTTGTGTTTCTTCTTTTTAGTTTTTTATTATCCTCACCAAAAAAACTATTCTAAAATAAAGGTTGTGCCGGTTTATTTATTCTTTTCCTTTTTGTTGTTTTTGGGATTTTAAAAGCATATTCCTCTAAATTATTTTAAGAATTTAAACAATGTTTTTACTGATATTTGCGAATAAGACTAAAATTTGTTGTCCGCAAATTTTTTGCGGACATCCGCAAATGTTAGATTTTCTTTTTCAGAAAAATTCTATAAGGAAAGGTTTAACTAGCCTAGAAATGAATCCTTTAACCTATTATCTAACCTTCAAAAAAATAATTGTTCACTTAATATGACTTTCCCACCACCACCAAACTCTCTTTTTATTAAATCGTATAGATAAAAATTTGTGTTAAAAAAATATTTTTTTATTAAGAGAATTAATTTTTTTTCTTTCAATTTATTTTTTTTAAATATTTTTTAAATTTTATTTCAACTTTATTTATAGCGCAAAAAACCTCCTTTTTAATGATTCCATTTAAAAAATATTTTAAAAGGAGGAAAAATTAAAATGAGACAACGCCAAAAAACACCAAAAACAAAAACATCAAAAAATTCTCCAATAAAAAATAATTCAACAACTTGTAATGTTGCTGCTTCAGAAGAGAATGTTTCCACAATTAAACAAATTACAAACTTTACAGAACAAATATCTGAAAAGGTTTGAATTTTATTTTTTTTTTAATTTTTTGGGGAATTTGCAAGGGGAGGGAGGGTTTTTGGGAGTTTGGGATTGATTAAATGAAGGGAAAAATTCTTTTCTCTAAAATCAAAAATAAATTAAAGAGGACTCCAATATTTTGCGGATAAACATTTGCGGACAAAAAGACTTGAAAATTGCACCTAGTGTGAGACTCAAGTGGTCAAAAATCGATTCGATATTTAAAAAATCGACTATCGAATTTTTTGTTTTTGCCGCCAAAAAGTCAATTTTTGCCTGTTTAATTCGCCATTTTTTGCTCGAAAAAATTGAAAAAATTTAAAAATTTTGTTTTTTAAAGATGTTGAGACTTCAACCAAAACATCAAAAAGTAAATGAATCATTAAGAGCTATACGTTCTCAAGGAGCGCGCTTACTTGGACCTGGATCAAAAATTAGTCAAAATTCGAAAGCAAAATTGATTGCTCTATATCAGACAGCACAAAAACAATGTGTGAGTGAACATTCGACAATTATGCAATTATTGGACAATATACAAGTATGGTTTTTTTTATATTTTAAAGTTAGTCCACATTGTAAGGGACACCTAATACTGGATACACCTCGGTTTAAGATACCCTTAAGAAATTTGGTTGGCTTTTGGTTGGGGAGGCCATTGGGATGTCCGCAAATTTTTGCGGATGTCTTCAAGTTTTTTGCGGGTGTCCGCAAGTTTTTTGTGGACATTTTTTTGATTGGGTAGAGGAGCTGTCTAGGCGATACTTTCGGTTTAGGATACACCTCGATTTAAGGAACACCTCATTATGAGGTACGATTTTCTCAGTCCCAACGGGGGGTTTATCAAAAAAATCTTCAAGTTCTCTAAATTTTTATTTTTCTCTTACAGACTGTTCGCCAACTACGTTTAAAACAAAGAATGGCAGACAAATTATCTCGAGGTTCGCTTATGATTTTGCTAGCGCAGCATGCCGCTACTTTGCCTTTGTATGTTGGATATATTGAAGGACATCCCCCACCTCTTGTTGGGGCAATTCCTAGATTGAATGGAGAACCTATTAATGTTGGACATTTCGTTGCTGCTTTTAGTGAAGATATTTGGATTCTTGGAGAAGTCAAGGTATTTTTAATTAGAGGGCATTTGAGTCTTGAAGATTTGATGGAAAACTAGCAAAGGGTCATTTGAGTCTCGACATTTAAGAATAAATCAATTGGTCTCAGAATTTAATCTTTTGCGACTCAAGTGTCCTAAAACTTGGAATCCATCAAAAATTCATTAAATTTCAAATCTAGGCCCATATACCAACTGCTTATGGTCTAGAATATTCAATTCGAGATATTGATGATGAAGTTGAAGAGGAAGGAGGTATGGTGGCTGGAACAAGTGGCAGCACCAACAACAATAACACTCTAACCACAAACAACGAGAAACTTTTAACTGTTGATTCAAATAAAGTAATTGCTTTACCCCATTATCGAGCTGATCCTCGACGTCATGCACACGCTTTATTCCCAAAAGGTGCAATAGTTTTGGCTTTATATCCGCAAACAACTTGCTTCTATAAAGGAATTGTGGAAACTCCGCCATGTGGACCCAATGATGATTATTTGTGGGTTTTTAATTTTTTTTACTCTTTTATGAAGAATTTTTATATGGAGGGTAGGATATGAATCGAAGTATCATTTTTATCCACCCGACTTATTAACTTCCATTTAGGACGTTTTGACCCTTTTTTAACTCTGATCATTCTGAACAGGACCCCCATCCTATTTTTTAGAACTATGACCATTTACCCCTTTCAAACGGTGCCGTGCAAAATTCTGACTATTTCACTACTTTTTAGAATCGCCTTTGAAGACTCAACCTTCTCTACGGGCTATTCCCCAACACTTCCTGTACCACAATTTTATGTTTTAACATTTCGAGATGTTTCATCTTCAACAATTTGTGCATATTTTAATAAAAATAAGAGAAAAACATTGTCCCCAGAAACAAAAGAAACATCATCAACTTCTTCTACTTGACTTAATAAATAAAAATAAATATTGTTTGTATAACTGATTTATCTCAATTTTATTTTTTCTTTTGAAAATTATTAAAAAAGGAATTTTCTCTCGATTTTTCTTTCCGTTTCTTCCTCTTCTTCATTTCCGTCCAAGCCCAATTAAAGCTAAATGTAAACGTTTATTCAAAACATTTGCTTCTTCTTCTTGTTCTCTTGTCCCTCTTAAATGTCTTTTATTTGAAGATCGCTTCCCTAGTCCAATGTGTCGCCAAGCGGGGTCGAAACGTCGAACTATTTGCTGTTCAAACAATTGGTTAAGTAATCCTGAAGTTAGGCGGTTGTTGTCAAAAAAGTTTGTAGAAGCTGAAAAGTTTAAAGTGTTTTAGAATTAAATGTTTTAGAATGTTTTTGGTAATAAGTTAATTTAAAAATCTTTACGGTGTTTTCAAGTTTGTTTTAATTTAATTATGATGTTCGGATTAAAGTTTTAATTTTTTTAAAGTTTTTGAATGCTCTCGTTTGTTTTAAAGTAAAGTTTTAATGTTTTGTTTCAAGTTTATTTATGAGAAATAGGTTTATTTTAACATGTTTGTTTTTAGTTTGTTTTCAAGTTTGTTGTTCAGATCAAAGTATTAAGTTTTTACATGTTTTAATTTAAGGAAAAAGGTTTAATGTTTTGCTTCAAGTTTTTAGTGTTGTTTCTAGTGTTTGCATTCAAGTTTATTTTGTTTGTTTCTATGTTTTAGTGCTTAAATTCTAGTTGGGAAGTTTAGTTATATTTAAGTTTATTCTTAAAACTTACGATATCCTTCAACAATGCTTGAAATTTTCAAACTAATAACTAGCAAAATTGTAAATATAATTCTGTTATTCATATTTTCGGTTGCTAATTGCATTAAATAAATATTTATATTTCGTAGAATGATTTGGAGAGAGGAATGTTAAAGCTTGCCAGTTTTTTTTCATTTTAATATCTCTTCATTTCTCCAAATTGCTAGTTTTATACATCAAGTATCCGGTGAAGGGCACATTTAACGTAAAAAAATAATAAGAAGGTGGCCGTTTTAAGATATTCACGGCAAATAAGCGTGGGCATAATTTTAAAGAAAAATTTAATTGATAGGTTAGAGATTTGGTAGAGGGAAAAGATGGGAGAGAAAAATGTGAGGGGGGATATTTTAAGTAAAAAGGTATCATTTACGTAGCAACAATTTTGGTATAATTTTTGAACAAAAAAATGAAATTTTAAAATTAGAAAATTTTAAATTGGAAGGTTTATTTAAAAATGATTTTTGGTAAAAAAGGAATGATGTAAATTCTATTTTAGTCAAGAAAAAAGCTATCGAAAGATGGCTTTTTTAAAAGAAAGATAACCAAAAATCTTTTGAAAAAACGGGAACTAATATTTATTTTTTACGTTTTTAAAAATATACAAAAAAAAAACAATGTAAAAATAACCTAGAATAATTTTATCCTGTTGGATCTCTTTGAAATTTGAAAACGCCTTTTGGAATTTGCTTCAACCGGAATACAACACTAATATTGTATAACCTCTTGTTTTCTTCATGTAAATGATTGAGCCTGTTGAAAAAATGAGTGGGAGTCAAAAATAAATTTTTTAAAAAATTCAAACCAAACAGAAGCATATTCATTGCTATGAATCCCCAAAATAGCCAATGCCAAAATTGTTTGATCCGATTGTTGATGTACATTAATTTGAGGGCCTTCATCCCATAAACGTTTATGCAACTCTTCAGGCGTTTCTACATTGTGTGAAGTACGTAAATCTACCCATTCCTCATCTTCTCTAATAGTTGGTGGGGCACTCAATACAAGATAATTTAACTGTTAAAAAGTTGGGGGGATTTTAAAGAAAATTTAAGTTAAAAAATACCATTCGCTCTCTAACCCAAACACGAAAAGGTCCATCAACATAACATGTACAATTGTCTGGTAAATCCCAAATTAACTTCTTTTGTAGAGGACTTTGAGCACTCACAACCCAATTAAAACGGTCTTGAACTTCGAGGAAAGGAGCCTTAAAATTGGAAAATTTTTTAGGTAAAATTTTTTTAAAAAAACCTTGAAACTTGTTATTTGAGTCCCAGCGTCTCTACACATTGTTTTTAGTGCAATTCGAGCTAATTCAACATCCATCAATTTTTTTCCTTCGACTAAACGTCTGTCCAAATAACTGAAAAAATAAGAGAGAAAATATTGGTTTTTAAATTTTTAAAATTCTTTTTGGGTGGCTGAAATGGAGATTTTAATTTTCCAAGATAGTTAAGCCCAATTGAAAAAAAATTAGGAAAAATTTTTAAAAATTTCAGGTCAGTTGAAATTTTTTAAATTTTCATTTTTGCCGTTTTTACAATTTCCCGAACCCCAAAATTTTATTTTTTTAAAGAAAAAAATGTTCACTTACTGGTTTGTGTATTTCAATTTTGGTAGCCAATACAACTGCCTTTTAACCTTTTTTGTAGCATAACCCCAAGTACCAAAACGTTTTTCCATTATATCGTGTATTTCTTTGTCAGGAAGAACTCCTAATTTTAAAAATAAATTATAAAATATTTTTTAATTAATTTACCGTTAGCTTCCATTGCGTCCATTAATTTTATTGCACATTCTTGATGCAAGGGATAATGCCAAAATGCTCTCTAAAATTAATTAAATTTAATTGAAAACTTGAAGGCTCTGCTATAATCGGTGGTGACCTAATGATTAATGTGTTGAGCTATGTGTGGAAGGGGTCGAGAGTTCGAGTCAGGCTGTTTCCCCTTGGCGTGTTTCTGTGATTTCTATGATTTTTCGCGACAAAATTTTTTTAACTTGTTTAAGCATTAAATAATTTTTTCTTAAATTTTTATAAAATCCCAAAAATTTTTTTATAATTTAAAAAAACCTGAAGCGGATTCTCCGGTACAAAATCTCCCTCAGGAAAGACTCTCAATAATTCCTTATAAACATCCAAATCTTTGTGGACACCAAATGCTTTCATATTATTCCTTCCAGCATTAATAAATTCTACTTGTCCGCCTCCTCTTTTTCCTCTTGACATGACAAAAAGTTCTAAAAAATTTTTTTTTATTTTTAAAAAATTCCAAAAGACAATACTAATGCATTGAAGAAAAGCTTCCTTTGTTTTGTCAGCAACTTCACTTTCTCTTTGAAAAAATTCGTCCCAAATAATTGGTTGAGTTGTTTTATAATTTGGTTTGCTGCTACATTGGTAAGCTTGAAAAACCTTCAAATAAATTAATTTTTCTCTTCTTAGAAGGTATTGTTTAGAATTTCTGATAAATAAAGATTTTAGCATTTATCTAAAAATATGTACCTTTAAATTAAAAAAAAATTTAAATTGATTCGGGAAATAAAAATTTTTTTTTTTGAAAATAAGAGAAAATAGCGTGAAAAATGAGGAGAGTGACTTATCGTTATGGCCATTTTGTCGCGAGCTATTTTGTCGCGGAAGGATAATGTTCCAGGTTTCTCCTTTTAAAATTTTTTCTATTATGCCTAATTTATAGCAAAATTTCTGCGCTATCGAATGTTATCATTCAATTTTTAAATTGGTCCTCAATTATCAAAAATGGACCCTCAAAGGATTTTACAAGTCCGCGACAAAACGCCTGTCACTGAAAAATTTTTTTTGTTAAAAATTCAAAATGGTAAAATGTCATCTTGTAAAATTTCATAACAACTAATCCTTTACATTTTTTACACTTCCTTGAAATTCTTTAAGTTCCACAACTTTTTTTTGCAATTTTTCTTCAAGCATTTTTCAACGTCTTTACTGTGTTTTAAATGATACTCTTCTTTTTTTTTTGCAAAAATTCTATTAAATCAATCATAGAGACAAATGTTCATCATTTTTTATGAGTCATCATTCTCCTCAAATTGCCACACATTTTTTTTTGTTTTCTTATTCATTACACATTTTGCATTTTATCTTTTAGAGATGGTCACGTTGAAGAAAAAAATTTTTTCTTTAAATGTTGTAAAATTTTTACATTTTTTGGGCAGGAAATACTTTATATTTAATTAACAACCTTATACATATAGGGCTTAGCAGTAGCGCTAAAATTCTTTCTTAATTTAGTTTTTTTGGGTCGGTGACTAACCCAGTGATTGAGTTTTTAAAAAGTCTGGGGCAGCACTTGAGGGTCTGTACCAAGAATTGGTCAATCTGATAGGAAAACCAGCAAGTCAAGGAGAATCTACCCGGACGTGACCCAGTCGTTCGCTGACTGAACGTATTTATCCTAATTTATCCATTTTCTGTTATTATTCAAAATCTTCTTTTTATTTTTTCAGAGCAAAAAATGTATGTTGCAGCCACAAAACAATATCAACAACAACCGCCTCAACCCTTTATTAACGGAGAAAGGAAAAGGAGCAAAAAAGAGCGTCCAAAGCCTTCAGGCTCTTCCTTAGTCACAAATACAGAAAATTTACAACTTTTCCAAGTTTTGGGAAGAGACCGTATTTCTACTATGGCTGGGGTTGCTCAATTATTAGATGTCCATCCAAACTGCCCAAATGTTTGGAGAAAAGTTAATGTTGGTTTGGCAGTCTTGACAAAGGATTATGCTAAAAAACATTACTCAATGTGCCTATATGACATTATGAATCAAAAAATTGTTTGGGATCAAGTTTTGTAAGCGGTTTTTTTGTTTTATTTTTTGGGGGTTTTGGCTATCTTAAATAGAAGAGGGATTTTTTTCAAATTGGGATTTATTGTTTAAAATGTTGATATTAACCATTAGGGCCCCCATTTTAAGTTTCTCCCTAGTTTCTCTTGTTTTTACGTATGACAATTGTTGATCTGAATCAATCAAAAAGTGATTAAGTTAACTGTTCCATTGGGATAAGTGTTCATCTATCTCCCTTATGTCAAACTCGTTTTCCATGGAGAAACCCAACCTTTTGATTGATTTGTTTCAAGCGAGTGTTTTTAATTTTATATTTTCTTAAATATTTTTTAGATACAAAAACTTTGAAGCACAATTTTATGAAAAATGTCCACGTTTTATTACATTTGAAGGCGATACGTGTCCTTATGCATTAAATTTTTCTGATTCTGAAGAGGCGGAAAAGTTCAAACATATGTTAACATTAACTATAAGACGAACTAACAATGTTAGAAATGATTCAGGTTTTTTCTGTTAAAAGATTTTTGGGTAATTTGCATATTTTAGGGGGTAAGAGAATTCTTTTAATTTTTTTTTTAAAATGGGAATTTAACATGCAGTCAGTTGCTGGAGTAATCCAGTATTTTTGTAAAGAAAGTCTTGTATATTTTTCTAGTTTACATCGAATTTTTTAAAAAAATTTTGCCAAAAATAGGGCAAATCTAAGTTCATAAAATTTAATTTCCAGCCAATAACTAGCCGTATTTTTGAGTTGGTGTTTATGACTTTTGAAAAAAATTTTGTAGGAAGATTTTCGTTTAAATTTTTTACTGTTTTTTTTTAATTTTCGGCTTACATCAACTCTTCTTTCGATTCTCGGGGTTCTTAAAAGATTTTCTAATTTTCTTTTATGATTAAACTTTTATTTTTTAAAGTCAAACCTCAAGTCCAACACCCTCAAAATTATGTGCCGTGTTTCGCTAATCAATTATCCCCAACAGCTCCAAATAATTTTAAAAAATCACCAAACCAAAATGGCTCAAACTTTCAAATGCCAACAGGAATAACTAATATGGGGACTGGTAAGGGAAATGATTTTTTGAAATTTTTGGAAAATATTTTTTTCCTCAAGTTCCACATGTTGGCTCATCTTTGCAACAATTTTTTTCTCCAAAAAAGAAGAAACAATCTAAAAAGGATAAAAATGCTGGTGGACGTCCACCTCTTACAAAAGAAGATATTGGAGCTCCAACTGATTTTGAGTAAAAAATTTTTTTTTAATTTTTGATTAAGAATTGAACAAAATGTTGGTTTTCCCGTCCAAGACCGTCCTTTAGCTTTTTCACTATTTCTAATAGGATATGATTTTTAGCACTTAAATATGTCTATCAATCTGTAAAAATCTTTAAAAAAATTTCTAGGCACAGAGTCCATATTGGTTGGGATGCTTTGAGTGGTTTTAACAATGAAAGTCAAGGTGCTCCAATGGATGAAACTGTTCGTCGTTTACTTTGTGAAATTGGACACAATCCTGGCGAAATGAAAAAGAGCGAATTAAAATTTGCTCAAAAATTTATTAATAAATATAATGTTGAACAAATACAAGCAGCAAAGCCTTTACAAAATGATTTTAATAATTATAATTTGAATAATAATAATAATATTGTTGTTGGACAAGTTGTTAATCAACATCAACAGGTTTGTTTTTTGTCTTTTTTGGTTTTACATTGATGTAAAGACTTTGGTTTGGGGGTTTTTTCAATCGGAGAAGGCCCATCTTTTATGTTTTGGAACCTATAGCCCAAAAATCGCTGCTCGTCCCCTCTGCATTTTTTTTTGTTTTTTGTACATTGAGAGATATGAATCTAGTTTAAGTTTTTTTTCATTTGTGTGGGGTCAACAGTTCAAAGATATAGTCAAATTTTTTCTAATCGGATGGACCTTTCTGTATTAACTTAAAATAGCTAGGAAAAAATTTAAAACCGACACCTACCAAAGAACCTGAGATTTTTCGCGGTTTGTTTCTTCTGTTTTGCTCCGGATATTTGAAAATGTACCATGAGCCTCTAAGTTATTTTGTTTAAAATTAATACTATTTTTTAGACTAGCTCAAATCCACCGCCTCCAATTTTCACAAATTCAAATTATCCTCCACCACCACAACGTATTCAAGGGGCTTCTTTGAGCAACAATATTATTGTTAAGCAACAACAAAATGCTTCAACACCAGTTATTTCACCTCCTCGTCCTCAAAATTTGCCTACAAATAAAAATATAATTCAACCACCAAAGTTAAAACCACCTCCTCCACCTGTTCCGCCTGTCGTTAAAGAGGTTTATTTTTTTAAAAATTTTTTGGGTAGATGTAAATTTTATTTTTAAAGTCATCTCCACCGCTTCAAAATGCTGTAGACAAGAATTCATCAGCACTGGGACTTCCTCCTCCTCCGCCTCCTCCTCCACCGCCTTGTCCACCTCCACCGCCATCTTTACTTTCAAAACAATTTTTGAGAGAGAATACAGAAAATATATCCAAAAATCAGTCTCAACAACAACTTCAAGCGGCTCCTCATCCTCCACCACCACCCCCTCCTCCACCGCCAATTGATAATAAAGCAAATCTTCTTCAACAAATTCAACAAGGAGCAAATTTGCGTAAAGTTGGATTTCCTCCAGATGATAAAAAACCTGTGCCTACAAATCCTCCAAATTTGAGGGATAGTATGATGGAACAAATTAAGCAAGGAACAAGTTTGAAACATGTTGGTATTTTTTTCTATTTTAGGTAAATATCCCCAATTTGTTTAGTTTGGAAGGCTGTAGGCCAAAAATTCACTTCTTGCTTAATCCCCTCCTTAAATTTTTTCCTTTTCCACATTTCCGGGGGGGGGGGGGGGGGTTTTTTTATTTCATCTCTCATTAATTCCTGGATTTGTGAGGCCTTTCGATTTTGTGGGCCTAAAAACAAAATAAATAGGAAATGTGCCTGGATATTTTTAGACCAGACTGTCCGCTTCCAGAAAAGGAAAGAATTCAAAAATCTTTAAAAAAATTTGACAGGTTGATCAAGCAACGGTTGAACAAAATCGTCGTTCTGGTGGTGGATTACAAGATTTTGGTGGAATCGCCGGAGCATTGGCAAGAGCTTTGGAGGAAAGGAGGAAAAATATACAGCCTGATGGTTTATTTTTTTATGATTTTTAAGAAAATTTTTTTGAAAAATTTTTCTTTTACAGATTCTTCTGATTCTTCAAGTGATAGTAGTACAGACAGTGAATGGGGAGAGGATTCATAAGGAGGAAATAAAAATTTCTTTGTGTTATTTAAAAAGAGAGGTTTGAATTTGAAGAAAATTTTATTTAATATATCCACACACAAAAAAACTAATACTTGATAGAGTTTAACTGACTTGAAAATGAAAAATGTGTTAATAATATTTTTATTCACATAAATAGTTTGATACAGCTATATAAAGGTGGAAATATTTTTCAAATTTTGAGTAATCATGTCTTTGTGTATTGGGGATTAAGTTCTATTTTTCTGATTGGTTCTTATATAAAACCAAAACTGGGAAATATCAAATGTCGTAACACCAAGTTCTTAAAGCAATAAACACTTACAAGAACTTTTTTGAATTTTTACCAACCTGTAAAAATAGAATTTATAACCGTTTGGTATTTTTGTGGCTTTGGCCATTTTCTTGGAGATTTTTTTTTGTAATTTTAATTAGTTTAATTACAAAAATATTTAAAATTTCCACCTTTTGCCTGTTTGTCATAAAAAAAATTTTTTTTATTAAATTAAAAAAAGATGTGTTTAACCCAAATTCTGTTTGTTTTTAAATATGTATTGACTTACAAAAATCTCTGATTTTTAGGGAGAAAAAAGGAATTTGCATATTTAATTTTTTGGTATTTTTTAGTCAATATATAAATTTAATTTTGCCCTTATAAATATGTTTAGTTGTTTAAAAAAATATAACACGTTGCAGACATGCCGCTTTTATTGGATAAATTAAAAAATGAACCTTCCAAATATCGTTAAAAAAATTTTTTGAAATTTTTGAAAAATTTTTTTTTGATAAGCTTGTTGTTTTTTCTCATTTTTGATCATATTTGGATGTGTTCATTAATTAATATCTATTATATCCATAGTTTTTTTCATCTCCCAATTTTTCGCTAGTGAAGCGCGCATGTTAGCTTGCTCAAATAAATCACTTAAATTTTAACTCTATCAATTTTATTCTAAAATAAAAATAAATAAATATATTTTTAATGTAAAGGATTTTTTAAATTTTTTTTAGAATTTTGGTTAATTAAACCATGAAATTATTTTTTCTTTAGTTTTTTTCTTCAATTTTTTGAAAGGTTTTTAGGAAGCCAATAAATGGTTGTTAATAAAGACAAATTAATGCAAAAAGAATTTGAACAAAAATGTAAAATTGAGACTGTTCGTTGTGCTGGAAGATGTGATATTGAATTGGGGGATATTACAAAACATAATGTTATGGTTTGCAATTCTTTGATTTTTGGGTTTTATTTTGAGTTTTTAATTTGGGGGGATGTAAGGGTGTTTTTGTGTGGCATTTTTGACTTTAGTATAAAGGTAGGGGCTCTGGTTTAGCGTTAGTAGTAGTCCTAGAAATGTTTTTACGTTTCACGAAAAGATTCCAAATTTGAATAGACCTCATCTTCGATTTTTTAAATTTCACTTTCGAAGCGCGCCCTAAACGAAAGTCGTGATAGCGCCTAGACGATATCTAGATAGAAAATCGCGCTCTATCTGAAATCGATTCGACTTTAAATCCCAGTGCCTTTATTTTAAAAAATGGGGAAGAGTTAATAGAAGTAATTTTTAGCAATTAAAACGTCTCAATTTGGCTGTTTTTCCAATTTGTTATAACGAAAAGTTTTATAAAGAAGTTATTAATGCTGGAGATTTGGCAAAATTGGCTTATTTTAATGATATAATTGTTGGGGGTGTTTATTGCCGAATTGATAATTTGGATGGAATTAAAAAATTGTATATTATGACGTTGGGAACTCTTGCACCTTATCGACGGTTTTTTTTCTAAATTTTTTTTATTTTTTATTATTAGAATGAGTTTTTAATTTTGGGGATTTTTAAAAATTTTGAATAACTGTAAATTTTTTTGTCCGCAAGTTTTGTCCGCAAATATTCTTTCCAATTTTGAAAAAATTTTCTTTTTGTTTAAATTTTTTAAAGTTTTTCTTTAATTTATGAGAGAATTCTAATTTTCGATAATAGTCTCTATCCCGTAAAATTTCTCGCTATATACCTATTCTTTTAAATTTACCAGATTTGGTGTTGGTACTCTCTTACTCGAGCATGTTTTTTCTCTCTGTAACAAGGATGTCCAAATCAAATGTGTTACTTTACACGTCCAAACAAATAATGAAAGTGCTCTAAATTTTTACAAAAAATTTGATTTTAAAGTTGTTGGAAGAGTTGATAAATATTATAAAAGAATAGAGCCTGATGATGCTTTTGTTCTTGAAAAGGAGGTTAATTAGAGTTAGTTGGAAGGTCTGAAATGGTATTAAAAAATTAGTTGAAGTTAAATTTAAAAATGTTATAATAATTATTATTTTTTCGTTCTTATTTCAAAATTGGTAGAGTATTTTTTTGGTTGTGTGGTCTATGTCCGCAAAAAATTTTTTTTGTCCGCAAAAAAATTTTTGTCCGCAAGTTTTGTCCGCAAAAATTTAACTGTCCGCAAATTATGAATTTGTTTTAATTTTGGAAGTAATAATATTAATAAGAAAGAAAATTTATAAAATTGTAGACAAATAAATATTTTGTTGATCACATTTCTAAAAAATTCTACCAAAAAAAATTGCCTCTATTTTTTGTTTTATGTATAAAATGGTTTTTAAAATTTATTTTCGAATTTAATTTTTTTAAATTATTTTTTAATAATACTTATATTTTTAATTTATGTTTTAACATTGATAGAGTATTTTTAATTATTTGGTCCATTTCCGCAAATTTTGTCCGCAAAAAAATTTTGTTGTCCGCAAGTTTTGTCCGCAAAAAAATTTTTTTGTCCGTATGTGTGGTCATGTTTTTGTAGATCTTTTTATTTAAGCTAATTTATTTTAATATTTTTTAAGCAAAAAAAATAAAATTGACCCCTCGATATCATCCTTTGAAATTTTTTGGACTAAAAAAATTTTTTTTCTAGATGAAAAAGCAGCCAATTTATCAGAAAAGAAAGGCGGAAAGAAATTATAAAAAAGGGAGTAGTCATTTTAATATTTTATTTTTTCAGTATATCAATGAAAAAAATGTTTTTATGGCGTCAATGGAATTTTTTTACTTGAATAAATTGACTGTAAGTGCAAATAAATTTCTCTTATAACCTAACTCAGAAGATCAATTTGGGCGTATAAACAATTCAGTGGTGATATTCTGGAACATCTCAAGTTGTCCTTTTCTTTTTTATTTTAGGGTAAAAAAAGAGGGGGGATTATATTTTGTAGTGGGGGTTTGTAAGTGGCAATGTCGTCGCCTTTTTATTTTTTTTATTTTGGTTCCTAGCCAAATATCAAAAAGAGAGAGTTTGTGTCTATTCATTCCTTTTTTTGTATTGACACTTGTAGTTTTTGGGCACGTGTTATTTTTATAATTTTTTATTGAAAGTCCTCTCTCTTTTGTTTTCTTTTTTATTGTTAAAAAAGCTGCTATATGTTTCAATAAGAATAGGTTGTTTTACCCATTTATTGGACAAAATTAAGGAAGACCTTTTTTCTGAAGAATATTAGGTCAGAAAAAACAAAAAGGTCTTTGTATTAGCGTGTGGTCAAGTTGGTAAGCCTTTTACCTTTGGGGGTGAGGGTTTGAGTCCTTTTGAGTCTAATTAATTTTAATTTGTGTCTTTTTTTCATTTTTAGATGTTGTAAATTTATTTTCTTTAAATTATTCTCTATATTTTATTTTTTCTTATGGGAGAACCTTTAAAACTTGACTGGCCTGTACTTTTTGGAAAACTTGTTGAAGCAGTTACTGATGTTGGTGCTGATGAAGAAATTAATTTTTTGAGGTTAACTGAGAGCGAGGTTTTTTTTTAATTTTGGAAGAGGTTTTTTTGAATTTTTAAAGGGGAATTCTGATGATTGGACTGATCATTTATTTTGTGATTGTATAGCAATGACTATAATCGATAAAGTTGGAGAAGCGATAGCTGTTGTTCCTTTACATCAAGTAGCATCGGTATTTATTTAAATTAAAATTTATAGGGTTTTTATGGGAGCTTCTGTCCTTCTACTATATCCAGTTTTCTGGTCTTAAAATAAGGTCCTTTTTAGAAATTTTTAGAAATTTTGTGGGCTTGAATTATTTTTCTATTTCTTTTAAACTGTTTTATTTTTTGGCCTCTGTCCAATCGATTTATGTCGATTTTTTCAATATCGAAAAATGACTTCAATAAATTCCAAATAATTTTTGTGTGTCGCATTTTTATTTTCATTTTCCATTTTTGATTTTATGTTTAATTTTATGATATAAAATTTTATGAGTAATTTTAACAGTCGATTCATTTCAATTCAAAAATGAAATTTAAATAATCTTTTCGAGTTCATAGTTGCCAAAGGCTTATAAAAAGAGAATTAGGTAGAAAATAATAACGTGACACACAATGCTAAAAAAACCCCAACTTGGAAAATTTAATTTTTCTTCTTTTTAATTTTTTCAAAGGTCGGTCTATTACCCTCTAAAAATATTTTATCAGTGAGAATTGGAGATGTCAATCTATCCAAAGATTTGTTTGATTTATTAATTATTTATGTTCCAAATGAAGTAATAGCGAAAGAAATTTGTCAACATTTTGTTGATTGTTTTCAATTTATTTATCGAGAAGCTATTAGTGAATTTGAAAAGGAAGAGGAAGATGAAGAAAATGATCTTTTGGTGGAACAACAAAATTTGGATTTGGAAAGTTTGTTGACTTTTTTTTTTGATTCCTCCCGTCTAATTAGAAATTTTTTAAAAATTCTTTGGGGAAGTTTTCGAAGAGGTAGAAGCCCCCATGGGAATCCTCTTCGAAAAAAATTCTTTTTTCGATTTGTAAAGGTTCGTAATTTTACTCCGTCCCTGGAAGACAAGGAATTTTAAGAATATGAAAGTTCCTTTTCCTTGTTCGCCTCCATCTTTGTGGCTACCTCTGAAAAATTATTTCCCAAAAAATTTTTTTATTAAATTTTTCAGCAAAATTCCTCCCCTCAACATTAATTTCCACTTCCTCAACATCAGCAAGTTTGTGTTCTTCACCAATTTCAAGTATTTTTCAACAACAATTTAAAACAACAGATTCTTTAAAAATTGAAGAAGAAAATTTAAATAATAAAAATTATTTAATTACAAATTCAACAACAACAAATTCAAGCCTTTCTTCTTCTTCAAATTTATCAACAATAAATATTTGTGGAAGTGGAAGTTATGTTGAATTAATTAATGAATATTTAACTGATGTGAGTTTTCGAATTTTTTTTTGAAATTTTTATTCTGGAATTAAGAAAAAAATTTTTGGGGAAAATTTTTAGTAAAAAATATTTTTCTAATAAAATAAATTAAAAATGAGTAAAATGGAGATTTGATTTGTTAATTTTCACTCATTCCCCTAAATATGTAAATTGTTTTATTTGAGTGTATTTGAATGGGAGTTGTGGTGTAGTGGTTAGCGTTACGGGATATTCTCATTACCCTGCATGGGTTCGAATCCTTTCTGAGTGGTTCTTCTTATGTTGCTTATTTTTAGTTTGTTTTCGATTGAAAAATTTTTTTTTGACCAGAAAAAAATTTTCCAAAAAATTTTTCAAATTTTTTTTCTGCGTTTTCGCACTCTCTACTTTTTTTTAAGTTATAAATTTGCCTTATCAGAATTTTTTTATTACTTCCATTCCTCTCTACCGGCCTAATCTTTTATCTTTATTTTTTAATTATCGTCACTTTAAAAGAAAAAAATTGAAATATGAAGACATATAAACACTTTTAAAAAAAGAGGCCATTTTAGCATTTTTTTAATGTTTATGTGTGTACTATATAAGGAAAAGATTAAAAAAAATAAACGAAGAAAAAGCCCTTGTATTTGGGGGAGGGTAAAATGAATCCATGAGAGAAATGGAAGAAAAATAAAAAAAAATATTTTTTTTAATTAAAAAAATCTAAATCCATTAATGTTGTGAGGGGATATTTATTTTATTTATTTGCTGTTAGGGTTTTTATTTTACGAATATTTTGATTTTTTTTTGTAGGGTTTGTGTGAATGTTCTAATTTTACTATTTTCTTGCGGACAAAAATTGCGGACATTGAATTTTTGCAGACAAAATTTGCGGACATTTTATTTTTTTGCGGACAAGATTTTTTTACTTGCAGACAAATTTTGCGGACAAAGTTAATTCTTTCTTGAAACTAAAAATCAATTTTCCCCTAATAATACAAACAGTTTAAACAATTTTTTTTTCATTAAAAAATAAGAATAAGATTTATTTAAACTAAAAAAACGACAAACAAAAGATATATAATTTGGCACATTTTTCTATTATTAAAAAGGGCAACAATGGACACAATTTTTTGCCAAAAATTTTTTTCTTTTTAGAATATATCGAATTCCTTTTTTTTCTCATTTTTTGACACCAATACTTTATTTAAAGATTGGCACTTTGTCCGCAAAAATTGTCCGCAAGAAATAAATTTGTCCGCAAATATTGTCCGCAATTTTTTCAATTAACTGATAACAAAATTAATTGGTCTCTCAATATTATATTTTACATTCTTCTCTTTCCTTCTCTACCTATCTCTTTCTTTTAAAACTATTAAAGCTTTACATTCATTTTAATCCTTCGAAAAGCCCTTCGATTTTTATATTAAGTGCGCGTTTACCTTCCTTGCCTTTTTTTTTTTTTATTCAATTTCCTTCTCCTTTTTACTTAACACAACATTGGCGCAAGGCTTTCTAGATTTTTTATGAAGCCGTTATTTTATTGTGGATTTTTTTCACCTCACTTTTTTTAATGGCTTCCCCCCTTTGCTAACAAGTCAACTACTAGCTACTTGCGCGCTTATTATTTTTATTTGTTTTATTTTTTCTTTTGTTTTTCTAAAAAAATTATTTTTCCTTGTCAATATTATATATAAGTGAATATTTGAGAAAATTTTTTCTCAAAAAAAAATTTTTTTTGAAAACTTGGCCAAAGAATTTGTAGAAAAAAAGTAAAAGAAATTCTCTCTCTGAATGAATGGGCTTGTTGTAAAGAAATGAGATTTTTTGTTTGTTTGTTTACACAACAAAAGAGAGAGAAACGTCTTAAATATAATAAAAAGCTTCTTCCAATTTTCTCTTCTTATCTACAGAATATTTTTCGTTCCTTTTATTTTTAAGCAGAATTTAAGCTTATTTAAAATAAGTTTCTCAAATGTCAAAGCATTAATATATTTAAAATGATGTTTTGCTTCAAGTTTATTTAATTTCTCTTGTTTATTTTCAAGTTTTATTTGATGTTTTATTTCAAGTTTATTTTTTCCATGTTTTGATTCAAGTTTATTTTTATGATTTTTTATTTAATTCAAGTTTGTTTAATTCTCATGTTTTATTCCAAGTTTATTTTTCTTGGTTTCATGTTTTTATTTATTTTGTTTTGCTTCAAGTTTATTTTATTTTTCGATGTTTTGATTCAAGTTTTTCTTAAAGCCTATTTTTATGTTTTATTTAATTCAAGTTTGTGTTTTCTTTTCTCATGTTTTGCTTCAAGTTTATTTTTTTATTGTTACATTTCTATTTGTTTCAAGTTTTGCTTCTGGCCACATTAGAGTCTCATCTTTAATATTATTAACACTTGTTAAAATTTATTTTTAATATTTTTATTTAATTAATTAAAAAACATTAAAAAATTTTCCAGCTTTCAACCAGTCTTAGT
The DNA here is from genome assembly GCA_036172945.1 of Meloidogyne incognita. Classification (NCBI taxonomy): domain Eukaryota; kingdom Metazoa; phylum Nematoda; class Chromadorea; order Rhabditida; family Meloidogynidae; genus Meloidogyne; species Meloidogyne incognita. Next base: position 2,842,868 of record JARQAC010000006.1, on the reverse strand, counting down.
CACGATGAATTGAACAAATTTGCCATTTTAATGCGTCGTTGGCGGTCTCGTGAAATGCCAATTGTCGAATTTGCTCAAAAATTGTTGGAATTATATGGACCTGAAAGAAGGCATTTATTGGCTAGTTTGTTTTTATTTTTAAAATTAATTTTTTAAATTTAAATTTTTAAGAAATGCGCACATTACTTCGTGGTGATCCAACAGAAATTGAAGCACTCGGTAATTTTTTATGTGCTAATGGAGTTGTAGAAAATAATGCTTCAGCAGCAGTTTCTCAAGCGACAAAAATCAACAGAACAACAAAAATTATTTTTCGTGAAGAAAAGAATATTTCTAAAAGGTTAGGAAATTTTTTTAAAAAGAAATTTTTTTAATTGAGTCTTTAAAAACAAAAAAATTTTAAGACGAGAAGGGAAGGGAAAAGTTATCCTTTCTTATTTTTAAAAATATCTGTCGGAATTTAAATTTTTTTCAGACTTATATTTTCAGAAAATCTTAAATTTGTGTCTATTTTTTTAATTTTTAGAATTTTAATATTTTTTTTTATTTCCTTCTTTTAAAAAAAATAAAACAAACCCATTTTTAATATAAATAAATATCACACGTTTCTTTAAACAATTTTTTCTACCAAAAAACTAACTAAAAACATTTTCTCTTTTTCTTAAAAATTGTCTTGTGTGTGTGTATTATAAAATTAAATATATATTTTCGGTAATTTTTATTTCTCGATTTTTAGTTAATCAATTATATAATAAAAAAAAATATTGAAAATTAATAAAAACTCTTTAGTTTTTTTTTTGATTTTAAAAATAATTCGAATTTTTATGTTCTATTTAATAATGATTTTAAATTTTCTCTTTTTTTTTTTTAAATATTTACTGAAATTTATTATTTTTTAGTCCTTTTTTTATTAACGTATTTTGTGTTTCAGTTGTCCACAATCTTCTACTACTATCACCAATTCATTGTAATCAAAGAAAAAAATAGAGAAAGAATATTTAAGATTTCTTTAAATTTTTAAATTATTAATCTGCCAAAATTCTTTTTTTTTTAATTTCACCTAAATATGTATAAATATAATTAGTAAAAAAATTTTTTTCTTCAATTTCTTTTTTCGTTTGCATATATTGATTTAATTTTAATCATTAAATACATTTTTTTTAAATTAATTTTAAATTTAATTTTTGTTTTTTTCTTTAGATTTTTATTAATTAATTAAAAATATTATTAAAAAAATTTGTGGATAATTTATTTATGGTCTCAACTTTAATTAATTGAAGAAGCTTCTCAATTCAACAAAAAAAAAGAAATACATCAAAAAGGCAGACTTGAAGTCCAATTTTGTCCAAATTGGCTTCCAAACGGTTGCACACAAACATTGAGGTTTTTAATTTTTATTTTTTTTTTTGGATTTTTTGGGTTGGAAATTAGAGGGGAAGGCAAACCTTTAAATTGCTTGCTCTCCGGATCATCATCCCCTATATCATTGGAGCCACTCTCTCCCCCCGAACTTGAGTAAACCCAAACTAAAAAAATTTTAGTTTGGTGTATCTATTTGGTAACTAAGCTTTTTTAAACACTGATATTTCAAGAATTTTGGAGGTTAAGCTTTTTGGTATTTCAAGATCACCCCCTTTAATTACTATTAAATTATTTTTGAGTAACTTCACGGTCCATAGAGCTTGAATTTTCCTCTACATAAAAATTTTCTTGAAAATAATTTTTTTTTCGTAATTTTTTATTATTTTTTTAAGGAGGAGGTGGCGGCTGTTAAGATTGGCAAACTCTCAGGTTTCTTTTATTTTTAGAAAAATTAAAAAAATTTTTTTATTAAAGTCAGTGCGTCGCCTCCACCATCATCTTTTGGTATGTCATCCTCTTCCCAAAATCATCTGCAAACAGGCTGTGGTAGTGGTGGGGGTAGTGGAAGTAGTTCTAGTCGACATAGTAACAAGGAAGGCGGCACTAGGTGGTAACTATTTATTAAATTAGATTTAAATTTATTTATTTTTTCAAATATTTGCGGACAAGTTTTGTCCGCAAATATCCGTAAATATTTTTTTGCCAATTTTTGACCGGAAATGAAAAAATTTTTTTTTGCGGACAAAATTTTTTTTTGCGGACAAAATTTTTTGTCCGCAAATATTTGCGGACAAAAAATTTTTTATCTTTTTAAAAATTTTTTTAATAAAAATTTTTTTCTTCTAGTTTTCGAAGTTTCTTTGCCAAGTTACGCAAACCAAGTGAACACAACAATAGTCAGCAGCATCAACAATTTACGGTGGGTGATTTATTTAAAAAAATTTTTTTTGAATTTTTAAAAATTTCAATAGTATTTTTTGGGAGGGTTATTAATTTTATGTGGATATTTTCTTTCTTTTTTTTCTTTTTCTCCTTAAAAAAATTTTTTTTAAATCATTTTCACAAAAAAATTTTCTCGATTTTATTTTTTCTCTCCTTTACTTTAATGTTATTTTCTCATTGAGCCTGCTATAATTTAGGGGGAAGTTCTCTATCTATCTCTTAAAAAAAATTTTTTTTTTGATTACGGCTAATAAATTTTTTTCTTTTTTTACTCTTATTATTATTTTTTCTTTCTCAATTATTTTTAAAAATTGATTGAAAAATTTTTTTTCTATTTTTCATTATATTTGAAGCTGCTTCATGATTTTTAAGAAATTTAATTTAGAAAAAATTTTTTTGTCATTTTTTTAAAATTATGTACAAAGTTTTGAGTGTATTGAATAATTCGATTTTTTAAGTAAAAAAAAATAAAAATCAAATTTATTTTTTTTTTTTATTTTCTATACACGTTTTTATTTTTACCTCTTTTATTTTTAACAAAAATTGGGAAAATATTTTTATACTTATAAATTGTTTGTGTGTGTTCATTTTTTAAAATGCACTTTTAACTGACAATTTTATTTTATTTTTGTGAATTCTAAAAAATATATAAAACAATATCAGCGTAAATAAAAGAGCACCCCATTTTTATTTTTGATAGTACTAAACAAGAAATTTATGAAGCAGAAACTTTCTTGGATAGGTTTATTTAATTTTTAGTTTCAGGGGTTTGTTTAGGTTTTTGTGCTTTTAAATGTTCAGATTCAAGTTTTTAAGGTTTAGATTCAAGTTTGATTAGAATGTTTTGAATTAAGTTTTATGTAAGTGTTTGAATTCAAGTTTATTTAGATGTTTAGATTCAAGTTTATTAAAAAAAGTTTCGATTTCAAGTTTATGTGTTTTGATTTAAGTTTGTTTAATAAAACTTCTGATTTAAGGTTTATTTAAAATGTTTAGATTCAAGTTTATTTTTTTAATGTTTAGATCCAAGTTTTGTTTTAAAAATTTAAGTTTATTTAAGTGTTTTAGTTGTGTTTATTTTTGTTGTTGATATTCTGGGTATTTTTTATTTTCTATTTCCTTTTAGATAATTTAGTATTTTGTTTGCAAGTAGTATTTAAGTAGTTGAAATGTTTTTCTTTATTTATTTAAATATATACTGAAAGAAAAAAAAAGTTTTAAATGCTGCAAAAAATGCACTAAAACAAAGCCGTGCATTTAGCAGCTTCTAAAAAAAATTTTTTTTTCTTTTTTTTTGCACCAAGACTCTTTCAACTTTCAGACATAAATAAAGGGGGTTTTAAAAGAAAAAAGGGCTTCCACTATAAATTATTTTTTACACCACTACAGACAGCTATAGCTACACAAAAATATATACAGCTATTCAATCTCTTTCCCCCTTTTATTTTTTTTTTATTTTTTCTTGTCTGCATTTGCAAAAAAATTCTTTTTTTTTTTATTATTTTGCTGTTGCTACCAGCTGCTTGCTTGCTGCTTCTATTTTTGCAAAAAATAAAAAAAAAACGACGGTGCTTCTTCCCCCTTTTTTTCCAATTTTTATTTATTTGACCCGTGTGTATTTTTCGTTAATATTAAAAAAAAAATTTTTTTTTTGGGTGTGTGCGCAATTGAAATTGCTTTGATTTTGTGATTTTTTAGAGATATTTTTTGTTTGTTAATTATTTTATTTGGAATTGTTTTGAAAATTAAGATTCGTTTATTTATAGTTAGAGCCTGTGTGTGTGTGTGGGTATGCTACTTATATAAGTGTGCCCCTCTACATTTCTTGACTTCCAATTTACTAAATATACCTTTTCTTTTTATAAAATTTGATTTTTTAAGTGAGGTGTTTGATGAATGATTTTTAAAGATTTATTAGTTTTGGGGTGTTTTGTGAGAAGAAAAAAAAATTTTTTTTGGCGCACATCTTTTTAATATTTATTTTAGGAAGGACTTGCCCCCCATGCGCATTTCTATCGAACTTTTTTTTTAATATTTCTTAATTTTCTTTTTTTTTCTCGTTTTTATTTTTCAATACCTCAAAACATTTTTTTAATAAAAGGGCAAAAATTCAGCAATTGTGTCTCTAACTTTACTCTATATCTCTTTCTATTTTTTTTTTTAAAAAAGGACAGATATTGGAAAATAAGAGAACGTAAGAGAGAGAGAGATAAGGGTAAATAAATGGAAAAATTTTTTTTAAATTTATTTTTGCTTGGTTGGCTGCAAAAAAATGAAAAAAAATTTTTTTTATTTGTTTATTTTGTGCATGTTTTCTTTCTCTCTTTTTCATATGAAAGTTTGCATGGAAATAGTAGGAGAGGTATTATAAGGGGAATGAAATTTGTTTTGCAAGTAAGATAAAAAAAAGGTGAAATATAATTTTTGTAAGAAGAAGTGGAGGATTGAAAGGTGCAAAATATTTAATCGAGAATTTTTGTAAAAAATAAATTTTTTGAAAGATTATTTTTTTTGCTTAATTATTTTTTTACTTATTTTTTTAAAGAAATGTAGCATTTGATAATTTTTATGGAATTAAAAAGGCGCGTAGTAAAAGCTTCAAAAAATTTTTTAAGGCTATGTGTAAAAATATTTTTTTTTAAATTATTTTTTAAGCCATGAGAATTTTACTAAATTTAGAAAAAAAATTTTTTATTTATTCACTCTTTTAGATCTAAATATATTTTTTTTTTACTTTTTTTTTCTTAATTTTGTTAGTAATTTTGTAAAGTTTTTTTTTGCAAACTGAAAAATGTTTGTGTGAGTTTTCTTTCCTTACATTACACACATACTATTTACAAACACGTTGCAAATCTTGTTGGTTTTGTGTGTGTAAAAAAGATTCCTTTATTTTTTTTCTAAATTTGTAAACATCGATATATTTTTAAGTAACAATAAGGCAGATTTTTTTTTACTGATAAAAAATTGCAAAATTTAAAAAAAAAAGGAATTTTTTTTTTAAATTTTTGGTAAAAATGGGGATATTTTGTTTATTTAAATATATAAATAATAAATAAATTTTATATTTATTTAAATATTTTTTTTAATATTTTAAATTTTACTTAAAATGTGTGTTTAATTAATAGCTTTTTTCCCTTTAAATTCCACGTTTTTTTTTATTTATTGAAATTTTATTTTTATATTAGGTATTTCTCCCATTTTTTTTATTAAATTTAATTTAAAATATGACTTCTCAACTACTACAACTAATAAAATTAATAATATTAAATTAAATTTTTTTTTAAAATTTAATTTAATAATTCACAACAAAATTTTTATTTATTTAAAAATTATTATTCAATAATAATTTTTTGTGCCATAATAATAATAATAATAAATGGCAAAAAATACGGTGAGGATAAAAGATAAAATTTAAACTTTTTAAATTTAATTTTATTTAAAAATTAAAATGTTTGGGCGGGAAAAATTATAATTTTTTATTTTTTTTTTAATTTTTGGCGCCAAAGAAAATTTTTATTTTTTAAAAATTTTTTTCTAAATTTTCTTAAAAATTTTTTTTTTAATTTTTTATAACAATAAAAATTAATTTTTCTTTATCATCTTTTTTGAATAAATTAAAAAAGATAAGGGGGGAATATTTACTTTTTTTTTAATCAGATGCCTAGACATTTAAAAAAATAATATTTAATTATTATTATTTTTTTATATGATCGGAAAGATTGTTATCTTTTTAATAAACAAAGTTTATATTTCTAAAAAATATATAAAAGCGCTCTTTTTAAATTTTAATTCTGATTTTAATTTATAAGTAAACTTTCATAATTAAATATAAACTTTATTCTGAAAATTATTAAATAAGTTTTATTTGATTCTTTTTTTTAAATTCTGATTTGTTGCTGCTTTAATTTATTCTGGTTTTAATTTATTTTATTTGTTCTGGTTTTTATTTTTAAAATTAATTCTGGTTTTTATTTTAATTGTTTTAATTTTATTTGTTATTTGTTCTGCTTTTTATTTTTAAAATTAATTCTGATTTTATTCTGTTTTCTTTTAATTCTACTTATATACTAGTTTTCTCTCTCACTTTTCTTTTCTATTTCTTTAATTTAAAATCAGAAATTTAATTTCGCACTCTTGTTAATAGAGGACACAAATTGCGTTGACAATTTTGTGTGTAAAAGAAAAAAAAGAAACATGTGTTGTTTGGTGTGTTCACTCATCAAAATTAAAAATTAATTTTTTACTTCCTTAATTTTTTTTAAATTTTTTTCTTTCAGTCAATTTTTGAACATTCCTAAAAAAATTTTTTTTTTAATTGAGAATCAATAGGGGGAAAAATAAAAAAAAATGAAAGAAAATTGATCTTTATACTTGTATCTTTTTAAAGAATTTTTTGTTTCTATTTTTATAATTTTTTTTCTGAAAGAAAGAGATCATTTGATCTCTTTCTTTTTTCAACACGTCAATTCTTGAAAAAAATTTTCTTTTATTCAATTTTTTAAATTTTAATTTTAGAAAGATTTTTATTTCATTTTATTAACCTTGATAGATCCAAATTTTTATCTAAAAAATTTGAAAAAATTTTTTTATAGAAATTTTAAATCATTTCTCGATGTTTTGGAAGTCCTTGTTTTGCCCTTCTTCACTCATATTTTTGATGAATTTTTCTCTCTCTCTCTCAATTTTCTGATTTTTGTTTTTCTACGTGTATTCTCTAATATTTATTTTGAATATTTAAATATTCTATTTATTATTTAAAAAAATATTATTGTTATTATCTTTTTAACTGCACTACACAATACCTTTTCTTCCAATCCTTCCAGCAATTACCTACCTCTATCTATAAAAAAAAATAAAAAAAACGTTTACCTAATATACTACATATAAAATGATATTTATATTTTATCAACGGAATAATTATTCAAGAGAAAATGTTTCATTTTTAAATAAATAATATTTATTTTATTTATATATAATTGTTGTTTGTCTATATCAATCCATCTTGTGTGTGTAAAATTTATTTTTTTTTGTTACTAAATTTGGATGACCCTTCCCACCCCCCTTCCCCCACTCCCTTTTTTTAATCACACATATCAATCTAGTAATGTAGACTATTTTTGTGTTTGTGTAGTAATAATTTTTCTTCCTTTTTTTTATATACCATAATTATCATAAGGGGAAAGGAACCGACGAGATATATTTCTGTTCTTCCTCCGAAAATTGATACTATTTTATTTTTATTTTATACAATTTGATATGAGTAAGCCATTAAAAAAATTAAAGGGGAATGGAATAATTATAAGAGAAGTTCTTCCCTTTTTTCCGCCCAGCCTTCAATTTCTAAAAAAATTTTACTCTCCGAGTTTCGACATTTTTGCCATTTCCAACCTCTGACTGTCCCTAACTGTCCGACTGACATTTTTGGTTAACTCTCGAACTTATGATTGTTCGAATCAGGGCTGTCCACAATTTAAAAAAATTTTTCGCATCCGCAATTAAAATACGCAATCCGCAATTACGAACAGCCATGTCCGAATAACCAGAAAAATATGGAAAAAATACAAAGGGATTGAATCAATAGTTTAATGAATTTTTTCTTTTTATTTTTTTTCTTCAATTTTTTCTCCATTTTTTTTTAAATTTTATAGAATTTTTTCTAATAATATTTTTTTAATTTTTGAGTATATATTTAATATTTTTTTCCTCTCAATCTTTAATTTTTATAAAATCAATTAACGACTAAAATTATATATAAATACATATGATCAAGAACCTTTTCAAAACGTTTACAGTAAGTAATTTAAAAAAATTTTTGTAGGGGATTTTAACCAAAAATTCAAAGATTTTTGAAATTTTTGAAAAAAATTTATTTTTTAAAGGTGCAAATCGGCTCACGGGTCTACGATGCACAAGAGCTTCAAAAATTGGTACCTCAACTTGAACAACAATTGGAACAAAAAGACAGACTTATAAGGCAAAATCAGTTACAGCTTGAAGCACATACAAAAAGAATAACTTCTTTAGAGGGGGAAGTTAAAGGATTACAGGTTTCTTTTGATTGATAAATAAATATATTTTTGTATTAGTGGGGGAAGGGGGCTGCCTCTCTATTTTTTTGTTAATTTTCCCTAGTCTAATCTTGGTGTCTTCTCACAGACGTAGTGCGCCGTAATGTTAAGACGCCCCTACTAGTAAAATTTTGGCACAATGCCTAAAATCACAATGCCTAAAATTTGTAATGCCTAAAATTGCCCCAATTCCACAAACACCAAACAAATGTTGTAAAAAAGTACCTAAAATAAATGAGAGAAACAGTGATGCCTTTAAGGGGAAAATTATGAAAAAGCGAGGGAAAGGGCTTAAGTTCTTTGTTTGGATTAAGAGGTTTGACAAACTTAAAAAAATATTTTTTTTATTTTCTAGTCTGAATGTGACAAACTTCGCTCTGTTTTAAACCAGAAGGCGGAGAGTGCAGCATCTCCAGCTGGAGCTGGTGGTGGTCAAAAACGTTCAGAAGAATTGCCTACTGAAATGAAACAGGTTTTATTATTTTAGGGTTTAAAAAGAAAAATTAATTTTTCGAAAATTTTTGTAGAAAGCTGCTCTATTACCCGAAGCTGGCCGTCCAGCAGAGCCTCGAGCAAAGAAAATGGCTGTGTCTGCTGAACCTGCAAAGCTTGACCAACACAAAGCAACCCTTCAACATCATTCCAAATCTGCTGGTTCAAAACAATTAATTCGTGATGCTGTTCAGAAAAATGATTTTCTTAGACAATTGGCTAAAGAACAAGTTATTGAGGTTTTTCTTTTTTAAAATAATTTTTAAAAATTTTTTTCATGCGTAAAATATTTGCGGACAATGCATTAATTAAAAAATTTTTTTTTGTTTTTAAGTTGGTAGAATGTATGTTTGAAATGCGTGCTCGTGCAGGTCAATGGGTTATTCAAGAAGGTGAACCCGGTGATAGACTTTTTGTTGTTGCTGAAGGTGAATTACAAGTATCAAGAGAAGGTCAAGCATTGGGAAAAATTGGGCAAGGAGTTGTTATGGGGGAATTGGCAATACTTTATAATTGTACAAGGTTTGTGTTCTAAAAAATGGGGTTTTTTGGGGGGGGGGGGGAATAGAGGGAGCGTGGAAGTGTCTCGGCAGGTTCCAAAAAATGGGGAATGTTTTGGTTTTTTGCGTTCCCAAAATTTTTTTGGTGTATCATTGTTGCCGGAAGTGCAGTTTCTCCGGCAGAGAAATTGGCATGTGTATTATGGGTTCAAGAAAATCGGACAGTTTTGCGGTTTCGGTTCTTCACTGTTCCAAATTTGTTTTGAATGTTTTGGTTTCCTAGGGCTCCAAAATTATTTTAGGCCTTTTAATGGTATCTGAAGCAGGTTCTCGGTTTCCAAAACCTTTAGCACATTTTAATACGGAAATACAATCATTTTTTATTTTTTTTTCAGAACAGCCTCAGTTCAAGCAATAAGTGATGTTATTCTTTTTTGTTTGGATAGAGCTGTATTTCAAATGGTTTAAATTTAAAAAATTTTTTTAAATTGTATTTTTTCCTTTTTAAAGATTACAATGCGTTTAGGAATGGAAAGGCATGCACAATTAATGAATTTCTTAAGAAAAGTTTCAATATTCCAAAATTTGAATGAAGATAGAATCTCTAAAATGGCTGATGTTATGGATCAGGTTTTTGGAATTTTATTTGAAAAAAAATTCTGACAATATTCAACGTTGTTTTCCTTAAGAAAGAGCTCTTTAATAAAAAAAAATGAATATTTTTTTGGATATAAAAATTTAATTGACATGAGAAAAAATTTTTTTGAATCGGGGAGAAATGGTGATTATTTTCGGGAAAAATTCTTTTAAGCAACAAAAAAATTTTTCCTTTAATTTATGACATTGAGGATGATACATAACTTGAAATGCCTTTTCTAATAGTTGATTCTCTAAAAAAATATTTAATTTTTTAATTAATCTTGCCTGAGGGCAAATTAGGGAATTTTTTTCTAAAATTTTTTTATTTTAAAGGATTATTATGCTGCTGGTCATTATATTATTAGAGAAGGGGAAAAGGGCGATACTTTCTTTGTTATTAACAACGGTCAAGTACGTGTCACACAATCTATTGAAGGAGAACAAGATCCACATGAAATTCGAATATTGAAACAAGGAGACTTTTTTGGTGAAAAGGCGTTGTTAGGTATGGAATGATTTTTGTTTAATAAAATCTTTTAAGATTTTTCCCTTCCCCTTCCACTTAAAAAAATTTTTTTTTTATTTTCGAAATTTTTTTAGCATTTTTCGAGTCTTCTTTCCCTTTTAAAAAATATTCTTTTTTCAATTAAAAAATTCTATAACCCAAACATATACTTAACCTCCTCTCCTTCTCTACCGGAAATGATGAGGGATTAAAAAAAAATTTTTTTCTGAACTTTAACAAAATGATAATTTTTTAAATTATCATTGCTGCGGATTTACACTTTTTTTCTTTTTACTTTAATTTATTCAAAAAAAATATATTAAAATAAATAAACAAAAGTCTGCCTACTTAACTAAAACAAGCAAACATGAGTTTAAAAATTTTTTCAATTTTTTAATATAAAACACACACACACACACAAACATTATCAAAAAGTCTAATAAACAATAAATATAACAAGAAAAAATTATGAAAAAAAAATAATAATTTTTTTAATTGTCTATTAAATATACTGGAAGGGAGGGGGAGGAAGAGAATGAGGGAGGATTTTTTGAAATTTAAAATTTTTGAAGTTTGTGTTTTATATTTTTATTTATGAGAGATTAAAATTTATTTAAATAAACGAGACTATCAAATAAATTTTAAAAAAATTTATTATTTTTTAAATTTATTTGAGTTTATACTACATTTATTTTCTGAATTGAATTCTGATTTTTATTTTAATTTTTTAAAAATATTTCTGAAATATTTTTTAAATTTAATTCTGATTTTTTTAAATGCTTGTCAAATGTACTATCAGAATTTTTTAAAATCAGAATTTTTATCAGAATCCACATTATAAAAATAAAAATATTTATCATTAAATAATCAGAATTTCTTCCTTTAAAAATCAGAATTTTATTTTCAAAAAATCAGAACTTTTTCCTTAAATAGTCAGAATTTCTCTTTAAGAACCAGAATTTTGTTTTTAAAAAATCAGAATTTTTTAATAATTTTTTACCCTAAATATACCTCCTTTTTAAATTAAACAAATCAGAATCTCTAATACTTAATTTATTAATTGTAGGAGAAGAAGTACGTACCGCTAACGTTATTGCAATGCCTCCAGGGGTGGAAGTATTAACTTTGGATAGAGAAAGTTTTTTAAAATTAATTGGAGATTTGGATGCTTTGAGGAACAAAGATTACGGGGATTTACAGAGAAGGTCAACACTTTCCTCTGCCAGAACTTTAATTGATGGTGGAAGGCCCCCAGAAGCTCCTAGCCCTCCAAAATCTGAAATTGAAGATGAATTTGTACAATTACAGTTGAGACAGTTAAAGAGAATTGCTACTCTTGGAGTGGGTGGTTTTGGACGTGTTGAATTGGTGAGGAGGAATTTTAAAAAATTATTTCTGGGCTTTAGCCTCGATAAAGGCCCAAAATATGGTCTTTCTCGAGGCCGTATTTTGGTCCATAACTTTTTTGAATCTTAACCGATTTAAATAATTTTTATAGCAATCGAAAGCTCACATGTTAGGATTATTTTATTTAGCTGGAATACCTTGGTTAGATCATCTTACCTAAAGTTACAGCCGAATAAACGCTCAAAAATCGCGATTGCGCACACTTATTCGACTACAACTTTTGGTAAAATGATCCGATCGGATCAGTCTTGTTAGCTTAAATAGTCCTCACACAGAGCTTTCGAATAGTATAGTAATTATTTAAATCGGTTAAGAATGAAAAAAGTTATAGTCCAAAATAGGGCCTTGAGACGACTGAAACTACGATTCTGAAACGGTCTTTCCCGTCTAATTTTTTAATAAATTGGAATTTAAAGAAATATTTTAATTAAAGGTTTGTATAAATGCTGACAAAAGTCGAACATTTGCATTAAAAGCATTAAAGAAAAAACATATTGTGGATACTAGACAACAAGAACATATTTTTGCTGAACGTAATATAATGCTTGAAACACGTTCTGATTGGATTGTTAGGCTTTACAAAACATTTAGAGATTCAAAATATGTTTATATGTTGCTAGAAGCTTGTTTGGGTGGAGAACTTTGGGTAAGAAATTAATTTTTATTTTTGCGGACTAATGTTGCGGACAAAAAAATTTCTTGCGGACAAACAGAAACATTGAAAAGTTCTTAATAAAATAATTCTCCTTTTAAAGACTACACTTCGTGATCGTGGACATTTTGATGATTACACGGCTCGATTCTATGTAGCTTGTGTTTTGGAAGGATTAGAATTTTTACATAGAAGGAATATTGTTTATAGAGATTTGAAGCCTGAAAATTGTCTTTTAAGTAAGTTTTAAAAAGAATTTTTTTTAAATTAAAATAAGCAGACAAACCCCACATTATAAGAAGACATCCCCAAAATACAACTCTATATTTTAGATATGCTTAAATCTTGGTACTCTTGGGCGGAAGGGGGGGGGAGGGGTTCCGAGTGGCACGCATCTACCCATAAATCAATCTCGGATCTCATAAGATATCCCCAATATATAAGTTACTTTTATTAAAATTTGGTTTGACAGCTGAAGGGGGAGGGGAGATCTGTTTAAACGAGATACCTTCTATTTAATATACACCCCTTCATTATACTGTACATAATATTCCCTGAACTAGGATGTCTTATTAATTAGGTTTTTGACTTCAGTTCAATAAAAAATTAAAAAATTTTTATTTAGCAACCTCTGGTTACCTTAAAATTGTTGATTTTGGTTTTGCTAAAAAATTGGCAAGTGGAAGAAAAACTTGGACATTTTGTGGAACACCAGAATATGTTTCTCCAGAAATTATTTTAAATAAAGGACATGATCAAGCAGCAGATTATTGGGCTTTGGGAATTTATATATGTGAATTAATGTTGGGTAGACCTCCTTTCCAAGCATCTGATCCAATGAAGACTTATACGCTTATATTGAAGGTGAGGATATCTTTATTTCTCTCTCCTTCGTTTAGTTTTTTAGTTTGGTTTTTTCCCCGAAACAAAATTGAAATTTTTTTGGCACGGTACGGGGGACGTTTCACCGAATCACCAATTCACTCTCGAGGCTATATTTTTGGTTATAACCTTTTTGATTCATAACCAGTTTAAATAATTTATATACCAATCGAAAGCTATGAATGTGGGAATTATTTCAGCTACTCTTCCTCAGATCATCCCACTAAACGTTATAGCCGAATAAGTGTGCACAAAGTTGTGACCAGAAATATTCCTCAGAACGACTCATTTTCCGAAAAAAAATTTTTTTTTAATTTTCTTCTCTTTTTAAGGGAATTGACGCTCTAGAAATCCCAAACAGAAGAATTGGCAAAACAGCAACAGCACTCGTTAAAAAACTTTGTAGAGATAACCCGGCAGAAAGGCTTGGTTCTGGAAGTGGAGGTGTTAATGATATACGGAAACATAGATGGTTTATGGGCTTTGATTGGGAGGGGCTTAGAACGAGGACGTTGAAACCGCCGATTATACCTGTGGGTTTTGAATAAATTTTTTGAATAAAAATTTTTTATTTCCCAAAATTTTTGAAATTTTTGAACATATTTTTTCGAACTTATTGGAATTTTTGTAAAATTTTTGAAAAAAAATTTTCCGAAATTTTTTTCAAAAATTTTCTAAATATTTCTTAGATAGCTTAGAAAAATATAAAAAATATTTTTACAGAAAGTCAGCAATCCTGCAGACGTTTCAAACTTTGACAATTACCCACCGGATGAGGACATTCCCCCAGACGAGTTTAGGTAAGAAAAATAGAATTCTTTTGAATTAATTTAATTTTTTTTTAAATTTTCAGCGGCTGGGATGAGGGTTTTTAAACAATCAATTTATATATTAATTTTTTCTTCTCTGCCAACAAAAACTAAAAATTTTGGCTTTTTGACGATTTTTTTTTAATTTTGACAACAAAAAAAAAATTTTTAATGCCCATTTTCTAATTTTTTTTTCATTTTTCTCTAATTTTTTTCAACCGTCCCCTTTTCTTAATTTTTCCTCATTTTAATTGTCCTTTTTTCCTCCATAAACGGATACCTGTATTATTTAAAAAATATTTTTAAGACGTGGTCACTTGTTCGTCTAATTTCAATCTAATTTCAAGACTTTGAGAAAACTTGTTCCTCCAAATTTTTTTTTGATTTTTCGGAATCTGAGTTATATACAAAAAAAATTTTGAAAAAATTTTTGGAAAAAGCAAGTGGCCACAATATTTTTTAAGAAAAAATCAAAATTTTATTTTTGCTATCTGTCTTGTTTTGTGTAGTTTTTTTTCTTGCTATTTAATTTTGTTTTATTTTATTTGCCTCCCTTCTCCATCTCATTTGCCGATCCTCTTTTTTTCTTTTTAGAAATTTCTTTGTTTAGATTTATTTTTTAGATTTTTATTTAAAAACCAGACATTTTATATATTTCGTCTAATTTTCAAAATTCGTTAATTTTTTTTTTATTTAGCATGGTGGAATATATTAAATATTATTTTATTAAAATAAATCCATCAAATCTGTTAAAATATGTTTATATATTTTTTAGCCTTGTAGATATGAGAGACCTTGGTTAAATTGTTTTATTATGATATAATGCAAAATATAAAAAATGACAGGTTTTTCTATCAGAAAATGATCTAGATTACTGTACAAAGGGCCGACTCAGCCGTCCATTTCCGCAGTCCCCCTGCGACGAGGCAGGGGGACTTGAGTTGCCCCCTGCGACGAGGTTGCCCCCCCTTCCTCAACTTTTAAGTCCATTGATTGATTGATCCTTCTTAATGCCTGCGGGGAGAAAGGAAGGGAAGGCTGCTTTTTCAAGTTTAAATTAAATAAAATAAGAAAAGAAAAATGAAGTGCTTTTACTAACAAATTTATTTTTATTTGTAAAAATAGCCAAGAAATATATTAAGCTTTGAATGATTATTTTCGTGTATAAGAGTGACCGAACGAATATTTTTGGATCAAAACAGTTGTTTAATTTAAAGAGGGGATTAGTCTGTGTGAGTCAACATACATATAAATGTTGTTTGTTGGTCAGGTAAAAAATTTTTATTTTTCTTTAAAAAAATTTTTTTCAATAAAAATGGAGAATTGAATATCTAAAGGGTTGCTTGAATAAATAATTTTAAAATTAAAACCAACAAAAAAAAATAAAATTGAAAACCAACAGATAATTTATGGGCATGTTTTTAAATGTGCATTATAAATAGTAATTTATGTTTATGGGAAAGAAAAATAATTTTGGTTTAATGAAAGATGAAATAATTTTTTCGACAAAAAATGGCTTTACGGTTGATGGTCTTGGGCTTCTAGAATCGAAAAAAAAGTTCAAATATCCAGAAATTTTTTTATAAATTTTTACGTAAAATTTTGACTTTTGCTAATAAATAAATTTATTTTTATCTTTTTTAACTTTTAAACAAATTAAACATTTAAAAAAAATTTTAAATTAAATTTACTAGACATTAAAGGATAGTCAATAGAGGATCAGAAGCTTGTTTTAACTCAATTTGTTGATCTTCTTTTGCATTTTCAGTCATCAAAAGACATCTATAAGAAAAATGGGAGGTTAATGGTTCATAAATAGAGAATGCGGTCAGCACATTTTTCATTAAAACAATATTTGTCTTGAGATTATGCAGTTCAAGAGTGCATTTCTTAGGTACTAGAACATTAATTAGCAAAATATTTCATATTTTAAATCTAAACTCTTATACTTAATTATGACACACTAGACAAATAAAAAACACTTACTTATACATATTAGGTAAATACATTAAAAACAACAATGTTTTTAACAATTATAACCTGAAGATATTTGACATACAGAATAGAACTCCTCAAAAAGGTTCTTAATCATCGTCTTTATCCGAAAGAAAGGCCGAAATTGTAGGATATGGATCTGCCTCCTCTTTCTTCAAACTCTCATTCTTGATTCTTGCCTCCTTCTCATCAAGGACGAATGACCTCGGTTTGATTGGCTCAGCACTCAAATGCTTAAAAAAGAGAGGAGATTAAACTGAGCACGAAAAATCATCAACTTACAACATCCGCCAAAGCTCCTTTTGACGATTCTGAATCACCTCCATCATCCTTATCCTTTCTGTGCTTGCGCGAATGCTTGGAATTTTTGAGTGAACCAGACTTTGAGAGTTTCGCTTTCTTTGATTGCTTGGATTTCTTTAACTCTTTTGATCGAACTTTTTTAGTTGTAGTGGTTTCCTCAGTGTTTGCTTTTGTCTTCTTTCCAACTTGTGTCTTCGGCGGGCTGGGGATAGTTGTTGGTTTCTTACCAGCAGCAGCAACACGGGTCGCCTCCTTTAAATAAAGATTAAGTGAACAAAATTAAGACCTAAAAACAAACCTTTTCTGGAGTTACAGAGGCCAATTTACGAGGTCTGCTAGATTTACCACCAACTTTATTTGCCTTCTTTCTCTTCTTACAACAGCAGCAATCAAGTAGCGAAGTCGTTATGAACGAAGAGGTGAGCAGCGAAAAATACATGAACCACAACAGCGAGGCCAGTAAGCTGAGGCCAGTAAGTGAAGGCTAAAAAATTGTAGTTACGTGGGAAAATAGGTAAAGGTGGCTTTTTCTGGGCCTGAGAAAAAAAGGAAGAAGGGCTATTTAGAAGTTTTTGAGGGTTGCCAGTAGATAATTGAGTTTGACTCATATTTGGACTTATTGTAGTGCTCGAGATTTTTGAAGTCTAGGCCTGTTTCTGGGTTCGATTTATTAACCTGGGCCGGATCCTGGGCCTGTAGTTCGGGAAAAACCCAGGCCCAGGAAAACCCCAGAGCCAGGACTCTGGGTACAAGAAAAACCCAGGCCTTGGTCCAGACCCAGTTCGATCACTATCAGTTGGTTACCTACTTGCAAACCTCAAAAATTTCAAAAAAGCATTTTTCCTCATTTTTTCTCAGAACCAGTAAAAGCCAACTTTACCAAAAAATATAAAAAACCCCAAAGTAGTTGCAGTTCCTAATATCCACATCAATTCGGTAAGTTCAGGCACCCTGCTTTGTTGGACAATTATCGTTCTGAAAGGATCAACACCAGTAGAAAGAAGAATAGCCCATGTTTGAAGTGATTCGGCGCTCAAAGCATGCATTCAACTCATTGGCAGCAACTAAAAAGAAACATAGAATTCTATTTAAAAAATCAAAAAACCTCCACCATTGCCTGCATTAGTCTTCCAAATGTGTTCACCTCATTTTAAACAGCCAAAAGAAAAGAGGGATCTCCAGTTGGAACATTTTCATGTTCAAAAGTTACTATTACAAAATTTAACCCACCCACATAGGTTATTTTGGACCCAGAAAACTTGCGGACAAAACTTGCTGATATTAAAAAAAATAAAACAAACTTGTAAAAATTTCTTCTCCAACGTTGATTATGATTGTTGGGTTGATTGTTGCTGTTGAGTTGATCTTCGTGTTGATTGTTGCTGTAGATGTTGCTGCCTAAGTACTTGGAGTGAGAATGCCCCCGGACTAAAAATATTAGGAAGGGATATCGAATGCTACCGCCACAACATAAATTATGCCAGGAAGTGCCGTTGACACCGCCACAACATAAATTATGCCAGGAAGTGCCGTTGACACCGCCACAACATAAATTATGCCAGGAAGTGCCGTTGACACCGCCACAACATAAATTATGCCAGGAAGTGCCGTTGACACCGCCACAACATAAATTATGCCAGGAAGTGCCGTTGACACCGCCACAACATAAATTATGCCAGGAAGTGCCGTTGACACCGCCACAACATAAATTATGCCAGGAAGTGCCTCGGCCCTCATAGAGAAAAGGAACCTAAATTACCCATTTGACCTCCAACTCCAAGTACAAAAAAATTTTTTCTAGGTTAAAAAAACTAAACTTAAACTAACGTTTTATGTTGAAAAGGGAGCCCTAAAAAGAAAGGATGTAAAAACTTTTAAAATCTTAAATTTAACAAGTTTTGTCCGCAAATGACAACCTACTCCCCCAAAAAACTAAAACGAAGAAACAAAAATGACTTCTGGAAAATCTTCGTTATTTACTCTTTTTCTTTTCCTTCGCTATTTCGTCTTTATCATTTCAAAGTGTAAAAAAGCCTGTTGAGTGCCAGAACAAGAAGAGTCATTTGGGAGATGTCCCAAAACGGCGCGTGGCCATAACGGCGCAAAGCCATAACCTGCTGGAAAATTTCTAGCCCTTGTCAATTTTGGTACTAAGCCCTTGTCAATTTTGGTAAAATAACGAAAACTTGTCTCAAAATTATTGGGATAAAAAATAATAAAATTAGAGATCGGAAAATTTAGAAATACAGGTCCAAAACCAGGCCGATCTCTAACAAAAATTTTCTATCAGATAAATATTTTTTAAACAAAAACCAAAAACAATCAATTAAAGAATAAAACTCAGCCAAGCAAACATGGAAAGAATTCCTCCAATTGGGGTAATTGCACGGAAGGTCTTGTTCGCTTGCACGGAAGGTCTTGTTCGCCTGCCTTCCTAAATTTAAAAATATCAATATCATGCCTCGGCTACGTAACTGGAACCCAAATTATATTATTTCGGAGTCATGATATCTTTTAATTCAGCTGAAATCATAAAATTTTTGATAAATAAAAAATAACGAGAAAAAAAATAAACAAAAATTCAATTAAAGGCCTTCATGCCCAGAAAATTCTGTTCTCTTTTGCATTAGATTTGAAGCAGTTTTTGACCGTGCACTTTCCAATTTTGGACAATTTGTAATTCTGTGTCCCAAACCTGAACAATAAGAGCATCCCTTATCGGCATCATCAACAACATTTTTCTCGTTCTTAGGCATAATAGCAGCATCAAGTTTTTCTTTTTCTTCATCCTCCCCAGCCAATTGTTTTAAAAATGCTGGTAAAGGTTGTCCTGCTTCGATAAGTAAATGTTTCAAATCGAGAAGAACAGAAATATCTTTATAGAAAAAAATTTTTTGAAGCTTAAAAAATATTTAAAAACCTGCTTTTCTGTTTATAAATGTTGTTGCAATACCACATTTACCTAGTCGTCGACCTGTACGTCCAATGCGGTGAACTAGGAAAAAAAGTTTTATTTAGAAAATTAGAAAAGATTATTTTATACATAATTTGGATTTGAAATTTTGGAAATCATGCTAGGAGAGATTCCGGCAGAATTTTCAAAATTAAAATCTGAACCCAGATTTCCCAGGCCTACAATCAGGCCCGTAGCTAGGGGGGGGGGGGGAATTCCCCCCCCCCCGAAAAAAAATCCTGGCTACGGGCCTGCCTACAATTATCGATCGAACAGAATATACGACAATTAATAAAAGAAGTTTCCACTTAGGTGTAGTGGGATAGTGCTCAATCTAATAATGGAGAGGGTTCGAACCCTTTTAGTGGGAGATATTTTATAATCTCCGTCGAAAATATTCACCCACACTCAGAAATTACAACTATGGTTTAGCGGGTATTTCTCACTCTATTGTGAAGAATGAGTGAGGTTCGACAATGGAGGATAAACCCCCAATAAAAAATTTAAAAAAACAAACCATAATTTTCAATGTCTTCAGGCATATCAAAATTAATTACATGTTGAATATTTTCAAAGTCTAATCCTTTTGATGCAACATCTTAAAAAAATTATTTTTTAATTAAAAAAATTTTTTATAAAACTTTTAAAAAACCTGTAGCAATTAGAACATCCTTTTCTCCACGTCTAAAAGCATCAACTCCCGAATGTCTATCTTTTTGATCTAAAAAAGGGAATATAGATTCTTTTTTAAATCTTATAGACTCGGACTTCATTTTAAAATTCCCCTCCATTTAAGACACATTTCATAAATAAAAATTTGGCTAGACACCAAGGGCGTATCAATGATCCATCAGGCCCAATAGATAAAATTTTGGCGCACACCCTTATTCTAGCCCTCCATGAAATCGACTCCCTGGCTATGCCCTTGCTAGACACTAGGCAAGGGAAAGAGCATCATTGCCCCTGAGCTTAACCAAATTAAAAATGTCTCTTAAATTGTTGTGTTCGAATCTTGTAGTAAGGTCCAATTGTAATTTTAAAAAACCAAACCTTTTCCTCCATGTATCGAAGCAACTTCAATTCCTTTTACCAATAAATATTCACAAATATGATCAACATCAGCTTTTTTCTCAGCAAAAATTAAAACTCTTGGAGGTGTTTTTTGCAAGCAATTGAGAATTTTTACCAATTTTTCATCACTTCTAACATATTCAAATTCTTGAACAACATTTAAGGAAGCTAAGAAAAAATTGTTCAAAAAATTTTTAAAAATTAAATACCAGCTCCAGCTCTTCCAACATTTACAACGATAGCACGAACAAGTGTTGATTTTGCAAAATTTTGAATTTTCTTTGGCATAGTTGCTGAAAATAGAAGAGTTTGACGTTGCCCCTGGAAAAGAAAAAAATTTTTATTAAAAATTTTTTGATGAGTTGGGATATTTTGTCACCTTCCAAAAAAAAGTGACAAAATATCCCAAAAAGAAATTTCTATTAATCAAAAAAAATATTTAAACCTTAAAATAAGAAAAGATTGAACGCAATTCTTCTTCAAATCCCATATCCAACATTCTGTCCGCTTCATCAAGAACCAAATAGCGACAAACTTGTAAGTTTAAAATCTTTTTGTTTAACATATCAGAAAGACGACCAGGAGTTGCAACAGCAATATGAACACCTCTAAAATTTTTTTGATAAGTTTTGGTACGTTTTCATTATTTCTCCAGTTTTTAGTTAGTTCTATCCGTCTTAAAGCTTAATTTTTTACCATTATTCTCTCTAAACCAATTGTAGGAGGAAAAGAAAGGAAAAGAAGGAAGAAAAGGAAAACGGAGAGTGGGGGGTGTGACAGAAAAGTAACAGAAAATCGAAAAAAATTAAATAAAATAAAAAACCTTTCAAAAACTCTTGCTTGGTCTTTAATAGGAAATCCACCAATAGACAAACCAACTCTAATTTCAGGAAAATCACAATTTGGCAAAGAATCACAAATCCATTGAATAACATCAGAAATTTGTTTTGCCAATTCTCTTGAAGGGACAATAATTAAACCATAAGGCCCTTCTCCTTTTTTAAATCTTAAAGCAATTTCTTGTTCCAAAGCAAACATTATTATTGGAATAACAAATGTTAAAGTCTTCCCAGAACCTGTTGAAGCAATTCCAATCATATCACGTCCACTTAATCCAACTGGAATTCCTTGCATTTGAATGCCTGTTGGAATATAAATTTTCTTTTCTTTGAGTAAATGAATGATTGAAGAAGGCAATTTCATTTCCTTAAAAAATTTTTGAAAATTAGGTTAAAAATTTAAAAAAATTTTAAAGCGTATACGGGGATTTTTAAGGTTTTTATTTTCTATTAAACATTTAAAATATTTTTTAAAATAAAGCTAGGAGAATCAGAGATTTAGTCAAAGAAAAATATTTATGGGAGGTACCAAAAGCAGCCTTATACATATAAACAAAGAAAGATAATAAGACTGCCCGGTACTTTTTGAATACCCCGCCCTCCTAGTTCGAATAACAATAAAAGAGACTCAAACTAGGGAAGGGGGATATACAAAGAGTACCAAGTGCCCTTACAAATATAAAAAAACAAACCAAAAAACTTCCAATAGCTGGTGGACAGTCTTCCCCCTCAACTTGAATTCCTTTTTCCCTTCTAAATTTGTCCCAGTCATCTTCCGTTTGATTGCGAATGTGTCTAGGTGGCCTCCAAGATGTTTTTATAGATTCTGTGTATTTAACACCCTTTGCAATTTCTGCAACCTAAACTATGAAGTTTAGAATGAAAAAATACAAAAAACAAAACCGTAGCAAGAGCACTTGTTTGCGTTACACTTTGAAGAATTTTGTCTTCCTCTTCTCGTCTCTTTTCGTCATCTTCTCTCTCATCATCTAAATAGAAAATTGTTTAATAAATAGAGAATTTAACGGGGGATTTTTTATTTAATAAATTTTTTTCGAAGGAATACGACTTTCTTTGATCAAAGAAATCATTAGCGGTAAGAATAAAAACAATTGCAAGAGGTGGGACTCGAACCCAGACAACTACTCATTGATGAGAGAATGTTTACCACTTAACCACACCGCACCTAACAACTACAGTAGGAAATCAATAAAGAACGCCCAAAAAACCAAGAAAACAACCTTGCTCTTGTTGAAGCAATTCATTATGCTTCTCCAGCAAACTTTTCTTGGATTCTTCCAACTTCTTCTCCTCTTCCTTTTTTCTTCGTTTTGCAGCCAAAAATTCTTCAGTTTCTCTTTGTAAATCTTTATCTGCTTGTACTTCTGTTACTTTAGAATGAATTAAATTCCTCAGCAAAAGACGTCTGTGCTCCTTAAAAAAATTGAAGTTTAAAATAAAGTTAACTCTAAAATAACCTGTTCTCTTCTCCTCTGTCTCGCTGAAATGTAAGAGTCTGCATCGGGGTCTGAATCATCAGATGAGATCAATCCTTCTAATTTTGCCTTTTCTTCTTCTTCAATTAATTTGCGACGCTTGGCCTTAAAATAAAAGTAAAAGGGGAAAATGGGGAAGATGTAAGATAGAAATTTTTTTAAAAATACTTTGGAGATGACTAGAAATCATGTTTTTCAATCAAAATAAAATAAACCTAATTTTCCAAAGTGGGACTCGAACCATCGACTCCAACTTCCCCACGCCTAGGACACTACCAACTAAGCTACAAAGACCTTAACAAAACTAAAAAAAAACCTCATATTTGTTAATTAAAAGCTTTGCTTTCAATTTTTCTTCATCGGCATCAGTCAAAATTGTTTCTACTTCTTCCATGTTTAATTTTCGTTGTTTGGCTTTAAACTTTTAAATGGAGGAAGGTAAAGAATTCGTGAAATAGAAATATAATAAAAAGCCAATCCAACAGCAAAAGAAGGTTTTGAACGAATTGAGAAATTGTTTTTGGATAAACTGTTGTAAACAATCCACGATCCGAGACAGAAAGAACCTATTGAAACTGTTAATTTGCACTCTAAACAGTCTTTATAAGAATTATTTTTGTTGTTTTGTTGTTGATTTTGCATAAATTTTTAAAAATCTAAAAATAAGCGGAAACAATGAAAACCTAATAAACAATAAAAATGAGAGACGAAACTGGTACTCAATCGGCTTGGTAATAGAATTAAAAAAGGCAAAACTCTTTTTCTCTGAAATCTCTCAAAATTCCCTGATATCTTTTCTATCTTTCTATAAACTTTTCTTAAGAAAAGTTACCAATTCGAAAAATATGGGAGCAAATGCCATTTTTACTTTTCTTTCATTTCTCTAACACTCTCATTGTTTTCTATACTATTTAGAAAATTTCGATCCAATTAGAGTCCTTCTAAACTTTATTTATAAAGTTTATTTTTTTTCTTCAAACTTGGGAATTTTTGATTGCAAAATAGCATTTTCTAATTTTGTATAATTTTATAGGTAGACAAATTAAGAATCTTTTGGATATTAGCTACAATTTTACAATGCCTAAAGCAAAAAAGTCTGCTGCCAAAACTTCGGGTAATTTTCGCATTTTAAACCTTTAAAAAAATTTTTTTAAAGATACTGTTGACGATATTGACTCGATTCTTAAGGATATTGAGATGAAATCGAATGAAGCAGCTTCAAAGCAAAAGGGAAAGAAGAAAGGAAAGAAGGAAGTTTTAGCTAATGAAGTTGATGTGAAAGCTGTTGAGGAAAGTGAGGAGGTTGTTGATGGGGTTATTAAAGACATGTTGCCGGAAAACTGGGCTGCTGAAATTAATGGAATGAAGCCGATAGATCAACAATTTGTTGAGGGGGATTTTCCTATTGGACAGGTTTTTTTTGTTAATTTTTTGAATAAAATAATGGTTCCTTTTTTGGTTCTCTTTCAAATAGTAAGGAGTATTCTGCGATTTTTTAACCTTTCTGTAATAGAACGGTCTATTAGGTCTAACAATATTTTAGGAATTGGCGGTTTTTCTTTA
Organism: Meloidogyne incognita; assembly: GCA_036172945.1. Classification (NCBI taxonomy): domain Eukaryota; kingdom Metazoa; phylum Nematoda; class Chromadorea; order Rhabditida; family Meloidogynidae; genus Meloidogyne; species Meloidogyne incognita. Next base: position 2,818,390 of record JARQAC010000006.1, on the reverse strand, counting down.
GCTGCTGATTGTGAGTGTATCCATGGATTTTGGGGTGAGGCATAATCAACCCATAGCCAGAAGGACGGGTAGAACTAAAATTTTCCTTGTTTACGGACTTCAGTATGATTTAATGTCCGCCTATTTTTGGCACTAAAATAAATTTTAAATAATTTATAGATTTGTGAATATCGTTATAATATGGATGACAGAACCGCCATCAATCGCATTACCAATGAAGAGAAAAAAGCTTTGGATACCAGTTATGAGGACATTTATAAAGATTTTAGAAGAGCCGCAGAATCGCATAGACAGACACGAAAATATGTCAAATCGTGGATAAAGCCGGGAATGAAGCTTTTTGATATTTGGTTTGCTTCTAATTTCAAAAAAATTTTTGAAATTTTTTAGTGAGCGTCTTGAAGCACACAGTCGTCGAATGATTAATGAGAATGGATTGTCTTCAGGTCTTGCTTTCCCAACAGGATGTTCAATTAATCATTGTGCAGCGCATTATACACCAAATGCTGGAGATGATACTGTTTTGGGACCTTCTGATGTTGTTAAGGTTTTTTTTTGGAATTTTTCTGAATATTTTTAAACTCGTTCAAATAAAAGATTGATTACGGAACGCATGTAAATGGACGTATAATTGATTGTGCATTTACTTTGACATATGATTCTAAATTCGACACTCTTCTTAATGCTGTGAAAGAAGCTACAGAAACTGGAATTCGTGAAGCTGGAATTGATGTTCGACTTTGTGATATTGGCGAGGCTATTGAAGAGGTTTAAAAGAGAGGGTCAATTTTTGACTAATATATTGTTGTAAGAGGGGTTTTCGATTTTTTATGAATAGGAGAAAGGTCGTAGAGTATATGGAATTTTGGGCGAATGGTATTCTTCGAACCTAGATTTTTGGGTTATATAACAATACAGTCGAACCTCATTTTTAGATATACCACCAAAATCAGAAACACTCAATTTAAGTTTTAGACATCCATTAGGTGAGGGAGCTGCCTAAAGCGATTTTTTCATCTCCTAGGTTTATCTAGAAGTGAAGTTTCGGCTCTTTTGTACAAAAATTCCAGAATTACTTAGAATTACAACATATATTTCTAATTTTTTTTCGAATTATTTTATTATTTTTAGGTAATGACTTCATATGAATTGGAATTAAATGGAAAAACATATCCAATTAAACCAATCAGAAATCTTAACGGTTTTGAATTTTTTAAATTAATTTTTAACATTATTTTTTAAGGTCATTCAATTGGGCCCTATCGTATACACGCTGGAAAGACAGTTCCAATCGTTAAAGGTGGAGAACAAGTAAAAATGGAGGAAAATGAAGTGTAAGGAAGATGATTTTTTAAAAATTTCAGATCTTTTTTTAGTTTTGCCATTGAGACTTTTGGAAGTACTGGAAGAGGTTATGTCCATGATGATATGGAAGTCAGTCATTATATGAAGAATTTTGAAATGCATGATGAACATGTTCCTTTAAGGTTTATTTTTTCTAATTTTATTTATTAAGATAATTTTAAAAATTTTTAGATTGGCTCGAAGCAAAAAACTCCTCTCATTAATCAACAAAAATTTTGGAACATTAGCCTTTTGTCGGCGTTGGATTGATCGTTTGGGCGAAACTAAATATTTGATGTCATTAAAAGATCTTTGCGATAAAGGAATTGTGACACCTTATCCACCACTTTGTGATCAGGTTAATTTTTGATTTAAAAATTGTCTAAATGGTTTCTCTCCCTTTATGAATTTTCTTCTCCTTCAAAGGGAAAGGACTGGGGTAGGGATGTAAATTCGGCCCTATCTGAAAACAAAGGTCCCTTATTTCCACATAGGGTCTCAAATCCTATTAGAGGGTTCAGGTTTATCCACCAGTTGCTAACAATAAATTGTATAAAAAATTTTCAGAAAGGATGTTATACGGCACAGTGGGAACATACTATTCTTCTACGTCCAACATGTAAAGAAGTGGTTAGTCGAGGAGAGGATTATTAGAGAAAATGTATAATTTTAAAGAAACTCTAAAAGTAAGAATTTATACTGTTCTATATAAATTTATTTTTGTTTTTCGAGATTGTTTTTCTCGGAATTTGAAGTTTTTTAAAGAAAATAAATTTTTTTAATATTTAATTTGCTGGGAAAAGACCTAATTTAAACTTTGAGATAAATCTATTTGAGAAAGAACAATTTTATTTTTTATCATTCCCTTTCTTCATTAAATTCAATGTCAACGATCTGCAGAACAAAATAAATTTAAAATATAATTTAGAATATCTGTTTGATAGATATACACGTAAATCAAAAATTAAATAAGAACTATGCTAGAAATTTTTATTGAGTGTTAAAAAACATTCAAAGGATTAAAATATTGACTAAAAACACAAAAATCAAATAAATTCGAAAATAGTCCAAAAATTAAACGCTTGAAGTCCCCGTCTGTGCAACTCTTTGAAGCAATTGACGAGATATAACAAGACGTTGAATTTGTGAGGTACCTTTAAATAGGTATATTGATTAAATGAAAATCAGAAAAAATATAACCTTCATAAATTTGAAAAATTTTTGCATCCCTCATTAATTTTTCTACTGGGAATTCTGTGTTGAAGCCATTTCCTCCAAATATCTATAAAAGAAATATTTATGACGTTAGCCCTAATAAAAATCAATAACCTGAACAGCATTTGAAGCTATTTGGTTCCCGCTCATCCTCTTTTACTGCCATTGTTTTTGAAGTCCAGAAAATCAAAGCCAACGCAAGGTAGGAGTGTAAGAAAAAATTAACAAATAAAATTGGTTACAACCAAAAGTTAATAAAAAATGCAAAAAAACGAATTTATTTAAAGCCAAACATATTTAATTTTAAATGCAAAAATTTCTAAAAGTAAAACTAGCAACAAAAAATCGATTAAAGTTTTCAAATAAATCTATATTTTAGGAGAAAGAATTTTCTCATTTTTCTTAACATATTCAACTTGAATGTCAAAATTGTAACTAGTACCACAAATATAATCAGATTTCGTCTCCTTATGAAAAATAACCTTCTTATAATTGCCAGAATTTATGAGTGGAGCCAGTTCTTTTTCAACCTCTTTCTTGTCGATTTCACTAAATTCTTCAATAAAAAATTTCATTCTATTAATTATTTTCCACATTTCAAAAAAGTCCAGCATCTCTCTGTGATCGTTAAAGCGTGCGCTAAAAATTATTAATAATACCAAAAAAGTAAAAATATGAACGAACTACTTAACGCATTCAATTACTCCTCCAAGTCTAGCACCCTGTGAACTAAAATTAGCAGCAAAACCCGCCATAGCTATCATAGACTTATGTGTCTTCAAGTTGAGTCCATGTAATGTTTTATTCGACGATCCATATTGAACAACAATACTTAAGTCCTTATAAAACAGAGCAACGACTGCACCCAAGGCAGCCCAGCACTAAAACAAGTATAAGGATTAAAACTAAAAACAAATCAATACTTTATCGCTCGCTCGTATCTCATTCGGGGGATTCTCTTCCAAGCAGCGTTCAGCTTCTTCAATGTATGCCATAGGAGAACAAAGCTATTGTTTTATAAATTAAAATAAAATAAAGAAAAAAACCGAATCACTCATTTTCCACTCATCCTCCCCCAAAAATATCTGCTGTCCATTTAAACGAATCAATAACTTTCCTTCCTCATCTTCTCCACATTGGACGGAAAGTGAATGACGATCATTAATATGAATATTTACCAAAGCATCTTCATTAGGTGCACAGGTACAATAAACATTTTCATCACTTGTATTCTGTCGTTTTCTTGGATACTAAATAGAATATTGATACTTCTGGGCTATATTAGAAAGAAAAACATACACGAGAAGTTGAACCACCATACTGATATGTTTGGCCCCTAGGTTCACTTGAACCACGATTTGAACTACCGCGTTGACTCATCTCGGTTTAAAGTGTAAAAAGTCAAAGATCTAAAGAATAAAATAAATACAAAACAATTTAAAAATATCTGTTTGATATAAATAAAATCAAAAATTAAATATAAAATAATGTTAGAAATTTTTATTGAGTGTTTAAAAACATACAAAGAATAAAATATTGATTAAAAACACAAAAATCAAATTACTAGCACAATAAATTCGAAAATAGTCCAAAAATTAAACGCTTGAAGTCCCCGTCTGAGCAACTCTTTGAAGCAATTGACGAGATATAACAAGACGTTGAATTTGTGAGGTACCTTTAAATAGGTATATTGATTAAATGAAAATCAGAAAAAATATAACCTTCATAAATTTGAAAAATTTTTGCATCCCTCATTAATTTTTCTACTGGGAATTCTGTGTTGAAGCCATTTCCTCCAAATATCTATAAAAAAATATTTATGACGTTAGTCCTAATGAAAAGCAAAAACCTGGACAGCATTTGAGGCTGTTTGGTTTGCGGTATCTGCAGCAAAACATTTAGCAATTGAAGCCCAATAAGCACCCGGACGACCAAGATCAACTTCTTGGGCGCTTTTATAAGTCATCAAACGAGAAAGCTCTAACGCCATCGCCATATCTGCTAGCATGAAAGAGACGCCTTGATGCTGAAGATTGAAAAAGTTTTTCATTTCAGATAATCAAATCTGTATATTGCCTAATACCAAACCCCCAAAAGATTCCTAAATATTTACCAAAATGTTGATTGTTAACAACCTTCCATTTTGCTGGGATATCCGTCACCCTTGTTGAAACAAACAAACCTATACATACTTGTATTTTTCCATTGTTTGGTATTCTGGCATTTTTGGGCGTTTGGTATCACAATGCGCTCCCAGTTACATCCTACAACAGGTCATATTTAAATCCTACCCCTGGCCATGCAACTCAAGGGACATTAAAAACAAAGGTAATATTGAAGAATATGGGCCCCATTTTTTCCTCCCTATTTTTCCCCCTATATTTTTACAAAATGTTCAGACTTTTTCCTTCCTTCCATCCAACTAGCCTTTATAATTTTTGCCTACAAGCAAAGAAAAAGGATTATTTTTTGGTATTTAACAAGTATGAGTTTTGAGAAGACTCATTTTCTCTATTAAAACGGGGAATAAAATATCAAAAATAATCCTTTTTCTTTGTTTCAAGGCAAAAATTATAAAGGCAAGTTGGATGGACGGAAGGAAAAAGTCTGACCATTTTGCAAAATATAGGGGGAAAAATAGGAAGGAAAAAATGGGGCCCATACTCTTCAATATTACCAAAACAAAAGATATTTACATTAGCAATAGGCATTCCAAAAGTCTTCCTTTCCAGTGAATATTTTGCAGCTTCATCCAAAGCTCTAGAAGCAAGTCCAACAGCCAATGCAGCAACAATTGGGCGAGTTTTGTCAAAAGTTTTCATTGCAATTTTGAAGCCTTCTCCAGGTATTCCAATAACATTTGAAGAAGAAACCACAACATCTTCAAAAGTAATTGCTCTAGTGTCAGAACAGCGCTGACCCAAATTTATTTCCTTTAAAATAAAAACTCGAAAAATTCCAAAAAATAATTAAAAAACCTTTTTTCCTCGAGAAAGTCCTTTAGCATCACCATCCACAACAAAAGCAGTAAATGCCTTTCCACTCGGTGCTTTTGGGTCCGGATCTGTTCGAGCTAGTACAAAAAACCAAGAAGCAACTCCACCATTTGTTATCCACATTTTTGAGCCATTAATCTTTAAAAAAGATTTTTTCAAATTTTTGGGGAAACAAAGAAAACTAACCACCCACTCATCTCCTTTTTTTACTGCCTTTGTTTTAAGTCCGGAAACATCAGAGCCGGCACCTGGTTCGGTCACACAATAAGACTTAAAAGAATCGTTAAAAATAAAGAAGAAAGAAAAACATACAGCCATAACAGGTTCATCAATCAATTGCCCCAAATATTTCTTTTTAATTTCTTCACTTCCCCCAAGAATAATTGGGGTTGCAGCCAAATCATTGCCCAAAATTGCTGTTCCAATTCCCGTACATCCATAACCAATAGCTTCGCTGATAAGAACGTTGCTCAACAAATCTAGGTCAAGGCCTCCTAAAAAACAAAGTTCATCACAAGCTCAATTTGCCCAAACGACATTTCACGGTACTTATTTAGTTTCCCCCCCCCCCCCCCAGTCAGTTTTTTCGAAAATTATGTAAAAATGGTCAGTCTGAACAACAATTGTAGAACCCATCGAGCTGTGTCGAATGACACCAAAATCAGCAAAATCGGACTTGATTGGACCGAAATACAGACCCCTGAAAATTGAACAACCACAGGGGTGATTTTTTGAAATAAAAAAATTTTTATGCAAATGATAGCTCATTCGAAAGAGCTCGTCGAGCTGAGTCGAATGACATCGAAATCAACTCAAACGGACGCGGTTTGACAAAGTTATGACATTGTTTAGACCTACCGGAGTCGACGACTTATGTCATATCTTTGTCAAATCAAGTCGGATCACGTTGATTTTGGTGTCATTCTACTCAGCTCGACGAGCTCTTTCGAATGAGCTATCATTTGTATAAATTACAGTCCATATGATTTTTCGCCCCGGCGGTTCAGGGGTCTGTATTTCGGTCCAATCAAGTCCGATTTTGCTGATTTTGGTGTCATTCGACACAGCTCGATGGGTTCTACAATTGTTGTTCAGACTGACCATTTTTACATAATTTTCGAAAAAACTGACTGGGGGGGGGGGAACTAAATAAGTACCCATTTCACCACCTTACGGTGAATCGTCTATATGGTGAACTGTCTGTAAGGGTGAGTCATCTGGCAGCAGTTAAAACGCCTTAAAGTGGGAAAAGAGAAAGCGAACTGTCGCCTCGTTAGCTCAGTCGGTAGAGCAAAGGTGTGAGAGTGAGAAGCCTAGTAAACACTGCCAGCAAGGCCCAGGTTCGCTTCCGGTCCCTTAGCCTAACTTTTTCTTAGTCTTGTAATGAACACCCCCTAGAACCCTAAATTCTAATTAAAAAGAAAACCATATTCAGCAGGTATATCAACATTCATAAATCCATTAGCATGTGCCTTCTTAATTATTTCCCAAGGAAATTTCATTGTCTGGTCATAATGGGCAGCTTTCGGAATTATTTCTTCTGCAGTGAATTTACCCACAGCTTGTTGAAGTTGTTTTTGTTCTGATGAAAAATCTTTAAAAAATAAATTTTTAGCCAAAATCCTTCAGCTTTTTTACCTAAATTAAACCCATTTCCTTGTAATTTTGAAGTAATTGACAAATTTCTTTTGATAAATTCCAGGCAAAATTTTCCGTCATTTTGAGCAATTTTGAGGGTATTTCTAACTAACATCCTTCAAATTTTAAATTTTTATTAGAATTTGGTAATACCAAGGCTGGTCCCCCCCTTTTTTTCCCTATTCCCCTGACCATTTTGAGTTTTTTTGCTTGACATATAATTTACAATATATCATTCGAAAGAGCTGTTCGAGCTGAGTAGAATGATACTATGTTCGGTTAGATTTGGCGAATCTGAACAGATTTATGAAGCTAAATCCTCGATGGACGTGCTTTTTGTGATGCTGAAAGGGATTAAAACAAATGCTCATAACTATGTTTATTTAAGTCGGATTTCGATGAATCTAGTACCGTTCGACTCAGCTCGAAGAGCTCTTTCGAATGATATATAATTTGCCATAAAATGTTTAAAAAATCGAAAAAAATAGAAAGGAAAAAGGGGGGGGGGGACAATCCTTGGAATTACCTAGAATTTATTAGTAAATGAAAATTTAATAAAGTGAGAGGATCGATAAAGGGAGCAGTCAATCAAACAGAGTTTATCTTATTTAGTTACAAAGTACATCCAACAAAAAAATTATGAAAAGGCGAGAGTCATTTAGAGCAAAAAAAATTTTTTCATTCCTCTTTAAATATTCAAAAATAATCGTCATGGGAAATGCAAAAAGACCATGCTCATCATCGATTAGTATGGATAGTGAAAGTGATAAAACCCCGGTTTTATCAGCTTCACAAATCGAACAAATCTCTTTTAATGTTGTACAGCTTTTAACACCAATTATTGAAACAACAATAAAAACATTATTTGAACAATTTCAACAAACAAATCAGAATTTCAGCAAAAAATTTTCTACAGAACCACAACAAACAACATCCCAATGGGGGTGCCCTCCCAATTTATTGCCACCAAAGATCCGACAAGCTATATCTACAATTGAACAGCTGCAACAACCAAAATTTGATGAAAAACTGAAAGAACTTTATGAAAAGAAGAGCTATTATGCTGTTATAGAAAGATTTCCAGAAATGGAAAATGAACAAGAAGACATAAAGAATATAGAGAAAAATGTTCAGGAAGTAGTAAACAACAAAAATTTTAAGGATCCCAAAAATTTTGAAGTAAAAAGGCATGGAATCAAAAAACAAAACAATTATCACCGCATAATTAAAGTCAAATTTACAACGCCGTCTGCTGCTCAAACATTTATTAATCAATATCGAACACTACATCAACCAACTTTAGGAGGATATAGCCCCTTCGCAAGAAGGGACTTAACTCCACCCGAACTACAATTGCAAAACTACCTGAAAAAGCAGGTCAAGGAAATTAATGAAAAACATGGAAAAGGCACCGCTTGTTATCGTAACCTTAAAATTTTTTTAAAAAGCAAGTGAACATTGACTAGGATATAGGGACCTCACAGAAAAATACTTATGAAAGTAACAGAAAATTAAAAAATTTAAATTGCTTACTCCTAAATATACGCTCCATTAATTCAGAAAAGACCGCAAATAAATTATTTGAGTTAGAAAATTATTTAATTAAAAATAATATTCATATAGCTTTCTTATGTGAGACCTGGCTAAATGAAAATACTTCGAACGAATCCCTTCTCATTTCTGATAGTTATGACTTTCTTAGAGTAGATAGATTAAAAAAAGAGGCGGGGGCGTAGGTGTAGTTTATAAAAAGGAAATAAAGCTTATTAATATTCCGACACTTTCAATATCCGAATACAATCATGAACTACTTACCTTCGATATTTATTCTGAATTTAAAAGAATTAGATTCCATTTAGTATATAGACCTCCGAATACAAAATTAGTCGATGATAAAAAATTTTGGGGATTAATAAAGAAAAAATACAAAAATGATCTCTCAAATATTATATTAGGGGACTTAAACTATCCAAAGATAAATTGGCTTGAGTTTACACTTCCGAAAGATAATCAGAACTTATACTTCTACAATACCATAAATAAGCTAAATTTAAATCAAATAATAAAAGAGGCAACCATGTATAATACTTCCCATATACTAGACCTTATTTTACAAAATAAGCAATTAATAGAAAAATACAAAATTATAGATGATTTGGTTTTGAGTGACCACAAACCTATAGTATTTGAAGTAGTTTTCCCGGTCAAAAAAGTAAACTCTAAAGAAAAAGAAAGGTACTATTATTTAAGAAAGGAAAATATAAACTAATAAATTGGTATTTAGCCCAATATGATTGGTACAATATATTTAAGAACAAGAATCCCTCTGAAATGGCCGAAATACTAAATTCCATAATAACCCAAGCAATTCAAAAATTCATTCCATTTAAAAAGTTTGGTGAAAAAACACCTATGAAATATCCTAAAGAAATTAGGGAAATAATCAAACAAAAAGCTGATGCATGGAAAAAGCTAAAATTAGGGAAATTAGTAAAGATAATTATAAAAATTTTGAAATTAAATGTAAATTACAAATAGAAAAATATAAAAATAATTATCTATCGAAAAAAATAGGATCTGGGCATATAGGGGAAATACATAAATTAATGAAGAGAAATCGATTTAAATTCTCTGGTATACCTATACTTAACGAATCTGAGGAAGGCGACCCCATAGTATTAGACACAGACAAAGCAAATAAATTTAAAAATATTTTTGAAGAAATAGTTAGCGGAGGTAAAAACAATATACAAGCAAGCTTCGAAGTTAAGGATGGATATCAGGAAGAAATCATTTTCGAACCTTATATAATAGAAAAACTACTGAAAAAGCTCCCAAATAAATTATCCCATAGTCCTGAGAATATCAATCAATATTTTCTAAAAAAATGTGCTACCCCCTTAGCTCTTCCTCTCTCAATTTTATATGAAAATACATTAAAAACAGGAATAGTCCCTGAATTATGGAAAACAGCTCACATTCTGCCGATATTCAAAAATAAGTGTTCAGTAAACGACCCAAAAAATTACAGACCAATTGCATTAACATCCCCGACTTGTAGAGTTTTTGAGCGCATAATATCAAATAACATATTAGAACACCTTAATAAACATAAATTGATTGCTGAAGAGCAATTTGGATTTTTACCTAAAAGCTCTTGTACACTTCAAATTTTATCATCTATGCAAGACTGGTATAATTCACTTGATAGGAAGATAGGTACGGACGTCATATATTTTGACTTTGAGAAAGCCTTTGATAAGGTAGATCATCAAATACTTATAAGAAAATTACAAGAAATAAAAATAGATAGCTTAACAATTAGATGGATAGCAAATTTTCTCTCAAATCGATCTCATATCGTAAAAATAGGTGATCATTACTCTGAACCATTTCTGCCAAAAACAGGTGTTCCCCAAGGGACTGTATTAGGACCATTGCTGTTCCTGATATATATAAATGACTTACCCGAACATATCCCAAAAAACATAAAAGTAAAATTATACGCAGATGACTTTAAGCTCTATTCGGAAATTAAAACAGAAAAAGATTGTATAGAGCTCCAAGGAGCCATAAACAGTGCATATAGCTGGGCAAAAAATAATAGACTGGACTTCTCAATCTCAAAGGTTAAGGTTTTAAAAATATACAACAAAATTAAGTATAACTATGAGATTAACGGTGACAAAATCGAAGAAGTTAATAACATAAGAGACTTAGGTATATACATAGATAACAAACTTAAATTTGACCAACATGTAGCAAAAATCACTAAATCCTCATTTATAAGGCTAAATAATATTCTAAGAATATTACCTAAAACATTACCAATAGATACTTATGTAAAGGCATTTAAAACATACGTAAGGCCAATTATGGAGTATTCCACTGAAAGTTTTAGCCCAAAACTAGAATATCTTAACAAGCAATTAGAAAGACCACAACGAAGCTTTACAAGGAAAATTTTAAGATATAAATTCAAATACCAAAAAATAGGATATACCGAAAGACTAAAAAGATGTAAACTCCCTCCAACTAAAATCCGTCGCATAAGAACAGATCTTATGACAACCTTCAAAATAATAAATGGTTTCTATAAAATAAAACCAGAACAAATGTTCTCTAAACCAAATAGAAATAATCTGCGATTGCATAGATATCAAATATTTAAAAAACAAACTAAGAATAACCATTTCTTTTCACATAGAGTCACAGATAGGTGGAATAAACTTCCAAAAAATGAAATTGAAAAGATTAGTACTATTCCTCAATTTAAAAAATTTTTAGACAATATATTAATCACAGAAGATCCTAATTTATGAGTAATGGATTAATGGAGTGTAATAAAAACAAAATCCTTGCCTAAATGTTCACTTTCTTTTTTAACATACTTATCTTTAAAAAAAAAATTAATTTTGGTACAAATATTTTTTTACTTAAATTATACCTATATATATATTTTTTTTCGATATTCGCCTTTATTTATTTAATTTACATATTTTTTTTTCTGTGGAGTCCATTTATATATATTTTTTTTCTAAATTTAACATTTTTTTTAACTGTAAAATTGTATTTGATTTTTCTTGTAAGTTACCTCTCCATAAGTGATCCTTTTGGATCCAGGAGTTTTATTTTATTGTTTCACATTTATTTATTTGTGTTCGATAAAGAAAAAAAAAAAAAAAAAAGAAAACCATATTCAGCAGGTATATCAACATTCATAAATCCATTAGCATGTGCCTTCTTAATTATTTCCCAAGGAAATTTCATTGTCTGGTCATAATGGGCAGCTTTCGGAATTATTTCTTCTGCAGTGAATTTACCCACAGCTTGTTGAAGTTGTTTTTGTTCTGATGAAAAATCTTTAAAAAATAAATTTTTAGCCAAAATCCTTCAGCTTTTTTACCTAAATTAAACCCATTTCCTTGTAATTTTGAAGTAATTGACAAATTTCTTTTGATAAATTCCAGGCAAAATTTTCCGTCATTTTGAGCAATTTTGAGGGTATTTCTAACTAACATCCTTCAAATTTTAAATTTTTATTAGAATTTGGTAATACCAAGGCTGGTCCCCCCCTTTTTTTCCCTATTCCCCTGACCATTTTGAGCTTTTTTGCTTGACATATAATTTACAATATATCATTCGAAAGAGCTGTTCGAGCTGAGTAGAATGATACTATGTTCGGTTAGATTTGGCGAATCTGAACAGATTTATGAAGCTAAATCCTCGATGGACGTGCTTTTTGTGATGCTGAAAGGGATTAAAACAAATGCTCATAACTATGTTTATTTAAGTCGGATTTCGATGAATCTAGTACCGTTCGACTCAGCTCGAAGAGCTCTTTCGAATGATATATAATTTGCCATAAAATGTTTAAAAAATCGAAAAAAATAGAAAGGAAAAAGGGGGGGGGGGGGGACAATCCTTGGAATTACCTAGAATTTATTAGTAAATGAAAATTTAATAAAGTGAGAGGATCGATAAAGGGAGCAGTCAATCAAACAGAGTTTATCTTATTTAGTTACAAAGTACATCCAACAAAAAAATTATGAAAAGGCGAGAGTCATTTAGAGCAAAAAAAAAACTCTGGCGATCTTCTGGGCTTTGACTAGTGACCTGAGAGACAATTAGACAAAAGACAAATGGACAGAAAGACAATTCGACAAAAGACAATTAGACAATGACGTTGGATGATGACAAATGGACACACATTAAATGTCCACCTGTCTCGATGTTCAATTGTCTTTTTACCCAATTGTCTATTTAGCCGCTAAGACAATTTTTCTCGATCGCCTATTGTTTCGGTATCCAATTGTCGTTGCCATCGTTTTCCTCTTTCATTTTTTTTCAAAATTTTTTTCTCGTCGAGACCGACCAAATTAAAAGTTCTTTTTTATTTAGATTTGACTATTTATTATTCCAAAGAGCTTTTTTTTGCTTTAATGAAACAACAACAAGATGAACCGCGATTAGAAGTTGTTCCAGATCATATTGATTTTGCTGCAGAGGAGCGCAAAATTCTTCAAAAATGGCGAGACAAAAACACCTTTCAAACCTCTCTAGAGTTTGTTTTTTCTAAGTTTTCTAAACTTTCAATTTTTCAGTCGAAATCGTGGAAAGCCTCATTACACATTTTATGACGGCCCTCCTTTTGCTACTGGACTTCCACACTATGGGCATATTTTAGCAGGTTTGATTGACTTGAAGTTCGCTCAAAAATCCTCTCAATTTATAGGCACAATAAAGGATATTGTTACTCGTTGGGCACATCAAAGTGGTTTTTATGTTGAAAGACGTTTTGGATGGGATACGCATGGGTTGCCCGTGGAGTACGAAGTGGACAAAATTTTGGGCGTCAAAGGGCCTAGTGATGTTTTGGATATGGGAATTGGTGTTTACAATGCTAAATGTTTGTTTATTTTGAATTTCGTCTTTTAAGTCTATAGGGATGGGCGTAGTTTAAATATCCGGGTCGGGGAAAGTATCGGGTTTCTACTTGACAGATCCCTGGTATATAGTCGAATCTCATTATAAGACGCACCTTCGGGAAATGTGACCATTTTGGGTCTATTTATGAAAAAGAAACGGGAAAGAGACTTGGAATTAGCATTATGTTTTTGTGCAGTCCCCTCTACTCTCAATCAATGCCTAACAAATTTTTAAGACGCCCACTTTACCTAGTTTTTAGTAAAAAGGAGATTTGGCTTTATCGAGTTTCTTATAAAAACGAAATTTTTAAGGTAGAGGCATTGTAATGAGATATGCTGAAGAATGGCAACATATGGTTGAGAGGACTGGACGTTGGATAGATTTTGATAATGACTACAAAACTCTTTACCCGTAAAAATTTTTTTAAAATTTATTTTCTAAATTAAAAAAAGTTGGTTTATGGAATCTGTTTGGTGGGTCTTTTCTCAACTCTTCAAGAAAAATTTTGTTTATCGCGGAGTGAAGGTTATGCCGTTTTCTACTGGCTGTTCAACTCCTCTTTCCAATTTTGAGGCAGGGCAAAATTATCAAGATGTTGTTGATCCGTCAGGTTTTTTTGAAGCTTTTTAAGATCAACTTAAATCTTTTCTTAGTTTTTGTTGCTTTCCCCCTTGTTGAAAATTCGAAGCGCTCTTTTGTTGCTTGGACTACAACTCCCTGGACTTTACCCAGCAATTTAGCTTTATGTGTAAATCCGAATCTTGTTTATGCTGTTATTTTAGGTTTGTTTTAATTTATTTTTCTTGGGCTTTTTTTATTTGGGGGGGGGGGGGGATTTTGGGGCACTGGAACTTCACGAGCTATAAGTCAAAACCAGACCCGTAACCGGGGGGCAGGTGGTCAAATTACCCTAAAATATGACTCAAAACCCCAATAATTTTTTTTTCAGATGTTAAAACTCAAAAAGAATACATTATGTTAAAAGAACGTCTTTCTGAACTTTACAAATCGGCAAATTTATATAAAATAATTGAGACAATCAAAGGAAGTGAACTTGCAGGGAAGGAGTATATTCCTCCGTTTCCCTATTTTTTGAATTTAAAAGAGGCTGGAAGAAAAGTATTTGTTGTTATAACAAATACTTATGTGAAAACTGATCAAGGAACGGGAATTGTTCATCAGTCGCCGTATTTTGGAGAGGTTTTTTTTATTTTTGGTGTTCTCTGTCTTTTCTTTCTTTTCAAAGGGTGAGGTTAGGTCACAACCTTATTAAAATTGTTATTCTCTATCAGAGAAGGGTCAGGTTACCAGATATCTTAAACCAGGACTTTTTTGATCCGAAACTCATTATTCGAAGAAAATTCAGAAAACTTGAATCTAAAAAAACCCGAAACCTGGACTTTTCCTCAACTTGACTCATTTCTTTCCTTATTTGGTCTCTTGTCTCGTGTTACTCCTTCCTCCACAAATTATTTTCATTTTTACATAATTTTTTTTGTTTAGGAAGACCACAAAACATGTTTAGAACACGGAATTATCACAAAAGATGCAGAGATGACCTGTCCTGTTAATGAAAAGGGAATTTTTACTGATGAAGTTGTTGACTTTAAAGGATTATATGTAAAAGATGCTGACAAACAAATAATTAAAATGTTGAAAGAAAAGGGTTTATTATTAAAACAAGAGCAATATAAACATAGTTTGTTTTGGGGTTTTTGAAATTTTATAAAAAAAATTTTTTTAAAGGTTATCCATTTTGTTATAGATCACATACACCTTTAATTTACAAGGCTGTCCCATCTTGGTTTATTAGAGTGGAATCTCTTGTTGAACAATTATTGTTGAATAATGAGAAGACTAGATGGTTTGTGTGATTTTTTTGATAAAATTTTTTTTTAATTTTCTGAGAAAAATTTTTTTTGAAAAGTTTTTGAATTAGATATTTTTCTAAAATTGTTTGAAAAATAAATTTTTTTTAAATTTTTTAGGGTTCCTTCCTTCGTTAGAGATAAACGTTTTGCTAATTGGTTGCGTGATGCAAGAGACTGGGCTGTCAGTAGAAATCGTTTCTGGGGAACACCAATCAACTTGTGGGTTAGCGAGGATCATACAGAAATAGTTTGTCCTGGTTCAATTGCAGAACTTGAAGAGCTTACTGGAACTAAAATAACGGATTTACATCGAGAAAAGTTTTTTTTTGAAATTTTTTTGAAATTTTATTTTAATTTTTTAGTATTGATGATTTAACAATTCCTTCAAAAGTAAAAGGAAATGGACCTTTGAAACGAGTTTCTGAAGTTTTCGATTGTTGGTTTGAATCAGGCTCTATGCCTTATGCTCAGCAACATTATCCTTTTGAAAATTCTGAAGTTTTTGAAAATAATTTTCCCGCTGATTTTATTGCTGAAGGTTTTTTTTATTTTAGTTTCACAACCCCTGTTGTGTTATTGACGAAAATAAGGTTGGAAAATGCCCACACCTTTTCGGATGCAATAAGGTTGGAAAATCGATTCCCTGACAACAAGACACTTCTATTCATACTTCGACTCAATAATATCTCAGAGGGTGATAGTATTGGCGGAATTCCACTGTGCTAACTATATTTTCACTTCTAAAATTTTTTCTAGGTATTGACCAAACTCGTGGTTGGTTCTATACTTTATTGGTTATTTCAACAGCTCTATTCAATCGTCCACCATTCAAAAATTTAATTTGTAATGGTTTAGTATTAGCTTCAGATGGAAATAAAATGTCTAAAAGTAAAAAGAATTATCCTGATCCAATGGAAATTGTTGAAAAATATGGGGCAGATGCTCTTCGACTTTATTTAATTAATTCTCCCGTTGTAAGAGGTGAAAATTTGCGTTTTCAAGAGGAAGGTGTAGCTGAAGTAGTTAAACAAGTTCTTGGTCCGTGGTTAAATGCTTACAAATTTGTTAGTTTGGCAATTAATAAATATGAAGCGGTAAGGAAATTTTTGAGGGATTTTTTGGGAAATTTTTGAGAAGTTAAACAGAAAATATTTTTGCGGACACGACCGCAATAATGTTTGGTCATTAGAAAAATTTTTTTATCTGATTTTGCCTTGAGCTATCAGATAAAAATTTTTTGGGATGAATTTTAATTGTTTGCGGCCCTGTCTGCAAAAATATTTGCGGATAGTCCGCAAAAATCTGCGGATTCTTTAAAATTTTTTCTGATTCCTACTTTGCCTATTAAATAAGAATTTAAAAAATTAATTATCCTAATTTAAAGGAATCAGGCAATCAATTTGTTCTATACAAAAAAGGCTTTACCAATTTAATGGATCAATGGATATTGTCTTTTACCAATAGCCTTGTCGCTTTTGTTAGTAAAGAAATGAAAGAATATCGATTATATACAGTTGTTTCTCCGCTTGTAAATTATTTTGATACACTTACAAACACATATATTCGTCTAAATCGAAGTCGAATCAAAGGAACAACTAAAGAAAATTCTAAAGAAGATCAATTATTTGCAATGTCAACTGTTGTTCATGTTATTTTACAAATTACTCGGTTGATGGCGCCTTTTACTCCTTTTTTCTCTGAATATATGTGGCAGAAATTGAGAAAATTGGTTAACTTTTTATTAAATTATTGTTTTGGGTAAGTCGGCAAATATTTGCGGACAAAAAAATTTTGCGGACAAAAATTTTATCCGCAAATATTTTGCGGACAAAATTTTTTTGATATTTTTTGCAGCAATAAAATTTTGCGAGATTTTAGCTAATAAATAGATAATTTTTCTAAAGAATTTTTCTACTTCAGACTGACACAGAAAATGAGGATTCTGTCCATTTTACTCAACTACCCATCCCTGAAGACCAATTTATTGATGAAAATTTGGAAAGGCAAGTGGCTGCAATGAGAAGTATAATTGAAATTATAAGAACGTTGAGAGATAGAAAAGCTATTGCTGTTAAGGTTTTTTTTTCTTTTTAATTTTTAAAAAAAGATTTGAAATATTTTTAAAGTATCCACTGAAGGAAGTTATTGTTGTGAACAGGTTTAGTTTTTAAAATATTTTCTATGGGATTATTAAGGCAAGGAGTTATTATAGGGGAATGCTTATAGACTTTTTAAATGATTACCTTGGAAAATAGAAATTTGTAAAATCTTAAAAATTAACAGAATAATGCCAAAGGTTCTCAATTTCTTGGAGATCCACTGTGTTGGCTCTTTTAGTGTAGTGGGTTAGGTTTTGGTTTACCTACAGAAATTCTGAAAAGTTCGAATCCTTTGAGGAGTAGAAAGATTATTTACTAGATTTTTTTAAAGTTTACTTCCATAAATTTTTTTAAATCTTTTTTTCCTAAAAATAATTTTTTTAAAGAGATTCTCAATTTCTCGAAGACGTAAAACTTTTGGAGAATTATATACTTTCCGAAATGAATGTAATTAAATTAACCACTTCAAGTAATCGTCAAGAATATGGTGTTAATTTAAAAGCGGAGCCTAATTTTAGATTACTTGGTGCTCGGTTAAAGGGAGATCAAAAGGCTGTGACAGATTATTTGAAGGTTTTTTTTGAAAATTTTTTTTCTCGAAATTTTTTTTTGATGGGTGGGGGGGGGGGGGGGGAATTTTTAAAATTTTTTGTGAAATTCTTAAAATTTTTCAATTTTCTTTGTAGAATAAAATATCGGAGGACGAATTGGAAACATTTTTGGACGATGGAAAAATTGTTGTCTTGGGACATGAATTGTCTTGTGAAGAATTGACCGTTTCGTTTACCACAAATAAGGAGAAGGATAATGAGGACGATAATCAATGGGAAACGGCAACTAAAGGAAAGGTTTGTTTTTGAGAAGAGAATTTATAAAAAAATTTCCAATTAATTTTCAGTGTGTTGTTATGATAAATACAAGTGAAGATGAAAATATTTTGGCAATGGGACTTTCTAGAGAAGTGGCAAACAGAATACAAAAGTTGCGGAAAAAGGTTATTACTTTTTTCTTTTAGTTAGGAAAAAAATTTTTTTTTCAATTTTTAAGGGAAAATTATTAGAAACAGACAAAGCACTAGTTTATTGTTTTGTAACACCCAAAGATTCTTTACTGGCAAAATCGCTCAATGACAATTATAAAAATATTGAGCAAAGTACTGGAACGCCGTTAAAGTTAGAAGAGTGTAATTTTCAAGATAAGGATGGATTTATTGCCGAAAGTTGTGATCAAATTAAAGGAGCACAATTGGAGGTTTTTTTTAAATTTGAATTTTTTAAAATTAAAAAAAATTTTTTTAGTTAAAATTGTTGAGACTTTCGAATTGAGAAGAGGAAGGATTTTCGATTTTTTAAAAATGTGAAGGTTAAAAATTTGTTTAATTAAAATTTAATTGCTTTAGGGCATGTAGCCATGAGGGGGAATTTCTTTCGGAAAACTTTTTTCCCGGAAAATTTCCCTCCAAAAAATTGTCCTGGCTATGTGCCTGAATTGCTTATACTCTCCCAACACTTTGCTAGTTTTGTTATTGTTTTGTTTTTCTTTGACTTTAAAAAAAATTTTCGGGATATTTTTGATAAATTAATTTTTTTGGAAAAATTACTCAACAAAAAAGGCTCCTTTCAGTATTCTCTGCTTTTATTCCATAAAAACTGGGATTGCCAATTAAATTTAAAAAAACAAATAAGGTGGAATTTAGCTGGAATACACAAAATATATACAATCGAATATTTCGTTTGTCTTGTTAGGATGTTCAGAAATTCTTTTGGAATACTATCCGATTGTATAAATTACAACATTAACAAATACTCAAAATAATATCTGTGTGATAAGTTAACAATATGAACATACATATAGACGCATAGCTAAAAATAAGTCGAGAGCCTCATTAAAAGATACACCCTTTATCAGACACCTCAGTTTACGATACGTTCCTTTTTAAAATTTTGGTAGGCATCTGGGCGTGAGCAGGAACGAATTTTTAAAAGAGGAAGACGGAGGTAAGTGAAAGACTGAAAGGATTGTCCCATATATGGTAGGAAGTGATACTCCCTTCGACTTCCTCTTATAGGGCTATTTTTAAAGTATTCCCTCATCCCAGAGTGGGAGTATCTTATAAAATGAGGTCCGGCCTAAATTAAAATATTAAAAATTCTGGTCAACCTTATTCTATTATGATTTATTTTTAG
The DNA here is from genome assembly GCA_036172945.1 of Meloidogyne incognita. Lineage (NCBI taxonomy): Eukaryota > Metazoa > Nematoda > Chromadorea > Rhabditida > Meloidogynidae > Meloidogyne > Meloidogyne incognita. The sequence continues at coordinate 2,798,612 of JARQAC010000006.1, read as the reverse complement.
AAGCTGCTTCCCTTTGTTTTTGCTTCTTTTCTTCTTTAATTTTTCTTTTCTCTTCCTTCTCCTTTTCCAGTTGTTTCTTCTTTTCTTCTTTTTCACGAAGTTCAGCCTCTTTTTGTTCCTTTTCACGCATTAAAGTTTCTCGATCGACTAATTTTAATCGAGTATCTTTTGTATGGTCTTCAAGTCTAACACCAAGATTGGGCAATATTTCATCTCGAAGACGATCACATTCCTTAAAGAAAAATAAATTATATTTTGTTACTGGAAGACATCAAAGGATATTAAAAATTTGGGCCTGTATTAGAGATAGGATTCTGGACAAAGGTCCAAGAAAAACCCAAGAGAGAAATGCCTGGTTTCTGGATCAGGTCTTTTTCAAAACAAAAAATATTTTAAAATATTCGAAACAACTTTGCAATGATTCATGGAATTATTTTTAGAAAACCACACAAAAAACCCAGACCCAAACAAAACCAACTAGCTCAAAAATCGATCTAGACCACCTCGACCTCAAATTTTTTTGGGGTGTTTCGGAATAAAATTTTTTACCAAATAAAAAAAATAAACCTTTAAAATATTGATATTTTTCGACGTCCTAGCTTCACTTCTAACAACTTCCCGGAAATTGGCAAGTGCCTCCAAATATGGCATTAATATTGCTTCTTTATCCACACAATCATTTTCTGAGGTTCTTAAAAAAATAAAAAATTTTCCTTTCCCCCAAAAAATTCAAAAAAATACTCTTGTCGAAAATTAAATTCTTTAAATCCAGTATCAGCTCCAAGTATTTTCATCAATTTAATTACATAATTTGCACAATTTGCCAATAAATTACAATTTGGTTTTGCCTCTTGTTTTTCAATTAAATACAAATTTATTAAAGAAATTATTGAACGAATTTTTTCCAAAACAGTTCTTGTATCGATTGAATCACAAAAAGCTAAATGTATTTCTGATTGGAGCAAAGTAAAATTGTTGAATACTTCAATATCACGTTGATCGAATTTTTTGAAGCACTAAAAAAACAAGAAAATCATTCTTTTAACGAAAAGATGTAATTTTTGGTGGAGTGGTTTAAATAAAGTTTTGAAGGAAAAATGACCAAGGTTCGAACCCGCTTAGTGGAAAAATAATTGTATAAAGCCTCTGATACATTTGTTTTTATTTTAAAATTCTAAGGATTCATTTAGGAGTCATAAAAATATTTTTTGCAATTAAATTCTAACTGAAAATATTTCTTAATGAATTTCCAAAGGATTAATGGTTTAGTGGTATTTTTAGTCTAGTGGTATAAATTGAATTTAGAGGTAAAAAATGGCGAAGGTTCGAACCCGCTCACAAACAGTGGGGAATAGTTTTATAAAGTTCCAAGTATGAAATATTTTTCTTAAATGTAAAAATATTATCTTGAGGGCCAAAGAGAAATTTTTTTAAATCGTCAAATTTAACAATTTTCCCCAGTTACATATTTAAAAAACATTAAAGAGAAATAAATAACCTCATTAATTTCCTCACTTTCCTTCATCTGTTTTCTTATAATATCTTTAATATTTAAAAAGAATTCACAGAAAAGCTTTTCAAAGTGTAACACATGGTCCATTGTAGCATCACTTAAAAAACATTAAAAATTAATTTTAAAAAAAATTTCAAAAAAACCTGTAATCCAAATTATCAGACCAAATATGCATTAAAAACAAAATTCTTAATTGCCTAGCTGTATATTTTTGTAATGCATCTTTAATTGTTATAAAATTCTTTAAACTTTTTGACATTTTTAATCCAGCAATTCTAAGTGTTCCACAATGCAAGAAAAAGTTAACCCAATGATCACAGTCAGAATATGCTTCACACTAAAAAATTAGTAAATTTAATTTTTAAAACAACTTGACTAGAAAGGTTGATGGTTCAAAAGGAATGGAAAATTTTTTTGGGAAATATTTTTTTTAGTTTTTGCGAATTTTAATAATTAATAAGTTTTGCAGACATTTGAGGCAAAATTGGTTAACATAAAAGCTTAAGAAGTATACTGACTAGAGTTATGGGTTCGAAACAGAATAGAAGAACCGAGGATTTTATGTTCGATTTTTCTTTCGGTTTTGGATATCCGAAGATTTTCTAAGAACCTACAAACTTCAATTTGGCTAATAGGAGGAAGGGGTTATCAAAAAAATTAATAAAAAAAACCTGTGCAATTTCATTATCATGATGTGGAAATTTCAAGTCAAAGCCCCCAGCATGAATATCCAACTTTGATCCACATACAGACATACTCATTGCTGAACATTCAATATGCCAACCAGGACGACCTTTAAAAATAATTTAAAAATTTTCAAAAAAAAATTTAAAAAAAAACCTTTCCCCCAAGGACTTTCCCAAAAAGGTTCCCCATTTTTTGAAGCTTTCCACAAAGCAAAATCGCACTTTGAAATTTTTTCAACATTTTGAAAATTATTGCAGATCGACAATTCTCCTTCTCCTTCACGTAAATGTTTTTCTATACATCCCTCATCTTTGTATGCTTCTGGCAATAATTTGGCGTAATTGTGGTTTGGGGAGCAAGAAAAGGCTTTTGTATTGAAATAAACCTAAAAAATTAATTTTTATTTTTTTGAAGAGTCAAAGGTCAAGAAAGGTCCAAAGGTTTGTTGAAAATTTTGGCAGTAAAGATGGGAAGGAATTGCGTTCCTTTCCTATGATGAGCCTTTGGCTATCGACTAATCAAACATGATCTAAAAAAGAGACACGAAAGCAAAAGGATAGGGAAAAAGTCCGCAAATAAAGGCCTTTTCATTTTTACGAGGGCCAGGCTAGAAATTAATTAAAAATAACCAAAAAACCCTCACAAAATCCCCAAAAAAATAAATTAAAAAAATAAATACCGATCCATCCAAAACATAAGCATAACCATTTTCAATAATTTTATTTACATAATCAATAATTTCTGGAATATATTCACTAACTCGGGTAAGAACATCTGGTTCTCGGACATTTAAAGAAGACATTTCTTGAAGAAATTCATTTTCATATCTAGCAAAATTTAAAAAATATATAAAAATATGATGAAAGTGGGAAACTCCGCAAAATATATAAAAGTGAACGCAAAATAGGGAATATCCGTAAAACACAAAAGCCCGCCAAAAATGACTCAAAAATCCAGTCTTGTAAACATATTTTTTCCAACCTGAAAAAAGTAAACACCCCAGATGAATTCGAACCCATGCCCCCAAAACGTAAACCAAACAAAATTTTCCGGATATTCATCCCCTCAACTAAAAAAGAACTGAAAACAAACTTTCTAGCCAGTCTTGTAAACACTCCATGGTCGTCAACTGTATGCCCACTTGTAGAATCTAACCAGTCGGAAATTACATCTTTTGACGATTCCAAAAGTTGCTTGACTAATCCAAGGCTTTCTTCGATGTTTCCCGCTTTAGAGATTCCCAAAGATTTTGCTTCGAAAGTAGCCAAGTCTGTGGCAAATTTGTCGGCCTAAAAATAAAGAAAAAATTATTTCTCGTGTTCAAACCCTTCAATCTTCTTTTATTTATAAAATATTATTTTTTCAGCCAAGAAAAATAAAATACCACGGGCGGATTTGAACCCGCAACACCCAAAATATAAAATCCAAGCACTTTCCAACTACACCAAAAAAAGTTATCCTTAAAATCATAAATTTCTAATTTGGAAAGTCATTTCAAGTAAAATTCAAAAAAATTAACCATATTTGTGTACATATTCTTCTTATCAGCATCGAGTTCATTGGATATCTTGACTCTAAAATAGTCCAAAGCTTCTTTTAGTTGACTTCCAACACCATTCAATGTAGACACTTCATTTAAATAGTTGTCGAACAAATACTTTTGTCTGGCCCTGAAAAATATTGAATTATGCTAAATTTGGGTCAAACTAATTTGGGGCAGATTTTTAAAAGTAAATTAAAATTGTTTTGGGGGTTTAAGGGGCGGAGATTACAAAAATCCTGCCTATTCCATCAAAAAAGAGAAGCCCAAGGCTATGAACAGGCTCAAAAAGGGAAACGTTTTGGGGTGTGTCTAGCAGGGATGGGTAGAGTTAACTGAAACCCGAACTTTTTTCTTTGTCGATTTTTAAACAAGACACGAACAAAATCCAATCCAAAAAAGACTACAACTGGACCCATTCCTGTTGTCTAAACCTATTTACTAAATTTTATGCGAAACTCATTCTCTGAGGAGTCATATAAAAATTCCTAGCCTTTAATTCCCAACATCTAAAACTCAAAAAAAAACCTCTTAATTATTTTATCATCAATATCAGTAATATTCATCACATAAAGAACGTCATAATTGAAGTAGTCTACAAGCACTCTTCTAACAATATCAAAGGATAAATAAGCTCTAGCATGTCCCATATGTGCAGAATCATAAACTGTAGGCCCGCAAATGTAAAATTTTACCTTTTTAAAATTTTTTAGAAATTTAAAAAAATTTAAAAAAAACTTGTTTTCCAGAAATAGGCTCAAAAGGTTCCTTTGTTCGAGTCAGACTGTTTAATAAATGCAGACGAGGCTCAGCATTGTTGCCTTTATAAGGAGTCCAGTTAGATTGCATTGCTAAAAAATATAAAAATTTTTTTAAAGAAATTTTTTGGCACTTTCAGGGAACTTCCTCGCCTTCTTTCTAACTTTTCTTGCTTAAGAGGACCTACCTTAACTTATTCTCAAAAAATTAGAAAAATCAATTTTCTCCCCCTGCCTTTTAAACGTTTAAAAAAAAACAAAATTTCATCATTCCATAAATTTTTTAGCCCATTTCAAAATTAGTAAGGATACGAAAAACAAGGAAGAAAGTAATGACAACACTCCTTTCTATATAGAACTGAACTTATAGGCCCGTAGAATGAGTTTAACTCCGCTGTTTTATGGTTCCGGTTCCGGGAACCGGAACTCAAATTGGATCCGGTCCCTGTCAAAATATCGGTTCCGGTGAAACACTAGTAAGCATACCTTTGAGGATTTGAGGGGATCTGGACAACTGACCTATTATTCTACGGGCCCTGCCGATAAACTCTCCCTAAATTTATTAAAAAATTAAAAAAAACCTACAAAAATTTCCAGTCGTTTCAATTAAATTCAATGATGGATATGACGATTTAAAATAAAATAAACGTGGAATATTTATTAAAAAGCGATAAGTGTAAAGTGTCGCTCTTCGCAATATTTGCATAAATCTGAACATTTTTTAAAAAATTTTTAAAATGAATTTTTGAGTGGAAGAGGCTTCCGAAAGTGAGAAAAAGTTGAAGGAAAAACTATGACTGATATTTTGGATGATGCAATAAATTCCTCAAAAACACTCATCCTTTTACTCAAAATTGATTGTCATAGAGAACCGCAAAATATTTTTGTGTGACCATTTTTCACTTTTTTCGTTTAGTGGCATTTTGTCTTTTGGCATTATGTCTTTTGACATTTTGTAATTTAAAAAAATTCCAAGTTGAAAATTAGTGTCACAGACATTTTGACGCGATTTTGAACGAAAAATAATTTCAACTGTAGAACGTTAATTGCAAGTTCCGTCTAATTGTAGCTTTTTCTGGATAGAAAAGAACACTCAATATCAATGTTAGCAGCTTTGCTCACCTAGAGTTGTTGTACACACGCACAATACCGGACCGTAGGTTCTAACATGCAGAGCTGGGTACTTATCATAATATATTTTCTTGACCATTATTTGCCTCTTACCATTTTTAAAAGAGAAAAAGAAGCAAAAAAAGAGAAGAAAAATGTGGGGGAGGCCGAAAATCTAAAAAAGATTCCTCTCTAAAATTTTTTTTTCCCTCTACTAGCTTTTCTTTTTCTATTTAAATTTATTTAGTGATTGCGCGCGTCCATGAAAATGCCACCTGTTGTATATAGCAATTCTCCACCCATTTTATATTCTCCATTAAAGTGAGGGGATTTATTCATTTCCCCAAAAAAAATTTTTTTTTTAATTTAATTTTAAAGAATCATCTCCACACTATTCAAATTAAATTAAAAAGACTGCCCATTTATAAAATTTTTTTAAAGTTTTATTTAAAAAATTCGAACAAAATTCTTTGCCCGAATGTTTTTAAATACACTTTTGAAGACATTTATTGTCTTCATTTTTGTTGGATTTGCTCCGCTTCTTGTTAAAGGAATGCGAAATGCTCTTGGTAGTAAATTTAAAATTAAAATGATTGCAGAGATTTTTGCATTTTATTCTGACAGCTAGGATATTTTCCAAAAATAATTTTTAAAAACTTAGTAACTATGCAAACTGGACAAGGTGGAGAACCCAGTGAAAATCTACAAATGTTTTCTCTTTCTGAGTTGTCATTTCTGACGAAAATTTTAAATAAAATTAATATTAACGAAGATTACAAGACTAAACCTATTGAAGTTTTACTTGAAGAGAAAGGAGCTCAAGTAATAAGCGAAGATAACCTTCAAGTAGATCATGAATTCATTAACGGATTTCAGCGAAAAATAAGAGCGGTAAGGAAGGGAAGATGGAAGTAGTAAAAGATGCGGACTTCATCGCCATTCAACACTTTTGTTGATTCTGGTGACATTTGACCATTTGCTATTTTAACTATTCACGTATCCAAGTTAAATATTATAAAAAAAATTTTCTCCAACTTCTCTATATTATTTTCCATTGCCCCCAGCTTGATTTTAGTAGCTTTAGCTAAAGCCAAGACTAATATAACACACGCATTTTATTTTAAAAGTGACATTCAATAAGGAATTAATTACCCAAAAAATGCCCTATATTATAAGAGAAGCTTTGGGAGTCAATAGCTAATATTAATTTTATTTGGGTAAGAATTCGAAAATCAGTCTTCTCTACTTCCATAAATAGCAATTTCTAAATTTTTAAATAAAAATTTTTAAAGAAGGTTTTACGACGGGCAAATTTTACAAAATATTGCTGGCATAATAAAAGTCTCGTTGCTTAAAACGCTTACGTTCTGCGACAGAAAAGATAATAGAAAACGAGAATTCTCCGCCTCTTCCATCTCCGCCTCTTCCATCTCACGCTTTTTAAAAGCTAATTTACAGCATCCCTGCTAGGCATTCCCTTCTTGCAATTATTGAGTTAAATCAACGACAGTTTCCCCACCTAATGGCCAACCAAATTTTAAAAACGTATAACTCGAATTGAGGTGTATTAAGTATTGGGCTCTCTTATAGAGAGGTTTCCTCATTATTTAAACATTTAAAGGTGATAGAACATTTTGACGGGATTCTTAGAAATTATCACGCAGAATTCGAACAGAATTACAAAAATAACAAAATGATGTCAAAAAAGCTTTATTTTATTAATATAAGACTTGAAGCTTATAAACAAATTGAAGAAGATTATAATCAATTTATTGAAAGTTATAATTTAAATATAAATGAATTTGGTGTTCAACGTGATGTTAATGATGTTAATTTAATGATGTCAATCCCTGCCTCATTAAGAAGGATTCGGTAAAATTTAAATATTGTCTCCCAAACTTGAGGAAGGATATGTATTTAGTTGTTATGCCTTAAGCAGTGTGTTTAACCTAGTGATTAACAGAATGGAAAGATAACATCTTTATCATGAGTAAATACGAGAATAACGAAGGCAACAATAAGCAGGAATAATGAAGGGCAGGTGGCTATGGCCGGCCCGACCCAGTAAGGTTGTCGGATACTTGGAAATCTTCGGATATTCGGATCCGATATCCGAACCGAACATTTCCGGATATCCTGCCTTTTTTGGATCCGGATATCAGGATCCGACAACCTTACGACCCAGACTGACTGCTAACGGCTGCTTTTAATACACTACAAAATATAAAGATAAGTAAGAGTTTAGCAAAAGTTTAGCCACCGGGCAGGATTGAGCTACCGGGGCGACAACTAACTCTTTTGTCCTTATGTTCGTCTAACACCCGCCTAAGCGTCTTAAATGCTGCTAGACGAATCATCTTTACAGAAGCTGAAAATTTGAACTAGAGGGTTTACTTAAGCAGCTCATTCACCCAGTGGGTAATCTAATATTGAATTAATAGATTAGCTAATGGGTGAAGTTTTTGGGCGTTTGTAGATCATTTAATAATTTTTCTAAATTCTATTCTTTAGCAAAAAGGAAGAGTTTACACAACTTGAAGAATATTTGACTGAAATTTTATATCAGGAGAGAAATTTGTTTCTTTTATACAAAATGTTTCTCTTGGCACGAAGATTGATATTGACATTTATTTATCATAGTGAAGACGGGAGATATTTTTCCATGTTTGATTCGCAGTAAGTTATAGCTTAGGATACCCCTCATTATAAGCCAAAGAGCAACTTGTAATAACCAGGGATGGTATCGTTTTCGCCAATTTTCATCTTTTTTGCTCTTCAGATTTAGCCTTCCGTGATCTGCTTTTTAAAATATGGCAGAGCCCATCCCCAATGTGAACTAATTTACCTATTTTAATTAAATTTTAGATCACAAATAGCGCTTTTTTCGTACATAATGCTCTTCGATGATTATGAACTGAGTGCAAACAGTTTACATGCTAGGTTGCTATATCAGTTTTATGCTTTCGATCGGTTTGCTAGCGTTAGTGATAGTCAGCAATCTATTATTCTGATCAAAGATCTTCGAAATGATGAGAAGGATTTGGAACTTGGCTATTCTGTTTTTTGTGTTTTCGAGCATAATGTTCAGGAATACTACCCGCTTATTTATCAATTCATAAGTAAATAAATATTGTTTAGACTTGAGCACTTCAAGGGTTCTTATTTTCCATCTAACATCCATTTTAGGTCATTAACAAATGAAAGAGGGGAAGAAGCTATGACTAAATAGATATGGAATTTTTAGGTTATAAAAACCTTCAATACCTAAGTACCAGATAGGTTGTATAAAATGCCAAAATAGGTGACAAGAATCTAGAAATAGGTTGAAGAATGGACAACATATGGGGTAGAAAAAGGCAAATTTTAAATTATTTTTCATCGAAAAACAAAACGGGGACAAAAACATTCAAAATAAGTTTCAACCTACCGTATTTCTCTAAAATAGCCCCCAGGGGATATTTCTTTGACTAACCTCCAGAGGGGGCTATTTTAGAGGAAATATGGTACAACCTATTAAAAACTATCATTTAATTTAAGAACCCACAAGTTCATCTGAAATAACAACGGAAGAATTTGAAGCGTTTGAACCCTTTCGTATTCAAGGGGAGGGCATACCAAATAATACATACAATCTATACCAACTCGTAAATTCTGAATATGTCGTGGGACAAGTACCGATTCAAGGAAAACTTCATCAACATTATATAAATCCACAATTGATTACTCAAATAAGATATCAATTAGACAATGATGCTTTGGTTTATGATGATCAATTAATAGCAACAATCGAAATCCGTGAAGGGGTATCAATTCCGCCACAGATTCGAGGGGTTTTTTAAGTTAAAAAGAAAATTTGAATTAATAAATATCTCTTAGCTTTATATCCAAGCCCCTCCACCTGAAGCAGCCGGAAGTAGTGGCGAAGGTAGCCAACAAGCAGCCGGAAGCAGTGGCGAAGGTAGCCAACAAGCCGCTGGGAGACGTCGCCAACGTGATGATGGAGATGGCAACGGAGGGAATGGTGGGAATGGTCAACGCGGACGGGGGCGTCAGCGTCGCAATGGAGGCAGAGGCAGAAATGGTAGAAGAGGAAGAAATGGAGATAATTGAAGAGGATCTGCCTATAAAAGAGGATGAAATTGTTGAAAGAATTGAAGAGAAAAAATTAGTTTTAGAAAATTACTGTTGCAAGGATTGCCTTTATTAAACACTATCTCTCTTTTGTAAATCCTCTATTAAAGTACCACCTTTTAGCTGACAAAAGAAATTTACATGGAGAAGGAATCCCGTTTGGGTCCTTTCCACTAGGGTTCTATTATCTTTCATGAAGTGAATTTTATTATTATTATTATTATCTTTCATGAAGTGAATTTTCTCGCTATGAAAATGAGAAAGAACGGTTCTTTGGGAGCAGTGGTTGGAATTTCGAAATTTGCTCGTACTCGTACTCGTACTTTCGTACAGGCCTTTTTTTACCTCGTACTCGTACTCGTACTTTCGTACATGCCTTGTTTTTTCCTCGTACTCGTACTCGTACTCGTACATGTCTAATTTTTTTTCTCGTACTCGTACTCGTACTCGTACATGCTCTATTTTAGGCCTCGTACCTCGTACTCGTACCTCGTACTTTCTCGTACTTGGGAAATATTCAAAAAATCGAAGATTTTTGCAAATTTTTAGGGACAACTGCATATAGTTCTTAATTTTTAGAGCCGTATACGATAATTTTCGATTTTTGGAAGGTTTTGAAGCCATAAATCCTCCATTTTCATCCATTTCCTGCGCCGCAGGCGAAAATTTTGAGCATTTTTACGTCCAAGGACAACATTTCTTCCAAGTATTGGCCAGTTAACCCGAAACCCGGTATTTTTTACAACCCGAAACCAGACTTGTATATTTTTCAAAACCCGACACGCCTCTATTTTCCATCAAATCCCTTTCTGCGCCGCAGGCGAAAATTTTGACAATTTTGGAGGTCCCATTGTCAGATTTCTTCATTTTTTGCGCCGCAGGCGAAAATTTTGAAAAATTTGGAAGGCCAATAGCCAAATTTCTTCCTTTTTTACCGCCGGAGGCGAAAATTTTGAAAAATTCATGATTAAATTAAAATTTTTAATGTTTTTCAAGTCTAAAATATTTATAAAAAAATAAATTTAAAAATTAAAAATAAAAATCCTAGTTTAAAAACATTTATTTTTGATAAAAAAAAATTTTCTACGCCTCAAATCAGGTCCTAGATTCGAACCCATCACTGCCAAAATATACAAGTGAGTGAAGTCAGTCAAACTAACCACTTAACCATCGACCAACAAAAGGAAAACGGGGAGAAATTATAAATATTCCTTTCACTTTTCCTTAAAAAATTTAATGTCAAAGTACGAGAGGTACGAGTCCATTTGCTCGTACTCGTACTCGTACTTGGCCTGTTTTATTTTTTCGTACTCGTACTCGTACTCGTACTGGCCTTATTTTTTTTCTCGTACTCGTACTCGTACTTCGTACCTGCCCATTTTTTTGCTCGTACTCGTACTCGTACTTCGTACACAGGTACGAGTACGAGTACGAGTACGAGTACGAATTTTGGTACGAGCTTCCAACCACTGTTTGGGAGTATCTTTTTTTCTTTTCCTTTTCCTACCTTCTCTCATAGAGATTAAAGACGGTCAAAGGACAAATACTGCGAATATGCGGGGAAATACTTCCAAATTACCGTAAGAACTCACTTTAAGATAAACTCATGGATAATTCCCCAATTTAGATATCTTTTTTGGACGCAATTGGGCGAGGGGCCGGCAAGCGTTATCCCCTATTTAAATCCCTCATTACAAGGTACCATTTTTCAGCTCCAGAGGTGCGTCTTTGTGGGGTCCGACTGCAATATGTTTGGTAAAATCGAGTGGTATTATAATAGAGGATTTAGGGTATTTAAATTTGTTTTCTCTTTTTTTCTTGAGGATAAAAGTAAAAAGCGGCAATTTTTATAAAATAATCAAAGAAATTGCTAAGTTTTAAGGTTAAAATAATTCCTGGTTAAACAGTTAAATCCAAAACTGGGGTTTCTTCAGAAGAATAATTTTGAATCCATCGTCGAGTTGGCTAGTAAAACAGTCGGATATTTCGAATTAAATGCTTATTGCTTAAAAAAATTTTTTTTACTCGCCAACAAGGAAGCGAAAATGTTGAGTTTTAAGGTTATAAAAATGTTTCCTGCTTAACCGTAAGAGGGCCTTCATTGCAATGGCCCTCATTAATTGCTAAATGCTATCTATTTATTATTAGCTATTCACATGGTTATTGGAAATTAAAAATTAAAAATTTTTTTGCAAATTTCTATCCTATTTTTTATCCGCCAGCCTGACAGACACTCGCCCAAAAAATTTTTTTGAAAATCAATTTTTAGAATAGTCTTTAAGGTAAAATAGTATGAGTGGGAGTGGGGGAGGGGATGCGTGTCTCACGCATTTTATCTTGTATTTAAACAAAGGGCATTCTTCTAAAATTCATTCCCGAAAAAAATTTTTTTCTTTAATAATTCTCTAAGCAACTCTTCTCGTCAGTTTCGCATGCAATAAAATATTTTTTTTGCCTAGGTTTCTGACTCTTTGCAAGTAAAAGTATCTTAAACAACCTTCTAAGTATCTTAACTATTAGTCAGATGTAGAGAGCGAGCTGGATCTGGATCCAGAACTTGTCTTTTCCTGGATCCAGAGTCCTGATCAAGGCATTTTTCAGTGTTCGTTGATTGTTCCTTGACTCATGGTCAAGAATCTGGTCAAAGTACTAATCCAAAATCAAGAATCAAGGACAAGAAAAATTTTTTCCTTGATTAATTTTCCCCCCAACATATAAACAAAATGCCAGTAAAATCTTGAAATTTCTCCGTCAAAATGTAATTGGCGAAACACCTCAATTGACGATTGAGTTGCCCTTGTATATACCTCAGATGAGTCCCCATGGAGAGATATAGAAGGGTTTAAGTGATTAAAAGGATATTTGTCAGATGTATATAATCAATATAATCAAATCGGTTCCTTCTTAAAATAAAAATTTTTTCAGAAAATTAAAAAAAAATTTCTGAACAAAAATCCTTTATTAAAACAAATTTCAAATTTTAATCCGCTTTAAATGACATTTATTGTCTTCATTCTTGTTGGATTTTTTCCTCTTATCAATGGAATGTTTTAAAAAAATCTCTGCAGCTATTAAAAATTATTCCCTGGATTATTTTAGGAAAAAATTTTTTGCTAACAAACTAAACAAAATCTTAATAAATTAAAAGTTTTTATTTTGTTGAGTACAGAAAGAAAATAATTTATTTAAAATTTAAAAATTAGTCAAAATAAAACAAATTATATTTTTCAATAAAATTCTTGAAGAACTAAAGGTTCAAAGATGTCATATTTAAATGGTTTAGTCTTCAAATCATTTCCAAAATTAGTTTCAATAGAACAACATTCCAAGTCAACATTAGGTTGAAATGAGTAAAATTTGTTTTTTAATAATATAGCTTTACCTTAAAAACATTTTTTTAAAAATATTTTGGTACTTTTTTGGATATGCCGCCCCCCTGCCCTTAGTCTTTCTTTTATGCTCATCATTTATTTTCCTCAAGCATTAGTTAAGATTAATGTGATTATGGTACATTAAGGTCTCTTAAATTCCCCGACTTTTGGGGACGGGATCAACCCAAACTGATACTCGAACTAGCGAGGGAGGGGGGGGGCATCCAAAAAAAGTACCAAAATATTTTTTAAGTAAATATATTTATTACCAATTTGTTTTCCATTTTGTGTAAAGAAAATATAAGGAACTTCATCTAATTTATTAAATGGAGGATAAACTAATCCACAACCAAAAATATCGTTATCATTGAAGCATGTTTCAAGTTCAACTGGTGCTTCATCCTCAATATAAATTGTAAATTCATTCGCATAATAAAAAATATCTCTATTTGTAATTAAATTTTTGAGAGCAATAACCAATCGTCTTCCATTTTTATTTTCTAATTTTCCTTCAAATTTACATTTAACTTCAAAATAATATAAAAAATAATTAAAATTATTTTTTGGGTTCTTGAATGAATTTTCTGCATAGACTACAAACACTCTATTACTGCCTAAAAATATTACAAAAAATTTAAAAAATTTTCAACAATATATACAAGGGATACATAGACCGGGTACTCGAAACCCGGTCTTTTTCCTCGCCCGAAACGGTAATAGTTTGGCTGATCATCTCCCCTTTCCTTTTTATTTCTTTCAATTTTTTTCACAGTTTATGGTAAATTACATTTCATTCGAATGAGCTCTTCAAGCTGAGTCGGTTGGTACTAAGTTCTTAGCAAAGTTATGACCAGTTGTTTTAATTCATGGCAGCGGAACAAAATGCTTTTTCAATGTGGATTTAGCTTCATAATTTTATTAAAATCATCAAATCTAACCGATTTTGGTATTATTCGACCAAGCTTAAAGAGCTCTCTCGAATGATAAAAAATAAATTATACATAAAAAAACTCAAAATGGTCAGAGAAACAATAAAAAAGGCGGGATTGTCAGACAAACTATTACCCCCGTAACCCGTTCCGAAGATAATTTTGAAAATCCGCCAGAAACCCGCCCCAACATTTTTATCAACCCGGCCCATCTCTGCAATATATACCTTCATCATTCTTCAGCAAGTATTTAATATTTCCATCATTAATTAAATTTCCAAATCCATTACCCTCAATACATTTATTACGGGGGTTTTTAGTATTTATACAATTATTGAGACAACATTCACTATCAATTTTACTCCATTTATTTTTAATTTTGACAAAACGCTTTGAAAAAAATATTTATTAAAGTAATTTAACTAATTGTAAACACTAATTTATTACAAGTCAATTTGGTGGTTGAGAAATAGGGTTGGCCCCGACTTTCGGGGACGGGGGCAGGACCAACACTATTGAAAAACCCCCTTTTTTATGTTTCCCTTTGCAGCATCTATTTTCTTCTTATTGAAAATTAGATTCCCCATCCGCCCTAGCTCTGCAAGGCGAGTCGATTCAGCTTTTTAATTTTGTACAGAATAATCAAATCTAATCTATTTCAGTATCATTGCCCAGCTCGAGGAGCTCTCTCGAATGGTATAAACAAAAAAAGTTCATAATGGTCAGGGAAACAAAAAGTGGGGACTGAACAAAATTCTTACAAGTCAATTTATCTAACTAAATTTCCTAGTCTATTTTTATTTTATCTACATATTTTTTAATTTTTGATTGAAAAATATTGTATATACCTTCTTAATTTTTTCATCCAAAAAATTAATTTTCTCCTCTTTTTGAGCATTTCTTGTTTTTAATTGGACATTTAAATTTTTAATTTTATTTTCATTATCAGAATTTGTTTTTTGAATTTTCTAAAATTATTTGATTTTTTAAATTAAATCTTTAAAAATATTTCAATTAAAACAAATACGATAATAGTATTTTCAAAAAGTTTCATTTCGGCAGTTGGGGCTTCTTCGTGAATTTTAAATAAAAAATAAAAATTAATTACGTTTTTAAGTGCATTCTCCAAAGAACTAATTTTGTCATCTTTTTGTTTTAAACAAATATTGTGTTCAGATTTTAATTGTAAAATATTTTGTTTTAAATTTTTAATTTCGTTTCCTTGTTGTTCCAAAAAAAGTTTTTGGATTTCCTAAAAATAATATTTAAAAAATGCCCCAGATGGAGGGTAAAAGAAGAAAGTATCCAGATCAGAGACCGGTGCGGGACGGGATCCCGCACGGGATTTCCGGGATCCCGAAATACCGGATTTTTTGATTTTCGGGATCATTCGGGATCCGGGATTTTTCGGGATTTCTCCCTCGGGATCACGTCCCGGTTAAGAAAAAAATCCCGACTCGGGATCCCGTAAGTGCGATTTTGCCGTTCTCTAATCCAGATCCGCTCTAGTAATTTTCAACAAAAAATTATTTTGTTACCTCAACTTTTTCTAAACGTTGTTTTAAACTTTTAATTATATTTTGTGATAGACGACAAGAAGTACAAGCTTTTGATTTCCCTCCGTCGTTCATTTTTTTTGTTTGGATTTTTTAATTCAATAATAAAAAGAATTTTATTTAAACAAAGCTTAAAATTAAAAATTTATTTTATTCAATTTATAAAATTTAAGAAATATGTCTAAAACTATCTATCAAAAAATAAATTGAGAAAAAACTTGAGTGTCAGCTGGATTTGATCGGCTTTAACTTTTTGATAGTTGATCAAATTTAAATAAATTTCATATCATTCGGAAGCCCTCGGTACCTTATTTTATAGGATAGCTCAAGTCTGATCATTATCGGGTTATAACACATTTATCGGGTTATAACATTTTAACGAGTGATATGACTTGATCCATTAAATTGAAAAAAATTTTTCTTATGGAGTGCTTTTGAAAGATATAAGATTTATTTGAATTGGTTCAGGCATCAAAAAATTAAAGCCGATCAAATTCGGCTGGCACTCAGTTTGTGGGCGTATAACCGTTAAGTACCAAAAATAGACGAGATTTTTGCTTAATATTTTTGATAATTAAAATTTATAAAAATAAATTGAAATTTTTCAAACCTAAATTTTAATTTTATGAAGAAATTATGATAAAAAGGTAATTGATGGAACTGAATTAAAATTGATATATTTATATGTACATGTATGAATCAAATGTTTTTTGCCCAGAGAATGATTTGTTGTTGGAAAGAAAAAAGGGAAGAAAAAAGGGAAGAAAAAAGGGAAGAAAAAAAGAATTAGGTAATTTATTTTTTGAGGGAATAATTTAAATAAATTTAAAATAAAAAATGTTTTTAGAGGCTAAATATTTAATATTTATCTATCGGAATTAAAAATAAAGATTAAAAAATAGGAAGATTCCCTCAAGAAATAAACTGCGGTGCAAAAGTTTATGCACATGCACTTTACAAAAATTGGACTTAATGCCGAAAAAAACAAAAATATTTTTATGGCCATTTTCATCGATATTATGTAGAAATTGAGAAAGAACGAAGTCGGATTTTTGAAAATCGACGGGGCATAGGGGCGCAATGCTTTAAAAAATATTTTAACCCCCTAGAGCTTATATATAGAAATTTTTCTTCACCTCACTTTTTAAACTATATATTCATAGAGAAATGGGGCAAAAATCATTAAATAGGTAAATATACAAATATACTAAGGTTTAATATTTTTCATTAATCATTTACTTTCTACTCTTCACAAATACAAATTCTAATTTCTCTGCTCCTAACATCTACCAAAAAATTCCCAAAATATTTGCTCCCAAAAAAACTATTTAAAATATCCCGAAATTATTTTATAAAATAAATATGAACACAACACAACAAAGTTCCTCATCATGTTCAACACAAAATATAATTAAAGATTTAAAAGATTATTTGGAGAAATTGGAGGTTAAAAATTATTTTGTAGTGATTTAGAGTTGACTTTCCAAATCAAATCACCTTCTCACCGCCACTAAAAAATTTTTGAAAATTTGAAAATGCCATATATTCCCTTCTCATAAAAAGTTAAAAAGGGGGTAAATGTCACTAAATACCACCACAAAAGTGTGCAAAATGTCCCTAAAGGTGTTACGACAATTGCGGATATGGCAATTGCGGATGCGACAATTGCGGACGGCATTTCCGGATTTGACAATTATGGATTAAAAACATTTTAAAATTTCGGAACTACCTCCCCCCCCCCCCCCCCCCCCCAAAATTTTGCCGGATGTATTTTGTACATGGACAATTTATATATCATTCGAAAGAGCTCGACGAGCTGAATCGAATGACACCAAAATAAGCCCGCGGTCTTAAGATTGAGCTGAGACAAATGAGCTCACAATGGTAAAGCAAACCTTGTGCAAAACCCCGCGTTTTGCGAGTGGTCACGCGCAGTTAACGGTAACTGAGTTCCACACCAGTAACATAAACCTATACCGATTTTCAGCCTTGAAATGAGGACATATCTCCTAGCCGCACATAAGCAGTTATTCCAGCGAAAATTCAGTTCTCGTAATTTTGTTCAAAATTATCAAATAAAGCTGATTTTGTTACTATTCGATTCAGCTCGTCAAGCTCTTTCGAATGACGTATATATTATTTAAATCTAAATGAAAAATCCCTCGGTAAAATTTTGGGTGGGTAGTTAAAGTAAATAAGTTCCAAATTTTCTTTAAATTATTTAAATGAAATCCTGTTTTTTGGTTCAGGCTGTCAGTTTCCTACTTCTGACTTGTTCTCGAATCATTTCTAGAATGAAACGACACATAAAACTTTAAAAAATCTTTAAAATTCCTAAAATTTTATATCCACAATCGTCATCCGGAATTGTCGTACAGCCACCCTAAATACCCGGGCAAATGCCACCTTATATTCTAGAGGCTTTATTTAAAAATAAACTTATATTTCAGTTGAAGTTGGAAAAAAAAGATGCAATTTTGGAAAACAAAGATTTAATTCTCGAAAATATTACTATGAAATCTCAAAGGGAACATGAAAATGAAATTAAAAATTTAAATAAAGATTTCCAAAAGGTAATTTAGCGATTAATTAACTGCCTTATACATAGGCAAAGTGGAATTCCTTCTTAACCTCTAAATATTAAAATATAAGCATAATATGTATACTTATATAATAAATGATAGATCAAGTAAAAAAGTTCAAGTCGGTGATTCAGAAAAAAGGGGGAATAAACGTAATTAATTTATTTTTTTATTTAAAAGTCACGAAGAAGCACTATCAAGTAAAAAAGTCCATAAAGAAGATCAAGTATCAAACTCAAAAAATCCAAAATGGTCAGGGATTCAGGAAGGAAGGGGGGGGGGGGAGATAAACGTCACCAAAACCAAATAACTTAGCTGAATAAAAAGATATCAAAAAGTTCAACTAAATTTCAATTATTTTCAGGAAAGGTCTAAGCATGAAGATGAAATTAAAAATTTAATCGAAGATTTCGAACATCAGATGGCAGAAAACAGTAAACAACTTGTTAAAGACAATGACCTCCTTTTAAAACAAAAAGATGACAAAATTAAATCTTTGGAGGACGCGCTTAAAAACGTGAATACCTAATTTATTTTTTATTTAAAAGTCACGAAAAAACCCCCCAATTGCCGAATTGAAACTTTTTGAAAATTTGAAATTAATTATATTGAAAATAGATTGTTATTAATTTAGATCAAGCAAAAAAAGCTAAAAACAAATATTCTGGAAAACAAAAATTGGGGGATCTAAACCAAACTATTATTTCTTAAATTTTATCTAGAAAATCAAATAATTTTAGAAAATTCAAAAAACAAATTCTGATAATGAAAATAAAATTAAAAATTTAAATGTGGAACAAGAGAATGAGATAAAAATTTTAAAAGAGGATATTGAAAAATTAAAAGCTGAAAATGAGCAAAAAGATAAGAAAATTAATTATTTTGAGAAAAAACTTGATGAATTAAGCAAGGTGTATTGCAATAAATTTGTGGTAGTTTATAGTTTTAAAATTAATAGAAAATCTTTTTTTGAGGATTTTATTAATCTCAAAAATAATTTGGTTATTAGTGATAATGGATGTTGTAAGTCTTGTTTTTTTATTATTTCCGTTGTTTGTCCATTTCTTTAATTTTGGTATTTAATCGGAAAAGGATATGTATATTTAATTAATGTTGAAAATATTAAAATATTATTTTTTTGGTGGGGAACGAAACAAATATTTTAATTTGGTATTAGTATTTTGCAAAATTGCTTCCTTTAAACCCTCAAAATTTACTAGTTGGTTTTTATGTTATTTTATAAGAATGTTAATTTCTTGACAAGGTAAATCCGTATATCGATACCCTCGGTACTTATATTTAGGTTCCACACCACCCACCTCTTACTGTCCAGACACACCTTCTATATCGTTACACTATATGTCGCCAATAAAAATTTTTTATAATTTGATTATTTGTTTAGATTGTGGGATTAATAACCCGATATTAAAATCCAGAATTCTTGGCATCCGAAGGATTGTGTTATTAATTCCGTGTCCAGCATATCCAATTATTACTTTAAGCAAATAATCAATTTGTAGAGAAATTTTTATAGGGTGCGATATACGAGGTGTGACTTGTTTGTATGGGAAATGAGTTAAAATTATTTAAATTTTGAATTTTAGATTATACATCAAAATATTCATTTAAAGAAACACCCGATAATAAAAGATTTACTTTATATTATTTTGAAGTTAAATGCCAGTTTAATTATTTATATGAAAAATACAAAAGACTCCAAATTTCCTTAAACAGTAGTATCACAGATAGAGATATAGTATTTTTTGCTTTCACGTCTACAATTCATAACGAAGAAAAAAAATCATTTAATCTTGCACCACTTTCTTGGAATAACAATGATACTTTCGGTTGCGGATTAGTTTATCCTCCACCGCATAAAGTACATCAAGTATCAGTCCCATATATTTTCTTCACTCAAAATGGGAAACAAATTGGTAAAAAAATATTTTATTAAAATATTTTATAAAATTTATTTTTAAGGTAAAGCATTATTAGTAAAGGATAATTTCTGCAAATGTAAACCATGTATCTATATAAGTAGTCATTGTTCAATTGAAGCTAACTTCGGAAATGATTTGCTTAATAACCCATTTATTTATAGTATTTCAAAACATTTAGTTCTGAAAGAATTTTATAAAACCGATTCAAAATAATTTTGTTTTAAATGTTTTGATCTGTTCTAATGTGTATGTATATTAATTTTAATTTTTTTAATTTTAAACAGATTAATTTTTTTAACTTATTAAATAGGTATACTAACCTATTTATTTAAAAAATATTTCCATTTTTTAAATTATTTTTACTTTGTAAAAGAATTATGTCGATTCGTATTAGTTGGTTTATTTTTGTGTAATAAATTATGTCTCTGATTGTAATAAGGCTTCCGGAAATTTACGATTCTCGGTTAATAGAACGATTGAAAATTCGTGTAGGAGTATGAATCCCTCGACAAGTTCGAGAGGTTATTTTTAAATAAATTTCTTATCAAATTATATACAATCTTTATTAAAAATATTTGTCGTATTGATGATGAAATGAGCTTCAGATCTTACTATGATTAAAAGGGCACTATTATAAAAATAATATAGAATACTAGGAAATATAATTTTGGCATTATCTTCCTGAGGACCACTTGGTCTTATGTCCCAAAGCCAGAAATATAGAATTGTGTGCGCCAAAACCAGGGCTGTGCGCCAAAATTTTTTAAATTTTTAAAACACGCCAAAAGCGTCCGCCAAAAAACGTCCAATAATGGCACCATGGCGCACATCCCTAACTAGCATATTCGTCATTTAATTCATCATAATTGGTTTTACATCCCATACAATCCAACGGGAACAACTGAAGCGGCGTCGCCCCAATACCGGAGGAAATAGAAACGATGGAAATGGCAATGGAGGAAATGGACGGGCACGTCACAATTGAGAGAGAGAGAGTCTCGCGAAAATTGAGAAAAATCTTGAAAATTGTTGAAAGAATTGAAAAGAAAAGATTAATTTTACGATTTATTGCAAAAGTACCTTTATAAAACACTCTATTTCGTAAATCCTCTATTAGTGCACCACACTCTACCCACTAAATAACACTAATATTTACTTTTAAAATTAAATTAATTTTTCCAGCAAAAAATATCCATTTGACTGCTAAAAAACAGATCTAATTAAAGCGAGAAAGAAAAGTTCCGTTAAATATAAAAATCCATAAAATATATTATTTTAATTATAAGCTGCTTGATACTTATGGAAGAAAAAAGGAGTAATTTTGTGTGTTTTAGCAGCAGGATGCTTTTAAAAGTAAAAAATTTTCTTGGATTATTTTTTTTCTTTGGAACATTTTTTGATTATTTTAAAAGGGAGTGAGAGGGAGAGAGGCTAGTTTTTAGCGGCCCAAATAGGCGCGCAGCCATAACGGCGCAAAGCCTTAATTTGATGGAATATTTTTGACCCTTATCATTTTTGGTACCAATCTCTTTAATTCGATGAGAGGAATCGTTTAATAATAAATTTGGTAAGATTCGGAAAGCTTGAAGCATGTTATGGCTTTGCGCCGTTTTTGGCGCGCGTCGTTTTGGGCTGTACCCTTTTTAGGGAAGGGAAAACGGGTTTCGAGTAGTTACTTTTCTGAGAAATTTTTTTGGGGGGGGGGGGGGGGTTTTGCTGTTATAGTTTTTTTTCTTTGTTTTTCTTTCGTTTTTCTTCCTTCTCCTTTCGCTGCAACTTTATAACAAAAAAAAATAACTCGTCGAAAAAACTGGTGCTTTAAAGAGAAATTAGAAGAGAATTTATATTTATTTACCCATCTAAGCAAAACTCTTGAAAAGAAGGAGATTTCTCTCCTTTACCAGCTAACTAATTTATTTAATATTTAGGTAAAATCAATCAGAAAAAATACAAAAAAAAGTTTGAAGGCCGTTAAAATTTGAAAAAAAAATTTTTTTGCTTCTTTTCCCCAATTAATTTTTACAAGAAAATGTCAAGAACAACATTAACTAGTACCCTTAGATTTTTTCTTTTATTTATTTTTATAAATTTGATAAATGCAAGAATTGAACCAGAACCTAATACTAAATGGAATAGATATTATGGTAAGGATAACTGGCACTATGTTGTTTCCCTCCCCTACCAACTCCCTCCCCCACCAAATTTTTTTCTGTGTGTACAAAATGCTCAATCATTTTTTCCTTGAATAATGTCTTAATGAAGGAAGTGTAAGTTAGGGATCCTGCCGACCCGATTCCCGATTTTCCCGAAATCGGGAAATTTATTATTTTGTCGGCAGGATCACTGGTGTAAGTAATGTTGAATAGAAATTAAGGAAATTTTGTGCAATTATGCAAGAAGGAAATGATTGACCATTTTGTACATTAAGGAAAAAATTGAGTGGGAGAGCTACCTCCTAGGGAGTTAAAAAATTACCTTAGAAACTCAATCACTCCCTCGATCCTTCAGCTATCCTTTTATTTAATATTTAATTTTCACTGATAACCCCAAATTATAACCCCAAATTCGACCTTTTCAATTAGTATCTCTTTTATTTAAAGGCAATCCAGGAATAAAGCTAAGATTAACCAGAAAAGGTGCAGAATATGTTAAAAATATAGCTGTAAAGGTCAGCAACCATTAAATATTCGTTAAAATTTGTTAAAATTTTTTAAAGTTATTAAATGAACAATTGGCTACTTTGCATGGATTTAGAGCCCAAGTCTGTCTAAATTTAATTTATTTTTCAAGAATATTTAATTAAGCACCCATTTGAAGAAGCCGGAATTAGAGGAAATATATTTGTTAGTGATGTACAAACATTATCTTATCGTCCACCAACTCAATCAAATTTACATTTTGTTCCCCCACACTTTTTCCTTTTTTCGTTTGAAAATGCTGCTATAACGTAAATTTTATTCTTAAAATTTATTAAAATTAAAATCCGATAATCCGATTAAAAATTAAAAAAAAAACAATTGATTCTTCTAAGAAAGATTAGTTGTGCGCATAAAAACAATTAAACTGCCAAACTTAAGATTCAGTTTTGTTAGTTAATTATTAAAACTTGAATTTAAAACTTGATTTTCTGTTAAAACTTAATTTATTCTTAAGCCTTTCCGGTCGTTTCCACGGCGATGCAGGCCCTTTACTTCAAATTCCCGGTACCGTATTTGGCCAACTTCAAGGTTTAAATGTTGAGGTATGTTTCTTTTATTTTTACAAACTTGAGAATTAAGATTAATATTTTTTACAATTTTACAAACTTTTTCGCCAACTTTTTTGCACTTGCAAAATTTTATAGACTTATTTTCCAACTTTTTAGCAACTTTGTTAACAAACATTTTAATAACTTTTTTAAACTTTTTTTTCCAACTTACCAACTTTTAACAAACTTATCTTCCAACCTTTCACGAACATTTTTTACAAACTTTTTTCCCAACCTTTTTTCCAACTTTTTCCAACTTTTCTCAAACTTTTTTTACAAACCTTTTTCTAACCTTTTTCGCAAACTTGATTTAATTAAAGTTTAATTTATCCAAACTTTTTTCGTTTATTTATTTTAACTTTAATTTATTTTTCATAAACTTAAGTTTGTAAACTTTAATTTATTTTTAATTTTAGATGGCTACACAATTAAGAGCAATTGACGGATTAATTTCAGTCTCAGTTACTCATTGCAGAACAAATTTACGTTTTTCTCAATTTACAATAAATCCTGAAGGGTTACTTGGCCCGATATTAAAAATATTTGAAGTTACAATTAATGATTTAATTAGACAACGAATTCCTGATCTTTTATGCAGATCTTTGAGGGATATTGTTGAAAGAAATTCTCCTCACTTATTTCAACGAATTACTTATATTCCTTTAGGAGAACATTTTTCTACTTTTGGGAATGGAACTGATGGTGTTATTGAAAGGTAGGGGTAGATTAAGTAGTGGAAAATTATTGAGGGTGAATTTAAGAAAAAAATACTGCAGTCATTTCTCCTTATAATGAATTAAACACTCTATATTATAAACGTTAATATGGAGACTCTCTTTATAATAGTCAGACCCTTCTGTATTATGGACGCTCGATATAGTAGAATCTCCCTATAATAATCAAAATCCTTCTATATTATGAGCGCTCAATATAATAGACTCTCGCTATAATAGACTACCTAAAAAGTTAAAAAATTCCAAATCTAGATTTGTACAACGCCTTTCTAATGGCTTATTTATTGATGGAAGAATGGTTTCTGACCCTGTAATAACCAACGATTATTTTGAAACACAACAGAGAGGTCACAAAATGTTTTTAAAAAGATTTTAATTTAAAAAAATATTAGGTGAACTACGTTATCCAGAATCTTATCATTCTGCTCCCTTCTTTCCACAGCCAATTCCAATAGAAAATGATTCTCAAAGAATGTTTTATTTGTATGCCTCTGATTATACATTAAATTCAATGTTATATCAGGTGAAGGGAGAAATTATATCTATAATCTACCTTAATAGACATTTTGCGTCATAACTCTTGAATAACCTAATCTTCCGAGAAACTTTTTATATCATTAAATAGAGAATTAAATTAGCTATAAGATAACAGAAAATCAGAATTTTGGATAACTTTTGAAAAAAGTTGTGGCGGAAAAACCAACTCAAATTTGTTAAAACTTTGATAGGAACATTGGTTTTTTGGCCATAACTTTACTCCTTTTTTAAAGCTAAAACTCTGATTTTTTAATATGCTATAGTAAATTTAATTCTCTATCGAATGATATATAAATCACTTCAAAAGCTTTCTAAATTCAAGAGTTATAAAGCAAAAACTCAACTCACCTTCTACTTAATATATTTTTTAAATTTATCTAAATTAGGCCTTTCAACTGGATAGATTAACCATTAGAGTTGAGGAACAAAGCTTGCCAGCTTTATATCGAACTTTTGTTCGAACAACTTGTCCAGATATAGATCAAGCTGGAGGAGACTTTTTAAAGACTATTTGTGTTGGAAAACTTGTGCCAGCTTTGGGAAAACAATTTCCAAATACAACAACGTAAATACTAGAAAACTGATAAAAAATATTTTTAAATATTTAACTTGATAGAAAATTTGTTATGGTACCTCATCAATTGCCTGAAATGCAATTTAAAAAGGGATTGGGAACAATGGATTTAAAGGGTTCGTAAATTTTATTGATGATCAGACTTGATCCATCCGCTTGGGAAAAAGATAACGCTTATCGAGGGCTTCCGAATGATAGAAGCTTTATTCCGATTGGGCAAGATTAAAAAAGTTATAGTGATCAAATTTGGTTGACTTCAATTGACTATAACTCCTTATCTCTCAAGCTTATCTGCCCCCTATCTCTGCCCATTAAAATTTAAAAAAATTTTCTTTTCAGCACACATTCTAACATTTATTCGAGATCGGCAAACTCACAAGGATCGCCAGGTTTTGGTCTCTTCAGCTGATGGAACTGCCGATATTAAATTAAATGCAGAAAATGATAAATTTGGAGGGGATTTAAAGTTAAAGAAATTGCTAGTTCGTTTACATCGTTCAGCTATTCAAATCGAACCAGAAAGTATTTCACAATTAGCTCCTTTAGCAAAGATGTTTCTTGGTCCAGAATTGGCTAAAGCATTGAAACAAGGATTGCCTTTTCCGTTAAAAGTAGGGGAATAATTTTTTGCGGACAATTTTCTGTTTTGTGGACAATTTTCTGTTTTGCGGACAAAAGCTGTCGAGTCTGGAACATACAATTGCTGGGCCTTGTCCAGTCCTTGTAATTTTTGGAGGCATATTGAAATCCGAAAACTATTTTTATTATAATCCGCAAAAGTCCGCAAACGATACTATCCGCAAAATTTATAATCCGCAAATTTTTTCAAAAATTTTTTTAAGGATTCTATGAAATTCATTAACCCAAAAATAACACTTCATGATGGCTATGTTCGTCTAGCCTCTGATTTTGAGTTAAATGAACAAACTTTGCGACTTAGAATGACAGAGGCTTTTGAGAGAATTAAAGCAGAATCCGCAAATAATATTGGGGGATAATTTAATTTATTTACATAATTTATTTTTTAACAAAATTTAATTAATATTTCTATTGTAAAATAAATGTAGCTTAAAAATTCATATTTGATAAGCTCATAAATACTAAAATGTCCAAAGTAACGATGTCCAGGTTCGAAATGTCCAAGGACCAAAATGATCGAATTTTTTATCAACTGTTATTCTCTCTCTATTAACAACGATTAACAACTCCATTGATCGATTTTTTTATTTTAAATGATCAACGCCTCGTTGATTTTTTTCCAAATTTTCATTCTGGATATAGCTAAGGATATCCAAAGGTATATTCTTATGCGTCACTATACTAGTAATAAGAGGAGAGAAATATAAATAAATATTTAAGCCTTAAAACAAAAATAAATTCCTCCCTACTATATTAAAGTGATTGAATGAAAAAATTGAAAAAAAAAATAAATTAAAAAATAAATGCATCAAAAAGATATTAGCAAGAAAAAAGAGAAGCAGAAACAAAACAACAAATGTTTATTTGAAAGATTGTAAAACTTAAATAATAAGAGAAAGTTGTAGAAAAATAAAACTTGGAAATATAATTGTAAATTATTTCCAACCTTTTTTCTCCAACTTTTTTTCCAACCTTTTCTCCAACTTTTTCTTCAACTTTCTTTCCAACTTTTTCTCCAACTTTTTTCCAACCTTTTTTTCTCTTTCTCTCTAATAAATAATCTTGCTTTATCCTTCCAAACTTTTTCTTCATTCTCCCCCCAAATTTTTATTTTCCAGCATTGATTGATCCGTTCCCTGAAAGATTTTCTCTCTTGCCTTTATCTTCTCTCTTTTTTGTTCTTATAATTATCCCTTCAATTTTAAAGTTTTCATTTTTATTTTTCCAGTCTTTCACAGCCTCCTACACTTTTTGCCGAAAGTTTTCTTTCTATTAAATATTTTTGCAAAACGGCTGTCTGAAAGGAAAATTATAAGCTGTTGTTATATTTAATTAGTTTTTAAAAACCATTTTTGTTTTTGTTTTGCTAAAATGCCACGGTATCATTCAATACATGATGATGTTGAAGTTGCTACTAAATGGTGGAGTGACTATCCAACACAGTAAAATGAAAATTAAATTTTTAATAAAAAATTGTGAAAATTTTTTAGAAAGTATACAGACATGGCTAGGGCACAAAAAACATTTAGCAATTTAATTGGGGATGTTTGGTCGAAACCGAAACGACTTGTAAGATCTGCTAGTTATACCAACTTGACGTATTATAAAGAGGCACAACATGACTATCCTATTAAAGTAATAAATAAATAAAATAAACTTGACTGTGAAATTGTAAAACTAAAATTAAACTTAAGTTTACAATTACAAAATAAACTTGAAAATACAATTAAGAAAAATAAACCTGAAATTAAACCTTAAAATAAACTTGGAATTTAGAATTGTAAATGAACTTGAAATGTAAAATAAACCTAAGAATAATAGTGAAAATAAACTTTAATTTTACAATTGTAATATACAAAATAAACTTGAAATTACAATTACAAAATAAACGAAATCTAAGATAAACTTAAAAACTACAATTGTAAATTAAACTTTAAAAATATACAATTGAGAGAAATAAACTTTAAACACATACTTAAAATAAACTTTAATTTTACAATTGTAATTTCGAATTGTAAAGTTTTATTATTTTCAGAAAAGTACTTCTGTTTCATCATTAGCACCATCTCTAGCTTTACCCCAGTATTATCGTCAAGCAGAGCGGATTGTTCATACCGAACGTGTTTACAAACCTTTTATGTATGACTGGTACAACAAAGCTTATTCCCAACATCGTTATATCGACACACAACGGGAGATAATGCGACCACTTAAAAGGGACCCAGCACCCCTTCGCTACAAGCCCCTAAAGTTTGAAGAATTTACCAACCGGAGTAGTTGGATTCCTTATTATTCTGGACAGACTAGAAGGATTTATAATGATGAGGCAAAAAATTAATTAATTTTAAATAATACCTCCAAAATTAAAAAAAATATTTTGTAGAGAGCAGCCCCTCTCCGTTCTTATCTACATGGTTCCCAACAATATTTGGACCGATATGTTTCAAATAGATTAAAATCTGACGATTTTGGACAGCGGTTTGCCTATTCCGCTTATGAATGGCGGAAGCCGCAAGACCATTCCTTCAACCGCAACTTCATGTATGGGGAAAGGTAATAATTGTAAATTGTAATTTTATACTTTTCAAGTTTATTTATTGTAAACTTAAGTTTATATTTACTAACAAAAAATAAACTTGGAGATTTAGGTTTATTCTTTAACATTTTTACAATTGTAATTTTCAAGTTTATTTTCAGGTTTATATACAATTGTAAATATTTATCAAGTTTAATTTATAATTGTACTCTCCAAGTTTATTTTTTAGCAATTGTAATATCTAAGTTTATTTTGTAACTTATTTGACAATTGTAAATTTCCAAGTTTAATTTTTACAATTTGTAGAGTGTATGTGCCTCATGCCCGGTCAAACCCACACTCTTATACAAGTGCTTCTGCTTTGCGCAAACTATACAAGACAACTGGTCGTTTCCGTTTTGCTTAATAATGAAGGAAGGAAGGAAATTTAAATATAATTAATCGAAGAAAAATTGAAATTTTATTTTTTTTAATTTTTAAATTTTTATAGTCCTCCCTTAAATTCATCCAAGTTGTCCTTAAATAAAAATACCAAGATTTATTTTTTTATAGTAAATATTTCCCTGTATTCTTTTAATAAAAAGAAGAAATTCTCTTTGAAATAGGGCTAAACGTATTTAGATCAAATTATCGTTAACCATACATATTATTTACTAGATTTTAAATTATAAATTTATTTTCAATACAAAATTAGTCATATTTTCTTTAAAATATTTGTTGAGAGAGAAATTTTGAGTTAAAAAACTTTTTGTATTTTTATTTGTATTGTCCAAGTAGTTGATTAAGACTTTAGCCAATATGCAGTAAGATTGAAATTTTTTTCTACACCATTGTGCATCATGAGAGCCTCTCCAAGTAAGGTGTTGTTTATCAACTCAACCACCGACTAGCTGGTGGGATTTTCTTTAGCAACTAGAAGGTGGGAGAAGTTCTCTAGCTTTACTATACATAAATTGATAACAAATGCTTATTAATATCCACACATTTCTATGTTGGATACAAAACTTGGATTTTTGACCCATTTGCTTTAACTGATCCTCATTTATGCTAGAGAATAAAAACTAAATCTAGCTAGCAGTTGGAGAAGCAAATAAAGAAAGAAAAATTTCTTCTGCCACCCACTCAAAACTTTTTTTATTTTTTTATTATTCTTTCTAAACAAACAATTAAATTTTTATAAAATTAAAAAAATACTAGGTATGAAAATAGACATCAAAATTAATATTTAACTAAAAATATTTTTCGATTGTCCTCCTAAACTTTAATTAATTTATTTTGATTAAAAAAATTTTTTTTTAATTTTTGGATAAATTTTTAGACATCAAAGACAATTTTTCCTTAATTTTTAAAATTAATTTTGAAAAAAATTTAAGTTAATATTATTATTTTATTATTATTAAGTACAATAAGCACTTTAAGTAAGCACTATAAAATCAGGTGTTTTATATTTTTAAATGAGAGCCAGTTGTTGTCTATTAATTGTGAGGTATTCCACATTTCTTAATAGTTTAGTAATTGATTGAGATATTATGTACTATTATTAAACGAAAAATCTGGCAGCCATTAAAAGTGTAAAATTATTTTTAAAATTATTTTTTAGATATTTTACAAAATTAGAGTAATAATTGTAAAATTGTAATTTTCAAGTTTATTTTTATTAGCAACCTTAAGATTATTCAAGTTTATTTTTAGCTTTTTACAATTGTAATCTCCAAGTTTATTTTTAAAATTCCAAGTTTATTTCCAAGTTTATTTCCAAGTTTATTTCTAAGTTTATTTTTAGCACTTCCAGGTTTATTTACAATCACTAAAAAAAATAAACTTGGAAAGTATAATTACAAATAAACTTAGATATTCAAGGTTATTTTATTTTTTACAATTGTAATTCTTCAAATTTATTTTTGTGGTTTATTTAAAATTGTAAATATTTAGGTTTATTTGTAAATTATGTATATGTACTTTCCAAGTTTATTTATATCAAGATTGTAAATATTTACAATCTTAAGGATAATGAGAATATTTTTAGATTCGAATTTATTATACTATCCAAAAATTAAAAAAAAATATTTTAAATAATTAGTATTATTAAATCGCTACAATATTATAAATCAAAGTGATGCCCGTATTCTACAGGTTTTTTCGATATTAAATTTAAATAATTTAAAAATAAATTTAAAGAGAGACCGTCATTGACCCAGAAAATTCTCAAAAATTGCCATATAAACAGCAACAGCAACAATCATTTTACCAATCTAATGGACAACAACATCCATATCAACAAAGTAAAACTTCCAATACTTATCCGGGAAGTGAAAGGAGTAGTGGAATTTATAAAGGAAATGGAAGTAGCAGTGCTAACACAACTACAACAGCTACAGACTTCCCCGCCAATTTTCCAAAAATTCCCCCTCCAAAGGGGGTTATAGATAATAAACAATTGGAAAGGATGGCTGAACAATTAATGAAGGGACAACAACCAACATGGGATGGGCAACAATATTCTCCTCCCGGTTGGACTCGACACAGTCAGCAAAGCTATACAATTGAAACTGTGGTAGAATTGAATAAATTTATAAAATTATTAAGTAGAGGAGATTAAGCAAAAAGTTTAGTTATTGGACAAGAATTGAACCTGGGACCTTATAGGAGTTATTGCTATAAGGTACGATTGGACAGGTACACAAGGCGTGTTTGAGCTACCGGGGCGATGACCTTATTTTCTCTCTTGTGTATCTAAAACCTCCTACCCTTCTCCCTAAAATTATTTTAAATGCTAGCCATTTTAGGTTGAACACGAGCCTGAAACTAGACCAATATATGTTGGAAAACATTACGAGTCTGTACCTCCAAAAACAGGAATACTACCACAAACACATCCAAAACATCAATATTCTCCTTCTCAACAAATACCTACAAAGACCACCAAACAGCCGCCACCTCCTCCTTCAAGTCAAATTTATAGGCAGCCTCAATTTCAAGAAAAATATAATTATCAACCACCAGAACAGCAATACTATAACAAAACAGTTCAACAGAAACAACAAATACCGCCAGTAGAACCACAAAAACAATTCCCTCCCCAACAACAACAACAAAAATATTTCCCTCCCCAACAAATCCCTCAACAACAAAAGCCTTCTGCGACGATTATAGAAGAAAGACAAGAGAAAAAGAGTACTAGTGTTGTCGATTCTACCAACTTTCCTTCACAACAATATACCAAAACATTAACAGAATATATGAAACAAACAAATGGTTATGATTCTCAGAAGAAAGAAGGTGGAGGAGGTGGAGGTTTGCAACAAACACAGAAACAAATACAAGAGCCAAGACAAGAGGAATGGCAACAACAAAAAATAATAAACACATCACAACAATCACCCCAAAACAAACTGGAATCACAACAAAAGCAATGGGAATCAATACAATCCCCCCATGAAAAATGGAAATGGAGTCAAACACAACAATGGAGCTCACAGCAGCAACCACAACAAACTCAACAACAATGGGAACAACAAACGCTCCAGTGGCAACAAGCTCAGCAACAACCAGCAGAACAATGGGGACAATCGCAACAACATTGGAAACAGACCCCACAACAAGCTAAGGAGAACGAAGGACAGCAATCTCAACAATGGCAACAAACACAAAAATACGCCACTCAACAGCAACAGAATTTGTTAAAACAGGAAACACAACAACAACAAACACAACAATATTCACCTCAAAAAGCACAAAATGAACTTAAGCAGCAAACAACTGAAACAAATATACAGGCACAACAATCACAAAAGCAGTCGGGAACATCAAAGGTTGAACAAAAGGAGAGAGAGCAAAAAATTGAACAAGATGTAGGTGATGAATATGATGGTCCACCTCCAGATCTTCAATTAGCACAAGCTGATCCGGACAAATTATATGAGAAGCAACATGAAGTATATCAAAATGGGTGGCAACAAGAGGAGGTAAATAAGTACAGAAAATACAAGAAAATATACAAAAAAAAATACAAAATACAAACACAAAAAATACAAAATACAAAACAAGACAAAATACAAAAAAAAACAAAAAAATACACAAATTTAAAGGACTACCATCAACAGCCTTACCGCAGTCATCACCTCAATCAACGCCAACTACAACAAACTCGCAACAACTACGACGAGCCCCTCTATATTTCTGCGGGGGGAGATGATGGGTACCAACAACAATACCATCAATATTACTCACCAAACTCACAGATTTACTGGGATAGTGTTTATAATGATGAATGGGCTTTAAGAGGGGCAAATCCTCCTTCCTTTACAACGGGACCAGTTTGGGGAGATCATTTGGCATATGCTCAACGTATGAATTTGGAGAAGCGGAGGACTGAAAGCGAGAAACAGAGGAGGCATCACACGTATTTATTTTTGTAAAAAGTTCAAAATGTTCAATGAAATGTCCTTCAAACGCCAAATTTTCAGAACGATTCCAAAAATATTAAAAGATATTTTTTGTAGACCTGTGCCAGGTTCTGCTGAGTATGGCTATCTATTCGGAGGAATGGACTTTGTTGATCACAATAATTTCGACCCATCAATAAATGTTGGCGAGCCTTTTAATGAGATGCAAGAACGCCATTCTCGTCGTGATCTGCATTGGGGCCCTCCTCGTCGCAGAGGAGATTTCTTCGGATTGGATTACCGTACAATGCTTCCAGAAGAGGAGCAACACAGATCACATAGTGCGGAGGATTCTGCCTTCTATCAAGGATATCAAGCACTTCCCCCTAGAAAAAACTTTAGACTTGTAGGCCATTTTACTGCTGACCACAATGCTCCTTTAAATATGTGAGGGAATAATTTATACCTATTTTAAAAATGTCAAAGGGTTTCGCTCCTCTTCCGAGTCAACCTCACACCCTTGACCTCGAAAGTCTCAACATAGAAAATTTACTCTAATATAAGACAAGAAACTGTGCTCTTTCCACGATATTTTGGTTTGATGATATATTTTTTGTTAAGGAAGTAAGTTTGGAAAGAAGGGGTTCTAATTCCCCCCCCCCCCCCCCACTCAATTCCTTAATCCCCTAATTTTCCATACATCGACTCCTTCTTGGACCCCTAAGACTCGTAGCCCTACAAAAAATATTAAAAATATTTTCAGAAAAATATTATTTTTTATAGAGCAGAAGCTCAAGGTTTAGATGAATTTGACTCTCAATATTGGGTTGGTGATACACTCAGCAACCAAAAAGTTCGTCCAGAATATCCATTAACTGAAGAAGAAAAAAGAACCTTTGCTTTATTATATGGCCCTGGAGGGTTTAAACCAGATCATCGAACAGTTATACCTGAACCAAAGCCTGAAGAGCCAGTACAGTTTTCGGTGACAATAGGACCTAAGAAAGAGAAAAAAGAGCAGCAGCAAGCAGAAGGATATGTTAATCCTATGAAGGTATTTTGAATTAAAAATAGAAGCTCTCTAGCCTAATTTCTAATCCGAACGGGGCATGTTCCCTCCAGCCTACTTCCTAATCAGAATGGGACATGTTCCCTTCAGCCTACTTAATTATGGGAATGTTCTCTTGAGCCTATCTCTTAATAGAGGGTGAATCTAGGTGAGAACTGAGGGTAAATAAATGATTAATTTAATTAATTAACAAGGTGGAAGGTGAAAGCTGGATGTTAGGACAAAGAGGAGAATATGATGGGCAATATGGAAAAATTTTGCATTCAACAGCTGAACAACATTTGCCTTTTCACAGTCCCAAACATTTTCCTGCACGTGTTCCGAATTGGGCTGTTGAACGACAGAATCAAATGGGGAGAGGGGCACGCTCGTTGGACCGCTCATTGTTTTTGCCTTCTTGGGCAAAGATTCCACAACCACAACCTCCATTTTGGGTTATTAAAAATTAGTTGTTTTTCTGTTCCTAGAGATTTCGGTTCTAAGCCTCATTTCTGGCCGTTCCAAAAATTGAGACTGTTTCACGGCAACTGTTTCCAGGAACCGGAAAGCACGTCTCAAAATAATTTACATTTAATTTAATAATTATTTCTAAGGTGAAAAGGGATGGAAGTAAAGTAGCTGGGAATTGGCAAGTACCAAAACAACAGCAACAGAGTCAAATACAAGAGCAACAACAAGAACAATTTGTTCAGCAACAAAAAAGTCAACCGCCACAACAAAAACAACAACAACAACAATATGTTGCTAATCAGCAAATAATTAATTCTCCCCAACAAAAAGAAGAAAATCGTCTCCCTCAGCCTTCTCCTACCCAACAACCTTCACCTCAGCAAAAACAAAAAGCTCAACAAATCCAAAAATTGCCATCCCCAACTGAACAAAAGCAACCAGCGAAAGAAGAAGCTGACAAAAATTTACAAAAATCAAAACAACAAATATTTACACAATCACATCAACAAAGTCACCCTAATTATCAACAACAAACAAATGTTACTACAACTACATACACTCAAAATCAACAAATACAGGTATTCTATGACAATCCGTATTTTCCGAAGAAAATACATCTATGTCTCTGATGGATTTTGTATTTTCCGGGAACTTATTTTAGTTGTGTTTCTAAATATATTTTTTGATGAAAAATGCATTAAATAAATCCATTTCTTTGATATTCCGGAAATTGTATTTTCCGGAAAATCTATTGTTTAGAAAAAAAAATACAAATCCGGAAAACACGTTTTCCATAATTATACTATTTTTAATTATTTCTGATAATTGTATTTTTATTATAAAGTCACCTATCAATACCCAGCATAGTCAACCAGAACAGAAACCCCTCCATCAAGGTTTTACTTCTGCCCCAACTGCTCAAAATCAACAACAATTTACCCAATTAATTATAACCCCTTCAAAAACACACCAAACAACATTTAAACCAGCCAAACAACCCTTAACTTCTAGTCAAGAACAACAACAGCAATTAAAACAGCAGCAACAATATTCCAATTTTTATGAAGGAAGAGGGCAAACACAAAAAACAGGTCCACAGCAAGAACAGTTTAAACAATTTACAAGTCCGGGAGGGCAATTTTATGGGCAACAGAAGGCTGAAGGGAAGGCTCCGCAACATCAATATATAGTTAATCAAGCAAATCAACCTCAATATTATGGGCGTATGCCTCAACAACAACAGCAACAATACCAGTATAGAATGCAACAACAACATCCACAACTTCACAAAGGTGGAGGTTATACAAAAACCCCTCAAAATTACCCTCAAGGGCAGATAGTAGAAGAAGAAGAAGAAAAAAGTGGCCTCGAAAATTTGGCAAAAATGAAATTGGGAAAATTCCCAATGAGGGAATCTTTGGAAGCTCAGCAAAGTTTGGAAAGTAATAATGACCAAGTTGATTCTTCAAATATTAAAAGACAACAATTTGTAAGATCTGGACAGCCTGGGCAAGTGATAAGAGAAGAATGGCGATTTAGTTCTGGACAGCCACAAAAGGGGTAAGAAAAAAAGAGCTCCTTCCCATCAGCTCCTTCCCCCTTCTCTAAATTATAATAAGAGGTGTATGTAGTATTGGGGTATCTTAAAATGAGGTTTGACGTATTAAAGAGCCTAATAAAAATTCCAAAAAAATTTTTATTAAAAAAAGGACTACTGGCGGCCATCAACTACTTCAATCGTCTACCACAACAACTACCACAACTAGTTCAATAAGTGGTGATATCCAATAAAAAGAATAAATAAATAATATATTTTGAGAGAATTTTAGGCGAAATTAATAAAAAAAAATTTTTTTTAATTTTAAGAGCGAAAAAAACAAATATCTTTTAAATAAATATTTTGACAATTTTTGAGTAAAAAATAAATTTAATTCTCGATTACTTTTTCCTCACCCCTCCACCAATTTTCTATCCTTTGACCCCGTTCGTCTACTGCGTGAACATCCATTACACAAGTAAAAGTAATCCCGCAAAGAGGACTGTGTGGAATGCATTTTTTACGAGGGGTATTGTATATGGGTGTAGGTAATCCTATAATATAAAATACATTAGAAATTCTGATTTTCTGGAAAACACATTTTATAAATAAACAGAAAATTCTGATTTCTGTGAAAAATACATTTGTTAAAATGAATAATTCTGATTTATAACGCATGTATTTTTCGAAATGTATTTTCTCAAATAATTCTGATTTTCTGGAAAACACATTTTATAAATAAACTGATAATTCTGATTTTTAGGGAAAATACATTTGTTAAAATGAATAATTCTGATTTATAACGCATGTATTTTTCGAAATGTATTTTCTCAAATAATTCTGATTTTTCCGGAAAACACATTTTATAAATAAACTGATAATTCTGATTTTTAGGGAAAATACATTTGTTAAAATGAATAATTCTGATTTATAACGCATGTATTTTTCGAAATGTATTTTCTCAATTCTGATTTTTCCGGAAAACACATTTTATAAATAAACTGATAATTCTGATCTTTAGGGAAAATACACTTCCTAAACAATAATTCTGATTTATGAAAAATGTATTTTCAGGTTGTTCTACAATAATTCTGATTTTTCAGGAAAACACTTTTTTAAGTTAATGAAAATACCGATGTATTTTCCTTTTATATTTGTTACTGATTTTTCTGATGTATTTTCAGTTAGTATTTTATTACCATATGCACAAGCAAATCCAGGTGTATTTTGTGCGAATGTAAAATCTTGATTTACAACAGTGTTTGAAGGAGTGTAAAAGAATCGAAGTTTTTGTTGTTGTAAATTTTTGAAATTATTTTGTGTTTGTTGTTCTTGTTCAATTCCAGTCTTATCGTCAATAGTTGGTAATTTTGGTAATTCAATTTTTTCGGCATTTAAAGGTTTTATTTTTAAATTTGGCGGGGATTGGCTTTAAAATATGTAAAATTAATTTTTGGAATTTTTTTTAATTTTTTCCTCACCTAAAAACTTTTTTATTAGAATAATGTCTTTGTTGTTGTTGCCTTTTTCTATTTTTTGCCAAAGACGAATCATTAATCAAACCATTTTTAAAATTATTTTTAATTGCCTGTTTAATAGGTAGTGCTCTAGCTTTTGGAACAAAAATTTGTAAGGGCCTAATTTTCCCAAATTGACAAGTATTTATATTTTTTCGTTGTTTTAACATTTTAATGACTTCCTCTCTATAATTTAATTTTGAAATTTTTGGCAAATAAAAATCCTCTTTAAACAGCTTTCTTTGTGATATTCTTTGATGCATTTGTTGTTTAGTTAAAGTGAAGAAAAATGTGAAAATAATTAAAGTGAAAAAATGTAGGAGAAAAAGCTGCATGTTTTCCTCTCTTTTTTAAGGTAGTGACCGGAAAACACAGAAATTCTGTATTTTTTGTATTTTCTTATTTGTATTTTTTCTTCTTGTTAAATTAGTGACCGGAAACGAACGGAAAGTTGAATATGGAGGATAAATTCATTTTTAAAAGTTTTTAAAAAAACTGAAAAAAATTTCATAAAAATATTAAAAAATATTTTTTACATATTTTTATAATAATATTATTTATTTATTTTAATTTATTTATTTATTTAAGCCCAATTTATTTATTTTAGGATACCCCCAAGTTAAGGTACGATTTTTTAATTTTGGTTGAAACGTTGATTTTTTATTTTGAGCACATGCCTAAGAATACCCTTCTATTTAAGGAACATTCATTATAAGATACCCTCTCTATTTAATGACCACTCATTATAAGATACCCTCTCTATTTAATGACCACTCATTTTAAGGTACCTAATTTTTTCAACCTCAAGGGTATCTTATAATGAGGTTTGATTTATAGGTTTGAATTTAATTAAGCAACTTATTAATATTTTTAATTTAGTAATTAATAAATAATTAAGAAAAATTGGGTAAAATTAGCCGAAAAAAAAGAGAAAATATGTGGGTAATTAATAAAAAAAATAGAAAATATCCATTCACCAATTATTTAAATCCAATTGCTTTAGAGGATAATCAACGTAACCGGTAGTTGAATAATAAAAAAATATTGGAGGGAGGTTTTGTTAATTACGCGCAGACAACAAATATTT
Source organism: Meloidogyne incognita (assembly GCA_036172945.1). Taxonomy (NCBI): domain Eukaryota; kingdom Metazoa; phylum Nematoda; class Chromadorea; order Rhabditida; family Meloidogynidae; genus Meloidogyne; species Meloidogyne incognita. The sequence continues at coordinate 2,760,183 of JARQAC010000006.1, read as the reverse complement.
TTTTATTTTCTCTTTTAAATATTTTTCGGAATTTTTCTTTTATTTTCTTTCGGAATGTTTGTTGATTCAATATTAGCTTCTCACACAAATATTTTTATTAAAATATCTAAAAGATTTTTAATTATACTCCCGAATTATTATACTGCTTGACCTTTTTGAACATGTGTGGCGTTTTGTCATTTTTCTTTTTTTTTGACGTTGTTGAAATTTTCCCTTTTGTAACGTTTTGAACATTTCCCCATTGTGTGAGTTCTGGATAATTTCCCTATTTGTGACTTTTCTATTGCTTGGCGTTTTATAATTTGTAAACGGATTTAGAACAAAAAATTTAAATTTCAAAATTTATTAAATAATTGGCAAAGTGTTCTTTTGTATTTTTCTTTGCCTACCTCTTCCTTTCCCACACTCTCTCATTCGTTTGCAGTTTTTTGGGGCTATCATTCAAAGAATTTTTAAAATTTATTTAAATTTATTTTCAACAATTTGCTTATGTTTTCAGTTTGTTTATTGTAAGTTTTTAAAGATTTCCCTCTTTATTTTTAATTTTAGTAGACTTCTTGGTGAACAAATTCCTTCATTTTCGCGTTCCTTTTGTACCAAAACAATTCCAAAACCGATTATTTACACGCATCGGTCGGGGAGACAAGTGGGGAATTTTTTTGGATAATTTTTTGTTCAATTAGGAGTTTACTTAAAAATAAAATTTTATTTTCTGAGTTTCTTTCGAAAAATTTCTGTTTAAATTTTCGTTTATGGTCCCCTTTTTTTCCGTTTAATGTACAGAATGGTCAACCTTCCAAAATAATAAAAATTATTTCTTTTTGATTTTTTTTTTGTTTTCTGAGGAAAAGGGGACCAAGATACGAAAATTTTACCAAATTTCTAATAAAAATTCCCCAATATTGTCTCCTTTAGCTGATCATTTTTTCTAATTTTGTAAACTCCTAATTTTCTATTTATTTTATCAATTTTTAATTTAAGGTAAAAGCTAGAATGAAAAAATTAGAAGAAAAAATGGCCGAATTGGGTGACAACTTCAAATCTAAACACGAACTTAAAACACCCAAAGGAACACAAGATTTTGGACCGGAACAAATGGCTGTTAGGGAAAAAGTTATTGGAATAATTACTGAGACTTTTAAACGTCACGGGGCTGTAACAATTGATACTCCAGTTTTTGAATTGAGAAAAGTGTTGATGGGCAAATATGGAGAAGAAGGGTATAAATTGGTTTATAATTTGGATGATCAAGATGGGGAGCTTTGTTCGATGCGTTATGATTTGACGGTTATTTTTTTTGTTAATTTGTTTGGGGGATCGGGCGGATCTTAGTCTTATTGGATTCTCTTTTCTTGGATTTTTTGGATCTGGGTTTTGTCTGACCTCCAAATTCAGTTCAATAAGCCAAGCCACAGCTTTTCTCGAAAATAATATGCTGGCGCCAAAATTTTGGCAAATGTCGGATATTAAAATACCCCCAGGTTCAGGTCAATAAACCAAGTCTAGGGTATAGCCCAGATTTTTAAAAATTTTTATCTTATAATAATTCTTATTTCCAAGGGATAAAAACCAAAGATTTTTCATTTTTTCTCTGTTAAGATTTTTCTATTTTTAGGTTCCTTTTGCCCGTTATTTGGCTGCTAACAAAATTGAAAAAATCAAGCGCTATCAAATTGCGAAGGTTTACAGAAGGGATCAACCTGTTATGACTAAAGGTTTTTATTTAGGATATTTCTAGACTAAATTTTTTAATTTTTAAAGGGAGATTTCGTGAATTCTATCAATGTGTGAGTTTAAATTTTTTTGATAAAATTTTAAAAAATTTTAATTAAAATAGAAAAATTTTTTAAAGGATTTCGATATTGCCGGACCTGGAGAATTAATGATGCAAGAAGCCGAGTGTTTAAAAATTGCTGATGAAGTGATTTCTAAATTGGAGCTTGGGGAATTTGAAATTAGGGTTATTATTTTTATTTTTTTATTAATTTTCAAACCAAGAAGGGTTTTTCTGCTATCTCCATCCAATCCCTCGATCTTTTTTCACTACTTGTATTAAAACTTTTTAGATAAACCACAGACTTTTATTAGAAGCAATATTCGAAGCTAGTTCAATTCCCTCAAATTTATTCAAAACAGTTTCTTCTTCAATTGATAAACTTGATAAAATTGCTTGGGTTGATGTCAGAGAGGAATTAATTAATGAAAAAGGATTGAATGAACTCATGGCTGATTCTATTGGGAAATTTGTTTGTATTGGAGGTTTTTTTAATTTTTTATAAAAATTTGAACTAAAAAATAATTTTTTAGAGGAGCACCCAGATTGGGACAATTCATCCCTTTTTGACTGGTTTTGTAGTGATAATTTGTCAACTTCAGAAGTCCAAAAATCGATTATTAAAGCAATTGATGAGCTTAAATTGTTATTTAATTATGCAATATTGTTTGGATGTAAAGACTCTAGAATAGTTTTTAGCCCTTCTTTGGCACGTGGATTGGATTACTATACGGGCATAATTTATGAAGTTGTTATGAAAGGTATTTTTTAAATTGTAAAGTTGAGGGTCTGGGAATTAGTTGATAAGGGATTTGACCAAAATTTAATTATGCCATCGTTAAACCATATTCGCTATTGAGAGCTGACAGGGGAACCTATTGAATGGTGACCAAAATTTTCTGAATTAGTTTTGGCCTGTTTTTCTCGACTCCGAAATCAAATTGTTATAGGCTATCATCACTTTCAGGATCCCACCAAAGATTTCTGATCATTTTTTTTCGACATTTTTCTTTTTTCCTTCATTTCGTGAGGAGCTGAAGCTCCATTTTCCTTTGTTTGGGGTACGTCCTTGGCTATACATAAAAATATTTTTCATAGCTACTTCCCCTACTTTCTTTCCCTTTACCACTCTACTTCCTTTACCTATTCCCCAAAAATTTTTGAAAATTTTTAGATTTATCCTTCAATAATACACAACAAAAAAATAATGATGAATCAACAAACAATAATTTATCTAAAAATGTTGAGGACAACAAAAAACAAAAAAAGAAGACGAAAAATTCTTCCAAAAAAGACGAAGAACAAGAAAATAATGAAAAAGAAGAAAGTAGTGGAAATATAGGTTCAGTAGCTGCTGGTGGACGTTATGACAAACTTGTTGGAATGTTTTTAAATTTGGGAGAAAAAAGTGGAAAGAAAATTAGAGATGTCCCCTGTGTTGGAATTTCTTTTGGAATTGAAAGGCTTTTTGCTATAATGGAGATGAAAATGAAAAATGAAAAGGTTTGGATTTTTTGGATTAAAAAAATATTTTCTTCTGTTTTTGTCACTTCATTTTTGTGGGTTTACTTCAAATTAGACGCCTACCTATGTCAATTCTATTTTATTTTTTTAATTTTAAAAATTTTCGTCTCGAGCCCAGGATTTTTCGGTTCGGGTAGTCAGCGACTTTTTTTTAGTTATGTCTTATTTTTACGCTTACAAGGGGAACATTGTCTACCATGGAAAAAGGTTGGTATTGTTCTTGTCCCCACTAGAAACCCTCTACTGATTATTTTGAAGTAACCTTATTTTTCCCTGAAAGACAATGTGTTGCCTTGCTAAATAATTTTTTTCTCAGTCTTGTGCAGTACGTACTTCACCTACCCAAGTATATGTTGCATCAGTTAAATCTGGTGGAAATAATCAAAAAGATGAGGAGAAAATATACAAACCAAATATGCTTTTTGAAAGAATGAAAATTTGTGCAAAACTTTGGGCTGCTGGAATAAGGGCAGAAACTAGTTTGTTAATTTTTATTTAATTTTTTTGTCTTAAAAAAATTTTTTAAAAAGGTTACAAAGCAAATCCAAAATTACTCGAGCAATTCCAATTTTGTGAAAATGAAAGTTCACAAATTCCTTGGCTTTTAATTGTTGCAGAAGATGAATTGGCACAAAATAGTGTTAAATTACGTTGTGTGGCTACAAGGGAAGAAACGGTTTGTGAATAAAAATTAAAAAAATAAAAATGTGTAAATCAACTACTAGAAAAATTAAAAACGTGAAAAAGAGTTTTTATAAAAATTGGAGAAAAAAAAAGATTCGGGATCAAATAAAAATATTTTTTGATGGAAGGAAGAGATTTATTTGTGTTTTTTTTTATTTTTTGGGACACTTAAGAAAAGAAAATAATAATCGGATCTAAAAAATTTTTCCCATTTATAGCTTATTAGTCTTGATAATATTGTTAATGTTTTGAATAAGAAATTGTCTATGCAGCAGAAATGAAGTAAAAAAATTTAAAGAGACGCTTTTATATAATATTTTTGTTTTCTTTATTATTGTTGTTGATGTCAGCCTTTTTTTCCTCCTTCATTTTTGGAAATTTGCTTTATATTATACCCAATTACTATTGAAATTTTTTTCGTTTTAAAATGAAAAAAAACAATGGATTTTTTAAACGAAATGTTTTTAAATCTCTTAAAATTTTTTTAAATACTTATATCTAAAAAATTTTTTTAGAAATTTTTTTTAATCGTTATTGCAACAAAAGGAAATGTTTATTTATATGCCTTGTATATTTTGGCATGATCGTAAAGGAATATTATTTATTGATGTTTTACAAAATTCAATACCTAAAACAGGAGAAGATTTAGTACCAATATATAAAATTGTCACAGCCAGCATTCAAAAAGAAATTCGTGTTTGGAATTTTCGTTTTGATCCAATTGAAATTTCTGTCCCAAAAAAGCAACAAATTGAAGAGTCAAAAAAAGAAGAAGAAAATAAACAGCAACAAAATGAAGATAGTATTGTTTTTGTGGATTCTAAAGGAGAAAAAGAAGAGGAAAAAGAAAATGCTGTGAAAGATAAAGATGAGGATAAAATTTTGGTGAATGAGGAGAAAGTGCAGCAACAAAATCAACAAGGTTTTTGAAAAATTTTTGGGGTTATTAACTGGGTAATTATTGTTAGGTTAAATGGATTGAGTAATTATTTTTAACAAGGCCATCAATTAGATATTTGAATCTAGCGATATTTTCTGAAATTTGAGTCTACTTTCTATGTATGGGTTTTTAATCATAAAAGCTACTAACTTGAAAATAAAAATTTTTCTGATAATTATTTTTTACTTATTTAGCTTCTAACAAATCTCTGTCATTATCAGTTGAATTTTTAGCCAACCTGGATGGACACAGGTCTACAACAAATGTTGTTAAATTTTCTCCAAATGGTATATTCTATTTAATTTTTTATTTTCTTTAAATTTCTTCTAAATTTGACTAGTCTCTCATTTAGAGACCAGTCTGTTTGGTCGTACGGGAATCGAAATTAGTCTCACCTCAACCATTCTTTCAGGTAATTTTATTGCCTCTGGTGATGCTGATGGTTATCTTATTGTTTGGAATTTAGTTCAATCTTGTTTGGAAGAAAATGAAAAAAATGAAATTTCTAATGAAAAGCAATTAAAAGAACTTCAATTAAATAACAATAATTTGGAAGATAATAAAAATAATGAAGAAATACCTCCAAATAGAGAAAATTGGCAAAGAAGTAAAGCTAGATTTAGTCCACATCCTGGTGAAATTACTGCTTTATGTTTTTCGCCAGATTCACAATTTATTGCTTCTGTGTCTATGAATAATTCAATTTCTGTTAATCGAACTGAAAATGGTTTGAAATAAAAAAATTTTTTTAATTTTTGTGGGGAAAATACTTTAAGGGGAGAAAGATTTATTGGGTTCCCCGAAACCCGGACTTTTGACCCGACTTTTTTTCATAACCCGACAAGGGCGTATCAAGGGGGGGGGGGGGGCGAGACCCCCCCCCCCCCCCGAAATGGGGGAAAGAGGGGAAAAATTAGGAGAAGGTTGGTCGAAAAAGTGAAATTTTTTCGCCTACAACCCTTAAATTTTAAAAAATTTTCGCCTGCGGCGCTAAAAAGATAAAAATTTATGTATAAAAAATTGCGTCCGGAACGCCAAAATTTTGGCGCACACCCAATGTTAGCCCCCCCCGAAACCGACCCCCTGGATACGCCCTTGTAACCCGACGTATCCTTGCTTGGTACCTAAGCTTGGCTTCATTAAGCGATGAAGCTTGCTTTTAATAAATATAACGCCTAAACAATTTCCTCTCCACATTTAAGTACCTAAAATGCCTTTCTGGCTATTACAGTTGCTTTTGAAAATATTTTTTTATAACAGGTAAAAGACTATGGGAAAGAGGTGCTTACCGCCATTTTGCTAATGGAATAATTTGGGATCCACGAGGAAAATATTTGGTAACAATGTCAACAGACAGGCGTTTAGATATATTGGATGCGTTTAAAGGAACAATTTTACGTTCTTGTTGCCAAATTGAATTGCCAATGATTTTAATACCTGAAATTAATCAACAAGTTTTTTATTAATTAAAAATTTTTTTGTCTTTTAAAATTTTAAGGCGTACAAAATATTTCATGACGATCAATTACATGCTTTCCAAAGAGGTGTTGAATTTTCTCCTTGTGGTGGTGTTCTTTTTGCACCAGGTTTTTAACTTTTTTTTATCTTTTTACATAATAACGGGTCAGGGTTGGGTCGGATTACTCGAAGCCCCGACTTTTTTCGACATGGAAGCTGATATAAAATATTTTGAAACTATCCGAAACTCGACCCAACATTTTTCTTAAACCGTGGCATCCCTGAAACGGACCATTCTTCCTCAAAAGTAAAAGGATTTTGTAAATTTTTGGTATCAGAAACTGACTTTGACAAGATTGGACTTTCCTACCATTTTATTAATACGGATGATCGGATACCTATTTAAAAAATAAATTTTTGAAATAAAAAAGTATTTTTTTAATTTTTTAGCTGCCCTATTAGAAGTTGGAACAAATAATATTTATGGAACTTTTGCCTTTTTTCGAAATGATCTCAAATTTTGTCGGCCAAATGCTCTTTTTCCTTCTGCCAAACCAACTATACAAGTTAAATGTTCTCCTTTAATTTACAAACTTGATGAAGGAACGAGGGAGAATTTTCTTGGGTATATTTTTTAAATTATGCACCAAATACTAGGTATCCCTATCAGCTTAAGATATTTTTTTTAATTTGAACGGTCATTGAGTGGTATCAGATGTCGTAATATCAAGCCTCCTAAATTCTTCGAAGTACCAACTATGGAAATAACACCGATTTTGGGGGTTCGGTATTTTTGATATTTCATCGTTTTGGTATTATGACACTAACTCCCATCTTTAGCTTATAATTATCTAGTAGGTTCGGATATTGTAAAAGTCTTAAAACAAATTTTTTTCTTCTCAAGTCTCCCACATCGTTTAATTTTTGCTGTTTTATGTTGGGATTCAATTTTATTATATAATTCACAAAATGAAACTCCATTTGCTTATTTTGCAAATTTACACTATGATGGATTAACAAGTATTGCTTGGACACCTGATGGACGTTTTTTGGTTGTTTCTTCATTGGAAGGATTTAATTCTTTTATTTGTATGGATACAAAAAAGATGTGCATTCCTATTGAATTAAAAGAGGTTCTACAAGTGGAAAAAGTACAACAAGGTTCTTTTAATTTTGAATAATTTTCGGTGTCTCATAAAAGGTTGGGGTTTTCAAATGAGTGTTTAGGTTCCTTAATCTTTTTTGGTTTTGAGATCTATGACTATTTGTTGTTTTTGGAACCATCCGTTAGCTTATATTTTTATTCTAATTTTGAGATGGTTTGATGGTTTTTTTTAAATTTTACTACAGCAAACCAAAATTTATATGAATAAGCATTCAACGGATGGTCTCAACAAATGGTGATGGTTAGTAAAATATGTAAAGACTAATTGGCTCCACATGCTAATTTTTTTTCAAATTTTTCCCTTATATTCAACTTTGAAAAATTTTTCTTTATTTTTCATTATTAGATGAAGTCCAACAATTACCTTCTGATAACCTCCCTTCAACAACAACAACTACAAACACACCAAAACAAACACCAGTCGATGTTTTATCTCTTCCAGATTCACCCAAATTGATAACCCCAAAACGACCACGCGTAAAAAGGACGTTATTAAACAATACACCACAAACACCTAAAAGGGCAAAACCTGAAGAAAATTGTGCTAGTTCTACTGTTGGAGAATCACCCAAAGTTGTTGAAAAGAAGAAACCCAGGAAAGTAACGGTTATTTCAACTGATTAATAAATTCAGAAAAAGGTTATTTTTTGCATATTTTTTTAAAAATTACAGTCAAACCTCGTTTATAAATACCTCTCAAAAATTTTTTAAGAACCTCAATTTTTAAATACACTTTCTAAAAATTCTGGTGGGCCATTGGGTGGGAAAGCTACTTTAAAATTTACCTTCAATTTAAAATACCCCTCATTATAAGGTAAGAATTTTTCAGCCCCGAGGAGGTATTTATAAGTGATTTTTGACTGTTATTCTATTAATTTGACAAAATTTTTGCAAACAAATCGTTTTTTTTTGTATGAAATAATTTTTTTATTTATTATTTAATAAATTATGGCAAGCTAAAAAAGAAACCGGTAATTAAAAATTAAGAGAAGGAATGTTTGGTTTTTATAATCACATTTTTCTTTTTATTCGTTTGGAATTTTTTTTACGAATTTGAATGGATTTTATCTGGAAGCGGACCCAATTTTGCCAAGTTTTGCAAGGCCTTATCCAGCCACTAAAATTAGTTAAATTTAAAAAAAATTGAAAAAATTTTACAATAAGAGGAGCATGTAAATGAATTTCTATCCAACACGGGGTCGATGTAATGCTGTTAAAAATAAAATGAATGAATATTAAAAATTAATAATTCTGATTTTGTGTTTTCTGGAATAATAATTATGGCTATTTTTACAAGATTATTGTAGAAAATCAGAATTGTCTCATATTTTTGAGAGAATGAAAATTCTGATTTTTATTTAAAAATAATTCTGATTTTCTTTTGTATTTTTTTTCAAAATTCTGAATCAAAATTTTAAAGAAAACACAAAAATCAAAATTTTAAAGAAAACACAAAAATCAGAATTTTAAAGAAAACACAAAAATCAGAATTTTAAAGAAAAACACAAGAATCAGAATTTTAGAGAAAAGACGAAAATCAGAATTTTAAAGAAAATACAAAAACCAGAATTATATATTTAAAATAATTCTGTTTTTTGTATTTTCTAAAATTCTGATTTTGTATTTTATTTAAAATAATTCTGAAATTAAATATTAAATTGCTCACTCTTGCCGTTGATAATCTTTTCCCCATCCTTTAACAAAAGACATTCGAATAATAGTCATTTTAGTAAGTTCATAGCTACTATCAAATCCCATTTGTGCACAATGATTTAGTAGCTAAAATTAATTATTTTTAATTAAAAAAAATTAAAAAATAAACTTCTCCAAATTTTGCTGTATCAAATATTTTAAGAGAATATCCATGACAAAGTTTACCTAAAAATTAAATTTTAATTAAAAACAAATTTTTAATGTAAAATATAGACTTACAAACAGTGGTAGGGTGAAAATTGTTTATCCTTCAAAAAAATTTTTTCGAGTTAAAAAATATCAAATAAAAATTTATTTTCGAAAATTTCTGGGGGTATCTCCAATTATATCAAAATTACCTATGTATTATTTTCTTCCCTAATAACCTTTTTTCGGATAAAATTTTGTCGACTTTATGAGAGAATAAAAATTAATTTTTTTGCCCTTTAAAAATTCCTCTCCCTTAATTTTTTAAAATTTTTCTTTTAAACCCCCCCCCCTTCTCTAGTAAAAGAATTCTTTACAATAACCAACCAATTACTATTCCTCGATTGAATAAAAACAGGACTATCACTTAAACATTCAGCATAAAGTGTTCCTTAAATATTTAATTAATTTCAAAAAAAATTTTTTTTCTTCAAGAAAGGAAAACCTTGATAGGGCACATAAGTTAATTTAACTCCTTTAGCTATTAATCTTCGAGTATTTTCAATTGTTAAATTTCTATTAACATTGGAAAACAACCCCAACGATATTTTGTGCTGTCCATTAGATTCACCCATTGTAGGGTCTGTGAAGCCGTCAACAATACATTCTAAAGCACTTATTTTTACCTTTAAAATAATTAATTTGGAAAAATAAGTTTTTTAGAAATTTTTTCTAATTAGTTGGAAGTTAGAAAACATAAAAATTAGTTTATTTGAATGGGAGTCAACCCAGAAACATTTGACTTCATAGCCAGGTCAAATGTTTTCAAGGCTGAAACTGAAAGGTATCTGATAGAAAATGGAGGTACCAGGTTCATACCCATTAAAAAACTTCCTTTTTCATTTAAATCAACCTCAAAAAAATTCTTGGTCAAAAAATCAATTTTAATTAATTTAAAATAAATAAAAAACAATTTGAAGAGGTCTCAGATTCGATACCAACTTCGAATAATTAATTTTTATTTCGATTCAAAAATAGTTTTTGGACTTGTCAAGACTAAAAGCATCAATTTTAGACCCAAGAATTAATTTTTAATTTAAAAATAATTTAAAAAACAAACTTGTTCTCCAACTCTCCCGTTCAATTCATAATAACTAATTGTGCACCAATCCTGACATGGAACAAAAGGAATTGTTGCCATTTCTTTAAAATTATTGTTTGGATTGTTTAAAGGCGGTGGATCACTAAAACGAGGAACCAAAACTGGTGGGAGCATATTTGAAGTAGAAATTCTTTCATAATGGTAGGGATTTATACAAATATCTTTTTGGCCTGATTCAAAACAATAACGACAACATTGCAAGGCTTTTAGCTTAAAAATAAAAGTTAAATTTATGGAGAGACGAAACAAGCGGGCAATAGCCAGAGTAAGAGTACTAAAACATTTTTAGAGGGGAAAATAAAAATTAGGTACTAAGATTGGTCACCTACCCTTATTCTCCGAAAATGCTCTCCCCGCCAAGGCAAGGACCAACACCAGCTAATCCTATTTTTCTTTTACCAGGAACAGCGAAGAAATATTTGTTTCCAATCTTTTATTTAACCCTGTATATATGTGGAGTGACATTGAGGAAGTCTGACCATTATGAGTCTTTTGAAGGAAAAATGGGAATTAACAGATTAATTTACTTGCGGACATAATTTGCGGACATAATTTGCGGATTTTCCTTTTTCTTACCCAAAAATTACCTTATAAAATTAAAAAAAACCTCATGATGTGATTGTAAATCTGGCCATCTATAAACTCTACAATAAATAACATGTGGCAAAGCTTTTCTATGAGAAATTTGTAAACGTCCATCCAGCGATCTAGGAATTGTCACACATTCTGTTAGCTCTCTTCCTTGTAAATTTAAAGATTTTTCTAATAAACCTATCGACTCTTTGTTTTGTTTTTGTAATTTTTTCATTAAACTTTGAATTGCTTTTTTGGACCAACCATCATCTTCGTCACCTAAAATTTATCGAAAAATTTTTTTTTATTTTTTGGAAATTTTCAAAAATTTTAAACCTTGTTTCCATCCCAACCGCTTCATCAAACCATGCCCAAAGCCTTCCAAATTCATTAGAAAAAATTTTGATTGATAGAATTTAGAAATTTTCTAAAAAGTTGTTGGCACTAAAACGTCCAAAAAAGGACTTCTTTAAAGTACATTTTGTCGCAAAGGAAATCTTGATTAATAATGTTTACTATATTTCCTAGAAATTCCATTTTTTAAATTATGTGGGCCATTTTTAAATTTACCCTTAAAAATTTTTTTGAAGCATTGTCAATTTCAAAGGTTAAAGAGAACACGGTATTAATTATGAGGAAAATAGTAAAAGAATTTTTGTTATAATTTTAGAAAAAATATTGAGAGAATCATGTGATTTTCAAGCTTTTTGGACATTAATTAACGGTAAAATTTTGCCTTAATTAAGGGTACTGGAAATGCTCTAAAAATACTTTTCATCTACATTTTTTTTAATTTTTTCTTTCTAAAAACTTCGATTTTTCATTAAATAAGAAAATTCCTTTTGCCTCTTTTCCCAAAAATTTTTTTTATTTTTTTATTTAATTTATTGTTCTTATTTTTTCTTTTTAGTCGCTAAATTCTTGTAAATTCAGCAATTTTTATTTTTGGTGAATTTTTTTACTTCCTCTAAATAATTTTTTATTTTTTAATCATTTATTGTTTAATATTTAAAAAGAACAAATACAAACTTATTTTCCTCTTCATTTTAACAATTTATTTAAAGTTACAAAAAATACAAATAAAATACCAAAAGTCTGAATTGTATTTTTTGTATTTTTGAATTGGAACATAAATTCTGATAAATTTAGTAGAAAATACAAATCAGAATTTAATTTTTGTATTTTTTCTGTTTAATTAAAAACACCAAATTCTGAGGCCAGAATTTAATTTGTGTTTTTTATGCTTAATGAAATACAAAAATTCTGATTTTATATACTATGTAGAAAACACAAACAGAAATTACTTAAAAATACAAGATAATAAATTATTCTGAAAAAATACTTTGATAAAATACAAGAATACATTTATTCTGGTTTTGCATTATTCTGTTTGTATTTTGTATTTATTCTGATTTTGAATTTATTTATAAAACCAGAATATAATTTAATTTTGTGTTTTCCTTACAAAACCAGAATACTAACTTTTATTCTTGTATTTTTTAAAAACTTTTTCAGAATTTTTAAATAATTTTTGTGTTTTCTTTTTTCAATTCCGCTGGGATACAAAAGTGTTTCTTTTTCAGCTTTAAATTCTATTTCTTCTTTCTCCTCCTAAAATCTCGAAAATTAACTTAAAATTTTAAGTCTCGTTTTCTTTTATTTTTTTCTGTTTAAAAATTGATTGTGAAAAAAGGATTATTTTTAAAAAAAAGTTTGACGAGAGAAAGAAAAATAAATAAAATATCCACTAAACAATTGATTGTCACTTCAAAAAAGCTTTTTGTTATTTCTTTAATTCTTTTTTATTTTATTTAATCAATCACTTAACACGTTCACAAATATTTTTAAATTTTTAAAATAAAAATGCTGACATGTGGATATTATTTATTAAATAAAACTTTAATTTATCGCTTGATTTTTTTAAATAATTTAAAAAAATTTTTTTGTCACCAAAAATATTTTAGGATAAATTCCAGATTTATTTTAGAATTTCCTTTATATATTTATTAAACCCAGAATAAGCAACAGAAAGGAAAATAATCATCAACACATGTCAAAATATTTTAGTCTTCCCCTCTCTTACTTTATTAAAATACCAAAATTCTGAATTTTATTTTTTATTTTGTTAAGGATTAAATTCTGTTAATAAACTCGGTAGAAAATACAAATCAGAATTTAATTTTGTATTTTCTTCTGTCTTATTAAAAACACAGAATTCTGATTTGTGTTTTAATTAATTAATTAAAATACCAGAATTTTGTGAAAATACAAATCAGAATAAAAATATAAATCAAAATAAAAATACAAATCAGAATTTAATTTGTATTTTTCCTATTTTATTAAAACACTAAATTCTGATTTTTTTATTAATTTATTAAATGGCCAGAATTTTTGTATTTATACGTCTTTAATAAAAATACAAGAATTCTGATTTGTATTTTATCTCTAATTTAGAAAATTAATTTTTGTTGCCTAAATTCTGATTTTAGTATTTCTTTTAATTTATTTTCATTAAATTTTAGTTGACTTAATTCTGATTTGTATTTCTACTATTTTATATTAATTCTGATTTTAATTTAAAAAACACCAGAAAACACCAAAACAAAATGAAATGGAATTATTAAAAATATTGCTACTACTTTCCCTAACTTTATTAATTGTTGTCGTCACATTATTTTTGCTAGCACTTTTTTGTTACTTTCCACCTTCTTGTTCATTTTTATTGCCTATGGGATTGCGAAGAAAATGTAAGAACACTGTTGGCCAAGGAAATTCAGAACAAGTAGAGGTTTCTAGATCTGATGGATCTAATAGATTTTATGGTTGGAAAATTCTTTGAAAAATTAAAAAAGTTTCTTTAGAAATTTCTCTCAAAGGAAATCTCCCAGACAGAGGAAATACAACAACAACCGAAGGGCAAGAACAACCGCCTGCTTCTGCTGACGTTCCAGAAATTGTATTAACTACTGCCTCAATGAAAATGAGGAGACTTTGAAAACGATAAATTTTAATTTTTTTTATTTTGAAACTCGAATGTAAATATTAAAATTTTGTTTAAATTTTCGAAAATTTTTTTATCAGAAATGAAGTCCAAACATTTAATGTGTGGATAAATTGGGCAAAAATAATTTAAATGAAATAAGCAACAAAAGTATCAAAATAAGAACAATTCCTCCAAGTAATAAAACAATTGCACACTTAAGACGGTTTGACGATTTTTTATAGGTAACAGCTTTGTTCATTTGTTTTCGAGCTTGGTTAGTATATTCCAATGCTGACTGTACATTTCTGTCAACTCTATCAACTATTGTACCCTTAAAAATTAAATAAACTTGAATTAATTTACAAATTGTAAAAAATAAATTTTAGTGTGAAACTTTTACAAAATAAACTTTATTTTTTACAATTAAATTTAATTTACAATTTGAAAATTAATTAAAGTTTATTTTTCTAAAAGTTTAAAGTTTATTTTTTACAATTAAACTTTATTTTGTAAAATTTTTACAATTCAAGTTTATTTTTTACAACTAAACTTTAACTTGAAACTTAAACTTGAAACTTTTAGAAAAATAAACTTGAATTGTAAAAATTTTACAAAGTAAAGTTGAATTCTAAAAAATAAAGTTTAACCTTGAAACTTGCTAAACAAACAAAGTTTAATTAATTTACAATTTGTAAATTAAATTGTAAATTAAACTTTTACATAAATAAACTTTAATCTACAAATTGTAAACTAAATAAATTGTAAAAAATAAACATTAAACTTGTTTAAAACTTACTTGCGAGTGCACCAAAGCTAACATATCACCAAAACAATCGTTTAATTCCCCAATGCTCTTTTCCAGTTTTACCAATTCATTATGCCTATCAGATGCTTCTTCTAAAGCTAAATGAGCAGCCACATTCATTGGATTAATATTTCGATAAAAAATTTGTTCAGATTTCTCCTCCAATAAATGTTCTACATCTTCCTGGTTTAACGGCTCTCCAGCAAGTTCTAATTGTCTTTTAACTCTTTCTTTAAAATTAAAAAATTTTTTTCTTTAATTTAAAATTCCCCTTACTAGTTACTCGTTGTCGATAATCTTCTCTCGATTTTTGAAATGTTTCGAGTATTTGACAAAGTCTTCGTTTAAGCTGTTCAACTTGGTTTAAATTAATTCTTTGTGTAGCATTACTAGTCAAATTTAAACTTTTTTCTTGTTGTTGTTCAAATTCAAGTTTTTGCAAATTTGTTCTCAATTCTCCTACAAGTTTGCGAAATTGGTTAATAATAAAATCTAATTGTTGTTTGTCTTGCGGCTCTGCTATTGTTCGGCAAAGAATTGTTTGTTGAACTTGAAGCATTTGTTTAATAAGACAGTCAATTTCATCCAAACATGAGTTCATTTGGGCAATTTGTTGAAGAAAGTAATCATTGTTGCCGAGTTGTAAATTGTTTGTCAAACCGGAAACCGATAATTCAGTCGGTGAACGGAGTGAAGGACGTGCCTTTAATTGTTTGAAAGAAAACATTAATAAAAGCAAATTAAATTTGTAAAACAAGTTTTACTTAAAAACAAGTTTTAGTAAAAAAATAATAAACTAAATTGTAAAACTTAAAATTAAGATTGTTTGTTTTAATTAAAAATAAAACATGTTAAAACATGTTTAATTTAAATTAAGTTTGTAATTTCATTTAAGTTTTAAAAAACTTAAATTTTGTTTAAAAAGTTTTAGTCAATCAAGCTTGTAAAACAAGTTTTAGTAAAATGTTTTATACAACTTGCCAAACAAAACAAACCTAATTTTACTTAAGTTTTAATCAAAAAATAAAAATATTAGGGTTGTAAAACATGTTTATGAACATATTTTTAAGTTAGTAAAAAGATAAACAAAATAATTCCAACCTTGTGTAACTCTTGCAGTCTATCCTTAACCATTTTTCAATTAAAATGTTTTGGACATTAAAATAAGATTTTTATTTATTTAAAGCTTAAAAATTGTTTTTGTTCAAAAATACAAATGAAAATGCTTTTACAACTTAATCGGAGAATTGGGACAGATGAATCATATAGAGAAAGGAAAAAATTATTGAATATTTTGAGTCAGATGGTTGACAAAGAAATTTAAAATAATAGAGAAAACATTGTGAATGAGAATGTTTACCTCTTCATGTTTCTTTTTTTACCCTGCGTGTATATTTTATTTTTTACGAAGAGAGAGTGGAAATGTAAAGGTAGCGCGGCTGGCAATAAATAAAATAGTTTTTCAAAGAATTTTTATGTGAATTTGAAAAAAAATATTTCTTTTAATTTAATGAATAACTGTGAAAAAAAAATAAGAATAAAACGTAAAACTTTTATGTATCTTTAACCATGTTTTCAAAAAAAAGTTCTATTTAAACTACAAATTGTAAAATCTAAGTTTCATGTTTATTCCTAAGTTTCAACTATTTAAATCACTCTTTTCTCTTGTTGTGTTTATTCCATTTGCTTTTTGTTCCAAATCTTGTTTAATTGGAGGAAATTGTTGTTGTTGAGAAAAATAATTGTTATAATTGTTTGGATAATAAGAAGCTAAATGACTAAACATTTGATTTGTAGTTGTATTATTGTGATTACTGTATGTTGGTATTTGTGTTAATTGAAGAGGAGGATAGTTGGAAGAAGATGAGGGGGATGAAGAAGAAGACCAGAAATCTTTAAAAAAAATTTTAATTTCTAAAAATTAATTTGTAAAAATTTATTTACACAAGTATGAAGGCTAAAAGAGTTTTAATAGAAGAAAATAAGTTTGTAAAACATGTTTCAAGATTGTAAAAATTGGTTTGTTGTAAAAATCTTTTATTATAAAATAAGTTTGTAAAACAAGTTCATTAAAACAAGTTCTGAACAAGTTTTGTTTAAAAAATTCAGAAACAAGTTTTATGTTTATATGAATGTTTTATCAGAAAACAAGTTTGTAAAACATGGTTTGTTAAAAAACATGTTCTAAAACAAGTTTTATTAAAAGAAGTTTCATTAAAACATGTTCTAAGTTTGTAAAACATTTTTTATAAAATAAACAAGTTTTAGTAAAAACAAGTTCTAGAAAATGTTTTATGTTTGTATGAATATTTCTTTACAAACAAGTTTGTAAATCAAGTTTTACTTAAGATTAAGTTTGTAAAACATACTAACCATTACTAGCACAAAAATTACTAGTTTGAGGCTGAAAATAATTATAATTTGCAGCCATCTGCATAAGAGTATAATAATCTGTATTACTATTGGAATTATTGTTTAAATAATTATTATTAATTAAATAATTATTATTCCATTGTTGATTTAAATAAAAATTTGTATTATTTTCCAATTTTGGTAAAAGATTGTTTTGTTGATATGTTGGGGTAGATGTTGTTGGTGTTTGTTGTTTAATTTGTTTTGTTTGACAAACAAGTTTGTTTGGTTGGCTTTGTAAACTTGTTGTTTCCTTCAAAACTTTATTAATTAATTCAGTTTGCTCAACAACTTGGTTTGTAAAACATTTTTTATTTTTAATTTCCCCAATGTTGTTCTTAAATGTTTTTGGCTCCTCTTCTTCTGTAGCGTCCGTGGACTCTTCTCTTTTAATAAAACTTGTTGAAGCTCCATTATTATTGAGATTTGCGTTTCTTTTTCTGTAAATTTCAGCTTCATTTCTCATTTTCTCAAATTTACGTTCATTTTGCATCTAAAATTTTTTTTCATTTTTTATTTTAAGGAGATATTATTTTTTAACCTTTGCACGTCTGTTCTTGAACCAAACCTTAAATAAAAAATTACTTTTAATCAACTTAACGTTGGTTTAGTGCTTATAAGGTTTTCAAAAGATGAGCAATATTTTTAGAATTTTGCTTAGTTATGTAACCTTCTCTAAAAATTTCAGAATTTTTGGTCCAATGTCTCAGAAATATAGTTGTTTGAATAAACTTTACAACCTTAATTAATTTTTACCTGTATTTTAACATCAGTAAGATGCAAAATCCTAGCAATATCTTCTCTTTTAGCTCCATCTGGATATCTATCATTTTTAAAAATATTTTCCAAATAATTTAATTGAGAATCTGTATATTTTGTCCTTTCCCTTTTTGTTGTTTGTTGTTGTTGTCCACAAAAAGTAATTAATTCTGTTTTTGGTGTTGTTAATGTTTTTGTTGTAGAAAATGCTGAATTAATTAATGATGTTGTCGGGGAAAAATAATTTTGATAATTGTTGTAAAATTGTAAAGAATTTGTATTTGCTATTGTATTTAATGGATAATTGTTTGTAATGTTTTTGTCATTAAAAGTGTTTACAGGAGTAGAAAATAGTGGTGTTATGTTAAGTTGGGAACTTGAAAATATTTTTAAATTATTTTATTTTAATAGTGGATTGTAAAACATGTTTTTAGGACAAACTTATTTTTAAGTTTGCGAAAAATTTTCTAAGTACAGCAACTCAAATAAGTTGGAATTTCTAAAAAACATGTTTTACAATTTTTTCTCCATTTAATCTGAACTTGTTTTGAATATTGTTTGTCAAACTTGGATATATGTTTGGCTATTCCAAAAACAACTTGTTTTACAATTTATTTTTATAAAATTTTTTTACAAACTTGTTTTTGTTTTTATTAAATATTGTTTTTTGCAAACTTAAAAACAAGTTGGAATTTCTCAAAAACATGTTTTACAATTTTTTCTATGTTTAAACTGAACTTGTTTTAAATTGTAAAACATGTTTTTAGAAACTTGGGTTTTTAGAAACTTGGGGTTTTAGAAACTTGTTTTTGTTTTTATTAAATATTGTTTTTTTTTGCAAACTTAAAAATAGGTTTGTAATTTCTAAAAACTTGTTTTAAATTTCCTTTGTGTTTAAAACTTTTTTATAAACTTGTTTTAGTTACAATTAAATATTGGTAAACTTAATACCTTGCGGCGGCCGGATTATTGTTAATTGCTCCAAAATTAACAGCCGCATTGATCATTCCCTCAAATTTATCTTTTGATTTTTCTTCTTCTTTTAAATAATTTTTATGATTATTTATATCAAAAATGGAATTGGCCAAAGTAAAATTATTTGAATTATACATTTATTTATTTAATTAATTGGCACAACAAAAAATACTAAAAAATAATACTGTGTTTTAATTAGTTAAGTGAAGTAGAAAAATAAAAAAAATAAATAGAAAAAGAAATGCGCGAGATATTTTTAATGAAAAATTGAGGGAGACGGTTATGTGAACATAGTTCAGTTAAAAATTCATAACTTAGGAATGGATTGATATTTTTTAATAATTTTTGTATCATTCGATAGAGAATTAAATTCTCTACAAAATACTAAAAAAATCAAAATTTTATTCAATTTTTGAATGAAGTTATGGTCAAAAAACTAAGTGATTCTGGAGAAAATCGTCGATTTTTAAGAGTTTTTGGACCTCAACTTTTATTTAAAAATATCATTATAAGTTTGAGAAGTTATATACCCATTAAATGACCAAAAAACAAATGAAGGAAGAAAATAAGGATTAGAATTCAAATGTTAGTGCATTAAAATTGCCTATTCTAATTTCTTTTAAATTGAAAATGAATATTGCCGTTATGAGGGTTAGGGTCATTCAGGGAATATAAGAAAATAAACACAATAATTGTGATCAACATCAATTACCCCTATTCATAAAATTAGGGGAAGATTGCTAGATAAAATTAATTATCATTTGAATATTCACCTCTAATTGGCTAATTTTCAGAAATAATTAAAGCTAAACAGAAAAAATAATTTGAAAAAATATTTTTTTTATTTATTTCTACTCATTATTTAATACAAATATTAATTTATATTTTTATAATATCAATACAAAAAATTAAGTTAAATTTTCTTTATTAGCGACTGAAAGATATAAAATATTAGATATTGAAATTGAACTTAAATAAACTGAAGAAAAACTTGAGGCCGCTTAAAAGGAATTTAAATTATATGTAGACAATTAGACTTCACAAAAATACAATTTAATAATATTGATATAGAATAATTAAACAATAAAAACATATCTTTTTTATAAATTTTATAGTAAAAGTAAAATACTGGTACTAAATTTTAACGGCCCGATAAGCGGATTGTATGCGCGGAAAAAATTATTGTTGTGTGAGGGATGGGAGAGGAAAAAATAAATTTTATTTTTAAAATTAAATATAGTTTATAAAAAAAATAATTTAAAAATTTTTCTAGGCATTTCTAGACATTTCAGAAATTTTTAAAAATTAATTTTTAATTAACTAGTACCTTTTAGGGGCAACAGGAAATAAATATAAAAATTATTAAAAAATATTTCCCTTAAAGATTTATTCAAAAAATAGACTCCACCCACACAATATCCATCCAATAGCTATTTACTGTACTAAATATTTCCTTCTGTTCACACAATTTTCCCTTCCCTCAGGCTATTCTTAAAGGATCTTCAAAAATGTAAATGATCCCTTTTTATTTTTTATTTCCCCTCTAGACTTTTCCGTTCACTCTTATTGTTTTTCGCGCAACAAACTTTACCCTGCTGCGTTTTCAAAGCCTTCAGGTATTTTCCCATAAGTTTTTAATATGCCATTGAAAATATTTTATTTATTGAGTGAGAGAAAAAAGTAAATCACTGCCTTAAGTTTCAAGTTTTGCTTCAAGTTTATTTAATTTTAGTTGGAAGCAAGTTTATTTTTTAATTTAAGTTTGTTCAACTTGAATAAACTTGAATAAACTTGAATATTTTTTTACAATTTACAATTATGAACTATATGTAATAAACTTGTTTTACAATTATAAATTAAATAAATAACAAGGTTGTAAAACAAGTTTATGGGTAATTGTAATTGTAAAAACATTCAAGTTTATTTTCAAGTTTAAATAATTTAATTGTGAAACATGTTTGTTTTATTTAATTGTAAAACGTTTATTTTATTTTATAATTGTAAATTGTAAAAATACTTTTGTAAACTTATTTTATAAACTTTATACCTATATTTACAATTTGAACATGTTTATAAATATATTTGTAATTTTTAGACAGTAATTTAAATATATTGTTCTCCCCCTGCTAAATTGTGCATGAAAGTTTAGTCGGTAAAATCAAATAAAAACGCTATTCAAATATATGCCTTTTGGCCTTTCCTAAAGCCGAGAGGATTATCTCTCTCTTTCATTTTTTTCTTTGATTTGTGTTTGCCTTTTAATAATTGGCACATTCCTCGAAAAACGACATTTTCTAATTATTAAAAATCGTTAAATTATTTTTAAAAAATCACAAAAATATCCAACTGCTCAATTACTTGTTTTAAAAACAAGTAATAACCGAAATTGTTTTAAAAAATAATAATTTTAACAAATAACAAAATAAATATAATAGGTGGAACGGAAATTATGAGATGATCTCCCTCCTCTCCCCTATGCCTTTTTAGAAAAAAAATTTAAAAAGAAATCTGACTATTTGGCACTTGGCAGGACAGGTGCATCATTGGAATATATGAATGAATAAAAGCGTGTGCTAAGGATAAAGAAAATATACGGTAATTTCTTTAGGAAGAAAAAATAAGGCTCAAACATCTAGTTACAAATTTACAATTTGTAAAGTTATTTTACAAATAAGCAAGTTTTTACAATTAAGCAATAATTAAACCTGACTTGGCAATCTTTATTTGTTAAGATTGTAAAACATTTAAGTTCCAACTTGTTCCAACCTTTTTTTATTTGTAATTTACAATTTATCCAAGTTTATTTACAATTCAAACAACAATTATAAAACTTGGTAGTCTATAAACTTGTTTAAGATTGTAAAACATTTTTATAAGTACTTTCGAACTTTTTCCCAACCTTTTTGAGTTTACAATTTTACAATTTATTCAAGTTTATTTTCCACAAAGCAAACAACAAACTTAATAAATAAAACTTGATTATTAAACTTTATTTTTTTACAATTGTAAAACATTTAGATTCCAACCTTCTTTCCAACCTTTCTGCTTTATAAATATTTTTAAACGTTTTGTCACGGTTTATTTCAAGTGTTTTTCTCTCCTATTTTAGTCCTCGATTATTTTCTGTTAAAAATCAAAGAAAATTCAAAAAATTCTTTTGATGTATTTTCAACACTTTATACCCTCTTTCAAACATTTTTCTCCTTTTTTTTGCCCTTAAAAATGCCGACACTAAAGTGTTGAAGTATTTATAACAAACACACAGACACTTGGTCCCAGCGGGTGAAGAGGTTGAGGTAGGAAGAGGAGGGTTAGCGGTCTACAAAAAAAGAAGAATCTCACACCTTTCTCTTTTGTATATATCATTTTAATATTTTTTTAATATTCTCTCCATGCAAATCATTCATCTGCTACTAAATTATTCAACAAATATTATACTATATGGGGGCAGGGGTGTGCCGTTTCGTCTTTCGCCATATTTTCGTCTTTTTTTGTTTCGTCTTTCGCTTTTTAAAATCTGTTTCGGCACATCCCTGGTGGAGGGTAAGGGGTAGACTAAAGGGAGGAGGGCTACGAGAATGAAGCTAACAAATAAAAAAATAGTTGGCTTAAATTTGGTCAACTTTAGCAATAATAGATCTATTCCATTAGTAAATTTCCCATAATTAGGGTTGTCAAACATCGAATTGTGGCCAGAAAAAGAAAGGCAGAAAAAAATTGAAAAAACCCCTAAAAATTGCCCTTGAATGTTGGCCTGCCTCGAGAAAGGCAACAAATATACACTGTTCATAATTCTAATCAAAAATCCTTAAATTTTATTTATTTTTCTTTAAAAAATAAAATCTGTAGAGTAATATATAAAAAATAGATTTGAGGGAAGTAAATAAAAAAAAGTTACAGGAGGAACTTGAATAATTATATAACCCGAGAATGATAGAAAAACTTAAAGTAAATAAAAAAGTATTACTGGCAAAAAAATCGTAAAAAAATTTTAAGGAATTGAGGACAAGATTTGGATGAAAAATAAATTTTTGCTCTCGTTAAGACAACAAAAATTACATAATTATTATTTGACTAAAATAAATATACACAAATTTAAGGATAAAAATGTTAGATTACCTAAATAATGAAAATAATTTTTAGAGCAATATTTTAAATAAAATAAAGCTTTTGATATCTAAATTATGCCTCAAAATAAACTTGGAATGAAAGAAAAAGGAGGAAGGTTAAAGCTTGTAAAATACACCCGTAGTATTTCTGTTTGTGCGCCAAATAAGTTTTTAAGTAGAAACGCTAAAACAAGTTTTGTAAGTGTTTTCCAAAACTTGATTTGTAAAACTTGTTTTGTACGAATTTAGATTTTGTACCAAACATGTTTTACAAAACTTTATTTCTAAAAACATTGATTTTGTAAAACTTGTTTTCCAAACTTTTTTGTGTTTTGTAAAAATTAGATTTGTAAAACTTAGACAGGAAAAGCTTGTTTTGCAAATATAAAACTTGTTTTGCAACTTGTTTTCAAACTTCTTACAAAACTTGTTTTACAAAATTTGGTTAGAAACTTGTTTTTAAAACATTTTTTATAAAAACATGTTTTACAAAACTTGATTTGTAAAAACTTAAAAACTTGTTTGGGACACAAAACGAACATAAAATAAACATGTTTTTAACTTTAATTTGTAATCACAGATATTCTTGTTAAAGTAAAACTTGAAACTTTCCTTAGCCAATTAAGATCTTCAATAATTATTTTAATAGACGTAATATTTTTTAATAAATTGTTTTCTTCAAAAATTAAATTAAATTGATCAATTAAATTATTTTTTTGATTAATTGAAGAATTAAAAATATTTTTAGAATTGTTTTTAGAAGAATAATTAATTTGGACATTAAGCAATGATTTTGGCAATAAACTCCAAACAGAAGATAATGGTTCAGTAAATTGAATTGAAAAGAAGATTTTAATTTCTAAAAAATTTTTAATTTTAATTAAAAATTAATTTTAAGAGAGATTAGGGTAATTTTTGGAGCAGATTTGAAGCTTACTTACTGCATAGGACCACCGGTAGGATCTCGTACTTACAATTTGTTAAAATAAAAACTTATTTTAGAAATGAATAAGATTTTTAAATTTAGAATTAATTAAGCAATAAAATCCTAAAAAATTAAAATTTAAAATAATAAAACAAAAAAGTTCAAGTTAAAAATGATATTTTTAGCATATTTATGAAGGGTTTTCGACCACAACTATTTTTTCAAATTAATCTAAAACTTTCAAATAAATTTTATTTTGTAGCAAATTTAATTCTCTATCAAAAGATACTAAAAACATGAAAAAGTTAGATTTATTCAAAAGTTATAGAAATTAAAATGGACCCATGTCTTCTACCCTTGAATTAACCCTCCCTAATAATTAATTAAAATAATTTAAAATAATTAAATTAAAAAATTATTTACCTTTCAATAAAGCTATAGGTTTTGAAGCATAATTAATTTCAAATAAATTTGTTTGATCAATTTCAGTTAAATTTACATTTAAAGGAGTAAAATTTGAATAGAAATCCTTCAATTCTTTAAATAAATTTTTTGGATAAAAATTTGTAGCTTTGTAATTTTCACTTTTAATTAAAGGAAATTGAATTTGAGGGTTAAAATTCTTTTCTGTTAATTTTTGAATTTTTCCAGTAAGCGATGATTGTGTTCCTATGTGTTGAAATAATGGTGGATTATGCGAGAAAAGTACAATATTGCATAATCTCTGGAAAGAAAAAAGAGTTTAAATAAAAAAACTTTTTATCAAGTTTGTAAAACAGCTTAAAACATTTGTGTAAAATTTGTTTTAGTAAAACATCCCTTAAAGCCTTTTCTGGTTTGTAAAACTTGTTTTTTAAACTTTTTGTAAAAAAGAATTGTAAAATTTATCTTAAAACATTTTGTTAAAACTTGTTTGTAAAAATTTATCGCTAGTTCGTAAAACTTAATTTGTAAAACTTATATAGGTAATTGTTTTCTAGATTGTAAAACATTTACAACTTTGCTAAAAACTTGTTTTTGTAAAACATCTCCTAAAAACTTTTCTCTAGTTTGTAAAACCTTTTTTAAAACTTATCTAAAAAAGGTTTGTAAAACATGTTTTTATACTCTCAAAACATTTTCCCCTAGTTTGTAATTGTAAAATTTATTTTAAATGTTTACAATTTGTTTGGAAACTTGTTCGAACAAAACTTTTTCCCTAGTTTGTAAAATAAGTTTATATTGTTTTCAACAATTAATACCTTTCTATAACAATTTGGCCATCCCTCATCTATCGGACAAAATTTTGCACTAATTAAATTTTGTAAAATCCAATCAACAGGTAATGAATTATACAATAATAAAATAAAATGAGCCATTTGTAACAAATCATGATTATTATGAAACATTCTACCAATAAATCCCAAACTTGAAAATTCAATCATAAAAAATTTTTCTGAATTATTATTTGCAAAACGTAACATTTCGCTGACAAAACCTTAAAAACAAATTTTTTAAATCTAATTGCTAGAACATTTTTAATTTAATTAAAGGACTTATGGTTATGCTGAAACTATCCGGGAACTACATAGATAAAGTGTATATTTGACTATTCCTCTCTATTAGAGAGTGGGCGTCTACTAAAAATCATTTGTTTCTTAAATAAAATATTTTTTAGATTGTAAAACATGTAAAACTTTTCATTAAAGTTGTTTTGTAAAGCCTTTTTACAATCCCTTTTCTAGATTGTAAAACTTTTTTATAAAACATGTTTTAATAAAACATGTTTAATTGTTTAATTTAAAACATGCTTAATTTTAAACATGTTTAATTTAAATATAAAACATGTTTTGTAAAACTTTTTACAAATCCTTTTCTAGATTGTAAAACTTATTTATAAAACATGATTTTGAAACATTGTTTTTTTCGAATAAAACAAGTTTGTAAAACACATTTTAAAGCTTGTTTGAACAACTTTCTTAACAACAAAAAATTTTTTACAAAACATTTACCAGGTACAGTAATAATATCGTCTTCTAACTGAACATAATATTTAGAACTTGGTTTAGAATTGTAAACATGCAACATTGCATAAGCATAATCCAAGTTTTGTTTAGTTCTCCATACCATTCTAGCAGGAGGATCCTCTAATGTTGTTTTTATTATTTCCAAGTCAGGAGGAAAACTAAAAAAATGTTGTGTTTGATTAATTATTTGTTTGTTGAACTTTTTTAAGATTGTAAAACTTATTTAGAAAAACTTGTTTTTGTAAAACATTTTTCCATCTTTTTTTAAAAACTTGTTTTTGCAAACTTTAAGGTAAAACTTGTTTTATTAAAACTTTCTACAAAACACGTTTTTATAACTTTTTGTTAAACATGTTTGTAAAAACCCAAGTTTGCAAAAACTTTACGCAAAACTTTTTATTAAACATAACTTCAAAACATGTTTTAATCAAAACAAGTTTGTAAAACTTGTTTTACTTGTTTTATAAAAACATTTTTTCAAGTTTGCGAAACTTATTATTATTAAATAGAGCTCAACTTATTCAAAATAAACATTTTTAAAAATTCACCAACAATTCAATAGGGGGTGAAATAACTTCCAAAATTCCTTTATTAATTCCATTTCTAAATTTTTGATAAATTAATTTTGTAACATTTTCCTTCTTTTCTTCCATTTTTAAATCCCACGGATTTTCTGATATTAAAATAATTATTTGGATTAAATGTAATTCTTCTTCTGCTATATTTTCTAATAAATTATGGATTGTTTGAAACAAATAATTTTCCTTAAAAATTAAAAAAAAATTTTTTCTAATTTTTAAAAAATTTACCCCTTCCCTAAAAGTACTCGGAATCATCAAAATAATTTCTGGTGGAGACCGTAATATTTTTGAAGAATTAATTAATATTTGGGAATTTAAAGTTGTTAAATTTGTATTTTCTTTTAGATGAGGTAATGAATCAATTAATGTTGATTTGTATATCCGAGATTGTGATCGTGTAAGTTTTGTAAATGTTGATAAAGGAGGTTGAGTTAATTCTTTGCTTGCTGACTGAAAAAATAAATACAAAAAATAAAAAAAACACAAAAATACAAAAAATACAAAAAACACAGAAAAACACAAAATACAAAAAAAAACACAAAAATACAAAAAACACAAAAATTACAGAAAAATACAAAAAAATACAAAAAACACAAAAAAACACAAAAATACAAGAAAACAAAAAATACACAAACACGAAAATAAAAAAGAAAACACAAAAAAAAACAAAAAACTCTACCTCTTCTGCTTTTAATCTCTCAGTTGATAATTTCCACATTTCTTTAAATTTAAAATTTCCAGAATATTCTGGTTTTGTATCTTCCTCAAAACTTTCCTCTATTCTTTTCTGATAATTTGTAGACAAATAAATAAATTTTTCTAAATTTAAATTATTTATTTATTTATATAATTATTTATTTAATAATTATTTATTTATTTAATTAATTTTTTTAACAAAACCTTTTTCTTCAATAATATAGTGTTTACTTGCAACAACAAAAAGAGAAACAATAAAAACAATTAAAGTAAAAATAAATATATTATTTAATAATTTCTTTTTGTTTAATTTTAATATTGTTGGAATTCTTCGCATTTTTTTTTCTTTTGATTAAATTAAGCTTAATTTTAAAAATTAATAAAAAAATAAATATTATTGGTACAGTACATGGAGAAAATGATAAAAAAATTTTTTAAATAAATAATTCAAAAATAACAGAACGCCAAAATTACAAAAATTGGGAGAAACTGAAAAAGAATTGGTAGCAGGGGTCGATCGGAATTCCGATTCCGACTTTTGAGCCATTTCCAATTTCCGACAGTTCCGATTTCCGAAACCTTCGTCATTTCCGACTGACCCCTAATTTGGAGGAATGGGCAGGGGCCGAATTAGGGATTTTAGGGATAAATTAGAGTGTTTTGGCAAGTGGGATGATTCGGAAGTGGGACGAATTGTAGGCGGCTGATAAGAATTAGGTAGAAAAAGGGGGAAGCAGATTTAGAAATTGGAATTTCATAAAAGGTGTTTTTTAATTTATATTCGAAGAATTTAAATAAATTCTAAAAGATTATCATAAATTTAAATTTTTTTAAATTAAAAAAAAAGTGATTAAATTTTTTTATTTAAAATTTATTTTTAGAAAAAGGGGGATTTAAGGGAAAATAAAAATGAATAAAGAAGGTTTTACAATTTAATTATGGGAGAGATTATTTTTGGTAATCTCTCCAAATTAAAAAAATAATAAAAAAAAAATTTTAAAATTAGATAGAGCAATGATATTTAGAGAACATCTAATCAAACAAATAAAGCAAAATATTTTATAGAAAAGTATCAACTGTACATTTTTGTAAATTTGCGAGTTATTTCAATTTTTATTTTCAATTGTAAATTGAAAATCGAATAAAGTAAAGTATTGACAGAGAAATGCCACAATTCTAATAGAAGACCTAGGCTTCTATTTTTCAATGGGTCTCGTCGAGTGTGCTTCAAATAGTCATACCGTATTGAGGCATTTTATGGGGCTGGGCCTTCAGGTCCGTCCTCCCCAAACGGGGATGGTGGACCTGCCATAATTTAAAAGACTTAAGAGAATTGGAATAGAATTAAAAATGGCTGGCAGAACATCTAATCAAACAAATACTAGGGGAAAATTGTATATCTCTTCAATGTCTTTTTTTTAAATAAAGAATTGTTATATAAAAATAAAAATTTATTTATTAAAAAATATACTAAATATACATAAACAAACAATGATTATGAAATATAATTCCATTTATGTAAAATAATAAAATACAAAAAAAAGTTGTAGTATGTAAAGGGGGTGATTGGAACTTGACTGGAAAGATAAATAAATACATTTAAAAAAAAATACAAAAAAATGAGAGAGAAAAATGAGAGAAAAAAATTATTTTTTGAAATTTTTTATGGGAAAATTAAAAAAATAAAATTCTAATTTTACAGGGTTTTATTGTTAAATGTTATATGTACATATAACAATAGGAGAAAAAGAATTTTAAAAATAATTATTTTTATTCCACAATAATAACAAAAATTTTTTTTTGATTTTTAATCTAGAATTTAGGGGCTACGAGTTCCATCACATTTCTGATGTGATGGAGTTTCCTCCAAGCGTCCCACACAATCGGATCCTATACGTTATACTAGGGTAGCTCCTAGACGATTTTTCTTGGCAAAAACTCCGACGCGAACCCAGAAGGCTTTACCCGTTAAACCCCGAACCCTGACAGATACGACCCCGAAGGTTCGAGGAGCTATCCTACCTTATACTATACTCTTGGGGGTAGAGGAAGACCGAAAAATTTTAAACAAATCGAAGAGTTTGTATTTAAACAATAAACAATATTCTTGTTGGGATTTTCCTCAATTTAAATAAACACTGGTTTAAATAAAAATTCCTCGATTTAAATAAAAATTTAAATAACCACTTTATTTAAATAAAAAATTTAAATAAACATTTAAATAAACACATTTAAATAAACACTTTTTATTTAAAATAAATAAAAACATTCAAATAAACACCCCTCTTATTTTACCTCAATTTCCCCTTATTTTTTACATTCAAATCCTTTTCTAAAAATATTCCAAATAATTTTTTTCACGCTCCTATTTCAATAAAAAAATATTTTTATTTATTTATTGTTTAAATTCCAGCTGACCAAAGCTAGTCTCAATTACAGAAAAAAATAATGGGCAACATAATAGGTACATATTTATTTGTATACTCATAAATAATAGACAGAGAAAAAAATAAACACAAGAAAAAAATAAAGTAGATACCGGAATTTAAAGAAAAAACCCTTGAATGGTAAATAAACAAGAAAAAACCGGAAGGTCCGGAGGAAAAAGGAAAAAAATTCGTGAAAATGAAGTTATGGTCACACTCTGAATTGGTGACACTGAAATGTCTTTTGTTTCTGATAATTTTCAAAATGGTAAAAATCATTTAATAAAACAAGCCAAAATGTCAATTTGACAAAATGCCAACACTTAATCTTTTTCAAGAGGATACGGAAGGTGTGGGAATCCTGTTCGGGATTTTACGAGATCGTGCCACTGAAACTCAAATTTTAAGCGTCAAATCTGATTTACAGGACACTAATCCCGCGGGATCCAGCTCCGTCGACTTTTAACCTTTAAACGCATTACGGTAAATTTTATTTTTCTTATTGCAATTTTGCCGTATTTCTAAATAATCTTTGAATCAATTTAATTTATTTTTTTCAGCTTTAGAAACACTTAATATGTAAAAATGTTGTTAAAATTGCCAACAGAATCTTTATTGGATTTTTTAAAGTTTCTTGATTATTTTAATTTATCTGTTTTACAACAAGTAAATAGGCAACTTTTCTCTTTCATTCAACAATATAGAGACGAATTAGCGCTCAAAGAATTTTCATATTTAGAAATTGTGGGGGAATTTTTAATCATTTTTAAGCCTAAATTTTTTTAGATTTCTGAAAATGATGTCCGCCTTTCTAATTATCGAAGAGCTGTGGATATTGTTAATGAAGTGGAGGATAGATATGGAAATGGGATTTATGATGTAGAATTAAATGAGGAGCAGAGAGAAAAGGTTTTTTTTTTTTAATTTTTTGTGGCCTTGATTTTATATTAGACAACAAGGGCGTGTCTAGGGGGTCGATTTCGGGGAGGGGGCTAGCATGGGGTGTGCACCAAAATTTTGAGGTTCACTTTGGCGTTCCGAACGCAGATTTTTTTGTACATAAATTTTCATCTTTTTAGCGCCGCAGGCCTTTCCTTCTCTCCATTTGCCCCCGGCTTCGAGCCTGATTTTATAGTAAGAGTCGACTCTAATCTAGAATACGTGTGGGACAAAATGTCATCTTATTTAATTTTTTCAGTTGATTTGGGCTGTTGAAACACAAATTCCTCTATATTTATCAGAAGTATTACCTGACATGTCTCAAGCAAACGATGTTGACAGTTTTTTAATTTTTATCTCAAGAAAAGATGTTGACAACGTTCAGCAGCCCCAACTTTGTCTGGAATTACCTTATTACCCAGAAACAATCTCAGATTTTCTTTACATTCGTTTTTGGCTCTTTCAATTATCTCAGTGCTATTTTGATTCAATAAACTTTTCTTGTGCTGTTTTCAATCCTTCAATTGTCCAGCTTCTTTTTTGTCATTTTACTGAAGGAGCGGATCTTTTAGGGCCAGGTTTTCTTTTTTTTTTATTTTTACGAATTTTATTTTGCGTTTCTCCACAATGTTTTTCCTTTTTGGCATTTTTTTTTCAATTTTCTAGAAGAAATGGTCAGCGCATCATTTGTGCTGGAGTTAGGGATGGCGTTTCCTGGGAAATTTTTGAATAACCGGGAATAGAAGCGGGTATCCGGTTGTGTCTCAGTTTCTGATATTCGGAACCGTTGTCCTGTAATGTGGGCCTTTTGGATTTTTTGGCGGACAAAAATTAGGAACTTAACATTCTATTTAGTATTTTATGGAAATTTTGACAAATTTAAAATTTTTCAATCAATAAGTAACTTTTCTTATCCTCGTGTCCTTTCTGATTGATTTAGTTGCCTGGAGGGAATAAAGAAGAAAAAAATAGTGTTGGAATAAAAAAAAAATACAAATTTCAATTTAAATAAAATTTTTTCAATTTTAAGCAATTCAATACCATGGCGGTAATGTTTGGTTAAATACTGGAAGTTTTATCAATGAAAATATTGAGGGAGAACACCAATACACCTTAACTTTTGTTGAAAAATATTTGAAGGTCTATAAAAAATTGAATCTTCGTGTTCATGCATATTTTGATGGTTTATTAAATTTTCTGCTTTTTTCTGGTTGGAAAATTAAACAAGTTGTTTTTCCGTATGGTCCCGGAAATTTAATTATTGATTTGCACAATTTGCTTGTTTATGTAAGGTTTTTTTTTTAATTTTTTTTTGGGGGGGGGGGGGGAATTTTCTGGATTTATCGGTAAAAGTAAAGTTTACTGGTCATTATAAGAATGAGCTCTTTTCGATATTTTTTGGGAGGTTTTCTTTAGGTAATTGAGAGAAAGGTGTGGTTACTCATGCCATATTTTATTATTAACTCGGACAGGAATTTAAAATCACTGTTCGAATTAGAAGTTGAATGATTTATGAGCTAATCTATCTTCGTAAAATTTAGGAGCTAATAACTTACAATTCCAAAGGAATGCCTTTCTTCTTTCTCCGAATTTTCACCTTTTTTGGATTTTCTCCTTTTATCTATTTTCTCCTTTAATTTCAGCATATTCCCTGTTATATACTCCAAAAATATTAAAATAACTTTTTTTTTCTAATGACTTTATTTTTACTAAATTAGGTAGCAGGGAATGTATAGGCTTTTCAGTCCCATGGATTTTTTTTTAATTTTTAAGCATGCAGAAATGTCCAAAAATTGTCTTCAAATAATCCCAAAAATTTGTTTTGACAATACAAATGATTTTCCATGGCCAGATTTATGTACAAAAACAAAAATTGTGGAAGAAGGAAATGTAGATGGAGGTTTATATTTTACAAAATATAAAGTAGAAAATCGTTATTATTCTTCTGTTTATTTTTTAATTAAAATTTGTCATTTATTTGGTGCTCAGGAATTTAAAAGTTTTGAAATTGAGAGAATAAAGTGTTAATAAAAATTGTTAAAAAATTAATTCTTTGTGTGACATTTTGGTGTTGTGGCATTTTGTCCATGTAACAAAATGTCGTTTTCACTTTATTATTTTTTAAAATTTTTTAAATAATTTTTTTTAAATTTTTTAGAAAAATTGAGAAAACTTTTCACTTAAAAAAAAAGAGAAAGAACATGTCTGCTGATTGTTCAACATCAAAAAGAACTTCATTTTCTTCATTTCAACAACCCTTAAATAGCTGTACTAATACATCTTCTGATGTTGAACAATTTAGAATTAATGAGGTTTTTTAGTTTTTTAAAATTATTTTTATATAATTTTTAAATTAAATTTTGGACTTTATGGGGCTAAGAAAATTTTTAAAATATTTTTGTTATTTTTTTGTTCTGTTGTCTTTGATTTAGTGGGATAATGCTTCTCTACCTTGCCAAGGTTCGAATCCAGCTAAGAGTTAATTTTTTGTTTTTAATTTAAGATTTAATAATCTTTTAAATAAATTTTTAGACGATTCGTATTCGTGAAAGTTTGGCAGATTTAAATTCTAAAGATCTCAGAAATTATTTTAAAGGAGTGAGGAAATTGTGTGATGAATTGGAAGCTAAAAAGGAAGATTTGGAGGTTTTAAATTTTTTTAAAGAATAATTTTCCACTGCTAAAAAGTCCTAACTGATGGTAGAAAAAATATGACGATCTTCTCTTAGGAAAATTCCGAAAAAAATTGAGAAAAATCCATAAAAAATCGGAAAAGGCCATAAAGGTGATCCGCAAAAATGACTCTCGTTTCTTTAAAAATTTTTTCAAAGAAATTTTTTTCCAAAATTCTTTAAAAAACAAATTTCAGGTAGATTCAATTGTCCATCAACAAAATTTAAAACAAATGGAAGCTTCCTTAAAACAATTAAAAAACAATTTATCCTCAACTAGAGAAAAAATATTTAACGAAAATTTGCTTTTGGTTAATTCCTTTAATAAATGTAATGAAAAAATTAAAGAGGTTTTTTTTTTGAGATTTTTTGAGGGCAAAAAATTAAAAATTTTTATTTTTAGACAGCTCCAGAATTATCCGAAAAACTTGAAATTTTACTAGAATTGCAGCAAAAACAAAGTTACCTTAAATTTTTGAAATATTTTGTAAATTTGAGAGATGAAATTAGAAGGTGTTTAAGAAAAGGAAATTATTCTTTGT
This sequence comes from Meloidogyne incognita, assembly GCA_036172945.1. Taxonomy (NCBI): domain Eukaryota; kingdom Metazoa; phylum Nematoda; class Chromadorea; order Rhabditida; family Meloidogynidae; genus Meloidogyne; species Meloidogyne incognita. The sequence goes on along the minus strand of JARQAC010000006.1, from coordinate 2,726,234 downwards.
TGTTGGATAATTATAGAAAATTGCGAAAAATACCTAAAGAAAATATTGAGGTTTTTTTTTATTCTATGATTTGGGGGGGGGTTGCAAAAATCTGCAAAAAAAAATTGGGAAAAATTTTGACGGAAAATTTGAATTCAGTCGGCAAATTTCAATTTTGACTTGAAATTGATATTTGTTGTCGAGATATTTTTTGTCTCTTGCCTCAATTTATTTTTCAAATATTTCTATTTAATATTATTCTTTTAATTTTAGTATTTAATGGTTAAAGACTGTCGTCGAGATTATACAGTCAAATCAGCATCTTTAGCTCAATTTTTACAATTAGAATTAAATTCAACTCTTTTTCTTGTATTTTCTCGTATTCACTTTCCTTTTGAAGAATCTGTTGATTTTAATACTTTAAAGCCTCAACTTGTTCAAACTGCTCAAATTTTGAAATGTTTAAGATTGGTTTGAAAATTTAATTTTTTTTTGAAAATTTGTGAGACATTTGGTCTCAAAATCTTTTAAACCTTTGAAAATAATTTTTTAAACGCTTTTTTGCTTAAATTTTAAAAATTAAGACACTTGGTCCCAAGGTTCCAAAAATCTGAAAATATTTTTTTGTAAAATCAAGGAGTTGGATATCGTCCCAAAAATGTCTAAAGCCGTGGAAATAATTAAGAAAATCAATTTCTATTTCATTTTGATAAAATTGACATTAGGTCCCAAAATTCTAAAATCTCAAATTAATTTTTTCAATAAAAGTTTATTTTCTAGATAAATATTGAAACATCCCCAACCAAAAATAGCGAAAAAGAATTGTCACCAAATGAAGAGCCAATGGAACTAGTTTTGGGTGAATTTGATAAACGTTTTAATTATCACTTTTATGGAGACAAAAAAACTAATTTACCTAGTAAACCAGAATGGTTTTTCTCACAACTTTCTTGTTGGGCAGAAAATAATTTGGAATATTTTGAAGTTTATCTACAACCATTTGTTGATGAGGTTTTTTCTTTTTAAAATATTTTTTGGAGTCCTCTTTTCATTTTAATGAGACTGAGTTGTTTAGTTTTTAATTTTTATCAACACAAGAATATGGAAAAAAAATTTTTTGGGAAAATAATAGTTTTTTAGTAGAGTTCTGTGCGGCTCAAAATGTTTAACTCGAACACTTTCCGACTCGTAATTCGAAGCCCAATCCAGAAAAAATTTTTTTTGAAAACCGAATCCGAACCCGACTTTTTTTTCTCAATCCATAACCTCCCTAAATTATGAAATTATTATTGCCTTATGAAAAGCAACATTTTGACCTTTAAGGAGAGAAGGCGGGAAAAATGTTTCCTCCTCCATAGAGGAGAAAAATAGAGGGAGAAAAAAAATTGAAAAGTGACTGAAAAACGTTTTTTAAACCTTTAGAAAAATAAAATAAATTTTCTAACAAAAAATAAAAACTAGATGCAAAACAAAAACAAAAACAACATTTTCTATTCAAAACAATCAACAACAGCTAAACAAATATTTTTAGAAAGATTAATGAAATTAGCATCAGAAAAAGTGTCAGATTTATTTAAAAATGAAAAATTAATTCAAGAACGTCGACAACTTTCAAATTTAATTGATGAATGTGTTTTATTTGAAAGAGAAATGTTAGAAAATTTTGGTTATTTGGAAGAATCTGAAATTCATGTAATTTCGACCCTCTGTAATTTTGACAAAGTTTTGGAAGCTTGGATAAGATTGGAAAGAGATACTCTTTCTGCTGGGGTTGATGCTATTTTGGCTGATAATAATGCTTATGAACCTAGATATAAAGAAGCGGCTGATGTTGATCCGGTTTATTTTTTTAATTTTTTATGTTTAAAATTGTTTTCTCCCAAAGAGGTTCGAACCTTCGACCCCCCTTTCATTGAATTCTAAGCGTTATCCCACTACACCACAATGGCAAATTTTGGGGTGATTCGGGTGGTAAATTTTTATGTTGACATCAGCTCTATTTTACTCTAACAATAAGTATTCAGAAAATTTTTTAATACGTTATCATCCCCTAAACCGGGGATATTTGAGAATCAATCACATTTATTCTCAAGTTTACCCTTGTTCAATTTTTTACCTGATTCGATATCCGAAACACTGAATTTTTTCTCAACCCAAGACCCGATCCGAAGAAAATTTTGAACACTCCAAAACTAAACACTTACATTTTTGTCATCCTGACTCACCCCTGCCATCATTGCTTTTTTTAATAGGAAACGTCGTTATCACCTCCACCCCGCGGCCTAAATTTTCGAATTCCTCCATTCTTTCCTGTTTCTAATTAAAATAATAAAAAAAATTTTTCAGTATTTGGTTCCCAACTTTGCCGATTCTTTTGTAATATTAATGCAATCAATGTCAGAACGTTATCGTTCAATTCCTGATATGAAAATTCAATGTCGTTTTCTTAAATTACAACTTTTAATAGTTGATGAATTTAGAAGTAGAATTGTACGAATTGGACAGGCAAATAATCACAATTGTTTTTGTACACCTTTTCCACAACTTTTAAATGCTTTATGGTTTTTTTTTGAATTTTTTTATTTTAAAGAAAAAACTTTTTTTCTCTTAAAGGTATTTAACTTTACTTCTTGATGATTGGAGTGATTCACCTGAATTTGTCCGTCTTCAATTTTTCTTACAACAACACCAGCAAACTAATGGTTTTTTTTTTAAAATTGATTCTGTTTAAATTTTGAAAAAATTAAAAAAACCTAATGTTAAAATACCCTCTCATTAATAGATGACTCTCTATTTAGAATACTTTTTCTAAAATTTGGATAATCATAGCTTAGACGAGCTTTTTTTCAAGCGATATCCACCAGAATTTATTTACACTTCATTATAAGATGAATTTTTCAGTTCGGACCACGAGACAAGTCCAAAAATGATATTCGACTACATATGTACATTTTTATTTTTTTTAAAGATCCCCATCAGCAACAAGAAACTACTTCTTCCATCACCTCTTCATCCTCTTCCCAAAATTCAACAAATTTAATAAATTCATTAGCTAGAGGAACTTTTGATGAAAATGCTTCATTATATCGACATGTTTGGCGTTTATGGGTTAGAAATATTTGTGAACAATTTTCTGAATTAATTAGCAAAAAATTGACTACAAAATATTCAAATGAAAAGTGGTATGATTGGGAAGGGCCTCCAAAACCTTCAGAAATTACACCTTCTTTTGAACCTTTTTTACGCAAAGTTAAAGAATTGTTGGAATGGTTAAGTTCAAATATTTCGTCAGATTCTGTTTTGACTTTTCAACATTTAACAAATCATGAAATTTGGACAGCTTTGGATTTGTGTGTTATTTCACAGACTGCGTTTAAGTAAGTTTTGGTTTCTTTAGGGTGGTTGATGATCGGTTAATTTTCGCTTGTGGCTGCTGCCTAAATGGAGAATTTTAAGAGCAAATTGAACAGCTACAGGCAAAAATTAACAGGTCACCAACATCCCTGGTTTATTTATAAAATTTTTTATTATTTGAGAGTGGGGTATTATTTCCTGTTCTAAAACATGTCACTGATGTACATAAAAATTCTAGAACGTGTATTCTAGCTGAGAAAATATTAAAAATAGGATAACACATGTCAGTCCCAAAGTCAACTTGTGTATATTGGAGAAATCCTAGCTGCTCTTTTTTCTCTAGCCTTGTGCCGCAAACCCACTCTATTCTGAACTTCAAGATTAGGATTAATGTTTTCAAAAATGAGAATTCTATATTTAATGAACAACAGAAATCCTAGAGGTCTAATTCTAGTCTATTTTTTATACTTTATTTTTCTTCTCTAATTAGTTATCGTGGAGCAGCCCAAATATTGTATGATACAACAAATGCTTTAATTCCTCTATTAAATCAATGCTATGGAAAAATGCGTGGTGCTGGAGTTTTTGATGTTTTTAATGAAGTAGTTTTTCTTAAAAAATTTTCTAAAACTCCTCTAAATTTTCAAGAAATGTATTTCTGTTCTTTCCACACTTCGTCTACTTTCCTTACCTCCCCCAACAGCTATATTACTCAAAGATGAAATTAAAAATATTCCGGAACAACAATTAGATTCAAAATTGGAACAATTTGATATTATTGGAATTAATAAAGCTAAAGTTTTACAAATTTTTGAACAAAGATGTGATCTGGTAGCTATTGAAAAATTAATTAGTTGAGGAAATTTTTTGTTGTTTATATTTTGTTTTGGACTGTGATTCTTTCTAATATAGTAAAAAAATTTTTTTAATTGCTTTAGAATAATGAATAGGTTCCCCTTTATTTATGATGTTATATTTTTGGTTTTTTCCGCTACCGGGATTCGTACCCAAGACCCTTTTGAAAATACTCAAACTACATGGACCTCATTATAAGATAGACCCTATACTAGATAATCTCAATTTAAGATACGTTTCCATTTTGTTGGTCATTGAGAGAGAGTGGGGTTGTCTAATACCCTCTATTTAATATATTTCTTATTATAAGATACAATTTTTTTAGCCTTTAAAGGGTTTATTTTATAAATAAATTCTATTGCACAAAATATCAATCTCTTTCGGAAAACAGATACATAGAACCAGACATGGTCATGGATACAGATAATACCAAAATGCCTGCGGATATCTGCCTGTATCCGCCGTAAATATCCGGATACGGATACCAAAATCAGTATTCGTGACCATGTCTGCATAGAACCATTTTATAAAAAAAACTCTCTTAAATCATTGCAATTGTCCTCTTTTCTTTAAACAAACTTTTCCCTTTTCTTCCCAAAAGTTGTAAACCTCTTTTAAATGGATTTGAGGATGGATTAAGTAATCCTCGCAGATTAAATATATGTTGTGCTGAATTTGCCTGATATATTTTAACATGGACATTGCGTGCTTGAATTATATCTCCAGCTTTTAAAGCTTTGGCCTGTTCGGCAAATTCATCTGCAAAAATATTTTTTTTAATTTCTTTTTCATGAAAAAATATTTTAATTTAGAATAAAAATCAAGTCCAACTATCATAAAAATGTTTTTCCGCTACCGGGATTCGAACCCGTGTCCCTTTGGAAGATACACGATTGGTAAACCCAACACTTTCCAACTACACCAAAAAATGATTTGGAGTTGTTATGGCACATGGACGTTTTGGCACACATATGAAGGGCGTGGCGCGAACCCTGTTTGCGTTACGAAAGTTACATCCGCAAATTCAGATTCGCAAGTTTCGCGCCCGCAAAATTCGGTTCGCAAGCTTATAGTTCGCAATGTTCGGTGCGCCATGAGGGGGATATTACATAGATAAACAATTCTGAATCTTATAAAGTTCGCGACAAAATGTACTCTATAAAATTCCAGGTTTCCTTTTAATAATTTAAAAAACTCCCTACCAAAACAACTAAATACTTGAACATATTCCCTCATATTTTCATAATTAAGATTTCCATCAAATAAATCATCCAAAACGTGATAAGTTGGTTCTGTCAACAAAAAAGGTTTTGTGGGCCTAAAATGAGATTTTTTTTTTAATTTTTAAAAATTTTTTCTCTTACGATGCCAATTTTGTCCCATCACAAACATACAAATAAACAGGACACCCATTTTTTATGTCTTCTTTAGAAGGGGAAGTTATTGAAAATACCTTAAGAGAAAATTAAAAAATTTTTTGACTAGTCTATATATGATACTATGAAGCTATTACACCATTTGGGTTGAAAAATTGTAGCTTAAATGAGGCATATCCAGGGGAACGCCATAGGTGTCCCGAAACAGATTTTAAAAAGCGAAAGGGCGAAATGGCACCGCATTATAGCCCTCTAAAACTAGACCGGTACCGTTTGAAGCATTTAAAGTGAGGTTCCGGTCATCAACGATTTATTGTGGTCTGAAACCTATATTCTATGGGATGGGATCATGTATCATCCTAATGATTTTCAAATTAATTTTGGGTAATACATCCAATTTTTATAAAATGAATAGGGCTTTATGTCGACAAAATTAACTGACAAAAAATTTTAAAGTTAAGAAACCCAAAAATAAATTTCGGAAATTAAAAAAATATTTAAATTTATGGGACTCATACCAATGGACAAGAACAAAAAAAATTTTTTCCAAAGCTTAAAAACCCCAAAAAAATTTTTTTTCAAAAAAAACCTCTCACCAAACAATTCAACTCAAAATATTGCCCAAAATCGCGATTGTGAAAGTCCAATTCAGCAAAAGTAAAAAGACGACCTTTGCGCCATTTATTTAAATATTTGGACAAATCTTGCATAAATAAATCATCCAAATAAATATTTTGTTTTTGAATTGGTTGAAGAGGAGTTGAAGGAACAATTAATTGAGTATTTGTTGTTGATTCGTTTTGAAGGATATTTGAGGTAGAAGTTGATTCTAAAATTGATTTTTAAAATTTTTGGTAGTAGAATCAGACTACTTTTTTGCCAGAGGAATAAACACAAAAAATTGATAGGATTATTTTGAGGGGGGAATTTTTATCCCAAAATTTTCACTAATTACAGGCACGGGTTGGTAAGAAAATTCAGTGAGGCTGATTAAAATCAGGGTTGAGTCGGGTCTCCAAAAATCAGATTCGATCCAGATATTAAAAATCTTTAAAAACAGTGGGTCGTTTTGTCGTCCAGAGATAAATTTTCGCGTTTCCTCGATCCCATTTTTAATATTTCTGGGGTAGGATTTTTTAAAGCTTCTGTGTTCCCCGAGCTCGTTCAAAAAAACGAATTTTCCTGCCATATTAACCCAAAAACCCCCAAAAATTAAATAAAACCTTTCTCAGGTTCCTTCGTCTGCACCGGAGATGTATTTAATCTGGAAGAATCTACAGTCAATGAATCCGGATTTGAAAAGCTAATACACTCATCAAAACTATTATCAAAGTCACAATCATTAGTTGAACCTTCACGTTGAACCTTTTTAGTTGAAATTTGTTGAGAATTAATATTTTGTTGGGAGGAAATATTTTCTTTGTTTTGAGCTTGTTTCTAAAACAAAAAAAATTTAGGAAAATTTTTTAAAATTATCTTTTCTTAAAAATTCTTGTTCTAAAAGAAACCCCAAAAATATTAAATAAGCTTTTTGAACACAAGTAAATACCTATGCGTTAGCAAAGCTGTAGTTTTGTAAAAGTTTTGCCTACTTTTGTTGACAGCTTTGCTAACACATAGGTATTGATCCGCATTCAAAAAGCTCGTTTGAAAATTTTTGTGTTTAAGAGTAAAACACTAAAAATATTAAAAAAACCTGTTTTTTCCTTTCAATTTTTTCAAAAGATTTTTCAACCTCACCAAATGACTCATCAAGTAAATTCTCTTTATTACTATTTAAATTGTCTCCATTTTGTTCCCTTAACAATTCAGCCCCAATTTTGAGAAGGTTAGAAAGTTGTTCAATTATTTTTCGTTGTTGTTCGAGTATTGTTTGGGCATATTTTGGAATGTCTTCTCCATCAATTTGTTGAGTAATATTTATAACATTTTGAAAATCTATCATTTCAATTGAATCAATAAATTGTTGTCTTTTGGCGTTAGATGAATTTTGTTTTGGTGGGTTATGTGAGGAATGTGGACGCTTACTCATGTCTAAAAAAGAAATTAGAAAAAGGAAAAATAAGTAGAGTTATTCAAACTAGAGGTCGGTAAAATCGTATTTGCGGGATCCCGCATGGATTTTTTTTTGAAATCGTTGCGGGACGGGATCCCGCGGGATAAATCCCGCATCCCGCAAAATCCCGCAATTCAAAAAAATGCGGGATTGCGGGACGGGATCCCGCAAAATCCCGCGCGGGATCCCGTCCCGCACCGACCTCTAGTACCAAAATTGACAAGGGCTAGAAATTTTCCAGCAGGTTATGGCTTTGCGCCGTTATGGCCACGCGCCGTTTTGGGACATCTCCCAAATGACTCAATTCTTGTTCTGGCACTCAACAGGCTTTTTTACACTTTGAAATGATAAAGACGAAATAGCGAAGGGAAAGAAAAAGAGTAAATAGTGAAAATTTTCAGCAGTCATTTTTATTCTTCGTTTTAGTTTTTTGGGGGCTGGGGTTGTCATTTGCGGACAAAACTTGCTAGATTTAAAATTTTAAGAGTTTTTTGATCCCTTCTTTTTAGGGCTCCCTGTTCAACATAAAACGTTAGTTTAATTTTAGTTTTTTAACTTAGAAAAAAAATTTTTTGTACTTGGAGCTGAAGGTCAAAGGGGTAAAAAAATCCTTTTCCCATGGGGATTTAGGCACTTCCTGGCTAAATTTTATGTTGTGGGGTGTCAACGGCATTTCCTGGCTAAAATTTATGTTGTGGCGGTGTTTAGGCACTTCCTGGCTAAATTTTATGTTGTGGGGTGTCAACGGCATTTCCTGGCTAAAATTTATGTTGTGGCGGTGTTTAGGCACTTCCTGGCTAAATTTTATGTTGTGGGGTGTCAACGGCATTTCCTGGCTAAAATTTATGTTGTGGCGGTGTTTAGGCACTTCCTGGCTAAATTTTATGTTGTGGGGTGTCAACGGCATTTCCTGGCTAAAATTTATGTTGTGGCGGTGTTTAGGCACTTCCTGGCTAAATTTTATGTTGTGGGGTGTCAACGGCATTTCCTGGCTAAAATTTATGTTGTGGCGGTAGCATTCGATATCCCTTCCTAATATTTTTAGTCCGGGGGCATTCTCACTCCAAGTACTTAGGCAGCAACATCTACAGCAACAATCAACACGAAGATCAACTCAACAGCAACAATCAACCCAACAATCATAATCAACGTTGGAGAAGAAATTTTTACAAGTTTGTTTTATTTTTTTTTAATATCAGCAAGTTTTGTCCGCAAGTTTTCTGGGTCCAGAATAACCTATGTGGGTGGGTTAAATTTTGTAATATTTTGGACATGAAAATGTTCCAACTGGACATCCCTCTGTGCTTTAGGCTGCCTAAATGAGGTGAACACATTTGGATGGAGGTTTTTTGGGTTTTTTAAATAAAATTCTATGTTTCTTTTTAAAGTTGCTGCCAATGAGTGAGTGCCTGCTTTAAGCGCCGAATCACTTCAAACATGGGCTATTCTTCTTTCTACCGGTGTTGATCCTTTCAGAACGATAATTGTACAACAAAGCAGAGGCCTGAACTTACATGTCCAAAATATTACATACACGTAAAAGCCGTTATTTTTAGATATTTACTATGGCCTCAAGATTATTTTTTAGGACACGGAATAACAGTATAAAAGCTTTATCAGTTTGAGCTTTACTTATTTTACTATTTCCCGATTTTTGGAGTTGCCAACCTTCTCACAATTTATTTTTACATTTGTATTGATTTATTTTATAATACGGGTGTTATTTTTCCTCTCTTTTCTTCTCCTTTTTTAATTTAAAAATTTTTTAGAAACGATTTTGTTCACAGCGATGTTGACGAACAATTGCTTTTCTCTGTTCCTTTTACTGGTTTTTCTTTATTTAAATTTATTAAATATAATTTTTTTTCTAAATTTTAGCCAACGTTAAACTTACGGGAATTATATTTTCTGGGCCGTTGAGTGGTTCGTTTCCGTCAACTGTTCGGCTTTTTAAAGATCGAGGAAATGTTTGTTTAATTTTTATTTTTAAATTAGTAAAGTTAATTTGCTCTTACTATAAGTTTCTTTTTGACATCTTCCAACAAGGGCGGTCATAAAATTTTTTGAGCCCCACTAAAAATTTTTCTAAAATTTTTTGAGAAAAGTCTTTTTGCATTTCTCTTCACATTTCATTTTTCCGATAAATATTGAGTTTACTGGTACCTGGAAATGATCTAGAGAAAGTGGGGTTCGTTTTATCATGCTGATTTTTAATTTCAAAATTTTTTCCTTCGGTTTTGTTAAATCCTTTCTAAAATTTTTTCTTTCAGATGTCTTTTGATGACTGTGAAAATGCAAAAGAAGATCAACAAATCGAGTTAAAACAAGATTCTGATGCTTCTATTGACTATCCTTTAATGTCTAGTAAATTTAATTCTGTTGGCCATTTGACTCTTTATTTTCCTGCAAATTTTGGGGACGAGAAAACGATTATTTATGTTTGTTTTTTTAAATTTTTTTTGAAAAATATTTTGGGGGTTTCCAGGATTCTAATTTTAGTCATAACTGTGTGGAAGTTTTTTCTATAGCGAATAAATATACCTTCCGATCAAAAATATTTTGGGGTAGTTCTGCGGTTTATCTTTGATTTTGGTTTATCTTTCAGACAATCAGACTCGAATGATTTTTGAACTACCGTGGAAATGACCCGGTCCAGACTATCCCACAACCAGAACTCGGTATCTAGCTATTTGGATACGTTAATATTCCTTCTGAAAGTACACGAACATACGGAAATTTCCACTTTGAATTTAGATATCTTCAAATTTTTTTTGTCAGCTAAAGTGTAGAGGAGAAGAGCGAAAGAGAAGAGCGAAGGATGGTAGGCAAAGAAATAGGAAAGAATAAGTTGTGGAATGTGAGGAGAAACTTTGCTGGCCTTAAACAATTTTATATTTAATTTATAAAATAAAATACTTTTTTTTAAATAAATTTTATCCCAACAAAATACTTTATGCGGTTTTAGATAAAAGAGGTAAAGAAAAAAATTTTTTTTTAATATTCAAAAAAATTTGGAAAAGAAGAAAAAATTGGGAACATGTTTAACATAATTTTTAGTAAATTCAAATCTAATTTACTTGTCCTTTGGAGATGGACGAGCTTTGGACTCCCTTATGGAAAGGATATTTGTTATCGTGTTCCTTAACACTTTCTAAAAGGTAAATTCTCGGCATTAAAAATATTAGTAAAAAAACGAATTAGTCTTTCCATCAGGGCTGCACGCAACTGAAAAAATTTTCAATTAGAGTTTGAACTTGACTAAAAACCGAGGCCCTGTCTTTTTATCATTTAAATCAAACTAAACTTGCAGTTTTTCTTGGTTAAAAATCCAAAACCACGGAAACCCAGCAAAACCCGGACCCAGGTTCAAACTCTAGTCACAGTAACAAAAATGATGGAAAATTACTTTTTAGAAATTTTGTTTAGATAACATTTTAAAAAAATATCTACTAACTAAAAATAATCATAAAATATCAATCAAACTGAAAAAAAGCAAACTGAAGCTTCCAGTTTTCCTGGTTAAAACTCCGAAATTTTTTTCATCAAAAAATTTAAACCCCATTAAAATCCAAATTGTTCACTCATAAATGCCAAAGCCTTGAAGCCTAAATTTGTTTTATTGTTAAAATTTTTAAATTTAAAAATTTAAATCCAAATATATCTGGACCAAGTTTGTAGATACGCCCTTGGGACTAAAAAACTGTATCTTATAATTAGCGCGTGTTTTTAGGTCCAAAAATAATCGTGAGATAGGGCTAGATCAAAAAAATTTTTAAAAATATGTTTAAAAAACTGAAAATATTCAAATTTTAAGAAGGATCTTCAAAAAAACTAGTGTAGGTACAAAAAGGCAGAAATAGCAGCAAACTAGGGTATAACCCCGAAGAGGTCAAAAAATTGTTAGGCCCTAGTTTTAAAAAATTGTTAGGTCGCATTAAGACAGTGTTTCATCATGAGCAGATCGCAAAAAAATAGGTAAAACTTGTAAAACACGCTCTAATTTAAAGAAGTTTTCGGTTTGAATTAGCGATTTCGGCTCAGTAAATCCTAAAATTTCCAAAGAGCCGCCAACCTTAATCAGTGTGGTTGGCGGTTTTTATAAAAAAATATATCTGTAATCCCGAATTTGGGATTAGATCGGGGTTTAGTATTTTCCCGTTTTCCTTGTGTTGGGAAATCCTAAGCCATTTACGGATTCGGAAAAATGATTTTTTGGGCATTAGTATTTAATTTTGGGCTATCTAAAAATGAGGTTTTTGACTCTTACGTTGCTTCCAAATTGTTTTTATTTGCATGTACTGAATATAAAGAATCTGGTTTTGTTGAAGAATTTTTAAATTTGTCATCAAGCGTTAAAAGTTGTCCAATAAAACTACCCATATCATAATCTTGTTCAACATATAAATTTAATGTATCCCTATTTAAATTAACGCCAACAATCCATAATTTGCAGGAAATTAATTCATCTCTTTAAAAAATTTTTTTTAAATGTGTAATTAAGTATTCACCCCCTTCCCCTCCTTCCTGTTCTTCATTCGGGTTAAATTGAAATTTTCAATTTAGAATAAGGTAGAGATTAGAGAGCGAGATTTTCTAAATACCTTGACATTGATAAATGATTTTAAGTGAGGACCTTGACCAGATCAAGGACCTTGAGTCAAGGAAAAACCAAGGTCAAAGAAAAATCAAGGAACACTGCAAAATGCCTTGATCTTGACTCTGGATCCAGGAAATAACAAGGTTGTAGTATTTAGACAAATTAACATCCAGATCCAGCTCGCTCTCTAATATTGAATATTAGGGTAAGTCAAAAGTTAGCGGCCACTTTAATTTAAAAATTTAACATAAATAGCATTATTATGATCTATATATCAATCGAAAGCTTGATCAAAATCTAGTTTGACATGTTTGAGCGTTTTTCTCAAAAATCAAAATTCGTCAAGCTATTAGGGATATTTGGGATTTGGTCGGATACTGAAAATCCGTATTTTCGCGGATAAATTTTTTTAGAAAAATCAATGTCTAAATCCAGATCTAGCTCGCTCTGTCGCAGATTTAGATAGAAAGGAAGGTTTTTTTTAAAAAATAAATCTTTTTGAAACCTTGTAGTATTTAGACAATTAACATTTTTATCATAATTTGGTATTAAATGACTTGATTTAATCAACTTATATTGCTCATTTTCTTCTTCCCATTTATATAAATACGTACGTAATAAGACTTTTTGTCTATTACAGTAACCTTTCTAGAAAATTTAAATACCGTATTCCTTCTAAAACAATCTCGCTTTGCTGAAAAATAATACCCCCCCCCCCCATAACCACTCCCCCTACAAAAAATATAACGCCTCATTAAAAGGGTAGAGAACATACCCCGTTAGGACTAAATTTGTCTCTGGAGCAGTGCTTATTAGAGATCGAGCTGGGCCTGGACCAAGGCCTGGGTTTTTCCTGTACCCAGAGTCCAGTCCCAGGCATTTTTGACCTTCCTGGGTTTTTCCCTGGCCTGGGTTTTTCCTGGACTACAGGCCCAGGACCCGGCCCAGGTCAATAAATCAAACCCGGAACCCAGGAACAGGCCCAGGCATTTCAAAAATCTCGATCTCTAGTGCTTATAAATTTAAATTTTGCTCGTACTTCGTACCACACCATTTTTTGACTTCGTACTCGTACTTCGTACCTGCCTACTTCTGGCCTCGTACCTCGTATCATAGTATGAGTACGAATTTTGGTACGAGTGCTTAAGCTCTGCCCAGGATTATGCGGATTCGCTTTTTGGATTCATGTTTTGCTTTTTAAAATCTGTTTCGGCACACCCTGCCCGAGCAGTATTATTTTAGAAAAAATACAGTGTATAAATATTTTTGTTATTTTTTACCTCAACCTCACCAGCTCGGCATAAAATTAAAATAAAATAATTATAACGAGTTTTCCAATCTACTTCAGCAGTTAATTCATTCCAAACACTTGTTGATTCTCGATTTATAAGGGTAAACCCTATTTTAAAAATAATTTTTTAAATACAATCTAACATATTTACCTCTTTTAAATTCCATAACAATTCTCTTTAATGTAAACTTATTTACATTAAATGTTGTATTTTGTTCGGGAAATCCAGGTGTAATAATGGACATTTGTGTTCCATCATTTCCTTCATTTTTTGTGCCTCTTTTTTCGCTTGAACCAGTTTCGCTTTATTAATTTTTGATAAATTTGTTAATTAATTTGTTAATTAGCGAGGGAATTAAGCTACTTAATTAAGCTACCCGACATTTAATATACTATCTATTTAAGAAACCCCTCATTAAATGGAATCTTTACCCTCAATAATGACTTTTCTCCCGGGCGAATTAATATTTCAAAACATTCGTTGGGATGGGGAATTATTCGTGGGTGGGGAATTACTAATTCAACCCTTTCCTGAATTTAAAAAACTGCATGAAGTTTTGGCATTCTTTCTTTTTAAAGCATGGATATTTCCTCCAGCATCAAACCATATAAGCTTGCATGGGTTTGGATCTTTGTGTAGACCAATATATAGGAGTATTAAGACTTCTACATGAGGGACCACTGTATGGTTCGATATTGAGGAAATAAATATTATATCCCCCAACATGGAACCACTTTATATACAATTTTATAATTAATTTTTTGTAATCTTCAAACCTTGAAGAATCAAAATTTTCATTTTTAACCCATCTCCAAGGTTCAACAATTTCTGAAGCATTTCCGAATTCCTCATTTGTATCAACTAAATCAACCAAAAATAATGGTTCTTCTCCCCAGTTCCTAAAAAATGATTAAAATATTTTCCTAAAAAATATCAAATAACCATGCTTTATAGACATTAAAAAATTGTTTAATAACAAAGGACAAGCTAGTAGCTTCCGGATTTTCTATACAAATTTTTGCTGACATAATAGACAACGAGTGCCCACTCAAATAACCGGCAATGTTTGAATAGATGAGGCGATCTAGAATAAAATTAAAAATAAATTTCTAAAAATTCCTAAAGCTATGCAGGAGGCGGCGTGGCCTAATGGACAACACGTCAGTCCCTTGCGGCCACGCCAGAACTACCCCAACCCTGCTGGTTTGCTCCCAATCAGGGATGTGCGTCATGGTGTGAGATGCCTGCTCCCAATCACCTAATAACTATTGAACTAGCTGAAAGAGTAAAACTGTGTAACTGGCAAGTTCCGGGATGCAATTTCACCTATCCTTTGTAAAAACATTAAAATTACTTTTAGCCCAAATCTTCACATAGCGCATTAACAAAACCAGCAATTTTTGATTCTGACAGATATAATCCTGCCTTATAATTTTCAAACAACGAACACCTTTTTTAAGAAAATATTTATTAGAAATGAGTTTGTTTTCTCATAATCGGACTCATTAAACACCCTTGGGTAAGTCGAGGTATTAGAATGGGTGTATTGCTTGGACAGCTTCCTCGTGTTGGGGCCGTTTTTTCAGAACAAAAATCGGAAATAGAAAAGTTAATATTGATGTCTTCCAAATCTTCCAAAACACCCCCTCCCGAGCCCTTCTTACCACGACCTTTTGCAATCCAAGAGCACTGGTTCCTCAGCCTAAGGGCCACCTATCTGTCTTAATCGTGTCTATCTTAAAGTGAGTTCCGACTGTATTTTAATTAATTTACCGGCTAATGCCAAGATGCTTCTTGCATTTTTATTTCCTTCAATAATTTCATCATCCATTATATCAAAATCTGTTTCAATTTTTTCAAATGGAATTTGTGCATAAATTAAATCGACATCAATTCCATTCATTTTTAATTCAAGCATCAAAATTCTGCTTGTTTTTACGATATTTATATTATCCGATCTCATAATGGCCATTAAACTTCCATATAAACCCGAAGCATCTTCCTCAATAAAATCGTAAATATTTATATATTTTGGCAGTATGCACAAAATATCCATATCTGACCAATAAGCAGTTGTTCCAAGTATTTCTGATCCACCCTCCAGTAATTGGAATTCTTGAAATAGAAAATTTAAAATATTGTCTAGACATTTCCCGTTTTTGAAACTAACTAATACAATATCACCCATATTTGGGATATCTTTTTTGAATATTATAGAGATTCTAAACGATAACCTCTATTCAAATGCGCCTCATTATAAGGTAAAGGTTTGCTCTTTTCGATTCGGGCCGACGGTCGAGGCATTTTCGAGCCTGAATTTTATCGAGTCAGGCATCGAGAATTTTCGAGCCTTTTTTAAATATTTATTTAAAAATTATAAAAAAGCAATGATAAAAAAACAATTTTGAGGGATATCGTGGGATCACTTTATATTCCCTTTAATCCCTCAAATTGCCCTGATATCACTCTTAATCCATCCGAATTCCTCGATATCTTTTAGCGCCTCAGGCAAAAATTTTGAAATTTTTGAGTTCCAGGGTACAAGTTCGAGTCAGATTTCCTCTCCATATTTTAATGCTTTATTTTATCGAGTCAGGTCTCATGAGTTTTTGAAAGCCACTAGGTCCGGCTCGATCTTTTGGACCGAGTTGTTCCATTTTGCCCCCCCCCCCCAAAGGATTATCTTATAGTGAGATAGTACAGTATACCTTCTTCTTCAGTATTATTAGTACTTAATCCTTTATTTTCCTTCACATTTTCTATCCATTGTTTAATTACTTGTCCCAAAATGTTTATAACACCATTTCTAGTTTGAATTATATTCTCTTGAATATAATATTCATTTGCCATTAGTTGATACAACTTAAATTTATTTTAGCTTTAAATGTAAGTAAATATGAGTGTATTCGGTCATCACTTATAGATACACTCTCTCAAAATATGTGTGTTCCTAAATTGGGAGGTATCGTTTAGATAGTAGGGTTGTTCCCCGTCCCCCCCCCCCCCCCGTAAAAAATTAAAAAATTTTCCCCGTCCCCGTCCCCGTCCCCCCCCCCGTGGCGCTGCCTCCCCGAAAATTTTCCCCGTGGCCCTCCCCCCCTCCCTCCCCCCCCCCGTCGGGGAACAACCCTATTAGATAGCTTCTCCATCGAAGGGGCTCCCCCCACCACGTTAAAGAAGCGCATTTTAAATAGAGATTTTTTGTATCCTATAATGATTGTGTATCTTATAGTGATGTCCGGATTTATAGGCAATTTAAAGAACATACATAAGCATCCACAGGGTTTTCTCTTTGTACCTGTTTAGATTTTTTATTTTTATATTTTTTTTACCCACATAAGAACCAGAGGTGAGTCGGAATGCCACAATATCTCTTTTAAACCATCAAATTTGACTCCCTCTATATTCCCTTAAATTCAATAAGTAAACATAATTTGTCTCATTTTGCTTAACAAATTGGAAAAAAGTTATATTTTGATTTTTTCTGTGGCATATTGTCATTTGGCATTTCCGATTTCAGACTTCCGATTTCCGTAAATTTAGGCTGATTTCCGAGTTCCGACTTTTGAGCCATTTCCGATTTCCAACCAGTCCGGTTTCCGCCACCTTCGTCCTTTCCGACCCACCTCTGATAAGAACCTACATAAAAATCCGCAGCATCTTCACTTTGTACCTGTTTAGATTTTTTCTTTTTTCCTTTTTTTGTCACCTCCTCTATAGTTATACCCTTTCTATCTACAGAAGAAATATATCCCGCTTTTGGTCCTTAAAAATTAATTTAAATTTAAATTAATTCCTCAGACCTTTGGTTGGTTTTTTTGGGGTAACTGTTTGTACTGCTCCATAAACTACTTTCTCCTTTCCTTTACTTGATTTTCCTTTGCTGGAAGATGATGATGTTTCTTGTTGTTCTGTCTGTATATTAATTTTTTTTACAGTCGGAGCTCGATTTTATACACATTAAATTAATTGATAAAATGCAGGACGCGAAAATTTTTTCATTTTATTAGACCTCGATGTCTTATCAGTAAACGTGATAGGACAGTAACTAACAAACTGAGGCTTTATTATGATAGAAATAATACAATAACAATGTACAATAGGAACATAGCTAAGCGCCGAATGTGTGTTAAAGACATGATACTAACGCAACATACGTCAATTATTCAAATTCTTAAAAAACGTCTCTCTCTCAAAAGTCCCAGTCTCAGCTCTCAAAGACGAAAGTGAAACGTACACATATCGACGGGTTTTTGCATGGGCCACCGGCTCAAGTATATCCTAATTTAACTATAATTACCCGATAGATATCCGTAGAATGACTTCCACCATGTGTTTTTCCTTTATTTTTTTCTTTTTCAAAAGTTTTAATTAATTTATTTATAGTCATTCCACATAATTCTTTAACCGTTAATGCTAAAATAGAAAAGGATTTAGCTCCCTCCATATTCTCCATACCAACGGCCCAAGGCCATACTGAATCCATACCCAGAATATAGTAGAGGAATATTTGGAGGGGAGTGTAGGAAAAGTCTTAGGAAGAGTCTTAGAAAGAGCTTCAGGGGTGATCACTCAAATATCTGTATTTTTTGTCCGTGGTAAAAACAGACCAATTGTGTTGCCATTCGAAAGAGCTGGGAAAACTAAGTCGAAATAGGGGTGGACGAAGTCAGTCCGGTACCGGGACGGAGATATAGGGCTCGAAATGGTCAGAAACCATAGGGAGGAGTAGCTCATTGTGGGAGAGATTTAAAAAAGGGGAGAGATCCCGACCCAGAATACTGGGTACCAGTGTTGTGCCAGCTTTACTTACGCCTTTCCAGGTGTTTTCACTTTTCTTGATGTTTCGCCGTTCGCTTCTTAATACCCCTATTAGTTACAAAATTAATTAATTACCAGATGCTTCATACTGTAAAAATTGTTTAAATTCTTCATTATTTAACAATTCATTAATTTTATTTTGATGCATTAATGTTCTTTCTTTCGCATTGAATTCCTTATTGTCTTTATTATTATAATACTTACTCACACATTCGTACCAATATTTATTCACTTTTTGTACAGTATCCAGGAGAGGCTGTTTACCTCTATTTTTTCGGCCTCTTTCAGATTTTTGAATTTCTTTTACAATTTTTTCAGTGCATTTCTTGTACATTTGAAGGTACGAATCTTTACTTCCATGGTAAAATATGCACATTTCATTTTGGTTTATAAATAAATCCTAGAGAAATAATTAATTTTTTTAAAATGGAGGAAAAATTCCTTCATGTCACCCATGTCTCTATCGGACAAACAATATATCATTTGCAAGATACTAAGTCAGAGGACACAAAAATTAGGCTGGGACACAACAATGTGCCGAGTTATGTTCTCATAGCGCAAAAAATTTAAGGCGTATCTAACTGATTTTTGGGTGATCTTGGGGCCAACTATATTAGGCCCGACTTGATCTATCGTTCGACTAAAAGCCACTATTCAGTCCATATCTCTCAGTATTATTAAAATGTTATTCTATTATTATTCGGAATCTTGAAGAATAAATTTATACCTCAATCTCTAAATCGTTATTTTCTCCTTTAAAATTTCGCGCCTTCCAAAAGTTAATTTTAAATGTATTCGCCGTTGTGTGCATATGAGCAACTATATTTATTTTCTCTTCTTCATCTAAAAATTTTTTAAAAATTCAAAAGATTTTTCAATTTTACTAACCCTCTTCTCCTACTTGTAATTTACTCAATTCATTTCTGGTCAATTCCATATAAATTATATACTCCAAAACAATTAAACTTTTCCAGTCAGTCATTGAAGTATCTCTTGGTGTGAAATATATTTTGTATAAATCATTAATTAAGACCGCAGGATTTACTAAATAAAAAGTTTTTAAATTTAAAATTTCGGTTTGTATAGTAAAGCAGCTGGGCTATAGCTATTTCTCTCCTTTAGCTAGTGCAAAAGGTTATTCGGCGGCTGGGAGCGAACCAGCATCTTTCTTCAGTAGACCGGACTGATGTGTTAGCCATTACACCACGCCGCCTACTGCACAGCCTTAGGAAATGAATAGCTATATGCTTTACAGTATATAGGATCCTTTCCACCCTACTGTAAGGTTTGCTGATCTCGATGGATTTTCGGATATCAGGATCCGATATCCAAACTGTAAATTTTGCAATATTGTCTTTTTCGGACACGGATATCCGGATCCGCTACTTTAACCTATTGGGGCCAACTAAGCCAGAGGTAAAATATAGAAATCCTTTATACCATCCTTAATCATAAATAAAAGTGCTTGGCAGTTGCTCCCCTTCAAAGATCCGAAAACAGTCCAGATACCCAAAAATTTTCATTTCTGATATTTGTTCCGGATATCCCTCCCTAAAGTTGTTATGCAAGTGAGTTCTGGCATTCTTTGAAGATTGACAATTAACGAAAAATATTTATATTTATTTACCCATATGCTCAAAAACATCTGAAAATCTTTCAGAAAGCAAGGCAAATCGTTCAAATCCAAAAATGTATTCAAATTTCCCTCTAAGTTCAACTAACTCAGATTCATTTTTATTATTAATTTGGTAACTTAAATATTAGAAAATTAGAAAATTAGAAAAAAAAACAATTTTTTCGAAACCTAAGAAATTCCAAAAAATTTCCATTTTCCATAACCGAAAAATAAAATTCAATAAAATTCCCCTCAAGAATCATTTCCTTCAAAAATTCAATTTTATCGAGAACATTATCTCCTTCTTCACATTTAAATACCGGGGGTTCATCATTTTTTTGTTCAATATGATTTTTTATGTAAACTTTTAAATGAACAAAAATTTGAATAAGATTACATAGTTCATAATTGTCATGTTCATTTGGGGTTATTGACGATTTTATACTAAAATTAAAAGGAAGTTTTTTAACCCTGGATCATCCATCTGACAATGGATCCGAACCTCGATTGTACTTACACTTGGGGGAGCTCAGAGTATATACCAGGGGTGTGCGAGTTTCGCCTTTCGCCGATTTTCGCCTTTTTTGGACTTTTGCCTTTCGTCTTTCGCCGTTCGCTTTTTAAATCGACTTTCGCCTTTTCGCCTTTCGCTTTTTAAAATCACTTTCGGCACACCCCTGGTATAGACGTCCCATCCATAAGCTTTACAAATCCCTCGATATCTCTCTTAAGCCCCAACCCCAGATTTTCTTAACTACCCCAAAACCACTTAATCTGCACATATCCCCCGATAGCTCTGTTAATCCACTAAATTTATGCTACCCCCTCTATATCAATCCATTCTCAGCACCGCCGGCAAAATTTTAGAGAATTTCGGAAGGCCAAGGACCCAGATTCTTAAGATTTTCAGCGCCGGTTGCAATCACGTAAGAAATCCTGTCCCCTTGCCAAAATCCTGTCGGTAGGGGTTAATGCTACCTAATAAAAAAATTTTAAATTTTAACAGACCTAGTAAAAAAATCTATTAAATTCGTTTTTACTTCACCATCAACATTAAAAATATTTTGGTACAACTGATCTCCCAATGTATCTCCATATCCTTCCATTAACCTAGCAGTTATCGAAAGATATGTAGCTACAGATATTTTTAATTTAATTTGTTTCAACTCTTTCTTTGTTTCGGCTAATAAATATTCTTTATAATAATTAGCCAACACATGGTTTTTTAATTCTATCGAAGCTGGATTGTCGAAAAAGGCACTCTCAATCCCGCTGATTTGTTGAATTGCCAAATTTCTCATTCCTAAATTTTATTTTACTTTATAAATTATATCTATAAATAAATTCTTTTAATATTTTTCTTTCACCACTGAGAGGGGACAAGGATTCTTATTTTAGCTTCGGTGACGGGGACGGTGGCTCTGGGGGGGGGAGAGCCTCCCACCGTCCTAAAGTTTATTTTACTTTATAATTCTTTATAATAATCAGCCACCGTCCTAGGAACGGTGGTTGAACCCTAGTTACATGTCTAGGCGGTGGATATGACCACTTTTAAAATTTTTTTAAAATTAGGTTAACAGATAACTGACGGTATCATTTAATAACCAAATCGGGCCCGATCCTAGTTATCTTCCGATTACCTATCTGCATGTGGAAACCTGCAGAATTTAATAAATTTAGTTTATATAACTGAGCCCGTTACAAGACTGGTTAAAAATTTATTTTTTTTTTATAAAAAATTTTTTTGTAAAGATTTCTAACTGCGGAAAATATTTTATAGATAAGAAGCTTGTAGAGTTAATTATTATCTTTCTTAAAATTCCCCAAAACCCTTGGTAACCCAGACCCTTTCAATATTGTTTCAATATTGAAGGATGGCGTTAAATGTAAACCCAAGCAAACTTAAAATGCTTTGGATTCAACTGTAGCAAAATTGTAAGAATTTCGGAAATTCAGCTATCGGTTTATAACCAAAAACGTTTATATTACTAGCAAACACACAATTTTTATAAATTTATTTTTATAAAAAATTTCTAACGTTTCCCAAGTTCCCTCATCTTTTTCATTGCCATTGAAGACGAAAAAAGTAATAAAAAAATAATTACTCGACATTTCATTTTCAATCAAATTTATTAAAAAAATATTTTTAATAAATTTGTGAAAATATTTTTTAACTAAAATATAAATAAATAAATTTAAAAAAATATTTTTAACTAAGAAAATATTTAAAAGAATTTTTTTAAATGATTTTACAGTAAGGAGAAAATATTTTTTAATAAATATAAAATGAGAATGAGTCTTATTATACATTTATGTACATGTATCCAAGTGTATGTATGCAAGTCGCGCGTGTCTTGCGTCAGAAAGAAAGATAGAGAGAAGTCGCGCGCGATTTTGCCTTGTCTTTTTTTTTAATTTTTACCCCCTAGCATGTATAGTATTCAATAAAATTAAATTTTTTAATTGAAAATTAAAAAGGGCAGTCGATTGCCTTGATTTGTCGATTGCCTCTTAAAGGCATTTTGAAATCTTGTAAATATTTTTTATATTAAAGACAGGCATGCTCACCTGGGCCCTGCAATATTTTAAGAAGCGCAGAAGAAAGTGGGAAGCGGAAGAAAGAAAAGAGACGGAGGCGGAAGTGATCCCATCAGTGTTGCTTACGTATACGGATAATATCCGCAAAAATCCGGATATCAGCAGATGTAATGGTCTGTGGCCGTTAAACACGTTTTGACGTCATTTTTGGCGATTTTGGTGTTTTCCAGGGGAATTCCCCGAGGCAGGGAATTCCCCTGGGAACGGCGGAGGTCTCCCCCAGAGCCCAATTTCTTTATTTCTGCGGTTCGAATTCCCCGCATTCCCCGATCCTGTCCCCCCGCGGGGAACGGCGAAAATTTCACTATGTATTTCGTTATTTTGTGACATGTCTCTGACAATTTGACTACAATTTTCGGTTCTACTTGTCTTTATGAATCCTATCAAACTTTATGAGTCCAATCAAAAAATAATTGTATTTTTCTTGGTGTTGCAAAGTATGCAAAGTAGGGGTATGCTAACAAAACATTTTGGGGTTTTTAATAATTAAAAAAATATTTTTTAGCTAACAAGAATTTTTTTTTAAATATTTTTTTAAACATAAAAAAATAAAAAAAAATTCTTTAAAGGCCCTAAGTGAGGACCTCTAAGTGAGGACCCCCTTCTCCTTTTGGCAGTTACATTTGCCTCTCCTTAGACCACGTCGACACATCCATTTTTAATTATTCAATAAAATTAATTTTTGAAAATTAAAAATGACAAATGATTGCCTGAAAAAATGACAAACGACTTCTTGCCTGCGGAAATTCAAAATCCTTGCCTGTGTTGCCTTTTATGTTTTTACAATTGTTATTAGTGATAATCCTGCCACCGGTCAGGATTCAAACCTGTAACCTCCTCATAGTTATTGCTCACCATATACAGGAGCTCGACCACTGAACTACCGGGGCAACGACTTAAACTTTCTCTTTTATCCTTTTAGATCAATTAACCCCCGCCTAATCGTTTAAATGTTCTAGGTGAATCATCCTAACAGTTGTTTTATTAACCGGTATCTCCAGTTTTCGGTTAATCCAAAATTTAAAAACCCGGTTTCGGTTTTGAGTTTTATACAAATCCGGTTTTATTTTGGAAAATTTTTCAATAAAATCACTTATTTTCATAAATTCCGGCTGTCGGTTTTTAAAATTTAATAAAAACGGTTAATTTTAAATTTCAAAAATTCCGTCTTAATACCGGTCGTGACCAACCCTAGTATTCATAAGTGATAAAAAATTTTTTTAAATTTAGATTTTAGATTTACTGAGCGGCACAGTTCTGAAAGTAATATCACCTTGAAGAAATACAAAAAAGGAAAACGTAAAAGAAAAATTGCCAAAAAATTTTTGTTATTTTACTCTTGAAATACCTGATTTTTTATTTCTTTTTATTGCTCATAGTGCCTAAATATATTATTTCTCCTTTTTAATAATTCTAAATTTTTTTTCCAATAAAATTTTAAATATTTAAAAAAAGTAAATGACAAAATTAACTGTTTGATTAGCTTTTGCGATTTTTGATGATACTTCCCAAAGCCATTTTCTCCGCTTTATTGTCTTTCCCGTTCAATTCCAAGGCAAAAAAGGCTTTAATTCCATCAACATAATTAAAGCCTCTCTCCCTTTTATTCTCTCCCGTTTTAATAAAAATGAATTTTAGAGGGATTTTAGAGAGGTAGGTGTGTTTGTATATTTGTGGCTTTTGTTGTCTTAAAATTTTAGAAAAACTAAAAAATTTTTATTCATTTGAAAACCATTTTTTTAGTTTATAATCCATGAATAAAATATTTAAAAATAACTTGAACTTTTTTGTGTTTTATTTTTAAATAAACTTTTACAGCTCTTTAAACCAACCGATTTTCTTGTGGTTTCAAAAAGCTCGCAAACAGTCTTTAATTTTAATTAATTATATTCAAGTAAAAAATGAAACAAAAAATATTTTTTCAATTATTTCTTTTAATTTTAACTTCAATTTTTGTTGAAAACAAGCAAAACAAGCAATTAGTGAAGAATAAATTTAATTTTATTTTTTTAACATTTTCTAATGATTCTGACAGTAATTTGGACGTAAATCTGGTTTTGGGAGAGAAGGATTTACATAAAAGTAAGATTACTTCTTGGCAAAATTTTTGGCAAGATTTTTGTGTTATTGAATAGAGAATTAAATAGACTACTAAAAAATTTTTAAATCAGAATTTTAAATTAATTAACAGAAAAGTTATGGAGTAAAATATGACATAATGTCGATTTTTTGGCCCTTTTTTGAACCATAATTTTATTTCCAAAATATTCAGAATTCTGATTTTTCTCTATTTTATAGAGAATTTAATTCTCTATCGAATGATATCAAAAGAATTTTAAAATCTCAATAATTCAATGAGTTATGGGGAAAATAGTGAACCTATGTTTAATCTTTAATTAATTCTTTTAATTAAATTATTAATTATTAACTTTCAAATTTTTTTAAAGAACAATTAATTTTAACATCCAAACACCACAAAAGTGGAACAGAAACGGCCAAAATGAATGTAAATTATACAGTGAGAAAAGAATCGGATCCTATAGGCCTTTTTGGTATCTCAAATCTTTTTTCCTCCTCTGCGACAGAATTGTCTTTGGTTAAAGCTAAAACTTTAAAATTATCTGAGAGTGTTGGAAATGTTGGTGAGGAAATAAAAATAAAAATTTAAATAAATTAAAATTATTTTTTGAAGAATATAAAATTGATGGAATAACTCAAGGCTTTGTAAAAACACACCATATTTTCCCTAAGGGGCACAAAAATTATCAAATGAAAGTTTGTATTTTTGGCGATTTTGCTCAAAATTTATATGAAGATGCTGATTTGAATCTTAGCGATATTATAGAGAAAGAAAAATGTCAATTAAATCTTTTTATTGGTAAGTTAGGAATTTAATGGGTAAATGGGGTAGGAGACCATGGGTTAGTTTAAGCCTGATATCTCTTGAAAGGATGAACCTTTTAACTTACTTTTGGTATCATTCGATAGAGGATTGAATTTGCTACAAAATAAAAAAGAAATTAAAATTTTAGATAACTTGGCAATAAAGTTATAGAAGAAAAAGTTCTATAATTTCAAGTTTTTCTTCAAAAATCCTAATTTTCAACCATAACATTTCTTCTTTCAAAAATAAAATCTAATTTCTAAGTATTTCATAGCAAATTTAATCCTCTATCGAATGATACCAAACGCTTTTTTAAAGCTTGATCTATCCCTGAGTTCTGAGTC
Source organism: Meloidogyne incognita (assembly GCA_036172945.1). NCBI lineage: Eukaryota > Metazoa > Nematoda > Chromadorea > Rhabditida > Meloidogynidae > Meloidogyne > Meloidogyne incognita. The sequence continues at coordinate 2,700,463 of JARQAC010000006.1, read as the reverse complement.
AAAGATTCAACTGCTCTTTAAGGTAAAATTGCTTGGGAACGCCAAGTAAAATCTCAACAACCGAGCCTTTCATTTTCTCCTTATGTAATGTTACATAGCAAAACTAATCCTTTAAAATATTCTGCATTCACCCAAGTTCCTTCAATTTTTGGAAAAGTTGGTGGAGGCATGACAGAAACAAGTTATTTTCAATGGCAAGTTTTAATTTTTCTAAAATACGAGCTTTTTAAACCCTCAAATTTTCTTGTTGTTTTAAAAAGCTGTAAATTTCCCTTAAAGTACCCGTGTTGGAGATGTTGCTTTTATTCAAATAACGGTAGAAATAGCTACAGTAGCTGATTTACCTGATGGAAGCAAAGCTTTTGAAATGATTGGGCATTATTTTAGAGAAACTATGCTTAATGAATTGGAATGTAAATTACAGGTAATTTAAAGGGATTAATACTCTGACGAAAATTTTCTCCTTTAAAAAGGAGCTACATCAAATAGATGAACGTCCATGGATTGGGTAAAAAATTTTAAATAAGTTAAATATTTTTTAAAATAATTTAAAGTTTATTTATGACACACCCCTTTTTGGTAAGCAATGACGAGAACAAGGTTCAATGGTTTGTAATGAATGACACTCATCGCTTCTTTGATATTTTAAAACGTTACAAGGTTTCAAGGAGGGTTAACAACAGAAATTTTTAAAAAAAAATTATAGGTCGATTTGCTAACAAGCTGTGGAATTGAGGGAATGTCTAGAATGTTGCAAGCTGCCCGTAAAAGAATGCCAGACGCCAAACTACCAGAATATATACAAACAACAATGGCACAATGTGGGGGATATCAATCAGTAGATGTTACTTTACAGAATGAATGTACATTTGCTACGTTAAATATATCGCCTAAACAAATTGAATTTAAAAAGAAATATGCTGAAGGGAAAGAAGCGGGGAAAGTGGCTATTGAAGGGAAAATACAACGAACTTTCGTAAAAAATATTTTTAATATTGAAATTTATTAGAGAGGGGATGGATAGGAATTAGGAGATGAAATATGTATAATTTTCTAATGTGAGCGAGCATAAGTGAAATATTGGTCAGTAGACGATGATTCTTTTGAATGGTTATATTGAACCTCAATATACGAGCTCTAAGTGACACAGAAAAATTTCAGTATTTCGAGAGTCCATTACATCGAGAGTAATTTAAGGGAGGAATAGTCTGAATCCGGTGATTCAGACTATCATCCTCCAAAAGGGCATTCTATTAGAAGAGGGAATCAATGAAGAGGGGCATCAATAGAAAGACTTCCAACAGAAATAAGAAAAATTATTTTAAGATTAAAATTACAAAATTCAACTTTAAATTCAGGAAGAAGCAGATCGTTGTGTTCCAGACGAACTTTGATATTTAAAAAAACACTTGTTTCATTTTTATTGCTTTTTTAAGCTTTTCCTTACCTTTTTGCTTTAACTTTTTTTCCTTTACTTTATTAACTGGTCATTTAATCGATTATAAAATACTTCAATAAATTTGTACAGCTTTTGCTTAAATAAAAAAATTTCTCCAATTTCTCTCAAATCCCCTCTAAATTTACCCAAAAATGATAAAATTCTCTTTATTCTCCCTTCTCCTTTCCCCCCCTTTAATTTCTTCTTTTGACCGAACAATTGACCATTTTGAGACCAATTTGGATCGATTTGCTAAAGGACCCCCTTCAAATATTAAACCTTCACGAATTATTCTTCCAACAAATTTTATGGAAAAATTAATAAATAATGGAGGGATTCAATTAAAAAGACAAGAAAATTTTGAACATAATTTTAATGAAAATAAAAATAAATTAAATAATACCCATTTAAATCAACCAACTACACGAATTTTAACAAACCCAAAAATTCCAGTTGACAAAACTTTATTAAATAATAGAGAGAAAGAAAAAGAGGAGAATACTTATTTGTCTCAAGTTAACCAATTAATCCCTTCAATTCCCTCAATTAACACAGGAGAAGATCCCAGACCTTTCCTAGAAGGCGAAAGATTAGGGCAACAAGGAAAATTTGGTGGGCCAACAAACCAATACAAAGAAGACTGGGGACATAAATTTACTCGAAAAGAGATGGTTGGACAAGTTCCAAATCTTATTTCAAGCTTTGGAAGCTCCCAGCCACCGTCAAAAATAGAAAAAGGTAGGTAGTGAATTTTTTGGTGTAGTGGGAAAATGTTTAGGTTACACTGAAAAGGAATCCTTCTGGCAGAAAACATTTTTAAATTAAACAAATTAAATATTTTTTCCGTTTAAATTTAATAATAATGCTTACAAAAATTTTCAAAAATTAATTTTTGGCTCTAAAAATGGCAAAAGAACTCAAAAAATTCAATTTTCTCACAGATATCAACCCAAACCTAGACGGATCTAAAGTATTTATTGACAACAACAAAAATTCTCAAAATACTGGTCTCACATCTGGAAGGATTTCTCCCTATTTAAACGCACCAGAAGAAATAACAGGAAGTAGATGGCGTAGTTTTGATGAATATTTTAATAATTTAAATAAAGGGAATAGAGGAAGAGGGCCTAATAGATATGTTAAAATTGATTTATTGAATGAATTAAAAGATCAGATTTATTATAAGAAACGAGGTCCTAGTGATCACTATAACTAGGAAAAATATTTAAAATCCTAGTAAAAACTTCATTTTAACTTAATGTCATTTTAATATTACTTATCCCATTTTTATTTTTTCTTTAAAATCTTGTTAATTAAAAATTAAAATAAATAAAAAATATACTCGTCTATGGCGCGTTCACATAAAAAGCGTCTTGCATTTTGCGGCAAAAACGGCTGAAGAGACGCGATTTTGCCCTCTGAAATTCAGAAGAATGAGAGGCAAAATCGCGTCTCTTCAGCCATTTTTTGCCGCAAAACGCAAGACGCTTTTTATGTGAACGCGCCATAAAGGACACAAACTGGATAACAAAACAGAAGCACGCGAAGACAAAAAAACCTTTTTTATAAATTCATTTCCTTTCCTGTCCATTCAATTCTTTATTAAATTTTCTCCTCCAACTGTCCAACCATCTTGGAGGTGTTTTTCTCTTTTCTTTTTCTTCTTCAGAAATTATTTTTAAATCTCTTCCCAAATTAGCTCCAATTTTACTAAAAGCTCTATAATCATCTCCATAATCTGCATGTTTAAATAATTGATTCATTTCCTTAATTTTTAATTGGAAAAAAATTTTGTTGAAAAAAAAGAAAACCTGTAAAACTAAATGTTGACGATCTTCAATAAATTTAAATTGAGGTATAAATGTACTATAAAACTAAAAAAAAGGGAAAAATTTTTTCAGAAGTCATCAATAGGATTGTGAGTTTAAAATGAACCGAAAATTTGAGGAGTCAATACAAAAAAACTCAAGTTTCGGACTGGGGCCTATTTCTCCCCTTCACAGATTCTGTGGATGCTTCTGCAGAAATCTGAGGACCCCTTTTTCCGCGGAATCTGTGGAAGTGCAGAAATAGAAATTCGGTTGTCTGTGCACAGAATTCTATCCGCAGAATCTGTGGAGGGGAGAAATAGGCCCCAGACCAATTTAAGATTTCGCTGTGTGTGGAACTGATAATCCTAGTCCCCATGGACCTTGCAAGGTTATTTTTTTGAACCATGAATATTAATTTAGTACATTTTTGGAATCATTCGATAGAACATAGTATGTAACATATTGACAGTTTTTGAAGATTTTTGGATCCGGAGTCATTTTCGGATTGGATTTTGAATGAATATAACTATCAGAAAATGGCTCCGGAGCAAAAAAACTAAAAACTGACAACAGGATATCGACCATGCTCAATCGAATGATACCCAAAAAATACAAAATTAATCAAAGTTCGGGTAGGTGAAATTAATAATCCTCCTCCCTAAAAAGTCTTATTGTTAGTCTAAACCAAGGTTGGGTCGGATTACCCAAAACCCGGTCTTTTTTTCGACCTGACCTGGTTTAACCATGGGTTAAATGGTTTAACTTTTTTAACCCCAATGGTTTAATTTTAACCCCAAGCTAAATTTTTTTATTCAAAAAAACCTCACAATTTCTGACATATCCTTCCGTAATTTTTCAGAATATTCATTCAATAAATTTTTTGTTTCCTAAAAAAATTTAAAAAAATAATTTTTTATTGAAAAAACCTCGTCTTTTTCAACATCCCCAGTACATTTCCAAAATACCCTAATTTCATTCATTAAATGGGGAAGTTCAAGTTTAGTTATCAAAACATTTTCAAGTCCATCTTCTTCACAAATAATACTTGGCAAAACACTCATATAAATTTTTGTCAATTGTTCTCGTTTTTTGGGATCCAAAAATCGGTTTTTTGTGCCAAATCTTTCCAATACTAATTTCTAAAATAAAAATTAATTAAAAAAAATATTTTTAAAAAATTAAACCAAGGGAACCAATAATTAGGAAGGAGAACTACCAGACTAAAGTTTGATTTATTGACCTGGACTGGATCCTGGGCCTGTAGTCCAGGAAAACCCAGACCCAGGAAGGTCAAAAAATGACTGGGCCTGGACTATAGGTATAGGAAAACCCCAGGCCTTGGTTCAGACCCAGCTCGATCTCTAATGAGTACTATTGAAGAGGTAAAGCTAAAAAAGTCTGGAGGAATCTCTTTTTTTCCAACACAAAAAATATCAAAAATGTCTAATTCCACTATCCAGTCTTCAGTAGTATCAAATGGGGACTAGACATTTTTGTGCTTTCTTGGCCTTCCTAGGTCAGTTTCGTCCACTTATCTTACTCCTACAAACAAAGCGACTTTTGGGTCAATTTCCTATTTTTTATGGTGGGTTTTTCGTTAGAATTAGGCAAAGCAAAAGGGGAATAGAATTAGATTTTTACACCCAAAAAACAACTAATTTGTGAGGACAAAAATACAGAAAAATTTTTTTATGAAACCCAACCCATAATAAACCCATTAAAATAAAAAAAAACCGTAGATTCCAAAGAATAAAACCCAAAATCTTGTAAATATGTTTTTGTAAAAGTTCTTTCCATTTTACGTCTAAGCAAATGAAATCTTGTTTGTTTAATTTCATATCCTCCAGTTCTATTAGTCCCAGAAGAGCGATAATGAACTTGGCTAGCAAATAATTTAAGAGGGTGTAAATATGTTGACAATAATTGTTGTTGATATTTAACAGGTTGAAACATTTAAAAATTATTGAAATTTCAAAAAAAAAAAAATTTTTCTAAAATCAAAAAAAATTTTTTAAGGTAAATACTGCATAAAATGAGGATAGTTTAGAGAATAAAAGGAAAAAAACGTTTCGCCAAAACACGTAATTTTTAATTATTTTAATTTCTTTGTAGCACGAGTGTTCGCGGTACATTCCTTGTACAAATTTGGGCGCCCGTTGATAAAATTTTCCAAAATTTCTGTTCTGATTTTTCGTTCTGATTTTTGTTCTGATTTTTTGTTCTGAAGCAAACAAAAAAATTTTGCTGACAAACACTTGCAGGGCGATAACTTTGTTCAAACATTTGGAAACGGAGTTGTTCAATGAATCCCGGCCCTATAATTCAAGAAGGGTATGAATAGAACCATATGACAGTGCTATGGAAAAAGCAGTGTTTTGCTTTTAAAAATTATAACCTAAAAAACAAGATTTTCTAAAAAACAAGAAAAAACCCAAAACAAGATTATAAAAAAATTTTTTAATAAAATTTATCTCAACAAAATATTTTGTGGTTTTAGAGGGAATAAGAAAAAAATTTTTTTGGAAATATATAGTATAATATTGGAAAAGAAAGTCTAACGTAATATTCAAAATGAGCTGGGATAATTAAGAGGAATTAAAGGCTAACTAAACCGAGAATTTTGAAAGGCCATGAGCCAGATTTCTCCATCTATCAGCACCGCAGACGAAAATTTTGAGAATTTTGGAAGATCCTTAAGCCAGATTTTTTCCTCGGAGCTCGGAGCCAACGTGGAGCGGCTCCGAGATGGCCGGCTCGGAGACGGAGACAAGAATGTGAAAACTAGAGATCGGAATCGGTACGGTCCGATCTCTAGTGAAAACCCCGGAGTCGGAGCCAAGAATTCTAAAAGCCCGGAGCCGGAGCCAACAAATGCCCAAAACAAAGCACTGTTCTCGATCCTAAGAATATTACGGAACAACAACAAATAAGCCTTCCCAAAAGGAAAACTACATAGAATCCCTAGGATGTAAAGAAGGGAAATAAAAGACAATTTAACAAGTCAAGTTTTAGATGGAAAGATTTAAGATTAGAAAAAATGCTAGTAGGATTGGCGGATAAATCTTTTGATAAATCCTCAAAATCCGCCAACCCTGATATTCGATAGATATTTTATGTAAAAGAGAGAATTTTAACAAAAAACTAAGACAGAATTGTTGGTTACAAGAAATAGGATGGCTGAACAGTTCGGTTCAGAAGACCGAACGGACATCAAATTTTAGCCCGAAAAAGACCGATAAAAATAAGGCCTAATAAGGATGACTCGAACGTTGGAGTAATCCTTTATCGGGTCATCCCTATAATAAAAGATAGGGTAAGATTGAATTTCGTATACCCTTCCTTTTTTCTTCCTCAAAGAATGTTCCATTTTCTTTTTTGTGGGCTTATCGCTTAGGTAGATATGAAGTAATGGAATTTCTGATGGATGGAATTAATGAATGGCATCATGTCTCACTTTATTATTCTTGTGAACGTTCTGAATCACCCTTGGGAATTGAAAAAATTGTTGACTGATTATATGCCATAGGGAAAGAATTGAAGTTAAGGAAGGAAGCAAAGTCTGCCCATTTTTCAATCTTTGAGGAGAAAAACGGGGGTATACGAAATTCAATTTTACCAAAAATAGTAAAGGTAAATTACTTTTAAAGAGGTGTTGGTATGTAAACTAAAACTAATATCAAAAAAAAAGTTCAGACGGGTTGGGGTTGCTTTGGTACAGCGCTCGTCTCATCAAAATCACAAATTGCTCAATCATCATTGCCAAAATTCGCAATCCTGCATATTTTTAAATTTTTTAAATTGAAAAAATATACTCGGACCTTACTTTTAGATACACCCTTGGGAATTGAAAAAATTGTAGCTTACACTGAGTTTATTTTAAATATGGAATATTGCCCCTCACAGTCCACCAGATGTGGGCCGGAATAGTCAGAGGTGTCGGCAATCGGAAGAGCCGGAAACCGGAACTGCTGAAGGTCTTCGGGCCGATTTGGTCTTGCTCTAGTTACAAATCTGGAAATGGCTGGCGGTTCCTAATATCCGAAGAAGAAAAAAATTCCGGTATCTAGGAATTTTCCGGATATACGGAGAAAGTTTTCGGAGTTCAGAGAAGTAACATTCAACCTTACACCAGAAATACCGGGTTTAAGACTATCCGATTTTGAGATTTTCCCTTTTTCTTGTATTGGGAAAATTCAAAATCAGTTCCGGATACGGAAATCGACTATGACAGGTATTAAGATTTAATTTTGGGTGTATCTAAAAACGAGGCCTGATTGTTACGTTGCTTCCAAATTTGATTTAGTTGCATATACTGAATATAAAGAATTTGGTTTTGTTGAGGAAGTTTTAAATATTTCATCAATCATTAAAATCTGAAAGTTTTCACTGGTTAAATTAACGCCAACAATCCACATTTTACAGGAAGTTAATCCATCGCTTTAAAAATTGCCAAATTAAATGGTTATTTAATATAGGAATAAAAAGGAAAATTTTGGGCAGGGGTATTTTTGGCGTGGGGCAGTTTTGGCGCTAAACTCAAAAATGGCACTTAGCCGAACTCTAACTTTATAAAAATTTTCTCAAATTTCTTTAACATCCTTGACTTCCTCCCCAAAAAATTTCAGAATTTTTAATCAAATATTTCTGAAGTTATGGTCGATAAACTTTGAAAAATTTAGCATTTTTCAATGAATCAACATATTTTTGGCCATAATTTCTGAAATTCTCACTCAAAAATTCTGAAATTTTTGGAGAATTTAGATAAAGATAGGAGAATAAAATACTCAATTTTGTCAGTTTAAAATAATTGAAATAGAGGGCAAAAAGAAGTGAGAGAAATGTACCGTATGACCTGTAATAATCGCCATCCTTTACTCCACTTCTATTAATTACCCCCTCCAGTGATAGTTTGAAACAATAATTGCCCCCATCAATTTGCCCCCATTGACACTTCAAACCTCATATAATTGCCCTCCCCTGATTAATTATCGATGCCTCCTTTTATTATGCCTTCCTTAATGCCCTCCCTTTATTAAGGTCGGAACAATATTTACCCAGGGTAGTTATTAAAAGTTTTACGATACTATAAAAATATTTTTAAATAATTTTACAACTTTGTAGAATTAAGACAAGTAACATTTCCTTCATAATTTGGTATTAAATGACTTGCTCTAATCAAATTATATTGCTCATTTTCTTTTTCCCAGTTATACAAATACGTACGTATCAAGACTCTTTGTCTATTACAATAACCTGTCTAAAAATAAAAAATACTGTATTCCCCCAAAATAGTCCATATCTTAAAAGGGACGGAACGGGCCACTGAACACCATCCAGCTTTGATCGGCTATAACTTTTTTTTGGAATTGATCTTATCTGATAAATCTTATATCATTCAAAAGCCCTTGATAAGCCCTCTAGTGGCTCGCTCTCTAGTAGCTCAGCTCTCTAGTGGCCCGCTCTCTAGTGGCGGCACTCTAGTGCCCGCTCTCTAGTGGCGGCACTCTAGTGGCCCGTTCCGCTTATTTTAGTGAAAATATAAAATTTAAATATTTATTTATTTTTTACCTCAAATTCACCAGCTCTGCATAAAATTAAAATAAAATAATTATAATGAGTTTTCCAATCTAATTCTTTAATTAATACATCCCAAATCTTTGTTGCTCCTTGGTGAGAATATCGCTCTATAAGGGTAGACCCTATATATTTTTAAAAAATAATTTTTAGATACAATCGACCATAGGTATTTACCTCTTTTTAATTCAATAACAATTCTCTTTAATGTAAACTCATTTACATTAAATGTTGTATTTTGTTCGGGAAATCCAGGTGTAATTATGGACATTTGTGTTCCGTCATTTCCTTCATTTTTTGTGCCTCTTTGTTGGCTTGAACCAGTTCCGCTTATTTTTTTAAAATTAATTAATTTAATTGCCTGTCAGCCTCTCTATAAGATAGACCAAATATAAACCCTATACTAAATAAACCTCTATTTAAGATACGCTTCTTAAGATTAGGTTAGCTGGGGAGCTTCTTTGGTTAGCTGGAGAGGCTCTTAACGATACCCTCTATTTAAGGGTACCCCTCATTATAAGCTTATAAAATACTAAATACATCTCTATTTAGTATGGAGATTGGTCTCCACGGTAAACACGTGGAGGCACTTAACGAGGGCTAATCACAATTTAAGATGCCCCTCATTATAAGATCCAATTTCACCCTCAAGTTTGTAGTTAAAGGGAGGTTTAACTGTGGTTAGTAATCTCAACCCATAAGACTTTGAATTTTTATTCTTAACCAACCTCCACGGTTCAACAATTTTTGAAGCATTTTCAAATTCCTCATTTGCATCAACCAACTCAACTAACTTTAATGGGTAATCTTCCCATTTCCTGAAATTTTTAAAAATATTTTCCTAAAAAATATCAAATAACCATGCTTTATAAACATTAAAAAATTGTTTAATAAGAAAAGACAAGCTAGTAGCTTCTGGATATTCTAAACAAATGTTTGCTGACATAATAGCCAAAGAATGACCACTTAGATAGCCAGCCTTGTTTGAATAGATGAGGCGATCTAGAATAAAAATTGAAAACTAGTGGACGGCGTTACGACAATTGCGGATATAAAATTTTTAAAAAGTGTAAGATTTTTTTAAGTTTTCGGTGCCACATCTGTCTAAAAATGATTCGGAAACCGTCAGAAGTCTGCGGCTGAAGCCGGGACAAACAAACGGAATATCATTTCAATCATTTTTAAAATAAAAAAAAATTTTTTAATCCGCAATTGTCGCATCCGCACGTGCGTATCCGCAATTGTCGTAACACCTAGTGGACCCAATCTGGTTTATATGTACGTCCGATGAACCTTTAAGGATCCTATGTAGCTTTATACATATGTCTTATGCAAGTTTACGAGTCCCACTTAAAAGAGTCCAATGAAAGTTTGTGTCATTTTATGGGTACCCTTCAGAGAATAAGACCACCAATTGTCCAAATCAGTTGTGTAAGTCATTAATTAAATCTGAGTAGATTACTTCTATGGCCATAGAAATCCCCAAACTTTTGTAAAGTGTACCTAACACACCCAACGTTAGCGTATGTCTGACTTACAGAAGCAAAATTACTCACAGATTTAATTGGATTTTAGGCATTTAGGAATTTAGTAAAAAAATAATGAATTTACTTTTTGCCCAAAGCTTCACATAACGCATTAACATAACCAACAATCCTTGATTTGGACTGATGTTTATTATGTTTTTTAGACAACGAACACCTTTTTAAAATTATTCAATTTTATTTTGTATTATTATAATTGGACCTTATTTATAAATACAACTACTTTAGGTGGGTATATCCAAGTAGGTGGTTATACCCTCGATCCAGTGTCCTCTAACGTATATTAAATTGAAGCTATCTTAGGGTATCTCCGACTGTAAGATAAACTCAAGTTTATGCTCGAGTTTATCTATAAGTGGAGGTATCGCTTAGGTACCTTCCTCGATCCAGTTTCTGTATGCGGAAATGCCTTGAAGTGAGAAGCCCAAAATGGTATTTTTACGTTGGTCCGAGTACATTTGGACCCGGTTCTAATTGCATATATTTGCATATTTCAGTGTATACCTTTACTTTTTCCTTGCATATATGTATTGAACAGTCTTACTTATAAATGTCTACCTATATTAAGATGGGGTTGTCTTGTGAATAAATGGGGAGGGGGGTTCGACTCTATTTTATTTAATTGACCTGCTAATGCTAAAATGCTTCTTTTATCTTTATTCCATTGAATAATTTCATTATCCATTATATCAAAATCTGTTTCAATTTTTTCAAATGGAATTTGTGCATAAATTAAATCAACGTCAATTCCATACATTTTAAATTCAATAATGAAAATTCTGCTTGATTTTACGGTATTTATGCTGTCTAATTCCTATTTAAATTTTTAATTTTTATTTCTTCATTCGAAGAGCTCGTAGAGCTGCAAGGAATGACACCAAAATCAAATTTGATTCGATGATCTTGAACAAGGTTATGGCTAGGGTTGAGGGCCCGGTTCGGTTCGAAAGATCGAACCGGGTCTCGAATTTTGGCCCGAAAAAGACTCGAACGGCCCGGTTCGATAAAAATGAGGCTCGAAAAGAATGACTCGAATGTTGGCCCGTTCGAAAACCCCAACTCTAGTTATGTCAGCGGCTTTCTCCGCAACGGAAAAAAATCTTGTTTCCGCGGAGAAAAACGTGCATAACTTTGTCAAATCTTGTCCAATCACGTTGATTTTGGTTTTAAAACTACCTCAACAGTCATCAAAGTTCCATATAACCCAAACACATTTTCAGCAATAAAATCATAAATATTTATATATTTTGGCAGTATGCACAAAATATCCAAATCTGACCAATAAGCTTTTGTTCCTAATATTTCTGAACCACCCTCCAGTAATTGAAATTCTTGAAGAAAATGTATTTTATAATTTGCGATTAATTATTTTCTTATTTTTATACTTTTAAGAACTTGTTTAGGCATTCTCTAACATTCATTACCCGATGATAAATACGCAGGGGTGTGTCATAACTGATTTTAATAGCCTCTAAGAGATACCCTTTAGAGATAGGAATTTCTGAAAATCCTGGGCATGTTCCTGGGTTTGATTTATTGACCTCGGCCGGATCCTGGGCCTGTAGTCCAGGAAAAACCCAGGAAGGTCAAAAAGTGCCTTGGCCTGGACTCTGGATACAGGAAAAACCCAGTCCTTGGCCCAGACCCAAGCCAATCTCTAATACCCTCTATTTAACATACATCTCATTATAAGAGACAATCTTTTAACCCCAAGGTTCTCATAGCGAAGTCATAATGTATACCTTCTTCTTCGGAATTATCATTAATTATTCCTTTATTTGCTTTTACATTTTCTATCCATTGTTTAACTGTTTCTTCCAAAGTGCTTATAACATCATTTCTATACTGAATTATCTCATCAATGATATAATATTCATTTACTATTAATCCATTCAACTTTAATTTATTTTAAATTTAAAATGTAAATAAATAAATTGTCGGACCTCACAAGTAGAAAATGGTTAGAATGGATGGACTTGGTATTGAACAGGGATACCAAGTCCAATAACAGTAGTGTTGTGCCCCAAACCACGTTCCCGAAAGATTTTTTCAGATTATCCCAGACCCAAACCTCGCCCTGAAAAAAGTGAAAACCCCGTTCCCCGACCCGAAAATTTTTGGGTTTTTCGGTGTATACACACCCTATAAAATGCCGTTTTTTGGTGGAATTTTAAGATAGAAAATTCGCTAAGAGAGATAAGTGGATAGTTGTTAGGTGGATAGTTGTTAGAAGACTTAGCTTATCTTATATCTTGGGTTTATCTTATATATAGTAAGATCCGACTGTATAGATTATTAAAAACATACATAATGATCTGAAGCGGACTGATTCTTTTTTAACTCCTCTTCTAGAAGTAAAGCCATTTTAGCTCCCGAAGAAATATATCCCGCTTTTGGTCCTTTAAATTAAATTAGTTTTAATCCCCTAATTAATTTCGTTAACCTTTAGTTGGTTTCTTTGTTGGAAATGTTTGTACTGTTCCATAAACTACTTTCTCTTTTCCTTTGCTTGATTTTCCTCTGCTTGATGAGGATGATGTTTCTTGTAGTTCCGGCTGTATCTAATATATTTATATGGTCAGAACTCGATTTTACGCACACACCAATTAGTATATACAACAGGGGATGTGCCGAAACAGATTTTAAAAGGCGAAACTGGCACTTCCCTGATATACAACTATGGTTGTCGGTTTAGAACCGAACTGGGGAACAGAGGATTTTTCTTTTTGGTTCCTGATCAAGGATGATCGAAATTTTGTTTCGCTCCGATAAGAAATAGAAATTTTTCAACTTAATGTACAATCGAGGTTCGACTGTTATCAACGATTTTATTATTTTTGTTTCGTACCTCATAATGATATTCCACTTCTTCATGTGCCTTTTTTTTATTTTTTCCTTCAAAAATTTCAATTAATTCGCCTATATTCATACCGCATAATTGGTTAACCATTAATCCTACAAATATATTGCGCATATTTTTAGTATATTTTTATTTTGAGTAATTTTTGATGGCTAAAAAGGGGCCCTTTTTTCTTCGACACGAGGGTACGAAATGATCTTCTAAAAGTCTTTAATCTACATCTGGACGAGGTAAAACAATGCCTGGCAAAATCGATTTTTCCATATTCGGATTCCGGATTTGGCAATAGGACCGCACCGATCCTGCTCAATTTTTTCTAATTAATCCTGTCCATAATAATTCGAAAAAAATTCGGATTTAGGACAAAATATTGGCAAAATATGGAAATTTGGGCAGAAACCCAAAATAGTGAAAAATATGGGTTGATAACGTACCGTAATATGTTTTTTAACGTACCGTATTACCGATCGGAATACCAATATCGATCTCAATCGGAACTATCTTTTTAGGCGTTTTAGAACCCAACGAGGCCAGGGAAAAGAATATTGATATCCATTTAAATTCAACCCCCATTAATTACCGTATGCTTCGCATCGCAAAAATTCTTTAAATTCTTCATTATGTAGCAATTCTTTTAATTTATTTATATGCGTTAAGCTTCTTTTATTTTCATTATTTTTTATTGTTTGTTCATCATGAAAAGCACGATCCAAACATATATTCCAATATTGAATTGCTTCTTCTTTAGAATTGAAGGAAGGAGGTTGTTGTTGTTGTTGATGTTTTGCTCTACTTTTTCCACCTTTTTTTGATTTTTTTTGAGGAGGATTTAATAAGGTTAAAATTTCCTCAGTGCAACTTTTGTATCCTTGAAGAAATAAATATTCGCTTCCATGGTGAAATATACACATTTCTTCTTGGTTTAGAAAAAATCTCTAAAAAAATTTTAAAAAATTAGTATTGCCACCCTTATTAGTAGGGTTGTACCCCGTCCCCGAAAGTCGGGGAATTTGGGCGATTTTTCGAAAATTCCCCGTCCCCCCCCCCTCCTCCGTGAAAAAAGAAAAAATTTTCCCCGCCCCCCCCCCCCCCGTGGGAGAATTTTCCCCGAGCTCTCCCCTCAATTTTAATAAATGTTTATATGTACCTCAATCTCAAAATTTATGTTCCCTTCATTAAAATTATTCCCTTTCCAAAATTTAATTTTAAATGAATTCCACAATTTTTTCAAATATTTAATTATTTCTATTTTTACAACTTCATCTAAAAAATTTTTTTTTAATTTTTAAAAATTTCCAATTTACTAAAATACCTCTTCCAACTTGTACTTCATTCAATACTTCATTTGCCCATTCCATATAAATTATATACTCCAAAACAATTAAACTTTTATAGTCAGTCTTTGAATTATCTCTTGGTGTAAAATTTATTTTGTATAAATCTTTGATTAATCTCTCAGAATTTACTAAATATTTTGAGAATTTTTTTTTAAATTTAAATTTTCGTTTCAGATATTTTAAATTTCCCCAGAGTCATGTAGAGGATTAATTTTAGGGGGAACTGCAAAACACCGTCTGAGCAAAATACTGTCCGGGTATTTAATAAACACCGTCCGCTTATACCGATAATAAATTCGATTTATGTTGATTCGATCGTTTATCAAATTTCGCTTAACCGAAGAATATTCGTTCCTTACTAAACTACATAAATATTGAAACAGTCCAAGGATGAATTTTTTCTTTTTTCACGGGGAAGGGGGGGGGGCGGGGAATTTTCGAAAAATCGCCCAAATTCCCCGACTT
This sequence comes from Meloidogyne incognita, assembly GCA_036172945.1. Lineage (NCBI taxonomy): Eukaryota > Metazoa > Nematoda > Chromadorea > Rhabditida > Meloidogynidae > Meloidogyne > Meloidogyne incognita. The sequence continues at coordinate 2,685,434 of JARQAC010000006.1, read as the reverse complement.
TCGGGGACGGGGTACAACCCTACTAATAAGGGGGGGGGGGTTCGGTCTTGAGTCATGAATTATTTTCGGTCTGGACCGAAAATTTTTTGCCCGGCCCTAATTATATCCTAAATGTTTAAGAATAACCATTACTTACTCATTAAATGAGAAAATTCTGGAATTATTTCAAAAAGTATAGCAAATCTTTCTACCCCAAAAATACTTTGAAATTTCGATCTCAAGTCATACAATCTTCCTTCAGAAGTTTTATAAATAGCATCACTTAAATTTATTTAAAAAAAATTTTCTTTAATAAAATTTTTAAACAAAACCTAAGAAATTTTGAAAAATTTTCATTTCCTTTAACCGAAAAATAAAATTCAATAAAAATTCCTTCTTCAATCAGGCCTTTTAAATATTCATTTTTTTCTAAAATATTATCTTCTCTATTACAATCAAATCTAAACATTTGTTCATTGTCACTAGTTAAACTATTTATGTAAAATTTTAAATGAACAAAAATTTGAATAATATAGCAAAGTTGAATATTATTTCTCAGTTCAGGTTGCTTTAGTGCCAATTTTGCACTAAAATTTAGAGAAAATTTTAGAAAAAAATTTTTTATTATTAAAATATGACTAGAGGTAAAATTACCCTCCTCTCCCTTAAAATAAGGTAAAGAGAGAGAGAGAGGGTAATTATTCGAGCATATATATGGTGTCCATGAATTAAATTTTAATATACCTATCGAAATATTTTATTAAATTCAACTCATATCCAGCCAATAAAATAATCTTCTGTTCCAATTCATCGTGTATTTCAGCTTCATATCTCTCTATTAACCTCGCATTTATAGAAAGATATGTAGCTATTGCTATTTTTAATTTAATTTTTTCTCCTTCTGCGTTTGTGTCAGCAGATAAATATTCTTCAAAATACTCAACTAACACTTGGTTTTTGTGTTCTATCGACGATGGATTTAGAAAAAAAGCATTCTCAGCCCCAAGAGTTTTTTGAATGAACATATTTCCCATCGCTAAATTATTTTTAAAATTTTGATGAAACGAAATAAATTTTTCCAAAAATCTTTTTTTCAATATCGAACTTAATTTTTAATATATATAAATGTTGTAATGAACCAATGGAAAGGTTCAAATTTTCATTGAAAAATATTAAAAATTCGGGTACAGCCCAGGAAGGCAATGCCCGGCCTACCCTCCGTAGCAGCACAAAACAGTCTTCCCAGCGAAGATTCCGTTGGTCCTAATTTTATCAAAAAACTTCGAACATTTCCTGTGGTTGAGAGTGGTACCCGAGACGAACCGAATGGTATACATTTCGAAGGTTTATAAAATGAAGAGGGTCAAAACTTATGACACACCCTAAGTTAATCCGCATTCTATTCTCTTCTAATTTGTAAGCCTTTCTAATTCACTCGTCCTTTGACTGATTTGTTTCTAGATATCTACATAAGGGATGGGATGTAGAGAAAAACTCGGGTAGAATTTCGGTTCGGAAATAATGTCCGGGTTTGTGGTAACGGATAACCTTGCGCATCCGTAATCTACATATAAAAATATCCTTAACTTCAGCCTTAGCCTTAATTTCCAGTTTATAGCCGAACCGCTTAAGTATACTAGACAAACACAAATTTTTAGAAATTTGTTTTTTATAAAAAAATTCTTTTAAATAAAATTTCTAACCGCCGGTAAGTTTTCTCAAGTTTTTCATTGCTATTGAAAACGAGAAAAGTAATAGAAAAATAAAAATTACTCGACACTGCATTTTCAATCTAATTTTAAAAATTTTTAATAAATAAATATAATTTTTAAAGGCAAATTTAAATAAATAAATTCAAAATTGAGAAAAATTTTTATAAGACTGTAGAGGGGGACATAACACACTCAATAAAAATGCGACGTGTCTTGAGACAGTAAGGAGAGAAAGTAAGGAGAGAAATACAGTAAGGAGAGAAAAGTCGCTCGCGATTCTGATTTCCCCTATGAATGCCAATTGCTATCTCAAGACATAAAGCAGTGCCTTACTGATAGGGCTAGATAGAGAGAAGAGTGAGTGACTGAATTTGCAGCTCTTATATTCAATAAAATTAAATTAGGTATTTATTGGAAATTAAAAATAGGGGAGTCGATTGCCTTGTCAAGTTTAGTAAATAACTTCTACAAGCGGTTAGACTGTAGTTTGGTGGGGTAATCAGGCGGGTAGTAGTCCTCATAAAGTTCAATTTAGCTCAAGTAAAAAAAATTTTTTTAAAGGTAAAAATACTACGATTCGTCCAACCTCGGATTCGCCCCCTGAACAAAACCCGAGGATTCATCCCCCTCGGATTTCGGGCGCAGCACAATTCTAAGTTGGCGAATTCGCTGGTATTATTTATAGGCGAGACGCAAAATATAAAATGAATAATGCCATGTTTAATAGAGTAGACACGAGTGCTCTCGATTTGCTCCTCGTTATCATTCGGTGTCCAGCGTTGGGTTTTGGTTCTCGTGTGGAAGTTTCTTGAGCTCTCTGGGGAGCTGAGTCGGGTACAGCCCAAAACGGCGCGCGGCCATAACGGCGCAAAGCCATAACTTGCTTGAAAATTTCTGACCCTTATCAATTTTGATACCATTCTCCTTAGCTCAATGAGAGGAATCTTTTAATACTAAATTTGGTAAGATTGGGAAATCTTGAAGCAAGTTATGGCTTTGCGCCGTTATGGCCGCGCGCCCTTTTGGGCGTGTCGGTTCGAAATGGGAGCTGGGGGTTCCTGCTCGGTGATTTCTAGAAGGTTGCCATTTAGCATTTGGATCTCCACACCCCAGGTTGCTCCAGGTTTCCCTCCTAATTTAACAATACGTTTCATGGGCCATAGATTCCTTTTCTTCTACAATTACTATTTCTCCAATCCTATAGGTGGAATGGTTTTCCGCCTAGGGACGGAATTCGTTGATATTGAAAACGATAAAAGTAATAGAAAAATAAAAATTAAACGACATTTCATTTTCAATTTAATTTTAAAAATTTTTAATAAATATATACAAATAATTTTAAAAGAAAAAATTAAATAAATAAATTCAAAATTGAGAAAAATTTTTTATAAGACTGTAGAGTGGGAATAACACACTCAATAAAAATGCGACGTGTCTTTAGACAGTAAGGACAGAAAGTAAGGAGAGAAATACAGTAAGGAGAGAAAAGTCGCTCGCGATTCTGATTTCCCCTATCAATGCTATTTGCTATCGCATGAAATTAAGCCTTACTGACAGGGTTAGAGAGAGAGAAGAGTGAGTGACTTAATTTTTAGCAGTCGGGGGTCGCAGTCGGCAGTCGCCTTGTCAAATTTTGTAAATAACTTCTACAAGCGGTTAGACTGTAGTTTGGTGGGGTAATCAGGCGGGTAGTAGTCCTCAGCTCAATTTAGCTCAACTTAGCTCAATTAAATAAAAATTTTAAAGTCAACACTGCATGGCGCTGCTGATTCGTCCCCTCGGATTAGTCCCACCTCGGATTCGTCACCCTGAACAAAAACCGCGGATTCGTCGCCCCTCGGATTCGTCCCATTTCAAAATGTCCAACAGTGTAAAAATATTCAATTTGTCGATGTATAAATTAAAAGGAAAATCTTAATAAAACTTCGGAAGCAGAATCATTATTATCCGTTTGACTGTACGCTGTCTTGACTCCCCCAAGGCGCGTGCCGCAAAATCCTCGCCGCATCCATTTGTTTACGTTGTCTGTTTTTCTATCGTAACTTTGTCCAAAACTATTGTTGGCTTGCGAATACACGGGTTGATTGGCGAATAAATGGGGTTGGTAGTTAAAATAAATAAGTTCCCATTCCCTATTTCCTCAAGCTAAGAGTTGAAATCGTTTTTCAAGTTGATAAAGTTTTCAGCTTTTTCGTTGCTCCATTTTATAAATATGATTCATTTTCAATTTTTTATTCACTGGGTTGCTGCCACAGGGAAATACAGTAAAAAATAAGGGTAAAAATAGAATCTGACCATTATGAGCCTTTTAAGGAAAGAAAAATTTTTTAAAGAAAAGTGGAGTTATTCGGCTTTTAATTTTCCCAATTTTCAGTCTGGTTGTTTTAAAAATAATTATTTGGTCAACAAAAATGCAATCTCAACAACAAAAAGTAGGAATGGGAATACCTGCTGATCGTTCTGCTCGTTCAATTTTTGGTAAAATTTTAAAAATTAATTTTTTCAAAAAAAAATTTTTCTTTCAAGTTGGAAATATTTCTTATGATGTTAATGAAGAGGAAATTAAAAAAATATTTTCTGCGGTTTCTTTTTATTTTTAATAATTAAAAAAAATATTTTTAGTGTGGACAAATCATTGGTTTTCGTTTAATGTATGATAGAGACACTGGAAGGCCTAAGGGTTTTGGTTTTTGTGAATTTACTGATGTTCAGCATGCTGAGGCTGCTATACGGAATTTTAATGGTTATGAATTACACGGCAGACAGTTAAGGGTGGATTCGGCGACGGGAAATGAATCTGAGGTTTTTTTGAAAATTAATTTTTGGGTGAAGTGTTGTTGATTAGGAATTGAAATTGCGATCTCTAAGTTGTCTCTTTTAGGCATCTATAAGTTCAGACGAGGGCGTAACATGGGCGCACGCTTTTTTGCGTACACCCGATGTTAGCACCCCCTGAAATCGACCCCCTGGCTACGCCCTTGGATTTAAATATTCTACTGTTTGAGCTACCGAATAGGGCGATTTGTTTTAAACTCTTAATCTCTCCCTTAAGCGTTTTATAAAATGATCTTCAGCCTCCCTTCCTTTATTTCTATCGGATATTCTGGCCTCTCTTATTTAACCACTTTAAATTTTACTTTTCTGTTTTGTTAGAGGGGACACGCCCAAAAGGGCGCGCGGCCATAACGGCGCAAAGCCATAACTTGCTTCAAGATTTCCCAATCTTACCAAATTTAGTATTAAAAGATTCCTCTCATCGAGCTAAGGAGAATGGTATCAAAATTGATAAGGGTCGGAAATTTTCCAGCAAGTTAAGGCTTTGCAAAATACTTATAAAGTGGTTTTTTTAATTCTAAAGGTAGCTAAGGATTGAACCAAAAAAAAATTTTTTATTTCTGGTTTTCTCTGTATTTTGTTTTCTCAGTGCTTTAATATACTTTCTTTTACAAATTTAAAGTACTAGTAATTAAACATTTATTTTCAAGCAACAACAACAATTCCAACAATTTCAAATTCCAGTAAATCCACCCCAACCAGTTATACCCATTCCAGAAGAAAATCCTTATGGACCAGAACCCGAACCTGGAAAAGCTCCAGAAGCCATTGCTCGAACTGTTGCTTCTATGCCGCCTGAAAAAATGTTTGAATTAATGAGGTCGATGAAGGAGACCGTTAATAATAATCCTCAAATGGCTCGTCAACTTCTTATTGAAAATCCACAACTTGCTTATGCTCTTTTACAGGTTTTTTAAAAATATATTTTATGGATTTTGGTCTGGTTTTAGACCTAAAATTTATTTTGGGGGCATTTTTTGCTTTTTCTTTTCTCTTGACATAAGAAAAGGCAAGAAAATATTTTGACAAGTATCCTCGGCAGACCCGTAACCAAGATTTTTCGTGGTGGGGGGGGGGGGGCTACTCGTGGTTACAGGCCTGGTTGTCGGTTTTGGCTTCGGATCAGTTCTGGTTAACCGAAGATTTTCCAACTTTGACTGACCATAACTCGGGTCAAGGTCTTTTTGCAAGAAAGCGAAAATCACTTCGAATAGGTAGTTTGGGTTCCCCTATCGAACATTACCAAAAAAATATCACATTCACGGTGATATTAAACGGTCCCGTTTTAATATTTTCATCCTTATTTCAGTCTTACTTTTTTAAGATTCTTTTTCCCAATATTTCATTTTTATCAAAAATTTTTTTCCAGGCCCAAGTAGTTATGCGTGTTGTAGACCCAAAAGTAGCTTATTCAATGCTTCATCGAGAACAAGCCCAAACACTTTCAGCATCATCTGCAGCTTTACAACAACATTCCCAATTTCCAGGACAACAACAACCACCTTCTTCCCAACAACAATTTCAACCACAAAATCTTCCTCCTCAATTTAATATGCCTCCACCTCCAGTTATTGCTGCATCTGGAGGTCAATTTCATCAATTTCCTCCACAAAATGCTATGGGAATGGGTACAAATGTTTTGCAACAACAACCACCAACACATGGAGGATTTCAATCGAAACAACAAACTGTTCAACAGGTTTTTTTTGAAAATTATTTTGTGTTTATAAGCCTCCTGGGGAAGGCTACATGCCTGACTTGAGACCGGACCGAAATGAGATCTCGTACAATACCAGTCCGGTCTCTATTCATGAAATTTATAAGAAATTCAAGTTGGACGAGTTATTCAACCCTCCTTAGCCAAAGATTTTTTAGGTACCAGGGATGGGTTCTTGAATATTTTTAAAGTCGGAAGCGCTCCCATCAATTTTTTTCTGTTATTCTTTTTTATGTGATATTTTCAACTAAATTTATTTTGGAGAGTTTACTTGGTTGTTTAACCTCAAAAAAATTTTTTTTTCACGAACCAAAGGATTTCCACCTTTTTCATTTATTTCTTTGGTTAATCTCTCCATAATTTAAATAAGAAAACGTTTTTCTTATTAATAAATAAATTTAGATTCAACAACCACAACAAATTCAACATACTCAAACTTCGCCGCAGCAACAAATTACTCCACAACAGCAACAAGTACAATCTTCTCAAGATAATTTAGACGAGGAACAACAAGCACAAATGCTTGTATGTGGTTTTTTTTTTAATTTTTTTGAAAGTAAAGAACGGAACTTTATAAAACAGCTCTTGATTTTGGGGAGGAAGCTGAAACGAAAAATTTTTTGAAAGACTTTTTTTGAAATTTTTTAAAAAAATTTTCAAAATTTTTTAAAAGTTTTTTTCAAGGTTCGTGTATTACAATTAACTGATGAACAAATAAGAATGTTGCCACCAACTGAACGTGCTCAAGTTATTGAATTACGTAATCAATTAAGAAATGCTGGGGCAACTGCTTGATGAGAACGAAAATTTTTTTGGGTGAAAAAATTTTGTTGAATTGTGGGGAAAGGGAAGGTTTTTTTTCTATTTTATTTATTTTTTCTAACTGACAATGAGTTGATAATAAACAAAATTATTTATTAATATTTTTGTTATACAAATTAAATTTTATTAGAAACCTGTAGCTAGGGCGAACTGGAGGAAAATGAAAAAAAAATTTTTGAGGGAAATTATAAAAAAAGTGATTTTTTCGCATACAACCCTCAAACTTCTCAACTTCTGCGGCGCTAAAAAAGGCAAAATATACGTACAAAAAATTGAGTTCGGAACGCCAAAGTAATCGCCGAAATTTTGGCACACACCTCATTTTAGCCCCCTGGCTATTCTCTTGACCGTAGGGGTTTTACTATATAGATACAGTTTTATCTAACTTGAAAAACTAAAGATGGATTTTTCTGTCCCAATTAAAAAGAAATTTTTTTTCTCAACTAAAGACGGCTTCTAATTAAGATACCTGTTACATAAAATTTTTCAATTTGATTCCCCCCCCCCCAATCTTTTTATTTCACTAAATTTGTCTAATTATTGTCTTTATTTTTGTCTTTCACTCAAAAGATTGACTATAAATTTATTTTTGTTTCAATTTACTCCCTTGAAGGCGTTAAAAATGAAGTGAAAAAAAAATAAAAACAAGAATTATAACGAATTAAACATCAATATATTTGTGATCGGGTCAAAAACAAGAAAAATAAAAATATTCTTGTCTTTAAAAAAATAATTTTCTCTTTCTTCTTTTAATGGAGGTTGAGAAAAAATTAAATTCTTCTAACAGCTCCTTTGACAATAATAACAGTAAAAATGAATTTAAACAACAACCTTTGTTTGTTCGTCTAAAGTTACGTTCACTTTGTATGGTTGGCGCTCTTTTACCTGGTAATCTTTTCCCCAAAACTCGGATTTTTTAATTTCCCAGGATTGTAATTTCCTTATTTTCCTCTCATTTCTGGGATTAATCGCGCGGGATCCCATCTTTTTCGATAAATTTTAAAGTAATCCTTTCATGATCCCTGATTACAATTTAACTACTTTTAGTCTGAGTGAGTTCCTCTATAAAGTCTTCAGTTTAACATTCCCCCTCACTTTTTTTTTTAAATTTTCCCTTCAATTTAAATTAAATAATAAGGAATTGGATGTTATACTTGCCTTCTCTACACATTTATTTTTCAACGAGAACGAATCGACAATTTTGTAACAACAAATTGCCCTAAAGTTCACAGTTCATTCCCTCCAGTTTCCTACTCTATAGGTGTTTGGGAACCTCAAAAATCTTTTTGGCTTTTTGTTCTTTTCATTCATGTTCAGGCACGGATATTTTTTGGAGTTGTAAGTTGGGGGTAAATGTCAAGAAAAAAATTTTTTTCTTTAAATTTTTCGGCATATAAAGGAAATTTTGAGTTGGGAGAGTCTGAATATAAACAAAGAAATTGGTATATTCCAATGTTGAAGACACACATGTTTTTAATTTTTTCTGAAATTGTTGGGCTAGTTGTTGTTTCTGTTGTTGATATTGAAGAATATTTTGGTAAAGTATTCGTTTTTTAAAAAATATTATTTAAAATTGTAAATTTGTGGGAAAATTTTCAAAATGTCGAAAAGTCAAAAAAATTTCAAAATGTCAAAAAGTCAAAAAAATTTCAAAATGTCGAAAAGTCAAAAAAATTTCAAAATGTCGAAAAGTCAAAAAAATTTCAGAATGTCAAAAAGACAAAAAAATTTCAAAATGTCGAAAAAGACGAAGATTTCAAAATGTAAATTTTAACAAATTTCTTTCAGTTTTTCATGCAATTGGTTACGCTCTGTGGCTAATTTCTTTTAATTTTAACGTACTTTGTAACACGATACTCTTTTATCACTCAGGTATCACGTCACTTTGGGAAAATGTAAAAATAAATTTTAATTAATTTTTATTCTTTTTCAAATTTAGTTGAATTTTATTTTTCGACTCAAATGTGTTTTGGGCTATTTAATTATTTATCCATTATCTGTATCTACAGGCTTTACTTATTTTGGATATCTCTATACTTGCAATGTTTTATTTAAGTTTTTATATTTCTGTTTCGAGGATATTTTATTCCCTGGGGACGTTAGAGTCTCAATACAAAAATTTTTATTTAGGACGTTGGAATCTTCGTGGCGCGACACATGAGGATATGACTTTTGAGGACCAGACATTTGAGGACCGACTTTTGAGGACGCGACCTTTGGGGATGCGACTTTTGAGGACGCGACCTTTGAGGATGCGACCTTTGAGGATGCGACCTTTGAGGATGCGACTTTTGAGGATCAGACATTTGAGGATACTCTAATGTCAAAAAAATAAAAATGTTAATTTTATGTTAAAAAATTTAAATTTTATTATTTTATGGCTTGCTCAAGGCCTAGCGAGCAAATAGTGATCATTATTAAATATCATTTCAGTTTTCGAAGTAGTCCGTGTCCGTGTTTTTTGTCCGACAACACAAAAACAAAACACAAAAAAGTAATAATTTCTTTGCTTTTAATCTTTTCTCTATCATTCATTTGAATATGCCACAGAGAAATTCATTGGAAGCAGAGGTGGGTCGGAACAGCCAGAGGTGTCGGAAGTGTCGGAAATTTCAAGGGGTCAAAGTGAATATAAAGGGATTTCACACCTGGCCTTCAGAAATTCTTAAAATTTTCGCCTGCGGCACCAAATAAAGAGATCTGGTCATAACCTTACAAGAATCACAAAATCTATTAGGTTGTTATTCCAAAATTCTAAATCATCCTTAACCGGTACACTTAATACCCTCTTATCCTTCCTAAACTTTCTTAATCCTATATCCTTCCAGACATCGAGGTATTCTCCGATATCCATTCGAATCCGCTGATATCCTTATTTGGGCGTGATATCGAAAGATCAATAGGTTAACCTCCTTTGATAACACTTAAGTCCGCCTTGATCAAACCATACCCCTTTTATCACCCGATATCAAACCTTTAATATCCAACAAATTCACTTATACACCACTGCTAATCCTTAATAACTCCTTAACCCGAAAAAAAACACGCGAATCATAAAGACGAAAACAGTTTCCGTCGAATCATCTAAATATCTGGAAAATTCAATATTTGCTTGTTAGGCCTTGAGCAAGCCATAAAATAATAAAATTTAAATTTTTTAACATAAAATTAACATTTTTATTTTTTTTTTGACATTAGAGTATCCTCAAATGTCTGATCCTCAAAAGTCGCATCCTCTAAGGTCGTATCCTCAAAGGTCGCGTCCTCAAAAGTCGCATCCCCAAAGGTCGCGTCCTCAATGGTCGCGTCCTCAAAAGTCGGTCCTCAAATGTCTGTTCCTCAAAAGTCATATCCTCATGTGTCGGGTAGCCGGAATCTTGGCTGTTGACCCCTTAGGCCCCTTAGGGTTTAGAATACTCTAATGAACCGTGTTTTAAAGATTGAATGCCTGAGACTCTAGTGTACTAATGTTCTCAGCCATAAGGGATCAACAACCAAGACTCCAACCTCTTAGGGGTGAGAATATTAGAGTCTCCATTATTAACTTTTTGAAATATGAGGACACTAGAGTCACAGACATTAAATCTTTAAAATATGGGTTCATTAGAGTCTCAGTCTTTGAACTTTAAACGTATGGGGACATCTGGGTCTCATTTATTATTCTTTTCCACAATATTTTACTTAATATTTATTTTTTAGATTATACTTTATTTTCATTAGCAGAATATGCTTTAGTTGGTCTTAACTCTCTTTGGTATTTTCTTTTGTTATGGGAAATGAATAATTGTGAAATAGAAATATATTATAATTAAATGTTTATTTTTAAAAAAAAGTTTTTGTCTAAAATGCTAAATTTAATTAAATAAAAAATAAACACAAATTATGAGAGGAGTGGAAGGGGGACCCGAAATGTTTTTAGTTAAGAGAAGAATATAAGGAGAAAGGTAAAAAATATAGAGGTGATAGGGGATTTTTGTGGGATTTAGGGGATGGAGAATTTTTGAAAAATTTTCAAAAAATTTTTTTAGGAACACTAGAGTCTCAGAAAAATTTTTTCAAAAATTCTCCTTATTAATAAATTATTTATTTTATTAAAATAATTATTCAATTCCTACATAATTAAAAAATTTAGTTAAAGCTCGCAAGATCGACTTTCGATATGCGCAATTCTTGGATAAGAAAAAATTAATAGAAAAAAGGGATACCGGTGGTAAGGTTTCGATATAAGACCGCTACCACTCTTTTTCCGGAGAAGCCTGTGGACCGAGATATAGGTACCCGGAACGAATCGAATGATATGGGTCATGTATCGAAACCTTACCACCGGTATACAGCCGAAAAAGTTAGAATAAATTTTAAATTAAAGATATAAAACAAGAATTTAATTTAGAAATTTTTAAAATTAATTTTTCAGAACACTAGAGTCTCAGAAAAAATAGAAAGTTTCATTTAATTTTCGTCATTCTCTTACAAAATAAAAATTCTTGCTTCATATAGGGAGTTTAGAAATATGTCGAACCTCATTTTTAAATACTCCCATTAATAGATAACTCTCTATTTAAGATACGTTTTTTTAATTTTGGTGGCCTACGTTGGAAGAGTCTCTAAGCAATACCCTCAATTTAAACTACACCTCACTATAAGTTGCAAATTTTTTTTCAAATTTTTTTTTCGACCCCAAGGGTGTACCCTACATGTAATGAGGTTCGACCGTCTCAAATTTTCAAAAAAGAAAATATGAAAATAAATCTGGGACCCTGTGTAGCAGAGCAACATTTAAAAAATAAAGGGTAGAGAAAACTCTCTCAACTTACCGTACTCTTTTCTTCTCATTTTCCGGAAAACACATTTTCTATGTATAATTATTGCAAGCTTCTTTGTATTCTTTTCCGTTTTGTATTTTTGTTTTTCCGCCGCTATTCATTTGCTGATGTTGCCCATTTGTATTTTCCCTTCTCTTGCTTCCGGAAAAACAACACAACGAGCGGGTATAGAAAAGTCCGAGAAGAACAACAATAAACAACAACACAAGAAAGGCTAGCAAAACATTCCGGAAAAGTAACCAATCCTCATCTTTTCCTTCTTTTTCAATTTTCTTTTTCTCTGCTTCATTCAAGTCTTTAGTGTCTGTTTCAGTAAAAACTTTGTCGTTTTCTGTAGTAAATGTTGAAGTTGACGACATTTGAGTCTGAGGGGAATTTGACGTTAAAGCTGGTTGTAAGGAGGAGGATTGGGGTTGTTGAACTGTTTCAATCTTTCCGGATTGTATTTTCAACGAAGGAATGGGAACCAAGGTGGTAGCCTCTCTCTCATTATTCTCCTCATTAGTAGACGCTTGGGGGGTTGTTTCCTTCTAAAATTTATTTTTTTTTAAATTAATTTTTTGCTTAAATCACCATTTTCGAACTTGTACTTTTTGTCTTTTCATTAAAACTTTTTTCTCTCCCTTTTGTTTTTATAGGGCGTACAATAGGTGTATGCATCTCATATTTGTCTTTGTCTAAAAAATATTTTGAAAATATTTTTTTTTAATTTTTTCCTGAACCTTTTTCAGTTAATTTATCCTTTCCTTTCTTTAATTGTTCAAGGCTACTCTCATTTTTATTTGATTGGCTTCGTTGGGAATCTTCCATTCCAGTTCCGTGAATTTCTGGATGAAGTTCATAATCTAGCGCATCTGACTTAACTAGGGTTCTACGTTGTTCAAATTTTGGTTTTCCTTAAAGAGAACAAAAGGTATTACGGTTGTTTCAAAATGTCAACTAGAACAAAATATTTCATAATGTCAACTAATTTAAAAAATTTCAAAATGCTAAAAAAATTACCAGCGCCCGCCTTGAGTTGATTTTCACGTACCACAGTAACCTCATAGTAAAACCTCACCCTCTCTGCCCCAGCAAAAACATTTCTTTCAAATTGTACTTCTTGGGGCATTCTCAAGTCTAGATTACCATCATGATACTAAATATTTGTTTTTTAAAATTAAATTAAATATAATACAAATTCCCTCACATAATTAGAATTTGGAGTGCCAGTCATTCCCTCTTCATATACTAAATCTTCAGGATCATCTTCCATTTGTATTTCTAAATGAGATTTGCAAAGCATAGGCATACCAGATGTTGATGCCTTTATTTTTATAAAATATTGTAGTACACCCCTATAATTTTGCCTAATTGTTCACTCCCCCTGATCTAACACTCAGTTGAAAATGTCCGTTCCTAGGTACAATTTGTTTAAGCCCTAGAGAGTGCCTGCTAGAGATCGGTTTGGATCCGGATCCAGTGTGGATTTTTCCTGGATCCAGAGTCCATCCCCAGGCATTTCTTAAATTTCCTGGACTTTTTTTCTGGATCTGAATTTTTCCTGGACCAAGATCAGAAATCCTGTCCAGGTTACTAACCTAAATCCAGATCCAGAATTTTTGAAAATACATATCTCAAGTGCCTACACTTGGGTTCTGACTACTAATTTCTAAACTATTTTATGGACATTTGAGTCTCAAAAATCATCAAATGCCACTTACCTTCCCCTGATTCATCCAAATCAAATCGTGTGTATTAGGTATAATAATATCTCCATTTTCACAAAAATCCTTTTGAGTAACAGGAAAAACATAAAATAAATGTAAATCATAAGGTTTTAATTTTTGCCAATATTTGTCGTTCCAAAATTGTTCCACAGTTACCAAAACTGATGGAATTGATGAACCTCCAAGAGCTTCATTTGTTGCTTTAGGAACGGGCAATTTACGGAGTGCTATATTAAAATAATTAAATTTTTTAATCGGTCCTCATAAGACTCGCCCTCTCTCTGGGTCTGAAAATATCGTATCTTATAATGAGGTGTATCTTAAATAGAAGGTATCGTCTAGACAACTCACTTCCCCCAATCATTGGTCATTTTGGTTGGTCATAAAATTGGTGTCCGGAAAATTGGGCTCTGGAAAATTGGGCTCCAAGATTTTTCGGAAATTTGGGCTCCAACTTTTCGGAAAATTGGGCTCCAGCGGTAATTTGGGCTCTGCGTGAAAAAATCGGAATATTGGGCTCTAAAATTTTGGGCTCCGGAGGAATTTTGGGCTCTGAGGAAAAAAGTCAAATTATGCAAAAATTAGAGATGAGTCTTCGAAATCGGGAGATTTTGCGTGTACGCCTAACTGTTCTTGGAAGGAATAGGATTTCTTTATCAAATTCCACTGAATCGAACCGACCAATTTGAACCAATTTGAGTATACTTTAAAGGAATAGGGCCAAGTACTCACCCAGACCAACTGGCCGTAGGTTCCGAACCCAGAACTCGACTTCGCTCCGTAGGTTTGCATAATTTGACTTTTTTCCTCAGAGCCCAAAATTCCTTCGGAGCCCAAAATTTTAGAGCCCAATATTCCGATTTTTTCACGCAGAGCCCAAATTACCGCTGGAGCCCAATTTTCCGAAAAGTTGGAGCCCAAATTTCCGAAAAATCTTGGAGCCCAATTTTCCAGAGCCCAATTTTCCGGCACTCATAAAATTGGAGAGATACCTTAGCGATACCCCTCTATCTAGGATACACCTCATTATAAGATAAAATTTTTAGCATGTGTGTATTTTATAGCTAGATCCGCCTTTATCACAATTCATAATAAAAAATACCAGAAGAATAACAAAGCCTATAGAAAGCTTCATTTTTCTCCAATTTAGGTTCATTTATTTCCCTATGTCTACCACCATTGGGTATATCCAAAACTTTGCATTTTTGTGTAATTTCAATACTCGCTTCAATACTTGGAACGTTTGTTGCTCCATTATTTGATATAATGGGGCCATTACTTATACAATTACAAGTTCCCTCTTCTGAAATTAATTGTTTTTTCCGAGCGTTGAAGTGGAGTGGCTGCATACAAGTACTGTAATAAGTTGCAAAATTTTAAATTAAATGTCAAGGGTTCGAAATGGTAAGTAGAATAATTTTTGAATAATTTCACATCCTTTTTACAAAATGTAAAATTTCCAAAATGTCAATATTTCATAATGTCCAAAATTTCAAAATGTCCGGTTCCGGGCCGGAACTTAGAAAAGTTCCGGGGCCGGTTCTGGGATCCGGAACTTAAATTGGATCCTGTTCCGGTTCCGGTCAGAATTTTGGTTCCGGCGAAACACTATTGAATACCTATATCCACTATTTGTACAATCATTGCATTTACTACATTTCTCCAACACTTTCCCATTACTAATATCTATCAATTTCAAATCATCATCAAAAATATCCAACTTCCCAAAATCATTAGTCTCACAACTTAAATCAACACAATCAAAATTTTGATTAAAAGATGAAAGAAAAAATGTTGTTGGAGTAGAAAAAATTAAATTTATTGAAGAAAAAAATAAAATTGAAAAGAAGGGAAAAATAATAAAATAATTATTTGTTGATATTTTCATTTTTAAAATTAATTAAATTATAGGACCTATTTATCAAATTAAATTAATTATTTTTAAAAGATATTATCAAGGGTAAATGAAAAAATATGAAAATTGCTTTATGGACGTATCTTATTTATAAAAATTATTGGTTTTACAAACGGATTGTAAAATGGAATTTCAATAATAATTATTACAATTTGTAACCGGATTGTAAAAATAATTACTTATTAATTTTTACAACCGGATTGTAGAAGACAAATGAAAATTATCATTCAAACCGGATTGTAAAATGAATAAGTAATTTGTATTATGCAACCGGATCAGGGCTGCACGCAATTGCGGATTGCGAGTTGCGGATTGCGTAAATTGCGGGGTTTTTTTGCAATTGCGAGTTGCGGATTGCGTTTGCGGATTTTTAAAAATAAATTGCGAGTTGCGGATTGCGAGTTGCGGATTTTTTTTTCAATTGCGTGCAGCCCTGAACCGGATATAATTTATAACCGGATTGTGACGGAAAACAATTATATTAATTTAGTTTATAAAATATTACAATTCCTAACCGGATAGTAAAAAATAACTTATTAATATTTCACAACCGGATTGTAAAATAAATAACAATTATTTCGCAACCGGCTATATGTAATTGTAACTGGACTGTGTCGGAAAAGAATTATTCAGCTTTACAATTGAATAAAATAATTATTAATTTCCAACCGGATTGCAAAAAAATGATGTATTTAGGGCTGAATACATAACATATACTTTCCCAATCCTAAAAAATTTTATTTATAAAATAAATTACAAAATAAACAAAAAAAACACGGATTAAAGCTTGATTTGTAATATTTATAAAAAATAAACTAAAAAAAAACAAAAAGCAAAACCAATTTTTAAATATATAAGTTAATTCCAGTTTAAGTATCTCCAACTTCCGGTAGCTCAATTACCCTAATTTTGTGTTTACAAAATAACCGAAAGTTTTTTTAAGTGCTTTTTACAATTGTAAAAAATAAGTTAGTTTTTACGTGAGAAGAAAAAGATGAAAGAAAAATAATAATAAGTGGTGAAATGGAAAGGGGAAAGGAAGGGAGATGCGCGAAAAAAAAACTTTTTTTTTCTTGCCTATTTGTGTTATGAAATTTGGCTTTTTCTTTTAAAAATAAGTAAATCAATTAAAATTAAAAGAATTAATTTTTAAAATAAATAAATTTGTTAGAGGGATTTTATTGGTTTCTAATTAATTAAGAGTTGAAAATTAAATAAGGTTATTTAATAGTTGATTTTATAATCCGGTTGGAATAATTATTTTTTATTTTGTTTTAGAATCCGGTTAGAAATTGTAAAAATATAATAAAGTATTCCATTTTACAATCCGATTGTAAAAATATAATAAAGTTTCCATTTTACAATCCAATTGTAAAAATATAATAAAGTATTCCATTTTACAATCCAATTGTAAAAATATAATAAAGTATTCCATTTTACAATCCGATTGTAAAAATATAATAAAGTTTCCATTTTACAATCCAATTGTAAAAATATAATAAAGTATTCCATTTTACAATCCAATTGTAAAAATATAATAAAGTATTCCATTTTACAATCCGATTGTAAAAATATAATAAAGTTTCCATTTTACAATCCAATTGTAAAAATATAATAAAGTTTCCATTTTACAATCCAATTGTAAAAATATAATAAAGTATTCCATTTTACAATCCGGTTGTAAAAATAATTATTAAATATTCTTTTACAATCCGGATGGAATAATTATTTTTCGATTACCTAATCCGGTTACAAATTGTAAAAATAATAAATGTGCATTATATTTACAATCCGGTTGAACACGGTTTGTAAAATGCATATTATATTTCGTCACAATCCGGTCACAACCAATAATTAGTAATTATTTTATTTTACAATCCGGTTGGAATAGTAATTTTCTATTTTATTTTACAATTGTAAAAATAATTAAAATTAATTAAATATTATTTTTACAATCCAGTAACAAATTGTAAAGATAAACATTACGTATTTCAGTTCACAATCCGGTTGTAAAAATAATTAAAACTATTAAGTTTTTTACAATCCGGTTGGGAATTGTTAAATGATGATTAATTATTTTTACTTAAAAAAGTTGCTTATATTTTACAATCCGGTTGTAAAAATAATAAATAATTCTCCTTTTAATAATTTTCTACAGGGTACAGCCCAAAACGGCGCGCGGCCATAACGGCGCAAAGCCATAACTTGCTTGAAGATTTCTGACCCTTATCAATTTTGATACCATTCTCCTTAGCTCAATGAGAGGAATCTTTTAATACTAAATTTGGTAAGATTGGGAAACCTTGAAGCAAGTTATGGCTTTGCGCCGTTATGGCCGCGCGCCCTTTTGGGCGTGTCCCTTTTCTACATACTAGGTATAATAAAAAAGTTCATTTAATAAATTGAAACAAAATATTAAAATAAAATAGTATTTACATTAAAATAAAAAGAGAAAAAAGTAGTTTTAAAGGTATAGGGAGGGGGTAGTAAAAAGGGAAAAAAATATAATTGTATATTAAAGGGGTGGAAAAAGATGATCGACTACCCAAAACAAACAAAAAAAAGTATTTAGCTTTTAAAAATAAATATTAGAAAAATTAAGTAGAAAGAAGCATCTGCCTCGCTACTAGTTTAGTTATACTATACTTTTAAATGAAAATAAAAAATAAAATTTTTGTTTGTAAAAATAGAAAAAATATATTAAAATATTGAATGAAAATAGCGGAAATAGGGAAAATGTTTTTTTAGATTGGGGACATAAAAATATATTTTGGGGAATGGGTTTTTGGCTGATTCTTTTAATTTCGCAACACGATTTATGTTGTGAATCATTCTTTCTATAAATGGTAAATTTGTAAAAATGAAGAAAGAGGAGCGGGTGAGTGAAATATGGTGAGTAAGAGTTTACAATTGGGTATATATACCTATTTACAATAAGGATAAAAATATTTAATATACACATAAATATTTAGTAGACAGCGGTCTGGATCTGGATCCAGTCTGGATTTTTCCTGGATCCAGAGTCCAGATCCAGGCATTTATTGATCGTCCTGGATTTTTCCTGGATCTGGATCTTTTCTGGATCCAGTCAAGAATCTGTCCAGGTTACTAACCTAAATCCAGCTCCAGGATCTTTGAAAATCCCGATCATTAATACCTATTTAGGTAACTGTTAAAATGTAGTAATTACAAATTTAATTTTACAATCCGATTGTAAAAATAATTAAAATTATTTGTTTTTTACAATCCGGTTACAAACGTAATATTTTTAATTAAAATTCATTTTACAATCCGGCTTAAAACACTAATTATTTTATTTTACAATCCAGTTGTAAAAATAAAAATTGAATATTATTTTTACAATCCGGTCACAAATTGTAATACTATTAGGTTAAATTATTTATTAATATCCGGTTAGAAAAAAAAACAATTTGTAAACCTATTGTAAGGCTAATATTTAATTTTATTTTTACAACCGGATTCTAAAATAAAATTTTAATAACTATTACACTTGTAACCGGATCAATTTGCGTTAAATTTTGGCCTTGCGTTGCGTTTTGAGTTTTTTTTGAGATTGTCTCTTGCGCTCATCCCTAAACCGGATTACAAATTGTAAACTAATTGTGTGTATTTTTACAATCCGGCTACAAATTGCCCTTTTACAATTGTACAAATTGCCCTTTTACTATTTCCCTTTTACAATTGTAAATAAACATATGAGGAAAACAATCAATCAATCGATTAAACGAGGCTAATGTGAAATTAAAAAATGAATAAGCAAAAACGGCAGGTAAGAGAAAAAAGCAAT
Source organism: Meloidogyne incognita (assembly GCA_036172945.1). NCBI lineage: Eukaryota > Metazoa > Nematoda > Chromadorea > Rhabditida > Meloidogynidae > Meloidogyne > Meloidogyne incognita. Next base: position 2,666,114 of record JARQAC010000006.1, on the reverse strand, counting down.
TTCTCCCTTTTGATTGATTGCGCAAACACATCGAGAATTGAGAAAGAAATTTTTTTAAATTTTTTCTGTGACCCTTTTTTGTTAATTTTGAAATTAATTTTGAAATTTTTAATTGAATTACAAAGCTTTGTCCTCAGGCAATATACAGTCAGCGACATAAAGATAGGGGCATGAGTAACTGAAAAAGGGGCATGAGTAACCGTAACGGCGCAAAGCCATAACTTGCTTCAAGATTTCCCAATCTTACCAAATTTAGTATTAAAAGATTCCTCTCATCGAGCTAAGGAGAATGGTATCAAAATTGATAAGGGTCAGAAATTTTCAAGCAAGTTATGGCTTTGCGCCGTTATGGCCGCGCGCCGTTTTGGGCTGTACCCCCTTTTTCTAGGTTAAAAATTCATTTTAGGAAAAATTTTTTTTTATTTTATTAGATACCACATTTACTTCTCTATTTAACGAGTATAAATTTTGCCGGATTAGTATTTTATACTACCAAGCCCTAACTGAAAAAAGGCAGCACGTGCAGTCGTAAAAATATATTGTTTGACCAAATACAACCAAAAATTAAGAGGGAAATAATAATTAATACTCAAACTAAGCGGGGGCGGGATATCCAAAAATGTACCAAAAATTGAATTACAAAGCTTTTGTAAAATTTAAAAATTAAATAAAAATAGAAGGGAGAAGAGACCTTTCCCCAACAAAAATCTTGCTTTTGATCTAACCCTTTAAAGTAAAAATGAATCGGGTGAAGCTAAAAGAATAAAAGAAAGGAGAGAAGAATAATGGGCGGACAAAAAACTAAAAAACTAAGTAAAAGCAGTCAAGCTAAAGGGGGGGGGGGGGGGGGGGGGGGTATCTTTTTCGGCCTTTTAATTAAATAACAAAGCATTTTTGTGTGTACTTAGATGCGCAGATTTATAAGCTGTTGTGAAAGGTTATATCCCCCCAAAAAATTCTTTGGGTCATCTTTCTTTTGAGATTTGGAAATTGATAGAGAAGAAGTTAAAGAAATATAAATAAATATAGTAAATAAATAAATATTTTTTTTATCAAAAAGAAAATCTGAGAGACGAATGAATTTTTCTTTTTATTATTATTACAAAAATAAGCAAGGGTTCTAATTGATCTTCTCATTTAAGTCCTTTTTATTATTGGAAAAAATAGATAGGGGATGCCTATTTAGGGGAAATTGTTAAGTAAAGATTGAAGGGAGAGAAAGGAAGTTTTAAATGATTTTATTTGGCTATAAATTTTAATTACGTAATTAAAATTGAAAAAAGTTTGGTTGTCATTTTTTTATTTAATAAATAGGGCTACAACAAACGATCGGAGTGGGAGGTGTGGGACATGCAGATTTCTGAAGGGTTTGGGAGTGGGATAAAATAATGGTCTGAATCCCTTAGAGGTTCTCCTATTCCAAAAAATCATAAAAATTGTAACCAGAAAATGGAAACCAAAAACGAATGTTCTTACAATGCTGTATCAATCTAAGAAGAAATCTCTTGAAAGACAGGGCTCGGGGGTACGGCACACTTTGTCGCGCGGCCACATTGTCGCAGAGCCCTAACTTGCTTTAAGATTTCCGAATCTTTCCAAATTTAGTATTAAACGATTCCTCTCATCGAGCTAAAGATATTGGTACCAAAATTGATAAGGGCCAGAAATTTTTTAGCAAGTTATGGCTCTGCGACAAGGCCGCGCGACAAAGTGGGCGTGTCCCAGGGCTCGGGATGGAAATATATTTAAAAATTCAATTTTAAAAATATAAAACCTTAATTTCTATTCAAAAATAAATAAATTTAGTAACAAAATAAATTTATTTATTTTTCTATTATTTTATTTTTAATGTTTGTTTCTGCTGCGAGAATAGAAAAAAATTTAAGAAGAAACCCGATCTGGCTTTTGGACGGATAAAGGGGGTGGCATTTTATTTAGCCTTTTCCCTTTGCTCCAATGAATTTTTGTTAGTTTTGTAAATATATTTACTCCTGAAAATGGAATTTCTTCCCGCAGCCAATTTTCTCTTCTCCCCCTCTCCCCTCTCCCCTTCCCCTCTCCCCAAATTTTCCCATCAAAAGAGAAAACTACCAAAACCGGTCGTTCCCTACCAAATATTAGATTTCTGTTTTGAATTTTATGTAAATATTAATAGTTGGTAGAAAACCGTTATATGGCGATAAATGACACGTAATAATAAAAACAATTTTTTTGTTAAAAAATAAATTATTTTGAATTTTTTGTAAAAATAAGGGTGTTTTGAACGATGAGAAATTTAAATAAAATATTTGGGGAAGAGAGAGAATTTGGGGAAGAGAGAGAAAATTTAAATTGAATGAATAATTAAATTGTAAACGATCTGTAAAAGGTTAAAAAAAATAATTAATATATTCTTATTTTACAATCCGGTTGCAAAATAAATGATTTATTTCCTTGTATAATCCGGTTGTAAAATTATCTTGAATCCGGTTGTAAAAAATAAAAAAAAAATTATTTCCGTCACAATTTAATTGCAAATTAGGATCCGGTTACAAACTAATAATTACCGTTTTCAGTTTACAATCCGGATACAAATTGTAAAAATTATAATTACCGTATTTGCTCTAGTAATCCCCCAGGGGGATTATTGTTTCAACCCATCTCTAGAGTGGGGAATTAATAGAGTGGGGTAGAAAGAGGGGGATTATTGTTTCAACCCATCCGTGGGGTGGGGAATTAATAGAGCCTGGGGAACTATTAGAGACTGGGGAATTATTAGAGCAAATACGGTATGTCACTATTTTTACAATCCGGTTACAAAAAGTATTTGTTTTCCTGTTACAAATTGTAAAAATAATTTAATATAAGTTTTACAATCCGGTTGGATGTAATTTTCTATTGGCTAGCCATAAATACAGTCCGGTTGAAAATAATTTTCTATAGTCTTTACAATCCGGTTACAAATTGTAAAAATACTAATTATATTTTCCGTTTTACAATCCGATTCAAAAATAATAATTTAATATTAGCTTTACATTTCGGTTGGAAAATAATTTTTTATTGTATTTTAAATCCGGTTACAAATTGTAAAAATAATAATCATGTATTTTGTTTTATAATTCGTTTTCCCCTAAAATTAGTATTGAGTATAGCTCTTGTAATTTGAATATTCCGGCAAAGATAAGGACCTAAAAGACGTAAATAAAGTAAAGCAGCTGGGCTATAGCTATTTCTCTCCTTTAGCTAGTGCAAAAGGTTATTCGGCGGCTGGGAGCGAACCAGCATCTTCAGTAGACCGGACTGATGTGTTAGCCATTACACCACGCCGCCTACTGCTCAGCCTTAGGAAATTAATAGCTATATGCTTTACAATAAATTTGGATGAGTAATACTAGGTATTTAAAGTGTTTTTACTTGTAATTGACTTGTACCATTTATTTAAATTTTATTTAAAGTGTTTTGAACGTGGGAATGAATTAAAAAATAAATTTAGAATAAACTAAAGAACAATTTTTGTTCTGTTTTAAACAAAACAAACTATATATATTTTTTAATGAAGAAAAAATAATTTACAACATAAAAATTAGCACCGATTAAACATACTAAAAATAAAGAAAAGCAAAAAATAAAGCAAAAAAAATGAAAAATAAATTTTATTAAAAGGGGTATCTTTTATTATTTTTTAATTTTATTTTTGAACAAAAAATATGGCAGATTTTTTAAAGAAAATATACAAATTTGAAAAGAATTGGGAATCAAAAGAATAATTTTAAAAAAATTTTTTTGGAAAGTGTTACTTTTCTTTTTTTTTTGAAGTTGAATAATAACTAAAACAAATTTCGATTGCTTTTTAACCTCTTTATAAGATACACCCACTACTAGATATTAAGTTTGTAAAAACTGATTGGCCTTTGGAATCAGAGGTGTCCGCAATTGCGAATTACGTTTGCGGATTTTAAAATTAAAATTGCGGATTGCGTTATTGCTTAGAGCTTTTTCTCTAAGCAATATCCTCTATTTCATTCATAGCTAGATTAAAAATCTTCGGGGTATCTCATACTATCAGGTCCAGTGTCTCATTTAATGAGGCCCTACTACAATTTTGATATTTTTTTAATTGAGGGTTGAATTGTTTTTAAAAAAAAAGTTTTTCAATTACAAAATTTCCAAAATTTATTTTTTTTAATAATTTTAATTGTAATTTAACGTAATGTTTTTATTAAAAACTTTTCCAACAAACATAGCAACAAATTCCAATCTTTTTTTTTATTTTAATGTGTAAATAAATCAAAACAACTTTTTTATACTAAAAAATAAATTTATTTTAGATCTACTCAATAGATAAAAAATATTTTCTCAGTTCTTTTCGGATTTTAGCATCTTTTCTATGAAAATATACAATTATTAATTACCGCATTTTCATAAAAATTGGCAAAAAAATTTTTTTTTTATAAATTTTTAGTTCAAAGTTTTTGTTTAAATGAAAATAAATAAAAAAATATAAAGTAAAAAATGGGGAGCAGGCCAACCTACCGCGAGCCCAACCTACCGCCGAGCTATAACTTCGTTCAGAATTGTTGAATCCGGAACGCCCTGGTATGGTTCGATTCAGCTTGTCAAGGCGCATCGAACCATACCAGGGTGTTCCGGATTCGACAATTCTGAACGAAGTTATAGCTCGGCGGTAGGTTGGGCTCGCGGTAGGTTGGGGTGTACCCTAAAAAATGACTGACGAATAAATTGAAATAAATTTCTCTCTTAAAAGCAGAGTTGCGTCATAATTACGAATTACGGCGTTTTTTGAGTTACGATTACGAAAAAAAAATTTCAATTACGACGCAACTCTCCTTAAAAGTAGGCAATCAACTTATATACCAGGGACGGGCCTTTCCGCTTTTAAAAACTGAAGACAGAAGGCTGACGAAAATAAAAACGGAGAACAAAGCTGAGGAGCCAAAGAAAAGGAAAGTCGGAAGTAGGGGAAGTCGGATTGATACCATACGCCTTAAAAATATTTTTTCTCAAAAGTGTTTTCCTCCTCAGATTCTTCCCATCTTTCCTCATATTTTTACGGACTTTCCACAAATTTCCTTTTCTTGTTATTAACTATACGATCAATAAAACCAATTAATTTATTTTTAATATAATTCTCAATAAATTTTGTAATTTTTTCTAGTAATACTTTTCCAAGTTTTCCAATTTCTTTGAATTTCACTTTTTTGTCTATTGAATAAAATATTTCTGGAAATTTAACATAAAAATCAAATTCATCAATTAAATATTTCACAATTTCTTTATCCTTTTCTTCTATTTTTAAAAATTCTTTATATTTTTCGTTTAAAATTATTGAATTTAAAAATTCGAGAATTGCACGGAAAAAAAGCATTTCACAAATTTCGGTTAGCATTTGAGAAGGAATTCCTGGAAAAAATTTTTTATAGAAAATGAACGCATGGAATAACGCTTTCATAAAAATAACCCCTTGCGTCTTGCGACAGAAAAGATACCTAATAGGAAAAATGGAGAGCAAAGGTCCGGGCGATTTTCTCTCCCTTTGAATGTTATTTTCTGTCGCAAGTCGCAAAGCGCAAAAAAAGTCTGAAAAAGGAAAATGTATTCTATAGTTTTCCGAACTATTACAAACAGTTTCCCGAACTATTAGAAGTTGGGGAAAATAACAAGGGCAGAAATCCGTGCCTTACTAATCAGGGTTGTCTTCTATTGTAAAACCATTGGATATCTAAAACCGAACCGAAAAATCCCTGGTTCTTCTATCAAATTCCGAACCAACAACATGATCAGACAAGGGTATAGGTATAGGGGTACAGCCTAAAACAAAGCGCCACAACTAACTGGAAAATTTCTGTCCCCTATTAATTTCAGTACCAATCGCTTTAGCTCGAGGAGAGGAATCGTTTAAACTCCAAATTTGCTAAGATTCGTAAATCTGGAAGCAAGTTATGGCTTTGCGTTGTTATGGCCGCGCGCTGTTAATGGCGTGTCCCCTCTGACAAATATCCGGTTCCCAAAATAAAAACAAAGGCTGAGTAAACAAATAAACAAGACGCGAGACAATAAAAAGATGTACCTTTATAACTCTGAATTAATTCTAAACGAAAACCCATAAGAATTTTACGAAATTTAGTCATAAATATTTGTATGGTATTTCGTTGGTTTTTGCCTTTTAATATTTTTACATCGTCAGAATTAAATAATAAATGGAAATTTCCGTTAGCTACAACTGAATGTAAGTACATTAATTTGTGCTCTTTAATTGTTTTATTAATTTCTCTTGCCATATTCAAAATTTTATTAAAAAATTTTCTTCCGCCTTTTGCATCAAAATGCACCTTCCCGTTTAATTCCTGGAATAATAAAGAGATTAGGATAGGGGCCCTGGAAGACCCCCATTTCCAGAAAATAGGAAACCTAAAATTTCCGGATATCCGGACTTTTAAATTCAGGGATCCGACTACCCCGTCTAGGATATATTTTTAAATTCAGCTGGCCACTGGATAAGAAATTCAACTTATCATTCAATTTATTATTTAATTACTAGATTTAGGCCTGGGATTAAGGATGGCGGTTCCTGGGAAATCTCCGAATATCCGGAACCGGTATCCGAACCGATGATTCGGATATCCGAGGTTTTTTCGGTTCCGGATACACGACTAAAAATCTTTTATGGCTTTTTAGAGTTAAATATTCCTTACTTTAACTTTATTTTCAAGGTCATAATTGTCATCTGATAAATAGTATTCCTCTTCCAGAAAAGCTTTAAAATGTTAAAATTTTAATTGAAAATTATATATTAAGTGTTTTACGAGTAGAACTTTCTCCACAAGATTCTTCGTCGATTGTAGTCGAGAAGGAAAATAAAATAAAAATAAAATTAATAATAAATATAAATAATTTTTTTGTCGACATATTATTTAATTAAACAAGTGCATATATTCACGTGAAAAATAAAATATTGCCCTTTTATAATTATAAAAGACTCCCGACTTTATTGCCATATTTTTGCTATTTTATTGTTTAGTATTTTAACTAGAGTGCAACACGGGATGGGATCCTGTACGGAATTTTATGGGATCCCGCCCCGAAATCCTGGGTTTTAAGCGACGAACGGGATTGCCGGGATAACGGGATTAATCACGCGGGATCCCGTCCCGTACAACGTGCTGAAAAAATCTGTTACGGGATCCCGGGAATGCGATTGTCACGCTCTAATCTAACGCCTTTTATGCCATTAATTATCTTACAAATTAGAATAACAGAATAGTAATAGAATAACACTGCAACTACGGAGCGGGCCACTTAAGCGTGACCGTTTTAGCATCAATCGACTTTGATCGGCTATAACTTCTTCATAATTGAAATAATTTCCATCCAGTGGAAAATGATTGACCAAAATTTGCCAAAAAGAAATAATCTCGAAAATTGTGTAATATTTACTAGAATTCTCAAAATCAACGCTTCAGCAAGCAATAAAAAAATTAAAAATAAATCTAATATAAAATATGTAGAAAATAAATAAGGGCTGAATGATTGCCATACATACATAATTATGAAATATATTAATCAATTAATAACTGCCAAAATGCTTGCATATTCTCGGCTTTCCCTAATAAAGAAAAAAATATTGAGAAATTTTTTGAACATCGCTATTATTGAACATCACCAGACAAGAATGTTGTTGTTAGAAATAGAAATTTACTGAGATTTGTGCAAGTATTAAATGTTAGAAAGCTGTGGAAGTTCATTGGATGCAGAGGTGAATCAGAAATGACGAAGGTGCCGGAAATTGGAACTGTCGGAAATCGGAAATGGCTCTAAAGTCGGAACTTGGAAATCAGCCTAAATTTTCGGAAATCGGGATTCCTATTCACCTCTGATTGGATTGGAGATGGAATAGAACCCGCATGGAAGGGCTCTATTCCAGAAAGAATAGCCGAACGGCCCAACCATCCAACCTATTAATGGATTTATACTTTTTATTTATGCGAGTGTAAACACAACAGCAAGGTCCACAAGTACAAAAATAATCTTTTTATGATTGTCAATGAAGGAAAGATTAATTTTTAGACGCAATAGGCTTATAAGACACTAACCTATATATCTTTCCCCCGTCAGTACAAAAATTTTTTACAAAAAGTAAAACGTTCTTTTACTATTTTTACTACCATTTTATAGTCCTTTCTAGTAGAAGGTCATCAATCAATTAATAAAGGAAAAACACTTACTTATCTTTCCCATTATTTTATTTTCTACTTCAAATATAGTGTTAATAATTAAATATTAAAAATTAAATTAGTAAGAAAATCTTGTAAATTCAGAAGCATAAAAATGTCAAAATACTGGCTCAATCATTTAAATCCCTCAACTCTTACTTATTACAAACAACCATTGCATATTGTTCGTGGAAAGATGCAATACTTGTGGGATTCTAAAGGAAACAAATATCTTGATATGATTGGTGGTATTGTTACTGTATCTGTGGGTCATTGCCATCCGTAAATTTTACAAATAAACGTCACTATAAGAAATCTGTAGATAATAGAGATCGAACTAGGAAAGCGTACAAAAATCGAGAATGATACCACAAAAAATCTATCTAAATAAACGAGATTTTTGTTCTAGATCTTGTCTCGGGATGGTCTCTACTTGCCATTCAACTAAAGATACGTCCCTTAAAATTTGGTTGGCCAGTAAACGTGGGAAGTTGTCCAAGCAAACCTCTATTAAAGTTCACCTTTATTCAAAAAACAATTCTGAGATACACCTCGTTATAAGATCCACAATTTTCAGCCCCAAAGCTATCCTATGGTTCTCGGACTATATGGCAGAAATTAAAATATTTTTCTGTAGTTCTTTTAAAAATAAACAGAAAAGTCAACGATTCCCTAAAGAAACAAATAGACCAACTTTGGCATACTTCATCCATTTACCGAACAGACCCAATTGTTGAGTATGCAGAAACTTTAACAAAAAAATTGCCTTCACATCTGAATACTTGCTTTTTTGTAAACTCTGGGTCTGAGGCTAATGACTTGGCTTTAGCGCTAGCTAGGCTACACACTAATAGATTTGATGTGCTAAGTCTTCGAGGTGCCTATCATGGAGGAACTCAAGTATAGTTTTGTCCTTCGAGGATAAAAATCCCTCAAGTATTTCAGGCCATTTTGGGGGCTACTAATCTTGGAAACTGGAAGCAGCCGTTCCCTTCTGGCTTTGGAATCATTAAAATAAAATGTCCAGATGCTCGAGGACCTTGGGGTGTTGGAAAGTGTAGAGACTCTCTGGCTGAAGCAAAGAATGGTTGCAAATGCGAAAAAGGTGAGATGGAAAACTGCTTTAAAATTTTTAATTTTAAAGGGAAATGTATTGCGTTTGAATCCCATATGGCAGAACTGCGTGACTGTCTAAATCATGACTTCCCTCAAAGCAGCGGTCCGGCAGCATTCATTGCTGAATCAATCCAGGTGTGAATGTTATATTCTAAAACTAAACGTTCCAACTTATCTCGAGGTTAAAATTTCGGGAAGGTAACAGTCCAGGTTTCAGGCAACCCATCCTATCCTTGATAAATATTAAAGTTACCTGCACCTCCACAATACTGAAGGTTTTGGGTACATTTTTAGAGGAAAACATTCCCTAGCATGGAGGGGAGAGATGGTCTACAACCTTTTATTATCTATCTACCTTAATAAGTTCATTTATTAACAGGGAATCGGCGGAACAGTACAATACCCCAAAAATTATCTTCACTCAGCCTTCAGCACTATCCACTCCTGTGGAGGTCTAACAATAAGTGATGAAGTTCAAACAGGTATAGGTCGACTAGGCTCTCATTTTTGGGGGTTTGAATCTCAAAAAGCAAAACCAGATATTGTAACAATGGCAAAAGGAATAGCAAATGGTTTTCCTATGGGTGCGGTTATTACAAGTAAAGAAATTGCAAACTCCCTTGGAAAAGCTTTATATTTTAATACTTATGGTGGTAATCCGTTAGCTTGTACTGTTGCAAAGACTGTTATAGAAGTTTGTAATTTAATGAAAATTCTGATTTTTTAATGATAAAAATTCTGTAAATTTAAGAAATAGAAATCAGAATTAACAAAAATAGTATAAAGAAAATCAGAATTACTGGGAAAACCAGAATAATTTGGAATATAGAAACCAAAATTAACGAAAAAAGAAACCAGAATAATTTAAAAAACAGACATCAGAATTATTAAAAATCAGAATTATTGAAAGTCAGAATTAAAATCAGAATTATTAAAAGCAGAATGAATTAAAAATCAGAATGAATTAAAATCAGATTTATTAAAAATCAGAATTATTGTAGTACTTAAAAATAATTCTGAGATTGCTGTGGTATAAATAGGAAATTCTGATTTACTTTTTTATTGCTATAAAGATATAAGATAAAATTCTGAAACATTATACTTCAGTTTCAGAATATTATTTAAACAAACACACAGAAAAGTTTTATTCTTTAGGTAATTGAAGAAGAAAAATTGCAACAAAATGCAGACATAATAGGCACATTTATGCTTGAGGAACTTTCAAAAATTAAATCGTCCTTTATTGGAGATATTCGAGGCAAAGGGTTAATGATTGGAGTGGAACTTGTCGAAAATAAAAATCAACAGAAGAAATTATCAAAAGAAAAAATGGCTAGAATATTCGAAAAAATCAAAGAAAAAGGCGTTCTTTTAGGCAAAGGAGGTCTGAACGGAAATGTTTTGAGAATAAAACCTCCAATGTGTATTGATATGGGAAATGCTACACAATGTGTTGAGGCAATTTCGGAAGCTTTAGAAAGTGAAGAATGAAAAATACGTAGTGATTTTGATTGAAATACAATCGAACATCATTTTTAGATACTACTTGGAGTTGTGAAATCGGTGTATCTTCAAAATAGGAAGTATCCTTTAGACAGTTCCCCAAGTCATTCGAACCCTAATTTTAAAAAGTGGTATTTTAAATTGAGGTTCGACGGTGTGTGCGGATTGATTTAACCACTAGAATATAATATACTACTATGTAGAGATTGGACCGAAACGAGATCTCGATCGAAAACCTCGGTTATCGAGATTGAGATTTTCGAGATCTCGTACGACACTCCCAGTCCGTTCTCTTATAATATGTACATTTCCTCCCCTTATCATTTTTAACACTTTTTTTGATCATACAATTGTAATGTAAGTGTATAAAGTCAAGGTAATTTTTTTATAAATAATAAAAAAAGCACACGGAAGTGGCCACGTACGAAGTGGCCACGTACCTTTTTGTCTTGAACAAATTTCGCGTTAAAATTTTAATTGGCATTGTGTTTTTATTTTCGATTGGGACATTAGAGTCGAGAAAATTTTCGTAATTTTTCTTGAAAATTTAGATAAAAATTTTTTTCTGTTTTTAGACTAAGGCTTTCGGTTCTTGAAAAATCTTCGTGTATCTGGAACTGAACCGAAAAATGATCGGTTCTTCGGTTTGGTCCAGAACCGACAACCCTATTTTAAACTGTTTAGCAAAATTTTCTCTGAAATTTTCTCAATAAAATTTTAGGTAAAAATTAAAAAAAAATAAAATGGATCATTCTCATCACGCCCATCACGACCACCATTCATCTTTACCAAATGATTCAATTAATAATATTCTAACAAGTACAGAAAAGACGTCAATTGTCCAAAGTTTTTTTTATTTTTATAACTTTTTTTAAATTTTGTAGCATTACATCAACATTCTTCTTCTGATCACAATATGAAAATGTATTTCCATGGTGGTTTTGATGAAATTGTTCTCTTTGATTTTTGGCGTATTAATTCTACTTTGGGTATTTTTTTATATTTTCTTTATTATGAATATTTTGGGGTGTTTAAATGTTTATGATTAAATATCCAAATTTGGAATTTGTTAAGATTGAGGGTGGTGGGTCAGTCAGACTTTTTTGCTAACTTTTCCTTTTCTTGTCAATCAATTCTTAGTCAGCCGTCGCCAAACTCATTTAATTTTTTCATGTAATTTTCGTGAACAAAATCATTTTCTATTTATGGTTCCTTGTTTTAGAAATATAGCCCCCGCCTAAAATGGGGAAAAGGGAAAATATTGTGAGAAAGACGATGGGAATTTTTTCGCTTACGGCCTGCAAAATTCTCCCCCCCCTGAAATCGACCCCTGGCTACGCGTAGGCAAAATTTAACAGTACGGAAAGTCCGCAATTCTCTTGCAATCTTTACAATTGCCTTATTTTAACAATTACCCTAGAATTTGAGTCACACGAATTCAATAAAGAAATAAAATCAATCAAAATATATCCCATCCTGTCGATTTTTTCGAATTTTAGAAAATTTTCTAATTTTTTTGAACTCGATACTTTTATAATAATTCTTTATTTCAAGGTCTCTTCACTTCGTTTATTCTAATTTTCCTAATGGGAGCTGCTTATGAAGGCTTGAAATGGTTTAGAGTTTACTTTCAACTTTGGGTTTATTTTAACTTTTTAGACAGAAAAATTTTCAAAAAATTTTCAGACTTGTGAAAGATCCAAATCTTCCGATTTTTTGTCTTTAAATTCAGTCTCTCGTAAAGTTGAAGGAAAAAATTTCAATGGGTCAGAGGATCATTCTTTGATTAAAAATAATAACAAAACTTTTGCGTCTTCGAGTGGATGTTCTGAAAATTGTGGAAATTTGAATACTTTAAATAGAGAAGTTTATGCACCAACAGTTGTTATTTCTGCTCCACAAGTTTGTACTAGCAGCATGCAAATTAATCGTTGGACGTTAGTTTTAATTTAATTTTTTAATTCGATGAATGTGTGGGAAAGGGGATTCTTCAAAATACTCCAAATTTTTGTCTGAAAATTTTTAAAGATTTTTTGAGAAGGATTAGAAATTAGATGTTTAGTTTTTCGCAATATTTAAATATTTGGAAAGCAATTCTGACACTTCGATTTAAATCTACTACAGCTTTTAAAAATATTTTTTTATTTCCATTTCGATATCTAACCTTCTCCTAAATTGTTCTTCTCTTAAAACCGTCCTTAAACCTTCCTCTTATTAAAGTCGGATGTAAGCTATGTTGCATGACTCCCCATTTATTGCCGGTTAAAGTCGAAGGGTATCAGAATCTGCTCTTTAAGTTAATAATTGCCAATTTTTCTTCAGAAATTTTGTTTTTAGTTGGATAATGATGTATGTTAATCGTACTTTTTCTCCGTCCACTTGTCAATTGATTGAAACTGGTATTTATGCTTTTCAACTTGTTTTGTATGTTTTTTTTTTGTTTTTAGATGAAATAATTTTTTTTTAATTTTTAGGGCTTATTGGTTAATGCTTATTGCTGTGAGTTTAATTGAATTTTTTAAACACTTTAAATAGGAAGGATTTTTTTATTTTGGGAATTTCTGCTAAAATATTTTTTTGAAATTGTTTTGGGCTTTTTAAGCTTTTCTTACTTTTTTCTTCAATAAGAGACCTCCCGTCTTTTTATAAGACAGTGGAAACAATTTTTAATGGGCCCTCTACCGGAGTGAATCGGAGTTCCTACTTTCGATTTTCGAAAATTTTGGCATATTTCCGATTTCGGACTTATGAGCCATTTTCGATCTCCGACAGTTCCGATTTCCGACACCTTCGTCATTTCTGATTCACCTCTGCTCTCTACTAGGGTATAGGTTTCATCTAAAATGGAGTTGTTCACTACCTGTTAGTTTTTGCCTGTGTGGCTCAAAAAGCTCTTATTCTTTTTTTTATTTGACCCACCACAGGCAAAAATTAACCGGTCGCCAACAACCTTTATGTTATCTTGTTAAAAAAAATTTTTTTTTCTAATTAATTTTTTATTTTTCTTAAAAGATGACTTTTAATGTTTGGCTTACTTTTGCTGTAATTTTGGGAGCTGCTTTTGGTCATTGGTTATTTGCAAATATTAAATGTTCCCCTCCACGTCGCTGTTTTTGTCAATCTTGTGGAAATGGTGGAGGGGCTACTAGCAGTAATGATCCAGAAAATATTGATAATTTTGCTTCGGATTTGTGTCATTGAAAAAAAAATTTTTGAAGGAGGTGGTTTGCTTTTGGAAATTATTTGGAGGTTTTGATTTTCTTTAAATTTCTTTTTTTTTTCACTTTCCTTTTCTGTCTTTTGTCAGATTCTTGGCTGGTAAAGATCGTAACAGGAACGGGATCCTATACTGGATTATATGGTTAAGGTTTTCTGATTTTTAGTGTGAAATTTTTTTTGGTTAGTATAGCTGAAACTGTCCCCCCTTTTCAAACCTTTTGAAACCTACTTCTTATTATGGGATCCCGGAGTGCTGTTTTACCAATTTTTATTTAATTAAAGAAATATAAACAAATAAATATTTTATAATATTTTTCTCGCTCAAATATTTTTTATATTTTTGTGATTAAAAAAGAATTTTAAATCAAAATACGTTCAAGATCCTTACGATAAACAAAATTTTTTTGTGAAATATTAAAAAAAAATTTTTTTATTTGTTTATATTTATATCTTCTCTCTCTGTTTAAAACACGATAAATTATAAATTTTTTTCAGATCTCCATTTAAAAATGAAAAATAATTGAAGTATTTAAGAAAAATTGTTTTTTACCATTCTTGTACTTTGCAGTATTTCTCAAAAAAATAATTTTTTTAAAAAAGATTTTTTAAATTATAAAATTTTAATTTTTAGAAAAAATACTGCAAAGGTGTGAGCTTTATTATTTAAAAAAAATTTTTTTCTCTCTCTCAATTGAACTTATATCAAAATTATTCTCTGCCACAATACCTAAGTTTTTATATGTTTCCCCCCCAAATTTCTGCTTAATTTAAATTTATTTTTTTTTTTCAAATTTTCTGTTTTTTCGTTTATTTTTTGTTTCTTCTTTTAAAAAATGATGCTTGAATTGAATTTTTAGAAAATTTATCAAATTTTAAATTTGCAATATTATATAAAATTTATTTATGAGCTTTATCCTTTCCCTTATTTTTTGGTCATTTTTGAAAGGATTTTTTGCTATATCAGGATTTACTAAAGTTCAGACCTGAGCTATCTCGAAATTTAATTTTCAAAGTTTTTTTTCTATTTTGATTCCCGATTTTCTCTCATTCAAAAAACCTTCTATTGGTCTTCTTCTTGAAAAGGTTTTCGTCTTCGTTCCCTCCTTTACCTATACTTTCCGTCCTTCCTATCCTCTCCCTCCTTTAAAAAAAATTTTTTTTTTTTAATTCTTCAAGCATTTTTAAAAAAAATTTGTTTTTTCCTCAAAGTGATATAAATAAATTAATTATATATCAGCCAAAAATCTATAAATTATATATTTTTTTCTTCTCTTTTTCTTTCTTTTTCTTTTCGCTTGGGTGTTTAAAATTGCATAAAAAATGTTTCTGTTAAAAGAAAAATTTTTTTAATTGTTATCTTACAAAAATTTATTTTTTTTTTAATTTTATTTTTTGTCACGAAAATATTTTCTTTTATTTAATTAAACAAAATTATTTAATGAAATGTACAAATAAAAATAAATGGTTTCTGATACGTCAATAATTAATTCAAATAATTGGGCAATTGGGGACACTGTGAAGATTAGTGAAAATAAAAATAATAATGATTATTGGCATATTAGAGAATTTGTTTTGGAGGATTTACAGGATGTTTGTGCTCTTTGTCGGTAATTTTTTTTGAAATTTATTAAAGTAGTGGGGCTGAAAATTCGTTAAAAATTTTTTTAAATGTAATTTTGGGGGTTTTGACGTTCTTAGGTTTTTGTGTGCACTCTTAGGGATATGATTATACCTAAAATCGGATTTATCCATTATTGGAGGTTTCTCGAAGGTGGTAACGAGTATTATTGTTTAGCACGCTTTAACCCAATGGCCTATCAAATTTTAAAAATGTGCCATAAATAAAGATGACCAAAATTTTGGGTAAACTTTGGTAAAACTACGATCGGACTGACTTTGAGATTTATATTTTAATATTTTCAATTTTTTAATTTACCATTAAAAAAATTTTTTTTTCCACAATTATATAAATATTTTAGAGAAGCATTTCCTCTAGAATATCCAAACGAGTGGTATAAGGATGTTGTAAATGGTTGTTATATAAGCTTTGGTTTATATCAGTAAGAGATAAATATTTTTTTCTAAAATTAGGGTTTTTTTCTAGTAATAATATTTTAACTTCCCTTTTGGTTGCTGAAAATACAACAATTAGAGATTGCGATTTGGAGGTGATTTTTAAATTTATTTTTAGTTAATTCCTAAGTGGTTTAAGTGAAAATTTAAATAATTTATGCTAAGTTTGTTTCTGGTGTAGTGGGAAAGTGTTATGTCTTATGGCCGTGGTTCGACCACCATTCAATTTTAAAATTAATTTATTGTCTGGAAATGTGCCCGAAATGATTTTTACTTTTTCTAATTTAAAAATAAGAAATTCAAAAATTTTTTATTTTAAGGATAAATCACTGCATAGTGACCCAACAGTAAATGTTATTTATATTTTGAGTTTGGCAGTTACACAAAATTATAAAAGGAGGGGATTAGCAACTATTTTACTCAAACATTTGATGAACATTATAAATTCAAGTAAAAATTTTTTAATTTGAAAATCTGTTTATTAATTTTTATATTTGAAAAAATATTATTCAAGTTGAAAAATTTTATCTTCAAATCCATGGGAGTAGTATTAAATTATAAAGCCACAGACTCACTCCATCACATATTTATCACTTCTTTTAAGATTTTAAAATCCCAGACTCCCTTTTATAATTTCTAAACG
The DNA here is from genome assembly GCA_036172945.1 of Meloidogyne incognita. Classification (NCBI taxonomy): domain Eukaryota; kingdom Metazoa; phylum Nematoda; class Chromadorea; order Rhabditida; family Meloidogynidae; genus Meloidogyne; species Meloidogyne incognita. The sequence continues at coordinate 2,649,350 of JARQAC010000006.1, read as the reverse complement.
AGCTGGATTTCAACTGAAAATTCACATTAGGTTGTTGTCCTGCAGCGAAGATTATAGGCAATAAAGGGTCCTTACTTTTAAATGTCAATGCTTAAGTTCTTTGAAACTTTAAAGAAAACTCGAAAAATTTTAATTAATAATTTAAGTTCAACAACCTTTACCCAAAATGATATTTCTTCATGTTTTATGTGATAACCACCCAGCAATCTCTTTTTACCGGAAAAATGGATTTTTCCATCACGCAACAATTTCAAATTATTACCAAATTGGGGATGCTTATTTTGATGGTTTTACTTTTGTAAAGCATTTAAATACTTCAAATTATTATGGATCTTTTAATAATTTGCTCACTTCAATTTATAAATGTTGTACCTCATTAATTGAATTTTTGGCATCTCCTTTTCGGCGTTGTGGTGGTGAGGGTGGTGGTACTATTAGTAGAAAATCTTCAATAAATAAAAAAGAAAAAAGTGATGATAAACTTGTCAGTATTTGTAGTAACCGGTGAAATTAACTAATGTCAAAACTTTACTATAAGATACACCTCTATTTAAGATACACCCAATACTAGAGACTCTATTTAAGAGACGTTTTTTAAGTTTGGTTGGCCATTGGATTGGTGGGGGACCCTCCAATAAAGGAAATCTTTCAATAATGAATATACACTCGATTTAGGGTACACCCCATTATAATATCCGAATTTTGAAATACTATATATTTATAAATATTTTTAAAAATTACTAGTTGTTTTAATTTATCATACCGTCTTGTTGATCATTTCCTTGTCATCTTATATTTTCTTCCTCCCAAGCTTAACATATTTTCCTGATTGTTCCAGAATTATTTAGCTTGAAATGGCGCTAAAAGGTGTGATAAGTTAGACCATCTATTTTATATAAGTTGAGTCCTGTTCCAGTGCCAGGGGTTTTCATTAAATATTAAAGTTAGGTTCGGATTTACTCACAAAGGATAAAACATGAAGAGTTTGGTGGATGTGGTGTAGTTGGTTAGTGCGCCGACCATGAGCAAAATAGGAGGTAGGTTCGAATCCTTTCAGCGAAATCCTTTTAATTTTTATGTGACAGTTTTCTACTCGATTCTTACATACAGGGCTCGACTACCTCTAAATTACCTAATATATTATTTGTATATTACCTATTGTGCTTTTATAAATCTTTTATTATTAAGTCATTTAAATCTCTATACTCTAAATACATATTAATAATAGAAAATAAACATTTTTAAATTGTTAAATGATTCTTTTATTTTTTAGAAAGCGCGAGTTAAAGGGGATTTTTTACGTTTTTAATTTTTTCATAGAACCTCCTCTCCCTTTCATCAACATTTATTATTTTCTCTTTTTTTTATATTTGGCCAAAAAGAAATTATTTTTAGTAGCTGGCACTCTCCTCTTTTTCTAATCAATTGAAGAGAAGAATAGAGGAAGAAAAGAAAGAAAAAAGATGAAGAAGAGAAAGTTGGAGGGTTGTCAACGTACTACTATTTTTCCTTTACCCGCTCGGTAGTTAAGATGTTGAATGGATGAAGGGGAGATGAAAATAATGGGGAAATGAAAATACTCTATGAAGGAAAGGGGAAAAAATAAAAAAAAGAGGAAGAAAAGAAATTTTGAAAGAAAGGGGAAATGAAAGGAGAAAAACATTGGGAAGTGGACAAAAGATCGATTCTTTAAAAGATCGTCACGGCCAAAATTGGTCAAAACGTCGACTCATTAAATTTTGGCCTAGTCGGCCTTTTAAGGAAACAACATGCTGACTAGGGTTGTCTGATCCGTCTCGACCCGACATCCGAATTGATTTTTCGGATCTGGATGTTCGGATCGTCAACCCTGATTCCGACCCTGAAAGATCTTTTAAAAATCGACCTTTTAAGAAACGACCTTTTGTCAGGAGACAAAAGGAAGGAGAGAGAGAAAGGAAGATTATGTCTAGCTAGTCAGAGAACCTAAAAAAGAGAAGGAAGAATAATAAGGGGTTAGAGGAAGGAGAGGGTAGAGGGGGAGGAGTGGTGAAGAAAGAGGGAAAGAAGTGAAGAAAAGAAGGGGAAGAAGAAGGAGGTCTTTTATATTGACGAAATCGACAAGTCGCCCACGTAGCATCCATCTCCTTTCTTCTTTTATATTTTCTTCAATTTTAACTCCTTCCATAATATTTTTTGATGTTTTTTCCGTCGATATATCTTCAACTTTATACTTACTAAAATTCATAACCTCAATGGTTTTTGGGTAAGGAAAAAGACCTTTCCTTCGTCTTCCTAAGCTCCGTCCGTTGTTTTGTCTGGCGAATTTTTTTGGCAAGCCGGATTCTTGTTCAACGGATTTTTGTCCGACAGATTTTTGTCTGACGGATTTTCATCTGTCAGATTTTGTTCTGACACGAAAGTTTTTAGCAATAATTTAAATTTTTAAGGGATTTTTTAATATACCTAATCTTATTTAAAATATTCTCAAAAATTCAAAAGTCGTGTAGACAACATAAGAAGATGCCTGGCCGAAGAGGTAAACTTATTAAATTTACTGAAAAAAATTTTTGTAAGCAAAGGCTTGCGTTTTTTGCGTTAAAAATTTTTGGCGTTTTGTTGCGCACACCTTTAGATTAATTTATTAATTTCTTCAAAATTTTAGGAAGATTTGGATTAAAACGCCCGGCAAGTGGAATATGTCAATTCTGTTTAAAAATTATATCAGCAGCGAATTGGAGTCGACATCTTCAACAAATGCATAGAGGGGAAATTGTTGAAATGAGAAAAGGAGGAGGGGAGGTAATTTTGAGGAGAAATTTGATTGATTTTAAAATCAAAAATTCATTAAGCTTACTAAAAAGGACAAAGATGAAGATCGCTTGTCTCCTGAACTGGCACCTATTAAAAAACAAAAAATAAAAACAACAACGATTTTGGATGAGGATAAAAATGAAATGTAAGGGAGAGAATGGCACGCGGACATATCGGAATATTTCAATGTACGAACAGTTACCCTACTGATTTCGGGACCTATGGCCACTGGGTCTTGGATAGTATATTGGCCTGTTTTTATGTTTTAGAACAAATTTAAACACGGAAGAAATTATTTTTGTCACCCCAGTCCCGATATGTCCATCCCGATATGTCCGCACACCGAGTATTTTTAAAAAATATTCTCCTTTTACAGTAGCGAATTCGATACAAAGATTGACAATGAAAAGGATAACAAAGAGTTGGAAACGACAGATATTCCTTTAAGAAGAAGCAAAAGAAATGTTAAGGGTGGGTTTGATTTTAATTTTAAATTTGTTTAAAGTTTTCTATTTTCGAAATTCCATTTAGTCTATTTTCAGCTGTAAAACGAAAGATGACTTCACGTTGCACCATCAAACTCCCCAAATCCGGAATTTGCCCTCTCTGCTTTTACAAAACTCGACAAAGTAATTGGGCTCGTCACGTAAAGAGACACCATCCAGAATTTACAACACCTATTTACAATAAAAATAAAAATAGTTCTGAACAGGTGGAAGAGGTTAATGTTGCAGAACCTGCCCAAAGTTCGTCCAAATCGTCAGAAATTGATCTGCCAATGTTGCAATTAAAGCATTTTTTGAATCAACAAATTCAACACAATAATTTATTTGGGGTGGATAATGAAGATAAGGAAGGTTTGGGAGAGGAAGAGGAGGATGAAGAACAGATAAGAATTATTAAGGAAGTAGATGGGAATAATGGGGAAGAAGAAGGAGAAGAAGAATATAGTGAAGAGGCCCAGAAGGCGGACGAATTATTATTTAAAGGCAATTTTTTGATAAGACTCTAATATCCATTTTAAAATAGCATAGGGACTAAGATAATAGAATCTATGATAATAGAATCATAAGATAATAGAATCTAAATTAGGACTAAGATAATAGAATCTGGAAATAAAGTGGATAACCATGTTAAGCTGGACAGATAAAACATTATCTGGGTAGATAAAAACACTCGAAGAACAAGTAGCTCCAAACACAACAGCCTTAAATCAAATTTTTCTGCATAAATATAAAATTTTTCCCTAGAACTCTTCCCCGGCCGTCGAATCATTATACGTCGACCTGCCAATGGAGTATGTCAATTCTGTCTCAAACAGATTTCAGCATCTAATTGGAGTCGTCATCTTCGTTCACTCCATTTACCTGACATTTTTGAAATGAAAAAACAAGAATTAATGGTAATTCCAAAAGGGGATATTTCAAAAAAAATTTAAGTTTAAATTAAAGTTAAATTCATCAAAAAACGATTTACAACAAATTCCTCAAAATTCCCAAAATAATCTTGACTCAACACAAATATTAAACGAAATGACTTTGTCTGCTACAGCTACTGCTTGCGAAACAAAAGAAATAAATATTGAAAGTTTTGAAGAACAAGTAGAAGGGGAAGAGAATAATGAAAGGGAGGATAGTGTAGATAAAACAATAGCTTCGGTCATTGAGAAAATTAAAAATGATGGAAGGAGGGGGACGAAACGGAAATTAAATGGTGAGTAAAAAATGATTTTAAACGGAAAAAATAGATTCTAAAAATTACAAATTTATTGATATTCCAGTAAAAATATAAGACACATCTAGGGACATTCCATTGTACCTGCGTATTTCTTATCCAGTGAGGGTACCTCGTAGTAGCACCGTAATATACCAAGTTTTTACTTTAGTTCAAGTGTAGTCTCGCTTTAGAATTCCTTTTAGTATAAAGTACTATTTTTCGGTTCTAATGTGAGGGTTATCGATATCCGAGCTCTCCAAGACCTCAAGCTATGTCACTCTACAAAACCTTAAGACACCCTTTAGAAATTCTTGTACTCCTATTCGTTTGGAATGGGAAAAATAATAACCAGGAATTATTAAATGATTAAATTCAAATTAATTACAAGTTACAATAAAAATTTAAAAGCCTTCATTTTTTAAGTAACAGAAAAAAGGCAAACAAAAAAGAGTAAAAGTATTATTCGTCTACCAAAAACAAATATTTGCCCTTTATGTGAACGTCAAGTCTCCCCTGGAAATTGGAGTAGACACTTGAAAAGGCACCATCCAGATTATGCATTATCTCCGGAAGAAGAAGATGAACAAATTAATGGTGAAGATAATTTGGATGATTATAATGAAGAGGAGGAAGAAATGGCAACTACTAATTCAACCTGTCAAAACGAGACGCCAACTGAAGAGGTGAGAAAGTTTGGGATTCAAAATTAGTTAACAAAATTGTAATGAGGGTGTGTGGAGAGAGTTACGAGGATTTGGGAAAGATATCGAGGGGTTTTGAAGATTGAGAAGGATTAAGTGGGGTTGGAGTAGATATAGCCTTATCTACTTATATTCTACATAATCCCTCCAAATCTCCTTAATCCTTGCAAATCATCAGACGACATACTCTTTATCCTTCCAAATCTACCTATATCCTCCGTTATTATTATCCCTCGATATTACTTTTAATCCCTCCAAATAGTACACCGATATCCCATTTAACCCTCTTTATAATGTTCACTTAAAAACTCTTTTTTAAAGCAGGCCTTACTTTGGGCTCTATGTCAAGAAGAACTTGATGTACAATCTTCTTTAGCTAATGCTAACAAAAAAGTTGAAAGTATTCGAAAAAAGATGGAGACATTCCAAAATGTTTTGTCTTCCGAAGAAGTTAAAATACGAGAGGTATTTTCTTCTGAAATTTTCAAAAAATTCAAAATAAAAATTTATTTTAAAGTTGAAACTAAAGGCAGAACAATTAGCAGAACGTAGGAAAGAATTGTTGCTGAAACGACAAGAAATAGTTCAAAATGGTAAAAGGGAGAGGAAAAATATTTGTTTATAAATTAAATTTTTGTTTTTTTTTGACTTGATTCTGTACAACCGGGTCTCTCATTATAAGATTAAAAAAAGCGAAAGACGGAAGGCAAAATGACATATCCCTGTTAGATAACCTCAAGCTTTTAAAATTTGGTTGGCCCTGGAGAGAGGGGAGGGGGGGGAGGGGTGGGAGGTGAGAGTGGGAAGTTGCCTAGGCTCTGGTCTAGTTTAATAGGCCAATGAAAGTTTAGATATTAGTCCATTCAGCGTTTATGATTCCAATGAAGATTTATGGGTCCATTAAAGTCTGAATCCGAATAAAATTTTGTCCTTCTATTTAAGATACTTCTCAGTATACGAAGATACTAATTTCAAGTCCGAAGGTCTTATCCTATAGCGAGATCCGATTGTAATCTTTTTTTTTGATTTTATCGATTCTTCCTCATTTTAAAATTTTTTTTATTGAAAATTCCAAATAAATTTTTAACAATTTATCAAAATAAAAATTTTTTTTCCTCAAAAAAATCTATTTAACAACTTCCCTATTTTCTCTTCAGGTCAGACTAATCCTTTTTATATTCGCAATAATACTTAAAATGATTGGGTGTGTTCATTTTAATGAGTTTTATAATAATTTTAATGTTCTTTAAAATTAAAAAAAGAAGAGGGAGGTCTTAAATTGAAAAACAAAAATATTTAATAAACACTAGGCCAAACATTGATTTAAATAAATTTTTCTGAAAATTTGCCTAAAAAATGAAAATTTTTATTAATTTGATAAGGCTATTCCAATATATTTTCGTCGATTCTTTTCTTCGGTTAACACTGTTGTTGCTTATTTTTAAAATGAGTATGTCAAATTTTAATGTTTAAAGTAGTTGTTGATGTAATGAACAAGAGTTGGCGGGGTTATGTATCCACCTTCAATATCCTAGGGATTTCCTTCCGATTTCTGAAAGTCTGACAAATTTCGAGTTTTGACCCATCTCTGTTAACGAAAATTGAATTTTCTAATGAGTTAATAATCCCTCTATGTAAAAGAAAATTTTTAAGTTAATAATTCTGTTAAATATTTAAAGCAAACAGTGCTTATCAAACTTGGAATTGCCCCGATTTTGATAATTCCTGCCGGTGGCACAATTCAATATGGCCGCCATCTTCGATTCTTTGGTTTCGAAGTTCAGTGCCTATCGATGCTGTTGAGTTGCAATTATTAACGAATACAAATGTGCTTCCAGGTGTTTTTATGGGGTTTTTGAAAATATACTAGCGGACCAGGGTTAAGCGCACTGGCGTTTTGGCGTTACATTTTGGCGTTTTGTATTTCGCGTCTTTTAAAAATTCGAAAAACAGGCGTTGTTAAGTTGTCTGGGTACTGGTTGGAGATGAATATTGGTTGGAATCAGGGTTTTGTCTATCGAAGTGATACCTTCTATTTAAGCGAACCTCATTATAAGACACGTTCAAAACTACAAGGCGATATCTTAAAACGAGGATAATGTGTGTATTCAGAAACATTAAAAGAATTCTTATATTTAAGACTTATACTATGCCATTTCTGCATTCGGACCAGTTAACAACACATCTAACAACAATACAGTCGTAGCCACACTAATTAGTGAACCGATAGATTGTCAGAGAGGAACTGGGAATTTAACATTCAAGTGAATAATTAATTTAATTGAAACAAAATTTTCTTTCTAGTTATTGGGTTAGTCCTTTTGTGCAACTAACAGTTTGTATTAAATTGTCGGGACAACCACTAAATTCTAGCAATGATTGTCAAAAAGTGCCGATTACACATCAAGGTCCTGGACCTGCGGTTATTATGATTCCTGAGCCTAGAGGACAGTTTCAGGTGAATGTGTAGACATAAGACCTCAAGATACATACAATATCTTACTGGGACCATGGCTAAATTCTGTCTGACCATTTTGTACATTTAAAAAATGGGGTTTGATAAGAAACGTGAACCCTTCGGTATAGAATAAAATTTTTCCAACCCCAAAGAGGTGTACATAAAATAGAGGTCTTACCGTATTCTAAAAATTAACAATTTTTTTTATGGAAGTTGTCTAGTGAGGTCCAAGACTCTTAATCCTTAGTCTTGACTCAAGATTTTATTCGGGGAGTTTTAGGTCTTAAGTTTTCAGGTTAAATCTTGAGAAATTTCTGGCCTTGGACATCGCTAACGTTGACATACTTAAATAATTATTTTCACATAGTTGATCATCGAGTCTTCCAACTTTGTCTACTCAAGTCCTCAACTAAGCGGAGGGTTTGCTATTCTAGACAATATTAATTACATCTCCTATTTTTGCGATGCACCTGTTACATCGGCAACAACACAATCAACTACAATATCATCCCTTACTGGAAACTTTACTGCAACTGATACTTCTTTTCTGTTAACACAAACAAATACAACATCAAATCAAATAACGCCATCTTCAAGAAATTTGTTTTTTGTTGTAAGTGATCAGATAAATTCAACCACAGTTGGACCGTTAAATAATACTACGGTAACTCCTGCAATGTCTATTACTAATGCTACTAATATGAACATAATAAACACAACGCCAAATTCTCTATTAAACACAAGTTCCCCTTCAAATATGACAAGTTCAACAACAACGTTGCCCACATTAGCTACTACTTCTGCGCCATTGAATTTAAATACTTCTTCAACTGGAGGAGGTCTTCCAGTAGCTAACAACCTTGTTTTACAAATGGGTGGTGCTTCTATTATGAGCGATCAATCAGGAAATACAACTTTAACTACAATCAGTAGAAATACAACAACTCAATCTATAGTTAATTCAACAGGAAATTCCTCTACAAATTCAAGCAGTTCAAATCCAACAAATGCACCAATACAAAATTCTGTTGTAAATTCTTCTAATTCGACTATTCAACCAACTTCAGCTACTAACTCATCCTCTATTTCGAACACTACAACTCCAGCAACTATAGCATTACAAAGTTTAGGACTAAGCTCATCCATAAGTAGTACAACTACAGTAATTAATTTAACAAATAATTCAACAAGTTTAAGCAGTACAACTTCAGCAACTATTTCGTCAAATAATTCAACAAATTCAACAGGTAGTACAGCAGCAACTTCGTCAAATAATTCATCAAATTCAACAGGTTCAAGCAGTACAACAGCAACTTCATCTAATAGTTCAACAAGTTCGAACAGTACAACAGCAGCAAATAATTCTTCAAATAATTCAACAAGTTCAAGCAGTGTTTTTCAAACGACACAACCATCTATTAATTCTAATAATTCAATAAATTCAAGTAATGTAACGGTTTCAGCCCCTACTATTCAGACAACAACTATCAACTCTGTTCTATCAATCGGTCTTCCAATATCTTCCAACATTTCAAATTCAAATGTCTGGGGAATAATGCAAATCCCAACAGTTGGAGTATTAAACGCAACAGGTACAACTCCTTTAGCTAATTCCACATCTACTAATTCGAGCTCAAATTCGAACAGCACAACTGTTTCGATACAAACAACCACAAATTCTACAACCAATCCTATCTCTATTACAAGTAGCAAAACTGGAATAAATAATTCATCTTCAAATCCAAGCAGCACAACTCCATCAACCACAATTAATTCAACCAGTACAACCTTAGCAACGCAAATAGCTACAAATTCTGCAACTACTTCATCCACAAATTCAAACAGTTCTTCAGCATCAAACAGTACAACTATACCGATACCAACGTCAGTAACTAATTCTTCCTCAAATTCTTCCTCTCCTACTCAATCCTCTGCTTTATTAAATTCAACGACTGCAATGCCTGTGAATGTAACAGCAAATGCCTCAACCCTTCAAACAACAACTATGAGCGCTGTTCTATCAATCGGGCTTCCAATATCCTCCAACATTTCAAATGCAAATATTTGGGGAATAATGCAGGTATCTACAGCAGGGTTGTCTAACTCAACTGTGGCTTCCTTCACGAATTCATCTACAAATTTAAGCAGTACATCCTCTACAACCACAATTCCTTCAACAAACTCAAGCAGTATTGCTTCACCAGTCTCTAATTCAACCTCTATTTCGGTAAATTCAAGCAGTACTAATGTAACATCAACCTCAACAAATGCAGCTACAAATTTGTCTCCAAATTCGAGCAGTACAGCTGCTGCAACTACAGCTATTCCATCAACTGTCATTCCAGTTACAGGTTCCTCCACAAATTCAGGAAGTATTTCCGCAACTCCAAGTACAAATTCTTCAACAAATTCAAGCAGTGCATCAGCTGCAACTACGTCAATACCAACTTCTTTCACCCCAGCCACAAATCAGACTTCAATTCCTAATGTAACCACAACTAATAGTTCTTTGACAAATTCAAGTAGTACTTCAGTTCCTCCTACCACCCGAGTAATCGGTGTCCCACTGGCCCCTAGTAATGGCTCAAATATTTTTGGAATAATGCCAATACTAACAACCATTTCGCCCACAACAATGGGCGGAAACTCTTCTTCAGTAACAAACACGACAAATTCTAATAGTAATACTACAGCAGGACCAATTAATATACCAACTACGTCTATGCCTGCTTCCAACACTTCATTAATTAATCAGACGTCAGCTTCAAGCAGTACATCTAATTCAACTACTATTTCGCCAAATACAACAATGCAAGTTCCCAATTTGACCACAAATTCTAGTATAATAACAACCACAAATGCATCAATGCCTGCTAATAATTCCTCAAATTCAAGCAGTCCGGGCATAGCAACTACAGCTGGCTCAGTTATAAATCCGACAACAAATCAAAGCAGTATTGCGGCCACAACTGCCAATTCTCTGACAAACTCAACAAATACGAGCAGTACACTCCCATCTATCTCTACAGCTATTTTACAGACAACTACAACTACTATGGCTATTGGCGTTCCATTAATTTCTAATAACTTTTCAAACATTTGGGGTATTATGCAGGTGCCAACAACTGCACTTATACCTGTTACGAATTCTTCAACAGGTTCAAATAGTACATTGGCTACAGTATTGTCAACAGTTTCTTCCGCCAATTCAAGCAGTGCAGCTAACGTGACCACACCTCTACCAATAACAGCTCTGCCAGCTACAACTTCGTCTATAAATTCAAGCAGTACACCAGTTAACAATACTACAAGCATACCTGCAACAGTGATAAATTCGAGCAGTACAGCTGCTGGAAATGTTATGCCAGTTACAAATTCATCAACTTCAACCAGTATATCTGGAAATACAATTTCGCCAACAAATTCGAACAGTACAACTATTGCAACTACAATTTCACCCGCGAATTCAAACAGAACAACTATTGCAGCCACAACTTCACCCAAAAATTCAAACAGTACACCTACAACTACAATTTCAATCACAAATTCAAACAGTACTTCTGCAACTACAATTCCGTCCACAAATTCAAACAGTTCAGCTACTACAACTACAACTCCTACCAGCAATTCAAACAGCTCACTTCCTGCAACTACAATTTCGCTTACAAGTTCAACCAGTACACCTCCTGCGACAATAATTTCGTCCACAAATTCAAACAGCTCAGCTACTACAACTACAACTCCTACCAGCAATTCAAACAGCTCACTTCCTGCAACTACAATTCCGTCAACAAATTCAAACAGTACACCTCCTGCAACTTCAATTTCATCTACGAATTCAACTAGTATTGCTTCACCAATCTCTACGGCAACCTCTGTTTCGACAACTTCAAGCAGTACACAGTCTATTATAGGTCAACCTTCTTTACCCACAACTACCACACCCACAATTATTTCAGTCAATCCACAAATCCCTAATGAAATTAATGGCATTTCTCAGATTCTTAATCAAAATTCTGATACACTTTATCAAGAAGGTTTACCTTTTTACTACCTTTAAATGATTACTTAATGCGTTTTTAAGCAATGCGTCAAATTACCATTCAATTACAACTTAACAATCAAACACAGACAAGTCAAAATGTTACTCCATCTACGAGTAATAATATTAAATTATTCTATTTTATAGAGAGGTCCCAAAAACAACCCTAGATCTAATGTAATTCATCTACAATTTTGGACTCCCGTGCCTTTCTGATTTATTGTTCAGACTTTCATAGGTTGAGTAGATACCTTCTTCCGCTTAGGACCTCCTTAGCTTCAAGTCTATACATTTTTTATCAACTTTAACTCTCTCCTCACATACTGTAGAATTAAGGCTGGCTTACCATAACAAGTCACATGGTCACATTTTTAAATATCCCAGAAAACTGAAATTAGAACTACATACATATAATAATTTATTTTTAAATACAGCTACCATATTGAACAATTCAACCATCACAACTATGCCAACAAATTCTACCTTACCAACAACAACAATGACAAATCTTGTAATTAGCAATACATCAATGCCTTCTACTAACAACACAGGCATTTTGCTAATATTCGGGACCACAAGTCCAACAACAACTTCAAACAGTACATTTTTAGCAACTACAATGCCAGCAGTAACAGCAGCAAGTCCGACTGCTATTTCACCTTCAAAGTCTAGTAGTATATCATCCACAACCTCAACAAGTTCATCTTCAAATTCTTCGACTTCTAGCAGTACAAATGGTTCATCTACAACTTCAGCAACTATTTCATCTAGTGCATTATCAACAACAGCAAGACCGGCTACTAATTCATCTTCTAATTCGAATGTTACAGTATCTGTAACTACAACGGGCCCGTCCTCAAATTCATCAACTTCAAGCAGTACAAATAGTTCAATTACTGGATCACCATCAGCAATGTCAACTGTTTCTTCATCAACATCAATGCCTTCAATAAATTCATCATCAAATTCAAGCAGTATATCAACTCCTCCAACTTCCACAAATTCAAGCAGTACTCGAACTAATCCACCTCCTCTTACAATTTCAAGTGATGTACAGTTAGCTATTTTAAGATTTATTGGAAGCGGGGCAGTGATTTTTAATTTGAGTCCGACAAATTCGAGTACGAACGCAACAACATCGTCGAATAATGGAACATCATTAGCTGTACTTACACCAATATATAAATGAAAATATAAAAATTAGATTTAATTTTTTTAATTTTTTTTTGTAAATGAGAAATTAAAAAAGAAATAAAATTTATTAAATTTTTTAATATCTCAAAGAGAAAATTTTTCTTCCAAAATTTATTTTTCAGTCTCTGATCCCCAATAGATTCTATCGTGCAGTATTTCTTATAATATCAATTTTATCCATATTTACTAAACTTTTTGATTTTTGTACGTGTATTGAGAAAGGCAAAACTTTGGGTGATACATTTGGATTTTTACAGAATAAAGAGGAAATTTGAGGAAAACATTTGTTGAAATTCTTTCTGTAGTCGTGACTGAAAATAAAATTTTTGAATTAGGTAAAAAAATAAAAAAATTTAAACTAAAATTTAAATTGTTCGAAAGTCTCGATTAATTACTCTAGGTAAACTATCGTTGGAGGGGGAAATTAATTGAGAGAGGCAATAATTATTCGAGCATCCTCGAGCATTAGAACTATAAATATTTTTAAGGGGTTATTTTTTCGACCTCTGGATGGAAAGGGTATGGAAGGGGAACCTCAGGATCACTGTTTCGAGTCGGCTAAACATTTAAGGCAATTTTTGCAGTACCGATTTTATCTAATCAGGTAAAATCGGGTCCCGCTCTGACATAATATTTATATAAAACGTCCCCTATTTTTCGAATGGTCTTTCAATTTTGAGTTTTAGTTTCATAATGAAATATGTTTTGAATTTCGTAAAATTTTTGTAGTTTGGTTTGGGTTCGATGTTAGTTTTTGGAAAATTTCGTTAAAAATATTTTCCGTTAATTTAACTCAAAAAAATAACCTAAATAAATATAAAGCTAGAGCATCCAAAGCTAAAGCCACATATAAAGGAAAAGCTCCAATATTCCGAACAAACCAAGAAGTTATTAAGTCCAAATTAAGATAAGTAATAACTATTTGTAAAATTTGGTTATTTAGCCAGCCAAATAATTGTAAAATCATCATAGAAAAAACTGCCTTAAATATTTGACATATTGTCTTGTTATATTGTTGATCTTTAAGAAATATAAATTCTTTTTGGAAATTTTTTTAAATTCAGAAAATTTTTTTGAAATTTTCTGAATTTCTTGGAAATTTTTGGAAATTTTTGAAAATTTTTAAATTTTGAAAATTTTCTGAAAATTTTGGAAATTCTTTGAAATTTTGGAAATTTTTTGAAAAATTTCAAAAAATTTTTTAAATTTTGAAAATTTTCTGAAAATTTTTTAAAATTTTTTGAAATTTTGGAAATTTTGGAAATTCTTTGAAATTTTAGAAATTTTAGAAAATTTTTTGAATTTTGAAAACTTTTTATAAAAATATTTTATTAAAAAGAATTTTTTTTTGAAAATTACCTGGATTTATTTTAAATCTAAGCATTATACCAACAATTACATATAATATTGGAGTAACCAAATTGAGTAATAAACTCATAGAAAAATAAGATTGAGGATATATATCTGTTGCTAGACATATTACTGGCCTAAAATTGGGTAAAAATTGTTTAGTGACACCCGAATTTAAGAATGTTTCTTAGAAGCTGGTTACTTACATGGAGGGGGGGGGGGGGAGAGTGGGGGTGACTCCTTAAAAGATATCCATTTCAAATCTAAGCTACAATTCATTATAAGGTATAAATTTTCCAGCTCCTGATGTGTATCTTATTGTGATGGTCGGGATTCCCGGTCTCGGTTCCCGAGTCGGGAAATTTCCCGGGTTTTTTGAGCTCTCGGTCTCGGTGTTTTAGTCTCGGAACACGAGACTAAATTTACACCCCTAATGACGGAAATTTTTTGAATTTTACTCGTACCTCGTGTACTTTCACTTTAATTTTTAAGGAAACCCGGTCTCGGTCTCGACCCCGGTCTCGGTCTCGACTCTCGGGTTTTTTAACTCCCGACCATCACTAGTATCTTATAATACCATAAGATTATCAGATTACAATCTCTGACTGAGACGTTTTGTCTATGTTCTTATTGACAGAGTCTCAAGATTTATTTAATTAAAAACTTACCTATTTGGATTTTCTGTAACTGTAATAAATCTCACAACAATAGAATAAACTGAGAAAGAGTAGCAGAGCAACAAATAGCCTATTAGTACAAGGAGACTATTCGAGCAAGTGTTGCAATAACTAAAGAATAAGTTGAAAAAATAAAAATAATCTGGCACCAGCTTAAGTAGTTATGTAAGTGCCAAGCCGATTGCCGCCCTTATGGCTTTTTGAAAGATCGCGAAAATCGAAAGTAAAATATCGAAATTTCGAAGCTGATATGGTCGGTATAGCAACTGCAAAGGTACTCGTAAACTTTATCAAAAGCTCGGACAAATCCCAGACGTAAAAATTCGCGCGATCAACTTGAGCATGGCTCGGTACCAGAGCTGGCGTTGGCGTTTTATCTTGGCGTTTGGCGTTCATTTTTGGCGTTTTGCGTTTGGCGTTTTTTAAAATTTTGGCGCACAGCCCTGCTCGGTACTTGGGTTGGTGAATCCGGATATCCAGAACTGAAAAATATATGTCCATACTCGGGACATAGGTATATTTATCAAGCTAAAAACATACAAAATAGGGAATCCAACAGCCACAAGTCTATCAACACCAATACACAAACAAAGGGTGATTTGAGAAAAAAATGCAAAGAGGGGTAGCCATTGAATCCAAATACAACGGCTGACGGTTATAAAATTAATTCCGGACACTACAATAATTAAAGGGGGTAATGTTCCAAGAAGGAAAATCGACTAAATTATAAAAAATTTAAAGAAATTTTTAAAAATCCTTGCCGTATTTAACGAATTTAAAGCTATAAGCAAATTACAATTTCCAAACATTTTACATTTAAAAGTAACCCAAAGGAGTGACAAAGCAGAAATAAATGCCAGAATGGCAAGTAATACTTTGACGGCCAAAATAATTAAAAACGAATTCAATATACCAATATTTTGATTTACAACGAGGAAGAACTAGAAAATTATTTTTTATGGTTACTATCACATTTTGGTCCATTATTTATTTTTTTTCTCCTTTCCATTCCAAAAAAGTCAAAGGATTACTTTGGATCCTGTTAAAGGATTACTTTGGAAAATTAATTCGGATATATGGCGATAAGTACCACCAATGGTCCGATTTACCAAATCACTAGATAAGTGCATCTCTCTATTCCCTGTAAAGATTTTATGGAAGTATGTACAATAAGCCTATTGAAATACAAGTAGTGGTACACATTAGAGTTGCCTGGTATCTATATCCCGACGCCGGTATTATATCGGTTTTTGAATCTCGAAACCGATTCTGCTGATACCGATACCGAGAGATAAATCCCAGTGCCTGTTTTTAATGATACCAATGCCGATTCGGTTCGGTCCTCCAAAGTCCGATACCGATTTTATGTCTGAATCCCGATACATGCCAAGACTTAGAATCTTCTTATCTTCTGGCCCATATGTACTTTTTGGATAAAGGAAAAGGAAAAAGAGACAAATAAAAAGGTGGGGATAATGAAAAAGTACCAAAATAAATATTTTAGAATATCTATAAACCAAACCTGATCTTCAGAAGAATTATTTAACGTTTTAGATAATTGAATATTACTCATTTTAGTAGCAATTATTTTTTAAAATTAATTTAATACAGCTTTCTTTCTTTTTGGTTAATGAATGGCTTAACTGAAATTTACAAAATTCAAAATTTTTTCTGTTAATTCTATGGTAAAAAGGGGTAGCAAGAATAATGTTAAAATGGAAGCAGAATTAGCTTGACTAACACCTTATTAAGCACAAATTGGAAAAAAATATTAAAAAAAATAATAATTATTATTATTATTATTAAATTCTTAGTAAAAATTATAAAAAAATATATAAAATAATGCTCTAGCTATTTCTGTTGTAATATGTAAATATTCAATTATAAATTTATTTATATCTTTTACAAGGTAATAATTATCTAGAGAAAATTAGTTTTTAATTTTTTGAATGCCGTGACATTCTTGGTGTTCGTATACTGTATATTCGTATACTGTATTTCGTATACTGTATATGCCAATAAATGACATATACAATTGAATGAGAATTTTTTTTATATTGAGAAGGGTCAGGGGAAGGAATTCCAAAACACAGAACAAAAAAATCATGAAACAACAAATCACGGAATGGCCAAATCGTGAACGACCAAAATATGGCACAGAGAAAAATATGAATTTTCAAATTTCTAAAAATTAAACGGCATTAAAAAGTATTGAGGTCGAAATCGTAGAATATGGAATACGTTATTTTTTATACAAAAATGACGAAATATGATGAAATAGTTTTAATTATATATGTCCTTACAACTCTAATCGGATGCAAACTACACCACACCGATCCAAAGGCGAACTTTAAACGAACCATCAAATTATAGGCTTCAGAAAGAGCGCATGTGTTCACACAAATAATTTTTAAAATTTACTTAAAAATGTAAGGGTAAAGAACAGATTTTTAGACATAAAAAATACATTTTTAAATTCAAGTAAATATATAAAATATTAGAGAGCCACGAGGGATCAAGAGGGCCTGATATCGAGGGATCAAGAGGGCTTTAAGTGAATATTGGTGAAATTGGAGATATTGAGAGATATGAGGGTTCTTGAAGGAATTAAAAGTTATATTGAGAGATAGGAAATTAGTCGAGATATCGAGGAGTTCCCCGAAATTGCTACAAATCCACTTTGATCCCCAGGTATCTGGATTCAGACATTGATCTTTCCTGGATCCAGAGTCCCGATCAAGGCAATTTTCAGAGTTCCTTGATTTTTCCTTGACTCAAGGCCAAGAATCGTCAAGGTACCCAACCGAAATCAAGGTCAAGCTCAAGGTTTTTTGAAAATCTCGCTCTCTATAAAATATTTATGTATTATGACTAATTTGACAAGTGCTGTTCGTTTAATTTTGTCATGCGAATTTTTTTATTTAAAAAAATTTAATTGTTTAACGACTAAATTAATTTATATTTTAATGGTTCTAAATAAACACCTGCCCATTTAATTTTTATTAGAATTATAGGTATATTAAATAATAAATAAAAAAAATAAAAATAAAAAAAATGAGAGGTGTTATTAAATAAAAAATTTAATTTAATTGTCAGGCTTGTTTTTTATGTAATAAACAAATAAATTATTTAATAAACTTTACAGGGCGGAAATTACTTGAAGAAAGTGATGTGTCTCCGCACTTGCAGGAAAAAATAAAAAAAATAAATGAGGGGTTACTGGAAGGTGGCTCAGTATGTTTTGCTTAGGTCTGAACAAAAATAATTAAATGATATAGGTATGTATGGGCAGGGCTCGTATATCCAGATACGAAAAAGTCTGGAAATCGATTCTCTAAATAGATTCATCTTCCAATTATTGAAAATTAAATAGGTAAAAGTAGCCACGCAGCAACTAGAACCGAAAATAATGGCGAAAATTGAAATGGAAAAGCTAGAAGAAAAATTGTTGCTTTTGAACATCAAGTCGTTGACTCTTGGCCCGTTCAATAAATTAAGATTTTCGGGGTAGCTATCCTCTATATGCACAATAGAGATCGGTCTGGATCTGGATCCAGTCTGGATTTTTCCTGGATCCAGAACAAGAATCCTGTCAGGTTACTAACCTAAATCCAGCTCCAGGATTTTTGAAAATATCGATCTCTAATGAACAATAAGAGAAAGAAAGAACTTGGTCATTTTTCTCGAATTTAGTTATGGGCCTAGTTGGCTATTGAACAGAATTTTTTAACAGAAAATTTAATTTTTAAATTATTTATTATTTTGTGTTTTTATCTATTTTTTTTTATTTTTTTATTTGCAAATTATTTAACATAAAAAATTCACGTGAATTTATTTTTATTTAATGTCAGACCTGCAGAGCCATACAAGAAGTCATCATAATATTGGAGGCGAAGGCGGTCAAACTCCCCATTCGGAAACTGGAGATTATGAGAGTGATCAAGGAAGCCATCACGAAGGGATTGAAGAAATGAGCAGTGATTCTCGTGGAAGTAATGTTGGCAGCCATACAAGTCATCGTGGAAGTAGAAGCGATGTTGGTAGTCATAGAAGTCACCATGCTAGTGGAAGTTCTAGCAGCAGAAGCAGCCAAGGAGATGGAAAGAGTGGTTTCTTTTCCTGCTTCGGTTTCGACTGCTTTAGTGGCAAGAATGGGAAATCTTGAGGAAGACTGACAAGATTTTTAAAAAAATTTTAATCTTAGTTTAGTTTATTTGGTTGTTATTGGGATAGATTAGTTAGAGAAACACAAATCAACACCGTCTAAGTCTTTTTTTCAAATTTTAGTATTTCGCTGAACTTTGTTGAAATTTCCCAATTTCTTAAATTTTATTTTAAACACTTTTTTGGTTTTTTAATTTATTTAATTCATTTTTAGTTAGATTCATTTTTAGTTTATTTTTTGATGTTAGATATTTGATAAATTTTAGAAATTAAAAAAAATTTTTTTTGGAAACTAAATACTCCTAAAAAATACAATTTCCCTCTCCATTTTAAAGCCCCCTCTCTAAAATAATCACACCTTAAGATAGTGTAGTTATTAATTAGAGGAAATAGGGTAGTTATCTAGTTTAGAAGAAAAATTTGAGGTATTTAAAATTAGAGATGGTCGAGGGCAGTGATGCGGGGGTTCCGGAACCGGTGCGGTTCCGGTTCCGGAAGTTGAACCGTGGAACCAACAACCCTAATCGACAAATAAAATTCCAATTTTAGATTTATTTTTGAATAAAACTCAAATTTTTCGGTAGAATTTTATTTAAAATCACATGCAGATTCTAAAAGCAAAAAATAAAAATAATTATTTTAAAATAAATAAAACTAAAATAAATTTAGCTAAAAAGAAGTGAATTTGCATAGAGTAATCCATTAATTTTGCTAACACTTTTTAATTTTTAATTCAATTTTTTGTGACACGCCCAAAAGGGCGCGCGGCCATAACGGCGCAAAGCCATAACTTGCTTCAAGATTTCCCAATCTTACCAAATTTAGTATTAAAAGATTCCTCTCATCGAGCTAAGGAGAATGGTATCAAAATTGATAAGGGTCAGAAATTTTCAAGCAAGTTATGGCTTTGCGCCGTTATGGCCGCGCGCCGTTTTGGGCTGTACCCCAATTTTTTTAGCCGAGATTCTCGTTTTGTTTATTCGGGAATTTTATTTCTACTACGATCTTCCTCTTCCTCTTCCCCTTCCCAACAAATAAAGCGAGAATGAATTGGTTAAGCGGTTAAACGATCATTGCAGATAGAATCGTCGGTTTCAAACGGAACTGAAAACCGGAGATTTTCATTTGAATTAATCGAATAATTTGGTAAAATCAACACCCCAATCCAAGATCTCTTAAGATAAAATCCCATCCAATTTTTAAGTTTCTGGGATCGGTTTTATTATTGTTATGTTACGAGGGTTGTTATGTTACGAGGCAAAAAAATTTTTTCTCGATAAATTTATTTTTGAATAATTCCAAAATATACCTTGGAGAATTTTATTTTAAATCACATGTAAATTCTAAATTAAAAAAGAATATTTTTATTTAAAAATAAAATTAGAAAATAAGCTAAAATAAGAGAGTTTAAATTAATCTATTAATTTTGCCAACACCTTTTTTTATGAAAAAAAATTTTTTTTAATTTGAAAAAAATTTTTTTGCCTTACGGTATATTCTAAATTTTATATTGTTTGTGAAAAAAAATTTTTTTTTAATTTTATTTTTGGTTTATGTTGAGGATTTCTATTGGTAAAATAGTAGCTTTCAGCTGTTTTAAAATAAAAAAAAATTTAAAGAAAAATTTTTTAAGTAAATTCACGTGAATTTACCCTATGGTATATTTTAAATAAAATAAAAAAATTTTTTTTAATATAAAATTTAAATTTTAAATGTGATCAAATATTTTAGAAATTTTATGAAAGGGCTTATAAAATTAAATTTTAGTTAAATAAATATATCATTTTTAGTTTTAAATACTTCTATTGAATACACTAAACGTGTATGCTTGCAACGGAGTGGTGTAATGGATAACACACATTATTCTGGTTAACTGAAGATGATTGTTCACTTCAAGGATGGGTCGGGTTGAGAAAATGACCAAAAAAAATTCTTCGAAAATTTTTTTCGGGTCGAGTTCCATGTCGAGAAAAGTCTGGTTTCTGGTAAACCGTCCCATGCCTGGTTCTCTCCCAGCCCTAAATAACCTTTTCAATTAGCTGCAGACTAAATAATTATAACTAAATTCAGCTTTGGTACAGACAGGCCTTAATTGTAAATATACAAAGAACCTCTATTTGAGAATGTTTTCTAAAAATTGGTCTTAACCCACTAAACGATCTTAAACCCACTAAACGATAGTGGGTTTAAGAACCTCATTGTAAGCCTAGATTTTTAAGCCTTGATTTTTTAGCTACAATAAGACTGATTTAGACCCAATATATCTACTCCACAACTTAGAAATTAATTTAAAAGTTGTTTAATATTTTATTAATATTTTTAGATTATACTCTCTATTCGAATTAAATACTAACATAATTTTAGTAATGATGAAATTGACTTTAATTTTCTGTCTTTTGGTATCAATAGCTCTTATTTTATACGTTAATGAGATTAATTGTGACAAGGTTTTTTTTTACTTTTTGTTGTTTACCGTTCTTTTTTTTTAATACAAAAATTATTTTAGTGGGCCGATCCAAGTACGCTTCCAGGTTGCGGCGAAGGCTGTTGTTATGGTATAGATGTAGTAACTTGTGATACAGGAAAACACCGTTGCAACTGCAACTCGTGTACTTGTTGAAGACGAAGATTCGGTGTTATTTTGAAGCAAGTTTTGAAGGAAAAAAAATATATATATAAATTTGGGAATCTAAAACAATCAAAAATAATTTATTTTATTTTTAAAATTAAATTTAGTATGATAATAAATTTTAGTACATTGAAATTATTAATAAAAAATTTTAATTGAATAGAAAAGCCGAAAAATTATGTTGATCTTTATCTGATTTGTGTGTTATAAATTAAAATTTTAACTAATATCGAAAAACTTTACCGTTCTTTTATTCTTTAAATTGGGAAAAAGTACACGAGGACTACTTGCCCATCTTGTTTTTTTACAATTTTGAACTGAGCAATAATGTGCTATAAATTATGTAGAGGTGAATTTCCGATTTTCGATTTCCGATCTTTTTCCTTAGAAAAATTTTGATTTGCGATATTTTTTGACACATTCCGACTGAAGATTTTGTCTAAATTTCCAAAATTTTCGCCTGCGGCGCTAATAGGAGAAAGTCTCATAAATTTTCTATGATCGAGTTTCGGCACGAAGGTCGAGAAAAGGTCCGGGTGTCGGGCCGGATAATTTAGGGGTATTAAAAGTAGAGTATCGAGGGATATCGAGGGATTGAGGGTTATCGGTCAATATTTAGGGATTAATCATCAGATATCCTATGATATACCCCGACATACCCGCCCCCGAGCGTTCGGGGCCCAACCCTAATTAAAAGGGAAAAAGTAGGGTCGGTTATCGAATATTGGGTAACCCGTCCCTGGCCTATACCTACTATAAGTCTTTCCCTAAATGCCGTCAACTCCTATTTTTTAATTTTTAACAAAAAAATTCTTTGTTAACGGAAATCTTTTATTAAGTATTTAACATCTTCTGTGCAAATAAATAGACACAAAAATTTCCAAAAAAGGTTTAAAAAAGACAAAAAGCTTTAGAAAAGAGGATAATTTAATGAGTCATTAAATTACTCATTTAATTGTTTTTTTTTATTTGTTTTAATATTTTTGGGATATTTTAAAATGACAAAAAAATTAAAAATGGATTTAATTACCTCACAAATATTTATTTTTTAATTTTTAAAAATTTTTAAAAATTCCAAAAAATTTTCAAAAATTCTAAAAATGTTCAAATTAATTATTTTCTTAATTTTAATAATTTATTTAATTAAAATTAAAGCCAAAATTCTAAAAAATAAAAATAATTTAATTGATATTAGTAAAGAATATTTAATTAATAAACCTATTGAATGCTCATTTTATTCAAAAAAATATTATTGTTATAATGGAGGAAAATGTAGAAAAATTATTTATAATAATGAATTATCTCCTATATTTTGCATGTAAGTTTTAAATTTTGAGACTCTAAAGTTTAGTTATGCTTCAAGTTTATTTAAGTTTATCATAAGTTTATCTTAAGTTTTAAGTTTATTCCAAGCTTATTTATTTCAAGTTTATTTTTTTATTCAGGTTTATTTTATTTCAAGTTTATTTTACATTCTAAAGTTTATTGTATTGTTATTTTATCAAGTTTATTTATATTTTTGCTTTAAGTTTATTTAATTTTAATTTAAGTTTATTTTAAGTTCTAAGTTTATTTATCCAAGTTTATTTGTTTATTTCCCTTCAAGTTTATTTTTTAAGTTTATTTTAAGTTTGTTTATTCCAAGTTTATTAAATAATTGTATTTTTTACAATTTTACAACCAAGTTTATTTATTTTCAAACATTTTGTAAAACATGTTTTACAACTCTTTTAATAATAAAAACATTTAAAGTTGCCCAACAAACTTTCACGGGTTTCGTTGTCAATATTTATTTAACCCAAATGTTTATTTTGTTGATTCTTCCACAACAACAACAACAACAACAACAAATTATTTGTTCAACAAAAACTTGTCAACATTTTTATTTGTTGGTGTTTTTACAACAACAATAACATTTACAATTGTAATTGTTTATAAAAGGAGAGAAATAATTTTAACAAATAATAAAACTTGTTCAACTCCTTTACTTGTTTTGTAAATAAAAACTTGGAAATGTTATTTTGCTTCAGGGCTGTGCGCCAAAATTTTAGTCGCCAATTTTTCAGATTTTTAAAATACGCCAAATGTCAGAACGCCAAAATAACTCACAATTAGGGTAGGACGATACCGTTTAATAACCTCGTTTATTGTGCCCTGTGGCGGGTCAAAAAGAGAAGGGAAAAGTTCGTCACAGGGAAAAATAAACCTCGAATTAAACGGTCTCGTCCTACCTACTCACAATGCCAAAATTCCAAAACGTAAAGCAGTCATGGCGCACAGCCCAATTCTGTAGTGAGGTCCAGCTGTAGTTATTCATATATTTTTAATGATAGTGGCGGCGCAAGAGTCGCGGCGCAAATGTTCTCGGCGCAAAAGTCACGGAACCCTTTATATTAGGTATAATACAAAAGTGAGAGGAACGAGTGCCCAAAAATTTAGTTTCCTATTGTTTTAATTTCAACTTTACAATATTTATTTATTTCAAATAAATTATTTTATTAATATCAAAAAATATATTAAATTATAAATAATAAAAAATTCGAAATAAACCGACAACCCTAGTTGTACGAGAATCTTTATTTTTAAATTTTAATAATTTTGTGGTTTTATTTTTCTCTTTTAAATTAGAGATTATTTTATATTAATTTAATTAATAACAACTAATTATAGGTAAACAAATAAATAATCAAAAATATTAAAATTGGGCTTGTATGGTATATTAATTTGGGAAAAATATTTTTCAAAAAATTCTGTCAATATGTAAAAAGCCATTTTGGTGAGTTGACCATTTTGAAAAAACGTGTATTTTTCCATTTTGGTGTTGACCATTTTGAAATTTTGGCAAAATGTAATTTTTGGTTAAAAGTGCAGCAAAGCCAAAATTTGGTGTTTTGAAGACTAGAAGAAGAAGAAATTTCTCAAGAAAATTCCTCAAAAATTTGAAGAAGTATCGGAAGAACAACTCGTAGTCGAATAACATTCAGAAGTAACAGAATCCCTTCTATTTTGACTTTCAAAACAATTTTCCTCGTCATCCCCACTTTCCATTCCAGAATCGTTGTTTATTGTTTCTTCTTCTGTTTGTTGTTGTTTATATTCTTCATTTTCTTCTTCTTCATCTTCCCATCTCATTTCATCCTTCCACCAATTTTCGGCTTCTGTCCCAGCCATTCTTTGTTTAAACAACTTTAAATAGGAGAAAATTAAAGAAAATTTTTGAGAAAATTTTTTAAAGAACTAGAAAGATTTTAAAATGCGCCTCAGAATGAGCTGGAGGAAATACTTCCTATCTAAGATACACTCATTATGTATAAGGTATAGTACACCTCTATACTAGATACCCATTGATAAAAGATACTTTTCTGGCTGGTTGTCTTAGTTGATTGACCTTTGGAAGGGGAATGAACTGTTAATAAGCGATGCCCTCTAAATATACCCTCATAAAAAACTTTTTTAGCTTCAAGGAATTTTTAGCTATATTGTAATCATATTCAACTTTAATTTAAAATTTATTTACCTCATCAATTAAATCACTTTGTTCTCTACTCAAATAATTCTTCCAGTCGCGGGCACATCCCTTCCGAATAAATGACTCGTTGTGCAAAGCATTCCCCGGAAACCATCTCGTCTGATTTTGCTGCATAGACTCCAATTGACTTTCTTTAATCATTTTTTCCAAAATTTGTGTATTTTCAATTAATTTTGCTGAATTTTCCCCCAAAAATTTGGCAATTAAAATTATCGTTCCTTTCAAATCTTTCAACATATCCTCATATTTTAAAAATAATAAATTTTTGTTGTTTTGTTTTTGTGGAAGCCAGCTATTTAAATGTTCAAAATAATCTCCAAAAGCCAATTTTCCTTCAATAAAGAGTTGAAAAAATTGGTCGAAATTGCCGTCTGCCCAGTCATAAATTTTAAAGTTTTTGTTGTGATGGTAGTAAGAAACTAGACAATCTTTTGGATTTCTACAAGCAAAAATATATTTTGACAAGTTGTTTTGGGGGCAATTGTGGTGAGAAAAGTGTGTTTTTAAAAGTCGTGGATGTTGCAATTTATTACAGTAATCGGCGCCGACTCTTTCAATCATTGGGGAGGTTGTGCACAGCTCTGCAACTGGCAAAAATTAATTTTTAATAGATTCAAAAAATTTTTTTAACGTGTCAAAGTGGTAAAAAGCTTAAAAATAATGTGGGAAGCTTAATTTAATATTTTAAAAATGTTTTTACCACGAGAGGAATCGAACCTTCAACCCCTTGATTAAGTCAACAAAGCGAACCCAGCACTCTACCACTTAACCAAAAAATTTTAAAAAGTGTGGTAAGCGGGTGGCCCCTCCCCCGTATTCTCAAGAGAAAAAAAACATTTAAAAATATTTTTTCACCAAAAGGAACCGAACCTTCAACCCTAAGAAAAAGTGGCCCAGACGAACTCAGCACGTAACCACTTAACTAACTATCCCAAAGTATTAACAACTTATTTATGTACCTTTTCCTTGATGTGGCCCGTACTCGGAACAAAAAAGTAGTTGGGAACAAATGTGTTGAATCCAGGTAGTTCCACATTTTGGGTAAGTACAAACAAACACATCGCTAGGGAGAGGCTTCATAGTCTTTGCAGATCTTTAGAGAAAATTTTTAAAAATTTTCAAAAAAAAATAAAAAAATTTTCTGTCTCGCACTGAACCGTCCGCATCGATAAAAAAATTTTTTTTGCAAAAAAAATTCAGCAAAAAATAAAATTTAGGTATTTTTTCTAGGTAATTATCAACCACTTTTTTTATGTTTTAAACCTTTTTTTTGTATTAATAGACAATATAATCTCCTCTCTCCTTTCCACAACCGTCATCTTTCCATTTTTAGAATTATTACCCAATTTTCTGCTTGGCTTTTTAAATATAATAATGGTTGAAGAGGAGGGAAATACTAATTATTTTATTAAACAATACCATATTGGCCGTACTAATCCTCCCCTTCTCATCTCCGAATAAAAAGATAAAAAAAAATAAAATAAAGATTTAACTAGTTGCTTTTGTGGAGAGGAATAAAAAGACTTTTTTTATTACTAAATTAGGTAAAAGTTGCTAAAATAAAGAGGCTTTCTCCCCTTATTTTGATGACTATAAAAATTTTTGCAGAGAATAATTATATAATTAATCCGTGTAGATTATTTAGAAATATTATATAATCCGTGATAAAATTAGCTCGGAAATTGTTTTATTGTGTAATACGCGTTCCCGGCTTATTTGAGTATGTAGCTTCTTAAGCCTTCTCACTTGGAGTCTCGGACCTATTTTATCAAGCTTCTGATGCCGTTTAATAGAGCAGAAAATTAGCTATAAAATAGACATAAAGTTTAAAATTCAGACTCTAAAGAAAAAAAAGTTGTGGTCAGAAAACAAAGTTTTGTTCTAATTAAAGTATGGGGGCTAGTGCAGTTCGCCCCCCATAACATTCTTGGCCTGCCTTCAAAAATTTTTATTTTTATATATTTTATAGCTTATTTAATCCACTATCGAATGACATCAAAATTGTTTCGAAAAATTTATTTGTTGGCAAGTTATGAATTTTCAAATCTCTATGGTTCATGACTACAGCTTATACCTTTAAATAGCTTTTTACTTTTTTTTAATTTTTTCTGTTGCCATTAGATTAAAATTTTTTATGTTTTTACACTTTCTATATTAGATTCATTTTTTAAATTTGTTTTTGTATTTAAAAATGAGGGATGGCACGGCACTAAAAATAAAATAAAAAAAGAATTCTTTCTCTCTAATATTTTTTGTACCATTTTTATTTTTGTTTTTCTTTTAAAATTAAACTACACACAAAAAATATATAAACAAATTTAAAGAATGCTTTTAAAATAGGGATTAGTAAAGTAATACTTTTTTATTTTAGTGTTCGTGTCATGCAAAAAATTATTAATAATAATAATTTTTGTGGGGGTGGTGGAGAAAGGTGCTAACCATGAAAAACAAAATTTTTTTTCTGTTTTTATTTTAAAAAAATTTATGTTTTTATTAAAAAAAATTTTTGCATTTTTTGTTTACTAAAAAAATTTTTTTCCAAAAATAGAAAATTAATTTTTTAATTAAAAAAATTTTTAACAGTCGAGGTCAGTTCAGTGCGGACACAAAAATTTTTCAAAAATTTCTAAAAAAATTTTTTACCTAACAGCCTCAACCTCAAATACAGGGGGCCAAATTTCGCCATCTATAATAGCCTGTTTTGGATGTCCTTCTGGCTGATAAATAATTTTTTTAGTTGTTTTTTCGTTAAGAGTTAAGTTGCCTAAAGGCAAGTGGACTTGTTCGGCGTTTAGAAGGTGAAGGAGATTGTTGTTGTTATTTGTATTTTTTGGTGGCATTTTTAGAATATTTTTGGAGAATTTTTTAGGAAAATATCTTTTGGCAACAGTACTTAAAAATTAAATAAAATTAATTTTTTAAAAATTATTTTGTTAAAAATGAGGGAAACTGTGTATGTAAGGGACACAGTCTAGTTTTTATTTTATATCTTTTGAACAAAAAATATTTTTAAAAATATTTTTATACTGTTAGATAGAGAATTGAATTTGCTATAAAATAGGATAAATAAAAAATTTTTAGAAATTATTTTAGAAAAAATTGTGGAAGGAAAACTAAGTGTGAATGGGGAAAATGCTTGTTTTTAAAGAGTTTTTCGGTCAGAATTTTTTTAAATTTTTTTTGTAAAATTATTATTTTGCAATTTTTTATAGACAATTTAGTCCACTATTTAATTTTGCTAAAATTATTTTAAAAGGTCCGGTCGTTCCCGACTTATAGGGCTTTAACTGAACCATGGTCATGTGTACATAGGGCTAGTAAAAATAAATGCCTAATTCTAAGAAAATAACAATTAAAAATTTTTTGAATGGCAAAAAGTGGTTGCTTAATGCTTTCTAAATACATCTTGTCATTTTTGGGGAGTGGTTATTCTGTGGATCATCAACCCACAGACTTTTCTCTCCCTCTGAAAATCCTCTCTGGGAAAATGCCCTTCACAGGCAAAACAAGGTGTCCATAAAATTAATTCTTTTTTTAAATTAAAAAAAAATAAGCAGAACAAATGACTGACACTTTTCGAGGTATTAATATCCAAAAAAATTTATTTTTTTGGAAATAGGCAAGTAAAATAGTGGTCGTTTTTTGGCGACAGGCAAATATGTAACATGCAAAAACAACAACAACCACCTCTAAAAAAGTGGTTGGTTTATTGGCGTGGAGAATTTTTTAGAAATTAGATAGAAATATTTCAGGATTATTTAGATACATATGTAGGATGAGAAGACATTTTTGAAAATAAGGAAAAAATTTTTTGTTTTTGAAAATTTTTTAAAAAAATTTTGAGAATTTTTAAATAAATATTTTTGAAAATATTTTCAAAATTTTTAAAAAAAAATTTTAAAAATTTTCAGAAATTTTTAAAAAAAATTTCAGAAATTTTTTAAAAAATTTTCAGAAATTTTTAAACAATTTTTCAAATATTAAAAGTAATTTTTAAAAAATTTTATTTAATTTTATACGCTTTTAGAAGCATGCGCAAACTGGCTTATTCTTTTAATAATTCTCAGCTTTTATAGCCTCCAAATTGGATATATATTTTTATAATAATTATTTAAGAGTAAAGGGAGGCGGTGCTTATTAAAAAGAGGTAAAAAAATATTTTTTAAATATAAATAAAATAAATAATTATTTTTTATTTGTCACTATGTCCTCAAAAAGGGGCGGAGCCTAAATTCCATTCTCTCACTTTTCCCCTTTCTTCTACCCCCAAATCCTCTTCTAGCGGATTAATAAAAGTAGTAAAAGATGTAGAAATTTAAAAAAAAAATTTTTTTTTAATTTTTTAATAAATCTTATGGAGGTAAGAAAAATTTGTTTGGGAAGGAGGAAGAGGATAAACATAGGTAGGGGTGGGGGATATTTTGTCTAAAATTTTTTTAATTCTTCTAAAAAATATTTTTTTTCTATTTAATTTAATAATTTTAACCTTTTATATTTTTAAAAATAAAAAAAAATTTTTTTTATTTAAAATATTTTTAAAATATAAGAGGATATTTGATTGATAGAGGGGATAGAGAGAGTGAATAACTCAAGACATTATTTAAATAATCTCCAGGATAACTCCAAGTTTATTTATCTCCGGAATTTTATAAATGACGGAAAAATAATAATTTTTTCAGGAATAACCGGAAACTTGTTAATTTTATTCCGGAAATTATTTTGGAGTTATTTAAATAAAAATTCCAAAATATATTTAATTAATTTCTGAATAAAAATTCCTGAATAACCGGAAATAGTTTAATTCCGGAAATAATTTAGTTAAACCAAGAAAAACCGGAAAATGTTTAATTGACTTCAGAAAAACCGGAAAAGTTGGAAAAATATTAATTCTGAAATAACCGGAAATAGTTTAATTCCGGAAATAATTTAGTTAAACCAAGAAAAACCGGAAAATGTTTATTTCCGGAAAAATATTAATTCTGGAATAACCGGAGAATATTTTAATTATCTTTAAAAAATACTGGAACTATTTTAATTATTCCGAATAACCGGAAATTAATTCAAGACTGAAAAAATTAAATATTTTTCAATTTTAAAATAAATATTTATTTATTCAAAATTTAAAATAAAATAATAAATAAATTATATAAAATTAATTTTCTTTCTTTTATTTTTTTCTATTAGAATATCCGTTCTTTAGAAATTAAATATTTTTTGCTGAAAGGGTTTTGAAGAACGGGGTTTTATTGTTTTATTATTGTTAAAATATTCTGATAAATTATTTTTTTTTTATTTTTTTGTATTTCAGTAAACATTATTAAAAGTACAATAATTTAATTGATATCATTTTTAAAATAAAATAAAAAAAAAGGAAATGGAGAAACAAAAAAATTACCGTTAATTTATTTAAAAATAAAAATTTTTGTTGTACATAGGGGTTTAAAAAAATTTTTTTTTAATTTTTTTAAAAATAAAATAAGGCTGCAACAAAGTTCTCTGGATTAGTATGATGTGTGGAAAGGAAAGGATATAATGCCATTAAAATAACGTTAACCGGAAATTAATTCAAGAATGAAAAAATTAAATATTTTTCAATTTTAAAATAAATATTTATTTATTCAAAATATTAAAAGGAAAGAAGTTATTAAAGTGTTTTGAAGGTTGACATTAATTGAGTCTAAGCTTAATAACTTAGCTTGGGGTAAAAATTTTTTTTTAATTTTTTGGAATTTTATAGAAGAGACTTTTGCCTATTAAATAAAAATATAATTGGAATTTTAGAGAAGAATACGGAAAAAGTTGAGGCAAAAAATAAGTTAATATAATGGGATCAAATGTCAACTTTCTTGAAATTTAGGCATCATTTTTACTAATTACCCTAAAATTTTGTTTTTAATTTTATCTTGTAGGAAATTCAATTCTCTTTCCAATAAACTTTAAATTGTCACAAAATGTTCATCCAAACTCGAGTTATGAATGTTTTAGTCTCACCGATACGCCCTTACTCATTTAAAGCTTAAAACACGGATTTAAGCGGAGGAGGGAATTAAATAAAAATTAAATTACTAACTTTTGTGTTTATTATCTCTTAAAAAATTTTAAAAAATTGGAAAAAAAAATTTTTTTTATTTTTTAATTGAAGATTATGTCTGGATAAATAAATTTAATGAAGGGTGGCACGTGCCAAAAATTAAATATTTTTCAAAAACATTTCTTAAAACTTGACGTTTTTTAAAAATTATTTTTAAAATTATTTTTATTGAAGGAAAATTTTTATTAATGGATTTTTAATAAATTTATAATTGTCTTGGATGATTTTTTATAAAGTAAAAAAATAATTATTTTTATTGGAAATTAAATTTTTGAAAAGTTTGAAAATTTTTTAAGCCTTCCTCTTAAATTTTATGCATAATTTCACTAAATATAATCACAAACACACACACACTCTAAACTCAATTTCCATAAAAGGAAAAAATTTTAAAAAATTATTTAATTCGAGAAGGAAAGGGCAAATAAGGGAATATTGTAGTCTAGGCTGATGATGTCTTTTTAAAAAAATTTTATTTTAATTTTTGCAAAATTTTTTTTTCAGTAGATTTTGAGTTTTTTGGATATTCTAAAATGTTATTTTCGTCCTCTAATCATTAAAAACATTTTTATTATTTTTTATAAAAAATATTTTTAAAAAGCACTTTGTAGAGAAGTAGGCTAAAATTAATGCGAACTAGCTTCTTTATTAATTCTATAACTTCTTTATGTCTAAACGAATTTAAAAGAATTAGGTATCATTAAATAGAGAATTCTTTCAGCTACAAAAATATAAAAATAAAATAATTTTAGATCAGAAAAAGAAAAAGTTGTGAGCGAAAAACTAGCGTACACCTCAACTAGATCCCGGCACAACGGAGTCATGGCACCTATAACTTATGAAGCCATTTTTAATTTTTTTGTATCAATTGATAGAGAATTAAATAACCTATAGTATACCAAAAAATCAAAATTTTCGACTGATCAATAAAAAAAGTTGTGGCCGATAAAATTTCGAAAAATCAAATTTTATGAGCACATTTAGTCTATGGATCACAACATTTTTTATCACTAAGTCAAGAATTTTGATTTTTTGGTATCATATAGGGTATAAAATTCTTCATCAATCGATACCAAGAACATTAAAAATTATCCAACTTTTCTTGAATTATAAGGGATAAAGCTATGGAAAAACTAAAGATGATTGGATCAACGGTACAATTTTTGAGAGAAACTTTTTTTATTTGATTAAAAAAAAAATTTTTTTTATTCTTACAGAAACTCAATTTCTAATATAAAAAAATAATAAAAAAAATTTTTTTTAATTAGCAGAAAAATTCGGAAAAAAAATTTTTTTAAGAGTTGCCTACACACACTAGAAAATTTAGATCAAAATTGTAGTTATTTCCGTTTATCTGTATTTTTTAATTTAATAAAAATAAATTAATTTTAGCTTAAAAATTTATACAATTATATTATTTTAAGCTAACTCAAGCATAAAAATAATTTTTTAAAAATTTTCTAATTTTTTTTCTTTTTGTTTTTTTTTAATTTCCCTTAATTGGAGAATAAAAAAAATTTTATTTATTTAATTGGAATTTTTTTTAAATTTTTTTTTAATTATTTCAAAAATGTCAACGGAAACAGGATTTACGCAAAAAAATAATTAATTTAGTATTGTTGCGAGATTATTTAATAGAAAAAAAAATTAAAAAATTTATTTTAGGTATAAATGGCCTTTTCTAGGGTATTTAATTTGTTCTATTTGAATTTTTGTTTCCTTGTCTAACGACTTAAAAAGCACTATAAAAATTAATTTTTGGAAATAATTAAAAATAAAAATTAAATTTTTTTGTCAAAAAAATAATTTTTTGCAAAAATATTTCTAAGAAAAAAATTTTTTAATTCTAATAAAAAGGCATTTTCTGATAGATGGAGAACAATAGTACCATAAATCTTATAATAGAACCACACAAAAAGTAACCTTAATAGATGGTTGAAAATTATTTAGAAGAATTTGTGTCCTTTTAAATAATTAAAAATATTTAGAAGAAAATATGTCATTCAAAACGTGGCACTTTTTTAGAAGAGGAAGTGATTATAAGAGGATAAGCGCATTATTTTATTAAATAACTCTTCAGTTAATGACGGTATTACATTCCTTTTTAAATTGTCTGTATTTATTGTTTGTTATTTTTGTTTATTCTAATTGTAAGGCTTTTGGTATAGGCAAAAAAGTAACTAAGGGTCGTTCAAGTTTGGAAGTTATTTACCAAGAAGCTTGATAAAGTCTAGTTATTAGCATCCAAAATTTAAATAGCCATTTAACAAATGATATAAGAGAACCAAATAAAAATATTCTAGAAAGACTTTTGGTAACGATAAAAATAAATAAAGTTGTTTAAGCGAGTAATTTAATTTAACACTAAATTTCTAGCATAAATATTCTAATATGAATATATATGGATTTCATATTAAAATTTAAGAGGATAAGCGCATTTTTTAAGAGGATAAGCGAGGATAAGCGCAAGGAGCATACTGAAATGTGGGTACCGTGAGCTAGAGCACATGAAGCTTTTTAATTCCAGATTTTCAGGAATCGAGTCGGTTAGATCCCTGATATAGAACATGAGGCAGAAGTTCAACCATCGGGCAAAATTCTAAACTTCGACAACGCTGACAGTGCTCGATTTAGTCATTCTTCTAATTTTTTTTTGCCCTTATAGATTCCTCTTAATCCCCACCTAAGCATTATGCTGCTAATGAATCATTCCTACAATAAGAAGCATAACAGAAATAAACTAAACTTTAAACTTTGCTTAATATAAAAAAATATTATTTTTTAAGAATTACAGTAATAAATATATGAATATTAATTAACTTTCCATTTTTACGTATATTTTTAGCAACAGAAAATAAATTTTTGTATTTTTTTATATTTTTTTTGATATTTTTTTTCTACTATTTCCGGCGTTTCCTCATTAATTTTACCTTTTTTTGTTATTTTTATTTTCGGCTAATCTCGTTATCGCGCATTCCTAAAAGAGATTTTGTATTAACAAATAAATAATTTTTACAGAAAATTTTGTAACAAATAACGGAAATGGTGTTTTGACGTTAGAAGGGGGGGGTGATTAAATGTCCATGTTTTTATTTTTGCAAAAAAATAAAATTAATTAATGTGCAGATTATTTAGAAATTAGCAAAAAAATAATTCTATTAATATAAAGAATAAATTAGCAAAAAAAAATATTTTTTTCTGTATAGTTTGTAATTTCTTGAAGACAAAATTCGCATAATTGGAATTTCGGAAAAATTTTTTAAAAATTTAAATGAAATTTTTTCCGAAAAAATTGGAAAACACTTCTCTCGTATACAAGATATCTGTCGTGAGAGTGCCATACAAGTGGGATCTGTCTGTATTTTTTAATTTTTAAATAAGTTTTTTTTAACATAACATATTGTAAGCTTAGCCTTCCAGCCTAGTGTAAATAAGCAGAAATAGAAAGGTCCCCAAGTGTTGAGGTAATCGGGTCTAGCTGTTATACAGTCAGAAGTGTCGGAAATCGGAAGAGCCGGAAATCGGAACTGGCTCAAAAGTCGGAACTCGGAAATCGGAAATCAGAATTTTTTTCGGAAATCGGAAGTCGGAAATCGGAATTCCGATCCACCTCTGATAAATCCCGAGACGGTATGGTATTAGTTAGAGGTTTGGAAAAGGCCACCCCCTGTTACTAACACAACCAAATAAAGTCACAAATCTCGTATACCAAACTCAAAATAATTGAAGAAAACATTTGTGTTATTGAAGATTTCGTTAAATCGAGTATTTGTGCTCTTAAATATTTTGTAAAAAAATTTTTCCAAAATTTCATAAAATTGACAAATTATTTTTTAACGTATATATAATTTGCAAAAATAATACTATGCAAAAATACGTGCAAAAAATATTTTTATACATAATTATTTTTAACAAAACATACAAAAATAACTCTACCTTTAAGCACAAAAATAATTTTATAAAATTATTTTTGCAAAATACAAAAAAAATTTTTTTTATTTTTAAATTAAACTAAAAATGGACTTTCAATCTAAAAATGGTTTCACGAGTTAAAAAAAAAATTTTTTTTTTCGTTTAAATTTTGCACGTTTTGCTTGTTTCTCGTTTGTTTTGCAGGGACAAAAATTAAATATAGAAAGTACATAAATAAATAAATAATTACTTTTTAACAACCACTTTTATCTCAGAAAATAAATATTTTTTTATAAATACTAATTCTGTGACTAATATAATTTTTTGAGGATTAAAAGTGTATAAATATAGTAGCTAGCGTCGTATTTATTTTTTGAACAAAAGATTAAGAGAATGGAAGTAAATATTTTAAAAATAGAAGTATGGAAATGGTTTTGCAGAGATTTTATGTACTGTACAGTGTACAAAAAACACTACTACAAAAATTTCAGAACAATCCGACAACGAGAATATAGAGAAACTTGAAAATTCAGGGGGGGGGGTTATAATTTCTTAATACACTATACGTATTAGCTTTTTCTTAGAGGTTATACAAAGAAATTGGGGTACACCTAAATGTACCACAGGTCCAGCTGTCCTGGAATTGATAATTTTAAATAAAGTTATAGCTCGGCGGTAGGCCACGAGGTACTTGGCTTGGCTTGCTCCCAAGAAATTTGTCAAGTTGATAGTGTTCTTGAATTTTGGATGAGAAATTTTATTTTGTAACTTTTTTGAGGTCATGGCAAGGTAAAGAGTAGAGTTTCGGAAATCACGGTTCCGTTTCTGGAACTCAAATTGGATAAGGTTCCGGTCAAAATTTCGGTTCTAGTGAAACACTAGTATTGCCGCAACAAAAATCATTTCTTGCGTATTTACGTTGCTTCTAAGACAAAAAATCTTCATCAATGTACTATCAAAGACACAGTGGCCGTAGATCCAGAAGCCAGAAGGATAATTTTGGTACAATTGAAGACTCCCCATAGGCCTGTGTCATTCAGTTTAATTTTTCTTGCAAGATGAAAGTTTGGTTAAGTTGGTAGTGTTTTTAATTTTGAGTAGAAGGGTTCGAGTTCGTTCTTGGAAATTTCATTTTTTTCAACTTTAAAATCTCGACTAATTATTTTAAATTTATTTCCGTAATTTTGAATCTCCAATTTAGTAAACTTTAAAAGATATTTTTTCTTGCTTTACTTGGTAGACATTTGAAATTGTATTTTGTTGCAAATTTGTACTATTTGGTACACTGTTTTAATAAATATTATAAAAATGAGACTATAAAATTTTTACTTGTTTAAACAATTTACTGTATGTCTTATCTATATACTGTGGGTCTTATCTCACTATACATAACTACAGAAATGTAGATATCGTGTTTACTTTGCCTAGACAAATTTAATTCTCACTAGTCGACGAAATGTAATTTTTTCATAACTTACCATTTTTAAATTTTACCATTTTGACTATCGGCATTAACGTTTAGGGGACAATTCAGTATCACTGATTCAGTCTCGAGGCCATACTTTGGGCCATAACTTATTTGATTCTTAACCGATTTAAATAATTTTTATATCATTCGAAAGCTCTGGATGTGAGGAACATTTTAGATAACAGAATTGATTTGATCAGATCATTCTACAAAAAGTTACAACTTAATAACTGCGCGCAATCGTGATTTCTGAGCTTTATTAGACTATGACTTTTTGTAGAATGGTCTGATCAAATCATTCCTGTTAACTTAAATAATCCACTCTTCAAGAGCTTTCGAATGTTATAAAAATAATTTAAATCGGTTAAGAATCAAAAAAGTTATGGCCCAAAATATGGCCTCTAGACTGTATCTGCTATACTGAAAAGTCCTTTATCGGCTTTAAAATCATCAGCAGTCGGCTTCAATCAATTGAGAACAACAGTTTTCTTTTCCACAAATTAAGCTTTTATTTTTACGTTTACATATTGTTTTTTGCATTTTTAAGGAATTTTAACTAAATAATTAAATTATTTTTTAATTCCTTATGCAACAACCTCCCCAAAAGATGCGAATTAGAGCTTTTCCAGTAAGCTTTTTTTGAATATTTTTATACTAATTTTTAAAAAATTTAAGTCGGCAGTTGACGATTCATATATTTCTTCAACTTGGGATTTGTTGAAAAAGGCGATTCAAGAGATTCAAAGGAAAAACAATTCTGGGCTAAGTTTTGAGGAACTTTACAGGAATTCGTACACAATGGTTTGGATTTTTATTTGATTTTATAGGGGATTTTAAGGGCTTTAAAGATCCCCTTTTCATTCCTTTTCTATTTTTCTTTACCTTCCCCTTATAACTAAAAATAAGTCGGAACGAGTTAATCTTGTTTTGACCAACTCAAATCAATTGAAGAAAATTTGTTTTATTAAGCAGTTGGTCAAATAGAGGTTCTTCTTGAATATTCTATAATAAGTAATTGTTCGAGACAAGAGCAACAAAATGGGGGCCCTTAAAGTTTAAACTAGTGTATAGCACCCCGAGCCTTCGGAGGCGGGATCATCGGGGTTTGCCGGGGTAGAGCCTTTGGGGGTCGTGTCGATTTTTGGGGGATGAGGTGCTATCCTAGTTTGAATTTCTCATTTTTTGTTTTCAAATGATTAACAAAAATATTTTTCAGGTTCTTCATAAACAAGCAGATAAATTGTATACTGGGCTTCAAGAAGTTGTTAGAGAACATTTACAGACTATGGTTTTTTAGAGTTTATTTAAATATTAAATTTCATTTTTAGGTGAGAGATGTTGTTCTTGACTCTATAAATGGACGTTTTTTGGAAACTTTGAATCGAATTTGGACTGATCATACTACTTCTATGGTATTTTAATTTTGATTCATACGTGGTTCCATCAGGCCCGTAGCCAGGAACATTTTCGGGAGGCTGGGGAAATTATTTTTCGCCGAAGTCATCAAAAATTTGTCCCCACCATGCCAACTGGCTATAGGGGTCTATTATTATTTTGGGGACTTTTTTAAGTTTGTATACTTTATAACAAAAGTAAGAATTAGTTCAACTTTTCAGTTCTAAGACTAGGTACCTACAACATTATGTTTGTGGGATTCCGCTTTCGTGATTTTTCTAGAAATTTTTGAGGGCAGGATTTTGCTAGATAAATCCTCCGAATCATGGAAAAGTGCAAGATCCGGTCGCGGGATTCTGCAGAATCGCCAACTAAAGGATTTTCGAGCCACTTCTTAATTTCCCCTGTTCAATATTTATTTTCCACACAAGGGACACACAGTGACTCTTATCTTAATGTTAACTGTCCTTTTTTAATTTTTATTATTCCATTTACCCCTAATTATTTTTTTCTTAAAGGTTATGATACGCGATATTCTAATGTATTTGGACCGTGTTTATGTTACCCAAACTGGCGTTGAACCTGTTTATCCCTTAGGATTGAGGATTTTTAGAACAGAAATTGTTGACTATCCACCAATTAATGAACATTTAAAAGCAACACTTTTGGGACTTATTTCAATTGAAAGACAAAAGGAAATTATTGAATGGTTTTTTTTTTTAATATTTTTTTCTAAAATTTTTTTAATTTAAAAAAGGATTGATTTAAAAAATGTTTTTCAAATGTTAATAGCTTTGGGTTTAGACAACAGAAAATATTATGAACTACAATTTGAAAATCTTTTTTTGCGAGAAACTGCAGAATTTTATCGCCGTTCAAGTCAAAAATTTTTGGCAGAAAATAGTGCTTGTGTTTATATTCACAAAGTTAATGAATGTTTGGTTGAAGAAGTTCAAAGAGCTGAACGTTATTTGGATAAGATAACTGAAGCGAAAGTTATTGAGGTTTTTCTTTTTAAAATTCTTTTGAGTGATCTTGGACTCAAGTAGGGTTGGGGTTTTTGAGGGTAGCCGACGTTCTTGTCATTTTTCGGGCTTCATTTTTATCGGGCCGGCCCGATCGAGTCTTTTTCGGGCCAAAATTCGATACCCGACTTGATCTTTCGGACCGGGCCCCAACTCTTAGCTTAAGGTTTTTCCCTTTTTCTGTCAGCAAATCTTTCCTGTTTTACTTATGGCTTGAGATACATACTGATGGCCTTCTAGAAGAAATTTTGATTTCCTTTTTTTAAAGAAAACGATTTTTTAAATATTTTTTAAAGGTTTTAAATGACGAATTAATTGCCAAAAATATGGTTACTATTGTTGAGATGGAAAATTCTGGTCTAATTTATATGTTGCTTAATGAACGAATTCAAGGTATTTGGAAAATTTAGTTTATCATTTAACAAGATTGTTGGCATTATTAGTCAAGTACTTCCATAGCAAATAACTTCGTGGTCTGATGGGGAACTAAGTTCTATTGGGACAAGGTCCTTATTTCTCGGTTAACTAACAGAACTCCTAAAAATTGCGTTTTTGGATCTAATACAATCTTTCGCCTTTGTGTACTTTTCCAGTGTTTTCACCCTCTTAAATTGCTTTCTAAAATATTTTTTTAATTTTAAAAAAGATCTGAGATGTCTCTATAAATTGTTAAAACGAGTCCCGAATGGAACAAAAACAATGACTTCCACAATGAGTAGATATTTGAGAGATAAAGGAGCAGCAATTGTTAGTCAAAATACTGCACAACAGCAGCAACAAGTTGAAGGAAGTGGGGAAAATATTGCTGGAGGTGGAGCTAATCCTGTTATGTTTATTCAGGTTTCTTTAAAATTTTTTTAATTTTAAAGAATGATTTTTTGATTTTTTAGAGTCTTATCGAACTCAAGGATCAATTTGATCGATTTTTGCAAGAAGCATTCAATGACGACAGAGATTTTAAAAATTGTATACAATCTGATTTTGAACATTTTTTGAATATTAGTCAAAAGGCGCCTGAATTTTTGTCTTTATATATTGATGATAAACTCAAAAAAGGACTTAGATCGGTATATTTTTTAAATTTTGTTGA
The DNA here is from genome assembly GCA_036172945.1 of Meloidogyne incognita. NCBI lineage: Eukaryota > Metazoa > Nematoda > Chromadorea > Rhabditida > Meloidogynidae > Meloidogyne > Meloidogyne incognita. The sequence continues at coordinate 2,609,119 of JARQAC010000006.1, read as the reverse complement.
CTTTTTGTGGGGTTTGTTTCCTTATCTCACTCATTTTGAGGATTTTTACAGATAAATTTTTGCTCACTTTAGGTTTCTGGTCAGGGAGGTTTCTAGTTCCCGACATTTTCTAAATTTTGAAGGCCGTTTCCATAGTTCACAGGATAGAGGAGAAAAGGGTAGGATTCCGGGTCAGGTTTGCGATTCTTGTATCTGGTATCGAATTTTGGATCAAAAATTGTCAGGGTTTGGGATAACCTCTGGTAGCTTTCTTTTATAAATTCGGATTAAAGTTGATGTTTAGGATGTTAAAAGTTTAATATCAACCCATCTTTCTAAGGCTCAACTAAAAAATTAATATAAATTGTTTTACATTTTTTCAGTTAAATGAAGGGGAAGTTGAAGTTGTTTTGGATAAAGCTTTAGTATTATTCCGCTTTTTACTTGAAAAAGATGTCTTTGAGAAATATTACAAACAGCATTTGGCCAAACGTCTTTTATTACAAAAAAGTTTGTCAGATGATGCAGAGAAGTCAATGATCTCAAAATTAAAAACTGAATGTGGATGTCAATTTACTTCAAAAATTGAGGGAATGTTTAGAGATATGGAACTTTCTAGCACTATTATGAATGATTATAAAGAGAAGGATTCGGTAACTTTTTGTTATTTTAAATAAAATTTTTTAATTGCGGATTACATTTGCGGACTTTTGTCAATTTTTTCAATTTTCCGTAAAATTTTTTCAATTTTTGCGGACAAAAAACTTTCCGGAAATTTTGTCCGCAACTTTTATCCGCAAAATTTTTTTTTTATTTTTTGCTCACAAAAATTTGTCCGAAATCTAATTTACTTTAATAGATTGATTTAACTGTTCGAGTACTTACAAGTGTATTCTGGCCCATCGATAACCAAGTTGCAATGTGTACTCTTCCACAATCTGCTGAACAAGTTTTTCGTCAATTTGAGCAATTTTACCTTGGAAAACATAATGGAAGAAAAATTACATTAAATCCCGGATTGGGACATGCTGATGTTAAAGCTATATTTTTTGTTAATGGAGCGTCAAAAGGAGACTTAAGTAGACGAAATACGGCAGGAGATGATGATCTTGCAAGTCAACAGGTTTTCTTTTTTTATTTGGCTGAGACGTTAGGGACTGGTAATTTTCCGAGGCTACTTGTACCCCAAGACCTTGTTTGAACCAGGGTCGTTTCCCGAATTGGATTTTGGAGGGGAGGCAAGGATATAACTTACAATTACCCTTTGGCAGATTAGCCCTTTGTGGTTCGAGACTAAGACGACCAAACCCCAAAAGTCTCGGACGTTCAAGAATTTCTGCTTTATTTGTGAGCTCGAGTTTTCTATGAATTCCAAAACTTTTTGTTTAGGAAAGTGAAACGCCCGGATCTTCTTCATCAATGTTAGTCTCTTCAAGCAACAAAAATCCTCCTCAACCATTAATAGTTCGTCGTCGTGAGGAACAAAAAATATTGACAGTTACCACATATCAAATGTGCCTACTTATGCGCTTCAATATTAATGAGAAAATGACTTTTGAGGTTTTTTTAAAAATATTTTTTTCTAATTTTTTTAAATAGCAAATACTCAATGAAACACAAATTCCTGAAAAAGAGCTCAAACGTTGTCTTCAATCCCTTGCTATGGGAAAACAGTCACAAAGAATTTTATGTCGCAAAGGTGGCGGAAAAGATATAGGTTATTTTTTGTTTGTTAAAGAATTTTTTAAAAATATTTTTTCATTAAGAAGCAAATGATGAGTTTAGTGTAAATGATGGATTTACTTCAAAACTTACTCGTATTAAAGTGCAAATGGTTTCTGTTCGAAGTGAGACTGAACCTGAACGAAAGGAAACTCGATCGAGGGTAATTTATTTTTGTGCGAATCTGGGGAGTTTCTGGGAATGGTTTAGGATGTTCCTTTTCTCTTTATTCTCTCGGGCATCCCTTTAGTCAAGTATCAACTTGAGGAACTCTGTGTCATGTATAATCCCCAAGTCCTTAAGTCTTGTATCAAAAACGTTGCTTGTTTGTCAGTTGATTTACTCATCAATAAATTTCCCGGTTCCTCCAAAATTAGTTACTGAAATTGGGGTATACAAATGATTTTTTTCGACTTTCTGTTCTAAAGTGAAGAAACTTCCCAAAGCGAATGAAGCTTTATTTTTAACCTTATTTTTAAAGATTGATGATGATCGTAAACACGAAATTGAGGCAGCTATTGTACGCGTAATGAAGGCTAGGAAAAAATTGCTTCATAACGATCTCGTGACTGAAGTATTTATTTTTAAATTTAAAAAATTTATTTTCCTCTCATTTTTTAAAGGTTACCAATCAACTTAAAACTCGTTTCATGCCAGACCCAATATTAATCAAAACTCGGGTTGAATCTTTAATTGAACGTGAATATTTGGAACGAGACAAATACAATATAAAAATGTATATTTATCTCGCATAACTTTTTTTGCTTTCTTTTTTTTGATTTATATACAATATATTATCTAGTTTTAGCATCAAAACATTTTATTATATAAATTTTTGTGACTATTATTTTTTCTCGTTTTTTTCTCCATAAATTATGTTATGCTTAATAGTTTTCATTGAGTTTGCTTTATTATAGTTAAGTTTAAAAATATTAAAAGATTATTTCTGAAAATTATTAGTACAAAGCTGAAGTTTTCAACTTCTCGGCCTCCCTAAATAAAAAAGTGAATGTTTCTTCTCGAAATAAAAAAGAGAATTGCGCTAAAAAAGTGAATGTTTCGTGCCTACGGCACATTAAATTTTCAAAATTTTCGCATGCGGTGCAAAGAAACCGGAATATTGGCTTCTTGCCATTATGAAAATCCAAAATATTTGATTAATATTAATCTTTGTGACGTAGAATGTTGGATATTTAATTTTACATTTTTGGTGACTTAGATATCAGAAAATCCGAAAAATTTTAAATTTGTTGCTTTTTTCTTAAGTACGAGTAAGTAGTTAAGTACGAGTAAGGTCAAAAAATGTACGAGTAAGGTCAAAAGAGTAAGGTCAAAAAATGGAGTGGTACGAAGTACGAGTGCGAGCAAAATTAAAATTTCCAAGCACCGATCTCGAGATATGGTCTTGTCAAGATTCGTCTGTTTTAAGATCAAAATAAAATAAAAAAACTCGACGCTAATTTAAGGAGGTATATACACACCTCCGGCCCAAAAATTAGAAAATTATTATTTTTTAGGAAAATTATTATTATTCATAAGTAAAATGTAATTCTATTAAAATAATTGCAAATTTGAATATTATATATTAAGTAGAAATTAACTATTTAAATTTTATTTACATATTCCTAGCAAAGTTTTTTGATTATGGAAAAATATGCCAAGAGAAAAGTATATAGCATTGTTAGCTGATTGGAATTGAAATATAACAAAGTTTTGATGACCATTTCCTAGTTCACGAGTAGAGGAAAAAATTTTTATATTAAGGAAAAATATGTAGGTAAAAGATTGCCTAAATACGTTTAAACTCTTTCTTCTATAGAGTGCCACCTATACTCACAAATACCAGAAAATATCCGTAAACAAAATCCAATTGTATTTGCTAAACTTTTAGAGACAATTGATTTAACCATGCTAACTCTAAAATCCCAAGAAAAACCTTGTTAAAACAAATTTATTTATTAAACAAAATTTATCATTATTCATTTACTGACTTTATTTATTTTTATTGCTTTGGTTGAATTTTACGCCTATATGGCAGATAAATTATTATTATTAGAATATTTTTTCAGGTTATTAACGAAAAACAAATACTTGAAGTATCAAAAATAATAGGGAATAAAATCAAATAATTTGTGTAATTCTGATTGAATTTATAATTTTTATTACAATCATACAAAATCAGAATAGTTTAATTATTACTTTTGTAATTTTTGATTGTACATTATTACAATTATAAAAATCAGAATATATTTTTATTTACAATCTTAATATTTAAAATATCAGAATTTTAAAAAAGTCAGAATTCTATTTGTAACTTAAGTTTTAAAAATATCAGAAAAACAATTATAAATTTCAGAAATTTCGATGAATAGGGTGTGGAACGGTCTCAGACCAAGTGGGAGTAGGTCCGCAACATGAAGAAGTGTTACGAAACCATACCCCAACCTTAAACACGAAGAAAAATGGATTTTTATATGTACTATAAAAGGAGTTGATTCTTCACAACACTAACCTCCTATACAAACAAACTTACTTGGTGCTGTTGAACTTACTTGGTGGCTGTCTCTTCAAATAAGTTAAGTTTTGAAATCTATTTTTTATTAATAATTTGTTAACATTTTTTTAAATTCTGTAACCATTTACTATTTAGATCATGGCTCTGTTCCGTCCGTGGAGGGACGTGATTCCGATCAACAATGAAGACAGTCTTAGACTCTGGCAAGACGAACTCGGTGGCAGTCTGTCAAAATGGCACAAGACGGACCCTGTTGAACGCGAGCTTGGTGGAGGAAAGATTGAGATAACAACGAAATTCTTTTGTCGCCAGCCCTTGTGCAGGGCACAAGCCAAACTAATTGCGGTCTTCTATGGGAACAGCTTTGTCAGCGGGAAAGTGTTTCTCAGCACCGAGGAACATTCTCTTCACAACTCGCGAAGCGGCACCGAGATCATTGCCTTCCTCAAAGGAATGGAATGTAAGAGAATTTTCTTAAAATCAGAGATTAATTAAAGTAATTTCAGATACAGGCGATCCAGATCCTGTCTTCGACGTGCGTTGAATATTTTTAAACAAACCTACCTAATTCCCTATTTATTTAGGTAGATGATCCTCGACGCTATCGTGACATCCTGTACATTGAATCAACTGACGGCCTGGAAGAACGAAAAAGACAGCTGCAAGAGCCATGTTGGATTGCTGAAGACGGAAAGGAAGAAATTGTAGGAATGAATTATGGCATGCCAATAAAGGAGGTGAAGACACTCCACAAATGCAGGAACGTCAGTTGTCGTGCTCTCGCGCTTCTCATTGAATGGCGCATTGGTGAAGTGTTCAACAAGGGGTGGTTACAGCTTTCTACAGCTAACCACCGCCTCCACGATTGCAGGACAACATCTGAAGTGATGCGATTCACGCGTCCATAGGTGAGTAAGCTCCTTCTTAGTTTTTAAAAAAAAATATTTTTTTTTGAAGATTGGCTCTGTTTGGACAAAGGATCTAATTGCTGTGTGTATGGATGACTGCTCTGATAGATGACTGCTCTGATTGGTGAAGACTGAACAGTTGATGTAATGTATCAAACTAACAATTTCAAAAAAAATGTGCTTTTTGCCTATTGTAATATAACTTGTGATGTATTATTTTTTTCTGTAATCCTAATGTATCCATTTTCCTTAATTGCATTATTTTTTTCCGAAACTATTTCTAGCCTAATAAAAATGTAATATGTATCGCAAATATTTATTCACAATAATTTTAATTCAAAAAAATTATTTTTTCTTATATGCTGGCCCAGTTGGGGCAATAAAATTTGTTGAGGGTTGAAAATAAGTTGAGGCTTTCCCAGCTTCTTTTTGGATAGGCGTCACTAATTCAAGTCCATGAATAGGCGTAAAAGAAATTGCTGAGGCAGTTCCAGCAACTGAGCCTTGTGTTGTTCCATGCCCTTTAGTTGCGATTGAAGTAACGCCTCCATGTTGTCTAGTCTTCTCTATTGTTTTTTGAAGTTTTTGAGACATTCTAAAAATTATTTAAACGATTAAAATTTTGTTGGAATTGGGGAAAGGATGATAGAGGCTCATTCTTAGATACCCCAAAGACTTAACTTAACCTATAAATTCTTTAATAAATTTAATTGACTACTTGATGAAGATCCTTAAAACACTCCCCCTCATTATAAAGTCCGAGTTTTTCAATCTCAAACATAAAACTGCCCAACTTAGCTCCCTCAAATATACTCCTATTTTAAACCATATTTTCAATCCCAAGGGAGATGCTAAAGTCATCCTCGAGTTAATCTTCAAATTATTTTTAATACCCTCCCCTAAAACATCCCATTAAACCCCTTTCAAATATAAACATACTTTACACGTGTTTTGTTATCAACAACAGCAGCACGTATTCTACTGCCAACTGGTAAACTTGAACTCTTCGCTTGCCCCATAGTAAAGCCAATATGGTCTTGCATAACATCTTCTTGTAATTCACCGAAATTCATTCGATTTGCCTTCTTTCTTAACTCTGTTGCTTTTAATAATTCTTTTTGCTTTCTTACACGTTTGCCTCCTCTCTTCTTGCTCGCTTTGTCTAATGGTTTTGGTAAAGGCTTAAAAAATGGGAAAAATAAAAGTCGAATTAATTACCTATGTATAAGATTTAAGATAGAGACTGGACCGAACCCCGGGATTTCGCTTATTCAGATCAAGATTTTTCGAGACTATGAGTACAACACTCCCAGCCTTATGTCTATTTTAAGGCATTGGCAAGTGTCCCCGCAACAATGAAAAAAAATTAATTGCGGACAATTCTGATTTATTGCGGACAACCAACAATGACTAATCAATTCCCTCCTAATAGTCTCCAAAAAAAGATTTTTTTCCTAATATTTAAAGCCAAGAATTACACGGAAAATTGGAGGGGAGGAATTTCTTTGAGAAAAAATAAAAAAAGAAAACCTTTCTATTTTTAACGGGAGGAGGCTCTTGCATTTTTTCCAATTTTAATTTAACTTCTTGCATTAATTGTTCCCCAATCCTTCCATCCATGGAAGAGTGAATTGAATCAATTCTTGCTGCCAGTGTACATTTAGCTGCAATTAATCTTGCTGCTTTTCTTCTTAAATCAGGCTGAAGTGATTGAACTATTGGATGGTGATAAATAAATCCTGTATGGGGCAAAATAGCCGAGGAACTGAAGCCAGAAAGCGTCTTTTTTTGTTTTCCTAGAAAAATTTTTTTGGAAATATTTTAAGAAAGAGTAGGCATTTGGAAAGAATGGAGGATGGTCCTTGCGGATTTTCTCTTGAATTTTTTTCTCAAAAGACCAATTTCCTCCCTGCAAATGCCAATAAAATAAAGATCACAAATAACAAAACATTTGAGGAATAAGTCAAGAAGAGTCCGGCAGAAGACCAATTCACTCTTTTCCTTCGTATGAGGTTCCATCCCATCTATGAGTCTAGTTTACACCCTTATTGAGTGATTGAGTAGAGGACGAAAAGCGAGAAATTTAAAAAATCCGCAAAAAGAAGTCCGCAAACCCCCACTCTCTCCAAATTCCCCCCAAAAAATTAAAAAAACCTAATATCAAAACATTGCAAGCAGGCATTTTGGCTACCGGAGTAAGTCCTCCACATTGTGAAACAATCATCGCAGCCGTCCCCGCTCCAACAATTCGACACAAATTTGGAGCAATTAAAGACATTCTTAATTCTACAAACATGTGCATTTTCATTCTTTGATCATAAAGTTCTTCTGCCATTGAACAGGCTTCAATTATTATATCTAACTTTAAAAAAATAAAATTAAAAAAATAAAAGTTCAAAAATGGAAGAAACCTCATTTTGTTCAAGTCTTGTTCCCTGAGAAGTAGAAGCAGTAACACTGACTACCTTAAAAAATTATTTTTTTAGAAATTTTAAAATTGTTTTTTAAAAATAAAAAGTTGCCAAGCCTTAAGTTAGAAAGTCTAGGTTATTTAAAAATATGTGGAAGAAATCATGCTGACCGAAAAAATAGTAAATAAAAATTTCTAAAACTTAAAACAAAAAACGAGAAGAGTAAAGAGTGAAGCGTTGTTTTTACGGACTATTCCCCAATTTACTCCAAAAATACTCTAAACTCATCCCTATCGACTGCAAGGGCGTATCCAGGGGGCTGGGGGGCTAGAGCTCCCCCCCCCCCGAAATGGGGAAAAGGAAAAAATTTGGGGAAGGGCTGGGGCAAAAAAAGTGAATTTTTTTGGCCTACGGCCTCTGAAATTTAAAAAATTTTCGCCTGCGGCACTAAAAAAGGAAGAAATCTGGCTTCTTGAGCCCAAAATTCAAAAAATTTTCGCCTGCGGCGCTGAAAATCAAATTTTTGTCTCCTGCGGCGCCGAAAAAATGAATTTTTTTGGCCTATGGCCTTCTAAATTTTAAAAATTTTGTACAAAAAAATGTACAAAAAAATTTGCGTTCAGAACGCCAAAGTGAACGCCAAAATTTTGGCGCACATCCAATGTTAGCCCCCCCCCCCCCCCCCGAAACCGACCCCCCTGGATACGCCCTTGATCGACTGAACAGATGCAAAGGCACCCTAAAATGAAATAAGCAAAATATCCGCAAAAAATATTCCGCAAAAATGTGTCCGCAAAATGAAATAAAAAATTTAGACGTCCTAATATAATAAAAATATTCATTTTCTGACCTTTTCCAAGCTAAAATAAAATTTAAAAAAATCCAAAAACTAACAATACACGTAGCAGCAGGCAAAATAGTATGAATAACTTCTTTCCGGCTATTTGTGTCAATATCATTTCCCAAAAGTTTAACGGTATTGATGTAATCCAACGGCATTTGAACAAGAGATTCTAATTCCGGAAAACGTTTTTCATATTTATCCCTCACAAATTTGTGTATAACATTCATTTCTTGATCTATTTCGGTTGCTAACTAAAATTTGGAGAATTTTAAAAATTCGAAAAATTTAAAAAAAAACCTCAGAAAATCGAACAACTAAAATATATTGAGGATCAGATTCGATAGGAATGGTGATTTTTGGTACTTGTTCCATTTCTACATATTTATTAAGCTCTGCTTTTAATTCCATATAACTTTAAAAAATTTTTATTAATTTATTTGTTGCTTGGACCGCAAAATCGAAGTATCTAGATTAGGTATCGAACTTTTTGAAATGCCTGGGCCTGTTCCTGGGTTCCGGGTTGATTTATTTCTTGGTTCCTGGGTTCCGGGAAAAAATCCAAATCTCTAATCTGGATTTTATAAAAGAAAAACCCAGACCCAGGAAAACCCAAGGAAGGTTAAAAAAATGCCTGGAGCTGGTCTCTGGGTTCAGTAAAAACCCAGGCAATGGCCCAGGCCGATCTCTAATCTGGATTTTATAATGTTTCTTATATCCCATTCTTATAGGTCCCAATGAACTAAAATTTTAATTGAAAACTAACTTTGCAGAATTTGTCAATTTAGCAACATCAGTAACCCTCTCATACTTTGTTGTATCTATTAGAGGTTTTTCTTCAGTAATTTCATCAATAAAATCATCCTCCTCTTCTTTTTTAACGCCAAGGTCCTCTAATTCATCGTCTCCCTCTTCTTCTAAATCAGCCAGTAATTCTTGGGCTAAAGACATTATTTAAACGTTTCTCTTAAAATTAAATCAAATTAATTGAAAATTTCCAAAGGACAAATAGGAAAAATTAAAAAATCAAAGAAAAATGCCGAAAATTGAGAAAAAAAACGACAAAAGAAAAATTTTTTTGGCGTTATGCCCAATAAATGACTTTTTATCCCAATTTTCTACCATATACCGTAAATGCCCTCCCTCAAATAATTAGCCTCTCTAACAATTATCCCCTAGTTATTTTACTCAAACTTTAAAAATATTTAAAGAATTACAATCAAATTTAATTATTGGAACAATTTTAAGACTCAATATCAAAAAATAAATCAATTTCGCCTGGATTAAGATCTACCCCAAATCCAGCACATCCTCTCTAATAATTACTCCCTCCAGCGAGAGATTGAAACAATAATTGCCCAGAGTAATTATTTCAGCATTTACGCAGCACCTACTTGTCGGGCGCATACAAGCGCGTCTAAACTAGGATTGTTCCCATCAGAAAGTCGAGGAATTTGAGAGTTTTCCTAAAATTCTAGTTTGCAGCACAGAAAAGATAATTTTTTCTCCTATGGCCTTCCAAATTTTCAAAATTCCCGCGGCGCAAAAAAAAGAAAATTTTCTGCGCCGAAAAAATGAAGAATTCTCCTTCTCTCTTCACTTTCTCTTTCTCTGTTCCCTTTATTAGCAAATTATTGCAAAATTCTTCCCCCTCCACTATCCCTCTCCCATCCACTCCCCAATCATTTTAGAGAGAATCATTCTTAAGTTTATCGATTTTAACCTATCAGAGGAATAATCGTGGCATTTTAATTGGTTGGGGAAGGAGAGGTAGTCTAATCATTTATAATAATTCCATTAAAAATTAAAGCAGATGGGCTATAGCTACTTCTCTCCTTTAGCTAATGAAAAAGGTTATCCGGCGGATGGGAGCGAGCCAGAATCTTCAGTAGACCGGACTTGTTTCTCCATTACACCATGCCGCACAGTCTTAGGAATTAAATAGCTATATGCTTTACAACAATCTTAAAAGTCTATTTATTATGAAAGCAAAAAATAATGCTATTCTTGTGCCCAAGAAATAAAAATTTTAAAATTTTTATCACTGCAGGCGAAAATTTTGAAAATTTGGATTTCTGATTTTTGTGAGTCATTGACATTAAAATTTAAATTTTTAGCACCTCAAGTGAAAATTCAAGAAATTATTTATTTTTAGATGCTGATAAATAAATTATTATTATTTATCAACCTCATTATTTTATTTAATTTAAATGCTACAAACGATTATAGCGAGGATTCTGATTGTAATTTTAAATAATATTTTTAAGAATAAAATTAAAATAATTTAAGCAAATGTGGGTGAAGAAGTTTCATCTTCTGAAGAATATTATGAAGATAATAATTTGAGTGTAACTTCATCAGATGAGGACTGGATGGGAAATGAAAGTCCCTCAACTTCTAAGCCTGTAACGTTATTAACAAACTAGGGTTGCCGCTTTTGAGTCGGGCCGAACGTCGAGGCATTTTTTCGGGCTAGTTTTTATCGAGTCGGGCTGGTACTAGTCACTTTCGGGCCTTTTTCGGGCCAAATATCTTAGGCCAGACCGATCTTTCGGTCCGAGTGGGTCCGTTTTAGCATCCCTATTTAAAACCCATTTCTTAATTAAATAGCCAAATAAATTTATAAATTAAGAAATGAAATGTCTAAATTTTCGTGAGGAAAGTCAAGGACTCCATGATCCTCGTTAATAGTCAAGTTAATGGCTCGTAACTCCCAGTAAAGCCGGGTTTAAGGGCTAAAAATGTTTAAAAGGTTTAAACTCCCAGGTTTAAGTCTGGCATCTGAAAATCTCTGATTTTTCAAAAATTCCAGGGTTAGATACCTTAAAACCCTGATCACAGCAAAAATTTTTATAAATCTATTAAAAGGTTAAAAAGAAGAGTCTGAGTAGAATTAACGAAGTAATGGATCCAAAAGGGTAATATTTTTCAAATTTTATAAAATAAATCTTATCTAATTGCGTTTAGTGAGGGCCAAATTGAAAAAAATGAAAAAAGGAAAAGAAACGACGGCAAATCCTCTAAATCTGTTGACCCTTTAAGAGTGATAAAACAAAATTTGTATCAACGCCAAAAAAATTTATTTGGCGATGCAATGCCAAAAAGAGAGCATTATTTAAATTATGAAACGCAAAATATAATTCTCGAAGATTATAAGAAAGAAAATTCTGACTTTGAAAAAGTGTCAGAAATTTTTGAAAATAGGCGAAATGAAATGTCAGAAGAAGATTGGGTAATTACCGTATTTTCTCGATTAATTCCCCTGGGGAATTTTGTTTCAACCATTCCTTGGCATGGGGAATTAATCGAGGGAGGGGAATTAATCGAAAATTTCATTACTTATAAAATTGTTTATGAAATCGGGTAATACTGAAGCATACAGACCCCATCTTTTCCTCCCCAATTTTCCCCCCATAATTTTACAAAAGGGTCAGACTTTTTCCTTTCTTCCATCCTGCTTTTACTTGTGTTTTGCATGCACTTGCCCTTGTATAAAATTAAATAATCCTTTTTGTCTGATTGTAGGCAAAAATTTGAAAGGCAAGTGATGGAAGAAAGGAAAAAGTCTGACCATTTTTTATAAATATGGGGGGAAAATTGGGGAGGAAAAAATGGGGTTTGTATGCTTCAGTATTACCTGAAATCGTCACAAAAAAATTTCTAGGAAAAGTTTTATCATGGAATATGTGTTCTCTATTTATATGGAAATATAAGACCTCGTTTTATGGATAATCATTTTAATGTGGTTAAATTTCCATTTGTATTAAAACTTCATGAAAGAAAAGTCCGTTTATTTAAAGAAGATTTAGCCGAAGAAGGTGAAGATTTGAAAGATAGATTTCGAAGAGCTAAAAAGGAAGACATTGATAAGTTTGAAATTTGTTTTATATTTTCATTAAAAATATTTATGGAAATTGTTGTGTCCGCACTTGCAGAAAGAACATACATAAGTAAAAATAAATAACCCATCCTCGGATTGGATGGTGGCACAGTCGGTTGTGCCTCGGTTTGGGAACTTTCCATGATGGTTCCATTCCATCTCCCATCTACATGTAAAACAGGGGATGCCAGTTTCGCGTTTCGTCCATCGCGGATCTTTGCGTTTTTTGGACTTTAACGTTTCGCGTTGTGCCTTTTAAAATCTGTTTAGGCACACCCCTGGTGTAAAACTTGTACCTATGGTTGGTAGAAAGTTTGTGGTATAGTCATTGGGTTTTGACAACTCTCCTGCCTTATAGCTAGCTCTGTGAGTAGCTAGAATTACTCATTACTTAAAATTTTCACTCAAAATATTTCAAAAATTATAAAAATTATAGAGAAGCATTATTAGCCATTCAACAAAAATTAAAAAAAAAAAGTAAAGAAAAATGTGGAGAAAAAAGTGAAATAAATGGAATAATTAAATATTCGGATCCGAGAAAAGGGAAAAAATTTTACAAAAAAATCTTAAATTTTGTAAAGGGAGTTAACGAAAAAATAAATTATTTAGAAGCAGTTTATAACAATTTAAATTCACAAAAATTGGAAACAATTGAAAAGGAATTTCTTGAATTTAAAATATTTATGGATAAATTTAGGTCAATTCTCGGTGATTACGAGGAGAAATTAAAACGAGTTTTTCAAAGTAATTTTTTTTATTTTTTAAAGAAAGGTTGCTGTCACAATCTCATGTTTATTAACTTTATATACTGGACATAAAGATGTTTGAAGTGTCCCAATTAATGTTCGACACGGTCTTTCGACTTCCGCGGTACTCCCAAAAATTCCAAGTCGGTACACACGGTAGTGATACCGAAAAAATCCATTTGCCGAACACTAGTCCCAATGGAATATTTACAGGGGAAGGATATACTTTAGCCGGCGTTAGCCACAGGCGTTTCCGCACCCTGGGAGTGGTACCATTCGACTCAGCTCGCCGAGACGAATCGAATGGTATATATTTCGTGTCGGTTTCGACCGGCCACCGGCTAAAGTACAGCCCAGGGGCATTTTAGGATGCCAAAATCTTATACAAAAAAATTGAAAAAAATAAGATAAGAAATCATAATCACTAGGGTGTGTAATAAAATTGAAAAATATGGACATAAAATATGTATGGATATAATGGCTAAATATGGAAAAATATGGATTTAAAGACCCTTCTGGAAACACTAAAACAAGGAAAAAATATGTTTTTCGTACATTTCATAGTCAAAGGAACCAGGAAAAAATATGATTTCCATATAATTACACACCCTAATAATCACTTGAAAATTCAAAAATAATTAGAAAAGGTCGACATTCTATTTTCCTGTGGAATTAAAAATTGTTTATTTGTTTAAAAGAATATAGCAGAATATATGCAAACTTAAAATTTAAATAATTAATTTAGTTCGCAACAAAGCTTACGCTAAAAAAATATGTGATGTACTTCTATTCCGTGCCATTCTGGAATTTTTAGAATCGATGATTGTTAACGAAAAATACAAAAAATTTTTGGAAATAAAAAAGGAAGATGAAAATATTTTTGCTTATTCAATTGAAAATTTTCGAAAAAATATAGAAAAGCCTAAAGTATTTTTTACTTCGAAACTTAATCATAAGTATAGAGAACACACAATTAAAGTAACAAAAGAAAAAATTTCAAAATTTGTGGAGGAGTATATTGAAGGAAATTTAAAAGTTGTTATTAGAGGGGTGAAACTAGACAAGAAGAATTAATCACCAAAAACTGAATGTAGAAAATAGAAGGAGGAATTTTAGAGTAGAATCTATTAGATAAAAACCGACAAATTTTTTAGCAAATTTTGAGACAAAAACGATGTGAAACTAAAGACCGGACTGGGAGGGTAGTCCGAAGGATTTTGATAAACGAGATTTTTGTTTGAAATCTCGTCCCAGTCCAGTCTCTAGTAAAGGCATTTTATTTACTATTTTCATAAGGGATGTAATTTTTAGCGAAGATTTTTACAAAATAGATAAAAAAAATTAGGAACGCAAAAAATAGGAAAGAAAATACCTAAACGTTGTATGATTACGATGATTAAACTCATTTAAATTTTTGAGGGGTAACTCTTGACACTACCAAAGTCCCCTTGCTTCGGCAAGGGACAATCTAATTTTAGATGATCCATATGCAGTTTCGTACATGGATCGCCCCTGCTTCGAAGAGGGCATTTCAACGTCCGTCAAATTTAAAATTAATTTTTAATTTCAATATGAGAAAATGACCATTTCTTTTGAACATACGGATCCGTGCCCAATTTTCTAAAAAGTAAAAACTTGAATTTAAAAAGGAATATTGTTGAAATTGGCAAAATAGGAAGATAATAATTGGCATAATTTGAATAAGAAAAGCATCGTGCTTAGCAGACCCTGGGAAGTTTAGGAAAAAATACAAATTCATACATAAAAATCACATCTCTAATTGTCACATTAAGAACATTTTCTAAATATTCTCATTGTTTTATTTCAAGTTTTATAAATGGAGTTAAAGTTAATTTAGATTTTTAAACATAAATTTAGAGTTGAATTGCAGTAATTGAAAATTGAATTAAATTTTTTGAAATTTATGTAATAATTCGGACTTTTTTTTTTAAATTTTAACATTCAATCTAGAGGTCGGTAAAATCATATTTGCAGGATCCTGTATCAGGATTGGGTTTTAAAATTCCGAACAGGACAGGATCCGTCAGGATTAATCCTGAAAATCCGGAAATCCTGCTAATCCTATCATTTTTTAGGATTCTGTTCGGGGTTTCGGGATCGGGATTTTCAAAAAATATGTAGTAACCCTGCGCTGACCTCTAATTCAATCAAATTTTTAACATTCGAATGACTTGTTTTTATTGGAAGTATTGAGTATTGGAATTTGTTGGCCCCGGCTCCGGTCATTTTCAAATCTTGGCTCCAAAGACGGCGATTAGCGTGGGATTGTGGACTATCATAGGATTCGGGAAAATTATCGGGGCTAGATTATCGTTTAATCTGAGAAGTCATCAGAGGTATCACTGGATTTGGAGGATTAACACTGAGTTAAAGATAGCGGAGAGGAGAAACCTCCTCTTAAAAAGGAGAAACCTCCTCTTTTGAAATATAAAATAATTAGTGTGTTTTCCTATTTTATACAGGATATCTTCTGGTTCGAGAATTATTTAAAATTGTCTAATTTCATAAAAATGGTAGAAATACTTTAAAAACTTTAATGTGATAATAATTAACATTTTTATTAATACTTTACGTCATATTTTTCGTTCTTACATATTGTCCAATTTTCTCTTTTTTGCTATTGATAAATAAAATTTTTTGTAGACATTTCTTGTAATAATTTTCTCAAAATTTAAAAATTTTTCTTTTAAAATATTTTGTATTGTTTCCTCAGTATGTTCATCCACTTCTAATTCAAAAAATTCAATTGGATTTTCTTTATAATTTTTCCCAAATTCTTCAATTAAATAATTTACAATTATTTCATCTCCTTCTTTTAAAAAAATTTTATTTTCAAATTTTTCTTTATACGAAATAATTAATTTTATAAAGTTTAGGGTTGTATAGAAGAAAAGAAGATTTAATATTCTTTCTGCAGAGTTGTCAGGATCTTCCACATAATTAACGTTTCCAACTGAATTTTACAAAATATACTACTTTGGAATAATAAAAACAAGAATTAAGTTCTTGCTTTTGTTTGGAGGGAGTAAACATGTATGGTCCAATAAACTTTAAATAATCCCTACTGTCGAACAACAAAATTTTATTCCAAAATTTTTGTTGTACCTTTTCGGCAACGAAAAAATGAGCGAGTTCGCAAATTTCAAAAGTTTCGAGAATTTTATCCGTAAGATACTATCCCGTCTCTGATATGAGTTTTTTTTCTAATGATAGCTTTTGTATATAAGAGGGGTCTATCACGATTTCTCAATGAAAAACGAATTACCTATGTATTTCTAGATAGAGCGAATGATTGACAAAACTCCCATGGCCTTATTCGAAAACATTTTTAGTGGAAGCCTTATCGAATGTTACCGAAATGATTGACAAAATCCTATGGCCTATTCGAAAACATTTTTTGGTGGAAGCGTTTTTGAATAAAACCTTCTTACTAGAGATAGGTCTGGATCCAGGCTGGATTTTTCCTGGATCCAGATCCAGAATTCTTTCCAGGATTTTTGAAAATACTGATCTCTACTTCTTACTCTATCCTACCAAAATTTTAAAATTTACTTTTAAAACTCTTCATTAATTCCTCATGAAATCCATTAATAATTTCCCTAAATTCATTCATAAACTTTTCCATATATTCCCCATCCCCCTCGTTTTTTGTTTCATCCAAATTAAATAATAAATGGAAATTTCCATCTTCATAAACTGCTTCCAAAAAATTTTTGGTTTCATTTTCAATTGAATTTTTAACATTAAAACTCAAATTCATTATTTTTTCATAAATTTCTTGGTCTTTGTTCTTGTTTGTTCCCACCCCTCTAATAACAACCTTTAAATTTCCTTCAATATAGTCCTCCACAAATTTTGAAATTTTTTCTTTAGTCAATTTACTAATTGGGTGTTTTCTATCATTCCGAAATTTTATAGTAAAAAATACTTGAGGCGTTTCTATATTTTCTTGAAAATTTTCAATTAAATATTTAAAAATATTTTCATCCTCCTTTTTTATTTCTAAAAATTTTTTGTATTTTTCATTAAAAACCATCGATTTTAAAAATTCTAGAATGGCACGGAATAGAAGTAAATCACATATTTTTTTAGCGTAAGCTTTGTTGCGAACTAAATTAATTATTTAAATTTTAAGTTACCATATATTTTGCTATACTCGCTTAGACTAGAGTTCCAAGCAACCCGACCCTTCGGGGCCGGGTATGTCGGGGGTCTTCGGGGTTTGTCGGGTTAGAGCCTTCGGGGGTCGGGTCGGGGTTTTTGCCAAAAAATCGTAGAGGTGGGGTTGGGGTACGGAGGTCGGGTTGCTACCTTAGCTTAACAAATAAACAATGGAATTCTAGAGGAAAATAGAAGGCTGACCTTTTCTAATTATTTTTGAATTTCCAAGTGATTATCATTTCTGATCTTATTTTTTCTGCTTTTTGTTTAATATTTTGATATCCTAAAATGCCCCTATAAATATTCAATTGGGACTAGTGTTCGGCAAATGGATTTTTTCGGTATCACTACCGGGTGCACCGAAAATTCCAAAATAACGGAATACCAAAATTTTCGGGAGCACCGCGGAAGTACAGATTGTGTCGAACACTAATCGAGACTCTTCAATTAATGTATCCAGTTTATAAAGTTAATAAATACGAGATGATGACAGAATTTAACCTTTCTTAAAAATAAAGATTACTTTTAAAACTCCGTTTTAATTCCTCCTCAAAATCAAAGAGAATCCATAAATATTTTATCCATAAATATTTTATTTTATCCATAAATATTTTAAATTGAACAAATTCCTTTTCAATTAATTCCAATTTTTGTGAATTTAAATTTAAATAAACTGCTTCCAGTAAACTGCTTCCAGTTTTTTTTTATGTATCCAGTTTATAAAGTTAATAAATACGAGATGATGACAGAATTTAACCTTTCTTAAAAATAAAGATTACTTTTAAAACTCCGTTTTAATTCCTCCTCAAAATCAAAGAGAATCCATAAATATTTTATCCATAAATATTTTATTTTATCCATAAATATTTTAAATTGAACAAAGTCCTTTTCAATTAATTCCAATTTTTGTGAATTTAAATTTAAATAAACTGCTTCTAAATAATTTATTTTTCCGTTTATATTGTTTTTAACTTCCTTTACAAAATTTAAAATTTCTTTATAAAATTTTTTCCCTTTTCTCGGATCTGAATATTTAATTATTCCATTTATTTCTACTTTTTCTCCACATTTTTCTTTACTTTTTTGTTTTAATTTTTCTTTAATGGCTAATAATGCTTCTCTATAAGTTTTATAATTTTTAAAATATTTTGAGTGAGAATTTTGCGTAATGAGTAATCTTAGCTACAGTTGAATTATAGCCCGGAAATGTCGATTCGTTCTGTGGATACAAGGGATCCTGCCGACAAAAATCCAAAATTCCCGATTTTCGGGAATCGGGACGGCAGGATCCCTGGTGGATACGGATATAGAAAAACATAAAGAACCACTGGCTTTACCAAAAACTTTATCTCACAACCCTAGGTGCCGGTTTTACATGTAAAAACCCTCTCTATTTGCCACTTCTCTATTCATTTAATTTATTTCCGCAAATGTTTTTAATGAAAATATAAAGCAAATTTCAAACCTATCATTGTCTTCGTTTTTAGCTTTCCGGTTTCTATCTTTCAACTCTTCACCTTCTTCGGCTAGATCTTCTTTAAATAAATGGATTTTTACTTCATGGAGTTTTACTGCAAATGAAATACCTCGCGCATTAAAACGTTTTTCCATAAAACGCGGTCTTATATTTCCGTATAAATAGAGAACACATATTTCTTGATAAAACTTTTCCTAGAAATTTTTTTTGTGTCATTTTCATAGAGTAATAAAATTTGGCATTTTATAGTAGAGTAAGTCGAGTACCGATTAGGTAATTGGGGAAAAGCCGAGTTCGAGTAATGCCGAGTTTGAAAACCCCGAGTTTGAGTACGAGTTCAACGTTTTAGGCCGAGTTCGAGTACGAGTAAACCGATAATAAAAAAAAGCATTTTAAAATAAAATAATTTTAATAAAAACAATACTTTTACTAAAAGGTATTCATCATCAGTGCTAGGTATTGGGCATTTCTTGGCAGTAATGCAGGGGATCATCGTCCAAATCCCAGTTATATTCATTAATCCGCCTATATCCTTATTAATCCGGCGAAATTCCATGATACGCACACGATCCATGTTGGCTCCGGGCTCCGGATGGATCGAACTCGTCTTACTCTAATTTTATAGTAATAAAATTTTGTACTAAAATTTAAGCGAAACATGACATTGTGTACCTGGCCATATTTTGAGACTAACTTTTGCAATTCTTAATTGATTTAAATAATTAATATATTAATCGAAAGCATTGATTGTGAGGATTATTTTAGCTAACAGGAGTGATTTGATCAGATTATCATACAAAAAGTTACATCTCGATAAATGCGCGCAATTGTGATTTTGATCTTTATCTCGCAGTAATTTTTTGTATGATGATCTGAACAAATTGCTCCTGTTAGCGAAAATAATCCTCACATCCAGGGCTTTCGATTGCTATATTAATTATTTAAATCAATTAAGAATCGAAAAAGTTATTTCCAAAAATATGGCCAGGTACAAAATCGGCCTTTACACAATGATCCCCTACTCAATTTAAGTAGTAAAATTTTGGCATTTTATTTAGCAGAAAAACATAAATTAATCTTAAATGATTACCAAAAGTTCTTTTGACATTTGTTTTCGATTATTTTTAAAAATTTCTGACACTTTTTTAAAGTCAGAATTTTCATTCTTATAATATTCGAGGATTTTATCCTGGGTTTTATAACTTAAATAATGCTCTCTTTTTGGTATTTCATTGCCAAATAAAATTTTTTGGCGTTGATACAAATTTTGTTTTATCTCTCTTACACTTTTTCCCCATTCAGATAATTCGACGTCGTTTCTCTTCCTTTTCTCATTTTTTTCAATTTGGCCCTCACTAAACACAATTAGGAAAGATTTATTTTATAAAAGTTGAAAAATATTACCCTTTCGAATCCATTACTTCGTTAATTCTACTCAGACTCTTCTTTTTAACCTTTTAATAGATTTATAAAATTTTGATATGTGATTAGGGTTTTAAGGTGTCTAACCCTGGAATTTGTGAGAAATCACGCATTTTAAGATTCCAAGCTTAAACCTTTCATGTATCCCTTAAACCCGTTAATCCTCTGATTTACGATCCTGATCCCCTTAATCCTCTGGTCCCCTTTAATAACTCCTAATCTACCGATATCCCACCTCAATCCTCCGTTATATAGCAAATCCTCTTAATCCCTCCAAATCCACTTATACCCCTATTAATCACACGATATCTCTTCAGCTCTTCCTTTACCCTCCAAATCTACTAATTATTTTTAAATCTTTTAAAAAAAGACTCGAAAATGTCTCGGTGCCCACTCGATAAATCTAGGCCGAAAGTGACTCGTACAGGCACGACTCGATAGTTTAGCCCTAAAAAATGCCTCGACATTCGGCCCGACTCGAAAATGGTAACCCTAGTTGTAAATATTAATAACGTTTACAGGCTTAGAAGTTGAGGGACTTTCATTTTCCATCCAGTCCTCGTCCGATAAAGTTACACTCAAATTAGTATCTTCATAATATTCTTCAGAAGATGAAACTTTTTCACTCATATAGGCTTAAATTATTTTAAATTTTATTTTTAAAAATATTTTTTGAATATTACAATCAGTAGAATCATCGCTATAATCGTTTGTAGCATTTAAATTTAATAAAATAATGAGGTTGATAAATAATAATAATTTATTTATCAGCATCTAAAATTAAATAATTTCTTGAATTTTCACTTGAGGTGTTAAAAATTTTAATGTCAATGTCATTGACTCACAAAAAACAGAAATCCTAATTTTCAAAAGTGATAATTTCGCCTGGAGTGATAAAAAAATTTAAAAATTTTTATTTCTTGGGCAAAAAGAGTTTTATTTTTAACTTTCATAATAAATCGACTTTTAAGATTGTTAGTGATAATAAAATTTAAGACTGATTCTCTCTAAAAATGATTGAGGAGGGGGATGGGAGGGATAGAATGGAGGGGGAAGAATTTTGAAATAATTTGTTAATAAAGGAAAGAGAGCAAGAGAAAGTGGAGAATTAAGAGAGAGAGATAAAGCGGCCTCTATATTTCAATATTTATTTAACTTTAGTGCCTAAAAATCGGAAAATCTAAAAATCGAATTTGAAGCCAGTCTTGAAGCGAATACTTTAAATTCGGAAATTATTAGTTTTCGATTAATCCGTCAAAAAAGTTGTCGAATATTCAATCGAATTTCGAATAATTAGAAAATAAAGGAATTTGGAGAGATTAAGTGGGATATCGACTGATCACAAGGTATTAAGGTCGCGAAGGGTCATGAAGGATATCTATGCTTAAAGAGGAGTGGGATTTGTGGGGAAAATCACCGATTAAAAGAGATATCGGAGGAGATATCTCTTTTAATATTTGGGGTTCTATCTCCCAAAGGACCTATCGAGAGATAGCTCCATAGATCCTTTAGGAGGTATCCACCATGAGATGATATTTCTCCTTTAAATTCGAATCTAAAAAAAAGAGAGAAATGGAAATAATTTTTAGAAATTAATTGAACAGATTGATTCTATTAAGATAAGGGAGCGGTTAATTCCTTGGAATTTTGAGCATGAAAAGGTATGCTCTACCTGTCTACTAAATTTCATCCCGAAGTCCCACGGATACCCAAAACACTCTCCTTTGTTAGGGAACGTCAAAAAGCGAGACCAAGACTTGCCTCCAACAAATTCCGGCATAGGAAAATCTTCTCTTAAAACGGTTAAAATAATTAAATTTCATTATTCTTTAATGATGAAATTTTTTAAAATTATTGTCGGTATTTTATTTTTATGTTTGTTAGACTTTATTGAGTGATAGATTTCCTAATCTTTGTATAAATTCACGTGAATCCCAAAAAGCACTTTAAAGCTACATTGACTTATTGCCGCCCATTTCATAATACATAAAAGGGCATTTTCTTAATTCCCTTTTATTTTTCAAAAAGCAATTATAAAATAATTTTTTTTCTCTTTAATAATTTATTATTTTAATTCTCTTTAAATTTTAAATTAATGAAATAAACAATTAAAGTATCCCCTCGCTAGAGGAGGACAATTAGATTCTATAGAGAATATCTTTGCTGACTGCTGCTTCAACTTCGCTTTTATGTAATAGATCTTAAACCCCCGATTAATAAGCGTTAGTAGCTAGAGGTATATACCTTCCTTCCTCTTCTCTAGGGATCAGGACTAAAAATTTGTTGGAAATCTGAGAGAACATTCATTTATAATTCAGAGCTCAAGCTAAGAATCTCTAAATTCGATTTAAAAAAGCGGAATATAGTAAAGAAAGCCGGAACTCGGTGGGAAACGAAAAAAGCAACAGTCAAGTCTATTTCGATTACTCTTAAACCAAAAGATGATTCACCTCTAAATCACCTCTAAATTCCTGGAGCAAAAGAGACATTGTCCTCCACATTACACTCATTAATAAAATAAATTTTAGATTAAAATAGTAAAAATGAGAATAAAACGAGCATTATTTTTAATAAATTTAATAATTTTATTATTCAAAACGAGTCAAGAAACAAGCCGTAACGAACATTTATTAGCTGAAGTAGCAGCTAAAGAACATGAAGAAATGGTAACAACAGCTAAGGATTATATAAAATTTATTGAAAATTTTGAAGAGGAAAATGAGGAATTATTGGGAGGATTCTTAATAAAAATAATTCCAAAATTTTATAATTATTTTATTGGAAAGTTTAAAATACCCCCTTCAAGTAATTCTGCCTATCAGGTTTATAAAGAATTTGTTTATTTTAAATTGTCAGAGTTCAGGTGCTCTACCGATTGATGTCCTTCTTTCTATAGATAGTAGACAAGCGTTAGCAAGCTAACATCTTAAATTTGATTTGAGACTCGATTCCAGTGATGCGGGGGTTCCAGTTCCAGTTCCGTAACTGGTGCGGTTCCAGTTCAAGTTCTGGAATTGGAACCGATAAATGCTGGAACCGGTTAAGAACAGGTTCCGGAACCGGTTCCAGAGATACACCACTAATGATGTGAGAAAGAAAAGGAGTGAGCAAAAGATGGGAGGCGTGCTCGATTCACGACTATCTTTGGGTTTCTTTTAATTGTCCTGGTCCTTTAGAGCCGATACTTGTTGGCTGTCATGAATAAAAAATTCTTGTAAATTCCTGATTCAGGAAATAAAAATTCCTCATATTAACGTTATTTCTTTGTTAGGATGAAAAATCAACCTTTCAAAATATTAACTGCAACAATGAACATGAAGTTGAATTACTTATCGAAAAATATCTTTCACCTTCTTCCATCAAACAATTTTATTCTATAAATTTAGGAAATATAAAAATGTTGTTAGACAGAAAGATTAATGAGTTTTGCGATTTTATGGAAAATCAGAATCCATCCAAACGAGCATTCTTGGTTTTGCTTGGGCCCGAATTGCTAGCGCAGCTAGAAGAAGAATATCCGAAATTGATGAGAATAGGCAAGTATCCTTTAAAAATCACAAGCAATGTGAAATTATTTTTTACTATTTACCCATATTGTGTGGAAATAAGCAATGCTGGGAATTTAAAGTTTGTGACCGAACCAAGTTAACCAATTTCTAGGGTTACCGGAGCCAGAGCTTTTCAACTCCAACTTTCTACCACTGCAGGCTTCTTTGCGAATTTCAGAAGGAAAGAAGCATTAACTTCTTATTTTCAACAACCAGGCAAAGATATTTGGCTTAGGAAAGGCTCCAAACATTTCAAAGCAGTGGCTCCATTTCCACCCCTGGGTATTTTCAAAAGTATTGACTGGAGCCCGTTTCGAAGCTAATTCCCAGGCCCATACTGAACACTTAAGCCCCTCCTTACAAATTAGGTCTTTACTAGCCGGTGCTTCCAACAGGTCGGAACAACAACTACTCTTGATTTGACTTTAATCTAATTACAGACGAAGTCCTTCCAGAAGTTCGTCTGTACCTTTACAAAGATGTACTTTTATTAAACGAGAAAGACAACGAAGAAAGTTATGAATATTCATTAAATAGTGCGGAACATTTAAAAAAAGAACTTCGTTTACAAAAAACAGCATTATTAACAAATAATAAATATTTTAAAACTTTAATTCCGCAAAACGAAAAAATTTCCAATTTAAATATTTTAAAAGAAAAATTTGAAGAAAGCCTCGAAAATGTTTATTTATGGCTAAAAAATAAGGATAATAAATTATTATTTAATTTATTTAATTTTGTGTCCTTCATAGCTGTAAATACGTCGAGTTTAATGCAAATAAAGACAAATAAGGATGTTGAAAATTTAATAGAAAAATTAAATAATTATATTAAAATGCAGGAAGGAAAGGATATTTTAAAGGAAATGAAACAATATTTGAGAGAATACCACTTTGGTAATTTAAGAGAAGAATTGAAAAATAATGAAGAATTGAGGGAAAAAATTAAAAAGAAAAAATATTCAAGATATTTAATTTTAAATTTATTTGTGAATAAAGAAATGTTTAATAAACTTATTGAAGAACTGGAACTGGTAGATGATGAAGGTAGGATTATAAATAGAGGTTGGCGCTAGACGGACAAAACCGGATCCCATATCCGGAGTTGTTTGTTATGTAACCGAAAAAGTGCTCGGTCCGTCTCTTATGCTAAATCTAGAATCTCGAATTGATATTGTAAGGACAGCGAAATTTCCTCTCAGCATAGCAAATAAACTGACTTAACTAACTGAAATTGACTTTTCCGACCCAAAACACGAATCGACAACCTTTCCGAAACCCGGCCTGCCTACACGAATTTTTACTCAAACCCGAGACATCCCTGTTATAACCAACATGTTAAAGGACTATATTATTAAAGGGCTATATTAACCCAGTCACTCACTTACTTTATATGTATATCTATATTTTATTTTTGTTAAAGTATATTCTGGCAATGGACGTCTTAAGGAGCATTATTTGAATATTTTACTTATTACCAGTAATAATGAAAAGTTTCAAAAAATAAAAAAGATTAATGAACTTGCAGCAAACTCCCTTGTTTGGTATAAATTTATGGACGACGAACTAAATCCTTTAGATGGAAAGGGAGGCTGGAAAAATTCAGAAAATCAAGAAATCTTTTATGCATTTTGGAATTATATAAAAAAGAGCCATATTAATATAATAGAATATGAGATTAATTTTGTTTCAACTTATGAGCAGTTGTTAGCTTCAGAGAATAGTGTAAATAATTTTTATGAAGGAAATATCCGTCTTTTACTTCAAGAAATGAGAGTAACTAAAGAAGAATACAAAATAGAGGTTTTAACTTAAATTTTATTTTTATTGATAGAGAGATAGATTCCTCGATTAATTATTATCCATCTAATAAACACCATCAGGAGTGGGAGACAATTCCCAAAAACGCAAAACGCAACGAAAGGCCAAAAATCAAAGCAAAAAGCAAAAGACCATAATTACAGTCTCTAGCATCTGGAAAAATAATTATCCATGTAACTAACCGAGAAAATACAATACCGTATTTCCTCTAAAATAAGCCCCTGGGCTTATTTTAGAGGGGGGGGGGGCTTATTTTGGAGGGGGGCTTATTTTAGAGGAAATACAATATATTCTATATCTGGCGGTATTTGGTGCAGTCCGCTTTAGTGTAGTTCTCCAAACAATTACTTTCTGGGGAAAAGTGTTTTGGATATCGGACCGCAAATGTCTGCCTAAGAGGTGGCACGACGTTTCGACAAAGGACTTTTCGACAATGAACTCTTCGACAAGACTTTTCGACAATGAACCTTTCGACAACAGATCTTTCGACAAAGGACTTTTCGACAATAAATTAAATTTTTTTAAAATGATTTAAAAATGACAAATATTGTAATTTTATTCAGCTAGTTGATATGGGGAACGAAACTATGAGTACCGCCGATTGTTTACCGACATTTGATTGAATACCGCCGTTTATTTTTATGATTTATGCGCTGCTGGCGAAAATTTTTTGAATTTCAGTATAGACATGGTAGTGCGAAACTTGCGGACCGACTTTTGCGGACCATAGGTTAAGTTTTTTGAAATTTTTCCCAAAACGTCGAATGCCCGAATTCGGGTTCGGGATTCGACTTTTTCAACCTCTGAGTTCAGCTAGAGCCGGACCTTCAACTAGAGCCGGACCTGATCCGGCAGGATTTCTCCGGATTAATACGGTCCGGTTTTAATCTGGAGACAGCGAAAAAAACCCCGGATTTGGGACCCGGACTCCGGAAAAATCCGGCCGGAGTCCGGTCCGGCCCCGGTCACTACCTATATCCAATTAATCCCTCAAATCCTGAAAGAAACGTCGGTATACAATCGGCGGTACTCATAGTTTCGTTCTCCATATCAACTAGCTGAATAAAATTACAATATTTGTCATTTTAAAATCATTTAAAAAAAATTTAATTTATTGTCGAAAAGTCCTTTGTCGAAAGATCTGTTGTCGAAAGGTTCATTGTCGAAAAGTCTTGTCGAAGAGTTCATTGTCGAAAAGTCCTTTGTCGAAAAGTCATGGAGCCGCCTAAGATCCGGATATCCGAAGGGATCCATGATTTATTTGTTTACTACAAATATAACTATACATATAAATTTAAAATTATAGAATAGAAACTACTTAAAAGCGAAAATTAAAAGTAAAAGGCAAGACAAATCTCAATCTTCGTCAGATAAAGATTATTTAACCTTTGACGAAAAAATAGTGAATGATTTAATTACAATATTTAATGATTTGCGAGTTCAAAGGGACAATAATTTTGGAGAAACAACAGAATTCTTTAAACAATGGATTAAAGCTGAACATTTAAATAATTTAATTAAATTTTTAAACAATGATGAAGAGTTTTGGCAGTTAGTTAATAATTGTAAGTTGGTAATTTATCAAAACATAACTAGTGGTAGGTATAGCTCATAGAGCTAGCCCTAGAGCTGCAAAACACCAAATATTCCAGAACTGGACTTTATACTAAACCGAATTTTAAAAAGTCCATTTGCTGAGTTGAATGAGATTAAATCAAGGAACGTTCCCATATTAGGGGAAAATATAAGCTTCTGAAAATCATGAGGGGGAAAGAAGTTTATCGTTGGTGCAAAAAGAAAAGGTATACGGTTGATAGCTCCAACTAAAACCGCCTTGTATTTAACCAAGAGTGTTTAGAGTTTTGTTATTGGGGACTTGATGTTAGGGTATGTGGATTAATGATAAGCCCTCTTTGTTTGAAATTCTTAATCCAAAATATACTTAATTTTGTTTTCAGCATTTGTATTAGACATTTCAATAATAGAAAATCTTTTACGAATAGTGCCAGATGATGAAATGGATAGAGTAATTCAGAATATTTTAAATTTTAAATATGAAGGGAGAGAAAAAAGTGAAACGGCAATAGATTCTGACGAGGATGAAAATAAAAGTAATGATAAAAATGTATTAAATAATAAAGGAAAATCAAAAAAGAATAAATCGAAAAAGAGAAAGAAGAAAAATAAATCAAGTAAAAATGATGGAAATAAATTGAGGTTGGAGAAGGAAATTGAAGGTACATCAATTAAGGCTGGGGAATTTGAACGGGAAGAAGATGAGGATGAAATGAGGGATTTGGAGAAGATTGTTAAAGAAGAGGAGAAGGACGAAAAGAATGAACAGAGGAAAGAGAGGAAGGCAGAAGAGAAAGGAATGGAAAGGGAAAACGAAGAAATGGGAGAAGAGAAGGAGGAAGGGGATATAAGGGAGGGAAAGGCAGAGAGAAAGGAAGAAAGGGAAGAGGAGCAGGAAGACGAGGAAGGAAAGAATGCTAAGGATAAAGAAGATATGGGAGAAGAGAAGAGTGGTAAGAAGGTAGAAACGGAAGATGAAAAAGAAATGAAGGATGAATCAAAAAATATAAAGATAATTGAAGAAGTTGGCGAAGAAATGAAAAAGAAGTTGAAGGAAGAAGTAGAAATTTCACCAAAAAATTTTAAAAACGAGGAGAATTTGGGAAACAAATTAAAAATCGGGAAAGGAAAAAATTCTAAAAAATTTCAAGCAAATGAGAGTCAAAAAACATGGATTTTGAAAGAATTCATTGGACCAGAAGGGGAAGATAAACTAAAAAATTTATATAAAACAGCCATAGAAAACCCTCAAAATTTGAAGGAAAAAAAGCTTTTGGATTTAATTGTTTATTTAAATTTGTTGGCGAAACGTTTTGATTTTTTAAAATATTTGAGAAAATTTCCCCAAGTTTTTGAAATTTTATTTCCAAAAGAAGAAGAGGGGGAAAATGGGGAAAATAAAAATAAATTAATAACAAAATTGGAAAGAACTTGGGAATATAAATTAAATAAAGATTTTAAGAAAAAAGTTGGAGGAATAAAAGAAATTAATAAAATTGAAAGGGATTTGTATTGTATTTTGGTTGATTTAATTAAAAGAATTAATGGAATATTTGAATTTAAATGTAAAGTTAAGAATGTTAAAAAGGAAGAGCTATTAAAGGTTTGTTTTATGTGAGGGGTTTGTCTGGGGAATTGTTACAAGGTCGTCGAGTACGAGAATAACAATTTATCCAAAGTAGAAGGTAACAATGTAGGGGAATTGGGACAGGATCAGACGAAGGAAATAAGGGACTAACCGGGATTGGCTGATCCAAATATATCAGTCAGATGGAATGGCTTTTAATGTATACTCGTAAGCTGTCTCCCATACTCGTATAGTTTTATGTTCGAAGTCTGTCTGGGATTGTTATAAGGTCGTTGTTACGAGAATAACAGTTTATCCAAAGTAGAATGTAACAATGTAGGTGGAGTTGGAAATTGGGCTGGACGATTAACCCATTAAGCTAGAAGGCTCAGACTCCAAGAAAAATTAATTTTTCGAAAAATCAGTAGATATTTCCTGAGAGATATTCCCCCCCCCCCCCCTCCGACTCAGTGGCTACCGATATCTGGTTTTGAAGCTTAAAATGAGTTGTCTCTTCTATGACTTAAATTAAATTCTGACTTTATCCTAACAATAGATGATTTTTCGTTATTCACAGATGAGACGCCAGCTTCATCTTGAAGCGTTTTCTGGTGTCCTTTCGGAAGGAAATGAGAGTTATGAAGGAAACCAATTTGAAATCGTCCGAATGATTTTTGAATTAAATGATGAAATTACAATTAATTGGATAAATAAAATATCCAAACGAACAAAGGAAATGAAGAGAATAAAAGAGCAATTGAATATAGACAACCCGGAACTGAAAGAAAATTTTTATTTGAATCCAGAAGGGTTCCAACCAATTGAAATATTTGAAAGAAAACTCGATCAGAATTTTATAAAATCTTTGGGAAAAGACGAGGAAATAATCAAAAAAGGAATGGAAATATTAATTAAAATTCTAAATAAATGGAAGTCTAAAAATGGATTTAAAGACAAATTTAAAATTACGGGCATTTACGAGTTTGGTATTTGGTTAATTGAAGATGTTGAAATTAATATTGTATTTGATGACCATTTAGTTGAAAAATATTTTGGTTCTCAAAAGTCTATTTGTGAACCTTTAATTACGCTAAATTGTAAAGACAATTCCCTCTATTGTTTTTTGTGTAGAGAAGAATTTAAGGGGTTTGAGGTTTGAAATGTTTTTAATGTTTATATTAGGCTGCATACCGCCTCTGAATGTTTAGAGGCGGTAATGTTTTTCTAATGTGTTCTAATCTATTTCGGGAACGGGGTCGGTAAGGAACTCTAATTTGTAAGTTTGTTTAGTCAAAAATTGATCCTCTTAGTTCTGGAAGTCAATCTAGTTCTGGCACTCCGTTCTGGCATTCTATGTTTCAACACCTGGTATTTTCGGGATATTGGGATTAATTCAGAACCAAAATTTTTGGAAAGAAGACAAACCAAACTCTTGCCCTATATTAGTGCCAAATAGATAAAAAATAGTATAAATTGTAATGTACATTAACTTCAATGAATCCCCAACTCTTATTTTAAGGGGTAGATGTCCTACACGTTAAATTAAACTGGTTTATGAGCTGTCATTTAATTAGGGAATGTTCGTGAAAAATTTAAAAAATAATTTTTAAGGTCACTTTTAATCATTTACAAAAACACACAAATAATTTTCAAAAAATGATTAAATTAAATATTGAAGGAATTAAATTCACAATTGAAACAAAAGAAGCTTTATACAAACCCGCAACAAATAATTTTATTAAAGAATTGCCGGACATTAAAAATAATATTAAATTCACCAAAGCTTTAATTATTTTAAATCGGTGGGCTAAAAGTATGTAAAAATTTTTTGGAAATTTTTCCTTGAAAAAATTTTTCTTTTCAGATAATTTTGTAAATCAAGAAAGTTTTGGGGTTTTAAACGAATATTCCATTTCAATAATGCTAACAAAAATAAATATTTTATATCCAAATGTGTCTTTAATTGAATTAATTGAACGTTTCTTTTTGACATATTTGACATGGTTGGAAATTATTTTTTTTAAATCGAAAATTAATTAATATTTTAACAAAATACATAGCTAATTTACTCTTAAAAATCGTAAAAACTTAAACGAATCTAAGAAAAAATTTCCTTAAAATAACTCATATTTGTTTATGAAGCTAACCCTTAAAAATGGTGTTCCAAAAATCTGAAATTATTCAAAGTCTAGGAGTATCAATAAATATAAGGTTGTACACGAAAGTTCGTAGGGCATGTCTGTGTAGGGCTCGAAGCGAAAAATTCGCTTAGAAAATACTCAAAAAATATCTGGATAGTTTTTGGTTTACAAAATTTAAAAATAATTAATTTAAAGGAATAATTCAATACCTGTTCGAATAAAGGAAAATAGAAAAGAAAAAATAAACGTGAATGAAGGTCCATCAATTATTATCCTTTCCCCAACCAATCCCGAACAAAACTTAACAAAACAAATAAATAAATCAGCAACAAAAATAATTGAAAAAGCAATGCTTGAGGGTTTTTAAAATTATTTAAAAATTAATAATAATTATTTACAGGCTTAAAAGAGGTTAAAGAAGCAAAAGATTCTTCTTCTGAAACAATAAACGATTTTTGGAAAAATTTTTTGGAGCCAAAGAAAATTTCAGAGATTTAGAAGTTTCTATGAAAATTTAATTTAAAATAATTATTTTTGAAATTTTTATTTAAAAAAAATTTTCTTATATGGAGTAGATTTTTAGTTGAATAAATTAAATTAAAATTTGATAATATTTGGACGCTTTTATTCAGCTGCTACTATAGCTAATAAATGTTCGTTACTGCCTGTTTCTTGACTCTTTTTGAATAATAAAAATAATAAATTTATTAAAAATAAAGCTCTTATTTTCATTTTTACTATTTTAGTCTAAAATTTATTTTATTAATGAGTGTAATGTGCCGGACAGTGTTTCTCACTACTATCATCAGCACAGATTTGCAGATTGACAATTAAATGTCAGTCCTCAATCCACAAATGTAAATCATCAAATGTCGGTCAGCACGTATCTTTAACCGACATAGTTCTAGCTTACTTTTGCTCTAGTAATTTAGAGGTGAATCGTCTTTTGGTTTAAAAATAGACTTGAATGTTGCTTTTTCTGTTTTCCGCTGAGTTCCGGCTTTCTTTTATTCTATTCTATCTTCCGCTTTTTAAATCGGATTTAGGAATCCTTATCTTGAGGAAAATATTAAAGTGAATTTAAAAGAATTTATTTATCAATTAATCACTAAAAAGCGAAAATTGGAAAGAATGTAGAAAATGAAAATTTTTAAGCGAAAAAGTATTTTGATTTAAATTGTTAAAAAATTTATTTAAATTTTTTAACATAAAAAATGTGTGATTGAAGGGTGTCATATCCGCAATTGTCGTACCGCCGATTAAAGCTACATCATGATAACTGAGATTTTTGTTCGATATCTCGTCTCCGTCTTGTTTTTATTAATTACATATTTTATTATCACTAGGGATGTGATTTTTAGCAAAGGAATTTCTCAAGATATCTCAGAATAGGTTAAAAAATAAGAAAGAAGAACACAAAAATTAGGCAAGAAAAACATCTTTTTCTGTGATTCTAGTACTATTTTGCAAAGGGGAAAAATTTTCGATTTATGGGAAGTTATCGGGTAGATGGTCATGTACCTTCTGTCTTACAAGATTAATATAGTTTCTCTTCAGACAAAATAGATTTTAATTTCAAGAACAAAAACAGGCAAAACTCTAAAAATCAGCACATCCCTAATTATCACAGTAAAAATATTTTCTAAATATTTTCATTGTTTATGAGATTTATAGGTATTTTGGTCGAAAATTTTTTTCGTGTTTTTTTAAAAAACTTGTATCATTTTATATTTAAAAAAATAAATTTTGAGTTTAGTCAACTATACTACTAAATTTATTAAAAGCGTCCAAATATTATCAAATTAAAATTTAATTTTTTAAACTAAAAATCTACTCAAAAAAATTTTTTTTAAATAAAAATTTCAAAAATAATTATTTTAAATTAAATTTCCATAGAAACTTCTAAATCTCTGAAATTTTCTTTGGCTCCAAAAATTTTTTCCAAAAATTATTTAGGTATTTCTATAGAAAATAAATTTCTTGCTTCTTTAACCTCTTTTAAGCCTGTAAATAATTTTTATTAATTTTTAAATAATTTTAAAAACCCTCAAGCATTGCTTTTTCAATTATTTTTGTTGTTGATTTATTTATTTGTTTTGTTAAATTTTGTTCGGGATTGGTTGGGGAAAGGACAATGATTGATGGACCTTCATTCTCGTTTATTTTTTCCTTTTTATTCTCCTTTATTCGAACGGGTGTTGAATTATTCCTTAAAATTAATTATTTTTAAATTTTGTAAACCAAAAACTATCCAGATATTTTTTGAGTGTTTTCGATACAAACTTTTTCGCCTTGTGCCTGGCTTTGAAAAATTGATAATCCATTACGCAGACATTCTCCACGAACGTTCGTGGTACATCCTTATATTTATTGATACTCCTAGCCTTTGAATAATTTCAGATTTTTGGGACACCATTTTTAGGGTTTGGCATCATAAACATACATATTCGAGTTATTTTAAAGAAATTTCTTTGATAAATGACAACATGTTTTAGATTTGTCGATTTCGAAGAATAAATTATTTTATTAAAATATTAATTAATTTTCCGGTTTTAAAAAATAATTTCCAACCATGTCAAATATGTCAAAAAGAAACGTTCAATTAATTCAATTAATGATACATTTGGATATAAAATATTTATTTTTGTTAGCATTATAGAAATTGAATATTCGTTTAAAACCCCAAAATGTTCTTGATTTACAAAATTATCTGAAAAGAAAAATTTTTTCAAGGAAAAATTTCCAAAAAATTTTTACATACTTTTAGCCCACCGATTTAAAATAATTAAAGCTTTGGTGAATTTAATATTATTTTTAATGTCCGGCAATTCTTTAATAAAATTATTTGTTGCGGGTTTGTATAAAGCTTCTTTTGTTTCAATTGTGAATTTAATTCCTTCAATAGTTAATTTAATCATTTTTTGAAAATTATTTGTGTGTTTTTGTAAATGATTAAAAGTGACCTTAAAAATTATTTTTTAAATTTTTCACGAACATTCCCTAATTAAATGACAGCTCATAAACCAGTTTAATTTAACGTGTAGGACATCTACCCCTTAAAATAAGAGTTGGGGATTCATTGAAGTTAATGTACATTACAATTTATACTATTTTTTATCTATTTGGCACTAATATAGGGCAAGAGTTTGGTTTGTCTTCTTTCCAAAAATTTTGGTTCTGAATTAATCCCAAGATCCCGAAAATACCAGGTGTTGAAACATAGAATGCCAGAACGGAGTGCCAGAACTAGATTGACTTCCAGAACTAAGAGGATCAATTTTTGACTAAACAAACTTACAAATTAGAGTTCCTTACCGACCCCGTTCCCGAAATAGATTAGAACACATTAGAAAAACATTACCGCCTCTAAACATTCAGAGGCGGTATGCAGCCTAATATAAACATTAAAAACATTTCAAACCTCAAACCCCTTAAATTCTTCTCTACACAAAAAACAATAGAGGGAATTGTCTTTACAATTTAGCGTAATTAAAGGTTCACAAATAGACTTTTGAGAACCAAAATATTTTTCAACTAAATGGTCATCAAATACAATATTAATTTCAACATCTTCAATTAACCAAATACCAAACTCGTAAATGCCCGTAATTTTAAATTTGTCTTTAAATCCATTTTTAGACTTCCATTTATTTAGAATTTTAATTAATATTTCCATTCCTTTTTTGATTATTTCTTCGTCTTTTCCCAAAGATTTTATAAAATTCTGATCGAGTTTTCTTTCAAATATTTCAATTGGTTGGAACCCTTCTGGATTCAAATAAAAATTTTCTTTCAGTTCCGGGTTGTCTATATTCAATTGCTCTTTTATTGTCTTCATTTCCTTTGTTCGTTTGGATATTTTATTTATCCAATTAATTGTAATTTCATTATTTAATTCAAAAATTATTCGGACGATTTCAAATTGGTTTCCTTCATAACTCTCATTTCCTTCCGAAAGGACACCAGAAAACGCTTCAAGATGAAGCTGGCGTCTCATCTGTAAATAACAAAAAATCATCCATTGTTAGGATAAAGTCAGAATTTAATTTAAGTCATAGAAGAGACAACTCATTTTAAGCTTTAGAATCAGATATTGGTAGATATTGGTAGCCACTGAGTTGGAGGGGGGGGGGGAATATCTCAGGAAATATCTACTGATTTTTCGAAAAATTAATTTTTCTTGGAGTTAGCCATCGGGCAGGAATCGACCTTCAACCTTACGGACTGAAATTGGAGCTCTCCTCTCGCCTTCTAACTGAAGAAGGCTTAAGTTAAGAAGGCCTTCTAACTTAAAGGGCTAATCATCTGATCCTGTCCCAATTCCAAAATGGCTTACATTGTTACCTTCTACATAACATAAACTTGTTCCGACTTTTGAGCCATTCCGACACCTCTCACTGTTCCGACCCACCTTTGCCTTCTGCTTAGGATAAACTGGTATTCTCGTAACTATGCCATTGTAACAATCCCAGACAGCCCCCTCACATAACACTAACCTTTAATAGCTCTTCCTTTTTAACATTCTTAACTTTACATTTAAATTCAAATATTCCATTAATTCTTTTAATTAAATCAACCAAAATACAATACAAATCCCTTTCAATTTTATTAATTTCTTTTATTCCTCCAACTTTTTTCTTAAAATCTTTATTTAATTTATATTCCCAAGTTCTTTCCAATTTTGTTATTAATTTATTTTTATTTTCCCCATTTTCCCCCTCTTCTTCTTTTGGAAATAAAATTTCAAAAACTTGGGGGAATTTTCTCAAATATTTTAAAAAATCAAAACGTTTCGCCAACAAATTTAAATAAACAATTACATCCAAAAGCTTTTTTTCCTTCAAATTTTGAGGGTTTTCTATGGCTGTTTTATATAAATTTTTTAGTTTATCTTCCCCTTCTGGTCCAATGAATTCTTTCAAAATCCATGTTTTTTGACTCTCATTTGCTTGAAATTTTTTAGAATTTTTTCCTTTTCCGATTTTTAATTTGTCAGGCAAATTCTTTTCGTTTTTAAAATTTTTTGGTGAAATTTCTACTTGATTAACCGGCTTTTTTATTTCTTCCTGATCCTCAATTATTTTTGGATCTTTTGATTTATTGTTCCTTTCTTCCTCCACAACCTCCTTTTCTTCCTTCCCCTCCTTCATCTCCTTTTCTTCCTCTTCCTTCTTTCCCTCTTCTTTTCCAACAATCTTCTCCAACTCCCTCATTTCCTCCCCATCATCTTCCTTCCCTTTCTTCATTTCTTCCATCCCTTCCTTCATCTCCTTTTCTTCCTCTTCCTTCTTTCCCTCTTCTTTTCCAACAATCTTCTCCAACTCCCTCATTTCCTCCCCATCATCTTCCTTCCCTTTCTTCATTTCTTCCATCCCTTCCTTCATCTCCTTTTCTTCCTCTTCCTTCTTTCCCTCTTCTTTTCCAACAATCTTCTCCAACTCCCTCATTTCCTCCCCATCATCTTCCTTCCCTTTCTTCATTTCTTCCATCCCTTCCTTCATCTCCTTTTCTTCCTCTTCCTTCTTTCCCTCTTCTTTTCCAACAATCTTCTCCAACTCCCTCATTTCCTCCCCATCATCTTCCTTCCCTTTCTTCATTTCTTCCATCCCTTCCTTCATCTCCTTTTCTTCCTCTTCCTTCTTTCCCTCTTCTTTTCCAACAATCTTCTCCAACTCCCTCATTTCCTCCCCATCATCTTCCTTCCCTTCCTTCATCTCTTCCATCCCCTCCTTCATCTCCTTTTCTTCCTCTTCCTTCTTTCCCTCTTCTTTTCCAACAATCTTCTCCAACTCCCTCATTTTCTCCCCATCTTCTTCCCCTTCAAATTCCCCAACAGAATTTGATACAGCTTCAATTCCCTTCTTCATCCTCATTTTATTTCCATCATTTCTACCTATTTTATTTTTCTTCTTCTTCTTTTTTGATTTATTATTTTTCTTAGATTTTCCTTTATTATTCAATCCTTTTTTATTCAATTTTTCATCATTATTTTTAATCACTTCATTTTTATCATTTAAATTATCTTCCTCATCCTCATCAGAAAAAGTTAAAATAAATTCTTCTTTTTCTTTCCCTTTATTTTTTAAATTTAATTTATTTAAAATGTTATCTACTCCATCTTCTGGTATTATTCTTAAAAGACTTTCTCTTGCTGAATTGTTTAATTGAAATGCTGAAAAAAAAATGAAAGTAAATTTTAAATTGAGGATTTAATGAAGCACTCGAGAATTGATAAAAAAGTATAAGCCCAGCTCTGGTTATCGGATTTGTGGCTGCGGGGTTTTCAAACCCAGATAGAGAGATAAGTACCCATATCTGCTTTTTAGAACCAATGGGCCTGGGTACTGTGCGTGTGTACCACTACTATTCTATATTTGATTAAGTTACAGTATTCCAGAATCTTTATGGAAATAAAGAGCTCTGGTAAACACGCAAGATAGGAGTGGGGGGGGGGGGGATACGAAGTTCAATTTTGCTGAATAAACATGTTCCAAGGATTATTTCTCCACCTTTAATCTTATGCCAAATTTCAACTTTTTTTTTACTGTACGGCCCCTGCCTTTTAATTTTTTTATCGCTTTTTAAAAATCAGAGTACAACAAGTTATCATACTTACAATAATTAAGAGAATGCCAAAACCCTTCATCATTTTCTAGTAATTTAATTATATGCATTAAATGTTCCCTTTTAAGCCAGAATGGAAAAGATTCTGCGGTTTCTCCTAAATTATTGTCTCTTTGATGCCGTAAATGGTTCCATTCTTCATATAAATCATTTAATATTTTTTCTTCATAGGTTGAATAAAATTTTTCTGATGAAGATTGAGAGTTTTCTTGCCTTTTACCCATCATTTTCTTTTTTAGGTAGGTCCTTTTCTATAATTTTAAGATTAATTTTCTTAGTCTTTTGGGGTATAAGTAAACCATTGAGACTTTTAGGAGTTGAACCCCGTGAGGCATTATTAGAGGTAGATAGGTAGTTATGTGTTAATAGTGTTCGGCACGGTTCGGTACTCCCGCGTACCCCCCTAAAAGTACCGAATCGGTACTCCCGGAACCGGTACCGTCCCTATAAGATTTTGGCGAATTTCGGTACCACTCAGTATCGGGACTTTTCGGTACTCCCGGTACCGGTACCGAAAAAATCCTTTTGCCGAACACTAGTTTTAATGCCTTGGTCATAAAGCTCTAGCTTGCTATAAGCAAGCTAGGCCAATAAGTAAGCCCATTTCTGTTTGGTATTTTGAATGCCTGGCCCCCTTTCTTAAATTAGTAATTTTATTAAAGAACCTTTATTTTGTAATCTTCTTCAGTTACAATCATTTCATCATGTAAGAGTTCCATAAGTCCTTTATAATAATTATTTACACTACCCTCTGCAGATATCAAATCCTCATAATTTACAACAAAATTTCTCTCATATTCTAATATATTTATATGTTTTATATATTTCCAAAATGCAGAGAAAATTTTTTTATTATCCAAGCTTTCCCATTCTCCTTTCCCGTCTAAAGGGTTTATTTCGCCTTCCATAAATTTAAACCAAACAAGGAAGTTTGCAGCAAGTTCATTTACCTTCCTTATTTTTTGAAAATTTTCGTCATTAAAGTTAACAAGTAGAATGTTCAGATAATGCTCTTTAAGTCTTTCCGTGCCAGAATATACTTTAATAAAAATAAAACATAAAAGTCAAGATTAAGGCCTATATCGAGCAGATGTAGGCCTGAATAGGGACCTGCTCCTGCCTGCCATTAATCTTGTTTGTACCACCTATTTTGTGCAGACCTATTTACAGACTTTCTCCTATCTTCCTTACAAATTTCCCCCTTGATCCCTCCCAATCTCACAACATTCTTGCCCACTTAAGCCCCTTCAATCATGACAATCTTCACTGGTTTGTATCTTTGTTCCGGATCCGAATATCAGGCGATTTCTCAAGACACACCAACCCAGTTATCACTGAATTCGCTCTGATTGCCTACTGTAAAAACTAACATACTCACCAAACATTATCAAAGTATTTTTAAACTAAAAAATCTTTTTTTGATTCTCGATTTCGATTTTCGAGATCTCCGGATCCGAAAAATCTGGCCGTGTCCTATCAATCGTTAATTATCATCAATTATATTCTACCTTGTTCATCAATTAGCTTCATATCTTCAATTAATTGTTTAAACCTGTCTTTATTCAAAAATAAATTAAAAATCAAATATCTGGTATATTTGCTTCTAATAATTTTTTCCTTCAATTCCTGATTATTTCCTAACTCACTTTTTAAAAGAAAAAAGTGATCGTCACTTAAATAATTTCTAATTTTGTTTGTTATATCCTTTTCAAAGTTTATTTTTAAATTATTTATATCATCTAATAATTTTTGAACGTCCTCATTTGTTTTTATTTGCATTAAACGTGACGTATTTGAAGACATGAAGGACACAAAATTAAAAAAATTAAAAAATAAAATATCATCTGCTCTATATTTCAGCCATAAATAAGCAATTTTGTTGGATTCCTCAAATATTTCTTCCAAAATATTTAAATTGTCAAGTTCCTTGATTTTTGGAATTAAATCTTTGAAAAGCTTATTTTTTGTTAATAATAAAGTTATTTGAAGGCGACGCTCCTTTGTTAAATGATCCTCTCCATTTAAGGAATATTCATAATTTACTTCTTTGTCCCCCTCTTTTAATGAAAGTATATCCTTGTAAAGATGTGAAATAACTTCAAACTCGAAATTATCTGTAATTAAATTAATGTTAATTTGCTCCTCGAAGGACCGGCTTGTAAGGATCTAATATGTTTAGAGCTTAGGATCTGGTGCCGAGCTGGATCCGGTTCAATCTTGGTTTAGTTCTACCTGGGATCTAGCACCGGAAGGTAGCGGATCTGGTCAGCCGGAACTTAATTTTGAAAAAAATAGCTGGAAATGCAGATTCTAGTATAGTGATTATTCATCCAAAGATCTTTGGCACTTAAAAGAAGAAATTTCGGCTTCTTATCTTCTGAACTTCACAAAGAAACCTACACGGCCTTGAAAGTGTAAAAGCTTTAATAAACTTAGAGGGTCAAAAGTCTGAGGCATGTTTAAACTCGTCGAGGAAGAACACCCAAATTCCCAGTCTTGCATAATCCCCACAGATATTTGACGTAAATATTATCAAAATAAGTTATGATATTTTTGTGTTAACTTTACCTATTCTCATCAATTTCGGATATGCTTCTTCTAACTTAGCTAGCAGTTCGGATCCAAGCAAAGCCAAAAATGCTCGTTTGGATGGATTCTTATTTTCCATAAAATTGCAAAACTCTTCAATATTTATTATGGAGTTGTAATTAGTGGTTGGATTTTGAAAATTTTGCTCGTACTCGTCAGGCCTTATTTTATGATCCCTGGAGAAGATATTGTAAGGAAGGGGCATACCTCTAGCTACTAAATCATACTAATCGGCTGTCTATGTATTTAAAGAGAAAATGAAAGCAGCAGGTAGAATCTCAATTGTCCTCTATTGTATAGAGCGAGGGGATAATTTCATTGTTATTTTTTACTTTAAAATTTAAAGAAAATTAAAATAATAAATTAT
Source organism: Meloidogyne incognita (assembly GCA_036172945.1). Taxonomy (NCBI): domain Eukaryota; kingdom Metazoa; phylum Nematoda; class Chromadorea; order Rhabditida; family Meloidogynidae; genus Meloidogyne; species Meloidogyne incognita. Next base: position 2,568,805 of record JARQAC010000006.1, on the reverse strand, counting down.
TAAAGAGAAAAAAAATTATTTTATAATTGCTTTTTGAAAATAAGCGGGACTTAAGAAATGCCCTTTTAAGTATTATGAAATGGGCGGCAATAAGTCGATGTAGCTTTAAAGTGCTTTTTGGGATTCACGTGAATTTATACAAAAATTAAGAAATCTATTACACAATAAAGTCTAACAAACAGACAAACAAACAGACAAGAAATTTCATCACTAAAGAGTGCTCGCCTTCTGTTGGAGGCAAGTCTTGGTCTCGCTTTTTGACGTTCCCTAACAAAGGAAAGGCTTTTGGATGTCCGTGGGACTTCGGGATGAAATTTGGTAGACAGGTAGTATCACTTTCTATTGTGAAATTTGAACCATTTTAGCAAAATGGTACCGGGGACCGAGTTATAAGCCCTACAAATTGCCCCAGTAATCCGGGAAATGCTTTTCCCATTTCCGAAAATAGTTTTTTATAGACATAGATTTTCATTTTTAGACAAATTTGTATTTCAATATAACGAGAATAACATAATAACCGGTAACAAAAAATTAAAAATAAAATTAAATTGTTTGATAGAATTAACACTTGAAGATGCTTTTTCTTGATCTTCAAGACTTTTGCCCAATATTAAATCATAAATAGGAAATATTTCAACCGTTTCTTTCCAAAATTTTATTCTTTCCAGTGGAAATGTGTCTTCTACTTTGGTATCATTCAAGTCTATATTTAAATGTAAAAATGGGCTCGACTCGGTATTCGTTGGCCAAAGAATTGTGTTTGTTGATGGATTTCTATTAATTTAATTGAAAATAAAAATAAAAGATTATTCTGGCGCCCCTCTATCCCTAAACAAATATACAAGTGAGTGTAACATGGAGGTAACCAAGTTATCCTGTTATACTCGAGAATTTCATTAAATTTTGAATGGACGGATAGGATCTATCCGAAACAAAAATAGTGGAATCTATCTAATACGTCAACCTCTGGATTCAACGAAGTCTGAATGGAAAAGCCATGTTATCAATAGGAGAACAGCCAAAATATGCAAAGAAAACGTTGCCCAGAGAGGTTACGAGTTACTCGAAACTTTTACGACAAGACCCGGAAAGGAACTTGACTCCTCATCACAACCCGACACATCCCCTTGTCTTTACTATAGAATCTGCCCAAGTGCTCGCCCTTTTATAAAAATAATTTATTAAATTTTCAAATAAAACTTGCCCATAAATAACAAAATTCGAAATAAAATCGGTCATTAACGCCTCCATTTTTAAATCATTTTTGTCATAAGTAAAATCAGAATATGGATTTCTAAAAACATAGCGATGGTCATTATCATGAAAATTTTCTTTAAATTTATTTTTTCTTAAATTTTTAATTTAAAAAAAACTTTTAATTTTTATTTCGGATGGAATTAATTTTTTATTAATATATTTGTTAATGTAAATGTGTAGAGGCCATCCTAGTTTATTTTGAATTTCTGTTGCTAATGGAATAATAAATTGAATATCGGTCATTAACTAGAAAATTAATAATCCTTATTTGTTTTAAATTTGAGTGAACTCTTTGGCTCTATATGAAATGAAGTCCCAAATCAAATTTTTTCCATCTTCCTTAAAATGAGTAATTTTCTTTACATTTCTCTCTATTTTTGATTTGTGCCGTACGGCTATAAATGTAAAAGGATTAACTGAACGTGTGTGTTCGAGTGTATGACCGTGTGTGTCTGTGTTTTCTCTGTCTGTGTCCGTCCGTGTTTTGTCTGTCTGAGTTCGTCCGAGTTTACCTGTTCGAGTTCGTCCGTGTTTTGTCCGTCCGAGTTCGTCCGTGTTTGCCTGTCCGAGTCGTCCGAACCGGTTCCAAACCGGTTTTGGACCTTTACCGGTTCCATGGACACGGACGAACTCGGACGGACACAGACAGAGAAAACACAGACACACACGGTCATACACTCGAACACACACGTTCAGTTAATCCTTTTACATTTATAGCCGTACGGCACAAATCAAAAATAGAGAGAAATGTAAAGAAAATTACTCATTTTAAGGAAGATGGAAAAAATTTGATTTGGGACTTCATTTCATATAGAGTCAAATCTTTTTAGTTTTTTTTAATCTTTTAAATTTTAAATATCTTTTAAATCTTTTAAGTTTAGCCACCGGACACACACTTCCTTATTTTTTCGCTTTCAAGTGGGCGCACTATCCAACTAAGCCACAAGTACCGCACTGAAAGGCGAATAACAGCCTTTGCCTATTTTGATCTGCTGTGTGACAGTGATCAGTCGGCCTCGCTCACGCAACGGTAGGGGCTCTACCATTGAGCTATCGGGGCATCAACTAATGCTTTCTCTCTTACTCTTTTAGATTGTTTAACCCCCGCCTAAACGTTTTAAATGTTCTAGGTGAATTATCCTTACAAAAGAAAGAAAAATGCCCAGAGATCATCCGTAATTGAGGAAACTAAAAGTTTAAAGGTGAGATTGAAACGAAACTTAAACCTAGTTTCTCGATCAATTATTAAAACTCGGTTCTTAAAATAAATAATTTAAATAAAAACCAACATAAACCATCCTTTCCAAATAAAACCAATTATCCAATTTTTCTGGTTTGTCATAATTCAAATAAAAATTAAAAATATGCTCAACTACTTTTTCAGTAAAATCCCCAAAATTTTCTTTTTTTATAATTTTTTGGCGTAAATATGTTTTAAATTGATTAATTCCAAATTCGTTTAATTCGTTTTTTGGAATGCCAAGATGACGAAGAGAATTATTGCCGAGTATTAACACTTGAAAAATTTAGAAATTTTAACTTTTTAGTGAAAAATTTTCCCATATTTTTTCTTCAGAATTTTTAACTTGCTTTTTATAAATTTAATTTTTGCTTTATTCTCCCTATTATAAAACCAGTGATCCGACGAATAGAAAACTCCATTACCTATTTTTGGTATCGAGTATTTCTCATTCATTGAATTCAAAAGGCATAAAAAATTGACGAGAATCC